>JADMNL010000024.1:328570833-331330000 GCA_016271365.2 Neoceratodus forsteri
ATAATATAATTTTTGCACTTCCCCATAGCAGCCCTGACCAGCCACCCTTTGGAGCACCAGCACCTTCACCGCCACACTCAACCCCTGTCATCCACCAGCCCCCATTGCAGCCTTACCTGCAGCCTGGCCTATCCATTATGGCAGGAGGGTCCCTCTCTCTCGGGGTGGGCTGCTTTGTCAACAGCTTCGCTCATCCCAGGGGCTGTGAGACTGGATCTCGACTGACTCCAGGGCTTGGATGGCAGGAGCTTGGGTGCTCATCATCCAGCTGATCGGGGAGCATTTTCCATTTTCTGTGCCCCTGCCCACCACAGTTCATGGCCTTGCATGAGTGCAGTGCAACTTTGGGTGGGGACGCAGGGGGCCTGGTGAGGCAATACATCATCCATGCACATCACCCAATCTGCCCACAGGTGCCCAGGTGAAACCCCCTGGAGGGAAGTGTCCCATGGACACTTATGAAACCCTTTCTGCCGGTGTCCACCCTGCAACCCAGGCTTGGGCTCCTGCTACCCAGGCTTGGGATGCAAACCCACGGTCACCAGCATGCTGACTGAACCCTTCATTTAGTACCATGAAGCCGTATAATATAATTTTAATGTTCATTGCCCACAGTGTCCATTAGCTGACCTCTGTCCTAATATCCGGTGGCAGAGTGGGGCATTCAAAAGCTTCCTCTACCAGTCACTGTCTCCATTAGAATATTCTGCCCCCCACCCCCGCAGCAGGCTAAGCTTTCCAATACATGGCCACAGCATTTGCATTTAAAGAAGCAGGCATCTATATGTGCCACAACAAAGTTGATTTTTAAATTCTCTTAGCCCTCTCAGTGTGTCACCGGACCCCAATGCTGCGGTCGGAGTACACAGAGGGGAGCTGATCTACAGCTGCAAGGAGTGGCTTTAAACTAAAGGTGCTGTAGCACTGTTCTGTGCATGCACGCCTGCCAGCTCGCACTTCTGTGATGTGAGCTGCGTGGAGGAGCTCTCCACATGTTCACTGAAACAGACAATTTAAATCTTTAACTATGTACTCCTCCAGTCCCCCTAGCAAGGAGCTAATAAGCAGGAGCCAGCAGGAGGCAAGAGAAGAAACAAGGGATCCAGGAAAAGGTGGTGGTGGCAAACGGGAGGAGGGCAAAGAGTGTTATGGTAAGCCCCAACCTTTGGGGGTTACATTTATTCAGATACAGGTACGTATGCATAATTTGGGAGTATAAATACAATTTATAAAAAGTGACATTACAAACATTTGCACATTAGAAACAACTTCCTATTCCCTTTAAATTCATAGTAGGGGTGTCTCTTACAGCTATATGGTGTCTACACTTGCATTGTTAGGATGCCAGAACTGCTCCTGTGTGTGTGTGTGTGTGTGTGTGTGTGTGTGTGTGTGTGTGTGTGTGTGTGAGGCACATATAGCCAAAAGAGACGGGCCCAACTCTCAAAGAGTTGCATCTGCCACAAGTCCCCGTGCTCCAAACCTTTGGGCTAAGCTGCCGTAAACTGTGGAAATGGTCGCTAATGCATCAGTCCTCCTGAATTGGGCTGTGTCCTGCCAAAGGGCTTTAGTGCAGCAGCGCCAGACATCAAGGGTGATACAGGGCTTGGCACAAGCCCCTGCGCCACCGCTTGTGAATTGGGCCCACCATGTCTGTCCCTATAAACTTACTTATGAAAAATTGTGCAGAATGTGAACCATGGTTCCTGCTATTTCTGGTGAATGGTAAGGAAATGCATACAACTAATCACCACTCACTTGATAATCCAGAAACTCTAATCAGTCTACTTCCATATAAATGGCAGTCATTCACCACAATTTATGCTCTGTTGAAAAACTCACACAGACACACAGCAGAAGTTGAACTCTTTAAGGGTCCAATTCAAAAAGCACCCCGATATGTGCAAACCATGCTTATCAGAGGTGCCTTGATCCACATCAATATATGTGGGATGTTTGCCAGCATCCATGAATGATGGCACCCCCGGTAGCTGAGCACAGAGTGCAGTGCAGATGCCTGCACTAACTCGTTAATGGATCCCTGTATCCACATGGTGCAGGGGCTCACATGGGTATGGCAGTCTTGTTGGAAAGGGTGCAGATTCAAATTGTCACTGGCAAGTGACTGATGAACTCCACCCAGCCTTAGCTAGGTGCAAGCTTTGCCCTGCACCTTGGGGCCCATACTTTCTTCTCAAGGAAAAAAAATTTAAAACATTTAAAATGCCTAAATTTTGTTAGAGATGAAAATGTTTACCAGCAAATGAAAGTGGAAGACAACTGGCTCTGTTACTGTTACAAAAGGTGGGGGCAGATTTGCTGTAGGCCACTCTAAGATGCAGTGGTAAAGATTAGGTTAAGTAAGTGCTAATGGTGTTAATGGCCATACTTTACGCCTCCCAGGTTGACTGCTTTCACACAAAGGGTTATAGTGACAAGCATACCTCTCAACTGTACCACATTATGAGGAATGTTTCTCATTTTACTTCAAAAGATCCCTGTTCCACATTATGAGGACTTGTCCCACATTCAGTGTTAACATTTAAAAACAAAATCTATAGTAAATGATGCAAAAATATATTATTCGATTAATAAGACTTTCCGAACATAAATGCAAACATGTTAACAGTGTTCTGAACTTAGGAAAAGATTTTAAGTGTTCCACATTTTGCTCATTTGTTCCACATTTTGAGAGGCAATGTTCCACATTTGGGGACAAAAGGTTGAGAGGTATATTGACAAGAGAACTAGTTTGCAACCTGGACATGTAGCTGAAACAATGAATGATATGACAAAATATGTTTCAAAAATATGAGAGTACTTAAAATGGCTCAAAAGCCTGGCCAGTACAGAGCAAAACAGACTTTCCTGATAGGGACCCTCAAAACCTGATCACCAGGTAAAAACCTGACAGGTGGCAAGCTTACTGGTGCCCCATGATAATCCTCCATTCTCTCTCACTCACAACTCCAGAAAAGTTACGTTGTTTAACTTATTTGCAAATTGGATTATCAGAGGTGTGGGTGTCCATTGATGATGTCCCATACAGAGGAATACGGTAGTAGTACTATACTTGCTTAAGTTCTTGCTCCAGGCTCAGTCAGATTCATTTTCAATGGTGAAGTCAAATAATTCAATGCACTCAATGGCACTAATTAAAAGATGCTGGTTAAACTTGTAGACCTGGCACTACTTTATCAATACAAGACAAGAGGGTTAGTTAAGTGTAAATGATGGATGGGGTGGTACAGGGAATGGAGTGGTGGGGCCTGGCAGGAAGCTGCACAGAGGTCCAGAATGGTTAAGGATGGCTCTGGCCCACCATGGAGACTCAAGGGCTGGGGCTGATGGGGGGGAAATCAGGCCCAGAACATGATATTATGGCCATGCAGAGGGGCATGTGAATCACTCACTGTAGCTTCTAGATCTGCTCAGCCTCCTCTGCCTCCACCTGCTCCTCCACAAGGTGGACATCCACATGTAAATGGGGAACATGGTCGATCTCTCCCTGAACATGCCCTAACCCAGCCATGCATGTACAGTAGGAGGAGAAAGGGACTGAGTGGAGGAAGCCACAGAAGAGGCCATGGAAAGGGAGCAGAGCAGGACCTGTTCACCTCACAGAGCTGCAGAAGCACCTCCACGGGTGCAGAAGATATTGTCGATGGGGCTCTAACTCTGTAACATTTCTTTCAGCCATACCACACCATTAAACTGTTTTTGGAGGAACTATGGTAATCAGAGTTAACGATAAAGCTCCAGTCAACTATATCTGATTTAATGAGCACCAAAACAATCTAATTAGCTCATTTATGAAGGATTGGACAAAGTAGATACAATTTTCTGGACCCACATATATATTACAAAGCATAACTGTGTGACATTTAAAAGCAAATTGAAAACCACCTTTACTATCTAGCCTTCTATATCATATAATTATTTGTCTCCTGATTTTGTTCAGTGGCTTGAAAACTTTTAAAGATGCTATAAAATTCCGTTTATCATTATTATTATTATTATCATGAGCATTTGGGCACATAAAGGTCAAGCGAAAATAAGTACTCAGTTAAATATTATGGAACGCTATATAGCTATTTAGGAAGTGTTGTGTTCACATTGCTTTGGTTCACAGACCAAACCTGATCACTAGTAAGTCGCTCTCAACTGAATTCTCACCAAGATTGAATTAGTACATATCACTACTGTACAAAGAGTGATGTATCTCAACGGTTAGTATTTGAAGGCAGTCCATTTAGCTGAGGTATTGTGGTAAATAATGTTTTGAAGCTGCAAGTGCCAGGGCTGCCTTATGGCATAATTGGGAGTATGCTCACTTTCCACTTGAGTGACATGGGTTGTCCTAAGCCCAGGTTCCCAGCTGGGCCAGCAGTAAAGGCTCAGTATTTACTGCACATGTAATGCCTTAGTTCAGGTAGCAAAAGAGCACATCTGACTCCTATAAGGTGCCACTGTGCAAAACTGAAATACAGTGAAAGAACAAAAAATAGTGCATGCTCCAGACACTGTTAAGCTGATAGATTTATCAGTGTACAGGACAGAAATCACCGAACAACCACCCCTACGTATCGTCACTTTATGAGGCTTCTTCAGGGGCCATGTAATACCTTCAAGGAGGGTCAGTGGCATCTGCTGCAGAATTACTATGGCACCAGGGAGGGAAACATGCTGGAAAACTTTCTTTCTGTGCCCCCAACACATGGCAGAATGTTATTCACAGCTACAACTGCACATCCCTCAGGTCACTATCTCACACAGCTGCTTTGAGGTCCCTTCTCATCTCTGGCCAACAAACCAAACACATTGCACTGTCTTACTCCTAGCTGGGAGCCCACCATGCAGAATAGTTACCTGCAAGGAGGCAGATACGCAATACAGGAGGACAGAAAAAGCCCTGCTTAGCTGCACAATAGAGATGATAAGGAGACGTTGCAGTGGTGGGGGACAGAATACCAAGCAAAAGGAGTAAAATACAGTTTAAAAAACCGCAAGTGCCAGATAGTCATGCTATAGATCAGGCTGGTGAGGAATCGATATATATATATATATGTATTGGGCAGGCTGGATGGGCCTTGCTGTCCTTATCTGCCATTAACTTCTATGTTTCTATGTTTCTAGAAACCTGGTAGTTCAGCATTTCCTGAAGTTTCAACACAACCAGTATGGCTCAATTCTCAGTCATGAGGGACCAGTGGTAAATTGTTGTGAAATGATTTACTGCCAGTTCCTTGACTGTGTACCCTCAAGCTATGCTCAAAGGGGTCAGTGATCTTTCTGCACTTGTACACATCAAAGTGTGCTGGTGAAGGGAAGGGGTGGAGCTGGCATGTAAATTGTATGCAGTACCATACATATTAACATCTACCATCAGCACAACCTAGCACTACACTTTTGTGCTAACCCATATCCACCTTCAGGAAAGCTGGTGATAAGAGGGGTAAGACAGCTGCACTTGGTGTGCAGAACGTCAGGGGCAGAGACCAGCGAAGGACAAGATCTTTGAGGGAAGGATGCAAATGGTTGGGTTTAAGGACTGGGAACCACTAGACTACCAGGAAGTTTAAAATAATTAAGCACCAAGGTTTGTGCCCAAACCTAGGACACCAGGAGCAGAGGATGGTGGAGAAGATTACAGAATGTCCTCTGGAAGATCTGTTCTCAATGACAGTGGGGGGAGGACTGCAAGTTTCCAGTAGTCTGGAGGCTCCTAGTGGTGGCATGGTGGTGTTATTCCTGGCAGTGTGGATGGTCATGTGTCACAGAGCATTCTCCCCACATGGCTTCTGCCATGCGTATCTACATCAAAAGGACAACCAGAAAACTATAAATAGTGTCTCCCATGATGCACCAGATAATAGCTTTTGGTAGGGGTTTCTCACCATGCCACTTGACCCTACAGTGCCTTGGCCTGTTACTGTATTTCAACTGTGAACCCCTTATTAAGCACTTGATTTCACCTCATCCTGAATGGAAGCCCCCAGCTGGGTAGCACAGGACTTCAGGGTGCTGGAGAGGAACTGGAGAGCTGCTGGTGGGGAGAAGTAAGCAGTGAGGCTGGAGGGCAATAGAGGAGCAGTGAGCTTTGGACATAGTCTGAAGAAGTGTGGCTTGGTGACACAAGTGGATGAACAGAATATTAAAATAAACAATCACAGCTGGTTGGGAGCCCACTGGACTACCAGGAAAATATTTGGGTAACCTGTACCACAACTTTGGTGGAGGCCTGAAGCATCTTAACGTTATATGAGGAAGGGGCAGGCGGATGTGTTCAATGATCAAATCACACACATACAGTATGTGCACATCACGGAACATGCACATGAATGTGTGTAGTGGGAATCAACCCTGTTACTGTGAATAAACCCTATTTGCTAACAGTAACATCTGATCACCTTAATTTAAATATTAGCATTGGCATGTCATGATTCTCAGTATATCAGTTGTTTAGGTTGGCACAACATGTTGCACTTTTCGTTCCATTTGTGGGTGTTAATTACAACTGGGAATTGGGGCCTATAAGTCCTGGCTGTCTTTCCACTGCTGACTACACCATGTGGCACTCCCCACACAGTTTGGTTTCACACCTGTAGTTTCTCTTCCGCTTTCATTGAGACTCTATTTTGATGTTTTTGTGAATTTAATAGGTTGTTCATCCATATCTGCAGCCATGGCTTTATCCTAACTCTTTGACATTTCACTGCCCTCTTTAACGCTGGGGTGGTGTTCTTGTCACTCACCTTGCAAATTAAATGTCCAAAAATAATAGGACAGGAAAACTAATGGGGCTTGCACAAGAGCATAATCACAGCACAAACAAAGGAAATTAAATTGTATCAGTTAGATACATGTGCTTTTTCTCACACAAAGAGTTACACACACATGTGCTACAGACACACACACACATGCCTAGTGCTCTTACTACAGTTTAGCAATAGCATTTTGTCAAAATAAAACTGAAACAAAAAGATCCAGAAACATTTCTGCATAAGCAATCTAGCATGATCTTTCCTTACACTGTTCCTGCTTAGTAAAATGTGTTTGCCTGTAATATTTCAGCTTTAAATATTTTCCAAAATGGAGTAGATCCTGTTCTCTGAGTACCCGCTACACTGATGAGTGAGAGCCATGTCTTGTTTGTTTAATTAATTTACTACACGGTGGTTGGGCTTTCAGTCCCAGAATTGGGAAGGCACTACTGCACCCCTGGGGATGTGCTCTGGAGGAGGAGAAGAACATTGGCCCACACTGATGGACCTGCTACTGTTGGCCACTTTTGATGGGGGGAGGGGCGGTGCATTAGCACAACACCAGGATATATTCCCACCAGCTGCACTTGTTTTGGGGGTTAACTGTTGCAGCATCGGAATGGGCTCCTGGTGTCATAAGTTGGTGAGATGGGGCTGTCTGTTAAAACACAAGTAATTGGCCACTGGTGCCACCATGAGCAGCAGGGGCAAGAGGGATTATGGAAACTTTCAGCTGCATTAGTTGCACTTGCCTGTAATTTCTGAAGTTTGAATACAGGCATATGAAAACATCTTATGAAAATTGCTAAAAATGTTCTGCACATGCCTAGCCAGTTTGAAAAATGTTTTATTGCTCTTTTACTGATTTACTTATTTTAATTTTATTCTTTGGTAGCGGTTGAAGCCCACTAGACAAAACTGCCTGTTTTCAGGGCAGCCTGGGAACACTGGGGTGGTTAAGTGACTTGCTCAGAGTCACACGGTATGCAAGTGAAGGCTATAGATACATAGATACATAGATACATAGACAGTGTCGGTAGATAAGGGCCTATGGCCCACCTAGTCTGCCCATTTGAGCTTGTAAGTTCAGTTTGTTTTCCTAGAAGTCTATTTCCCTTACCCTGACCTCTAGGAATTCCTTTATGTCTATCCCATGCATTCTTAAATCCCGTGATTGTTTCAGCCCCCACCACTTCCTCTGGCAGGGTGTTCCACTTGTCCACCACCCGCTCTGTGAAGAAATTCTTTCTCATGTTTCCTCTGAATCGTCCTCCCTCCAACTTCATCCCATGCCCTCTAGTCCTGAAACATCTTTTCGCTTAAAATAGTGTTTTCCTGCACCCTGTTCCTCCTGTAAATACTTGTATGTCTCTATCATATCCCTCTCTCTCCTCTCCTCCAGGGAGTACATGTTCAGTTCCTTCAACCTGTCTTCATAGGACTTGTGATGCAATCCATGCACCATCTTTGTTGCCCTCCTCTGAACCTTCTCTACCCTGTCTATGTCCTTACGTAGGTATGGTCTCCAGAACTGTACACTGTACTCCAGGTGGGGCCTCACTAGTGTCTTGTATAAGCGGAATTATGACCTCCCTTTTCCTGCTGGTGATGCCCCTGCCCTAGCCATCCTCAGCATCCTATTTGCTTTTACTGATGCCTTGTCACACTGTTTCCCTACCTTGAGGTCATCAGAGATGACAACCCCAAGATCCCTTTCCTGCTTGGTGCATGCTATATCCTCACCCCCCAACTGATATATTGTGCCAGGGTTTTGTGCCCCATATGCATTATCTTGCACTTCTTTGCATTGAATTTCAACTGCCAAACCCTTGACCATTCTTCAAGTTTCTGCAGGTCCTTCTCATTCTGTCTACACCTCTGGTGTGTCTACTCTGTTACAGAGCTTTGTGTCATCAGCTAACAGTGAAATTCTGCCTTCTATATCCTGTGCAATGTCACTGATGAAGATGTTGAATAGGACGGTCCCAGCACTGATCCCTGTGGTACCCCACTGGTCACTCTTCCCTCTGTGGAGTGACAGCCATTTACCACCACCCTCTGTGTCCTGCCACCCAGCCAGTTACCTACCCACCACACTACTGTCCTGCCCACACCCATATTCCCCAGTTTGTGTAATAGTCTTCTATGTGGCACAGTGTCAAAGGCCTTGCTGAAGTCCAGATAGGCCATGTCCACTGCCCTCCCTGATCCACCTCCTAGCCACCCAGTCAAAAAATTCAATGAGGTTGGTCTGACATGACTTCCCCTGGTGAAACCATGCTGCCTTGGGTCCTGTAGTCCATTGACAACCAGATGTTCCACCAATCTCTCCTTCAGTAGTGCTTCCATGATCTTTCCCACTAGGCTGTGGAATCAAACCCAGGTGTACCGGATGTACCAACCTCATTCTTTGCTCATTACTCTAACTTCTAGGCTATACTGCCAAACCAATTTTAAACAATTTATTTTCCAAAACTATAAAAGCATTACATTTGGGATGGGATCTAACAAACCGGAAAGTTTCAGTTGTAACTCTTTACTTTTTTTCCTCATTTTGGAGAGCAAAAAGGCATCTGAAAGTTGATAATATCATGTTTGACCCTCCCCAACTTTAAAACATTTTCCATAATGTGTTTGGGGGTTGGTTGGTTCAGATCCAGATGCAAAACATTTGCATGCAAAGTTTTAGGTTGCCAGGTCAAGCAACTTCCTGGTATAAGCAGGCAAACATTGCAATTTAGTGCTTCCTGAACCCTAAGTATAGTGTCTTGTTTGGAGGGTAGACAGCATTCCTAGAAATGATTCTCCCAGCCTTAGATTTTTACTCTGTCTGCAGTTTCAAAGTTCAGTTCCTGATACATTACCAAAGAACAGGTACAGTATGTAATATTCTAAATCCCTTGACATCCACCAGCCAATCAAGGTACAGGATTAGGGACACACCCTGTCTCTTCTCCTGTGTACAGTTCTACTCTCTGTTAGACTGTTGGACTGTTCTGCCTCCACCACCAGAAAAGCAGGGTTTGAATAACCTTTAATTTTAAACCCACCTTCCTTCCTTCTTTCTTTCTTTCTTTCTTTGTTTCTCTCTGTCTTTGATTTAACACTCATAATAAGTTCACAGAGGCATTCAGATGTAACTCTTAAAGGTACTCTGTAAGTGCATCATCTCACACAAGGTTGGGAGCCAGAACCACTCAGCTTTCTTGCACCCAACTTACAGGAAATGACACAACACTCATACATATCTCATACAAACAATACATCTCTGTACCCATGTAACATATAGACAAAATAACTTTAGAATTTGATCAAACTCAGTGAATTAAATTAATATAGATCACTGATGTAAATATCCAGTAGCAGACATTCCCAGCTTGCCAAAATAAAAGCAGACAGAACAGTCAAAGATGACACACACCCCAAAAAGATCAGGTTGCTAATCCATTATTGATCTGTTGCAGGCAGCAGTCAAAGTCAATGTCTCAACACTATGCGAAAATGTTTTGAGGCAGGGAAATATTTATTCTGTTTTTAAACAAAGCGTAGATGATGAGAAGCGCTCTTGCCAGGCTAATTTAGCATAAGATCTGAGCACATTCAGGTCTGTTAGTTTTGGCTAACAGTGAAGGTTGCTCGCAGGCACGGTTTACATCTTTGCATTTTTTTCTATTCTGATTTTTTCTTTATAGTACCTAAAAATCCGCCCCCATCAGGTGCTGGTGAGTTCAGCTAAGGCCTTCACTTCCTTGCCTAGCTGAGCTGAAACAGTTCTATGAGTTGTTCCACTGCAGTACACTGCCAATCACAGTTTTTACTGCAGTGTTGTGAATGAACTCAACAGTTTTAAGAGTCCCCCTAGATTCCACCTACAGAACAGCCCAGTCTGGTGGTCATCACATCTACCTGACTTATCGAGGTTTGGAAACTTGATATGGAGCTGTAGTTTTCTGGGTTGGCTCTCTGACCTGGTAACTCACCTCCATCCCTCCCCACTATTTCCTCTTCCTCTGCTCTGCTGACCCCCACGCTATCTGTATGTAACCCTAGGTGTCACTATTCCAGGTCTACTACCCCTGCCTGTATGTCTAAGTACAGGTTAAGGGGCCTGGATTCAGTATTAAGGTGCCTCCATCCACATGTAATGGTATCGGGATGTCTACCTATTGTGCTATAGCCCTCTGGGAAGCTATAACCACCCTCCAACCCTCCTAGTGGCCCAGTATCTATTACAACAGTTAAATTGCAGTCAGTACAAAACAATAATAATATGCACACACCCTTTACACTTACCACCAGGGTTGAACTTACTGCAGTTTCCTGAGAGACCTCCTGTAAAATAAGGTTAGCAATACAACTACACACTTTCAATACTGTAACCCAACTAATAATATACACGTTAGCCAGGTTAAATGTGAAATAGACAATCAGGTTTATTAAAGGGTCGTGAACAAGGAAGGGTGTGAATTTAGTCAAATGATTTGTGCTCTGATTTAAATCAAGCTTTTCTGGCATGCACTTTAAGTCCCAAATATACAGTTCAACAACACTGGGTATCCAGAATGTTATGCAGGCTAGCCTGAAGGGTTGCCTGGGGTGGCTGGCATTGCAGCTGATGTTGGTGCCCTTGATGGAAGAAGAGCAGTTAGCATGCAAAACAACAAGATGATTATTTGTAATCTGAGCCAGTTGGCTCAGCCTCTTGAAAACCCAGAACGTAAAGGAAATCAGATGGTACCACAGATGATTTAAACACTTGTTGCAGGAGCTACCCTGATTGTACTCCCGCTTGCAGATCTCTGCTGAAAGGCAGGTGAAATGAAGACCTCATGGTGTTCACTAATGAGCATGGGAAGCAGGGCCAACATGACCCACCTCCTCTTCATGACCTTTCCTCCAGGTGGCGTAACCTGCAAGTTGTTGTTGTGCAGGGCTGGATCTCCAACTGGTCTCTCACTGAAACAGTGTCTGGTGCAGGGTAGTCGATCTGGGCTGAATTAGCAAAGGTCCTGGCTGGAGGAGCAAATGGCAAAGTTTGTTTGTCTTCAGGCTGATGAAGCTTCTAGCTGGCAGAACAGGTTGGGCCATAGGCAAACAGGATTGACCCACAAACACATTTCAGCACATTTAATATGAGCATCACTAACTTTGTACAGTTTGGATGCAGTCCAGGGTTAATTCAACAATTTCACTAAGCAAATCTCTCTGATCCAATATTTGTCTCACACAAGCTGGGCGATGCTACTCAGGAGCAAATCTTTGGTCCAAACCGCAAATAGCACTGTTCAGATTCTAGTCTCCTCTCTGCTGCAGTTCCAGGCTGGAATCGGACAAGTCCAACTTCTGCAATCAGGTAGTTCAAAGAATAAGCAATGGTGGCAGGGGACAAGTTAGGCCTCTTCCGCAGATTTCCTGAACCCCGCCTCAGGAGCAGCTGCTCGATAGCTCTTGCTGTTCACACTTCAGCCTCCAACACTAACTGAAACCACTGTCTCTCAAAGTTCTGGGCATTTCCTTGTAATCCAAGATATGAGTTGGCTGAGGATGTTGTCAGCCACAGTTTGGGCCCCTCCAGGTCAATTTAAGCGCCAACTCAAAAACTACAAAACTACAGTTTTCCTTCCCACGAGACCCTTGAGCAGGATCCATTTTAGGCCAATTACTGGAAGTCACGGACCTAACATGGTGGCTTCCATCCAGATAAACAAGCTGCAAGGAAAGCAGGTTAAAGAAACATCTCTAGTTCAAATATAACAGCATATAAACAGTAAACAAACAGTTTTCATATAGGCTCCCTCTGCACTAGTGTCGACCACAGAATGGAGACAAATCAGAGCGGTGGCTGGCTGATTGCAATCTTTAAGTTGCTCAGACCCTGCTTAGACCATTTACTACACCCAGATTAGCTATGCTTAAAGGGACATGAGTGGAGTCTCAACATGGCACTTCACGTAAATAAGCAGGATCACACTGAAACTGGACACCAGCCTGAGAGTGGGCATTGAGGAGCCCAGGAAGACCTTAAGGTAAACCCCAAATTTGGTGGGAGAGTTACACTCTTCCATGCCTGGAAAAACATGGCGTCCACTTCAAGTCTACACATACTACACAATTCTATATAGAAACACTATATGTAAATATATGCATAAAGGTATGTACATGTTGCAACCATAAACTGTTTCATTGGTATACCAGCAATGTTCATTTCTGATGCATCAGAAAAATAAACTAACTATAACAACATTATTATTATACCTTTTGCATGTTGCATTGAAAACTGTATAAGAACACATTATAGTTAATAAACACAAGTTCAAGTAGTTAAACACATTGTACAACTCTAGAGTGTACTACCTTCTGCACACTAACCCACACAGTTTGGGGCCTGACCCTATTAGCTAAGCTTGGGCTGCATGGGGAAAGGGCATTAGTATACTGACCGGAGGGTTTCACTATTAGCTTAGAGGCTTCAGTGTAACCTAGTTTTGGAAGAGAATTCTCAGAAATGTAAATCTCTTTGTGAACTACAATCATGGGAAGATCTACAGGCCTTCCTGGGGAATCATAACTAAGGCCCACTACAGGCTTTGTGGTTCTTCCAGATTTTCTGAGAGGGGCACAGGCTCAGTACTTTCAACATTTGCATTGGGGTTCATCAGTCCAGGCTCATTGTCCATCAATAAGTTAGCTTTGATGAAAGGATGCCTCTGCAAAGGCTGTCTGTTCAGAAAGAGAAGGAACACTGTCATTTGCTTGCTCTGTGAGTTCGTTTCAGAAGAAATACTGACATTAACTTGTTCTGAAATTCCAGGTTCATCATCAGGAGGAAATTCCATGAAATTTAAATCTCTTAAAACATTATTAATACTGTCAGAATTATCATTTTCATTTGCAATATTGTCTATTATACTATTAGAATCATTATTTTTAGGCATTTCAGTTTCACCTGGTATGTCACCAGGCATACTTCGTGGTCAGGATTTGCCTCTTGAGGCTCAGTTAGTTCCACAAGATACAAGGAGTCAGCTATATCAGAAGTCACACTTTGCACCTCACTTTCAGGGGCACTGGGGCTGTGGAGATGGGGCACATGTCAATACACTCCCAACAATTTGCTCCCACATTATTCATGCCTGACATTTCACCAATGAAAACTCACTCCGTGGATCATCCACTCCTGTCAATACGCCCCGCAAAACACAGTATCTGTTAGGCTACAATCACAGCAGCACAGAAGCACAGTAATTGGCAAAGACACACACGAACTGGCAATGCACATTGATTGGCAATCTGGCAGGCGTCCAACCACAATGCACAGCAAGCAGTATAAAGCTGTCAATGTTGTGGCCTGGTTGTTACTGCATGCTGTGAAAATGACTGGTCGCCTCATTATCTCAGAGCACCAGAAGCGAAAATTGGTGGACAAGAGCAATTTTATCTACATGTTCCACAAATGGGGCATCAAGGAAAAGGTATATGGCAATGTGAGTGCGCTGTACTCAAGATAAAGGTATGCAGTGCGCATTCACACTGCCTTGTGTGACGATCCAACAATAATATATTATTTTTCAATGCACATTCATGCCCCAAACCCCTGCACCGTAGACAAATCTGTCACAGTAAGTATGACCAAAGAAAGAGCTGCCTCAGCTCAGGATACCAATGCTCAGGTTATGCTGCATGCCAAACAACATATGTCTCTAGCTGCAACAGGCAAGCTTATAGACTGAAACCTGAAGAGAACTGTACAGAGGGTCAGGGTTCATGGGGCACCACCAAACCCAAAAGATCTAGTTGAATTGGTAATACCAGATGACAATAAAACATATAAACATGACTCTGACACTGAAACTGTTAGTTTACTGTTACATGACAGTGGCCTGGGCACTGACAGGATCTTAATTTTGGTACTGACAGTAATCTCCGTTCCTGAAAGAGCTAAGGTTTGGCATGCTGATGGGACCTTTAGTGTTGCACCCCTCTTTCAGCAATTATATGTGATCATAGGTGAGCACTTTGGCAAAGTCCAGCCCACAAGATATGCACTTTGCCAAGTAAGAGAAAGGAGTGTTATGAAGAACGTTGATTGTGCTGAAGCAACTTAACCCAAACCTGTGTCCAGACATAGTCATGACAGATTTTGAAAGGGCCACTATTAATGCCTTCAAATCTGCCTTTCCTGCTAGTAAACAAGTGGGATGCTTCTTCCATTTTACTCAGTGCATATACAACAAGATAAACGTGGATGGGCTAGCTGTCCAGTATTCTCAAGACCCGAATTCACACTCAAGTGCAAATATCTGCCCTCTCTCACCTTCTATCCACAAATCAAGTAATAGCATGCTTTTAGGAGATAACATATGACTAACAAAATATATTTCCTCAAGAATTAACACCAGTTATTGACTATTTCAAGGATGTATGGATCAGGCAGCCGAACAGGAGAGGCACAGGTAGAAGACAGCTTCATTCTGAGTTTGAGCTGTGGAATCATGCAAACAGGTGTCAGTGATGGCAGAGGCAAAGACTAACAATGTTGTGGAGGATTCCACAAAGGGATGCAAAGCATCTTATGCATGTCGCATCCCACCCTGTGGATATTCATAGATGGCCTTCGTGGTGTACAAAGGAAAAGAGATGCAGAGCTGGAGCAATTCATTGCTGGAAACGCTCCTGCTGTGTCATGGAAGGTGTACCATGACAATGCTGAAAGGCTCGCCTGCATCCTTGGTAAAAGCGAGGAGCTCTAATACTGAGGAGTTTAGAGAGTGTGGCACAGCTTTGAATGTTAGTGCCACCACCCTGGTTTTAAACTTTTAAATAAAGGATTATTGTTTTAACTTACCGTGACCACTCCAATACCTGCTAACTCCTGGTAACTAAGGACAACAAAACTACCTATCTCACTTCCTGCTAGCTACACTGGTTAACACGGCTAACACAGTTCTGGTAAGGCATTAAAATTATTATTATTGTTATTGTAAATGTCTGCTGCATTGCCAGTGATTGTATGTATGCCAGGAGAGATGCAAGTGGGAGTGAATTGACGAATGTGGTTTGTCGGGAGGAATTGAAGTTATAGCAATTGCCGGGAGTGAACTTGTTGGGAGAGAGTAGTCGGGAATTAATTGTCATGCTCCCATGGAGATGGCTGGAGGATTAGACAGTCCTGAAGGTCCAGCTTCATCTCCCATATTACATAGGGGTTTCCTTGAAACAACTTGCTCAGTTCATAAAATGGATAATAGGTGACCCCACATTCACTATCATCAGATTCAGACCTGTAGTCAGTTTCAATGAGAGCATGGCTGGTGGAAGGCTTCAAATTTTGAACAACAGTGGAGAGTTCAATTGCCTCTTTTTGGCTGCAGATCGGGTCACAGGCCCGTTCTAGGCATTTTCTTGGAGTGTAGAATCAATGATTATTTGTCCAATAGGTAGCAGATGATTTCTATGCATAGTCTTTATGGCTTGTGGGTCATTTTCTGGATGCACTTTGTATACTGGTAAGTCTTCCAGCTTGCCGATAACAACGTATGGGGTGTGGTGCCACCTATCGGCTATCTTGTGCTTTCCATGCAATCCCAAGTTTCTCAACAAGACTCGATCTCCAGATTGCATCTCTTGAGCCTTGACATGTTTCATGCCTTTGTTTGCTAGGTTTCTTTTTTCCGACCATGGTGTGTGCTAGCTGGTAAGCATGGTTAAGTTGAGCTTTAAGTTTTTGAACATACTGAGGTAGTTCTCTGCCTTGACTCCATCGGGGATACTACAGAACAGATATCTACTGGTAACCTGGCTTCTCGACCAAACATCAAGTGGTAGGGAGAAACCCAGTTGCATCGCTTTCTAGTAGACTTATAGGCGTGAATTAACGTATTATTTGCTGACTCCATCTCAGCTTGTCTCTGGGATGAAGTGTGCCCAGCATCTCTAGTAATGTTTGATTAAATCTTTCAGGCTGTGGATCCCCTGAGGGTGATAAGGGTGGTCCTGGTTTCTGCACCCTCAGAGTGAGAGCATTTCTTTAATCAGACAGCTTTCAAAGTCTCTCCTTAATCAGAATGAATTCTCTGAGGGGCACTGTAATGGACAAAGAATTTTTCTGTCAGTACCGTAGCTACAGTGGAGGCCTTTGGTCTTTGGTCGAATAGGCCTGAGCATAATGAGTAAAATGGTCAGTCACTACCAGCACATTACCAATGTTCTTTTGATACGGTTCTAAACATAAAAAGTCAGCTCATACAAGTTCCATGGGAGCACTGGTGGAGATGTTAACTTGAGGTGCAGCCTTCTGAGGCTGAGCTTTTTCTGCAGGTAATGGCTACAAGTCGTAGTGTGAGTTTCGATGTCAGCACCCGCTTTAGGGCAGTGGAAATAGGCACTGACCGAGTCTGAAGTTCTGTCACAACCCAGATGCCCCATTTGATCATGAAGAGCACGAAAACTACATGTTTGAAGGAATTAGGTAATACTAACTGTTGTTTGGCAACTTGACCTTGTCTATTGGTAGTCTCTCTGTAGAGCAGTTTGTTGTGCAACTTTAACCTATGCCCTTCTCTAATCAACAAAGCAGTTCTGAGATTTTGGGAGTGAAGATTGGACACGTTTTCCATCAGTCAGAGCGTCCAACACAGGTTTAATCATGGGATCTTGGGATTGTGCCCACTGAATATCGGTGGAGGTAAGTTGAGGCAGAGCACTGAGGCCCAAGGATGCAAAATTGCAATAGACTGCAGGAACACAGGTGTCAGGAGGGCCTAAGCAATTAACCAGGCAATTTACTGTTTCAAAGGACGGGTGTTCATCTTTGTCAAACTTTGGCAAAGAACTTTAACAGATTGTTCGGACATTCTCAGCCACTCAGAGTTGGATTCAGGCCTTCTAGAGAGGGCATCAGCATCAATGTGATTTAGGCCCGTGGTACTCTGCTGAACAGTCATAAGTTGAAAGTGCTGATGGCCAACGGTGACCAGTGGCATCTAACGTTGTCGAGGTCTGAACATATGTGAGAGGATTGTTGTCAGTTTTACCAGGATCTGTGTACTATAAAGATATTCATGAAATTGATCTACTATGGCCCATTTTAACATGAGAAATTCAAGTTTATGTACTGGTAGTTCTTTTCAGATGGAGTTAGACTCCTACTGGCAAACGCCACTGGGCACAGTTCTTCCTCATACTCCTGGTATAGTACAACTCTGAGTCCTTTTAGGCTGGCATCAGTATGTAACACGTAAGGCTTGGTTGGATCTGCATCAGCATGTACAGGGGCATGGGTGAATTGATAAATGATATCATAGAAAGCTGCATCACATTCTTTTGTCCACCAGACCCGAATGGTTCATTTGTTTTGAAATAGGTTTTGTCCTCTTTTTACAGCACTTTTCTTGTATTTTGGTTGGTTGGTGGGTACTCTTGAGTTAAATTGAGCAAAGGGTGGATGACTTTGGTATAATCTTTCACAAATCGGCGATAATAGCCTCAGAACCCCAAGAATCTTTGCAGTTCCTTAAGATTGTTAGCTGTAGCCAGGTGGTCAATGCTTCGACTTTGCTTGGGTCTGTTCAAATTCCCTCAGAAGACATGATATGGCCTACATATTTTACAGATTGCTGAAAGGATTAACATTTGTCAATAGACAGTTTTAATCCAAAGTCCTCCAACCGGTCCAAAACCTTAAACAAACAGGTCTCATGTTCTTTGAGGGTCTTGCCAAACACAATAACACCATCCAGGTAAACAAGACATTCTAAAAGATTCATGTCTCCCACAGCTCGCTCCATCAACCTCTGAAAAGTGGCAGGTGCTCCCAAATGCCCGGCCATGTGCAGAAATTCATAAAACCCAAGGGACAGATGGATGCTTGTTTTTCTCTGTTCTCTGGTGCCATTGGGATCTGGTAATACCCGATCCAGAGGCCTAGCACAGAGAAATACTGGCTTCAATTAAGGCAATCAAGGGCATCCTGAATGTGTGGATGTTAAATTAGTCTGGTATAGTCCTTCGATTCAATGTCCAGTAGTCCACATACATTCTCACTGAGCCGTTCTTTTTCGGACCAACACAATAGGAGAGGTATACGGGCTACGGGATTCTTGTATGATCCCAGCTGCTAGCATTTCCTGGAGATGGCATCACACATCATCAATGTCTGCTGGTGCCAGTCATCGAGATCTTTCATGAAATGGCCACTGTCAGGAAGTCAGATGTGATGCTCTGTGTCAGTGACACATCTGACATCCCATTCTCTCAGAGAAAATACCTTGCTCCACTGGGTCAGTTTCCGCTGACTCTCCACTCTTCAGGAATGGAGATTCCCCAAGTCAAATAGATCAGGAGTTACTTCATCATCTTCTTCAGTGCATCACTTGCTAGGCAGCACAGCAGTATCTGCACAGTACACTGTAGCAAGGGTGCAGCCTCGGTTGACTCTAATATCCCGATCAGACAGGTTTTGATTTGCATCACTACCCACTGAGCATAGGCATGAGCTTGGGCAGGCAGGATGATAGGCTTAACTAGTAGTCCCTCTGGCAGTTCTCTTCTGGGGCGTCCAGCATGAGAATCTTGTTCTTGATATCTTTCTTGATACGTACTTTGCCACTAGAGTGTTGGGTGGCAATACAAGTAGGGCTGGATCTTTTTCCACACAATACCTACTGCTTCATCCTTATTAGTCTCTTTGTCTTGCATCTGTAACTCATATGCCCTACGCACTATGACAGGGATGTGTAAGGTCTGTCCAGTTTTCCTTGCTTGCTTCTCCTGGTAAAGTTGAGCTAACCAGCCAAACATGTTGACATTAGTGCCAACTAACAAATGGATACCATCATACATTCCAGTCAGTGGGCATACTAGGGCCAGGATCTCTACTAGTTCATCCATGCCAGCAACAGCAGTAAGGAAAGGATAACCACAGTTTCACATAACCTAGGTACAGATAGGATTTGCCACTCAACCCCACACATGAAGTCCTACAAGGTGTAATAGCGGAGATCAGACAAGTGTTGGTCGTGCCAATCTTTAAGCACAATAGTGACCTGTGAGCCTCTGTCTAACACAGCTCGGGCTGAAATGACATTGACAGTTACTGTTGTCTCCATGGAGGGACCCACTCATCTCAGACCACTCCAAAGATGCAGGCTTGGTGGACTGGCACACAGCAGTTTTAGAAGAGAAGGATTTTTGTGATGGGCTGGGTTGTGGCTTTATATTGCTTTGACGAACCTGATTTTGAAACTTGGTGGTGACTTGCTGTAGATCTTCAGGAGCATTGCACTCATTGGGTGTGTCCATCTTCTCCGCACTGGTAGCAAAACACCTTGGCTCTGGAGTCAGCAGGATGGGTTGTGTCTTCATGAGGTTTGTAGAGATCAGGAGGTTAAGCCCTACTCTCTCCTTTGGGTTTAGGGTTCAGGTTCAGCCTCTCTGTAGAGTCCGCCAGGGGGCAGACGATCGGTGGCACAAACAAGGTCTCACCATAGTTTGCAACTCTCTAATTACTTCTACCAGGTTAGGATCAGCTCAAGACTCAGTAGCGAGGCACTGGCTCCAGTACAAACAGGTAGGGCCTTGCAGCCAGGCTCGGTCTTGGTGGGACAAGGGTCGGGGTTTTAGTCTGCTCAGCCGCAGCTTGCCAGCTGTCTTTCAGTTCTTTCAACTCTTTCAGCAATTCATGGACTTTTGTGCCTCAGAGTTGTCCTCTTTTCCAGATGTTTATATGGAGTTGGTGCAGTTCGTGCAACCACAGCGTAGGAGTCACAACCATCGTCATTGGTCTCTGTCTCCCAAATCTCTTTCATTAACCAACAGTATTCAGGAGAGTTTGCTTATGGTCTTGGAATTTCAACTTCAACATGAGCAGACTCAGTAGTGGGCAGACATAAGGATATGTTCCAATCTAACTCGATTTAGTTCACTGGCTGAAATACCCCTTTTTGGTGCACCCTTGCAAGGCCCACTCTACACGGGTCACAAAAGCAGACAGTCACTCATTTTCCACTGCTTGCAGACTTGAACTTCCACATCAGGTCCTCTCCTGATTCAGTACTACCAAATACCCTTCTAAAGTGGATAAGTACTCAGCAGCAGAGGCCTCTGGATTGGTGGACCAGAGAAATTGATGGCCTTCAGTGCAGGGCCCTTAAACTTTCCATAAGTCTGTTTTGTTTCTTCTTTTCAGAACACTGCCACTTTTGGACTGGAGGGGTGGCATAGTCCATCCAATTTTCTAGGTCATCTTCTCCCACAGGAATAGGAATGGTGCCTGAAAACAGCCTGTGCCTGTGCACTGAGGGTATCACAATAGGCAATGCTGCAATAGGGATGCCTTGGGCATAGACAGGAGGCCGGAGGAGAATGTATGGGAGTGGTCTCCTCAGAATCCTCCAAAGCCTTCCTCAAGTCTTTAACTGTCTGCTGTTCTGCAGCTCAGAGCCTCAGTAACTTATCTTTAAATCTTTCTACCTTTGAAAACCCCAGGGAAGATGGACCACTATGTACGTGAATGACTCTCCACCCGGTCTGGGATCTCTCGGCATAATAACGGGGGTACTGTTCCAGGGTGTATAGGAGGCTACATGAAATGAGGGCCACTAGGGTCTGTTCAAACAGGTCTGAGTCCCACCTCTCGACCAAACCTTCCCCAAACACTTAACTTTTCGCACAGTTTCTTCTATAGTCTCAATAGTAGTCTCCATGGGAATGTCTAATAGCAATAATGCATGGTGGGGTCAATCCCTTCTGCCTCACTCCACCCCATCATGCTGTGCACAACCAGCTTGTGGGGAGAGATCTTCCACTTGGGTGTAGTGAGCCCCTTAATCGCAATCCCTGCAAAATTCACAGCTAGTCTGAAGTCCTATAACTTGGCCACTAGGGCACCAACGTAATAATGGGATTGCAATTTTGTATTTTCTCCACAAGGGTGTGCTAATCCCAGCAAGCCTCCATGATGTAACCTCTAGGCAGCTCTATTCAAGGGCTACTACCCGTCCATATGTCTAAGTACAGGTTAAGGGACCTGGATTCAGTTTTAAGGTGCCTCCACCCAGAGTAATGGTATCGAGGGTGTCTACCTATTGCGCTATAGCCCTCTGGGAAACTATAACCACCTTCCAGTCCTCCTAGTGGCCCAGTACCTATTACAACAGTTAAATCACAGTCAGTACAAAACAATAATAACATGCACACACCCTTCACACTTACCACCAGGGTTGGACTTACAGCAATTTCCCTAGAGACCTCCTATAAAATAAGGCTAGCAATACAACTACACACTTTCAATACTGTAACCCAACTAATAATATGCACACTAGCCAGGTTAAACGTGAAACAGACAATCAGGTTTATTAAAGGGTCATGAACAAGGAAGGGCGTGAATTTAGTCAAATGATTTTTTACTCTGATTTAAATCAAGCTTTTCTGGCATGCACGTTAAGTCCCAAATATACAGTTCAACAACACTGGGTATCCAGAATGTTATGCAGGCTAGCCTGAAGGTTGCCTGGGGTGGCTGGCATTGCAGCTGATGTTGGTGCCCTTGATGGAAGAAGAGCAGTTAGCATGCAAAACAACAAGATGATTATTTGTAATCTGAGCTGATCAACTCAGCCTCTTGAAAACCCAGAAAGTAAAGGAAATCAGATGGTACCATAGATGATTTAAACACTTGTTGCAGGAGCTACCCTGATTGTACTCCTGCTACCAGGTCTCTGCTGAAAGGCAGGTGGAATAAAGACCTCATGGTGTTCACTGATGAGCATGGAAAGTAGGGCCGACACGATACACCTTCTCTTTACGACCTTTCCTCCAGGTGGCCGCAACATGCAGTTGTTGTGGTGCAGGGCTGGATCCCCAACCAGTCTCTCGCTGAAACAGTCTCTGTGTAGGGTAGTCAATCTGGACCAAATTGGCAAAGACCTCAGCTGGAGGATCAAAATGGCAAAGTTTGTTTGTCTTCAGGCTGATGAAGCCTCTAGCTGGCAGAACAGGTTGGGCCATGGCAAACAGGATTCGACCCACAAACACATTCAGCACATTTAATATGACCATCACTAACGTTGTACAGTTCAGATGCAGCTTGGGGTTAATTCAGCAATTTCTCTAAGCAAATCTCTCAGTACTATATTTGACTCACACACAAGCTGGGCCGCTTGTTTACAGGAGCAAATCTTCAGTCAAACCGCAAATAGCACTGATCAGATTCTGTTCTTCTCTCTGCCGCGGTTCCTGCTGGAATCGGACAAGTCCGACTTCTGCAATCAGGTAGTTCAAAGAATAAGCAACAGTGGCAGGGGACAAGTTAGGCCTCTTCTAGACAATTTCCTGAACTCCTGTCAGGAGCAGCTTCTCGATAGTTCAAACTGTTCACACTTCAGCCTCCAACATTAACTGAACCACTGTCTCTCAAAGTTCTAGGCATTTCCTTTTAATCCAAGAGATATGTTGGCTGAGGATGCCGACGTCACAGTTTGGGCTCCCTCCAGGCCAATTTAGGCTCCAACTCAAAACTACAAAAATACAGTTTTCCTTCACACAAGACCCCTTGGGAGATCCATTTTAGGCCCAGAGTCTGATTGGTCCAATTACTAGAAGTCCCGGACCCACAGCATGGTGGCTTCCATCCAGATAAACAAGCTGCAAGGAAAGCAGGTTAAACAAACATCTCTAATTCAAATATAACAGCATATAAACAGTAAACAAGCACAGTTTTTGTACAGAGTCCCTCTGCACAAGTATTGACTGCAGAATGGAGGAAATAGAGCAGTGGCTGGCGGTCGAAGCCTTAAATCACTCGGACCCAGCTCAGACCATTTACTACACCCAGATTAGCTAAGTTCTTAAGGGACAGGCGGAGTCTCAACATGGCACTCTTAAGTAAATAAGCAGGATCACGCTAAGATGGGACACCAGCCTGGCAGTGGGCACAGAGGAGCCCAAGAAAACCTTAAGGTAAACCCAAATTTTGTAGGGGGTTCATGTATTCTCTTCTCCAATATCTCTATGGCATAAGTGGCCTTCTCTTCCCTGCCTTCCCTTTGCATAACTCTCCATCCATTCCTCCTCCCACCTCTCTAAAGCACCTTTATATGTAACCCTACATGGGGCTATACCTTCAAGGTTCACAAAGAGGTTGATCTACAAACCTCCAGCACAGCGGGAGAGGTGGATAAGGACATGATGAAAACCATCCAAAGGATGGCACGCAAGAGGAAGTGTTGCTGGTGAGACTTCAATCTACTAGACATGGATTGAAGCCTACCAACTGCAGCTACAGTCAGAAGTAGGGACATCCTGGACTCCCTGAAAAGGTGTTCCTCAAGCAACTAGTTAAGAAGCCCACTCATGGAGGGTGATACTGGACCTGGTACTGACAAACTGGGACAGTGTTGCTGATGTCATAGTGGGTGACAACCTGGGGTCCAGTGATTACTGTATAGTGTTGTTCAATATAAGGAACAGGTCAGAGCTGACAGCACTATAGACAAGGGTCCTGGACTTCAGGAGGACGATTTCAGGAAAATGGGAGAATGCCTCAGAGATGCCCTGGAGGATAGAGGATCTGGGGAATTGAGGACCATGTGCAAAAATAAAGGGAGGCATTGAAAAGGCAACAAATCTCTGTGTCAGGCAGGTTAACAAGGGCAAGAGAAAAGGAAACTGCAATGGTTCTCTAAAGATGTAGCAGAAAACGTAAGAGCAAAAAACTAGCACTTAGAAAGTACAAAAAAGACACAGAAGGATGAGGATAGGAAAACTACCAGGAAAAACTAAGGAGGAAGAAGGAAAGCCGTTAGGCGCTTAAGGCACAAAACACAGAAAATATTGCCCAATCAGTAAGCAGAGGGATAAAACTTTCTTTAGATATAAGTGAGAAGAGGAAGACCAAAGGGGAATAGTAAAGATAAAAGGGAAGAAGGGTTTGCAAGGAGGAGGAGGACCAAAAGAAGGCAAGCATATTGAACAAATACTTTGTTCAGTATTTACAGAAGAAGGGAGGTGATCGGCCAAAGATAAGGGACAAGGGCTTAAATGGTAGGGAGGTGGACACCAGTCGCTTTACAGAGGACAGAATCCTCAAGGTACTAGCACAGTTAAAAGCAGACAAGGCAGTGGAACCTGATGGGATGCACCCAAGGACACTGAGGGAGCTCAGAGAGGTGCTGGCTGCACCTCTGACAACTTATCATTAGAAACAGGGAGGTTCGGAGGGACTGGAGCAGGGCAGATATGGTCCCACTTCACAAAAGTGGGAACAGGGAGGTGGTAGAAATTACAGACTTGTCAGCCTGACTTGGTAGAGGGCAAAGTAATGGAAACACCACTGAAGGAAAGTGGAATACCTCGTAACCAGTAGATTACAGGATCCAAGGCAATATGGTTTCACGGGTAAATCTTGCCATACAAACCTGATTGAGTTCTTTGACAGGGTGACCAGGTAGTGAACCAGGGAGGAGTGGTAGATGTGGCCTACCTGAATTTCAGTAAGGCCTTGACACCGCTCCACGTAGAAGACTGGTGAACTGCTGGCCTGTCTGGATGTAGGTCAAAAGTTATAAACTGGGTAAGAAGTTGGTTAAGCAACAGGAGTCAGAGGATGGTGGTAAATGGTGTCCACTCTGGAGAAGGCAAGGTGACCAGCTGGGTGCCTCAGGGCTCAGTACTAGGCCCGGTCCACTTCAATGTCTTTATTGGTGACATTGCAGAAGGGCTAGAAAGGAAAGTATGCCTGTTAGCAGATGACACAAAATTTGCAGCAGAGTAGACACACTGGGGAGGAAAGGGGAATGAGGGATGATTTGAAACAATTGGAAACATGGTCAGGGGTTTGGCAGCTGGATTTCATTCAAAAAGTGCAAAATCATGCACTTGGGGTACAAAAATCTGGGGATTTGTACCAGTTGGGAGGGAAGCACTGACAACCACCAAACAGGAAAGTGACCTGGGAGTAATCATTTTTGATGACCTGAAGATAGCCAAGCAGTGTAATAAAGCAGTGGGAAGGCTATCAGGATGCTCAGGTGCCTAGGGAGGTACCACCAGTAGGAAGAAGGAGGTAATATTACCCCTGCACAGATCACTGGTAAGACCCCACCTCGAGTACTAGTGTCCAGTTCTGGAGGCCCCACCTCCAGAAGGACATCGATAATGTGGAGGCAGTACTAAAGAGGGCTGCCAAAATGGTGCAGGGCCTGCATCAGAGGCGCTATGAGGAGAGACTCAAGGAACTGAATATGTACTCTCTGGAGTAGAGGAGGAAAGGGGATATGATAGAAACATTCAAATACTTGACATGTATTAATAAGGTACAGGAAGGTAGCATTTTCCATAGAAACAGAAGATCGAGCACAAGAGGTCAGGCTATGAAGTTGGATGGGGTGAGGCTTAGAGAAATGTGAGGATATACTCCTTCATGGAGAGGTTGGTGGATGCCTGGGACAGCTTTCCAGTGGAGGTGGTGGGTGCAAAATGATGACGAGTTCAAGCATGCATGGGACAGATATAAGGGGACCTCAGTAGTAATGCAAGAGGAGGAGAAGACCAGAGATTGAGTAGGGTCTTCGGTGGCACAGTGAGGCAGGGAACACTGGGCAGACTAGGTGGGCCAAGAGGTCCTTATCTGGTGACAACTTCTATGTTTCTATGCTTTTATGTTTCTAGGTTCCCTACCCACACATCGAAGGTGCCAGTCACTCCAGGTGGACCAGGACATTTCAAATCACAGCCCTGACTGAGCCAGATGTGAAGGTGCATCTATGAAGACCTTGTCTAGACACAGTTTAATGTTTGCAAGAAAGGTCACTGTGAATCCAAATAACATCATCAAACAGATTTGCTCAGTAGAAAGTGCTAGGCACAAAATGCAGCACAGTAAAACCAGCTACCATCACTATTTTACTTTCAAATTGACTGAGCACATGCCATAGACACAGCAGAGAACTTTGAGTGGCCACATTTCCTCCAGTACTATTTCTTATCCTTAAACCTTGGATATGACCCCCACCCCAACCAGTAGATTAATGGACCCAGACCCTCTATCTTGTTTAGCCCACAGGGCAAGGGGCAGCCACCAAAATATCCACAGTGGCACTCTAGGCATGGTGTGCCCTGGGGCATAGGACCCCCAGAGAAGATAGACACACTAATCATATCTGTTCCTACATCTAGCCCCTATAACCTTCCCTCATGTCCTCATACCACTACCCTTCCCCTCCACCACCCCTCTGCCTTCTAGTATTTTCCTTCTATCAGTGCTCAAACCAAGTTGCATTCTAATCCTTAGTTAACAAAATGGCTGCTGTTTCACTTTTGTAATTGCTGCAAGTTTTCTATAGTGTTTATCTTATATACCTTGTCTTGTCTGCTTATATTTTTATAGGGTGCATTTTATTTTTATTTTTATTCCATTGCCTCCCTATTGCTTGTTTTACTTCAGTTCACCCTCCCTTCTGTTCTGTAACACTCCCCCGATAGTCGCACCTGGAAATGAGCATTGACTCAGTGTGCCTTTCCAGTCTCCAATTTATAATAAATAAACAAATTCATTTAGATTCAGATTGGTTGCTCTAATATTCAGACTCACAAGTGAATTTAAACCATTATAAATTACTGGCCCACTGGCACAGTGGTAATGCTTTCACTTACTGGCTGGTGTCCCAGGTTTGGTAGCGAGCCCAGGTCATTAGAGGCCAGTCGGGGGGAGGACTGAGCACCCGACAGGCTGCTCTCCTTCTCGGGGGCTGCAGTCTCGCTGCTATACTGCCACCTGGGTGACCACAGGTGGAGGTGCAGCACAGGATGCAGAATGCTAGGGAGGGGCAGACATTGGCTGAGGACCTGAGCAAAGGCACATCTTTGCACACATCCATTTCATTGGCCCTCCCGAGTGCCGATGTCTGCAGGGGCAAGGACCAGAAAACCAGGAAAAAACACATCCGGACCAGGCGACTGGCCCGCACCGGCAACCGATCTGAGGGTAGCTCCAGGCACGCTCCTCTGAAGGATTCAGAGGAGAGTGGGGGACTCCTCTGGCTCCCACCTGGGGGGGGTCCACTGTGGATATCTGGAACTACTGGAGCGGGGCACTAATCAGGAGCGAGCTCCTCCGTCATTGCAGCGCATCCTGTGTGGTGTATTGGAGACACCAAGAGAGGGTCTGGACGTGGTGACAAGCGGGGCATAGGTAAATTTAAATCATTACAAAACCATCTTGACTGGCTGCTCTAATATTCAGACCATAGAGTTCAAATGTTTACTAGAGAGGGCTAGAGGGTGGACTCCAATGGCTCAGTTGAAGCCGCGCATCCGCCATATCAGAGGAGGTTGGAAATGCCAGTAGATCATGGGAACCCGTCTGGAACTTATGATAATCGCACCAGCACACTGCTTTTACAAAAATCAGTAATGCACTGCTTATACAAGCAAAGAACAAATGAGCATACCTTGTTTTTGTCACCATAATGTGCATCTGTTTCATCACTTCCTGCTGTCAATGGTGCTTGTTACCCATCTGGATCAGCAGATTTCTATCAAAACAGTGTGTCGGTGCTGTTATCTTTAGTTTCCAGAAGGGTCCCATTATCTAACGGCACCTCAACCCTCCTCTAATATAGGGACACATGGCTTCAACTGAGCCATCGGAGTCCATCCTCTAGCCTCTCTAGTATATATAGAACTCTGTAATTCAGACCACAGGTGGATTTAAATCATTATAAAACCATCTAGATTGGCTGCTCTAATTTTCAGACTCAGAGGTGAATTTAATTCACTATAAAACCATCTTGTTTGGCTGCTCTAATTTCAGACTCACAGGTAAATTTAAATCATTATAAAACCATCTTGATTGGTTGCTCTAATATTCAGACTCAAAGGTGAATTTAAATCACTATAAAGGCTTCTTTGTCAGCTCCTTGCACCTGTACTGATGAAATACTTTCAGGCTTTTGCTAATGTCACTCATAACCACTCTATTTGTCGAACTGCATGATCACGAAGAATTAGAACGCCCTGTTGATAACATTCAGTGATGAATTATAGAAGAGAAAGCAGTGCAGTGCTTAGGTGAGTCAGGAAATACTGAAGAGAAACATATGACCTTTGAGTAAATCTGCACAGTCACCAATTATATAATGCTCAACAACTGAAGCTGTTCTAGCAGGTTCCAGACATGACGCAGTTATACAGCCCTTGTCAAGAAATAATTTACTACTGTAGTAAACATTAGAGCAGCAAGCTACATTATATGCAGCTCAGAGTACAGTCTACAATCCACCTGAAGCTGAAACAAAGATCAAAACGACCAGGAAGGAAAGCACTGCAACTTTTTCACCAATTGCTTGCTAGCCAGGAGGATTTCCTGTTCCATGCTGGAGGTTCCTGTTTACAGCTAACAGAACTGTGTTGAATTGGAAATCATTCCCAAAACAAAAGCAAGATTATAAAAGCTTCCCTTTGGTATTGAGGAAGGCCACATAACAAGGAATGTTAAACCAGATGCAGTAGTGATACTGAACGTTTGCAAACCTTCCTGCATTGTAAACATTTGCTTGTGCTCAATTTAATTATTTTTGCCTGCATTAGGAAACTTTCATCCAGGAGATCTCTTTTGTATCATTGTCAAGCTGCAAGTTTCCATGCTCATACATCCCTAGATAGTAATGGTAATGACAATGTGAAGTGAAACAAGGTTTTGTTCCTTCTGTAAACACATATAACCCTAAGCTGTTGCAGGTAATACTTCAAGGTAAAAGGAAGGACAAACCGTTTGCATGTTGTATATTTTCATTATAGCAGTTTATAGAATGCTTATATTGTGGGAGGCTGTTAGCAAATGCCTGGTAAGGAAACAGAACCATTAACTGCTAAAAAGCTATGCTCAAAATAATACAGTATGTTGTTTATTTTAAATACTGTTAAAAAATGACTAATTTGTTGTACACTACTTTTTAATGCAATTTTAGTTTACTCATCTGGTAAAGTTGATTGTATCAGCATCTTTTACAGCTTCCCATGCTCTTTACAGACTGTGTTATGCTCAATTGACAGGCTGAGAATGCACATGTGACTTGAGTTGTTTCGTAACCTAGGCCCACCTTAACTCCCTGTCCGTCCATTGTCCTTCAGTTCAATTCTTCCCAAACTGTGAAGTGTTTGCTGAGCGAGAGTCATCGAGACCGTATACTGTTGCCACAGTGATGGAAATATAGCAAAGACCATTACAGCGTGTCGGCAGTTCACTGTAATGGTCCAGTGATGCTGACACTGCTTTCTCTATAATGCGGGGTGTGGGGGCAGAGCCCCTCTCACGGAATGTATGGGGCAAAGCTCTCCTCAAAAACAGTTGCTTCCCTGTCAGCACAATGCTGACTGTCAGCATTGTGCCATCTCTGTAATGTCAATGCAAGAACTTGTTAAGGTGTTAGGGTATCAGCTGAGTATAGTCGTTTACAACTTTACGAGTACCGCTGATGAAAAGGATCTTGGTATTAATATATCGAACAAGTTGGAGCACTCAAATCAAATAAATAAGGTTATCAGTGAAACTAATAAAGTTATATGGTCCATTCGACGTAATATTAAATCCGTAATCCCAATATTATGGTGCCTTTGTTCCGGGCTTATGTAAGACCCCATTTGGAATATGCTTCTCAGTTATGGTGCCCGTGACAAGAAGCGTAATTGTACTCAACTTGAAAAATGCAAAGAAAATTCTAGAAACAATTGCAGGGTTACACTAGTTCATATAGCAGTAGATTAAATATAGGATAAAGTATGGGAGAAGTGTATTACGAAATTTATTACACACCGAGTTGTTGGATGGCACATAAACCCGAGGCGAAGCCGGGTTTATAAGTGCCATCCAACAAAAGTGTGTGGTCAGTTTGCACTTCTCCATATTTATTTTATATAATTGAAGGCTCCGTTTTTAAATAAACAGCGTGAGCTTCAACTATCCTGTTTCTGCAGTACTGACGAGAAAAACACTTACTTCTCTGCATTACCTCAGTTTACCAGTGAGCCTAGAAGCACAAGAGTGTGTTTGGGGATGGAGGTAATGCAGAGAAGTAAGTGTTTTCTCGTCAGTACTGTTTTGGAAACAGGGACAGTTGGAAGCTCCCGCCCAGACAAGGACAATTTAACGTTGCGCTATGTTTAGTCTCGAGCGCTTTGTTGTTCAGGAGTAGCAGGAATGCCGTAACACCTACTCAGGTGTTACGGCATTTAACACACGGTTTTGGCAATGGGAGAAAACGGAGACCATTAATTATAATCTCTTAATTTATGTCACTAGAGACACTTTGATTGAGGGGTGTTCTGTTGTTTCTATTCGACATTATCAATGACCCTTACTTGATGACCGAACTAGGTTTAGGATTTAAATCAAATACATATAATACCAGAGGGTATCCATTCGACTGGCTAGTAAACATTTCCATTATAACAACAGGAAATTTTCTTTACATTACAGGTTATGCATCCCTGGAATACACTGCCATTGGAAGTTATTATCAGTAAATCAAAACATGAATTCAAAAATGACTTGACTCATTTTTACTTACAGATGGGCAACTTAAGTACTACTAATTTAGAAACTGGTTAGTTTAGGAGCATCCATGAGCGTTTAGCTCTCTTGCTCTTGCTTTCCTTAGTATGAACCCTCAGTATTAAGAAAGAGAATGACAAGACTGAACAAAGACGCCAGACTCCTATGCAGTTTCATTGTAAATAAACTCCTGTGCTATCTTGTTGCAAACACACAGAGACTAGGCAATCTGACCAGCTGAGCAATGATATATTGCTCTATATTCAGAACATTAGCACCTTATAAGTATGCATCTACTCTCTGCATGCAAACGGTCATGGCTGCCCCTATACCGAATGAGTGAGTGTTGACTCTTTGGTTCAGCCTACCCATTGCATTGCACTGTCCAAAATATGCCTAAATTAATAGGCTGTCACTGACACCCTGTCTGCATGACACACGGCAGGACCTGGTAGGGCAGGATAGCCATGTACTGCAGCACCATGGCCTTTTGTCCCAAACAGATCCTAGGGGCCTTGACATGCACCAACAGCCCATGCCCACCTGGTCAGTTGTGCTCCTGCATAGCCTGACAAACATGCCTCTGCAGTCATTGTCATGTTCTTTGTCTTGCAGGCCAGACCCAACACTTTCTTAGGCCATGTGAAGCAGCTCTGAGACCTGAAAGGCCCCACAGAGGGCCAGCAGAAATGCAGCCTTGAAGAGAAAGGCCTCCAACTGTGACCAACAGATTACTGACAGGCTATCCCATGCTCCAGTGAAGCCAGGCTGTGGGGTACCACCTGTCAGCCCACCTCAGGGCCTCCTTACTCCAACTCTCAAGGATTTTATGAACCTTGGAAGCTTGAGTTGTGTCTGCAGGTACAACACCTTAGTGAACCGGGACAGCCCAGCCCAGTACTGACCCACAACCCGGTGACAGACCCTTCCATTTGGCTATTAGGATGTAGTTATAGAGCTGCTCCTCTGGAATTGGCCACTAGTTTGGCCACACCTCCATAGAAACATAGACTTTGACGGCAGATAAGGACCGCTAGGCCCATCTAGTCTGACTATTTCCCTACCTATAGGATAGGCCGCAGATCCTATTTAACCAACGGCCTATATCTTCCTGCCCCCACAAAATTGCCTTATGTCTGTCCCATGCATTCTTGAATTCTCCCACAGTTTTAGACTCCACAACTTCCTCAGGAAGGCTGTTCCATGCATCCACTACCCTCTCTGTGAAATAATACTTCCTCACATTGCCCCTGAACCGCCCTCCTTCTATCTTTAAATTGTGTCCCTTGTTCTTGCAAGTCTCTTTTCTGAAAGATGCTACCTCTTGGACTTTGTTGATTCCTTGAGGTACTGAAAGTTTCTATCATGTCCCCCTCTCCTTCTTTCCTCAAGGGTATACATATTAAGCTCCTTTAGTCTCTCCTCACTCGGCTTCTCTTGCAGACCCTGCACCATTTAGTTGCCCTCCTCTGGACTGCCTCTATCCTGTCTATGTCCTTGCGGAGATGGGGTCTCCAGAACTGGACACAGTATTCCAGATGGGGTCTCACCAACTGTCTGTACATCCCTCTGACATGCTGGAATATTCGACTCTCACCAATAAATCATCCTGCCAGTGCAATAAAGTTACTTATCCATTGCCAGGCCCCTGGCTCACTACGTCCCATATGGAGGCAGAGATCGGTCATTAATATCATTCTGCCATTGCAGCCAGTTCTCTGAACTTTGCCACTGTAAATGAGATAATGTATCAGCAGTACCATTCTCGACTCCTGGGACATACACTGTCTTAAAATGAATATTGAGCAGTAGGCACCGAGGACAAATATCCTCATCAAATTCCCCAGCTGCCCATTGATGGTGTGAACTACCTTGGTTATCTGACCAGATCGCCTTCTCCCACCACAGCTGACTTTTCACAACAGCAATGCCACCACTCTTGGGATGCATTTAGAAGGATGACTTTCCGGTGAGCCTGGCATTGACCCAGCTCTCTGATCAGCTGGATGTACACCAGGCTCCTGCAATATCTCAGCTGGAGGAAAGACAAAACAGAAAGCCCTCAGTTGCAGGCACTCTTAAACCCCTTTTGTCCTTTGTCCTCACCCTGTAGGTGGACTCACTGGCCCCTCCCTATGGATGGAACTTGTGCAACTCTGCACTCCCAGGGAGGTACTCTACCTGCTGTCCAGTACTAGAAAGGGTCCACAGACATAGATTGTCTGCTACAATCATGGGCAGACTGCATATCAGCTGATGATATATGTAACCTCTAAAATAAAACATATTCAGCTGTTGCATATGTCACAATAGTTAATTTTACAGGTTGCATATGTCACGATAGTTTATTTTGCAGGTTGCATATGTCACAGCCATCTGTTTTATAGGTGGCATATATCATAGTCACACATTCTACACCTGTAGCATTCATCAGAACCAGTCAGAGAACAGTTTTCACTATTTATGTACTTATTGGAATTTTGGAAACAACCTTTGAGTAAGAACTCTTTACAAAGGGTCTACATCCACTAAACAGCACAAATTCAGACATAATTGAATTCACAGTACAAATACAGACATAGCTGAATTATCAGTACAGGAAGTAGAAAAACATAGAAAACAGCTAACAGTTTCTTATGAGTTTCATTAAGGTTTAATACTAAGTGCTGTTTGGCATAAGGAAGTATTTGAGAGAGAGAGAGAGGAAAATGTAGGATAGGGAGACAGTGGCTAGTGAATGGAGCGTGGGGATAGGGCAGCACAGAAGGAACATTGTACATTGCATTACAACTTTGGAGCTGAGGAGCTGGGGATGGTGCATGTGAGAGTGTGTGGTAAGGTGGGAGAAGGTGGTTAGAAGAGAAGAAGAGAGAGGAGGGAGAGACAAGGAGGGGTAAGAGGGGAAGGAGGTAGAGACCAAGTGGGGAGAGGTGGTATCATGAGAGTGGAGATTGATGTAAAAGAGGGGTGGGAGGGGTGAGCGGAGGAGGGAGAGAGAGAGAGAGAGAGAGAGAGAGAGGATGAGGCACAGACAAATGAGAGAGCACAACAGTAGTGGAATAACAGCTATGGAGCATGAGGTGCCAGAGTCTGGGGAGCAGGGGTAGGGATGGAGAGGGATGGACCGTGTAAGTAAGTCCATGAGTAGTTGCTGGTAGGCAGGATTGATGCAGGCTCTGAGCCCTGCTCTGAACAGTTTAGCACTCACAGACATTCTTTGCAGTAGAAACTGTTTAAGTTTGGCTTTGACGGTTGTAGGGTTCACAGCATTTAGAGTGTTAACTGGGATCTCATTAAGCCACTGTGGGCATGGTAAGAAAAGGATCTTTGTCCAAGAGCTGTCCTTCAGAATGGGGCACAGAATGGGTGTAGTTCTTTATTCCTGGCCCTGTACATGGAGTTGGTTAAGGTAAGCAGGTCAGTGGTACAGGGAGGAGTTAGCCCGTGAGGCTTTCCTACCTAGGAGAGCACGTCTGGTATGAGAGACTATTCTTGAGGCTTAATATGTTTGCTTGCTCATAGAGTGCACAGGTATGCATGAGCTGAACAGCATCTAGTAACAGTCTGCAGGCCTTGTTTAGAACCATGCCTACCCTCCTGAGGGTGGTATCAGTCACTGCTCTGTCGGTTACCAGGCCATAGTCAACCACGGAGAGAATGGAGCTGTTTATGGAAAGCCTGAGAGCATTGGTAGTGAGGCTTTTCCTGTGCTAATAAAGTACCCAGAGTTTAGTATTTACAGCCTTCACAACCTGGTCAGTGTGCTGGCCATATGAGACAGTATCATCTCTTTAGCTGATGGCTAGAGAAGAGCATGGATTTGTTTGTTTTTTTGTAACTGAGTAACAGTCTATGAGAGCTGAACCAGACCTCCAGTTGTTTGAAAGTGGACTGCACCTCAGCCTGCAGGGTCTCAGTGTGGCACTGCTGCTGAGTACCACTGCATCATCTGCATAGAGGATAATTTTGCTGGCGCATGCCTTCGGAGTATGTTCAAAAGAGGCTGAACAGCAATGGACCCAGTATGGACCCTTGTGGAACTCCCAGCAATATGTCCCAAGAGGTGGAAACTGTTGGTCCAATTCTGACCCTTTGAGACCTTCCGAATGGGTAATCTTGAAACCACTAGACAGCATTAGAGGCCAGCACACAGGCCCATAGTTCCTTGAGAAGGAGGGTGAGACAGACCATGTCAAAGGCCTTCATCAGGTCAATAAAGATGGATCCAACCAGTTTATCCTAGTCCATAGCCTTGTGAGTGTAATCAGTGAAATCAACGAGGGCTGTGGTGATGCTGTGTTTTTCTGAAACCATGCTGCTGGGACACTGCAACTGGTATTTCTGGATATATTCCATGATTTGTTCTGCTACGATCCTCTCTAGCACTTTGGATAGGGGAGAGGATAGAGATGGGCCTATAATTAGCTGTGAACGTCCTGTCCCCGCTCTTGTGAACTGGGGTGACCAGTGGTTGTTTCAGAGGGTGGAGAACTTAGCCAGAGTTAGGGACTTATTGAAGATTAGTGATGGGTACAATAAGCACATCCACTGTTTGAGCTATCAGTTTCATGTCGATACTGTCACTGCCAATCCAAGTCTTTCCTAAGGCCTTTTGACATAGTCCATGGCTTCCTTGACTGTAACCTGCCTGAAATACAATTGTGGGTGCTGTGCACTCATGGGTATATTTCAAGATCCACATCTACGGGCTTAAGTATTCATCAGGGAGGATGGAGCTTAGGTCCGTGAATGCAGAGTTAAATTCTTCTGCTATGGAAAGTGGGTCCACAGAATTGGAGCCATTAATATTGAATAGTAAAGGTTGTTGCTTGGCTTCCTTTCCTAGGATCTCCTTACAATTGTGCCAGAAACACCTCCCATCCCCCAGTTGCATTCAAGTTGATTCTTATCATAGTCTGCCTTGGCACTCCAGTATTAGGTGGGTGCATCTGTTCCTAAGCGGCCCTGTAGTTCTGGATGTCATTGATTCCCCCATGACCTTGGCCCTGCTCCATAGGTTATCCCATTCTCTCATTAGTTCCAATAGCTCACTGGTAATCCACATATTGTTATAAACTCGGACATTCCATTTTGAGTGGGGCATACCTGTGCACACCTGATTGAACTTGTCAATCAAACTTGTGATGACATCACAGTAGCACTGTCCTGCCCTAAAGCCAGCTGATGAACTCAAAGATAAATGGATCTCCACACACAAATAGAAAATTTATCAGTTTTAACTTTAAAATTATGTTGTATGGAATACACAGTGGGTTGACTCAAAATACCCAACATTTCTTCACTTGTGAGAGAGCAGGACTTACATAACTAACTCATAGATTTGCCATTCATGAGTTATGATCCTGCTCCTTCAGTCATGAAAATACTATAAATTGTGTACTTTGAGTGGGGCCATTGTGTATCCAATTGCATTTCCTGTATACCTCAACAATTATAACTGTATACCTCCAAATTACAGCTGTATATCTCTGAGGAATATTGTTGGAAAATCACCTCCCAGTCCTGGAGCACTCAAACTTGCAAATATAAACTGCTGTAAGGCAACCCTCCTTCCGTCCCACTCCACCCCAATGTGGAGCTTCCAACCCTGTTGGAGGCAACCTCCCTCCTTCCCTCTTAAGCCAGAGCTCCCAAAACCTAAAATTGAAAACGGTTGGAAGCTGACTGCAGGAACACATACAGAGCCTTTCTCCCAGTACTTACCAGTGGCCTTTTCCTCGATGCTCAAGCTGTCTCCTCGACCACCATGTCCTCCATGTTGCTGCCACCACCTCCTTGCTACTTCAGACCAATGGTCGACACCACTCCTGATCACGTAAAAATCACTGATAAAGCCGCATGACACTCCCAACTGCAAGCCATCCTCCTGACCATCAATGCCACACCAGACCACTGCCAATGCTCCACACCACCACACCACAAATCCAAAACCCCACCTATGATTTAAAGGATGTCTGGCCTGGACATGCTCCCTTTATAGGGAATGCTACACTGCAAAGACAAAAATGGACCAAATGAGAAGCTGTTACTAAAATGCCACTAAACTACGGAAACACACAGGATCAGAAAGGAAAGGCAAACCCAAAATGTCCCTGACCAGGTCCCATGAAGAAACCGACCTAGCCCCACTCAGCAGGTAAAGCAACAAAAACGCCATGTATTACCGTAGAACTAGAATTTGTTGCTGTAAAAATAACATTGCTATCATTACACTGTGTCTTTAAGGCATGGTAATAAATTTACAGCAGTGTTTTTGTTTCCATTATAAGCTCTAAGAGAGCCATGTGGTGACGTTGCTCGCAACTAGTTCTACCTTGTTCCCAACCTCCCAAAAGTTGTTATTGTAGACAAAACAGATGCAAGAGGAGTTGATATTGTGCTCAGTAGTTATATTTTTATATTGCAAACAAAGAAGAAGAAGGTAAAATAAAACACTGCATCATTGCCATCGTCATCGACCGAATTCAGCTATGGTGAGGCCATCTGCTACATCTCTTCAACAGCTTCTGCTCAGGTATGGGGTCTGTAACAAGGAAACAGAGGAAAGTTGTTAAAAAGGCAAACACTATAGTGTATGTTTAAGCTGACAGTTCAAATATATTTTTACCGTGTTGTCAGTCTTTCAACACGGTAGCCAGTGCTTGCTCATGCAGTATGTCTTGTTTGGATTCTATAGGCAGAAAAAGTTTAAGGGGTAAGCAGGGGCAATAATGGGGTAAACCAAATCATGGACAGAAGCCCTGGATGCATTCCTCTCTTTGGATAGGCAGCTTAGCAATGGGACATCTTTACGTCACAAACTGAAACAGCACACCACAAACCAGTAACTAGAGCTAGGCAGAGCTATGGCAGACCACAGTTTATATTTTAATGCTGACAGGTGATCAGAGATGGACCACCAGTATCAGAGAGCAATGCTTATTTGTTGCGTTCTGAAAAGTGAAAGTAGGACTGCGATAGAAAGTTGACATGGTATTAAATAGTTCTACAGGGTCAATGTCAAAAAATAGCGTGGTATTATTAGCGCGCAGTAGATGTAGCGCATACAAACAGCACCGCATTAATAGCGTTGCTACATAATGTCGCACAATGTCGCATGGTATCTCATACCTTATTCTTATTCTGAGTAGAGTGGAGTGCTAACAATTGGTGAACTGAGGAGTGACTGCATAGTCATACCGTGTCAGTGTTTCATCTATAGTTGTCCCTGGAAATGCAACATTTAGTTCCTACCTTCAGTCATCATGTGAACCCTGCCTAGTCCAATGATTTTAAGTGCTGTAAACTTTCTTGTAGAGAAATTAAGAATCTACCAGCACTAGCGCCAGAATCAAACATTAGAAATTGCTCACTTCCCCTCGGTAGTGGCAATAGCCTAGTGGCAGTACTAATGATAGTACATCTGAAGGCTCTGGGTGAGTTGGGCTGTGGCATGCCTGTTTCTCCTGACTATACGCTTTAGCAGTGGTATAGCAGGAAGCTGGCAAGCCACAGATGGTGTTAACTCAGATATCCCCAATGCAACAATTTGATGAGTTGACTCGAAGTGGTTGCAGCACGATCTTTCATGCCAGCAATAGTCACTTTAGTTGCAGCAGTTGCAGGGTCAGGGACGTGATTATGTTCCCAATGCATTTTAAGATAATGTTCCCTTTGAGGTGTATCCATGCAGTACAATGTCCCTTATCATATTGCAAGCATTTCCAGTAGGTTTTGCTAGCAGCATGCGTTCCTTTCTGAAAAGAAACCCATCAAGGGATGCAAGACTGCCACCCTTCTGACTGGTGACAAACTGAACTTCCATTCTCAAAAAATGTCAATCTAGATACGGACTGGTATCACAGGTTTTATGGATTAGTGCTGACATGCGCTCTTTTAGGACGTCTGGCGTTAGTGTGTCTCGCTAATATATTTCAGGCTGATTTCTAAGCACTGTATTATGCCGCATGTTCTGCTGTGTGATATTGACTGGATACCGCTCTACAGTATATATAACATATGATGGGTATGTGTGGCATACAAGCACATATACCCACCTGAGTGACTAATTAGATAATAAAACCACTCGCCTTTGGGCTTGTGGCCTTATCATCTAATTACCCTCCGTAGGTATATTTCCTTGTATATCACAGATATCCATCATTTATTCTCTATCTATCTATCTATCTATCTATCTATCTATCTATCTATCTATCTATCTATCTATCTATCTATCTGTCTACCTGTCTGTCTGTCTGTCTGTCTGCCTATCTGTCTGTCTGTCTGTCTGTCTGTCTATCTATCTATCTATCTATCTATCTATCTATCTATCTATCTATCTATCTATCTATCTATCTATCTATTATAGAGGTACGGTCATGCCCCTATAGTTAGGGTTGAGTGGCATGTTTAATGTTAAACCTCAGATTTTTCACTTTAATAACTTTGCAACTGATCAAGAGATTGGCTCAAAATTTGGTATGTGCTGTCCCATGGGTATATCTCATGATGTGGCAAGTTTCATTCCAACTGGATGTGTGAATTCTGAGATTAGCACAGTGTAAAAAGTCATAAAACCATCTTTTACAGTTTTTCCTCATCGTCCTGTGTTCAGATTGTGCAGAATTTTGATGTGATTTTTACAGAAGAACTAGCTTGGGTGGCAGAATAGGCATGCCAAGTTTTGTGAGCAGATATTAATCTGTTGCAAAGTTATAACAATTTTCACTTCCCTTGTTTTCAATGGGAAGCGCACTTTTAGGATAGAGGAGAAAAACTGACAAAGGAATTGCTCTCACAAAAAGGATTCACTCTTGCCAGACAGTTCCTCTTTCATGACAGCAAAACCCTTTTTCATGAGAATAAATTTCTTCTTCATGAGCCACCATCTTATTTCCATTTAAAAAAATTTGAAAACCAATGTACCTTGGTCTTCGGACTCTGATAGGTGGATTCTGACCTTGTTTCATGGAAGAGTAACCTTGGAAGGTGTTTTAGTTCCTATTTTAATTCCTTTTTCGCGACTCGCTTACTTCCCTTTTGCAAGCCAATCTTTTTCACCATCAATTCCTTTTGCTAGCTCATAAACAAGGAATCAGATGGCAAAAGGATCAGCTCACGTAAAAGGAATCCTTTTTCGCTGCCCTCCGTTCAGTATACCCACTTTTCCCATAATTGCCCTGGTGTCTGCTGGTATCCCCACCCTCCAATCACTGTCACCACATTTTTCTATAATTACCTGGGTGTCTAGTGGCACCCCCCACTCTGATCAGTGGCCCCACTTTTTATTTATTCCATGGTATCTAATGGCACCCTCTCACACTCTGATTGTTGTCCCCACTGTTCGTGATCATTTCCTGGTGTCTAGTGGCACCCCACCCTCCGATCACTGCCTCCATTTTCTTGCATTAATTTCTCTAGTGTCTAGTGGTACCCTTACCCTCCAATTACAAATACAACCTGCAAAAAAAACCATCCCACAATGTCTTTTTAATTTTTGGGACCTGTACAAAAAAAACTCCATCGCTGATCACACTCACACCCCACCTGAAATCCCACTGTGCACCCACCCCCCACAACCCCTGTGATGTCCCCACAGGCTGCCACTGACCTTGGGAGGTCCCAGGTTTGAGACCTGCTCTGCCAACTAAAGACATATATTGCTGCTGGAACTGGCAACTGCAATATTGAACTGAGGTAAATGTGCTGCAATGTATTTTATTGGGGTGACAATGTTTACAAAACTCAGCCATTTTTGTCATTTTATTACATTTTCAACATGTTGTTTTGGGGACCCCACCTCTTGAACAATATGACTGTTGTTAGGTAACTCCACCGGAAAGGTGATTTCACAGTCAGTTGGTGCAATCACCTTTCTGGTAGGATTTGTGTAATAACAGTCATATTGTTCATATTGTTCATGAGGCGTAAATACAAGAAGACTACGTCTCAAAATTTGAGTCAAAATCGCAAAAACTACTGCCTTATGACAATTCCTTTGCACTCGCTATGCATGCTTGTAACTTTGAAATTTATAACATTTTCAATCTATATTTTTGGCATAGCCTTGTTATTACCCCACCTCATGTATGTGACAGCTGTCATTTTAAAATCCTGCCGTTAAATGTGTTTTTGCACTTGTGTCATAGAATGGTGTTACAGTTGTGCAAATTTATGTTTTGGCAGGATTTAAAATGTTCTGTATAGGGTACATACAGTGTGATTATAAGAAGCTATGTTGAAAACTTGGGTCAAAAGATTAAAAGTGGCAGAGTTATGACTATTTGTTGAATTTCGCTATGCCTGCTCGTAACTTGGGAAATGTTAAATATTTTGAGCCCAAATTTTCAACATAGCCTTCTTATTATACCACCTCATGTAAGTCACAGCTGTCATTTTTCAAATCCAGTCTAAAATATGTTGTTGCACCTGAGCTGTGGATTGGTGTTGCACTTGCACAGAGTTACATTTTGATGGAGATTGAAAAGTTTCTACATCGGGAACATGAGGTGGAGTAATACTATGGCTATAGTGACAGACTGGTGACTGTGTGTGCTATAACTGGAAGTGCAGGGGCGGAGGTCCTTGTGCTTCCACAGCTAGATACATATAGGCATCTATGGAGGATGGGGCAGGGTCCAAAGGACCCTGCGCTCCCACAGTAAAAATAAGTATACTATTAATACTATCTCAAAAGTAAGGAAATAAATTGCAAAAACTCATTAATGCACCAGTTACTGTTCAAGCAACAAAATTGGAAATGCGGCATTAGAATTTCCAACCCTAACACTCCATCCCTCCCCTGCACAAACCCACAGGTGGGAGGGGCTATCTAGGGGCTGTGAACCCCAACACTCACCCAGTTCTCCCATGCTGCAGCCTTGTCATCTAATTTTATAATGGAATGGGTGAGTATTAGGTTCACGGCCCTAAGACAGACCCCCGCCTGTTGGTCTTGTGCAGGTGGGGGAATGGGGTGTCGGTGTCAGAAACCCTAACACCACATTCCCTACTTGTGTTTCTGTAACCCTAACTGATGTATTAACAAGGTATTTGCTATATATATATATATATATATATATATATATATATATATATATATATACACACACACACACACACACACACATACATATGAAATACACAATGGGTTTCAGGTTAATAATGCATTTATCTTCACCAATAAGTGGTAGGATTCACTTCTTACAAGTGGCAAGCCACAAGTTAGTTATGAAGGTCTTATCACTCATATCTGGTGATAAATTTGCAATTTCACTACAAACCTTTACAAAGCCTTTCAATGTAAAATATGTTGTATGAATGAGAAACACAGTGGTCTGACTGACAATATGCATTTATTTATTTATTTTTACTTCTGGTAACCAGGTAAGGCCCATTAGGCACACGTGCCTGTTTTCAGGGGTGAGCCGGGAACTCAGTCACATGGTATGCAAGTGAAGGTTGTGGGACTCAAGCCCAGGTCTGCTGGATGTACCAGCCTCATTCATTGCTCATTACTCTAGCCTTTAGGAGAGGAATTTCATAAGTGCTGTCCGTACAACTCATGAGTTATGATCCTGTACCCTCTTTTATGCAAATAAATGGCATACTCTCATGTCAGATAGACAGACAGACAGATTGATTGATTTATGCAACCCAAGTGGAATGAAAAGTGCAAAATAAGTTGTTAATAGCTGATGGCATATGCAAAGTATAAACTAAAATATGCTTGTTACATAAGTCACAACCTTTGATTTTACAGGTTGCATATGTCACAACTATTTATTTAACAGGCTGCAAATGTCACTAACTAGCATTTTGCTGCTGGTGCTTTTCAGACTTAATCAGACAGGTACTTTCACAATGCTGGTGACATCTTAGCAGCCTGTTCTGCCATGAATGGCTAGCTCAAAAGAAACTGTTAAATCTATATATAAACAGCTGATTAAAAGACATAACTTTTAAACTGATGTACAAATGGAATGCATATGACCTGATATGATTCAAAATACATAATTTATTACCACGTGTAGAGGAGAAAGACTTTCATAACTGATTTGTATCTCACTTGATCCTCATTTGTAAAAATCAGCAGAGCATTTCGAGTTAAGCCATTGTATATCCCCGAAAGAAAGATGGATAGATAGACAGACAGACAGACAGATAGATAGATAGACAGACAGAAAGATAGATGATTGCTCTGTAAGTTGAACTAACTGAAATGTAATATCTTTGTCTAGTTTTTATTGTATTTATGTATGCTGGTTGCTGTGAAAAGGGCAGCTAATGCCCAGCTACTCACCAGTTAAAAATAAAAATGAAATGAAAAATGAATTGAAATCTCAACGGCCCATTTGGGGTAGCTCTCTGCGTAACAGATTTTTGTTTTATATATTACTGGATTGAGTAAAATGCCATTATAGAAAACATAAACCCTGCTATTTATGTTTTTAATATAACCATAAATCTGAGCATGTGTGAAGTCTGTTTAATGAAGTGCATTGTTTTGTACATTTGTTTTAAAGGATTCCAAATTTTCCTGGTTTAGGGTCATTTGTTAACACTGCTGTTTTCCCTGAACAATGTTCTTTTTTTTTTTACCTATGAGGTTCCAGACCCAGTGACATCAGTTGAGTGGAAGCCTTGCAATGATGCTTTTACACAGAGCTTCCACTCAGCTGATGTCACAGGGATCAAGAATGGCAACGTAGTTAAAAATTTATATTTAGCAGTGAAATGACCGCATTAACAAGGGCCCGAATAAGGAAAAATAGGACTATATCAAAACAAACATATGAATAAATACACTGAACTTATTAAACAGATGTTACACACACCAACGTTTACAATTGTAATAAAATTGTAAACACCAGGGTCTGTGTTCCCTTTAAAGAACTTTGGATGATCCAACTATGGGAGTGATTTATCCCTTTATGTGGGAGTGCCAGTTGGCATTCATATTTAGTTCACTTCCAGTACAAAGACTACAGAATTGTCTAGAAGCAGTAGAGCGGCAACACGTCCCTTGCAATGTGCAGTGTGTTCTGTTTCTGATCTCTTTCAAATATAAATATTACTCAATTTTGTTTTCCTCCTGCCTGCTTTCCATTTCTCAGGGAACTAAACCACTTTATTGGTGAGGAGTTTAGTGAGTCCAGCTGCATAGATTATACTGTCAATAAAAGCAAATTTTGTATGCTGGATAATACTTGGGATGTTCCTGCAACATTAAAATTTACTCATATGGTTATGCCTTCAGACTCCAGTCACTGCTACAGCTAGGAGGCAGTGTAGTGCAGAGGTTTAGGGCTCTGAGCTGCTCAATTGGTGACCTGGGTTTGAATCCCACAGTCCCCACTTGCATACTGTGTGACCCTGAGCAAGTCACTTAACTTCCTTGTGCTCCCAGGTTGCACTGGAAACAAGCGTGTGGCTAGTGTGCCTTTCCTGGTTAAATAATTTCCCCTTTCCCTTCACATCTGGTGTTAACAAGCAGTACTACAGTATGGAATCGTTGGTGGGATCTTTTTGGAAATTATCTAGTAACATGTCATTGTTTAGGGTAGTCCAGCTGAAAGGACAAATGTAATATTATAAACCTCCTGGAATGTTATAATTGCATAATCACAATTCCTTTTGGCTGTCTAGTGGTTCCTAGTGTAAACAGAATGTTTGGCACACACCTTTACAAGCTTCATAGATGACATCTCGCACAGTTGGTCTAATGTGGTAGGAGGATGCACAGGGCATCAGGAGTAAGTGTTCTATGTCCTCTGTTTACAGCACTTGCTTTGATTACTTTTAATAGAAACACAGAAACATAGACAATGACGAGAAAAGACCAGAAGTCTATCCAGTCTGCCCAAGTTCCTATAATCCCTGGAACCTACTGTTCCTCCAGTGTACTCCTCCTTGACTTCTCTCTATTCACCTCCTTGGTCCTGTCACTCCCAGTAACCACTATTCCTTTCATTATGTCCCAGCCCTGTTTGAATCCCCTGACTGTTTCGCACCCATTACTTCAGCCGATAGACTGTTCCAAGATTCCACCACCCTTTCCATAAGTAATACTTTCTCACATCTCTCCTGAACCTACCTCCTATTAATTTCTAATCATGTCCACGTGACTGTGGATTGGTATTCAGGCCAAATAGTTCCCCACAGTACACTTTGTTAATTTTTTAAGGAACTTGAAGGTCTCTGTCATATCTCCTCTCCTTCTGGTCTCCAGTGAATACATATTTAGTGCCTTCAGATACTTAACCAAGAAGAGACAGAGCAGCTTTAGAATAAACCAGCTGCATGGAGAAGCAGTGGAGGTTCATAAATCCTCCTAAATATATATTACCCTAATTCGGAGAACATGAACCATTGCTTGAAATGGTAATAGAGACTATTTGTTGAGGCATCCATAGTGGATAGAAAATTAAATCAACAATTCTTTTATTTACTTTTTATTGACATTATTCAAAGAAAATCCATCAGGCAACTGAGGCATGGTTCGTGTATTTAAGATATAATCTAAGGTGTATAATGTCTAGTATTTCCTTTTTATTATCAAAATACAGTTTATTTAAAATATTGTCCTTGTATTAATGTAGTAATTTACTGTATATGTAATAGCTTCAATATGGTGTACCAGTTGCAATACAAAAGCTAATCCCCAGACCCTATAAAGAAGTTATGGGATCTAGTGATTAACTCATTGGCTTGTGCACTGGAAGATCACATGTAGGGCTGTGCAGGGACTGAATAGCATTTCCTAAATACCATGAGTAGTAGGGCTCCTGGATATCTGGGAGCCCTTCCTGAACTAGGGCACTATTCATATTTGGGAAAAGAGTATTCGGTGACAGACAGAAAGAAAAACTAAAGCCCTTCCCTCTCCTCCCAGCCCAAAGTCAAGCAAAATATAACACATTCCTCCACCCTCTATTAAAGGACCAATATCACACTCCTCACTCGGCCACAATTTATTTTATTTAATGTCGGTGGGCAACTGACTCATTCCCATGCCTCAATGAGAGGCCACTGACTTATTTAATTTACAGCGCTTGTTTGTGCTTCAAAAATGTAATTTATGAGTCCCCTCACCCTGGCACAGCCCATCCTCTCCACATAGCAGCACCCAATTTTACTACCAGTAAACTTGTGGAGTCAAAAGGTATTCAACCACCTCTTGCACCACTGGCCACCTTATCATGAATGGAAGTATCATGCCCTTGCTGTAGTAAAACAACTGATCACATGACCATCTGGTTTACTATAGCAAGTGTGCAAGTGCTTTCATTCATGAGAAGGTGGCTGGCTGACTGTGGAGGAAGGTGGGTTGAGTCTTCTTTCTTCCTCGACTCCCTAAGTTTATTTTGTATAAAAATTGGATGCTGCTATGTGGGAGTAGGGAGGTGGTGTGCCAGGGTGGGTGGAACAAATAAATTACCTTTTATGCAAACAAGTGCTGTACATTAAGTAAGATGGCAGTTGGGCATGGAGTCAGGTGGGTTGAGCCAGTCACCCAATGGGAACATTAAATAAATAAACTGTGGGTGCTGGGGAGGAGGAGGGTGGCATTGATCTTTGATAGAGGGTGGAGGGGTGAGGTTTATTTTTTACTTGTGTTGGGGCTGAAAAGGACAGTGTGAGGCTGTTTCATTTTTTTTTGTCTGTGGCCAAATACCTTTTCGAATACCTAAATATCTCATTCACTCTACAGAAGCTCTTTAGAGTTCCACCACTTGTGTCCTGTATACTCTTAACACTGCATTCTGGGTCTTTCTAAGCAAAATTAAGCCATAATCAACATGCCACAAACAAATGTGAATACATCATGAACTGTAAGTGCTACACACAAAGTATGAGTGGCAAAGTTGATCAGCACAAAATTACCTTTCCAATGATGCTATGCAATTAATTATAAGCAATTTTTTTTTTTCTGTATAAGTCAAAATAGCAAAAAGTGTTTTGCAATAAAAAAGTCAACATAAACCATTTTGGAAGGAAAATATGTAACATATGAAACCAAATTAAACATCCATACATTAGAAGTAGGTACAAAAGTAATTTTGTACTAAAAAGCAATTTTATAATATAAAACGTGTATTTTTCCCATTTTATTCAAGATGCTTAGGTGAGGCTTGAGGGACAAATGTCAGCCACACACACTATCCCATAAACAAATGAGAATAACTCCTAAAGTATACATGATACATACAAAGTATCAGTGGCAAAGTTGTTCAGCACAAAATTAGCTTTCTAATGGTGCTATGCAGTTGATTCTAATTAATTTGGTTCAAAGAAACACAGAGAAATAGTGCTAATGACCTGAGAAGTGTCCAGGGCACACAGGAAGTCTTTGTCTGCTGACTGAAGTCATTGTGGGAGACAAATAGGACGATTTGGCCACCACTTACAGGTGTTTCCAGGAGGTAATGAGATATTTGGCTGCTGAATACTGCATATTCACAAAGAGGTATTTGCACTGCCCTAATCATGTGATTCTGAGCAAGTCACATAACCTCCCAGTGATCCAGTCTGCCCAGCAGTGTGGCTTGGCAACTGACAAGATGGCTGCCTAACTTTCCTTTTCTGACAGCCACAAAGAATCCTGCAGCACCCTGCCCAACAAAGGCACTTACCTTCTCCGATGGTAGGCACAGCTTTCCCTGAACATGTTGGTGCCTCTTGTGTTCAGATCAGGGCAGCACTGTCCCGCCACCATTGAAAGTTCTCTGACCTCTGAAACTCCACTGAGCAGTGTGGTGCAGCCTGCAAGATGGTGATGGCAGCTCCTAACCAGGCCCCAGTGGCACTCTGTGAAATAAAGGCAATGCCTGAGCACTTAATTCAACAAACTTCCAAGCTAGAAGTCTTTACACAGCACACAACACCATCGTCCTTCAGATAGCCCAGCACATGAACGTCAGCAGAGCAGTGGGTGGCCAATACAGAGGACCAAATGGTGTGACTCATGGCCTATATCTGTGATCATGAATGGGCCATCCATCTCCTGTTGGAGAAAGTTGAGGACTTGGAAAATTGAAGCTGGTCAAACAATTTCTGCTTTGTCGGTTTCCTGAAGGCTCTGAGGAAATTGATGAACAAGTTCCTTCAAAACTTCTCCCTATTCTGCTTAGGGAGTAATGTCCAATGGACTTGGAGATCAACCAATCTCACAGAACACTAGCACCCCCAAGCCAGAGAGTGACCCAGACACATCCTGGCACTATTTCTTCACTTTACTGATATAGAAAACATCATGGTTTGGGCTTGTTTAATCTTGATAGGACATCAAATATGGATCTTCCAGACTCTTCTAAGGAACTCTTGACTAGGCTTAAGGCCTGCACACTGGTGAGATGAGCCCTTATGGGCCTTGGCATCCCATATGCCATCCGCTACCCTGCTGTTCTCTGGATCCAGAAAATAGGATTTCTCAGCAATTTGAAAACACAGAGGCTGCAGAAGTGTTTATCTCCTGCTCCTGGCCCCAATCAGACTGGACCAAATACCACACAAATCACTGAGGGTAGACAGTGAGCAAGGGCACAAGCACTGGACACTCCCCAGATGAAGCACATCCAGCATCACAGATATGGACCCCTCTTTGACACCTATCAATGGATGAAGACCCCTGGTACCCAATGCCTAAGATGCAGTGTGGTCGCATACAGAAGCAGCAGCATGGCAAAAAGGGGTCCAGACTGACCTAGCTGAGAAGCAGAAGTTGGATAAACAGCAGGAGTCGCTCACCTCCATGATTGTCAAATCCTTACTGATTAGGAACAATCACTTTTCACCACTACTACAGGTGCCTCCTGAGGATTAACCCTCCCTACTCCGCGCCATAATCCAAACAAACTGCCTGTCCAGATTTGGTTGTGTAGCCCAAATCTTGGGCTGAGGCAATGAGCCTGGTTGCTGCAATGACTCTCCTCCAATCCAGAGACTCCAGTACAGATCAACAGAGGTAGCTACCTGCCACCTCAAAGGTGATGATGACAATCAACACTCCACAGCCTGCCGAACAAGTCTAGCACCCTGGATCCATGGACATGTTGCCACCTTGACTGTTCTTTCCACTGATATCCACATATTATGAAGTAAGACCCAGACTTTTGTATTGCTACTGTATGGGGATGATGGTTTCCCTCAGGACTAGGCCTATTAGGACCCAATACCAGTTAAGGCTCCTGTTCTATTAAAGTGCCACTGATGAACTTGCACAGCATATCTTTTTTCTTAAAGTGTCTTTGCTTTTATTACAAGTGTTCATGTGTAAGTGTGTTGTTGTACTTCACAGGTGGCAAGCTTTTCCCTTTAATAGAAGGTACCTCTGACCCCTCATGCAGTAGCTACCTTGGTTTAGTTCCCACACCACCTCCTTGAATGCTAAGTGAATCACCATACCTCTAAAGCTCTTCACTTCAACAGGTATGTGCTTTGGGTGATATCTCCGATTATGGAAAGTGCCCTCAAACTCACCACCAGTCCAGTGCTCATCTGCCCGTCCCCCACCATATACACATAGCTATCTGTGCTGCTCTGCAAGTACAATTCATAGCAGCCTGAATACCCTTACTGAAGCTATGAATGTGGGGCACAGTAGAACTGGCTGGGCCAGCACACTTCTGTCCCTGTCACGGGCACAATGACTTCCCCCAGATGCAGGGAATACAACTGCCTGAGGCCTTTCCACCTTCCTCCTTTACTGGTAGCACCCCCCCTCACTACTGGCAAGCACTGGTAGGTGGACCCGGCCCCATCCCTGTACTGTACTGGTTACATAGGGAAAGACTAGTATGTGCTGATGTACCACCTCCTCCCCTCCAACACTTGGGAGGGAAGCATCTGATTTCATGCCTGATATTGTGGCCAGAAAACAGAATGGATGCTGCCTCAGCCTGACTGATAGCCCAGGCTCATGGCAAGCAGATCACTCCTATGGTGCCCATGAGCATACAAATAAGGGGCTGTCTGGTGGCTCTTTTTCATCTCTGTTCTCCTGTCCATCTTTACGCCATTGCACTTAGTCCTAGTGTTGGACTGTGCCTTGAGAATGCTAGGATGTGGCAGTTAGTTAGGGATTGTCTGGGGTGGAAACTGTTGGGAGGTGGGAGGGAAGTGCTTTCTTTGGTTTTATTTCCCCTGTTTGGCCTTTATTGCTGATTAGATATACTTTTGTCTTTACATCTGAAGAAGTGTTAGCAAACTACAATGCATGTAAGGTGGTATGTTTCCCCAGCCCTATAAAGCTTATCTGCAACACCATCCAAAGAGGGCTTCTCTGCTGAACATACAGTCAGATCTCCATCTCAATATAAAGGCAGCCTAATAATCCTATATGGCTGAAGTAAGGGCCATCAGTTGGAATGTGAAAACCCTTAACTTGCCTATTAAGTGTAAAAGAGTCTTAGCATCTTGAGTGCCTCTGTTTCCACATTGCCTTCTCCAGGAAATGTGCCTCCTAGGGATGAGGCCCTCAAATTGAATTAAGAATTGGTGGAAATAGAGGTCCATAGTGTGTCCAAAGACAAAAATGGAGGGGAGGGGTTACATCCTGCTCCACAAATCACTAAGGTGGACAATTACTCACAGTAAAACTAATAATAGGGATGCCTGCTGTTGGCAGAGGCTAGTACACCAAGGGTCCCTTCTTATAGTAAATTTCTATCACCCTAGTCGTGATTACCCTCAGTTCTTTCATCAGGTCAACCACAAAATCTCTATCTTTGCCCTTCCTCATACCTATTCTGCTGGGAGGAGACTTTAAGATCTTCATAGAAGCCATGCTGGATCACAGCATTTCAGCTTATGAGCCTCACAGAAGATCCCACACTGCACTAGGGTAATTGCTGAAAGAACACAGTCTAGGGGTCACATGATGTGTCTGGCGGTGAGATGTGTTCTTCTCAGCTCCTCCTCAGCTCGATCTAACAGTTAAAATGCAATAATTAGAGGCTAAAATCCACAGTATTTTTGGTGCCTAGAATATTGCTAAGGTGATCTACTTCTAACATTCGGCTCTCCAATTGCCAGTTTCACCAGGACAAGGTATTCTTGATGGAGGCCGAGATGCGGCTGTGGGCCCGACGCACACCCCGCCCACACCAGAGAAAGCAAAGGCCACTAAAAGACTAAGACACAAGCGGCAGCTTCCAAAAAATCCAGCCCGGCACAGACTCCCTTAACAGAGCAGAAATTCCTGCAGGAGCTCTCCCCATTAAAGAGGCTCTATTAAGCATCACGAGCCAGCTAACAGCCCTTCAAAAATCCATGGAGACCTTCTCTCGCAGGGTAAGCGATGTGGAGGTTAGAACTAGCTCCTTTGAGGATTGGAGAGCATGCCAGGAATCAGACTCAGTGGCCCTTTGTTGCAAAGTTTCCAAACCGGAAGAAAAGATTGAGGATTTGAAAGGCATAGTAGACTAAAAATCTTTTGCTGATTTGGCTCCCAGAGGGCTCGGAAGGTCAGAACCCCATTTATTTATACAAAATTCTGCAAGATAGTGGCAGGACCTTCCCCTAATAGCCCTGGCTATATTATGAATGGGCTCACAGGGCATTGAGGCCTACTCCTCCACCGAACTCTCCACCTCGACCCTGATATTTAAATTTTTCAGTTTTCTGGATAAAGTCCATGGGCCCAATTCTCAAAGGTTCGCCAGGCATAACTTGACTGCGCTAAAATAAATGGCAAAAGTAGCAAGTTACGCCCAGCAGCTGCGACATCCGGTATTCTGCAAAGCAGCTTGCAGAATGTCGAGGCTGCTTGCGCCAAAATGGACATACACCACCAGTTACACCTAAACCCCCTGCAACATGTTGCTAGGGGGTTAATGGCAACAATTGTGCCCTATTCTGGAAGGGCAGTAAGCAAGCCCCCAGGGCGCTATTCTCAAACAACCCCTGGAGACATCTGACAAACTACAGCTACACCAGCTTTTAGCTGGTGTAAGTGTACTACACCCTCCAGGGGTTGCACCAATGTACCCACCTCCCAAACCCCCAGTACATGTAGCCCCTCACCCATGCCCGATCCCAAAATACATTAAAATAGTCCACAGAGATATGTATTCCCCATGCACTGACCCCCAACATTCATTACAAATGCCTGCAGAGCTAGTGGTCTCCCATGCCCCGATCTCCAAACACTCATTAAAAAGTCCCACAGGATGTCTATCCCCATGCCGATCACCAAAGTAGAAGCCCTGCAGGCTAGCCCCCATCAAGCCCCAATTCCCATACCCACATCCTGGTGGTAATGTGGAATGTTCACTCAAACCTGAAACACTGTCCCGTTATCCCTGGTAGTCTAGTGGCTCCCCACCCAGCAGTGCCAGACCAACCTACTCTCCCGACCCATACCTAGCTGGCGACTGGCAGAACCCACCTCTCACCACCATGGCCAGCCACTGACTGAGCTCCGTTTGAGTGTGACTACTGTAAATAGTACATGCTCAATGAATGAGTTGTCATTCATTGAGCGCATACTATTTACAGTATTATGCACTCAAATGGTGCTGAGTCGGGTGGCTGGCCACAGTGGTGAGGTGGACTGTGCTGGTTGCCGGCTGGGAATGGGTCGGGGAGCGGGGTGGTCTGGCACTGCCAGGTGGGGGGTGGGCACAGGGTCCCTGCAAGAATGCATTCCCACGATGTTGCAACTTGCAACATGTGTAGGGGTGTTTCAAAATTGGGCCTCATATCTTGGCTAAGATGAGAGACACCAAGGAGCTACTTTGGGAGGGCAACAAATTGAAAATGACTCAGGATCTTCCTCACTCCATGCAGTTAAAGAGAATGGAGTTCAACCCATTTGTCTCTAAATTGCTGGCAGCTGGGATCTGCTTTAAAATGCTGTACCGCTAAGGTGAGCTGCCAAGGTTTATTGAAAATCTTCAATTCATAGAGCCCCACTAAACAAGAGCTTCCCAACATGTTTTCAGACCTCTTCCAAGCACCCAGGTGAATCCTTTGAGGACTAGCTGGAGTGCCTTATTCATTCTTGGGACATTTTTCAGTTTAAGTTGATGTGATGGTGTGAAGAGAACTGAGCTTACAAAGACTGGTTAATTGCTCCATTGAGTAAAGGGGACTACCTCTACTAAAACCTTTGGGGCTTGGACTATGATGGAACTATGAGACCTCCTAAATCGGGACTTTTCTGGGGAAATTGATCTGTTTTATTTTACTGACTAGTGTGGGACCTTCTAAAGTGAATGCTGCAACTGGAAGGGACCAGTACAGCTACGGGAGATCATACACCCTGGATCAAGAGGATCTGTTGCTGCTCAGAGACACAGGGACGGAATGTAGCAGGTGGAGAGACTGGAGCTATGGGGAAACCAGAAGATGCCTATCCCCATGGTTCACTACCTTATCACTGGAAAGCTGAAGGTAGGTCTGTGCCTAGTCTATTGTTGGGGCAGGGATGCACGGGTGAACAGCGGGCTCTCTCTTCCATTTTCTCTGATGTGAGACTGGAGTGTCTCACTTAATAGTGCAAGGGGGTGTCCACCATTTATCCAGTGCCTCCACACTAGACCCTTTTCAGGGGTAGATGATCTGTGGCCTTTCAGGGTCTGGCAATAAGAAGTGGTCGCCTAAAAGACAGATTTTAGTGACAAGTTGGAGAGGTGATTTGCTGTGCTCCTCTTGGAGGAGATTCTTTTGCTGTGGCTTGCCTGAGCAGGGAGTGGAGGGTGGGAGGATGGGTTTTCCTGCCCCCCACACTTGAGTACTGGGCATGTCAATAAGTCTAACCAGCAAAATGGGGTATCAGGCTGGGGACACTTTGCTAACTAGGGTGTAGGTGTAAGGACCTTCATTGCCACGGCAACCTCAAGCCTTAAAATATCCTTCTCTTGCAATGGGGGCTAGCAGTGATACCCCTTACTAGCCGCCTGTTGATCTGGATCCTTTCTGGCAGGCTGGTGAAGGCCAACACTTAGAGGACACTGCCCTTATAGAGACCCTAAGGGTAAAGAGGGTGGAGTGCACTACTGGGCATGATGGTTAGCCCTAGGAATACATGGATGGGAGCCACAGATCCTGCCCTTACCCTAGCTGGAGGGAATTGGTTGGTGAGATGGGAGACCACAGTATTTGTTAAATGGAACTTATTTGCCCCTTCTGGCTCTCCACATGCTGTATTTGTCCTAGACACTTTGATCCAGGGTAATATCATATGATGGCTGTAGTAAAATATACTGTTCCTTGCTGGTTATATACTGTGGACTGTTCATGTGTGGGAGTGGGGTTATTTGTTTGTTTTTCTCATGTTTCTTAGAGCCTTTTAGTAGATTTAACATAACATTGAATAGATCGAGCAGGGAGGGGTTGGGGGTCCTTATTAGATGTGTTACTTCATCACAGGCAGAGGTTGTTGGTGTTTCAGCCATTAGGGGCGTTGGTAGAGACTGTTTGTGTTAAGGGGTAGTGGTAGTAGTCTGTTTTTATTGGGTTGTTGTGGGAATAGGCAGGAAGGAGGATGGGGAGGCTGGGCTGGGGAGACCATAGACACCAGCAATGGCTCATGCTGAACCTTCAACCCGGGTGACTGGAGGCGGGAGGAGGTGAAGGGGTATGGATGGGAAGGGTATGGAGAGAGGGGGTTGGGAGCTTTTATCAAACTGCAGGTGGGCAGACAGTGGTTCGATTAACAGATGTTATAAATGTTAATTATGAGTACCACATACAAATTTATCTCTTGGAATGTGAAGAGGGCAAATGATAATTGTAAAGATATATGATCCTACACCATCTCAAAATTACCAACCGGACATAGTATTCTTACAAGAAACCCACCTCAAGCAGGTGGACATACAGTATTTTCATAGGAATGGGTAGGACAAGCTTATGGGGTAGAAGCAAGCAGCAAATGGGACAGCATGGGATTTTAATACGTAGAAGGGTCCCCTTCCAACTGATTAAAGAATGTGGCGATCCTGAAGGTTGCTTCTTATTTCTCTAGGGCATTTGGGCTTAACTGAGCTCCTTTTAGGAGGGATCTATGGCCCCTAACACAGACTCCCCTGCATTTTTTCTAACTTTTGTCTCACTTATTATCTTTCTCACATCTCCCAATCATTCTTGGTGGAGACTGGAACCTTATCATTCACCCAGACCTTGACAGATTGGGTCTGCGTGTAAGGGTCTCGTTGGCTCAACAGTGTCTGAGAGATCTTATGGATTTGTTGGGATTGGGGGACCCATGGTGTATCTTACACCTGAGTGACAGACAATACACCTCCGCACAAGTTGTACTCCTTATTGACTACTGTTTGATCAATCTCTCTAGTCTCTTGCGTCTTCTTGCCTGCGACATTTTTCCACTGTGATTTCTGATCACACCCAATTTATATGGAGCATTCTTTAAAGGGTTGAAGGATCAGGACAGGGCCTGGCATCTAAACTCTACCCTTCTGAGAGACATCCACTTCCTTGCGACCCTTAAGAAGTACATACAAACTTTCTTTAGGGAAAATGAGGGACTGTTTCATGTATGGACATGTTATGGGGGCGGCGAAATGTACAGTCAGAGTGGAATGTATTGTCTTGCATCAAGGCTAAAAAGCAGCAGGTGGAAAAGACCTGACAACTGTTGGCTCAGATTCGAGATCTCGAACACTGCCTTTCTGCCACAGATGACCAAGATAAGTGGACTTGACTACATGCCCTTAGGGCCCAATATTTTGGGTTACTAGCAGAGCAGGCCTATCTAGCTCTCCAGAGAGTCAAATTCCACTATCTGGAATCAGGTGAGAAAGTGGGAGAGTCCTGGCACTAAGGCTTAAACAGTTGGAAACCCAACAAATGATTTATTTATTGCTTGTAACGGGTCAGAGTCTTCAACCCATCCCAGATGGGTCAACCTTACTTGCTCCCGAGACATAGCTGTTGCCTTTCAACAGTTTTATAGGACTCTCTACTATCCAGAAGCAGAGCAAACTCCTGACTTAGAACTTACAGAAAGCTATTTAGACTAGATTTTACAGGCCCCTATTTCCCTTTGTGAAGTGCAAGTGATAGAGCAGCTTTCAAGGAAAAGGCCCCTGCCCGGACTGGTTCAACAATTCCTTTTATGCCACTTTAATAGACATCTTGGCTCCATTTATTACCAGGTTATTCAACTATCTCCGCTTGTCCAGTCTCTCAGACTGCTCATTCACCTAAGCATGGATCACCGTTATCCCCAAGCCTGGTAAATTGCATCTATTACCAGGAAACTATTGTCCTATTGCCCTCCTGAACTCTGATCTGAAAATCCTAGACAAGATTTTGGCTAACCACCTCTTAAAGACATGGCAGGGCCTCATCAGCCTGACCCAGTTTGGATTTGTGGCAGGACGTTTGTCCTCTGACTATTTACGTAAGGTTCTCCACCTCATCTTGATCACAGGGAGAGGTAAATCCAAGCAATCTTGGTTTCTTTGGATGTGGAAAATGCCTTTGACCGGGTCTCCTGGTCATTTTGTTTCCACGCACGGAGACTCGATTTTCCTTCCCAATTTTGTGACTGGCTCAAGGTCATTTATCACCAGCCCTTGGCCAGGATCCGCTGCAACAGTTTGTTTTCCACCCCTTCCCTTGCTGTGAGGAACCAGGCAAGGATGTCCTCGTTCTCCTTTTCTTTTAATCTTTATCTGGAACCCCTAATTCGCTCCTTCAGAACAGCCAAAACATTCTGGGAATCCTGGTTGGTAATGATATATAACACTGTCTGCTTATGTGGATGACTTATTATTGCACCTGGAGAATCCCCAAACTTCTATACCAACAGCAGTGGACATTATAAATTCTCTCGAGTTGCAGGATATAAACTTAACTGGGATAAATCTAAGGTAATGCCTCTTAATGTGCATGTACCGAGACATTGGATTGATGATTTAGGTCTTGCCTTGGAACCTAAAGCTCTCATATACCTGGGAATTAAGGTTTCTCGCTCGATTTCTGCCTTGGTAAAACTCAACCTCTCCCTATCTGTCAAGTCATCCAGGCTGATCTGCAGAGATAGAGTTCTCTTCAGCTCTCATTGTGGGGAGAGTGAATGTGATTAAAATGAACATTCTACCTAGGTTACTCTATCCATTGAGCACGTTGAGCCCGTATCTTCCCAAACACTGGTTTGTCTGTCTTCAAGCTTCCTCTGGAATGGTAAAAGCCATCAGGAGGGCATACTTCAAGATGACCCATCGGAAAGAGCTGGGTGGCCTGAGAATTTCTAACTTTTTCCTCTACTACTGTGCAGTACATTGTTGTAAAATATTCAGGTTGAGCTCTTACACTGACGATCCTCCAGCTAGTTCTTACACCCTCTATGGCTATCAGTGGAACAGCATCTCTGCTGATCTCACGGTATTGACATAGGTAGTCTTATTTATGCCAGACCTCCAATTTCCCAAATCTCTTCTATGATTCCCTGATATGGTGGTCTCTCAAAGCTCTCAGCTAGATCTGCTCCACCTTGGTCTTGCACTACATAAAGATCTGTCCCAACCTTATTCGGAAATTCACATTTCGAATAGTGAACTGCACTATTCCTTTGAGCTTCTGCCCAGCTCTCGGTAGGGCTTCAGTCTCATACCTGGTGCTTAATGGGAGGTTTGGTCCTGCAAGTGTAGTTCAGGAAGGTTTCCATCTCCACTTACCATTCTTTTAAACATCTGCAACTGAACTGTGCGATTTCTTCATTTTTGATCTCTTTCTATGGCAGGACTCCCCATCCCTTACTGAAATTGCTCATTGACATAGCAATTCTACTACACCAGTATACAAATTCTATGATCTTTTACAACTTTACAACCTTACTAGATCCCAGGGACATGCTTCTATTGGAAGCATGAATTAGGTATAAATTTGAGCAAGAGAGTGGCAACAAGTTTGGCTGCATCAATATAAATACAAAAAGCAAAACTGTCTTTGTTTCTTGCAATTCCACATTTTACATAACCTCTATTTCTCTCCTGCATGACTGTATAGGATGGACAGGTCAGTGTCTCCACTTTGGATCAGATGTGGGAACTCAGACTGATCATTAAAACACATCCTCTGGGACTGTGCCCTGGTAGCTCCTTTTGGCAAGCAATTTGGGGTGCCTTGGATCCAGTGATGGGCTTGGACTCTTACTCTACCCAGCAGCTCTGTTTGGTGGACCACTTTCCTAGGAAATGTTAGAATGCATAAAGCCTTTATGTCTCTAATTTTGATGGTGGTTAAACTCATTATAGTGCGACATTGGCTAGACCAAACCAGTCCTCTCTTAGAGAATGGCATTCTGAAGCTGTCCAAGTACTCAAAATGGAGTGACACATTGCTAGATGGCTGAATCACCAGGAAGCATTCAATAGGAAATGGGCCCCTACTGCCCTTTACTTCTTATGCACTGTACTTAGCGAACCCAATTTATGGGGAGGCAGGGCTTTCCACCTGTGTTTCTGTTTGGGTGGTACAAGAACAGGGCTATTGCTCTAGCCTCCATCTGTCTGCTATTCATCCGGAGGTCTTCCTCCAGATGGGTTTTGACTTGTTTGCAATCAGCTAGGATATAGATAATTTCAGTTGGCTAAGCCTTATCAATGTTAATTATAGCTCTTGCACATGCTAGGCCTTGCAGAATCATTGTGACAGATTTCCATACACTTGTTTGATTCTTTGCCTTTACTTGGACAGGTGGGGGAGCTGTTGATTAACTGTATGCACTTTGTTGTGTGAAAGTGTTCAATAAAGTATATTAAATTGAAAAAGAAAAGAACACAGTCTGGTCAATATTTGGCACCTGAAAAACTCTTCTCAACTGTGCACTCCACCTCAAGCAGAAAAGATAAGTGGTTCACTTCACCCCACATCACTCACCAAACACTGGACATGACCATTCACCCACAGTCATCTCAGACCATTGTCCACTGGACACTTCCCTGCTCTGGGGTGCCAGAGGAACCACATATGCAAATATAGAGACTGGACCCCTTTTGTTAGAGACCCCAAATTTGAGGCATGGGTCTAAGGAGACCCAGCAGTGGCTTACTATTAATGATACTGGGAAGTGTTCAAAGAAACATTATGGAAGGCCTCCAAGACCTCCATGAGAGACCTCATCATAAACCACTCAGCCAGTAGAAAAAGGAGAGAAGCTGAGCTGCACTCATTGAGAACACCCTCAAGACCCTTGAGAACAAGTACAAAAAGCATCCTTGCCAACCTCTGGAGCTACTTTTATTTTAATTTATTTTAGTTTTGTTGACCGGGTAAGTGCATAGACAAATTCTGCCTATTTTCAGGCACGACTACCTGGGAGGGGGCTACAGATAAATGCCAACTGACCTTGAACCAGATTAAGCTGTTGGTGGTATTTTAGTGAATGGGGAAATTTGGCCCAGGGCACGAGGAAATTCTCCTACTCACCAGTAGGGGACCCTTTGGCCATTGGAGGATGGCTGATTCAGTTGCTGTGCTGACAGGTGAGGCAATGGAGGGCAGCAGGTTGAGGCGTTTGTCTCCTCCACGGCACCAGAATTGCTTGATTCTGAGATCTTTTTGATGCTGCAGCAATTACACCCTAGGATGGTTCCATGGACCTTAAGTTGCCTGAGTCTGGAATTGATATGGTTCACTGACTGGATTCTCCTGACCTGACTTTGGCTGGGTCCCAAACATGGGAAGAGGCGCAGCAGACTTTGGAACAGCTTTACTGCTGGAGGAAGCGGAGCATCTCCTTAGGAAGCGGGAGCTCTTTGGCGATTTCGCTCCCAAAATCTGAAGACCGAGGAGCGGTCTGGCGCTCACACTGGACCGGTGGAGGCTGGGATTGCTATGGATACCATTCTTGATTCTGTGCATGCCGTACTGGCCACTGTGTTTGCCACTGCCAAGGACCAAATGTTCTGCTTCTGTTTCTCCTTCTCGCCTCTCTGAGCTCACATCAACCTGATCGCATTGTTAAAAAGACTCCCCAGCAAATTCCATTGGGCAGACACTCCTGTTCCTGAAGGTGACTTATGGTCTGTTGACAGCTCCCTTGCAGTGGCTGGCTGTGTTTGTTCTCCTGATTCACAAATCTGGATTTGGGCTTTGCACCTATAAAGATCCCAGGGGTTTCTCTGGTTCCTGCTATTGTGCCTCCTCTGTGAGTACTGTTTCCTTGTCCAAATTGGACAACAACTTTTCTTCTGTCCTTGTTTTACCTACTGATCCTTCTCCTGCTCCACCTACTGTTGTTGTTCCATCTCTACTGTGTTTAACCCTTGACTTGGAATTAACTCAGAACCCTGTTCTTACTACTGTCCTCACAGAAGAACCTGTGGACCTTCCACAGGATGTTCTCGAGGATGGCATGAGTGACATTTCAGACTTTTCTGATATCCAAGAATCATTCCTGCGGAGCTCAGGAATGGGCCTGCTGTGCAAGTAAGACTTAGCCCCTACCCAATGATTCTCATAACTCCAGGACTTACTCAGCAGTATTTCTATCCTGCTAAGTGCCATAATGTGGTTGAATTGTTTATAAAGGGAGTTTGGATGTATTCCGACAATTTATATGTTGGGAAGACTCTTTTGCAAGAATGTTTGCAGTTTTCTGTATCAGAATTGTATGCATTAATACATGTATCTGGGGAAAATATTTTCGACATTAGCTTTAAACTAGGCAGTGGCCTTGATAAATTTTAGGCTCGTTACCACCAGAGAAGAACACTTCCTTTAGTCCCCATTTGAGGTTGTTCCTTAACCAGGCCTGCCCATAAAACAATCATGGTCTTGTTCTGCAATGAGTGGGTTAGTGTTACTGATCACCTTTATTGGTTGAAACAACGTTGCACTGTTACTGGTCCTCGAGGCCATTTTTGATTCAGGTATTTGGACTGGAGGTTGGCGTATCAGGTTATTTTGAGATCTGATGATAAGGCTTCCAGCATTTGCCTGACAGCTTTTTTAGGTAGGGATTGGGAGTTCTTTTTATCCTGGACAGCCCAAGACCTGTTATAAGTGTGGGCTAGTAGGACATATCAATAGTGTATGTGATCACCAAAAGTGTTCCTTGTGTAATGCCTCTGGTCACACCAGTGCTAATTGTTCTAACCTTGTTCGCTGTAATCTGTGTGGTACCACTGGTCATGCCTATGCTTCCTGCCCTAAAGCAGCACATTGAAAACAGGCCTCTACTGATTCGGAGGAACAAAGGCTTTTGGTAGCCAATGCACAAAGGCATTCACCACCAAACTTTCCACAGCTCAGTTACTTGGTCCACTCCCTTGACAAGTTTCTGTCTCCCAGAGGGCTGTTGGGGATCCCCAACAAAGGGAGATACTGTTCCTTCTGGTGGTACAGTTCTGGATACCTCTGTCCCCCTCCTCCCCCACCCTTGTTGCCCCCCACCCCTGCCCCCCATTCTTGAAGGTGCTTCTGATGCTCCTCATTCTGTCTCTGAAACCCCACAGGATTTGTTACCTGAGCCTCCCCAGACTGCTATGCCCCTCCCCAGCCTGTGGCTGACCCATTGGGTGGGAGGATGACTACCAGAAAATGTCATTCTGGGTCCAGCGATTACCTAAGATGCCCAAGATTACCCTATAGTCTCTTCTAACAGATTTCAAGTGCTGGAAGATGAATCCATTTCTGATGCTGAGTCGATTGCTTCCTCAGTTGACTCTCACTCCCCAAGATGTGATAGGTGAGGTTGGGCTTATTGATGCTCTGACTTCCACTCCACAACCTGCACCTAAGAGAAGTAGGGTCAAGAAAAAAGAAGAGTTAAAGCCTCTTTTCTGACTTCTTTTTTATGCCTTTACTTCCTCCCTGTTTCTTTTGACATCTAATGTCAACAGTAGTCAGAGTGTCTGGAAATGAGGCGGTTTATAATTTTCTCCACTCTCAACCCCGGATATTTTTTATTACAGGATACCAGGCTCCATACCATTCCTGCTATTGCACAGGCCACAGAGAATGGACCTCTGGGGTTTCCTATTGGTCCTTGGGCACGAAACTTGCTCTGGTATTGGTATCTTGTTTCACCATGTTCAACCCACTGTGCTGAAGCTATTGGATTTAATTCCTGGCTGTGCCCTTTTATTGGACTTCCATATCAAGCTGTTTCCTTTAGGATTATTTCTATTTATGCCCCAAACGAAGGCTGAGCGGACCTCAATGTTCTACCTTATTAGTCCTTATCTCCACGTGGCTCATCATGTCATCTGAGGCAGGGATTTCAATTGTGGGACCAGTAAACTAGATAGAGGGTCTTTGACGACTACCGAGAAAAGTTTTTGGGATATGACTGCTCTTAGTTCCATTACTCATTTAGCTAGGTTGAAGGATGCTTTTTGACCCATACTGGTAAGCGGACAGAACTTTTTATAAGGGATCTTTGTCCACTAGGATTGATTTTCTGTTTCTTTCTCAGGCATTACAGATTGATGGGACTGCAGTACTGCCAGTGGAATATTCTGATCATTGTTATCTAGCTTTGCGCCTGGGTAGTCCTAAGGCTCTGCTTGGCCCTGGCTATTGGAAGCTGAATACTAAACTTTTAGAACAATCTTCCTTTCTTCAGCAACTTCTTTGCTTTCTTTGTTGTAAAAATTACCTTTGACCTTTTGAGAATCCACCTCTCTGGTGGATGGAGACCAAGCTGAACTCCGGATACTGCTTCTGAGGATGGGCAAGCAAATTTGATCATCTGCCTATATGGAGTATTTGACTGATTGCAAGCAATTGCAGCATTTAATTTCCCTCTTCTCTTCCACTGTCTATGACTTCTCAGCCCAGATTTCTGTTATTAAGAAAACATTTTACCCTTTCATTCCTCTCAAAATGCAGGTTTGCACTTCAGACAAAGATACTGTACATCCGGACTCTTTCCAAAGTTTGCCCTCTGCTACATAATCAGAAGCATCTTGCCACAACTTGATGTTGGCTCTCAGGGATTCTGAGGGTTACTCCATACTTCTAACCCTCACCTTCTCCGCTTGCCACTGATCGTGCTGTTTCTTTATTTGGTACCCCAGATTTGAACCAATTGGATTTTTACCCTTTTTCTGGCTTTTCCGTTCCCGCAGCCCCTCAGACCTTCTTTCAGTTTTATCTGACCCCTGTCTGTTTCTGAACTTTCAGATGCTATTAAATCTTCAGCCTCTAGAAATCACCCAGTCCTGATGGTCTTCCCTCGGAATTATATGTGCTTTTGGGTCAAGAAATTTCTGAAGAACTCACTACGGTTTTCAATTTTCTTTTGCAGTTCCATGACATTTCTTTAGATATGGCTACTGGTGTGCTAATTTTTGTTTAAGAAAGGGATAAATCTGATTTTTCTAATTGGAGGCCTATTAGTCTACTGTATACTGATTTTAAATTGTTAGCTACAATTTTGAATAATTGCCTTTTATCAGTTGCCCCATATTTAATTTCCCTGCCCAGTCTTGTACTGTCCCGGGGAGTCAATAAGGATCCGTTGCTTTTATTGTGTGAGGTGTTTCATAGTAATAACATCTCACCTCTAGAGAGGGTACTGCTTTCTTTGGATCAAAGACAGGCAACTGACAATGTCAGCCATTCTTTTTATGGTATACTTTAGCCCGATATGGTGTTCCCCTACTTTTGTTGCATGGCTACAGTTATTATATAACTGTGCTATGGTTAAACCATGCATTAATGGCTATTTAGGACCCTATATCCCCATCCGGAAGGGTGTCCACCAGGGTGTCCCCTTAGCCCTTTATTATATGTTTCTCCATTGACCCTCTTTTGTGTCTTCTTAATTTGGCCAAACATTCTTCCAATCACCTTACCTAGTCAACGGTCCCTTATAAGACCCTTGCTTATGCAGAAGATCTTGTTCTTTTGGTCAAGGATGTTATTTCAGCTGAGACAGCTATTAGATACTATCAAGACTTTGGTTCTCTTTCTGGGACACAACTTAATCTCACTAAGAGCAAGGGTGGCATTTGGGGCTCCCCTCCTCCCACTGTGGCAGGCATCCCACTCACCCTCGAGGCTTTTCACATTTAGGAATTGTTTTGGTGATACCCAAATGGATGTAGTAAACTGGGATATTAAAATACGGTTGGGGACTGCTTTGGTTCACTCTTGGTCTAAACAGAAAATGTCTTTTAGGAAAAAGGTTTGCCTTATTAAAACTTTTCTTTTGCCCATTTTCCTTTTCTCAGTGCTATTTTTCCGTACCGAAATCCCTGAAGCTACTGTTTATAGTCTTTTCTTTCACTCCTTTTGGGGCAGTCGACTCAATCACCTTCATTACATTGTTCTTTACTTACCTTTATGTAATGGGCACCAGAATATGGTAAACCCTATTCTTTTTTTTTTTACTGTAACTTTTTCTGTAAATTTGAGACCTTTGTTACTTCCCTCCACTAGATATTGGGGTGTGAGTTTTTGCACTCTATTTTCTTGTGGTACAGTTCTTGGGTGTCTGGTCAAACCCGACAAATTAAAAGTTCTGCCCTCCCTGGCTTATCTTTGGGATGTTTTTGTCCGGCTTCAGCAGTGGGGCATTAGTCCTATGATGGTGTTAAATAACACAAAAACAGCTTTATTCCCATGCTCTTCTAGCACATTTCCAGGAGCCTGATCCTTTTCCTAAATGTCCTCAGCACCTTTGGGTGGTTTTACAACACTTTCTCTTAGACTGTAGGATTCCAGTTAAAATGAAAGGTTTCCACTGGCTGACCTGTCATGAATGCCTCAATGTTAAAGCCAATCAAAAGCATAAACAGATGGTGGAACGAACCTGTTCCAGGCCATCATGTGTCCTTCAACCTGAAACTCTAGAACACCTGTTTTTCTTGATCTTATATTTCGTTTTTGGACTTTTTGTATACTATGACTAAAATGCCTGTTTTCTACCAAGTCACTTATTCTAGATCGATGTATGGGGCTATCCTCTGTCCTGGTTAAAATTGGATAGAAACACTTTGAATCTTATTTTTGTAAGTATCAAATGGTATGTTTGGAATTCTCAATACCTTTTACCTTGCAGCAACTTCATTTCTCATTTAGAACTCTTTGGTAAAATTTTGTATAAACTGCAAATGATTTATTTTTCTGAGATGAAACAGCTAGATACATCTCGGTTGTTACAACTTTGGAAAAATTTGCCTTGGATCACTAATACGGATGTACCTATCCTTGAAGAGATTTTACCTTTTTAGTTGTTTTTTGTTACTGTTCTGCTTTTGTTTTTCTTTTGCTTTATTTGTACCCTTACAGTTTTGTATTCTTGTTTTGCTTTGTCTGATTCTTTAATAAAATCTTCCCCTACTCATTTGAAGTGACATGGGATCTTTATCATCCACCTGAACTACCACCAGAACAGGCAGATGGGACCTCGGTTTAATTTCTCATCCAAAGACTGCACCTCAGGGTGCAGCACCCCTATATGCTGCAATGCAGTGTCAGTAGGGATATTAACCCAAGGGCCTGGTGTGGGGACAGAACCCACAGCCTTCTGATCTCTTGGCCTCAGAGGCGTGTGTGCTACCTGCTGATCCACTGACATTGCACTTGCCTGGCTAGAAAACACCAGAATTATACTAAACAAACTCCTGACCTAGAAAGCCGAAATGGCCCTTTTCCAGAATAAACAGGTATACTGGGAAGGGGGATCAACAGGCTTCTAGCCTTTTGGATCAAAAACAAAAGCTGGGAAAGCATATTCCCCAACAAGATCAATGAGATCATGAGCTCCTTTTACATGACTCTATACTCCTCTAAGGGCCCGCTAAACACAGACAACTGGCCAGTCTCCAGAACAGTCTCCCTCTCCCAAAATGACATTGACTATCTCCTCTGACCTGGATAGACCCATCACTGCCCAGGAGATTCAGACTGCAATCCAGTCTCTATAAAGGCAAGGCTCCAGGGGTGACGGCTTCCTTCAGCTAGTTAATGATAAAATCTGCCCCATGTTCCAATTCTCCCTAAAGACTGGCACCTCCCACCCTCCAGGATGCAGCCATTTCAGTGATCCCCAAGAAGGGAGGGATGCCACAATACCACTAACTATAGACCAATTTCCTTTAATAATACTGATGCCAAGGTTCTGGTGAGGTTCTTGCCACAAGGCTGAGAAAGTCCTCCCTGGGATTATACATCAGTCACAGGTTGGATTAATTAAGCAAGCTGTGGTTTGCAGGGCTCCCGCCCTGCAAACCTTCCCTCAGTTTGAGGCTTAATCAAAACAGCTTTTTCTGCCACGGGAAAGTGGTTTAATTTATTTTTTAAAGTCTGCTACCGGAAGTGCTGTGGATGTAGGAGGCTCCATTTACTGTAAAGGTGCGGCGCTGCACATGCCTGCATTGAAGCACATGGTGTAGCACCGCTCTTACAGTAAATGGAGCCTCCCAAGCATCCACAGCACTTCCAGGTAGTGGACTTTTAAAAATAAATTAAACCACTTTCTCAAGGCAGAAAAAATCCACTTTTCGACTATGCCTAAATCGAGGGTAGGCTCTGTATGGTGGGATTCCCAAACCACAGCTTTCCTTTAAGGTGCCACAGCACGGATCATCTCAGGACCCAACTCAGTGTTATTCATGCTGCCCAATCAGCCAACATGCTGATGGGGCAATAGCAGTAGACTTTGAGAAGGTCTTTGATTCCATGGAGTGGCCGTATCTCTCCATGATTATTAGCACATGGAGTCAGTCTGGCTCACACAATGGATCCAGCTCCTATAAACATTCCTGCCAGCCAGCGTTCCGACCAATGGCCTGAAATCAAAGCTCTTTACCCTGTAGAGGGAACTCAACAGGGGTTCCCCTTTCCCTTTGCATTTCTTACTGGCCACTGAACCACTGGCCACAGCCATCTGACACCACCCTTCCCTCCAGGGCATCAAGACTGGGACCATAACACCTGGGCACTCCTGTATGTGGACAACCTTCTACTGACTAGGAGATGGGTCTTCCTCACTGCAATCTCTGATAATCCTGCCAGATCACTTCAGGGAGGTATCAGGGCTCAAGGTCAATCACAGCAAGATGGAGGTTCTCCTCTGCATCCCAGCAGTAAACCTTTGCCACTGAAGGCCTCAAATTAGCCAAGTTGGTTTAAAATACCTTGGAATCATCATACACCCTCAATGGTGGGTCTGAACCTGTCACCTCTCCTGGATATGACAAGAGCCAAGCTACACAGATGGAAGTATCTCAGCTTGTCACTAGCTGGTAAAGTGGAGGCATTCTGCATGATGTTGCCTCCTAAATTCAATCATCTAATAACTCAGATCCCCATATCTACTGTATTTCTTATGCATGGTTCTCCAAGATAGACACCCTCATAGGAGATTTTCTCTGGGAAGGAAACAGCCCAGATACAGCTGGGAAAAACTAAGGGGACACTGGACTAGAGGAGGCTGGAGCCTCCCTGGATTAAGGATACCATGTGGCCTCCCTAGTCACCTAGGTACTCCTCTGGTTTGCCCCTGCTTCATCATCCTCATCCCAATGGTTACTGCTTGAAGAGCAGAAAGTGGAGCACCTTCTCTCAGTCACCCACTTCTGCAACAGGGCTTCCCGTGGAGTCAAGACCACCCTGTGCTGACAGCTTCCTAGGCTGCCTGTTTTTCTTTATTAACATCTCATGTCAGACCCTATGTCTCTGACTTACTATACACCCTCTGTGGGACAATGAGACCCTGTGTATAGGACAACACTCCCCATATGGAGGAGATGACAGCAGCTGGGCATCAATGAGGTCTTAGACCTGCTTATTTCTCTGATAGCAACCACTTAGACCCATGTAAGCACTGCAATCCAAATTCTCCATCCCCAGGAACAGCATCAGGAGATACCTCCAGATTGGAAGCCTCCTGGCCCTAAACTGGAGACCAACAAGCTACACCCACCTGACAGGTCAGTGCAATTATAGCACAAGGGACCAGTTGCCCTCAGAGAAAGCCAGGTTCATGTACAATAAACTGAGAGATGCTGAACCCATTCAATCCCTTCCCCTCTGAGAGCATGGGAGACTAAACTCAACACATGCATCTCACAGGACTGCCGGTCTGCATGCCTAATGACAGCACATAAGGCATGTAAGGATGGACATAGCCATCTTATGCAAAACAAAACACTGATGAGATGGTACCAGACCCCAGTAGTCCTCAAACACCTGGGTATACTACTTATGGATTCCTGCTGGCAATGCCAAGGGCTTGGGATCCATCTCACCCATATTTTATGGGCCTGCCCAAAGATTCAGGAATACTGAGAAGCCATAAAATGAATCTGTACTTCAACTATTGGGACAACAATTCCCTGGATGCTCACTGTTTCTGCTTGGGTGGACACCAGGTGGGACCCCTAAGCACTCTCCAGTGGTAGAGTGGCTAGTGACAGCAAGTGTGGTAGCCAAACACTTCTGTGTAGTGGAGAACCCAACATGTCCCTACAGTCTCTAAATATCTACAGGCAATGGGAGAGCTGGCAGCTTTGGAAAGAGTATCACCTCAATACATCCACTCTACAGGCTTATAAAGTATGGGGCCTTTTGGATTCCCTTACTGCCATAACAGCCCCAAAGGACATATTGAACTATATTGGATATACATATATATATATATATATATATATATATGTAAATTGGACTGTATTGCCTCATCTGAGGGTGCCACTTGCAAGGTCACACAGTCTGGGAAATGTTTCCTAACTATGTCAATGCTAACATTTTAAATATTCAGGTATGATGTGTCATGTCAGGTTTTGTTTCTCTCCTAACCTCTGCAGCCCTGATTTCTGTAACCCTGAGGGTCCACAGGGTGTTATGCAGAATCACGTTCATTATCTTCTGATGTCTTGTTCTTGTCTATTCTGTATGTTGAAACTTCTAATAAAAAGATTAACTAAAAAGAAAATAAACTAAGACTCTAAAGAGTTAGTCATACCTGAAGGATATGTATTGAACTAAAATGGCAAGGTCATTTACAACATAGCTAATGAGCAGTGGCAACAGATTTGGATTAAAACTCATCATACCATACATCTGCCTCTCCATTATGTGTTTTCCACCAGCAGACCATTAGCATGAAATTCTGTGGATCACTCATGGACCCCAGTCTCTCAGACTGAAGCATAATGTCGCGACGCGGGGTCATAATGTTGCAAGACATTATGCCTCATGGCAAAATCGTGCTGCCAATACAGTGCAATTTCTGCCATGAGGCATAAGTCTTTTCTGTGGGGCTCTGCCCCTACGGGGTTATGCCCTGAACTCCCCTCCACTAAACATTCTCAACTCCGGGGGTTCAACAGGAGTGCACAACAGAGTAAAACATAACAGATTCTGGGACTGGAAATCAAACCTGGTCCCAGGCGCAGCGTCTGGGTTCCTGCTGCTGTGGCTCAGTCCTGTGAGCCATGGCAGTTGCTTGGTGGTACCACTCCCAGCAGAGTCATATCCTCTGCATGTGAAAGCTACTGGTGCAATACCGCTTACAGCAGTATGTCATTATTGCACCATTAGCGGTTACAGGTTACACTGTAGCGTTGAGCCATACTGTCGCACGCTATTAAGAGTGCGACATTATGACCCGGTAGGATAATGTGCTACAACTGTGCTACTGTGCTGGTCCTCAGCATGAGTTCAGCTCATTCAAGTTTTTTTTTTTTATCCTAAAGATTGCTCATTTTGATACTTGAATAATCGACATTTATAGCTCACGTCTGTGAAGGTTGCCTTACCAATTAACTTTTTATCTGTAAGATGAGCTAAATTTAATTTGGGGAAAACATCAACTAAATAGTGATGAAATGTATTATGGGTATCTTTTCTAAATATAGTAGTTAGGCAGCAGTGCCATTTGTCAGGGCATGTGCTGTACGTATCACTCTAATGCTTAGCTTTCAGACTTGTCTGTAATGCAGCATAATTAGCTTTAGAGTAATTGGCAGATACCCTCAAACTGAAGAATTATCATAGCACAAGCAGTGATACAAATGTCAAAATTTCTAAGATTCGCTCTGCTGTGCAGCACATAGAATTACTGTCAGTGAACCAAAACCAAACTGTATAATAGCATTCCCAAAATACCTTTTGGCAGGGCTGGTTTTAGACCTAATGGTGCTCCAAGCAGAAATACTTGTGGTGCCCCTTCACCAATCCTACCACCCCTTTTCTCCCTTCTGCTTCAACCTGCATCCAAAAGTGGTAACAAGTCTATGAATACAAGGGTGAAAACAACAATTGTGGTATTTATATTGATAGTTCTTGCATTTTCAAGTGATCTCTGCCTGTACTTTCTACTTTGGGTCCCCCTTCTGTGCTGGCACCCAAGTGACTGCTTGATTCACTTCTGTCTAACACCGCCTCTGCCTTTTGGTCAGGATTCTGATTATCCCCAGTCTCTGTGTGATAAAATCCTTGTTAGTAAAATTATATAACACTGGAGCAATGCTAGAAAACATTTTAGTTGTGGATTTGATAGGATTTTTTAATTGTATTTTATTAAGGTTTTGTGACAAATACAATTAAAACACAAGACAAACAATGGCATAACTGAAATATTACATTGGCTATGATATGTCCTTTTGTTCTTCTGTCTCATACAAAGCACATCAATAATAATTAATGAATATATTCAATATTCAGTTTACTGAAGGCGTATCTAGCAGAACCAGGAAGTTAAAGGCCATTGAGTTTTGCAGTTTTGTGACCGTTTCCTAAGACACCTAACTTAACAGTTTAGCTGGTGCTCTAATACTGTTTATAATTGTATACTTTACCATTTCTCAGAGATATTTGCCCCATCCTAGTTAAATTTAGTCAAGTGATGTGACTGCTAGGCTGTGTAGAATGGTTCTGCCTTCCTTGCACTCCAATAGTTCTAAAAGAGAATTCAGCAATACGTGAATTTATCTATTTTAAATGAAGAAGGGCTGTTATTTTCTGCAGTTGATAGATGTACAAGTCACCAGCCATTGCTCCACTGGAGGGCTTCCTCTTTGAGTCAACTTGATGTAACTGCCTTTGAAGTGGTAGGGATAAAGATATTGAATTAGTGTAAGGTTCTCTTGAGTCCTCTTCTGCAATTCTGGAGGGCCAAACCCAAGATGAGATGCTGCTTCTCCAAGGAGAATTCTAGCTCTAAAGTTGTTGATATTATTTCAGATATCTCCTTCCCAAAGGGACTGATTTGGGGACAAGACCAGAAAATGGGTGTATGGTTGGCCACGTGAGCACAATTCCTCCAAAATAGTTTTAGGGTCTGTAGCTGCTTGTAGCTACCTAAGGTAATGCTACAGCTACTGGGTAAACATCTAGTGGGTAAGGAGTAGTATGAACCAGGAAGAGGTGGATACAGGTAAGGGGGTTAAAAGGGTAAAGTAGGAGACACCCTATCTAGGGTAAGAACACAACTATGTTCGGGCAAGTGGGTAAAGAGTAGTAGACACCCAGAGCAAGTTAGGCACAGGTAGGTGGCTTAAAAGGAAAATAAGACACCCTATCTAGGTTAGGGTAACAAATAGATTTCAGAAAAGGAAAGGAGAGTCAGGAATGTAACAGGCATGGAAAAGAGGCAGCAAGGTACAGGGAAGTTCCAACAGGCACTAAGGAAATAGAAGGAAATAACATGGGAGTGGTATAGGGCAAAAGGTTTGATACGCAGTCTCTCAGAACACCTGCTGGAGACTGAGGTGCTCCCTATTTGTACTCGCCTCTCTGGGTTGAGGCAGAGGTTGCTGGACTCCAGTCCAAACTGGCAAGAGTGAAGAGAACTTTCTGTCCCACCCAGGAGCCACCAGTTCTGCCACCAATTCCTCAGAAGATGTATCGGCAGGCGTAGAGTGGTTGGACTTCAATGGGCTCCAAGAGGCTGAGGGAGGTGGGAAGAGTACATATTCCTCAGTCTCTACCACTGCACACTCCTTCACTGCACTGGTGGGACAGGGCAGCCAGGAGGAGGCATCCGTGGCAGTGAGAAGGGAGAAGTGATGGTCCTTAGAAGGGAAGCCCCAGGGAAGGAAGAAGGCCCCCAACCATGGAGGAAGCAGGTGCTGGTGGGGACACTATTTAGGGGATTGACTTGGGAGTTGGGGAGAAAGGGAGATGGGTGTAAGTGTCTGAGAGGTGCTTCAACTTGGAGGGATGAAAAGTTGATCCTGAGGATTGCTAGAGCAACAGGAGATGGGAGGGAACTAAATGTCATTGTCCACCTCAGAGCAAATAACCTGGTAAAAATCAGGTGGGGTAAAGCAGGAAATTTCAGGAGCTAGGGAGGGTCTTGTGGAGGTAGTGGGATAATAGATGGACCAGGCACGAACCTCAGTTTCAATACACAATCTCTGTGTGATATTTATTCAAAATACAGAAGATAGCCTTCCGTAAATGGCATATTTCTTCTTCAATACATCAGTTTGCAGTAACAGACTATGTATGTCCTTCCTCTGTACTTGTCAGCACCTACTGACTCACTGACCTACTGATCTATACTTTTCAATGAAAACATCTTCATCCCTTTGGTTGCCTTGTTTGCTTGGGTTGTGGTGGGGGGCTCAAAAGAAAAACCAAAACAAGCCACATACAAGAACCTCAGTGCAGAAGCACTGAAACAAGGGTTACCCAAAGGGCATTAGCAATAAGCCAAGTTTCAAAGAAATCAACATTACTATACTTCCATAATGCAAAGCATCATGGGAGATATGCAAATCACCATGAAATTTCAGATTGACTCAGTTTACAGCAGGAATCGTGGTATCAATTTACATGAATTTAACAACAACCAACTTAATTTCTATAATACAGTCACCTGTACTGTTTGCCTTTATCAAAAACACCTAGTGCCATGATATTTTCAACATTTGCAGGTTGAATAAACATAAAGGTATATACATCAAGGTATTTTATGACATAATGCTTGTACATACTAAATCCAACAATGATAAACACAGCCTGTTGTTTTACATAAGCTCAGAGGTCACCACAATAACCTCCTGTGTGAGGAACTGAGAGGGAAAAAGAAAATGAAAGAGTACACTATAGCATAGTCAGGAAAGGGAGGGGGGCCCATGGGTGGCCAATCTTATGGACTAGAAATTGTAATGGATAAATTAGGCTAAGAAATAGAATAACTGTTGCAACAGATTTAAGAAAGGTCAGTCCTCAAGGTAGCAGAATCTCCCTGTCACATATCGCCCCACCATAAGAGGAAGCAGTTATCTCAGACTGCTTACCACCTTCCTGATCCCAGGAAGGGATGGAGCTTCAACCATCCATCTTCAGAAGGCTCTGTCTCAGGGTCCCACCTAATGATAAGCATTCCATCATAAACACAGTGGATATCATCATGCTTTACCCTGAGGTTAACTACATTTCTTAACAGAGACTAGCAGTACCTTCCTGCACTATCTTCTTTTAGGAAAGTATGTCATATTTTACTGACCAAAAATCTGGACATGTTGGTTTTAAGCAGGGAACTAATCCTAGGTTCAACACCTCTACTTTAACCCACTATGTCTCTTGATTCATTCATTTCACTTGCTACTGATACAGACACCAGAGGGTAGACATTCTAGGTGTTACCTCAACACAGGTTCTACTCCTTTTTAAATATTTGTGCTCATTTCAGCTGTCTGTTACAATCTGTTACCTTGTGTCCTGAGTGGGAAGTTTCCCTATTCCAGGGCTCCATTTCTTCTCCATGATGACCTGAGACAAGACACCCCTATGGCTCAGATGCCCACAGGGACTGGAGTGAGCAGCCTCCATCATCTATTGTCTGTAGGCCTCAGGCACCACTACCTGGGCATCCACACTTTTGTAGGGGCTTGGGCCTCATGTGGTACAGAACACCCTTTTCAGTTTGTACCACCAACATTGTTTTGCCCCCACACCATCATTAATCTGCATACCTCCTTGACTTTAACATACTGTAATAGTTTGGCAACATTAACATCTTTAGCCTGCAGTATACCCCAGTCTATACTGTTAATAGATTTAACTGTATCAATACAAGAAAAGGTCCTTCAGCCTCATAGGCTGCTTCTTGCTGGCTTGGAGTCTTCAACCCCAGCACAATATCACTAGGCACAGTCTTACCTGGGGTCTCACATTCAAGTTCCATATTTGCATCTCCAACCTCCAACAGGTAACATCCTAGGAAGACACAACAAAAGAATATCCTGCTCAGTCAGGGGCCCACCTCCAGCTAAGCCCATGAAAAATCTTCCTCTGATTCTTTATCCAGCTTTCTGGCAGGGACCTTCTGAGCACCTGACACTCAGTGTTCTGCCTCTCTGCATAGCTGGTCTGCCTCGACCTCATGGTAGTTCCTCATCCCTTTGCATCTCTTCATCATCTCCAGGCTTGGCCTTCCTACAACCTCCAGGTCCAGTCCAGGCAGCAGCTTCTCTTTGTCTGTCAGCCATGGTACTGTTAGAACTCCGCACTTTCTTCTCCGGCAGCTCCTGGTGTATTGATCCACCTGGGATATCTGGGTGATATCCACTGGAAAACATCCTCTTAAGCCAGTCCAGACATTTCCAGCAAATTATCCCACTTTTGACACCAAGTCTGTGGAGGGTTGTAGAATAATAGATGGACCAGGTACAGACTTCAGTTTCAACACACAATCTCTGTGTAATGTTTATTCAAAATACAAGCGATAACCCTCAGCAATGGCATATTCCTTCTTCAATACTTCAGTTTGCAGCAACAAACTATGTACATCCTTCCTCTGCACTTGTCAGCACCTACTGAATCACTGATCTATTGATCTAAACTTTTCAGTGAAACCCTTCATCCCTATGGTTGCTTTGTTTGCTTGGCGGTGAGGCTCAAAAGAAAAAATCCAAAACAAGCTACAGACAAAGAACCTCAATGCAGAAGCACTGAAACAAGGGTTACCTCAAAGGCATTGGCAACAAGCCAAGTTTCAAAGAAACACATCACACATACTTCCATAATGCAAACCATCATGGGATATATGTAAATCACCATGAAATTTCAGATTGGCTCAGTTTACAGCAGGAATGCATGGTACCAATTTACACGCATTTAAGAACACAACCAACTTAATTTCTATAATACAGTCACCTAGTACTTTTTACCTTTATCAAAAACACCTAGTGCCATGGTATTTTCAACATTTACAGGTTCAGTTCAGTTCGTATTGTAGGAAAAACTCCACTGAGCAGGCTCATTCCCAAGGAGATCCTTGACACATGACAATATACTAAAAGGGCAAACATCAACTTGAACATCAACTTTACAACATTGGTAGGAGGTCCAAAGCAAATACAGTGGTGCATCAGAATACTGTACAATCAAATTACTGGATAAAATGTTTCATTATTTACAAAAGGTACAAGGAACATACGACAACAGAATTAGCTAACAACAACAGTTTTGATTTCAGTTTTGGATGATACATGCGGCATTACACATATTAGGTGAATAAATAAGTGCATGGTAATAAAAATATCAGTTAAGCATAAAAGTAGCGGGGAGTTACTGGGACCAGGAGGGAAAGAGATAGAGGGTGATGTGGAGGGCAGGGTTATAGGGGTGGAGAAAGGTGTCAGGCTGTGGAGAGAGGACAAGGGAGTGGGGATACTAATGGCTGTTGCACGTGGCTTTTAAGTTTGTCAGTCATCAGGATTTATAAAAGATAATTGTGACAACACTGGTAAGTTTGAGAATGGATTATAGATGATTCCAGGTGGTGGGCAGGGCATAGGAGATAGCCCTTTTGCCAAAGTCTGTACGTGTCTTAGGTAGGTCAAGGAGGATAAAGTCAGACTTCCTTAGGAAGCAGGTGCAATGAGAGGTATGGATGAGAGAGGATATATCCTAGGAACTTGTTTAGCAAAATTTTAGTGTCCATATCCCTAGATGGATCAGACACCATGTTGCTAAGGAGGTCCAACCTACTGCAGTGTAAAGGTTACAGTGATGGGTTCTAGGAGGTGCCTTTAGGATGAAGTGCAAGGCCAGGTGGAATAAGACATCTAATTTGTGTAGCTTGCTGGCTGAGGAGCAGTTGTAGATGGTATCACTGTAAACAATAAGCGGGAGGAACATGGCTTGTACAAGCTTGACTCTGGTGTCGGCTGACAAAAGGTTTATTTCTGAAGAAAACCCTAGTTTGGACTTAAGTTTACTGGAAAGGTTATCGATGTGGACATTGAATGTAAGTTTATTGTCCAGCCATATGCCGAGGTATTTAAATTTATCTACTACCTCAAGAGGTTCACCTACAGTGGTTACACTAGGTATGGGCTGTTTAGATTGAGTAAGAGGTAGAGGGTATTACTGGGATTAAAGAAAATGATCTTAAGTTTTTTTGCATTTAGCAGTAGCTTGGCTTTAATGGGATTTTGCTCAACCATAATGAAATAGTCTTGCAGTACCTTGCTGGCGTCAGTGAGTAATGGTTTAGAAATATACAAAACAGTATCATCTGCAAAAAGTGTGGTTTGAGTTGACAATTTTGAGTTGAGTGTATTGATGTATGCAGAAAAGAGTATGGGGCCTAAGATGGATCCTGTAGGATGCCCTTGAAATAGCAAGGGTCGATAGTAGCCCATTGGTTTTGAATTTCTGGATTCTACCAGAAAGATAAATGGTGAACCATTGAACTGAGTCAGCTAAGGCACCTAAGTTTTAAGGCTATGAAGGACAAGATTATAGAACATAGTATCAAACGCCTTACTGAGATCGAGAAAGACGGTGGCAGTGATCAGTTTGGAGTCATGAGCTGTAATCCAGTCACTAGTGACTTTCATGAGGGTGGAAATGGTGCTGTGCTTTTCCTAAACCCAGATAGATCATGGTTGAGAAGAGAATTTTTCGATGTGCTCTTTCAGTTGGGAGAAGATTAATCTTTTGAAGATTTTTGAGAGAATAGGGTGGATGGAAATAGGTCTGTAATTGTTCACATCGCAGGAGTCCCCAGATTTGAATAAAGGGAGAACATGGGCAGATTTCCAACAGGATAGTACAGTTGCAGATGCTATTGATAGATTGAAAATGTGCAGTATTGGGGCTATAAGATAGCGATGGCCTAGTTTGAGGAAGAATGGCTCTATTCCATTGGCACCTCCACCTGTTTTTGTGTTTAATTTTTTGCAGTGGTTCTCCACTTCTTTGAAGGATATAGGCCTTAGTTGGAAGGGATGCGGCAAGGTGAGGTGGTAGGGCAACTGTAGTCAGGAGGGAGTTGTTTAGCCCAGCGAGGAAGAGGAATCAAAAGCAAGCCCTGCTGTGGAAAAAATGTGTATTCAGTTCTTCAAGGATTTATGCGGGATCAATGATTGTGGCTCCGTTAGCCCTAATTTTGCAGGAATGTAGAGCAGTTTTCCGTCCTTCTATAGCTTTGATGGTCTGCCACGTCTCTAACTAAGTTACCTTTGGCTTGGTCTAAGGCTGTAAAGAAGTTGATTTGGCAGTACATACCAGTTTGATGCATGTGTTCCTTGTAGCGTGAAAACATTCCAATCAGCTGGTGGTTTGGACAGCCTAGGACAGGCCCAAAACTTGTCACAGTTGCATAAACATAAGGTATAACGCTAAAGTATTTTATGACATAGTGCTGTTACATACTAAATCCAACAACAATAAACACAGCCTGTTGTTTTACATAAGCTCGGAGGTCACCACAATAACCTCCTGTATGAGGACCTGAAAGGGAGAAAGAAAATGAAAGAGTACACTACAGCATAGTCAAGAAAGGGAGGGGCACCATAGGTGGCCAACCTTATGGACTAGAAATTGTAAAGGATAGATTAGGCTAAGAAATAGAAGAACTGTTGCAACAGATTTAAGAAAGGTCAGTCCTCAAGAGTGGCAGGATTTCCCTGTCATAGGCCTCAAGCAGGTTGCATGCAGTGGCATTTGCAAGTGTTACCTGTATTCGGTCAGGGAGAGGGGTTGTACTTTATGTGAGGGAGGAATCAAGGCCATAGCATTATAGGGACACTCACAGAAAAAAGGGCTGAATGCACTGTGGGTTATCCTGGACATAGGTACTGGGCACTATCCATACAGAGGTGGCAAACAGATCTCCAGTACAGGGAGAGGAGTTGGATAAGGCACTTTGGGAAGTCATCATCAGGATAGCTTCAACAAGGAATAGGATCATACTCGACTTCCTTCAAGGGCTTTTCTCAAGCAAATAGTCAAGGAACCCACTAGGCATGGAGCTGTGCTGGACCTGGTTCTTACAAAACACAGAGGGCATTGCAAGCGTCACCAGTGAGCAATCTTGTAGGTACCGGTTGTCACTGTACAATGTAGTTTAACATTAAGATGGGAAACAAAAGCAAACCACATGACAACGAGGGTCCTGCATTTTAAGAGGGGTGGATTTTAAAGAAATGGAGACTGCTTCAGAAACTGCCTAATAGGGGATTGCCAAGGAGGGGTACAGGCCCAGTGGAGAAAAATAAGGAGGGCATAAGTAAGGCAACCAACCTCTGCATGAAGGAAGTGAGTAAAGTAGAAGGAAAACAGACCATTATGAGTTTCTAGGAGTGGCCAAGGTGGTGAAGAAAAAGGGTGGCATTCATTAGGTAGAAGGAAATGCAGAGAAAGGAAGATGAAGTTATGCCAAATAAAACAAGAGAGAAGTGGGAAAGCAGTGAGGGAAGCAAAGGCACAGATAGAGGGAAGGACAGCCAAAGGAGTAGCTCAAGGGTAAGACTTTCTTCAGGCACATAAGTGAGAAGAGGAAAGCAAGGGAGGTACAGAGAGGATAAGAAGAGTGGCAGGGGAGACTGCACAAAGAGGATTAAGAAAAGTAGACATCCTGAATATGTACTTCTACTTAGTCTTCACAGTGGATGGGCGGGACTTTGCACAAGGGAGCAGCAGGAAAGTGGTGGGGTGGACACAATTCCATTTTCAAAGGAAAGAGTCCTGAATAGATTTGCACCTCTGGAAGTGGACAAGACTATTGCACCAGAAAGGATACATCCAAAGATACTAAAGGAAATCTAGGAGGTGCTAGCTGCCTCACTGATGGCCTTATTCAACAGCTCACTGGAAGCAGGGATGGTGTTGGAGGAGTGGAGGAGATCAGACATGGTCCTGCTTCATAAGACATGTTACCTTAAGTGGAGCCACAACCCTTAACAGGTCTGACAGACCTACTCAGACACGAGCATGGTAGGTCCCAGAGCCTGCACCAGATGGGCACAGCAGGCCCTATGGCAATCCCAGGCCATACTCCCTTATCTTCAAACTTCACCCTGACAGTGTGCCACATAGGAATGGTACCCAAAGCTGCCACCTCAGGAGACCCTGCTGCAGCCCTTCCACCTCTACAGCAGCCTCTACTGCCAGGCTACCCTTACCTTAAACAGAGTACCAGGACCCCACACCACAGAGAAGCTCTGGCACCATCCAATCCATTTACTTTCCACAGTTGCCTCACCATTCTCCTGCAGCAGATGACCAAAATCTTCCCCGGACACAGCCACAAAGCTCCACAGCCCTCACTCAGAAACCAACCAACCCCGCATCACGCTGACACTGCCTTTGCTGATTCCCTGGCTGGGAGGTCACCGCCTCTGAGAACACTGTGCCTGCTTCTGCCACTGACTCTTCATCTCTCTGGCCCGGGATCAGGGCTTAAATGCTGGAAAAAACTGCCCCAGGTGGCAGGGTGGAAGAAATGGCCTAAAACGCATGCTAGACTAGGGGCACCACAGGAATGGGAAAATACAACCCAAAGGCTAGTAAGCCTATGTCATGAGAAGGCGATTACACTGGAAACCCTGCAAAGGGAAGGTTGGTGAAGTATCTTGAATCTAATAGGCTACAAGATGAAAGTTTGGAAAGGGCAGTAAACATGGTCTATCTGAACTTTAGCAAGGCATTCAACACTGTGCCACATAGGAGACTGATAAAAAATTGAATGGGCTAGGGTGGGATCCAAACTAAGCAATAACATATGACAGGGCATGTGGTTGTTAGGTGATACTACTGCCCCCACCAACTATATGGAGCACGAGGCATTAGCTGAGTGTCCTTCAACCACAGGGTGGGAGGGAGTGTGATAATTACCAAATAACTGTAAGCCCTAAGTATGCTATTGCATTTTATAACATGGTGAGAGAAATGAAAGCATTCTGATTAGCTGAGAAGACCAGTAAAGAAGTGTAATTATGAGACCTAACTCCTGTAATGCATTCAAACCAAGAGCCTGTGTGCCACATCAAATCACTGCACTCTATAGTGCCTTATGTGCCAGTCAGACCACCAGTCACTATTTCCAATTCTGAGATTCCGTTACTGTTGAAAGGGACTATTACCTCAGTTTTGCAATAAATTTACTGTTTTACTGGCATTAACAGAGTATATCGTATTTTTGTGTAAAAATAGAAGCGTATTTTTCTCACCTTTTGTAGTGCAATCAGGACACTTCAGGGATGTGTTATTATGGGAATAAGTACACTTTGCTTTTCCAGATGATTAAAGGCACTCTGCACAAGTGCCTTGTGCCTAACAACACTCTTGAGACATATAATTATACCCCCATAATCACACACTCTGGGATGTCTTATTGCATATATAATATGGCACCAAAGTAGTAAAAACAGAACACTAAATAAATCCTTAAATTAAGAATAAATAAGTCTTCATCACTGGTAAATCGATTCTCACGCCAGACAGCAAGGTTTGGCTCACCAAAGAGGTCCAATGTCTGGCAGGTAAATCACTCACATTGTTATTCTTTTATTTTATTTACAATTTTGCTTATCTCCCGCCTGGGACCCTAGAGAGACATGCATGTGTGCATGCGTATTAGAGCCGCACACATACGCCTTGGTACGGAGACTCAGTCCCTTCCACCACTCCTGGCAACATCACCTGCCACCCTCTGCCTACACTTCCCATCAGACCTCCACACTATGGGAGTGGAACCAAGGAAGGAGGCAAGTGACCTCCCTGGGAGAGAGAGCTGTCTTTCAGCTGCCTCAGTCCTGCCCCCCCATGCTGGTCCCCCTCGACGACCCAAGGTCGTTCCCAAACCCAAGTCACCAACGCATCATGGGTAAGGCATCCAGAGCTTCAACCCTCAGTGCCACCAGGATGGCTCATGTTGTTATTTCAACCATTTTTGTTTTTGAACTATCACAGTTACTAAGAATTCAAGCAGAGTAGTTCCAAGACTTGCAGACATTTTCCAGACCTGTGCGATTATAGAAACTTAGAAACATAGAATCTGATGGCGGATAAGGACCACTTGGTCCATCCAGTCTGCCCAATTCTCCTACCTACACTATTACAGAAGACCGTGCCTGATCTACAGCTTTTCTCCATCCCCCTTCCTTTCCACTATGATTCCCTTGTGCTTGTCCCATGCATTCTTGAAACCCACCACTACTATTGCACCCACCACTTCTGCTGGAAGACTGTTCCAGAATTCACCACATTTTGGGTGAAGAAGTACTTCCTCAGATCTCTCCTGAATCTACCCTCTCCTGTGTCATAGCATATCCCTTGTTCTTGAGCAACTTTTCTTCTGAAAAATACTGCTTTCCAGAACCTTATTTACCCTGTAAGGTATTTAAAGGTCTCTGTCATATCCCCCCTCCCTCCTCTGTTCCAGGTGTGATATTGAGGTCCTATAATCTCTCCTAATAGGGCTTTTGATTCAGCCCCTGCACCATTTTAGTTGCTGTCCTCTGGACCACCTCCACTTTATCTGTGTCCTTCCAGAGATGTAGTCTCCAGAACTGGACACAGTACTCTAGGTGGGGTCTTACCAGTGATCTATACAGAGGCAACACCACCTCCCTCTTTATGCTGGTGATACCCTTCCTATGCACCCCAGCATTCCACTCACCCACCCTACTGCCTTGTCACTGCCTGCGCCACCTTTATGTCATCTGATATGATTACCCCCAGGTCTCTTTCCTGCTTGGTGGTTGTCAATACCACTCCACCCATTTTGTGCTCCACCCTGGATTTCTGTGTCCTAAGTGCATTATTCTGCACTTTTTGCATTGAAACCCAGCTGCCACGTCCTTGACCACTCCTCTAGTTTTCTCAGATCTCAGGTTATTGGTCAGTTGCTGCAAGATCTGGACAGCTATTGACCAATGAGATCATTGGATTTTTTTGCACACAAGTATGTAAGTGGTGAATTGGATAAGGAGCTGGTTAATGAATAGGCAACAGAGTGTGGTGGTTAAAAGCACTCACTCTGATGAGAGGAGAGGAGAGGAGAGTGACCAGAGGTGTGCTGCAGGGCTCAATACTGGGACCTGTCCACTTCACTGTCTTCATAAATGACATTGCTGAAGAACTGGCAGAGAAGGTATGCCATTTGCAGGCGACTCCAAAATCATAGGGTGGACACTCAGGAGTGGGTGAGGAGAATGCATAGGGACCTTGGGAAACTTGAGGAGTGGTCAAGAGCATGACATTTGAGGTTCAATGGCAAAAGTGCAAAATCCTGCACCAATGGCATAGGAACTTAGGAGATGACTATAGGATGGAGGAGGTACTAACAGTCACTAAGCAGGAAAGGGACCTTGGGGTGATCATATCTGATGACCTCAAACTGGCAGGGCACCGTGACAAAGAAATGGGTAGGGCCAGTGTGATGCATAGAGGAGCGGTATCTCCAGCAGAAGAAGGGAGGTAGTGTTGCATTGCAATGCTCACTTGTGAGACCCCACCTGGAGTAGTGTGTCTAGTTCTGGAGGTCACACTTCAGAAAGGACATAGGCGAGGTGGAGGCAATGCAGAGGAGGGCAACTAAAATGGTGCAGGGGTTGCATCAAATGCCCCACCAGGAGAGACTGAGGATCTCAACATGTACACTCTGGAAGATTGTATAGTGAGAGGTGACATGATAAGACCTGCAAGTATCTTATGGGGGTGAACAGGGGCAGGAGGGAGTCTCTTTCAATTGAGAAAGAGAACCTGGCTCAGAGGGTATGAGATGAAACTGGGGGTTTTAAGAGGATATGAGGAAGTTCTACTTCACTGAAAGAGTGGTGGATGCCTGGAACAGACCGCCAGTGGAAGTGTTGGAGCCGAAAACAGTAGGGGGCTTCAAGTGTGGGGATAGACATAAGGGAATATTAGTAAATAGGCAGGGAGGAGGGAGGAGGAGGAGGAGAGTTACCGGACACCAGGTAGGGTCTTTGGAGAACTACTAGGCAGGGACCATCTGGGCAGAATGGATGGGCCAAGCAGTTGTTATCTGCTGGCAAATTCTGTCGTCTATGTTTCCATTGAGACAACCCTAAGTGTTTTGTTATAACCAGTGTTTGAAAATATCTTGTTAAGGTTTTTCATCTGTGCTCCTCCAAATATCTGCTGCCACAGCTTTCATGACAAACTGCCATGTCTTTGCCCAGTCTGTGTCAGCTGTGACCATCCTCTCCTCTATGACCCATTTTGGCATAATTCACTGTACATGTCAGGGTCAAAGCTTTCAAAGCATTGAAAGAACCTTGACTCTCCACTATTCAAACCACCAGTTGAGAAGCCACCCTGTAAAATAATTTAAAATTTGTCGAGCAGTTCTTTAGATGACCCTTACACGGCTCAGTTTTCACATAGTGCCTGAACTGAAAATAACAGTGGAATTCCCTGCTTAGAAGCCAAAAACTCTTGGAAGGATTTAACTTCCTTGAAAACAGGTGTCCTCTCCTAATTAGACTTTACATCATTCATCTCATAACAGAGTTTACAAATTTAAACTGTTTAATTGGGCATCATCATGTGACTAACATTACCTTGGCCCAGGGATTGGTGACATTTGTCAGTGATTTTGCATCCATGCCGAGAATTCCATTCCTCCCACAGCTCTATCGGCTATCCCCCATTTCCAGCAGCCACAAGTTGGTTGTAAGCCTCCTGATATGTGTTGCCAGGTGTTGTACTTGGCAAGCCATACATAATTTAAAAATATGGGGTGCCTAATCCTCACTTTTATCTAGGAATGGGAGAACAGCAAAGATTACAAGGTTCTGAAAGGTTCTGAAAAGCTATGAGAGTTCTGATAGTTATCCACATCTTATCAGAACATTCAGACTATTTTATTTTCACTGCTTTAAAGTACAAAGATGGACTTTAATTTCCACTCAAAAACTGTTGTCAGTGAGAGGAAAGGATAGTACTGTAAACACATATTGGGGTTGTACTTAGAGTCATTAATGCCCCTTCTTATCATGACTACTTAATACAGGCCTGGCTCACTGGGTCTGTCCTCTGCCCTAATTATCTTTCAGGGTCTTACCACCCACAGCCTTTCTTTACAATAAATACCTGCAGTAGGAGTATGCTAAGCTTCAAAAGAAATCTTTTAAAAATGATCCAGATTAGTAATTAACAAAACATTGCTAAGGTGGTATTGCACCCTAGCTTCCTTGTGCATCTAGGCTTAATGAACCATGACCACTACTAGAAATGTGGCCGACTAGAGACCCTGTACCCACCAACTGTACCCCATCCTCGGGACTGTCCAATCAGCCTTTTGGCTCCAACTTATGGAGATTTGCAAAGAAGTGGTGGTACTCATACCCCAGATAGATGCTCCTCTCCTTCTATTAGGGTGCTGTCCTCTTCAAATCCAAAACAGGATCCCAAGGTCCAGTGGGTCACCTCAGAAGGGCAGCAGCCAAAAGGCTCCAACTCATTAAGTGGCGATCCAATCACTGCTCCTCAGCAAATGAATGGCTTCTAGCTGTTGGTGAACTGGCTGCCTTTGAAAGAAATGTTTAGCTTTGCCAGTGACTCAACAGATAAATCCTAGCATTGCTGGAAATCCTTCCTGGATTCCAAATTCTGTCACAATGCTTGATGTATTTAGCTGCTTCCTAACTATAGAAGCCCTTTCTTTTCCACTGCATTGCTATAAAGATATTTAGATTTAGATTCCCTTGCATGATAAATAGTTCTGTTTTGTTATTTTTGTTGTGTTGTTTGCTATTTGGTATGCATAACACACTGACATGAGTGGGCCCTGTGACCCCTACTGTGTACAGTACTGTGTTGGATTTGTCATTCTAAAGGATATATCCTCTCACTGATCTGTATGTTATGGTTTGTTTCGTATTACAGTCTGTATGTGGTGGTATTGCAATATTTGTATGTTTTGGAAATTTTTCAATAAAACATTCAGGCCTGGATATTCAGGAGGGTTGTGCATGGCGCAACACTGTTGTACCATACAACCCACTGATGTGCCCTGGCGCGATATTCAAATGGGATTGATCTCCCACCCGCTTGCTGCCCACCGCCTGTCAACTGACACCGTCGGTGGGCTGTCGCTCGTTGGTCCACAGCTTGAGCCAATGGGCATGCAGCCCGTGACCGTATTCCAGATCCAGAATATGTGAATGGATCCTGGTGGGGAGTTGACTTGCCGCTGACCTGGAGGGAGCAGGGCAGTGGGGCTCATTGGGCAGGTGGGAAGGGTACCGCTAGTCCACCAGGGTTGTTTTGGGTGGCATTATTCACTGCTGGCGCCCACGATCAGGCTGCGAGCAGTCCACTGGACCACCAGGGATATTGGACGTTAATATGTTCTACATATGCCCGCGATCGGGCTGCGAGCAGTCCACTGGACCACCAGGGATATTGGATGTTTAATATATTCTACATATGCCCACGGTTGGGCAGTGGGGCACTTTCGCGATGTGCAGGCGTTGGTCCCTGACGGCTGCAACCTGGCGGGCACCATGTGCAATTCACTGGGATCTGTGCACCTGCATGCAATGAAGAGAGATACGCAAATGGCCCCATTTGCACCTTGCATGCATTATGGCCCCATTTGCATGTGCACTTTTGAATATCACGGTTGTTGTGCCAGCGCAACAGAACTTGTGCTAGTGCATCCCCTTCTCCACTCTGGCCATTTGCACTGGCGCAGTGCCACTGCATCATGCGCACTGCAGGTGGCCAGTGTCGCGATATTCAGTGATGCTGTGCCTGGCACAGCTCGTTGAAATATCACCCTGTCAACGCCATGCGCAGCCAAGTTGCGCTGCGCCCGAGGCTTACGCCACAGCAGCGCGAGTCTGAATATCCAGGCCTCAGTCTTTAAAAAATTATACAATGGCAAGAAAATTTCTCGACTCTGATTGGTCAATGTGTTAGAGACAGTGATGTTATTACACAATAACATCACTGTATTTTGGATGCCATTGATGATGAGCATTTGGATGCCATTGATGACCATTTGGATTCCTTAAAATCATTTTTTTTTATTTTGTATAACAATGACCCATTGTATATATAGCAATAAGCACTCGAGGGATGTGTGTTATGCGTGTATCGCGTCACTCCTGGGGTGGTGGAAATACTCGGCTTAAGCAGGTGCTTCAACCCACCCAGGAGTGACATTATTACACAACAACACACACCCTGTCATGCTCTTACTTAATTATCAGATACTTTCAGAATTTGAAAAAGATTTTGATAAGGTTCATTTACAGAAAATGGCAGAGGTTCTGGGATGTTCTTAACCTATCTGAAACAATTCTCCCATCCTTCCTTTGTCTATGTGCAGTGAGTATGTCTCATTTCAGTCAAGGTCTTTGACCTACTCACACGAAGTCTGAGATCATTTTATGTAATGTCTGACACATTTTTTTGTGGGGGTGTATTTTAGTTGGTAAATTGGATAACAAGAATAGACTTGGGAGCACATTCATCATAATTATATCACTTACAAAAAGAAAGCAGAAGATCTCCATTTGCTGCAGTCTTTTGGAATCTTAGCTGTTAGTTTCTCATAGTTAAAGAGCAGCTGACACCTTCAGGAGAACTTTAACAAAACATAATATTTAGACACGGTTCAGCTTGTGTTTCACAATAGGGCTTTATTTGTCCTCCCTATTCCTTGAGGTCATTTGCATGGAAACAGGATATTTACTCCTGAAGGTTCATCTATTCCTGTTGCTTTCTATCTACTTGAGGTCCAATGCACTACCTGTGACATCACAGTTACACCATAGCAACAGACTGTGATGTCATAACAGATGATTATGACCTAAAGTAGGGAGTACGTTATAGAGGCAGATGAACTCTAAGGGATAGGATAACATAGTCATGCAAATGTCCTCAGTAATAAATAATCAGGAGGGTAATCTACAGAATATGTATGGAATGCAAGCTGAATTGCAGCAGATTATTATGTTTTTAAAGTTTTCTTTGAGGTGTCAGCAGCTCTTTAAGTACTAGGACTGTATGCCTGTATGAGGATATTTGGATTCCAACATATTTGAAATTCTTATTGGCCCATTTTAGAGGAACTGTCCTTTGGAGCTCAGGAGTTAACACCCCTCACCCCAGCAACATAGATTTCAATTGGTGTAATTTTAATGTAAACTTAGCTGCTTTCCCAAAACACTCCAAGGTTTGCGAACTTTTGAGATATTGTTGATTGGGTCCCCAGGTACACGGGTTATTATCAGTATATAAAGATATTTGTGAATCTTCTTAAAGGATATTTCTCTATTAGGCCACACTTTTGGAACTACAATCTGTCAGAATACTAGGACCACATGGAAACTTGCTAACTGAGGGCCACCCACGATGACGCAGCATCTGTTTGTATATAAGCGTGGATGGCCTTATCACTCCTCAGTTCTTTTCCTGCTGTCAATAATCTTTGTTGGACCTAATGAAGAAATCAGCCAACACCATTTGTTATTTTACTTAGTGCTTTACCTTGTTGTCTCCGTTATATCTCGAAAGTTGAAAGACCTCTTATTTCAGTATTGTAATTATGGAGATAAAATTTACAAAGAGGATACACACGTAGTTTGTGTGTGCTGCTTGGGTTTCACAATGTTTGGACTTATGAGGTTTGCCAGAGCTTCAACCAGCCTATGAGGCAACACCATAATAAGACTCTGAAAAATTTCTAACTGTGGCCTGTAGTAGTCCTCTCTTGAGGTGCATTTGGCTCTATATCAGCTGTCCATGCCCATTGATGGTCATACAGTTGCTCAACTAGAAGTGTCATACATTTCTGAGAGATATTCTTCATATGAAATCTCCTCTCAGTAATCCAGTCCCACCTTGGGGCTTGAATTTCAATTTGAGAAATTGATGTTGGCTTCTTTAGAGCCTGCCATGAGTTATGGCTTACATTTCGTGTCATGAAAAGTGCTGTTTTTCATTGTGATGACCTCTGCTTGGAGAATTTCTGAGCTTTGGGCTCTAATGTGTGAGACTCTTTATTTGATTTCGCACAATGACAAAGTCTCTTTGCATATGAATCCTAAGGCTCTACTGAAGGTGGTATCTGAATTTACACTGAATCAAATGATACACCTTCCTGTATATTACCAGAGCATGCCAGCCAGGGTGAGGCACTGCTGTATACTTTGGATGTAAATAGAACACTAAGATACTATATTGCTTACACCAGGACTGCATAAAGTCCTCTCAGCATTTTGTTTCATTCACCACTGGGAAGAGGCAGTTCTGTGTCTAAACAATACTATCAAATGGCTGGCACATTGTATTAGGTTCTGTTATAGGAAGTATGGTAAGGAACTTCTGCTGCTGTTAGTGGCCATTCCCCAAGGGTATGACCACTTCTGTTACTGATTTCAAAAATGTCCCCAGCTGACGTATGTCCTGCAGCCATCTGAGCACTCTTCTTCTTTCATTAAACATTACAGTCTGGACATCTCAGATTACTTTGTACTGCTTGGGAATCATTCCAAAGGTGTGGCCTAATGGAGGAGATAGCCTTGAAGAAGCTAGAACAGTTATGCAAGAACTTATCATAAAGTAGATCTTTGAGAAAATCTCCTCCATTGGTCATGTCATACTCTCCATCCTTCCTCTTTTGCATTCAGTGATGGTAATCATATCAGATGCTGTGCCTAACACCGTACTCCATACATTCTGTCTCCAGACCCATGCCTCTTCTTGTATGCCTGGTGCTGGTCTCATCTTCTAGTTCCTCATGGCTGGTACTCTGAGGCTAATCTCCTGGGGAACTGAGGGTGATGGGGTCACCCGTTTATATACAGGTAGATGCTGCAAGTCATCATGGTGGTCCCGGCTAAAAAGTTTCCATGTGGTCCTAGCACTGATGACTGATAGTTCTAAATGTGTGACCTAATGGAGGCGATTCTTTCAAAGATCTACTTTTACAGTAAATTTTATGTAACTGTTCTTTTCTGCCCTTTCATCACAGTGCCTCTTATTATCTCATTTGATCTTATCACGCCACTAGTGCCTCAATATTGATGACAAATAATGATGGTGAAAGGGGCTCCTTGCCTGGTACCCTTTCAGTTTGAAAAGTGTCAGACAGGGTACTGTTTACCTTGACTCTAGTTTCTTGTTTTGATAGAAGGCTTTTTACCCATTGTCTGGATTAATCTCAAAAGTTAAATTTGGCTAAGACAGCATCTAAGAAGTTTCAAATCAGCCTATCAAACACCTTTCCAGCATCAATGGCTATTGTCAGGGCTTGATTGGAAAAAGGCCGTACCAGAAATGATGTTCAATAATCTCGCACATTATCATGTAACCATGTCATTCTGGGATAAACCCCGTTTGGTTTGGGTGAATAAGTTTACCTATTCTTGTTTGCAGTCTGGTAGTGATAATCTTGGTAAACAGTTTTGCATCATTGTATAAGAGTGATGGGCCTGTATAAATCACAGCTACAGTAAGACAACCTTTGCCTGGTTTTGGTAGGAGTGTAATTTGCTGAGGATCATGTAGCATCTCACCTGTTTCATGACAATTGAGGAGCACCTTCAGTAAAGTCCTACTTGCTAAGGATTTGTATTTCATGAAGAATTTGGCTGCAAAGCCATCAGGGCCCAGTGATTTTGTCATTCTTGCTCTTTCCAATTCCTCAGCTTGTATGGGGATTCCCAAAAATTGTATCTTCCTCTGTAAGAGTTGGGAGGTTTACTTTATTTTACTGAGGAAGGCATCAATCACCATTTGGGACCCCATGCCCAGTTCATTGGTATATAATTTGTTATAATACTCTGTGAATGCTGTTGCTATTTCGCTGGATTGGAAAAACATATGTTTGTTTGGTGTTGTGGGACTCAGTTTGGGCATCTGCCTATCTGCCTGTTTATTACGTAATGTCATGGCCAACAACCTACTTACTCTGTCCCCATGTTTGTAATACCTTTGGTTTAATAACCAAACTGCCATTCTAGTTGCTTAGTTAATAAGGTTTGCAATTTTGTTCTGACCTCTTTGATTTGACTGAGTAGATCTGAATTTTTGTCTTTATGTTTGCTTGCACGCATGTGCAAGAAACATAGTGCCACCATCCGAGTTTTTGTAGGTGTTGCACCCTGTCTTCCAATTCAGTCAGTGTGTTTGCAGGCACAGCCACAGTTCATCAATGAATGCTGCAGCTGTCTATGACAGTAGTTGAAAATGGTGCCCTACAGTTGAAAGGAGAGCTCCGCTTCAGTGAGAAGTGATAAGATAGTGCATGCTCTAAGCTCCCCCCACACACGCATATGCGTGCTCATCGTTCCTCCCACCCACGCACACACTGTATGGTCGATGGGGTGCCTAATCCCATCGGCTCTGCAGCGCCCCCCAACAGAGTTCCAGGTGTCACACTGAGACCGCCCCAGCTGGCAACAGTCAGTATGGCCGATGGAGGTGCCCAATCCCCCATTGGCTCCACTGTTCCCCCCAAGAGACTACTGGGTGCCACGCCGAGCCTACCTACCCCAGTGTGGCAACAGTCCATATAGCTGACAGGGTGCCCAATCCCCGTCAGTTCCACTGCCCCCCAAATAGAATTCCAACTGCCATGCTAAGAATGACCCCAAGCGTGGCACAAGTCCCAGCGTCGTCTAAGGAAAAAAAAAAACCTGAAGAAAAACCTTCCCTTGCTGACTGTCCTGAACCCCTCCCCCACCCGCGCCCACCTTCTGTGCACCCTGCCTTCCCACACCCCACATTGCCCCATACTTACCTCAGAGTCTGGCACAATGATCTTTGGTGGACTGGGAGCATGTCTGCACTCTTCAAAGCTGACCGCAAACTGAGGAAATGCCGTAAGCTGTATAATGGAATAAATAGGGTTTTTCAACTTTTATGCCTATCTCAGGCATTTTGAAATTTTTCACCAAATTTTCAACATGGGGTGTTTGGGACCTCGCCTCATGAATTCTGTCACTGTCATTTGTTAGTCATGCCCAAAAGGTGATTTCACGGTCATTGCACAGAACCACCTTCGGGACTGATTTACAAAATTACAGTTTACAATTCATGAGGTAGGCCACAAAACCCCTATGTTGAAAATTTAGTGAAAAATTCCAAAACCAACTGTTCTGAACATACATTGTGCTGTTCCTACACACGCTCGTAAGTTCATGAATTTTCAATATTTTCACTCCAGATTTTCAACATTGCCATTCTACCACACCTCCTTATGAACAGTACAGCTGTCATTTTCACATCTCACCCAAAATGTGTTTCCGTGCATGTAGCGCATAATGGTGCAATCGATGTGCATAATCAATGTTCAGGACCGATTAAGAAAATCACAGTGACACTGTTCATGAGCAGAGGTGTTAAAATGGCTATGTTAAAAGATTTGGTGAAAAAATCCCAAAATGAATGTGTTACGGCGACCATTCGCAGTTTCATGCACCCTCATTAAATTCATGGATTTCTAATATTTTCAGTCAGATTTTCACCACTGGCATTTTCCACACTTCCTTATGAACAGTACAGTTGTCATTTTTCACACCATGGCGAAATGTGTTTTCACACTTCCAGGCAGAAATGCATGGTCACTGTGGGAAATCACTGTTCGGGACAGATTAAGAAAATCACAGTGACACTGTTCATGGCGGAGTTCCAAAATGCCTGTGTTGACAAATTACTGTAAAAATCCCAAACTAATTGCATTACGGTGTGCGTTGCATATTTTCTACACACCGTGACTTCACCAGTTTTTAATATTTCACTGCAGATTTTCAACATTGCCATTTTTGCACCTCCCATGAACAGTACAGCTGTCATTTTCACATCCTGTTCAAAATGTGTTTTCGCATCTGTGGTGCCAAATGCGTGAGTCGCTGTGCAAAATCAGCTTTGCTAATGAACTGATATTGCCACTGTTGTGCTACTGGGGTCACAAAACCCATGTTGAAAATTTGGAGTGAAAATGCCAATGAACGCCTGAGGACGTTAGGGTTTCTGACCATAACACCTCCACCCTGTAGAGATTGACAGGCATCAGGGATGTGACTTGGGATTCTCGCCTGTAATGCTCATACCATTCCACACCCTGCAGACAGTGAGAGGCATCAAGGTGTGCCTTGGACTCTTGGCCCCAAAGTTCACCCCATTCTCCTATACAGCACGCATCTCACCATATTTCCTGATGGAATGAGGTGAGCATAAGGGCCAAAGACCCAAGGCACACCGTGACACTTGGTGTCTGCAGGGTAGGTATGGTGAAATGGTGTGGCCGTTATGCCTGACGACCCAAAGGCACACCCCAATGCCTGTCAGTCTCTGCAGGGTGGTGGTGGGGTTGACTTCAGTTCAATACTTCACTGCCATTCCTATTATGCAGCTCTCTAACTCCTACACTACCAATGCTAATGCCAGCAAGCAAACACTGGCATTGACAAATGCTTGTTTTATGTTGGCTTGTGCTTGCATGCTAGCCAACATATTGCAGTAGTAGTAGATTTTGAGGTGCAGTCACTGTGGTAAATGTAGGGCATGCATCAGTAGATGCACCCCTCATTCCACAATAAGCCAGCATGCAGGCACCAACACCAGCAACACGTAAACTGGCCACCAGATCTAAGAAAAGTGCCGCTGCAATGAGAGCCAAGCTCTTCACTCAGTGGCACAATAACACACCTCCTGATGTGCCTTTCCTGGTGAAGCTGTTTGAGAAACATGGTGGCACTGACTGCCGCAGCATAGATTGCTGACTTCAGGGGTGCCCAATCCCCTGTCGGCATGCCCCAACCCACTATATTTGCTGATGGGGAGCCCACTCCTGTCGGCATAATGCCCTCCCATTCCACCCCAGCCGAGGGGGTGCCCAATCCCCTCGGCATCATGCCCCCCACAGTCTTTGCCAACGGGGTCCAATCCCCATCAGCTTCAGTCCCTTTGCTCAGTCCAATTGGCCGGAGGAGGAGCCCACTCCCCACTGGCATAATGTCCCCAACCCCCATTTGTGCTGTGTGCCGGGGGTGCCCAATCCCCTCAGCATAATGTGCACCATCCACCCATTTCTGTGCCAACGGGGGCCCAAACCCCATCAGCTGTGGTCCCCTCCCATATGCAGGTGGTACACTGGGAGCCCACCCAGTGTACCAAACAAACACCTGCAGAAAAGAAAACCCACCCTTGTCTTTTTTTTCCCTGTAAAGAAGAAAACGGTCCCACATGGTCTCTCCTGCCCTCCTTCAACCTGTGCCCACCCTCTGCATGCATCCTGCCTCCCCACACCTCCCTCACCCCATACTTACCTCAGGAGCCTGGTGTGACAATCTTGGTGGACTGGGAACATGTCTGCACTCTTCAAGGCTAACCATGAACTGAAGAAATAACAGTAAGCTGTATAATGGCATAAATAGGGGCTTTTCAACTTTGGTGCATGTCTTGGGCATATTGGGGAATTTTGACACCAGATTTTCAACATGGGGTTATTGGGATCCCTCCTCATGAATTCAGTCACTGTCATGGCGTTATTCGGTCCCAAAAGGTGATTTCACTGTCACTGCACGGAATCACTTTTCAGGCCCGACTAATGAAACAACAGTTCCACTGTTCATGAGGTGGGCTCTCAAAAGTCTATGTTGCAAATTTGGTAAAAATAAAAAATTGACTGTTTACGAGTGTGTGTTGTGCAGTTTCCACACACGCTGTAACCATTAATTTGTAATATTTTCCTCCAGAGTTTCAACATTGGCATTTTCCACCTACTTATGAACAGTACTGCTGTCATTTTACATATCCTGGCCGAAATGTGTTTTCACACTTCCGCACAGAATAGCACAGTTGCTGTGCGTAGATCAGTTTTAGGGACAGATTAAGAAAATGTCAGTGACACTGTTCATGAGCAGAGGTCCTAAAATGCCTATACTGAAAATTTGGTGATGAACGTCCATAAATGACTGTGTTATAAGCATGCATTGCGTAGTTTCCACGCACTCGTAATTTGGCAAATTTGCATATTTTCATGCCAGATTTTCAACACTGCCATTTTCACACCTCCTTATGAACAGTACAGCTGTCATTTTTCACATCCTGCCCTAATTATGTTTTTGCACCTGTGGCGCATAATGGCGTGGTCTCTGTGGAAATCAAATTTTGGGACAGATTAACAAAATCACAGTGCCACTGTTCATGAGAAGAGGTCCCAAAATGCCTATGTTGAAAATGTGGTTAAAAATCTCAAAAATAATTGGGTTACGGACATGTGTTGTGCAGTTTCTATGCATGCTCATGACTTCACCAATTTCTCATATTTTCACTTCAGATTTTCAATGTTGCCATTTTTACACCTCCTCATGAACAATACAGTCGTCATTTTCACATCCTGCCCAAAATATGTTTTCATGCCTGTGTCGCCAAATGGCATAGTCACTGTGCAAACCACCTTTGGCTAACAAACTGATAGTGCCACTCTTCATGAGGTGGGGTCACAAAAAGCCCATGCTGAAAATTTGGAGTGAAAATATCAACAAACACCTATGGCATAGGGTTTCCAACTGTAACACCAGCCCTGTGAGACTGACAGGTGTCAGGGGTGTGACTTGGGATCATTGGCTGTAATGCTCACGCCATTTTCCACCCCCACCCCATCCTGCAGCCAGTGACAGGCGCCGAGGTGTGCTTTGGAGTGTTCAGCCCTAAAGTTCACCCCATTCTCCTATACTGCACCCATCTCAGTGTATTTCCTTATGGAGTGGGGTAAGTATAAGGCCCAAAGACCCCAAAGCACACCACAACATTTCTCAGTGTCTACAGGGTAGGGTGAGTAAAATGGCATGAGTGTTATAGCAGACTACCCTAAGGCACACCCCAACACCTGTCAGTCTCTGCGGGGTAGGAGTGGGGTTGGCGTCAGTTCAATACTTCACTGCCATACATATTATGAATCTCTTAACTCATGCACTACCAATGCTAATGCCAGCGAGACAACATTTGACATTGACAAATGCTTGTTTTTATAGAGTCTGTAATTTATCCTCAAGGTTCTTCTGAACTGCGCCACTCTTTTTTTTCTTGTGGGAAGCATACAAAATTATTTTTGCCCTGGAGCACCACATTAAGGCCAACCCAAATGTATTCTATTCTATATTTTCTTTTATTTAATGCCAGATATTCTGTATTTGTTTTCTGTGTAAGCTCATTATGTGTATCATCATTTAAAAGGAAACATTTTGTCTCCAGAGCATTCTTTGTCACTTTGATGAAGTGTCACATGAGCTACCTCTGGGTCATGGTCAGATAAAGTAATCTGTTTAATTTGGTGTGGGCCCATTCTCTCTGTTTGTAAAGTTTGTCTATTCTGAGAAGCTTTTACCAGAATGTTAGTAAAAGAATAGTCTTTAGTGAGGGGTTCAAAACTCCATATATCTATGAGCCCCAGTTCCTCACCTGATTTCATCCCCATTGTTAGAGGGTTGCTCCAGCTTGGGAGCCTCCATGCTATTCCAATCTCCTCCCAGTAAGATTTGCTCCTGAGGTAGCTGTGTTATTATATCGAATAGGAGTTTGAAAAATCTGAGGCACTAGAGTTTGTGTGTAAGCATTAATTATGTATACCAAAGTTCCGCTCAGCCTTTCCCTTAAAAATAAGCCTTTCCTCTTTGTTTTCAAAGGAGTTAGTGCTGTAATGTGTAAGCCAGGTGCCTCCCTACTGTGCAATTAATGCCAGCTTTTTGGCAGAGTGCTGGGAAGCAGAGATCACCCTCCTGCCCAGCTTCTTTATAATTTTCTCCTCCTTGAGATAAGTGGATCTCTTGCAAGAGACCCATATTACAAATGTATTCTTCCAAGTCTTAGTAGGTAGAATTTGTGGCATCTTTACAATGGTATTTAAATCCTTAACATTGTATGTTATTACCTTAGAGACACCCACATTCCTTTTTACATCCACCTGTTATCCACCCTCCTGGACCCAACACCTTAAAGGAGATGGAAATGATTTTACACAGTTAACAGCCCTTTCATCTTCCTTTCCATGCCAGTTATGTATTCTGTTATGGTTTGACCAATTTTCATAAATAAATAAATAATCAAGCTTTGGGATGCCATCAGAGCTACAGAGTTCCACTCCCTCACCAGCTGTTGCTCTTTCTTTTCAGATTTCAAGACATCCTATGACATCAGTACTGTAATGTCATTCCATGTTATTCATCTGAATGGCCTAGAATGGTGTTACTGATATCACAGAATGTTCAGGTAGCATGAAAGAGAGAGAACAGCAACTATCAAAGAGAGGATTCAAGGTAGTTACAAAGGCAACAAAATTAGATTTCAAATGTAATTAGTATTTAAAAAGGTCAAAACATATCAGAACATTGGATAGACACTAAAGGAACAACAAGATGGCATTTAGAGGTGCAAAATCTGTTTCTATCACCTTAAGAATTGAGTTGTGTTGTTGCCAACTTGTCATTACATATCATGCCACTCTAACCATGATAGAGCTGCACCAATCTGGGATAAATGAGGAGGTGTTCTTCCCTCAGAGTAGGCTTTGCACTGCACAGGACCCACACAGATTTCCAGCATATTTTCCAAAAGGTGCTCCTTCAGCCAGGACCTGATGATCAGCACCAGTAATATTATGCTGTACAGTACAAACAAAACAAACAATTAACAGCTGGATGTCAACAGCAACAATAGCAGCTTGAACTCTAAACATAGTAGAGATGTGCCTTCTGTCCATTAGAGATGGACATCTGGGTGTACTTTATAAAGGTGATTAGTGTATCAAGGGTCACCTAACTAACCCTCAAGACAGCTTATACATAGAAACATAGATATTGCTGGCAGATAAAGGCAATGAAGCCTATTCAGTCTTTCCCAAACCAGTCTATTATTGAGAAATGCCCAGCAGGGTTTCCAAAGGGTACCCTCTATGTCCTGTACCCAGGGTGGTGTTACTCAGCTGCATATGAAGTTATCGCTGCTCCACTGGCTACCATCAGAGTGGTCCAGCTCACCTGTGCACAAAAAGAATTGCCACTAGAGGATCTGGCCACCTCTTCAGCTCCCTCCTTGCCATTGATTATTTGGCTAGTAAAACATTTTATACCCACTATTAGTTTCTGTTCACGTTGCTCATTGTAGTGGCTAAGTCTCCCATACTCCCCACCCATCAACACAGCTTGCTATATACAATGACTGGAGCATGTACAAAATTCAAATCAGTTGCAATCAATTGAGCATGGAGCATCTTCCAGGTGCCCAGGTAATGCCATGCAACTGATAGATCATACATGTTGCTGCTCATCACAGGGGTTATTTTGAGCTACCGCCTGTCATTAAGCGTCCCCTTCTGAACAGGGGCACTAAAGCATAATGACCGTGAATCATATTTACCCCATTTCATTTCGCCACTGCCACCTTCAATAACTACTTTTGTAGGCCAGAGAAACCCACCCAAGTTTATTTAGTTTTGTATAAGAGGATGAGCAAGAGGGAATAATGCCATGTGCAGGACACCCACCCCCGACCTTAGCTCTGGTGGTAGTTTGTTTGTTTATTTCAAAAGTTTTACCAGGAAAGTCATGCTGAGGTGGTATCAGTTGATTTCAGATGTGTCCTGGGGAACAGAGAACAGAAAAGAACAGATCATATAATACTGTAAAGTGGAAATAAGTAAAATTATATATACAAATTACAGGAAAACACTACAGAATAAAATTGGCATACAGTAATGATCATAAAGTACATTTACAAAACAGACTAAAGATAATAAACTGTGAGCAACAGAACAATAATATGAGGAGCAGGGAGTAGTGACTGATTAACTGGGGAGAGGGATAAGCTACTGACCGTGTAGGGAGGAAGGTCAGTGACAGACGTTCACCCCAAAATCAGGAACAGCTGCAGGAGTGAGTGGAGAATCATGGAAGGAGATTTCAGAATGAAAAGGGAAGGAGCAGAGCAAATGGAAGGGTGAGAGACCAAAATTTTAGGGAAGCAGAACAAGAAGGCAGCTTGGCCAGCAGTAGATTTCACTGGTGGAGAGCAAGAGAGTGAACACAAACATTGTGAAGGAGGTAAGAGGTAGAAGGGAAGGGCAGGAGAGAAGCAAGCTATGAGGGAGAGAGCCAAACCAAAATTTGGAAATAAATGAGGCACAGTGGGAAAGGCACCTGACATCAGAGAGAGGAGGGAGAGGGATATACAAAGAACAGTGGAAAGTGGGCAGTGGTTTGTCAAGTGCAAAACAACAACAAAGAGAGGGTCCAGTCTAACTAAAGTGGCCTATGGAGCAACACTGTAAACAAGGTCTCCATAGTCATAAATGGTACCACATATTGTGTTCTTTGCTTGTCTTCTTAGTCCCACTCACCAGTGGCGGCTAACCCCCAATGAGTTGGGATACTCCGCCAGACAGTTGATAGTTTGAGATCATACCTGGAGTGGACCATCCTGGCCCCATTCTCTGCCTTAGCATAATGCACCAATTTGGAGACGAGGATTCCCAGCCTTCTTCCGTGACCATGGGACTTCATGGCATAGTAGTAGTAGTAGTAGTAAAACCTTTATTTTATACAGGATAGTAGATGGTCATTTTTCACATCATTAGGACTAAATGTCCTATTTGAAGATGGTCCTGTTATTTAAACATTTTTGTTTCTGAGACACAAAAGTTACAAATAACAACAACATTTAACAGGACAATAGGATGTACAATATAAATATCATCATTTAGGTATCACATAACATTTTTAGACCTCGACAAACGGATAACAAATATTAAATTTAGTCCTACGGTCCAATATTATAAAAACACTTTTATTAGGCAAAGGATTTTATCCATAGCACTCACATCTTCACTTTAGTTCAATTTTTAAAGTAGTTGAGAACACCTTAATACTTTTGTATTGCTTTCCTGTAACTGATTTTAGGAACTCCATAATCTATTCATGATTATGGAAATCGTATATTACTATACTTATTCTTGAATTTAGGGAACTCAAAGCTTCTAGTGTTGAATCTCTCATATTATAGACATATGTTTTCTTTTCTAATTTTTCATAAAGATAAGTTGGCTGATTTGTATTTACAACCTTATATATCTATTTTGCCCAGACTAGTTTCCTTTTATTTTCCTGGGACAACCAACCCAATTCCTCTTGTAATTTACAATGGTATTCGTGGTAATCCTTTCTTAATACAAATCGAGCCAAATGGTTATACATTACATCAATTTTGGACAGCAAACCTTTGTAGCAAGGCCGTACACATGGCTACCATACTCTAACACAGGAGAATAAGTTGGTTTATTATGGTCTCCTCATTAATCTATTTATACAGAAACTAGACTGCCTAAATGCCCCTAGTTTTTTTTATTTATTTTTGATATTGTATCAGTTATATGGAAATCAAATTTTAGATGGTTATCGATCCATACCCAAGATATTTATATTCAGAGACCTGGCCAATATTTCATTTTGTAGTGTTTTAATTTGCATTTGTTTGTTACTTTTACCCAAATCTTTTTCTCTTTTGAAATATCATAAGTTTTGTTTTCTTACTATTAACTATTAACCCGAGTCTGATAGCCATGTGCAGAGCCTAGTAATCTTTCCAGCAGATGCACTTCCATGAGCTCTGGAATCTTTCCACCAGAGATCAGGATAGTATCATCTGCATATAGACAAATATTAGAGTATTTTACACTATCAACTAACTGATTTATGTATATAAGAAAAGAGTTGGCTCCAAAATTGAACCCTGAGGCATTTCTTGCTTTACCAGGGCTCTGTCCGATAATATACCATCAATATAAACTTGTTGAGTTCTATTTCCAAGTAGGACCTGAATCATTTTAATGAATTATCCCAGTTCCTATCTCTTCTAAACATTCCTCCAACAGGTCATGGGTCACTGTATCAAAGGCTTTAGATAAATCCATGAACACCACACCCACCGACAGGGCATCCTCTAATTTAGAGGCAATAATATCTACCATGTCGGTGAGTGCGGTGCCCATGGAAAATCCCTTAAGAAATCCGACTGATAATTTGTTAGTAAGGAGTATTGCTCCAGGTAATCAATAAGTTGTTTCTCAACCAGTTTCTCCATAACCTTAGAGAGGCCCGATAATAGAGCAATAGGCCTGCAATTTGTAGGCACACAAATATCCCTCTCCTTTATAGATGGAACTATCTTTGCATTTTTCCATGTACAGGAAAAATTCCTTCTTAGACTCCAGTTAAAAAGTTTAGTTAGTACCGGGCAGTAACCTGTAGGGAATCCTTAAGAAAACAATTTTCTATATGGTCCAGGCCAAAGGCTTTTATTGTTTTAAGTTTTCTTATTTCATCCTTAATCTGTTTACATGAGAAATATTTCAATCTAAATTTAGGAACATCAATCTTCTCTTTTGTAATAGCATTTTTCCCTAATATAGACTGTGGAATAATTAAATCTGGCAGATCTACAAAATAATTATTTAAGATATTTGCAGATTGTCTAATGGGTTGAAGAATGCCCTTACTTACCATTTGAACTGAGATTTTAAATTTACTGAAGAGTCAAAAGATTTAATCAAAGTCCAAAATTTTTAACATCAGTAGTCTCTTTTGTCTTAGTTTCATAATATTTTTGTTTAGCTTTCCTTATTTGGAGTCTTAGTGAATTTCTAGCTCTTTTATGTTTCCCAATCTTCTGATCTTAAAGATTTCTGTGCAATTTCCATAACCTATCTTTCCCTCGTATCTGCTTTTTAATTTTTCTGTTACCCAGGGGACATGAGTTTTCCTTTGTACAATTATTTTGAAGGGGCGCAGCTCATTACAAACTTCAAGGAACCATTTAGAAAATTCCTGGATTGCCAGGTTTACAGAGGGAATTAAAATATTCTATACCATTTTATGGAAGCTAATCTAGCCAAAAAACATCTTTATTATATTTTTAAAACATCTCTTCCAACATAGACAGCTGACCAGCTTGTAGGTGGTTTTATTGTGTACTGTGGTTAATCTGGAACATCAGTTGTTTCATTTTGTAAATTTCTTATACTATTGCTATCCACTGCTAGCATGTTGGTGGGTCTGGTTTCAACCAACACCTGGTTATGGCCTTCTGTGCTGCCACATAGGTATATTGCATCCTTTCCTTGAACCCCTTCCAAGAGAAGCTGTGGAACAAATAGCCTGGACCAGTGTCAGTGGGGCATTCAAATTAAATAGTTCTGTAAGAACTTCTACTTCCCTCAATATTCTATCACTTTTGGACAGGACCAGAAAACATGTGAGTGATGTGCCCTTTCTTCATTACACTGCCTCCAACATCTTTGTGAGATATTTGATGACCACTTTCCTTGTATTACTGAGGTGTTAAAAACAGGTTTTAATTTTCCAGCTATATTTCTGCCATAAAGGAAACAGTTTATGCTAAAAGTGGACTGGAAAATCTGGGACTATTCTTTGTCCAGAAGTGGGAGATCATTGTCTCCATCCCTTTTCTGTTTGATTTTGACCACTTGAATAGTGTGTAGAGTTCAAAACACTTTAGGCAGTGCTGAGATCTGCTGTGTGGCTATTGTCCCTCCTAGTATGTTTTGTATTGTGTCCTTTAGCTGGGTGACCAGAGCAGAGTCCGAGTTTTGCATGTTCTGTGCCTGTATGTATGCTGTCATCTGTAGGTATCAGAACAGGTAAGAGTTGTCCAGCCGAAATGCCTGTTTCTGTGTACTGAAATCTAGCATGAACTCACAGGACAAGAACTGGATCAGGAGTGCATTCCTGTCTTGCCCATCACTGGTATCTGCAGTCCAGCATTACCTGTGGGAAATCCAGGTCCCATGCCAGCCCATCTGAATGGCCAAAGGCTTTGCTGTATCATCAGTTTATCCCACATACTATACCCTACTGTGAGCATGTTCCAAATAGCCAGTAATGCAATGCCTGCATTTTTTTCATCAGGACCTGCTGTCTAGGGCCCTGGCTTCAAGGTGAGCCCTCCTCCTCTATCTGTTCTATTCTCTTCTAAGCAGAAATATATGAGGAACTGCCCATAGTAGTAGTGTTCTAATGTACACTGCACAGTAGTACAGTTCTAAGTCTGGAACTTCTCTCCCTCCTTGACTGGTCTTGCTGCAGTAATTTAAACTATATGCAGGAGTGCCTACCGCCCATAGGTATGTGGAAAAGGATTTTTGCCAGAGTAAGAACTGTTTCCTAGGGATTAATACAGTCTTCTCTCACTATAATGAACTCACTACTATGAACGCACTGGTATAACAAACACCCCTCATGGCTCCTGTCATGTCCAGTTTGTCTAACTGTTGAACCAGTGTCATCAATCATGCATAGTGATTTTTGTCAGGTGCATGGAATTAAACTTACTGCACTGCTGTTACTTTCTGGCACTGTATAAATACCTCACCTGTATACATGACCCATCCACAGTATTTTGTCAACAGCAAAATGAAACATTCAGGTTACTCTGTTGAAACAAAACTGAAGATTTTGGACTGTCGCAAGGCAGGAAAGAGTTTTACCAAACTAGCCAGCGAGACTGTTTTTCACAGTCAACCACCAGTACATGGCACAAACAAGAAGCCTCTTGGATTTCATTGTTGAATGTACAGACATTGATGGTCTCAGTGTAAGAAGATCCATAGAGCAGATGAGCTGGAGATTGATCATCCACCCAGCTCTGGTTTTCCCAGCAATGAGCAAGTGGTGTACCTATCTCAGGTTCTATTCTCCAGGTAAAAGCTGTACACTTTGTCCATGAGATTCACAGATCAGAAAGCTGTTTCAAATCCTCTCCTGGATGGTTTTGATGGTTTCCAGCAATGCCATGGTATCCGCATATTGCCATCATGGGTGGAGACTAGATCCTGTGATGATGCTGCAGCAGAAGCATTTCTGCTAGAACTAAAGGAAATGTTGTCAGGATACTCCCCAGATCAGATTTACAAAGGGGATGAGATGGGTCTTTTCTGGTGATGTCTCCTGACATAAGACTGGCCACTAAATCAGAGGTTAACGCCAGCAAGGGATTTAATCCAGCAATGATAGGCTTACCAATGCAACAAGTAGCCATAAACTTCACCCTCTGTGCATAGTTAAGTTTCAGAAACCCCAAGTGTCTACACATGCTAACATGGATGCACTGCCAGTCATTTATGAGAGCAGCAGAAATGCCTGGATGATGTGATATTTTTAGAAAGTGGTTTTTCGATTGCTTTATGCCATCTATGAGGCAACATCTAAGAAAAATGAAGCTGCCACCAAAAGTGATCTTGCTGCTCGATCAGTGCCCTGCCCATCCCCAGAGTCAGAGCTGAAGTCCAGGGATGGAAAAATTCAAACTGTATTCCTCCCTAAAACACCACTGCCTGGATTCAACCACTTGACGGTGGCAAAATAGACACTTTCAAAAGAACATTATAGGAAAAGATTTTTAGCGAGCTTGTGCCTGCTGGTGATGGGGCATCTGGTGCTCAGATGGAGGTGCAGGAGGTTTTAAAAAATGAATGTTCGAAACAGCATCCACATTGTAGGAGAAGCCTGAGCAAATGTGACAGCTGCCACTATCCAGCACTGCTGGATAGCCACACTCGGACCCTCTTTCCTTCCAAATTCAGTCAGCCAGCTACAGATGTGGATGAAGAAGACATGGATGACACCACAGAAATAGCCCAGATTGCAACAAACCTAAACCCAATTGAAAATAAAATGAGGCATTTGAGATCATGAATATGGATTACAAATGATGAAATTCTGCCTACAGTTGATGAGATGTCGGATTTGGACATTGTGTCCAGTGTCACCACTGATGGAAAAAAACAGAACAAAAACCGAAGTGAACTCTGACAAGGATGAAGATGGCAAGGAAGACATAGTGGAGCAGCCAACAGTGGAAGCTGTTCGAGGTTTAGAGACAGCATTAGCATGGCTGGAGTGAGAACACAGAGCCAATGAAAGTCATACAGCTGAGACAGATTCTTTCCTATGCCAGGACTTACATGCTAAGAAAGCAGCAACTCAGCTCAAGTTACTAATTATTTTAAAACCATGCCAACAGTAGTAAAAACATTTCATTCATGGACTCGTACTATTGAATTGATTAAACTCTTGCAACCTCCTAATTTAGAATGTTTACTGTCTCTATATATTTCCCTTTTTGTAGTTTTCTTTAGTTCAAGATTTTAATAAATACTGAAATAAAATACTGAACTTTGACAGATAATAATTAATGCAGACTGGCCCTACTAAATGAATTAAAGTCTTTCAACCTCCAAATTGAGAATGTCCATTGTCTCTATATGTTTCATATATTTTTGTGTTTGTAAGAATGTTAAGAAATAATGAAATAAAATACTGAACTTATCCAATATCGTTGTAAATCTGTGTGTGTCAACTGAGTTACCGAGTAACAATGTTCGTTAGTTTCAATTTTGACATCCCTTGATATAACGAACTTCCTACTATAACGAATACTGAACTTGGCTCCCAAAACATTTGTAATATCGAAGGATGACTGTATTGCAATGTACTGGAAAAGCTACACGTTATCCAGGGAGAATGTTCATAGTTAAGGAGCTAATTCTCAAGTATGGTGGGACTTTTGAATGGCCATCTTTTAAGATCTTCCTGTACTTTGGTTGCCAGGAGGAGGAGGTACACCATCAGTATAGCAACTGAATATGGGAGCCGCTTCAAAATGGTGGCTCATATTGGGCGCTGTACTCTTGGGCTACCTGCAAGGGTAGTGACCCTACACAAATGTGAGGATAGTGAATAATGACAGGAAGGAAGGAAGGACAGCGAGGGAAAGGGAGGGACAGGTAAGGGGTTCTGGCGACTGGTGTGCCTGCTGCCGCCGAGCTAACTGTGTGGTGTCATAGTGTTGGTGGCTAGCTCGGTGCAGCAGGTACAGGGTTCAGGACGGGTGCATGGAAATTTTGCCACTGCCTGTGGCTGCTGCACTTACTATTCTGCCATTTACCGATTTTGCTCCCTCCTGACATGCACCCCCTGGAGTTGAGAATCTATATTCAGGGAGTGCAGTGGCATGGGAGGGGCAGCCCTCCCACAAAACAATTTTTAATTTACCTAACGTCGGGTCGCCTGTAAATGTATATCGCCAATTTGCTTTTCGCAATTTTATGATCACTATTATGACATGGAACCATCAGGAGGGATGAAACTGATTTTGTACAAGCTATTCTGATTCTTAGTAACTCGTATGCCTAGGCATTTAATGCGGGTGACCTGCCAATTCAGTGAGAAGAGGTCTGTCAGTTGTTGTGAGGAGTAGTAACATTTCAGGACCTCTGTTTTGTGTTGTTCAGAACATATCCTCTGTGCATCCCAAAGAGTTTCAGACCTCACCAGACTTCTCTATCAGTCCTTGGGGTTTTCAGATATAAAAGTATGTGGGGTTCAATTGGATCCACTGAACCAGAGGTGCTATGTATAATGCAAATAACAGTGGAGTGAGGAGACAGCCCAGCAGCATTCCCGGTATAGATTAAATCTTGGGGACACATCACAATTCATCTGCACATATGCTTTCAGGGAAGAATACAGGGACCTCACCCTATTGACATACTGTCCAGGAAATCAAACTCTGCTAAGACCATGAAAAACAATGTCCATACTACCTTATCAAATGCTTTTCAGCATCTAAACTTATCAGACAGGCTTTTAGCTGATGCTTCCTTATATGGTCCATGATATGCATGTTCATCTTACATTGTCTGGGGGTTGTCTGCCATGTATGAGGCCTGTCTGGTCTAGGTTAATTATCTTTGGTAGAATGGCATTGACCTGTGCTACTAATATGGCTGTGAACAGCTTGTAGTCTGTATTGAAAATGAGATAGAGTGGGAAAACTACAGTGCAAGGGGTCCTTCTTTTTGGTATTACTGATATGGTGGCATAATACCAGGTTGATGGCAGGATCTCCCTGCCCCAAATCTCATTAAAGGCTTGCTGTGGGGTGAGATCACCTCCTCCCAAAAGCACTTGTAAAATTCTCCCCATAGCCATCTGGGCCTTTGCACTTAATTTGTTTTAGTTTTTGATGGCCTCAAGTATTTCTAGATCTGATATCTAGGCTTTTAATAGGGAGCTCTTTCATAGTTTAACTTGTGTAGTCCTAAGGTGCCCACATACACTTTTTGCTCTTGTCTGTGGTCTAAGGGTGTGGGCTGTATTATGTTTTATGTAACAAATGCTTCTGAGATCTGTTCTGCCTTTGTCACTAGGTTGCCTGTCAGGGGTGGTGAAATCTTGTAATACAGGCTCTGGCCATTTGTTGTCTCAATCAAAGGCCAGTAGCTGTGTAGCCCTAGGACCTCCCTCATAATGGGCCCTATGCATGAAGATGCAGAGTGGATATGCACCATGTAACATGGGTGCATAGCCATCCTGCACACACTGTGCCCCCATTGGCATGCACAAATGGGGGCATGTGGACCCTCACACACATGATTCCCCACTACCAAGGACTGCACCACATGGGTGCATTCCATGGGCATGCCAGCACTATGTGGCATTCTCAAAGCCACAGGGTGGGGAGGGTGCTGGGTACATCAGCTGGGACCAGGCGTAACCTGGTGCATGCCCCCACAGATGCCTCCTACTGGGCACGGTGGCACAGTGCCATGACCCCATACTGCCACAGCCCATGGAGCAGTACCAGAGGGGCAGCCAGATGGGTGAATGCCTGGCAGTGACCACCAGGTGTGGGGAGGGCACAGCAGCATTGCAGGAGTGTGGTCCCCAGGACAGGGTTGGAGCATGTGGCTGGGGTTGTCTGTGTGCTTGGAGGGTGGTGGGTGCATAAAGCTTGGCCTGGGACCATTGGGGATGGGGCCATGTTGTGCTGGTCTGGGCACCTGCTGTAGGCATGCTCCATCCTGGATCTGCACCCCGCTATGTGAGGGATCACTGTGGGTCTCAGGAGGGGCATTCCATTGGATGCTTACCTGAGACCTCGACTCCTTACCAGGCCACCATGTGAGTCCTGCCACTGGGGGCAGAGCCGTGGACAGGTGGCCAGTTTTAGTGAATACGGTATGGGCGCACCTGTCAGTGGGTGCACAGCTATGTGGGTGGGGTATGCTCTGCTTTTGCATACACCTGCTCACTTTGTGCATAGGGCCCAATAACTCTGCTTGAGATAAACAAGTATTTTTCTGTGTCTGTCCTCTGTGCATCTTGTGTTTTAGTTCACGTCTTCTTTAGCTTCTGTTCTCTAGCCATCTCCCACTTGTCTTTTGTGCTCTATCTCCTGAGATTTTGTGTGAATATCAATGTTTTTCTGTATTCTATTTTCCTGTTCACTACCTCTAAAATCAACCTCTCCTAAGTACTGTTGTGCAGTGTCCCACACTATCTGTGGAGACATGTTTTGCCCACCATTCTTATTTATTTATTTATTTATTTATTGCAGTCATCAGAAACAACCTTTGAGCAAGCTGTTCTTTTACAGAGGTTTTACATCATACAAGCAAGACAAGTACCAGTACACAAAGATAAATAACAGAAGGTTCATTGCCATCAGAGGGGCTATATTACAGTATAGTTACTACCATAGTTTTAAGGAACAACAAGGTAAAAGGAATTAATGAGCAGCCCTACATGGGTCTTGTTCATCTTAAGGGAACTGTCATCAGCAGGGTTTCTTAATGTCTGAAAGACCATAAACAGCTAATGTGAGTGAGCCATTGTGTTTATCTGTGAGTCTTTGTAGTCCAGAGTTATTCATATGTAAATCAGCCTGTAATTAAGGGCTGGGGGCAGCCTGTAGGTTAAATAGAAATTGTCTGTTTTGTTAAGTGTGTTTAAGGTGTTATTACACTTTCTACATTTATAATAATTGCTTTGTATGTACATTGAAACTAGTGAGTTATCCTTACATTTCAAACTGTTAGTAAAAATAATCCATCTCTAGGGTTGCTTTAACCTCTAGGCTATACTGCCAGCTGATCATCAAAACTACACATCTCAAGGCTGGCTCTGTGGTGCCAACAGGTGTTGGGCCCCATATCAGGATTTCTAAACCCTGTCTGTGTTCATGTCAGTACAGATTTCTGGGGCTGCCACAGCACCAACTTCTGTCTTTCCATTCCCTCTGCTACAGCCTTTTCTATTACAATTTTGGGTGTTAACTCAGGTTTACAAGATGCAAATGTGGCTATGTACCTACTGGCCTGGCATCGTGGGTCCAGCCTTGAAATGTGAAGTTTTTGATTATCAGCTGGCAGTACAGTCTAGAGGTTAAACTAAAGAGCTGTGAACAAGCTTTGTTCATCCAGCAGAATGAGTTTTGATTCCATCATGCTCTATTTGTGTATCATGTGACCAGAGCAAGTCACTTAACCTCCCTGTGGTCCCAAACACATCTGGGAACAAGCTGTAGCTCAGTGTACCTTTCCTGGACAGAGACAATAAAAACAATCTGAGCATGTGTTATGATTCTGAAAATATTATGCTCTTTCTATCTGTGATTTGACTTGAATAGAAAAATAGGACACCATTACTTGTTTATTAATTACGAAAGCCCATAGATGGGCAACACAGTTAAAACATGCATAACCTGAAATGCATTATTAAAAGAGTATTTTACTTCTCGATGAAGTTAAAAGTATAACAGTTTCTTACTGAAATACTTTGGATGAAATGGGATTTTCTACTGTAAAGGAAAAAACAATCTGGTTGCTCCTGCCGCCCATACCCTTCAGCGTGTCTTACGTCACAGCTATGCCGATGGACCACAACTTTCCAGAATGCCGTTCCCACTGTAATGTAAAAAGAAAGAAATAACAAAGGGAGAGACAGGCTGTGTGTGTGTGTGTGTGGTGTGGTCGGTGGTGGGTGGTGGGTGGTGTGTGGGGGTGTATGTGTGAGGTGTGTGCATGTAGTGTGTGTGTGTGTGAAGTGTGTGTATGTGAAGTGTGTGTGTGTATATGTGTGTGTGTGTATCCCTGACAGAAGTGCTACACTAGCTGAACTGTGCTGAAAGGAAAACATTATCATCAATAATTAAATAAAATAATATATGGGTGGGTGGGTGTAAAACCAGAATTTTGCACACACCCTTGGTAATGAGATGCTTTATAAACCACTTGGGCTTTGGTATTGGGGTTAATATAACATCTCACACCTTGGGTGTGTGTAAAGTTTTTACACACACACGCATTACATTATTTTATATTTTAATAATGTAGTTCAGATTGTGCTTTTTAAACAATGTTGTCCATCATGTGTTTTGCAATTAATAAACAATTAATGGTGTCCTATTTTTCTTTTCAAGTCAAATCTGGATAGAAAGAGCATAAACTTTTAGAATCATAACACGTGCTCAAATTGTTTTTACTATCTTTGTCCAGGAAAGGCACACAGCTACAGCTTGTTTCTGGGTGTGTTTTGGGAGCACAGGAGGTTAAGTGACTTACTCTGGTCACACAATATGCAAGTAGAACATGTTGGAATCAAATTCAATTCTGCTGGATGAATGAAGCTTGTTCACAGTTCTTTGATTTAACTTCTAGGCTGTACTGCCAGCTGTTAATCAAAACTATACATGTCAAGGCTATTTATGATGCCAGGCCAGTACTGTAGGTACATAGCCACATTAACATCTTGTAAATCTGAGTTCACACCCGAAATTGTAAGAGAAAGGCTGTAAGAGAGGAATGGAATAAGATGAATGTTAGTGCTGTGGCCCCCAGAAATCTGCACTGACATGAACACAGCCAGGGTTTAGACATCCTGATACAGTATGGGACTCCAACACCTGTTTAACCTATAGTCAATGGAGACCCAGGATCCTCAGTGACATCATTTCCTGTCAGGAGCCTAAACCATATGGCTACCCCAGCCCTTAATTATAGACTGATTTACATATGAATAGCTCTGACTGCAGTGCTCACAGAAAACACCATGGCTCACTCAACTTAGCTTTTATGGTCTTTCAGACATTAAGAAACTCTGTTGATGACAGTTCCCATAAAAATGCTCCAGCTGTTAAAAAAGAGACAGGGAAGAGATAGTGGGGGTAGCACAGAGGGCAGCAGGTGAGGAGAGCTGGACAAAATAATGATCTAGTTGTAATTGTGCTGGGCAGTTACAACAAAGTTGTAGATGTGCACAGTTGAGGGGATAGACAGTGGAAAAGGAGAAGGCAGACTCAAGTGTCGGGTCAAGGCGAAATTCAGCAGAGGGATACAGGGTAGTGGTGGGGAGCATTAAGGTTGGAGGTGAGGTAGTTATCGGGGAGTAATGTACTTAGCTGATTTTGTGTAGAACAGATAAAGCAGAATTTAAGGTAAGAGTACATCTTAAAGAGATGAACTAGGTCCAGTGGAGAAGGAATTTGGGTAGGAGAGGAGGCCATGAACCTACAAACATGGACATGTACCAGTGCTGACTAGATGCTGTCTCAAGTCTGTCTTAAAGGCCCATACATTTGCTGTATTCTGAATATCAGCTAAATTCTCATTCAACCAATGGGGCCTTGAATAAGAATGAGCATTGGCCAAGAGCTGTTCTATTTCAAATGTAAAGTCAGCCTCCTGATGATGCAGATTTTGTGAAACCAGTAGAGGTTCTGCTGAACTGATGCTGTTTTTGGTGTGTTTTACTGATTTTGTAATAAAGCTACTGATCTGGTTATGTGCTTGTGTGGTGCAGGTATTTGTTCTTCTATTTGACATTTTGTTATATCCAGCATGCATCTAGCCCACTGAGCAGTTTTGCTTTTTCTTGTGGTGTCGGATATTGCCGGTGCCTGTATAGAATTCCTAGTTTGATGTTAACTGCCTTCACCACCATGTCTATGAATTTATTCAAACAGTGAGGCAGTGACAAAATACAGATGAGCCAATATAAGCTCCCCAGTGCTTCAGACTCCTTTGTATTCTTCTTCAGGGGCCCCCTGATGAAGAACCACAGAGTGTGAAACATCAGGGAGTTTATGTTGACCTGTCCATCTTTTGTCACTGCCTCACTGTTTGATTAAATACAACACCATGTCTGTTTAACTCAAAGAATCTGCATTTTTGTATGTACACATCAGACTTTTGCTCCTTTGACATACTGTAAGTATGAAGCCTGGAATATATCTTGAAACATGAGGCATAGCAAGTGTAATCCCTGGCCACTAGATATTTCAATGTCTACACATCTCCCATCCCCAGCTCCTCTAGTAACTTTGTCACCTTTTCTTGCTACCACTGAATTAAGCTCAGGAATCCAGAAAGTGGTGTCCGGTTGTCTTTGAAAATCAGGTGCCCCTCTAGTTTGAGCTTCTTGTCACCTGGCAAGCCCAAGACCTGTCTCAACCTTTGCAGTCAACTCTAACTCTAACTCTCTCTCTCTTTCTCTCCTCCCTCCCCCTCCTGCTCAGATAGAGCATACACTGACTACAGCCCCTTTGTGAACAATTCCTTCACTGCAGTCTCCACCATGGTTCTGCTTTCCAGTTGTTTGAAACCATTTTAATGCATTCAACATTGCTGTTTATGCAGCTTAATGTTTTAACTTCTACCTTATGCTGGCACTCATTTCCTTTGGAGTCAGCTCTTACTGTTCATTGTCTTTGTTGAAGACCAAGACTGCCAAAATTGGGAGGCAGTTGATAGAGGGAAGCTCTAGAGTCTGTTTTTGGGGGATGTTTGTTGGTTCTGGACTGTCAATGTTGCTTTACTCCTGATTTTGTTTCACAGGACTCGTGTTCGTTAATGTCAGTTCTTCAGGTGGAAAGGTAGGAAAATGGCAGACTGTCATGGATTGTTAAATGTGGTTTGGGGAGTTCAATGTTTAGGAGATCATACTGGTTAGCTTCTTCACTGAAGTCATTACTGGGATATATATTTTGATTGTGTCCTAAAAGAATCATGTTGGGTTTTTTTTTTTTGGGGGTGGAGGTTAGATCTTTGCAATTTTGAAGGGAATTGGAACACCTTAGAGTAAAAATTCTGACTATCCTCTGTGCTGCTCCAAGGGCTTCCTGAGTGCATTTGAATGAGTATGCTCACTTTTGGGAGAGCCTTGAAATGGTAGACAGACAGTTCATTAAAATGTTGTAAAATAAATATTTGAAATCAAGGATGACTACAAAATGCTGTATAGTGCTATGTTTCACAGAATTTAATCTGTATTACTCTTCAAAGGAATAACTGGGCTTGCCTGTGTCTCTAACACTAAAACTGCATAAGGTCTTACTCTCCAGCACAAAGCTGGTTTGACATAATACTCAGCATCTGCCATACAGGAAGGAAGACTCTGATGAGATATAACATATTTTCAAGTCAGTACAGATGATTGTAGTCAAGAGTTCACTTTGTAAACCACAAATGAGCTGGATTAAAATCATAGAAAGATGACACGCTAAATTACATCCTCAGAGCAGGAGGCCTATTTGAAATTCCAGATATGTCTATATCATTATGAATGGGAAAAAAACTTATGCATAATATAAAAAGCTGGAAGTCTGGAATGTGATCTAGTAGTGAAGTGAAGCTCTGCAAGAGGTTGGAAGTGGTAGATGAGTTCAGATATTTAGGGGTATTACTGGACTCAAATTTTGAAAACACATTGAGAATATTTCTATGCAACTGAATAAGAAATTGGGGCTTTATACTCACTAAAGGACTTATTGACTGATGAAGCTAGAAAGTTGTTGGCTCAAAGTTATTTACTGCCAACTATGGATTATAGTAGTTTCATTTGGGGAGGTATCTCTGAAAAGATCAAACGAAATGTATCTGTATGTACAACACAATTTGTAGGTTTGCAGTGAGAGCTCAACACAGTGAACAACGCTGTATTCTTACTGAAAAATTAAACTGGTTGTCTACTGAACAAAGAGACAAACTGTACAAAAGTTGTTTTGTGTTCAAGGCTATTAAAATGGAGGGGATTGGTCATTAGCAGATATGTTTGTCCCCAAAGGTAGCACTAAATCTCTGAGAGCTGATAATTCTTTGACCTTACCTGTACCATTGTGCAGAACTACTAAAACTCAAAAAGCATTTAAATACTCTTCAGCTAAAAAATATGAACAGTTGTGTGTTATTCACTTTGTGTAATGTAATATGTATTTTTATACATAAAGTTTTATTGTATTAACAAAATGATTCACTTTGTGTAACATAATTTTTTATACATAAAGTTTTATTGTACTAACAATACGTATTTTGTAGTTTGCATTCTGCGTGTTGTATGTCTGACTCCAGGCTTAACCTGTAAATGGTACATGTGGCCAGTGATACTTACATGGTTAATAAAATATTAAATTAAACAAAAAAAACGTGTTGCCCTGTACACAAAAGTTTCTCCCAGCTTCTTCCTTTGGGACAAACAAAATATTTTCAGAATACGCTATAAGTCAGACAAGAATCCTTATCCTAGTGTAGAACAGCCCATGTGGACCCAGAGATCTGATAATCCACATCTTTATCGATATAGGATGCTGGCTATGATGTTTCATTTCTTGACAAAAATAAGTTTAAAACAAGCCATTTTATTGTAAGGTTTCCTAAAAATCAAACACAGACATTACTGATTACTGTTACTTGGGGTGGTGGTGGGGTACTATACTGTACTATACTGTACTACGCTACGCTACCCTAAGAACATAGAAACATAGAAAGGTGATGGCAGAAGGAGACCAATGGTCCATCAAGTCTGCCCTTGAGATCCCGGGACCCTAGGTGATCCTGGGTCCTAGCTGGCAGATTCTCTTGTGAGAACTACACTATACTATACTATACTATGCTATACTATACTATACTGTACTATACTATACCATACTACACTATACTATACTATACTATGCTATGCTATACTATACTATACTATACTATACTATACTATACTATACTATACTATACTATAAAGTTGCTCTCATATTTGTGCACCTTCCTCCCTCCATAATTGCAATTATTTCATTGTTTGCTTACCAGGATAGCCCAACTCAGACACAATGTCTTATTTTAATTGGGGTCCTGCTTCTATCTAGCTTTACAGTCAGACAGGCTGAAGCACATGCAGTACAAGTGGAATTGTTTGAAATCACAAAGTTGGCCATTGCCCATGGTAGGTTTCAACCCTGGGATATCCTGGTCCAGCTCTGTACTCTAACCACTGGACTAACCTGCTTTCCCACATATCCATCAAACTACCAGTGCTCTTACCTCAGTTTAATTAATGAAAGAAGCTGGTGTTGGCAAATCAGAAAGAGTGACAGATCTTTTCTCCAGATAACAATAGCTGGCACTAATAGTAGAGCTGCACTAATTACATATAGTATGGACTGCAGCCTATTAGAACAGCTCCTGCAATATTCAAAGAGACAGCATAGCACTGAGTGGTTAGCGCATTCACACTAAATACATTACTGCATCCATGCAAAGGAAGAAACCTCTTGCATACAGGGTGAAGTGGTATATTAAGCTGATTTTGAAGTGACCAAAGGCTGCTTGGGCAGAGCTATTTACTACTTCCCAAACCCTTCCCTTAACAAATGCAGTCATCACCCCCACGGCAGCTCTGGTGCTATGGTGGAAACATACACACCATACACCATCCTTCCTCCAGCGCACATTTTAAAATATATTCCTTCGCTGGTGCTAATGGCAATCCCACTCTTCTCCAATGCCTGTCTGCATAAATATTCCTTCTCAGGTGGCCTGTGGTTCTTATCTCCCTGTAGACTTCTTTTCCCCACCCAGTGCGAAATCCCCAGCACTGAGATGGTGGCAATCTCTTACCCTCCACTCACACCCATGGCTGGCTCCATCTACCCACACAGATTCTTGTATCGATTTACAGAGCTGTACAGTATACTGACACAGGAGCTGTAGTCTGAAAAGCCTCATAGTTTCATTTCAGCACTCATTTACTGTTATTTCTAACTTGGCTGAATAAGGACCAGTTTGGTTCAAATTTGGGATGGCTTTCGAATCACCCCTGCACAACCATAGCAGTGGTGACTACCAACTGCCATGCACAATGGGTGTTTGGCACTTGCTCACTGAACACCAGTTATGGATGAGAGTTCCCAGACACCACTACTATGGTTTGAGTGTGGTGGAGGGGGCAGAAACCATCCCCAGGTTTGGGCCAAATTGGTTCCTATTCAGTCAAGCTAGGCTACCATGACATTACTGCCTTGCACTAATACAACTGTATTAGAACAGTAGTTGTGCACTTGGCATGTGCCCAATTTCTGATCAGATATAACAGTATTAGGGTACTAAGCAATTTAACGCTTTGTGCTACATCTTAGTGCAAAGTGCTAAATATGTTTGAATATCCAGCCCAGTGCCCCAAAGCTTTGCTGATTTTGGATGGTGACACAAAATAATGGCGCACTCACCTAGGAGTTATGAGTCAAAGAAGGTCCTGGAAGAAAGAAAGAAATAAAACTGTTAACTGGATGTACGATCAATGGGCTAAGAATGCTTTCAATGCACCAGTGCAAATGTAGATGGAAACATTTTGCATAGTGTTGTTGAACATCAAGTTACATGGAAACTGGAAACTAGCACATGATATGTTAGCAATAAGACATGCCAGGAGTGCATTGTAGGAAACTGATATGTGCCCTGGGTGCATTGTGAGGCACACTCAAGTGGTTTTAGCTATCCAGGAAGTTCATACACTCATAGATTCCCCACTATCCCTATCCTCAGGGCAACTAAAATGGTATTAGGGTTGCATGAGAATGCGTACAATAGGAGACTGAGAGATCTCCATATGTACATCCTGGTGAAGAAGAAGGAGATGGGAGACATGATAGAGGCCTATGAGTACCTCACAGTAGTGAAAAGGGTACAGGAGTAGAGTCTACTTTAAAAGAAAAAGTGCAACAGAACAAGAGAGCATGCTTCAAAGTTAGAGGAGTAAATTTAAGAGGATGCAAGGAAACACTACTTCACTGAAAGAGTGGTGGCCACCTGGAACAGTCTGCCACAAGAGATAGTAGCAGCAAAAACAAGGGTGGGGTTTCAGACATGCATAGGACAGACAAAGGGAATACTAGTGAATAAAAAGAGTCGGGGAGGGTTGCTGAAGACCTGTTAGGGTCTGCAGAGACAGAATAGGCAGGAAAAACTAGGCAGTCAGGGAAAGCCCAATTGTAATTGTCTGCTGATATAGTCTATGCATCTATGTATCTGTCCTACAGTGGGTTATTTTGCTTATGTAATGGGCTTTTATAAAATGTAAAATTAATTGGTCACGTCTGAAAACTTTGAAAAAATTATTAAAGCACAGTTTTGCTTATATTTTACATATTATGTGCATCTTTCTTATCTGTGCTTCATTTCTAAGTTAATTTTCATGGAATCAGATATCTTTTCCCCTAGAGTGCATCTGCTTCTGCTGAGTAATCGTTTGCTGAAGTCACAGTCCTCTGTGACATCACAGATTGTTGCCGTGAGAATATATTACTATATCCTAAACAAAGGATTTTAACTTTGGCAAAGGATTAAACAGCAACAGTAGCTCAACTGTTGGGAACAAGGATCCTGTTTCCATGTAAATGAACCTAGTAATGAAGAATACAGAGCATGGAAATATAGAAACTATAGTGTCTTTTAAACAATATATAGGGTTTACCTGTAGTTGGCAACTTTCCAGAGATATCGAGATAAGGTCTGCACTTTACTGATACTACAGTATCCTATGGAATCTTATGATGTTAGCAGAACTTCTCCTGTATATCACAAGGTCCCATAAAATTGTGTTAGCTTAGTATCTTTATTGGGCAGGCTTATTCATCGACAGCTCTGGACTGCTGCCAGTTACAGATAAGCCCAGTACTTTGTTTAGAACACATTTTGTGGATTTTCAAACTATGAGGGCCACTGTAATTCTAGAAATAATTCACATTTCTTTTAGTATTACTGCCAAAAGTGAATTGGCATTTGCTCGTACTGCTGTGGCTGTTTTTTTTTTTTTTAAGATATGCAGCGCATTGTTACATATTCATGTTGTATGATGCAGACGTTTATTGATTTGGGTAAAATGTGGCTGCTTTATTACCACAGAATTCATTGGAACCCTTTGGGCAGCATCATTGAAACCAGAGCAAACCTAGACACAAGCATGTGCCTGTGGACACAAATGTGCATATGAGCTCATTAGCAAGAATATTGGAAGAGGCATGCTATAAGGGTTTCTCACTAATAGATTTTCAGTATACCTCTAAGAGAGCAGTACAAAGCAAAGCACAAAGCAATGACGGATAAATAGATGGATAGATAGATAGATAGATAGACAGACAGACAGACAGCCAGATAGATATTTAAATACACATTGCTTGAATCACAGCACAATAATAAAAATCATTTACAAACAAAATAAATATCAGTACATAATTCCATTTCTACAAATAGGTGACTAGAAAAGACCTAATATTTAACTGTATAAAGAGGGCAAATTACATAAGCATAAAACTGCAAAACTGCATACATTCTCAGGAATTACATCAATTATTCAGGAAGGCTTGGTTAAATTACCAGGTTTTCAGCTTGTTTTAAACAACAGTAAACTGAGGAGGCAGGAGGAAAGTGTTCCAGAAAAGTTCTGTCACCCACCAGCTTTAAGTAAGATTTGAAACAGCAAACCTGGAAACCAGAGGTTGTAACTCCTGGATGCCAGTGCGGGCTGCAAGGCTCTCTGCGAGATGGGGGGGCCCAGTCCAAGAAAGGCCTTGTAAGTAAAAAGCAGTATCTTGAAGTCATTCTGCTAACTGACTGGTAGCCAATGAAAGGAAAATGAGCCAGTGTAATATTTTTGATCTTTTAGTAGACAATCATAACCTGGCAGCAGCATTTTGCACCAGCTGAAGATGGCTGATAAACCTGGTTGAAGGGCTCAGGTAGAACGCATTGCAGTCGCCAAAATGAGAGATAAAGAATGCACTAGTGTCACAAAATCATCCCAATAAAGGTAGGGTCACAACACAGTGATGTTTCACTCCAGACCACAGCCAACACTTGGGAAAAGCTAAGATCAACTCCACTACCAGAGTGAGCTCCAGGTTTGAACAAAAATGAGAAATCAGCACACAACTTTGAAGAACCTATAAATGAAACAGAAAGCTAACCCTGCCAGTATGCTAAGTAGCAGGTTCTATTGTCAAATGACAAATTACAGAATGCACAAATGGAAGACCACCACTGTAATGCCCCAGTGCTTGACCTACTGGTCTTTGTCGGGGGCAGAGCTCCAGGAATAAATGACGCCTTAAGACCACTGAGTGCTGTTAGCTTCACCATCAGCTGAGTGTGACATTTTACAATAAATTGATGAACAGTCAGTGGAAGCTGGAAACAATAGCAAGTTTAAACACACAGTAAATTTCAAGACCATCTCATGTATACATAGATAATTACATTTCATTTTCAATCTTAGTACAAAAAATGACAGGCAAAGTGGGACCAAACAAAGAATATCTATGCGTAGGGATGGGGGTGGGGGTGGGGAAGAGTGAAGCTGGACAGAAAGAAAAGCAAGGAGTGGTCAGATATTTACAAAATAGAAAAACATCAGGCTATACAAAGATCTCAGCAACAAGATAAGGAGAGAATGAAAACAGTGAACACTGGTAAAAACATTTTAAGGAGAAAGTCTAATATTTTCAGGTTTCCTGTGAGTGACTGTGATCTCCCAGATGCAAGTAGCTAGGTCAGTGATCTGCTATAGATTCAGTCCCAGGTCTCTGTGAAAAAAGAAGAAAATACATAATTACTGTTTCGATTCACAACAAGGTTTTAATACAAAGGTGGCTAAAATGTTCTTTCATCTGCAACAAATAATATTTAATTCCCAAATAAACATCAAGACAGCAGTCACATAAGAGAACAAGCAACCCATGTTACTAAATATATTTGAGAGCTATAAAGGTATGTTAGATGAAATGTGTCAAAACCTCACTACTTGGGGAACCTATGTGTAGAGATGCAGCAAAGTTTAAATTCACTGGTGTAGTGAGCATGAAGTGGCCAACTTTGAGTTTGCAGATCGCTACGAGAAATTCCCACAAAGGAGTCGAATTACCTTAATGTATTGCTGGCCACTGCAGCATTTACTTGAAGTTATAGTTGGAGAAGGCAAAGTTGGTAATAAACAGGACACTGGTCACATGCCTGACTGTCTCTACAGGTCTGCAGGTCACATGATTCAGGAGAAATTTAAATAGGCAGGAAGTGAGTGTTTCACGTTCACTTTCTCTGTAGAAAGAGTTGTGCACATCCCTGATCTGTTTAGAGCATTTGTGTACGATGGGTTGTTGGTGATTGTAGAGTGCAAAACTTGCTTGATTTTGCTTTTTCAGTTTAAACCTTTTAGATTATAGTGTAGGACATTTAAGTTAATTTTACAGTCTTTTGGTTTAAAAAGTTTTTTGTGAGTACTTTGTTTTGGTAGAGTTACTAGTACTTGTACTAGTTTTTATTTTTGGTGATGTATTGCTGGTGTGGCAGGAAAAGCAGTGGCCAGTGGGGGCATGGATGTGGGGTGGCCTTGTCTACCTAGTTATGTTAAACAGGACCAGTTTTGTGCCTTCAAGTGCAGGGACAGCCATCTCTGCAGCAGCAGAGGTCTTCCAGCATGAGCAGCAGCAGCTGGAGGAGCAGCAGCAGCAGCCAGATGTGCAGTAGTTGGAGGAGGAGCAGCAGCCAGATGAGCAGCAGGTTGTTGTTCCTCCACCACCACAGCAACAACAGCACAGCAGGTGGCCAGTGGTGTCCCTCCACTGCCTGTACAGGACCTGCATGGAGCTCTCCCATGTGGGAGTTCTTCACATGTCTCCCTGGGGACCCCAGTGTTGTATGGTGCAAATTATGCCAGATGCTTGTCTGTTGTGGGCCCAAGGAAGGGCACCTTGGCACTGGTGGTCAGCGAACCCACCTAGCTGTCCACCATCAGGTGGGAACGGAGGCCAAGCTGCAGAAGTAAGTAGCCACTCCTGCAGCTGTGGCCAAAGCACCCTCGTCTGCTTGCGCAGCGGTGGTGGCTCAGGGAAATGCAGGCAGCAGAGGTGGAGGTTCTTGCAGCTGCACCCACAGAAGATTACCCACAACGTCCTGTGACCGTGATGGACCTGGCTGTGCTGTGGGCAGAGGTCGATACCATGCAAACAGTGGTGGAGGCATCCATGCACGGTCTCTCTCATATCAAGGAGCAGAACAAGGAGATAATAGGCTTGCTGCGTAATATCAGTGGTGGTCAGCAACTGCCCACACCGCCCCATACAAAATTATTTTATTTGTCAATTTAAACCCCAAAGTGTCTCCTCTGGTTTTATTTTTATTTTTTTCCTAATTAATATTTTGTTTTCAATCAATCAATCAATCAAAATCTTTATTTATTCAGGCGAACATCATTGAGCAAAGCTCATTTACAAGATGGACCTGAGTGGTCATACAAATGAGGATACAAGTATTATTACATAGACAAGAATAGCATAAACAACAATACAATGACATGAAATGATTATATACAACAATTTACATATATACAAGGAACAGTAGAACCATTTAGCCTGTAAGAAAAAAGGGGACAAAGGGTATAGCAGGCATAAAATATAAATTATAGGGTCTAACTAGTTTTTATGAGAATATAATAGGTGATTTGGAAGATAGAAATTGAATTAATATAATGGACGGAAAAAGGAAGGTGGGTCAGGTAGGGTAGGGGATTAGGCTGTATAAAAGCAATTGCAGAGCTCTGGAAAAAGGGCGGGAGAACAATCTTTTGAAAGATGCCAGAGGTAGTAGGCTATCTAGCTTCATGGATTTTTGGAGAGAGTTCCATGCAACTGCTAAGGTATAGCTGAAAGCAGCCCTCCCAAACCGGGTGCAGGCATTGGGGACCTTTAATATGATGAGTTTACTGATCCTTAAGGTGTAAGGCCTAGTTGTAATTTGGGTAAAGCAATCAGTGATATAGGTAGGTAGTTTGCCTGTTAACGCTTTGAATATCCAGATAGCAGCATTCCTATTTCTTCTGTGTTGTAATGATGTCCAGTTGACTGCCATATAAAGGGAGCAATGATGGGTGCTGGAGGAAGGTCAGTAATAAATCTTATGGACCTGTGATACAGGGTGTCCAGTTTATGTAAGAGATGAGCGTGAACAATGGCAGTAGAGAAAATCAGCATAGTCAATGAGGGATAGGAATGAGGCCTGAAGTAACCTTTTTTGAATCACTGTTTAGGTAATGTTTTATTCTAAAAATAGTCTTGATGCACTTAGTGTGTAATTTATGTTCAGGTAATGTTTTTTTGCGATTTGTATTACATGTTACTTAAATGGGACAGGAATTGTGCAACTGTCAGAAATGTCTCTATTTTCATAAATTATATCATTCCTGTAAATGATTCATATTAACTTGTACCTAGAATAAAACCTGAAGCTGTCAGTTGTGTTTTGTATTGCTTTCTTTGTATGGACAACATTCTGTGCAGTTCCTTTCATGGAACCAAAAATTTTGAGTTTTGACTAAGTCACTTCATGGTTTCAAAACCGTGGGCACTGTACTGATAAGTTCATGCTCACATGTCTAAAACATGAAGTGACATAGTCAAACCTCCAAATTCTTGGTTCCATGAAAGCAACTGCAAAGAACGTTGTCCATGCAAAGAAAACAACACAAAACACAACTGACAGCTTCAGCTTTTATTCAGGCACAGTTAAATAGGATCCTTTAGAGCTATGAATATAATTTATGAAAATAGAGACATTACAAGCAGCTGCACATAATTAATCAGTTCCTGTCCCTTTAATTTACTTTATGTTGTACATGACAGATGGCATGCAAAATGGCGGACACTGCATGCTTTCATTACAGGTGAAACTGTTGTGCTGTTACACATGCTGCAATAAAAGTGTTTTGAAGATGGCTTTTCACATGCACAATTGCAACTGCACTGAAAGCATGCATTGTCCACCAATTGAAAACCATATGACTTATTATTACATAAAATTAAGTAATGATGAGTAACAAAAAAATTATTATTATTGTGGAAAGCATAATGGCGTGGGTGGTTGAAGATTTGGGGAGGTGGTGAATTGTATTTACCATTATGAGGGTAAAGAAGAAACAAGATGAAGAAAAACAAGTTAGCAAAATCACCCCCAAGAAATAAATATATGCTTTATTTATTTTCTTAAGCCCTATTTATTTTATTACATACTAGTATGACATATTTGTTCAGTTTATGTTTTCTTTGTGATGTTAATTTTGTTAATCCTGTATTTGTTTAGCCTCAGAATGGTAAATCTGATTCCCCACCTCCCTAAGCCCCCAGGCCATTATGCTTTCAGCAATAGCAATTTTAAGTTCCTATTCATTACTGTATTTTATGTAGTAAGTCTTGTGGCTGCTAAGTTTTCTGACACGCTGGACACTGCGCGCTTGCCTAATTAAATCTTGGGTCTCAAAATGCTTTATGCAAGACACTGGTATTGCAGCATGCGTTGTGGCCTGACAGTTTCACCAGTAATGAAAGCACAGTGTCCGCCATTTTCATGACCATCAGTCATGTAAAAAATAAAGTAAATTAAATAACCATGAAAATACTTATTCCTTTTCTGAACATGTAGTTAAAGCACCTGGGCAGTATTCACAGTACCATAACATCACCAAGCATGCCCAACAATGTGCTATTTTGTGTTTGAATGTCCCTGTTTTTTAATGAAAAGTCCAGATGAAAATTAATACTAGTACAGAAATGCATCACAGTGTGTTAAATTATATCACTGCATTGTGATGACACTTGCTGCTCTGGATTTGCCCCTTTCTTTTCATTTCATGAAAAGTTCAGATGAAGAATAATCACATGAAAACTGTTCAGAAATGTCACAAGTATTTCTTGATGCACTGCTAAAGCATGCACCTAGAGCCAGAACTCTGCATAAGTGTCCCAAGTGAGAAAATGCGCTTGCTGGCACCTGCTACTGTTGTTGTCCATCTGTTTCTGCTGCTGCTGATGTACAGTGTGTTGCTAAACAATGATAGCCACAGATGACCATGGGGTTGAACTGTAATTTGATGTTCTGGGAAATTCTTCTGCTGCGTTGACTGAAACATGCTGCACTATGTGTGTGTGTATTCATACCAACACTGGTAAGTTAGTGTACATGTCACTGTCGTTTTTTCAGAGACACTGCCATTTAATTTGTATTGAATCTTGTCTTTTGTTGTAAGCACTGAGCAGTCTGTCATGGTGTTCCTTTGCAGGGAATCGTCTTCATACAGATTGAATGTTTCCCCTTCACGGTGTGTTGGTCATGGTCACATTCACATGCCATACATATGTGTTGCCATCTGATGTGGTACTGTAAAATTAAATTTTTCCAGGGGTGGGGGTACTGCTGTGAGTGAGTGAATTATAAGCATTTCTCATTACTGTTCTTTTCTTTTACATTCTCAGGTTACAGCACACAGATTCACAACTGTAGTGATGAAACCACGTTGCCACTGCACATGTGTTCCACATGTGTCTGATTATTGACTTCAGCTGTACGAGCAATGTCAATCCATGAAAGGTAAGTATTTTTTGAGAGGTTGCATGGCTCATTTGGGAAACAATTTTCATTAATATTTTGTCTTCTTTCCAGGTCTTCAGTGTATCCAAACTGTTGTCCGTCTTCAGATTGGAACACACCACCAGTTCACAATAACTCGATGCTACCTGCAAATAGTTGAAAAAAATTATTCTGAGTTAATTCCAGTACCCCATTCAGTATAGGTACCCGTGGAGCTGTTACTGTCTTGTTTATATCCATCATCTGGCCTGTATGTCACCACTGTTAAATACTTTACACTGGCGGAAAATAAAGAAACAAAACATGACTACATCAGCAGCCTCAATGGTACACTGTTTTACACTGCACCAGGATGGTCTGCTTTACCTGCATTATTCAGCACCACCATCATTGTGACTGGGTACAAACATAGATATGATTGTCCTGCTTGGTATGTTGGACAAAAAGTTAAAGTTGTGTGATTCGTGATCGTGAAGATGAAGATCATGATTTGCCTCGTGACTCATGAATCTGTGATTGTGACATGACAATGAGTACAACGTTGGAAATGAAATATGCACCACACTGGTACTCTGAACACTACTTGAACATTCAAAGTCATCCTCCTCATGCCTGTGGCAAACCTACGGTGTTAATTTGCAACTTTTACCCACAAGGCTACTTGCTGTTGCCGAGAACTGGCTAGCAGATTTTATTAAGACACACACACAGAATTTATTTCACACACCACCTACACTAAGGTCTCATGATCATGACATGATGTGACTCAGTCATGATGAACTTCCTGGAACTGTATAATGTTTGTGCCGAGATTATATCTACTGGATTAAATAGGTCCGACTTCCTGTGAGGACAAAGATTCTAGTAGGGCATCCTACAGGATGTGAACACAAACAGAAGCATCATACTAGACTAAGGATTTTGAGTGACGTGACATGATAACTGGGTATCCTCAAGTCCTGATCTGTGATGAAACTAAAGATTTAAAAAAAAAAACAGCGTTGGACCAAAAAAAGTTAAGTTGTGTGATTCGTGATTGTGAAGATGAAGAACATGATTTGTCTCATGACTGGTGATCATGACATGACAATGAGTACAACAACATTGGTACTCTGAACACTACTTGAACATTCAAAGTCATCCTCCCCATGCCTGTGGTAAACCTACAGTGTTAATTCACAGCTTTTTACCCACAAGGCTACTTGCTGTTACTTGAGGACTGGCTGGCGATTTTATTTCAGGCACACACACAGAATTTATTTCACACACCACCTACGCTAAGGGTGATGCTGCAGGCACTGCTGTTACCCACTTAGATTCAGGGACCTTGCCTGGCCCTAACCCTCCCTGACACAGTACTTTTTCCCTTCAAGGGTTTTTTTTGTATTTATTCCATGTGATGTGATGGAATGCCTGCCTATAGACCCAAAGCTATACCCACTGACTTATGTGGCTCATACTCCACAGTCAGAAACACCTTTGCCTAACCGTGTCTTTGTGGGCATTTATTTAGATTACACAGAGTCACCAAGAAAACAAATATGTTTCTTCTAAAAGTTATTGTTTTCTAATTTTGTGGGTTGCTAACAAATTCAGATTGGATGCTGTCCTGTGGAGAACATGTTCCAAGTCCAACCACAGCCTTAGTATGATCATCCACTATTTTTCTTCAACATTTGAATCATTGAATGGCCCAGGCATGACCTCAACAGCACTGGAAACATGAGATCGTGATTGTGAGTCATTGTCAGGATCAGAATCATGTTCAACTACTGTGAGGGACGGGGACAGGGAGCGTGACATTAGCTACACTCTGACTGCATCTTTGGACTCCACAATATTTTGGCAACCTGTTAACTTGTCACAGGTTGAACTTGGGCAATACTCATGCCATCACCAGCTTCACTACCACAACCAGCAGGGACAACAGCATCTCCAACCAACACTGAAGCTACTGATTGCGCTGTGAAAACACAGTCAAACAAATCCCTTTACTGCCATCAACTATGCCGTTATGCTGCATACTACTATGCAAAAGCCCACCACCACTCTTGCCACTGGCAGCAGTGATCTGACCAGAAACATTACTGCATGCACATCTCTTTGCGGGCATTTTGGGGATTGCACAGCAAATTAACAACAAATTTAGATTTTTGAACTTGGGTGGATGGGAAGCCAAAACAACTGTGGCTTGCAGATGGCGAGTGGGCCCTAAACAGATGCAGAGGCACAGATAGATGGAGACTGAGCACTCGAGATGCAGCCGCACAGGACAACAACACCTTAACCAGTGGTCATAAATCCAAAATTGTTCAAATAATACTTTCTTTTGTGGGGAGGGCAGCTGCAGTACCGTCCATTACCTAGATAGAATGAAGCAGTAAAAATACTGCAGATGGATAAGAGATTCCAAGTGCTGCAATTACGGTGTGGCATAATAAAATGTGTCTGACTTGATGACACGCACACACTAAAGGTAATGTGCAGAAAATGTAACAGTTCAGTACACTACAACAAATCTTTAAATTGACTGAAAAAAGGCACAGCACCGCAGCAAACAGAAAAATTATATAAACTTATCACAGGTATTACTGTGTGTATATGAACACACAAATGCTACCCAACAATAGTTAGAAAGACTGCCTTTCTCACTGTGAATCTTCCTTCACCACAGATCCGCCCTCCCCTGAAGCACACTTCTACAGTGTCTGTCAGTACACAGACTGAATGTTCTAAATTAACATTCAAAATGCAAACAAAGCAACAAACACTCAATGATATAAGCACAGATGATATAATCTATGTACTAAAATTTGACCAAAATAACTGAATCAAAAGTGATTTTTAAAGCGTTTTCGATGGTTTGATTCTCAGAGCTCTAGAACAAACTGTCTCCAGTTTTCCACTACACACACTACACAGAACTGAGGCTGTGCAAGGCTATATAGAGCCCATGTGACCTGCCATCCCATGAATCAATGCAAACTTCACCTCACATAACAATAAACAGGTGAAGCAAAAGCGAAATACATTCAAATCAATGGCACGTCACATTAAAATTAAGGGAATGCTGCATTACAAGGTAAAAGTATAGCATTATGCGTTGAAAACAATACACTTCACATTCAAATGTAAGGTGGAGTACTCCACTTCACGTTGTGGAGCACTATGTGGATTAAGGAACAATACGTGAAGTGCTCCGCATAGCAAAGCAGGATCACGTCGTCCACCTCTACCTATGTGTGGGAGGCAATGTTGTCTTGGATTTGATCTTATTGATCTGAAAATGGTTTTAGGTCCCAATTTTCATTTAGACCAACTGGACTTGGAGAACTAAGTGTGAAAATCCAGAAAGTTTCCTCTGCAATAAAACTGCAACATGTTGCCCCCAGCCTATTCTGACATGCTCAAGAGCCATGAATTTAAAATCCTTAAATCACCACTATGAAACACAAACATTTTCAGTTTGGTCCCATTTCACCTTGTCCTTCTCCTTTTGTGCATCACGATTGAAAATGAAATTTAATTACGTAAACAGTATCTCTGTATATATGAGCTGGTCTAGTGAATTTGCTGTATGTTTAAACTTGCTGTTGTTTCCAGCTCTCCACTTACTGTCAATCAAATTTTTTTGTAATACACTTTATCCTCCTACTGCCCCCAGCTTCCCCTTCCTGACCAACCCCCAGCCCCGTCACCCCAGGACTTACCCCTGCCCAGACGCCGGGGCAGAGCCTGTGGAGGTCGGTTGTCCTCTGCAGCCAGAGGTGTTTTTCCTCTTTTTCCCTTCCCATTGCTGGGGCACATATGCAGGACATGCACATGTAGAGGCGTCCGAGCATCCACAGATGTCCCACAGCACTCTCCTTCATCTGGCCTCTGACCAGCATTGCCCTCCGGCCTCCATCTGGGGGTAGTCATTCAGCGGGAGTGCCAGTCCTCCCTCCCAGGAGAGGAGAGCTTTCCTTCAGATGCTTGATCCTGTCCTTCCCTGCTGACCCGATGGCCTGTGATCGTACTCAAACATGGGTCACAGGCGTGGCTTGAGATATGACGTCCAGCACCTCAACCCTCAGTGCCACCAGGCCAGCCCACTGCCAATCAATTTAATGTAAAATGTTACGCTTAGCTGATGGTGACATTGACAGCATTCAATGGATTTAAGGGCTGTCATTTGTTCTGGAGCTCAAGACCAGTAGGTGGAAGTGCCAGGGCATTATACCAGTGGTCTCCCATTTGTGTTTTCTGTAATTTGTCATTTGACCATAAAACTTGTTATAACATGGGTTCCAAAAATGCTGTCTTCTGATTCATCCAAACAGGTCACCTGATCATTGATTAATCCCTGATATACCCACAGTTATATGTTCACAGGGCTTTATTTACTATTTCTTTAGGTAAAACTCTAACATAACATTGCCCATGTTATAAGCGGATTAACCCACTCCAGGGTATGAATTTACTGAACATTAATCCATGCCTGGGTAGTTGAAGTCACTCAGCTTCACCTTGTGACTCCAACCCCCAGGCATAGATTAATGCTCAATAAACCCATACCCTGTCATGGATAATTCCTTCTTACTTAGCATGCTGACAGAGACCATTTTATTTTTTGGTTTCAGTTTTCTGAAGTTGTTCACTGATTTCTTGTTTTTCTGTTGGGCAACAAAGGGTGAGCCATGCCCTCAGCAGCACCATCAGCCTGCACTGGGTAGCACAGACCTTCCTTGCAATTGTCTATTAGGTTTTGGACAACATGCATAGCATCGAGTCTCACTTCATCAACTGTTTGGAGACCCAAGCTATCAATTAAGCAATAAAGGCATGACCAGGGGTTATGTTAATGTTCTAGTTAATCACCCCTGGGGTGTAATGTGGCATGAGGTGCAGCTGAGTGCCATATTGCCCCCAAGGAGTGATTAACAGATAACATAACCCCTGGGTACTTTCTTGCTATTATTATAATTGAGACACAAGTTAATGTAGTTTGGAAAATTTTAAAATATAGTTTTCTTATTTTTGGATGAAATTAACATAAAATAGTCCCTCCACTATGCTAAGCGGCATAAGATTTGTGATCTGGATCAGTATGGGCTACATCGATGTACAAAACATGCTGTAATTTTGAGATCATTATAATCATGTGCAGTGAGTGTTGCCCTGCCGTCTTACATGTTGATTTTCACACCATGACCCTCTAGTTCCCCACCCCCCACTGCATGGCTGGTTTATTTTCTCTTTTATTAAAAAGAGAGGAAACAGTATTTGCAGTTTTCTTCTGACTTTACTAAAATGACAAGAAGGTGTTGTCTGTGTCCTTTTTCCTTGAATGTGATGGGGCCTAAGCTTATCATGCTAAACAGTTTGAGAGCTTGAGTTCCTCTGTAAAATGTGAGCTTTGTGGGTTTTTGTCTACACTGCGTGCTTGCAGAGAACTGTCTTCACCTCACAGACACCTGACTCGCTCCATAGTCAGGCTGTGTTGCGGTCCATTACAGACACAGTACATCAGATTACATGACAGATAAAGCAATTTATGCAGGTTGTCTTAATTTCACCTTGTAAGGTGCCTTTTAACATATAAAAATACAGAGGTCTGTACATAGAGTCTCGCTTTATAAAAAAAAAAAAAGCAGTTGCAGACAGTCTGTACTTAGTGTAGTAACCTGTGTTCAGATCAGAATATCAGCAGAAAAGGGTACTTGCAATGTTTTCTTTTGAGTTATAAACATTTGCTATATTTTACTGAAACTGAGTACTGAATGTATGATCTAAATGTTCAAGTTTAATTGACATTTTATAAATTTGAACCACTGACTGAAAGACTGCATGTGAGCACCAGTGAGCAACTGCCATTTTCCCCTTTGGTTTAATGTGTTTGTTGAGACAGAGGCAGAGCAGTAATCTATATTTCACTCAAATATAGCTAACATTCTGCACCAAGTTTAACTGACATTCTGATCTGAACATATAAGGTGTTGCTACAAAGTACTGACTGTCTGTAACTGTTTTTTTTTTTTTTTCAGAAATGAGCTGCTACTACTTAAAATACAGCCTCTACAGACTTCTGTATTTGTATGTGTTAAAAAGGCACTGGACAAAGAAGAAATTAACACAACCTGCCTAATGTAATCTGATGTACTGTGTCTGTGATGGACCAAGAACACAGCCTGACTATGGAGCAAGTCAGGAGTCTGTGAAGTGAAGACCGCCTTCTGCAAGCACGCAGATCAGATAGAAGAAAAACAAATGAAGCTTCCATTTTATGGAGGAGCTCAAGCTCCCAAACTGTTTAGCCTGATAAGTTTAGGACCCCATCACATTCTAGGAAAGAGGACGAGACAAGACCTTCTTCTTATTGTATTGGGGCACTGCTGGCAGCTGACAGTAGCAGCGCAATCAGGCAATGGGACACTGATTTACAGGGCTTGTTGCTGAAAAAAAAAGATCAGAAAATACTTTGGTGGAGCAGGAATTGTGCCAAAGTGAGTCAGGGACTTTTATTTTTGTTACTGTGTGACAACTTTTAGAAAAGTAATAGTTTGTGCCAGTTCTGAGTGTGGGGTTGGGGAGTGGGGCATTGTGCTGGCAGGAGTGGTAATTCAAAGTTGTCATACAGTAGCTTGATGCGGGTCTCACTGCTGGCTGGGGGCATGATTGTTGTGGACTGCATTCACACACTGGAGAGGGCACTTTCTTGCCCTTAATTGTGTCAGGATTTGGACACCAACAGTGACGCCTGGTGATCTCCCTGTTTTGTAATCAGCATCCTGACTGGTTACTCAGTGATCCTTGATTTGAGAATTTTTATTAGCATGAATGAATATATTGTCTAACTAAATTAGGACTACTATCGTGTCTTCAAACTTTGAGAGCTTAGGTCTTGTAGTGCCTGCTTATATATTTCACTACTGGTTTTGATCAACTTAACTGTCACAGCACATGATAACTGGTGACGCTGTTTGGCTAGTAGTCCACTGGAAAAATCAGAGACAGAAATAAACGGATGATTTTCAGACATTTAACTGACGGTTCACTGTTATGTTTATTTCATGTTCCCATTTACGCTGGCCAACACAACTCTCAGTGGAAATAATGGCGGCTCTAAATTGTAGCAAAGGAATTTGAAAAAATGAGTCCCAGATAAATGAATACACTTGTAATTAGGCTGAACAAGTACATTAATAAGCAGATTAACATAAGGCTTTCAGAATGTAGTCAACCAATCAAATTGCAGCATTCCTGAGACCCTTATAATAATATGGATAATCTGAGACATTCCAGACCAACCCAAAGCAACTCCATTTTGTTGGGATTCAGCTTCAGTCCCTTCTGAGCCATCCATACACTGATCCCGGAGACAGCACACTCAAGCACAGCTCTCTCACAGAGAACTGTCTGGTGTAAACTGATGGCACAACAGGGTATCATGTGCATAGCAGTAAAACCCAAGTTGTGCTTCAATGGATTTCTTCTCCAAGGGAAGCAAGAGCACCATGAACAACAAAGCTGACAAAAGGTATCCTAAGAGATGCCACAGTCAATGTCATGAGGCCAGGAAGAGCTTATATTCCCTGAAACCAACAACTGACAGTTTTTGTTGAGGAAAGATTTGAACTAGCAAGCATGACACCAGCCATAACAGCAATACTCCTCATATGCTGCATGAGGTCCTGGTAGTGCTGCTTAAAAAATAAAATTCTACTGGTGGATTTACTGTGAAAGATAGAATTACACTTCTGCAAAATTTCAGAATGCACTTTGAAAACTTTAACAAAATTTTGACTTAGAACTTTGGAATGAATGTATGTATTGTGGATCGATGTATTAAATTGCAGATTGGAATTCTGCAGGACTGACCATTCTGTTACCTATAGAACTGCAGAATTATTGCATGTATTGCAGATCAATGTATTAAATTTCAGCTTGAAATTATGCAGAACTGTCATTCCATGGTTCATGTGTAGAATTCTGCAACTCATTCAGAAACTTTTGTGCAACAGGGTGAACATTTTGTGGCAGATTTGAAGGATTTAGATTTTGTCAACATTGGAAGTTTGGAAAGTTTTCAGAATTTTGAAATTTTATGGGATTTTGCAAAATTGGAATTTTCAGTTTCAGTCCAGCACTAATCCCTGGTGTTTAACAGTTGGAATGAAAATCACAGTTGTGATCACACTCACAAACCATCTGATTGGAATCTTCACTCAGATCAAGCTGGGCAGTTTGTGACACAAACCCATTAGCCCTGTAGTGCAGAATTGCAGTATTGGTACATAAAATGCTAATTACTCAACTCAACATGCAAGGCCCTAACATCTCCCAGCTATATCATTATCAATCATTTGCACATCATTACTAAGCACATTGCTTCTCAGATGAGATGGAGACTGTGGGCTGCACAGTTCAACAGTGCAATCCAGATCCAAATGTGAGAAGTTTGAGGTGTGAAGATGCAGTTCACTCTTGGCCAGAATGTCAGAAGTGTATTACTGTGTTTAGGGAGCACCAGCATGATCTCTGTAATTTGCTAATTCACAATCCACCGCATCCATGTGACATCATATTGAAGTCCACTTATCAAGCGGACTCCAAATCAAAATACTCCATCCTCCATTGACAATACTGTAGAGAACTCCATTATAAGTATTCATCCATTCCCTTGGTTTACCACTGCAACAAAACTGGCTTTTATGACATGCTAGTAAAGTTTTGTATGGTCCATGCTAGTTGTGTGTTGTTAAAATGTTTTTCTGAAGAATTAACTAGCACTACACAAACAGCCAGTTAGAGCATACACAGGGCTTCAAAATGCTATTGTGCCATGTTTGCATGACTCCATCTTTCATTAGTAGCTGGAGGATCTGGTACAGGTCTAGCAGATCAGCAAAACACAAACATCTTCAAAGACATTAAACTTACAAAGGTGTCCCTCGGATGATATCAAAGGATACCTGACAATGTTTGAAAGCATTGCCAGAGCCTGCCAATGTCCAAAACAGCAGTGGTCAATCAGGCTGGTAATGTATCTGATGGGTAAAGCCAAACTTGTCTACAGTAATATGGACACTGTGCAGTCAGAAAACTATGGCCTTGTGAAAGGAGAAATCTTAAATGATATGACATCTCAGGAGAGACCTACAGGCAGAATTTCCAGTCCTTAAAGTACTACTCAGTCTACAATCCTCAAGAAGCCTTTAGCCAACTCGAGAACTCCTCATTAAATGACTCCAACCAGAGGCAAAACAGTCCCACTGATTACCAGCATATTTGTAATGGAACAATTCAACACCATCCTTCCTGCAGACGTATAGCTTTGGGTACAAGAACACCAACCAGAAAGTGAGGAAAAGGCAGTTTCTTTGGCAGAGGATCATCAGATGACCAGACAGACACCACAGCAGCAAAGTAACAGCAAATGATTGGCAAGATCCTTTTTTTCCTGCTTTAACTCCCAATCAGATAAAAACTTTGATGGAGGTAACAGATCTGCACCCAAAGACTTTATTTGCTATAACTGTACAAAGCCAGGCCATATTGTAAGAAACTGCATAAAAATAAGGAGGGTAACACAGCAGAAAATTTGGCCTTAACAAATTGAGGCAAATATTTAACAGATGTCAAAGTGGGAGTTAAGACTGTGAAGGACTTATAGATTTGGCAAACAGTCAGACCTTGGTGTGTGTTGAAGTTCTGGGAAAAGACTGTGCAAAAGACCAGGTACTGGGGTCATCTGCATCTTCAGGGACACTCAGTAGTATCCCACCACTCAAGTGACTCTGAACATTAATGAGGTGTCATGCCAAATGAAAGTGGGAGTAGTACCAAGGCTACCTGCACCTGTGATTTTGGAAATGACTTTCTAGGATTTGCAAAGTTAATTACAGATGGAGTAAACCCTGATGTTTCAGCAGCTGTTATAACAAGAGTACAAGCAAAGAAATCTCAGATGTTGGTAACTCTTTTGTTTTGGTGACTTTGATTCGGACTTGTTTGAGCACAGCACCAATATCCAGAAGTCCATGAAAGAAAGAAAATGCCTGAAAAACAGTGCAACAAAAGACTGATGGACAGAAGGGGTTGATATATGAAAATGCTGAAACTATACTGATAACTGATAATGATTTTGTTTTAGAAAACTGGCAGTGTTTCTCTTCAAGGTTATTTAAGCAGCTGAGGATGAAACAAACCAGAGTAAACCCATGTTTTAAAATGTAATGGGTTACTGTACAGAGTTTGGGTTAATTCTCAGATGCAGGAACTCATAGAACAATAGATTATACCAAAGAAGTATAGAACTGAGTTATTACAGAAGCACATGATAGTCCCATGGCTAGATAGTTGGGAAGGAACTGCACCCTTGCGAGATTGTTATACAGATTTTAATTGCCTGGTATTCATGAGGATGTTGCTCCCTATTGCAGTTCTTGTGCTGAATTTCAGAAAGTGGTTTCAATGACTAAAAAGACAAGGTACCCTGGTGCCCCTACCCTTGATGGATGTGCCTTTCAAGAGACTTGCAATGGATGTTGTTGGCCCCTAGGCAAATGTAAAAACGTAATTGATTCATTTTGGTAGTATTAAACTATGCCACTCAATACCCAGAGGCAATTCCAATGCATGCCATCACAGCCCCAAAAGTGGCAGCAGAGCTTGCCAACATTTTCAGCAGGGTGGACATACTAAAGGAGACTATTACTGATAAGGGTGGTAATTGTGGTGTTGCATTACTGAAGGAGCTGTATCGACTACTAGGTATCACTGCCATAAGAACCTCCTTATCACCTTCAGACAGATGGTCTTGTTGAGCATTTTAATCAAATCATAGAATGCATGTTAAAAGGTTTGTGAAAGGTAAAGGGAAAGATTGGGACCAATACTTGCCATACCTGCTTTTTGCTTACAAAGAAGTGCCACAACCATCAACATGTTTTCACGCTTTGAAATGTTGTATGGTAGACAACCTAGATGGCCACTAGATGTAATAAGAGAAACATAGGAAGATAACACTACTCAGAAAGAAACATGGAAGATAACACTATTCAGAAATAATCTATTACATCTCATATATGTGCACTGAGAAAGAAACTAGCAAAATATGTTGAAATTGCCACAGTAGTCAGAAAGAAGCTCAAAACAGCAAAAGGTGCATTATGACCATAGTGTAAAAGAAAAAAGTTTTTGATCCAGGTGAAAAGGTCTTGTTACTGTTGCCCACTACAGAAAAAAACTGTTAATGAAGTGGCAAGGGACTTATAAAGTGGCTAGACGTACTAGTACAGTATGTTGAGATCCTGGTAGGAGAAATCCTACCAGGATATACCATCCTAACCTCCTGAAGAAATAGGTTGAAAAAACACCAAAGGTTGCTTTGTTAGTATTACCAGAAACTGCTAAAGAAGAGATTGATATAGCTATGACAGACTAGAATGAACTGTAACTTCTAATGTAGTAAAGGAGAATGTTTCATTACCCACAGAACAAATCACAGAATTTCATGACTTGGTAAAGACATTCAAAAGTACTTTTACTACAGTGCCAGACTGAGAAAAGGAGTCAAGCATGTAATAGTGATAGAGAATGCTCGTCCTATCAGGCAGAAGACAAACAGATTACCAGAGCAGCTAAGAGCAGACATTGTTAAGGAAACATGAAAGAGTTAGGTATCACTGAATAATGCAGAAATGCTTGGTCATCACCAGTGATGGCTGTAAATAAAAAGAAGGGGGTAGGAATCTGCCTTGATTTTAGGAAACTCAGTCAAGTGTCCCTATTTGATAGTTGTCCTGTGCCCAGAGCAGATGATTTGGGAGACAGACTGGGAAGTGTCAAGTACATTAGTACCCTCAATCTCACCAAGAGTTGCTGGCAAATTCCCCTAGCTAAAGAATCAGAGATAAATCTGCTTTTCCACTCCAGTTGGATTCTATCAGTTCACCACCATGCTGTTTGCTGCACTTGCACACCGCTGCATTCCAGTGATACATGGGTGTGATTCTAGCCCCTCAAACTGGTTATTGTGCTGCTCACCTAGATGATGTTGTGGTGTACAGTCCAGACTGGAAAAGCCACTTGGAACACCTATGAGCAGTTATCCAATCTATCAAAATGCAGGTCTGACCATTAATCCTACCAAATGTGCATTAGGCATGCAGGAAACCAGATATTTGGGTTATATTTTGGGGAAATGGAGAAGTAAAGTCAGAGAGTTCCAAGGCATAGCTGTACCTAACAGTTCTGTCCCTAAGACAAAGAAATATGTCAAGTCATTTTAGGTCTGGCTGGTTACTACCAGAGATTTGTTTCTAACTTTGCACAGTTAGCTACTCCCTCACTGAATTTCTTGAAAAACAATACCCAAATAATATGAAATGGTCCCCAGAGTGTGATGAGTCTTTTCAGGCCATTAAGGCTGCATTACGTGAGCCCATCTTAAGAAGTCCAGAAACTATTTCTGTTACAGACGGATGCATCAGAGGTAGGTCTAGGTGCAGTCCTCAGTCAGATTATAGATGGGAAGGAACATCTGTATATCAGTAGGTCCCATTCTGTATATCAGTAGGAAATTGCATGACCGAGAGAAAAAGTATTCCACTATTGAAAAAGAATGCCTTGCTGTAAAATGGGCAATACAGTCCTTAAATTGTACCTGCCTGGAGCTGACTTTGTACTTACAGTATAATAGATCACAATCCTCTATGTTGGCTTAATCAAATGAAGGATAAAATCCCAGAAAGCTATTTAAATTCAAAGTGCTGCACAAATCTGGAAAAGAGAATGTCAATGCTAATTTTCTGTCAATATATGGATCAGAATTGAGAATTCCAAAGGTTGAAAAACGTGTGTTCTTAACTGAAATGTTTGCTGTAAAAGATGTTATGAAAAGGGATACTGCATATTCAAAGAACTGTAAATGGCCTAAGGTAATGGTAAAGAAAATAAAGGAATGTGTTGGAAAGCTGTTATAAAACAAACAAAAAAGGTTACCTCTTAAAGAGGGCTGTGTGTGTGTGTGTGTGTGTGTGACATGTCCCATTTGTTATGCAGGGAGAGAGTTAAAAGCAAGTCTATTGTGTCTTTTCCTATTCTGCTTCTCCCCCATCTCTTGCCTGTGTGGTTGTGCAATCAAATTTTTCTTGTGGCACCTAGGTTTGGCCACTCAATGGTCCCATAATTTCTTCATGTTATCTCCTTCTTTCATGTGTTGTTTCTATTTTTCTTTCTCCCTTGCTTCTATGTGGTTAAAAATGTATATGTGAATCTTTATGTGAAACTGGGTTCCTTTGGTTTGCAAATGTATATACAGTGCACTCACTTATAGTGGACACTGCTATAATAGACAATTGGTTACAGTGGACAGAAACTCTTTTTCCAAACCAAATACTGTATATCAAATCCAGTGCATTTTATCTCTTTATAATGGACAGAAACACTGCTTATCATGGACACTATGAAGCTTTATGGGCATTTGCAGTGCTTGTTTTTTGGAGGATGCAGAGCTGGTGAGAAGATTTGGCACATAGAATTAAGACTGAGAAACTACAGAAATTACATTTCTAACAAAATAATTCTCCACAAGCTGCATAAATGTTTATCAGTCTTTAGTTACACTAAAAGAAAATTATTTTATATTTCAATAAAACCCTTACACTACAATTGCCTTTGTACTGTCCTAGAACCCCAACATGCAGCCACTAGAGTTACTGTCTTCTTATTATCGCTACAATAAACTGCCTTTAAAAACTCCTGAGGATAAAATAACTTCAAATAAACACAAAGGATACAGAAACATATGATAGGCAGTTCTGAGTAATCTATTAAGTTTTATAATAGATTCTCATTCACTCTGAGCCTATGCTCACATACCTAGACACCCCTAACATATCAGCTCCACCTCCTCTGAATATAATGGACACTGGATATAACAGACACATGTTGTGTGCACAGATGCTTCTGTTATAACAGGCTTGTTCTGTAGTTATGTTTGAAATTTGTATAGAAAGCTATTTGGGTTTTTAGAGGAGCTGTCAATCTGTAACACAGAGGGTTAACCTTGAGAGGTATTTTGACCTCCACAAACTTGTTAACATAATTGTCAACAGAAACCATCGCTGGGACAGAATGTTCTATTTTGTTGCACCTGTTGAGACTGGATGTACTCTTCAGGCTGCCCCAAGAAATAAATTGACAAAGCCTTGTTACATTTTTTGAAAGACAAGATATGAAACATACAAGAACAGGATGCAGAAGTTTTACTGCCAGGAAAAGACATCTTATAAAATGAGAGCAATGTTTTATTTAGGAGCATAGAGAGCAACTGAGATTTTAGAGATACTCTCAGATGTAGGACTTTCTTTGTTTGTACTGCCTGTATGTTGAGCTATCCTGTACACTTTTATTGTTCTTTATTTTATTGTTGTTGATAATAATAATAAAATGCTGCTTATGAATGTTATAACTTCTCTTGGTCTGCCGATGCTTTGACCTATGCCTCGATGACAGTATTACAGCCCTGCCTTTGCACTGCTGTGTAAATTGCTTTGTGCCATGTAATCTGCTTTGTGCCATACAGACTTCAGCTTCCACTGTAGAGATTTCCATGCAAAGTAACATCCAACCACTAACGCCTAAGCTTCTATGGTACAGACAAAGTTTGTGCCATACAAAGCATTCCAGTGTTCCTGCCTTTGTTATGCACAAATGGTTAGCATGACTTGATTATGTACTATGTTCTTACTGATATTGTGATTTCTCCATGTAACTAATTCAGGATGACCCCTGAAAATGGGACTCTTTGGTTCCAGTGGGCCTACCTGGTTACCAAAGCCAATAAATAAATATGCTACCCTTTAATTATTATATTTTTGCAGTAATAAGACTCAAAGTTTGTTTACACAAACAGTCACATTTTGGGAATCAGTGCATGGTCATGTTGTGCATGTCAGCCAGTCACCGACCTCAATTTCTTAGAGAGATGGAATGCCCTTCAGAATATAATTTCATAAACATAATCTACTCAGCAATTAACAATTAAGTTGTGGACACCTTTAAAATGCTAATTGACTTTTCCAGGTTTTTCAATATGTGTTGCAAATTTAAGCACAACGTCTGCACCAAAAGTTGTTGTCAGAACTGTCTGACTTCACAGTGCACTCATGATTATAGCATAGTGCTTACCATGGCAACATATTGTGATGTCACAGAAACAGCAATTGTGAAGTCAGTTGGAGACAGTCAGATAGTTGGAATCATACAGAGGACAAGTATTTGTTAATGTGACATTTTTCAAAGACTGATGATGGGGTGAAACTAAAAATCTAGAACTTAATAAAGTTACTTGCAATTTCTACAATCATAATAGTTTTAAGCACTTTATTTTAGCAGGTACTTGCTCTTTAATGCCATATAATAAAAATTTTTTGTGAAATGGTACATAGAACATTTCTAAAAACAGTCACTTCATTGGTCCAATTGTGCCCCATGACCACTGTTTAACTCCCAATAAACTGCCAATAACTGCACTGTAAAGACATAATGCACAATACAGCTAATAAAACTATGCTTTAAAAACATTTAATGTATGATTCTGGTTTAAAAGACTGTATTTAAATCACAGACAAACCAACACTTCATGAGGCCACCAAACATATCCTCCAAACAGCTGCTGCTGCAACAAACAAACAAAAATCCACTATTACAGCCAAAATTAAAAATGCAGCTACAACAAAATCTTAAATGACAGAACTGCTACAACATAGCAGTATAACGCTGCTCCTCCTGAGTTAGACCAAGAAACAGAGCATGAAAACAAAGTTCTGAAAACAATGCACTACACTGAAAGACAGCTGGCAAAAACTGCAGTTGCTGTAACTCATGACTCAAACACAGAGCTGAAAAGCTGCAGTTCCTTAACAGGAAGCTTGACTCTGCCCTCAAATAGCACCAATCAGCAAATTGTCCCCTTAATACATTCCCTATACAAAGTGGACTATTTCAAGTGAAATATTCCTTCTTTATTTGTCTTACAAAATAATTTTAGAATGAGGTTATCACACTTTCAGGCTGTGCACAGCAGAGAGATAATGCACTCCCAGGAATGTAATACACACTCTAGAAAGTAAGGCTTTTGGCCAATGCCTCATACATTTTAGCACCAGTAGTGTGCAGTCAATCCCTGAGTCACACATTACCCCAATGCATTGCACAGCCTGTTGTGCATTAACCCCTTATTATCATATGGGTAAGAGGCTATGTCAAACATGATTGCTAGGTACTATTCCGAGAAAATGGATTGAAGCGCATACCACAAACACAAATATCAGAGACAACATGACAGGATGATTCCACAAAAACAAGCATTTGTTAATGCAGAATGTTCGCCACTGGTATTGCTGTTGTACTGGGTCTTACTTCTCACATTTTACTATATATTTATGCAGGATAGAGCAGATGAGGTGCAGTGTCTCATTTTCAGTGGTGTCCTGCTTTAACACATTGTTAGATTGTAATTACCCAGGATAGAGCAGCTGAAACACCAGGGCATGGGACTTCGTTGACTCTTGAGGAGGCAGGCCTTAGGCAACTGGTGCAGAAAGCTACCAGAGACTGGGAACCTGGATCTGGTACTGACCAATGGGGACAGGATAACAGGGCTCAAGGTGGAAGGTCAGCTAGGGTCCAGCGACCGCCATATGGTGTGGTTCAAGGTGGACACAGAGATTCAGTCGGCCCATATGTAAGCAAGAGTCTTAGACTTCAGAAGGTGGACTTTATCAGGCTGGGACTTCAGCTTAAGGAAACCCTTGAAAAAGGGGATGGGGACGCTAGTGGAGAAATGGGTATGCATCAAGGAGGCCATAGTGGAGGTCACAAAACAATGTGTTAGGTTGATAGACAAGGGTAAAAGGAGAGAAAACTGCTTTGGTTCTCAAGGGGTGGCTGAAAAGGTAAGGGCCAAGAGGTTAGCCTTCAGGAAGTATAAGGAGACACGAAGAGACGAGGACAAGGAAATGTATCAGAAGTGTCTGAGAGAGGCAGGAAAAGAACGAAGTGCTGAAGCACAAACAGAGGTTAAAAAGAAGACAAAACATTCTTCAGGTATCTTAGCAAGAGAAGGAAGGCAAATGGGGATAGCTAAGCTTCGAGGAGCCAGGAAGGAGATAGTGGAGGGAGACTGGGAGAAAGAAGTGATCCTGAATGAATATTTCTGTTCAGTCTTCACTGTGGAAGTGCATGGGCAGGGCCTACATCTAGACTTTAAAGGAAAAAAGGATAAGGAGGTAAACACCAGTCTGTTCACAGAGGACAGGGTCCTAGAAGAGCTCAGAAAGCTGAAGGTGGACAAAGCCATGGGTCCAGATGGCATACATCCCAGGATCCTAAAGGAGCTGAGGATTGAGCTGGCAGCCCTCTGACAGCCCTGTTCAATGAGTCCCTAGACACTGGCATGGTCCCAGAGGACTGGAGAAGGACAAATGTCCCTCTTCACAACAGCGGTAGAAAAGAAGATGCAGGGAACTACAGGCCAGTTAGTCTAACCTCTGTAGTAGGAAAGATAATGGAGACACTCCTCAAGCAAAGAATAGTGGAGCACCTAGATGCCATAAGGTGTTGGATCCCAGGCAACATGAGTTCACCGAGGCTGGTCCTGTCAAACTAATCTAATACATTTCTTTGACTGGGCTGACAAAGGCAGAAGACCAAAGGGGGGCAGTAGATATTGCCTACCTAGATTTCAGCAAAGCCTTTGATATTGTCCCACATAGGAGACTGGTCAACAAGCTAGGTAGCCCTGGGATGAGGCACAAGGTGGTAAACTGGATTGGAAACTGGTTAAGGGACAGAAAACAGAGGGTCATGGTAAATAGAACCTAATCAGAAGAAAGAGAGGTGACCAGTGGGTACCTCAAGGGTCAGTTTTGGGCCAATTCTCTTCAATGTCTTCATCAGTGATATTGCAAATGGGCTAGAGGGAAATATTTGCCTGTTTTCAGATGACACCAAGATCTGCAACAGGGTGGATTCCCTGGAGGGGATGGAAAGGGTGAGAAAGGACCTGAACCATTGGAGAGATGGTCAGAGGTGTGGCAACTAAGGTTTAACACAAAGAAGTGCAAAACCATGCATGGGGAGAAGAAACCCTGGAGCAAGCTACAGGTTGGAGGGAGAATGTTAGCAGTTACTAAGAAGGAGAGGGACTTGGGGGTCATAATCACAGATGACCTGAAGGCCACAAGGCAGACGGCCAAGGTGGTGGGAAGGCCACTGGGATGTTGGGTGTATTGGAAGAGGAATTACAAGCTGAAGGAGGATGTAATAGTTCCACTGTACAGGACTCTGGTGAGGCCTGACCCTGAGTACTGTGTCCAGTTCTAGAGGCCACACCTCCATAAGGCTATTGAAAACATAGAGATGGTGCAGAGGAGGGTGACCAAAGTGATGAAGGATCTACATCACAAGCCTTATGAGGAAAGAGTCAGAGACCTCAATTTGTGCACACTGGAGCAAAGGAGGGAGAAAGGTGACATGATAGAAATGTTCAAATGCCTCAAGGGAATGGACAAGGTGAAAGGGGAAACATATTCCTTTTAAAAGTAGTGCTAGAACAAGAGGACATGACATGAGACTGATGGGTGGTCGATAAGGGAAATGTCAGGAAGTTCTTTTTTTTTATTTTTATCCTCCTTGGGTGTGCCTAGGCAGGAACTTGCCCCACATCACCTGTTCACCAGCCCGACTGGCCCTGACCATCCCTTGACACCTCCCCACAGATTACACCCGTGGTGGGGTCAAGGAAGGGAGGTAGCCCCTCCCAGGAGCACAATCCAAATCTGGGAGGCCCCAATGGTGGAACCGTGGAATGGGGTTGGGACAGCGGAGCCCCAGCCACCATTTTCCATTTTCTGGTATTCTCCCCAGGCATAAGGCATAGGCATGCACATGTGGGGTCACATGCATGCCACGCCCACTGGCTGGCTGCCTCCCTGCCTGCATCACCCTCCTACCCCCACCAGAGGGCAATCAACAGGTGGGATGATGATCCATCCCTCCCAGAGAGGATAGTAGTTCTCCTGACGCTGATCCTCTCTCACCCCGCCGACCCCAGATGGCCTGGGCTCATTCCTGAACCCAGGTTGCTGGCATAGTGTGAGGTAAGGCATCCAGAGCCTCAGCCCTCAGTGCCACTGGGCCAGCTGGAAGTTCTTTCTTATGGGGAGGGTGGTGGATGCATGGAATAGTCTGCCCCAGGAATGGTGGCCACCCGTACAGTGACAGACTTCAAACATGCACTGGACAGGAATAAAGGAATATTAGGGATAGGAAGAAAAAGCTAAAGCCAATGATCAGATAGGGTCACTGGCCACTTTATCAGGTAGCATAAACAGGCAGGCCGGATGGGTCTAGCAGCCCTTATCTGCCGACAGTATCTATGTATCTATGTAAGTGGCTCCCAGATTTTGACCTAAAATGTCCAGCAGTCTTTTATGACCTGATGTTATGATCAAGACAGCTGACATTTTAAAATCCCATCCAAAGATGATTTTGCTGTGCGACTTATTGAAACAAGTTTCGAAGGATTTGAACAATGACACCTGCCATGTTCAGAAGGTGAGATAACACAAGAGATATGTTGAACATTCGGGCCAAAATCTGCAAAAGTAAAGTTATGAGTAAATGTTGGAACAATTCCGCTTCCTCAAAGCTTAGTTGGTTTTTCACATTTTACCCCATGTGGCCCGAAACTCTGTGTATAATTCCATCTTTGTACAAGACACTTGTTGGTCCAATAAAAGGTATCAAACTTTCCATCTTCTCCTGTTTTGCAAGGACCAATACGGGTGAAATCTCTTTTACAAAACATTTTATCCCAAATTTTCAAAATAATCTTTTTGACCACTCATTATGAGCATGACAGATGTCATTTATACAATAATGGCTGAAACATCATTTGCACCCTGAGTGTTAAAACACATTTTGGGTTGGGTATGAGAAATCATGAGGTGGTGTGAAAAATGGCTATGTTGAAAAGTTGGAATCAAATATTGAAAATTACCAGTTACAAGGTTGCATTGAAAACTGCAACATAGACTCGTAACTTTGTTGTTTTTCATATTTGTACCCCAAATTTTCAACATAGCCTTTATGACCCCAAATAGCCTGCTTATGAGCCCACCTCATGAACAAAGGCATAGAAAATTTTCAAATTCTGACCAAAAGGAAAGGCGATTTTGCGCCACTAGTGTGAAAACACATGTTGGCCAGAATTTGAAAATGACAGCTGTCACATTCACAAGATGCTGTGAAGAAATGGTCATGTTAAAGTTTGGGGTCCAGATATTGAAAATTACTAAAGTTAAGAGCCTGCATTTGTAAATTTCAATGTAGGCTCATAACTTCGTTGTTTTCAATATTTTACCTTAAATGTTCAACATCACCTTCTTATGACTCCACTTCATGAAGAAGGAGGAGAAATTTTCAACTCCTGCCCAAAAAGTGATTTTGTGCAGCAACCACAAAATCACCTTCGGGACAGATTTGCCTATGTTCAACACCTTGCTCATGAGGTGGTGTCCAAAAAGGGATGTTGAAAATTTGGGGCAGAAATATTCAAAATGGCTAAGTTATGCTAGCAAGTTCAAAGCCCCATTGAAATATATTGAATCGCATATCTGAGTTCTTCAGTTTGTGGCCTGGCATTAAAGAAAGAAGATGTGTCTGTGGTCCAGAGGGATTATGGCATTTGACCCTGATTAGTAAGGGCTTGGGAGGGTGTGGAGTGGTGGAGTGCTGAGTGGGGAGATGGTAACAGCGCAGCAGCAACTGACATTGATGGACATTTTCTTTTACAAGGTGTATTAAACAAACTATGAGAGATAGTTTTCTTTAGTTCAGGTGCCAACAATGGGGACTGGGCACCCTCAGTGTCAGATGTTATGTTTGGCAGCTCTGGGGTCCCTGGTGCTGCAAAAGTAAATGGACATGGTGGGGGTTAGCTGCTGGTATGGGGACTGGGCACCCCGTGCCAGAATATTAATATGGGTTGTGCTGGGAGGGGGCAGTTACAGCTAAACTATGAGGGACAGTTTTCTTTATTTCATTGGTGACACTGGGGATTGGACCCCCAGTGTTAGTGTTATGTTGGCAGCACCGGGGTAGGCTCCTGATACTGCAAAAGTAAAATGGACAGGGTGTGGTAGCAGCTGGTACATGGGATTGACACCCCATGCCAGAATATTAATATAAGTTGGGCTAGGAGGCACAGTTACAGTGGCAGCAGTGACAGACATCGATGGACAATTTTCTATTTTACAGGTGTAATGAAAAACTACATGGGATGGTTTTCATTATTTCAGGGGTGACACTGGGGATTGGGCACACTCAGTGTCACTGTTATGTTTGGCAGCACCAGGTGCACTCCCAGTGCAGCAAAAGTAAACAGGCAGGATCGGGAGAGTAGCAGCCAGTACGGGGATTGGACACTCCTGTGCTAGAATATTAATATGGGTTGGGCTTGGGGGCCAATTATGACAGGAGCAGCAACAGACATCGATGGACATTTTCCCTTTACAGGCATAATAAAAACTATGAGTGAAGTTTTGAGCAGTCTGATCATGACAGATCAGCTGTGCTTGCTGGGTGGTGTTATGTGGTGATCAAAGGAAAGAGCCAGCCTATGATTGGGTCAGCTCGATCCTTTGAACCACGAAGTTTCGCAACAGCAAGCCATAACACTGTTATGACCAGCCTGGTTGATGATCGGTATGACACTGATGAGCCCTTGCAGACTACTCTACACTGGACTGACAGCATCACACCTCTCAAAACCACTCATAGTAAAATGTTCACGAGTGCACACACAGCAAACATAAACATATAGAAGTCAGACATCAGAACCTGCAAATACCAACAATTGTGACAATTGATATAAGTACAAATCATAGAATGCCAAGCTTCAAGTCAAGCAATAACATGCTGGTGAATAATAGCTAACATATTTATAGACTGTACCTAAATAAATACCACATTAAGCCAGGCTAAGCCCTTAGATGAGGTCCCAACTCAGATACAGTGGTTCTGTCTTTCAAGAGCTTCTGGGGGAGGGGTCTAAAATGTTCCAAATTGTGGTGATGCTTCACAATAACAATACAGCCTTGAAAACATTTCTGCCAACCATATTTTGTCAATCTGTGATCTCTGAGTGTCACGAATACAACTGTGATAAAAACAATAATGTTCTACTATCATGGGATAACAACACTTCTCAGGTGGATGAAGACAATGTAATACACCCATGGTGTTGCATATTGGCATAATCCATGATAATGCACACAGTTGTCATGTACTTGTGCTTAAATAACCTATGATGTCTCCGGAAAACTTTAAACATACTTATTTCTCACATATTTTTGTATTTATTTTCCCTAGATTTTATTACCAAGGACCGCTGCCTAATAATAGGATCTTTGTCCCTCAGCCTTCACCTGCTCCTGCTGCCTGGCTGCTAGTGATATAATAATTCTGTTTTTATCCCAGTTGGTTTCTATGGAAATTATTATAATGTCACAAGTGGGAGATTATGATATCATATGTATAGTAGGTAAACATCAGGAGCAGATGCAAGTCTAAAGGATAAGGATAATTGTTTCCATACAAATGAGAGAATAATGGTGAGATAGAAAACAGGAAGTACAACAATAGTTATGTAGATTTTCCAACATTTTCCCAGAGACATTACAGATCCATAATTGTATAACTTACAGATTTGTAAAAACAGTGAAATATGTAAGCAAACTAATAACCCAGAGTATGGCATATGTCTCTAGAGAATTATTTCATTCCCTTGGTAAATGGGACTGCATAGTGTGAACATACAAGTGATATTCAGCACACCTGGGAAGTGAATTTATTCTCAAGAAATCCATTCCTGGAGTAGGTTAACACTTGAAAATGGAAAACAACAAAAAAGTTATTTTAGTAGAAAAGGTTTTATTTTCCTGTGGTTGGGTTGTTGCTAGGTAGAATATATGAGTTTGGTAACAAAGGCCAAGTGTGTTTGAATGAACCTGGGAAGTGCATTTATTTTGAAGAAGCCAGTCCCCTATTGTGTGTTTTGCATTTAAAAGGTAGAAATGTTTTTGTTATTTTAGTGAAAAAGGGTTTTATTTTCATTTAGTTGGCCTGTTTCTAAGTGGATTAAGGTAGGTAAGTTATGATCTGTGCATATACCAGTGATTAATCAATGGTCGGTGTGATTAGACCAATAATTAGCTAGAATTCTGAAGCCCACTTCATAAAATTTAACATTTTCAGACGCCAATCAACCATAAAAGTTAACTTTTGCCCCATAAATGAATGCAGCAATATACATTATTTCTTAATTTTCATAACTACCAGTAACTTTCCTTATTGCACGTACCTCCTTTCTCCTTTCTCTAGGGAAACATTCTTTTTCTAATTTAAAATGATATTTCCAACCATAAACATACAAAGCTAGTGATACACAGACTGTGTCGCTGTTTAGGAATAGTATGGTATCCATTACATATTTAATATAGTCCACTGTTATACAAAAGCAATTGGAAAACAATACATATGCAACATAACACAAACACAGACATAATACTAGACATGGTACACAAAACATCAAGATATATATTTCAAAATGTCTGTTGACCCAAATATTTAATACTTATGTGAGTACTGTTGAGTATATTATTATGACTTATTCAGTGGGGAGGGATGGGGTCTACATTTCCTGAAATCTGATTGGCTAACTAGGGTCTTTACCCATGGATAAATCCTACAGTAACCCACAGATAAAGATCCAGTAGCCAGAGAAGCCTGTTAAAAAAGAACAAAACAAATCCTTGCTTGCTCTTGCAAATGCGCCCATATTGTTTCCTGCTAAGAGCTTCTCTTCCACAAATGGAAACCACCATACTGTCTCTACAGCTAGCACTAAGCTCTCACAATAAATAAACAAACTCTGGTCAGACCCCATACAGCTCGAAATGATGGTATTGCTGCAGCAGTAAAAGTGAGAGGCTGCATCAGACCCGAGACAAGCTGAAGATGTGATCGAGTGTGAACAGGTGCAGATGTGCAGGGCCCTAGGGTTGTGCATTATGGGAAGACTCCAGCCACCTACAACAATGCAGGGCCTGGCACATTCACTCTTTAGACATTTACTCTTTACACAGTCACTCTTCACACATTCAGTACACATTCATTCTTCAAGCATTCACTTTTTTTAATGCAGACCCAACATTTTCAAGATAGTCATTTTATGACTGCCCTTATAAACATGACACCACAAGTGCAAAAAGGCATCTTGTCCAGGATTTAAAAACGACACCCATCACATTTGTGAGGTGGTGCGAAAATGTGTATGTTGAAAGTTTGGAGTTAAAATATTGAAAATTAGCATGTTTAAGTAAACACTGAAATACTTGAAATTTCAGTCATAACCTAGACATTGTACCATATTTGTACACCATATTTTCAGCATATCTTGCTTATTACCCCACCTCATGAACTCTATAGGTGAAAGTTTTCAAATCCTCACCAAAATGTGATTCCATGCCACTGAAACATCATTCGCACCACAGGTGTGAGAAAACATTTTGGACAGGATTTGAAAATGACAGCTGTCACATTCATGAGGTGATGGGTGCAAGTGGGAAGTCTGGGTGGAGTGGGTGGGGTGTATGGGGCAGATCATCAAGGGATCACTTTTGTTTTAACACTGAAGACAAAGAGCAGTGATACACAGGAGAAAAACTTTGAGCCAAAATTGCAAATTTATTAGGACATACAGCAGCGGTTCCCCAGGCTTAAGCGTAAAGACCCTCTTTATCAGTTTCTGTTTTACAGGTTTAAAAAGCATTGAGGATCTTTGAACCCATTTAGGTACTTAGCCCCATTACTTCCACTGGCAATCCATTCCATGGCTTCACTATCCTCTCAATAAAGTTCAGCTTCCTTACCCCTCCTGAATTTACCCCCAACTAACCTCTAACAGTTCTCTCTTGTGGTTGCTTCCTTATTTCTAAGAAATTGATCTTCACTCTCCACCTTGTTCATACCCCTCAGAATCTCATAGGTCTCTATCTTGTCCCCTTTCACATCTAGCCTCCAACCAGAGTGCTGCTCTAATTTGGAATCTGAAACAGTAAGCTACTCCAAAATTATGTCATCGCTGTCTAAGCTTGGCTGAGAGGACAGAAATAACTCCACTGTTTTAAGCCACTGTAGAGCAAGTTAGCATATGCTGAATTAAAGAAAACCACAAAACCAAACAGCATGAAATTTTCAGGAAACACTAATCATGATACATGGACTTGAATTTAAACTTTTAAGCTTTTATTAAAATATGTAAAACCATTACACATGATCTTTAAAGGAAAAGAGTATTAACAGTTTTCTGATATGCAGTCAAAACTGCTACTCTATTTCTATGTCTTAAGCTGTACCTCATCCACTTGTTAATTTTTTATTGTGCCTATATGTATCGAGATGTTGACTGCTCCTAAACTGCACCTATTCATTTGTTAATTTTATTATTGTATCCTGTATTTATTGTGATGTTGTCTGCTCTGTATCCTGTACCTTTCTGTGTAACAGGTCAGTTTTGAAAAATAGCTATATAGTGTATGGTAGAACGTTGTACTAGGTAGAAATTAATAGTCAGAGCAATGTTGTGCTGCAGTAGCTACGTAGCTACTGCAGCACAACTAAGAACATCTTCATGCAAGCATGTTACTAAATCTCCACTCTCCTGAAACAGCTGTGGTAGGGAAAGCAGACCCCAGAAGTGAGTGGTGCTAAAACAAAATGAGTGGGATTTTAAATCAGTCACTCATTTCTCCTGTGTATAGTGGACCATACACGATAAAGACAATGTGTGGTCTGCTGTCCACAACAAGCACGTAATAGCCATCTCAAAGTTGTTATGGTGACCAAAACCTCTCGAAGCTTCACTCCCAAGGTTTAAATGGTTGCCATGGCAAACTCTTGATAGCTACACATGCTGTTGTGGATAACAGACTCATACGATATCCTCTATATGTGTTTTGTCTTGCTTCCCAGTATAAAAATAAAATGAATGAAATGCAAATGAATTTGAACATGTCAGTGTGCAATCTGAAACAAATACCTGCAAAGAACTTTAAGTGGGCACAGAGTTTTATCCTTCTCCTTTAGCAGTCCTCCAGGGAATACAAGTCAAATCCAGCTTAAGCTCGTCAAAGTATTCTGATGTGCAAACAAACTCCTGCAAACTCAAAACCAACATCAATTATGCACTGCAGGAACCGAGATGTTTGTTTTCATAAGACAAACAGAATAAAGAGTAGAATTCTTATAAATACAGTTCTTACAATTAGTGCAAGTAAGACAGCTTAATGGTCTCTGATGAATGTTAAAATAACTACCGGATGAAGAGTGTTTTAACAGTAGTTTGTGCAAGATTTGATTCGTTGTTAAAAGAAAATTGTGTGTAAGTTTAATTGATTTTTGAGATAAAGGCAGAACTAGGCATTTTGTCTGGTGCTAGTATTATGACATGGTAAAGGAGATGTGTAAATAACAGAGAATGCCCCACCCAAAAGGACATAGCTCAATCATGGTTCAGGTCTTTTACTTAATCCCTATGTTTCACTGAATTCATGATTTTCAGCCATTTCTTGGCATGTCTGATAAACTGTGTCCAACTGTGAGTGTGTATTTGTGATTTTCAGCAAAACATGAAGGAAGTCAGGTAGACATTGCCCTTGTTTGACATGTTCTTGCTGCAGTTGCAAACACATGGCTACCTAACATTCTACAGGTACCCAAAGAAGCTACTTTATACAGTAGATACCTTCATTATTATTTACAAAAGCCTTGCTCCCCACCTAGCAAAAACAAAATAGTTGGTTATATTTTAAATTAAAAGTCATACTTTCAAAATTCGTAGGTACCTCTTTCTCAGTGTTATGTGATATAATTTAGTTTACAAGTGTATGCTGGTGATAACTTACAATGACTTATTGACATTACTTGTGTAATATATTTTTCTCACACTAATGGTTTTTGTAATTACTGGAAAACCAAATAACTAAAACATTTAGAAAGTATCTCCAGCCTCATGGGGACATACAGGGGTTATAGTTTTATGTTGCTGATTTTGACCAGTAATGGAGAATTATATTTAACCTGGAAACCCATGATTTCTATACAAAATGTTGGTTTGCAATGTGCTATTGTTCCACCTTTATGGTCTATAAGGAAATTTATTGGATGTTTCTGAATTACACACTGGTGTTAAAGATGATTTTATAACTGTATGATATAGTTTATGTTCTTGTTAACCTCTGACAATGTTGTCACAATGCATCCATATTTCACTACAGAACTCTGTAGATGAAAGGGACATATTGTAAACTACATCATACAGGAGTACAGGAGTCTACTTAGGCCACTTATAAATTCTGGCTCACAGTCTTGGTCACAATGTTTGGAAGGGAATAGAAAGGAATTGAAAATGGTGCAAGGAAGGGTGACTAAGGTTGTCTAGGGAATTCAGGATCTAAGCAATGAGCAAAGGCTACAAAAGCAGGGTTGTTAAATTTCTGGGACAGAAGAACAGGGGAGACCTACTTTGCATGTTCAGCATCAGCCAGAACAGCAACCTAATGAATATGTTACACATGGAGTTAAGGTAATAAAAGCAGATCACAAGAAGGTACAGTACACAAAATAAAACCTGAAATTTTAAACTCCCAGGTTTTAGAACATACAGGAAAAAGTTTTCTTTACACAGAGAATGGTAGGACTACAGAACAGCCTACCACGGACAGTGCTGGAGAGTAAGGGTAAGAAACTTTCAGAAACTAAAATGATTAAATAATTATTGGGAGCAACTTTAAATTCCACCACTGAGAAGTGGGGGCAGTCCAGATGGGCTTTAACCTCTTTCTGCCTATAAGCTGTTGTAGGTACAGTAGTGGTAGATATCATTCTAAAATGGTACTTACCATCAGTGGAACAGCCACAGAATTTATTATAAGGCCAGTAAAGATGGAATAGTAACAGATCTGGAACCAGACTTTAAAAGCAGCTTGCAGAGAAAATATTACTACAGTTCAACACAGTTCCTTTTTAAAAAAGTCTATAAGAAAGAAAGAATTTTAAAAAATTATCTGCATTTTAGACAAAAGTACCTGCAAAGTGTGTGTCAAAACTCTAGGCAAATTTGCACCCTACACAACTGAACTGCTTTAATATACATTACTAAAAACATAGATAAGAAAGTCATGTACATACATACATACTCCTTTCTCCATGATAGGAACCAAATGATAGCTCTGTGGCTCCAATGGCAGCTTCAGATATAGGTGGATGTCAACCATTACCTCCTGTGAGGCCTACCTACCTACCCTGGCCAGTTTGGCAGATCCCGTCATCTGGCAGAGTATCACCCAGGAGATGACTAAAGCATCAGGAGGTGAGTGCTGTGAAAGATGTCTTCCCACTACCTAGGTTATATCACAGGCTCAATGTCAAGTCCGTTTCCAGAGCCTCTCCTTGGGCTGGAAGGTCGACTGATTGCACAATGCGATCGCATGTCAACTGGAATTTTCCAGGCATTTTAATCTGGCAAATCATATATGCATGAGAAAAGGAAGGGCTATTTAGCCTTGTTATGCATAGCAACTCCTGGAAAGACTGAAGACATCCATCTGAGCAAATGATGCAGTTTTGACAACAAATGTGAAGGCCAGTCTGGTGGATGGATTTGTTCCTTTCTGGACTGATCTCCAAGTAGGGTCCATTTGGACATCAGGGTGGTATTATAGGGGCATTGTAGCACCCTATAGTTAGGATTGAGTAGAATGTTTAATGTTAAACCGCAATGTTTGCACCTTAATAACTTTGGAGTCTAAAGAGCCCCACATTTGGAATGTGCCATCAGGCTGTCAGAGTTGCAAGACATGAAAACCTTTCTGATGGCATCTTGTTCACTTTCTGAGATACAGAGTGCCAAAAATTGAAAAATAGCTTATACTTAACATTGCGTATTTTTTGCTCTCACCTACAGCCTCAATGGTGTGTGTTTACAGGGTGCAGACACCTTGCAATTTCTTGTCATTTTTACCTGTCATGCAGTAATCTGTGACATGTTACTTATGATATGTAGTCATTTTTACCTGTTGTGCAGTAATTTGTGAATTTGTAATTTGCAACAGGTAATTTGTGACATGTAACTTTATGTAACTCTTCAATGGTACTGTTTATCAATGGCACAGTATTTGTGATCTGTAAATTAAGCAATAATGCATGACAGGGGTGGTTGTGCTGGGATAACCTCATGCCTGGGGTGGTTGGGCATGAGTGCATTCAACACCTCAGAAGTGAGTTATCCTAGCACAACCTATACTTTGAGTGCATTATTGCTAATATAATGGCTCTTATTTATTAATACTGTGGGGACCAAAATGAGCACATGTAGATGGCTTTTTAGGCAGAGAACAAGTGTTGGAACATCCATTTTATGTGTAGGGCATCTATTTTATAGTATCAATTGTACAGTATTATTTTTTTTGAGGAAATACTCCCCATGGGAAAGCACTGCATCATGGGTATGCAAATAACCAATTGTCTGGTATCACTGTAGTGTGTTATGCAACACCAGGCACTTAGGTATTTGCATACGCATGATGCAGTGCATTCATAAGTGGTGTTTCTTCATAAAAAATAAAACTGTAAAATTGATACTATAAAAGAGATGTTCCCACACTATAAAGGAGATGTTCTGACACTTGTTCTCTGCCTAACTGTGAAATAGTTTTAGCCATGACAAAAATTTTGTCCACCCCCACAATATAAATAAATAAGATTTTATATGAAACTACGCTTCTGCTACTATACTTCAATTACAAGTCATCAAACTATTTTGGTAAGAGAGGTTGTGGCTGGTTTTCACTCTGTTATGCAATCATCTGTATGGTTGGACTTGATTCTGAGAGGTTGTGCTCAGATAACATCCCTGCAACAAGCACATACTGACTAATCAGAGTCCAGGAAAGTTTCTAGCAATTGTATAATGGGTGTTAGCACTGCAAATACCAGGTAATATTACCTTTTGAACTGTGGTATGTGTTTACAGAGTGCATACACCTTGCAATTGCTTGTCATTTTACCTATTATGTAGTAATTTGTGACATGTAATTTTATGTAATGCTCCAGTGGTACTATTTACCAGTTGCACAGTATTTTAAGATTCAGAATGGGTGTTATCCCTCGCAGCTACCACTAGCCACCAGGGAAGTACTTTTTATATAGTACAGTGATTGGGTGGGGGACAGACTGTTAGCCACCAGGTAATTTTATTTCTATTTTGGCAGGGCTTTGGGGAGCAACTGGACACCAGGAAATCTTATATGTTGGACATCGGGTGAGAATCAGTGACGGGGGTGCCACTAGATACCAGGGAAATATTAAATGGTACCGTAGAGTGCCACTGAAAAGTCAGAATTTCAGCAAAGTTGCTAATTTGATTTCTGAACTTTCACGGAAATTCTGCCTGCGTAGTTTTTTCACACAGCTCTAATCTATGCTTGAATAACCTGTGTCCACTAAAGGAGGCTATAAGAAGACATGTGATTAACACATTGATTATTCCATTGATAGATTATGGAGATTTAATATACATGGGGCAAGTATGACCCTATTACAAAAATTGATATTGTGTATAACAAAATAGCATGTTATATTACTATGGCCATAAAAAGAACACATAGGAAGGAACTCTATTAGACCCTAGGATGGTATACTTTGAGGGACAGGAGGTCTTTTCATACACTCTTGTACATGGAGAAATGTTTTATTAATAAAGTCCTTGATTATATCACAGAGTGCCTAACAAGAGTAATTAAGCCAGGTTAGAGGTCTGCTAGAGGATGGAGTATATTTTACCCAAATGTAATACAGAATTGGGCACGGCTCACTTTTTTATAAGAGCCCTTCTGTTTGGAATACATTGCCTGTAGAATTGAGGATCTGAGATAGTAAAAGACATGTAGGCTGGATAGAAAACTGGTTTAGGAAAGGAAGGATTAAATGATTTAAAGGTAGCATTGAAATGACATTTGATCAGTTAATGGCCTAGCAGTTGAATTAGTCAATATTTGCCATCTATTGTATATTTTATCTAGGATATTTATTGCCTAAGATTTTTGAGAGATTTGTAGTATGTATGTATCATTTTGTCTTATATGTGATGTAACTGATGTATCCATGAAGTAGTGTAACTTATGTAACTATGTTATCTTATGGATCTCACTGGAAATTAGTTTTAAACTCAGTTGAGTTGCTGATTCATTCATTATAATGAATACAAAATTTTACTACTACTACTTTTACATATCACCTCCTTATCTGTACTCGTTTACAGCACACAAATACCTTGTGACTGGTAAATGATACTGGTCAACTGGCGAACACAGAATAGTGGTTCAGAGTATGGAGTCTTGCCAAAGGGCCCTTTGCATCTGTATCTATTTACATAGGTCCCAAAGGGAATGAGGATACAATTCTGCTATTCCAAAAGAAAGGAATTTTGCAAAAAAACTTTGTCAATGCACCAGTTAGGGTGACTTAAAGCACTAAAATAGGAAAATGTGGCATTAGGGTTTCCAATCTGAACTCCCCACCCCACCTCAAGCAGCAAGGAAAAAGGAAAAACATTAGGGTTTGCAGTCTCCAGAGTCTCGTGAATCAGTATTGGGGTCTTCCTTGGAGTTGTCAACCCTAATCCACACCCTGTTCCCTGAGCAAACAACATCACATGATCTTCTTTCTTTCCTACATGAAGAAAGCTACAACAAATTGTGTTGGCAACATGTGGCAAGATATACTTCTCTACCTTTGAAGAGTGTATCACTATGAGGCACTGGCTGGAGCTGCACCTTAGTGCTTCATACTGGAGACAACGAGCTGAGGGTGTGGGAATGAGAGTTGACAACCCCAAGGAAGTCCCCACCACTGATTCATCGAGACTCCAGAGACCCAAAACCTTAATGTTTTTCCTTTTGCTGGCTGGAGGGTGGGGTGGGGTGTTAGGTTTGAAATCCTAATGCCACATTTCCCTATTTTTGTGGCATTAAGTTGCCTAACTGGTGCTTCAACAAGGTTTTTCAAAGAATATATATATATATATATCTATAAAATAGTGATGCGTAGCACCACTATATTTAGGGTTGAGTAGGCAGTTTAATGTTAAACCTCAATTTTTTGCACTTAAATAATTTGCAATCATTCAACAGATTTGCATGAAGTTTTGCATGGGTGGTCCTGTGGGATAGATCGCTGGATGTGTTAAGTTTTGTTCTGGTTAGATTTATGAATTCTGAGATCCAGATAATGCAAAAGTGAATTTTTGGGAGGTGAGTTGCTGTATGGCACAATTCTAACAGACATGTGTACTAAACCAATGGGCAGGAATAGTCTCCTGCATGCAGGGAGCTGCCACTCAGCACACACGATCAAAAATTTACTCAATGGTCAGTACATGCATTTGAAATGCAATTTGCGATTTCATGAAGCTGTTATTTAAATGGTTGCTAGTCCAGCATGCACACTTCAGCAATCTAAAATTGGAGTCAGTGATGTGACATTTCATAGCTTGGTATGCACTGACTCCCAATTAAAAAATGTCTGTCAAACCGATGGTGGTTTCAACATTAATAGGGCAGCATACAAATATGCATTTTAAACCCCTACAGTAATGAAAACACACACTGAGGCTATTGCTTGCTATTTATGATTCTCTGACAGTTGCAAATAACCATAAATCACTTCCTATCTCCTTTAAGGTGTACTTTACCTAGTTCAGCCTAAACTGGATTATTTCATGAAGTTCCATTAAATGGTAAAATAGGACTATTCCAGAGATGCATACGATCTAATAATCTCCCTTCAGGATTAATGTCTCTGTTGATCTTTTAAGTACTTTAATATATCCCCAATATAGGGATTATCTTTTAAAGCATTAGGTATATTTAAAAACATAAAGTCTAACAACATATTACGATTCAAAAAATTAGTTTCCACAGTAACCCTATATGGGAAGTTGGTTTGTGTTACTGCTGTCATCCTATAGGAGCTGCAGGGTGTTTTTAACAATGAATGCTTCTTAATATTTTCCCAGGAAGCTAAATGTAAACCTCACCTTAGAACTGGTACTCAAAGTTTAACAAAAGCTTAGATGAGGGTGTGGATACCCCCAAAAGGATCTGATTAGTCTATCCAGTTTCTGAGTTTAGTCTTATTTAATAAGAAAGGGATATTTTGGAGTACCTACAAACATTTTGGAACTATTACTTTTAATAGTAAAATTCTTCCCTAGTGATGTGTGGAATGCAGAATTCCACTGGTGGAATTAGTGTGGATTGGCCATTCCACCGATGGAATTTCTGGCAGAATTTTGCTGGTCCTTCTGCAGAATTCCACCTGCTGTGATCTGCAGAATTATATTCAGTGCAACAACATGCTTCCATGGAAAATGATTCTACAACCATTTCCATGGAAAATATTGAGCTCCACAAAATTTAATTCCATGGAGATGTAGCAGAAAAACAAGTTTTGCATTATTCCACAGCAGAATTCTGCCATTCTAGTTCTGACAAAATTCTGTTCTGCCAGAAATGGAAAATTCTGCACGCCACTAATCTTCCATCATATAGGTAAGTTAAGCTTTTTCATCTCTCCACATCTATTTCAGTCTCTTTAAATATAGGGTTTAAATTGAGATCCGTGAGCTTATCCTGATTAATAAAAATGTCTGCCCCTAAGTAACTTATCTTCAGTTGTATCTATTCCTTGTTGATCATATACTGGAGGTCATTAAGATGGTGGTGGACAAGTTATGCAAGTATTAGCACATGACAAGGTGTGCGGCTGTTGGAGTATTACACATGCCACTCCCACTCTGTGGCTTGGAGGCATAAGGCATTAGCTGAGTGCCCTTCTACCATAGGGTGGGGAGTGTAATTACTGAATAACCACAAGCCCTGAAGTGTTTTACTGCATTTATAAAAGGCAACAAAATAATAAAAACACATGACTAAATAAATCTTTAAATTAGGAATAAATAAATCTTCATCACTGGTAAATCAGTTCTCACACCAAACAGCTAGGTTTGCCCTCACTAAAGAGGTCAATCTGGCTAGCAGGTAATTCACTCATGTTGTTAGTTGAACTTTTTTGTTTTTCCCAACTGTCACAATTACTGAGAATTCTGAAGTAGTATACTGTAGTTCCAAGACTTGCAAGGCACTTTCAAGACCCATACAATTATTGGTCACTTACCACACAGGTCTTCTGCAGCAGTGTCATTTAACTATTTTCAAGGCATTTTTCCAGACCATGGCAGTTATTGGTCAATTACCACATAGGTCTGGGCACTTACAGACCAGTCAGATCACTGGGTTTTTCTTGCCTATTTTATAATGTGCATTACCTGCATTTTCCCCAACTGATTAACAGGTCTGAGATCAAACTAAACTCATGTAATAGTTCTTATAGTCTCATACAGGATTCTGCAGGTCTTGTTCAGGTAAAAGTAAGTTATTAGCAAAAACAAACATTTTTTGTCTGTGATGACCCATATTAACTCCATGGATGCCTTTATTATAATTGATTACCCTGATTAGAGGTTCAGATGCCAAGATGAAGAGTTAAGGAGAAAGTGGGCAATCTGGTCTCATTCCACATTTAATATTAACCCTTAGGCTGCCAACAGAATTAGAATGTATAGGAATTCTGGACTGATATCAGTCCGAGCACAGCATGGGTTAAATGACTCTGAGAGTGTACCATTAGTTATGATTTAAGCTGATGGGTTTTTGTAAATTGTTTTAACCAGGTATTGAAATAATTACCACAACTAAATATTTTGAATACAAGGTGTAAGTAACTCTAATTAATCAAAGCAAAGGCCTTACTGATGTCAAGAAATAAGGCAATATAGGGGCCCTTGTGATTATCTGCACACCATAATACATATCAATAAGACATCTGACACCATCAGCTGTGGACCTGTTCTTAATAAATCTAATTTGATTCTTACCCACTAGTAACGTAATAATTGCTTGGAGTCTTTAGATAAAAGATTTTGTGATTATATTGTACTATGTATTCATGAAGGAGACATGCCTACAGCTGGAATATTCAAAGGGGTCTTTATTCTTTTCAAAATTACGATAATATTGTGGATTCCCTATGTGGTTTGATTTATTTGCAGATTTTTTTCTGACATCCCCATTTAGTGAACAGTTTTGTGCCTCTGAGGTCTGTAAAATTTCATATTGCTAGTACTGTGCCAAATCATTTTGTGCCAGTGCCATTTTATATGTTGTCTGCAGTGATGCAATTTTGTATATTTGTTGTGCTGGCATCATTTTGCAGTGTGGTCTTGTGGTTATAGCACTTGGTTTGAGAACAGAAGTCATAGGTTCAAAACCTCAGCAGTGCCATATAGTCACTATGTGACCTTAAGCAGATTACATAACCTCTCAGTACTTCAGTCAATACAGCTGTAGAAATGGGTGGATATAGGAACCCATGGGAATTGAGAGGTTATATGTCAGCTGGGCAAGCCTGATTAAGTAGGCTATGTAAAACAATAACTGCTTTGTGATGATGTGTGATAGGGTCCCTGGCTGGTATAAGCAATTCTGGGAGCACTCAATCAAGGAAATTTTCAAAGGTTCAAAAGCAAAAGCCTTTATTTGAACACTGTCACTTTAACATAAAATAAGTTACTTTCTTCAGTAAAACTAAATAAAACAGCAGGTTTTGTGCAGCATTTTCTCTCACAGACCCTTTCCGTCTATCTTTCCAGCATAAAATCCACAGCAGCTCCCTTCTCCCTGAGTCTTCACCCTTTCTGTTTCCCTGGCCCTCCCAGGCACAATCACTAAATGATTAATTGGCGGTTTCTGATCTGCATAGCATTTGGCCCAGTCCCTTATAGATTATCTCAAAATTCACATCTCCAGGGACAGGGAACAATAATAAAGAGGATTTATTTTTCTTTCAGGTATCCTGTCTGTGTGATTCATACTGTTTGCCAGGGGTCTCCTTGATAGGTCTGATAACGCTGATGTGCTGTGTTTCTGCTGTAAGCTCTGTAAGAATTGTTTATACCAGCAAGGGATCCAATCACACATCATCACAGAACAGTTATTCCACTTTACAACCTACTTAATGAGGCTTGCTCAGTCGAGATACAGACCACACTGCCTCACATTAATATAACATGATGCCAGCACAACAAATTATACAAAATTGCAAACAAATATGAAAGTGACTTAGAATAGTACTTGGCAGAATTAAATTTTGAAAACCTCACAGGCACAAAATTGTTCACTAAATGGAGATGTCACAGAACATTATGCAAAGGAATTGAACCACAGATGTTTTGAAACTGCTGGCACTGGCACTATGCTGCAAATTTTATTTCCATTAAACAGTGCTTTACAAATCTGCAAGTCTGCAAGAGTGCTGCTGGTATCTGAAAATGTCATTAGCATGAGTTGTTAAAAATGACACTGAGAGTCGTAGGGATCAGGCAGTCTTAATTAGGAATTACTGACAGCACTGTAGTTTAACTCTTTATTCCCCTTGTCTGATGTCATTTACTGTGTTGGTGATGTAGAAATGGATGCCTACAATGGTAAAGGGAGGTGGAACAAAATATGTTATGTTTCTGTCTCTACAAGAGTTGCAGGTTTGGACCATAGTTTTTAGCAATAGATTTCCCTTGGCAACAATATTGTCACCTTTCTTTGTACTTGACTATTCCTCTTTAAAATGTGATGCATTTTACTTGGAGCATTAGTGCAGACTTGCCTTTCTTTTTCCCTCTCTCCATTTTGTTCCTATATTCCTTCTGTTTGGTTCTATACAGCAGCAGTCTTCTTCTGAGTAGCAGGGTGGGCTAGTGATTCCCTTCAAAGTCAACACCAGTTCTGTGCCTTGGTCAATTGGCAGAGGGTATGCAAATGCCAAGAGGCTTGTGGTCTCTCTCCCTCCCCTTTCCTCCCTCTTCTCCTCTTCCTCCCTCCTTTCCCTCCCTCCCACCCTCCCTTCTATCCTCCCTCCTCCCTCTCTCCCTCCTCCTCCATCCCAGGAGCCAAGCCCATTACTGCCTTGATGCCTGACCCCAGCTGGTCCAGTAAGGGATTCTGGGGTGCACATGAATCCCAATCTCCCAGGAGACAGTTCAGACTGCTGGGTCACCCCTTGAACCCTGCTTCCCTAAAACTCAGTGACAAACCAAGGCACTGTCACTGTTCACAGAGGTACTAAAGGAATTGGCTTCAAGGCATCAAAACCACACAAAAGTTCTCAGAGTGTGCCCCTCCCTTACGTGTGCTGTTTGCATGGCTAAGATGGTGGATCATGGATTCAGAGCAGAGCTATCTGATCCAAAATAGTGAGGTGGGAATTTCACCATGCAAACCCCTTACTATCCACCCACACAATGTGTAACTGAAAGATACCCTGTTCGCAGGCTGCTGGAATTCTTTGGCACAGTTTATTTTAAATCTTGGCTCTGGCAGGAAGAGAAATGAATCTGATGCTTTGAATTCAGTTATTAGTGGACAGAAGCAGGCATCATAAAGCCACTCTATGCACAGCTCAGCATGGTCTGGCATAAGAGGTTCTGGATTGAAAAAGCAGGAAAAATGAGTTACTTTCTTACCCCCACCACACTGCACCTACTTGCTCTGTTCCAGTACTGTGGATAAAGAGACCTTTGGTCAAGTTTCATAATTCACTCACTTCTACAGTGCAAGCATTCTATAACATGGGAATTGCGTTTTCATACAGTCCTACCACTTAGTGCTACTGATCTCTGTTTGCAAATCATGGCCTCATTCAGTAATATTGTATGTATTAAAATTCATATTCATCTCTGGTGGTTTCACCACTGCCATTTGCTCAAGAATACAATTTTTTACAAAGTTTATTTTGCTTCAGTATGTGAGAGAAAATGCAAAAGTTTTCAGTCAAGCTTATTTCTGGCTACTAAACACTACCTTCAATCCCAGGAGGTCCCTGAAAAAGAAACATTAACATCGTTTTAGTTAGTTACTTGCCAGGCTTACCAAATGAAATCCCCTTAGCTAAATATCTTTTATATTTTATTGTTCCATAAACTAAAAGAAACTATAAAACTAGTATGTAACCCAGAATTGCCTTTTAATTGAAGGCATAGTGAAAAATGATCGTATCCCACAGGAGCTGATCAGTTAATAACCCTCGTTTTAATTCATTTTAATTTAAAAAGAAAGTGTCTAAACATTTAAAACATTTCTTGTGTGCTGCATGGGCTTTAAAGGTATATTTGCCTCATATTTTACAATAAAAATTTAAAGGGACACTGTCAGCTTTACTAGTCAATTTATGATGTATGACTGCAGTGTGCCTCCTGGACACACCAACAACTGATTGTCCCTAGTATGCCCTTATGCATGTAAAACTTAAAGAACTGTCTTACTTTTGCTTATTTTTTAATTAGAAGTTGGTCACTTGACCCAACTTAATCTCACCTGCACCGGAAGCATTATCTCAAAGAGACCATGCTGCGCTACAAAACATGATCCTGAAGTGTGACATTTGGAAATGTGAGGTGGAGAAATAGATTAATCTAGAAGATCTGCCTTTAGTGAACACTTGCTGCTTCATACCACCAAAAAACGAGTACTGAGAAGGAGCAAATAACTTTTCAAAACCGGGACTGAAATCCGCACATGCACTACAATGCATACTCCTGCACATGTGCAGGATCTTTACTCATGCCGTGCTACTGCGCATGCAGGATTTCGGTCCCGGTTTTTAAAGTTATTTGCTCCTCTCAGTGCTCATTTTGGCAGTATGAACCAGCAAGTGTTCACTAAAGGCAGATCTACTGATTAATCTATTTTTCCACCTCGCATCTCCAAATGTCACACTTCAGGACCGTGGTTGCAGCAGCGCATGGTCCGCCAAGATAATGCTTCCGTGTGCAGGTGAGTTTACAGCTGTCCTAATGACCACCTTTTAATGTAAAAATAAGCAAAGTAAGACAATTCTTTAAGTGTCACATGCATAAGGGCATACTAGAGACAATCAGTTGTATGTGTGCCAGGAGGCACACTGCAGCCATAGATGAAACATTGACCAGCAAAGCTGACAGTGCCCCTTTAAAGTAACAGAGCATATATTTTACATGCTGTGTTTTGTAAATCAGTAGGAATGCATTCAAACCACGTTTTTCTATGCATTAACCCCATTAATTAACAGCAATTACATGTCTAATTAAATATTCATGAGCCTAGTGAGGCTACTGATTGGCAAATGGATCTGTCATTAATGTCTTAAAATTACCATTCCAACTGCCAAGTGATGCTGAGCAGTATGCAATGTCCAAACGTAGGATGTACTTGTGCCCCACTGCTCCAGCTGCATGGCTAAAAACACAAAAGTAAGTAAGAAATTCTGTAAAACCTAAGTTGTTAATTTTACATTAGACTTCCAGACTGCCAGCCAAAGTGGTGGAGGCTAAAACAGTGAGGTGCTTGAAGTATGTATGAGATAAACATATAGAGATAAAGCAGGAGGCAGTATAGTGCAGTGGTTTAAGGCTCTGAGCTGCAAATCTGGAGACCTGGGTTTGATTCCCACAGCCCCCACCTGCATACTGTGCGACCCTGAGCAAGTCACTTAACTTCCCTGTGCTCCCAGGTTGCACCTAAACAAGCTTTCAGCTTAGTGTGTCTCTCCTGGTTAAACAATTGAAAAAAAAACATAGGGTGTATTAGAACAGAGGCAGGGAGGGTCAAAATCACCGGAGACCACATAGGGTCTGCAGATGTAGAATAGGCAGGGAACACTTGGGCAAACTGGATGAGCCAAACAGTCCTTTTGGATGGCACATTCTATGTTTCTATGTTATTTTGATTACAAACTTTTAAAAATAGGCCTACACTGTCTTAGCATCACAAAACTTTATTTCAACTGAGCTACTGATTCTGTCCCAGTGGGCAGAATGGCATGGAGATACTTGTGAGGTACTGATGAAGGTAGAGCCCTGGAAAGACTAGAAGTTGCCTGTTTTAAAAGTGCATGGCATAGCTGGGTAGGATGTGGGCTGGTCTGGGGTCAAGACAGCTTTAGAGTTAATCCTGAACAGCTGTGAAAGATCAGTACCCATAAGAAGTGCTAACATGATAATAGTGTATACCAATGTCACCAGGTCCTCTAGAAGAAGAAATTAATGTAGCCAAATGATATTCTAGGGGCTAACAGAAAACTTTACAACAAGCAGCATCTGCTTTTCAAGAAACAGGCAACAGTCAAAGAATACCACTATGTGTGATCAACTACTGTTATACTCCAGGTCACCCTTTCTATGACAAGGGAAACAAGGGTATGGCTAATTTCCTCAAACTAAGTACCACATGCTACCAAAAGGCCATTAGCTTTATTTTGTTTCTGATCCAACTATAAAACATACACAATCAAATGACAGCCTGGGATTTGGTCATAGATGAAACCAGAGCATCGCACTAAGCAAGAAACACAATGCATAGCTGGCGGTTAGCTTTGTAGATGCAAAATCTGAAATTGTACTTTTGATGTTGTCCTCTAGAAGCAAGTATTCAACAAACAACATTGAAGCAAAATTGATGCATGTAGACCATTCCATGAGCCTTCAGCTCATAACATGGAGAAAGCCCCCATCTGTACAAACCGTGATCTGCCATAGAGGTATGAACCAAACTAGCATAACATTGCTTTAGACATACCTCCATATTTTCTCAAGCAAACTAATCATGACCCAGTGGTCCACTGTGTCAAATACCACCGACAGACAGAGTAAAGTCAACATGGATGGCTGACCCTTGACTATTGACAGTAGCAGATCATTCTCCACTTTAGTGCTGTGACCCTTGTTAAAGCCTGATCAAAGCTGTTGAAAGATGTTAGAATATTCAAGATGTGCTACTGTACTTTGCCCTTATATTTTGAAATCAGTTATAAAATGTTATTTGTAGACATCTCAGGTTTAAAGGAAAAAGACATGAACTGTTTTGTTACTAATGGTGATGCTTGCCTTTAGATATTGACTTATGTTCCTGAATAATATATCAGTTCAATACTACTGTAAATTACCAATATAGCACCAGTAGCTCATGATTTATAATTCTGTAATATGTACTGGATTTTTCATTAGGACTTGTTGCAGTAGGTGCTCCTGCAAGAAATAAATACATCAAAGTACGTTTATTAAATTTATTCTTAGAAAACATATAGAGGAGATACATACTTTATTAAAATTTTCAATAAATGTTAAATAAAACATTTGTTCAAGGTTCAAGCCATTGAAGTTTTCTATGGGAATATGATTTAGCAGATCTGGGCAGAAAATCAGAATCTACTCTTACGTGTATCTATTTTAAAAAGCATAACTCATAAGACTATCAACTATTCTGAGTCAGAAAGGATAGAGTTACATTGCTTAGTTTTTATTTAGAGTCTACTTTAAATTACTTTGCATTTGAAAAGATCTATATCCACACGAGCTGAGTAGCTCAGGTTTAAATTTAAAGGGATATTATTAATCCTAACACCCCATTTGCCTGATTCTTGCAATCAGTAGCCAAAGTAAGGCACTAATTCTTCATCACATAAAGGTAAGTAAGGGTTTGTGTACAATGTATAAAAAAGAAAGGAAATTCAGGGTTAGGGCTGATCAGGTGTTCCTGTAATTATAACTTTTCTGTCATCACTCCTCCCTTGCCTAGCTTAAAATTAATTTACTGAGAAATTTTGGCCAGGAAAAGCACACTGAGCAAAAGCTTATCTCTAGAAGCAACCTACAACAAGCATTTGTCAATGCCGAATGTTTGCTTGCTGGCACTGACATTGGTAGTGTAGAGTTACAGAGCTGCATAATAGGAATGGCAGCGTAGTATTGAACTGAGCCAACCCACCACCACCCTGCAGAGAGTGGCAGGCATTGGGGTGTGCCTTTGGGTCATTGGGCATAACGACCACACCATTTCACCCACCCTACCCTGCAGACACTGACAAGTGTCTGGCGGTGTGCATGGGGTCTTTGGCCCTTATCGCACCCATTCCATCAGGAAATACAGTGAGATGAAGGTGCGGTATAGGTGAATGGGGTGAAGTTTGGGAACGAAGAGTCCGAGGCACACCCTGATGCCTCTCCACTGGCTGCAGAGTGTGGGTGGGGTGGAATGGTATGATCATGACAGGCAAGAATCCCAAGTCACACCCCTGATGCCTGTCATATTCTTACAGGGTGGGGCGTTATGGTCGGAAACCCTAACGCCAGGCATCTCGCTGGTATTTTCACCCAAATTTTCAACATGTTTTTTTGTGACCCCCACCTCATGGACAGTGGCAATATCAGTTTGTTAGCCAAAACTGCTTTTGCACAGCGACTATGGCATTTGGCACCACAGGTGCAAAACACATTCGAACAGGATATGAAAAATGACAGCGGTACTGTTCATGGGGAGGTGTAAAAATGCCAATGTTGAAAATCTGCTGTGAAAATCTTAAAAAACTAGTGAAGTCCTGGCGTGCATAGAAACTGTGCAATGCACACCCGTAATGTAACTAGTTTGGGTTTTTTAGTAGATTGTTAACACAGGCATTTTGGGACCTCCGATCATGAACAGTGTCAGTGTGATTTTCTTTATCTGTCCCGAACAATGATTTCCCACAGCGACCACGCATCTCTGCACTGAAAGTGTGAAAACACATTTCGCCATGTTGTGGAAAATGACAGCTGTACTGTTCATAAGGAGGTGTGGAAAATGACACTGGTGAAAATCTGGACTGAAAATATTACAAATTCATGAACTTCACGAGGGTGGGTGGAAACTGCTTAATGCTCACTCATTAACACAGTCATTTTATGGAGTTTTGTCACCAAATTTTCAACATAGCCATTTTAAGACCTCTGCTCATGACCAGTGTCACTGTGATTTTCTTAATCTGTCCCAAACATTGTTTTCGCAAACCGACTGTACCCCATTGTGCGCTACATATGCGGAAACACATTTTGGGCGAGATGTGAAAATGGTAGCTGCACTGCTCATAAGAAGTGCAGTAAAATGGCACCGTTGAAAATCTGGTGTGCAAATATTACAATTCGCAAACTTGCTAGCGCGTGAGGAACTGTGCGCCCTAAAACAGTCATTTTGGGAATTTTTCACCAAATTTTCAACATAGCCATTTTAACACTCTGCTCATGACCAGTGTCACTGTGATTTTCTTAACGTGTCCCATACATTGATTTCGCACACCAACTGCACCATTGTCGCTACATGGGCAGAAACACATTGTGGGCGAGATGTGAAAAATGACAACTGTACTGCTCATAAGGAGGTGTGGTAAAATGGCAATGTTGAAAATCTGGAGGAAAATATTGAAAATTTGCGAACTTACGACGCAGCATAGGAACTCTGCAACGCAGGCTCATAAAACAGTCATTTTTAGGATTTATTCACCAGATTTTCAACATAGCCATTTTAAGACTCTGCCCATGAACAGTGTCACTGTGATTTTCTTAATGTGTCCCAGATATTGATTTCTGATACCGATCAGCGCCATTGTGCGCTACATGGGCGGAAACACATTTTGGGTGAGATGTGAAAATGACAGCTGTACTGCTCATAAGAAGGGTGTGGTAAAATGGCAATGTTGAAAATCTGGAGTGAAAATATTGAAAATCAGCGAACCTACGTCGTCGTAGGAACGCAATGCACTCGATAAACAGTCATTTTAGGAATTTTTCCACCAAATTTTCAAAATAGGCTTTTGAGAGCCCACCTATGAACACTGGCAGTGTCATTTCATTAATCATTTGGAAAGGTGATTTCACACAGTGGCTGTGAAATCACCTCGGCCCTAGTAATGCCATGACAGTGCAAGAATTCATGAGGAGGTGTCCCAAACACCCATGTTGAAAATTTGGTGCAAAAATTCCAAAAATGCCTGAGCTATGCAACAAAGTTGAAAAACCCTATCTATCCCATTATACAGCTTACTGGCATTTCCTCAGTTAGCGGTTGGCTTTGAAGAGTGCAGGCGTGTTCGGTCCACGAAGATCGTCGCGCTGAACTCCGGAGGTAAGTATGGGGTGGGGGTGTGGAGAGGCAGAGTGCGCAGGGTGGGTGCGGGTTGTGGGGGTGCAAGGAGACTGCGAGGGACAGTTTTTTCTTTACAGGGTTTTTTTAAAAGATGACATGGGACATTTGCCACGCTGGGGTGGGCTCCCACATGGCAGAAGGATGGCTGGAGGGCGGAGCCGACGGGGATTGGGCACCCCTGTGCGGCCATGGTATCTGTTACCACACTGGGTGGGCTCCCAGCATGGCACCCTGTACTGGGGGAGACAGTGAAGCCATCCGCGAATTGGGCACCCCGTCGGCAACAGCATGGGGGTGGGGAGAGACAGTGGAGCCGACGAGGGATTGGGCACCCCGTCGGCCATTACATCATTTTGCCATGCTGGGGTGGGCTCCCAGCGTGGCATAGACTCTTTGAGGGGCGTGGAGCCGACAGGGGATTGGGCACCCCTTCACGGCCCGTACAGTGTGGAGGGGAGGGGAGAGAGCGAATGAGCACACAGTGTGCATGTGTGCAGCGCATGTGTGTGTGTGGGTGGGAGCTCTGCTCACTCAAGCGAACTCTCCTTTCATCTGTATGCCACTGCATTTTCCTGCTGTCATAGACAGCTGGAGCAGTGATTGGTGCTCTGCGACTGCACCTGCAAATACACTGACTGAATTGGAAGAGGCTGACACCTCTGGAAAACTCGGATGATGGCACTATGTTTTTGCACGTGCAGCAAGCAAACATAAAAAGGGATGTGAGATACAAATACAGAAATAAACAAATTAGGCCATATTCAGAAACACAATTAAGGTAATGTACCAATACAAACTAGGCCATGATTAGAATTATAATTTAGGTAACATGCATATACAAATTCTGCCATAATCAGAAAAATAATTCAGGTAATATAAAAATACAAATTAAGCGATCATCAGAAATATGATTTAGGTAATTTACAAATTAGGATATATTCAAAAACACAATTTAGGCAATATAAAGATTCAAATTATCATACTGAAAAGTACAGTTCAGGCAAAGGAAAGATACAAATCAAGCCACAATCAGAAATACAATTGATGGTAAAATACAGATACAAATTAGACCATAAGCAGAAATGCAAATTATATACATAAATACAGTTACAGAACATTTAGGCACTTACAGTAAGTACCACAGGTGCAAAAGGTACAAGAGTGTAGCAAGGTAGTATAGTGGCAGTAGCAAGAGTCAGAATGACCACTCTACCTTACCCCTACATAGACTAGGGAAGGTGCTGAGGCATAAGCAGACAGGGAAGGGTTCAGTGGCAGATGCAAAGGAGATAGTAGGAGGATGAAACATTGAGCACAGAACAGCCACAGAGAGGGAACCAGGTACAAGAGCAGGAGTCAGCCTTGAATCTAAGAGCAAGACTTTCAGGGAGAGTTCACAAAAATGATGACTTGCCACTTGCAGCCGTGATAGGGTAGGTCACGTAGCTCAGACTGGATGGGCCTTTAACTGTCATTTTCTGATCACAAAATCTATGTTTCTATGTAGATAGGAGAGGAAAAGAAACGATAAGTAGGGTAGATTGTTCCAATGATAGGAGAGTGTGAAGGAAAAGGAGGCATGCCCGCTGAGGCTTTGAAAAGAGGAGATTCAAAGGAACAGGTGTTAGAACTCTTAATGACAAAGTGTGGGGAGAGGTAACAGTGGAGGACAAAGAACTAGAATTTAAGTACAAGGCTGGCAGAGCAAAAGCCATCTGTCTTCAAGGGAGTGAAGGATAGTTTGGATTGCTTAGAGCAGTAATGGGTGAAAGGGAAGGCTGTTAAGGGCATATTGACATGAAGAGTGATGAGGGGTTTAGTTGGAGCAGGGTGACTAGAGGCCATGTTTACACTGCCGACTTTGCAGTGCATCAACCCATGCATGGGTTGATGCGCTTACAAAGTTGGCAGTGTAAACACTGTTGAATGCATCAACTGCCCCAAGATCAGTTTTGGATCCGACTCAGTTGTGGGATCAGTAGTGGAGTGAACGCATTACATGGTAGTGTAAACGCTTTGCTGCACTCACTGTGATGCTGTTTGTCATCAGCTGCCAGGTGAATTCACAGCCCTCCTCGGAGCTTCCTGAAGCACTGTGAGGCAGACTGTGTAAATGGGAATTGAGCGGTGCATCCCTGCACATCAGGAAGGAGTGGCACATACTGCAGCTGCCGCCGCTGTAAACACCACTTTAGGGGCTACATTGCTTACCACAGTCCCATAATCAAAAGTTGGGAGAATCAATCTGTTGGCAGTCTGGGAGGGAGGCACGAGATGTTTTCCTGTACAGTGCACCTAACTTGGGGAGAAAGTTTGAGTGTATGGCATCTATGTGTGTATTGTTCACTGTGATGTACCATTGCTTTCTCCTATTGTACTTTGTTTTGCACTCTATGACATGGAACCTTTATAAAAGAGTTTGCGCTCAAAGGTCTTTTCCAAATCACTAAATAAATAAATAAATTAAAATGAGTTTGGAGAAATCAATTGTTGGTCCAATTAAATACCAAGGTGTTTGAAGAAGGGCACATCTTCCAACAAGAAGCCAACCATTGCCTTGAATTTCTTGTGGGAGGGAGCTGAGTTTGGAATCCTGGCCAGTATCTATCTGCTACCAAAGGAGCATATGTAAACTGAACATTTTTACATTTAAATATGTAAAGAGAAAGCTGCTGTACTGTCTGTTGAAAAAATATGAACATGCAATGAAGCCAGCAGATAAAGGCCTAACGGTCTATTGTGTCTGCTCGAATGTGCAGCTGTCAGTGTTGGACACTGATGCTCCCCCACCCACCACCCTCCACTCCCTCCCCTAAGTATTTCAACTGCTTTATCCTTTTCCTCCCACCCTTCCCCATTCTGATATTGCCAATCAGTCTGTCCCACCCCTTTAAACCCCCAAATGATGTTTGCACCACCAGTTCTCAGGCAGAGTATTCCATGCTGTCACCACTCTCACAGTGATGAAGTGTCTCCTCATCTCCCTTCTGAACTTAACCCCTCCAACTTCATGCTGTGCCCTCTTGTGATCCCTCCTTTTTGAGTTTAAACAGGCCAGCGTGACTAACCCTATTTATGCCTCTTAAGTATTTGAAGGTCTCAATCATGTCTCCTCTGTCCTTCCATCCTCCAGGGAGTACATATTGAGTGGCCTCAGTCTACCCTCATAGGGATTTCTCCATCCCACTCAGCATTTTGGTAGCTCTCCTCTGTACCCTTTCCATCAGTCTGATGTTCCTTTTGAAAAGGGTGTCGAAAGTGCTTATGTACTCCAAATGAGGCCTCACCAGTGCCCTGTTGAGTGGCAGGATCACCTCTTCACTCCTTGATGTTATTCCCTTGATATGCACCCCAACATCTTATTGGTTTTTGCTGCCACTTTCCGACATTGTGCACAGTGATTCATATGGCCTGTGACCAACACACCTATCTCTTTTTCCTAAATGAATACTGCTAACTGTACACCTCCTAGCTGATAACTGAACCAAGGATTCCTCTTCCTAAAGTGCATAATCCTGCACTTTTTGTACTGAAGTCCAGGTGCATGAACATCTCGCCAGTGTTTCAAGGTCCCTCTGTAACAATCCCCCACCCCATCTACCACTGCACACAGTTTGGTGCCATCAACAAACATACTCATCCTGCTCTGAACACCAACAGCCATATCTGCTCACGTGAGATGTTGAATAACAGCCCCAGCACAGAGCCCTGTGGTACCCCACTGATGAGTGCTCTAGGAGCTGATATCCCCCAAACCTCCACTCTCTGCTGCCTGTTTTCCAGCCAGCTCCCAATAAATTTCACCACCCTATCCCCTACCCCCAGATCCTTCAGCTTATCTAACAGTCCCCTGTGGCACTGGAGTTGAAGGCCTTGCTCTGGTCCAAGTACAGAACATCCACCGCCTTGCCTTCATCCAGGCTCCTAGTTACACAATCATATAAGTCCACAAGGTTGGTCTGACAAGACCTTCCAAGTGTGAATCCATGCTGCTGATCATCAGAAGATCATTTCCTCCAAATATTCTTGTATTTTCTCCTTCAGAATAGACTTCATTAGTTTACCCACAACTAATGCTAAACAAAATTAGCCTGTAGTTTCCCGGTTCATCCCAGGATCCACTCTTGTGTATGGGTACCATGTGCAACCCCAATCATGGGGCACACACACCCTGTTTGAAGGGAAGTATTGAATACATCAGCCAGAGGCTCTGCAATACCTCCATGAGTTCCTTCAGAACCCTTTGGTGAATTCCATCCAGTCCCAATGATTTATCTGTTCTTAAAGCCTTTAGACCCTCTAGTACCCTCAGCCTATGGATCCCCTCATCGCTCATCCTTGATCCCTCATCCTTTTCCACCCTATCCTTACCCTGATTCCTAGATATCTCCCTCTCCCTTGTAAAACTGAACAGAAGTATTCATTTAATACCTCAGCATGTTCCTCCTCTTATCTACCCAGCCCTCATCCTGTCTAATTCTGGAGATCTGCTCACTGCTCTTCCTTCTCTCCCTGATATATTTGAAGAACCCCTTTTTGCCCTGTTTTATCCCCTGTACAAGCCTCAATTCCTTCTCAGCCTTGGCTGTGCTCATAACCCTGGTCACCTCCCTTGAGCTCCTGGTGTAATCTTCATCAGCATCTTTACAGGTTCTCCTAAATGTTTTAAAGGCCTCCTTTCTCCCTCATCTTCATCTGTACCTCCTTGGTCCACCAGCTTGGCTTATTGCACTAACCTTTTTACTTCTACAGTTAGTGTATGAGCTTGTGGCCTCGATAAGCCCATGCTTAATGATGTTCCATTTCTGGGTGGTATCCATATCTGGTTTAATACTAGCCACATGCTAGCACCCAAGTCATCCTTCCAAAGTCAGCCCTATTCAAGTCAATGACTTTTGTGGCGTACTTGTTTTCTCTATATCCAGCTCAAGGATGAACCATACCATACTATGGTCATTACCTGCTATTGGGGCATCCACCATCACTTCCCTTACCCGATCCCCATTTGACAGGGCAAGAGCTAAAATATTCCTGTCTCTCATTGATTCCCATATCAAGCTGAGTCAAGAACTCATCCTGAAAAGCATTCAGGATAACCTGCTCCCTGCTGCAAGCTGATGACATGGTGGCCCAATCTGCACCCAGAAGGTTAAAGTCACCAACCAGCTGTACTGCTCCTTCTGCAATTTTGCTGTATGACACTAACCAACTCCATATACCTGTCCTCCAACTGGGATGGAGGTCTATATACTACTCCCAATTTGACCCTCTTAGTTTTAGACTTCTTTGACGTAACCCACAAGCTCTCCATATTCCCTCACCCTCTTCTTCCCTATTACATTCTATCCTCCCTTTTGTAAACAGCCACACCTCCTCCCTTGCCCGCTTCCCTACCCTTCCTATACAGCCTAAAGCCTGGTATTATTAAGTCCCATTCCCTATTCTGATTGGCCCATGTTTCAGTTATGGCAGCAATACTACATCCCTGTCATCGAGACACAGGTCAGAAAGCATAGGAATGGGGTAAGGCCCATATTCAACCTTGTCACAATTCCGTCAGCCAAAAGCACTTGGAGCTCTGGCATCTTATTTCAAGGTTCCTCGCATTCATTGCAGGAGACCACCACCATCCTTTTCCATTAACCCCCAACTCTAAAATCTTCATCATACCCTACATCTGTAATCTCCCAGTGCTCTATATTACCTCCCTAGTGGGGTAGGCAATGGCCCACCACTGACCCTAGCCTCCAACTTTGTGATATGTGCTACCCCCTCCCCTTTAGTTTAAACCAAAATGTGATGCTAGAAACTCCTCAAACTTCTGTATCAGAACTACTGTTCCCTCCTGACTGATGTGTAGCCTGTCCAGGGCATACAAGCTATTTTTAGTCAATGTTTCCTCCCCAATTTCTGGCACCCCAAATCCCTTAGAATCACCACCCCTCAGCCATTCATTAAATTCCCTGATTTTCTGCTTATCATGTAAGATAGCCTTAGGTACAGGTGGTACCTCTGAGAAGGAAATTGACTCTGCCACATTCCATAAACTCTCAGCCAGACCCTTAAACCTTGCATTGACCTCCATGAGACTGTTCTCAGCTAAGTCATTTGTTCCTAGATGTATTACAAAATGAGGCAGCCCCCATCCTCTGTCCCCTGCAGGATTAATATGCCTTGCTTTGTGTGTTCGTATGTTTGTATGACATACCTGGCATGCATTTCACCCAGACAGACCTCATCCTGCTCTTATTTCTGCCCACGTGATACCCTTAATAATGGAGTCTCCAAAATGACACATATCCCCATTCTGCTGATCAACCCTAGATGTCCCATCCTGTCCTTTCCATGTCTCCTTGTCTCCCTGCATTTATATTTCTAGTGTCTACATCCATTCCTCCTGAGTACATCTCCTCACTCCTGTTAATACTGTGGTTTCCATCTAACATAGCTACCATGTTCCCATCCTCCTTACCCCAAAACCCACTAAAATTACTTCTCATGTAGGTTTATTTACCTCCAAATCCACATGCTTTCTCCCCTTTTCATGATGTCCCTCATCTACTTTGTCCCTAATACTTTTCTCCTTGTCCCTACCAGATAACTCTAAATTTCAGCAATTTCCTCACCGTTGCTTTCCCTGCTGCCAATCCCTCCCTTTTCTTTTGAAACATTTGCTCTCACCTAACCCATTTTCACTCACCTCTCCCTTATCCTATTAACTATGTCACCATCTGCCTTCTGATTTTCTGCATCTTGTAGCCTACCCATGGGTGAAAACCTATTTTGTGCACTAACTATAGCCTCACTGGCATTACCATTCTCTTTCTCCTGTTGTACCTCTTCATTCTCCCTCCACCTTTTCCATCTCCCATGACCATACCCAACCTTGTGCAACCCCTGCTTAGTCTCCTCCTTCCCTGCTTATTTTCATTCCCTCCACACACCCTCTTCTCCCCACCATCTACCAGCCCTCATTACCCCAATCCCCTCATCCATAACAATGCTTCAAATCCCATTACCTAGTCACCTCCTTCTACCCACAAAACATTCTACCCCCTCATTCATTCCCCTACTCTCCAACAACCTAGAGTAATTCCATCCCAGTGAGTGCCACCAACCTGAACCTTCATCATACTCCCCATCTATCCTCCCCATATTGGTAATCCCCAGTCCGCTCTTACATCCAACCCCTTCCCATTTTGCATTTCCAGCTCTCTTAGCCTATTAATCTCTGCCTCTAGTAGAGTTAACCTTCTACAAACTGGCAAAATCCCAGCCTCCACAGCATAGACATATACACTGCAGCACCACAGCCATTGCACCCCACTGGCCTTCCCATACCCCCTGCCAGGTCCTTTTCCACTGCCTCCTACTCAACACTAGTCCAGTCACCCCAACCTCCATGATACTGACTAGCCACCCCAAAACCTCTCCCATTTCACAAATATCCTCCTCAAATTGCATGGTATCCCTTTCAACAGTCCCAACTATAATCTCATATAATAGAATATACTCCTACTTAACCCACCCACATACAGAATCCCAAAGCTAATACTAAGACCCCTACAAGTGCCTTGCTATTACTAACAGATTGATAAACTATTTAAATTTATCATTAACTTTGTAATACCTAAATAAATCAGTGTATGAAAATATTTCTCAGTCCTAATATACACTAACAAGATTGATAAACTATTTAAATTGGACAAACTCCCAGCCTCCACAGCATAGACATATACACTGCAGCACCACAGCCATTGCACCCACCACCCGTCCCAAACCCCATGCCAGGTCCTTTTCCCACTGCCTCCTACTAACACTAGTCCAGTCACCCCAACCTCCATGATACTGACTAGCCACCCCAAAACTCTCTCCCATTTCACAAATATCCCTCCTCAAATTGCATGGTATCCCTTTCAACAGTCCCAACTATAATCTCATACAATAGAATACACTCTACTTAACCCACCCACATACAGAATCCCAAAGCTAATACTAAGACCCCTACAAGTGCCTTGCTATTACTAACAGATTAATAAACTATTTAAATTTATCATTAACTTAGTAATGCCTAACTAAACCAGTGTATGAAAGTATTACCCCAGTCTTAATATACACTACTCAGATGTTGCAGAACTCTGCTATTACTCAATTTCAAGGGTGTGTACCTCCAGAAACAAATGCAATGCACCTATAACCACCCTTTTAAGTCAACATTTTCCTTAAAAGCTCTCCAACCATCCACCCTAAAAACTTAAAAAGAGCACTTTGCAAGTGCTTACAGCTTGAAAATAGTGACACTAGAGAGCACCTTGCAGTGCTTACAGCTTGAAAAGCAAGTATAATGGCCTGAAAATAACACTTTACATTGGACGTTCCTAGTTCAATATGATAGAACACCCAAATTCAATTAACGCATTCTAGAAATCAGTTTCAGTAACCTTTCCCAAGCCCAGTGTGTGACATTTAAACTTCTCATCTTTAATGCCCAGCCAAACACACACTAATACTTGTACCGTTAACTCTAAATTTGAATTATACCCTTCTTCCTACCCCTTATAATATTAGCCTAATTACAATAAGGTCCACCTATGAACAGTGCCTTCTTGCTCCTCCTAGTTAATGAGCATTTAAGAATGAGTGGGGGTGGGGTGGGCCAAAACCAAGATCCACTGAAATATGTAAGTCCACTGCAGGAGCCCTGATTTCAGCCCTGATCAGAATTTAAGCAAATCAGTTGCAGGGCAAGGCAGAAAGACCAGTCCCCAATGACTCTGAGCCCCAATCACTTGTGTAAAATCCTTCGTGCAGGACGAGGGCACACAGAACAGAAACCAAGCCTATGAAGCCCCAATCCTTGAACTGTCACTGCAGCTAAACAGCTGAGATGCTGCTTGAAGGCTGCACTGATTCAAATTTTATGCCTCCACCACATATACACTTGTAATCCACACTAAGACCATTTTACAAACCTATGTGCATTAATAATATGTATAATGCCTACACATATTATGCTTTATTATTATTATTACAAAACAATTCCCTTGGCATAATATGATACATGGAGTTAGGTCTCTAAGCAATGGTGTGAACGTTTGAACCATGACTTTGAATTCTTTTCCTTTTTGCCAGCATCTTTTTATCCTCTTTGGCCCACTAGACAGGACTGCCTTGTGCTGCAGTGAAGTATTTTAACCATTCATAGAAGCCACTCTTCCTCAGCGATCCAGGGACCCCAGAATGCTGCACATCCTCAACCCATCAGCATTTTACCTGGTGGAACTTAAGACTAAAACCTTAGTTGCAATCTCTCTTTTGATTGGTAATTATCTCTAAAAAAAATTGTTAAATTCTTTTAATATTATTGTTGCATATATATTATAACAGTGTCAGTGGTTCAGCAGGATGCACACTTGCTTCTAAGGCTGAAAGATCGGAAGGTTGAGTTTCCAGCCCCACACCAGGAAGATGGGGCAAAATCTCAATACTAACACTGTAGTGTAGCATAAGGTGCTGAACTCTTGAGATGTCATCTTTCAAATTAGATTTTTAAACCATGGTCCCATCTGCCTGTTCTGGTAGTTGTTCAGGTGGATGATATGATCCAATTGCACTTCAGAAAAGAGTAGGGAATTTCACTGCTATCCTGGCCAGATTTCCCATTCATTAAAATATCACAAACAGCTTCATCTGATTCAATTTCAGTTTGTTTCCATCTGTATCTCCCCTGCCCCTGGAATGAGGCAGAAAATAGGTAGAATTGCCTGGTCCTCCATTTACAAAAGCTAAATAAGTAAAATTGAAAAATAAAATATTCACTCACAGTCTACAGTACAAGGTTGTAGGTTCTACAGAGGTTGCAAGGGTCCTAGTGCCCTCACATACACAACATCGCCCCATCCCATATTTAATTATATATCTAGTTAATCCTGCCATACTACCCAAATTATCATATCTGATGGATCCGGACAGTTTACTGTTTAAAATATTATCCTCTTTCTTCCAACCTCCCAAACAGTGATGTGAGTGCAGTCAGACACAACATAAATCCACTAATTGGTAGAAAATAGGGATCACACAAGGCACCTTTTGCTAAATGATGTTTTTGCCTGACCAGCTCCTGGGGTCTTTGCGTAGCAGCAAGGGTTCCTGAGACATACAAGAAAATAAACACCATTTGGAATAAAGTGTATCAGGCAATATAGGATCTCTTATTGCTACCCATTCTTAGAACTGCATTGTGGCCAACAAGAGACACAAGGTGGCCCACTTGAGGGTATGTGAAAGAGCTTTGCATGCTGCTATGGGGTGGGAGAGAAGAGTATAAAGGGTTGGGGAATTAAGGTATTGTTTCAAAAAGAAAATTAGAAAGATCAACCAGATATGATAATTATGTGTAGGGGTAGGGAGGCAAGGCAAGTTTATTTCTATGGCGCCAATCCCTGAGGCTCTGGGTGCCTTACATAAAAGCAGGTAGGAAAACAAGTAAAACACATACAATATACATGCATATTAAAACAATAAATATAATCCTGTAAAAGCAGATAAATCTAAAGTTAAATTAGCTCTGGTCCAATATCAGATATCATTGGGGAAGGCCAAAGCGAATAGATGAGCCGTTAGACCCTTCTTAAATATGTTGACTGTTGGGGCCTCCCTCACACCAGCTGGAAAAGAGTTCCACAGGGCCTGATCAGTGACTTCAAATGCATGGTCACCTGATGTTTTAATCTAGCCCTAGGAACTGTGAGGAGGCCCCTGGTTGAGGAACAGAGGGAATGAGCAGAGGTGACTTGTATTAGGAGATCAGCCAGGTAGCCCGGCCCAGTCTGTATAAGGCCTTATAGGTGAGCAAGCCCACCTATTGAAGATTATCCTCCACCTGATAGGCAGCCAATGCAGAGCTCACAGGACCAGGGTCACATGACTAAACCAAGACAGGCCAATCAACAACCTAGCAGCTGCTTTCTGCACTTGCTGCAGCTGGCGGAGGATCCTTCCAATGATCCCAAAGTGTAGGCGTTATAGTAGTCAAGCCTGAAGTAACAAAGGCATGTACTAGTGATGGCAGGTCTTCAGGCAGAACTAGGGGCTTAATCCTGGCAATATTCCTTAAGTGGTAAAAACACTTTGGACCACAGATGACACCTCAGCTTCAAGAGTCAGTCTGTCATCCAGGATAGCACCAAGATCCCACACTCTAGGAGAGGCTATCAACAGAGCAGATCCTAGGAACAATCCTGTAACTGCTCCAGAGGAACTCCCTTCATGCCCCAACCCGGCTCAATCACCAGAACCTCCATCTTGTCATGGTTCAGTCACAACCAACTGGAAGACATTCAGTCATTAATCTCAGCCAGGCAGTTGTTAAGCACTTCCACGGCATCCTGTGTTCCCAGGGCAAAGGACTTATACAGTTGGGTATCATCTGCATGCAATGAAAACCCACACTATAATGCCTAATGAGCACTTTCAGGGCAGCATGTACTGTACACTGCTAATAACATTGGCAGCAAGATTGAGCCCTGAGGCACTCCACATAGCAGGAGCTTTGGGGAGGAGGAGAAATTCCCATCACTACCCATTGCCTCCTGCCTGAAAGATAGGATTCAAACCAATTGATGACAGTACCGTGAGTCCACAATATTCTCAAAGGTGATCAAGAAGCACAACATGATCCATTGTATCAAATGTGGAGGACAGTAGGTTCAACAGGATATATAATTAAATATGGGACCAGGGAGAGGAGATTGGTAGCAGTGGGTACTACAGGGTTGGTGGGAGGTGGGAATGGGGTTATTCAGTAAAATTCAACTCAATTTTTATTCAGGATAAACTCTATTGAGCAGAACATGTTTACAATTGTGTCCTATTAAGTAGTAGTAAACATATTTATTTGTACAGGAATAGTAAGATTTACATACACCATTAGGTCAATAAATGTCCTGTTTACAAGGTGTCCCTGTAGATGGTATGAATTTTAAGTTTATACATAATAGTAATAGACATACAAACATTTAATACAGCTACAAACAAACTACATTCGGTTAACTGGCTGTTTACATACAAACAGTTTATGCTATGTTCATCTATTACAAATGCATCAAAATTGTAGCTCTTGCTTCATTGCATCTTTAAATGTGTTTACAGACATTTCAAGAGTTCTCCTACTTAAAGGCAACTTGTTCCAAGTGGTAGCAGCTTTATATGTAAAAGAACATTTTTCCAAATGTATTATGTACTTTGGCACAACCAACTCCCTGGTTCCCCTCTTTCTTAATTGGTATGGGTGACAAGATTTAACCATTTTGTCTGCAAGTCCAGAGGGTCTATTGTTTTAAATATCCTGTACACAGTTGTAGTCCACGTCTCTTGTTTTTTTTCAGTTCTAGAGGTTTCCATTTTAATTTTTATACATTGAACAGTGATGAGTTTTAGAATTACATTTTAATATGAATCTCACTAACCTACTGTATTATAACAATTGTCAAGCCTATACAAACCATCTCTGTTTGACTGCTCATAAATATGACTTCCATAGTCAAGAATCGGATTATAAATTGATTTGCTACCAATAGTCTAGCTTTCATAGTGAGGCAATTTGAAATAAGGCTCCAATCTTAATGTTTACCTTTTGACCAAATCATTTATCTGATGGTCAAAAGCAATTTATGATCAGTGTTAATGCCTAGATATTTATATGTGGTAGCCTGTGTCAGAGTAGATCTACTAATTGTTTTATTTCTAACTTGTCCATATTTTTGGAATTTTTTTGTAGATGTAGTATAAAGCATTGATTGTGTTTTTAGTATTTAATATCAATTTTGAAACAGTAAACCAGTTTTGCAGTGTATCAAAGTCTGTTTGTAGTTTGTGTTCCATTACCCTGGTGTTTTGCCCTTCTGCTACGAGCACTGTTATCATTGGCATAAAGCCGAATGTTAGTTAATTTTATACTATATGGTAAATCGTTAATGTATATCAAAAACAGTAAGGGGCCCAATATGGACCCTGTGGGACAACCCTTTCCACTGGTAATATGTTTGAATATGTTCTGCTCACAGTAACCAACTGGGTCCGGTCTGCTACATATGATTTGAACCATTTACAAGGTTCTTCAGCTATGCCAATAGCTGTTAATCTATTTATAAGGACTTTGTGATCCACAAAATCGAAAGCTTTTGATAAGTTGGCGAACACCATACTCATGGATCCCCTCCCAAGTGGAGTGGCCACCAGGTCGGGAAATCCATGAGTGTGGTGTCCGGGGACAATCCTCTTCTAAAACTTGACTGCCAATTGTTTAGCTTATATTTCTTAAGATTATCAGTTAGTTGGCTATGTACTAGTCTTTCCTTTATTTTGAAACTATTGACAAGAAGGACAATTGGCTAATAATTTGTTGTCTGTAGTTATCACCGCCCTTTTCGCCAGTTTCTACATCCTAGGAAAGGTACATTCTATTAGACTCCAATTAAAATGTCTGTTAATGTCTGGGCAATTTCTACAGCTGAGTCTTTAATAAACCTTGTTTTAATGTTGTCAGGACCACTAGATTTACTGTATTTACTTTTAATTTATTCATTACTTTAATAATCTCTCACTTTTGTATCCTTTTAAGCCTAAACATTGGTGTTGTGTTTTGTTCTCCAGTTTGTTCCTTTATTATTGTGCTGCTTACATTATGGTCCCTTTTGTTCTTGCTTAAGTCATCTATGTCAGGAAGTTCAGCAAAGTATTTATTTAATAAATCCGCTGCATTTTCTAATGTGTGGACTTTTCCATTCTCTGAAATAGTTATCGCTACCAGACTTTTTAGGATTTGTTAATGATTTCACTAGAGGCCAGTATTGCTTGGGGTCTGTTAGTGTGTTTATTTTTGTTTATAGTAAAACCCTTTTTTAACTTCCTGAGTAACCCTGTTTCTTACGTAATGGGCATTGTTAAGGCAAAACATTTGATGGCAAGTGAAAATGTTGCAGACATAAATAGTGCTAGATACAGTGTACAACTTACAAAGTAGTGCTGTGCTGAATTTTCAAATTCCAGCAGGATGAAATTCTGCAGAATTTTCAACATTCCACCAAAATGCACTGAAGTTCACCACAAATGGAATGGTGGAATCCACGCAGAAAATAGTTATGAATGATTTTCCACTGAAAAATTTCTGTTCTGTGGAATATTATTTCATGGATCTTAATATTTTCTGCAGAAATTGTTGCAGAATAATTTTCCACAGAAAAGATTGCTTTCGCATAGGTGGAATTCACTGAAGAACCAGCTGAATTCTGGTGAAAATTCCACCAAGCGGAATGGCCATTCTGCACTAATTCCTCTGGCAGAATTCCATGATTCATAGCTTAATATCACAAAGGCATTTTATGTTTGCTAAGGAAGTTTCAAGTGCAAGATAAGGGTCAATGCAGGGGCATAAAGACAGAAGTTCACGGTTGTTGCTACGTATGTCAGTGGTGAGGCAGGATCATCCACATATGATTTGCTTCATTCTGTTAACCAGGCTAGTTCAATGGAAAGTACTTTTCTTTTATAGGAGCCACCTGGGGCACAACAGGTAACAATACCTAAGAGATACATTACATATCAATAATTCAACCACATAGAATAGTTAACTAAATACCTGCAGCTTGCAAAGCCTCATTCATAAGTTACAATCACATGACTCATTCACAGGTCACAGTCATGTTGCCATTTTTAGGCAGATATGATTAATTAATTTTTAGGCAGTATGGAAGTGTATTACAAGCAGTAGAAGCACTAAAGCTAAAGTAATATTGGCCAGTGTTGGTGCATGTCCACAAACCGAGGACCAGGAGGTCGAGAGGGGCTCTTCCTTGAAGTCCTCCCCCACAGCAGGTCGCGGGCAGTCGCATAAGACCGAGGTTTGGAGTCCCCACACAGCGCTCCTCAGCAGAACCGAGGACCAGGAGGTCGAGGAGGGGCTCTTCTTTGAAGTCCGCCTCACAGCAAGGTCGCTGGCAGCCCAAGGGACTGGAGTTTGAGTCCCTCAATACGCTCCTCAGCAGAACCGAGGACCAGGAGGTCAAGAGGGGCTCTTCCTTGAAGCCCTCCCCACAGCAAGGTCACGGGCAGTCGCAATGGACTGAGTTCGAGTCCCCACACAAGCGCTCCTCAGCAGAGTAAGTTATCCACGGCAGGCAGTTCCTGTTTTTCCTGCGAGATTTGGGACACTGCAGTTGGATTTACTGAACTTAATCTGGGTTCCCTCACTCACAGCGGACTGAGAAATTTTGTCAAGAGGGCTCTGCTGATTCTGGTGCCTAGCAGCTAATGTGCACTGTGTTTGTGTAACTGTAGTTCTCCATTTTAGTTGCTTGCTGTATTGTAACCTGCCAGAATCAGTGCGCGCCGTTTCTGGCGTCAAAACTGCTTTATTTTAAATGGACCAGATACTTGCAGTCCAGGCGCTCTCTTACCTACAGGCGCCTCATTTTAAATTCCCAATCCCACACAGAGTAGTCCTGGCTAAAGCAGCCTGCAGTAGCTAAAGTATATTCAGCCGAAAATATTGAAACCCACAAAGAAAAAAAATAATAATCTTAGCTTGGGGTTAAGCTGAATCCAAGTCTGCTCAGTAAGCCCAGCCCATGAGAAACGCCCTGTGGTCTGTGGTATTTAAGTAGCTCACTTACCCTTTCTCCCTTGTCCACAGACCGAGGACCAGGAGGTCGAGAGGGCTCTTCCTTGAAGCCCTCCCCCACAGCAAGGTCGCGGGCAGTCGCAAGGGACCGAGTTCGATCCCCACAACCGCTCCTCAGCAGAGTAAGTTATCCACGGCAGGCAGCTCCTGCTTTTCCTCTTGAGATTGAAGACTCACGCTGCGCCGCCTGCTCCCACCGCCTCACCACCATCCTTGGTCGACTCACATTTATAGGCTGCATCATGTGAGCCGCAAAACCAATCAGCTCACTTTTCCATTTGCTCGTTATATCAACTGAACAGTAGGGGCTCACGTTCAAATACAGAGGAAAGTAAGACTAAAAACAAAACTACAACCATGTTAAGCAACCAAACCATACTTAATCTAATAATAATTATGTTAACTTTGGTCTCCTACAGATCCCTCCTATCCATCCAAGTAACAACCTCCCAACCACTGGCCTTATGAACCCACATCCCTTCTCTAACACAACTTTGAACCTCAGCTACACCGCGAATGGGCGTAGGAAGGCAGCCCAAGCTCCACTACCCTATGCAAACCAACTCAGTTTGTCCAACACGCTCCTTTACATGTTCTAAAAGCTCTAGTCATCCAGGCTCTCCCCATGCCATGCATAGCTCAAAATAAAGTTCCAATTACAAGCAACAAAAACATACTCTCAAAGCGGTAAAGCTAGCCATACCTCAGGCATGCGCTCTTGATACTTCTACTATTGGCTGGGAACATACACCCTAACCCAGGGCCGCCTGTTAATATTGCAAAAACCCAAGCTATGCGGGTCTGAAGCTGGCTTCCATGAACATACGTGAGCCTACCAAAAGCTACCTCTTCTCCAAGGGTGGGTAGCACAACACTCTCCGACATCCTTGCCCTATCTGAAACATGGTTAACTACTCAGATCCCAGACTCCGCAGTTGCATTAAATGACTACACTATATTTAGAGATGATAGGGTTGAAAAGAGGGAGGTAGGAGCTATCTACACCAGAGCAAAATTTAAGCCTCTACTAATCCCTTTGCCAAACCCAAAACTCGGGGCCCAAGCAGTCACCATCAAGATTACAATTGGCTCCTGTGGGAAACCATTGTATATAATGTCTGTTTATATACCCAACAACCAGAGAGAAGCATTCGATTCCATACTGGCTAACATAGCTATGCTCCCTCAAATAGTGATCTCGTACTAATGGGTGACTTCAATATAAATTGGTTATCAAAAGGAGCTGATCCTTTAAAGACGCATCAACGCACACAATCTGACTCAGGTTGTACTAACCCCCACACGCCGGGACCCAAGAACAGGCGCAAATACACTCCTCGATCTCATCCTGACAAACTCCCCAAACACCTATCTGACATCAAAGTTCTCCCAGATGTCCTTAGTGACCACTCTCCTCTCTCCTGTACCTGGTCCAACAGGAGCCCTCACATACGTCCTAAATTATCTTACCAAAGACACCTCAAACCTCAAACAGGGAGCAATATCCAAGATTATCCACAGCTTATCCTCCAGTGACTGGTCCCAGGTCCACACCGCCACATCCATCGATGGAGCCCTCACCTCCTTCATAAACATATTCAATTCAGCCTGTGACAAACATGCCCCTTGACAAAAAGTTTATAAAAGCTAGGGATACGCCGTGGATAACACAACCCCTACTTGACCAGATGTCACATAGAGATAACCTCTGGTACAAAGCCTTTGATTCCAGAGACCCTCAAGACAGGCAGCACTACAGGAGGCCAGAAATAAGTGTACCAATGCCATTCGACAAGCTAAGACAAACCACTACAAACAAGCCCTAACAGAATCCTGGGGTGTGGGGACCAAGTTTTGGAGAAACATCAAAGAACTATGTGGAAATCTGTTAGCCAACCACCCACCAAATAACTCATAATGGCACCCCTCACAAGACCCCATCATCATAGCCAACATTGAATAATTCCTTCTCTGACCTCAGCCATGACTCCCTCCAAACTTCTTTAGCCCTCCCACCTCGTCACCACACAACCCGGCCCACAAGTCCAGCAGTCCACCTTTCTGGTTTAAATCTATCTCATGCAATAAAACCAAATGCTATATCACACAGGCCTTAAAGACAAATGATACAGCAGTGATAGCTTAGACCTCAAAATCCTGTGACTAACACTAGATGTTACTATCCCTCACCTGACCAAACTTTTAACCTATCTCTTCGCTAGGCAATTCCCAACTCTCTGGAAAAAGGGTATCATCACTCCTTTACTGAAAAGGAGACCCAACTGACCCCGTAACTATAGACCTATCACGATTCTTCCCCTCTCAAAAGCCCTCGAAAGAATAGTGGCTGACCAACTCACAGTACCTGACAAACCACTCGCTACTCTGCCAAGAACAACATGGCTTCAGAACAGGTCATAGCACTACCACGCGCTCTCCTTCGCTTCGTCATATTTACAAGGAAGCCTCGATGCAGGTGACCCAGCAGGGCAATTTTCATAGATCAAACTAGAGCTGGAGCATTGTTAACCACAATTTACTTTTACAACAACTCCCATCACTCAGCGAGGTCCAGACGCCTATACTGGTTCAAGAATTACCTCACAGACCGGACACAAGAAGTAAAAATAAATACCATTCTATCTTCTAAACTTTCAGTTAAGTCGGTGTACCACAAGGATCAATTCTAGGCCCGCTCCTTTTCACCCTATTCCTGAATGCAATCCTTAGTGCCTGCAACTGCAAGCTCCTGCTGTATGCAGATGATGCAGTAATCTTTTGAAAGACTCCACCCTGAATGCTCTTCAGCATAAGCTACAAACTAATTTCCTAGAAATAGAACACTGGTTATCAAATCAACGACTAGTACTAAACCTCAGCAAAACAAAATCCATGGTCTTTGCACACAGACAAAATCATCACTTTAGCTCTCAACTAAACATTACCAACCATCAGGGTAACTTAATTGACCAAATATCACATTTCAAATACCTGGGTATCACGCTAGACATATCATTAACCTATCACAGGCACATAGACCAAGTGTCAGCCTCAGTAAATGCCAGACTAGGGACCCTGTTCAGGCATAGACAATGCCTCCCACCCTCGCCTCTTTGGCTGGAAGTGAATAGCTCGGTTCTATCTCTGGTAGACTATGGAATAACAATATATGGATCAGCTGACCCCACAGCAATAAAAAGAATCAACCTGGCCTCTAAACAAAGCTAGCTGTCTGGTAACGGATAGCGACAAGCAAACCTGCACTTGCAGCTCTCACAAAAAGCTAACTGGTTGACTTTTGCAGGCAGGCTAAATTACCACACCTGCCTCCAGGCCAAAAATCCAATTGGGCTTTGCTCCCATTGGACTCCACCCACTAATAAAACTTAACACTCACAGGATTACTCCAAGACATACAGCTAAAACATGATACGCCATCCCCAAAGAAGGACCTCGCAAGGCCAAAGGTCTTTTTCTTATCGAGCTCCCATCTGGCTCAATGAACTCCCCATCCATAGCACAAGCCACAAGCATCAGTCAATTCAAAACCAGCATCAAGATTTACCTACTAGACTCAGAAACATGCTGTTGCACCTAAACACACTTCGCCACAAAATTGCAGGTTTGCTATCCAACCTGAGACAAGGTCATTGACTGCAAAATGTGCATAGCGTCTGAAAGTACTCAAGTTTTTCTTTGTTTATCCTACCAGTGACAAGGTCTTTGACTACAAAATGTACAATGCTTCTGCAAAGTAATCTTATTCATTGTTCATCAACCTGAAGACGAGGTCTTCAACTACAACATGTACAATGCCTCTGCAAAGTATTCTAGTTCTTAAATTGTGTAATATCATTCTAACTTGGGCAGCAAAAGCAATCCCAAACTGTAATCTACCCAAGCTTGGATTGTCTCCTGTCTTCCTGTTATCTCCTTTGTACCTTAATACTACTTATTTGTTGTCATTGTCTGTTTGCCCTGACGTGATACCTTTGCAAAGGAGTCTCTGACTCAAAGGTTGTAATTCTGAAACTTTAAATAAATAAATAAATAACCAAGGGATTAGCGGGTTCAAATCATCAGATCTAGAACAATAGTTACTGTTGTAAAACTGTAGTAGATTGGACAGCAATTTGGGGGTGGGGCTGATGCAAAGAGCTTTTATGCAAAACAGGCCAGGGTATTTAGATGACAAAGGTCAAAAGAGAGCTTTTGAAGCTGGAGAAGACAGTGCCATGGTGGGTGAACATATCTGCTATTAACTCAAAATTGCCAATTTTGTTATATAAAATCAGTTTCATATTTAATTCTGAGTTAGGGCCTGATTAACTATTATGCCACTGTAACTGAGAATGGGAAGAAGAATATTTGCATAATTGCCAATCGAGTCATAGAAACATAGAAACACAGAAAATGACAGCAGATAAGGCCCACCAGGCCCACCTACTCTGCCCATTTTCGCTATCTACTGCAATACCACAGATCCTACTTGATTCCAACTTTTACCCTCTCTTTCTTATTGCTAAGGTTCCTTGTGCTTATTCCTTGCACTCTTGAATTCCCTGACTATTTTTGCTCCCACCACCTCCACTGAGAGGCTGTTCCATGCATCCACCACCCTTTCTGTGAAAAAATACTTCCTCACATTACCCCGAATCTACCCTCCTCCAGTCTCATATCATGACCCTTGTTCTTGAACATCTTTTTCTGAAAGATGCTACCCTCTTGTACCTTATTTATGTCTTTGAGGTATTTGAAGGTCTCTGTCATATCCCTCTCTCTCCTCTCTTCCAGGGTATACATATTGATGTCCTCTAGTCTCTCCTTCTATGACTTTTGATGCAGACCCTGCACCATTTTTGTTGCCCTTCTCTGAACTACCATTACCCTGTCTTTGTCCATCCAGAGATGTGGTGTCCAGAACTGTACACAGTACTCAGATGGAATCTCATCAATGATTTGTACAGTGGTATCACCACCTACTTTTTCTGCTGGTGATACCTCTCCCTTTGCATCCCAGCATCCCAGTGGCTCTCCCACAGCCTTTTCACAATACTTGGACACCTTTAGAAAATCAGATATGATTACTCCCAGGTCCCTTTCCCATTTGGTAGTGGTCAGTACCCCCATCACATACTCCTCCTCTGGGTTTCGTGCCCCAAATGCATGATTTTACACTTATGTGCATTGACTCTTACCCGGCCAGGGGCACTAGAGAGCTAGCTTCAGGACCAGAAGTGTTCCATTACAGTCTGACTGATAGCATCATAAAACTTAAAAATATTGATTTTAAGTAGTTTTAAAACCAGATACGATAAAATGGCTGAGTTGAAGGGGAGCCGAGAGACACTGAATTGAGATGGGACACCCTAACGGAACAATTGAGGGCAACCTCACAAACAATCAACTACGCTACAGGCCCAACAGCAGAATCTGGACCATGCAGGCAGTAGTACGAGCAGCTCGGGAGACCAGCCCCATGGGAATCAGTCCTGCAAGCCGTGAGGGACATGGATAAAAAATTGAAAAATCCTATACTGGATGGACTCACAGGATGCAAAATAGAGACAGCAGTCCAACGGCCAAAGAAGATGATGACAGAATACAAAAATTCAAACCAATTGCTCAGCTAACTTCAGAGAACTCACATCTGCGATCCCGCTTAGAATCATTGGAGAATGGTGCCAGAGTCATGAACTTGTGGATCACCGGCTTTCCAGAGCGGGCAGAGGAAGAAGATCTCCTGACACTTCTCTGAATATGGATTAAAGAAGCAAATGCAGGGCAACACAATTTAGACCCTGCTGATCTCCTGCAGGCATACCGGATTAAATTTTGGATGAAACAAATGTAACAAGATACCCCACGCATACACTTCTGCTGGTGACAGCTGGGCAGGCAATAAAGGACAAGTTGTTACACTGGGCTAGAAATGAATCATCTCTACAATTGAGGCGCATGATGTCAGGTTCTTTCCGGACTGGTTGTACACCACCCGGCTCAAGAAAGCAATACGATCCCCTTTGGCAGCAACTCAAGGCCATTAATCTGAGAAGAACAGTGCAATGAAGGGTCTAGGTATACAACCAGATAGTGGAAAGTGTCACCAGCTCCAGAAGTGAACCTTCACTGATGGGTACCCTTAGGCTGGATTCCATTACTGTGACTCAATAGGGGATGCCAAACAGCATACCTTTTGTTTCAAGAAATAATTTATTATACAGCCAGTCCATCTCTGCAGAATGATCACATCCACTGATCTAAAATTACAATTTAAAACCGTATTGTCACTGGGCGTGGTTTAGGGTAACACAATTTCAAGAAGGCCACAAGTCAGCAGCATAAAAATGCATGGTTGCATTTATCATTTTATTTTCATCAAGTAAAATATAGAAAGCAAAAGGATAAGTCAGACAACTGCTTATCTTCAATAGTTTCTAAGGTGTTTCTTCAGCCTAGTAAGAATCAAACAGAGTGAAAGCACACACTACCAGGAGGTATTTCACCTTCCTCAGTCAGTATTCAACTGATCACCCATCTGTCTTTTCTCAGCACTGAGGTAGGGCTTTTATAAGCTCACTAGAAGTTGGAAAACAATTTCCCTACCTTTTGATTAACACCAGACATAACATAAAATTAGCCACTAGGGGCCACTGTTGCTCCATACAGAACAGTTATTTGGCAGCCACCTGGAACACAGAAGAACTTGTTTACAATATTGGAAAGGTCAGAGCATTCTGTGCTCTCCTAAACTATCCTGCAGGGTCAAATTACCTCATGCTCTCTGCTGCAAAATATATATCTTAGAAGGAGGCTGCTTACATCTAGAAAAAACAGACACACATTTTTGTTATTCTTATATTAAAACTGCCCTCTTATTGTGTAACTGCACTCTTAGTTTTGTTTTAGGTTAATATGCACAGAAAGCTTTATAAACACTTCAGCACTTAATTTACAACCAGCCAACCAGCATGTTGGACATTATACAAAACATATAAACTACTTGGGGAAGAGGTTTTAATTTATCCCAGGGGTGTCCACTATGACAGGGGTCACCCTGTCACACATCCCCCATATAAGAGGCAACTGACCTATGGTTGTCCAAATCTCAACTAACACCCTGGAAGGGTGTGGAACTCAGCCCACTCTCACTGGATGCCTGTCTCAGGGTCCCTTTAAAAAAATGTGTAAAGTATCCTATTCATAACAATATGAATACCCTGAGACATTTTACAAGTTTACTACATTAGTAAACTACAAAGCATTGCATACATTTAGGAGAAAGAACCAGTAATGGCAGTTTTATGCCATCTACTGACGCTCCCTAACCAGATACACTTGAACATTTGAATGGCTAGACTATCCAGCACCCAGTAGAACTGTCTTTTGGGGAGAACTACCTTGCTCTGTCCCCACTTAGACATTTAAAGGTAAGCTAGTAACATACCATGCTGTATGCCTAACAGCCTGTCCTTAACCTCTGTGTTTATGTATCAATCTTATACATTACAAGTGGTGTTGGCCACCATTAATAATATAGCTCAGTATTGCAATCTAATAGTTTAGGATAGTCTGTTCCAGTCACATTTCACTTATGGCCATCTTATCTGGTTTTAAAAAATCATCCATGCCTCCACCTCTACTGACTTAGAGACTAAACTGCAGGTATTTATGTGAGTAATTGTTAAACCATATGTGTTGCCCCAGATGATCACGGGAAGGATTATGGTTGTTCAGAATCTGACAGAATTGGATTTGTTGGATACCAATCCATATTTTGATTTTGAGTTTTTGAAATTGAAGTCTGACAATCCTAAATCCTAAAATGGTCAAATCAAACTCAGAACTGGATTCGATTCCAAAATCTAATTCGAACCTGAAATCTGACTCTGCATGCAAAAAGTACTTTTCTGATCAGATTTTAAGGATTTTGAACTCCAATTTTGAATCAGATTTTCTGCAATACTACAAAATCCTATCAGAATAGATTTTGTAAATCTGAGCACCCTAGAAAGGATAAAACAGATTTAGTTAAATAAATGGGGTTGAGGGAGTAGGGATATGGGGGTTGGAAAAGGGGATGCTGGCTTTTTGGGAATGTGGCAGCAGGCTCAACCAGATTAGTTTTTATTATTAGGGCGAGTTTATATCTGGCAATTACATTATCATACTGCAATATTTCCTATTGTCATGTCTTTTAACAATGCAGTTGTTAGATAGATAGATACTTTATTTATAAAGTGCCTCTTCTTGAGGGTTGGAGCACTGTACAATTTCTTAAACAGCAACATCAAGAAATTTCCAGCAACACATTGTAGAATATAACAAATCTATCTGCTATATAAAAACATGACAGTTAGTAAAATATAAGACCTTCAATAATTATTTAGAGCATATGCTTGGTTGAATAGAAATGTTTTAAGCCCCTTTAAAGAAGTTTCAACTGAGGGTGCCTCCCTCAAATAGCTTTGCAGTGAATTCCACAGTGCTGGTGCAGTAATGGAGAAAGCATGATCTCCAGATTGCCACAACCTAGCCCTGGACACCACCAGGAGGCAACCCTTGAGGAATGGAGAGCACAAGCTGGGCAGTGGGGAACCAGGAGGTCTTGCAAATTGTCTGGTCCCCGACAGTGCAGGGCTTTATAGGCCAGTAATCCAACCTGTAAGGCAATCCTTCTGAAGGAAAGAATTGTTGAGTACCTGAGGCCAGTGGGGCACAGGACCCAAGGCAGCATGGTATCACAGCAGGAAGGTCATGTCAGAAGAACCTAATAGATTTCTTTGACTGGGTGACCAAAGTAGTAGACCAGGGAGGGACTGTGGATATGGCCTGCTTAGATTTTAGCAAGGCATTTGACACAGTCTCACACAAAAGATTAATATACAAGTTAGCCAGCCTTGGAGTGGGTCCCAAGGTGGTAGGTAGCCTGGATAAAAACTGACTGGACAACAGGACACAAGGGTAATAGTAAATGGAGTCCGAGTAAAGAAAGGAGGGTAACTAGCAGGGTACCGTGAGGGTTCAGTACTGGGACCAGTCCTCTTTAATGTCTTTATAGGTGACATTGGAGAGCACCTGAAGGAAAAGTATGTCTCTTTGCAGATGACACAAAGATCTGCAACAGGGTTGATACACAAGGTGGGGTGAAAAGGGACTTGGCAAGCTTGGAGGAATGGTGAAATATATGGCAGCTCAGATTCAATGCAAAGAAGTGCAAGGTAATGCATCTGGGATACCAAACCCAGGGAAGAGTACACAATGGGGGTGAGATAACACCAACAACAAAAATTGAAAAGACCTAGGGGTAATTCTATCAGATGACCTAAAGGTGGGCAAGCAATGTGGAGAAGGCAGTAAGGAGGGCTGGGAATATTGGGATGCACAGGAGATGCATCAACAGTAAAGCAGGAAGTTGTTATCCTCTGTACAGACAGTTGGTGAGACCCCATCTAGAGTACTGTGTGCAATTTTGGAGACCCCATCTCCCAAAAGACATAGACAGAGCGGAGGCTGTTCAGAGGAGGGCAACCAAAATGGTGCAGGGTCTGCACCAGAAGACATACAAGGAGAGACTAAAGCAGCTTAATATGTATACCCTTGAGGAAAGGGGGGAACATGATAGAAACGCTCAAGTATCTCAAGGGAATTAACAAAGTACAAGAGGGTAGTATCTTTCAGAAAAGAGATGTGCAAGAACAAGGGGACACAATTTGAAGATAGAGGGGATGGCTCAGAGGTAATGTTAGAAAGTATTTTTCACAGACAGGGTTGTGGATGCATGGAACATCCTTCCTGAGGAAGTTGTGGAGTCAAGAACAGTGGGAGAATTCAAGAATGCATGGGACAGACATAAGGCAATTCTAGTGGGTGGTAGGAGGAAGTAAGCTGTTGATTAACTAGAATCTGCAGCTATCCATCAGGTAGGAACTGGGCAGACTGGGTGAGCTAGCGATCATCAAGTTTTATGTTTCTATCCTCCACCTTATTGGCAGCCAATTGCAGTTCACAAAGGACAGGCATAACATGATCAAATATCGAGGTGCCAGACATCCTGGCGCCTCATTCTACACTAGCTGTAGATGGCAGAGATTGCCTCCAGATAGCTCAAGGTACAGAGCATTGCAGTAATCTAACCTGGACATAATGAAGGCAAGCACTAGTGTGGCAAGGTTGTCAGCTGGTATCAGGCCCAGATCCGGGTACTGTTCATGAAATGGTAAAGCCACTTTGATGATGGCTGACACCTGAGTATAAAGTGTCAGACAATCGTCAAGGACCACACCCAGATCTCTGACCTGAGTAGAGGGGGTCAAGGGATCAGCCCCCAATATCAAACCAGGGTAATTCCTAACCCTCCTCCAACCCGCATGACCAGGATCCACCACTAGTATCTCTGTCTTGTCCAGGTTGAGTCATAGCTATTTTGAGTCATCCAGTTCTGGATCTCCTTCAGAATGGTGTTAAGCAGAGGCCACAATCTGGTTTCCAGGTGCACAGGACAAGTATAGCTGGGTATCATCAGCATAGCAATGAAAACCCAGCCCATACCTGCTGATAAGGTCTCCTAATGACAACATTTGCACCATGAACAACAGAGGCGACAGGATCAACCCTTGCAGAACTCAACAGTGTAGAAGCATTGGGCTAAGTGAGGATAAATGCATCATCACCCTCTGCATTCTGCCTATGAGGTAGGACTAAACCACCTGGTTACATTGCCCATTAGTTCACACCAGTTCTGCAGCTGGTCCAGTAACACCTCATGGTTCACTGTGTCAAAGCCGCAGAGAGATCCAGAACAAGGATGGTACGCTCTCCCTTATCTCTTGCTATCAGGAGATAATTCAGCACCTTCACTATGGCAGTGTCCATGCTGTGCCTGGATCTAAATCCAGATTGGAAGAACTCATAAGTGGCAGAGGAGGCAAGATGAGTCTTAAGCTAGATGGCCACCACTTTTCTAAAACCTTCCCTAAAAGTGGTCTGTAGTTGGTGAAAACACTTCTGGTCCAGTAAGGGTTTCTTCAAAGGGTCTCACCAAGGCCTCTTTCAAGGCCATAGGAAAGACCCACTCCTCAAGGAACACCAGACAATCTCTGCAACTACAGTTCCAATCAGGCTAATGCAACCAACCAAAAGTTGGGTTGGACCTGGGTCTAGATCACAATAGGTTGGTTGCAGTCTCAAGACTGTCTCAGCTACTTCATCCACTCCAACTGGATCAAACTCACCCCATGCAAGAGGGATGCCCTAGCACATCACCAATCCAATCCCCAAGTTCTTTGAGCAACGCTGGAGGAGATCTCAGTCCTGATAGACGATAGATGTCATTAGCAGATAAGGGCCTTCGCCCACCTAGTCTGTCCATGAATGCAATTTTTTTTTTTTAGCAATTATTTTATCCACTTAATTGTGCTTCTTCAGGCTACTCTGGAACTAGATGGAGGACACTTTGTCAGCAAAGAACAGAGCAAACTCTTTGCACCTCATGCTTGAACTTGCTTCTTCAGTACAGAGACAGGCCAGATGTAACAACCTGTCCACTGTACGGAAGAGCTGAGCCGGTCTGTTCCTTGCTGCAGCAATCTCCCTTGACAGAAAATCCACCTTTTTCAGGAGATTGCCCTTTAATAGTCACCATATTGTGACCTCAAAGCCAATCTGACCTCCAGCAGCCAGACCTCCTCCAGAGTTGCTCCAACCTCTGGCTCTTTATCTCTAACTCCCTGAGTTTCCTATCAAACCAAGGGTGCCTCCGATGAGTAGATAAGGCCCAGATATGGGCGGGTGCAATAGAGTCAAAGGCTGCAGTGACAGCCCTATTACAGTCTGATACTACCTCTTCCATACCCATTGCACACAGTAGAGAGGATGGACTCTCGGGGCCCAAACCTGAACCTCATGGTGGTATGATCTGACCAAATGGCTGAATGACACATGAGGTCATTGACTCCAAGATCCAGTGTGAACACCAGGTTCAGTGTGTGGCAATGAGAATGGGTCGCTTGAGGTGACAACCTGCACACGCTAGAGCTTCCATGCTCTGCAGGAGGTCACAACCAAACAACAAGAGTCCATCATCAACCCAGGCATTGAAATCCCCTAGAACCAACCATCTGGGACTCCAATACCAGGCCAGCAACAAAGTCCCCACCTCCTGCAGGAATCCCCTCTTCCCGCCTGGTGGCTAGTATATTGGAAGGATCTTGTAGCCCATGCCAGGACTCCCCACATTGCAGCACTCTCAAATGACCTTGTAGAACCCACCAGTAAAACTGTGAGGGCTCAAGCTGACTTTAAAGCACATGGTCACTTCCCCACCTTTGCGATCCTTCCTTGGGATGTGTATCACAGAGTAATTGGATGGAATTGCTGCCTCCAAAATGGGGACAGTATTTTCATCCAGCCAGGTCTCTGTGATGGAAGCCAGATCTACCAAGGAAACGAAGTTCTCTATTATGGCAGTCTTTTCCTGATCGACCTGGTACTGCACAACACAGCCAGTGTCGGATGAGTGGTGGCTGCTGGACCAATAACCACCTGCCCACTATCTAGAGTGGAGCTCTTGGGTACTGTATGGGGACCAGACAGGGAGGACCCCTCTCTAGTACATTTCCCAGGGCACCCCCTGGACCCCACCACCCAAATCACTGATTCTTCAGCAGTCACTCGATAGCTCCTCTACCCAACCTCCACCCACAAGCAATCCTCAAAGCCCTGCATCTCCCATACATCTCTGCAGGTAAAGAGAGGGAGCTTAGAAGGCTGGAGCCTGCACATACAGGCCACTGAGTAACTGCACTTTATGGGTTTATACCCCTAACACATTCTTGACTGTCAGTAATAAACTTCAATAACCCAAAAGTTTATATATCCCAACCCCAATTAAATACCCAACCCACCCAATGCTCAATTTATCCCTCAGAAAATATACACCACTACCACACATCCGCATTTACCATTTACACACCACTCACTCAACCACAAACCAACACAAACATCCCCTCCACCCTGTACCCAAACTTTAACAAAACTGTTAATATCAGGACAGTCCTTATAATACTGATAAAGTCTGCAGTGCACCAATTTGTCCATAAAAATCTGATAAGTTCTTGAAAAGTTCTGTGGAGCTCACACTTTCCAATACAATGAAAATTTGAAGAGATCAAGTAACTCTCACTGTCTAGGTCAAGTCCAGCAAAACATTTGTTACCAAATGATCTTTCCTTTAAAACATGCTCTCTCACAGCCTCACTATAAAGACTTGTATAATTTTTCAAATGCTTGGGCACTCTCACTGCCCTTAGGGGTCAGTCTGAACCCAGAAGATCAATTTACAGTACCTCTAGTGGAGTGCTCACAGCTAGTAGGTGCAGGTTCCACAGTCAGATTAGTGATTACAGGCAAAATTGCATTCTTCACTGATGTTTCTTTTGGAATCCATTTCTTCCACCTGGTGCTAACTGGGTTCTACAGCTCCAATCCATGGCCAGCAGTTGACAGGAGGCTTCAGTCTCTCCTGCCACCATCATCAACAAACAGTCAGCCGCCATTCACACAAGCTGCAATAGGCATAATTGTGCTCTGGACCCTTAGCTGACACACCACAAACTCTGCCACCATTACAGCAATACCAGCAATACCACCAACTCCACCAAGTAGCACGGGAGTCCAGAACACGCCAGTCTTCCTTTGGAGAACCGTGAGTCCTCTTGTCTTCAACCTTCAACAGCTCCTCCAGGAAACGCATCCAGGGGTTAGAGGTACTTCCACAGAATCATCCAACAGAGGCAATCTCCACCAGGATGCCAATTCAGGAAGCACTCCACTAGTATAAGGTTAGTCAATTGAAACAGAAATGGCGGTATATTAAAGATGTATCACGTTACTGCCTAAACTACAAAACAAAAATCTAACCCCTAATCTACCCTTACTTTTGCCAACCTAAACTACACTTAAAATCCTAAACTTAACTCACTAACTCACTAACTAACCAAGCTAAAATGGGCTGCCAATAATATAAAAACAGTTAAACACTTTGCAGTGTAGTTGCTGTTCAGACAGTCAGCCCAGCGTAGCTGCCATCTTCATGTCAGTTGTTGGTCATACATAGATACTTAGGGCTAAATTCATGAAACACTTATTCAGTTGCATAAGAGATTATTTTACCTTTGCAATCCAAGAATAACATTTTAGGTATCATTTTTATATTTATTTTTACTTAATTCTTCTTTAACTTCACTTAGTCAACATTATCATTTAAACAGTTGAGTAAAACTAAAGTACAATGAAGCCATATAAATGCAAAATAATGCTGAAAACAGTTCCATGAATAGCGGGTAAAATAAAGCTAAAATATCATGTGCTTCACCAAAACTCATGAAAATGGCTCATAAACAGCTAAGGACAGATACAATTTATCCATCTAGTCTGTCCTGAATTTAATTTCCCACAGTACCTAAGTTGACAAGCTACCTGATTGAACTGCAGTAAACTGGCCGTCACCACAAACTTTACAGTTACAACAAATATAAAATAAATGTAAACAAAACTGGGGTCTTTTTATGTTTACTTACCCAGGAAATGGTTCCAGTGGTCCTTGGAGCAAAAGGGATAATTAAGCAAACTGCCAGGCACATTCAGTCCTGCTTCAGAGCATCTACTGCAACAACCTACAAAATGTAGTGGGACACTATTCAAGGAATACTGTGAGTATTAAGCAGAGCTCTCGTAGCAAATATTAGGGACTAAGACAATACTGTTTGATGTAATTTGACTCATGAATGGGTATTCATTCGTGTCAGTCATTCACCTGATACATCTGTGGATTCATCCTGGAGACTGAGACCATATGAAGGTACAGAATGTAAGAGCAGTTTTACTAAACTGAACTTTCATGACACAGTAGTAGAGTCAAACTGCACACTTGCCTCCACCAAAACACTGAATCTAAGACAGGTTTTAATTAGTTGTGTGGCATCAGTGAAAATAGATTATCAGTATATTGATATTCTGAATGCAAGACTTTCTGTTAAGAGAGACATAAACAGAATACAAGGATGTTCTTACTCAGTTGTGGGTTCAGGCCTCACCTATAAAACTGTGTAGAAGCTGTACCCCAGTATAAAACAAGATGCTGCATCTCAGTTGAACTATCTTCAGTTAATAAGTTGTAAAATAAAATAATTCACTAGCAAGGATAAAAGTGCAGTCTCAAGGCCTCTAAACTACTATGCAGGTAGGAAAGTGGATGCATAAGGCTCTGAAGAAAATGTTCCCACTTCACGGAGAATCATCACTGCTACTATGAGGATATGTTAGGCTAACAGCTTATAAACTGTGTTTGTGTGGATTTTTTTTGTCTATAAATGTATAGAACATCTAATGGTTACAACTGAATAACACATTTAGTGTTATTCACCACTAGTGAGATTCATAACTCACAAATCCACAAGTTAGTTATGAAGGTCTTAACACTCATGTGTGGAGATAATAAGCTATTGTTAACCTGTTTCCCTGCACATGTGTGCAGCTGCTTTAGGTTGCCCTGTGTAAGGACAGGTAAAGATCTGAGGCCTGCACAACAGGTCTGCAGCTTTACATGGACCTTACACAAAGAAAGCTATAGGTGGCAGTTGTTATAAATGTTTTACAAAAGGAAGAAATTTCATTACAAAAACTATGTTACTGCATCAGTTAGGGTCATAAAGTAATGAAAGTATGGAAATGTGGCATTAGGTCTAACTCCCATCCACCTCCCTAATCCATACCCTTGGCCCAAGGCTAAGCTACTGGTCCAGGATCATGTTACATGGATCTGCTGCTTCATATAGGGCCTACACAGCCCTGCAAAAGCAAGTTATGAGTGCAAGACCCTGCACCACAGGTCTGTTTCTTCACATAGGGCTTACAGGGCCCTGCACAAAGTAAGCTACAGGTCCAGGGCCCTGCACCACTGATATGCCGCTTCTTGTATGATCCACAGGGTCATGCATGAAGCAAGCTACAGATCCAGAACAATGCACCACAGATGTGTTTAGGGTGCCCAGGGCACTGCACAAAGAATGCTATAAGTCTCAGGCTGTATCTTATGAATCTGCTAGTTTGCATATGGCCCTATATCAAATATTACACCTATGGGCATGTCCCTGGACCTGTAGCTTGTTTTTGGGTTGTGGGGTAGGTGATGTGGAAAGGAATGGGAGTTAAGGCCAAAAACCCTTACACCACATTCCTGTACCATTGTTGCTTCATGACCCTAACTGATACATTCACTGAGTATTTTGCAAATGAATATTATAAGGGTGTGTGGTGTCCCTATATTAGGGTTCAGTAGAATGTTCAATGTTAAACTCTGATACTTATACCTTAATAGCTTGCTTGTCCCTAGATGGCATAACCAGAAATTTGGCATGCACATAGTTGGTGCAAAGATCTCTGGATCCTGCACATTCTGTAATGGTCAGTAGCTGAAACCTGAAACTTTCTGGTTTGTTACAGTTTAGCCCAAGGATGATTTTTTCATAGGTGTCTTACTGAAAAAATGTATACATTTTAAAATTAAAGAGGGACTCTGGCCAAAAGTGCTACATTATAGAATTAGAATAAGCATACCCCAATAAATCTCATACCAAAATCAGGTTGCTACATTACTTCATTTTAAAGTTATGAGCTATTTTGTAACCCTGATTTCAATACCTGGTCAAAAAGCCAGTTTCAGTGAAGAGTAATGATGATGTCACAAACAGAACTCACAGTCTAGTCCTCCTATCTGCAAGCTTCTAGGACCAGTTTCTCAAAAGTTTAAAGATCATGTGCAATGGTTTTCTCAAGTAAAACAGGCAGCACCATTCAATAAACATTGCTATAAAACTGTGTATGTTTCTGGTTTTGTAACTAAGTTGATAAATTCATATTTTAATGCCTTATTGGCGTGGTCCATTTCTCCAGGGTTGGTGGATGCTGAGTCAGCATGCCTACAGGCTGCTAATACCATTTGGGGTGTTACTCTACTGTGCTTGTTAGGAAGTTGTATTGCTACTAGTATTGTACTGTTGGTAACTTCATTGCTGTTTGTCAGTGTCTGCTTAAGTTTTAATAGGGGCCTTATACAGTATGTGTTAATTCCTACTAGTGGTAGAAGTATTAGCCCTGGTAAAATGATCATTTTAATATGGAGTACAAAATAGACGAGCCTGAATGTAGATCAAGTAACAGCCAGACAGGAAGAAAACACCGCTACTGCATAGAAGAAACCATAGTAAGGTTTCAAACAGCATCACCTCTCCCATCCCCATTTACAGGGAGCTGGGATAATTGTTTTAAAGTGCCATCCTGAGAAATCACCCCAATTGAATGACAGCTGTGAATGATCACAGCCTTTCACCACATCAGAGTTATCTAGTCTTTAAACCTCACAGCAATGTGCTATGACTCAGCATCCAGCAACCATGGAGAAATAGACCACAACAAAAGGCATGAAAAAGAAAAAATATCAACTTTGTTACAAAACCTGAAACACACCTAGGCCCAGATATTCGTGGTTGTGCATGGCGCAACGGTGTTGCACCATGCATAACCCACTAATGCACCCCAGTGTGATATTTAAAGTGAAAAGTGCGCTGCATTAAGTCCCAATGCGCCAGGGCCATCAGTATCGCATACAGGCACAGGTGGGTGGTGCCCATGCATAACCTGCACAGCCCGATATTCAGCCTGGGCCATGCAGAGTTATGCATGCACAACCCCTACCTGCGCCTGCATAAAGGTTACACCTAAAAAAAAGGAACAAGTTGAGGGCCACTCACAGGTGAGCTGCCGCATTGCAGGGTGCAATACAGCAGCTGCCACCTGTGGGTGGCCATCACCTGTTCCTGCTGCACCTGGCAGCGCCCCATGCCCGATCATGGGCATCAGTCATCCCCAAGTCCAATATCCCGGTGGTCCAGTGGACCGTGATGAGCCCGATCGTGTGGCATCACTGTATCCCCCAAAGTCCAATATCCCTGGTGGTCCAGTGGACTCACGGAGCCAATCACGGGCATCACTGTATTCCCCAAAGTCCAATATCCCTGGTGGTCCAGTGGACTGCATGGAGCCCAATCATGGGTGGCATTCAGCACCCCCAAGTCCGATATCCCTGGTGATCTAGTGGACCCCACCCACACCTGCCCACTGAGCTCACCACCCGCTCCCCCATCAGCGGCAGGTGGCAGCACCTACCTGCCTGCCGCCCTGCCACCCACCGACTGACAGCTTGGTAGGGCTGCACACCTTGAGTTCAGAGCACAGCCAATGGGCATGCAGCCCATACCATACTAGTCGTCCAGATATGTGAATGAATTCATTCACATATCTGGACTGACTAGATGGTATGGGCTGCAAGCTCATTGGCTCATGCTCTGAACCAATGGGCATGCAGCCCTACTGACCTGTCAGTCAGCGGGCTGGCGAGGCGCAGGTGAGTGGGTGCTGCCGCCCGCCGCTGATGGGGGAGCGGGTGGGGCTCAGTGGGTGGGTGGGGTGGGGGTCCACTAGATCACCAGGGATATCAGACTTGGGGGTGCTGAATGCCGCCCGCGATCGGGCTCCATACAGTCCACTGGACCACCAGGGATATTGGACTTGGGGAGGGGGATACAGTGATGCCCGCGATCTGCTCATTGTGGTCCACTGGACCACCAGGGATATTGGACTTTGGGATGAATGCTGCCCGTGATCGGGCTCCTGCAGTCCACTGGACCACCAGCTATAACGGACGCTTCTTTGTCCCTTATGGGACGCCTCACGATTGCTGCTGCAGGGGTGCCGTCCCCGACGGCCGTTGCCTGGCAGTGCACCAGGCACAAGTCGCCGGGATCGGGCGCACCTGCATGTTAATGGCATGTAAATGGGGCTGTAATCAGATGCAAATGGTGCCCTGTGTGCCTTGCATAAATTATGGCCCCATTTGCATGTCCCTTTGAATATCGCAGGTGCTGTGCATGGCGCAATGGCACTTGCACCACCGCATCTCAATGCTCCACTCTGACCACTTGCGCTGGCGCAGTGCCACTGCGCCATGCACAGTGGGGTGGCCAGGTGCGATATTCAAGCAGTTGCGCCCATAGCGCAGCCCGCTTGAATATTGCCCCGGCCACACGCATTCAGCAACAAATTTGAGTTGTGCCCAGGCTTGCGCCACAGTCTGGCACAGTTTGAATATCTGGGCCCTAGTTTTAAAGCAATGTTTATTGAATGGTTCTAGCTGTTTTGTTTGTAGTTGAGCATGATCTGTAAACTTTAGAGAAACAGATCCTATAAGCTTGCTGACAGGAGGACTAGACTGTGAGTTTAGAGATGGCATTAGCACAGCTCTTCACTGAAACTGGCTTATTTTCCAGGCAGTGAATTTAGGGTTGAAAAATGACTTGTAACTTTTAAGCAAAGTAACTTAGAGATCTCATTTTGGCATGGGGCTACTTGGGGCTAAGCCAATTCAAATTCTGAATTATTGACACCAGTAATTTTGACTGGAGTCCTCTTTAGAAAATAAAATGTAATATTCATGCACAAACAGTTAATTTTTTCACAAATGTTTCATAATTGGAGTTTTGTGAAACTGAAATACTTCACTTTCATTAGTCAGAATTCACTTTTGTGAGATGTGTTGAAAGTTAAGTCTGAAACTTATGTGGTCAACAGTGTAGGGTAAACAGTAAAGTCATCAAGTGATTTTGGTTAAAAATAATAGTTTTTAAATATTAATTAAATTAGGCTGTTGCATTTCATGAACTCGTGCCCTGTTTTCTTGAGTTGTAACCCTGTTTTTGTGACTGAAAAACTCACTTCTGTGAGTCTTAGTAGTCATAAAAGTGAGAAAAAGAACAGAAAATTTTGCACATAAAAAAAGTGTTGAAAGTTACGCCTGAAGCTTGGGTGGTTGACAGCGTAGGGATGTAAGGTGGATTCATACCCTTTAAAAAATAATGATGTTTGACTGAAGCATGTCACAAAAACAGGTCCTGCTCTTGTCACCTGTGAACATGTTTCAGTGACTCACAAAACCACTTTTGTATGAGACAGTCTAACCACAGTTTTGTGATACTTAATCTCAAAATGATGTAAACTAATATGGCTTTGTGGGCCATGCCTGAGGACATGCAGATGAAGTTCATTGCATATGCATCTGCTTGTGAGTGGCCCATGGGGTAACTCACAAAGCAAGCTATAGGTCTACTGCAGTGAGTAGCATCATGCAGCTGCTGCAGGGCAAATTGCTAAGCAAGATACAGGTCTGGTACAGTGAGTGTCACTATGCAGTGTTCATCATGGAGTGCAAGGAATGTAAAAGCTACTGTAAAGGTGTCAATTGTTATATATATTTTTTTTAAAACGTAAGGAAATGAATTGCAACAAATTATGTTATTGCATCTATTAGGACTGAAACACAAAGCATACTGAATAGGGAAATGATAAATCAGGGTAAAGTTGTCTGGAACCTTGGTGAATTGGTGGTGTGGTGTTAGCATTACTTCCTACAGTATATTGCCCTGTCATTTCAGACAAAATAAGACATGGCAATGCCTGCATAGGACGTCAATATTAGGGTAACACTGATACCATGTTCTATACCCAAAGGAACACCACAACACCAATTCCCCAAGGTATCAGGGACTTTTGATCCCTAATTTTCATTTCCCATTGTGTACACTTCTTGATTCAACCCTAATAGATGAATTAACATGTTTTTTCATATATATATATATATATATATATATATATATATATATATACGTATTAGACATGAGGAAATATCACATAAATGGGTCCTAGGTATAAAATATGAGCTTGAAGGTGAATGGCCTTTATGAGCTTGTTTGAGCCAGTTCATTATGAAATAGTGAGAGACCATCTAGTATGATATACAGTACACCATTTGCACTTGTTCATGAGTTCTGTTATGTTGTCAAACTCGCTGAACCATCCCAGAGATATTGAAATTGCATGTCAGTTGGAAATGCCATTTCACAGGCCCAGCAGTTAGAAGGAGTGGTTTGGGCTTGGTCAAACTCATGTCATGTCCAAGCAGTTACAGCTACTATCAGTGGTCTTCTTGGAACTATAAATATCACTGTCAGGATTGTGCTCATTTTGACATCTTCTAGTGGTTGCAACCTACCCAACTCAGAGTAAGGTGTATCAGAACTGTAGACTGCTTAACCATTTTGTCCAGTGGTTTCAAGCCATGAAACAACTCCACTTGCAGCAGGATTGGTTTGAACCCCAATCAAATTAATCCAGCCCTTCCATTATAAACACATTGCAATGCTCAGGAGATGCCTTGAAGTATTTCCATCTACTGAATGATATAGTGGTGCTCTGTTGGTGAACATGTGGGACAAGGTGTCCTTAGTCAGAAGGCATATACACAGTACTTGCTTATAGACCTTAAAAGCCTATGCAGGCCCATCTACAACTTATAACAATACCACAGGGACTTTTTTCATTATATGTACAGTATCATCAGACCATGGATTGCCTTCTGTTATTCAAGAAAGTGCACTCAACATACTGTGACTGAAATTGTTCAAGACACTGGTGTTTCAAGTGGGGAACAGGCAGGATGCTTTGGTGGTCTCTGTTACTGCACCTTGGTGGGTTCTATGTCATAACGGTGATCGGTTCAGTGATCACCGTTAGGACACTGTGCATCACCCAAATAAAAATGGCATTGTACATTCTATGGGAAAACAACGGCACCAACACAGATCTCTATTTATGGATTCCAACTCCAGGGGGTAGTGTCATGCATGTCAGGAGGGGGACTTGTAAAAAAATAAAACCACATTGACAACAAAACACTCCGCGCTTCCCAGACCTGAACCCTGTACCCTCCCAACCGTAGCCAGCCACCCTCACCACCACGTTACATGGCCAGCGCAGCCTTCTGCTGTACTGCCTCCACATACCTTCCCTTCTTCCATCCCCATGGTGTGGATCCAGTCACCCTCATCAGCTTCCTTTTCACTCATCACTACAATTTCAAGGTGGCCCACAACACGGTGCTGAGATTGAGTCGCTCATATTTGAGTCACTCAATCTCAGTCGCTTCTTTGACAGGATACCCCTGGACCCAACTATATCAACAGCAGTTTCAAAGACTGGGCTGTGCTCAGGGTTTCATGCATAAGCCACCCTTCCTTCCATCAGTTTCACCAGTGATGTATTCAATACAGTGGTTACCTCTGTTGCTTCAGGCAAGGTAGCTCATCATGATGTGGACTCCTTGAAGATGGGGACAAACTTCAGGAGGACTTAAGCAAGCTAGGCAGTTGGTGCTGGAGTTTCAGATTCAGTATATATACAGCCAAAAGCAAGGAGCTACACTTGGTTAGGAAAACATAGGTAGGACCTATATTCTGTGCGGGCTTCTCTTGCTGCAATTGAGGAAGAAAAGGACCTGGGGCCATAATAGACAAGTGGCTGAAACATGACTAGCAGTGCATGGCTGCTGTCAGGAGGACCAGCAGAATGCTGAGGTGCATTAAAAGTGTGGGTGACCAGCAGAACAGTGGAAGTAATCCTGCCATTTTACAAGCCACTAGTCAGGCCCTAAGTAGAGTACTACATGCAGTTCTGGCCTCCTCACTACGTACATGACATTGGGGCAATTGAGAGGCACAATGCAAGGCCATCAAAATGATCAGCAGTGTAGGAGACAAAGCTATGAGGAGAGGCTGGATGCCCTAACATGTTCATCCTGGAGAAAAGGAGACTGAGAGAGGATAGGATCTCAGTCTTTTGCATATGCAAGGGTGTCAACAAGCTTGAATAGTCAGAGATACTTGATTTGGTGCCCAGCAACAGGATCAGCTACACCTGAAGCTCAGAGATAGTAAATTCATGGTTAAAGTTAGGTGGTACTTTTCCTCCTAGAGTTGGTTAACCTATGGAACAGCCTAAGAACAGAAAGCATAGACATGAAGACAGTGTGGGCCTTTAAGGTAAGCCTGGAAACATTTATACTTACCATAGGAATCACTGGGTACCCTAGGTCATAGAGTGCATAGAATCCCTATTAAGTGGCACATGTTGACATATCACACTAACTTTACCACTGCATATGAAGTGGGAGCAGACATGATGGACCTATTGCCCCTTCTGACTTTAAATTATTATGCTGCTATGTTATTGTGTTGCAGGATGAAATAGACAAGCTGGGTAATGCATCACCTTGAATTAACGTGTCAGCAGAAAAGACAACTGGTCCGTCCAGTCTAACAATTTGGAGATGGTAGAGAACAGGATGGAGGCATCCGCTTATGTCTAGAATAAAGGTGAATGAGGCTGTAGTGCCTGAACATTACACACTGCTGATCTCGGAGGAGCTTGTGTTGTAGTTTGTGTATGCTGCTACTGAATGTTTATCAGGTTGTATCTGCAGAAGAGGTATTTACAGATTCCCTTGGTAGAGCATTCCAAGAACCTCCTGGCTTTTGCTATTTCTGCAAAACACTGATAGCTGACTCCTGCAGGACTCAAATCTCTTAACAGTCCAAACCAATCTGAATTTCTGGACATTCCATCCTTTATTACTAAAGACATTTGCAGGAAAACATCTATTTGCCTCATAGGTTTCATCTGTCCTGGCTGCTTTTCTTACCTTGAACTCAAGCTAGTGTGACATCAGAACCTGTGGCCATGGAAATGATTCTAATGTAACAAGCAGAGGAATGTGACTTCATGGCAGAACATGCAGCAGGAAGAGATAAAGCCTATAGGGCAGAAAGACTCTTTTGCAAATGTCTGTAATAATAAAACAATGGAATGTCAAGACACTAAAATTATGGGGACATTTTGTGTGACTGAGTTCTGCTAATGCCAACTATTTATTTATTTAATTATTGAATTTTGTTGACCTGGTAAGCCCACTGGGCCTAGAAGTCCTTTTCAGGGGTGACGGGAAGGGAGATACAAATGGTAAGCAACTGAAATTGAACCAGATTAAGCTGTCGGTGGTATTTTTAGTGAATGGGAGAAATGACCAGGACACTGGGAAATTCCTCACTCACCTCGGGGAATTGCTGGCTGTCAGCCATGATGGCCACTCTGTGTGCTGGTGGAGAGTACAGATGTTTTAGGAGCAGGAGCGGGCCTCCTCCTGGTCTCACTTCCTTTAGAGGCTGAAATTATGGAAATGGATAAAGCTATAGTCTGTGAACAAGTTATTGCATCTCGCTCTGAAGATTTTATTGACAGTAATGAGTTTCTACCTGCATTTGACAGTTCTCTTAATGAAGTTGTCTTGCACTCCTCGGTTGTGCAGAATGAGATGTCTCAACAGGAACTCCTGAAAGCAATGTGTTATTGTTAAACGGCAGACCTTGCCTGGTGGGCTTGTTTCCTTGAAGGCTTCCACGGCTCCTGTCAAAGCTTCAGGCCAGAATGACATGCAGCGTCAGCTGGTGAGTGACGAGCATCATCAAAGACTTTGGAGTAGTGGCCCGCTGGCTTAAAATGCTGCAGCCGCTTTAGTTCTATGTCTTCAGCCCTCTCCCGCCTGTTGCAACTGGCAGTGCTGTCACCGAATAGGGTGAGTGCCTATAGTCAGAATCAGGAGAGTTGTTTTCGCTATGGTTCTCTCAGACCATCAACGGGCAAACTGAATTCAGCGATGGATTCCCAGCGGCACTGCTACCGTTATTGCTCCGACGCCTTGCAGAGAGAACCGAGTAAAAGCCTGGATGTTGTACATTCTGCTTTGGGTAACCCGACTGTAAGTCCATCTCTCCTTCCAGGTACTCTTTCCATTCTGGCCCCTCTGCCCTGTGCTGCTTTACTGCTTACTGTGCATGATGATAAAAGTGCTCTAATTCTGCTAACTGCCCTGTTGCTGCTGCTGTGTCCCCCCTTTGATACTGCTACTATTCCTCCCAATTATGACAATCATATCTCTGTGTCCGGGGTTACTATTGTGGAGGCTTTCTGGGGGCTGGCTAAAAAATCTCCTGACTCACACACTTGGTCTTCTTCTCCTCCTCGGAAAAGCACTGGTGAAGCAGATGCTTTTGATCCCTTGAACATTCCTTCAGGGCTGCATTTGACTCAAAACCCTGTTTTGCTCTTGGGCCCCATTCCTTCTCCTGTTGCTCTTGCATCTAGCTTGCCTACTACCCTTCTCCTGCACAACCTGTTTCCAACCCACTGGTTATTTCCCTATTGCTTCTACCAGTATGCAGCACTTGTCTGATGCTCGGTCTCTGGATCACTGTCGGCATGAGGAAGTGGAGCATACACCTCAATTGAGACTCCCACTTCTACTTCTTCTGTGCACAATGACTCTCCGCCACAATGGGGTGCAGATTCCTCTGAAAATTCGGGGCCTCGTCCTAGAACTTATGTTGACTTTTTCCATGCTCCCCTCCAAGCTGGCTAAGTGAAGATATGCGTCAGAATAAGATATAAAGGGGACTGGATGTTTTTCTGATCGGATTTATATGGGAAATCTTTGGTTAAGGACAGTTTGCAGTTTTTATCTATGGACGGTATGCACTTATTCACACTTCTGGTGACTCTAATTTCAATCTCAGCTTTAAAACAGCTGCAGGCCTGGAACAATTTTGGGAACGCTATCAACAGATGAAATATACCCTTTGTGGTCTCCTTTTGTGACTATTCCTCTCTCAAAACCTGCTACCAGAACCATCACAGTGCTTTTCAAAAATGAAGGTGTGGCAGTTACTGACATTATCCAGTGATTAAAACTAAAAATATACTGTTTTGGGTCTCCCTGAGGCTATTATTGACTCTGAACAATTTTGGACTGAGGATTGGAAGATTCAGGTGTGATTGCCGTATTTAAATGGTGTGCTACAACATTTTCTGAGCTGTTTTATCTGGGCTGGGATCATGAATTTATCTTTTATCCTGGCCAACTTAAGTCCTGCTTTCGATGTGGAGCTCAGTCCCATTTGAGTAATGCCTGTGACAAATTAAAGTGCTCTCTTTGCTTGGGCATTGGTCATACTAGCCTAGGCTGTCCTAATCCTACCTACTGTAATCTCATTGAAACTTCTCATACCTTTCGTCACTGCCCTGGGGCTTTTCATAATGACCTTCTCAAACACAGGATAAACAGGATGCGACAGTATTCAAGGTGCAGCAGCATACTGCTGCTCAGCCTCCTCCCTCTACTGCCCAACCTCCTCATCCTTCTGCGGCCCAACTGAAGGATCATGGGCTTCAGAGCTACAGCCCATGAGGACTGAACCCCAGGACCTGGGCTCCAGCCCTGTACATGTTACTTCTCCTGTAATGGCTATGGGATTAGTGATAGTAGACAGCTCTACATCTGCTCCACCTCTTTCTGAGCCTGCGCAAGTGGCTTCTCCAGGAGAGGACGCCTGGGCTCTGGTGGTATTGACTTACCTGTTCTGGCTTCAGCAAGTGACATTCCTACAATGCCTCCTCCTGATGATGTGACTTGGTCCCTTAAACTTCAAAAATGGGTCACCAGAAATAGTTCCATTAAAGGTTCTGCTGAGGTCCTGCTTTTACCTGATACATCACGCCCAATGGACATAGTGCTGACTGCTAATTGGTGTGACACATGGACAGCCAGTTCTGAGTACACTATGATTTTTTGTAATATAAAAATGTGTTATGGACTGTCTCTCATGAGAGATGCTGAGACAGCATGTGAGTTCACACACACACACAGGTTTTAGATACAAGGTGTTACCTGGAAGGTCAGAAGTTAATTACAAGCTAGAACAGGCCTTAATCAAGGATCTCTTATTTATCTAAGTTAATTATAGCTGTAGTTGCTAAGAGGAAATCATAAACTTTTATGGTGTTTAGGGGAACAGTGCAGGTTATATGGCACCCTGATGCGAAATCATAAATGCTTTGATGAATGTGTGAAAGAGGATACTGCTTATAGATGAAAGGAAATTTATAGACTGATTGGGAAAGTCACATGGGGAAAGGAGTTTCTGCTGATGTAACCTTAATTATCTTACCTTCTAATATGATAAAATATCCTGGGTGAATGATTTTTCATAAACAGAGGAGGAGCTAGGTGACCTACACAAAGGGTTGGCAAATACAGTTTTTTTAAACAGTCTTCTGTTTTCCTTCAGGGACACTTTTATTTACACTCTGACAAAGAAACATCTTTGAGTACGTTAAGCAGGTATTTAGAGAGAAAAAATCTAAGTACTGTAGTAGGAATTGCACTGTTAAAACCTTGTTCTTTTAAAGATTGTATGGTTCTTGTGATATATAGTTCTGTATTTTATGGTTTAATACTTTTATCTATTTTAGTAAAACTCTATTTTAGAGCCTACCTGGTCTGTCTTGAATTTCTTTTCTTTAACAAGTGAAGTATATATGGTTAAAGCAGACACTGTGCCTAAACTGAATGGTGATACCAAACTGGAAAAGGTAAGAGAAATCTGAGGTCTTTATTAGAGTTTTTAAGGGTTCATTTCTGTACACCTGGTTAGATGCCCATAGGCAAAGATATCTGGTCCCCCAAAGACAGTATTATCTGAGCCTGTGCATTGGAGTACGCTAGCAAGAGGTTCACAGTTTGAATCCTTCCAGAACTGAGATCAAAGGTTGATTCGAACCCACAAAACAGACAGGAGGGTTACCCTGTTTCTGTTAACTGTTCACAAGACTGCACTCAGAGGATGGCACTTTGGGAGTGGAGGCTGGGAGAAGTGACCCTAGTTTAGAAAGCTGAGGTGTTGGCAGACTCAGACAGTGCACAGGAGTGACAGTAGACATAAGGTTTATTGTTAAAATGGACTTATGTATACTCAGGCAATACAGACAGAGGGAGGGTGCTAGGCAGGCAGATTGTCATTCCCCAGGGTATCGTGAGCAGTTGCTCAAGATTGCACATGATATTCCCTTGTCTGGTCATCTGGGAATTGCATGCCGATGCAGCAGTTGGCCCAGCATTTCTACTGTCCAAACTTCACCCAGCAAGTGAAGGAGTATTGCCAGTCTTGTCACGGTGCAAGAAATAAGGAAGGCAGGCAAGAAAACCCAAGCCACCCTGATTTCATTGCCCATAGTGGAGGAGCCAGAGGGTGGGAATGGATATTGTGGGACCTTTAAATACCCCAGCTCCTCAGGAACAGATTCATCCTGACTGCGGTTGGATTATGCCACCGGTACCCAGAGGCAGTTGCCCTATCCTCACTGAGGACAGACATAGTGGCAGATGTCTTACTTGGGATTTTCTCTTGTGTTGGGTTTCCACAGGAGGTTATCACCGATCGAGGGGTTCCTTCATGTTGCACTTGATGAAATGTTTATGGGAGAAGTGTGGGGTGGTGCAGAAATGCATGACACCGTATCACCCACAAGCCAATGGACTTGTAGAACAATTCAATGGTACCCTAAAGTCAAGGCTCAGGACATTTTCTGAGCAGTATGAGAGGGACTGGGAGAAATACCTTCCCCACCTGTTGTCTGCATACAGGGAGGTGCCCCAAGAGTAGATAGGATTTTTCCCCTTTGAACTCTTATATGAGCGCCTGGGTACATGGCCCCTAGACTTGGTCCAGGAGTACTGGGAAGGCAAGCATGCCACCCAGGGAACTCCATTGTGGATTACATCCTTAGGTTTAGGGAAAGGCTGAAGGAGCTTATGGGGACAGCCCAGAGCAACCTCACAGCTGCCAAACAGAAACAAAAGTGTGGTACGACCGCAGAGCCAGAGCTCTCCTCATACAAGGTGGGACAGGAAGTCATGGTCCTTATTCTGGTCCAGAAAGACAAGCTGCAGGCTGAGTGGGCAGGACCGTACAAAGTGGTTAGGAAGGTAAATGATGTGAACTACGTTGTGGAGTTTCCTGACTGAAGACAGACAGAAAGGATGTGCCATGTCAACATGATGAAGCTATATGCAAATAGGGCTGACATGGTGTTTGCAGTGTGTAGTCCTGGGGAGGAGACGGCTGAAGGAGACCTCCTTCTGATTTTCTGGAAGAAAGTAAGTGGGAGTTCTCTGTGGAGGCAAAATTGTCTCCCCAGCTGGCCCCAGACCAGATCCAGAAAGTAAAGAAGGTTTTAGCAGACTTTGCCCCTTTGTTTAGCACCAAGCCTGGACTAACCCCTTAGCAACACACAATATGGAGACAGGGACACAGACGCCTATACGGGCGGACAGCATATTGAGTGTCAGAGGCAGTCCAAAAGGACATTAGGAGGAAAGTGGAGGAGGTGTTGGATTTAGGGTAATCCAGAGATCCCACAGCCCTGAGCCTCACCCATAGTCCTTGTGCCTAAGCCAGATGGCTCTACTCATTTCTGTGTGGACTATCAGGGACAGAACGCATGATCACGAGTCTGGCGCCCACCCAATGCCCTGGACGGACAAACTCCTGGACAAGTTAGAGGGGCACCACCTTACGACTTCATTGACCTGACCAAGGGTATTGTGCAGGTAGAGCTGACAGACAGAGCTAGGGAGAGGTCAGCCTCATCACTCCAATAGGCTTATTTGAGTTTAAAGTAATGTCTTTCAGAATGAAGAACACCCCGCCACTTTCCAAAGGTTGATGAACCAGGTGTTAAATGGTGCTGAGGAGTACACTGTGGAATACCTGGATGACATTGCCATCTTTGGTACCAGCTGGGAGGAACACCTATCCCACCTTAGGGAAGTGCTGGACAGGATATAGAGGGCGGAGCTCACTGTCAAAGCCGAGAAGTGCCAGGTGGCCATGGGAGAAGTGGCATACCTCGGGCATGTGGTAGGCCAGGACAGCTCCATCCTAACCAAATAAAAATAGAGGTAATCCAGGCATGGCCCAGACCAGAAACAGGTCAGAGGTTTTCTAGGGACAGCAGGGTACTACAGGAAATTTGTACCCAATTACAGTGCCCTGGCTGCTCCCTATCTGACCTAACAAAGAAAGGATGCCCAAGAAAATTACCTGGGGCCCAGCCTGTGAGGAAGCCTTTTCCAAACTAAAGGAGGAATGGTGCAGTGCTCCTGTTTTGACAAGTCCTGACTATAGCAAAACCTTTATAGTTCAGACTGACACCTCAGACATGGGTATTGGGGCAGTACTAAGACATCCAGCCAAGGGACAGATCACCCAGTAGTGTACCTGAGTAGGAAGTTACTTCCGGGGAGCAGGAATACTCACTGTGTGGAAAAAGTGTCTTGCCATAGTGTGGGCCCTAAAGAAATTAGAGCCATACTTATGTGGGCAGCATTTTGTGGTGCAGACTGACCACAACCCCTGGTTTGGCTGATGCAGATGGGAAAGAACAATGGTAGATTGCTAAGATGGAGTCTTGCTTTGCAAGGTATGATATGACAAGCGTACATAGAGCTAGAGCCAAAAACCAGAACTCAGATGGTCTATCTCTAGTATACGAGGAATGAACTGATTTGGGAAGCTCATCCCATGCCTGAGATAGACCCCCAAATTCAGTCTAGGTGGAAAGGACTGTGACACGTGGACAGCCAGTTCTGAGTACACTATGATTTTTGTAATATAAAAATGTGTTGTGGACTGTCTCTCATGAGAGATGCTGAGACAGCATGTGAGTTCACACACACACACACATACAGGTTTTATATACAAGGTGGTACCTGGAAGGCCAGAAGCTAATTACAGGCTAGAACAGGCCTTAATCAAGGTTCTCCTATTTTTCTAAGTTAGTTATAGCTGTAGTTGTTAGAGGAAATCATAAACTTTATGGTGTTTGGGAAAGAGTGCAGGTTATATGGCACCTGGTGCGAGAAATCATAGATGCTTTGATGAATGTGTGAGAGAGGATACTGCTTATAGATGAAAGGAAATTTATAGACTGATTGGGAAAGTCACATGGGAAGGAGTTTCTGCTGATGTACACCTTAATTATCTTACCTTCTAATATGATAAAATATCCTGGGTGTATGATTTTCATAAACAGAGGAGGAGCTAGGTGACCTCACACAAAGGGTTGCAAATACAGTTTTTTAAACAGTCTTCCATTTTACTTCAGGGACACTTTTATCTACACTCTGACAAAGAAACATCTTTGAGCACTTTAAGCAGGTATTTAGAGAGAGACAAATCTAAAGTACTGTAGTAGGAATTGCACTGTTAAAATCTTGTTCTTTTAAAAGATCGTATGGTTCTTGTGATATATAGTTCTGTATTTTATGGTTTACATACTTTTATCCATTTTAGTAAAACTCTATTTTTAGAGCCTGTCTGGTCTGTCTTTGAATTTCTTTTCTTTAACAAGTGAAGTATATATGGTTAAAGCAGACACTGTGCCTAAGCTTGAATGGTGATACCAAACTGGAAAAAGTAAGAGAATCTGAAGTCTTTATCAGAGTTTTAAGGGTTCATTTCTGTACACCTGGTTAGAGTGCCCATAGGCAAAGATATCTGGTCCCTGAAGACAGAATTATCTGAGCCTGTGCATTGGGCACGCTTAGCAAGAGGGTCACAGTTGAATTCTCCAGAACTGAGATCAAAGGTTGATTCAAACCCACAAAACAGACAGGAGGGTTACCCTGTTTCTGTTAACTGTTCACAAGACTGCACCCGGAGGTTGGCACTTTGGGAGTAGAGGGCTGACCTGCTGAGTGGGTTTGTGACAGTTGGTATGCTGGCTAAGAGAAAACAAACTGAAGGGACATAAGATGACTCTGATGCTTCCTCGTGGCTTCTTCCTCTCAACCTGATCCTATGACTGATTCTGAACATGTTCTAAGTGACTCAAAAACCTGGCAAGAAAAGGTGTAAAGAAGATCTCCTGGGAAAGGGAAGAAGTTGTGATCTTTCTTTCATCTTTTCTTTTGGCTTTTGATCTTACTTGTGGGACATTGAAGGTTAATAGCATTTGGAATCCTAGGAGGCGGTTCCACTTTTCTATATTACAATCCCTTAATTTGCACATTCTTTTTACAGGATACCAGATTGTATACCCTGGATGATACCGGAAGGCCTCACAGGAATGGCTGCATGGGCTTTCCTATTGGTCTTTGCTGGAAGAGCTTTGTGCTGGGGATGGAATTTTGTTTAATAATTTGGACTTTTTGTTACCCATTTGATTGATTTGATTCAGGGGTCTTGATTTTGGGCGATGATTATTTCTAATCAAGAATGGAATTGATTAATATTTATAACCCCCAGGTTAAAATGCATAGGGTGGATGTTATGAAAGCAATTCAGCCCTATTTGCATACTATGAAGTCGGTTTTGTTTGGTGGGACTTCAATTGTATTCTTTCTCTGTCAGATAAAACTGGTCTGATGCAGCAATTATACAGTGATTCAAATTTTTGAATAAAATGTGTGATACTGCCGATTGAAGGATGGGACTTTCTATGGTCCTCAACCTCCTTCTCACACTTTTCATAGGGGACAATCCTCTTCTAGGATTGACCTTTTTCCTGTCTGATTGGTTCCCTGTAATCGAACATTGGTCCTCCCTATTGAAACTTCCGATCACTGTTTATTACAGATACATTTAGGTTTACCTTGGAATAAACCATGTACCCATAATCATTGGAAGATGAACACTAAACTTTTAGAAGATGCCCTTGACTGGCATGATTTAAATTATGTTCTTCAGGCACAACTTTCATTGTTTGAGCTATATGATGATCCCATGTTGTGGTGGTTGGACACCACTGGAAATTAAGCGTTATTGTCATCTGAAGTCTAAAGTTAGACATAAAATTAATTATCTACAATATCTGGATAAAAGGCAGCATTTGCAAAAACTGCTTTCCTTACAATCCGACTATGGTTTAGATTAAACATCACAAATAGCTCAAATTAAAAAGATATGCATTCCTTCCAGCATGATAGGGCCACCTAGCTGTTTATGGAACAGAACTTTGGTATGAAAGGTAATGCCCAGTCTGTAAATCCTTGTGACTGTTGTAAACAAAGGGTGGAAAATAAATATATGCCATGTCTTAAGGATAAATCTGGGGTGGTTTCGACTCTAATCAGGCTATTTTGAACATTGTAGTTGAGCATGCTTATTCTATGTTTGGATGGGATGCTCCTGTTTTGGAAGATGTGTCTGGTCTTTTGGGCAAGATTACTCTCCCTGCATTATCAGAAGTGGACAATAGAGACTTGATTAAACCTGTCATAGCCTCTAAGTGCACTTCTTGATACGGCAAATGAAAACAGGGTTACACTGGGCCCTGATGGCATTCTGAATGAATTTTATAAAAGGGTATAGATATTCTCTGTCAGCCACTAACTATTATTTTTAATACTATTTTACAGAGTCACCATTCAGTTCCACCTACCTCGGCAGATAGTTTATTAATCTTTTTACACAAAAAGATGCTAAGGAGGATATCACTAATTGGAGACCCATTAGTTTGATAAATACTGACTGGAAATTGCTTAGTAAACTACTCCGTGTTAGACTGTCTTGAGTGGCTGGTGATTTGATCCATCCCACTCAATCCTGTCCATTCCACAGAGGTCTGTGTTAGATAATCTCAGGTTAATAAGAGAAATTTTGATGGCCCTACTGCAGGAGGTTATGTTCTTAGTCTCGATCAAGCGAAAGCCTTTGATCTAGTACCCCATTCTTATTTGTTTTCTGTTTTACAGCTGTATGGTTTAGCACAAACTTTTTGTGCACTGGATACAAATATTGTATCATTCTGCTTTTGACTCCTTTGGTTAATGGCCATTTAGGTCCACATGTTCCAATTCAACGGGAGTTAGGCAGGGTGTCTGCTGAGTCCTTTGCTGTATGTCTTCATGATTGATCCTATACTGAGACTTTTAAACACTAATCACCCTATTCAACACATGCTAAGTCCCACTGGTACAACATTCCCATGTACAATGGCTTATGCTGATGATGTCTGCCTTTTGGTAGCTGATCATGGCTCTGGTGCTTATTGCACTTGAGAGGATACAGTCCTTTTCTGCATTTTCAGGATTGCAAATTAATAAACAGAAATGTAGAGGGTGGCTATAGCCATTCGGCCTGAACTTCAGGTCACCGAGATAGCAGGGATATAGATCCATACTGACATGATTCATTTTGTTGGGTGTTTCATTTGGGGAGTAGCTGCTGCTGAAAAGAATTGGATAGCAAAATTAGAGGAAGCTGAAAAGAAAGTTAATAAATGGAAGTCTTATCCTATGACTAGGTTTAAGATGATATATCTGTTGAAAACCTATATTGTCTACAGACAGTTAGTGAGACCCCATCTGGAGTACTGTGTGCAATTCTGGAGACCCCATCTCCATAAAGACATAGACAGAGTGGAGGCTGTTCAGAGGAGGAGCAACCAAATGGTGCAAGGTCTGCACCAGAAGACATATGAGGAGACTAAAGCAGCTTAATATGTATACCCTTGAGGAAAGGAGGGAGAGGGGACATGATGAAACTTTCAAGTATCTCAAGGAATTAACAAAGTACAAGAGGGTAGTATCTTTCAGAAGAAGAGATGTGCAAGAACAAGGGGGCACAATTTGAAGATACAGAGGACAGCTCAGAGGTAATGTTAGAAGTATTTTTCACAGAGAGTTGTGGATGCATGGAACAGCCTTCCTAGGGAGGCTGAGAGTCCAGGAACAGTGGGAGAATTCAAGAATGCATGGGACAGGCATAAGGCAATTCTAGTGGGGGCAGGAGGAAATAAGCTGTTGATTAACTAGAATGTGCAACTTATCAAGTCAGGTAGGAAAAATGGGCGAACTGGGTGAGCCAGCGGTCCTTATCTTAGATTAATTTCTATGTTTCTATGTTTCTATTGTTCCTATTTTTTGACATTGAGTTCTGTGTTCCTCCCTCTTAAATTTGAAGTTAGACTCAATAATATTTTTTCAATTATTATGGGGAGCTGGTTTGAACCCGTCAGTAGATCTGTAACTTACTGACCAGTTAAACAAGGGGTCTGAACATGCTCAATCCGGTGTTATTCTATTTTTCTATCTTTATTTATTCTAATATCCTTCCTCTTCTCATGGGGAATCAGATGGATTTGGGTGTTAAGTTTAAAAGCTAGATGCTTATATTTTTTACTAAATGGGAAGCGTCATGTTGGGGACCATTTAGATTGATTCCAGACAGTACCTCTCTTTATTTAATTGAGGTGTTTAAAAATTAAACAATGGGATGTGACCACTCACCTCTGTCAAAGGTTGAATAGAAAAACTTTTATAATCATATTTTGGAGAGGCACTTCTCGACTGGGCCTTGTTTCCTCTGTCCTTCCACTATTGAATCTAAATGGTTACTGGCACAGCTCACTGAGGTTAGGGTGCCAGGAAAGCTATGGGATGCTGTATGGATGTGTTGCCATGGCAAGTTGAATGTAAAGAGTAATTATGCTATAAGCCAATTGAGGATAGAATATGTATTAGTGAGTCATGCATTTTGCAAGTAGAAACAATGCAGCATTTGTTTTTGAATGTTCTTATATTGTTTTATTTTGGGAACAATTAGCTCAACAATGGCAATTGCTTCTCTTTTGTACTGTGTCCTATTCAGAATTGGTTTATGGAAAATATGGGCCTGCATGGGCTATGTTTCACCAGGGGACTTTATGAGTACTTTTGCAATAATAAAGTGGAGCATTTGGCAGACTAGATGCAAATTTGTTTTATATCAATGTTTTGTACCTCTAAGTGGTCTTCTAGCTACTGTTACTAAAGTAGTTATTTTTATTTGAAAAGAGCGTTCGCATTGCCTCCTCCCATACTTGATAATTGGTGGAGGCTATCCCAAAATATTGTTTGAAGAGTGACATGAATCTGGTCTCAGTATAGGCACAAGGGTTCTTCTGCATGATGATTGATGTTTTTTTTCCTTTTATGAGCTTTGTTTATGTATCTTCTTCATTTGTTTCTTTTTTTCAGGTGCCAGAGTGCCATTGTCATAGATTTTAATTTGTTTTTGACAGAATATCTCCTTCTGTTTTTCTTGAGTATTATTGTATTGTTATATTTCTTCTAATAAAAAATTCCCCTACTCTTTTTCGATAAGTGCCATGGGATCTTTAGCATCCACCTGAACTACCACCAATCCAGGCAGATGGGACCTCGGTTTACGTCTCATCCGAAGCGACACCTCAGAAGTGCAGCACACCCTCATGCTGCACTACAGTGTCAATATTGAGATATTAACCCAAGTGCCAGATGTGGGAACTGAACCCACAGCCCTCTGATCTCCCTATATAAATGTGTGCTGGAAATCAAAATAACTTTAATGAAGGACTCCCACCATGAGTGAACCCCTGCCAGTATTCAGGGTGCCTGGACTACTGTGACCTGCTCTCAAACTAATGGTGCTTCCATTTGGATCCTTCAGTGGGAAGTGTTGTTATTATTGATGTGTTGGTGGTTGTACTGAGTGCAGTTTTGTCCCAGGTGCTTGATGGGGTTAAACATCCTGTCCCATATGCCTCACACTTACTGTTGTATACAGACTGTGGTTACCCCACAGGAAAACATTGAAAAAGCACACAGAAGTGCACCCAAAATAAGCTAAAATAATACTGTACTCACTGAACCAATGTTTGTAGCCAAAGGTTCAGTTTATAAAACAATGACTGGACAAAGAGCACATATGAACTAGCTTCCTAACAGTTCACAGAATGTCACCTCTACTTCCTCAGAGGGATGGAGCTCTATTCCATAAGTGTTTCCTACACACCAAAAATTAAAGTGACTGCTAATAATAATTGTATTTTTGGAGCAAGCACTGCAGTCTCATCCAGTATGGTGTTCCTTCATTGTGTTTCTTTTTTGTTGTTGATTTCTTTATGTGCCTCCATGCCAATTGGCCCCATCCACTGGTCCCCCAGCCCCAACACCCCAGTGTCCTCTGGGACTTACCTTGTCCGGTGTCTTCCCTCAGGGCTTGCCCCTGGCAGAGTTGCAGGGCCCCATAGGCGCACCAAGAAAGGATATGGAGGTTGCCAGGACATGCCCAGATAGTTAGGTGCGGGGCCTGCAGAGACTGGTGTCATCCTACCAGTCAGCTGTTTTTCCTGTTTCTTTCCCCAGAGGAAGTGATGTGCAATGGCACCTATGGCAGGGCTGCACACCGCTTATGTGCAGTATGCTGGGCATCTGCCTCACCTCTGCTCCCCCATTGTGCAGTGTCAATATGCCAACCCACAGCTTCTGTTATGGGCCAGGCTAATGCCAGCCACTGATCCCTCCCTCCCGGAGGAGGAGGCAGTCTTTGGGACACTCGATCCTCCTCCTCCCCCTGGCCAACCCTCTGACTCCCAAGGTCCTCCTGACCTCAGGTCATAGACACCACAAGTGGTAATGCTACTGTTGTGCCAATGGACTGGCCTTTATTGTGTTTCTGAATGGAAAACCTTGGCCTGCATGTGGGTCATGGAAAAATAGCACTGGTACCTCTATGCATCCCTTCATGCTCTTCCATCCACCAAGTGTTAAGCCTGCGGCTGCTCATGCCTAGTATGCAGTAGAGGCTGCAGCAGTTATCATTAGTCCTAAATCTTGAATATCTCCAAGCAGTTCTGCCTGGAAAAGAATAATCAGGTGGTGGGCCACTTACTGAAGATGCTGCTGAGTCCTACCCTCCCACAGAGTCAGACATGGACAAGCTGCAGTTGCACATTTATATACAAATTGAATGTTGGTTATTTTGGTATACATGCTGGAGACACTGTCAGTGTCTGATCCAGTTTTGGAATAAAGGACTCATTATGTGACTGACAGCTAAGCAGTTCCATTTACAGCATAGGTTCTGGAGGTGCTGAAATTATACAGCAATGAAGGATGAGCTTTCGTTTTGGAAACTTCTCTGCTTAGCATGGTGACTGTGGTCTGTTATTCTGAATGTGTTCAGTTTTATTGCTAGTCCATGCAGGAAACCTGGGGATGGGTAAAATCAAGCAGCTTTGTTGTGCAATTGGTGGGAGATCTGCAAATGATCAAGACAGTGAAAAATTTGTTCAGAACTGCACTACATGCCTTCTCAATGGCACATTTGGTGCCTAAGGCCATTGCAGCCAATACACTTGGCATCCTGTCCACAGACTAGGGTGCAGCTCGATATTTGTGGCTCTGTTACACCTCTCTCACATGAACACTTTTTGTTGGTCCTTTACATCCTGTATTCCAAATGGTTAGAGATGATTCCTGTGGCTCTTCCATTATGGATGTTATTAATCACCAGTTTATCCTGTTTGTCCTGTCACTGAGGATTGCCAAATACAGTTGCAGCAAAATACATGATCAGATATTCCTAAAATCGATGTGATACCTCTAGAGGAATTCCTTGCCAGTCTAACTCTCTGCAGTACTACAGTAGGAAATCTGGAGAGAACAGAGAGAATCTCTTTAGAAATATTGTGAAATATCTGGAAATATCGGACCATGCCTTTTGCTGCAACCATTCTATTATCACAGTCAGTGGGCCACAATTTCTTCTGAGGAAGTTCCAGCAGTTTCCTCTAGCTTAGAGTATTGTTCAGCAAAGTATTTCTTACTATCATCCAGATGATTCTGGAACCATAGAATGCTTTACCTGTAATTGTACAAAGTTTGCAGGTGGCATGTGCAGATGGATTATTGTTTTGGGATACTCTGTTCTATTTGGCAGAATTATTGGACAGCCCCCTATGTTCCACTGCACAGCTCAAGACCAGCCTGCCTTTTATTTTAGTGCATGACCAGTTGGCTTTTCTTTACCATGGTACCATTGCCTAGAGGGCTGTAAGGAGTTGGAGGTGTTACCCAGCAGCATGGAGGATCGACAGAAGAGAATAAACACTTAGAGAGTTGCTACGTATTGAGCAAAGAGTCAGCATTTTCTGTGGGAAACTGGATTCTTGTGGCCCATGTGTGAAATTTATCAAAGAAGGTTTCACCATGGTCAGCCTTTATAGGTGGTTAAGCAAGTGGTTCAGCCTTATTTGTGCATGTGGATGGAACAAAGTGGCATGCCAGTAGCTTGTAGATGGTGTCCATGATAGAGTTAGCACTCGATGAGGCCCTGTAGACAGTGGATCACACTGACGGGGGTAAATTGCACATTTTGGATGGCTGAATTAAACAAGTCCCACAGCATGCAGTCTGGGTACTCGAAAGATCCAGAGCTTTGCAGACAGTGTGACATAATGTATTACAAAACTGGATTTTATAAATGGGGAAAAGTATAGTTTTCTATCTTTTGGGAATTAGAGGCTCTAGAACACAAGTGACATGTGACTATGTAGATTCCATGGTCATGCTGGTCTGTAGCAGTGGAGTGTTTTGTAAGCTGCATGAACTAAAGCAGGTTGTGTGCTTTGTATCCTTGATTGTCTGATACATACCCCCACTTGGAAGCCATTAAAATAATTAACTGGAAGCAAAGAGACATACAGGAATGCGGTGCTGCAAATATAACACCCATGTTTAAGAAAGGATTGTTGAGCTGCAGTACTGTATGACTTGGATCTTACTGAAAATAGAAGTTTGCAGCTCAGCTGGGCTATTCTGGTAAATAAATGTGAATAAAGTAGGTACAGACCTATAAGCCTGACATTGTTGGTTAGGAAGAAATTGAACACACATTGATCAGGGCAGAAAAGGGGCACAGTGCAAACTATAACTAAATACAGTGTAAAATAAAATCATTGATATGGATTAGACACCATAAGCCTCTCAGTGCTTGCACAGCCCGATGCCTATGGCACCAGAGTGAAAACAGAAATGGGGACCTGAGGACTACATGATGCCCTCGCACCTCTCTGGATGCACACGCCACCCAGACTCTTCAGTGCAATCTGGATATGCACTCTGGGGAAGGATGGCCCTTCCACTAACCTAGCCACAGGGGGATATTTGTGGGGACAAGTGCTGAGGATGGGACAGAGTAGCAACAGGGGTAACAAGTTATATATAAAAAAGACAGAAAGTGGTACAATATGGTGTGGTGTGGTACAGAGACGGTACAGCACAGTATGGTATGGTATGGTATGGTGTGGTATGGTAGAATTATCATAATACATTATAATGGCTTTTGAAGAAAAGACAGAGGTGATGGTAAGGTGTGACAGGTCAGGATGGAGTGAGGTTAAGCTGAGTGCCACAAGGATCAGTTTATAACTTTGCTTATTTTATATTAAATGACTTAGAAAAGAACATGTCCTCAATACAGAGGAAGTTTTTTTATTTTTTTATTTAGTTGTTTAACCAGGAGTAGTACACTAAGCTGAAAGCTTTTTACAGGAGCGACCTGGGAGCACAGGGAAGTTAAGTGACTTGCTCAGGGTCACACAGTATGCAAGTGAAAGCTGTAGGATTCAAACCCAGGTCTGGTCTGCTGGATGTCACCAGATTTGCAGCTCAGAGCCTTAAACCACTGCACTATATGCTATACTAAGTTTATAGATGTTACAAGTATGATAAGTGGCAACAGATTCAGAAAGACAATGGGCTGCATTTTCATGACACTGGTGTGGAGCTGCACTGGGGACAATGTTTTGCACAGTGGTCTGAAAATTTAGACTGTTTTTTGCTTTAAGTGGCCAAAAATAATGATTATTGCTGTAAGACCAAATAAGGGTTGGTTCATTTCCCTAGGGTTGAAATACAGAGGAGGCACACTGATGATTTTGAGAGGAACAAAACATGTGTCTGTGTTTTGTTCTCAACCTTGCAAGATTATGTGAGGCCATTTGATACTGTGCACCCCTCCCAAAGCAAAAACAGTTTAAATGATCATGAGGATTGCACAGACATTCCATAATACTTGCATTATTGGGTGATGTGTTAATTGTATTTAATGGCAAAACTGTTCTCTCCTATCTGCCCTGGATTGTAAAGTGCACATTCTTCGATTTAAGAATTAGCATTTATATAGTGCTTTTCAAACACATTGCATCCCAGAATGCTTTAAAATCAATAAGAGACTGGTAGTGTAGTGACTGCAAATGTGTAGTTTGCATATCAATACCCACACACCGTCTTGGATGACTGCATGAACTAGTTTTATGGGACAATAATGTGAGCCAGGACAGTAGGAAAAACAGTCCTGTGAAAATGCCTTGGATGCTTTTACTTCCACCTAGATACCCACCAGGAAAACACAAGGGATGGAGAAGGGACCTTAGTTTAATGTCTCATCTAAAGAATGGCACATCCAGACTGTACAGCATCCCTCCCTCCCATTTATGGAATGAGCCCAATTCCGTTATGGGACTAGAGCTCACAACCTTCTGGCTCAGAGGTGAATGTGCCACCAAATGAGGCATGCTGATGTCAATTTGTAAGAAAGGCACCGTATAACACCAGTTTTCTTTCCATCCTTCATTCTGCTGCCTCCCCCATATGCAGCATACAAGAAGGCACAGTTATCTAAACAGTCACTCTTCAAATATTGGGACATTGTCTGGAACTCTTTCAATAAATGTAAACTACTGCACATTTCATATACTTCTTTAAGACTATAGAAAGCCAGTGGCCAAAAGTAATGATTATTGCTATAAACAGTGCACATGCACTTTTAAATGCCAAACTAGAAAAGCGATAATGTTAGCTGCCAAGTTTAGAGAGCAGCAGCATTTTTTAACCATTAATCGTATCTGCTAAAGGAGCAGCATTTGGGGTCTTGGCTCATAAAACTCCAAATCACAGAAATCTTGCAAACTTGAAGATCTACCAGAATAAACATCATCTGAAAGTTTGAAAGTTTTCTGCTATGCTATGTGTAAACTACCAGCAATTATAGCAGAGCATTTTGGGACCTACATACCATCCATACCATGGGAAAAACACACTGCTTTCTCCAGCTGTAAAGTGATTTGCCAGCAGCCCAATGGCATGCAACAGGAAGTGGCTGTCAAGTATGTGAAAAAAGGCCTAACAATTGCATTTAATGGTTTTTTTTTATTTATTGAAAAGTTTCACCAGGAAGGAACTCTAAGCAACAAGTTGCTAATTTCAGGTGTGTCCTGGGGGAAAGGGAGGGACTACTGCATATTCAGCATAATTATCATATATACTGGAATTGCATTGCAACAGCTAAAAAGAGGTTACATTTAAAGTGCTTAAAATTAACTGTTAAATACAAAGAGACCACTTACTCCACAGGAAAAGGGAGGCAGGAGAAACAACATTCTTAGACAATTAACAGGATATATACATGAATATACCTTTAACATTTAAGGCTGAGAGCTAAAACAGTTGGCATTGCATAAGTATTTACAACTATATACAGAGTTGACCCTGCTGTATTAGGTAATGCAAAATCAGGTTGCAAGTCAGTAAACAGTTAAGTGACTTAGTGAAATCTAGGAGGAGGAGGGTAAGGGAACTTAGCACAATTGCACGTGTGAGGAATAAAGTTCTGTAAAGATGTAGAGCTGGACAAAGGGAAGAGGAATGTTTAACTGATGAGAAGCAAGTCCCACAGTTTAGGGAAGTAGTAGGAGAAAGCAGCCTGACCAGTGGTGGTAGCTCAGCGGAGACCACCATGATCCTGGGGTCAAAGGATTTCAGGAATGCAAGGGAGGAGAAGGAGGGATAAGGAGGAGGAGAGATAAGAGGTAAGAAAACCAAACCAGAATTTATAAATAAATTTAACAAATGGGAAAGCCGCCTGTTTGAGAGAAGGAAAGGCAGGGCTTGGTAGAGATCACAGTGGTGAGTGAGAGGCAATGAGTCTAAAGCAAAGTGACAGAAGAAGTGGAAGAGGGTGTCCAATCTGATTAGGTAAGTCTTGGGAGCAACACTATAGACTACATCATCATAGTCAAATACAGGGAGTATCATGTTCTGGACAAGTACACGCCTGGATGATAGTGGTATGCAACTGTACTGTGCACCTAGTTTGGATACAGTTTTTCAGGATGGTGTCACATGCCCCCAGAAAAGTTGAGGTGTTGGTCAAGCCAAACCCAAGGTATCTAAAGGAGGTGGTGTCCTCAGAGTTGTCCCATCAAGGGTGTGGAAGGAGGGAAGGGAGGAGAGTCATGTGAGTCTCTGCCTTGTGCCAAGGACATGGAGACTGTTTTTTGGTGGTTAGAGAGGAGTTGATGTGAGCATAGCCAATGCTGAACCTTATCGAAATCACGCTGGAGTTTGGATGCAACATCCATGGTAGAATGGCCGAAGTATACAGGACAGTGTCATCTGCATACATGTGGATGGAGGTTGAGGTGCAGACTGATGGAAAGTCATTTAGAAATATAGAGAATAGGAGGGACTGAGCACTGAGCCCTGAGGCACAGCAGTGTTAATAGAGAGAGGGGTGGATATAGAGTCTGCAATTTAACTGACTGAGTCCCACCTACAAGGTAGGTCCCTGAACCAGTTTATGGCTGAGTCCAATAGTCCAGCAGATGAGAGACTGTTTAGAGGAGGGGTGGAAGACTGTGTCGACACCTTAGCAAGGTCAATGAAAATAGCTGATGTGATTAGGCCACGATTCATCCCTGAGGATGGAGTTGGTGAGCCTACTGTAAGTAGGGAGGTAGTGGTAGAGTTGTACAGAAACCAGATTGGAAGAGAATGAAGAAGCAGGAGTCTGTGAGGTAAGAAGAAAGTTGTGAAGAGTACTATGCTCTTGTAGCTTAGCAAGGATAGGGAGGAGGGATATAGATAGGTAGTTAGTAGGAGAGGAGGGGTCACCACCCTTATGGAGTGGAAGAACAATAGCATGCTTCCAGGTGGAAGGGACAGAAGCTGAAGAGAAAGAGAGAGTTTAAGAGGTCAGACAGAGGGAGGCTATGTGTGGGCAATAGGTAGAGTAATTTATGGTCAAGCCTATCAGGCAAGCTGCCTTTGAGGGATTTAATGCAAGGAGAGCTTCCAGAGTGGCATCAGGGGAAACAGGGTGAATGAGAAGGAGGCTTGTTTAGAGGAGGCAGTGTTATTAGGGTTAGAGGGTAGAGGAAGGGTAGAGGAAGGGTAGAGGGAGGGGTAGGGAGAGATAGAAGGGCAGAGACACAAGAGGAAAGTAAGCATTGAGTTGGGAGGCAATCCCCTGGGGGCCAGATATTATAGAGTTATTTAAGTTGAGTAGGGTAGGGAGTTTGGGGAGAGAATACAAGTGGACAACCTTTCAGAATTTGGAGGGTGATTAATATTAGATTGAAAGTAGATTGGAAATATTCAGCCTTAGCAAACCTAGTGGCCTTGGAACAAAGAGTTCTGAAGTGCATGGCAGTTTGGGAGATCACTAGGATGCTTTGAAGTTCTATGTACCCTACAGGCTTGGTCAAGAACATGTTGGCAAGCCAGTAATTCCAGTGTGATCCAGAGGAGGGATGTCCATGAACTCTGGAGTGCCTGAGTGGGGCATGTTTGTTACAGGTATGTAAGAATTTGCCTTGGAAATACTCAATTTCTACATCGCAGAGAGTGTTGAGGAGATCAGTCAATGGAGGTCAGGTCATAGGGGATGAGGTCCAGGGATTTATAGGATCTGGTTAGTAGGATTTTGGGTGGGACCTTAGGCCTGTGGACTTTACTGAACCATGTAAATCATATGACAGTCACTTAAGGCATCGGGAGAATACCATCTGAGATGACATGGTGTGGATGAAGCGCTGAATCAATGAGAGAATGATTTAGAGTTTTTGAAGGAGGTGGGTGCTGATATACTTAAAACACAGTTTCTACACAGTTATTTTCTGGTGTGTTGAAGGGATTGAATGTATACTGATTCATCTTCAGGCACTGAATGTAGTAATTGGAGCTGTCTATTCCCTCCCAAAGTTAAATCAGCTGCATTCAAACCTTTCTCCCAACTTATATCTGAGCATGTTAAAAACAGAATTTGATTCTGGTGGAGATTTTATGGCAGCTTGGAATGGGTTAAGGGGAAAAAATTGAAAAACATTTTTAAATTTACATTTAAAACAAATTATTGACACCCCACGTGAAAAAGTAGACTGATGGGATCTGGTAATATAATGGATTTGATTTTCATAATACCTGATATTGAATTAATAATGAAGGAGGTTTATCCACCAAACTGAGGTGACCATAGTGTTATTTTCTGTAAAGTTAATCTAATAGGTAATGAACTACCGTCCCTATCTCCCCAAAATTATGAAGAGAAGCTTTGTGAATTATGGTCCCGCAACTTTTACGAAAGAACTAAACACTTAGGCCCAGATATTCAAAGGGTTTGAGCCATGCGCATTGGGGTTGCGCATGCGCAAGTCCCAAACTGCGCCATTTTTGCGATATTCAGAAGGAGGCAGTTAAAGCACCGAAAACATGCTGAGCAAGAAGCAATGAAAATGAAGGCATGCGAACCTGAGGGGTGGATCCATGCATAAAGAGCGCAATGCGATATTCAAAGACCTGCGTGATGCGCAACAGCGCACAGCCGGAAACTGGCGCACTAGCGGAAATGAGCCAAAATAAAAGGCCTGGCGAAGCGGCGCAAGAACGCTACCAGGCTGCCAAGTGGGGAGAGAGACAGAGACAGAGACAGAGAGCAAAGAGCAGGCAGGAAAGTGTGGCCCATGGTCTGCAGAGGCCAGTGGGGGTGCCCGTGCAGTGGAAGTGGCAGTCAGGACAGTGGGGTAACACAGCAACACCAGCCGGGGGCAGAAGGCAGGAGATGGACATGCCAGTTTCCATGGAAGCTGTAATGAGGGGGTGAGAATGCATGCTGCAGGGGACGGGCCTGGAAGGGGCCTGCCGGCGGTATGTTTCTGACAGGCGGCACCGCGTCTGCATCAGCTTTGAGATGTACACAGATGTAGAGATTGTGGGCTGGTACCGCCTGAACAGGGCAATACTGAGATGGCTCTGTGAGCTGTGCAGTGATGTGATGCAGGCACCCCCCACCACGGAGTCACGCCTGTCGGTGGAGACCAAGGTGACAGCCTGCTAGTGCCTACCACCACTGGCACCTTCCAGAGGCCGACAGGGGACACCACAGGCATCACACAGTCGGCCACGTCACGCATCCTCACCCATTCCTCGCGCACTGCCGCCATGCCGCGGAGTACATCCATTTCCCCAGCACCGCGGCAGAGCGTGCAAGCAAACATGCAGGAGTTCCACAGGGTAGCATGTATGCCTGGCGTTTAGGGGCCATAGACTGCACCCATGTGGCCATTCGCACACCACCTGGCCCCGATGGCCGAGGCATATCGAACAGAAAGGATTCCCCAGTGTCAACTGCCAGGTGGTGTGTGATGCCACTGGGCGAATAATCAATGTCTGTGCCACACACCCTGGTGGAGCACATGATGCCTTCATATGGCATCAGTCTGCACTATGCCATCGATTCGAGAGTGGGGACATCCTCACAGGACATCTAGTGGTGAGTACACATGTATGGAATGCAAACCGGGGCAAGGGTGGAATGCCACAGGTGCCATGGTAGTGGCACACAGGGAGATGGGCAATATGGACCTGAACATGACACTGATCTCCACTATCTCCACACAGGTGACTGCGGATACCCACTCTGTCCCTGGCTGCTCACACCATACCGGCGCCCCATGACCCCAGCGCAGCTATGCTATAATGAGGCACATGCCGCAACATGCAACATCATAGAGCTGGTGTTTGGGATGCCAAGGCACACTTCCATGCCTAGACACCTCTGGTGGTGCCCTACAGTACAGCCCCAAAAGGCCTGTGAGATATTCCTGGCCTGTTGCATCCCGCACAACATGGCCAAAGACCATGGGATAGCCAACCAGGTTGAACAGGGGACAGCAATGGGACGCCAGTGGCACCGTGATGATGATGATGAGCAGCCCCCCTAGGACGGAGGGACCCTCGACTGATCCGCAGGCCCAGCTGCACCGGGACACCATCACAGAGGAGCACTACCACAACACAGGTAAGTCAAGGGACATGTGCAACCAACACTTTCCATGCACAAACCACAGGCACACGGGGAACACACCAGGGTGCATGACAGTCAGGGGAGTGGAACGGTCCAGGCATACAGACACACCATCAGGGAGGGGTGAGCACTCATATGGAGACACACACACCAGGCACAGAGCGCATGGGCAGATGCACAGCACTGCAGAACCAACATTGCAAACACACAGCACCACCGACCACCCCCCACCCGTACTGTCCAAGCATCGTGTCAGATGCTGGGCACCCTTGCACCTTGGTGTACAGTGCAATGCAGGCATCATCATGCACACGCACCTGTGGACAGCAGTTGGGAGGGTGTGCAGGTGGTCCGTGTGTCGGTGTTGTGAGCAGAGCACCCAGCAGTGCAATGCCCACCATGACACACATTGCACACATGGCAGCACCGAGACAGGGCCTGCACTGGGAGACAGCTCAGTCATGTAGCACTGTCCCATGGCCACCACGGATGCGTGGCAGCCCCACCATGACCTAACAGCATGGGCAGGCTGAGCAGGGCCACATGGGGTGGCACTGTTGCACCACCAGGGGTCCCACTGCGTGAACGCAGCCTTGCCCGCCAGGGGTCTGCAGCATGCCGAACAAACCTGCACCAGGGGTGCTCGGGATGCCCTGACAGCAGAACCCGGCATCGACAGGCCTGATGTCACACAATGCCGGAATGGGGAGTGGAGAGTGCACTGTGGGGTGCAGTACAGGGGCACCTGAATGTGTGCCCATGCGTCCCTGACAGAGACCATTGCCTGGGTCAGCCTGTCAATGGCGGCGGTCACATCCGTCCCCGCATACTGACCAGCTCGGCTCGGTCCTAGCAGCACCCTGCTGCGTCTGCTCCACAGACACAGACAGTGCCTCCACAGACCTTGTAACCCACCCCTGCGTGCCGTACTGATTCCCGCAGCAGGCGGGTGTGCGCATCCAATGGGTATTGCAGTTCAATGCATTCTGACCCCAGGGTGTGTGGACAGTTCTGATGCACAACACCCCTTGAGGGTGGGCACTGTTTGCCAGAACCAGGAATGGGCGGCACAAAGGGCGGTGGACATGTGCCACTGCTTGACACTGTACCCCAGACCTGGTGTGCGACTGCTGCTGCTGCTGCCCTCCAACCGCTGTGCCCCCAGGTCCACCTGTTCCGCGCTGTGCTGGCAACAGTGCAGACACCTGCACAGCCACCAGTGCTGCCCACTGGTGCTGACAGGTACAGCCTGGGACTGTGCCAGCATGCTGGTACATAGTTTGAACCAGAAAGGCCCAGAGGCATGTGCTGGTCTGCTGTGTGTCCGTCATGGGACACACAACCATCACTGCCCATTGCAGGTCTTCTGTCCATCAATGGTGCAGGTACCTGCTACTGCCATGGTCACGGCGTGCTGGCATGCTTGCATGCCAGACTGCTGAGACACAGGCTGCACCCCCGCACCCATATCACTGACACCAGAGTTGTCGGCCCAGCCGTGCATGCTGCTGCAGTGCCTGCTGGCTGGTGGTGGAGGTGGATGGTCCCTCCCTCCATGTCCAGCAGGTCAGCATCACTGTCTGGACCCACCACCACCGTCTCCTGAAGCACGAACAGGATCTGTAACAGAAAGAGAGTACATGTGAGTGCATGTGAACAACCGCCACCCCCAAACACCAACACCATGTCATACGTGCAGTGATGGGCTTCCACCTGTCTGGAATCCTCCGCCTGGTATGCCCTCAATGGCGCTCGGCTGCATGGCTGCGACCAGTGTCTCCTCAGTTGGGGTCAGCTCCAACACCACTGGCGGGCCCCCGCCAGTGCCAGCATCGTGCCGCCCTGAAGGCTGACACCTTCTTCAACCTCCTGCGGTCTGTCCCCATCTTTTCTTGCATTCCTGCATGGAGCGCTAGTGGCTTCCTGCAGGTTAACGACCCGAGCGCTACCCTCCCATGCAGTCAGAGTGGGGGACTGAGGGTGCCCTCCATCCACTCACAGTATTGGCTCATCATCCGGTAGGCCTGGAAGAGGGCCTCCGCCTCTACTGCTGTGAAGTTGGGCCTCCTATGCCCCACCGTCCCTCACCCTCACCTTGGCCTCTGCTCGGTCATGGCGATCTGTATGGGTGGAAGTGGACACCTGTCACTGTGCAGTCTACAGCATTTCCCCATGAGCATTGTCCTGAACATCACACAGCATGCAACTCACCTCTCACCTGCAGTAACCGAATCTGGCCAGCGCAGCCCACTGTAACACATTTATAGTGCAAACACATGCAAATTAGAGTGGAGCAACTTTAATGACATGCAACTGCGCCTACCGCGCCTTTGAATGGCTGATCAGATGATTTTCATGTGTCAGCTGAATATCGCGAATCTGTGCTTGGCGCAATACAGAAGAGTCGGCTGAGCCAATGGCGCAGATCTGTGCCTGTGTGGTACACTGCATTGCGCGATGCCCAGATAGCTTACGCATGCATCTGTCACGCTGCTGATGTGCTGAGCGCGATCGGGAATTCAGAGCCATGGCTACCATTGTGCCAGTGGCGCTACAGCACTGGGACTATATGGTACTGTGGCACCAGCGGCTGCTGCAATAGTCCACTGTGGCACTGGTGCGCAGCTGGTCGGTCGCCAGAGGATGCCTATAGTACGCTGATGGCGCTGTGCGTAGGCCTTGCATCATTGCGCATGACCTTGTGTATGCCTCTTTGCCCCGCGCTGTTCGCCTGCCATGTGTACGTCCTATTGCGCTGTCTGGTGACAGCGCCATGTGAAGAGGACAGCGCTGTTCGAACAGCGCATTGGAGCCTGTGGTGGTCTATTGCGCAACATCTCCACGGGTTACGGTGCAGCTGGGCCATATTGCCTGCTGTAAACTTGCTACCATGGCTAGGAGGAGGGCTGTAAGTTGGAGCCAACTGGAGGTGGCCAACCTGGTGGCCCTAGTAGAGCCCCATCCATGAGGCACTCTATGGTGAGGTGCCCCTGCCATAGCAAGAACGGAGGTGTGGCGGCAAGTGGCCACTGACCTGGTGGGGGTCACTGGACGGTGCCGGTCTGCTGAACAGTGCCGCACTGGTACAGTGACCTCCGCCGGAGGGAGCCAGATGTGTTGGCAAGGCTGCGGGCACGTGCCAGGTGGGGTGCGGTGCCCAGGCCAGAGGGGTGTACCATCTATGCACCTGTATTATCTGTAGGGGTGTGTGTGTTTTGGTGTTTGCATAGGTGATGGCTAGGCCATGGTTGGCTGTGTCAGTGTGTGCAGCTGTGAGATGAATGGGTATGGCTGTGTGGGCAGGCACTCTCACTGGGGCAGGGGCACTCTGCTTTGAGTCACACTGATGTTTGTCTCAACATATGTCTCTCACAGGCCGGATGTGAGGATGCGGGCCCAGGTTGATGACGGCCATGCCAGGGACCCGGGGCCAGCAGGGGTGGCACTCCAACAGCATCAGCAGCGCAGCAACAGCGACAGACTGAGCTGCTTGAGCAGTGTGAGTATCATGACTTCATCGATGCTATTGCATGTTGGGGAGACCAGTAGCCCTGCACAATACAACCATGCAGGAAAGGGAGATCATAATTCCACTATACAGGACACTAGTGAGGCCCCACCTGGAATACAGTGTACATTTCTGAGACCATCCCTACGTAAGGACGAGAGTGGGCAGAGAAGGTTCAGAGGAGGGCAACAAAGATGGTGCATGGCTTGCATCACAAGTCCTATGGAGACAGGTTGAAGGACCTGAACATGTACTCCCTGGAGGAGAGGAGGGAGAGGGATATGATAGGGACATACAAGTATCTTACAGGGTGGAACAGGGTGCAGAGAAACACTATTTTGAAGTGCAAATGATGTTCCAGGACTACAGGGCATGGGATGCAGTTGGCAGGTGGACGATTCAGAGGAAACATGAGCAAGACTCTCTTCACAGAATGGGTGGAGTACAAGTGGGACACCCTGCCAGAGGGAGTGGTGGGGCTGACACACTCACAGGATTTCAGACTGCAGGATAGACATACGGTATTCTTGAGGTCAGGGTAAGGGCAACAGACTTCTAGGTAAACAAAGTAACTTACAGGCTGAAATGCACAGACTGTGTGGGCCATAGGCCCTTATCTGCCACACTAGCTATGTATCTATGTCTGTAGGCACGACACAGGTGACATGCATCACTGTCCAGTTTTACAGCACATCTGTGTATGCATCACTGGTGGTCCATGCATGCACTGGGCACATGGTTGGTAACTGGCACCGCACCACATTGCCACATCACTTGCCAGCTTTGTTTGTGCTGTGATGGACATGGGCAGTGTGTGTGTGCAGTGGTGTGCATAGCTGGTGCCGCCTGTTTGTGTTGGCCATGTGCATGTTCACTGTGGGTGGGTGCATGCCATCACAGGTGCGGGACATTGGGCTATATGGCTTGCAGGTTGGGTGGTGTTCAGGGTTGTGGTCAGTCACAGCCATTGACTGTGTTCCCATTTCCTAGGCCTTGAGGTTCTCCAGCGGATGGCAACAGATGTCAGGGCCATCCGACAGCTGGTGGGGCAGAACTCTGACATCCTGCACTTTATTCACCGCCATGGTGTACAGCGGAGGCGGCACAGACCTGCAGGAGACCAGCAGGAAGACGGGCGGCCAGCTTGCCCATGACTTCTCCACCTTCCCACTTCTCCCATCCCTACCACCCTGCCTTCCCTCTCCAAGTTTGTAATCCCTACCCCTTGACCAACCCGACCTTGTACCCATCCCCTTGTAAATAGTTGGACTTGTTTTGCTACTGTTTATTGTTGTTTAATACATGTTTATATTTTTATATGAATAATGTTTGGTCTGTGATTTGCAGCTGCCTATGGGTGCCCAGTTGCAGGGGTGTACATGCCATCTGGGCTGGTATGGTCCTGGGTGTGTGTGTGTGTGTGTGTGTGTGTGTGTGTGTGTGTGTGTGTGTGTGCATGGGAGGTATCTCCAGCATGGAAGTGACTTTCAGTTGGTCTTACCATCTGCTGCCACCCACTGCTGGGTGCACAGGTGTGTCTGGCTTGTAGGCTTCTGTGCTGCACGGGTTGACATGTGCTGGGGGATGCATGGTTTCTGCAGTGCCAGTCACTGCACATAGGTGGTGTCTTGGGGTCACAGTGCAGGGTGTGCTGTGCATACGGGGGCTGATGTGCACTGTGGTTGTCAACCCCTGTTTGTGGCACTCTCAGCATGCCAGTGGTTGTGCTGGGGTGTCATGGCTCTGCTATGCTGTGTTGGCTTGTCCCCATGGGCAAGTAGGTCATCCGTCCCACCCCAGTGATGATGTTCTTGGGTGTGCAGATGTGGTGTGGGTTCTGCAGTGTGTTCCTGTGCCCATGTGTGGCATGGCTGGCGGTGGGCCCCAGCCTGCCTCCCTGGATGTGCAGTTCCATTGCTCTGGGGGGCTCTGCTTGCGCTTTGGCACCTCTGGAATGCTCAGCTGGGCTGCCCTGATTGTGCCATAGCACAACATTTCGGCTCAGCTTCTCCTTCCTGGTTGCGTTATGGCACAGTATGTGCGATATTCAGGCGTTGGTTGCTACGCAATTTGTTCTGCTCCATGTTTGAATATCGCACCTGTTGGCTTTCGCCCAACTGGTTTGTCACACTCACTGCTGTTGCACTCATTTGGGCGCCCAGTTTGAATATCTGGGCCTAAGTATATACAAAGAGTAGTGTTAATTCCAGTTATTGAACTGGCAATAAATAAATTTACTGAGACCTTTTAAATGCTTACAACAAGTGTGCCCCATTAAGAGAGCAAAGAAACAAATACCATCGCTACCATGGTTAATTGATCCTATAAAGAAATTAATTAAAGAGAAGGATAGATTATGGAAAGCTGCAAATAAGACTTTGGATAAAAAATATGGGGACAATTTAATATGTTAGAAATAAAACAAACAGTGAAATTAAGAAATTAAAAGGAAATACTGTAGACAGAATATTCAGAATACAACCAATCCAAAGCATTATTGGAATCTCATTAAAAGTTTAGTTAACCCTGGGATGAGACACAATAATATTAAAATGGTGGAAAATGGTACAAGTGTTACTCACGTTAGGGCAGCAGAAATTTTAAATAACTATTTCATTAATCTACCAGATTTAAACTGGAATAATAATTGTCATGTCTCGGATTGTCTCAAAGATAGGATAGAAAAACAAATATGTCAAACACTCCAAGCTTTAGATTTAAAAAAATTACCCCAGGGAGGTTATTAAGGAAATAAGCAAATTAAATAACAAAAAGCAGAGGACTTAGATAATACAGAAATATGTTTTTGAAGGAGGTGCTGTACAGTAGTTGCAGGGCAGTCTTTAGCTGAACTGTTTAATTTGAGTCTAACTCTGGAATTTCCAAAAAATGGAAAATGGCAAAGATCATCCCTGTATTCAAGGGAGGAAGCTTCAAGTCCATCAAACTACAGATCTATCGTGCTTTTCCCAGTAATCTCAAAGCTAATGGAGCATTCGGTCCATTCCCAGCTAATGGGATGTCTTGAAAATATAATTAACTCCTATTCAGTATGGATTTAGAAAGGCAGTCCATGGAGACTGCACTCACAGATTTTCTGGACCAACTAGCTTCCCCTTGGGAGAGGAGTGATCTGTGGGCACAGTCTTCATGGACTTTTCAAAGCTTTTGATTTAGTAAATCACAAACTGTTATTGGAATCCCTTGAAGCTATTGGGGTTACAGATCAGCCAATAAAAAATGATTTTCCTCATACTTAAAAGAATGCACTCAGCTGGTTTCTATTGGTGGAATTAACTCAACCTTAGCCCCTATAACAAGAGGTGTCCCCAGGGCTCAATTTTGGACCCTCTAATGTTTTTGATTTACATGAATTATCTTCCAAACTTTATAAAGTATTCCAACATATTATATGTGGATGATACCCTACTGATATCTGAAGGTGTTGATAAACAAGAAGTTGACAAAAACTCCAAGCAGACTTTGATATTTTGCAACAGTGGTTTAGGTCAAAGCACTTACTGATGAATACAAAAAACTCAAACCATGTTATTTAAATCTTCAAGGAGTAAAATTCCAAGTACTGAGAGTGCCTTACAAATTAAGTCTGCAAGTGGCTGGATTCTAACACAGGCACTAACCTATAAGTACCTGGGTGTGGAGTTTGACGAGGTCTCACTTTTAATCCACACATAGACAAATTAATAAAAAGACAAATATGAAACTAGGGGCTCTAAGAAGAGTCTTAGTTTGTCTGACTAAAACAGATCACTTATTAGTTTCAAATCAACTACTCATTTCAATATTGGATTATGGATGTCATGTCTATAGCTTTTCCACAAAAAATAATTACACAAATTGGTCATTTTGTATCATAAGATAGCAAGATTTTTCCTGAGATGTGAGCCAACTGTGCATTATTGTTCTCTTTATCAAATATTATCCTGGAACTCGTTACAACAAAAAGAGAGAGAACTTGGAATGCTTTATTTTTCAAAATTCTGAAAACTGAAATGCCAATGAAACTTGTAAATCAGTTAGAATGGTCTAAACACTATTTCTGCTTGAGGAATACTAATAAAAGCTTAATTGTCACTAGGATATGAAATAATTATGGAAAATGTAAATTCAAATACAGGGCTGCTAGTTCATGGAACAGTCTATCCACAGTATTGAAAGCAACAGACTTATCACTAAATGCATTTAGATTTCAAATTAAACAGGATTCTGTACATAATCTGTCAGTGTTTTAAATAATTATTTTATTCTGCCTGTATGTAACTGACCGTGTATGTTTAGGATTAATTATATCTATGTATGTGGATTTGATCTGTTTTGAAATTTCTTTAATGAACTGCTTAGAAATTTTTCTAAAATACTCCACAGGATCATCATGAAAACAGGCCTTATATAAGAACTATGGTGAAAACAAATTGCTTGTCAAATTCTTTGCCTGTATAAATAATGATATTTTTACTACTGTTACTACTACTTTAGGCAGGTAGGTACATGAATCATTTGTGATAAGTTATGGAGTGACTTCAGCCATTTTGAGCTTTAGCTATGGAAGTAGACAGTCAATTTAGGTTGAAATCATCCATTATGTAGAATTCCCCTGCAGAACTATGGGATACAATTGTAGTAACAAGATCAGTGATGGTGGAAGTAGGAGACCAGGGCAGCAATATACCCATGCCACAAATATAGGTACTGAGAATGGCAGGGACAGCCTTACTATGAGAAGCTCATAGGCAGCTGGATGGAATGTTGCCAGGATGGTAGTATATAGGACAAATGAAGAGATGTATAGCCACTCCACCACCCCTACCTGCATGGTCTTGGCATGTGAGAGAGAAGCAAAGAATGGCGATAGAATGTCAGTTATTTTAGGGGTAAGCCAGGAGTTAGTAAGAATATGTATGTTGGGGTAAGGGATACAGTGAGGGGTTGAAGCAGGTCAATCTTAGGGAGAAGGCTTCATATTGAGGTGAAGGAGTTTTAACCCATGACGGAAGTCTGAAGGGTTAGAGAGGGAAGGGCCTGGGTTGGGTTGAATGTCACCAGATGACAGAAGTAAGAGTTATTATAAGATAGTTTAATTTGGCACCCCAGAACCAGGGTTGGAGATTTATGTGAATGGAAATAAGAAGATGGTGAGAGAAATCTTTTGTGTTTTAGTAACAGTAGCATGGCACAGAAGACAGGGGTTGATAGGAGACAAGCAGAGGATGTGAAAGGAAAGTGAGACCAGGTCAGATGATAAGGTGTAGGTAGTAAGGCATATGTGAAATTAGGACAATGCAAAGGCAACATGTAGAAAAGAGGAGCAGAAGTGGAGCTAGGGTCTAGAGGGGTGATAGAAGGAGAGGGAGGTGATAGGGAAGAATAAGGGAGGAGGCAGATAGTAGTAAGGAGCATGATGTTAATAGTAAATATAGACTCGATGTGTAGGGAGGAAGGAGATCAATAGTGCAATTTACAGGAAGGAATTGGGTAGAGGCAGGAATTAGCTAGACAATGCAGTGAGGGAAGAGAAGGTTGGGAGAGCAGCCAAGTCAGAAGTGCTGCTTGTGAAGATGGAGGGTTGAGATGAATATTATAACAGAGGACTAGTACAGAGGTATAATACCCCTTTGGCCACAAGGAGAGTAGGAAGGATAACAGCAAGATAGGAAGGTAACCTCTATCAGGCTGTGTGGCAAGTGGATTAACACAGGGCTTGTAAAGCTTTGGGATGCAGGAGGCACAGGTTCAAGACTGTCTCTGAGAGAGAAGTGGCTGTGGGTCAGGAATTGGAGGGAGGTAAGTATTAACAGTGGGCCTTACAAACATTACAATAACTATTAACATTGACAGCATTAACTTCATTATGAGAGGAGAGTTAGAATGTTACAACCCCCAACGAATCGAAACAGCAACCCCTAGTGGTCAGGTTGTATAAACTGCTAATGGTATTATGGGGAGATAGAGACAGGAAGAGGAAATTACGTGGATGTCACATGACAAGGGTTGGCTATATAGGAGGTGCCTTCCAGGGTGGGTGGGGCAGCCACTGCAGTAGCGGTGGCGGGTAAGTGCTGGTACCTGACTTAAAGTCCACCCTGATTGAATAGGGTTCCATACCTGCTAATAGTTTTGTTTGTAGATTAAATAAAAACATACACCATCAGTGGAGATTAAAAGGCAAGATAAGTGGTATCTTTGTCATTGACATGTTTAACCTCAAGATATGATAACCCTGCTGTTAGGTAGTGCAGGTCATAATAAATATCTTGAAGGTTAGGTACATCACAGTGGAATACTGAACCAGTCAAAGAGCAGCTTTCCCAGTGCTGATGATATCACAATATCCTGTGCAGCACTGACACCAGCAGTTGAAATCAAAGATAACTAGTTAAATCTTCCCACAAACAGCACATTGAAAAGTTATAAACAGATGTTGTACAAATTGACTATGCAATGGCCTAATTGAAAATAAACAGTTTATAACCACTCAATAGATGGCAGGAGTTTCATAACTCATTCATGCCTCTGCTGCTTCTAGGGTATGGTCTTGCCCTTCACACCTTTAGATAAATTTATATTTTGAGTCAGGCCATTCCTTTATCTGTCTGTCCGTCTATCTATCTATCTATCTATCTAGCTATCTAGCTGTCTAGCTATCTAGCTATCTATACATACATATGGAATATCTGATAGTTAAATGTCAGATTTGAGGAGATATCACCAGTGAGGATCAAACAAGTCATAACGCCATGAGTCCAAAGGGTGAGTGGCCCTTAGCTTGTTTGACATCAAGATAGTGATATTTCATGATTTTCTGTGACTTACCTGTTAGATGTTTTATATACTAAACTAGGTTGTTCTGTTCTAAGATAAGAGTGCTGATTTTTGTGCTCTAGTTTAAGGTATTTGCTTACTTTAGTGTGTTTTCAGAGTGCAGTGGTGTCCCTTCTATAGTGTGACCCTAAGTGTTTTTCCATAGTGTAGTGGCATTTTTAGGGCTGTGTCTTTTTGGCCTTTCAGATTTCCATAGTGTAGTGACCTCTTATAAAGAAGGCAGGGTTTGGCTTGCCAAACCCTTGCACTAGTTCAGAATGGCAGGAGCAGTGGTCTGGTGAGTGAATTGCAGTTGGGAGCAGTGGTATGGTGTCTGTACTGCAGTCAAATTTACTTTTTTCAGTTTAGTTTGCTTTCTCCTCCTGTGACCAATCGTCCCCCATCAGTCCTACTCCATCACGCAGCCACATCACCTGCTTTCTCCAGGGCTTACCTTTTTGTAGAGTGCACCCTGGCTTACTCCCATGGGTGGCCATCATGAGGGGCTACCCCTGAACAGAGACTATGTAGGGATCAGCAGAGAGTACCATGGTTGGCAGTGTGGGGCCTGCGGTCAGGGAGGATCTCACCCTGCTATGGTTGGTGGATTTACTCTTCTCTCCTCCTCTGGGAGGCCAAGACTACTATCTGACACCTGCACATGCAATGATGTGCACTCTAAGTGGAGCACATCGGTGCCCTACCTCTTTGACTCATTGGCTCCTGTGCACCACCATCTATCATCACTCAGCAGTGTGAGTAGTTCAGCAGAGCACAAACACCTCCCTTCCCGAGGTGAGGATGCCTGCCTCACCTCTCCCACCAGCCCTCCAATGACTCGGGCTCTTTCCGAACCCAGGTCATCGGCATCACAGGCAGTAGTGCTACCGTTGCATCAGTAGGCCAGCTGAAAGTAGCACTTTTAGTTTCCATTTTGGAGCAGTGCATAATTGCTGCCTGTGCAGTTGGCAATGGTGGCTGAGATGGCTCTGAGCAAATGGAAAGGGAGCAAGACGGACACAGGAGCAGCATGAAGAGTGACTGTTTAGAGGCAGCAACAACAGAAGAACTTACCTGGACATGGCTGTTGGGTGAGTGATGATGGGGATGGATTTTATATTGTTTAAATTAGGGCTTATCAGTTAAAATTCATTTATTAGATAGCTAAGTCGTGGTTAGGTGGAGTTTATTGGAGTGTCCACCTATTGTATGTATAAAGATATATCTAAGTTTTGTACTGTTTTATAAAACTTTAATAAAAAATTTTAATGAGAGATTAGGGACACTATTTTTACTGGTCTTTTCTACAGGGCTGTAGTTGAGGTTGTTAAGGCTGTACTATGGAAGTTCTGTGTGGCTTTTAGGTTGTAAGTATATGTGTTATCAAGGCTGTTGTTGCATGTGTTGTTAAGATTGTGTTAGGGTGGTTCTATAGTGGGCTATTTGGTATTAATATGTTATCAACATGTTAATAACACATTAATACAGTGTCAGCTAGTATACTGTATTTGATATCAGATATGTGGAAAAATGTGATAGTGGATCCTATGGTGCAAAATCCCCAACCATGTAATTTATAAATATGTATATAGTATAAACATTCATTGAAAGCGTTGTTAATGCACCTACTAGAGTTAAACCGACAAAAGCAGGATGTGTGGGTTAAAGTTCCCAAACCCTAACCCAACTACCACCCTGCAAGCAGCAAAAGAAAAAACTTCACAGTTTTGCTGTTCTGATTCTTGGCAAATCAGACCTGGGGTCTTTCTCTAGGGTTATCAACCCTAACGCTCCCCATTCCATCAGCAAATATGCTCAGATGTGCAGACTATATAAGAAGGGGTGAACATTAGGTTGATAACCCCAAGGAAGACCCCAGGCATGATTTGCCAAGACTCAGAATAGTCAAAACCATGAAGATTTTTCTTTTGCTGCTTGAAGGGTGGGGTGGCTATTAGGGCTGCAAACCTTAACACCACATTTCCCAACTTTTGTCGGTGTCATCCTAACTGGTGCATTAACAAAGTTTTTGCAATGAATTGCCTTACTTTTGAGATAGTAGAATCATATCATCAAACACATCCATGTGATTACATAAGCACAGGGCCCTCTAGGCCTAGTGCTTCTGTGCCTCCATTTATACACATGTGTATGTGGCTGTGGAAGTGCAGGGCCCTCAGGCCCCTGCACTTCCTTCTAGAAAAAGCAATTTCGTGCTTCCTTGTCATTTTTTATAGGGATGGACCATTTCAATTCTTATTTCTTAGGAGCTTGGTGTTGTACTAGTCATTAAGACATTTCTACTGATATATATATATTGTCTGCTAACTCCAAAGATTGACAGAGTTACAGCTTGTTAAAGTTGCAATGTTATCCGATGGGAACTGTCATTTTAAATTTTATTTATATGGCCCCTGAATTTCTGTGTGTATGTGTGTGTATGGGGGAGGATGCTTGTAAGACCTTTATTTTGATATGTAGGTTGTCCCATAACTGCATATATTGATGGAGTTATGGCTTGTTAAAGCTGAAATGTGAAAGAAAATCTAACTCAAAATGCTTTTTATATGAAGAGATCTTTTTTGTGCGCTTGTGTTGTTCATATGAAAAGATTGCTTCATACAAAAAAGAATGTGAAAAATAAGTCCAAATTCTTTATTCATATGAAAGGACCTTTCTTCATGAGGTTGTGTCATTCATATGAAAATGATTCCTTCATATGAAAAAAGAATGAAACCCTATGTTCAAATTATTTTTTGTATGAAGGATAGTTTTCATGAGGTTGTGTCATTCATACAAAAAGAATCTGACAAAAAGTCCAAACTTTTTTCGTATGAAGGAATCTTTTTTCAAATGGCCTATTCTTTTTCTTATGGCCATTCGAAAAAGAAATTAGGTCACAAAAAGATTTTAAAATGTGTTAAAACATTTCCTAGTAATTTTCCAAAACTAACAGCAGAATCCACCTAAGGGGCCCTGATCATCAAGATACATGTGTTGGTGCCTCTGCAGGATATCATTTTTATGGCTTTTCAAAAAATGTTTTTGAAAAAATGGAAAAAGATGACCATATGAAAAATATTTTTTCTCAGAAGAAAAGATTACGCCACCCCCACCCCAGTATGAAAAGAATCGTTTTTGTATGGGATAAATTATTTTTTGTATGAAACAGTTATCCAAAAGACCATACTGAGAGTGCTCAGAAATGAAAATTCAAATCCTTGTAACTCTTTTTTTCACCAAACCAGTGAAAGGCACCACTGTGGTTCAAGCCCTTTCTACCCTGAAAATTGCAGAGCACAATTCCAAATCATCTGGGCACTAGGTGATGATAAACACAGCAAACAAATAACATTTGTTCACTGTTCTCGCTATCCAGATCTCAGAACCTGCACATCTGACTGGAAACAAAACTTGACAAGTCAAGAGACCTTGGCCATGAGACCATGCCTGCAAAATTTCATGCAAATCTATTGAATGGTGGTGAAGCTTTCACAAGCCCACTTCCATGGGGTGAGTTTATTTATGTCATAGTGACTTCCTCTTGTGACAGGGTGGGGGGAATGGGGTCAGAGATACCCTTTCTCTGTGCGGGGGATACAAATGCAGTCTTGAGTCTGGGTTCCTGGGGTAGAACTCCCTCCAGCCGCTGCACAGCAAGAACCAGAAAGCCACAGGCATATATAGGCTTTGGGAGGACCTATATACCCTATTACTGTGTCTTTCCCCAGAAATGCAGCACTTGGTTCAAACCCCACATGCTCCTCTTGAGACTCTTCGTATTTCCTCCCCTGTTTTGTCATAAAGTCCCTAATGGTACTTCAGTTTTGGTAGTGTTTTGGCCCTTAGCGATCACACAGACATAGTATAGTCTGAACAACTCTTACCCAGGTAGCATACACAAATAACATAGACAGAATTATTGTAAAATAAGTCAAAGGCTTTACTAATTAAATTAATTAAAAAGTAAATAACACAAAGGCAAAATAATCTGGAAATCGGTTACATGATATTGAAAATAAAAGGAAAGTATACATAAAACCTACACTTTAAACTCTGAAGGTAAAAGACTACCTTGAGTCCTTAGTTGGAATTTTGAAGTGGAAATGTGTCCTTTGAATTGTGGTAGTTGAAGTCTTGGCTCTCAGTGATCCAGGAGATTGTCTCTGTCCTCCCAACAGACAGGCAGAGAGGGTCTCACAGGCTTCAAGCAAAGGCAACAAAGGCCCAGATACCCCTCTGCATCCTGGTTTTAAAAGGATTCAAAAGGGCAGGTCCAGTGGATAGTGGCTGCCCTGTGATTGGTTACCATTTTAGTTTCTATGGTTACCTAACCAATCAAAGTTCAGTATTTTATTACAATAACACAGATATGTAGTTTTCTGAATATAGAAAAAATATGAGGTTAGCCAGCTCAAACCAGATTTTCTGAGAACATTCCAGCCTCTTCTTCCTGGAAGATGGCTGTCGTTAATCAATCCTAAATACAGCTATTTACATAAATGGCTAGCCTGTTGAGTTTGTAATGAGATTAGCTGACTGTAGCCCTGCAGATACAATAGGAGGCCAGACATTCTGTCTCTTCCTGAGGCCCAGGCCTTTCACAAGCAAATTGGTCTACCTGGCCTCCCAACTAGGCTTAATTATTCTTTTGTCTCCCTTTAGATAATTTAATTAACTCCAGTTCCTGGCTAGCAACAAACAGCTTCTTTGCTCAGTGACAATAATCACATCTGTCTACATGGCCCATGTACCTGTACCATGATCCCTTTCTCCTGGCCCCTAAGGGTGTCTCTAAGGCATTATATACATAAAGTTATATTAAACATGACCCAAAACAATAAGATATGGCCTTATTTCTCCACACTCTCCTTCTTAACAGAACTTGGGGACATGCCCTTTTAATAAGGGTTTCCACCAGTTCTGCCTCTTACTCGATTGGTGGGTAGGTTGTTTGCATTGGCATTAGCAGACCCTAACCTATGTTACATGTCCCACATATGAGACCTCAGCCATAGCCACCTGGCACCTTCGGCTTTGACAGTTACTGTAATCCCGTCTTCTGTATCCTGCCCAACACTTCCTCAGATGAGACAGGTGTTCCTTCCAGCTGGTACTGAAACATAGAAACATAGAATTTGATGGCAGATAAGGACCACTTGGCCCACCCAGTCTGCCCATTTCCCTACCTACTGGATAAGCTGCAGATCCTAATTAACCAGCAGCCTACTTCTTCCTACCCCCACCCCTAGAATTGCCTTATGACTGTCCCATGCATGCTTGAATTCCACCACTGATTTTGACTCCACAACCTCCTCCAGAAGGCCATTCCATGCATCCACAACCCTCTCTGAAAAAATACTTCCTTAAATTACCTCTGAGCCACCCCCTCTATCTTCAAATTGTGCCTTCTTGTTCTTGCACACTTTTTTTGAAAGATGCTACCCTCTTGGACTTTGTTGATTCCTTGAGGTACTTGAACATTTCTATCATGTCCCCCTCTCCCTCCTTTCCTCGAGGCTATACATATTAAGCTCCTTTCATCTCTCTTCATATGTCTTCAGGTGCAGACCCTGCGCCATTTTAGTTGCCCTCCTCTGGACAGCTTCCATCCTGTCTATGTTCTTTGGAGATTTGGTCTCCAGAACTGCACACAGTACTCCAGATGGGGTCTCACCAGCTGTCTGTACAGAGGATAATAACTTCCTGTTTTCTACTGGTGTTGTCTCTCCCTATGCATCCCAGTATCCCCAGCCCTCCTTGCTGCCCCTCACATTGTTTGCCCACCTTTAGGTCATCTGATATGACTACCCCCAGGTCCCTTTCCATTTTGTTGTTGTTAGTATCTCACCCCCATTGTGTACTCTTCCCTGGGTTTTGTTTCCCAGGTGCATTACCTGCACTTCTTAGCATTGAATCTAAGCTGCCATACATTTGGCCATTCCTCTAACCTTGCCAAGTCCCTCTCATCCTTTCCACCCCACCCTGTGCATCAACTCTGTTTCAGATCTTTGTGTCATCTGCAAAGAGACATACTTTTCCTTCAGTCCTTCTGCAATGTCACTTATAAAGACATTGAAGAGGACGGTCATAATCTTAGAACCCTGCGGTAGCCCACTAGTAACCCTCCTTTCTTCTGAGTGGACTCCATTTACTATTACTCTCTGTGTCCTATTCTCCAGCCAATTCTTTACCCAGGCTGTCATCTTGGGACCCACTCCCAGGCTGGCTAACTTGTATATTAATCTTTTGTGTGGGACTGTGTCAAATGCCTTGCTAAAGTCTAGGTAGGCCATGTCCACAGCCCCTCCCTGATCTACTACTTTGGTCACCCAGTCAAAGAAATCTATCAGATTCATCTGGCATGACCTTCCCATGTGAATCCATGCTGTCTAGGGTCCTGTGCCTCTCTGGCCTCTAGATACTCGACAATTCTTTTCCTTCAGAGTGATTCCATCATTTTCCCTATCACTGGAGGTTAAACTAACAGGTCTGTAGTTTCCTGCTTCTGCCTTGCTCCCACTTTTGTGAAGGGAATCACATCTGCCCTCCTCCAGTCCTGTACCACCCCATCCTCCCATGATTTGTTAAAAGGGTAGTCAGTGGTGTCACTAGTTCTACCCTTAGTTCTTTTAGAATTCTGGATGAATCCCATCAGGCCCCATTGCTTTGTCCACCTTCAGTTTTAAGAGTTCTTTCAGAACCCTTTCTTCTGTAAATGGGCTGGTATCAACTTCTGTATCCAGAGTGTTTCTACTGTTTGTTTTATGTACCTCCCCTCTTCATTTGTAAATACTGAGCAAAAATATTTGTTTAGTGTTTCTGCCTTTTCAGATCTCCTTCTGCCCAAGATGGCAATATCGTCCAGATAAGCCACTGCATACTCTTCAGTACCCTGTAACACCTGGTTGACCAACCTTTGGAATGTGGCAGGGACATTCTTCATCTCAAAGGCATCACCTGGAATTCAAATAATCTATTGGAGTGATGAAGGCTGACTGTTCTCTAGCACTTGGCAGTCAACTCCACCTGCCAGTACCCCTTTGTCAGGTCTATGGTTGTTAGGTAGGTCACCCACCCAATTTGTCCAACTCATCTGTCCGGGGCACTGGGTGGGCATCAGACTTGTAACTGTGTTGAGTCCACAATAGTCCACACAAAAGTGGGTAGACCCATCTGGTTTGGGGGCGAGAACTATGGGCAAGGCCCAGTGACTATGGGATTTCTGGATTACCCCTAACTCAGAATTTCCTCCTCCTCCTAATGTTCTTTAGGATGGCCTCAGACACCTGGTAAGTTGTCCACCATATGGGCTTGCGTCCCTTGTCCCACATCATGGGTCACTAAGGAGGTCCTTCCAGGCTGGCCATAAATAAAGGGGCAAAGTCCTCTAAGACCTCCCCTCACTTCCTGGCACTGTTCTGGAGCTTGACTGTCTCTACCAATGACTCCTGCTTGCTTTCCCCTAGCAAGTCCAGGTGGAGGTCTTCTTCATCCGTCCCCTCCCAGGACTACAAACAGCAAACACCATGTCAGCCCTATTTACATATGGCTTCATCATATTAACATGGTACATTCGATGGGTATGTCACCTGTCAGGCAGTTCAACAATGTAATTCACACCATTTACCTGTCAGACTACCTTGTATGGTCCCACCCACTCGGCCTGCAGCTTGTTCTTCAGACTGGAATGAGGACTATTACTTCTTGGCCTGTGCTGTATGAGTGAGATCTGGCTCTGTGATCATATCAGACTTTTTGCTTCTGCTGGGCAGCTGACATGTTGCTTGGGCCAGCCCCATAAGCTCCTTCAGCTTGTTCTCAGTCTAATGACATATTCCACTCACGGAGTTCTCTGGGTGGTGTGCTTGCCTTCCAGTCTTCCTGGATCAAGTCTGGGGTCCCATGCCCTATGTCCATAAAAGAGTTAGAAGAGGAGAACCCTGTCAACTCTTGGGGCACTTCCTGTATCGCGAACAACAGGTGGGGAAGCTATTTCTCCTAGTCCTCCCATGCTGTTTAGCAAATGCTTGGAGCATCGTTTTTAGGATACCACTGAATCTTTCCTCAAGTACATTGGCTTGGGTGATAAGGTATCATGCATCTTTGCTCCACCCACAAAGATTTCATCAGGTCTGACATGAAGTTAACCCCTCGATCAGAGATAACCTTCTGTGGAAACCCGAAATGGGAGAAAATCCCTAGCAAGGCATCTGCTACTTGGTGCCTTAATGGAGGACAGGACGACTGCCTCTGGGTATCAGATAGCGTAATCAACCACTGTCAGGATATACCTTTTCCAGAGAAGCTTGGGACATTCAAGGGTCCCACAATATTCATTCCTACCCTCTGGAATGGCTCCTCCACTATAGGCAAGGGAAGTAGAGCAGCTTTTGTTTTACTACCTGCTTCCCTATCTGTTGGCATCGGTGGCAAAGACCTGCAATATTCCTTCACCTGCTGGGTGAAGTTGGGCCAATAGAAATTTTGGGCCGATCACTGCATGGTGCACATGATTCCCAGATGTCCAGACATGGGGATATCATGGGTGACCTTGAGCAACTGCTCACAATTCTCCTGGGGAACGACAAGCTGTCTGCCCATCACCCCTCCCTCTGTCCTCATGCCCTGTGTATACAACAGTCCGTTGTCCAAAAATACCCTATGTCTCATGTCACCTCCCTGTGTCCCATCAGATTCTGCACAAGTCCTCAGCCTCTTCAAATTAGGGTCAGTTCTCTGAGCAGCTGCAAGAATCTTCACATTTTCCCAAAGCATGGGACATGTCCCTCAGTTCCTAAACTGGGATCCATAGCTCTAGTGTCAGGGCATTCAGAGCCAGTGCCATCCCAAACCTTCTGACCATTGGTTACCCTTCCTCCCTCCTCCTCAGTCCAACTTCCCTTTCACTATTCTGCATTTCAGGAGACAGGCTGGAAACCAGCCTCCTGTTCTCTTCCACAGGTGCTTCTGTAGGGTTGAGGAAAATACAAGGGGCTTTAGCCGCCTGACTGCAGGTAACTACACACACCACCACCTGCTGTATATTATTCCCTATAATCACATCCAGAGTGAGGCTGTCTGCCACTGCCACTTTGTGCCCTCTCTCCTGTCTCACCTAGTCCAGGAGAACACTAGCTAGTGGCAGGTTTTTCTCCTGTGAATCACCTCACAGTGACAAATTGATTAGGTATAAGCTGTTCAGGCTCAACCAAATCCCCTTTTACCAGGGTAAGAGATGCTCTCGTGCTCCTTACCTCATGGGTCTGCACCCCATTTACAGTAACCGGGTGTGTGCTCCCTCATGTTCACAGGCATACTCTCAGGGATACACAGTGCACCAACCTCCTTTGAGGGACACTTTGTCCACTATGTACCTTTTTAGGACACTGTCTAGCCAGATGCCCTGGCTGCTTACAAACCAACATTCATCATTCTTTCTTTCCAAGACCTCCTTCTTGGTAACTTGGGGCTTCCCCTTTCTGCAGAGGCATTGAGGGTTTTAGCTGCCCTGAAGGTGCACTTTTCCCTTTCTGTGCTGTAGCACCTGCTCCCCACATGCTTTTAGAGCAGGCTGGTTCCTTGCATAGGATCCAAGAGTGCAGCAGCTTGCTGTGCTGTTTTGGGATCCCGGTCCTCCAGTCAGGTTTTCAGCTCTGCTGGCAAGCCCAAAGAAATGTTCTAAACTTATAACCTCCTCAATTTTCCCCACAGAGTTTGCTTCCACACCTCCCACCAACGTTTTTAAAACTGCCGTTGCTTCATGGCTAGTTCTTCAAAACTCATGTCAGGGCTTTTTCGGAGTTTACGGAATTTTACCCTGTAGGCCTCAGGAGTCAGTTCATACTTTTTAAGTAAAGCAGCTTTAAGTTTTTCATAGTCTTGGCTATCATTATAGTCCAGTTGGCCTAGTGCCTCACACCCTTTACCAGTAAGTAACAGGGATAGCTGGAAGCTCCAGGACTCCCTGACCTGGATAAAGACCTTTTCAAACAAATACCAAAGCCCTGTTTACATGGTCATCTTTTGCACTGGAGTAACTCAATCACTTGGGTTGCTCCAGTACCAAAAAAGCCCATGTAGACACTTACCGATTGGGGTAATCAGCTCAGTAAGATGCTCCCACAGTCTCTGGAAAACTGGGGATACCGAGCGGAGTGAAGGAATTACAGCAGATCAAACCATTGTGTGGACAGTCGCACCGCAACAACCCATCTGCTGTGGCACGTGCACAGCCTATGGTGACGTAGACTCGTATGCGATTTAGTCTCTGTTTTCTGCAAGTGGACTTAGCCGAATACTGTCCCCACAAAGGAGACTCTCCTGGGTTCAGCAAAGTACAGTAGTTGCCATTTAAAATCGAGGGCTGTAACAGCTGGAAATCTCCAGCTGAAATTTACAACTGTGAGTTCAGGCATCGCATTGAAATTCACATTTACGTCCACTGCCTCGTTGATCAGCAAATGTCTGGCCCCCCCCAAGGCACAGCCTCTCACCAGCACAGATAGGAGCAGTGCAGAGAGGGGCCGGGTGGCCAGAGTGATGATCCGTGGCAGAATGTTGAGACTGCACTGTTGCGGTCCCAAGTCTGAAGCGCTACTGCCATGTAAACATGGCTCAAGTGCCTCAGTCAAGAGCTCTTCAAAATATTGCAGAGGATTTGCACCTTCAGACCCTTCTGGTAAACCACCAATTTTAATGTTCCCTCTTCTTGAAAGGGATTTTAAATCCTCTATCTTTAGTTGCAATTTTTGGAGCTCTTTCTGGTGGTGTGCCACTAAATTCTGTAAGGGCATTAACTGATCTTCCCCACCTCCCCCACTCTGGATTCTAGCTCAGAAACTCTTTTGTTAGAAACTCAATTTTTATGTCCAACGAGGGTATTGAGCCTTTAATTGAATCAAATGCGATGGACATGTTTTGGAACCCCACGCAATTCCCCAACATTGCATCTTGTGCTACCTGAAGTTTAGTGAAAGCATTCCCCTTCAATATTTAATGAGTGTGGCCTTACAAACTCTTCACCGATTTGTGAAGTATTGTAGTTTTCAATCGGACCTGCAGAACCCCAGACACATTCACCCTTCAATGTTTATAATTTCATTTGACCAGGGATTGCCGTTTTGTGTAAAGATTGCTCTGATTCTTTATTCATTTTTGTTCTAATCAAGCTCTCTGTAGCAGCAACCTGGCTCATGATTAAAATGCTACTGGCCACTAATTCATCCAACTCCATTAGGTCTAGTTCTTGAGCTACAGCATCCCCATCTCCCTCGCTATTCACATTCTTGTTTTCCATTTGACTAAGCATTTCTTCTGTTGGGGCAGTTTCAGGTATAGTGAAGTTGACAGTCTCCAAATCTTTTTGCCCCTGCTGTTGGCCCGCATTCGCTGAAAGCACAAACTGATCCATCGGACTGTCCAAAGTGCGTTTTTGCAGCCTATGAGTTGTATAGGGTAAGTTGCCTGCTTTCCCACAAAACAAAGTTTTCTCAGAATTAGCTGAACCACCACCTTCCATGGAGACACTGTTGGGGATACTATTGCCAGCATTTACTTTATCTGCATTCATTACCGTCAAAGCAGCTGCTGCAGGAATCAAAAAGCATGCCAGTGTGTTAATCTGAAAGTATTCACCGGGTCTTTATCTACCTCTTTAGCCTCTTAATATTTTTAGACATAGGTAGAGCTTTTACTTTACCACAGCTAGTTTCTAAAATGCAGTATACGGCATAGAAAACTGTTCTCAGCAGCATAAGGTTAAGAGAGGAGACAAGAACGCTACTGAGGGTGGATTTTTATCCACCGGCGATCAGAACTGCAATTTGCTGCTTCACACTGCTGGGGAATGCAGAAATACCATATTTCAGTTGCTGAAGAAGACCTCTCAGTCACTCATTTTGCGCTGTTGCATCCATGTGCATCGCTTGTCGGTTGCAGAAATGCTCACCGCCACTCTCTCAGATTGCCATCTTGGACATGCACCCTCCTCCCACCAATTTTGGGAGTGCTTTTTAACCGGGTGGGTGAGCTGGGCTGCTAATGGTGTAAGTGTTGGCAGTTCTCCATGCTGCTGTTGTCAGTTGATATGCCCCTGAACGAGGGAGGGTGGCCAAAGTGTAAGGCACACTTCCTGCTTTTAGTGCAGTGATTCAGAAAACGTCAGGCAGGGCAAAGATGAAAGATAACACAGGATGAGCAGCTGAGCCCTGCTTAGGCAGCACTGCTAGAACAGAGCCCGCTGCCACTGACTGCATGGGCAAAGGCACCAACCCCAGCGTTCCTGACATATGAGCAAAATTAAGCTGTTTCACTGAAAACATGGCCAACCTAAACTAACAACACACATTTTGCTAACAAAATCGCTGCTCTTTCCTTCAGAGAAGTTCACTTAGCACAATTGCGATGATCTGAATACTCAAGGATGAGCGTATTATTATTATTATGATTATTGTCAATAAAAAAATATTTCCCTTTTGTTCTAGTACGTACACATCTGTGAGGTAGTACTGATAATAACTGCACAATTCAGAACTGTCAGACACAGGAATGCAGTAACGACATTGGTGAGGCACCTGCTTGGCATTTCTGAGGAGGACATCTCTGCTGCCTGTGGCTGCTGCCCACTCACTCACTCATCCATACCTCTCAACTCTTTGTCACTGAAATGAGGGACATGGACACTCACAATAAGGGACACTGACCCTTATAATGAGGGACACATCCTCAAACATGACTATAGAAGCTCAGAACACTGTGGAAACTAACATGTTTACCTGTGTAACATTTATTTTGGTTTAGCATCTTAGGAATATTATGCATTTCTATGCTGAAGTCTTAATTTACAGTACATTCTGTGGGTAGCATCTTTTCTATGAAGGACAGAGCAATTCTGAGGGCTAAAATTAGCCAATCCTACTGCTACAGTTGGTTGCTAAATGGATTTAATTACCTGTTCCTGTATTATGGGCTGCTTGTGTGTTTTTTTATGTAGGTATTTATCCTCCTTGGCCTGCCGGTGGACTTCTGTCCCTTCTAGCCCCTGGTCACTGACTCACTCCCAGCATCTCCCATGCCCTGTGTCCCCATGGGTTACCCCCATGGTGGGGTGAAAGGGAGGAGGGCCACCCCCCAGAATACACATCCGAGTAGGCCTGGGAGTCTCTGAGGCAGTGGTCTCAAGTACTGGAGGGGCTTCATAGAGTCAGCAGCCATGTTTTCTCTCTTTCTTTAGTCTCCCCTGCGGCTGTGAACATGTGCATATGGAGGCACGCATGGCCACAAAGCCACACTGACTTGTCTTCCTGGGTCTGGCACTACCCCCATCCTCCACCGGGGCAGCCAAGGAGTAGGACGGCATACCCACCCATCCCCAGGAGAGGAGAGTGGTCATTGGATGCTGCTGGCCCCCAGTTGCCCATGCTCATTCCCGAACATGGGTCGCCGCATGGCATGAGGTGTGGCATCCAGAGCCTCAACCCTCAATGCCACCAGGCTGGCTGATGCTTGTGTTTTTGAGCCAGTTTCTTGGAGCAGGTGTAAGAGATGTTCCCTGTATGCCTTGCACTGAATGTTGTGGATGAATAGGTTGGGTATTCGGTACCAACGATTGTTAATAATTTAGCTTAGAACATGAGGTATTTTTTTTTTATTCATTCTTCTGCGTGTGAGTTGCATTAAAATCGGGTTCAGACTTGTTTCAATTCATCTCAGAGGTGCCACATTTACAATGTTGGAGTTTGAAGTTTGTGTTTATGCTTACAACAGGTACAGCACTGGCTGTCATGATGCAAGTATCCCCACACAGCCTTGCTAATATACCTGATGGCCTCTAGTATGATATGGTAACATAGTAATTTAAGGTTGTAAGGACTATAGGGTTATCATTTCCACCCCTCCCACTTCATAAACAAGGATGAAATAGGGATGCTGTGCAAATATTCACCAATTTATAGATTTCTTAGCAATTGTACTACCCAGGGTACCTGGTGATTATCTTGGAAGCTGCAATTACGCCAGGCTAATCACAAAGGTTGGTACTGTCTTAATGTCCACTGTCTCCGCCTAATGGGCTGTTCCATACGTTGGCCACCCTCTGGGAGAAAATGTTCCTCCTAACATTACCCCTGAATTTGCATCTCTGTGCTTCACAGTGTGGCCCATACCTTGCTGCAGGACACAAGATCAAACATCTACAACTGTTCAATTTTATCGATATCCTGGAGTTTAGAAAACTGAGATCAAACAAACCACATACCTTGAGTACTCTGGTTATTGCAGAAGAGTGGTTATGTAGGGGGCCCTGAAGAATGACTTGTGTTAGGACCCCACATTCTTTAATCTGGCCCTGCTTTCAGGCAGAAAAATAAACCCTGAGATTTGGAAATATTTTTACCACTAAACCATAAAATAAATTCACACAGCTCCGAGGGCCCATCCCAAAACAACAGCCACATCAGCATTAAGGTTTTTGCATTCCTATTCCCAAAGCAGATTTGTTCAAATGACTAATCATAAGCTTCCCTCCAAACCACAAAATTGTCTATTTTTTGTAAGTCTCCTATCACAAAGAAACAAAAAAAATTGCACATACCAGGAATATGCTATTCAGTATAAGTATATGGGAAGCAGTGGACTAGTAATTAATTCAGTGTACTTTCTGATTTTACACTGTAGCATTTTTCTTTAGGGCAACTGGTGAATATGTTCCTGAACTTACGAGGCAGATTATACTCCTGTGTATAGACCTGGCACAAAAACTGTTCACCCAATACTAAAGAATGAAAAATGAGAGCAGCGACTGATGTTGCCACCCAGCATGTGTTCCACTGGCCTTGCTGTTGCATTCCTTGGGTCTCTGTCAGAGGAGAGAGGGGAATAAGTTGCAGATGACTGCTTAGTTTCCCATCACCTTTGGTCCAAAATGAATGGTCTTTTTTTTTTGTCAGACTCACTGCATTCTGCCTTAGATTTCAGGATCCAGCAGTGATTCAGCAGGGTGTGGGATAGCACAAAGATTTGTCTTTTAATGTGAGCTATGAGACTGGTGCACACCCTTAGTTCACAGCTGAGGTACTGTGCATTGAACTAAAAAGAGGAACTGAGATTTGCAGTAGGTGTGGGACTGTGGTATATGATGACGTTCAAAAATGTAAAAGCAGTATTCATCACCCCCGAGATGTTGCTAGTCTGACTAATGAGGACTAAACAAGCCATTCCTCCCTTATGTGATGAAATTAGTTCTTCAAGGGTTATAGCATGGTGGCATAGGAGATAAGCCCTGTTCTCCAGCCACAGAGCTGACATGGTGTTGCCAGCCATACACACTGCACTGCCTGTTCACCTGCATTTCTGAGGTTACTAGTGTTAACAGCTGACTAAGAGAAACAGTGTGGCATTGTGGTCAGAGTACACAGCTAAGCAGAAGATCCCGGAGAGATGAACATGTAGATAAGTATCCAACAAAGTGACTTACTCACAAATAATCAAAATAAATAACTGCCTCAGACAGGTACCCAATCTGCCAGAAATATTTATTTATTTTTATTTATTGAAATCTTGATGACACCTGTGAGCGGATGCTCGTTGAGAGGTTCCACATCAGGTACATTAACACAAGAAGACACAATATAGTTACAGTAAATTATACCTACAGAATAATAAAAAAATTCAACAGTACATGGGTTGCAGTGACAAACAGTTACACAAATTGTGCTAAGTAATAGTACATGGTATGCCAGTGTCTTGCAGAAGAGAGAGTCGGAGGCAGACTGTCGGGTGAGGTGGGGGGACAGTGGGAGCTGGGATAGGAAGGGCAGAGGAAAAGAAAAGGTCCAAGGGGTAGGGGATGGGAGGCAAGTGCTTGGGCAAAGACTTAACTTAACAGAGGAATAGAATCATAAAATCATAGAAGTCTAAACAGAAGAAGATACTATTCATCCTTTCATGTTTGTGCTGAAGGTTGCTCCTTCACTGGACTGATGTTACTCTAATCCTCCTGCTTCTTCCCATAAACTTCTATTTAATGTTTTTAAAGAGGCCCAGCCTTCCAAGGAAACTTTAGAAAATCATGTTACACTGTTACACACAATTCAGCTTGTTTCACATACTTGCTGTATCCCCGTAAAACTATGTATGTTAAAATGAACACTGAAAACGTAATCAGTCCTCATCTGCCATTGCTGCTTGACCCTATTAGACATAGAAACATAGAAATATAGAATCTGTCGGCAGATAAGGACCATACAGCCCACTTAGTCTGCCTCATTTCCCTACTTCATTTGCAATCCCTACTTTTATCTGATTGCCTTTTCCCCATCTGCTGCACAGCAGGGTGCCTTTATGCTTATCCCATGCACTTTTGAATCCTTGTACTGTTTTCACTTCCAGCGCCCCACAGGTAGGCTGTTCCACGGATCCACCACCCTCTCTGTGAAAAAATACTTCCTAGCATTCCCCTAAACCTTCCTCCCTCCATCCTCATGTTATGCACCTTTGTCCTTGTGCACTTTCTTCTCTGAAATATGCTGCCCTCCTGTACCCTGTTTATTCTTCTAAGGTATTTGAAAGTCTCTATCATATCCTCTCGCCCTTCTCTCTTCCAGTGAATAGATGTTAAGTTCTTTGAGTCTTTCCTCATAAGGCATGTATCATTTTTGTTGCTCTTCTCTGGACTGCTTCCATTCTGTCTATGTCCTTCCTGAGATGCGGTCTCCAGAATTGGACACAGTATTCCAGATAAGGCCTCACCAGAGATCTATACAGTGGCATCACCACTCGCTCCTCCTACTGGTTATGCCCTTCCTATGCACCCCAGCATTCTGTTTGCTTTCCCCACTGCTTTCTCTCATTGTTTGGATGACTTCAGGTCATCAGATATGATAACCCCAGATCTCTCTCTCCTGACTTGTGGTGTTAGAACCTGTCCCCCTCATCCTGTATTCCTTGGGTTTCTGTGTCCCAGGTGCATTATCTTGCACTTCTTAGTGTTGAAAACCCAACTGCCAAACCCTTGACCATTCCTCAAGTAGTCTCAGGGCATTTCCCATTTTATCTAGCCCTCCTGTGTGTCGACTCTGTTGCAGATCTTGGTGTCATCTGCAACAGGCATACTTTTCCTCCAGTCTCTCTGCAATGTCGCTATTAAGACATTGAATATGACTTCATCATAATAATCTCTGTTTATGAGACTCTTAATCATTTCCACAGCAGCAGATTGTAATGTAACAAGTATACAATGAGAACTGATGAAGTCCAGAGGCTGTGATCTAGTTTTCATGTTAAAGAGTAGCTTCTACTGCTGCCCCCACCCAAACATATAACAAAGCTTACCTGTCTCCAAGTGATCTGCACTACAAATTTTCATTTATTTCTGTCAGTTTAAAAAATCAAAATATCATATTTTCTGACCTACCAGAACCCCTCTTGCAAGTCTCAAACTATCACAGTTCAAGACAGAACTAAGAAATATGCTCACCCTCAAGGTCCAGGCGTGACTGCCACCTCTGAAAAAAATCACTCTACCCCTCACTCACTATGTCAGTTTTGCTTCACCCTCCAATTAATACTTCTATGACAGAACTCTGGCTACCCTACTATCTGTAGATTTTGTAAATGATTCTGTAATATATTGTTGCATTGTTTCTGATGTTATACCTTTGCAACTAACTATGACAAAGGCACCATGTGAGTTGACTATTGTGCCCTGTACTCTAACACAATTGTATATATCAATCTGACAAGGAACCTTTGTAAATGAGCTACCAAGTTTAAAAAGTGTTTTCGAATATAGCAACAAATAAAAAAATAAAAATGTATTTGGCTTTGTGGCCAAAAGTCAAAATGGTTCTTCTTCCTTATTGCTGAGACCCCCCACACTTGCACATTTTGTGATGTCAGTAAATGGAGAACACAGGGGTGCACTCCATAGATTAGCATAGGGACTTTTTTTTAAATGCATTTTATTACAATTTACAGTTCCATTATAACAAAATCAAGACCACCACTCGATTAACAAGGTCCTTGTTAGTCGCGTGGTGGCCTTGATTTTGTTATAATCGGAACTCTAAACTGTAGTAAAATGCATTTAAAAAGGTCCTTATGCTACTCTATGGAGTGCACCTTACAGTCTCCATTTATTGACGCCACAAACGTGCAAGCACGGGACGATTCAGCAATAAGGAAGCAGCACCGTTGGCTTTGACACTCCCTGATGAAGGCCAATTGTGGGGTCAAGCACTGCAGAAATATGAGTGTTGTGGCTTAAAACAATAAATTACTTTTCTTATGTCTAAGCTTGCCTGAAACATTCCTTATTGACCTGAGTGCTAAAACTATATTTGCCTGGACTACTGTGAGACTAGCCTTCCCCTTTGCCAGCACCCTGGATACTCCCTGTGTTGCACCTGCATTCTTTGTTTGCACCATTCACCCAAAGGCCTTATCAAATATGCCCAGGTATTATTGGACAAGCATAGTCTCACACCTTGTGGGTGGGGGTGATTACACGTATAACAGTACAACGAGAAACTGGGCATTAACTATTAGATGACAAGATGAATGAGCTTGACACTACTCCTTACAACATAATGCAATATGCATTAGGTACACTCACAACTAGTCTTAATGGGGAGGTGCTTTAAGAGGCCAGATCGAACCAGAAGATGTGACAGACTACCATGAGTGTCAGGAGGAAAGGTGTTCCATAGCTTTGGGGCATAACAGGAGATGGCCAGGTCAACCATGGCAGAGCAGCTGAAGCTGTCCATCAGCCGACCTCTGCATAAGGAAACTTGAGCCATGCTGAAAGCTTGATGAATATTTCACAAACCACTAGACCACCATTTATGTGAAACTTTTGTAAGTGACAGTTTTTATGATTTAAAAAGAGTTGAGGGTAGAAGAATGTGGTGATGGGGAGAGTTTAACAGCAGGTTGCTGTTAGCCTTGTCTTTGTAAATTTACTTTGAGTGACCAATTTCAGTGGAATAAAATAGTGCAGCTTCTGACCTCCTACCAGGTGCTTCACGGCAAAATTCTATTACTTTTTACTGAAAATCAGAGCACCTATTATCAGTTTGTCGCCATTCAAAATATGAGGTTAAAAGCTGAAAACTGGATCCACTCTTCACTCATCCTCTGATTAACATGCACATTTGGAGGAGGTTGTGAACACCTTACCTTCTTTAAAGACTACAAGCCAGGAAGCCACCCACCCCACAGCTGGCAGACTGGTTGCCCAGTGGGCCACTATTGTAAAATCAGGCCCAGATAATCAACTGTTTTTAGCAACAAGAACACACACGCCTATTACATCAATGTTTTATATGGATACTTAAAATAACAGTATCCAAAAGTATACAAAAATCCTTGTAATACCATCATTTCAATCCAACGATAGCATTATAAGATCTCGTAATACTATCATTGGATCAAAACGAGTAGTATTATGAGATAAAATGGCCAGCACGCACGCCACAGCAAGTCCAAGACAGGTAGCATGAGTTGACTTTACTGTAATCATTGAGTACGGTAAAAGTCGCCAGCTTTCAGGAACCAGAAGTCAGTGGAGCCATTAACACAGCTATTTCTGAAATGCCTTAAGGGGCTTTATCAGAAAAAGGGGACCAGCAGTTGCCGAGGCCAGCCAGTAAACTTGCTCCTACTATGGCTGTTTGCTTAAATGCCCTCAGGGCTTTATACACAGGTCTGGGAGCAGGCAGCAGTGGGGCACAGTCTGAGTCACCATACTGAAAGCTACAGCTCTAATCCATATATTACAAAAAATAACAGATAGGGAGTGTGTATTTCTTGGCTATAATACCATTTCAAGGTTCTGGGGATATACTGGAACCTCTCAGTTCGCCTCGAGGTTCACCTGTCCCGAGAACCCTAGATGGTATTATAGCCTTGTAATATACACTCCTCATCTATTATTCTATTTATGTTGAGCTCAGAATTGTTGTGACAAAAACTCCGCTGGGAATCAGTTCTAACATTAATTTACTAGTCCAGAGAATAGTGCAAATGGTCTCAGGCTTATCCAGTTACCTACATTCCTGTCCATGGTGACAAGTGTGCAGAATCACCACTGACATTACTGCTCTTCATTCTATATCTAACCATATAGATAAACAGAGGACAGCAGTCTCCAGTGCTATTAACTTTTATTTGTATTGAGTTTATGCAAGACAAACATCATTTTCCAAAAGAGCAAAGAAACAAAGTAGTCATTTTATGGCAAACCATTAGGGACATAATATAATCTCTGGCTGTATAGTAAAACACACATACTATATAGTGAAATACATATATTATATCATATAGTGAAATATATATATCATATAGTGAAATGCATACACAATGTAGTGAACCATATACATTATCTATTGAAATATATACATCATCTAGTGAAATACATATATTGTATACTGAAATGCATATATCATATAGTGAAACACATACACTATATAGTGAAATGCTTACATTATATAGTAAAATACCCACACTATCTACTGAAATCTACATACTGAGTACTGAAAATCCACATGCACTATATACTGAAAAAATGTACTATGTACTGAAACATATACACTACCTATTGAGATGCATACACTACAGACTGAAACATCCACATAAACTATCTACTGAAACAAATACTCTGTACATTGTAACACATACACTATATATTGAAAAAATCTGCATACACTATATCCTGAAGCAAATACACTATATATTGAAATACATACACTATCTATTGAAATGCATACACCACACATTGAAAAAAGCACACTCACTATCTACTGAAACAAATACACTATATATTGAAACATTTACACTTTATATTGAAATACATACACTACATATTGAAATAAATACACTATGCATTGAAAACATTTCATACACTATATACTGAAACAAATACACTATATATTAAAAATACTTACCTCTCTATTGTAAAATGTTGCATACACTATATACTGAGAGAAATATATTACATAATCGAAATACATACACAGTATATTAAAAAACATACATTATATACTGAAACAAATGCACTAATGGTAAAACACATACACTGTGAATTGAAATACATATACTGTAGACTGAAAAATTCACATACACTATATACTGAAACAAATAAACTATATACTAAAATGGACTACATTCTGAAATGACCCCCACCATGGCATGGTTCTGCACTCATTTCCTGTTGCATTTAGGAGCTGCTGGCTTGATGAGAGGATGCCTAAAGCTACAGAGCAGCAGATAAACAAAACAGCGCTACCTCTTATTCTACTTCTTTATGGGGTTTTACATCTTGTTTTGCTTGCACACCTTTAATCAAATTTCAGAACATTGTGATGTGACAAGAAACCTTTAGAATTTAAAATGCTGTTGTTTATTCTTTAAATAAAGTGCTGCCTTCATTTACTGTTAGACACATTTATATAGTAAGCTAATGCTGGATATTCATAACATATACATAAGGGGCTGCATGTTTTTCAAATGAAATCTTTGTTCAGATTTATGTGTAATTAATTACTGTGTTAGTCCAGCATCTTATCTGAGCTGAATGCTTGGGAAGCACTTCAGCTGTGATAGTGTAAACCAAAAGCTTTGCTAGTTTGTACTCTATGGGCTATGTTTTGATTTAGTTTTTGTTTTTATTTTAATGTTTTGTTTAATAAAGGTTTTTGGTTAAGGAGAAAATATATTATTTTGCAGCAATCGCTCAGAGCCCAATTCTCGCAGAGCTCAGCTGGCATATGCATATGCTTAATTTGCACTTTCTGTTCTGAATAACTTCACTGTGATGCCTCACTGGTGGCACTCACAGCTCCTAACCTCCCCATTACATATATGGAGCATTGCAAGATGGACAGAGCTTTGCCAGGCACTTGGTCTCCACTAATAAACCTGCCCTGGTCTAGCCAAGATAGTGCATCGCTACGCTGTTTATATGGTATGACTGTGTTATTGAGTTTGAGATTCTAAAACTGTGTTTTATTTCTTTGCATCAAGATGTTTATCTTCTAGGTCACCCACTGACCCCCTTGTGCACTGGCCTGTTCATCCCCATCACCTGCTCTGAGATCTCCCATGTTCTCTCCCCCGTGATGGGGCCAGGAGGGAGAGGGCCATTCACAAGGAGACACATGTTGAGACAGGAGCAGAACTTGGTTAGTAGAGCAAAGCCTGTGGCAGGTTAGTGGATTATTTTGCCATTGGAGGTTTTCTACCTTTGGTTTATCCCCTAGGCATTCAAGCATGCAATGATGCCAATCCAATTAAAGGCAAGTACCGCTTTGTGCCTGCCTGAGCCCTGCCCATTATGTCATTCTGATGCCCTGACAGCATTCCTCCTAGGTGACTGTTAAAGAGTGGGTGGTCAGACTTCCTCCCTGAGAGGAGAGCAGTCCCTGAGATGCTCAATCATCTCTCCCATCAGCTAACCCCTGTTTGACCCAGGTCCTCCCCAAAACTGGGCCACTCACATGGGGAGCAGTACAGCTATTACCAAGACACTAAGCCAGCTCATCAGACTGTAGTTTTATAAGTAAATAAAACAGCACCTGGACGAAAGAAGAAACTGTAATTTAGCTGCAGTTGTTATTCATATTTAAGACACATCACAATGTTTTGAAATTAGATAAAAGTTTTCCAAGGAAAATAATATAAAATAATACAGAAAGATACAGACTAAGTTTATCCATTTATGTTTACTTTCTGATCTTGAGAGGCATTGGTAGGATATTTAATCAATTAGGGTCCCATTTTCAGAATGTTAGCGGAGTACTAAACATCTAAGCACTGTACCACGTGGAGAGAACAGCATGGTTGAACAGTTGCCATACATTTAGCAGCCCCAGTGCTAACCTGAGCATATTTTCTACTAAAGCCTTGCAAATGAGGGATCCCTCCTGCATACAGAGCACAGTGCCACATAAAAGGTTTTGGAAAATGCTTAACAACTGAAATTGCAATGCTGTTTACTGCTTCCAAAATCCTGCCCTCATTTGAGCACACAGTGGTGCATATTGTCACCCTACCCTGGTCACTATTCTGATGCTCCCAAGTAGTATACCAAATGATCATTGGCCTCTACAGGTTCCACAGCCCTGATCGCAGTTTAAATGGTTCCAATTATTATAGTACAATGATCCTTGGTGTCTAGTGCCCCCAAAGCATACTAAGCTGGGAGCTAATTTCCAGATGCATCCTGGTGGAAGGAGAACTTGTACAAGTGAGGCTTAGGTAGCACAAAAGTTCAAAATACAAAACATATATGGAGCAAAGTAGTACACAATTGCAAATTACACTGGGAATAATACATGCAAGATGTGAGAACTTGAGTGACAAGCAAACAATTGACAATGTATATACAGTGCAGTTAGGAGCCACAAACATATGCTGGTAATCAAATACAGAGCAGTTTAAATCAACACTAGCTGTAAACATTTGTACATAATGCCTAGAGGGAAGCATAAAGTGCCAAATTATAGCGTACATAAATTGGAAACAAGTCATAGGAGAGCAAGAGGGAAAATTAGAGCAAGTGCAGGAGGGAGAGGTGAGACCTGAATGGTTTGAAAGAATCTAGAGGAGGGAGATTGGTGAATGGCTGGGGTAAGGGAGTTCCAGATTTTAGGAAGCGGTGGTTGGACATGGCTTTGCCGATGGTTATGGAAACTGAAGGACTGTTAGGGTTCGAACATTTCAGCTTCTGATGGTATGGCTGTGGGGGAGGCGAGAGATAGCAGGGTAAGGAAACAAACCAGATTTTCCCACAAAGCTGGCACAGTGCGTATGGTGTCTGTCCACAAGAAGAAAAGAGAGAGATTTATACATAGAACAGTGATGAGTCCAAGGAGGATAGCTCTAGAGTGTAATGGCAGAAATAGTTGAAGAGTGTGTCCAGTCTGGCAAGTGGTAGGACTGGGCTGTGCTGTAGACCACATCACCATAGTCAAAGATTGGGAGGATTATTCTCTCAATAACAGCATGTGCTGGAGGTGGGATACAGTCACAGTTCATGTAAAGTGCATCATATTTGGGTGCAGCTTTTGACTATAGCATCCACTTGTTCAGAAAAGATAAGGTGCTAGTCTCACTAGATACCAAGATAACTAAAGGCGGCAACATCCTCCACAGGTGAGCCATCCAAGGTTTGGATAGTAGGAAGAGGAGGGAGCCTAGAGAGTCTGTGCCTTGTACCAAAGGACATGGAGACAGTCTTTATGGCATTGAGGAAAAGCTAATTTGTGGTGGCCAGAGCTGAACTTGATCAAGTCCAGCTGGAGTCTGTGGGCCTGCTGTGAAGAGGACTGTGTCATCCATGTACATGTGAATGGATGCAGACAAGCATAAAGAGGGGAGATCATTAAGGAAAATGGAGAAAAGTAGAGGACCTAACACAGATTCTCAGTGGACCTAAGTGGATACAGGCAGGAGGAGAGAGGGGTCACCACTTGACTGCTTGGGACTCACCTGTGGTAGGGAGTGAACAGCCAATGGCTGAGTCGGAGAGGCATGCAGCATGGAGTTTGAGCTAATAAGTGGGGGGAGACAGGGTTGAATGTTTGGCTAGATTGACAAAGATAGCAGAGGTGACTAGGCTGTGATCCATGCCATTGTGGATGGATTTGGTGAGCCTGGAGCAGGAGATGGTGGTGGAGGATTTTGTGGAAGCCAGACTTGTAGTGGGTAGAAGGAAGAGGAATCCAGACAGGAAGAGAGTTGTGACAAGATAATTTGTTCTGTATTTTGGAGGGAAGCAGAAATGGGCTCGTTGATGTTTAGTAACAGATGTGACACCACCTTTTGGAAGAGGAGTAACAGTGGCAGTCTCCAGTCACCAGGGATGTAGGAACAGCAGAAAGAGAGGTCAGCCAATGGGGAGGAGATTGCAGAAGCAGAGAAATGGAGGAGCATGATATCCAGGCCATCTGGGCTCCTACCCCTTGGGAGAATTATGGTGGGAAGGGTGTCAGTGATGGAGGATAGAGTTACTAGACAGAAAAAACAATAGGGGAAGGAGGGAGATGACAATCATGTAGGCTTGCAGGGTGGAGAGTGAGGTGATAAAATGAATTGCACCTCTGTATGGTGAAGGAGGGGTTAGAGATAGGGTTGTCACCCACTTTGAGGACAGGCAAGGAAGACTGAGTGAGGAGAAGAGATTGTGGCAGCCTTCCAAAATTTAGACAGGTAACCAATGTTGGTACTGAAGGTAGATGTAAAATACTCACCTCGGCAAGCCTTATTGTCCTGGTACAGGTGTTGCAGAGATGATGATACCTCTGGGAAGCCATGGGTTACATTTCTTTTCTGGACCATGCCAAATGCGGCACTTCCAAGCAAGCTATGAGCTCGGCCATGATCTAGGGGAGGTGGGGTACCTTTTCTCATGTCCTGCCTGGGAGATGGCAGTCCCATATTTCAAGGAATTTTGTTTTGAAATGCTAGCATGGGAGTCAGTGGGGCAGGCTAATGAGAGGGGACCAACCAGAGTGGCTTAGGGTCACAGTGCAAGGGGTGAGGTCCCAGGGATTTGAAGGAAAATATAAGTTGCATTTTGGTGGGGGTTCAAGGGGCTTTAGTTGAATGGGAGGCAGCAGAGGGTTGTGATTATGGTGTCAAACAAAAGAGAGGAAAGTCAAGAGAGGAATGCCACAGGGATCCATCCTGACTCTTGCCTCTTCAATATGCTCATTGGCAATGTTTGAGAATGAACCTGGGGCTGTGTCTCTTTGAAGATGACACCAAGCTCATGGGAGGATATTATAGTGACGGGAGAAGTAGGAAACTGCAGAGTGACATGTAAAGAGTAGAGTGGTTTCAAGGTCTGGCAGTTGAAATTCAATGCCAAAAATGCAAGGTGATTCACTTGGGGAACAAGAACCCAGGACAGAGTACTGATAGGAGGGTACAGCTGAGCACTACAGCTGAGAAAAGGAATCTACTGTATGTATCATTAGTGACTCCTTTAAACAATCAAGCTTGTAAAAGTGAGGCATCTAGTAAGGCAAATAGGATACTAGGATGTGCCAGAAGGGGTTCTGATAGTAAAGGAAAGAGGTTTACTGCCTCTTTATTGATCATTGTTGAGGCTGCACCTGGTATACTGTTCAGAGTCTCCGAAGACCTCACCCCAGCAAAAGATAAGGACAAGGGTGATCAGGATGATTCTGAGCTGACATGGACAGATCATGAGGATCTCCTGAGGCACTGGAACATGTCTTCACTAGAGACCGGACAAGACAGGAGTGATATGATAGAGGCTTCAAGTTCCTGTAAGGAATAAAAGTGAATGGAGAAGAGTTACTACAGTAGCATGAGTAACAGTTGAAGGACACGGGGCACCAGGTACAAACTGATGGGAGGGGAGGTTCAAGAGGATATTGGAAAGTTTTATTTTCCAGAAATGGTAGGTAGAAATGCGAATAGTCCGCTAACTTGAGATGGTATGCACCAAAACCATAAATGGTTTCAAGCATGGCTGTGACAAAGTGAAGGGTCTAATGGTTATTGAGGCTGATAGTAGTAGGAGGGGAACAGGAAGTGGATAGTGAAGGCTACACTGTATGAACAGTAGATTCTGAGGTTTAATGGAGGAAATAGCAGACAGGACGCATCATTTTTTAAGTACTCATCATTGTCTGTTTCTGTGTTTCTATTTTTCCGATGATCCCCGACATCTAGTAGCCCCACCTGCCAGGCGCAAATCTGAGCCCCTCCCAAAGCCATTCAGCCAGGTCCTTTCACCCCTTCCCCACTGACCCCATTTACCCAAGATTGCAGCAGTTCCCCAGTGACTGTGATTGGTACAGCTGCCTTAGTTTATTACCTTGGCTGACCACTGTCTGAGTGAAAGGAGGAGGCGCACCTACTGTAAAACATCTGTTTCTATAGCAGATGTGTGCTCGCCTCCCTGTCACTCAGAAAGTGGCCAACCAAGGCAGTGAGCATAGGCTGGACCTGTCACTGTCACAGTGGAGGGACTGGCACCTGGGGTAATCGCAGAGCCACCATGGGAAGAGGGGTTGAGGGACCTTAATGGCTGGAATTGGAGGGGGCTCAGACTTACAATCAGGGTGATCTAGATGCCAGCGATCCTCTTAATATACTAATCAGAAGCATCTGAATGATGATTGGGGTGGGGAAATTCTAGATGCCAGGTATCATTTTACTAACTGGGGTTATCTGAATGTGACTGGGGAACTCACTAGATGCCAGGTATCATTTTATTATAATATCAGGGCATCTGAATTGCAACTGTGAGGTGGGGTGAATGCTCTGTACAATTCTCCATGCAGTGATGCACAGAGGCATTGTGCAGAGATGTTAGTTAGCCCATATGGTTCTACAAATGTCCCATTAGCACCTTTCCTGCCCTATGGACTTAGTATGCTGAGAGTTGAAAATGACCTGCGGCATAAAGGTGCTATCCTATTTGGGACATGCTTCCTTTTCATTCCTCTGAATCCCTGTCCTACTGAGGCTGTGATAGTACCTAGTCATGTCACAGTGAGCTATCCAATTGGAACCAGTGATCACTGTACAGTGTGGTTCAACATTGATGGCGGTGCAGAACCACAAAAAGACGTATGGTCCTGGACTTTAGTAGGTTGATTTTAAAGAAATGGAAGACTTCTTCAGAAGCAGCCTAGCAAGGAGGATTATCAGAGAGGGTAGAGGAACAGGGAGAAAATTAATGAACGATAGGGAAGGCAACCAGCATCTGCATGAAGGGAAGTGAGCAAAAGCAAAAGGAAACAAGCATTTGTCAGTGCTGAATGTTGTCTTGCTGGTATTGGATTGGTAGTGCAGGAGTTAGAGAGATGCATAACAGGAATGGCAGTGAAGTATGGAAGTGACACCAACCCCACACCAACCTGCAGAGACTGACAGGCATTGAGGTGTGCCTTGGGTCATCTGCCATAATGCTTCATGCCATTTCACCTCACCCTACCCTGCAGACTCCAACAAATGTTACTGCTGTACCTTGGGGTCATTGGGCCTTACGCCACCCGATCTTATAAGGAATATATGGAGATCTGTAGTATAGAGAATGGGGTGAACTTTGGGCTGAAGAGTCCAAGCCACACCTTGATGCATTTCACAGGCTGAGGGTGGGGTGGAATGGTGTGACTACTACAGACGAGAATCCAAAGTCACCCCCAATACCTGCTGTCTCTTCATAGGTGGGACATTATGGTTAGAAACCTTAATGCCCTGGGCGCTTGTTGGTATTTGCACTCCAAATTTTCAACATGAGCTATTTGTGACCCCACCTCCTGATAGCATTTGGAACCTCTGCTCATGAACAGTGGCACTGTGATTTTGTTATGTGTCCGAACATTGATTTCCAAAGCAACTGTGGCATTCTGTGTCAGATGCAGAAACACGTTTAGGGTAGAATGTGAAAAGTGACAGCTCTACTGTTCATATAGGATGTGAAGCAAATGGCAATGTTGGAAATCTGGAGTGAAAAATATTTAAAATTCTCGGGTTACAAGTTGCAGCACGAAGCTGTGCAATGCACGCCATAACACAGTCATTTTGTGAACTTTGATCATTAAATTTTCAACATAGGCATTTTGGGAGCTCATCTTATGAACAGTGGCACTGTTGTTTTGTTACTTGGACCCAAAAGGTAATCGTGCAGTGACTATGAAATCACCTTTCTGGACCGAATAACGAAATGACAATGACTGAGTACATGAGGTGGGGGTCCCAAGAATCCCATGTTGAAAATTTGGAGCAAAGTTGCAAAATGGATGAGACATCCACCTAATTGATACACTTCCCCACACTACTGGATGCTACATTATACAGCTTACCAGCATTTCTTCAGTTTGGCGTTGGCTTTATAGAGTGCAGACGATTCCCGCTCCACCACCAAGATCACAGCGCTGGACTCCAGAGGCATGGGGGTGAGGGGTGTGTGGGTGGTAAAAGAAAGGGTGAGTGCAGGTTGAGGGAGGGAACCCGACAGCTTATGGACCTTTTTTTGTTTTAGGTTATAATAAAAAAGAAAGAACACTGTGGACCATTTTCTTTTTTACAGGTGTAAGGAAGATGTTGGGCACACTGGAGTGGTTCCATTGTGTCCCATGAGTTTGCAGGTGATGTTAGCTACACTGTGGTAGGCAGGGGCAGGAAAATGCTGACACAATCGACTTTTTGAACACGGAGGCACACTGGGTGGGCTTCCAGTGTGCTACACAATCTTGGGGGTGTTAACTATGCCAACAGGAGGATTGGGCACCTCAAAGTGAACTTGCTGGGGATTGTGAGAGACAGATGGTGACAGCCACAACCATGGTTATTGGAATTTTACACCAGGCAAGGCATGCCCTGCAATGATGGGGAGCATCCTCATTGTAGCAGGCTAAATTGTTTCGTTGGTGGCATGCTTTGCAGTGCTGTCATAGACAGCTGCATATTTCTTCACTGCCAGAGATCCCAGCCTGAAAAAGCAGTAGCACCACTGACCACAACATGACCGCACCTCCAAAACTTGCACACCACAATATGTTGTCTGAGCTGTGCACACAAACAACATAAAAAGGACCAATATGGTACTGTAGGGAAGTGGCCATGAAGGTGTCTGAAGCACATCCCCAACTGGTCTAGTTAAGCACCTTCGCTTGTTTTAGAGGAGTGGAATAGGCCACAGTGGCACCCACAGCCAAGATCAAGGTGGATGGGCAGATCCTCCAGGATGCAGCACCAGAAAAGGAGTAAAGAAAACCTAGAGGAGGAGGAGGAGGAGGAGCTTTCCTGATGGGGGACTCCAGTTGTCTGAGGAGGAAGTTAGGGGGAACCTAGCAGAAGGACAGGGAGGTAAAGGGTATTTCAAAAGGCACTGCATAGTGGGATGAGAAGCAGATCAATAGGATCACAAAGGTAATGGCAAGGAGGAGGAACTAGATGTTATCGTCCACCTGGGGATGAAATGACCTGGCAGGAAACAAAGTGGAAGTAGCTAGAATCCAAAAGGATTTCAGGAAGTTGGGGGATCTAAGGCAAGTAAAACACTTTAAGGAGGCAGTATAGCTGCAGTGGTTTAAGGCTCTGACCTGCATTATTGGAGACATGGGCTTAATCCCACAGCTCCCACTTGCATACTGTGACCCTAAGCAAGTCACTTAACTTTGTACTTCCAGGTCAACCTGTAAACAAGCTTCAGCTTAGTGTGTCTCTTCTGAAGTAAAAAAAATAAAACATCTGCCTCCTTTCTCAGAGGTGCCACCTGTCCATGGCAGAGGAAAGGTTAGGCACACCACATCCAGTAATTCTAACTCCTGGTTGAAGGAATGGTGTGGAAGGAAGGGCTATTGCTTTATGAGGGACTGGGGTTCTACCTGGACACAGATGCGGCCTGTATAAAGATAATGGCCTGCATTCACTGGGAAGGTGACCTGAGTAAGATGCTATGAATGCTTCAGTGACAAGCATTTGAAATGGCTGGGGTCAGGTAGGACAGGTGACTTAGTATCAGCCCCCGGGGCACAAGGTACTTGTAATCCCAGACACAAATAAATAAAAAATAAACATGCAGGAAAGCTTAGTTGAAGTCTGGGACATTGAGAGCAGGAGAAGAAGGGAAGCAGTGAATTCTAGGCCACACGAGAAAGACAACTGGGGAGGGAGGGACGAAGCAGAGGAGGGCAGGGGAAAGAAGGAGAGCAGCAGCAAGAGAAGGGGGGGATAGGATACAGAACATGGAAGGTCTGGTAACAAATGCCTACAGCCTGGGAAATAAAATCCAGACCTGGAGACATTGACAGCAGAGGCAGACCTGGACATAGTAGCAATAACTGTGACATGGTACTGTTAATCATGGGCCTGATATAAAAGATTATGCTCTGTTCAGGAGGGATGGGGTAAAAAGGAGGTAGTGTGGCCCTGTATGTCAGAGACTGTAAAGGCGATAGAGGTGCAGGGTAGATGGGGAGGCTGGAGGCACTGGTAGGTTACCCTTGAACCTGGCAAAGGCTCAACAATAAGAACAGGGTGATCTTCAGTCCTTCGCACAGAAGGAAGAAGTGAACAGGGAGCTTATGAATGAATACACAATATGGCAACAAAAGGCGTAAGTCCTGCTGCTGGGGGATTTCAGTATGCCAGATGTGGATTGGTCTAGCCAAGCAGCTGTTTCAGCCAGAAGCAGAAGCATCCTGGATTCCCTGCAGGCGGCAGGTCTCAGGCAGCTTGTGCTTGATCCAGAGAAAGGTCATTCTTGACCTGATACTGGACCAATAGGGACAGAATGGATGTCTGTGTGGAGGGGCAACTGGGATCCAGTGACCACCACATAGTGTGGTTTAGCATGGGACCCAGGACCCAGTCCAACTCACACGAGGGCAAACGCTTTGATTTCAAGAAGGCAGGCTTCACTGACATGGGAGATGCACCAGAATAGCCTTTCTTTGGAAGCTTGTAAAGGGTGGCATTCAGGAGGTATGAAGAAACACAAAGAATGAGGAGAGAGGTGGTATCAGGTAAAACAGAGGAAGCAGGTGAGGTAATGTAATGAAGGATCAACGCTCAGACAGAAGAAAGCATAGCCAAAGGGTATCAAAGAAGACTAGACTTTCTTCAGGTACATAAGCATAGGAGAAGAAGGCAAGGGAGGGATTCTGAAGATAAGGGGTGATGACAAAGGGAGACTGCACAGAGGGATCAGAAAAGTGTACATCCTGAACAAATAATTCTACTGTTTCACAGTGGACAGAGGCAGGATAGTCCACCAAGGAGCAGCATGAATGCTGGAGGGGAAGTGGAGATAAGTCCAGTTTCAAAGGAAAGAGTAATATTGAAGGGACTTCAAATTTTAGGGTGGACAAGGCCATAGGACCAGATGGATACACCCAAGGGTATTAAGGGAACTAGGCAGGAGGTGCTTGCTGTAATACTCATGGCCTTATTCAACAACTCACTGGAAACAGAGTGGTTCCTGAGGACTAAAGGAGAGCAGACATTGTTCCATTTTGTAAGAGCGCTGCAGGGAGAAGGCTAACAAATGTAGTCTGGTCTGTCTTACTTAAGTCCTGGGAAATTAATGGAATCCAAACTAAAGAGAGACTGTTAAGAGTATCTTGAATCCAGTGAGCTGCAAGACCACAGGCAGTGTAGATTCACAGGAGAAGGTCATGCCAAATGAATCCAGTGAATTTTTTGACTGCATGACCAGGAAATAGGTCATGGGAGAGCAGTGGGCATGATTGATCTGGAGTTTAGCTAGGCCTTCAGTTCTGTGCCACACAGGAGGCTGATAAAGGAACTGAATGGCCTAAGTGGATCCAAAATGATTAATTGGGTTCAATGTGCCTGTGCAACTAGGTTTTAGTGCTTGTGTAACAGATAATCTTTGACTGTTTACCTCTCTATCTGCAGGATATACCACCCCGCATGTGTATGAAGGGAAGGAACCCTAGAGGAGAGTGCCACCCCTTGAGGTGCTGCAGGAGTGATTCTCTTGGCTAAAGGTCACCTTAGGATGAAGCCCATGGGAAGAAGAGGCATGCCACTGGAGGAGGAGGTGGATGGAGGGAAAGGAAAAATGTTTGTGAGTGGACTGAGGAGGCAGCCTCTAAATGGGCTAAATGGGGGTTCTGCACCGTCCTTGAACTACAGACCTGTAGCCTTCCAATTTGTACAGTAGCTAGCTAATGGACAGAGGGTGGTGAGTTAACAGCACTCACTCTAATGATGGCAGAGTGACTAGAGGGTACCACAGGGTCTGCATCAGGCCAGTCCTTTTGAACATAGGGGACACTGCAGAACAACTGAAGGAAGGTATGCCTTTGCAGATGATATAAAATTTGCAACAGGTTGGGCAACCCAGGAGTGGTGGAGAGAATGATCAGGATCTTGTAACTTTTGAGGAGTGGAAAAGCATGGCAGTTGATTCAATGACAAAAGTGCAAAATCATGCACCTAGGGCATAGGAACCCAAGAACTGAGTATAGAATGTAGGGAGGAGGGTATTGACAGTCAATAAACAGGAAAGGATCTAGGGTTATTATGTCTGAGGACTCTCAAGGTGGCACTGTGACAAAGCAGTGGGTAGGGCTAACGGGATGCTGGGTTGTGTAGTGAGGGTATCTCTGTCAGGAGGATGGAGGTGGTGTTGCCAGACCCCACCTGGAGGCGAGTGTAATTTTGGAGAACAAACCTCAGAAAGAATCTAGACAGGGTGGAAGAAGTCCACAGGAGGGCAACTAAAATTGTGCAGGCTTTACATGGAAGCCCTAAGAGGAGAAACAGAGGAATTTCAGCATGTACACTCCTAGAAGAGAGGAAAGAAAAAGTGGCATGATACAGGCCTACAAGTATCTTACAGGAGTGAACAGGGTCCAGGGGAGGCATGCAATTTGGGGGTGGGCACTGGACACCTGGACAGTTATGCCATGAATTGGTGGAGGGACCAGGGTTAGTGGTAGCCTGACATGGCCAGGTGTTGGGAGTGTAGGAGCGACAGTCCATAACACCTGGTTTGGGAACTAGTAACTAGTGTTCCACTAGTGGATAGCTATACCGCCTCAAACCTCCCAGCATGCCGATGTGCCTATATGCAAGGTGCTGTCAGCTCTTTACGTAAGTGCTAAGGATGGATTAGGTCCACTTACAAATGGGCTAGTGACTTGTGTAATCAAGCAATCATATGATCCTGTGCAGTACTATCCTGTTTTAGAGGTACAAATTGGGATTAGGCAAATTGATAACCTACACTCGCAAAAAGCTTGAATATTTATCATTTAGGGCTTTTTAAAACCATTGTAACTGTTAAAGGAACAAGGAAACACCATGGAACTGTGGTTAGCAATGATGATCCTCAGCCCCACACCCACTACCAGACCCTCCCACCTGGGTCCCAGTCCTCTGCGGCTTCTTCTACCTGGATGATACTGGATGTCTTGATTGCTGGAAGGATTGCGGCCCCACCCTATGGGTAAGCCAGGCGGTCTTTTTCCAGGCAGGAAGTAGACGTTAGCGGAGCTTCAGGAGGGGACCAGAGTGGGGGCAGGATGTTGGGACAGAACTGGAATGACACCTGACAGAGGCCACATCTTCGGTGATCGGAGGAAAAGAGTCGGTAAAAAGAGAAAATATTTCCCAAACAGCATTCCCTTTTGATTTTAACCAAATCATCTTTTGATAATGCAGCCACCAAACTACTTGACTATCTAACTGCTGCAAGCATTACCAGACCCAAACCCACTTTTTATCAGTTCAGAAAAATGCCCTGAATTTTGTCCCTGGGTACCTAAATGCCAAGCTGCAGACCTGAGGTGCAGCTGGTCAGCACGCTAAGACACCCACCTGAACCAAACAACCCCACATGTTCCCTTGATTGCTTTAAATCTTGAACTTCCTTTCAGCACCAGTGGACTTGAACACAGGTAACTACATACAGTATATATATATTCCTCAGGTGCAGGGCAATTCCTAACCTCACTCACAGCTCTGCTGTATTAGTCCTAGGATGGCACATATGACTGAAGTCCGGGGTAGATGGATCAGCAAGCGTAGAACCAGGCCTGATGCTTAACACTTGAAGGTGTAGAAGCTGCAGCTTGGATCTTCAGTGTGACCAAGGTCTTGCAGCCTGGCCCTCCCCCGGCCCACTGCAGGGCATCACACAGGACCCACCAGCCACAAGAGATCCAAACATGGGAGTGTCCCTATGATCTGGCTCCCCCACAGGTCAGAGCACCCCAGCACCCAGGCACAAACCCACAATCCTTGCCACCAGCAGCCCCACTTGATAGGGATCAGTGAGCTTCCCACCTGGCACATTTAGGATGGATTCTTCAGATCATTTCCATTCTTTCCTCAATTACCTGCTATGGTGTGTAGTCAAGCAGTCTCAGCTACTGTCTCGAATATCAGGCTCTTGGGGGACTCTGCAGAGAGTCTGAAAATCCAGGGATTTAACACAACAGTCTCCTGTCTTGCTGCATCTCAGGAGCAGACTGCAGGCACCCACCCAGACAGCACCCACTCATCCCCTACCCCCACAGTCTTCAACTCCAACAGAGTGGCCACTCTTGTGCTCTGGCTCACACAAGTTCAGCACTCTTTTCAGAAATACATCAAGAAAGTCCTTTTCTCACCGTGCAGGTGCTAGTTGACTCAGGCGGAAGATGCAGTCTTGTCAGCTTCTTAAAACCTGAGTTCAAATCCAGTTTTCATGTCCATTTTCAACAAACCAGTTTCTTCTGCAAAAAAACAGTCCTTTAACCTTGTCTTTCCCTTTTCCTGTTGACACCTTGTCATTGTCAGGTCAGACAGAACCTTTTACACTTTTTCTTTTATATCATCAAATGTTTTTTCCGCCTTGCTGTGGAGCATGCTGTGGAGACATCCAACCATCAGCTTGACCGCCTGGAGGCAGCAGGCTCGCTCAGCTGATGGGGGCTTGGTACAGCTAGTTCGTGACCTGCTGGGAGGCTCCATGCCTATCCAGCTGGGTAGAGACGACCCCAGTGCGATTCCATGACAGACCACCAGGCAGGTCAAGCGTGGCCATCATGCTGCTGGTCATGCCCAGCCTTTTCCTCCATTGCCCACTGGAGTGTGGATGTGCAATGATGTCCAGGCACAACATGCTGACATCTGCCACACTCCCCATGCACACCAGTGCTGATAGTGCCCACTGGTCATCACCAGGGCTGCTATAACAAGGTGAAGTCCTTTGTCCTCCCAGGGATAGGGAGAGCAGTCTTACAGATGCTCAATCCCATCCCTCCCTGCTGACCCCAGATGACCTGGCTCATTCCCAAACACAGCTTCGCTGGCATAGCATGAGGTGTGGCGTCACATCAACCCTCGGTGCCACTCGGTTGGCTCTTTTACACTTGTTCTTACTTCTCTCATCAAAATCTTTCATCATCTGTGTCTCACCGATGTGGCACAGATAAAACTGAAGAGGCTTTCTCCCATCCTCTTGACACAAACCACTTTCTTAATCCTTTTGTCAGTCCATTTAACTTTACTCTAAACAATTTCACCACTGTGGTGCAATTCTCTGGCCACAATAGAATACTGCAGATCTGCCTCTCTGCAGAGCTGCCCACAAATCTTTCTCTAGATGGGGAAAAGCGCCAACCAGCTATGGGGACATATAGCTGGCAGCCCCTCACAGCCCCACACCCCACCTTCTCCCTAGGGTTGGAGACCCTCCCTGTGGAGGGGTTTCACCAAATTGGAACTTTGAAACAAAGTTCTTTTCCCTTGGGAGCTTTCTGGCAGCTCCCCATTGGCAGGAGCCACTGTCAACCAAAATTAACATGTACAAGGTTCCCGCCATACCTCACTGGTTGCTGAAAAGATGCCCAGATTATTCTCGGTATTTCCCCAAGAGTCTTCACTGAAGTTCTACTCTTTAGCAGCCTCTTCCTCTGATGGCCCAACATAAGATTTATCATTTTAGTTATTTTCCAGCCGATCGCTAAGGTTACCTCTACTCGGTTTTTGACCGAATGATTCGTTTTCTAGGTCCAGATTCGGTCCTCCTGTTTTCACCATTGTAAATTCGTTTTTATGGTGGGTCAAGAGCACCTGTTAGATTCCTCACTAACTATTTTATTTTCTTCTCATCTGACTGTAAGCAAGTGTCTGACATTTCAGAGTGCTTGCTTGCTTGCAGTGCATGCTAATCAGGAAGTGCCTTCAAGAGCAGGGCACTTAAAGAGCTAAATGTGTCCTGTCTGCTCAGTTCTCACCTCTAACTTCACACCAGCAAATTGGAAGATTATTCACAGGAAGGGTAAACAATACCACCTTAATTAAGACCTTCATTTTCTGAAACCAGACAGGCACCACATTAGGGTAGCTTCCTGTCCCAGTATGGACTGTACAATGTGTTTCAGAAACTTTACCTGCTAATCAGTTTTATTCATAGGTAGTACTTTCAGTCATTTTGAATGCTCACATGCTTGTAAAACAGATTCTGTTAAATCCTTCACCATTTTACTTCATGATAGTAGTACAAACAAATTCTGATGTCATGCAGACCTTTGTTTGTACACCATTACAATCTGAGGAGGTGTAAAGTAGGGCTGGTTAAGACCATTAGCAGCAAATCAAACTAATCCTTTCCAGGCTGCATTGTGAGTATGGTCTTTGACTGCTGTGATAAGGAATACTTTATACCTTTAAATGTTCACCATTTTTTTTTTTTAGGTCTGTCCTATATTTTAATATTTGTTTGCCCTTTTTGTTGTTAAATTAATAATCTAATATTTTATTTCATTTCTAGCAATACTATGTCTCTCTCTCTCAGTAGTTATTGTTGTCTATTTCATACTACTTGGATATTCCAGGAAGACCAATCCATGCCTTTCAGATAAACAGCACAGAATAATGTGGCTAATGTCATGCTAAGCTACAGAAATGAGAAAAGAAGAGAGAGAGAGAACAGTAGCTGATGAGATGACAGGAACACAATCTAGATTTGATGGCACTGCAAATTTAGGCAATTTATCAAAAATTTTTCAAAGCATTATTATTTTTTTACCAGAAGAGACACACTAAGCTAAAGCTTGTTTACAGGTGCAACCTAAGAGCACAAGGAAATTAGGTGATTTTGTAGGGTCACAAAGTATGCAAGTTTGGGCTGTAGGATTCAAACCCTGGTCTCCAGAATTGCAGCTCAGAGCTTTAAACCACTGCACTATACTGCTCTGTATGCTCAGATCACATATCATGCTATCTGTTATGTATGACATGGAAAACAAAATAGGGTATTTAACAGCATAGAATACAGTAGTTCCTACCACTTTTAAAACTTCTCTGACATTACAAATAACTTCAGAGTAGGAGGAATGGGAGGGACAGTAGCACATCTTAAAATGGCAGATGATATTTGTAATTACACCTCATCCACCATTACTGGTGTGGTTTATTTATTTTTGAAAGAGTTTTACAAGAAAAAGGCTACCTGATCCAAACTAGCCAGTTGTCAGAGGTGTCCCTGTAGTCACTGGGATTTGTCAGCTAAGCTGTGTACACAGGATGGAAAGTCCCTGAACCCCTCTCTAACCCCACCAAATGTTAACACACACTGAAATTTAAAATATTTAAATCTAAATCAAATAAACCAAAAATAATAATTATGATGTAATTTAAAGAAGTTGTACACAATGTTATATCAGCAGAAATTCTGAATAAATCAAGTGAATCAGAGTCAAGCGATGCCTCATTAGTCATAAAAGGCGGGGTTAGGGGTGGAGTTTGGGGGTGTGGTTAGTATTCGGTTTCATCTTATCCAAAGGTGGCAACCCTACGAGCGCTAATGCTGAAACTTGTTTTCCCAGCACCAGACAGGCTGAGAAATATGTGAGTATAACAGTAGCAGGAATGAGGGATAAATGTTCTAGTTCTACCTGGATTAGGTGAGTTGGGGACCACCAGACTACCAAGGATTAAAATTGTTTTATTGTGTCCAGGACTGACAGTGTGTGTTGGGGGTGGGGTGGGGGTTGCTGGAAGGCTGCATGTTTACAGTTAAACACAATTCCCAAAATCATTAACTAGCACTAATCAGGCAGTGTCTTAACACTTCCAGAAAGCATTTAATATACATGTACACCTTATATGCATTAGAGTAATTCCCAGTTGTATGGGCACCTGGTTGCAGTTAGTAATCCTGTGCAAAAATAAAATAAAAATGGTGCCACGCTAACAGGTTAGCACTGCACAGAAGGATGCTTTTAAAACAGTACCAGCCATGTTTATCACAGCACAGTGCTAATTCTGTTACAGTGGTACGTGGGCCCTCATTTTCAGATTAGTGTTGTGTACTCCTAAGTGCTGCACCTGAGATAGTGCACATCCAGAGAAGGTTATGGTAAATGGTACTCACTCCAATGAGGAGAGAGTGAGCAGCAGGGTGTCAGATGGCTCAGTAATGGGAAAAGTCCTCTTCAGTGTCTTTATAAGTGTCATAACAGAAGAACTGGAAGGGAGATATGCCTTTTGCAGATGACACCACAATCTGTAATAGCGTTGATAGGTGCAGATGGAGAGAATGAGTAGGGACCTTAAGCTTAAAGAGTGGTGCAGGACATGGCAGCTCGGGTTCAAAGCCAAAAAGTACAAAAATCAAGCATCTAGGGAATAGAAACCCTGAGGCTGAGTATAAAATGTAGGAGGAGGTACTTATGGTCACTAAGGAAACCTTTTATATAGCATTGTGCTCTGTATGCAGTAGTAGATTACTCATTTGCATGGCTGTAGTAGTACATATGCACATGCACATGATCAGGTTAGCATCAGGTGATGCTGAATGTCACACGATCCAACCATGCTGTTCCCACAGTGTAATGTTTAGCTCTGCACGCTAACCTTCTGAAAATGGGGCCCTGATTGATTAAAAATCCTGACCAATGCCTCTTAAGATGCACAAGGTAAACATAAAGGGTTATCTTCTCTCTTTATGTATTGTTTTATCTTATTTTGCTTGCAAAACTTTTATCTGATTTCAAAACATTGTGATGTGGCTTAAAACTATTATAACAAACTACAGTAGTTAAAATACAGTTTTTTTTTATTTTTAATTTAAATGCTGTTTTATTTACTTATAAAACACAGTCTGGTGGGATGGCCTAGCAGCTTGGTGGTGATTGCTCTGCCTCCCATGCCAGTGGCCCAGTTTTGGGTGGACCTGGGCTGCACAGGGTAGATTGGGGAGACATGATTGAACATCTGGGAATGCTCTGCTCTCAGCGAGGGATGTCTGACCACCCTGCTCTTCAACATCCACATAGCTGAGGAGGGCTGGCAGGGCAGAGGAGTTGCATAAGGGGAGGGCTCAGGCAGGCACAAAGCAAGCATGTGCCTTTATATGCAATTGCATCACTGCATGCTTGGCTGCTCAGGGATGAAACCAAAGGTAGAAACCCCCAATGGCAACCAATCTGCACTACTATCCAGGCTCTGCTCCTGTCTGAATATGTGTCTCTTTGTCAATGGCCTCCCCCTCCTCTTGGCCCCAACATGAGGGATATGTGTGTGGGGAGTCTCAGAGACAAGTACGTCCTGGGGATGGTGGATGATTGGGCTGGAGATGTCAGTCAAAGAAGTCACAGGGGTGACTAAGAGATAAAAGCTCTATGGAAAAAAAAAATAAAACACAGTTTGAGAAGCTCAAACTCCAAAACAGACTGTGAATGGCTCCAGTGAGGCATCACAGTAAAGTTATTTAGTATAGAAACAATGCAAATTATATGCATATGTCAGCTAAACATTTGATGAGAACTGGACAATGAGGTGTTGCAGCAACAATATGTATTTTGTTTCTTAACCAAGAAACTTTTGTTAAACAAAACATTAAAATAAAACAAAAACTAAATAAAAAATAGTCCATAGAGTACAAACTAGCAAAGCTTTTGGTTACACTATCACAGCAAGTGCTTCCCAAGCATTCAGCTCAGACACGTTGCTGGACTAACACAGTAATTAATTACATATAAATCTGATTAAAGATTTAACTTGGGAAAATGCATGCAGCCCTTATGTATATGTTATGAATATCCAGCATTAGCTTATTATATAAATGTGTCTAACAGTAAATGAAGGTAGCACTTTATTTAAAAGAATAAACTACAGCATTTTAAATTAGTTCTAAAGGTTTCTTGTCACATCACAATGTTCTGAAATTTGATTAAAGTGTGCAAGCAAAGCAAGATGTAAAACCCCATAAAGAAGTAGAATAATAGATAATCCTGTCTTGTTTTCTTTCTGCTCTGTAGCTTTAGACATCCTCTCATCAAGCCAGCAGCTCCTGAATACAACAGGAAATGAATGCAGAGCCATGCCATTCAAGGGGAGGGTCATTTCAGAATGTAGTCCATCTCAGTATACAGTTTATTTGTTTCAGTATATAGTGTATGTGAATTTTTCAGTCTACAGTGTATGTATTTCAATACATGGTGTATATGTTTCACCATGTAGTGTATTTGTTTCAGAATATAATGTATGTGTGTTTTAAATATACTGTGTATGTATTTCAGTATGTAATATATTTCTCTCTCAGTATATAGAGTATGCAAAATTTTTCAATAGAGAGGGTAAGTGTTTTTAATATACAGTGTATTTAAGTATATAGTGTATGCAGATTTTCAATATGAGTGTATTTATTTCAATATATAGTGTATGTATTTCAATATAAAGTGTAAATGTTTCAATATATTGTGTATTTAATTCAGTAGACAGTGAATGTGCTTTTTTCAATGTGTAGTGAATGCATTTCAATAGATAGTGTATGTATTTCAATATATAGTGTATTTGTTTCAGTATATAGTATATGCAGATTTTTTTTCAATATATAATATATATGTTACAATGTATAGAGTATTTGTTTCAGTAGATTATGTGGATGTTTCAGTCTGTAGTGTATGTATCTCAATAGGTAGTGTATATGTTTCAGTACATAGTACATTTGTTTCAGTATATAGTGTATGTGGATTTTCAGTACTCAGCATGTAAATTTCAGTATAGTGTATGTATTTCACTATATAAAGTAAGCATTTCACTATATAGTGTATGTGTTTCACTATGTGATATATACATTTCAGTATACAGTATATGTATTTCACTAGATGATATATATATTTCAATAGATAGTGTATGTGGTTCACTACACTGTGTATGCATTTCACTATATGATGTATGTATTTCATTATATGATATATGTATTTCATTATGTAGTGTATGTGTTTTACTATACAGCCAGAGATTATGAATTATGTCCCTAACGGCTTGCCATATCATTTACAAGTTGTTACAGTAAATCAGTTAGTTAACTCTTTGCAGTTACATCACTGACAGTAACCTGCCCCTAACAATAGGAGCACAACGAGGTATTTGTTTTGTTTTTAATATGGGCCATTACGTCAATGGAGCTAGGCCCTCTATATACATATATTCAAGAATGGAGCATGCAACCCTTCTTTTGGTCGGTCTGCCTTAGTAGTTAAGAACCCCACAAGAACCATCTTGATATAAACCTGCCACATAGATTAGGTGAACTAACACAGGATAAGCTTAATAAATCGAACTGGCATCCTTACAGTATATGTAAAAGAAAGCCAAGAAACCTAAACTGTAAAAGTTGGTCAGTGAGCTACAGGACCCAACAGATACATATATTATATAAAATAATATATATATATATATATATATATATATATATATATATACATATATATATATATATGAAATAAAGCACCCAATACCCACTTGTGAAGACAGAGATGTCATGTCATGTCTGGATGTGCAATACCTCCGGGGAGTGTAGCATCTGTTGCTGAAAATGTGGCCTTGTCATGTAAGGCAATGCTACTTCTTAACTCTAGCATTAAGAAGAGCATTTGATATTGAGGCATCTAGCATCCTGCCATAAATGCCTGACGTCACATGCTGGAATCAAAGAGAGTTGGCAAAGGGTTTCATCCTGCTGTCAGAATGATCTGGATCCTTTTCTCCCAAAGAAGCACCAGTGACCCCTACTGGAGTGGGAGGGAACAGCAGGAGAGACCAGCAATGGGGAAAGGGGCTGCCCTCAGCTGATAGACTGGAACTTGAAGGGGTTCTGGGGGTAGGAGAAGAAGAGTGGTTGATGATAAAAAGGGAAGAAAATACAAGAAATCATAAAATGCTTCTCAAATATGCTGTGAAGTCTATTCTAAACCAAACACTTTAACTTCTTCTCATCTCTTCTTCAGCTGAGTTTTAGGATAATGACAGGCATACCTAGAGGGTGAGTCTTTCCAAATTGATTACTACTGCACTGTGAATGGTACAATCCACACTGAGGAACAGTTCCTAGCATGCAGCACTGTGTCCTGACTTGATCAGCCACCTTTGATTTACAGTTGGCAGTTGAACAGACAGTATTGCCTGTATTTTCAGGACATATACCACATTGCAGAATTTACAGTTTGGCTGTAAAACATTATTTTACAGGTCTGGAGCCAGTTTGAAATGCTTGTATTGATTTCTGGTGCCAAGACATGCATTCATTCAATGAAGCCAAAATGTGCTCCATGGCAGGTATTTGCTCACTGACTGCAGATCAAATTGAATTAGAGTGTGAAGCTCTAACTTGAACCCAGTATGTCAGAATTGGGATCTATAACCTTAACTTTTGGGCATTTACTGAGCTAAGCAACTCATTTGAAAGAAAACTGACATCCAGTATATCCAGGTTCCTAAAGTTTTTATCGTACTGGACTGTATGACACTGGACAGTAGTGAGTCTCAGAAACTTAATTTGTTTTTCTCTTTTAAAAGATATAAGCTTTGGAGAACTTTTCCTGTTAGGGAGCACTATTTTATTGATATTTCCCATACCTGCTATTTTTAGGAAGCAATCAAAGGAAAGAATGGCATAGATTTTAGCATGCCAACTTTTGGTGAAGAAACCGAATAATTAGACTTGCAAAGGAAAGTGACTTTATAGATTTGTGGCATCAAAATGTGAGACTGCTGTTTTTATAAAGAAACATTAAACATGTTTGCTGCAACTAAATGCAAAACAGATTTCTGAGTTTATTAGAAAATACATAGAAAAGTATGTTTCTCAACTGTCTTGGTGACCTTCCCACTAGAATCAAGCAAAGAGATGCAGATTCCTACAATTTTACTAGGACGTAAATGAACTGCACGGCAAATCCTCACTGTTGTACCCATGTAAAGTAAGAGAGTAATTATTAAGTACACTAAATGAATCTTCCTTGATGTTGGTCAGTTATCAGAATTTATAAGATCCCAAAAACTGTGCAGACAGATGAAATTTATGATTGAGAAGGCACGCCAGTGGATTCCAAGTACTGCTGATTTACCTCAGCAGGAGGATTCTGAGTCATACTTCTACAAGCCCAGCTCTGTTCCAAACAACTAGTTTTCCTATGTCCAATTGATTCCTCAAATACCACCGAACAACAGATCCATCCAGGAACAGAAGACACCACAAGATGAGTAACTAGCTTTCTTACAAAATAGATATTTCTGTAAGAAAATGAACTTTTTGTTGTTAGCAATTGAAATAATTAAAAAATGCTTACTAATCTAGTAGAGGCTATCAAACTAATGATTTTTTGTAGGTTAAGATTTGGTGGTCTGAATGCCCCTGATTTTCTAATACTGTACTGTACTCAGATTTTATACAGTAATCCTTATTTTGCAGTTGCATGGGAGATACTAAGTAAGAAAATATAAAACAGGCTGATTATATTATATTCTATTTTATTTTTTCTTTCTTCTCTGTACAACTTACTCAGTATCACCATATCAATATTAGTTTGCACAAGGGCAGGTAAAAATATTTTGAATTTATTTTTGAGTGTGACTTTGTGAAATCTAACTTTGAAGTTCACACCTGATGTGTTTCCTGTTGCTTCCTGATTTTTAGAATAACTAATACTGCCCATGAATGGTTTAAGTAATTTAATTTTATTCTGCTACCTCAGTTAATGGTTATTTGGTAGTAAAGGGGTTCAAGGGTACCCCAAAATGACAAACAGTGTAAACTTTATTGAAACCATTGAAAACTGGAACTCCTTCTTAAAGGAAAGAAAAGTTCTTTGCCTACTGTTAATATGACATTTGGAAATGTTGTGCCTCATCAATGTACCTACTGTGCTTTTTGTTAATTCATTTTGAAATAAACTTGATTTTATTTTTTAATGATGTCCCCCACCTGCTATTCATTGTTATAATTACTGATTGATTCTGGAACCCAGTGGCATCAGTTGAGTGGGGACCCTGTACTGAAACTTACACTGCAAGCTTTCACTCAACTGATGTTACCAGAATCCTGAACTGATCATTAATTTAAAAATATAATTTTTGTTGTGAAAATCTAGCATCAACAAGGAAACCTAAAGAAACAAGATTATTTCAAAGCAAACAAATTAAAAACACATAAGGAGAGTAGGTTACTCACATACCCAGATGTCAAATTACATTAAAAAGTTAAAGGAATGTTTCTGTTCCCTTTAATAGGACTGACCTAAGCTAACTATGTGGATTAATCTATTCTAATTCTAATGTGTAATTTATTTCTATGGTGTAGCAGCATTAGTTATAACTGAAAAGTAACATTCTTTTCTTATTATTATAATTTGAAAATGAATAAACTGTTAAAAAAGGAAAGTTATATTTTAGCTAGAAATGTCCATAATACTGGGATAGTTTTACTGTAGCATAGTAATATAGTAACTGAAGGTCAGATGGGACTCTAGGGCTATCACGTCTGTACCTTACCCTGTATAGAGCAGGCCTTGGGGTTTGCAAACTTGCATTTGCACAGGGTCCCAAGAGCAGAGGGGCCCCTAAAAACTCAGCTGTCCAGTTGGCCTCCTTTTTCCTTGTCCTGTATGTACTAATTTAAGTAAAGTGCATAAACGGCACAAAAATATCTGAAAATAAAGCTACAGGAGGCTATGATAGGGATGAGGATGTTCCTTGGAGCTTCACGACTTCTGATATGGGACCCCAGCAAGGAGGTTCACACAGGGCCCCAGAATAGCTAGATCCGTGCTGCTCCTGTGCTGTAAGCAGCGACCAACAGGAACGATGGTCACAGATATACTAATTTATAGGTATTTCCTACTCTATGACCCAGAAGACACTGTAATTCCCACTGTAGGCAGACATTTTATCCAGGCATATGCTGCAGGCATGTACTGTCTTCAGGTTCATTTTCTCCACCAGAAGGCTGTTCCACAGGTTCACCACTCTCTGGGAGAAGAAGTGCCTCCAATGCTACTTCTGAATTTATCACCTTTGAGCTTCAGGGCATGTCCCTTGTCCAGCTGGAGCACACTAGATTAAAATATCACCTTTATGACCTTGTCGATACCCTATAGTCTTCAAAAGGCTGGAATAAACTCAGCCACAGCCAACTTTTTTCCAAAGGTGAAGATGTTATGTGCCTCATGTCTCTTCTCATACATTTTGTCCTCATATCACTGATCATTTTGGTCGCATCTATAACTTTGTAGTACTGGAGGCAGTATAGCATAGTGGTTAAGGGCATGGAGCTGCAAACCTGGAGACCTGGGTTTGAATGCCATCAGCCCCCACTTGCATACTGTGTGATCCTGAGCAAGTCACTTAACGTCCTTGTGCTCCCAGATCACACCTGAAAACAAGTGCTAGCTTAGTGTGCCTTCCTGGTTAAACAATTCCCCATTTACCTTTCTCCTTACAACTTGAACATTCTTTTTGTATCGGGAGCACAGAACTGCACACAGTATGCCAGTTAGGGCCCAATCATGACCTTTTAAAGATGTAGAATTACTACCCCTGCTCTCCTGGTCAACCCCTCCCAATACACCCCAGCTGTCTTCCAGCCCTCTTGACAGCAGCTGGGCACTGCTTGTCATGCTTTAGCCTCCACATCTATTATGGCCCCCAGGTCTTTTCCTCCTGTACTGCAGCAAAGGAGACCCTCCCAGGAGCGGATCCAGGAGCCCTATAGATGGGGAGCTCAAAGTCAGAGGAAAAATAAAATAAGAGGCCGTGGATGTGGTGGGCCGCCAAGGCCAGGAATTTTACATTTTGGTGCATTCTGGTGCATTTTGGAGGGTATTTCTGATGCAATTTCTACTCATTTCCTCCCTCTCCATGCTTTGTTAGTTGTACCCTAGTACCATCCCCAGAGTCCCCACAGTCTATATGACAGTATGTTGCCCAAAATACCCTCCCACCCCCAAAAGAACACAAAATACCAAAGACTGCAGCTGGGCAACAGCACATCCAAAACACATAAAATGAGAAACGTTGAAAGAGACTTAGTGATAAAGACAAACTGTAGTCAAATTAAATGACAATCCAAGTAAACAAGTTCACAAATGTCACTATTCAAACACATTATGACATTACCATAAAGCCAATCCATCCCAGTTTGTCCTGCAGTACAGATTAACATATCCCCAACCTTATCTCAGTAAAAAAATAATACAATAACTATAGAAATATGGGAACAAAGTCACTTTGCTATCTAGCTTCTGAAAATATAATTTCAAATCTGCTTGCTATTTTGCAAAACATATTTTATTCTATAGAACAATTTATTCCAAAGAAAATACATTTTTAAACAAATAAAATATGTTTTATTGTTTTAAATGTCCTTTACTAGGATAACCCCATGGTATGAGGCATCTCATTTTTATGACAGGCCCAAGAAGTTAGTAAGCAGACAGAAAAACAGTTTTTGAACAAATATAAACATGCATTTTTTATTAGCAATAGCACTTGCTTGGGTATATCACAACTTACACCCCCCCAATTCAACACATAGAACTACATAAACTAAATATTTGATTCTATCACATTTTTCTGGTTTTGTAACTGCCTGTGTCAATGAGCCAAACAAGGTCTTATGACTTCTGTTGCCAATTTTGCTCTCAAGCATGCAGAAACTCCTGCACATGCCACAACATAAAGCAGAACACCTTTAAAGTCCCCATGTCTATGAATTCCCTCTGTGCTCATTCACACTGTACAACCACGACTGAAAAGACCACACAGATTAGACATACAGTACATGCTGAAGTTTTACCTCAGTTCAAAGGTCTCATATACCAGTTTCTGCCTCTCCTGGTTCATGCTGTTTCTGAGACCAGATCTGCCCAGCATTAGTTTTGTACACTCCTAGCATGCTACAGGAGGGCACTACTCTCCAACTCCCTCTCATGCAAATCTGCACCAAAATCAGTTTGCCAAATAGGACAAAACTAGTAGTGACCTTACACAATTTTAATGTCATGAATTTAAGCTCCCATACTAGAAATTAGTAACACTATTACTACATTTATTACACACCCAGTTTGATGGAACACTAATGTCCTGTCCCATCCCAGCAGCTGCCCCCCACCCACCATAGTTTGTGACTGTGAAAGTCTTTGTTTTTAAAGCAAAAAGTACCTGATTAAATGAAGACTTGATCAATTTTCAGCAGGCTGAAGTCTATGTGCCCCTAGCTGAGTACTGTCTCCGGTCAACTGGTCACCAAACTATCTCTAGACAGACACACACTGACCCCATGACTCCTAATGAGCAGAGCTCTCAGCTACAGCTTGCTTCAGCTACCAGAAGATGACCTGAACCTTATTCCAACTTCTTGTGCTGATTTATCAAGGCCACACCAACCCGCGTTACTGGACTGCTGCCACCTGAAACCTCAGGCTTTGCTCTTCACTTGTGGGCTCCATTCCTCTCTGTCTCCTCCTCAGTAGTACTGTACACTCTCTCCTCTCTTGCTCCAACATTAATCTTCTGAGTTAATGAATTACAGCTCACTCGTGTTTCAGCAGCCCAGACATTTAAAGAAAGGCGCCCTTGCTATCCACATCCACTACTGCACACAACAGCAAATTAGGAGCAGTGAGCACCAGGCGACCTGGTTGAGATCTGTATTTATTTATTTATTTATTTAGCTTTTGTTTCACAGATAGGTACACTAGACAAGTAATATGTCTATTTTCAGGAGCGACCGGGAGAGCACAAACATACAAAATACATACAAGGCAACTTGGGAGGAACAGCTTATTACAGGAAATAATAACAATTGTAGAAAAGCAGATGCACAACAACAATTACACAACTTATTAAGAGCACATAGATTGACATTAGTGATTGCAGAATTCATCTGGATTCATTTCACTATGGAGGCTTGGAACAGTCACACACTGATGATTGTTTTAAGTGAGACCACAGGGAGGTGCGAAAGATCCCATGGGAGGGGCCGATCGGACAAGATCCAGGGAGAGAGTTCAGAGTATAGGCACATATGCAGCAAAGTCACGGTCCCCATAAGGGTCTGGGTGGGGGACTTTGAGCAACCCAGCAGTCTGGGACCTAAGCCGGTATGGCATGGTGTCCGTTTTTGGGAGGAGATGTACCAGTCCCAGTGGGTGCCAGTAGCAAGCACTTTCTTGGAGAAACTTCCAACACCAAAATCCAAGTATTCAGCTGGGGGAGCCAGCAGAGTTTGTCATAGAGCTCACAGCGATGGGTGAGTTTGGGGCAGCTAGTGCAAACCGACAGATATCATTATATGCCATGTTCCACCGGATCAAGATGAGTTTGGGGTGATCGGGCAAATAGGTGGAATCCATAGCTGAGGGAGAAAGAGCACCTCTCACAAGTGCAAGTCTGGACCCGGGGTTAGGTTGTATTTGGCCCTGTAGGCCAAGCCAAGCTTGCAATTTGTAGCTCTACAGATGTTGAGGATATGACTCCCATGTCAAGTTGGGGTCAAGAGTAACCCCAAGATATTTGATTGTGTTCACTGTTGGCAACGGGGGCCACATCACAAGTTATGTTGAGCAAAGCTGATGAGGCTTTGATCTTGGCCTGGAACCAAAGAGCATGGCCTGTGTTTTATTTAGGTTCAACACCAATCTGTGGTTAGTGACCCAGGCCAAGACTCTGCTGAAATCTTCAGACAGGCTCTGGTTTAGGGCTGCAGCATTATGAGAATGAGCCACTAGCACCAGGTCATCTGCATATAGGGTGACTTGGCAATGAGGAGGTCACCAGTGGCAGTTGATTAATAAAAGTGAGAATAGGAGAGGACCTAGCACCTTACTGTTAAGGTCCACTCTTCTTTGCTGCAGCTGTTACCCCCACGCATGAACCCCCTCTGTGCATGAACAAAGGAGCTGCACCAAGCCTGCAAAAGTAGAGAATGAATGCTCAGGCTCACCAAGGCAAGACCAACTGCTGCCACAGTGCTGGGACTGGACCACATGGTGCAGGATGAGCGTTAGTAAGAAATTCATGCTGGAGACTGGCATTTTGGAGCGGGGCAGATCAACTATATGTAATGCGGGGGTGGTTGTTACTGCATTACCAGGACACTGGAGGACAGGGCCAGCCTTAACCATTCTGGGCCCCTGTGCAGCTCCTGCTGGGCCCCATCACTCCATTCCCTGTGGGTCCCCACATCCAACATTTACCACCAACCCTCCTGTCCTGAATTACTAAAGCAGCCCCAGGTCTACTAGTTTTCCAGCATTTTTAATTCATGTCATTGACTGCATTGAATTATTTGACTTCACCACTGGAAATAAATCTGACTGTGCCTGGAGCTAGAACTTAAGTAAGTACAGCACTACTACCGTACTCATTTCTGTAAGGACAGGGCTATCATCACTGGACGCACACACCTCAGATACTCTGATTTGCAAACAAGTTAAACAACTTAACTTTTCTGGAGGTATGAGTGAGAGAGAATAGAGAGGATTTTATGGGACATCAGTAAGGTTGCCACCTGTCAGTTTTTACCTGGTGATCAGATTTTCAAGGTCCCTATCAGAAATCCAGTTTTCTCTGTGCTGGTCAGGTTTTTGAGCCATTTTGAGTGCTCACATACTTTTGAAATGTATTTGTCATATCATTCCTTGTTTCACCTACATGTCCAGGTTTTAAACAAGTTCTCTTGTCAATATAGCCCTTTGTTTGTGAAAGTAGTCAGCCTGGGAGGTGTAAAGTATGGCCATTAATACCATTTGCACTTACTTAACCTAATCTTTTTCCACTGCAGCAACGCTGCCTCGCACCTTTTGTAACAGTAACAGAGCCAGTTGTCTTCCACTTTCATTTGCTGGTAAACATGTTCATCTCTAACAATATTTAGGCATTTTTAAATGTTTTAAATTATTGTTTTTCCTCAACAAAAGCATGGGCCCCAAGGTGCAGGGCACAGTTTGCACCTAGCTAAGGCCAGCTCTGCTGGAGGGATGGATGAGACCTGTGTGGCTCAGGCAGCTTTCATGATTAAGAATGCTGCAGTGTGTTACTAATAGATGAGCTCCATGATGGGGAAGCTATAGCACCTTAGCCCCCTCTAAATCGCCCTATGCCTCAACAGTGTACAGGTCCTACTTCTTCTCCTCCCTGAGTGAAGCACCATGAATTATGGCTCCATTAAAACTAAGATTCCTGAGTCAAACCAGTCATCCAGCTTGTTCAGGTCCTCCTGAAGTTTATCCCCATCCTTAAGGGATTCCACAGCCCTGGCCAGCTTCATGTCATCAGCAAACATGAGCAGCCTGCTGAAAACTCTAGCTTCTGGATTGTTAATGAAAACATTGAAAAGCAGTGGCCCCAGCACCCATCCCTGAGGAATGCTGCTGATGACCCCTCTTCACTCGAGAAGGGCTCATCATCCATAACCTTCTGCTTCCTGCCCCAAAGTCCAGCAGCACTTCACCTTGTGTAGGCCTCATGTCCACCACACTGGTGAACCAAAACTTATCCTGCACCACAGTGTCAAAGGCCTTATTAAAGTTTAAGTAGGCTGCATCTATGACCTTGCCCTTATCTATCTTCCTGGTCACCTGTTCAAAGAATTGGATTAGGTTGGTTTGGCACAATCTTCCACCCATAAATCCATGAAGAGAGCTGTGAGAATCTTAACCTCAGTCAACTACTCCATTATTCTGGCATTGATAATGGATTTCAGGACCTTGCCCAGCACTGTTGTCAGGTTGTCCATCCAATAGTTGCTCAGGTCTGACCTCATGACATTTTGAAAATGGGGACAACACTGGCCACTTCCCAATCCTCCAACTACACCTTTATAGACAGACACATGAAGAAGTATTGTAATAGGCCTCTATCATTGGTTCTTGAGCTCTGCTATGATCCTGGGGTGTATGGCAGCTATACATTGGGATTTACCTGGCTCGATCCTTGTCATATAGTCTGTTACCAGGATGGGTATGATGTCCGAAGGTTGCATCATGGTCTCCATAATGCTGTAGGACCTCACAGTGAGCAACCTTGCTTCCTTGAAAGCTCTTCAGTGAACACTGAAGCAAAGTATTCATGACTGAAGTATGAAGTTCTGTACAGCTTGATTTTTCTTGATAAAGTTGTTTACTAGGTGAACACTGAAGCAAAGTATTCATGACTGAAGCATGACATTTTGTACAACTTAGTTTTCTTGAGAGAGTTGTTTACTATAGCTGATTGGCTGTGGACCCATTAGAAGTTCAAACTGTCCTTTGTTTGAAAAGTATAATATATCAAGGATGTGGTGAAACCAGTCTGAGTCATTTCCTCTATTTACTGCATCATGTATAAAGAATGCAAGTCTCCTAGAGATATATGGAAACGCATTTATTTTTTCATTTGTACTTTATGGTCAGGAAAGGAACACTAAGCCACGATAGCTTGTTTCCAGGTGCATGGAGGGAAGGAGTCAGTTATATGAACCTGTTTTATTAAAAGGGAATACTGGCCATGATACTGGGGAGACTTCACTACTCTTCTTTGATAAGTGGTGAACTGTGCTGAAATGGGGAGATGTATCAGAATAGCCCTGGAGAAGAAGGAGGAGGAGGAGGAGGTGGGGTGGAAGAGCAGTGAGGGTGCCTTAAAGGAGTCATAGTGGTAGTGGCAAACCAGTGCATCAGGGTGATGTCCAAAGGTAAGAGAAGGAAGCCACTATGGTTCTCAAAGAGGTGGCAGACAGTAAGAGCTAAAATACAGGCTTTCAAGAAATACAAGGAGACCCAGAGGGAGGAAGACAGGGAGGTGTACCATGAGTGTCTGAAGGAAGTGGGGAAGGCTATTAGGAGAGCAAAGGCATGGACTGAGGAATGATTAGCACAGATGGTAAAGAAAGGGATGAGACATTCTATAGGTACATTAGTGAAAGACAAAAAAACAGGTGGGGATTGTAAGGCTCAAGGGGAAGAAGGAGGCTAAGGAGGGAGACCTGAAAAGGCGAAATACTGAATAAATACTTCTGTCCAGTATTCACTGAAGAAGAGGGGTCACTGATGACAGCTGAGCAACAGATGCCAAGGAGAGGGGAGAGATGGACACCAGTCCATTCACAGCGCAAGTCCTGGAGGAACCCACAAAGCTGAAAGTGGACAAAGCAATAGGAAGACGGCATATACAATGAGGATATGGAGGAACTGTGAAGAGAGGCTAGCAGTGCCTCTGGCAGCCATATTCACTGAGTCACTCCAACACAGGGTGGTTCTCGAGGACTGGAGGAGGGCATGTGGTCCCTCTACAAATCCGGCAGTAGGAGGAGGCAGGGAACTATAGGCCAGTCAGCCTCACCTCAGTAGTGGGGAGAAGATCCTGGAGGCACTGCTTAAAGAAAGAATAGTGGGACATCTGGAATCCAGCAGTGCCCAGGACTAGAGCAACATGGATTCACAGCAGAAGGTCATGTCAGATGAATCTGATAGATTTCTTTGACTGGGTGGCAAGGAAGTAAATCAGGGGGTGGTGGATGTCACCTACCTTGACTTCAGTAGGCCTTCAACACCATCCCACATAGAGGCTGGTTAACAAGATGGGTTGCCTGGGCATAGGGCACAAGGTGGTAAACTGGGTTAGGAACTGGCTAATGGACAGGAGGAAGAAGGTGGTGGTAAATGGGATACAATCTGGGGATAGGGGATGACAGTGGAGTACCTCAGGGATCAGTCCTTGGGCCAGTTCTGCTCAATGTCTTCATTGGTGACATTGCAGAAAGGCTGGAGGGAGGGTCTGCCTGTTTGTAGATGACACCAAGATCTGCAACAGGGTGGATGTGGATCCTCCAGATGGGGTGGAGCAAATCAGAAGGGACCTGGGGAAGCTTGAAAATGGTCTGAGGTGTGACAAGTGAGGTTTAAATCCAAAGACGTGCAAAATGATGCACCTGGGACAAAGAAACCTGGGAGGAGCTACAGTATCGGGGTTGCTGACAATCACCAAGGAAGAAAGAGACCTAGGGGTTATTATTTTGGATGAATGACCTGAAAATGTCAAAGCTGAGTACCAAGGCTGCAGGAGGTCAGCGGCATTCTAGAGGTGCATAGGCAGAGTGTATCACTAGCAGAAGGCAGGAAATGGTGGTGCCATTGTATAAAACACTAGTCAGACCTTGTCTAGAGTATTAAGTGCAGTTCTGAGGTTGCATCTTTGTAAAGACATTGACAGGGTGGAGGCAGTGCAGAAGAGCAACAAAGACAATACAGGGCTTGCACTACAAAACTTATAAGAAGAGTTTAAGGACCTCGATATGTACTACGCTGGTGTACCTTAAGGGCATTAACAAGGTGTGGGGGACGTCTTTCAGAACTGAAGGAGTACAAGAATGAGTAGCCATGATATGAAATTGGGGGTGTGGGTTAAGACAGAATGTGAGAAAGTTGTTCTTCATGGAGAGGGTGGTGGACACATGTAATAGTCTGCCACAGGAGGTGGTGGGGCGAGAACTGTGGGAGGATTTTAAACATGCCTGGGACATGTCTAGGGAACCTTAGAAGTAGGGAAGTCACTGACCAGATAGGATCAGAGGCCATAATAAACATAGGGCTTATGAGCAGACTGGATGGAACTGGCGGTCCTTATCTGCCGACAGTTTCTATGTTTCAATGTAAGTGCCATAAGATCTTTAACTTCTACCTGGACACTGACCAGAGATGGGCAGAAGGGACCTGGATTTAACATGTTCCAAGGACAGCACCTCAATAGTGCAGCATCTCTTTTGTACTGTGTGCAGTGTCAGAGTACCAGGTGTGGGGCTAGAACCCATGACCTTCCAACCTTATGGTCCCCAGAGGCAAGCCACCACCTACACTAGTGAGCCACAGACACTGAAGCCCAACAGATTTTATGAAAGACAAACATTATCATTGGGGTTTCAATGCAGAGCTATGCTGGAGGGGCTAAAGCTCTATGGAAGTCTTGAAATAGACAATAAAACTGTGTAGGATAAGGTATGCTGTAGTTCTTTTGATGACTTATAGAATAAGTAAAAAGTTAAAATATTTAAAAGCATTATGTTTATAGCAGGGCAGGAGGGTAAAGAGGAGGAGGAGTAGCTGTTTACATAAGGGAAGGAATTAAAGCAACAGAACAAAAGGGAAAACAGGGAGGAGAAGAAGCACTGTGGGTAAATTTGAGACCGCAATGGCGCCACAATCCAAGATAGGTTGTGATCAGATCCCCTCTCAGGGGAGGAAACAAGCAAGGAAATGATAGAAAGAATACTTAGAATGGCAGAAAAGGAGATATTGCTGATGGATGATCTGAATATGCCAGATGTTAACTGGAGTGCAGTTGCAGCAGCCACTTCAAAGAGTGGGTTATTCTAGATGCCCTACAGGGGCATGTCTTAGACAACTAGTATTGGAGCCCACTCCAGAGGAGCAATCTTAGACCTGGTTCTCTCAAATGGAGATGAAGAGAGGATCACAGATGTAGAAGTGGGTAGCCATCTGGGAACTAGCGACCATCAAACAGTATGGTTCACAATAAACACAGCAATAGGTCAAGCCATACAAAGGCAAAAGTACTGGACTTTAGGAGGGCTGACTTTGCCAAAATGGGTGAGTGCCTAAGGAATGCACTAGCAAATGGGCAGGAAGGAGGGTGGAAGAACAATGGGGAATAATAAAACTGCCATCACAGAGGTAACAAGCCTTTGTGTGAAGCAAATAAACAAAACGAACGATGTAAGAAATCACTATGGTTCTCAAAGGAAGTGGCAGTGAAGGTTCAAGAGAAAAAGAAAGCATTCAGGAAGTACAAGGAATCACAGAGGAAGCAGGACAGAGAACTGTACAGTTAAAAGCAAAAGGAAGCTGGGAAGGCAGTCAGAACAGCAAAGGCCCAAACCGAGGAAAGATAGCCAACTCAGTTAAGAAGGGATAAAACCTTTTTATAGGTACATCGAGGCGAAGGAAGACCAAGGGAGGTTAGTGAGGCTTAATAAAGAGGAGGAGGGTGGGCAGAGGTGACTGTGAAAAGGCAGAGATACTAAACAAATATTTTTGCTCAGTATTTACAAAGGAAGTGGAGAGGTACCTTAAACAAACAGTAGAAACACTCTGGATACAGAAGTTGAAACCAGCCCATTTACAGAAGAAAGGGTTCTGAAAGAACTCTTAAAACTGAAGGTGGACAAAGCAATGGGGCCTGATGATTCATCCCAGAATTCAAAGAACCAAGGGTAAAACTAGTGACACCACTGACTACCCTCTTTAACAAATCATGGAGGATAGGGTGGTACCCTTGAGTACTGGAGAAGGGCAGATGTGATTCCCCTTCACAAAAGTGAGAGCAAGCAGAAGCAGAAACTATAGACCTGTTAGTTTAACCTCAGTGGTAGGGACAATGATGGAATCACTTCTGAAGGAAAGAATTGTTGAGTATCTAGAGGCCAGAGGGCTCAGGACCCAAGGCAGCATGGATTCACAGTGGAAGGTCATGCCAGACAAATCTGATAGATTTCTTTGACTGGGTGACCAAAGTAGTAGATCAGGAAGGGGCTGTGGACATAGCCTACCTAGACTTTAGCAAGGCATTTGACACAGTCCCACACAAAGATTAATATACAAGTTAGCCAGCCTGGGAGTGGGTCCCAAGATAACAGCCTGGGTAAGGAATTGGCTGGAGAATAGGACACAGAGGTAACAGTAAATGGAGTCCACTCCAAAGAAAGGGGCTTACTAGTGGGGCACCGTGACGTGTTCAGTATTAGGATCGCTCCTCTTCAATGTCTTTAAGCGACATTGCAGAGGGACTGGAAGGAAAACTGTGTCTCTTTGCAGATGACACAAAGATCTGCAACAGAGTTGATGCACAAGACTTGCTCCTCACCAGCCTAATTGTTCTCTCTCTATCCCCTGTCTTATCAACACTAGGCCCATCCATCCCTTATTCTTCCTTTTCCCAACCTCGGATAGGGAGCTCACTACCCTGGGTTGTGACATCCTACCATGCCCGTACTTTATAGCATTCAATCCCGGGCTCACACATACTCCTTTTCTCCATCCACCTTCTCTACATCCAGCTTTACCAACTCCTTTCTGTGCACCATGCCCTCCTAGCCTTTCTCCCCTACTTCCCTCCTCTCTCTCCCCTACCTTCACCTCTACCTGGTGTATATTTTTATTTTTATTTTTCTTCGTTACTTCCTCCTGCAACCTTAGATAACCTGCTTTATCTTCCTATAGACACTTCTATGTATGTAAATACCATATAATCTGTACAATATCTGTATAATTCTATGTACATATGAACTTCTTTTTCTTCCTCTCTGTAAAGAGTATTATCTGTATTGCCTTGTAAATACCTGTGTTGACCTGTATATACAATTGTTCATGCTCCACCCAGGTCCATCTTGCAAATGAGCTTCTGCTCAACGATGAACGCCTGGTTAAATAAAGACTTGATTGATTGATTGATTGAAGGTGGAGTGAAAAGGATGAAAGGGACTTGGCAAGGTTAGAGGAATGGTCAAATGTATGGCAGCTTAGATTCAATGCTAAGAAGTGCATAGTAATGCACCTGGTAACAAAAACCAGGGAAGAGTACAACAATGGGGGTGAGATACTAACAACAACAAAATGGAAAGGGACCTGGGGTAGTCATATCAGATGACCTAAAGGTGGGCAAGCAATGTGAGAGGGCAGCAAGGAGGGCTGGGGGATACTGGGATGCACAGGAGAGGCAGCACCAGTAGAAAACAGGAAGTTATTATCCTCTGTACAGACAGTTGGTGAGACCCCATCTGGAGTACTGTGTGCAGTTCTGGAGACCCAGTCTCCTAAAGACATAGACAGGATGGAGGCTGTCCAGAGGAGGCAACTAAAATGGTGCAGGGTCTGCACGGAAGACATATGAAAAGAGACTTAAGGAGCTGAATATATAGCCTCGAGGAAAGGAGGGAGAGGGGACATGACAGAAACTTTCAAGTACCTCAAGGGAATCCACAAAGTCCAAGAGGGTAACATCTTTCAAAAAAGAGGTGCAAGAACAAGGGGACACAATTTGAAGATAGAAGGGGGCCCCAGAGGTAATTTATGGAAGTATTTTTTCACAGAGAGGGTTGTGGATGCATGGAATGGCCTTCCGAGGAGGTTGTGGAGTCAAGAACAGTGGTGGAATTCAAGCATGCATGGGACAGTCATAAGGCAATTCTAGGGGTGGGGGTAGGAAGAAGTAGGCTGCTGGTTAACTAGGATCTGCAGCTTATCCATTAGGTAGGGAAATGGGCAGACTGGGTGGGCCAAGTGGTCCTTATCTGCAATCAAAATCTATGTTTCTATAGCAAATTCACACAAATTAATTTTAACTGTAATGTATTCGAGGTTTTGTACTTTGCAGAATTATATCACTAAATATTTCACACTAACAAGTTCTTATTTCACTGTCTGTTTCAAAAATACCGATTATAGGCAGATAGAAATAAAGTGCAAAGGTTCACTGCTATCCTTAAATTGCTTACCTCCCACTAACTGTGTGCATGACATCTTAGTTCATAGCCATGACAAGCACTATGATGTTACAGTAAGTGCATCATGGAGTCAGAAATCCCCATTGAAAGTTTTCATGCAGGTGTCATGGAAAATTAGGACACAATAACCAAACTCATGGCTCAAAAGTGTGCCAGAATTATCAACAAGCATTTCTCAATGCTGAACGTTCGCTTGCAGGTATGTGCATTGGTGTTTGGCATTTGTGCAGGTCCCCCACCCCCAGTTATATCCATGTCCCTTTAGCATCCATATCCCAACAGAGTACCCTCTGCAACTCCTCTTGCATTGGATCAACATTTCACCCTCATACTTCTTAAGTGTCTGTCTTAGGAACCCTAACGTCCTGGGTGTGCTCAAGGATACGAGCCTGAGTGAAATTGTGTAACCAGCTTGTAACACAGTCATTCAGTGGAATTATTTCTACCAAAATTTCAACATAGGTATTTTGTCACCTGTGGTCATGAACACTGTCACTATGATTTTCTTACTGTGTACTAAACACTGATTTCCACAGCGACCGCTCTATCCTGTGCTGTAAGTGTGAAAACACATTTTGGCCAGCATGTGAAAATGATAGCTGTACTGTTCATAAGGAGGTGGGGAAAATGCTAATGTTGAAAATCTGGAGTGAAAATATGACAAATTCGCTGTTCACTAAAAGGTGGAAACTGCTAAATTCACACTCATAAAACAGTCATGTTTTGGAACTTTTGCACTGAATTTTCAACATAGGCATTTTAGGATGTCTGCTCATGAACAGTGTCACTGTGATTTTCTTACTCTGTACCGTACATGATTTCCCACAGCGGCCACGCTATTGTACACTGGAAGTGCGAAAACACATTTCGTCCAGAATGTGAAAAATGACAGCTGTACTGGTCATAAGGAGATGTGGGAAAATGTCAATGTTGAAAATCTGGGTGGAAATATTACAAATTCACGAACTTACATGTGCGTGAAACTGCGCAATGCACGCGTAAATAGCATTTTATGGACTTTGCCACAAAGATGTTCAACATAGGCATTTTAGGACCTCTGCTCATGAACAGTATCACTGTGATTGTCTTACTCTGTAGCAAACACTGATTTCCAACAGTGACCGCGCTATTTTGCTTGAAGCGAGAAAACACATTTGGCCAGGATGTAAAAATGACAGCTGCACTGTTCATAAGGAGGTGTGGAAATATGCCAATGTTGAAAATCTGGAGTGAAAATATTACAAATTTGCAAACTTACAGAGTGTGCATGGAAACTGCATAGCCTTACGCGCTAATAAAACAGTAATTTTTTTAATTTTTTCACCAAATTTGCAACATAGACTTTTTAGAGCCCACCTCATGAACACCAACACTATTGTTTCAGTATTCAGTACTGAAAGGTGAATCCATGCAGTGACCAAAATCACCTTCGGGACCAAATAATGGCATGACAGTGACTGAATTCATGAGAAGGGTGTCAAGAACCCCATGTTGAAAATTTGGTGCCAAAGTTGAAAGAATGGCTGAGATATCCACCAAGTTGGAAAACCCTATTTATGCCATTATACAGCTTGCCAGCATTTCTTCAGTTCGCGGTAGGCTTTGAAGAGCGTGAGCGTGTTCCCGGTCCACGAAGATCGTTGTGCCAGGCCCAGAGGTAAGTATGGGGTGAGGGTGTGTGTGGGGAGGTGGGTGCACAGAAGGTGGGTGCTGGGGGCAGGGACTCACTGAGAGATTGTTTTCTTCTTTCACAGGGATTGTAAAAACAAACAAAAAAGGCGATGCTTTTGGCATGCTGGGGTGAGCTCCCAGCATGCCACCCTGCATCTTTGTTGGGAAGGGCTGAAGCTGGTTGGATTGGGCACCCCCTCTGGCCCATACAGTGGGGGAGGGAGGCATTAGCATGCTGGGTGGGCTCCCAGCGTATAACTGTTTGTTTGTTTGAGGGGTTGCAGCCGGCGGGGGATTGGGCACCCCCCGTCAGCCACACGAATACGCAGGGGCGCGATGAGCCGAGGGGATCGGGCACCCCCTTGGCACACAAATATGGGGCTGGGGAGAACAGCAATGAGGGAGGGAGATGGATATTAGCAGAGGGAGGAGGCGGGAGGAATTTTGCCAAGCTGTGCATGACAGCAGTTCGGCCGAGGTAAGTATGCTAATTGCATTGACGCTACCACCGCTGATTGCAGCGGACCTTTTCTTAGAAGTGAAGACCAACACAGCTGAACTGCTGTCATACAGAGCTCAGCATGTATTGGTCCCCTAGAGGTTGTGCCTGCTACACTGAGCACTACATTTTATGCTCCTTCCAGAAATTCAAAGTTCAGTGCCCACAGACTACTAGAAATCACAAACATATAGCTTACAAAATGTTATTAATGCATCAGGTGTACATAATGATAAAAGATTTACAGACACCAGCAGTAGGCACTATTCCAATGTTCGATGCGGAATGCACTTTTTCAAGGAGTAACAAGTGCTCCTTAGTGGTGAACTTTTATAGTGCCCCAATTTAAAGTGACAGTATGTTAATTATGTTCTAAAATACACAAAGGTGATCATGAAGCTAACTTTGATGGCTTTTACTATAATTCCACATTCAACTGACCAAAGAACCTGATAGTATCTGCGCTTAAAAAATCATATGAATTGAGTTGGAGAAATGATTTACAGAAAAGCAACCAGCAGGTTATGTGAACTGTACTATGTCAGAGTTGGAAGCTCTGGAAAGGCTAGAAGATCAACCTAAAGTGAGAGACATGTCATCTAGCAGAGAACCGCTTGAACTTTATTTCTACCTGTTCTATTCATTCAAGTAAGAAGTACAATGGTTCAACAAAGCTTTCTTGCTCAGGCTGACAGATACCAATTTACTAGAACGTGAATGGAACTCTTGGCTTTCTGCTGACTTGTCTTGTGGTTCCTCTGGACTGTCAAATTGCCTACACAACACTATGGATGAAGAACTGAAAATCATATGTTTTTCTAATCAGTGTTATGAAATGTTGTTCTCTGATACATATTTATTATGTCCTAACAGGTGTCAAATGAGTTAGCTACCAACAATGTTTGGTTTAGGGTAGAATAATTGATTATCATAGGAATTGTTTATTCCCTTAAAATAGTTTTTCTACCATACCGATCCAAGTCTTAAAATTATGCAGTTCGTAATGTCAGAGGCAAACTATTTCATAGCCACAGTTGTTTTTGAAAGACTATTTTTTTTTAATTGCCAGATCTAAAGACAGTTTGTACCAAATAATAAAAGTACATGTTTGTTTTATTTTGAAGCTTAAAGGCAATGTTCAGCATGTGGGATACTGAGTCAAAGCTTTTAATTTGGTATCTCACACTCCTCCTGGACAAGATGAGCTTCTTAGGCCTCTCAGCTCCCACTGTGGAGTGGTTCCATTCCTACTGTACAGTCCATCAACAGTCAGTTCAGGTAGGAGGCATCCTGTCCCCACCCCTCCCCACCCTAGCTGGGGTCCCACAATGGCTCCATACTGGGACCTATCATTTCTCTGTCTTCATTAAAGACCTGACCTTAGCATGTGTCTCCAGCATATCCATATGTTCACAGATGACACAGTCCTTTACACCTCTAGCTCCTCCTCTGCGGCTGTTGATGGTACACTTCAGCAGGACTTCCACAATGTTCTATGCTGGTTTGACTCCAACCAACTCCAAGTCAACACCAAGAAAACAGTGCCTATGACCTTGGCACCAGCCAGAAATTGGCCAGATTATCACCTTCCTTATTTCTCCACACTGGATGGCACCCCATGACATAGTTCCTGCCTTTAAATACCTTGGTGTGTGCGGCTAGGTGGCACTGAGGTTGAGTGCTGGACACCACACCTCATGCCACGCTGGTGACCTGGGTTAGGGAATGATCTCAGGTCACTGGACAGCCAGCCAAAGGCGGGAAAGTTTTTTTTTTTTAAATTGTTTAACCAAGTGAGACACACTAAGCTGAAAGCTTTTTACAGGTGCAACCTGGGAGCACAGGGAAGTTAAGTGACTTGCTCAGGGTCACAACAGTATATGGAAGTGGGGACTGTGGGATTCAAACCCAGGTCTCCAGATTTGCAGCTCAGAGCCTTAAACCACTGCGCTATACTGCCTCCCTTGGTTGGAGCAGGAACTCCCTCCAGAGGTGGGCGCCCGCTCCTCCATAGTCCTGCACCCATCGGGTGGAGGTCCAATTAGTACACAGGTAATAGGGGTGGCAACTTAAGTCTAGGTGGGGTGGGGAGGTCATTGGATTCTGGCATGCATGGGTGCCTCCACGCCGTGTCACATGTGTCGCTGTGACCCGTGAAGGGAAGAAAAAAAAAAAGGAAAAAGTATGTATAAAAAAAAATACCTTGGTGTGTGGCCTGATAGTAAGCTTGACCTCTCAGCCACATTGATGCCATCCACCAAGCTCCTGCAAACTTGGTGTCCTATATCACAACACGGACTGTGTGCCCCCCAGCTCCACCGACAAACCTGGTGTCCTATATCACAACATGGACAGTCTGTCCCCCAGCTTCACCACAAACTTGGTGTCCTATATCACAACACGGACTGTCTATCCCCAGCTCCACCACAAACTTGGTGTCCTATATCATACGGATTGTCTGTCCCCAGCTCCACCGCAAACCTGGTGTCCTATATCACAACATGGACAGTCTGTCCCCAGCTCCACCGCAAACTTGGCATCGATATCACAACACAGACTGTCTGTCCCCCAGCTCTACTGGGAGCTGGTCAACAAATGGTTTTCCCAGTCTTTGACTATGTGAACATGGTCTACAGCTGGTCACCCTCTGCAATGATTTCTGCCATTTTGCTACTAATTCACCCTCTTATGCATTATTGCTCACTCTTCTCTTCCCTTTCCATCTTCCCTTTCCCTCACTTCACCAACACCATTGCACCTCTTTCTACCTAAATTCTGGTTTGGGTCCCTCCCTCCTGTCTCTCCTCACTCTTCTGTCCCATCCCCATCTCCTCTCAGTCTCTCTGCTCTAGGGACACTCTTACCTTCTCCACCCTCCACTACTGCTGGACAAGTTGTCTTTCCTACTGCCTTCCTCCCTCTGGAACCTGCTCCCCTCTGCTGTTCACTTTTCCTCCTCTATCTCAGCCCTTAGATACCAACCAAGGAGCCTTCCCAGTCTCAACTGTTACTGTCAACCCCACTCCTGACTCTTCTCTCACCTAGCCCACCTGTAGCAATCTTCTCCCAGTACTTGGCTGTGACAGGGCATACATCTGTCAGACTATTGTTACAGTCTGCCTCTTCAGGCTCCATGCACTTTATCTCATACTCATCGTGACTATATTTGTATTTACTTTGCTCTTGTAAATAATCATTTAGTAACTGAGTCCTGCTGTACTTCCTCCAGTAGATGTTGCCTGTTAGTGTACCCTGCAGTCTAAGCTATCCTTGAATTGCTCACTGATATGTCATTGATGAATTGTTCTGCTTGTACTCCCCTCCTTCTCCCCGGGTCACACCTGGAAATGAGCCTTGGCTCAGTGTGCGATTCCCAGTTACCAGTTTTCAATAAGTAAATAAATGTTCTGAAAGCATTTACTGTATACACCCTAAAATGAAGAGATGCTCCTTTTTGATGCATTCTTGACTGTAGTGCTCAAAATATTCTCTTTCATTATCTTTTAAAGGGTCACTGTCACCTTGTCAGTGTACTTTCTGATCATCTATGACCAGTTTGCCTCAAGGCACAGACTTGTCAAATTAACTCTGCTGAATGCCCCACATGTAAAGTAATTCATTATTTTACTGTTTAAGCCATTTTATCTTATCATGTTCAGACCCAATGGTTCACATAAATTCCACTGCTGGAAGCATATATCCTCCATGAACACACATCTCTAAGGGCACCTCATTGACCCAGTATACTCGTGCAGGAAGCTTTCACATTTATTCATGTGTATTCAGCGAATGCTGGTGTCTGATATGGAATGTGATGCTGAATAAAAGAATGTGATTCTGTAAACTAAATGAGCATTGACTGCTAATAAATAAGTTTGAAACAGGGCCGAGATTCTGCATGTGCACAGGATCGAGAGGGCACAAACAGCACTGGGCCCTAACCTGCCAGTGTATACCACCCTCTCAATATAATATTTCATAGCACCACTTTGGAGACTGGCAGGAGCTGCTTGCATCTTTCCAAAGGAAGAATGATGTTGATGTTCAAGGGCCACATCAGGACTTCTTGATGTGGCAGCATAAATGGAGAAAGGCCTTCACGGAGGTGCTGGATGACATGCAGGCCCTCAAGATTGACATTGCTGAATATCCAGTTTGAAGGGGCCACTTATTCCTTTTGGGAAGTGGACAAAGTGAAGGGTTTCATCGCAGACTGGAAGAAGAATAAGAATGGTGGAAGAACCAGAAGAGATTTACTTTAATATCCCCATAAAGTGACACTACTGGAAATATACTGCCACTTACTAAATCAACAGCATGGCAGGGCCTTAAACTCTTCAACTCATAATCCTAACTGCCATTGGGAGTCCTGTTGTATAGGGAAGATTCACCACGAGCACTTCATAAACTGCAAGTACTGTATTTGCTGCTGGTTCTGGAATTTGGTGGAGAGGCCCAGGGTATGCATAAGTAGCAGAGGTCAGGTTGGAACAGAGCTATGCCATGGATAGTACTGTACACTGTGAGATCTGAAGCAAGTTTCCTGTGACATGGTGCAACTGGCTGGGAGCCCCACTCCAGTGCTCTTTACAGGATGTTTTTGATTGGCACCCTGGGTACTGCACAGCTTATCTAAGCACATTACATTCAGTGTTTGGCGGGGCCAGTACCAAGACTGTCATGTAGTCTGCTTCCTGGGTGGAGAGGGGCCGTTGCCTGGTTTGGAGGGACCATACCTCCTTTTGTCCACTGTGTTTGAGGTTCAGCCTGAAGAGGATATTCATCAGGGTGCAGCATTCCTCTGGAAGATCAACCACACAAAATCCTAATGGTGGAGCATGGTGGTGGGGATCTTCTCTGGGGACGGGGAGACCAGTGCTATATCTGATGGGCCTGTTCCAGGGCTGCCCAAGTAGAGATTGTCTGGACTGTGTCCTTCTGCACTGCCTAAAAATTATTTATCAATTCATTCCAGGAAGGTATTGGCTCAGTCTTTCTTATTCTCTGTTTTTGATCATGGTCTTCAATATTCTTCTGCTACTATCACTGTTCTTTAGCAAGTTAAAATACTCTACCATTCTGTTTGTAGATTTGCTGGCTCTGTCCCCATTCTGCTCACCATCGCTTTTTGCATAGTAGTCTGAAATGGTTTCTTTGAATAAAGGGTTAACTCTTTCAACTTAATAGCATTCAAAAGGTTTCTGAGTTCTCAGATTCCGTCTCCTTATGATTGATGTTCAGGCTTCTTCTAATCTGCACTGCACTAGATCTGTTCTTACTCCAGCACTGTGTGTGCCTGTTTCCCAAAGTCTGACCGCCACTTCCATGGTTGCCCCTGGACATGCGCTGCAGTCCATCCTTTAAATTATCCCAGGGCTGTACCTCAGTCCCATTACTCAGCCTTGACTTCCTCCCTGCATATTTCCCTCCTCTGCTGTCCCTCACCTCCCCTCTCCTGTTCCTCTCCTCCACCACACCCTTCCTCCGCTCTCCTTCACCCCCAGCTCACCTCCTCCTCCTCCAGCTCACCACCTGCAGACCACTCACCACCCAGTTTGTACTGCCTGCACTCCTAGCCCCTCCTGCCCTGCAGTATCATAACAAAGTCTGTAGCTGGAGGCTGCTCACAGCCCTCCCCCAGCCCCTGTCCTTAGGAGGTTTTACCACCAACCCCTTGCTACAACTCCAGCCCTCTTCCTGCACTATCTGTCCTCCTAGCCCCTCACTCCCTCCATGGGCCATGACACTGCCTCTTGATCAAGGCCAGAGGCTACATCCTGTTCCCCCTCCTCCTCCTCCTCTTCCTCCCCAGGAGGTGGTATCACCTTCACCTCTGGGGGCTCCTTTACACACCCTCTAACCCTGGCCCACCAAACCTTTCTGATGGGCCTCTACAACTGTCTCATTATCCAGCATTACTTATAACACTTCAAAATTGTAACAATGTCTGTTTGTATTCATATGTCCTGTACTCTGTACCATTACTGTTTGCATGTCTGTGATCTGTTCCATGGCCGTGGAACTTTTGTAAAAGAGCCTTGGCTCAAAGATTATTTCAAACATAAACAAATAAAAAATAAATAAATACTGGTGTTTTTTATTTCTCAGAATTAAAATACTTTTGAGTCAGAGACTCATTAACAGCGTTCTATCTAGTTGTATCTTGTTGTTAAGCAGTGGAATGGATTGCCTGACTCATTTTTTATCTTACTTCTTTGTATGTTTTTAAAAATGTTTAAAATATTGTCTTAATCTTTCTCAATGTTCATGTTTTAATTTATGAGAACTTTGTATATTGTATTTGTTTTTTTCTGCACTACTTGGGTCACTCTTGAAATGTGTATTTGATGCCCCAAGGTTTTACCAGTTACCAAGGTATACTGATGCAGAAATAGAGGCAAACACATCTGTCAGCTGCAATTTTTTCCAGAGGTCTGGTTTTTGGATACCTTTTGAGACTGAAGGAGTCTTGAAGAAGTGCATGAAATTATCTCTAGTTGGACACAGATCCTGACCATTGTAAGACCAGGCTTTGCCTATAGGAGGCCAGGAATAGTATAGCTGCCCACCTTGAACACAGACATTGCCCCAAAGCAGAGCACATAGAAGAGGTCTAGGGTCTAAACAGAGAATGTGCTAGCCTATTCCAGTATTTCTTGGAGATCTGAAGAATGGGGTAAACATATTTTTAAGAGTAAATTGATATGCTAGCGTTTAAAGCAGTAGTTCACATTATGATGAAAATACTGTATCCATAACTTCTTATTCCATCTTAGATTACCCTTTTCTGTTTTCTTGTGAGTGCGTTTTTCTTCATTTTGAATTTGCTTAAGCGTTTTCAGATTTTAAATAACTAATGGATCCAGAAGCAAATGATTTGATACCTTTTAATGGACCAACATAGATGTAACAAGAACAAAGTGCTCTAGCTTTCGGACCAACCAGTCCTTCTTCAGAAGCTCATGGCAGTTGTTTGGAAAATACAATACTTATAACAGCTAGATAATGCAGAGAAAACAGAAAAAAATCCCCATTGGTTTAAAATACTCATTAAAAAAACAGATAATGTCAGACAAGTTTAACAGTACAATACTGCCCTCAGTCTGAATGAACCTTGGGTTCAGATGTTCCTAGTGCAAGACACATATAAGGAATCCTACTGCACATAAATTTAATTGACATAAGATAACACTGCAGAAGCAGATAACTCCCAAATCAAGCCATGAGTGCCACAGTCAGTATAAGGATGTGATTACTGAAAGGCAACCCCCACCCAGCTTAAAACAGACTGAGATAGTTATAGGGCTCATGAAATTACAATGTATGCATTAAAGACAAAAATTACCAGTAAAGTTGTCTAAAAACATCAGTGCTCACTGTGTGATGTGTAAAACCTAGCTGGACTTGCCACCAGCTGTATTCTCAAGCTAAATAGAAGGCCCAAGAGATTACAAAACCTCAGGACTATATACATGATAATTAAAATATAAATAGATAATATTAGTGTTAAGCAAAAACTCTAGTCAAGGAACCTCAAGGAGTTCAGACCATGCAGCCTGATATGTACTGATGTCAATATATACTGAGAATGTAGCAACTTCATGTACCACAAGTGTCTAGGGAATCTGAAAAGAGATAAAAATGTAATTTATCTCCTCCTGTTCATACAAACAATACAACCTAACCCACCCCACATCACAATAATGTGGGTGAGGAGATACATAAGCTAAACGAGATGTAGTCTCTCTCTCTCTATCCCCACCCTCCTTTTTCTCTCTCTCTCTCCCACAGACAGACCCACATACATACACACACACACACACACACACACACACTCTCAATCACTCTCCTAGTGAACCTATATTAACTTCAGTCGCTGTAATTGTTCCCCAAAGGAATGCAACTTGTCATGAAATCCTGAGTAAGTACTATAATATAAGCCTAATGTAAAAAGATATGTGCAGGACCCCAAGCAAATGAGATCACACATCCCAATATGTACAGAGTAACAAAATTATATATAACAGTATAAGATAACACTCCTGTATGTACACTAGCAGGCTGGGTAATCTGAATATGGTGCAATGGAATCAAACCCCCACAGGCAAAGATAAAAAGTAAGAAGAAATTCTTTATGTGTGTGAAATAAAAATAGTAACACATTATAACTCCATATAGCTAAATAGAGACTTACCTCAATGTGACAAAGCCCCACATCTGTTATATCACATACTTCACAGCGCATACCCACACACATGCATACATACATGCATCCACATCTCACATATGCTGAAGTCCTATAATATGTCAGTTTGAAGAAGAAAAGGTCTGTGAATGTTAGTTTCTGTAGTGTCCCATAAAGCCAATATCCAAGTTCATCCCATCTGCTACCATATTGAGATGTAAGATAAGTTTAATCTCAAAAGCTCGTCTCTGTTGTGTGTTTTGAGATTTCCTTTTAAGACCATTACTGACATATCTGAGACTGAGTGGTCAGGCTGGGAGAAGTGATGCCCACTGGTTTGTCAGTCTTCCTTGCTGTAATAGTATGTCTGTGTGAGTTCATCCTAGTGCGGAGCTGTTAGGCGTGTCTCTCCTACATAACCTGTTTGTGGACATCTCTTGCACTGAATGAAATAAACAACATATCGTGACTTGCATGTATAACTCCCATGCACCTGGAATTGTCTGTTTTGAGATGTAACCACACAGTCTGAGGTAGAAATGAGCCTACAGGTCTTGCGAGGAATTGATGCAGGGTCGTGTGCCATTGTGTGACATGGTATTCTGTTCGGTGAAAGTTTGCTCTAATAATTAGGCTGGATAAATTTGGCGGTTGTTTAAAGATAGTAGTGGAGTTCTGAAAATACAATTAAGGGTGTCATCCTCACTAAATATTGGGTGGAGATCTTTAATAATCTTACATGAGCGTTCAAGGTCTGGATGATATGTGACTACCAAGGGTATTCTTTCTGTAGCTGTCTTTTCTTTATATTGAAGTAGTTGTTGTCTTGGTACTTGGTGCTCGTTCTGTTATCCTGTCAATTTCCTGGAAGAGTGTCCCTGCTCCATAAAGGTGTTTTCAACATAGCCAAATGTGTATCTCTGTCTCCTCATTTGAACAAATCGTTGACAACGAAGGGCTTGACTGTATATGACAGATTTTTTGTATGGTTAGGTGATTACTTTTCCTGTCAGGTATCTCTGTCTGTCTGTTGGCTTCCTGTAAATACATGTATGTAAGGTTCCATCCTTAATGATGACTGTGGTGTCAGAAAGTTAACCTTGGTGGTAGAGTACTCCAAGGTAAGCTTTTATAGTAGGGTGGAGATTATTAAGTTTGTGATGAAAATCTTTGAGTGCATCTGTGCCTTCCGTCCAGATGATAAACAAATCATCAATGTAGCGAAATAAGCCAGTGGTTTGTGGGGATACTGCCTTAAAAATCCTCCTCCAAGTCAGCCATAAAGAGGTTAGCATACTGTGGAGCCATTTTGGTGCCCCATTGCTGTTCCATAGTTTGAACATAATGTTTACCATTGAAGTTGAAGTTGTTATGTGTCAAAATGAATTCCATAAGTTCCCCACCACTCCAGGGTTGATGTTTTGGTCAGGTCCTTTCTCATGTGTATTTAAGGCATGCTGCAATGCCATCTGTGTGTGGAATATTAGTGTAGAGGATGTTACATCCATTGTCACTAAAATGGCATCAGGTGGTAAATCCTTATAACCAGAAAGTACCGCTAACAAGTGTGTAGTGTCCTGGATATAACTGTCTCTTTCCATAACCAGCGGTTTCAAAATGGTCTCTACAAACCTGAGATCCCTCAGTCAGGGTACCATTACCAGAGACTATGGGTCTCCCTGGATTGCCAGGTTTATGTATTTTAGGCAGCATGTAGAATGTCCCTAGCTTTGGTTCTAGCAGGTAATGGTGAACTAGTTTATTTTGGACATGGTCAGGAAAGAGTTTTAATTAAGTCACATAGTTCATCTTTATATCTTGTAGTGGGTCACTCTCCAGTTCTCTGTAGTATGTAAGATCTGTTAGCTGTCTATTAGCTTCAGTAATATAATCTCTCTGTTTAAAATCACCACTGCAGAACCTTTATCAGCTTTTTGATGACAATGTTGTGGTTTGATTTCAGTGTCCCTATAGCTCGCCGTTCAGTGGAGAGAGTTATAATGGGTTTGTTTTGCCTAGTAAGGATCTGACCACTGACTTGTTGGGGAAACAATTAATATAATTGTCTAGTTTTTATTACGCCCACTTGAGGGTAAAATCAGATTCCTTTTTCTTATCCATTACATTATTGCTGTTTGCACTGTCTTCACTACCAGTGATTTCTTCCCTGCCATGAAAGAATTCTTTAAGTCTCAATCTACGGAAGTACTCCTCTAGTTCACCACAAAACAGTATGTTATCCAGTGGTTTTGTTGGGCAGAAAGTGAGGCCCTTTGAAAGTACATTCAGTTCTCCAGTAGTCAGTGTGTGGTTGGACAAATTAACAACTGAAAGGTGCCCATCAGTATTGTTTAGTTGTTCAGTGACTCCATTATTGCTTCATGGTTGTTAGGAAGTATTGGTATGTTGAAGGGCATCTAATTTCCTATTTTCTAAGCATGGCTTTTCTTAAGGTCCTTTGGGTTAATGTGTATCTACAAGATGTCTTGAATAGGTTCCCCAGACACCCTTTCCAGAGTGGTTACAATTTCAGCAAACTCTTTATTAAGAACAACTTTTTGAGCATATGACATATGAATCCTGTGATTTCTCAGTTTCTCAGAGGTCCTATGACAAAGTTGTTCTGCATAATATTTAATATTTTTTTAATGGATTCCAAATAGTAAGACCTTTAGGGATAATGTTTCTCCTCTTGCACTGGGTTAGAAAATAGATGTCACTGTCTAGCGTGCCAATTTCTTCTTGATGTTATAACTGCCATATTCTACGGCTAATTCGGTATCTTCCATGTTGAACTGTAGATTTAGTAGTTGCCGTATTGGTCCTTACAAGAATAGATCCAGAAGCAAATGATTTGATACCTTTAATGGACCAACATAGATGTAACAAGAACAAAAGTGCTCTAGCTTTCGGACCAACCAGTCCTTCTTCAGAAGCTCATGGCAGTTGTTTGGCCCTGCAAGACCTGTAGGCTCATTTCTACCTCAGACTGTGTGGTTACATCTCAAAACAGACAATTCCAGGTGCATGGGAGTTATACATGCAAGTCACGATATGTTGTTTATTTCATTCAGTGCAAGAGATGTCCACAAACAGGTTATGTGGAGAGACACGCCAACAGCTCCGCACTAGGATGAACTCACACAGACATACTATTACAGCAAGGAAGACTGACAAACCAGTGGGGCATCACTTCTCCCAGCCTGACCACTCAGTCTCAGATATGTCAGTAATGGTCTTAAAAGGAAATCTCAAAACACACAACAGAGACAGAGCTTTTGAGATTAAACTTATCTTACATCTCAATATGGTAGCAGATGGGATGAACTTGGATATTGGCTTTATGGGACACTACAGAAACTAACATTCACAGACCTTTTCTTCTTCAAACTGACATATTATAGGACTTCAGCATATGTGAGATGTGGATGCATGTATGTATGCATGTGTGTGGGTATGCGCTGTGAAGTATGTGATATAACAGATGTGGGGCTTGCTGTCACATTGAGGTAAGTCTCTATTTAGCTATATGGAGTTATAATGTGTTACTATTTTATTTCACACACATAAAGAATTTCTTCTTACTTTTTATCTTTGCCTGTGGGGGTTTGATTCCATTGCACCATATTCAGATTACCCAGCCTGCTAGTGTACATACAGGAGTGTTATCTTATACTGTTATATATAATTTTTGTTACTCTGTACATATTGGGATGTGTGATCTCATTTGCTTGGGGGTCCTGCACATATCTTTTACATTAGGCTTATATTATAGTACTTTACTCAGATTTCATGACAAGTTGCATTCCTTTGGGGAACAATTACAGCGACTGAAGTTAATATAGGTTCACTAGGAGAGGGATTGAGGTGTGTGTGTGTGTGTGTGTGTGTATGTATGTGTGGGTCTGTCTGTGGAGAGAGAGAGAGAGAAGGATGGTGGGATAGAGAGAGAGAGACTACATCTCGTTTAAGCTATGTATCTCCCTCACCCACATTATTGTGATGTGGGGTGGGTTAGTGTATTGTTTGTATGAACAGGAGGAGATAAATTACATTTTATCTCTTTTCAGATTCCCTAGACACTTGTGGTACATGAAGTTGCTACATTCTCAGTATATATTGACATCAGTACATATCAGGCTGCATGGTCTGAACTCCTTGAGGTTCCTTGACTAGAGTTTTGCTTAACACTAATATTATCTATTTATATTTTAATTATCATGTATATAGTCCTGAGGTTTTGTAATCTCTTGGGCCTTCTATTTAGCTTGAGAATACAGCTGGGTGGCAAGTCCAGCTAGGTTTCACATCACACAGTGAGCACTGATGTTTTTAGACAACTTTACTGGTAATTCTTGTCTTTAATGCATACATTGTAATTTCATGAGCCCTATAACTATCTCAGTCTGTTTTAAGCTGGGTGGGGTTGCCTTTCAGTAATCACATCCTTATACTGACTGTGGCACTCATGGCTTGATTTGGGAGTTATCTGCTTCTGCAGTGTTATCTTATGTCAATTAATTTATGTGCAGTAGGATTCATATATGTGTCTTGCACCAGGAACATCTGAACCCAAGGTTCATTCAGACTGAGGGCAGTATTGTACTGTTAAACTTGTCTGACATTATCTGTTTTTTTTAATGAGTATTTTAAACCAATGGGGATTTTTTTTCTTTTTCTCTGCATTATCTAGCTGTTATAAGTATTGTATTTTCCAAACAACTGCCATGATTCTGAAGAAGGACTGGTTGGTCCGAAAGCTAGAGCACTTTGTTCTTGTTACATCTATGTTGGTCCATTAAAAGGTATCAAATCATTTGCTTCTGGATCTATTCTTGCAAGGACCAATCACGCAACTACTAAATCTACAAATAACTAATGGTGAACATCTAAAAATGGCTGTTGTATGATTTCTATAAATTCTCCTCACATGTATTTGAACACCCATAGTTTAGCATGACTTTTCTTGTCACTCAGATGAACTAGCATACAGCAGACACTGCTCCTTGAGCTGCTGGGACACTGGGGACATTGGGGCTAACTTCAGGCTACAAAACCTAAGCTCTAACAAGATGAATATAACATGAAATGCAACGCCATTTAAATGGACTCAGAAATGAAAATGAACAACATGGATCAACAATGGGTGCTGCAAAGGTGTGCATTATGAAATATATATGTAACAATTTTTTTAAAGCAGCAGTGCATGATAGCAGTGAACACTGCAACCTATACTTTTTCTGTTTCAGACTGCTGCTTACCTCCTCATCTTGTTAGAGACCCTTCCATCCTCATTCTGAGCCTGCTTTAGCACTTTTTCACATTTGACATAATGAAAGGTGTGCTACTTTTAATATGCTACAAACCAGGTTTTTCATCAGTACACTCAGTGGTTTCTATATGCCTGCTGTCCCATAAGGTCAGAGAGCAGTGTCTCCTGCATGGTAGTACATTATAGTCACATAAAAATGATCTTATGCAATGGGTGTTCAAAACAAGAGGAAATACTGATGACAACCTGGTCCGAACCACTCCTGCTCCTTTTATTATTTCAACAGTAAAAGAAAAAAATTGTGGTAAAGCAGATTCAAAATTTGAAACAAAAAAAAGTATGATAAAAGTCTGGAGAGAGGAGCATTCTAAAATAGAATAAAAAGTATAGTTCATATTTGTTAACCACTATCATGCACTGCTGCTTTAACATGAATTGCTGCATTAAGGATAACATTTAAGCCTTCTGATTAAAATTCATTCCATGTTGCATCTAGCCTGAGAAATGCTATAGAAAGATTGGATAGTGATGTCTAAGTGTACAGCATTTTGCCAAATTGGAGATTTGTTGGAACGCTTCAGGCAAGGCTCAAATCTGTCAAAACCCCTATGTTAAGCCATTTTTATACAGACCAAACCCTCATGGCCAACAACTGAGCTAGGTTCAGGGTAGCCCATATTGGTCATACCAGCCCAAACCCATGCATTGAAATGGCCAGTGGCACATGGCCAGGAGACATCATATTGTTCTCAGTAAGACTGAGAATCCATATCTCAAGAGACACAGTCTGGAACAGATCTTATAGAGGTTGTGGCTTTTATCACTTGCAGAAGTATTGGAAGAGGTAAAGTGAGCATACGCCAACAAGTAGTGATCCTCTCTGTGAAATACATAATACTCCCTGTACTTTAAAAGCAAAACTGAAAAAGTCCCAAGTGAAAAAAAATAATAACAAAACTTCTTAAAACTAGTGGCAGTTATTGAAAATTTATGAGATAGATAGATGCAAGGATAGAGAGAGATGGATAGACAGGAAGAGAGCGATAACTATGCTAGGTGTTTTTCACATCACCAAGGAGTTCTCACGCACCTCCACTAATGTGGTATATTTCTTTGCAGGAAGTGTACAGCTATTTACATCGGAGAGACTGGTAACTGGCAAGCGCTTTGCTGACCGCTTTCAGGAACATCACAGGGCAGTCAGGAATGGAGATACTGCTAAACCCATTGTATCCCACTTTATCTCCAGGGACCACAGTGTCAATGACCTTTCTGTTTGTGTCCTTCAACAGGGCTTCTGGGATTCTGACCATAGGAAAAACATGGAAGCCAAGCTGATCATCCGCCTTGGCTCCCTGCAGCCCTCTGTTTTAAATGATAGACTTATTTTCCACTAGCATCTTTCAGCCACCCCTTATTTTACCTAAAGTCTGTTTGCATCTGTACACATTTAATTTCTTTTTAATTTTCACCATAAGTCTCCATCTCTGTCTCCTTCCACAATTTATCACCTTTCAGCCTTCTTACTAGGCTCTGTTAATTAGTCCCCACCTGGGGACTTCTCTAGCTCTTTCACTCCTATTATGCTTTATCTTTCCCATCATCACCTTTTTGTTTCACAGATTCTCTCTTAATCTTACCTTTTATCACTTCTTCTCCCTGAGTCACCCTTTTTCTTTCCACACACACACACACACACACACATATATATATATATATATATATCTACAGTATATTCCACTTGTATGCAATTCGGTTGTGTGCAATTTTCATTTGTATGCACAAATTCAGGATGTCCCATTTTTCCCAATGTCTTCCTGCAGATATTAACTGGATGTATGCAACTACATTTTCAGTTGTATGCACACAAAATTGCCCTAACTTCAAAGAGTTACTGATCTGCTGAGTGCTGAGGATTAAATTGGTTTTCAACTCTCACACATATGGAAGCTCATTAGTGGCCACGGCACCCTGACTACCCTGATTAGGTGTTAATTGCTTTCATGGGGCTTATAATGCGTGAGCTTTTTCTCACCTGTTAATCCCTCATCTCACATTGGAGAAGGTCTCTCAGAAGGTTTTGAGCCTTGAGGAAAAGTAAAGTTGGTGGCCAAGTCTGAACATCCTGATGTGACCAGAAAGGAGTTAGCGGCTCAGTTTAATGTTAACCTCTCCAGTGTCTGTAGAATTTTAAAGAGCAAATAATTGCTGCAGGATGACTGGAGTAATGGCTGCAACAAGTCTCGGAAAAGGAAAGAGAGGAAAGATGGGCAGTAGAGGAAGCCCTATTAAGATGGTTCTCTCTTTCCTGGGATTGTGGTGTCCCCTGTCTGGTCCCATACTTTACAGAAAGCAAAGCAACTTGCTGAGACAATGGACATCGACGATTTTGAGCCAATGGCTGGCTGGCTATTAGCAGTGGAAGGAGAGGAACCAAATCAGCTATCGCCGCGCCATACGGCGAGAGAGCAAAATCTGATTTTGCTGCCACGAACACTGGCTTACAAAAGTGCTCCCATAAGTGGCTATTCTCTCAGTGAAATCTACAATGCCGATGAAACGCACTCTTTTCAAAGCAACCCCAGATGGAACTCTAACTTTTAAAGGGAAGCATTCAGCGGCCATAAAAAGCAAAGAAAAGAATGTCTGTCGTGTGGTGGCAATAGCTCGATGGCTCAGATAAGCTTCTACTCCTTCTAATAGGAAATTCAAAATGCTGCATTGTGTTAGAGGGTTGCCATTGAAGCAATGCCTGTAACTTACACTGCGAATAGCAATGCTTGGATGACATTTGATATTTCTCTACCTGGTTGGGACACTGACAAGAGAATGGTCGACGCAGAAAAAAAATCTGCTTAATAGTGAATAACTGCCCAGCACATAAACCAGTGGCACTGTGTAACATTGAAATGATTTTCCTCCCACCAAACTGTACTGCAGTTGTGCAGCCCATGGACAAGGTGTCATTCAAAATCTTAAATCCCACTATCGTAAAAGGATTGTTAACAAGCTTATTGGTGCAATCAAGAGATGCAGCAAAACCCACAACAGGCATTCATGGACTTAGCAAAAAATCAACGTGTTGGACACAGTTCATTTATTACAAGCTGCTTGGTCTGATGTTACACCACAGACTATCAGATACTGTTTTCAGAAAGCAGGAACTGGACTTCCCAATACTGGCATAGAGGACATCACACCAGAATCAGCCCTGTAATACTCCCTGCAAGCATGGACACAGAACAGTTTAATGCCTATGTCCATATTGATACCCACGAGCCCATATTGGGAGCCATCACTGACGAGGACATCTGCAGCTCGATCATCAGTACCCAAGCAGAGGAGGAAGATGATAGAGGGATGTGGAAATAACGCCACGACATCAGCTCAAGTCTGGGATGGTAAATAAAATTAGACACTATGTTGAGAGGCAGGAGTGTACAGACTTTACATGGTTTTATACATTTGAAGCCATTTGGAGGCAATTGCCGCTAATGCTTGTAAACAGACTCAAATAACCTCTTATTTTAAAAGTGATTAAAGTGACTACTTGAATGTCTACTTGTTTACAATACTACTGCTTTTATCATGTGGTGCTGTATTTATTTGACGCTTTAACCCATTTGATAAAAGTAAATGAGTTTTTAAAGATTAACGGAGTGGCATGTCATGATATTTTGTACATTTCGTTTGTATGCACATTCCGCTTGTATGCACATAAAGAAGGTCCGAGGGTGTGCATACAAGCGGAATCCACTATATATATATATCCCTCATTTTACCTCCCTCTACACTAACTTTGTTTTTTCTCTTTAGATGTTTCCTGAAGAAGATCTAAAGGTCGAAACATAGATTTTAGCTCTATTTTCTATCTTCAGTGTGCATTTTATATAACCATTTTGTTTTGCTTTTAGACCACATGCTGCACAGTGCCTTGTTTTGTTTTTACATTTTGTATGCTACATTTGCTGCGACCCACTATGCCTAATCTGAAATCTCTTCTGAATACTCTGTGATGTTCCTTCATTTCATCTGCGCTCTGCATTCCCTTCTCATATTTTTAAGTCTTCTTAAATAATTTTCTGTCATTTGCTCTAAGACTAAACTCTGCAGTCACTTACAGTTTCTTTCCAAATGTCACCTCCTGAGTATTATTCCTAACAGTTTCTGTTTGAAATTCCATCCTTGTTCATTTGGGTTTGAGATACATGTTTCCTCCACTAATAAACTTTTGAAAATGTTCTCTAGGAAACTTATCATGAGCACTATCCTCTCCATTAAAATACAGCTGATCTCTGTGGACAAAACCATTCAAAGGTAAAAGAATTTCCTGCAGCAAAAGGCTCCACTTAACCTTCTTTTATTAAGCACTGCATCCAAAACCTTAACTACACTCTCTTTCAGTTCCTCAGGGACACCAAATCCAAAACTTCAGTCTCTCACCCACCAGATCAGCAATCAACATGAGCCCTCGAGTCAGACACAACCTAACAATTTGGTATTTTGCATTCCTCCAGACCTTCCCTGACACAAGATGAGCAATCACTCCTTAGCAAAGGTCTCTCTTTGTACCTACACCCAGATATCTTGATGCACCCCAGGTTCAAGCTGATCTGCAGTGCTTCTATCGTAGAGTACGCTTACAGCTCATTTTCTAATGAGACTCCTCTTCCCACAGATGATGACAGTATCACCAGAACAATCAATGATATCAATACCCAGTGAAGTGCATGGACACCCCTCCAGGACATTTTGCTGCTGTTGATAATTTTGTTAACCATTGCATGGAAAACACCACTAACCTCAATCTTCACTGCAGGCACGACCATTCCAACATGACACCTGGTGAGCTTGAAGCCCTCAGATTTCTGCAGTGTATAGTAGGAATGACATTGTTATCAAACCAACTGATAAAGGGGTACTGTTGTGGTCTGGCAAAGGAGCTACATCACTGAAGCCACACAGCAACTCTCCAACACCAGTTTTTATTCTTCTTTCCACAGGACCCCACTGCTGATTATCAGACTGAGGTCACCACCACCATCACCTCTGCTATTGAAAACAAAGCGCTCCCTGCTTCTGCTAAGAGACTCATAGTTCAGCATCCCCGGACATCCAGGTTTTATCTCCTTCCCAAAATCCACAAAACAGATCACCCTGGTCATCCTATTGTGTCTGCCTGCTCCTGCCCCACATCCCACAGACATCTCTGTATTTTGGACAGCCTCATGAGACACCTCATTGAGTCCCTGCCCTACTATGTTAAAGACACTAACCATGCTCTCCAGTTATTTGACAGGTTCAGATTCAGTGACTCTCATCAGCTCATCTTCACCATGTACATCAAATCTCTTTACACAGTGATCCCCATGATGATGTTCTGATAGCTTTGCAGCATTTCTTGAATAAGCGGAAGTCCAGCAGCCACCCACGCACACACTAACTCATCTGGCAGAACTTGTTCTTATACTCAATGCTTATTTCTTTTAATAACAGTTTTTTCAGCAGGTCAGTGGAGCTGCCATGGGTACCAAGATGGGTCTCAGCTTTGCTAATCTGTTTGTGGTTGGGTGGAGGAACTTTTTCTCATTCACAGGGACTGTGCCTGAACTCTACAAATGCTACATAGATGACTGTGTGGGGCCACCTCCTGTTCCAGGGATACCCTCCAAGTCTTCCTTGACAAGTTTACCACGGCCCATCCTTCCCTTCAATACACTGTTGAAGTATCCTCCTCTACACTACCTTTTCTGGATATCCAACTGTCAGTACAGAACACTGGTATGAAGACATCAGTTTATTACAAACCCACTGACTCTCACAGTTTCCTCCTCCACAGCTCCTTCCATCCTAAACATGTCAAGAATGGCCTGCCTAGCCGGCCCAGTGGCACTGAGGGTTAAGCGTTAGATGCCTCACCACATCACGCTGACGACTTGGGTCACAACGCCTGGGAAGTCGGGGTCAGCAGGGGCAGGCAGGATGAAGCATCCATGAGACAGCTCTCCTTCCCATGGGGAAGTAGGGATTATGTCACTCCTGTGCGACCCCTGGTGCGGGGTAGCCAGGCAGTTATGCAATGTAGCCAAAGGCAAGAGGGGTGAGAGTCATGGACGCTGGTCATCATTGCACCACCGAGCTCCATGGGGGGACCAAAAAGCTAGGAAAGCCTCTCACACTGTCAGGAGATGACAGTGGCCCCAGTGGATCATGCCCACATCCCATACACCAGCCCTGACACGCCAGGATCTTCTCCAGCGGCCGCCACAATGAACAGGTAGGGACCTCACAGTTAGGAGTCAGCTGCTGAGGGAGGTGGAATCAGCCCGTGAGATGGTACCAGGGGTTGGACCTGCCTGCAAGTCATTCGGGAGGAGGAGATCAGGAGAGATCCGGGGTTCAGGCTGGAAGCAGGGCTGACTCGAGTGGGCACCCTGAAGGATGCCCGGGGTGTGAGGAACAAAAAAACAAGAATGGCCTGCCTTATTCACAGTTTCTTAGACTTTGAAGGTTATGCAATGAAGAGGATGATTTTGCTGAGCAGACCCAACTAATGCACAGTTTTTATAAAACGGGATACCCTAAAGCACAGTGGACAGAGCATGCTCCCAGGTCAGTAACATGCCCTATAACCCCTGACCCCTGCAGGAAGGATACTGTCACACAAGAACAATGTTGATTCCACTAGTGCTTCCTTTCCATCAGCAACATCTTCTCTCTTCCACAGGATCATCACCAGTAACTTTCCCATTTTGCAACTGATTCTAACATCGGTGCTTCCTTTACAGAACCACCTATTGCCTCCTACACTTCAGCCACCTAACCTGCAGAATCTCCTGGTTAAAGCCGCCTACCTACTCCTAACAGTTCCTCCCTACCAGGTACCAAAGCTTGCAACAGGATCTGCGTTACACCTGCAAATTTATTTCCAGTGTGTGATAGAAGGAGCCCCCAAAAAATGTGCCACTACTTTAGGCTTCAACATGGACATTGCCTCTTTCCTGTTTTGCTACTTAAGTCTGTTGCACAACAGCATCTAATATTTCTCATTTGCTGTGTATTTCTGCTAATTTCTGTCTAATTCCTTGTCTACAGTATGTTTGTTGCTACAGTGGAATGGCCACCTGCTGTAGCTTCCTTACTATTACACTCTCGTTGTTTGTCCTCCCTGTAAACTCTTTTTGCTGAACTAACTTGTTTTTCTGGCTCTTTCCCCATAATGAATCCTAGTGGCATTTGCATTTTAAAAAGACAAGTAAAAACATGTGCACAGACACAAGGGTTAGCACCTTAGCAAAGTACAAAGAGTAAAATGAAAGTGCAAAGTACAAATGAAATGTTCTCTGCAGAAGTAATTATAAGGTTAAACTAATGTTTCAGCTATGAATACATGGGCAGACAGTAGCAACGCAATAAAAGACAAAGAAACAAGATACTTACAGCTGTATTGTGGTGTCCAAGTGAATGTCTATAGGTTGCTGTGCAGAGCCCTTCTCCAATCAGAAGTGCTCATTGCTGGGTGCAGTCTGCTATAGAGACAGCGGCACCCTGGCTGCTCCTTTATCTGGGTGATGGATGTCCATCAGTGCCAAAAAGGGTGAGTTTGACTTTAATGTGACCCATTTTGTATAATTATAGATGTATGAGCTTAGGAATGTCCTTGCTTATTTATACCCTCTATAGCCAGTATATTCAATGTGTATTATGTGCCCTTATATCCTCCTCGGTAAAAAATTTTCTAAAGAGGGGATATATTATGTTTTTTTTAATAAAGAGGTGGAGTTGCAAGTCAGGGAGGAGCTACATCCTTTAAAAGAAACTGTTTTGCAATCTTCTGGCAGATGCAGTTAGGGAGAGGTCCTGTGTGGATCTCCCAAGATGATGTCTGGTCTGAAGCGAGCACAGAGCATTTTTCCTGCCTAGCCTTTTGGCAATAAAGTTGTGCCTTGATCCTTCTGTTATTTTATTTCTTGTTGATTTATTCTTTTTGTTTACAGTTTGAAGTACGTTGATGTAAGCTGAAGTTGAGTTATTTTTCTCAGTACTTATTTGCTTTATGTTTTGTTTGTTTTAATAAAATGTTACCTGATTTGTATCTTTATTACTGACTCCTGTGATCTGATTTTACCTACCCACGACACAGTGTGACTGAAATTCGGGGCCTATAGGTGTTTTTCACATCACCAAGGAGTTCTCATGCACCTCCACTAATGTGGTATATTGTATTCTTTGCAGGAAGTGTACAGCTATTTACATTGAGAGACTGGTAGGCGCCTTTCTGACCAGTTCAGGGAACATTACAGAGCAGTCAGGAATGGTGACACTACTAAACCCATTGTATCCCACTTTATCTCCAGGGACCACAGCATCAATGACCTTTCTGTTTGTGTCCTTCAGCAGGACTTCTGGGATTCTAACCATAGAAAAAACATGGAAGCCAAGCTGACCATCCGCCTTGGCTCCCAGCAGTCCTCTGGTTTAAATGATAGACTTATTTTCCACTAACATCGTTCAGCCATCCTTTTTTTCCCTATAGTCTATTTGTTTTTGTACTCATTTAATTTATTTTCATTTTCACCATAAGTCTCCATCTCTGTCTCCTTCCTCACATTTATCACTTTTCAGCCTTCTTACTAGGCCTGTTAATTAGTCCCCACCTGGGAACTTCCTAGCTCTTTCATTCCCATTATGCTTTATCTTTCCCATCATCACCTTTTTGTTTCACAGATTCTCTCTTAATCTTGCCATTTATCACTTCTTCTCCTGAGCCTGCCCTTTTTCTTTATACACCTCATTTTACCTCCCTCCACACTAACTTTGTTTTTCTCTTTTAGATATTTCCTGAAGAAAACCTAAGGTCAAAGCGTAGATTTTTAATTCTATTTTCTACTTTTAGTGTGCATTTAATATAACCATTTTGTTTTGCTTTTAGACCACATGCTACTTGGCACCTTGTTTTGTTTTTACATTTTGATAACTATGATGTACACATATACTAATTCACTGACCTAACAGCCAGTATAATGTTATGCTTGTGCAACTGTGTTAGTTTGGTTTTGGCCATTCGCACTCTATTCCAGAGGAATTACCACCCTGTAGAGGTCTGACGGCAAGGAACTCTCAGAGAGGGTTCCACCCCTAGAAGGTGCCACTTGGATGGATTTTCGTGGCTAAGGTACCTTACAAATCCCCCAAAAAATATAGTATCCCCAAAAGGAGGCAACACGAAGCATAATGCAAGCAGTAACAGTGACGTGAAGCAGTAAACTGTAACGTAGTAGTAGAGAAGCATAGGCAGTTTGATAGTTCAATAACATGCTCAGTTGTTGTAGTAACAGCCCAGGTTTGCGTAGCATGATACTGATGGCTTGCATTGAGAGAAGGGATCCCCTAAGGAGAGAGGGAATGGCAGGACATCCTCCACCTCCATCCAACAATGGAACCTGCCTAAAGAGACTAAGGAAAACAACTATGCTAACTAAGAGTTATGACCTGAGGCAAGGAGGAGAAAAAAACCCTATGAGGAGGAAATCTCTGGGGATCCAAGGCCTAGGTCCCTTTCCTCCAGGCTTGGGAAAATTTATTTAGTGACGGCTCTGCAGCTGCAATTTGAAAACCCAATTAAAGGAGGTGGAGAATATTCAATTTGGAGGGGCTCTCACTCAAACCCTCTAGCGAGCGTTGTGGAAGGTTGCAAGAAAACCCTGCAACAATACGTGCATCCAAGGTGCAGGAGGACAGCAACAACTGCTGAGGCACTCACCTGGCCTACCCACCCTAAATCAAACCAGGTGAACCAGAGGTAGTCATGGGGAGAATGCGGTGAAGGTACCTTGCTAGGGAAACCACTAAAGTCAATGGCCAACCATTATAGTGGAACACTAGAGCCAAAGGAAATCGTCATAACCACCCTTCCGCTAGTCTTAAATTCTACACAGAAGCTGCTGTCGATAGCAGGCAGCTAAAAGCAAAGCCCAGGCGAGGCATTCCCAGCTATGGGCCAGGTGAGAAGGATCCTCCCAAGTTGGACATGCTCGATGATGTGGGACTAAATGCAGAGCGAGACCATCAGCTGCAGGAACCCTGCACCAGAATAGAATGGCTGGCATGCCCTAGAATTGATTAAAGCTGAAAGCAGGTAAGCTGAATGAGCATGGCGTGCTGAGATGGTAATGAGCATTGGTGCTGAGACCTTGCAAAGGTCGAATGCATTGAACAGTAGATCCCAGGCGAGCCGAAGGGATGGCAGTAGGCATGAAACAATGGTTTGCGTAAGCAAGGAGCAACAGTTGCATAAGCAAGTGTGGACCTGATAGGTCAGCAAGCAGTAGTAGTATTAGGTACCTGCATAACAACTGTATAGCACGTGAACAGCACTGAATTAAGGGCAAGCCAGCCAGACATGAATAGCCAAATTAAGGTGACAAACTCTGAGGATTTTCGCATGCGAAGACAGGATTTAGAGCAGAATTAATTAACCACATAGGCCACGACCCCAAAACACCTCCAGTCCCCGCTGTAGGACAAACAAGGAAGCGATGAAAGGCCAAGAACCATGTGCAGATATAAAAGCTAATTTAATAGCCTCAGCAGGAGCTTCAGCTAACCTCAGAGTAAACAAGGTACAATAGGAATAGGTGTAAATAATGCAGCAGCAGGAAGCAAGTAGGCCTGCACAGTAGTAGTAAACAAATGTGTACACTGAATTGTAAGTGCAAATAAAGGAGCAGCTATGGTTGAGCTGAAATACACAGGTAATGAATGCAGTTGCATTGCAGTAGTTTGAGCATGGTGAGCACAGAGTTAAAACACAGGCACTGGGTACAATAATAATTAAAGTAAACAGCAGTGGCTGCAATTGTAGGTAACTGAAAGCAGTAGCATGAGCTCTGAGTAGGTTTGCAGTAGCAGTGCAAGTAATTTGAGAGTTGCAACTGAAGGCCAGCAGTATGAGCTCTGCAGTAGCAGTATGCTAGGAGTTTAGAAAAATAAAAGCCCCCAAAAAGACTAAACCAAAACACAGCAAACAGATTAGGGAAAGGCCAAAAAAAAAACAAAACACACAGGGAAGCACACAGCCAGAGGAATACAAACCAGAAGCAAGAAAACAAACACCTAAGTCCAACAGACACACACATAAACAGCGGGGGTAGGCCCCAGTCAGCTCAGAGGATAAACCAACATAGCCTCTGGCTGCAAAGAAAAATGCTTCACAGAGAGGCTTAGAGGAAATGCTGCTTATATAGCTCAGGAAGTAGGCGTGGCTGGCTGCTTGGCCACTGAACTTTAGGCATAGCCTTATATTTAATATGGACTTCAGTACCCACTCTACTACCCAGAGTATCATGTGATTTCCTTGGTAAGCAGAATTTGCCCAGGCTCTCCTTAAAGACCTGCACTACCTTCGTAACCACTGTCTCCATTGGTAGCTGCTGAAGAGGTACACCACCCTCTGTGAGAAGAAGTGACACCTATCTGTAATCCTTTCTGTTTTCTCCTTCCAGCTTGTCTGTCAGCTAGCCACTGTGTGTTATCCTCAGCTGTCACAAACTGTTAATGAAAGTCAGACTCTGGCAACTTTCGATAGAGGCACACTTCATCAACAAGCAAGCCTGGAGTTCTCCTGGCAAAGCTACAGGTTTTATTGTTCTGTCATTTTTCATGCTGGAAACTGGTGCTTGAAGCTTTGGAATCCAGTGAAATGTCCATTCAGCTGTAGTGTTATATCTATTGTTATGTGCTTTAAAATATTAGTTTCCTTTTCTTGCTATTTCTTTGTTGTTAGCTAAACAATTACTCCATTTTGAACAAACAGCACTCTCCTACTTGCCGGAATTTTATACAACTACACGTTCACTTGTTTTTCAAGTCTGTTTCAAAGGGGCCTTATTGATCCCCCTACTCTAGTTCAACTGCTAGAAAATATAGCTTGTATTTTAGTTTTTCAGAGTTCATCTGCTGGCCTCAGTGGTTCAAGAAGGACTTCCAAAGTAAAACAAACATAAAAAAATATTTAAAGCAAAACCAATTAACCCTTTTATCCCTCCACACACATGTTATCTATTGTCTTCCTGTCTGTCACTTACACATCCAACAGCTTATACTCTTTTTGCCCCCACTCCTGCCCTGACTAGTCTGTGCTGGTTCTATGTGATTATAGCAAACGAAAACTGCAACTCGCAAATAGCGAGGATAAAACAGTGAGGGCACAAACAGCAACCGTGTTTTTATGGAGGCCTACACCCCACAACTCCCTTTGTGGGGGCTTCACCTCCACACCCCTTACTATGAATAACCAACTCCAGGGGTGCAACTAGAGGGAGGCGGAATGCTGAAGTCACTGAAATGGCAATTGCTGTTTGTCCTCGCTGTTTCTGTTACTCACCCGTTTGTGCTCGCATTATTATGGGACACCGTCTGGGCTGAGTCCTCCTTCTGCTCGCTTCTCTTTCTCTCTTTCTACCCCATCCCATTTTATTGCCCCTCTAATCACCTTCATTTAGTTATTCTCCTGGCCTGTTAACCTGCAGTTGATCAGGTAATCCTAGTTGTATTTTTCCAACACCCATTCCTGCTTATTCCTCACTAATGTACACATTACCAGTACAATGTTACTGTATATACTGATTGGAATTGTATCACTCTATAGTTTGTTACTACAGTTTTACTGTATATGCTGACTGGAACATTATCACTTTCAACACTGTCTCCTACCCCTTCCTTCTTGCCAAGCTCTCTGTGGCTGGGCTCTCAGACACTGCCACAAACTGATTCCCTGCCTATCTAGTGGGAAGGACACAATCTGTTCGGATTGCTGACTCTTTATCTCTCTCCCCATCAAGATAGGAGTCCCTCAAGGATCTGTACTTGGTCCTCTTCTTTTCTCTGTCTTCCTAAATAACCTTCCTGCTGGCTGCTCCTTCACCTGTATCCACATGTATGCAGATGATACTGTCCTGTATACCTCTGGCCCTTCCCTTCAGATGTGGTATCCAAACTTCAGCATGACTTTGACAATGTTCTGCACTGGTTACCACATCAACTGTTCCTGAATGTCAAGAAGACCGCCTCCATGACCTTTAGCATAAGGCAGAGACTCTCTTGGCTCACCTTCCTCCTTTTTCCACACCTTGATGGGACTACATTGGAGGACACCACCTCCTTTAGTTATCTTGGTGTTTGGCTTGACCAAACCTCGACTTTTCGGACACATGGATGCAATCATCAAAACACTGTGCCCCAAGTTAGGTGCCCTGTACAGAGACCTTGGTTGTATCCCACTGCCTGTCTGATGGGCTCTGATCCACACAATGATCATCCCAGTTTTAACTACAGTGATGTACTCTACAGTGCCACTCTCAAAACTTCCCTAGCCAGGCTGGACTCCTCTTCCACTCTTTCTGCTGCTTTGTCCGTGACTGTCCTCGTCACCCCACCACTGTTTTTTTCCCAATATCTCTCTTTGTGCTCTCTCAGAAATAGGCACTGCCCCACTACACAACTTCATATCGAATCTGGTTTAGCTCTCCTCTCCTCCTCTCTATCACCCCAACCCCAAGCTATGCCCTCATACCATGGCTGTCCCCTTGATCCTCAACTGCTGGCCAGACTGAGTTCTCTCATCTCCCTAAACTGTGAAATTCCTTCCCTTCTGTCAACCATGCCAGCTCCCCTTCTGCCCTCTCCTCCCTCTTACACAACTTCTTCACTTCTACATGCAGCTGCTTTTAACTTCCTCCCAAACTTCTGTTCCCTCCCACCCCCCCATCCTTACCTCTCCCCACTCTCTTACCTCCACCCTTGCAACTCTTAGTCCTGGGCTGAGGCTCCCACTCACCTCTGCCTGACCCCTCTTTAGTCCCTCCCCATCCCTTCCCTATTTGCTTAGTGACCACTACCACAAGCGTACCCAGGTGTGCCTATTTGTCTCTATACGCACCTCTCTCCCCAAACCTCTCCACTCCTCTCTATCTTGTCAGCCCCCTCAAGTTGCACTTTCTTTGTGTAAATATTAACATTTCTCTTTAGTCTGTTCTGCAATATATTACAAAACTACTACACTATTTTTCTCTCTGTCGTTGCTCTTGTTCCCACTTGTTGTCCTGCAGTTTGATTGCTAATGGATTTGTGGAGCTCTGAGTATTTCTGTAACAATGTTTGTCTTGGTCTATCCACAACTGTTGTCATTGTTGCTGTAAATGCTTGGATTCCCTCCCCACCCCAGGACGCACCTGGGAATGAGCAGCTTGCTCGGTGTACTTTTCCTGGTGAAACTTTTTAAAATAAATAAAAATAAAAACTTTATGTATTGTTATTGGTTCAGTGTGCCTTTCCCAGTTACCAATTTTCAATAAATAAATATATATATATATATTTTTATTTTCAGTCATATTAGATATTCTATTTAAAAGCTACATTAAATTATGAGTTTACAAGCAATATAAAAAAAGCACAAAAGAAAAAGAGAACATTCAAAATTTGGGTTTAAAGACTTGTGATTCACATCCACACCATTCTTACAAATCTAATTCTAAACATGTTCTTACATTTGGCACCTGTTTTGCAATAATATTTTTGAAGTAAAAAAAAAAAAAAAAACTGTTTGGATAAGAGATGTGTTGGGCAATCCTGAATCATAATCAAGTAATATTAAAGGATCTGGAGACTGTGACTCACAAAGGCTAATTTGGCAGCCAGCTTAGGAGGTATGTGAAGTTTTTTCTTTGGCGGTCATGTCGCTGGTAGGGGTGAGGGGATCAGTTCTACAACAGCTGGGGAAGGGATTAAGGCAAAAGACAGGACCATCCAGACAGTAATTTATTTGGGAGGATTGGCAGGAAGAACTGAATATTAAATTTGTCAGGGCAGTATAATTGAACATTTATATTTATATGGAATAGTAGGAAGTAGGGTGCTGTGTGCTACAGGGGTTGGGGAACATATTAACATAGAATTTGCTGGCAGATAGGACCACTTGGCCCACCTAGTCTGCTCATTTTCTTACCTACAGGCTCACCGTAAATTCTACTTGATTACAGTATCACTGCAGATCCTACTTGATCTCCAGTAAACTATTCATCCCCTTTTCCTTTCCCTAAGATTCCCTTGTGCCTATCCCATGTATTCTTGAACCCCATCATGGTTTACACCTTCACCACTTCCACTGGAAGGCTGTTCCAGGAGTCCAAAACTCTTTCTGTGAAGAAATGCTTCCTCGCATCTCTCTAATTTACCCCTCCAGCTTCATATCATGTTCCCTTGCTCTTAAGCACCTTTTGTTTCTGAAAATACTTCCCTCCTGTACTTTATTTACCCCTTTACATATATAAAGGTCTCTGTCACATCCCATCCACCCTTCCTGTCTTCCAGTGTGTACATATTCAGGTCCTTAAGGCCCTGTACACTGCAGTAACGATGTGAAACTGTTCTAAAAGTGATTTAAACTCACCGTGGTCGCCCATCCACACTGGTAGTCACTGTGTTGTAAACTGGTGAAGACGCGACCACATGTCAGGTCCGTAACATTGTTGAAAATGGTTCCGTGGCTGCACTGTAGCATGGTTTTCATTCAATTGCATGTGCTTCCCCATCCGCACCACAAGTTAAAACATTTTTGGTTTGAAATTGTGTTTAAAACCGATTAGTAAGACTAGGTCCCTGTCTCTTTTCATAGGGCTTCTGATGCAGGGAATACTTGCTCTTTTAGGGCATCAGACAGGATTAGCCAAATGCTCTTTTTGTTTTGTTTATTTTACCACAAACAAAGAAATTGTCTAGAAAGGCCAAACAATTCTTCTTTATTTTTCTAACAATTTATTTGTTGGAGTAAACTTAAAAACTCAGGGAGGCAGTGGACATGGCTATCTGGACTTCAGCAAGGCCTTTGACACTGTACCACATAGAAGACTATTACACAAACTGGGAATATGGGTGTGGGCAGGACAGTGTGGTGGGCAGGTAACTGGCTGGGTGGCAGGACACAGAGGGTGGTGGTAAATGGCTGTCACTCCACAGAGGGAAGAGTGACCAGTGGGTACCACAGGATCAGTGCTGGGACCGGGTCCTATTCAACATCTTCATCAGTGACATTGCACAGGATATAGAAGGCAGAATTTCACTGTTCGCTGATGACACAAAGCTCTGTAACAGAGTAGACACACAGAGGGTGTAGACAGAATGAGAGGACCTGCAGAAACTTGAAGAATGGTCAAGGGTTTGGCAGTTGAAATTCAATGCAAAGAAGTGCAAGATAATGCATATGGGGCACAAAAACCCTGGCACAATATATCAGTTGGGGTGAGGATATAGCATGCACCAAGCAGGAAGGGATCTTGGGGTTGTCATCTCTGATGACCTCAAGGTAGGGAAACAGTGTGACAAAGCATCAGGTAAAGCAAATAGGATGCTGGGATGTATAGGCAGGGGCATCACCAGCAGGAAAAGGAGGTCATAATTCCGCTATACAAGACACTAGTGAGGCCCCACCTGGAGTACAGTGTACAGTTCTGGAGACCATACCTACGTAAGGACATAGACAGGGTAGAGAAGGTTCAGAGGAGGGCAACAAAGATGGTGCATGGGTTGCATCACAAATCCTATGAAGACAGGTTGAAGGAACTGAACATGTACTCCTGGAGGAGAGGAGGAGAGAGGATATGATAGAGACATACAAGTATCTTACAGGAGGAACAGGGTGCAGGAAAACACTATTTTTAAGCGAAAAAGATGTTTCAGGACTAGAGGCATGGGATGAAGTTGGAGGAGGACGATTCAGAGGAAACATGAGAAAGAATTTCTTCACAGAACGGGTGGTGGACAAGTGGAACACCCTGCCAGAGGAAGTGGTGGGGGCTGAAACAATCACGGATTTAAGAATGCATGGGATAGACATAAAGGAATTCTAGAGGTCAGGGTAAGGAAATGAGACTTCTAGGAAAACAAACTGAACTTACAAGCTCAAATGGGCAGACTAGGTGGGCCATAGGCCTTATCTGCCGACACTGTCTATGTATCTATGTATAAAACACAAGTGAAAATTGTGCTAAAGGTTTGCTCCTCACAGCCTCACCTCCAAAGTGCACAGAAAGTAGCTAAGGAAATGAGTGGATCTGAGAACAATAAAGGAATTAGTTTGATGGGTGGGAAGTTGGCTGTCGAAAGACAGTAGAGGTTGGTGGTGAACAGGGTCAAGTGAGGGGAGAGGAGGTCACGAGCAAGGTGTCACAGGGTTCAGTGCCAGGGACAGTTCTTTTCAATACAGTACGCTCATCAGTAAGTGACATAGGAGAAGCAATACAGCGAGATGTGTCTCTTCCAGATGACACTAAGCTCTGTGAGAGGGTAGACAGTGAGGAAAGAGTTAGGAGCTACACACAGACTTTCAAAGATTAGAGAGGTGGTCCAAATATTGGCAGTTGAAATTCAACACCAAAAAGTGCAAAGTGATGCACATAGGGAACAAGAACACCAGAAAGAAATATTGTCTGAAGGGGTTAGTTGGACAGTACCACTAGGAAAGGAATCTGGATGTTATAATTATTGACTCCTTAAAACTATCTAACCAGTGTAATGAGGCCTACAGCATGGCAACCAGGATGTTGGAGTGTGTCGGGAGGGGTTGACTAGCAGGAGGAAGGAGGTGATACTGCCTCTGTAGATCACTAGTGAGGTCACATCTGACTACTGTGCCCAGTTCTGGAGCCCCATATAAGAAAAGTCAAAGTTAGACTATAGACTGTGAAAGGTAATGTGGTGACTGAACTCAGGTGGGTGGTTAGTCTCTTTGGGTCAAGGAGAGGCAGGCACAACAGTTCCAGATGCAGATAGATAGCTTTTATTAGTAGCAGCCACTAGTTCCACTGGAAAGTAATAGGTTAGGTGATTGTCATGCACAAAACAGTGTTTAGCAGAACGAGACAATGATACAGGTTTAACAACAGTGGCTATAAAATAAACAATCACACATTTGTTATCAGTGTGTGAAATACCTCTAACAGAGTCACCTAGTGCCCTACATCTGCAGACATCAATCATAATACTTTATTAAGACCTAACCACCATGGCCAAGGATACTTAGAAAGGGCACCCCAGTTATAGTCCGACAGTCCCGTAGGAGAAGCAATCTTTGGTGTGGCACAAGTGATGGCTAGCTAGCTTTGAAAATAGGGTACAGTACCTGAGCGACCAATCAATCTCATTGGCCAGCAGGAGGGCTGAGAAGAACAAGAGGGAGATGAAGATGAAGATGAAGAGGATGCAGGCTGATCCGGAGCTGGAGATGCAGATGATGAAAGGATGGAGGGTGGTCAAGGCAGTGTCCTTCGATGGTGATGGCTGGTCCTGGAAGACTCCTGACATGTTGCCACCCAGCCAGGAAGGGAGCTTTGGTCACCTCAGAAAAGCAAACAAAAAATGGGGCAATTTCCTAATTGTGATTCGGAGGTCACCTCACTGTCGTGAGCTGGGGCGGCCCTAAGCTGACTAGACTGGGGAGGGATACTAACTACCGCTATGCTAGCTAGTGCAGTCCTTCATCATCTTCGGGGTTGCTGGCAGGCTGGGTGGAAGGCACTGGATGCTTGGCCAAAGGAGGGTGACCCCTGACCTCAGGGGCGCAGGCAATTGCAGTCTTTAGGGCAATCAGTTGGATGATGGGACTACCACTGCTGGGCAGCCCGTCCACTTCCCCATGGCAATAGTTCAGACTGGGGGTGGAGAGAGATAACTGATGTGTCTCAATGCAGCTGGTGAGGGGCAGGCAGTTCAGACCCCTTTCAAGACAGTGCAGGAACCAACTGGTCAAGGTGCAAGGCAGGCAAGTTCAGGCCCTGTTGCTATTCTAAGCAGACTCAGTGCAAATAGTTCAGTCAGTTGGGGTCACTTAACATCCTGGGTGCAACCTGGGCAGACATCAAACACAGCAAATACACAATAATTACTTTTCTGTAACAGGGATGGGTGTACCTGATGGCCAGGGTCAGAGTGGCAGGCAGCACCACATAGGCTGGACAGTCCCTACAGTTGTCAGGTACCCTTGTGACCAGCAAGCAGTCCAGGGAAGAAGGGATGGCCAATGGGAGTGGTCAGGGCTCCCAGAGGGCAACTGAGGCCTTAGTGGCCAACTCTCCCAAGATGAGACACTGGCCCTTTAAACCTCAGAGGGATCAGTGGGCTTGACAGGTCTGCAGGGGATTGCCTAGGATGGGCTCCCAGAATTGACATAGGAATGGGGAGTAGAAGTTGGGCTATGCAGCTGGCCCAGAGGGTGCTCCGCCTCAGGGATATCAATATTTGGGTCTGCAGCTCCCAGTGCAGGGCCCAGGGCTTGGCTCCAACCCCTTCACCCTACTGCTGCAGTTCCAGGTCTGTGACCCCACCCCATGCTCTCAGCACAAATCTGGTCCAAATCCCACCCTTCTTGTACCACTGTGACACGCCCTTTCCTCTTGGTCCTTAGGTGGGGCACCAAGCTGGCGCTAAATTGCATTCCTGGGGCTAAAATCCATGGTGCCCCTTTATTTTACTTACACCAGGTGCCCACCTCTGTCCCTTTTCTGTTTTTTTTAGCTCCATCCCTGGTGCCTCTGGTGCTACTTGAAGTAAATTTTGGGCTTACAACCCACTCACCATCTGGCCTGGGTCCTCTGCTCTCCTCGAACTGGTGGTGGTGCTTGTGGTGGATCGGGAGCTGAGCTCTTTCCCCTATGTCTTGGTCACTCTGGAAGGCTACAGGGTGGAACTTAAGAGCCAGGGTGTCCACTTCTGCCCGGACAGGGTTTCTGTTGCACCTCCTGGTCTGCCCTCCTAATCGGTCCCCTCCTCCGAGGCAGTATGAGCGTTAGTGCGGGGAAGTCTGCAGCTGTGGCACCACTATGTGCACCACAGGGGGAAGAAATAGGACACGAGTGGCCAACAGCCACAGGAGCCCTACATACCACCACCGCTCGCTGAACTGTGCATTACCTCGGTCATGGGTAGGGGTAGCTGGATAACACACCCAGATGGGCACCTGGGATGAGGAGAAACACCCCATTTTCCCAAGGCCGCACACAAAGACCAACCCCCTTCTATGAATGGACCCAACCACTTCCAATTGCCACCGGGGCCACACAAAAGGAAGGAGAGTGGACTGGAGACCCAGCCCAAAGTGGGAAGAGAGAATGCACACACACCAACCAAAAGGAGCGCCCTGGCTCTTAAGTTCCACTTTTCACTACTCTGAGCTGTTGCTGTTTCTAAACTATCTTGCTCACTCTCTGACAAAGCCCTGTTGGCTGCTCAAATCCTCTACCTTCTCTACCCTTGGTTCCTGTTACCTCCTGTTGACTCGCTAAAACACACTGTATTGATATCTTATGTTTTTTCCTGATGTTCTAGTTCTTCCCTGAACAATGTTAACTTCACCAATCCTGTATGTGGTAAATTGTTGATCTCATTTGTCCTGTATCCTCAAAAAACTGTACACTGTTTCTCTGTACCAAGTTGTTATCACTGTATTGTCCTTCTGTGATGAGGTACCTTTGTAAACAAGCCTCTGGCTCAAAGGTTGTAAACTGATGCTTAATAAATAAAATAAATAAATAAATAAAAGAAAAGCACACCACCTGGTGGGCAGGGCAACAACCTGGCTAGGAGCAGCGGGTGTTTCAGGGAACCCTGGGGTGAACCAAGGGAACAGTGTCCCAGACCGCTAAAGCTGCTTCAGGCAGGGTGGACCACCCAGCCCCAAAACCACACAGACCAACCACTTCCCAAGCCCCGAGGGCAGGTTACTGGAGGGACTCACCCTATAGGGCCGACTGCTGCTGGATGACTGGAGGACTATTGCACCCCAACTGGACCCCTTCAGGTTGGAGGATGTCTGCTGTTGATGCTGCTGCTGAGGACCCCAGGACCCCTGGCTACAGAGGAGCAGCCACCAGGAGCTATGGACCTGAACTTCAGGTAAGCCTCTAGGCATCTGTACCCTTGTGCTATCCACTCTGTTAGCCACCCAGTCCCGAACTGCCCTCTGGCTAGCAGGGAGACCCTTTTCCATCCTGGGGTGGACTTGGATTCTGACCAAGTGATTGGGTCCCTGGGGCTTAGATCGGCCCTTGGGCTGATTTATGGCCACTTTAGGCATTGGCTGAAGCTCTGGTCTGGCCAGACAAAGTCCAAAGCCCGGGAAAAATGCAGAAGGGGAGGGGGGAGGGGGAGAGGGGGACCAGGACAGGAAGTAGTCAGACAGCTAGCTCAGTCAGCAAGCAAGCTGACCAGATGTGGGGTGGGTGGGGTTAATCCTTTTCCTCCCTGCTGTCCTTCCTACTGCTGATGTAGCAACCATTGGGGTGCTACAGTAAGAAACCCAAATGATTCAGGGCAAGCAGGCAGTCCATTGAGGATTAGCTTAAGGCCCTGAACATGTATGTACTTGTTGGACACTAGAAGGGAGAGACAGACCCTCAAATTCCTGACAGGAATGAACAAGGTAGATTGTGTGGAAATATTCAGCAAGACTGGCGAATCAGGAACACGAGGAGATTAATGGGAGCTGGAAGGCCCCCTCCTCTTCTTACTTTCTATGCTCCAGGGATTCCATACCTTCTCTATTCCCCATCCTCACTCATTTGCTGGGCAAGCTGTTTTATCCTACTGACTCCTCCCTCTGGAACCTGCCTCTTCCTTCATCTCTCCCCTCTCGCCATAACTTTAGATGCTTGCTAAGGCTTATTCCAGCTCCATCTGCACCTGTCACTTCTCCTCCTGAACATTCTGTCCTTCTTCTCCCCTGGCCTGCCTATGACTCCCTAATATTGGGCTAACTGTGCTCCTGGCCCTCAGTCTGTTCTCTTTCAGTGCAGTGCTTAATTTATGCACTCCAGCATGCATTGGTCAGTGTATATATATACTGAATCCACATTCTGTTCATTGTATTCAGTGAAAATTTCCATATCATTGTTATTTCATGCGGGTTTCATACTCAATCTCCTCACTTGGACTGCCTATATTTATTTATTTATTTAAAACATTTCACCAGGAGAGTGTACTGAGCAGACTACGCTCATTTCTAGCGCCGTCCTGGGGAGGGGGAGTCAGGAAGACAACATATATTTTGCAGCTTGTACTATGATTTTTGCACTTCCAATATCTGTACTCCCATTACCCACACCCACCAGGTTGCACCTGGAAATGAGCCTTGGCTCAGTATACCTTTCCTGGTACCAACATTTTAAAGAAATAAATAAAAGTAGGGAGATGCAGGAGGAAAGTGAGAAGATTTCATGTTACAGAGAGAGTGGTTGAGCTATGGAGCAGCCTACCATTAGAGGTGGTTGATGCAAGAACCATTAATGATTTCAGACATGGCTGGGATTGAGTAAAAGGCTTAATAGTTACACAGGGGAAGCAGTAAGGCAGGAGAGAATGGGAGGTGAGATAACCCTGACCAGACATTAGGTCCCTGGGTAGGGTAGGGTAAAACAGGGCAGACTGGATGGGCCAGTGGTCTTTTTCTGTCAACATTTTCTATGATTCTGTGTTGCCTGAATCTAAGGAGTGAACTCTGTGGCTGAACTCCTGATAAATTTATGTGCCTAGAAATGTGTTGCCAGTGGAGAAAACCTCTGCTGTGCTTCTAATCTCATCACACTATCCTTTCTAATGTGTGTTGCACTACTGAGGCCTCATGAACTTTATGAATTTTTAGCTCTCATAATTAAAACACTACGTGTTTAACACAAAAAGTAGCTGCTGTAAGTTTGACTAACCCTAATTGGTTTGCTTATTTTTATTTATTTATTTGAAATTGTTGACTAGGAGAAACACACTAAACTAGATAGCTTGTTTCCAGGTGCATCCTGGGGCTAGGTTTCATGAACCGTTTTATTGCTAGTGGAAACATTGAAGATGAGAGTGGGGATACTCCCTATTCTTCTTGGATACTTGCCATGGGATTTTTAACTTCCACTTGGACAGAGAACAAAGATGTGCCAAGGGACCTTGGTTTAACATCTCATCCAGGGAAAATACCTCAGCAGTGCAAAGTCTGCTATAGACCCGAGAATGTGTGTGATAATAGGTCTGTAGAATTACACATACCCAATATTGCAAAGTATAATGGGAAGCATATGCAATCAACCATGAAAGAATTTAGACTGGTTCTGCTTTAAGAAGGAGGATATGGTGCCAAATGGCCTCTCATACAATCTGCAAAGGCAGAAACAGAAGACATAGACGAGTGATCCAACCTTCTCAGAACTCATCAGTGTACCTCATCAACAGCCCAGGAGAAGTATGTAAGGGGAAATTGTTTTTATTTATTTTTTTATTTATTTCAATTGCAGATTAATACCTTTGAGTCAGGAAGGCTCTTTTACAAAGGTTCCATGTCAAGTGGACGGAGACAAACATTTACATAAACAAGTTACAGAACATTCAGAGTACACAATAGGTTACAGGCTATACAGGTAGCACGCAAATAGGCCATAACAGTGTTAGAGTTGTTTAATGAAGTTGGAGTGCATTTTGACATTCTGAACTGGTCTCAGTAAAGAACAGGAAAAGGAGTCAAACCGAGTTAATCATAGAGCATGGTGGGAGCAGCCTGAGGGGCTTTCCAAAGAATACAGAAAGCGGGGTGAAGGGAAGAGCAGGGATAGGGGCAGCCACCATGGAGCTTTGTCAGGAGGGGTGGAGAGAAGGAGTGGGGAAGTAGGCAGGGGAGGTAAGCAGAGGGGTGATAAGTTATGATGGTGAATAGTCACAGATAATTATTAATTGCAATCACAAAGAACATATTAACCAGGAAAGGCACACTAAGCTAACACTTGTTTCCAGGTGTGACCTGGAATGAATCAGTCTTATTTTGATCTTAATGGCTTGGGTCATGGTGAGTCCAAAATAGGAAAGTAATCTAAACAACAGCCCAAATTAGCAAAGCAATCTAAATGACAAAGAACCTCAGCACAAAAGCACTGAGGAACGGAGTACCTGGAAAGGGCACTGGCACAAAGCCAAGTTTTGAAGAAGTGTAATTTACAGTCTCCCATGATGCAAAAACCATGGGAAGTATATGAAAATCACCAAGAAAAAGTTTAGACTGGTTATGCTTTAAGCAGAAGAATATGGTGCCAAAGGGCTTCTCTCACAATCTGCAAAGGCTGAAAAATAAGATGCAGATATGTGTTTCACCTTTTCAGAAATCTGATAATAGAACTGATTCACAAGTGCCAAAATACACACTGTCTTGTGTCTCTCACAACATATAGGCGGCACGTTCGCTCTGGGGTGTAACTGTATTACTCATACTAGGTTATTTATGATGTTAAAGAATATGTGTAGCCTGGCCCGGTTGTGCTGAAGGTTGAGGAACTGGATGCACACCTCATGCCATGCCAGTGACCCGAGTTCCAGAGTGAGCTCTGCTGTCGTGGGTCCGCTGTGGGGAGGATGAGGAGCTGGACTGAGCTGCCACATGCAGCTCTCCTCTCCTGGGGAGGGTTCTGGAGTTTCCGGGATCTTGGCTGCCACCGAGTGGAGGCTGTGGTAGTGCCAAGCCCAGGGGAGACTCAGCATTAAGCTGGAGTGGGAGGGCCATCACCAGCCACGTGGGGTGTGCACCTCCACAGGTACATACAGCCATGTTCTGGGGTCCCAGGTTTAGGAGGGAGAAAACTAAGTACAAATGCCTATGTCTCCTCCATTGCCAAAGTATGGCAGGAGATGGCAACGGGAGCAAAAGGCTATATAAAAAAAAGAATGTGAAACCTGGGATGTGCTCTGGCATTCAGTTTGATAGGGATATGGGGTGGTGAATAGGGTGGGTGTAATTAAGGTTGAAATAATCCTAATGTCAGCCCACACTTGTGCATTAATTTTGTTTTTGCAACTAATATAATATATAGGTATGGATTACCTGTAAAAAAAAAAAAAAATCTCCACTAATTTGTCTGTAATTCAACTACCTCTAAAGCACCATGACTCAAAGCAGGCTTTCATCTTCATTCTTAACTGTTTTTGTACACCTACTGTCTGATCAAGCCAGGACAGAGTGTCTGCTGCATGCTAGTTCATTTAGTCACAAGTAAAGGGATACTGAGCAATGCATGTTAAATACAACTGACCTAAATCAAATCAGATCAATGTAAAGCAAAAAAGCCTCACAATTCACCCCAAGTACTGGTACAAAGAAATGCAACAAGAATGAATGTGTAGAAAAGTGTCATAATTTATTTATACACTATACCCACACATAAAACATACATGAAGAGAACTAGATGCCCTTGATCAAGTTCCAGGTGAAGGAGTGAAACGCTGTCGGGCTTTCTTTCTGCAGGGTGGTATCCATCTAGCTCTCATCATACATGTTTATGTGTGGGCATATTGTAAATTGTGGTACTTTTTACACATTCATGCTTGTTTGCAATTTTTTTGACCAGTGTTGGAGAGTTGTGATACTTTTGCTTTACATAAATACAACTGAAAATACTGATAAAAACCTGGATAAAGCCATATTCAAAGGAGCACTATTTTTATTGTTTTAAATACTACAAAGGTGGTAAAGTAGACTCAAAATGGAGGGAGGAGAATATCATACAAGAAAGGAGATAAGGAGTAATCTAAAATAGAATAAAAGTATTGATCAATATTTTCATCTCTAACATGCACTGCTGCTTTAATACCAAAGAGATAAACATTAGTACCCATTTGATGATGATGCAGTATCTGCAAACAGGGCTTATATAACCTCTTTACTCAAAACATTACAAAACAGCCAAGCAGTCTCTCATTAGTGAAAATAAATTACATGTCTAAGTTCCTTCAGGTCATGATGTCAAGGAAGAATTCTGTTTTGCCTTAGTTGACAGTAATTCTCAAAACTGTTTGGTAGATCATTCATCTTAATCTTTTCTTTTGCACTTCATATTTTGAGAGACAACCCCAGGTTTTGTTATTTTCTTTCTGTAAAAAGTATTTCAAAGACTAAGAAAGTACAGTGTTAGTGGACTATACTTTAATGTATGGTGTGGCGTAGTTTAATATTGTAACAGCCCCTCTTGTCTCACTCACCTGGGCTGCCCCGGAGCCCTCATGGTCCTCAACATACTTTCCCAAGGGGACTGGGCTGGAGTCCTGGCTGGATCGCCAGTGGTGACTTGGCACCTCCACCTGGAACAATGGTACGGCCTCCTGTTGCCAGAACAGATTACCAACCCAGGAACAATGATATATCCCTAGTGACTGACCCTCTGGCACAGTTAGATCAATACTCCCACCCTGCAATAATGATAACAAAGCACAAACACTTATGTAAGATGGCAAACAATAATCCTCTTTATTTAAAATGATCTAAGACAGAGGAGGTGGGGCTACTCCCTCGAGCTCCATAAAATCAGGCACACAACCCAGTATGAGCTCTACTTCCTCCCTGGGTGCACCCAGAACAATCCCAGATGGTGGGTACCTCACCGTTCCTCAGTTGCAGGCCTGCAGTCTCTCATTGGGGCCCTTGCAGAGCAACACAGGTTCAAAGAAAATCAGTCTGTCATTGGGGATGGGGCTCTTCCCCAACCCTCCTAGCTGATGCAAACAAAGAATCCCCAGAGCTGCAGCTCGGGGTACTCAAAGGCTTCCTCAGGAAAATGATGGTCTCCCCAATTCAAGGATATGCACGGAGAGGTGGAGGAGGCACTGTTCTTCACCTGCCTGGCCTTTCCAGCTTCACCCGAGTGCCTTTGTAAACAGTATTCACCAGGCAGGCCTGTTCATGCTTCTATCTCTCTGGTCTCTACTGCAGCAGTGGATTCACACTGAAGACACAGTGTGGATCAGCTTCCCTCAGCCAGACCTGGGCTAGTGGCCACCCAGCTTCCAGGGCTCTCCCTGGCTGGAATTCAAGGGCCCCTGTGTGGAGCAGTCCCCAAAGCCCAGGCTCACTTTAACTGTCCCTTCCAGTCTAGTCAGTCAGCCCCAGTCCTCTCAGGAAATCTCCAGCACTCTTCCTCTCAGTAGCGCTGCCTTTCTCTCTCTTGCTTCCTGGAGGAGGAGTAGCCAGAGAGCTTCCAACCCAGCAGGCAGCCTTCTTCCTGCTCTTGTTTTTTGGAGTGGTGGTAGCCAGAGAGCCTGCATCCCAGCAGGCAGTCTTTGTAGCTGCCTTTCTCTTGGTCCCAGTTTGTCTGTCTTTTTCTCCCAGCTCTTGGCTTCCCTCCTCTCAGTCCTCTCCAGTCATGCTGTTTTTCCCTGGCTCCTCTACAGGTAAGCCCATTTTGGGGGCTTACAGTATGGATTTCCATGCCCTGTCAAGCTTGTTCTGCTGCACTAGTGACATTCGTGCTGCAGCAAATGACTTTCATTCTGCCACTGTATGGGTGGCACACAACAACAATGCTCTGGATCAGCTGGTTGTCAGTTGCACTACCACCTATCATGTTGTAGCGTAGCATGTTACTGTGTCGAAAATGTTACAGTGAACGGTCGCTACAGTGATAAATCAACAGGTCACTGTCAGTCGCTGTAATGGTTGTGCAAATCCCTGGCACAGCTTCTCTGGGTCTTGCACCCTTCCCAAAACACCTCCACCATGGAGGTGATTATAGTAATGCCTGGTGGGTGGGGCTGAAGCCCCCCACATAGAGGATACGGGAGGGGCACAGCCCCCGCAGAAAACATACTTGTTGCCCTGACCGCAGAATGTGGACCGCAATCATGGTCGACATTGTGCACTTCGCTGTAAAGCTTTTGGCAGGTTTTCTGTCAAACCGCTTGGTGGAACCCATGTTCTAGTGAAACACATGATCAGTAGCTTTTAAAAATATGGTTGTGTTTGCTCACAAAGACAGGGCATACTAGCTCTACAAAAAAAAAAAAAAGAAACAAAAAATGCTGTAGTGTGAGGTGAACCACAAAACTGTAAACAGTTTTGAAGCACAGAGAGATTACATGGTTTGTGGGGAAGGGGTAGTTAGGCAGAATCTGCATATTTGAGACACTGAAGAATGCAGTAAGTATTTTTTTTTCTTTTATCCTGTGTTTTCTGTATTGAAGGCTTAGTTCTGGAAGACTGATTGGGAGTGTAAGGTGAAGTCTCAAGCCACCATTTAAACTGAAGTCATTTTACATGAGTTGCTGAATGTGCACACTTTACTGTGTAGCTAAAAGCTGAAAAATGCTTTAGCGTATGGTTTAAATTACTTTATTAAAGACTGGCGAACCTGACATTCTGGTTAGTGTTTTCTTTATACCACACACTATATACAATATCACACAGTAGTCTCGATACACAACTAAGGCTTTTTCTCTCCACTCTTAGAGTTACTATGATGACAAGGACCTCTTGTGTTTTGCTTTCGAGGCCACTCTGTCATCATGGTACCTACTAGATGGAAAAACAGCCTTGTTGATTATGGGACCCCATACATTATTCTATATGTATCCTCATTATGTAATTCCTGATCAACTATCAGAGAATGAAAGGTAGCATAGCCTAGTGGTTAGAACCATAAGTGTAAACTAACAAAGCCCCTTACTGATTGCGTGGACACACAGGAAGTCACCTAACCCTCTTGTGTTCCGGTTCACCCAGCTGTAAAATGAGCTAAATCAGGGCCAGACTGACAAGATGTTACATCTCATCTCCCAAAACAAAAATAAATAAATAAAATTGTTTTGATCTGACACAACATGCATTTTAAATATGCAAGCATTGGACACTTTTGGTACATTTAAAATATTTTAAAAGTGGAAACTATGGTATACAGTAAGTATGGGCAGTGTATGGATTACATATGAAACATGCATGCAAATTGTTTTTATTTTGAGAGTGCATTAATATATATATTATATATATGTACTGATACTATGCTACAATGCATGAGATCAGTGATAACTTTCTGATCGCTCAGAACTTTCTTTGCACAGGGCTGTGTTGGCCTTGTGAGAGCATGAGAATATTTACTGTATGATTTCTTCTCACAGGGCCTCGGCCTGTAGCTTGAAGCTGCAGATCCATAGAGCATTGCCTCAGACGCATCACTGTCTTGGGTCATAACACTAAGCACTGGAGAGACAGACAAGCATGATGGTTAAAAATAGCCTAACACTACATTGCCTTCTTTTTGTGACTTTGAAATCTAACAGTGCAATAATGTAGTTTTCGCAATGAATGTCCTTACTTTTGCCCTGTGTGAAGCCGGAGGTAAGTCCTAATTTGTTGCACACAGGGCCCTTTGAACCTCGTGATAAAGCAAGAGGTAATTTCAACTTGTTTCATGAAGGGCTCTGTTTATTTCCTTTTAAATTATCAATGTTTTAAAGTTTATGTAAGTACAATCCCAAAAATGACGGAAAAAATAGCTGAAAAATACAACCCTTGAGTTACAGTTGACCACAAACAAAACTTTAAAAGCTAAAACCATAAAATTCATAACTCTAAAGGTTGACAGTTGTATATTTTGTCAGAAGGCAGTCTAATGAGATGTCTGAGCTATGTTAAAAAGTTAAGAACTGTGTCACCTATGCAAAAATTTTATGACTGAAGCTGCAAGCCCTGTGTGAAGCACCAGACTTTATGGGCATAGATCTGAACCTGTAGCTTGAAGTGCCAGACTTGTGGGGCACAGACCCAGACCTGTAGCTTGGCTTTTATTAGACTTGGGATTGGGTTAGGGAATGGGATTAGATTTGAAAAGACCCTAACACCACATTTCTTCATTCTGTGCCTGTGACACTTTAACAATCTAACTATGCATTTATGTAGTTTTTTTTTTTAATGAGTGGGTAGATGGATAGATAGACAGATAGACAGATAGACAGATAGATAGATAGATAAATAGATACATACATACATACATACATAGGATAGATAGACAGACAGACAGATAAAGACAGACAGATCCATTAGGGGCTATTTAGATAACAAAGCCACAAGCCTGAAGGTTGGGTGGCTTTTTAAGGTTAGCCCTGGAGATGGTTATATTAATGGAATAGTGGACTTATTCATTATTTGTTTTATATATACATTAGGAAGTTTAATGCTGCCTTTAGAGTGCAGCTATGATCATTTCTGGGTTTGCCTTTTTGTTGTTCTTTTCTCCTGTGTTTGCATAGTGTAGTGGTGTATTCGGTATTGCCTTTTCGGGCCTTCGTAGTTTCTCATAGTATAGTGTCCTCATTTATATGGAGGCATGACTGTGGTGCGTCATTCCTTTCTTTCTTGGTGGCATGTGTACAGAGCCTGCAATCTGGGATGGTGTTTGCCTTTGGGAGCAGTGTTTGCAGTTAGGAACATTGTTTGCAGTCAGAAGTGATGTCTGGATTGGTATGTTAAGTTGGCAGCTGCTTTGTGTCTGCAGCCATGAGCTCTGAGTCAGGAATGGCATATGAACAGCATGAAAGGATAGCATCAAGGGACATAGTGGCAGTAGCCTGGAGGGCCTGGCATCAAGGGACATGGTGGCAGTAGCCTGGGGAGGGCCTGGCATCAAGGGACATGGTGGCAGTAGCCTGGAGGGCCTGGCCTCAAGGGACATGGTGGCAGTAGCCTGGAGGGCCTGGCATCAAGGGACATAGTGGCAGTACCTGGAGGGCCTGGCATCAAGGGACATGGTGGCAGTAGCCTGGAGGCCTGGCATCAAGGAACATGGTGGCAGTAGCCTGGAGGGCCTGGCATCAAGGGACATGGTGGCAGTAGCCTGGAGGACCTGGCATCAAGGAACATGGTGGCAGTAGCCTGGAGGGCCTGGCATCAAGGAACATGGTGGCAGTAGCCTGGAGGCCTGGCACCAAGGAACATATCTGCTGGAGAAGAGAGGCCTGGCATTTAAAGATAGTGCTGAAGTATCGAGGGTGATTGTTGTTTGGTGAGACACTGAAGTGTCGAGGGTGATTGCTGTTTGGTGAGGACTGAAGTGTCGAGGGTGATTGCTGTTTGGTGAGGGACTGAAGTGTCGAGGGTGATTGCTGTTTGGTGAGGGACTGAAGCGCCGAGGTGCTTGCTGTTTGGTGAGAGACTGAAGTGTCGAGGGTGCTTGCTGTTTGGTGAGAGACTGAAGTGTCAAGGGTGCTTGCTGTTTGGTGAGAGACTGAAGCATCAATGGTGATTGCTGTTTGGTGAGACTGGAAGCGTCAATGATGCTTGCTGTTTGGTGAGAGACTGAAGCGCGAGGGTGATTGCTGTTTGGTGAGAGACTGAAGCATCGAGGGTGTTGCTGTTTGGTGAGAGACTGAAGTGTCGAGGGTGCTTGCTGTTTGGTGAGAGACTGAAATATCAAGGGTGCTTGCTGTTTGGTGAGAGACTGAAGTGTTGAGGTGCTTGCTGTTTGGTGAGAGACTGAAGTGTCAAGGGTGCTTGCTGTTTGGTGAGAGACTGAAGTGTCGAGGGTGCTTGCTGTTTGGCGAGAGACTGAAGTGTCGAGGTGATTGCTGTTTGCTGAGAGACTAAGAATTGTTGGTTGTAATTAAGGCACTGCTACAGTATAGTTTTGTGTATGTTTTTCCCCAAGTCTGGCAGTCTGTTTTACTATCTGATGCAGAAGTGGAAAAACTGGTTCAGGGAGAATCGAACCCCAAACCAACAGCAGCAATGGCAATCAAACCACTTCCCAACAGTTTTTACTGTTTGGAACAGTTCAGATAATTCCCTGTTTGCCACCCGATTCAGTTGACAGCAACACAAGGAGTCAGAGGGCTGCTGAAGCAGGACTAATGTCTAAGTGTGGGTGAAAGAGAGCTGTAGGAGGGAGCAAACAGAGAGATTTTCTGTCTTGGTTCCTCATTGGATGGGGAACATCCATGTTCCTAAGGTTGCACCTGATTGGATTGTGCCAGAAGGAACCCACGTGGTTAACTTTATGTGCTGGCTGTTTGCTGCTGTAGTCTGCTCAGTGTGTGGCAGATATTAAAGAGAGGAGCAACAGCTCTGCACTGCTCCATGATTCATCTTGTTATTGTCAGCACAGCGGCTGTAACAACAAGCATTTGTCAATGCCCGATGTTAAGCTTACAGGTATTTGCAGTGGTGTTTGTACGTAAGGTGCTTTACCCTAATAATGCCCTGTGCGATTGCTGGTATTTGCACAATAAATTTTCAGCATGTCCTTTTTTTACTCCTCATGCGCTGCATAGGCGGAAACACGCTTTGGGCAGGATGTGAAAATGACAGCTGTACTGCTCATAATGAAGTGTGGTAAAATGGCAATGTTGAAAATCTGGAGTGAAAATATTGAAAATTCGCAAACCCACGAAGCATGCGGAACTGTGCAATGCACGTCAGAAACAGTCATTGTCAGAATTTTTTCACCAAATTTTCAACATTGGCATTTTAAAACCTCTGCTAATGAACAGTGTCACTGTGACTGTCTTACTGTGTGCCATACATTGATTTTGCACACCGACTGCTTCATTGTGCACTACATGGGCAGAAACATGTTTTAGGCAGGATGTGAAAAATGACAGCTGTACTGCTCTAAGGAGGTGTGGTAAAATGGCAAGTTGAAAATCTGGAGTGAAAATATTGAAATTATGAACTTTAGCCGCATGAGAACTGCACAATGCACGCCCGTAAAACACAGTTATTTTTAGGAATTTTTACACCAAATTTTCAACATAGCCATTTTAAGATCTCGCTCATGAACAGTAACACTGATTTTCTTAATGTGTCCCATACACTGAGTTCACACAGCGACTGTGCCATTGTTCGCTACATGGGCGGAAACACATTTTGGGCAAGATGTAAAATGACAGCTGCACTGCTCATAAGGAGGTGTGGTAAAATGGCAATGTTGAAAATGTGGAGCGAAAATATTGAAAATTACAAACTTACATAGCTGCGTATAGAACCATGCAAATGAACACTCAGAAACAGTCATTTTTAAGAATTTTGTCACCAAATTTTCAACACAGCCATTTTAAGATCTCTGCTCATGAACAGTGTCACTGTGATTTTCTTAATGTGTCCCATACATTGAGTTCGATACGGACTGCGCCATTGTGCATGGGCAGAAACATGTTTGGGCAGGATGTGAAAATGACAGCTGTACTACTCATGAGGAGGTGTGGTAAAATGGCAATGTTGAAAATATGAAGTGAAAATATTGAAAATTTGCAAACTTACGAGCGGTGTGTAGGAACTCGCGCAATGCAGACCGCAGAAACAGTCATTTTTAGAATTTTTTCACCAAATTCTTCAACACAGCTATTTTAGGACCTCTGCTCATGATCAGTATCACTGTTATTTTCTTAATGTGTCCCATACATTAAGTTCACAATAATCGACTGCGCCCATTGTGTGCTACATGGGTGGAAACACACATTTTGGGCAGGATGAGAAAATGACAGCTGTACTGCTCATGAGGAGGTGTGGCAAAATGGCAATGTTGAAAATCTGAGTGCAAATATTGAAAATTTAAGTATGCACGAGCATGCGTAGGAACTGCGCAACTACTGAAAAACAGTCATTTTGTGGAATTTTCACCAAATTTTCCACATAGCCATTTTAAGACCTCTGCTAATGAACAGTGTCACCATGATTTTTCTTAATTCATCCCATACATTGATTTACGCACCTACTGTCGCCATTGTGTGCTACATGGAAACACGCTTTTGGGCAGGATGTGAAAAATGACAGCTGTACTGCTTATAAGGAGGTGGTAAAATCGGCAATGTTGAAAATCTAGAGTGAAATAAAAAGTCGTGAACTTATGAGCCCGCGCAGGAACCGCGCAACGCACGCCAGAACAAACATTTCTGGTCTTAGTCATACTAATCGCGCACTTTTCCGATGATGTCACCGTCATGGCATTATTCAGGCCTCGAAGGGTGATTTCACGCAGTGACTGCACAGTGATCGCATAAATCACCCTTCGGGTGTGAATAACGCCATGACAGTGACATTATCTGATGAGAAGGGGTCCAAAACCCCATGTTGAAAATTTGCAAAAATTCCAAAAATGCCTGAGTATGCAATAAAGTTGAAACCCCCATCTAGCCCATTATACAGCTTACTAGCATTTCCTCAGTTCGCAGTCGGCTTTGAAGAGTGCAGATGTGTTCCTCGGTCCAAAGATCATCGCTCCTAGCTCCGGAGTAGTATGGGGTGAGCGGGGTGTGGGGTGGCTGGGTGCGCGTGGGTGAGTGCGGCTGTGGGAGGGGGCTGGGAGACTACGTGGACCGCTTTTTCTTTACAGGTTTAAAAAAAAAACAAAGGACTACGGGACGTTGCTATGCTGGGGTGGGCTCCCAGCATGGCAGAAGATGGCTGGGGTGGCCGAGGAGCTGACGGGGATTGGGCATCCCCATCGGCAAAAAAATGGGACATTTGCCACGCTGGGGTGGGCTCCCAGCATGGCAGAAGGATGGCTTGGGGGCCATGGAGCCGACAGGGGATTGGGCACCCCATCAGCAACAACATTTGCCACACTGGGGTGGGCTCCCAGCATGGCACCAAAGCTTTGGGGGCGGCGTGACGCGGAGGGAGTGCGTGACGCAGGGAGGGTAGTGTCGTGGAAGGTCGGTATGACAGCGGTGGTTTTTGAAGCAGAAGACCACCATCATTACAGTGCTCCCGCACCCATTGGTGCAGGACCACCATGCCTGCTCAACGGAGCACTGGATTGCAAGGGAGGCACACCTCCAAAGTGTGCTACTGTCCCAAAACGTTCTTGCGCATGCGTGCAAGCAAACGAAAACAAATACTACTTAAAGTTAATTCGAGGCCGCCTCATCTTCAAGGAATTGAAGTTTATAAAAACTGAGATTAAACTAAGAAATAAGAACTTTCAGAGAAGAGAAATCTGAGAGGCAAAAAGGGTGGGGAGGAGAGGGCAAGTAAGCTTTCCTGACTGAGACGGCAGGCAGCCTGCAAAGTGAATTATTTTTCTGTCTTGCAAAAGAAAAGATCAAAACATTTTGGGGTGAAAATTCTAAAAATAACTTTCTGTGAGCCAACAGGTGGAAAAGCAGAGAAGGGAAAGTGATAGCGAGTGGGCAGAGCCTAGTTGGTGCAGTGTAGCCTGCATTAGCCAGCCATGTAGGAGCAGCTGCAGCCCTTTGAGACAGGGTTAGACCAACTGGTGAGGTTAGCCCTAATTTTTATTTTCTTTTATAAGTCAGAGCACCAGTGTGAATCTGAACCTAACAGAATAATATAACAGACCTGTGTGTCTGAAATTCAGTTAAAAATAAATCTGACAACCACTACTGCATACTGTCTGCTGTGTGACCCCGAACATGTCAGTTCAGCTTTCCATCCTGTGCTCCATGGGGCACACCTACAAGCTTTGGCTCATTGGACCTTCATGGACTATAAATTTAAAAAAAGCCCTGCTTTTGGAAAAGACGTCGAGACAGTTAGCTAGGTTTGTGACCCATGATATCTATTTGAACTCGCATTGTCTGTGGTAGCACCAGCCCTGATAGTTTAGGAGGTCCAGTATGAAACAGAATAATATAGCAGACCTGTGTCTGAAATTCAGTTAAAATCTGACAGCCATCAATACCACTTGCATACTGTCTATTGACCCGAACAAATCAGTCAGCTCTCCTCCCTGTGCTCTGTGAGGCACAACTACAAGCTTCATCTCAGTAGGTCTTCCGTGGACTATAAATAAAAATTAAAAAATATTCCTTGCTTTGGAAGGACTGTGTCCTAGATGGTTAGGCTAGGTTTGTCATCCCTGAGTCTTCAAGTTGAACTCTAGCACTGTCTATGGCTAGCACCAGCCATTATAGTAGAGGTCAGAGCACCATTGTGAACCAGAATAATAGAGCAGACCTGTGTCTGAATTTAAATTCAGTTAAAATCTTGCAACCACTGCCACTTGCATACTGTCTTTGTGACTGTGACCTTGAACAAGTCACTCAAGACAGACTAACTAATGAATACTCAAAACAATTATAAAACAAAAGCCAGTGGCAAACAAGGAACCAAACCCAAAAAGAGGCCCACTGGCTCTAGTTTGCATAGGGCTAGAATCTACCAATTTATCACAAAAAGGCTCCAAACTACCCCAATTTTAGGCTGAAACAGAGTGCAAGGAAGTAAATGTAAAAGCTTATTCAGTAGTCCAGAAAGGAGTGGCCCATCAAAAACTAATATACAAGCAACACAGTCAGTTGAAGGGCTGAACTAAATAATGCTACAACTATCGATGTAGTGCTAACTCTCAAAATTCTGAAGCCTCGGCAACTAGAGGTTGGACTGTCTATGTCAGAAGAGGCCGAGTTCAGTCGTCCATAGCAAAGTTTGAAAGAATCCAAGGCATCTACTAGCAAGTCGTCTGGAGAAATTGCAAAAACAAAGAGTATTCCTGTTATACATAAAGCTAAACCACTTACAGGTACAACTCACAGTGGAGTTGCTTGATTTTCAACATGCATATTGAATAATTCAATCTCCAAGTAACTATGATAGCTGTACTGAATCTGATGACAATGATGATGACCATGGTCATGGTGATACTGCTGACATGGACGAGCTTGTGAGTCTGACTTTATTCTCATTCTGACAGCAACAATGTGGATGAAAAGAGTACTAATACCGTGTCAAAGGGAAAAAGAGCTGACTCTGTGGTGCCCACGATGGGTTTCGCTCGGCATGCTGGTGACCTGGGTTCATGCCCAGTCCGGATGTCAGGGTGGAGGCCGGCAGGGAGGAGTTCAGAGCATCCTTTGGATTCTTCCTTCTGGGGGTGGGCAGCATAGCACTGATCCTACAGCAGCTCCTGGTGGGTGCTTGTGGTGATGTCCTTGGCAGCGTGGGTGACCACATGCCACCAGATGTCACCCACCCCAGGATGATGCAGTGCACACTTCAAGGGTGGAGGTGGGACAGAAAAACAGAAAATGGCCTGTTCCATTTTCCACCAGGTGATGGCCATCATCCCACCATGCAGCAGTCCCATGCCACTCCTCCCACCACCTGCACCTGTAGTTCCAAGTGGGCTGCATTCATAGTTCTCCTCTAGCCCATGCACCCCCCACTTCGGAGGTGAAGCTGTCCATCAGGGATAAGCTGATGCCCTCCAGACACAGGCCCTATGGGGTTAAGGTGTCAGGTGTTGACAACAGGGTGAGACTGGCAGGCATCAGGGACCTGTGTGCCCCAAAGGAGTGGTGGGCTTGGGCCAGGAAAGCAGAAAATAGTTAACACAAAAAAGGGAAAAGAAAATTTCAAAGACACAAGCCAAACAAAGTGAAACAAAGTCTGACAGTAGTGATGGCAATAGTGCTGATGCAGAGGATTCTGTGGTTGTCTCACCCAATGAACCTGCACCCTCCACCGATATGTCATTCCCAGTTAAACCCAGCCACTCGACCCCTACTGAGCTCATTACTAAGCATAGACAGTCCACCTCTACTGTTTGGAATCATTTCTACATAAACTCTGAGTATGCTTGCCAAACTATATGTGTACTACAATACTAGTTAGTAGGGAAAATAAAGGCCATCTTGGAACCCTACAATGATGTGACATCTTGTGAATGCACCCTATCGTTACATATGGTTCAAACAAACAGTCTAACGTTGTGCCTGGAAATGTAGCAGGGTTCTCGGTGAACAGGAACATTCTACTGAAATAGTAAGAGATGGCAATCACCAGCCAAGATCCAAAAGTCCACTTTGCCTCGAGATACTTCTGTAAGGGCCTTTGTTTTACCAGGCAGGGCATGTAGTACAACACCCCAGCCAAATCTAACTTACCCTTGATAAGAGGCAATTGAAGTTAAAAGAGGTGTTTGAAAGAAAGTCTAAATATTCATGAAACCATCTAATAACAGTGGCAATAAATCATAAAATAACAGAAATAAATCTACTTGATTTGCAGCCATACTCTGCTGTGGAAGACATGGGCTTCCAGAGGCTTAAAGTCAGAGTGAAGATGGATGCACCAGGTCAGGTGCTGGGTCAAACCTGAATAATATGAATCAAAAAGTCCCACACTTTCCACCAAATAAAACCTTTTGATAAAGGACATTATATCCAACTAGTTGAGGTGTGCTTGAGCACTGGCACCTTAATAAAATATGCACTTATTTGAAGGAAAGTGAGCAGCTTCTTTATCTGATGGAAGAATAAGGGGCTTTTGGATTCATATGCTTCCAGTGGCTTAGAATACTTAAACCCACGATATTTAATGCCAAGTAGAAAATACTTTTCAGTAACTTCTGTGCTCGGGATGTATAGCGGTTTCATACTCAAAGTAAGGCATGCTCTCCAAGAGGCTGAGGACAAGGTAGTTCACTTTACTACCAACATGTAGACCAGCACCCAAACCGTTGCCTTTCTCTTACTGCACACTGGGTCACTTTTGCAGGAACTCATCATCCTCACACACCACTCTGCCTGCTACCCCACCCCTACCACTTCAGCCACTACTGGTACCACTACTATCTCTCATAGCTAAAAAAAACACTCGTGTTTTAGAAAATGGCAGTTCTCCATGTATCTCAATTTCAAGACACACACACAGCACATTCAGCAAGAACTGCAAAGACTAGTTAGTGCTTGGGTCACCTCACAGTGTTTGAACGTTGTTTTCTAATCCTGACAATGGTTCAGATGTTAAACAAGCACTTCAAGATGGCAACTATGTACATGTATGAACCATAGAATCATAGAAATCTGGAGGCAGAAAGGACCCTCTGGCCCATTGAGTCTGCCTTGCCCCTTACTCATTACTTATGTCATGGGACCTCTCCATCCCCCATTTGCCAACCACTTATGTCTGTCCCATGCTCTCTTGATTCCCTCCAGCATTTCTGCCCCACTACTTCATCCAATAGTTTATTCCAGGCCTCCACCACCCTCTCCATGAAGTAACACCCCTCACATTGCCTCTAAATCTTCCTCTCTCCAATCATAGACTATGCCCTCTAGTTTCAACCCCACCTTCCTCTTAAATAAGCTCCCTTCCCTTACCTTATTGATCCCTTCATGTACTTAAATGTTCTGCCATGTCCCCTCTCCTCTTCTAATCTCCAATGGGAACAGATCTAATTCCTCCACCTCTCCTCATATGACTTCCCTATATTCTGTGCACCATCTTGTGCCCTTCTCTGCACCCTCTCAATCTCATCTATGTCCTTGGGTAGGTGTGGTCTCCAGAACTGGACCCCATATTCCAGGTGCGGCCTCACCATGGCTTTATAAAGAGGCATCAGTACCTCCCTACTTCTGCTTGTTATGCCCCTCCCAATGCACACCAATTTTCTATTTGCCTTCCCACTGCTTTGCTGCATTGATAACCTACCTTAAGGTTGCTTGATACTAAGATCCCCAGATCCCTCTCCTGCTCAGTTGGCTTAATTGCCTCCCCACCAAATGTAAGCTGCTTGTGGGTTCTTATGTCCCATGTTCATTACTGCACACTTGTTGGCATTGAATTACAGCTGCTGTTTTGCACATTGTCTTAACCTAATCGTTCAAAGCTTCCTGGATAATTACCAGCAAGTATCAACCACTGTGAGAACACTGTGCAAAGTGTCTCGCCACTTCAACCACTAGGTAAAAGTCCATGACATACTTGCCGATATCCAGAAGAACAAAGGTCTTCCTCACCACAAGCTTGTTCAGAATGCACCAGCAAAGTGAATTCAACTTACTTTATGACTGAACACATCCTTGAACAACGGTAGCTGTCACTGAGTATATCATGTACAATTATATTGGGGAGGACATTGTACTCCATTCTGCTCAATGGTCTCTGATGGAACAGTTGTGTCATATTCTGAAACCAATAATAGTGTATAATAAACCATTGGGCTGTATAGAACTCCATCCCTTTCAAAATGCTTTTGTACCACAGTTCAAATGTCATGGAATGTGATTGTACCCTTCTGTGGTACAACAGAATTCTAAAACCTCTAGAGACTGCACAAGTCAGTTTTATTCTGAAAGTGAAGAACACTTGAGTCACATATTTCACGTAATACTATGTAGTATAAAAAATACAGGATGAGAACTTTATGCACAATCAGTGTGTTCTGCCACCTCAGGGTTCTGATTGCCACAGACTTCTTGAGCTTTGCTCGAGGTCCGAGGAATCAAAACCCTCTGTGGCAGAACACACTGGTTGTGTAATGCCCATCCAGTATTCTCTATATGAGTGCTACAAAAGAGGTCAGTGCAGAAAATGCATCCATTAGCCAAGTTATTCCACTCATTCTACTTCTCAAAAAAAGTTGGAGAAAATGAGAAAAAACTTAGATATGAACCAGTCTCTAATCAATAACATGCTTACCAGACTTAGCAATGATGACAAATTGTCAGCCATGACAGGGAGCAAAGAGTATATTTTAGCAACGTTGCTAGATCCACTTTTCGGGAACAGACACCTTCTTGATGTTGTTTCTGAGAATATGGAGGAGTTGAACTGCAGGCAACTTTAATTGATGCAGTAGATGAGGTTTCAATAAGAAGAAATACTACAATGACACTACCTGAAATTCAAAAGACTGCTCCCAAAATAGTACAGAAGCAGACAATGAGGATGATGACATTTGGTACCAGCTACAAGATATTGAAATTCCAAAAGAGAAGATGTATGCTCAGTAGTAAGCAAGGCAGATGCATGTCTGTCTGAGCCCAACTTCGGTATTAAGGATGACCCTTTAGCTTGCTGGAAAAAGAATAAATCATGCTGGCCAAAGCTGGCTACCCTGACTTGTAAGTATATTGGATGTTCACCTCTCTAGTGTCTGCTTTGGATGTTTATTTAGCTCTGCTGGGGATGTTGTAACTGATAAATGAACACAATTAACACCAGACAATGTAGAGAAACTAACATTCTTGAAGGTTAACTTGCCAAACTTTGGTTATACATATGTGATGCTACTCTTGAAGAAGATGACACGACAGTAGTACCTGTGCTGCATCTGTGGATTAAGTGACAATAACATCAGCTTACAATTTTCAGACTGTACTGGTTAAAACTAGAGATCTAGGACTTGCCTGCCTTTTTGACCAAATCATCATCATCCTGGGGGTGGGGGTGCAGCCAGTTCATGACATTGTACTGGTAGCAACTGTGGCAGACAAGCCCCTATTCTCACACAGTGGCTTTCTAATTTTAAGGAGGTCATTAAGCTAAATGTGCCTTGACCCAATTGATTTAAATGCTGCTAGCTCTGTTTTTCCTCCCTGATAGTAGTGGTACTAACAGTGGTGAAGTGGTGACTTTCAGACTGCATGGTGCTCTTCTTTCACATTGCTTCCAAATAGTGGTGCATGGTGTTCCATACCGAGAGCCGTTAGCAGCAAAGTGGTGCCTGTGACTGAGAAATAAAACTAGCTATGCAAACAAACACACTATACACTTCTCACAAAATCACTCAGCAAACTGATTACAAACTAGAGATCTGGGACTTGCTTGTTATCACAGTCACTTTCTCTTATTTTCTAAGCAGTCCTTTTTGGTAAATGTACCTTAACCATATTGATCTCAGTGCTGGTACAGTAGTTCTGTTTTTCCCCTGATCGTAGTAGGCAGGGTAGTAGCAGTTATGAAGTAGTAGCTGTCTGACTGGCAGATGCTGTTTCTGATTCTCCATTATAACATGGGATAGTAAAATGCAGTCAAGTCATTGGTGGAACAGCATCAGGGGACTGTTGATTAATCTTTGATATATGCACAGTTGTCGTTAGTGCCCCTAAACGAAAATCCCTTGGGAGGATGGCACTCATTGTGGGGAAAAGTGAATCAGAAAGGCAACCATTGAAGGATTTCCCTTGGGGACTAGTTTGTCCTGCACAAAACAAAGAGACAGGCAGCTCCCTCACCATGGTGCTTCAGTAAGCAAGAGCTTGTGCCCCTCACAAATGATCCACAGTGCCACTGCTGACAAAAGTATCCCTGTGCTCTTACTGCACAGCACCAATTTGTTGCCCATCCTGACACTGGCTAGAATAACTGTGGAGAGAGAGAGAGAGAGAGAGAGAGAGAGAAGAGAGCGAGTGGGACTCGTTTGTCCTGCACAAAGCAAAGAGACAGGCAGCTCCCACTGTGGTGCTTCAGTGAGTGAGAACTTGTACATAGCAATGACTGAGACAGTCCCCCAGTATCCTGATGATCCACAGTGCCGCTGTTGCCAAAGGTATCCCCATGCTTGTGCTGCACAACACCAAACTGTTGCCCCAGAGCCATGGCGCCCTCCCCCAACTCGGCAATCTTGACTCTTCAGTTGTAAGTCAGAGAGAGAGAGAGAGAGAGACAGAGAAAGAGTGGGAGCAGTGCAGTGTGATCAGGGAAATGCGGAGCGAGAGAAAGAGAGAGGTACACATACAGTGACAGCGAGATCACAGAATTGACAGTGTGTGTCTCTGTCTCTTCTCTATGTGTATCTGTCTGTGTCCAAATGATGGCTATCTTGCTGTGTCATGGTTTGCAGCACTGTGGTGTGGTGCTGCTCACTGTGGCTGTCTGTGTGGAAAGAAGTTGCCATCCCCACTCTCCATGACAGAACGGCCGTGGAGACACCAAGAGAGCTGAACCCTGTCCCACATGGACCATGAGTCGGAGATAGTGAGTTGCCTCACCAGTTGTGCAGCATCGCAGTGCGGCACTTGCTCTCTGCCTCTCTGCACATATGTCTTAAAGAGCAGCTGATGTCTTTGGGAAAACTTTGGAAAACATAATATTTAAACACAATTCAGGTGGTATTTCATGTATCTTCTATAGATTTCTCCTCCTCATTATTTATTACTGAAGAAATTCCCACAGATACAAAACCTTTCTCCTTAGAATTCATGTGCCTCTATAACTTATTACCTACTTTAAATGATAATGCTTTGTTATGACATCACAGACTGTTGTCATGGAATAACTGTGATGTCACAACCACATTACTATGACATCAGGTTGGGAAGAAACAACAGGAGCTGATGAACCCTCAAGAAACAGCTGTTCTGTTTTCATGCATATGACCTCAGTAATAAATAATGGGTATAAGAAATATTGAGCTAATAGAAACATACTGTAAGCTACTTTGTGTTCAAATGTTATGTTTTTCAAGTTCTTCTTGAGGTGTCGGTGGCTTTTTAAGTGTCAATGGTGTGCACATCTGTGTTAAAAGGCAGTGCTGTTCTGTGCACAAGTTCCCTTTTTCCTTCACTATATGCTGTACCTGTGTCAGTGTTATATGATAAATTTGTGGCACGATGGAGAGAAAGAGAGAACACAAGTGGTGGTCAGTAAGAGAGAGAGAGACCCCGAGACCGAGCTGCATATTAGAGCAGTGCAGTCATGTTTGTCACAGTGTCATATTCAGAGAGTGACAGACACCCTGAGAGCAAGCTGCATAACAAAGCAGTGCAGTCATTCATATTCTCAGGCCCAGTCATTCCTCAGCAGTGTTTGACTGTCATTTCCAAGCTCCATGTGGTTTCTGTGTGTGTGTTGGGGGGATAAAGTACATGTGCTAGGCAAGGTAGAAGACAGCATTATGTACAAGAAATGTCACAAATCATGTCAGTTCTGTATGTGTGGCATTTCTATCTGCATAATAGCAATGCAGTCTGCATTATTTGTGAGGGACTATTTTGCAAGGTGGCAGGATACACTACCTATCTTGCTATTTAAACAGGAGAAAAACCCTTTCTGTGGGGTTTCCTTGTTCTGCACATACCCATGTTATAGAGTTTGATAACCCATGACAGGGTATGGCTCTGGTAGGGATTAATCAACACCTCAGGTGCTGTTAGGACACTTGGCCTATGGCCTTGTGCCTCACAATGCACCAGGTTGTTGATTAATCCTCAATAACCCATACCCTGTTATGGGTTATTGCTTACTTATGGCGGTATGTTCCTCCTGGTTCATTAATCTTAATTGACAAATATTCACAGTTGTACCTGTTGAAAATAGAAGTCACTACTGTTATTAACTATTACACACAGTATTACTTTCTTAAATGTCAGAAACAGAGGAGTGGTTAGAGAGTTCTGGGGTTGCCAGCCTTTTGACAAAATCACACAGACAGTATGCATATGGTGGGTGGCTGTCAAAGTTTAATACACACACAGGACTGCTAACTGCTATATTTCTGGTTCACACTGGTGCAATAACTACTAAGCTATAAGGGCTGGTCAAAATTCTGGGAGCTATCCAAATGAGTGCACACTGGGAAGTGGTGCCTAGAAACTACCAGAAATAATCCACAAGGTTTCCAGCACACAAACCTGCAAGCAACTGGGACACAAAAATGACTAAAAGAAGGATAAAGCTTTAATCCATATTTAATTCATTTCAAAAGCTTTCAAACCCAGACAAGTCTGACATGTTTCAGATTTCACATCCTTTTTCAAAGACTAATCGCATTAACCACCAACACTTTTATAAATACACTTGCTCACACACACCTTAATTACTTGGTGCCCATAATACTTAATAAAATTTCTAAAGTCTTTCTCCTATAATGGAGAAACCAGTTCTTTATTGAATTATTTAAAAAGAATACCTTAAATAGGGACACCCATGCAAATAAGCAATATAAAATGATCATTTAAATATTTACAAAAACTCATAATCACATCACTAGCAACAGAGAAAAATAGATTCAAAAGAAAAAGGAAGGAAGAAGAGAGGCGGCTAGAAAGAAAAGGGTGTTAAAAGGAGGGGATTACAGATAATAAACAAAAAACGTAAGAAGAAATCAAAATGAGAAGAGACAAGAATTAAATACAAATGTTTTAGTCTGCCCTCAATTCCATAGACAGAGAGGACACTGAGAGCATTTCACTTAATGTTTCTTAAGATAAGGACATAGATCTATATGGGCATTAAGCCCGGTTTTTTATTAGATCGCAAATGTGAGTATCCAAAGTTTTCTAATTAAAACCAAACCTAGTTCAAATCCCTCAGGTGTTTACACACCTTATCTATAGCCATAAATTTAAAGTAATGTGGACCATCCATTGATGCTTCCATAATGTGGAGTGCAGTGGCATATGTATTGCTTTCCTTTGTATAGCTCTTACATGCTCCGCCACTCTTGTCTTGAAGCATTTTGTGGTCTTTCCAATATAAAATACGTTACAACTGCATACTGCTAAATAAATCACCACTTCACTGCTACATGTAATACATTACCTAATAGAATATTGTTTCTGCATTGCAGCTACCAAATTCTTTTCCTTGAATCACATAATCACAGTAAATGCATTTCCAACATTTCATGCAGTCCTGTGGCTGTTTTAACCAAGCACCTATCTTGTTTTCTTTAAAATGGCTATGTACTAGTAAATCCTCAAAGTGGGTGCCCTCTTATAGCACATTTGAGGAGGGTGTTGGGCTATTTCTTTAAGACCGGGTCTATCCCTAAAACATACCAGTGCCTCAGAGTATAATTTCTAACTCTTGGATTGTGTTGTATATCCTGTAAAAAATTAAATTTTGTATCTACTTATCTTTCTTGTACCTTGTCAATTAATAAGGTTTCTATCTGTGATCTGTGCTCTGGTATATTTTTATTTTTATTTTATTTAGTTTTGTTAACTGGTTAGTGCACTAGCCAGCAAGTGACTATTTTCAGGCATGACCAGGGAGGTGAGATTACAATACAAATAGGACAGTGCAGGTTTATACAGAACAAGTAAAGGTACATGGTACATTGGTACAAGCATGCAGTTTACAATTACATCACAAGGTATATTGGTACAAGTACAATTTAGAGAAAGGCAGAGGTACTGGAGGAAGTACAGATTTGGATAGGGTAGGGAAAAGATGGGGAATGATTTGGATAGGGTAGGGGAAAAAGAGGGGAAGTGAGCAGGAAGAGTGAGTGCATAACTAAGTAGACTAGGAGGTGAAATGGGCTGAAGACAGGGAGCGACCCTTTGCTCTCTCAATACTTTCTACTGCATATCTTCTAATCGTGAGTCTGTTTTTAAGACACCGCTCCACTTTCAAAACTAAGTGGTGTTGAACAATTACGTTTAGTCCTCAAAAACTGACCCACGGGATATTGATGCTACGGGTGGGTGACAGCTACTGGCCAACAAATGGTATTCCCATCTATTTCTTTTGGAAAATATCCATTGCTATTGTACCATCTAAAGTCTTGATGAGTTTCAAGTCCAGATATTCTACTTCTGTTTCACTAACTCTAAATGTAAACCTTAAATTTGGGTTTCTTAAGTGTAAAAAGTCCACAAATTTCTCTAAATTAGTTACATCTCCTTTCCAAACAACAACACGTCATCTATACAATGCTTCCACAATAACATATTCTCATGAAACCCATTTGCTGTCCTAGATAAAACAATTTCCTCCTCCTACTTCCCAACATAGAGGTTCGCTATCAAGGGTGCAAAATGTTGCCCCATGGCTGTCCCTTTCACCTGTTGAAATAGTTCATTATTGAATGTAAAAATGTTACATTTTAAATATATTCACCTCCAACAGAGTTTATTATTAAACTGTTAGAATGTGTTTTGAAATGTAACATTTTTACATTAGTGGGTTTGTTAATCGATGTGTTGATTTGTTGGTAATTGTACAACTGGTGGGTTATTGACATACTGTGTTGTGTTTGCTGGTGACTAATGTGCATTTTTCCTACTGTATACAGCTTTATTTGGGAGATATACAACTTTAATTGGTGAGGTCTGTAGTTTTAATAATGATGGAAATGATTCTATGGGGAAAAATTGCCATTCAAGTAGATAGGTAGGTAGATAGGAAGATAGACAGACAGACAGACATACAGATAGATAAATAGATAGAGTCATATATTTTCAAACTCTTTGTATGTGTCAAATATATCACAGAGGGCAAGTTTTGGAATATTTAAAATACATATTTCATGGCACATGAAAAATATATTATATGATCAGGATTTTTAAAACTAACTTTATGAGATAAAGTACATTATTTTGCCATGCCAGATGTTAAGGTAGAACAAGTACCTATCTAATTCAATTTTAAACTTATCAAATGATGCAATATCATTCAGGTCACGTCGGTAACACATTCCAGACTTTTGGTGCCTGAACTGTATAAAAGTTGTCCCATTTGTTGTTATATGCCGAGTTATTTTTAATGAGTGCAGCCTATGTACTTTAGGTGCAGCTTGTATCAAAGTAGTTATGCAAGGGGCACTAGAGAGCTAAACTCACAGCAGGATGCTTCTCAAAATTGCTCTGCACAATAGCTTGAAAAAATAAAAAGTTTTCTACTGTTCACGATCAAATGACCAATAGAAATTGTTAGATTTGAAATCCTGGTGCTGCAAGCTTCAAATCGATGCCAAATCTATTATGGGGAAAACAAAACTACAGGAGCAGGACTCTCTAAGTAGCCATGTTGAAACAAGGGCAGGCCGGGAAGCAGTAAGCCATGAGGAAGCTCTTAAGCCAGAGAATCCACAGGCTCCACTGTGGCAGAAAATTTTAGCAACCGTATAATCAATGGATAATAAAATGGAGCACACCTTGGTGAAATTAGAAATGCATGAAGTGGCTATTAAAGAATTAAGTGGTACAATCACTGAGGCAGATAAGTGATCCATTTCCATAAGCAACAGTAGCTACACTCACCAAGAAAATACCCAGTTAAGAGGTCAGTTGGTGGCCTTAGAAAATGAAGCTTGGGCTGGAAACTTCGCCTCACTGGGGTGCCTGAAGGAGTGGAAGGTGCTGGCTTGCTGGATTTTTTGAGGAGTTGGATGCAGGAATCAATCCGGTTTCCAGAAGATTTTGACTGGAACGTTCTCTGGAGAGCCTGCAGAGTCAACCTGGGGGTGAGGCCTAACAGCTGAGATCAACCTTGAACTGTATTAGTGTGAACTACAGGAATGGAGATAAGGGATCAGCTATTAGCGGCTGCAAGGTTGGTGTACCAATCACAGTTGGTGACCAGGATATTTAAATATTTCCAGACCTGTCGCTCCAAACCAGGCTAGATGGAAGCAGTTCAATTGGGTTTGACAAAGACCTATGCACTAGGAATAGTGCACTCCTTTCCGCTACCAGCACATCTTGGAATTGTCTACGGGGGAAAAGCTGTCAATTTAATGATCCAAAACACGCTGGGTACTGGATGGAGAGAACTGAAAGAGAATTTGAAGCAAGCTGTTGGAGTCTTGGAAGACACTTCTGACAAAGAATGAAGGACTTGAACCCACTTGGGATACTGTTCAGTTTAATGAAGGTCAGAGCTTTTGTACAGGACTAAAGGCACTGCTATCTCACCCTTATCAAGTTCAAAGTAATTTATTTGTTCGACTTGTAAGTCATTACAAATTTACAATACAAAATACATATACATATAAATACATACATACATTCACATACAATCATATATTAACATACAAATTAAAAAGAATAATAAAAAGAATGACATATTCCATCTCCAACTCCAAGTAACAATTATTGCACTTTGTCCTGATTTTTATATATTTACTCCCACCACCTTATTTAAATTGGAATTCTTGTTCATTTTACTGTAAATCCAATGATATAGTTTGCCATATCAGTGGCCATGAACTCTAATGGTGGATTCATCAGTATTCTCAAAACCTTGTTTTCTATTAATTGATTCGACTGAAAATATGGGGATACTGCCTTATTATGTAATTCTGTATATTTTGGACAATGCAGTATAAGATGCTCTAATGTTTCCAAACAATTCAACCCGAATCACAATTTAGATCCTGAAATTTGGTTTTATCCTTTGCATATAAATATTGCCAGTATTTGGAAAGATATAATTCTAGTCTGAATTTTGTAAACAAAATCTCAATTTTCTATCTGTCAAGAATAATAAATATTATTCCCTAATATGATTAATTTGTGTATACCAATGATGAGCTTTTAGTAACCTAATTCTTTCCATATCTTCATTAAAAGAGACATTAAATAATTTGTTTTAATTAACTGATTGTAATTAGATATCTTGATTTCTTTCTGTTGATCAATCCACAGGTGTTTACACCTCAATTGGTTCAGAATATAAATTACTTGACTCAACCATGGTGAAGATATTCCTTGACCTACCCATTTTGCTTCCTCTCTTAATCATATAGAGGCTAATCTGTTTGTATCAAGGTTAGAATACCTGATCCAATAACGTATTTTTGTCAAATATGCTAAGGATGGACTCTTCCTAATTCCACCCTGGTTTCTACAGCTGGCTAGAGCCAGGAACACCAATATAATTTTGTATAAATTATTAAATGTTTTTCTAATTTTACCATTATCATCAAGCCATACTTTGATAGCATAAAGAGCAATTGGTTTAATTTAATCTCTGCTGCTCTAAGGATTGCATCAACACTGTTCCTACCATGCTTTGAATTGAATCTTAATTATCCATTCTTGACTTGTGTTAACTTATTTATTGTATATATCCTTTGTTTTGCGAATTGGCAGTTGCTTGTTATTTGTAATCCAAGATATCTGTACTGTGTTGTTATTTGAAGCAGAATATTATTAGACCATTTATATTTAGTTGATTTCTTACCTATTATCATTATTTGGATTTTGTCCATATTTATTGTTAGCTCATTTTCTTCGTAATATGTTTGCGGTTGCTTTAATTGCCTTCCCATACCTATTGGGAGAGCGATATAAGGGCCAAATCATCAGCATAAATCAAATAGGTACCAGGGTTCCAGCCACTGTAGGCGAATGACTGGATATAGTATGTGTTTTTCTGTAAATCATTAAGTTTATTATTATCCTTAATATGGTTTGGTTTATCTGTAAATTTTAAGTTTTTGCCATAATATGTGTCTATTTACTCAGTCAAAGGCACCTTGAAAATCAACAAATGTAATGTAAATTGGAATTTGCTTTTTCTGTAGTACTTCTCAGTAATATGCGAGATATGAAACATTGATCCATTGTTGAATGATTTTTTTCCAAATCCTGCTTGAAAATCATTGATTATATTTGTTTCTTGCAACCAAATCTGTATTTTGTCCAATAAAACGCGAGTGAAAATCTTGCTCAGACTATCCAAAAGGCTAATAAGCCTATAATTTTCTGGAAATTCAGGATTTCTTTCTTATGTAGTGGTGTAATTATGTTGGCTTTCCATGATCGAGGAATCACATTACTTTCAATTATTTTATTAAATAACAGTGCTAACAAATTACTCCACCATTCCTGCTCTATCTTATAAAGGAATGTGGGAACTCGATCAATCTTGGTGCTTTATTTGGTTTTGTTGTTGAGGTAGCTATAGATACTTAAAAAGCCCTTATTATTGCGGGGAGACGCTTTTCTGGATACATTCATTGTGTTTACCTTATCTCAATGTTGTAGAGACTCATCCTGATGTTTCGTGGTGGTACTCACCATTTCTGGTGAGCCCAGTTCTTTGTTTATAGGTATTTAGACCTCTATATGTATTATTAATGGAAGGGGAGGTGAGGGCTTAATATGGTCCTACATTAAAAGCTCTTAAATGTCATTGTGTGTTATACTAGAAGTTTCCATAGGACGCTGTTGTGTGCCTATTAATTGATTGTATTAGAAATTCTATAATGTTTAAGTGGAGTAGTTTTTCATAGCTCTGGGCAGAGTACACACTGAAAAGCATTCTATTTTCCTAACAATTTGAACAGTTTTAAGTGGATAAATAGCAATCCAAAGGGACTGCGGTGGATAATCTCCTGTTGTTACTACCTAACCTGGACTTTCCTCTGCTATTGAGTTGGCTGGTGTACATGGACATTTATTTTGGACACTAGATTGGAATATCCTCATTTTCTTCTGTAACAGAATGCAAGGGATGAAAATGTATATCAAATGTCATGGTATCTAATGTTATTGATTGCCTTGCATGAGGATTTTATGTATTGTTTTATACTAAAGCAATAAACATGAAGTACAAAAAAGTAGTGATGCAAGCAGCTGCAAAGGAGCAAAATGATCACAAATGCACCAAAACATTCAAAAACAGGAAATAATGTTTTGGCGTATCTTAGTAATTCAGTCACAACTCAAAATTTGAGTTGTGACCTGCCCTTGGAAAATCCTGCATCTAGTCTATATGGGCTGGCCTTTCCAATGTATATTAATTTTATAAAATGGCTTGGCTCAAACAAGCAGTCTAATTGGTCAAAATTGATCATGTGACCATGCATTAATTAACAAATTATCACATGGTTCAGATTTCACTTTTAACTTTGAAACCATTTTATAAGTACAATAACACAATCAGGGTGAGTGGTAATGCCATAAATGACTGCACTTCTCTGGTGGTTGAAGGCACTCGGCTGTGCCTCAGAACCCACCTGGACGTGCATTGATTTACATTACTGCACACCCTGTCCCATGTTATTATTTACGTAACAGAAATAAACGTGTTGAACTAGAGAAGGTTAATCTGGTTACCTAGTTGTAGTTACTGTATAACTGCCATAATGTTCTGTCAATTCCTGTCTGTTTTGGTTTATATGTGAGAGCAGCTTCCTTGGCCCAGCAGTGGCACTACACATCACAAAGGCAGGCTTGGTTCAGGAGGGAGCACAGGATCTGTTTATCAGGTCGTCAGGGATGAACAGTCTGCCACTTGTAGTATTCTCTGTTCTGGGAGTGGCATTGCTCTGCCTGTGTCAGGTCAAGGAAGAACATGGCACATGTGTTGGGACCTCCTTAACAGAGACACATTGAGTGAGGGACAGCTTGATATGCACTGGTGGGCAGGGAGACATAAGTGCAGTTTTATTTGTTTATGAATTTATTTAGAAATTGGTGCCTGAAAAGGAACATTGAGCCATGGCTCATTTACAAGTGCGAACTGGGGGAGGATACATGAAGGAAGACATCATCTAGCCAAAAACAAAACAACAGAATGCAATGCAGACCTATACAAGTCAGTACAAGTCAAAAACAGTATGGCTGTAAATGCTGAACAACCACAATGGTACATAATGATAACCTATAGGATAACAAAAATGCTCAAAATAACTAGGGTGGGTAAAACAACATTCATAATGGTATTGCACCAGAGCTATGAGTGACTGCAAAGCTGTGATGGTTCCTGGGAAAATACAACAAGAAAAAACTGAGGAAGAGGGATGGATGATGTATACCACCCACTACCATGTCCCTCCCCACAAGGGTTAATCTGTTGCACCCTTTGTTTCCTCTTGAGTTCACCCCATCATGATGGGTAAGTATAGGTGAGAAATCATCTGGTGTGCCCATGAGGTCACTCTCCTGGTGGAGCACTAGTGTGAATCCTATAAAGGTAATAAAATGATCTGACATATTACAGTGGTGTGGCAAATTATTTGGTTTCTAACATATCAGGTATAACATTGCATGCTACAGCACTTCAGCTGTCTTCACTGTAACTGTTTGCCTTGAACTACCACTCCAGAAATTGGATTAAATCCAACTCCTTCTTCACCACCACCAGAGTGCGTAGAGTCAGTGAACAAGGAGCCAGAATACCCACAAAGCTAGGGGGTTTGGGGGCATATATAATTATAATTTAGTTGGAGGATGATTTTTTAACAGGGGCCGTGGGGTAGCCCCCTTCAGCATGCGCTATGATCACCACTCGTATATTTTAAGGTCGAGTATATTGAAACCCTAGCACTTTCTTGTTATGACTTTAATGTGGCCCTATCGATGTCACGGATGTCTCCTTAAAAGAGGTCTGGCCATTCCTAATGGTTAGCAGTTACCTAGTATAGAGGTATCATTGTTCCATGGTGTCTTGATGGATATTATCAATTAACAAATACAGTGAGCTGGCTGCTGGCAGGTGTGTAACATGCTGACTCATTATCTATTTATTTATTTAGTTATTTTATTTTGGTAACTGAATACATACACTGGCAAATAGATGCCTTTTTTCAGGCATGACCTAGGTGCTAGAGGGATCTATGACAGTTGGTTGACAATTTTGTTGTCAACCAACATTAGCGACTCCTTTATGACCACTTTTGTGATCGGCATAAAAGTCTCTCAGGCAGTGTTTTTTTTGGGGGCTTTGCCCTGAACCCCCATTCAGTGGTCTCTGCCCCTGCACCCCTGCTACTAAATTAATCAACACCGAGTCAAAGTTGCTTCAGAGAGGGGTGTAATACCTCCAGAAAGCAGTGAAATAGGGTCCTGCACTGACACTACAGCACCTGGTGCTGTTGTCACTGTAGTGTCGGTCATGGTAAAGTTGTTGCCATAGCAACGGTATACCATGCTACAGCACAGACACAGAAGTATATTTTACAATAATTGATACAGACAGTGCATTTACTATAACTGATACATGCAATGCAATAAGTATATATGCAGGTAAGGTACTACATAGGAGATTACCCATGACAGTCAAAAACATTGAGTGTAGAGTAAAAGTCTTTCAAATTCCTTGCAAAGGCAGATACAGTTAATGATTCTTTAATAGGGGACGGAATGAGTTCCAAAGTGAGAAGACAAATATGGTGTCTTAAGTTTGATCTCCAACACTTTCAGTCAGATTAAGAAGCAATGAGTGAATCTTGAATTTGTATGCAAAGCAAGGTGATCACGCTTCAGTGCATTTTCTCCCTTTGACTGCCCATACCAACAGGAAGCGTGATATAGCACTGAGCTGTATTGGAAGGGCTAAAGCCTGTGGTTCAATGTGTGGAAATAGCTCCTCCCACATCCCTCATTTAAACCAGCCATACCCTGATAGCTCTGCTTAGAGCATTTCAAAATCACTGGCATCCTGCGTGTCTTGCTCTAGGCTCCTATGTGGCGTGTGGCTGTGCCTCCTTTTCTATCTGTGGCTGCTCCTTTTCTTTGGTTCATGTGTTCCTTGTTTCCCATGCTTTCACTGCCCTCCCCTAGTTTGTCTCCTCAACTGCTCCCCCATGTTCCTTGCTTTTGTTTTCCTTTTGGGATCCCCGTATAGGTACTCGCTTCTGAGCCACCATCGAGTTTGCTGCAGCTACAATGGAGTCCTGGGTTTCACCCCAACCTGTCCAAGCTTTGCCCTTGCAGTTTACGCTCCTCTCACGCTGTCTGCTATGATTCCGAACTACAGGAATGCATTACTAGCTCTCCACATTCCAATACCGTACAGTGCTGCCTAGTCTGTTCCACATCTCCGACTGCTCTCCTTGTCCTTGGAGCACCACACCAACCATTCTCCTCATCTACTCGCCGCTGGTACTGCCACCATTTATTTCTGTTACCCATCCTTGTCCTTTCCTTGGCTCATCACCATTTACCATTTACTTTTATTTTCTTCCACCACAACAGGAATTTTGCTGCATCACTTGGAGGACTCTCTATTTACATCATCAATTCTACGCCCAAGTTGTGACCACTCTCCTGTTCTTAAAGGACAGGCATTGCAGATTTCATAAACCTATGCATCTGTACTCTAGGTGCATATCCCTGTCCATTGCTCTACATGATGCACCTCTATCTTTGTAGCCTTCTGTCTTTTTCCCCTGTCTTCCTGGCCCTCATCTTACTTCTTTACTCCTGTCCTTTTATTGTTCTTGTACATCACCGATGGTGTTCTTTCCATGGTATTCTATGTTTGTTTTCAGGCATGCCTTTGCACTCCTGTACTTTTGTTCCTATTATCTCATTCATTACTACATCTTACTGTCCTGTCTTGTTCAGCACATGTCAGCATCCTCACAGCTTCCATCCCTATCTCTGCCTTGTGGGATGTCAAGCAAAGGCTGGCTTGTCCTGCCTACCAGGGATGGGAGTCCTGTTCCAGCCTCCTCCGGTCTCTGCCATAAGTCTGACAGTCTCCATCCTTATTTTGCCTAGTGAGGTATTCTCTCAGCCAGTGAGCTTGCTTTCTGCCTACTGAGGATGGGAGTTCTGTCCATTATTTCCAGTTTCTACCTCCAATCCATTCTATACCATTGTTCCAATAATCTCTGTCCCTAGCTCTACCTAGAGGGTATTGAGTGAAGGTGGGCTCTTCATGTCTGCTGGGGATGGAGTTCATGTATCAACTTCCTTCTGCTCCTTCCACTTCCTTCCATTGCCCCAACAGTCTCCATCTCTGGCTCTGCCTGAAGCGCAGCATCGAGTGAAGGCTGGCTTTCCACACCTGCCAATGATGGGAGCCTGTTCCTCGCTTCGATTCCTTCCTTGCATCCATCATCTACCTGTTATGGATCCACTCAGTGCTGGCTTCCACTGGACAACTGCTGCATTGTTGTATTGGACTTTTGGCTCTCTGTTAGCTGCCTGGTCTATGGTGCTCCACTTGTGTCTCCATGTTTTTCCTATGGTGCGGATCTGGTGTCTCAATGACGCATCATGGTTCTAGGTGGTGGGAGTATGCCTTCCATACTCATTTGGCTTACTCTGCTCCTTGCTCCTCCATGCCTCCTGGCTTTTTCTTCTCCATGTCAGAACTATGTTTGCCTCACAGCCTACCTAGCCCTCTGGAACTGTATGGACCTCATTCCTGAATTGCACTGACTTTTGCCTTCATTTGCCTACCTCTGCCTCATTGGCATCTCAGATATGCCTGCCCATTGTGTCATTTTCTATTCATGCTGGACCCATGGCTCCTTCATATCAGTTCTGTTCCTTCTGCACCCATAACACTCACTGCTCATCCTCCTGGATTCAGTTTTGCCTACCAATATTGAGCCTGTATTGCATCTGGTGTAGCTGCCTCACTGCTCATTCCCTTGCCTTTCATGTCACCATTGCTTTGCCTCCTTATTGGAATTGGTTATCGAGCCTTGCTGGCTTTGCCTGGTGTTGTTGCATCCATGGACTTGCTTTGCCTGCTTCCCATTTCATTTATTCACTGCTTGATCCTTCCTCCTTGGATTGTGCCTGGATTTGGTCACCATCTCCTTCCTTAACTTTGGATTGGCTCTAGATTGCCACCTGGACATCCTGCACTCCTGACTTCTGGTCTGGCTGGAACTCCATGGTTGTCCTGCCCAACTGCAATTGCTTCCTGCTCCTTACTCTGCCATCTAGCTCACCGCTGGGACTGCCCATGTGCTATCTGGTGCCATTTCCATCAGCTGCTTCACTGACCAGTGCTTTGCTCCTTCATTCTGTGTGTTTTGGGCTTTCCAAATGCTCCACCATCTCACACCTGACCATTTATCTGATTACCTTCCCTGGGTTCATCCTGCCTCAGTCTTCCAGCACCCATTCATCCATCCTACTATGTCCCTTCCATCCAGTGCTAAATTCATCTGTTGGATTATGGTTCATTCATCTATGATTCCATTTATCATCTCCTGTATTCAAGTGTCAACTCAATTACACTTTCAGCATCCTGTACTAGTTTGACATACTTACATTTCGTGCTTTCGGCTTTCAACCATCTAGGATTTCCATCTCAATTCCTATCTTATGTGCTTCACATACTTAGCATGATTACCCCTGGCTGGCTTTTTAAAGCCCTTCCATTTCTTTCTTAAAAGATTTTCCTGATCTAGCAAACATTCTTCGACCTACATAGCATCATAATCTTAGACAGCAAGGGAGCATCATACCTTCCTTCAGTTGCTACCAACTTATGCTTGACCATCCTCCAGGAACTGAACCATAGAGGATCTACTTTTCAACCACTTCCTCAGACTCCTTCCTTGGAAAGTTTACTAAGTTCAGACTCATGCAAGCTTCTTCATCCTGACATTTTCCTCAAGAGTAACCTTAACAAAGTCCTTTCAAACCTGATTATTGGAACCGAAACATGCACTTAATCCTATTCTGAGACACCTGAACAGCATTATAATCATACAGCATGTACAGAAGCCTCCATAGCCTACCAATTGGAACTCACTTCATCAGTTTCAAAATCCACCTCTATATTCAATCAATGGTGGCAACTCATTAGACCAACTCTCTCATTCCACTTGAGCTTGCTTAAAATAGCCATCGATGTGGTTCTTAGACCCTCCTTGCATCTAATACCTCATAATAAGGCACAATGCTCTCCAATGTATAGCTATCCTGGTATGGAGGTGGGAGGGCAGTTGCTCAGATGGGTAGAAAATTGGCTAATGGTGCGAATACAGAGGATAGTGGTTGGTGGGATAATCTCCTCCCTCAGGAAGGTCATCATTGAGGTCCCCAGGTTGATTGGGGCCACTCCTGTTCAATGCCTATGTCACGACATGGGAGGGGTTAGGGGAGAGGATGAGTCTCTTTGTGGATGACTGAAAACTGGGAGCACTGGTGGATGGGGACAAAGTGAGAGGGCAGTCCAGAAGGACCTGGATACACTGGAGGGTGGTCAAGGTACTGAGGTTTAATGCAGGGAAGTGTAGGGTGCTGCATCTGAGGTCAGAAACCCAGGCCATGTATACACCCTGGGGATTGCACTGCAAGCCACAATGAGCTAGAGGGATCTAACAGTGGTGGTAGATGTCAAAATGAATAACACTGAAAATTGCAGAAGAACTGTGGCAAAAGCAAACAGGATACTGGGCTGCATAGCCAGGGGATTACATCCAGGAGGAGGGAGGTGATCCTACCTCTGTATAATGCCTTGGTCAGAGTGCACCTTGAGTACTGCGTGCAGTTCTGGAGACCTCACCAAGAAGGATGTAGCACTGCTGGAGCCTTGCCCTCCCCAGTTTGTTGTGCTCTGGACTTTCTTTGGTTTCTACTGGTTGTGTTCCTGTGTTTCTCCTGCTTTAGTTAGTATTTGTTTTGCTTCCGGCTGCCATGTGCTTCCTTGTGTGCTTGTTTTTCAATTCTGCTATGTTTGGGCTTTGGTTTGTGTCTTCTTTGGGGCTTCTAGTTACCTTTATTTGTGCTGTGTTACTCCTTTGCAGTGCTCTAGCACCCTTTCCTCCCAGCTACCTGGCAAACTCAGTTTCCTGCATTTGTGGTATGTTTTAGCTCCATTCCAGCCCTCTGCTGCTGCTTCCACTTAATTACCTGCACCTGGTCTATGCTGTTTCAGCTAGCAGCAGCAAGTACTGCTGCATTTATTTATTTTATTTTTATTTAGTTTTGTTGACCAGGTAAGTGCACTAGACAAATCCTGCCTATTTTCAGGCATGACCCAGGGAAAGGGATACAGATGAACACCAACTGACCTTGAACCAGATTAAGCTGTTAGTGGTATTTTTAGTGAATGAGGAAATTTGGCCAGACACCAGGAAATTCTCTATTCTTGTCAGTAGGGGACCCTGTCGCTGTGTGAGGCAGTCATTCTGACCTCGACTGTGGAGGAGGAAGGTTTATTGTAAGGGGCTATGATGGCCCAGAGATCTGCAGAGCACAGAGTTCCATTACAGGAGGGATCCGCTGAGGTGGCGGCTGGGATGCATCTGAAAGGTGGCCAGCATATCGCCGAGTCAGCGGTCCCTGGAGGATTCTGAAGTTTTGTCATTGGGTCTTGCTGAGAAAAGGCACTGCTTGGAGGAGGAACTCCTCCGGGTCAGTGATTATTGCGCAGGAGAATCGGCCGATTGATTTGGAGGGCGACTGGAAGGAAGCATTCCACGATGTGGCAGAGGGTGCTTCTGAGGCAGTGGGGCCTAGTAAGCTCTATTCGCCACTGGCTGGAAATTTCTGGCAGTGGTGTGGCATCTACATCTTGGGGGATCTTGTGGATACGTTCTGGTCTCTGGAAAGAGCGCCAGGATGTGGGCTGGATTCCAGTGTCAGTGACGTGTGGAAGCCTGCTGGGGAGGATGTGGATCTGCCTGGTGATGCTAAGATAAGTACTATACTGTCTGTTCCTGCCCAATCTTCTTCTATCTTGAGTGCTGTTTCCCTGTTTCTGCTCCTCCATCTGCTTCTCAGCCTGCCCTTCCCTTGGGTGTGATGCCAGGTGAGGTGGCTGAAGATTCTGCTTTTCCTGCTACAGCTGTACAGCGAAGCTCCTGACTCCACAGAGAAGTCTACTTTATGCTAGCCATTTTCGCAGCCTGTGGAAATGGCTAAATGTGCAATGCTATTTGTTTGCACTATGTGGATCCCCTGATAGATTTTATGTTGGGAAAATGCTTTTGAAATGAAGTATGGGTTCTCCTCTGAAGTATGTGCTTTGATTCATGTCCCTAGGATTTTATTTTTGACATAAGTTTTTGACCACTGCACTTTTGGAAATCTTTTGGACTCATTATTTGAATCTAAAGACTAACCCTTATGGTCTGACTTTCTTGTGTTACCTCTCTCAAAACAGCCCTTTAGGGTCATTACAATCCTGTTTAGGAATGAAGGGGTTAACGTGGTTGGTATTGTGAACTGGCTCTCTAAAAATGTAATATTCAGGAAATCCTGTTCCTATCCTGGATGCTAAGGGCTTCTGGAATGGGGCTGGAAATTTGGTGAAGCTACATTCTAATGATTCTGATTTAATAAATCTCCTAATTGTTTTTCCTGGGTAGAGATAAGGGCTTCCTTTTCTACCTGGATCAACCCAGAGTCTGCTTTAAATGTGGGTCTAGGACTCATATAAGCAAGTCTTGAGGAGGCTCCAAGTGTTCTCATTGTGGGGAGACTGGTCACCTTAGTGCCCATTGCTTTCAGACATCCAGATGTAATCTCTGTGATGAGGTTGGCCATGCTTTGAATCTTGTCCTTTGGCTGCTAAAACATGGCTGAAGCAGATTTTGGGGTTCAGAACCATTATATCCGGGTGGCTGTGTGGCTTGGCCTCTTTGGGAAAAATGGATCCCAGTGCCTCTGTGTCTGGTCCCCGCTAGCTGGGAAAGCCTTACCTGAGGAGCTCGATTTGGTTTCTGATTACATCGATTTGACTACAGTTGTGGCTTCCATGGTACCTGAGCCGGAGATTGTGGGGTTGCTGGCCCTGCTCCCCTTGCCTTCAGGTTCAGGCCCTTGGATGAAGGTTTTATCACAACTAGTGGTAAAAAGGAAGTCAGTTAAAGGGAAAAGTAAATTGGCTAAAAATCCGTTGTCTCAGTTTCAGCTTCTCCATAGCTGACCGAATATTTTTGAGGTTTTAATGGAGGATCCGGAGGTGGTGTCAGAGCTGGTTCAGCCTTCTGTGCTCCCTTCTCAGCCTGCGCCTCTGGAGCCTTCCGAGCCCATTTGGACCCTAGTCCTCAAGACTGTAAAGTGGAAGAGTGACTCGGACATCCAGTAAAGTGAAGAGATGTTTTCCTTTTCATCCCATGGCTCCTTTTCACTTTCGGGTGGCATCCTTGAATGCTAACAGCATTAAGTCTCCTTTAGCGTGTAGACGACTTATTCTCATTTTACATGAGAATTTGATTGTGTTTTCTTTCAGGATGTTCGCTTACACTCTCCTGAGGAGTTAGCATCTGCCACTACTGGTTGGATGGGGGACTGTTTTTGGTCACAAGGAGCGATCTGTGTAGTGGGGTTGGGATTTGTTTTTTTATCACATATTCAGGTGATTCATCATGTAGAAATCTTAGAAGGCAGGGCCTTAGTTTTGGATATTAAATGGGATTTTATGCCTTTCGTTTATTGAATATTTATCACCACAAACTAACTTTGATAGGGTGACCCTTTTAAATCACTTTATCCCTTCTTGTGCACTTCTTCTATGGTTATTCTAGGTGGTGACTTTAACTGTTCTTTACCCTCCTTCGTCCCTTCTGCTAGCAGGAAAAAGGTGTACTGTGATGTGGCTTGTTTATCTCAACTTCTTGCAGATGTAGGCTTGGTTGATGCTTTTGGGCCTTCTAGTGATGGGTCTGGTAATACCTATTTTGTGGTTCCAGAGCATCCCGGGTGATTATTTTTCCTTTCTACGGGGTTGCTGTGCAATTGAAATCTTTAAAGGAGGTGGCTACGTCTGATCATAAATTGCATAAATTAGCCTTGTGTGATGTACCAGAGGTCCGGAGGGTGCGGGCCTTTGGAAATTAAATACTGCCTTGCTAGTTATCCCTGTGTGGCTGATGGGCTTCATTCCCTTTAGTGGCATGTCAGTCTGTGTTTTTTTATATGATGATTTAAATACTTGGTGGGGGATACTAAAATGAAGTCAGGACCTACTTTAATGTCGACTTCACTTTTGGTCTAATCTCCGCCAGCACCTTGGGTCTGACTACCTTGATAGGATTAAGAAGTTGAAAGTGGAGTTGGCACAGCTGCAGTCACAGGTTTTACAGGATATAGAGCGAAGCATAAGTATAGAGTTTGTGGTAAGAAGCTGGAAACTTTACCTTTGAATCTATGAGGCTTTTAAGGAATCTCGTGGTATGCTGTATTTGAATACTATAGAGGGTGGCAGAGTGACAACTACTGAAGACATTTTGATACTATACATACTTATGCTTCTGCCTCTTTTCAGAGTAGATCTCTTTGGAAGCCTCTATCTGTGACTGGTTCTCTTGCAGACCGGTGCCTGTCTTGGCTCCTGAAGAGCAGCATTATTTGATAAAACCCATCACATTGGAAGAATTGAGAACAGTTATTTGGTCTTTGAAACCAGGCATTACTCCTGGTTCTGATGGGCTACCTCATGAGGTCTATAAGGTACTGTGGGAAGTATTGGGAACTGAATTTTGTGAGGTATTAAATGCAGGCTTGCAGGCTGATGCTCTTCCTAAGAGTATGTTGCAGGGTGTTTTGCTTTTGCTCTATAAGAATAAGGGAGATTGAGGGAGTTGGATAACTGGAGGACTTTGTCGCTCCTAAATACTGATTACAAGATTCTGATGAAGGTACTCTGCATTCGTTTATGGGGGATTTTGGGTTCCTTGCTGCATCCTTCACAGTTTAGTGGGGTACCTCATAGGAGGGTTCAGGATGCCCTGATTCTTCTCAGGAGCTTCTCCATAAGGGAACTTCAGGGAAATCTTTGGACATCTGGTCTGTTTAGATCAAGCAAGAGCTTTTGATCAGGTAGAATATAATTATCTCTGGGAGACCTTGTGGAGGTATGGTTTTCCCTTAAAATTTGTAGGATGGTTACAGATTTGCTATAAGGGTATTACTCTACTACCGAGTGTGAATGGCTGGTTGGGATAGGATATTGAGGTACATAGGGGTGTTAGGCAGGGGTGTCCGCTAGCCCTTACTTTATGTGCTTTCTTAGACCCCTTCTTGCATGCCTTAAATAGGATGGATGATATTATTGGTCTGTCAGTGGGCTTGTAGATCCACAGATTGTCTCCATAGTGTATGCAGATGATTTGGTTTTGGTTTTATCAGATAGGGCTTCTGCTGTTGTGGCATAGCTGCTGTTACAGTCCTTTTCTGACATGTCTGGCTCCTCCATAAATAAACTTAAGAGTGGGATATTACCATTGGGGTATGATGCTGCTGATGTGGCCTTGATTTGGGATATGCCTATTGATTCTGGGTATAGAAGGATTCTTGGGGTTTATTTTGGGGTACTGATGCCCATAGGTACAATTGAGACAGGCAGTTGTTGGAGGCCCGGATAGGTGGCGCTCTGGAATAAAGGCCGAATGTCTAAAGCTAAATGGCTTTACCTTATTAAGACCTTTTTGTTGCCATATTTTTGTTTATAGCTGTGGTTTACCCCTCCCCTCTTTAGAAACGTCTCTCTATAGTGTGTTTTTTTTTGTTTATGGGGAAGAAGGTTGAACCCGTGCAGAGGGTATAACATATTTACCTATTGGTGAAGGGGTCTAGGGATGTTAAATCCAGTGGTGTTCCTGCATAGTATTTTTCTTTTTATAATTTAGTTCCGTTGCTTAAAGGGACAGTGAGATCTGGTCCCTGTGGGTGGCTGATGGTATTGGTCTCCTTCTGGAGCAATGGGATTCTGCTTGTTTTGGCACGTCAGGTTAGGCTGTGTACCATGGCTAGCTACTTTCAGGTGATGTTTCAGAAATTAAAGTCCTGGCATATTGTTAAGCAATCCCTTTTTCTTCAATCACGGAAGCAATTTTACTGTGGTGTATTGCAGGATTTCTTTTATGCAGATCCTGGTTTCGGATTTGTCTGTTTCTGAGCAACATTCTAAGCTGCAAATATTGGTTAGTAAAAGAGTCCCTAGGTATATGTGGGATTTTTGTGGCTTTGTCTACATAAACGGTTGGGGTAAAGGGTAATATGAAGCATAAAGAGCTCTTGGAGATTTTGTCCTAGGGAGGAGACTTGTACAGGGTAGTCGAACGATGCAACATTTCTTTTTGACTGTCCTTTTGTTGTGACTTTTGGTCCCACTTTCATGCTGTGTGGCGTTGCACCCTTTCCAGGGTCATTCATCTGAGATCTGGATGGAGGGTTCTTCCAGGCTCATGGGTTATTTATGATTCTGTCACAATTTGTCTTTTGATGGGATATATTGGCTTTCAACTTTGGCAGGCTCGTGTAGTCTTACACTGCAGCAATTACAAACTGAGCATCAGGTTATATTCAATATTAGGAAAACAGTACTCAGCTGGAGGATGCTGGAAAAGGGAAAGTGCACTCAGATCTGTATAAACTGTGGTGGAGGAAAATGAGTTGGCTTGATACAGGGTAGAGGTTTGTTGTGGAGAGTAGTATTTCTGTGTTAGTCCCCCCTTTTTTTCCTGGTTTTGAGTATTTTTGGGACGTTCATATGTATTAACATTGCTGTATTGTTTGATGTGTATCACTTCCTGAGACCAAGGGTATGATGTACTACAATTTTATTTGATTGTCCTTTTGAGTTTTGAATACCAAATTCCCCTACTCTTTTAGTGGGGGGACAGCATTTATTCATACGTTTTGGGACTCTGACAATGAATTTTTGTATTGGATGTCTGATGTAGTACTTCTTTCTGTTTCTTTAGTTTTGCATTATGATTGTGTGACATAACACTATTATGCAGATATTTTACTTTTCAGTTTTCATAAAAAATTCTCTACTCAGTTAGTAGGGATGGGGATGGGGTATGCTTACAGTACTTTTTCTGTTTTAGGGTTGGAAGTAGGAAGTAATGTTCCTTTGTGTTTATGTTTTCTCCCTTTGTGATTTTGTATGACAACCTCCTGCTTTATTTATCCTTGCTCTTCCATTATGGATACAAATGTTCCCTACTTTTTTGTGGGGGTGCTCAGCATTTCATACTTAGTGTTAGGATTCTAATGACAGATATTTTGTGTTACATGTATGATGTAATATTTATTTCTGTTTATTATTCATTTTGCATTTTGATCTTGTGTGCTATTGTGCATATGTTTTGCTTTCAAGTTGTAATACATACTTCCCTACTCTTTAGTGGGATGTGAAGGGATTTTGCATAACTATGGATTCTTTCGGTTTGAGATTTCCGTATGATGTACTACTTGCTTTTGTTTTTGTATTTTGTTACTATATTGTATGAAGTAATACATTGTTGTATTTTGCTTTGAATCTTGAATAAAAAATTCCCCTACTCTTTCGATAAGTGCCATGGGATCTTTAACATCCACCTGAACTACCATCAATCCAGGCAGATGGGATCTCAGTTTAACGTCTCATCCAAAAGACCGCACCTCAGAAGTGCAGCACCCTCTCATGCTGCACTACAGTGTCAGTACTGGATATTAACCTGGGTGCCAGATGTGGGAACTGAACCCACAGCCTCTGATCTCCCGCCTCAGAGGCGAGTGTGCTACCTACTGAGCCACTGACACTAGTAATTTCTATTGCACCTCCTGGTAATCTGTGCTGCTTTGTTCCTTCCTTCCTTCCTTTCTTTGTGGATTTCTACTACAGTCTTCATTATGGAGTGGAGTCCTTCCTCTGACCCCTGATATCATCAGCGCAATCCACTGTATCAGTGCAATCCCGACAACCTGTGTCCATAGTGGGAATTTTCTTACTCCAGGTGGAACTTTAGCTGTTTGGTGCAGTGGCACCTCTTGATGTAGAATGTATGACTAGCTGTGAAGAGAGGATATATTGCTATCCTTTATCTGTAGTATCAACTGCTGAGGCACCTTCAGTGCATTCTTCCTATGACTGCTCTTGGTTCACTTGATCTAAATAATAGATTGGTAGGTCAAGCGAGTACCCAGTGGTCATTCTCTCCTCCTCCCACCTTTGAGGCAGTTTGTTACAGAGGCCAGTACTGCACCCTCCACAGCATTCCCTGTAGAGGGAAAGAGTGAGAGTTTTCTCAAAATTTGAATGTTTTCTCTCCCTTGTTTGATTTTCTAAATGGCAGTAGCAGAGCCGTCACTAAATATAACATCCCAAGCCTGGAGGGAAGGTGATCTCAGCCTTGGATCCCCAGAGAGATCCTCCTCAAAGTTTTTTTTTTCTCCTCCATGCCACAGGTCATAATACTAGTTAGTTTAGCAATATTCCTAGCTCACTTAGGTTCCGCTGTTGAATGGAGATGGATGGTGGCCCTACTAGCCATTCACTCTTAGGAAGCCCTTGCTGCCATCAGCAAAGTCATATTCTTTTTTATTCCAACTATTTTCTCTCCTGTCATCTCTGGCAGGGGCACAATTCATCCCACCTGTTCCCTCCTTCTTAGATCCTCCCGAGCTGTACTGTACACTCTTCTCCCCTCTCCACCTGTGACTCACCTCTGGAGAGTTCATTGGTCCAAATCCCCAGAGCGTGGCCACCATCTGCTCCTCGGTGCTACCTCTTCTGATGCTCCCAGGTGGAGGTGGAGGTGAGGTGAGATCCAGTGGGCAGGGTCCAGAGTTGGCGTGGGGCAGGTGATGTCTTCCTCCCAGCCAACAGGTGGTTTCTTTATTTGTGAGCATGACTTCCCTCCCTGGGAGCACAGACATGCAATGACATCCAGCACAGGTGGAGTGCACTCCGCACCCTTCCCGCGGATGTCCTCCAATGCTCCCACCCAACATCAGCATGAACTTCCAGTTGTCGCACTTCAGCCTCCGCTTGGGAGTCACTAGCACCGGGAATCAATCACCCACCCTCCAAGACAGGAGAACTGTCCCGCAGACTGCTGCCTCTCCTCCCTGCCAACCCCCAACGCCCAAGCTCGTCTTCTCAAACCCAGGTCGCCAGCATGGCTCAAGGTGTGGCATCCAGTGCCTCAACCCTCAGCGCCACTGGCCGGCTGCAGCACAAGCTATATTATTGAGCTATCCTGTTAACTTGTGCATCTCATTTATATTTCATTGAGTTGCCTGTTTCTGTCAGTCTGCTTCTCTACCTCCTAGTCATCGATCATTGCTACAATTCTTTTGGGTTCCTTCCTAAGATACCGTTAGCCAAGAGACCCTCTTACAGGTTCCTTGCCTTCAGTACCACTACAGGGTGGTAATTCTTAATGGAATAGAGAGTGTGAATGGCTACAAATGTTGTTATACAGTTGCATAAGCCTACTCTGCCTGCAGTTCAATGGGTGAGCAACCAGCCATGCCTACTTCCTGAAGTATATAAGCAGTTCCTCCCAGCCTCCATCTGAAGCACTTTCTCTTTGCCACACCATCTTCCCTCCTCCTCCTCCTCCTCCAGTGACTCACCTCTCTACTCCCAGGGGTTCCTTCCTAAGGTACCTTTAGCCAAGGGACCCTTCTCGTGGCACCTTTAGTGGTGGAACCCTCATACAGGGCTCCTTGCTCTTCAGTACCCCTACAGGTGGTAATTCCTAATGGAATAGAGAGTGCGATTGGCACACAAACGTTGTTATACAGTTGCACAAGCATAACATTATTCTGGTTGAGAAAGACATTGAACCAGTTTTCAAGAGGGTTTTCAAAGGCCTGTCACACCTGCATCTCCCTGTGAGGTGAGAACTATAGTCCCATCATGGGTTTGAATCTGGTTCTAGCTCAGCTACTGCCCCTTCCTTTTGAACTAATGACTATGACAGATTTCAAATAGCTCAGCTGGAAAACTCTGTTTTGATTGACTATTATATCAGCAAGGAGGGTCAGTAAGCTGTATGCACTCTGTATTGAACCTCTTATTTAATGTCCCACTAAAAAGGTAATGTTAAGGACACGACACAATTCCTTGCCAAAGTAGTCTCAGAACTTCATTTAAACCAGGCTATTACATTGCCAGTGTACTTTCCAAGATCATGTACAAATGGGAAAGGAAGCACTGCACATGTTTGATCTCAAACAACCCCTCGGTTTTATCAATTCAGATCATAGGGCATCACAGAGAGTAATAAACAACTATTTGTTGCTAATGGAGAGGCACCAAAAGGACACCCAGCAGATATACAGGCTGCATTATCTTGTGGTGGATAGCATCCACAATAAGCTACCGCTACACAATGAAGGAAAAGTACATCCTGAGGGTATTAAGGACATTCCACCTGCAACAGAGCAGCATCAGTGGCAGACAGAAGGAATGTACCTCTGGCAGAAATATACAAAGTTTCTACCAGTTCAACAGTTCACACAGTCACATCCCACTACTGCCTGGATACTCAGGAAAAGGAGACTGCAATGATTGGGATTTCTGTACTTCAGAACCTTTTCCCTAAGTAATCCTAAAACCCTCCAACCTAAGATACAGCTTGGAGGCTGCACATAGCTGAATTGGCTGTTCTAATTATTGTTGTAAGAAGGAAAATTATTCACTGTAACAGTTTTCCTTTTAGATGATTAGAAAGTACAGTTGCGTAAGACCTTACCTTAACAGTAGATCTTTGAGAGTATCTCTTGCAGCAGGTCATAACACATGGAGATATGAGTCACAGGTGTCATTACCTCCGGATGACTTCTCAGCAATCGACCCTGGGACCTCTCTCTAACGTTACCACATGGTGTCAGTATGGCACGATAAAATGGGAGGTTCCAGCTACTCCTCAGTTCTTTTCTATCCTAGCAACCAAATGAGAAACCATTTCTCAGTCCTCCGAGGAGGGAAATAAGGCAGCAGTTTGTGGAGTCATAAAAAGACAGGAGCAAGACACCCTTCTGAAGTAACAGCAAGGGGAAAGTGGGCAGAGAGATGACCTGCTGCAAGAGATACTCTCAAGATCTACTGTTATGGTAAGTTCTTATGCAACTGTACTATCTTCTTCAAGACAATCTCTTGCAGCAGGTCATAACACATGAGAAGATTCCCAAGCAGTTATTATGCCAAGGGAGGTGGAAGCAAACCATTAGACTTCAGACAGGAGGCCTTGTAAAATGGCCTGTCCAAAGTGGCCCGCTTCTTGGAAGCGATGTCTAGACTGTAATGTTTCATGAATGTATGTACAGTAGACCACATGGCAACTTTGCAAATTTCTAAGGCAGAGATGCCCCAGAAACATGCCACGGAGCAGCCACGCCTCTGGTGGAATGGGGTTTCACAACCCATGTGAAAGGTTTGTTGTATTTTTATAGATAAATGAAATGTAGTTGGTCAACCATGTGGACAAGCACTGCTTTGAAATCCAAACACCCTGGTTTCCAGGGCAAAAGTGACAAAAGCTGCTCAGTTTTTCACAATTGTGAAGTACAGAGAAGATAAATTCTCAATATTCTATGCACATTGAGAGTATGAAGTAGGATTCCCTGGATTCTCAGACTCGCATAGTATACTGGTAAGTGGATAGCCTGATTTAAAGAAAATTCAGAAACAACCTTTGGCAAAAGTAGTGGGTTTATGCGTAAAGTACCCTATCGTTATGAAATTGTAGGTAGGGAGATTTGCTTAATGCCTGTAACTCTGAAATATGTCTTCCTGACATAATGGCAACTAAAAATATAGTTTCCCAAGAAAGATAACGGAGTTTGCTGGAGTCAGTGGGCTCAAAAGGACTCGTAGTTAATTTTATAGCACAAAATTCAAATCCCACACAGGGACTGGTCCTGGATGGGGGATGAAGGTGCAGAATACCTTTTAAAAGATTCGAATCATAGGTAACTGGGGCAATGGTTTGTTGCCCACAGGTAAATGAAATGCGGCAATGACTGAAAGGTGAACTTTACAGAGGAATATTTTAGTCTACCCTCCGACATGGAGAGCAAATAGTGTAAGATGCTCTGAGGAGAACACTCAAAAGGGTCTAGGTGCTTTGTAGATGCACAAATGGAAAGCATTTCACTTCATGGAATAGGGAAGACCGTGTACTGTAGATGGTTTCCTGGCAGCCTGGAGGATGTATGCCACCTTTGGGGACACCCTGAAGCATGAAAGGACTATGTCCTCAGGAGCCAGGCAAAGATGGAGGGAGTGAAGATCCAGATGTAGCAGGGAGCCTTGTGCCTGGGACAACAGAGCCTGACAAATCAGCAGATCTGGTACCAAGAGCTGTAGAAGCAGAGGGAACAAATCTGTCTTGGCCAGAACGTGCTATTAGAATCATAGATGCCCCATTCTGGACCAGTTTGAGTAGTACTCTGAACAAGAGGAAAGGGCAGGAAGGCATAAATAATCTTCCTGTCCTGGAAAGATAATATGTGTCCTACACAGTTCCAGGATCTCGCTGAAAGCGCAGTAAAAGGCAGTTTTGCATTTTGCGAGAGAGGCAAATAGGTCCAGCTTTGGTTGGACCCATTGATGAAAGATGTTGTTTAGGATATCTGGTAGGATTTCCCAATCGTGAGCCAGGGCAGCGGATCTCCTCAGGGCATCCACCAGGGTATTGGACACTCCGGGATGTGGACCACCAGAAAATGGATACTTTCTGGATCACCCAGTACCAGACCCTCATTGATTCTTTGCAGAGAGGGTATGAATGGGTGCTTCTTTGCATGTTTAGGTAGTGAACTACCGCACAATTGTCTGATTGCACCTGAAGACAACCTGGAGGAAGGAGAGTCTCGAACACCTGTAAGGTGTAGAGAACTGCCCTCATCTCCAAGACATTGATGTGAAGACAGGTCTCTACCAATGTCCAGGATCCTTGGGATCAGATGTGCAGGAGATAAGCACCCCACCCTGTCAAGGAGGGTCTATAGTCAAAATGAGACATGGGACAGGAGAAGCATTAAGTTGGCTGTGGACTTCCACCATGTAGGGCTGGAAGAGCTGGGGAAGACATCAAGACTGGGCATTGATATTGTTCTCCTGCTGGTCCCATTGGACTCTCAGGGACCACTGAAGGACCCTCATATTCAGCCTGGCATGGAGGACTGTTGGAATCGTGGCCACCAAATGACCGAGGAGGCACAGGTAGTCTCATGCAGAGAGAAACCTCATAGTCTGTGTGTCAAAGCAATCAGAAACCACCCAAGCCTTGGGCAAAATGCCATCCCAAGGAGGTGTCTAACATGGCTCCAATGTAGAGGAGGCATTGTGTGGGGTCCATCTTAGATTTTGGATAGTTTACAGCTAACCGACCCAGGCAAACAACTGAAGGGTTTGAGAAAGCATGAACAGCAGCCTGCTGTGGGAAGACGCCAGGAGCCAGTTGTCCAGGTAAGGAAACATATGGGCCCCGCGCGGAGGGCCGCTGCAACTACCACTAGGAATTTTGTGAACACCCTCGGGCCGAGGAAAGTCTGAATGGTAGGGCTCTGAACTGGTAATGATTACCCTGGAACAAGAAATGGAGAAACCATCTGTGAGCAGGGTGCATCTGGATATGGAGGTGCGTGTCCTTCATATCATGAGAGCAGAGCCAATCTCCTATGTTCAACAAGGGAAAAGTGTCAGAAGTGACACCATCCTGAACATTTGGTACTTGTTATAGAGGTTGAGGCCCCTTGGATCCAAAATGGGGTTAAATCCCTATCCATTTGAATCAGAAAGAAATGGGTGTAAATCCTGCACCTTCTGTGGAAGAGAAACTGGTTTGATGGTATGTTTTGTGAGCAAAGCATTGATTTCATTCTGTAAGACCAATGCTAGGTCTGGGGGTAATGAGAGACCCTTGGTGGCAGGGCAGGGGTATCTCGAGAACTACATTGTGTCCTGATTTGATCAGTTGCAGGAGCCACAGGTCAGATAAGATGGCTTGCCACCCTGTAGATGCAGGGATAACCTGCCCCAATGGCTGGGAAGGGTCTATGGTCCCACAACAGGAGGGAGACTTTCAGACCAAGGCTGACACTTGCTGGGGAGCAGCAGGACATAACACGACATTTGTGGAGCATTTCTAAGACCAGGCAATGTCAACTGAGGCTTATGCTTGTTGGCAGGTGGTCTTTGAGCATTGGGACGTGACCTGTAGTGGCAGCCCCTAGAGGATCCCCTGTAGGCTAGTTTTGCTTTTGGATGGTACAGGATATGGACCAACTGAAGAGTACAACTTGAGTCTTGTAAATCCTTCAACATTTCTTGGGTCTGTGGACCAAATAGCTGATCACCCTTAAAAAGGAGCACTAAGGATAGCTTGCTGCACATTCTGTGAAAATCTTGACACTCTCAACCAGGCGTAATGTCTTAGACAAACTATGGCAGAGTCAACAGCATCATAGGTGGCCCTGAGCAGGTGGTGACACAGCCACTGCAATAGACATCTTGGCTGACAGATCCTCCTGGGTTGAACGCACAGGAGGGACTGAGCCATTGCCTGGGAGGTTTTAGGATTTCCTCCTGATATTTCAGGAGGTGTCCTGTGTAATTGAGTATACAGAGAGACATAGTAGCCAAGGCATAAATCCTTTCCCATAACATCCAGTTTCTTGGATTCCTTAGCTGAGGGCTGTGCACTCATGTGTTAAGGTCTAGAGGATCTACCATGAGCGACATTGCTCACCACAGAATCTGTCTGAGGCTGAGACATAAAGTAGAGGTGGTCAACCAGGGCTTGATAAAACCTATCAGCCTGATGAGGATTGAGGAATTTTAAAGGGCTGCTTCCAAGCACCCCAGATAGCCTCTTCAAAGGCGTCCACCAAAGGGGGACTACCAGAGTGCGCATTCTGGTACCATCAAATACTGTTCCAATTTCTTTTTGAAGCATCTTGCTCGGTACCCTGGAACCCAAACGTTTTCTGGAGATGTATCATAATGTCCGAAAATGTGCGATCATAAGGCTGGAGAACATGGTAGTTCAGGGTAGGTTCACCTGCACCAATGAGGTGGCCAAAGAGGACTGTGAGGACTCCTCCAGGTCCATACTTTCATGGGTGTGTATAAGACCCCAGGATCATCAGCGAGGATGCTATCATAGAGCCTTGTGAAGTAAGGCGGTCATCGGCGAGAGAATCATCGATGGGCCAAAAGCCATTGTCAACGGACAATGGCTGGAAACCATAGGGGTAACAAGTGATGGAAGCTGCAAATCACCCTGGAACCCACCATCTATGGAGGAGCCATCAATGAGGGAAAAGAGGAGCCCACATTCATCAATGGTGTAGAAGACAATGTTACAGTAGCACTCTTCTCAGTACTTACCTTTTTGTAGTGATCAGGGTACTCCTCATCAATGATAAGGGCGTGTCAGAAACGTGCTTCATTTTGCTGGCATGTTTCTTACCAGGACCCTGTCCGTCAATGAAGAGGACTCCCCACAGAGCAGTGAGACCCTGAGGAGGATGTCAAGACTCCTAGGTTTGGAGCATTGTTGCTGCTCCAGAAGGGCAGCCTTTTGCTCCATGAGGAACTCAAGAAGCTGCTGAAGCCTTCAACATTCGGTGGCTTTGTTGAACCAATTACAGGATGCAATTACTGGTGTCATGTTCAGGACCAAGGCACTGAACACAGACATCATGGAGGTCCTCTGTAGACTACAGGCACACTTTCAGAATAAGGGATCCAAGACATCAGTAGATGAATCTGTTCAGAATGTATGTTTGGTCGGTAGAACTCTTGGTCGATGACTGGTAAGCAGAGCTCTGAAGGAGGACCTATTGCATGCAGATCATGGTTGAAAAGAACTGAGGAATAGCTGGGACCCCCTTTAATAAATGCCATACTGACACCACCTGGTAATATTATGGGAGGCTCCAGGATCGACTGCTGAGAAGTCATCTGGAGGAAATGACGCCTGCACTGATATCCCCATGTGTTATGACCTGCTGCAAAAGATTGTCTCAAGTAGATCAGCAATTACAACTCATCCTTCCTACCTCCCTTCATAAGATTTAAAAATAAGTTCTTCAGCAGTAATTTTTATGTTGTCTTGCACATGCAGCACAAGCAACATTTTCTGGGTAGCAGGTTGTGGAGGTGCAGCAGTGTTGTAGCCAATGGCACCACTGCTTTTTGGGCTGGTCTCTGTGGCACCAATGAATGAGCATGCTGTCTGTGACAGCAGTTGAGAAGCATGCCACCAACTTGAAATAATTTCGCCACTGCAATGAGGGAGCACCCATCATTGCAGGGCGGCTCGCCTGCTGAAATATTTCAATAAACATGGCAGTGGCTGTCACTGTCCACCTCTCACAATCCTTAGAAAGCTGACTAGGGGGTGCCCAATCCTCTGATGGCATGTTTGTAAGCCCCAAGATTGTGGCACACTGGGAGCACACCCAGTCACGCTTCCCTGTGTTTGGAAGCCGACCTCTTCGGCATGTTCCTGCCCCCACCCACCCCCATTTTGAGCCACACTGAGAGCCTACCCCAGTGTGACTAACATCATGCCCCCAAGTCATGGGGCACTCTAGGAGCCCACCCCAGTGTCCCAACATTTGTTTTCACTCACCTATAAAGACAGAAAATGGTCCGCTGTTCTTTTTTTTTTTTTTAGTATCTGAAACAAAGAAAACGGTCCTCGCTGTCAGCGGGCCCTCCCTCCCCAACCCACACCCACCCGCTGCACACCCCACCCTCCACACCTGGCCACCCCATACTCTCACTCTGGAGTCCAGCGCCATGATCTTCAATGGAGTGGGGACATGTCTGCACTCTTCAAAGCTGACTGCAAACTGAAAGAAATGCCAGTAAGCTGTATAATGGCATCAATGGAGGAGGTTTCAACTTAGGTGGATATCTTGGCCATTTTTTTTACTGTTGACTCCAAATTTGCAACATGGGGTTCTTGGGACCCCACCTCATGAAATCGGTCACTGTCATTTCATATTCTGCCCTGAAAGGTGATTTCGCAGTCACTTCAAGGAATCACCTTTTGGGACTGACTAATATTTTCAATCCAGATTTTCAACATTGTCATTTCTTCACACCTGCTTATGAACAGTACAGCTGTCATTTTCACATCCTGCCCGAAATTTGTTTTCACACATCTGGCAAATGGCACAGTTGTTGTAGGAAATCAACATTCGGACACATTAACAAAATCACACTGCCACTGTTCATGAGCAGAGGTCCCAAATGCTTTCATGAGGTGGGGTCACAAAAGCCCATGTTGAAAATTTGGAGCAAAATACCAACAAACGCCTGGGGGCATTAGGGTTTAACCGTAACGCTCCACCCTGTAGAGACTGACAGGTGTCAGGGGTGCGACTTTGGATTGTCAGCTGCAATGGTCATGCCATTCCACCCCACCCCACCCCAACCCTGCAGCCAGTGACAGGCATCAAGGTATGCCTTGGACTCTTCAGACCCAAAGTTCGCCCCATTCTCCTATACTGCACCCATATCTGCATATTTCCTTATGGAATGGGGTGAGCACAAGGTCCAATGACCCTAAGGCACAACACAACACTTGTCAGAGTCTGCAGGATAGGTGAGGTGAAATGGCATGAGCATTATGGCCAACAACCCAAAGACACACCTCAATGACTGTCAGTCTCTGCAGGGGTGGATGGGGTTGGCATCAGTTCCATACTTCACTGCCATTCCTATTATGCATCTCTTTAACTCCAGTACTACCAATGCCAATGCTAGCAAGACAACATTCGCATTTACAAATGCTTGTTTATTATTAATAGCTTGAGCTTTTTATGACTGCCACAGCTTGTAAGCATTTCTGCTGTTTTAATTGCATGTGCTGTTTTAAAATGTTGTAATTTTATTCTGTTTGTATAGTTTTAAATTAGGTCTTGAGATCCCAGACTCTTCAGCTCAGAGGGCTGTATGGGGAATGCTGGGAGCTTGAGATCAACACAGAGGAGAGAGTTTTCTTTAAAAGAGTCTACATTCCAGTGCACTATTTTTCTCACACAGAGATGATGCACAGGGTTGTGCTGGCTGTTCCAGTAATCTAGAAGAAAAACTGTTACTATGTTGAGTAACTTTTCCTTGTGATGATGGGAGGGATTAAGAATCCTCTTGTCCAACTCCTCCTCCACACAGCAGTGACTTAATCAAATTTGAGTATCAGACACATTGAAACTTATCAGTCAGAATGTTGCCCTTACTCATGCTGTGTAACCCGTAATGCCATTTTCCCTGAGGGATATGTCTAGTCCTCCTTTATAGCCTGAACAGTGCTAGCTTCCACAACCTGAATTAGTAGGCTATTCCACAAGTTTCTCCCCAAATTGTCAGACTTATGTATTGTTTTATTCAAATTTTAATTAACCTGATGCATGCACACTGAGCTCTACATTTTGCCCCATGGGCTTCTTCAGGATGGTGGGTCTATTAAAGATAAGATTTAATTCAACCATAAGTTTACAAATAGAGACAAATATACTGTACACAATTAAAATTACACATGCTATGTGGACTGCAACTTTCATAATGAAATATCTCGAATTGCTCTGATTACTGCATTACTCAAAAGTATACTTTTTCCATCCAGTGACTCATTTGCTCCTGAGTAGTTTAAATACAACAAAAGTAAGTATATCATCGTGTAGGATGCTCATCTACAGTTGTATTGACTGTGATTAATCCATAATGTAAATCAGGCTTTCACGCCAAGATATCCTTACTTCCTTAATCCTGTACAATATATGCTCTTGTGATCAGCAACAATTCATGAGTATGCCATCCCATAGTACATTTAAATAATTTTATGCAAATATTTTCACTCTTCAGTTCATTTACTGAATTTGACATTGAAAAAAAAACAGTTTCCAGTCCTCATCGGCAGCGTAGCAAAAGCAGTATCTTGAGGAAGAGCATCGGTGGCCCTCCCAGAAACAGAAAGGCCCCACAAAGACCCACCTGTAGCCCCTCCCTCTGCCAGCAACTCCCCTCCTGCAACAGTCTCCTTCATCCCAGGTCAGGGCGGTGAGTTGGCAGCAGCACAAGAAGAGTGCTGACTGCCTGAAGATAATCGAAAATAAATAAAGTTTTGTTTATTGTCTGAAGGTGTCTGAGGGTGCAGGATGGGGTGGTAAGGGGAAATGAGAGGATGATCAGCTGTAATGGTTGTGGCGCTGCCATCTTCCTTGGAACATTGTGGAATGCAGGTGGTTGTCAAGTCTGCAGGCAACTCAGGCAACTTCAGGAGGAAGCTGAGTGGCTAAGATGGGAATGGGAATGAAGGGAAGGATGGTGAGGCTGGGGAGTAGGGAAGAAGAGGTAGCAGACTGAGACGGGGTCAAGGCTGAAAGGGGTACAAGGCAGGAATCCAGGAGGTCACCTCTGAGGCAGGAAGCACCTGTGACATGGATTCTAAGAGGGGCAGAAGGGAGGAACATGATGGTAGTGGGGAGGGCATGAGGCAATCAGGGACGGTGGTAGGCACAGGAAGAAAAAAGGAGAACAGGACAAAGGTTCTGAGACCATCACAGGCATGGGGTGAAATCCTCAAACAAGTTCTCTATCCTGCAGGGTCTGGATAAACAAGGGCCAGCGCTGTGCTGGGAAAGCAGGTGGAGGTGCATATAGATCAAAGTAGTGGAGGCCATGAGGGAAGAAGTGAGACTCAGGGCAAGAGGGGTAACTGGGGTAGGAGGCTGAGAAGCCATGTAGAGCCATAGGGAGGATAACACAAGGCTAAGGGTGAGAGAGCTATATGGAAGGGAGGCTGGGAAGCCAGGTGGGGAGGATAGCACAGCAAGCATGGGCAAGGGTGACCAGGAGGAAAGAGGCCAAAACAAGGCAGTGGCATCTCCAGGGAAGGAGCACATGGGGGTGAAGGAAAGTCTGGGAGAGGAGGCAAACTAGGGAGAGACCAAAGGCAGGGAGAAAGCCAGGAACAGGAGGGAGACAAACACAGGAAGGAGGGACAACAAAGAAGGCACTCTATGGGCAAGAAGCTGAAAGGAGAGGAGCGAGTTGTAATAATAGGGACTTCATCCTGAAGGGAATAAGATAGGGTAATGGAAACTCTGGCAGGAGCAACAAGAGAGTGGAATGTAAGCTAGACATGACAGCAAGGAGGGTGGGAGCAATATTGCCAAACTTTGTGGGGTAGGGAGGTCACACATTGTAGTTCACTTGAGCACCAACAATCTGGTAGGCAGTGAGGTGACTGTGGTGCAGGAAAGCTTTTGGAGCTGGGTAAGATCTGTTGAGGGCTTGGCAAATCAGTGACCTTCTCAGAAGTGTTGCCAGTCCAAAGTGTAAGCACAGTTAGAAAGGTGAGGATTGAGGAATTCAACACATGGCTGAGGGGGTGGAGGAAGAAAAAGGGTTCAGCCTGGTTGGAGAGTGGGATAGGATATGGGATACCAAAGAACTTTATGCATCTGATAGACTGCACCCAAACAAGGAGGGTACTAGGGTCCTGAAAGGTAAACTGGAAAGCTACTTAAGGGACAGGATACATTTAAACTGAATAGGAGGGGACAGCAGGGGACAAGGAACTCAGCACCAGGCTTGGAGGCCCAAGGGCTCCCTCTAGAGAAATGATAAAAGACAGGGAGTGCAATGGGTGGGGACAATAGTGGAGTGAGGGGATGAGGGAAGGTATAAACAGCAGAAAAAGAAGGCCACAGGGCACACTGGAAGTCAGTCACCCTGAATGCAAGGAGCCTGGGAAACAAAGTAACACACCTACAGGCACTATTGGCAGAAGGTAATGGATATAGCTGCCATTACAGAAACATGGGCAGTTCAGTTCCATGACTGGGACCCAGAGATCCCTGGTTACCAACTGCACATGAATGACAGGAAAAAGGAAAGGGGTGGTGTGGCTTTGTATATAACAGAAGGGATAGAATGTAGTAGGGAGGAGGTATGACAGAAGCCCTCTGAGAAGTACTACAGAATGCCAATGACAGAAGAATTCAAGTGGTGGTGTGCAGACTCACCTCACAGGGAACTGATTTAGATAGGGAATTGGGAGAACAGACTACAAGAGTAGGGTGCAGAGGAAACATTGTAATTCTGGGTGACTTCAAACTACCGGGAGTGGACTGGAGCACCCCAGCTACCACCTGCAGCACAGAACTGATCCTTCTGGATGCTATCCAGGATTGTTTTCTGACTCAGAGAGTCAAGGAGCCAACAAGGGAGGACACCATATTAGATCTAGTGTTGTTAAAGGAAGCAAGTCCAGGACATGGAGGTAATGGAACCTCTCGCTGGTAGGGACCACCAAACAATGTGGTTTTCAATCTGTATGGGGAAGGAAGCTGCCAGGACTAAAATGAGGGTGGTAGACTTTAGGAAAGCAGACTTCAACAAAATAGGGAGCATAGTGATGAAGCACCTGGTAAAGATCCAACCAGGATGAATACAGACCAAAAATGGGCCATCATCAAGATGGGGTTGACTGATGCCACCAACACTTGTACAAAGGCTCAAAAACAGCGCCAGAAGCAAGAGGCCAAGTTGGTTTAATAGCAACGTGGTGGAGAAGGTAGGGATAAGAGGTCAGCCTTCCTGATGTACAAGCTTACTGCTAGGAAGAAGACAGGGAGATTTATGCAGATAAACTCCGAGAGGCAGGCAGGGTGGTCCGGCAGCCAAGGCTGAGAAAGAACTAAGATTGGCTGAGGGGATTAAGAAAGGGAGAAGGACTTTTCAGCTACATTAAGGAGAAAAGAAGTGGAAGGGATGGGATAGTTAGGATCAAGAGGGAGGGAGGGTAGGTGGAGAAGGGTGAGGAACAAGCGAGACACTTAATGAGTACTTCTGCTCTGTCTTCAACAGGGAGGTTAGCGGGCCCATGCAGATGGGGAAGATCGGGATGCCCCTTAAGGAGGGGAGTAGGAGGGAAGATTGAGGTAGACAGGGTCTTAAGAGGACTTGAAGAACTGAGGTGGATAAGGCTCCTGGCCTGGATGGGGTGCACCAAGGGTTCTGAGGGAAATGGTGGAGATAATGGCAGCACCACTGATGGACCTATTAACACCTTGCTTGAGGAGAGGTGTGTCCCTCAGGACTAGAGGACAGCTCATGGGGTGCCTATCCACAAGACTGGCCCTAGAGATGAGCCAGGAAACTACAGACCAATCAGCTTAACCTCCATAGTGGATAAGTTAATGAAGGCCACTCTGAAAGAAAGGTTTGTGTCCTTCCTTGAAGAAAATGGTCTTCAGAATGACAGGCAGCATTGGTTTATTAAGGGAGGTCATGTCAAACCAACATGGTGGACTTCTTTGACTGGGTTACTAGGACCTTGGACAAAGGGCAGGTGGTGGATGTACTTTATCTGACTTCAGCAAGGCATTTGACTCAATGCCCCATGGCAGGCTGGTCAGACAGCTGAAGGACCTGGGGTTGGGGACAAATTGCTGGGGTGGGTAAACAGCTGGCTGTTGGACAGGAACCAGAGAGTAGTGGTAGGGGTGAGCTGTCCAAACCTGGGCCTGTGACCAGTGGTGTCCCACAGGGCTCCAGTACTGGGACTTGTGTTGTTTGATGTATTCGCTGCGATATAGCAGAGGGGTCAAGAGCAAAATCTGTCTTTTGCAGATGATACTAAGCTCTGTGGGAGGGTGGAACAGAGGAGGGAGACAGGATCTATGAGAGGACCTGGCAATGCTGGAGGAATGGTCTGGCATCTAGCAGTTGAGTGTTAATGCTAAAAAAGTGAGTGATGCACATGGGAGCCAAAATTCCAAAGGCCAGTTACTGGCTAGGGGAGTTCAGGTGACAGTATTGGAAGAGGAGAAGGACCTGGGGGTTAAAGTAAGGGGTAACATGAAACACAACACAGTGCCATAAAGCAGCAGCTAAAGCAAACAGAATGCTGAGTTGCATAGCCAGGGCAACACCTCTAGGAGGAGGAGGTTATTCTGCCACTGTACAGGTTGCTGGTGAGACCACACCTGGAATATTGTGTCTACTTCTGGTGCCCCTACCTTAAGAAAGATATCAAACTACTGGAGGCGGCACAGCCGAGAGCACCCAAATTGATCCAGGGCATTGGGGACAGAACATACAAGGAGAGACTGAGAGTGCTGAACATATACTTTCTGGAGGACAGGAGTGAGAGGATATGATTGAGACCTTCAAATACTTAAGGGCATAAATAAGACCATCATTGAGGGTATCTTTAATCTAAGGAAGGACGGTACAACAAGGGGTCATGGCCTGAAATTGGTGGGGGCAGATTTAGAAGGGAAATGAAAAGGCACTTCTTCACAGAAAGGGTGGTGAAAGGGTGGAACGAGTTTCCAGAGGAGGTGGTGGTGGCAAGGACAGCGACCAGATTTAAGAGGGATTGGGACAGGGTAAAGAAGAAGATTAGGTCAAAAGGAACATGGGGATGCAGCACAGTGAGGGAGATAGGGGTGGAAGTACAACTCCAGGAGAAGAGCAGCTACTTGGTATAACTAGCTGCGCACTTGAGCAAACTCAGTAGACCATTATGGCCTGTATCTGCTGGCAATTTCCTATATTTGTATGAATCACGAAAAAAAAAAACTATAATTAGCAAATCCAAGTTCATATGCAAAGGTCATGTGCCAAGGTTAAAGCTGCAGTCTGCATAACATGTATCATTTTTAACTGAGTATATTTGTCTCTATTTGCAAACTAATGGTTGAATTAGAGCTTTTCTTTTAGGTCTGCCATCCCGAGGAAGCCCATTGATGTGAAACATTTGGCTCAGTGTGTTTGTGTGTGTGGGGGGAGGGGTCTGCTGAATTTGAATAAAACAATACAAGTCTGAAGATTTGTGGAGTAGCTGACTGATTTCTTGATTTTGTTTGGACTTTGCCTTGAATCAGCCCCAGTACACAGAGATGATCTTAGAAATTGAGGGTTCCTTGGGGTCTCACTTTGACTACAGTATGCCATGTGTTTACCACCTTCTACATGAAATAATGTTTTCTCATGTTCCTACTATTCTGAACTAAGTTAGAGGGTATGCCCTAGTTCTGCTTGCACTTACTAACTCAAACATATGTGCATACACCCCATTGTCTACCCTCTTTATTATTCAGAAACCCATATTATGTCACCTCTCAGCCGCCTCTTTTCTAGGCTGAATAATTTGAGTACCATATATCTTTGAATTGTAGCCATCTTCATTTGGAAGCCACTCTGTAACTGTAGGCAGATGAGACAACATCTAAATAGAAGCTGCCTCCAATAATAACCACAAGTACTATTAGAGGTATTAGCGGCTGGGGCTGCTTACAATATGGTAGCACGTCAAGTCAGCAGCAGTACAGTAATATGGTACTTTACCAGCATTGCTTAGTTAGTGTTCATAAGGTTATTCATTCATTTATTTATTTATTCATTTTGTTAACTGGTAGACCCACTGAGACATAGCTGTCCCTTTTCAGAGGTGACCCAAAATTAATTACAGATTTGCAAACAGGTAGAACAATAAATAATCAGAATATGTAATTAGGAGAAGTCAGATATGACAGTGTGGCAATACAATAGGTGTAAGACTATACAGCTGTCAAAATATAAAAGTTCAACATATGACAATGAGTTAATAACAGTCTTGGACTACAAAAAGTAGGGTGGGGAACATTACACCAAAGTGCATACGCTAGGTCCAAAGAGGTCCCTGAATGAAGCAGCATAATCAAATTTTATCACAGGATAAAGTCACCAGTTGCAGACACAGAGGCTCCATTCAAGTAATACATCTTTAAGCCCTTTTAAATTAGGCAATAGTAACCACTGCTGCTGATAAAAAACTCTTTATTCACTATAAATCAAAATACCATGTTACACTGAGATAAGTACAATCACTTGTACCTGTGTTTGTTTCTGTTCCATCAATGTCACCAATACCCATCACCATTATAGTCCATCAAATGATAATCTAGTAAGGGTAGTTGCTTTAACTGTAACTTATTTAACTTACTTTCATTTCTTTTATCTTACATTTATTTCTTTTGCAAGTTCATCATGAGTTCGACATGCAGCACTGACCAGGCAGATCACTTGGTCAGTTATGCTTATTCTAATACATCCTCACTATCAATAGTAACACCTTCCTCCCCTTCGCATCTGAGGAGCTGTCTTACTCAAATGAGACTCTGGTAGCAAGCTGGATGTTTCCATTTCTTCTTTTACAGATCCTAAAGCCTCAGGATCAGGTTCAGGTGGTATACTGTTAAAAGGGTGACTGAGATTGAATGACTCAGATTTGAGCAACTCAGTCTCAGCGCCTGTAAGATCAGTGACCCTGAAAGGGTAGCAACTGCGAGTGCAAGGCAAAGGAAAGAAAGACAGCATACTGGAAAAGGATGGAAGGTGTCCAGAAGGTATGTGAGGGGTGGCAAGGTAGGAAGCCACTGAACTGGCTGTGTGGTGCAGTGGTTAGGGTGGCTGCCTCTGGTGAGGAACAGGCTGGGAGGAGCACAATATTTTGTGCTTTACTGTGCTGGTGTTTTTTTTTTTCCTGTTCTCCCTCTCCAACATGTGCCCTCCTGGGTTTGTTATTTTCAGTAAAGGGTACAGGGTGAAGCCCCTGAGTGAGGGGTGCGTGGGCAAAGCCCCACATAAATAGTAGAGGGAGTTTCTCACTGTGTGTATACATCACCGTTTTTATTTTTGGTGATGTACATTTGCCCTAACGGCAATCCCCTTTGACAATCACCCTTATCACACAGAACCAGTTCAGGTGAAGTGTCCTCTAGCCCCTGCCACTATGCTGTCCTCTTGGGTGCAAGATATTATATCTGATCTGAGTTTGCTATCTCGCAAAACTAAAATAAACGAAAAACAAACAATTTGAATTAGAAATAAAAGTGAAATTTAAATAATACATGGACAGAAAATCATCACGGAAATGACTTCACTATGACTTCATTAGTGACAGCATGCCATGATGACCTCATCCACTCAAGCATTTTCTCTCTAGATGGAGCTTCATGCTATCAGCTGGTGTTAACTCACGCTGTTCAGTTGCAAGCTAGTTATCAAAGCATCACAATATTCTGCCTTGAATGGGACATTCTGTGAAACATCAGCAGGCAGGAGTCGCTAGTGCATCCCCTGAATGGCAGCCATGTGTTGTTTTTTTGTCTTTTCTTCAGCTGGACAGATGTGACAATGAAATGTGTACCATATGAGGAGACACTGCATAAAACTGATGCTGCCCCAAACCCTTTCTATCCACAGAAGTGTTAGTTCCTCATTCATCCAGCCATTATCTGACAGCCCCACACCCACACCAGGGAAATTATTTGTGTCTTTGGGCAAACTTCACATTCATTGTTTCTCATGGCCAGCAGTGAGAAGGGGACTGATTTAGGACCAACAGCATCTATAATGCAGTTGCCTGGCATGTCTGCCCAAACTGTGGTTTCAGCCATATCACCAATATCAGCAAGGGGATTTCTTTTTCATTTTGAATCTGATGACTGCTAAACTTCACAAAATCAATTACCTTAGGGGCGCATTCTTTGACAGCCTTTGGCATACAGTGTTTTGGTCGATGGTGAAACCAGCACCATAAAATGTATCTACCCAACCACAACTGGCATGAAATGTTGGGTCCTGTATTATACACACAGTTTTAGGGCAATAGATTTCGAGGTTACTCCATATATGCAAGACACTACCAAGAGATTTAGGATGCAAGATCACTTTCACGCTCTGGATACCATCACTTGTGGCCTCTATCACCAAGTCTGTGCCCATCTTATTGTTCCCCATGGAGCCAGAAGCTGTTAGTTTTTCCTCCAAAAGTGGGAGCTTTTCACAATCCCCACAGCTGTTTTGCATCTATATTTAATGCTGTATGCCTTTCTGTAGGACATCTTAGCTCTCACCTCTCGGCTCTGTTCTGCTTGTACCAACACTCTGACAACAAAGGAGCTTATACAAGTTATACACAAGCAAACAAGCAAACAAACAAAACACAAGCAAACAAAACACAAAATCAAACTTTTGCTTTCATTTTCCTCCTTCTAATTACTCTTACCAGGTTATAAACCCAGCAACTTATCTGGAATGGATATTATTAACTGCAGGTACTGCAGGACACTTTCAGAAGGGCAGTTTTATAAGATTTAGGACACTGTCCTACATGCTGAGCCATTGGAGATCTAAGGGTCAGCTCCAGGCTTCATGGGCAGAAATTGCATGCCTCAAATTGCATATTCAGGAGGAAATATATTATAAGAACTGCCCGCCATTTCCCAACATCCAACAGAAGCACCTCAATTGCAAAGGGTAGTTGGTCCGGAGGTTGGCAGGTGGTTAAGAGGGGAAGTCAGGTGCCCCATCACTCAGTGCTCTCCAACATATCACCTCCACAAACCATATAAAACTATAAACAGGTATCTGCCTCTAGCTCCGAAATCAAACAAAGGCGAGGAGGACACTGCAGAGCAGGACAATGCAGCACAGAAGCTAGCACAACAAAACTCGCTCAAAACAGGAACCAAAACAAAAAGCAAAAAGGAATCCGAAAACTTCTGATCATAGGAGACTCCATGATCGGGGAGTTGATACCTATCTCCAGCCAGGGGTAATGGTCAGATGTCTCCCAGGTACATCAGCATGGAGAGACACTGACTGCATTGCTAAAATTGTACAGGAAGTAGGAGAAAACATTGACATCCTGGTACATAGGGACTAATCGATCTCACCAGCCAGTCAGTTGTGGAGACCAAGGAACATCTGACCAGGCTGGGTGACATCAAATTTCATATTCAAGAGGAAATACATTATAAGAACCACCCACCATTTCCCCAGCATCCAACAGAAAAACCCCGACCACAGAGGGTAGTTGGACCAGGAGGTTGGCAGGTGGTTAGGAGGGGCATCGGTGCCCCATCACTCTCTGCTCTCCAACATATTACCTCAAAAACCACATAAACACTACAAACAGGTATCTGCCTCTATCTCTGAAATCAAACAAAGAGGCAGAAGACACTGCAGAGCACGAATACACTGCGGCACAAGAGCTAGCACAACAAAACTCACCCAAATCAGGATCCAAAACAAAAAGCAAAAGGAAATCCAAAAACTTCTGATCATAGGAGACTCCATGATCTGGGAGTTGATACCTATCTCCAGCCAGGGGTAATGGTCAGATGTCTCCCAGGTACATCAGCATGGAGAGACACTGACCGCATTGCTAAAATTGTTCACAAAGTAGGAGAAAACATTGATGTCCTAGTACACATAGGGACTAATGATTCCAAATGGGGTCAGTTGTGGAGACCAAGGAACACCTGACCAGGCTGGGTGACAAACTATCATCCATTTCATCCGCATCTCCTTCTCTGAGATCCTGCCAGTCTGGGAGAGGGGGGCAGATGGACGGAAGGTCAGAGAAGGGAGATAGGAGAGCTAAACACGTGGCTCAAGGGCTGGTGCCAGGAAAAGGACACAGATTTGTAGGGAACTGACAACAGTTCTGGGAGCGAAAGTTCTTTAAATTTGATGGACTGCATCTGACTAAGGAGGAGTCAGTGCATTGGGCAGAAGTTTGATGTCTTTGCAGAATATTTAAACTAGCAAATGGGGAGAGAGTGCAGCACCCATACGTCCAGTGGGAAAAACCCTCCCCTCAGCTAGTGGTCAAACAGGGATTCAGCATGTTTGCAGTTCATTTGCATCACGGTAAGAAAAAGGTTTGTCTCCCATGACGCACAGGGGTAATGCCAAACCTTACCCAACAACTAACACACTGAAATCTGGCCAATGGAAAATCATGTACACAAATGCTCACAGCCTGGGAAATAAGATCCCAGACCTGCAGGCAATAATGTCAGAGGCTAAACTGGACATAGTAGCAATTAGTGAGACGTGGTTTACTAGTAACCACACTTGGGAGACTTCAGTACCTGACTATGTATTGTTCAGAAGAGACCGAGGTGCAAAAGGGGGAGGAGTGGCCCTGTATGTCAATGAAAATATCAAAGCTACAGAAATTCAGAATACACATAAGGAGCCAGAAGAACTGTGGGTCACCCTGGAAACAGGAAATGGGACAGCCATAAGAACTGGGGTTGTCTACAAGCCCCCAGATCAGGGGAGGACATAGACACATTACTGTTAGAAGATATACAAAACATGATAGCTAAAGGGAGGTTCTGATAATGGGAGACTTCAACATGCCGGATACAGATTGGTCAATACCAGGAGGAACATCTGCCAGAACTAGACACATAGTGGATTCCCTGCAGGGAGGGCCTCAAACAACTGGTACAGCAACCCACAAGAGACAGAGCTATCCTAGATCTAGTACTGACTAACAGGGAAGGGATCACAGATCTCCAGGTAGAAGGTCACCTGGGGCCAGTGACCATCACATGGTATGGTTCAGTTTGGCCACTGCAACTAAATCATCCCATTCCAAGGCAAAAATATGGGACTTCAGAGGAGCTGACTTTGATAAGATGGCCAACAGAGTTAAGCTAGCCCTGGCAAAAGAAACACAGGTGAGGGGTACAGGCAAAGTGGGCAAGCATTAAGGATGCAATACTTGAAGCAACATCCCATTGTGTTAGAGAGAAAAGGAAGTGCAAAAGAAGAAGGAAACCACTTTGGTTCTCAAAAACAGTAGCAGAAAAGGTCAGAGCCAAAAGGCTGGCCTTCAGGAAATATAAGGGAACACAGCGGGATGAAGATAGGGGCATACCAAACTGCCCTGAGGGAAGCAGGGAAGGCAGTAAGGCAGGCAAAGTCCCAAACTGAGGAAACACTAGCACTAACAGAAAAGAAGGTGACAAGACTTTCTATAGATACATTAGTGAAAGGAGAAAGTCCAGAGGGGGTATTGCTAAGCTTAATGGAGAAAAGGAGCATGTGAGGAGGAGGACTCATGTAAAGCATCTATCCTAAATAGATACTTTTGCTCAGTATTTACTGAAGAGAAGGTAGGCAGGGCCCACAGCTCAGCACCATGGACACAGGGGAGGGAGGTGAGCACTACTCCCTTCACAAAAGAAAGGGTCCTACAAGAGCTTGCTAAGCTCAGGGTGGATAAGGCAATGGGACCTGATGGCATACATCCCAGGGTACTTAAGGAGCTAAAGGTGGAACTAGCAGAGCCATTAGCAGAACTGTTTAGTGAGTCTCTGAGCACAGGAGAGGTCCCAGAAGACTGAGAAGGGCTCATGTGATCCCGCTCCACAAGAGTGGTAGCAGGGAGGAGGCAGGAACTACAGACCAGTCAGTCTTACCTCAGTAGTGGGCAAGATTATGGAGGCACTCCTTAAGGAAAGGATAGTGCAACACCTGGAATCCATAGGGCACAAGATCCAAGACAGCATGGGTTTACAAAGGAAGGTCCTGTCAAACTAATCTCATAGATTTCTTTGACTGGGTAACCAGCGTGGTGGACCAAGGGGAGCAGTTGATGTCGCCTACCTTGACTTCAGCAAAGCTTTTGACACTGTTCCACATAGAAGATTGATAAATAAGCTGGGTAGGCTCGGGTGGGTCAGAAGTTGGTCAACTGGGTGGCAAACTGGTTGACGGGCAGAAAACAGAGAGTGGTGGTAAATGGTATACAGTCAGAAGAGATGCAAGTCACAAGTGGGGTACCTCAGGGATCAGTCCTGGGGCCAGTCCTCTTCAACATCTTCATTAGTGACCTTGCAGATGGACTAGAGGTAAGGCTTGTCTGTTTGCAGATGACACCAAGATCTGCAACAGAGTAGATGATCCAGATGGAGTGGGCAGAATGAGAAGAGATCTGGATAAACTAGCAAAATGGTCAGAAGAGTGGCAACTGGGATTTATTGCAAAGAAGTGCAAAATCATGCACATAGGGAAGAGAAACCCTGAAGCCACCTATAGGCTGGGAGGGAGTTGCTAGCAGTCACAAAGGAAGAAAGAGACTTGGGCATTATCATCACTGATGACCTGAAATCATCCAAGCAGACCTCTAAAGCAGTAGGTAAGGCTAGGGGGTGTTAGGGTGTATTAGTAGGGGTATCATAAGTCGTAAGAGGGAGGTAAATCCCTCTTTACAAGACACTGGTTATGCCCCATCTGGAGTACTGCGTGCAGTATTGAGGCCACACCTTCACAAGGACATTAACCAAATTGAGCAGTCCAGAGAAGGCAACCAAAATGGTGCAGGGACTGCATCAGAAATCATATGAGGACAGATTAACAGAGCTCAATATGTATACCCTTGAGCAAAGGAGGGAGAGAGGTGATATGATCGAGGCATTCAAACACCTTAAGGGCATTAACAAGGTGAAAGAGTCCAACATATTTAAATATAAGAAAAATAGCAGGACAAGAGGACACAGCATGAGATTAGAGGGGCCAATTAAGAGGTAATGTGAGGAAATTCTTTTTCACAGAAAGGGTAGTGGATGCATGGAATGGCCTACCTCAAGAAGTGGTGGCTATGAATACGGTGCAGGGCTTCAAACAGGCATGGGATAGGCATAAGGGAGCAATACAAATGAGTATGAATAGATAGGCCACTGACAGAGCAAAAGGCGATGGCACATTTATAAGGTAGAAGGAGAAATGGGCAGACTGGATGGGCCTTGCGGTCCTTATCTGCTGTTAACTTCTATGTTTCTATGTTTCCATGTTTCTATGTTATGTTTCTATGACAAACTATCATCCATTTCATCCGCATCTCCTTCTCTGAGATACAGCCAGTCTGGGAGAGGGAGGCAGATGGACGGAAGGTCAGAGAAGGGAGATGGGGAGCTAAACATGTGGCTGAAGGGCTGGTGCCAGGAAAAAGGATACAAATTTATAGGAACTGACAACAGTTTTGGGAGTGAAAGTTATTTAAATTTGATGGACTGCATCTGACTAAGGAAGGAGTCAGTGCATTGGAGGAGAAGTTTTATTTTTTTTGAAAATCAGCTTTATTCAAGCATTCAAATTCCATAATATTGAACATGTAAAGACATACTATTAACAATTTATTTTAATGCGATGTTATAGATTGAAGACTTTTAAAATTCACCATTCTGTTTAGTCTTTCACAAATATGCATTCTTATATTCCTTTAAAGCCTGTCAGCTACTTACTTATCCAATCTAATTTATCATAACTCAAAACTAATAAACCTTAAAGAAAAAGGAACCTAGTGCCTGGAAAAATGTGTGAGGTTCATGGATTTCTATAAGATATTAAAATAAGATAAAGTTATTTTGATTGCCTTACCATGGGGAGATAGACAAATAGATATTATACATCAGTGTGTCGTGTCTCATTATTCCTAGAAAATGGAAATATCTAGAAAATCAGATAAAAGGGGAAAAAATGAGCTGTTATCTCAGACTCTAAAAGATCAGGATTGTAACTTTTGGTACATATCATGGAGTCAGAAAGCATCCCCAGTAGTCAGTGTCATCAGCAAGAGGGCATTCTAGCTATCAAGATCAAGCACCTATTTATGGAGGGACTTCAAATATTAAGATCCATTATTCTCCAAATCTGAGTTACTGGCTGCCCATACTACCCATGGGCTCCATACTTCCATGAATTTATCAAGTCTAATATGTAATTTGGCTGTTATCTGTTCCATATCACATACTCTATTAGTCCGGTCAACCAAGTCTTGGAAAGATGGTGGGAGTGGCCTCAGTCAACCTGGCAGAGATGCATTTTAATGCTACCACTATAAGACTTAATGCTAGTTTCCTATGGGGCAAAGGTAGCCAAATAATTGTAGGAAGGCCAATCACCCATTCCAAGAACTCATCTGGGATCTCTATTTGTAAAATTTGTTTAGAGGCCAATTGTACTCTGGACCAGAACTCCTGCACAAGGGGACAAGCCCAGAAGATGTGGTAATGTGATCCCATTTCACAGTTACGCCTAACATTGATCTGTGTGGGTAATATGAAATGACTGGTAATTTTCGAGGTATGAAAGAAACAAATTAATATTTTCCAAACAAATTCTCTCCAACCAGGTGAAGAGGTCACCTCCATCCCACTCCCAGATGCCTAATCCAGTCTTTGGTTGCAATATGTGTTTGTGATTCCTTCTCCCATTGTTCTTTTATTCGCTGCAGTGGAATCTCTTCTGTCACTTCTAATTTAGAATAAAGGATAGATATGAGTTTCTTAGATATGGTTCCCATGATAACTCCATATATAAATTCTTCCCAAAGATTTCTTGGTCTATCTAATGCTTTTTGTTATCTTTGTAATAATGAAATGTCTAACCTGCATATATATAAACAGGTCAGAATTAGAAAGGTGGAATTTATCCTCAACTGTTGGAAAGACATACATGCCCCCCACAAACATTAATAAAATCTGCTCAGGTCTTTGGTTTCCCATAATGTATATCCAGAGTCTAATCAAGGAATAAAGTCAGGGCAGTATCTTATTAGGGACAGAGCGCCAGCTTGTTTCTTGAACCCATCAGAGCCAATACACAGTTTAAGGTCTTTATAGAATGTCTCACCCAAGGGTTATGTATATGTTCAACAATACTGATGGACTCTCCCCAAACACCAGTGAAAACAAAGGCTGTGGGAGGCCTCATTTTCTTCGATGTCATACCAACATGGCGTTTCCTGCGTCTAACCTAGGAGCATAATGGGACCATCTGACATGCCAAATAGTACCGATAGAGGTCCAGTAGTCCTTGGTCACCTTTGGACCTATGAAGGGACAAAAATCTCCTTGCAACCCTGGGTCTCTACCTCCCATATGAACTTATCTATTCCTTGTTTTACTTTCCCCAATAGTCAGACGGAATGGGGATGGGCAGTGTAGAAAATTAAAAAGAAAGGGTAACAGATTCATCTTAACTGAATCTATTCGACCAGCTAATGAGAGGTGAGAGGTCCACCTGGCCATGTCACATTGCATTTCATTCCACAGAGCATTGTAATTAGCTTCAAATAATCTACTTTTGGAGGTAGAGACCTGTATCCCTAAATATCTAAGATGATTATTTTTGCCCAGGCATAGGGAATGTGGCCTTAAAAGTCTGAGTAGGTTGTCCACTGAGAATCAATGTTTCAAACTTAGTCATGTTCACCTTATAACCTGAAATAGCAGCAAATTGGTCTAACACCTTGTTTAAGGCTTGCACTGACTATCTGGGTTACTCAGGAAAAACAAAGAGTCGCTCCGATATAGGGCTATTTTCTGTTCTACCCTCCTGTCATTACTCCCTCTATCTCCACAGTCTGCCTGATTCTTGTAGCCAAAGGTTCCAAAAAGATGACAAACAACAGCGGGGACAGGGGCATCCTTGTCTTGTTCCTCTACAAACTGGAAACCTATCTGAATTTATTCCATTGACTCGTTCTTGAGCTTGGGAGAATTATAGAGGCTCAATATTATTTTCTGGAATTTGGGGCCAAATTGAAATTTCTCCATGGATTTTGTAAAAGTACCAATTCACCCTATTGAGTGCCTTTTCTGCATCCATGGAGATGGCCAATTGAATGCCCTCTGTCCCCACTGGTCTGAAATAACATTCAATAACCTTATGATGTTGTCTTGAAGGTATCTGCCTGAAAGAAAACCTGTCTGATTTGGTGTATTATACTATGGATTACCTGCTGCATATGATCAGCTAAGATTCCTAAAGATTTTCGAATCCACATTCAGTAAGGAGATTGGTCTATAGGAACTACAGATCTCTGGATCCTTCCCTTGCTTATATATTATGGAAATTTGGGCATAACACCAGAGTCTGGAATTTCCCACCTCCTGAATATGTATAATAACAAGACAGTAAAAGGGAGCTATTTCTGGCAAAAATATTTTATAGAACTCTGCTGGAATTCCATCTAACCCAAGGGATTTGCCCTGCCTCAACTCCCTAATCTTTGCAGTGACCTCTTGGAGTGTGATAAGGGTCTCCAGAAAATTCTGAGCCTCCAGAGACAACTGAGGCATAACCAATGAGGACAGAACTCCTCTACTTTACATCCATCAGCATCTTCCAAAGGGGTCTGGCTGTATAAAATTTCATAGTAATTGGCAAATGTTTGAGCAATTTGGACGGAGGAAGTAGCCAAAACATTACCCAGACTTGGGTCTTGTATTTTTAAGACAGCTCTTTTCTTAATTTGTTTTCTTAAAGCAAAAGCTAAAAGTTTTCCTGCTCTGTTTCCTGCTTTGTAGTATTTGTGATTAACTCTTCTCAGGAATTTTCTGTCTGTTGCTCTAGTAAGTGTTCGAGGATGTTTTCCTTTTTAACCATTCTGCTTTATCTATAGGCTTTAAACTTAGTTTGTGTCTAAATTATGCCTCCTCAAGTCCACCTCCAGCTTTTTCTGTAGTGCTAATTTCTATTTTTACCCTGGAACTGAAAGATATTACATGGCCTCTCAGTGAGGATTTCAAAGTATCCCAGAGAAGGGAAGGAGAGATGTCCCTAAGCGTATTCAGTGGCCAGGAATTCCTTAATATGATTTAAAACACTTTTCTTGAACCCGACCGAGTTCAGGAGTCCCACATTCAGCCTCAATTTGAATTTCTCAATGTAGGCATTTTTGAATCTGTAAGGATACGGGGCATGGTCTGACCACATCATTGGATGTATGCAACAGGCCTGTATGTAGGCACTCCTCTCAGCAGGGAGAAAAAACATATTAAGCCGAGAACAGGAGTTGTGTCTCGGAAAAGAATGAAAAATCAGATTCTGCTGGGTGGCAATGTCTCCAGGTCTCAAGAAACCCGATTCTTCTGTTATTCTTTAAGGAAGGCATCATCCCCAGCCCTGACCTAGCTCCAACTCTCTGCCTATCTACTGTAGTACTGACATCACCCTATTAAAATCTCCCCAATTATGTATAGTGAATCTGTCTCTGTGGCTGCTTCTAAGATTAAGGTACAGAGAAAGGAATGATTATTTTTCCTCATTTGGGGCATACAGATTCAGGAAAACACAGGGTATGCCATAATAGTAAGCTTTTAATTTCACAAAGTGACCAACCAGGTCCCTATCTGAGTCCACTGTCTTTATTGGGGTCACTTCTAACTAGTATTACCATTCCCCTACAGTGAGGGTGAACTTTCCAAGTGGCCACGGACTTCTCCCACCCAGGACCGCTTTTAATTTAGCATGTTCTTGTTCTGTTAAATGAGACTCTGTATGTATGCAAGGTCCACTTTATGATTCCCCAGTTCTCGTAACTCACAAGCTCTTTTAATGAGGCTACTTAAGCCCTGAACATTGTATGTAATCAGCTTTAAATCCATCTCTCATGATATATCTATCCCATTTCCTGTCCATCAGCCCATTCCTCCCCCAAACCTCTCACCTTCCCTCCCAAAAACTGGGTTAGGTAGAGCTTGCATACTGTTCCGGCACAAACAAACATCCCAAATCGAAATAACAAGTAACAATAACATTTAACCAGAACCAACACTGAACTCCTTTCAAAAGTGCCACCTTCACCCTCCCAACAGAGATCTCCATTTGGGAAGGAAAGTACAGCTATTTACAGCTGTACCAAACTGAGATCAGTTTGGTCTCAGAAGTAGGTGTATCATCAGCAAGGCATAGTAGAGATCCCCAATTAACACAGAGAAAGGGAGAAAAACGACAAAAGAAAGTAAAAGGGAAAAAACAGGATCACCCCCCGAAATGTCGCAATGTATATCTTCGGGCAATTTTGATTTAAGGAATACTATTTTGTGTTAGTACAGAGTAGATGCAAAACTAGTTTGTTTACTGGCTCCTTTTGTAATTAGATGAGCCGCTTCAAACCTATGAAGGGTTTCCTTTGATCCAATAAGCAATAGCATCATATACCATGATACTAGTTATTAAGGAGAGTTCAGATGTGTATAACCCCAAATTTAGATGAGTTACATTCTGTTGAGTCTGCCTCATCTTCTGTCGCACCCTCCTAGAGGATTTCAGGTGTCTGGTGTTTTACGTGCGCTTTCTGTGGAGTCGGCCTTCAGCATGGCCTCATCTTCCCTAGACTTTCAAGGAGAAAGAACAGGTAACGCACTGCTTCCCTGGCTGAATCTAAGTGCTCTAGAGATCCGACATCTTCAGTTTGGCATGTTTGTAGACCTTTATTTGCTTCGAGTTTCAAACAGTGTACCAGCGATGGTATTCCAACTCCTTGATTGCTTTAGCATCCAGAAAGGTGTCCATGAAAATGTCCCATTGTTTTAGAGAAGATGCTGCCTCAGAAATAGCTGGGAATGAGTGTGTCCCTGAATCGGTAGTAATTTTAGAGTCGCAGGGTAATCCAACGTCGCTTAACATCCTCGCCCACAGCAACTTGAGAACGGGAACATCTTTTCTGCCTATCCATTGTAATGGGGCATAATCATGTTTGAAAACAAGCATGTATCACCAAATAGTATTTCTTTTTGCCCACGCTTTGTATAGGATGTCTTGCTTTGTTCTATAATCTAAGAAAGCGAGTATCACCGATCTAGGCCTCGCTGCCAGATCTGAAGGATGAGAGCCTAGAGATCTGTGAGCTCAAATCATATTAAGGCTGTAGTTCTCCTCTAAGGACAGCAGCTCTTTGATCAGGCCTTCCATGTATTTGATCATGTTCCTGATTCAGTCTGCTCTGGGAGCCCATGTATCTGGATATTGGCTCTCCGAGACCGATTTTTAGGTCCTCGATTTTTGTTGCAGCCAAACCCTCGATCATGAAGGTGGAGTATAGCTCCATTATGTAGGTCCACAGATTTAGAGATATCCATGGTATGAGCTTCAATATCCACAATTTTTGCTCCTGTGATTTTTGTTCTTTTTGACTTCTGAGAGATCCCCTGTATTTTCGTGAGGGTATCCCCAGTCTTTTAGTTCCTCATAGAGCTTTTTGAAGTAATTGTGAATGCTGCTCTTCAGCCAAGCTGGTTTCTGATGCAGAGCTGGAGCTCGAGAAATCGAGCACCAGGGGAACCTGAGGCCCAAAGGTGACGCTTGGTTCGGGTGTTCATTTTCAGTAGGTATCGCTGTTTCTGCCAGATTTTCTTTATGCCGCTGCCTTGTAGTAGTCATCATTTCCTCTAATTTTCATTGCTTAAGTTTGGATGCCAGTTTTAATTGTAATTGAGGGGAAAATCAAGGCGACAACCTGGGAGCTTGTGAGATCTCAAACCTCCATGCCTGCCGACATCACCAGAACCCCGGGAGAGAAGTTTGATATCTTTGCAGAATATTTAAACTAGCAAATGGGGAGAGGGTACAGCACCTGATACGCTGAATGGGAAAACACCTCTCCCCTCAGCTAGTGGTCAAACAGGAGTTCAGCATGTTTATAGTTCATTTGCATCACCAGGTAAGGAAGAAAGTCCAGCTCCCATACAATGCACAGAGGAAACACCAGACCTTGCCCAACAACTAACATACTGAAATCTGGCCAATGGAAAATCATGTAACAATGCTTGCAGTCTGGGAAACAAGATCCCAGACCTGCAGCCAATAATGACAGAGGCTAAACTGGACATAGTAGCCATTAGCTAGACATGGTTTACCAGTAATCACACTTGGGAGACTTCAGTACCTGGCTATGTACTGTTTAGAAGAGACTGAAGAGCATAAAGGAGGGTGGAGTGGCCCTTTATGTCAATGAAAATATCAAAGCTACAGAAATTCATAATCCACACAAGGAACCAGAAGAACTGAGGGTCACCCTGGAAACAGAAAATGGGACAGTCATACAAACTGGGATTGTCTACAGGCCTCCAGACCAGGAGGAGGACATAGACACATTACTGTTAGAAGATTTACAAAACATGACAGCTAAAGGAGAAGTTCTGATAATGGAGACTTCAACATGCCAGATACAGACTGGTCAATACCAGCAGGAGCATCTGCCAGAACTAGACACAAAGTGGATTCCTGCAGGGGAGGGCCTTAAACAACTGGTACAACAACCCCAAAAAGACAGGGCTATTTTAGATCTAGTACTGACTAATAGGAAATACAAGAAGAAAAAGGAATAGCACCCACACAGCAGCAGCAGGAACCACACTGGCTTGTTTTAATATAAATGTCATAAAGTACACAAAATGGCTTGCAAAACATCATTTCAGTTTCTTTGGCATAGAATTGCTCACTTTAGGACCTAGAGGAGGTGATTTGAACAAAAAATAGGGCAGAGAGAAAGTTTCTGGATCTTCACATTAGAGCACACTCCAGAAAGGGCTAAATGAAAACATTGATCGCTCAGCTTTCCTACAAAAATATAGATGCTAATGAAACAATAGCATTTGATTCTCACTTTATTAAAATTATGCCTTCTACTGCTGTAAAATTATGAAAAGTACTTGGTCAATCCAAATCATTGCCTTGTGTCTATGGAAGAATTTTTATAGCTAAATCTGTGAACAGGACTTAATATTGATAAGGGTGTAAGTTTAGCATTGTTTTATTATATAATATGTTCTCAAACGTGACACATGACAATTATTGATTCATATGGAATGACCAAGTTTTTATTGGGTTGAATACATGTGCAATAAAGTATTTAAATGGATTAAGGGATTAAATGCACCATTTGTTATATAATTTTATTAGGATATGAAATGGTTAATTATTAGTGAAAAATCACTTAAATTATTGATTTGTTTGTTTGAGTCACATGTGAGCCTCTGATGTGTACTTAATGGCACTTGTAAAACATTTTCACTCTGATGAAGCCTGGCAGTGGTCCAGGAGAAATGTTAGCCTCTTTTTAATCACCGTTGTATATTTTGCACATCTGCATTTATATTAAAACAAGCGTTTTTCTAAAACAACGTCAGTGTGGTTCCTGCTGCTGCTGTGTGGGTGCTATTCCTTTTTCTTTTGTATTTGTGACTATTTGAATTGCAGCACCACACTTTTCCTGGTGCTCCTGAGACTTGCTTTTTCACTAATAGGAAAGGATCACAGATCTCCAGGTAGAAGGTCACCTGGGGGCCAGTGACCATCACATGGTAGGGTTCAGTTTGGCCACTAGAACTAAATCATCCCATTCCAAGGCAAAATATGGGACTTCAGAGGAGCTGACTTTGATAAGATGGCCAACAGTGTTAAGTTAGCCCTGGCAAAAGAAATACAGGCGAGGGTACAGGCACAGTGGGCAAGCATTAAGGATGCAATACTTGAAGCAACATCCCAATGTGTTAGAGAGAAAAGGAAGTGCAAAAGAAGAAGGAAACCACTTTGGTTCTCAAAAACAGTAGCAGAAAAGGTCAGAGCCAAAAGGCTGACCTTCAGGAAATATAAGGAACACAGCGGGATGAAGATAGGGATCATACTCTCAACTGTCCCTGATTTTCAGGGACATCCCTAATTTTGCCTCAAAATTTTACTCTGTCCCTCCTAAAATTGTGTTTCTGTGACCAAACAGTGGAGATTATAAGCACAAAATAATGTAAAACATTAAAGTTATAAACATGTTCTTCCTTAGAAAATGCATTTTACACTAAACCTTTTATTCTACCAGCTTCCTGAGTGACAATCTTCAATTTTGAAGAAGTGTCCTGATTTTGGTCCTTTGTCCCTGATTTTTAAGCTTTGTCCCTGATTTATGAGGCAGGAGGTTGAGAGGTATGATAGGGATGTACCAAACTTCCTAAGGGAAGCAGGGAAGGCAGTAAGGCAGGCAAAGGCCCAAACCAAGGAAACTCTAGCACAAACAGTAGAAGAAGTGACAAGACTTTCTATAGATACATTAGTGAAAGGAGAAAGTCCAGAGGGGTATTGCTAAGATCAAAGGGATAAGCGTGTGGAGGAAGAGGACCATGTAAAAGCATCTATCCTGAATAGATACTTCTGCTCAGTATTTACTGAAGAGAAGGTAGGGCAGGGCCCACAGCTCAACACCATGGACACGGGGAGGGAGGTACACTAGTCCCTTCACAAAAGAAAGGGTCCTACAAGAGCTCAATAAGCTCAGGGTGGACAAGGCAATGGGACCTGATGGCATACATCCCAGGGTACTAAAGGAGCTAAGGTGGAACTAGTAGAGCCGTTATCAGAACTGTTTAGTGAGTCTCTGAGCACAGGAGAGGTCCCAGAAGACTGGAGAAGGGCTCATGTGATCCTGCTCCACAAGACTGCTAGCAGGGAGGAGGCAGGGAACTACAGACCAGTCAGTCTTACCTCAGTAGTGGGCAAGATTATGGAGGCACTCCTTAAGGAAAGAATAGTGCAACACCTGGAATCCATAGGAGCACAGGATCCAAGACAGCATGGGTTTACAACAGGAAGGTCCTGTTAAACTAATCTCATAGATTTCTTGACTGGGTAACCAGAGTGGTGGACCAAGGGAAGCAGTTGATGTCGCCTACCTTGACTTCAGCAAAGCTTTCGATACTGTTCCACATAGAAGATTGATTAGTAAGCTGGGTAAGCTCGGTGGGTCAGAAGTTGATCAACTGGGTGGCAAACTGGTTGACAGGCAGAAAACAGAGAGTGGTGGTAAAGGTATGCAGTCAGAAGACATGCAAGTCACAAGTGGGGTACCTCAGGGATCAGTTCTGGGGCCAGTGCTCTTCAATATCTTCATCAGTGACATTGCAGATGGACTGGCAGGTTAAGGTTTGTCAGTTTTCAGATGACACCAAGATCTGCAACAGAAAAGATGATTCAGATGGGGTGGACAGAATGAGAAGAGATCTGAATAAACTGGCAACATGGTCAGAAGAGTGGCAACTGGGGATTAATACAAAGAAGTGCAAGATCATGCACATAGGGAAGAGAAACCCTGAAGCCACCTATAGGCTGGGAGGGTGTTGCTGGCAGTCACAAGGAAAAAAGAGACTTGGGCATCATCATCAAAGATGATCTGAAATCATCCAAGCAGACCACTAAAGCAGTAGGTAAGGCTAGGGGGATGTTGGGGTGTAGTAGGGGTATCACAAGTCATAAGAGGGAGATAATAACCTCTTTACAAGACACTTGTTAGGCCCCATCTAGAGTACTATGTGCAGTACTGGAGGTCACACCTTCACAAGGACATTAACCAAATTGAGGCAGTCTAGAGAAGGGCAACCAAAATGGTGCAGGGACTGCATCAGAAATCATATGAGGACAGATTAACAGAGCTCAATATGTAACCCTAGAGCAAAGGAGGAGAGAGGTGATATGATCGAAACATTCAAACACCTTAAGGGCATTAACAAAGTGAAAGAGTCTAACATGTTTCAATATAAGAAAAACAGCAGGACAAGAGGACACAGCAGGAGATTAGAGGAAGCCGATTAAGGGGTAATGTGAGAAGTCCTTTTCACAGAAAGGGTGGTAGATGCATGGAACAGCCTACCTCAGAAAGTGGTGGATATGAATACAATGCAGGGCTTCAAACAGGCATGGATAGGCATAAGGAAGCAATACAGATGAGTATGAAAAGATAGGCCATTGACAGAGCAAAGGCAGATAGCACATTCATAAGGTAGAAAAGAAATGGGCAGACTGGATGGGCCTTGCGGTCCTTATCTGCCATCAACTTCTATGTTTCTATGTTTCTAGGGTACCTTAAGCATTAGAAAGAGGGATAGGGCAGACTGGATGGGCCACAAGGCCCTTATCTGCCGATAACATTTGTGTATCTATGTAAGCCGACAGTCACTGACATTTAGTGACAGCTGACAGTTCTTTTAAACTCACCTGATTAATTACAGTACAAATGAAGATAACATTTTAAAATCCCTTAACACTGTAATTATGGTGTAACTACCCTGTAACTACATTGCAATTGCATCCTAGTTACATAAAGCAAACTCAACTACAGTGTAATTACCCTGCTGCATGTAATTAATGATTACCTTCCGCACTTACATTAACTCTGACACTTAAAGTGTGACCCAATTGAATAACTGATTAAAAGTTAGCCTCAGTTATAAGCCACCTCCTATAATAACTGTGGTAGAAATTTGTAGCCTATTGTAAGCTACAGCTTATAATTGAAGATATATGGTATGTCCAATCTCTTTTCATAGCTCTTGTCTTCTAAGCCACTTATCACCCAGGTAGTCCTCTGCTTGATCTTATTGAACCTCTTCTGTATTGTAGTAATCAGAACTGGACGTGCAGTAACACTCCAAGGGTAGTCAAACCAAGGCCTTGTATGGGAGAAGGATCACTTTTCTTGACCTGCTCCTTACACCCTCCCTAATTCATCCAAGCTTTGTGTTTGCATTCTTGGACTGTGAAAGCACATTGTCTGTCTGGCTTCAGCTGACTGCCCACAACACAATTACCCCTAGATCATTTCCCTTGGTTGTGTTGTCCATTGTTGCATTACATTGGGTATATGTGTGACCTAGATTTCTCACTCTTTGGTGCAGTACTTCATTTTACCTCATTAAATCTAAGCCCCAGTCTATCTGCCCATGCTCCCTAATGTGTGCAGATTTCCTTATAGTGGGTCCCTTCCTCTATTGCTTCCACCGTCTTACCCATTTAATGTCATCTGCAAATGTCAGCAGCCTGCTATTCTTTCTCTCTGGGTCATTAATAAATATGTTAAAGAGCAACTGATCTATGACTGATCCCTGAAGTACTCCAATCAGCAAATCCTCCACTCTGAATGGCAGTCATCCAGAAACACCATTCTCTGCTTCCTACCTATCACCCAGTTTGCTATCAACCTCCTGCAATTTTGTGAAGTCCATATTGTGCTAATTTCTCCATGAGTTACCATGTGGTACAGTGTCTAAAGCCTAATGAAGTATAGCTAGACTGCATCCACTGCATGGCTCCTATCTACCCCAGAGTTACCTCCTGCAAGAAAGAACTACTGTATATTGTGTGCTGGAGAACAGCCCTTTCCATCCATATGCAGAGCAACTTTTAGGATTGAATCAAACACTTTGCACAGTACCGAGGTAAGTCTCAAGGATCTGACCTGGGTTTGACCCTGAATCCTTCTCAACAGGTAGATGACAGTGACTGTTTTTCAGTCCTCTGGTGTGATTCTGTCTGCAAGGAACCCTCAAAAACATCAGAAAGGGACCAGCCAGAACCCTTTTAATTCCACTATTACGCTTGGGTGGATATCAACTGGCGCCCAATGATTTTACTGGGTGTTTTCTTTTTTTTTAACTCTTTAACTTTGCCAGGTATTGTGTTCTCCTTCTGTCATTGTCATCCTGGAACCTCTTCCATTAGGGAGTGCTCTCTGTCTGGGACACCAGCCTCTTGGATTAAGTGGGAGCTTCCTCCTTCCTAGTAGAGCCCAGCTCAGAAAGAAGTCCAGACCAGGAGTATTCACTAGTGAGAAAGATGGAGCTTTGCTTCATGTTTGGGTGGATCAAGTCTGCAGTCAAAAATGTAAGATACCATCTGTCCTATGTCCACCACTTTTTCCATTTTTATCACATCTAGTGGAATGGAGAGTGAATGTTTATCCATATCAGAGTCCTGGAATGCCACCTTCTCCCTTACCTTGAAACCTTCCTTACTGCATGCTCCCTGTGGCTGAAAGTGGATTTATCACAGCAGTATGGTCCCCAGAGGAGTAGAGTGTTTATTGCATACTTAGATTTCCTCTAACTGACCCATAAAGAAAAGAATAGTCTGTTGCCAGATTGTTCCTTGTACAAAAAGATGAACAAAATAGGTGATTTGATACCTTTTATTGGACCAAGAAGAGATTCACAGAATGTTTTAAGCTTTTGAACTGACACTGAATTGTTCATCAGAAAATGGCAGTTAAACAAAGAAATAACTTTTAGTAAATGGGGCAGAATTGGTATAACAGTGACAGAAAACAAAGATATGTCTGTATAAGTTTGAAAGCATAAAATATTCTGTGCATCTCCTGTTGGTCCAATAAAAGGTATAACATCACCCATTTTGTTCATCTTTTTCACCCATAATGACAAATTCAACCAGGTAGCCAGAAAAAACAAGCAGCACTCACCACTGCTGCACTACTTTAATTTTCCAAGTGCCCTGAAAAAGTGCCACTAGCTCTCAGTAGAGAGGTGACATTTGAATGTGAGACTTTTCCTCACTCACAGGTGATATTACAATAACTGTCTAAATCACAATGACTCAGACATCTTTCCTTTTAGGGCTGCAGTGGGCGGAGCCCTGCAAACCTCTTGCTTTGAGAAAAGGACTAACCGCATTCCTTGCAACTGTACAACATGTTGGAGTGGCCCCACAGTTGCCTCCACCTCCATGGAGCACTCTGCTTGTTGTTCCCAGTGGCACTGCACTGTTTATCTGCTGATTGCAACACTGGAGGATTGAGGCACCCCAGTGTCACTCTTAGTTTCTGGGAGAAAGGAGTAGCGGGTGCTGAGAGGGAGGGTCAGATGGGGGATATGTATAATTTAAAAGAAGAAAACAGTGGGTCACGGTGGAACACAGCACTACACCATGTCCAAATGTCTGCCGACTCTACCATGCATGTGCTAGTAGTCACGCATGTGCAGTAGAGTGCAGCAGCAGCCATCTTGGATACAGAGGGAGGTGCTTTGTTCTGCTGTGACCTACCAATTTTATTTCTTTAAACTATACATTTCCCACCCCAATCCCCAGAAACATGAGAGACACTAGAGTGCCCAATCCCCTGGGTCATAATCGGACCCCACCATTTTTAAATTCAATTTAAATATTGCCCCACCTGACCCTCCATATGAGCATCCCCACAGAAACAACATAACAGTGACACTGGGGTGCCCAATCCTCCAGTATTGCAATCACACTTTTTGTGACCCCACCCATCCACTACCATACATGAGTGGTTGTTTTATTTTATTTTTCAATCCACACCTGACCCTCCCACTCAGCACCCACAACCTCCCTCCAAGAAACATAATACTGGCAAGGGGAGTGTCCAACCTCAGTGCAGGATTCCTCTGCTTTTGTTATACCTGTAAAAATAAAACTGTTCATCAATGTCTTCTGCAGCAGTTAAACTGCCCCACCGACCCTCCCACTCAGCACCCACCACCCCACACACCCCTAAGCCCTTACTTATCCATGGGGATCCAGCACTGTAATCCTTTCTGGACAGCAGACACATCTTCACTCTTCAAAGTCAGACTGTGAACTGAAGAAACGTGTATGCAGTTCTGTGTATTTCAATGGGGTTTTGAACTTGGTGCCATAACTTGGGCATGTTTGCATATTTTTGGCCTCCAATTTCAACATGCCTTCTTTGAGACCCTACCTCATGAACAATTGAACTGTCATTAAACAGATCTGTCCTGAAAAGTGATTTTGCGGTCTCTGTATGAAAGCACCTTTCAGGCTGGAGCTGAAAACTTTCTCTGACCTTGTTTATGAGGTGGGGTCATAAAAGGCTATGTTGAAAATCTGGTGTAAAATATTAAAAACAACAATGCTATGAGCCTACATTGAATTTTGCAAAAGCAGACTTGTAACATTGGTGATTTGCAATATTTTTCTCCCAAATTCATAACATAGCTAGCCATATCTTTATAACATCTCATGAGCATATGACAGTTGTCATTTTTCAAATCCAGGCCAAAATACTTTTACATCCCAAAAGGTGAATTCATGATCCTGCATGAAATCACCTTTTGGGAGGAGATGAAAATTTTTCTGCCTTTGTTCATTAGGGCGTGGAGTAGTAAGAAGGCTATGTTGAAAATTTGGCATAAAATATATATAAAATAAATAAATAAATAAAGTTATGAGCCTATGTTGAATTTTGTGAATGCAGGCTCATAACATTGGTAATTTTAAATATTTTACCCCAGATTTACAACATAGTCATATCTTTACAGCACCTCATAAATGTGACAACTGCCATTTTTAAATCCTGGGCAAAATGTTTTTCAGATCCTGAAAGGTGATTTCAGGGTCCTGCAAAAAATCACCTTTTAGTAGGAGTTGAAAATGTTCTCTGCCCTTGTTCATGAGGCAGGGTCATAAGAAGACTATGTTGAAAATTTGGTGTAAAAGTATTAAAACAACAATGTTACTGAGCCTACATTGAATTTTGTGAATGCAGGCACATAACTCTGGTAATTTTCATTATTTTAACCCAAATTTGCAACATAGCCATTTCTCTACAGCACCTCATGACTGTGACAACTGTCATTTTTCAGCTCTGGCAAAAATGTGTTTTGCATCCTGAAAGGCGATTTCTCTGTCCTGTGCGAAATCGCCTTCGGGCAGGAGTTGAACATTTCCACTGCCCTTCTTCATGGGGCAGGGCCATTACAAGGTTATGTTGAAAATTTGGTGTACAAATATTACGAAACAAAACTTTATGAGCCTACATTACATTTTGCTAATGCATGCTCGTAACTTTGGTAATTTTCAATATTTTCACCCTAAATTCCTCCATGCAGCCCTATCAGCTCTGGCCAAAGTTTGTTATTAGAGTCAGAAACTGTGAGCAAAGCTTAAGTGTGGCACAAAATAACAGCTACACTTTACTCTTAAGGTTAATGGCCCTGAATAAAAGCTGGCACCTGATCATGATGGCCAAGTAATAAGCTACTGTAGCAGGTCTCTACATATGGAAAATCTTTCAAGCAACTTTGAAGCCTGAAAGAGACAGAGCCGAAGACAAGCAGTACAGCAAGGCTTTAAAAATAGCTTTGCTGCAGCATTCTAGAGAATCATTCTATTAATCATAATTTGAAATAAACAGAGGTCCTTGCAGACAGTCTAAACATTAAGCCTGTCTGGAAGCACATTGTTTGCTGAGTGAAGCCTTCATGATAGTGGCTACACTGGATATTTACTTCCTTTAGTTACATACGCTAGACTGAAAGTGTTTAGAAAATGGGTTGACATTTTCTGGCCTCTGATTGGCTGAGATCCCTGGTAAGGGTGTATTTATGTGCCAACAAGACGGGAAATTAAGAAGTACCTGCCAAGTGTGCCACATAGCACAAAGGTAAATCATTGTGCCCATAATTTGAAACATCCTAATATAAGCCTTTTTTTTTTCTTACTTTAGTGAGGAGGACTCCTCCCACCACACACACACACAACAAAACCGCAACTTGTGCCTCTTTTATACATAGTCTGGCACTTTTAGCAATTGTTTCTACTAAGCATGGAAAAAGAACAGTTTTTCTTTAAATTCATAGCACCAGCACAGTCGTGATGCTGAGTGCTAGTCACACATGCAGCTTCAATTTCCTCAGTTGTAGACCTGCTCACCAAAAGAAAGAAAATAATCTTCACAATTTTTTTTAATGAATAAAAGTCAGTTTATCAGTAGCACAGCTATTGCTTGCAAATCTATTAGGCGCCATGCCCGATGGTGTACTTTCAATAATGATCCAACCGCAGTCTCCCACTCAGTTGTGCACTAATGAATGTCATTCCCAACCACTGTAATAAATAAAACAGAAAACTGGAGCACCAGCAAGGTGTGGGGGGAATGACAGTTGAACAAGCAGGGCAAGGGCTAAGCAGGCAATCCACAGAAGAGGAAACTTGAAACATTGCAGTGCCTCTACTGGCAAATACTAGTAGAGGGACTACTTTTTTATTTAACTCTCTTTATCACCTTGGCCCCAAACTCTCTCTCTAGTGTGGGCACTCGACAGCACCTCCATCCCATCCTGCTGTAGGCTTAGTCCTGCCATCCAGTAACCCTAACTCCACTGCCACTCAGCCGGTACCTGATTCCCGTTTTAAGTCCCCGGGGTGGGACTGTCCTTCCTCCTGGATGACCTTTCTGGAAATCTGGTCAGGTAGCACGGAGGCAGCTGTCGCACTCGGCGTTGGATGTGGGGTGGTCCCTAGCCCCACCTTTACCTACTAGAGCCAAGGGTGTGTTTCATGTTGTTTTCCCAGAACTCAGACATGCAATGACATCCAGCTCGGCATCGTGCTCCTGTGCACACCGAAGATGTCCGCCACAGCTCTTCCATTTTGGCTGCAACCACTTATTGCTGTGAAACCCCAGCTGCCGCTAGAGGCCACCAGTGCAGCAGCTTGTGCTGACCCCTCCCGGAAAGGAGAGCCATCTCTGGGACACTAAATACTTTCCTGTCCCTGCCGACCTCAATGACCCATGCACATTCCGACCATGGGTCACAGCGTGGCATGAGGTGGCATCCAGCACTCAACCTCAGCACCAGCGGCCAAGTAGAGGACTACTTTACAAAATACATACACTTTAAATTCATTTGTACTAGTTTTTGTAATTAAAAAATTGTTTGAGTCTTACATGAAAATGCTACGTGTAACCTGTTTTCTAAGCAAAAAATATCATCTGGGGTGGGTGGTATGGGCTATACCGAACTTCCAGGGTTATAACGCCCTCTGCCTGCAGCATTGAGCCCTCATTACACCATAGGTGTTCGGTATAGCCAATACCACCCACCCTGTTGGGTATTATTGCTTGCATATATCATAGTACCAACAGGAGCATATCCAGGATTTAGGAACTGGGAGTTTCTAATAAAAAATCACATTATTATGGGCAATTAATCTAAACAATTTGACATCAGCTGAAACTCATCGGGGAGTGGCTGGAGGCTAAAGATTCCCAAATACAGGACAAAGCAGGACATTGGGCTTCCCAGCCCAGCAATGCATAAATCACATGTACTATGCTGTACTGTAACCCAGGTTTGTTGTGGATTGGACCCCAAAGTAAATTTTGTTTAGTTAAGCAAGGGCACCTTACCGCTTTCTCCTTGATGCCCCCTTCAAAATACTTCAGTGCCAACTTTATGCAGAGATATGTTGGAACATAAAATGTGCATATACTGATCTTTATATACAGCTGCCAAAAGGAAGCATTTCTGGAATACCTACTGGAGAATATTAGTAAAAGAAGAGGAAGGAAAGGCTAAAATCCTCAATGGGTGTGGAGTATACTGTCTCAAACTGTAAACTGGAAGTGAGACAGTCCCCATATACTATTAAGAGCAACCCTATGGAACTCAATCCCTGCATCCTGAGACAGGGAGACAGGAAGAGGAATATTATTAGCCTGGGAAAATCAAAACAGGCTTAAACCTTTACTTTGCTGCCAGGGCTAAGTATAATCTAGATTATGTCACTCAAAGTAGGGACCGATTAAACAGCTGAAAAATGTAAACCCTGGTTTTTACACTTGGAAGAGTACAAAGTAATTTAATGAAGTCATTCCAATCTAACTTGTAGTGAATTAATATTAATGGAAAGATACTGTCTGATGAACTAATTATATAATACATGTGCATATTGTATACTATGGGTTATATTTATCAGTTAAATTTCTTTAGAGCAATGTATAATTTGTATGTCCTGTTGTATATATGTTATTTGTTTTAATCTCTAGACTGCTATTGCAGCCTTACAAAGCAACAATGGGATCTCACTGAAAATGAGGTACGGCTCAAATTAGTTTTGTATCCCTGTTCATATATTTTGAATAAAATTTTACTGCAACTACTACTACTACTCATTTATGACTGACATATTTATTTCCTGGCTGTCTCTGCACCACTTACTTTGTTATTATAATTTGTATGACTATCCCTATTTTCTTGGTAATATTTTTGTAAATGTTGTCTTCTGCTCCTTTCAGGAATCTCCTTTGCTGTACATTTCGGCTATCATTTTAATGTTTACATAATCCCCCATCCTTGGGTCATACATCAAAATTAGTTCCAGCTCAGTATGCTGCTCTTGATCAACAAATCTTGTCAAGAGTACAGGGTTCTTTAGTGGGTGGCACCTGGCTATATAACTGGCTTAAAATGTAAGATGGTCTTGGCCTAAGCGCCTCATTGTGAAGGAGCACACTTCTGTCAGAGGTTTGCTAAGAGGCTATGCACTATGGTGCTGGAATCGCATAGACTGGTTGTTCTAGACCATTTCAATGCCTGGGTGGATGACCACTCAGATACCTTACCATCTATACTCTCCAACTCATGGATGGATTGGGGTTTAAGCAAGTGTTTTCTTCAGCTGTGCATGCAAGGGCCATTCACTGGATGTGGTGTTATCATCAGTTATGAAGGCTGAAAACCTCTTAGTATATTATGTTGTTTGGCCTGACCATTGCACCTTCCACTTCTGTACTGGGACACCATTTAAGCCACCTCTGACTGTGGGTAATCAATCATGCTTTGCACAGTTACTATGGCAGTAGTGTGAGTATGTGTGGTGTCTCATATAAATACAATGCACACACTTGTTTGACGTCATTCCAGTCACCGAGAAAGAGACTTAGAGGTACCATCTGACCATGTGGGTTAGCACTGGAGTGGGAACCCGAGAACAGGTCTAGAGTCTGGAGTTGGGAGCTCGGGGAATTGTGACTGAGGCTGGTAAGTAAACAAAAAATAAAGCTGTGCGTGTGTGCATGCATGCATGTGTTTACTGTATGTGTATGAAGGGGAGAGTAAGCTGATCTGCAGTTAGCTAAACCAGTGTAGCCAGGACAATAGCTAAACAAGAAGAGATAGAACCTATAATAAATAAAATAATAAAAGTTAAAATAAAATACAATAATTAAGCAGAAGGAAAGGAACAACAGGTTTCCATATTCTATCTTGGTAGGGATAAGTCTAACCCTACATAGATACATAGACAGTGTCGGCAGATAAGGGCCTATGGCCCACCCAGTCTGCCCATTTGAGCTTGTAAGTTCAGTTTGTTTTCCTAGAAGTCTGTTGCCCTTACCCTGACCTCCAGAATTCCTTTATGTCTATCCCATGCATTCGTAAATCCTGTGATTGTTTCAGCCCCACCACTTCCTCTGGCAGGGTGTTCCACTTGTCCACCACCTGTTCTGTGAAGAAATTCTTTCTCATGTTTCCTCTGAATCGTCCTCCCTCCAACTTCATCCCATGCCCTCTAGTTCTGGAACATCTTTTTGCTTAAAATAGTGTTTTCCTGCACCCTGTTCCTCCCTGTAAGATACTTGTATGTTTCTATCATATCCCCTCTCTCCTCCTCTCCTCCAGGGGTACATGTTCAGTTCCTTCAACCTGTCTTCATAGGACTTGTGATGCAATCCATGCACCATCTTTGTTGCCCTCCTCTGAACCTTCTCTACCCTATCTATGTCCTTACGTAGGTATGGTCTCCAGAACTGTACACTGTACTCCAGGTGGGGCCTCACTAGTGTCTTGTATAGCGGAATTATGACCTCCCTTTTCCTGCTGGTGATGCCCCTGCCTATACATCCCAGCATCCTATTTGCTTTACCTGCGCCTTGTCACACTGTTTCCTACCTTGGGTCATCAGAGATGACAACCCCAAGATCCTTCCTTTGGTGCATGTTATATCCTCACCCCCAACTGATATATTGTGCCAGGGTTTTTGTGCCCCTATATGCATTATCTTGCACTTCTTTGCATTGAATTTCAACTGCCAAACCCTGACCATTCTTCAAGTTTCTGCAGGTCGTCTCATTCTGTCTACACCCTCTGGTGTGTCTACTCTGTTACAGAGCTTTTGTGTCATCAGCGAACAGTGAAATTCTGCCTTCTAGGTCCTACATGAATGTCACTGATGAAGATGTTGAATAGGACTGGTCCCAGCACTGATCCCTGTGGTACCCACTGGTCACTCTTCTCTCTGTGGAGTGACAGCCATTTACCACCACCCTCTGTGTCCTGCCACCCAGCCAGTTACCTACCCACCACACTACTGTCCTGCCCACACCCATATTCCCCAGTTTGTGTAATAGTCTTCTATGTGGCACAGTGTCAAATGCCTTGCTGAAGTCCAGATAGGCCATGTCCACTGCCCTCCGTGATCCACCTCCCTAGTCACCCAGTCAAAAATTCAATGAGGTTGGTCTGACATGACCTCCCCTGGTGAAACCATGCTGCCTTGAGTCCTGTAGTCCATTGACAACTAGGTGTTCCACCAATCTCTCCTTCAGTAGTGCTTCCATGATCTTCCCACTACCGAGGTGAGGCTGACTGGTCTGTAGTTCCCTGCTTCCTCTTTGTTCCCACTTTTGTATAAGGGACTACATCTGCTGTCCTCCAGTCTTTTGGTACCTCCCTGTTTCCAGTGATTGGCTAAACAGGATAGCCAGAGGTTCAGCCACCACCTCTCTTAGTTCTTTAAGGACCCTGGGGTGCACCCATCTGGCCCCATTGCTTTATCAACTCTTATTACTTCCAGTTCCTTCAGGACCCTTTCTCGTGTAAAGGGATTTGTGTCCATTTCTGCACCATTCTCACCCCTTGTACTCCCTTCAGACCCATTACCCTCCTCTTCCTCAGTAAAGACTGAGCAGAAATACCTGTTCAATATGTCAGCTTTACTGTTGTCATCCTCCATCGGCCCCCATCCCTCCCCTTCAGTCTCACTATCCCTCCCTTTGTCTTTCTTTTTTCACTTATGTACCTGTAAAGGTTTGTCCCCTACTCCACTGATTTTGCAATGTGTTCTTCTGTCTGAGCTTTGGCTTCCCTTACTGACCTCCCTACCTCCCTTTGCTTCTCCTGGTACTTCTCCCTATCCCCTTCTGCCTGTGTCTTTTGTATTGCCTGAATGCAATCTTTTGGCTTTCACTTTCTTTGCTACCTCTTTGGAAACCATAATGGTCTCCTCTTCCTTTTCCCTTGCTACCTGCTTAATGCATAATTCTGTTGTTCTTGTAATCCCCATTTTAAATACTGCCCACTGATCCTCAACCCCTGATTCCTGTCCCATTCCCTTAATGCCTCTTTCAAGTATCTCCCCATTTTCCCAAAGTCTGCCCCCTAAAATCCAGGATGTGTTTTTGTGTGGTTTGGTTCTGCTCTTTCTGTGATTTCAAACCAAAATGACTGGTGGTCACTGTTTCCAGGTGCTCCCCACTGTTACCCCATCACACTGTCCCTGTTTGTGAGCATAAGGTCCAGTATTGCCTTCTGCTGAGTTGGTTCCATGACCAGTTGCTTGAGGAAGGCACCCTGAAGGGAGTCCAGGATAAATCTGCTCCTAGTTGATGCTGCTGCTGGGATGCTCCAGTCCACATCTGGAATATTGAAGTCTCAACCAGTACTACCTCACCCTGTCTGCCATCCTTTGGATGGCTAGCATCAACTCCTCATCTGTTTCTTCCTCCTGGGCTGGTGGTCTATAGACCACACCTGTGCGGATGGCTGTCCCCATTTTCCTTTCCAGCTTAACCCACAGTATCTCTCCCCATTTTGTTCCTCCTGGATCTCTGTGGTCCTTATGTCATTTTTCACATACAGTGCCCTCCTCCTCCCTTCCTGCCTGCTCTGTCTCTTCTGAATATGTTGTAGCCAGGTATGGCCATCTCCCAGTAGTGGTTATCATTACACCAGGTTTTAGTGATGGCCACAATGTCCAGGTCTGACTGTACCATGACAGCCTCCAGATCTTCCATCTTGTTGCTAAGGCTCCTGGCATTTGCACACATGGCTTTCCATGATTTGACCTCCTAGACTGTTTCACTGTTCTACTCCAGTCCCTTCCTTGGTTGTCATTTATCCCTGGCTCTCCTTGCTGTCTGCCCTTCTGCTGCCCTTCTGCTGAATTTTGCCCCTTTTCTGCTTATCCACCTCTTGGGCACTAATCTCCATCTTTTGCACACTGCTTTGCAGAGATAGCCACTCCTCTGGTTCACTTGTTCACTGGTTCCACTGCTAGCTGTGGGGGTGAGCAAGTAGGTACCATTCTTGCTGGCCTGCCACCCCTTTGCTAGTTTAAATGCTTGTCAATGTAGCATTTAAACTTATCAGTGAGTGCTTGGATTCCTCCAGGATGGATGCAGGCCATCAGGCTTGAACAAACTCCATCCCTCCAGGTGGGTCCCCAGTCACCAATGAATCCAACCCTTCCTCACAGCACCAGTTCTTCAACCATGAGTTAAAGTTCCTGGTGCATGCACTCCTATGCTCTCCTTGCCTCTCACAGGTAGTACTTCTGAGAAAGTGACAGAAGTAGCTACTTGCTTGAGACCCTCCCCAGTTTCCTAAACTCTTCCTGGAACTTCCTTGGCTCCCCATTTGCCAGGTCATTAGTACCTAGGGTGGATAATTACATCCAGCTCACCCTCCCTGCCTTGCCTTCCCAGTGAACCCCAGGATCTTCCTCCCATCCCTCCATGCCGTGGCACCTGGTAGGCACCTCACCTCCCTGTCCTCCCCATCTGTGTTCCTAGCTGGATCCCTCTTATGATGGAGTCCCCACCAGGATTCACTTCCTCCTCCTCTGGGGTCCACTGCTTTCCCCACTGAGGTCACCTCCTTGGCTAACCTCCACATCCTTTTCTTCCACTTCTCTGGGTACCTCTATTTGGTTGTCCTCATTTGCCAGTGTGGCATATGAGTTCTTGAGTGGAATAGGATCTGGGATGCCTCTGCCTGACTGCTCTAACCCTCCCTGAGCCCACTGTCATCCAAGTGCTCCTCGTTCTCGGCATCCTTTGAGGCAGTTGCATTGGACTGGGTGGTCCCTGGATAGGGTGATGGTACTCCTGACCCAGTTTACTTCCGCTCTGAGTCTGGCTACCTCATCCCACAGTCCAGAGATGCATGCAGATAGGGCAGCACCTCAGTGTCCAGAAGGTCTGTCTGAATATGGCTGCCCCACAGCCACTGCATTGCACCACTCCCACATTATACTGCAATTCCACTACTTGTCTGCTACTGAAACTCTCCTAGTTCCCTTTTTATTAATTTACTGTACTAAAACTCCTGCCACTGATCCTCAGATAATTTTTTTTTTTTAAGAAAAAGAAACCAATAAATAAATAAATGAGTCAAAACACTTGTCATGCTGAGGGTGGGCTTCTTCCCCTTATGCCCCTCCTACTTCACACCCCTTACTATACCCTGAGTTTAGCTCCTGTCAATCAGATTTAACAGGGCATATAATTCAGAGTTGGGAAGGGAGGGAGGGGCAAAATCAGCAATTAAAGACAGCACAGAATTACACCACCACTATGTTATAATTTTCAACAGCCCAAAACAATTATAAGTAAAGACAACAAAAGAAAGTATAGTGTCACTAAAAGCCCACAATCTAAGTTTAAAAGAAAATAGCAATTACCAGTTACTCTAAAGCACTGAATTGAATATGTTTCCTTCCTTCCCTTCTGGCTTCTTCTGAGAAAATAAAACTCTGCTTGCTAATTTAACTCTGACTAAGCCCCACCTCCAGTTATCACGTGGCTGAGGTCAGAGGCCAGACAATTAACACCCTTCACCCAACTACAGGGCAGTCAGACAAGCCAAGATAAAATTTGCAGCAATTAAAGATAGCACAGAATTACTCCACCACTATGTTTTAAATTTTCAACAGCCCAAAACAATTATAAGTAAACCCTGTGTACTGCAAATGCAGGCATTGGCTCACATAAAAAATTTAAAGTTGCCAATTAGGAGAAATGACAATCAGAGAGTGTGTAGGTGTGGGTGTGTGATTAGAATGCCTCTGTGTCCTAAACAAACAAAACAAGGAACATACTGTATAGCCTTATGACACAACAGGAAGGAAACATTGTTTTTCTGCCTAAGGCCTTTTTATTAATCCAACCCAGACTTGGCATGATAGGCCCTTGGTTGGCCACCAGTTGAATTTTTTATGTAGTCTCTTGCCACTAGCCAGTTACCTGCATGTCAATATGCAGTCTGACTACAGGTTACCTATGTGTAGACTTGTTGTAGACCTGTATCCATGTTAAAGCCAACCTGAGTTGGGTGTATTCCTTTTCAGTCGTTGCCCTAGGCTTTGTTTTATAGCCCAATAAAAATAAATTGTTATCAGTCTAGGTGTGTAGACCTATGTCACTGGTTAAAGGCTAAGTTCTTCTGGGGAGAGTGCATCCCTTTGTTAGTTGAATATCCACCTAGTTTGTAGCCCAACTAGCTAGTCACCTGCGTGCAAGCAGGAATATTTTTCTTTCAAAAGCCCAATAAATTAAATTGTAGCAGACTCACTTTAGACTTCTATGTGGCGTTTTGGTCTAAGCCTTTTTAGGGAGGATTTATCCTTCTGGCAGTAGAGTAGCTCCTATCTTGCAGTTTCACTAGCCAGTTACCTGCATTTAAGCAGAAACATTTTTCTTCTATATCCCAATAAAAAAACAGACTTGTTGTGAAGCTGCATCATGTGTGAAGCCTTTTCGGGAAAGGGGTGCTCTCTGGCAGCGAGTAGCCCTTGTCTTGCAGTCTCAGTCACTAGCTAGTTACCAGCATACAAAGATGAATATTTTCTTTTTGTTGCCCAATATAAAAATTAATTGTACCAGACTTAGTATATATGCATTACAGGGCACATCTATCTGGCAGTTGGGTAGCCCATATGTAGCTCCGCATCTCACTAGCCAGTTATTGCCATGCAAGTTGGAACATTTTTCTTTTCTAACCCAGGTCAAATAAATGGAACCAGACTTGGTATAGACTTGAGTTACATGTTACACCTTTTGGGGAAGACGGTATATCCCTCTGGCACTTTGGTAGCCTATGGCTTATAATTTTACTGGACAGTTACGTACATATAGCCCAATATAAAAATAAACTGCACCAGACTTGTGTAACACATTTTATGCCTTGTGTAGTTCTCTGACAGTTAGGTAGCCTATAGTCTTTCTAGCCAGTTGCTCTCCTACCATGGCTTGCACTCAGTCTTGCTAAATAGATTCATGCCATATATGAATATATCATGATGGAAGGAGTGTTCTTCTGAAGCAAGTTACCAGCAGAGTAAGAACAAGAGAAAGACAGCAATTCAGAAGAAAAGAAAAACACAAACTGAGGTGCTTCTTCCATGGCAGGTGGTGATGAATGAATCTCCTTCCTCACTGTGTCTTCATCATCCACTGAATCCTTTTGCCAAAGATCCCATCCTGTTTGCCTGCTGCAGATGATTACCCAATCAAGCACAGATTGATCAAAGGCAGCAAGAAGAGCTTGGTTTTGAACCAGCTGTTCAGAAAAGTAGGTTTGGTAAATGTAGCTATTAAAAAAGAACTGCAGTTGCAGGCAGTACACACAGTGTAAGGAGAGAATAAGTAGACATGCATACAATGTACCACTTTCTCAAGATTCTGCTGTTTCTCACTTCTCTGTGAGCTCTTCAGACCATGTGAATATAGCGGCAGTGAGTGCATTCTGTAAAAGAGGCGTAGCGTGATGATGAGGACTCTGATGGACGAGGATGCAGAGTAACCTGCTATTGTCGGAGGACCAAATTAAAAAGCTAAACAAAGTTCATTAGAGGAGAGGTCATTGGGGCAAGTAAAAGTCCTAATGAAGGTATGCTTTTTTACCCTGCTAGTGGCGAGCCTACTCACACTCAGACACTTATGATGAGGAAGACAAAAGTGTAGAAATTAATGCAGACATGCCAGATGAGGTGGGGTGTGTGGGAAGAGGCAATGAGGGAGAGTCTGGTGGGCTCATAACATGTTCACCCTAAAGAAAAGAAGCGGGGTGTCTGATCTCCATCATTTGCATGTTTAAGGGTATCAACAGAAACAGAGATGTTTAATCTGGTGTCTAGCACCCAAACACAGGAACATGCCCTTAAGCTCTGGGTGGTAAATTCAGGGGTAACATTAGGGATGCTTTTATTCCCAGAGGTTGGTGAACCTGTGGAACAATCAGCCAGTGGAACATTTGACATGATGACAATACAGGCTCTTAAGAGCTACTAGCGCCTCAAAGAAAACTTTAGAACTTAAAAAAATAATAATAATTAGGTACAATTCTGCCTGCAGTCCATTTATATTTTATATATTTCTCCTCCCATTATTTATTACTAAGGAAATTTTTATGAATATGTGATCTTTACTCCTTAGAGTTACTTCAGAGTCCATCTGCCTCTTTAGCTTACTCCCTGCTTCAAGTCATGATCCTCTGTTGTGACATCACAATCTGTTGCCATGGGAGTAACTGATATCACAAGCAGTGCTATATGACTTCAGGTAGGCAGAAAGCAGCAGGAATAGATAAACTCTTCAGGAGCAAAGATCCTGTTTTCATGCAAATGACCTGAGTAATAAATAATGGGAGGAGAATCCCAGCATAATGGGAAACACAAGCTGGACTGTGTGTAAATATTAGGCTTTGTTAAAGTTCTCCTGAGCGTGTCAACAGCTCTTTAAGGTAAGTCTGGACAAATCTCTGCTTACCAAGGGAGTTACAGGGTACCTTGTTTAACAGAGCTGGTTAGGAAACCTTATACATTGGTAAGTGTTTGCATGGCATACTTATTTTATCCCTGCTTGTGAAGTGGATGGGGGCTGACATAATGGACCTAGAGCCCCTCCAACCTTACATCTCTGTGTAACCTGTTATCTTTAGTAGATCAGATAGAACTGGATTTAAACAGATGGAAATAAATGCATTTGTCATTTTGAATCAAATTCAAGCATCTGAAGGGAAACAGTCAGCATTAAGAGCCCCACACGGTGCAATAGATTGCATCAGACTGTTGCTGTTGATTTGCAAGCTGACATTTTCCATAACTACAATTCCTAGAATCCTCTGCGCTGACATTAGAGCAGGGCTACAGAAGTGGAAAATTCAATATTCTGCAGTGCATGTTAGAGTTTTCGTAAGCTCTGGGGCCTGATATTCAAATCTGGGCAAAGCAGAGGACAACATTTTGCACTGCCCTCTGCAGTTGCCCAGGGTCCAAAAATCTATATTCAGTGGAATAGTACATTGGTGCTATTCCAGTGAATATAGACCAGAGACCTGGTGCTCGTCACCTAGTGTGGCCAGACATGACTCCCACAATAGGGCAGCACAACGGCTTATGCTCAAGCAAAAATTCCCATATTCAAGGGACCTATGCAATGAGCCCATTGGGCATGAAGGCACTAATGCGCCATTTGCATGCCCATTAAGGGACTGTTTGCATAAGAGCGAGGCTGTACTGTGTGGCACTGCCCCCTGATTGCCCATTTCCTTAGAGTTATCCCTTGTGTTAGTGGCGCCTCCCCCACGGCAATCACCGTTCTGTGAAGAAACAAAAATATGTGTCCCTGGTAGTCTATTGGTCCCTCCCTAATCGCCGATCAATGTATCGATGTTCTGTTAATAAATACAGGTACAGTAAATCTCCTAGAAGTCTAGTGGTCCATCCCCTGCTGACTGCCAAATTGTCCCTGAAGGTTAGTAGTCCCTCCCCAGCCCGACTGTCCACCCAGTTATTCCCTGATGTCCAGCGCAACCCTCCATCCCCGATCCCTATATAGGTAATGTAACCCAGTCCCTAGTGGTCTAGTGGACCACCCTCCTTGGTAGTAGTGACCACCACCCTGCTCTCCCATCCTGAAACCAAGCGGTGACCAGCACAACCTCCTCTGTCCACCACAGCTGGCCGCCAACTGAGCTGTAACTGAACACATACAGATACTGCACATACTATACGGGGATTGGGGATGGGGGGTTACACTGGACACCAGGAATAACTTAGCACACATAATAGAACTCACACAGGGTTGGGATGCTCATGGTAAAAAAGTGAAATAAACTGATAAGCAACCGAGCACCCACCACCTCTTAAAATTAAAAAAGCAAACACCAAAAATTAAAAGTCCATGATTTTTATAGTGTCATAAGATCAAACAGGTAGATACCTGACATGTTTCAGACAAGTGATCCTTTATCAAAGTATCAAGCACGCTAAATGCATCAGGTATCTACCTGTTTGACCTTGTGGCACAATAAAAATCATGGGCTTTAATTACAGGTGTTCATTTTAATTTTGAGAGGTGGTAAGTGCCTGGTTGCTTATCAAGTTATACCAGGGAACAACTGTTATAGGTACTGGGTGGACAATCGAGTGGGGGAAGGACCACTAGCTTCTGAGGATAATTTTATATCTGAACAGGACAGCAATCAGTGAGGGGCCACTAGATCACCAGGGTGTTATATAATTCCGAATGGAATGGTGATCAGTGAGGAGAGGGACCACTAGACTATCTGAAAGATATATTATATTTATTAATGGAACAGTGATTGGCAAGGGAGAGACCACTAGACCATTAGGGTTGCACTGGAGTAAGTCAGTATTTCAGTTGGCAGTATGTGCACTGCAAGGGGACTGTGCAAAATGACCTTGGGCAGTGCACATACTCTGAATATTGGACTGTGCCAATATTCAGGTCCCCTTCATTTACATTGCCACCCCTTCTGTCCAGATGCAAACTGAGTTTGCCTGTGACAAACGGGCTTTTCAATATTGTGCTTCTTCACAAAGCCCGATTGCATGAGCAAACTTGGTTTTGCACCCTGGCAACATTTTGAATATCATGCCCCTGATCTTTTGTTTGCTGGTCCCACTGTCCTCTCTGGGCTACATACAGTCCCAGAGGACTGTAAGCCAGGTGAACAGCAGGACCAGCAAACATCACAGGCCAGATATTCAAAGGGTTGTGCATGGAGCAACAGGGTTGTGCCATGCGCAAACCCTCAATGTCTTGGCGTGATATTCAAAAGGCAGGTTGCATGGCCAGCTCCTGATGCACCAGGGTGCATTGGTAATGTATCGGCACAGATGCAGGGGCGTGCCCATGCATATGTGGTACATCCGATATTCAGTCCGGGATGTGTACGCATGTTGGCACAACCCCTACATGCGCCAGACACTGGTGCTCAAAGTTGAGCCGAAAAATAAAAGGCTCAAATGCTGGTGGCAGTATTGCAAGGTGTAACACAACAGCCACCAGCTGTGGTGGCTACCAAGCAGGAACACCATCCACAAGCACCGGACCCTCCCAAGTAGTCTAGTTGACCCCCCTCCCAGTATGCCTGATGTCAGGGCTGTTGTAATATTAAATGTAACCTGATGGTCTAGTGGTTCCCTCTCCATATGACCAATTGCGTGCCGTTGTAATAAGAAATAATAACCTGGTGGCCCAGTGGTTTCCTCCCAGTATGCCCACATCGTGGGGTTGTTGCATGAAATAATAACCTGGTGGTCCTGTGGTACCCCTCCCCACCCACTCCAGTATCTCTCTATCATCGGGCGGATGGCAGCACCACCCGCGATACCGCCTGTTAACCGCCGACGACAGTGCAAGTATAAAGTCTCTGTACACCTATTGGTCCACAGTGTGGACTATGGCTTGCAGACTTTATTAGACAAGTCACAGGACTAGATATGTGAATGAATGCATTCATTCACGATTCGGCCCTGTGTAGTATAGTATGAGTCTGTAAGTCTATTGTCCACATTGTGGACCAATAGGCATACAGAACATATTGTATGCTGTCATTCAGCAGCTGGAGTGGTATGTGTATGGGTGTTGCCACCCACCGATGACGGGGGTGCTGGTGACCGGGATCCTCTGTGGGTGGTGGGGAGGAGGGTACCACTGACCACCCACGTTAATATTTCTTATTACAATGGCCCATGATCGGGTATGGGGAGGGTAATACTAGACCACCAGGTTATTATTCTTATTACAATAGCCTACGATCGGGTGTAAAGGGAGGGATCCACAGACCACCAGATTAATATTTAATATGATGCCTGCGATCGGGCATACGGGAGGGAACCACTAGACCACTAGGTTAATATTTAATACAGAAGCCTCATGATCAGGTGTATATGAGGAAGGGGGTTATAAGAGCCTACCAGGGACCCAACCCCTCAACTATAGGCAGCTGGAAGGCGTTCCAGATGCATTTCACTGAAAGCCCTAGATAACACATGTAATGGGGCCATAATGACATGCAAATGGCCCTGCTTGTGTCTTGCATATATTATGGCCCTCATTTGAATACCCCTCGCTGAATATCGGGTGATGCACCCAGCACAACTGCATTTGTGCTGGCATATCCTCATGCTCCTGCTCTGTGGCTTGCACTGGTGCAGTGCCACTGCACCATGCGCAGTATGTCCACGACTGATATATTCAACAGTGCTGCATCATGGTGCATCACTGTTGAATATCGCCTGGTCCTGGCCCCCGCACAGTCCAGTTGTGCTGCGCCTAGGCTTGCGCTTACTGCCTAGTGCAGTCTGAATATCTGGGCCCATGTGTTTTGCAAACAAATGAAAATTGAGACCACTGCCACATTTGGTTTTGGGCTGTTAGTGATGATTGTTTCCCTTTAATATAATTGTTACCCCAAATATAAACTATTTATTACAGCACTTATAGTAGCAGTCCAGTACATAGTTCCCACTATTTTTATAAAGATCTATTAGAGGCATAGACATATTTTTGTAAAGGTAAAAGACTGAGACTAGTCTAAATAAATTATATCAACATCAGATGAGTGGTGGCTTTTCCATACCTCCATGCAGCCCTATCAGCTCTGGCCAAAGTTTGTTATTAGAGTCAGAAACTGTGAGCAAAGCTTAAGTGTGGCACAAAATAACAGCTACACTTTACTCTTAAGGTTAATGGCCCTGAATAAAGCTGGCACCTGATCATGATGGCCAAGTAATAAGCTACTGTAGCAGGTCTCTACTATGGAAAATCTTTCAAGCAACTTTGAAGCCTGAAAGAGACAGAGCCGAAGACAAGCAGTACAGCAAGGCTTTAAAAATAGCTTTGCTGCAGCATTCTAGAAATCATTCTATTAATCATAATTTGAAATAAACAGAGTGTCTTGCAGACAGTCTAAACATTAAGCCTGTCTGGAAGCACATTGTTTGCTGAGTGAAGCCTTCATGATAGTGGCTACACTGGATATTTACTTCCTTTAGTTACATACGCTAGACTGAAAGTGTTTAGAAAATGGGTTGACATTTTCTGGCCTCTGATTGGCTGAGATCCCTGGTAAGGGGTGTATTTATGTGCCAACAAAGACCGGGAAATTAAGAAGTACCTGCCAAGTGTGCCACATAGCACAAGGTAAATCATTGTGCCCACAATTTGAAACATCCTAATATAAGCCTTTTTTTTCTTACTTTAGTGAGGGAGGACTCCCCTCCCCACCACACACACACAACAAAACCGCAACTTGTGCCTCTTTTATACATAGTCTGGCACTTTTAGCAATTGTTTCTACCAAGCATGGAAAAAGAACAGTTTTTCTTTTTAAATTCATAGCACCAGCACAGTCGCATGCTGAGTGCTAGTCACACATGCAGCTTCAATTTCCTCAGTTGTAGACCTGCTCACCAAAAGAAAAGAAAATAATCTTCACAATTTTTTTTAAATGAATAAAAGTCAGTTTATCAGTAGCACAGCTATTGCTTGCAAATCTATTGGGCGCCATGCCCGATGGTGCTACATTCCAATAATGATCCCAGCCGCAGTCTCCCCACTCAGTTGTGCACTAATGAATGTCATTCCCAACCACTGTAATAAATAAAAACAGAGAAAACTGGAGCACCAGCAAGGTGTGGGGGGGGGAATGACAGTTGAACAAGCAGGGGCAAGGGGCTAAGCAGGCAATCCACAGAAGAAGGAAACTCTGAAACATTGCAGTGCCCTCTACTGGCAAATACTAGTAGAGGGACTACTTTTTTTTATTTAACTCTCTTTATCACCTTGGCCCCAAACTCTCTCTCTCTAGTGTGGGCACTCGACAGCACCTCCATCCCATCCTGCTGTAGGCTTAGTCCTGCCATCCAGTAACCCTAACTCCACTGCCACTCAGCCGGTACCTGATTCCCCGGTTTTAAGTCCCCCGGGGTGGGACTGTCCTTCCTCCCTGGATGACCTTTCTGGAAATCTGGTCAGGTAGCACCGGAGGCAGCTGTCGCACTCGACGTTGGATGTGGGGGGTGGTCCCTAGCCCCACCTTTACCTACTAGAGCCAAGGGTGTGTTTCATGTTGTTTTCCCCAGAACTCAGACATGCAATGACATCCAGCTCGGCATGCGTGCTCCTGTGCACACCCGAAAGATGTCCGCCACAGCTCTTCCATTTTGGCTGCAACCACTTATTGCTGTGAAACCCCCAGCTGCCGCTAGAGGCCACCAGTGCAGCAGCTTGTGCTGACCCCCCTCCCCGGGAAAGGAGAGCCATCTCTGGGACACTAAATACTTTCCTGTCCCTGCCGACCCCCAATGACCCATGCACATTCCCGAACATGGGTCGCCAGCGTGGCATGAGGTGTGGCATCCAGCACCTCAACCCTCAGCACCAGCGGGCCAAGTAGAGGGACTACTTTACAAAAATACATACACTTTAAATTCATTTGTACTAGTTTTTGTAATTAAAAAAAATTGTTTGGAGTCTTACATGAAAATGCTACGTGTAACCTGTTTTCTAAGCAAAAAAATATCATCTGGGGTGGGTGGTATGGGCTATACCCGAACTTCCAGGGGTTATAACGCCCTCTGCCTGCAGCATTGGGCCTCATTACACCCATAGGTGTTCGGTATATCCAATACCACCCACCCTGTTGGTATTATTGCTTGCATATATCATAGTACCAACAGGAGCATATCCAGGATTTAGGAACTGGGAGTTTCTAATAAAAAATCACATTATTATGGGCAATTAATCTAAACAATTTGACATCAGCTGAAACTCATCGGGGAGTGGCTGGAGGCTAAAGATTCCCCAAATACAGGACAAAGCAGGACATTGGGCTTCCCAGCCCAGCAATGCATAAATCACATGTACTATGCTGTACTGTAACCCAGGTTTGTTGTGATTGGACCCCAAAGTAAATTTTGTTTAGTTAAGCAAGGGCACCTACCGCTTTCTCCTTGATGCCCCCTTCAAAATACTTCAGTGCCAACTTTATGCAGAGATATGTTGGAACATAAAAATGTGCATATACTGATCTTTATATACAGCTGCCAAAAGGAAGCATTTCTGGAATACCTACTGGAGAATATTAGTAAAAGAAGAGGGAAGGAAAGGCTAAAATCCTCAATGGGTGTGGAGTATACTGTCTCAAACTGTAAACTGGAAGTGAGACAGTCCCCCATATACTATTAAGAGCAACCCTATGGAACTCAATCCCCTGCATCCTGAGACAGGGAGACAGGAAGAGGAATATTATTAGCCTGGGAAAATCAAAAACAGGCTTCTAAACCTTTACTTTGCTGCCAGGGCTAAGTATAATCTAGATTATGTCACTCAAAGTAGGGACCGATTAAACAGCTGAAAAAATGTAAACCCTGGTTTTTAACACTTGGAAGAGTACAAAGTAATTTAATGAAGTCATTCCAATCTAACTTGTAGTGAATTAATATTAATGGAAAGATACTGTCTGCATGAACTAATTATATAATACATGTGCATATTGCATATACTATGGGTTATATTTATCAGTTAAATTTCTTTAGAGCAATGTATAATTTGTATGTCCTGTTGTATATATGTTATTTGTTTTAATCTCTAGACTGCTATTGCAGCCTTACAAAGCACAATGGGATCTCACTGAAAATGAGGTACGGCTCAAATTAGTTTTGTATCCCTGTTCATATATTTTGAATAAAATTTTACTGCAACTACTACTACTACTCATTTATGACTGACATATTTATTTCCTGGCTGTCTCTGCACCACTTACTTTGTTATTATAATTTGTATGACTATCCCTATTTTCTTGGTAATATTTTTTTAAATGTTGTCTTCTGCTCCTTTCAGGAATCTCCTTTGCTGTACATTTGGCTATCATTTTAATGTTTACATAATCCCCCATCCCTTGGGTCATACATCAAAATTAGTTCCAGCTCAGTATGCTGCTCTTGATCAACAAATCTTGTCAAGAGTACAGGGTTCTTTGAGTGGGTGGCACCTGGCTATATAACTGGCTTAAAATGTAAGATGGTCTTGGCCTAGCGCCCTCATTGTGAAGGAGCACACTTCTGTCAGAGGTTTGCTAAGAGGCTATGCACTATGGTGCTGGAATCGCATAGACTGGTTGTTCTAGACCATTTCAATGCCTGGGTGGATGACCACTCAGATACCTTACCATCTATACTCTCCAACTCATGGATGGATTGGGGTTTAAGCAAGTGTTTTCTTCAGCTGTGCATGCAAGGGGCCATTCACTGGATGTGGTGTTATCATCAGTTATGAAGGCTGAAAACCTCTTAGTATATTATGTTGTTTGGCCTGACCATTGCACCTTCCACTTCTGTACTGGGACACCATTTAAGCCACCTCTGACTGTGGAGGTAATCAATCATGCTTTGCACAGTTACTATGGCAGTAGTGTGAGTATGTGTGGTGTCTCATATAAATACAATGCACACACTTGTTTGGCGTCATTCCAGTCACACCAGAAAGAGACTTAGGTACCATCTGACCATGTGGGAGTTAGCACTGGAGTGGGAACCGAGAACAGGTCTAGAGTCTGGAGTTGGGGCTCAGGGAATTGTGACTGAGGCTGGTAAGTAAACAAAAAATAAAGCTGTGCGTGTGTGCATGCATGCATGTGTTTACTGTAGTGTGTATGAAGGGGAGAGTAAGCTGATCTGCAGTTAGCTAAACCAGTGTAGCCAGGACAATAGCTAAACAAGAAGAGATAGAACCTATAATAAATAAAATAATAAAAGTTAAAATAAAATACAATAATTAAGCAGAAGGAAAGGAACAACAGGTTTCCATATTCTATCTTGGTAGGGATAAGTCTAACCCTACATAGATACATAGACAGTGTCGGCAGATAAGGGCCTATGGCCACCCAGTCTGCCCATTTGAGCTTGTAAGTTCAGTTTGTTTTCCTAGAAGTCTGTTGCCCTTACCCTGACCTCCAGAATTCCTTTATGTCTATCCCATGCATTCGTAAATCCTGTGATTGTTTCAGCCCCACCACTTCCTCTGGCAGGGTGTTCCACTTGTCCACCACCTGTTCTGTGAAGAAATTCTTTCTCATGTTTCCTCTGAATCGTCCTCCCTCCAACTTCATCCCATGCCCTCTAGTTCTGGAACATCTTTTTGCTTAAAATAGTGTTTTCCTGCACCCTGTTCCTCCCTGTAAGATACTTGTATGTTTCTATCATATCCCCTCTCTCCCTCCTCTCCTCCAGGGAGTACATGTTCAGTTCCTTCAACCTGTCTTCATAGGACTTGTGATGCAATCCATGCACCATCTTTGTTGCCCTCCTCTGAACCTTCTCTACCCTATCTATGTCCTTACGTAGGTATGGTCTCCAGAACTGTACACTGTACTCCAGGTGGGGCCTCACTAGTGTCTTGTATAGCGGAATTATGACCTCCCTTTTCCTGCTGGTGATGCCCCTGCCTATACATCCCAGCATCCTATTTGCTTTACCTGCTGCTTGTCACACTGTTTCCTACCTTGAGGTCATCAGAATGACAACCCCAAAGATCCCTTTCCTGCTTGGTGCATGTTATATCCTCACCCCCAACTGATATATTGTGCCAGGGTTTTTGTGCCCATATGCATTATCTTGCACTTCTTTGCATTGAATTTCAACTGCCAAACCCCTGACCATTCTTCAAGTTTCTGCAGGTCGCTTCTCATTCTGTCTACACCCTCTGGTGTGTCTACTCTGTTACAGAGCTTTGTGTCATCAGCGAACAGTGAAATTCTGCCTTCTAGGTCCTCATGAATGTCACTGATGAAGATGTTGAATAGGACTGGTCCCAGCACTGATCCCTGTGGTACCCCACTGGTCACTCTTCTCTCTGTGGAGTGACAGCCATTTACCACCACCCTCTGTGTCCTGCCACCCCAGTTACCTACCCACCACACTACTGTCCTGCCCACACCCATATTCCCCAGTTTGTGTAATAGTCTTCTATGTGGCACAGTGTCAAATGCCTTGCTGAAGTCCAGATAGGCCATGTCCACTGCCCTCCCGTGATCCACCTCCCTAGTCACCCAGTCAAAAAATTCAATGAGGTTGGTCTGACATGACCTCCCCCTGGTGAAACCATGCTGCCTTGAGTCCTGTAGTCCATTGACAACTAGGTGTTCCACCAATCTCTCCTTCAGTAGTGCTTCCATGATCTTCCCCACTACCGAGGTGAGGCTGACTGGTCTGTAGTTCCCTGCTTCCTCTTTGTTCCCACTTTTGTATAAGGGGACTACATCTGCTGTCCTCCAGTCTTTTGGTACCTCCCCTGTTTCCAGTGATTGGCTAAACAGGATAGCCAGAGGTTCAGCCACCACCTCTCTTAGTTCTTTAAGGACCCTGGGGTGCACCCCATCTGGCCCCATTGCTTTATCAACTCTTATTACTTCCAGTTCCTTCAGGACCCTTTCTCGTGTAAAGGGATTTGTGTCCATTTCTGCACCATTCTCACCCCTTGTACTCCCTTCAGACCCATTACCCTCCTCTTCCTCAGTAAAGACTGAGCAGAAATACCTGTTCAATATGTCAGCTTTACTGTTGTCATCCTCCACGCGGCCCCCATCCTCCCCCTTCAGTCTCACTATCCCTCCCTTTGTCTTTCTTTTTTCACTTATGTACCTGTAAAAGGTTTTGTCCCCTCTACCCACTGATTTTGCAATGTGTTCTTCTGTCTGAGCTTTGGCTTCCCTTACTGACCTCCCTACCTCCCTTTGCTTCTCCTGGTACTTCTCCCTATCCCCTTCTGCCTGTGTCTTTTTGTATTGCCTGAATGCAATCTTTTTGGCTTTCACTTTCTTTGCTACCTCTTTGGGAAACCATAATGGTCTCCTCTTCCTTTTCCCTTGCTAACCTGCTTAATGCATAATTCTGTTGTTCTTGTAATCCCATTTTAAATACTGCCCACTGATCCTCAACCCCTGATTCCTGTCCCATTCCCCTTAATGCCTCTTTCAAGTATCTCCCATTTTCCCAAAGTCTGCCCCCTAAAATCCAGGATCGTGTTTTTGTGTGGTTTGGTTCTGCTCTTTCTGTGATTTCAAACCAAAATGACTGGTGGTCACTGTTTCCAGGTGCTCCCCACTGTTACCCCCATCACACTGTCCCTGTTTGTGAGCATAAGGTCCAGTATTGCCTTCTGCTGAGTTGGTTCCATGACCAGTTGCTTGAGGAAGGCACCCTGAAGGAGTCCAGGATAAATCTGCTCCTAGTTGATGCTGCTGCTGGGATGCTCCAGTCCACATCTGGAATATTGAAGTCTCAACCAGTACTACCTCACCCTTGTCTGCCATCCTTTGGATGGCTAGCATCAACTCCTATCTGTTTCTTCCTCCTGGGCTGGTGGTCTATAGACCACACCTGTGCGGATGGCTGTCCCCATTTTCCTTTCCAGCTTAACCCACAGTATCTCTCCCCCATTTTGTTCCTCCTGGATCTCTGTGGCCCTTATGTCATTTTTCACATACAGTGCCACTCCTCCTCCCTTCCTGCCTGCTCTGTCTCTTCTGAATATGTTGTAGCCAGGTATGGCCATCTCCCAGTAGTGGTTATCATTACACCAGGTTTTAGTGATGGCCACAATGTCCAGGTCTGACTGTACCATGACAGCCTCCAGATCTTCCATCTTGTTGCTAAGGCTCCTGGCATTTGCACACATGGCTTTCCATGATTTGACCTCCTAGACTGTTTCACTGTTCCTCCAGTCCCTTCCTTGGTTGTCATTTATCCCTGGCTCTCCTTGCTGTCTGCCCTTCTGCTGCCCTTCTGCTGAATTTTGCCCTTTTCTGCTTATCCACCTCTTGGGCACTAATCTCCATCTTTTGCACACTGCTTTGCAGAGATAGCCACTCCTCTGGTTCACTTGTTCACTGGTTCCACTGCTAGCTGTGGGGGGTGAGCAAGTAGGTACCATTCTTGCTGGCCTGCCACCCCCCTTTGCTAGTTTAAATGCTTGTCAATGTAGCATTTAAACTTATCAGTGAGTGCTTGGATTCCCCTCCAGGATGGATGCAGGCCATCAGGCTTGAACAAACCTCCATCCCTCCAGGTGGGTCCCCAGTCACCAATGAATCCAAACCCTTCCTCACAGCACCAGTTCTTCAACCATGAGTTAAAGTTCCTGGTGCATGCACCTCTCTCCTTGCCTCTCACAGGTAGTACTTCCTGAGAAAGTGACAGAAGTAGCTACTTGCTAGAGACCCTCCCCAGTTTCCTAAACTCTTCCTGGAACTTCCTTGGCTCCCCATTTGCCAGGTCATTAGTACCTAGGTGGATAATTACATCCAGCTCACCCTCCTGCCTTGCCTTCCCAGTGAACCCCAGGATCTTCCTCCCATCCCTCCATGCCGTGGCACCTGGTAGGCACCTCACCTCCCTGTCCTCCCCATCTGTGTTCCTAGCTGGATCCCTCTTATGATGGAGTCCCCCACCAGGATTCACTTCCTCCTCCTCTGGGGTCCACTGCTTTCCCCACTGAGGTCACCTCCTTGGCTAACCTCCACATCCTTTTCTTCCACTTCTCTGGGTACCTCTATTTGGTTGTCCTCATTTGCCAGTGTGGCATATGAGTTCTTGAGTGGAATAGGATCTGGGATGTGCCTCTGCCTGACTGCTCTAACCCTCCCTGAGCCCACTGTCATCCAAGTGCTCCTCGTTCTCGGCATCCTTTGAGGCAGTTGCATTGGACTGGGTGGTCCCTGGATAGGGGTGATGGTACTCCTGACCCAGTTTACTTCCGCTCTGAGTCTGGCTACCTCATCCCACAGTCCAGAGATGCATGCAGATAGGGCAGCACCTCAGTGTCCAGAAGGTCTGTCTGAATATGGCTGCCCCACAGCCACTGCATTGCACCACTCCACATTATACTGCAATTCCACTACTTGTCTGCTACTGAAACTCTCCTAGTTCCTTTTTATTAATTTACTGTACTAAAACTCCTGCCACTGATCCTCAGATAATTTTTTTTTTAAGAAAGAAACCAATAAATAAATAAATGAGTCAAAACACTTGTCATGCTGAGGGTGGGCTTCTTCCCCTTATGCCCCTCCTACTTCACACCCTTACTATACCCTGAGTTTAGCTCCTGTCAATCAGATTTAACAGGGCATATAATTCAGAGTTGGGAAGGGGAGGGAGCGAAAATTCAGCAATTAAAGACAGCACAGAATTACACCACCACTATGTTATAATTTTCAACAGCCCAAAACAATTATAAGTAAAGACAACAAAAGAAAGTATAGTGTCACTAAAAGCCCACAATCTAAGTTTAAAAGAAAAATAGCAATTACCAGTTACTCTAAAGCACTGAATTGAATATGTTTCCTTCCTTCCCCTTCTGGCTTCTTCTGAGAAAATAAAACTCTGCTTGCTAATTTAACTCTGACTAAGCCCCACCTCCAGTTATCACGTGGCTGGAGGTCAGAGGCCAGACAATTAACACCCTTCACCCAACTACAGGGCAGTCAGACAAGCCAAGATAAAATTTGCAGCAATTAAAGATAGCACAGAATTACTCCACCACTATGTTTTAAATTTTCAACAGCCCAAAAACAATTATAAGTAAACCCTGTGTACTGCAAATGCAGGCATTGGCTCACATAAAAAAATTTAAAGTTGCCAATTAAGGAGAAATGACAATCAGAGAGAGTGTGTAGGTGTGGGTGTGTGATTAGAATGCCTCTGTGTCCTAAACAAACAAAACAAGGAACATACTGAATAGCCTTATGACACAACAGGGAAGGGAAACATTGTTTTTCGGCCTAAGGCCTTTTTATTAATCCAACCCAGACTTGGCATGATAGGCCCTTGGTTGGCCACCAGTTGAATTTTTTTATGTAGTCTCTTGCCACTAGCCAGTTACCTGCATGTCAATATGCAGTCTGACTAGCAAGTTACCTATGTGTAGACTTGTTGTAGACCTGTATCCATGTTAAAGCCAACCTGAGTTGGGTGTATTCCTTTTTCAGCTGCGTTGCCCCTAGGCTTTGTTTTATAGCCCAATAAAAATAAATTGTTATCAGTCTAGGTGTAGACCTATGTCACTGGTTAAAGGCTAAGTTCTTCTGGGGGGAGAGTGCATCCCTTTGTTAGTTGAATATCCACCTAGTTTGTAGCCCAACTAGCTAGTCACCTGCGTGCAAGCAGGAATATTTTTCTTTCAAAGCCCAATAAAATTAAATTGTAGCAGACTCACTTTAGACTTCTGTCGCGTTTTGGTCTAAGCCTTTTTTAGGGAGGATTTATCCTTCTGGCAGTAGAGTAGCTCCTATCTTGCAGTTTCACTAGCCAGTTACCTGCATTTAAGCAGAAACATTTTTCTTCTATATCCCAATAAAAAAACAGACTTGTTGTAGGCTTGCATCATGTGTGAAGCCTTTTCGGGGAAAGGGGGTGCTCTCTGGCAGCCGAGTAGCCCTTGTCTTGCAGTCTCAGTCACTAGCTAGTTACCAGCATACAAAGATGAATATTTTTCTTTTGTTGCCCAATATAAAAATTAATTGTACCAGACTTAGTATATATGCATTACAGGGCACATCTATCTGGCAGTTGGGTAGCCCATATGTAGTCTCGACATCTCACTAGCCAGTTATTGCCATGCAAGTTGGAACATTTTTCTTTTCTAACCCAGGTCAAATAAATGGAACCAGACTTGGTATAGACTTGAGTTACATGTTACACCTTTTGGGGAAGCGGTATATCCCTCTGGCACTTTGGTAGCCTATGGCTCATAATTTTACTGGACAATTCGTACATATAGCCCAATATAAAATAAACTGCACCAGACTTGTGTAACACATTTATGCCTTGTGTAGTTCTCTGACAGTTAGGTAGCCTATAGTCTTTCTAGCCAGTTGCTCTCCTACCATGGCTTGCACTCAGTCTTGCTAAATAGATTCATGCCATATATGAATATATCATGATGGAAGGGAGTGTTCTTCTGAAGCAAGTTACCAGCAGAGTAAGAACAAGAGAAAGACAGCAATTCAGAAGAAAAGAAAAAAACACAAACTGAGGTGCTTCTTCCATGGCAGGTGGTGATGAATGAATCTCCTTCCTCACTGTGTCTTCATCATCCACTGAATCCTTTTTGCCAAAGATCCCATCCTGTTTGCCTGCAGATGATTACCCAATCAAGCACAGATTGATCAAAGGCAGCAAGAAGAGCTTGGTTTGAACCAGCTGTTCAGAAAAGTAGGTTTAGTAAATGTAGCTATTAAAAAAAAGAACTGCAGTTGCAGGCAGTACACACAGTGTAAGGAGAGAATAAGTAGACATGCATACAATGTACCACTTTCTCAAGATTCTGCTGTTTCTCACTTCTCTGTGAGCTCTTCAGACCATGTGAATAGTAACGGCAGTGAGTGCATTCTGTAAAAGAGGCGCAGCGTGATGATGAGGACTCTGATGACGAGGATGCAGAGTAACCTGCTATTGTCGGAGGACCAAATTAAAAAGCTAAACAAAGTTCATTAGAGGAGAGGTCATTGGGGCAAGTAAAAGTCCTAATGAAGGTATGCATTTACCCTGCTAGTGGAGCCTACTCACACTCAGACACTTATGATGAGGAAGACAAAAGTGTAGAAATTAATGCAGACATGCCAGATGAGGTGGGGTGTGTGGGAAGAGGCAATGGGGAGAGTCTGGTGGGCTCATAACATGGTACCCTAAAAGAAAAGCGGGGTGTCTGATCTCCATCATTTGCATGTTTAAGGGTATCAACAGAAACAGAGATGTTTAATCTGGTGTCTAGCACCCAAACACAGGAACATGCCCTTAAGCTCTGGGTGGTAAATTCAGGGGTAACATTAGGGATGCTTTTATTCCCAGAGGTTGGTGAACCTGTGGAACAATCAGCCAGTGGAACATTTGACATGATGACAATACAGGCTCTTAAAGAGCTACTGACGCCTCAAAGAAAACTTTAGAACTTAAAAAAAATAATAATAATTAGGTACAATTCTGCCTGCAGTCCATTTATATTTTATATATTTCTCCTCCCCATTATTTATTACTAAGGAAATTTTTATGAATATGTGATCTTTACTCCTTAGAGTTACTTCAGAGTCCATCTGCCTCTTTAGCTTACTCCCTGCTTCAAGTCATGATCCTCTGTTGTGACATCACAATCTGTTGCCATGGGAGTAACTGATATCACAAGCAGTGCTATATGACTTCAGGTAGGCAGAAAGCAGCAGGAATAGATAAACTCTTCAGGAGCAAAGATCCTGTTTCATGCAAATGACCTGAGTAATAAATAATGGAGAGAAAAAATCCCAACATAATAGGAAACACAAGCTGGACTGTGTGTAAATATTAGGCTTTGTTAAAGTTCTCCTGAGCGTGTCAACAGCTCTTTAAGGTAAGTCTGGACAAATCTCTGCTTACCAAGGGAGTTACAAGTACCTTGTTTAACAGAGCTGGTTAGGAAACCTTATACATTGGTAAGTGTTTGCATGGCATACTTATTTTATCCCTGCTTGTGAAGTGGGGATGGGGGCTGACATAATGGACCTAGGCCCCTCCAACCTTACATCTCTGTGTAACCTGTTATCTTTAGTAGATCAGATAGAACTGGATTTAAACAGATGGAAATAAATGCATTTGTCATTTTGAATCAAATTCAAGCATCTGAAGGGAAACAGTCAGCATTAAGAGCCCCACACGGTGCAATAGATTGCATCAGACTGTTGCTGTTGATTTGCAAGCTGACATTTTCCATAACTACAATTCCTAGAATCCTCTGCCGCTGACATTAGAGCAGGGCTAGAAGTGGAAAATTCAATATTCTGCAGTGCATGTTAGAGTTTCGTAAGCTCTGGGGCCTGATATTCAAATCTGGGCAAAGCAGAGGACAACATTTTGCACTGCCCTCTGCAGTTGCCCAGGGTCCAAAACTGCTATATTCAGTGGAATAGTACATTGGTGCTATTCCAGTGAATATGAGGCCAGAGACCTGGTGCTACGTCACCTAGTGTGGCCAGACATGACTCCCCACAATAGGGCAGCACAACGGCTTATGCTCAAGCAAAAATTCCCATATTCAAAGGGACCTATGCAAATGAGCCCATTGGGCATGCAAGGCACTAATGCGCCATTTGCATGCCCATTAAGGGACTGTTTGCATAAGGAGCGAGGCTGTACTGTGTGGCACTGCCCCCTGATTGCCCATTTCCTTAGAGTTATCCCTTGTGTTAGTGGCGCCCTCCCCCCACGGGCAATCACCGTTCTGTGAAGAAACAAAATATGTGTCCCTGGTAGTCTATTGGTCCCTCCCTAATCGCCGATCAATGTATCGATGTTCTGTTAATAAATACAGGTACAGTAAATCTCCCTAGAAGTCTAGTGGTCCATCCCCCTTGCTGACTGCCAAATTGTCCCTGAAGGTTAGTAGTCCCTCCCCAGCCCGACTGTCCACCCAGTTATTCCCTGATGTCCAGCGCAACCCTCCATCCCCGATCCCCTATATAGGTAATGTAACCCAGTCCCTAGTGGTCTAGTGGACCACCCCTCCTTGGTAGGTAGTGACCTACCACCCTGCTCTCCCATCCTGAAACCAAGCGGTGACCAGCACAACCTCCTCTGTCACCACAGCTGGCCGCCAACTGAGCTGTAACTGAACACATACAGATACTGCACATACTACGGGATTGGGGATGGGGGGTTACACTGGACACCAGGAATAACTTAGCACACATAATAGAACCACACAGGGTTGGGATGCTCATGGTAAAAAAGTGAAATAAACTGATAAGCAACCGGAGCACCCACCACCTCTTAAAATTAAAAAAGCAAACACCAAAAATTAAAAAGTCCATGATTTTTATAGTGTCATAAGATCAAACAGGTAGATACCTGACATGTTTCAGACAAGTGATCCTTTATCAAAGTATCAAGCACGCTAAATGCATCAGGTATCTACCTGTTTGACCTTGTGGCACAATAAAAAATCATGAGGCTAAGTCACAGTGTGTACATTTTAATTTAAGTGAAAGTGCCTGGTTGCTTATCAAGTTATACCAGGGAACAACTGTTATAGGTACTGGGTGGACAATCGGTGGGGGAAGGACCACTAGCTTCTGAGGATAATTTTATATCTGAACAGGACAGGCAATCAGTGAGGGGCCACTAGATCACCAGGGTGTTATATAATTTCGAATGGAATGGTGATCAGTGAGGAGAGGGACCACTAGACTATCTGAAAGATATATTATATTTATTAATGGAACAGTGATTGGAAAGGGAGAGACCACTAGACCATTAGGGTTGCACTGGAGTAAGTCAGTATTTCAGTTGGCAGTATGTGCACTGCACAAGGGACTGTGCAAAATGACCTTGGGCAGTGCACATACTCTGAATATTGGACTGTGCCAATATTCAGGTCCCTTCATTACATTGCCACCCCTTCTGTCCAGATGCAAACTGAGTTTGCCTGTGACAAACGGGCTTTTCAATATTGTGCTTCTTCACAAAGCCCGATTTGCATGAGCAAACTTGGTTTTGCACCCTGGCAACATTTTGAATATCATGCCCCTGATCTTTTGTTTGCTGGTCCCACTGTCCTCTCTGGGCTACATACAGTCCCAGAGGACTGTAAGCCCCGGGTGAACAGCAGGACCAGCAAACATCACAGGCCAGATATTCAAAGGGGTTGTGCATGGAGCAACAGGGTTGTGCCATGCGCAAACCCTCAATGTGCCCCGGCGTGATATTCAAAAGGCAGGTTGCATGGCCAGCTCCTGATGCACCAGGGTGCATTGGTAATGTATCGGCACAGATGCAAGTGCCCATGCATATGGTACATCCGATATTCAGTCCGGGATGTAGCAGTGGCATAACCCCTACATGCGCCGTACACTGGTGCTCAAAGTTGAGCCGAAAATAAAAGGCTCAAATGCTGGTGGCAGTATTGCAGGTGTAACACAACAGCCACCAGCTGTGGGTGGCTACCCAGCAGGAACACCATCCACAAGCACCCGGACCCTCCCAAGTAGTCTAGTTGACCCCCCTTCCAGTATGCCTGATCGCGGGCTGTTGTAATATTAAATGTAACCTGATGGTCTAGTGGTTCCCTCTCCATATGACCAATTGCGTGCCGTTGTAATAAGAAATAATAACCTGGTGGCCTAGTGGTTTCCTCCCAGTATGCCCAATTGTGGGCTGTTGTAATATGAAATAATAACCTGGTGGTCCTGTGGTGCCCCCTCCCCACCACAGCATCCCCCATCATCGTGGATGGCAGCACCCCCAGCATACCTTGACCACCCGCCCGAATGACAGTGTACAGTATGTTCTGTACACTATTGGTCCACAGTGTGGACCAATGGGCTTACGAACCATACTGTGCTACAAGGACCAGATATGGCAGGGAATGCATTCATTCGCGTATCTACAACCCTGTAGTACAGTATGATCTGCAAACTATTAGTCCAATTGTGGACCAATAAACATAGAACATATTGTATGCTGTCATTCAGCAGCTGAGTGGTATGTGGGCGGGGTGCTGCCACCCACCGATGATGGGGGGGTGCTGGGTGACCGGGGATCCTCTGTGGGTGGGTGGGGAGGAGGGTACCACTGGACCACCACGTTAATATTTCTTATTACAATGGCCCATGATCGGGCATATGAGGAGGGTAATACTAGACCACCAGGTTATTATTTCTTATTACAATAGCCCACGATCGGGTGTAAAGGGAGGGATCCACTAGACCACCAGATTAATATTTAATATTACAGATGCCTGCGATCGGGCATACGGGGAGGGAACCACTAGACCACTAGGTTAATATTTAATATTACAGAAGCCCATGATCAGGTGTACAGGAGGGAAGGGGGTTATAAGAGCCCACCAGGGACCCAACCCCCAACTATAGCAGCTAGAAAGGGTTCCAGATGCATTTCACTGGAAAGCCCTGTATAACACATGCAAATGGGGCCATAATGACATGCAAATGGCCCCGTTTGTGTCTTGCATATATTATGGCCTCATTTGAATACCCCCGGCTGAATATCGTGGGTGATGCACCTAGCACAACTGCATTTGTGCTGGCATATCCTCATGCTCCTGCTCTGTGGCTTGCACTGGTGCAGTGCCACTGCACCATGCGCAGTATGTCCGACGACCTTGCCATATTCAACAGTGCTGCATCATGGTGCATCACTGTTGAATATCGCCTGGTCCTGGCCCCGGCACAGTCCAGTTGTGCTGCGCCTAGGCTTGCGCTACTGCCTAGTGCAGTCTGAATATCTGGGCCCATGTGTTTTTGCAAACAAAATGAAAATTGAGACCACTGCCACATTTGGGTTTGGGGCTGTTAGTGATGATTGTTCCCCTTTAATATAATTGTTACCCCAAATATAAACTATTTATTACAGCACTTACAGTAGCAGTCCAGTACATAGTTCCCCACTCATTTTTATAAAGATCTATTAGAGGCATAGACATATTTTTGTAAAGGTAAAAGACTGAGACTTAGTCTAAATAAATTATATCAACATCAGATGAGTGGTGGCTTTTCCATACCTTATTTTCAAATAAGACATAAGGGGCTGGATATTCAAACTGCGCTATTTTGTGGCGCAAGCCCTTGCGCTGCACAAAATAGTTGCGCAGGGGTGTGGCCGGGGCGATATTCAAAGGAGTTGCACTATTGAGCAACTCCTTTGAATATCACCCCCCGGCCACAGCCACTGTGCATGGCACAGTGGAACAAGTGGTCAGAGTGGAGCATTCAAGTTGCGGTGGCGCAAGTACCATTGCGCCATTCACAAATTTCCCATATTCAAAAGGTGACATGCAAATGGGGCCATAATTCATGCAAGGCACAGGGGGGGCCATTTGCATCTATTTTTGGCTCCATTTGCATGCCATTAGATGCAGGGTGCGCCGATCCCGAGGACTTGCCTGGCGCCTGCCAGGCAGCAGACATCGGGAACTCGACGGCCCCTGCAACCCGATCAGAGGCAAGTGTGGAAACTTCTCTCGACTGGCCTGATCGTGGGCATTAGGTTAAATAACCCCCACCAGCCCGATCGTGGGCATAATTGTTAAATGCCCCCACCAGCCCGATCACGTGCAGCAGAGAGTCCCTCCACCAGAACATATCCCTGGTGGTCCAGTGGACCACTAAGCCCGATTGCGGGCAGCAAAGTGATAAGCTCCCCCAAGACCATATCCCTGGTGATCTAGTGTCCCCACCCCACACCCACGAAGCCCCACCACCGCTCCCCCAGCAGGCGGCAGCATCCCACCGCCTGCCGCCCCGCCGTCACGCCCTGACTGCTTCCGTAGGGGCTGCACGCCCATTGGTGCAGAGCAAAGAGCCAATGGGCATGCAGCCCATACCGCATAAGGCAGTCCAGATATGTGAATGAATGAAGTGTAAAAAATCTCCCCACCCCCGACTGACCCGATCGCGGGCATATGTTAAAACACCTCCTCCCCGACTGGCGATCGCGGGCAAAATTTAATCTTTATTGTTTTCTGCTGCTCTCGCCTTTCTCTATATACGCCCTCCGCTCCTCTTCAGCTTGTCATGGCTATTAGCCCATTCTCATCCTGTCCATTTCTCTTCTAATTTCTGTTCTCCTCACTTCTCTGTTCTGTGCCCGTGATCGAATAGTCGAGAAGGGGTATTTTAAACATATGCCCGCGATCGGGCCAGTCGAGAGGATTTTTACACGTCATTCATTGAATTCAATTCATTCACATATCTGGACTGCCTTATACGGTATGGGCTGCACGCCCATTGGCTCTTGCTCTGCATCAACGGGCTTGCAGCCCTACGGGCAGTCAGTCGGCGGGCAGCGGGCAGCAGGTGGGTGGGATGCTGCCGCCGCTGGCCGCCGGGAGCGGGGTGGTGGGGGTCGCGGTGGGTGGTGGAGTGGGACACGATCACCAGGGATATGGTCTTGGGGAGCTTTCATCACTTTGTTGCCTGCGATCGGGCTTAGCAGTCCACTGGACCACCAGGGATTTGGTCTTGGGGGGTTGGAAACTTTGCTGCCCACGATCGGGCTTCACGGTCCACTGGACCACCAGGGATATGTCCTTGGGGGGGTTTACTCTTTGCTGCCCACGATCAGGCTGGTGGGGGGTGGGTGTTACTGTATTTATCACTTTTGCCTGTGATTGGACCAGTCGGGGGGAAGGAGGTGTTTTAAACACATGCCCGTGATCAGGCCAGTCGGGAGGTTGGGGGAATTTTTACACTTTTGCCCGTGATTGGGCTGCAGGGGGGGCACAGGGAGTAGGTTGAGGGCCAGCCACAAGTGGCAGCTGCTGTGTTGCATCCTGCAATGCGGCAGCTCACCTGTGGGTGGTCCTCGACTTAATCCTTTATTTTTTGGCTCAAAGTTGTGCAGGTGCAGGTTGGGGGTTGCGTCTGCAGAACTCTGCACAACCCGCTGAATATCGGGCTGTGCAGTTTATGCATGGTTCTTTCCCCTCCAGTTCAGCATGCATTCATTTGCATTGCGCTGTTGCTCAGCTTGCCTTGGAGGGCACAACTGCCTCCTGCTGAATATGGCAGAATGGCGCAATTTCGGACTTGCACAGGCGCAACCCTATTGAGCATGGTGCAACCCTTTTGAATATCCAGCCCACAGCCTTTAAAGTGGGCCAGACAAAAAGAGTAGTGTAGCAAACACATGTAATCCGAGAACAAATTAATAAATAAATAAATAAATAAAATCAGCAGCCAGAATGGTGTCATATAAAGGAAACAATTCCCTAGAGATATGCTATTTGTGTATCCCAATGGGAGGGCTTTAAGCCCGAGGTCCAATGGGCGGACTAACAACATCACTCCTCCATCGACCTCAAAACGTCACTCATCCTGGACACTCCAAGGATTCGTTTTCGTTGCAGCCGGAAGCTTCATTGGCTGTTCCCTTCCCTGTTCTGCTTTTTCCCTCTGTTCTGCCTACTCCCATTAGTGCTGTTGTTTCCTGCTGCTCTCACCTTGCTCTAAGCCGCCCTCCGCTCCTCTTCCAGCTTGCTCGTGACTATTAGCCCCATTCTCATCCTGTCCATTTCTGTTCTAATTTCTGTTCTCCTCATTTCTCTGTTCTGTGTCCCTGCCACTCCCCACGGCTGTCTGGTCTCATCTCTCCCTTGGTGCGCCCCCCCATTGCTCCTCGTGCCTCCCGTTTTCTCATCTTGCCCCATCCCATTTCTCCCTTATCACGATGCTTGCTTCATGGTTGTCCTATCTGTGCTCTTCATTCTCGCCCCCCTCCCTCTCATCTAGCCGTCCTTGGCCCTTCTCTTCTTCCCTCCAACCTCGGCTGCCTGAGTTGCAGTTGCTACTTCCTGCTTTGGCATTTGCCTCTCAGATCACTCCAGAGCACCTTTTCTCTGCCCTGCCTCCTTCTCAGGGGAGGCCGCTCACTTTCCGCTTCATGCGCCTTGCTCTCATTCTTTCTCGCTGCTGTTCTGGGCTATGTCCCTCAATCTCCTTTGCAGAGCCGCTGCCTCAATTGATGCACTTTCGGGCACTTCTTTGTCTTGGGTCCTCCATTCCAGTCTCACCTCCCTAGTAGCATTATCGCATCCTTAAGTTCACGAAATCTGACCATTCACCACAACAGAACTCTCATCTTGAGTTGGACAATCAGTGCTGTATTGCTGTCCAACACCGAGATGTTCATATGGTTTGTGAATTTGCTGCTTCTGGTTTAAGTATATGCTGCTGGCAGAATAATGGAACATCCTGTTTAAATCATCGTGTGGTGGTGTTTTACTATCCTAGGGCTTCCATTCTTGTATTTAACACTATTTAGTGGTTCAAGTGCAAATTTGCATTTATTTCCTAGTTCTGTAGTCACTGGGAGGTAGGTTCCACCTTTGCAGTCTGAGGCTACTAGAGGGGTCGTGTATCATCGTCGCCCTGCTTCTTTCTTTAGCACTGCTTTGGATAACCCCCCTGACCATATTACCCACCCATGAGATCTGCTTCCCCACCATGATACAGAAAAGTTATGTTTGTGACTAGGAGTGTCCGATAACAGGCCACTACAGCTACTGCACATTATCCAATTGAGCACATCCTAGGGAAGAAATGCTTAGCTGCCCCCTTCCCCCTCTGATGATGGATGCACTCAAGTTCAGATGGTCTCTGCAATATGCCGAAGAGTGGGACACACAATAAAAAAAAAAGCTATACAGGGCATCATCTTTCTCTGTCAATTCCCCCTTGCCCTCTCCGCTGCCCTCCTGCAGTTCTTGTCTAGGCCACATATCTTCTCCCTAGTTGCCTGCTGCCTATGGGGCATTGCTTCCCTCTTCTGGTCTATATTCATGGGTCATTGGGGCACTAGCCTTCCCTCTTCACCTAGCTCCAACCAGCTGTCCCTCATTCCTTGTACTACCTCCACAATGGCCTGCCTTTCATTCCTGTGCATGCTACTCCTAGTCTGTCACGACCATCTCTAGCCCATGACTGACCCGATCTCATCATTCTCCATTGTCTCCCTCCCTCTCCTTCGACCTTCTCCCGCCTCTGCGACCTTGAATCAAGACTATCTCCACATACCGGCAGTACCTGCCTCACTGCCTTCCATCCATCATTGTACCTCTTCTGCTTCCTATTTTACTTTCCTCGTCTTGATGCCTTTTCTCATCCCCACTGACTCCATCTGACCTGCATTTGATTTTTCTTTTGGACATACTGATCCCACCTCACATGCCATCTCATTGATCCAAGGCCCTCCTGCCCACATTATTAGGTTCATGGCTCCGGTCCTCATTACCCATTTCTTATCTCATCGAGCCTCCCTTCCTGGATACATTCTGCCATCGGCTGTTATGGATTTATTTCAGTCACGGTTTCACTCCTTATGGTCTGATTTGCTCGCATTCCGCCATATCTCACCTCAACCTGCTCATCTCTTTCAATCAGTCCATCAATATGCCTTGGCTGCCTCCCTCTAGCATGCAGCATCAGTCACCTTGATTCAACCCTGTCTCCATTCCTGGCCGTGCCTTCCTGTCCATCGCCCCTTGCTATGGGCTCGCTGGAGGCTATCTGTTATCATTCACTTTTCTTTCACATTTATTTCTGAATCTTCCTTATTTCGAGAAGTCTACTTCATCACATCACTCTTTTCATTTCTGGCTCTACCTCCTTTCAAGAAGTCTACTTGGTTACATTGCTCTATCAGATGTATCGCCCCAACAGTTCGCATACCCTCTGGTCCCAGACATGCCTTCTTGGCCTCGGAGTATATCTCCTTTCGAGGATCCTCATTACTTGCATCAGTCTATTGCATCCTCTGATCTCTCCTCACCCACACATCCGGATCTACTCATTCATATTGCATGTTCATGCCTTATCGGCCCCTGCTTCAGGTTTCATGTCGCCCCAACTGGCAGAGGCTGCGATCCCGGCTTCTCCGGCCCCTGCCCGGCTCTGCACACTCTCAGCACACTAACCCGATTACTCCCGGATATGCTTTGCATATCTCCCGTGTTTTGCATGGCTCTTGTTCCCTCTGTGGCCAATCGCCTTGGTCATCCAGTGCCCATCTACTTCCATTGGCTCTGAGCTTCGTTTATTTCTGACTCTCTTTCCCCATCCACTACTCCTGCTTCGGTGTGCCCTCATTCTGCTCCCTCTCCTTGGCTCTTTTAGCAAACTCAGCCATCCCAGTTTCAATCCAGTCTTGGCTTCTATCGCATTGTGCCACAATTCCTCCATTCCTTTGCTTTGCCATTCATATCCTCTGGCCTTCCATGGCTGACTCCATCTGACCTTCCATCGACCCGGACCTCCATGCCACCTCATCCAGTTCACTTTCCTGCCCCCTTGAGGAGTCTTCTCCTTCTCGGAGTTGATGATCCCTCATTTCCTTAGCCCATTGGCTCAGTGATGCTTGGCATCGACATGCTCATCTTGTTCACTGCCTCTCTAATCATGCCTTTGCACGGTCTGCTGCCAGGTCTGCACCATTCCGTTGCGCCATCTGACCGTGCATATCCTGGATAGTGTACCACCTAATTCAACTCACCCCAGTGCAGTTCTCTTCTTGCATTGTCTGGGTCCTATGCTACCCTATTGACCTCCCTATCATCCTTTGTCATTTCATACCTCGCTTTCCAGTACCTGCATTCATGGTGTCAATCTCTCATCGTACCTCATCCGTTCCTGTTCCCTTCCTCAGCCTAGCAATTATTGTCATCCTGCCTGTCATGGATCTTTTCCACTCTTGGTTTCCCTCTTCATCGTACTTCATCAGATTTGACTCCCCTTGATCGCCGTCCCATGCCTGCCCTCTGGTTCACAGATCCTCTGGTTCCTGATGCAATTTCTTGGCCTCAGTGTCTATCTCTTTTTGAGGAGTTTCATTGTTCGTCTCACTCCCTGGTGCCTGATACCTTCATTCAAGTTCTGTTCCTGTTCATGCCAGTCTCCTCTTTTTCCAGTTTCGTGCTTACTCTTCAGGATTCAATCATCATCAGCTTCCCTCCGCTCTTCGCTTCACTCATCATCATACTTCATCTGATTTTGCTCAGTCCTCATCGTATCTCATCCAGTTTTGATCCTCGATTGCTTCCCCTGAGTTGCCTCTGGTTCCTGGTCTCCCTTCTTAGCCTTGGACTCTACCTGTTTTCAAGGTGCCTCATTGGTGTACTTCCTTCGTGCCAGTTTCATTGTCGGTTCTTTCCCATATCCTCCTCTTCCAGTTCACTTCCAGCTATCCAGGCATCCCTCCACTCTTGGCCTGCTCTTGATATTATTTTTGGGTGTACCTATCATAATTCCTATGCCACCTATCAGCTGTGGCCATCCTGCTGAATGCATCGAGTTCATAACTCCAATCATATCAAGTTCATGAATCCAGTCATCTTTCACTCAGCATTACTTCAAAGATCATTCATTTACATAGTTTACTCTAACATTCCTATTATTCAATACTGTTCTACCTCATCGACTACAACCTCAGGGTCTAATCATTCAGAGTCTAATCATTTACATTGCATAATCAAGAATGCCTCTTCAGCCTCAGTGTCTGCTCACTTGCATAGCTCTATCAAACACATTGCTCCATCAAGTCAGTCTACAATATCATTGGTCTTCTCATTGACTCATCTGGAATATCCTCATGAGCACATCTGGATACCCCTTGCTGCTCTGACTCATAAATGAATTTAGTCCCTACTATTCTTGCTTCCAGATCTACTATCTTACACTGACTACTCTAGCATACCCTCCTTAGCTCCAAAAAGGTTCATCTAGTTTTATCGTTCCCTTGAGCATTCCATCATCAACTCTGATGCTACTCATTGAACACAACAGGATCTAATTGTTCTCACTGCATAATCATGCCTTATCGACCTCAATTTCTATTTCCTCACCTCACTCAATCAGTCATACCTATTATCGATCATATGCTACCTCATGGACCCACTGACCTCCTGCAGTGATCATCACCATCAGTATTAATCTTGCCTTATGTTCGCATTCAATCTGCATGCAGCCTCATGTTCCATCTTCGAACTGTGTTTTCTTTTAGGGATCGCCATATTCCATCATCATCCTCACTACTCGTATCCTTCTAGTTTCCAAACCCTTTCTTTCAAAATTATACATCCTCAATTCAAACGTCATCAGCCTGGAGGGAAGGCGACCTAGGCCTTGGATCCCCAGAGGTTTCCTCCTCAAAGGGGGTTTTTCCTCTCCTCCATACCAATGGTCATAATATTAGTTAGAGTTAGTGAGTTTCTTCTCGTTAGTTAGTTAAGTTCCGCTGTTGGACAGAGGTGGACGGTGGCTCGGCTTTCCCCTTTCTCCTTAGGAAGTTAGCCCTTCTCTCCATAGAATTCGTCCATCATCCTCACCTCTTCGATAATCATCATCTTTAGGTATTCTTTTTGGGCTTCTTCCTAACCTACCTTTAGCTGATGCATTCATTTCCGGCACCTGTAGGGGGGAACCCTCCTCTAGGGTTCCTTGTGTCGTACCCCTACAGGGTGGTATATCCCACGGATAGAGAGGCAGAAAGCCACAAATGTAATCAAGTTACTCAAGCATTATCACATATCTTATCCAGTTACATAAGTACATTGAAGACATTTTTATTATCATCCAGTAGCACAATTGTTGATGTGGGACTCAAGGCATTCTCCACACCACCCTTTATGGGATAATATGCTATCCTAAATTGATTGGTGTTGGTTTAACTAGTCCTCCCAGGGGTTAAAAGGCATTACAACTCTTGATGATAAACTGATAAAAATTACAGGGTCACTGGCATCTTTTTCCCCAGCTTAGTTACAGATTTTTTCCTTTCATAACTGCTGTTCTGTAGATAGAAAAAATATAGATAGCAATAGTGATGGTGCTATGTCCGTATCACAAAAGCAGGCAGAAAAAAGAAGCAGCACCCATCAAATGGACACAAAAAAAGAATGTGTTAATGTATAAAGTGCCAAATATTTTATTCTTTTTAGTTAGATGGCACAGCAACCAGCGGCAGGGAGAAAACAAAGCTGGATCCAAGGCCTAGGTCGCCTTCCCTCCAGGCTGATGACGTTTGAATTGAGGATGTATATTTTTGAAAAAACCTCACGTTTCACCCAGTCAACTAATGGGCTTCCTCAGAGGAAGCCCAGTACTTGACTGGGTGAAACGTAAGGTTTTTCTTCATTTTCTCCAGCTTTGTTTTCTCCCTGCCGCTGGTTGCTGTGCCACTTAACTAAGAAGAATAAAATGCTTGGCACTTTATACATTAACATTGTCTCTTTTGTGTCCGTTTGATGGGTGCTGCTTCTTTTTTCTGCCTAATTCTGTAGATATTTGCAACTGATAAGATTGTTTAAACACTCTCTGCTACCTGATGTTAAAATGCCTAAACCACGTATGCAATGCTTATAAATGCATGTACCACCTAATGTGGTTCTCTGTCCCTGGCCCTACATTACAATGTCGATTAAATTGAGGTGAAAGGACTGGGACAGAGGATGAGCATTCATGATTCAAATTTGTAGAGGTTACTGAGGTTAAAGGGATATTAGTAGAGTATAAAATATCACACTGATGGCACTACACTCAAGGAAAATGATACAAGTTAAGCATGTTGGACACATCAAAATGCTGGACATGTTTGACAGTAACTAGATCCATATCACATGTTTTTGGCATTGTGAGACAATACAAAAATACTGTGAAGATCTTTGCTAACCTGTCAGTTGCTTCTTAACGGCAATATTCTCTGCTCTACAGAATTTATCCTCCTAGGTACTGACCCAGATTTGTTGCATACACTACGTCCAAGCTGCACAGGTTATGGTTTCATGCTGCCTGGGCAACAGCTAAAAATATAATACTTCAGCACTGGGGGAAAAAAACAGACTGATTCACCTTTAATTTAGAGAATGGATAAAAGAACTGTCTCTAAGGGTAAGTTATAAAAGCATAGTTCATGTACGTTTTGGAAGATTAAATTGGTTCTGTGCTGCATGGAATACCTTGCTAACTTCATGTCTTTGCAGGCTGCCAGATGGGTACTCTACAGCAACTCCTCCATTAGTAACATGATCCCAATATCTCTTCACTTCTGGAACTATTTAATTGGAATGTGACCCTGACCCCTCCATATAGTGGGAGACCAAGAAGTATAGAAATGTTGTTATGCAAGTTGTTACTGTTTCTTTCCTTTGGTTTAAGGTTAGCAAATTCTGTAATTCACAGGAGTTTGTTTTCATTATACCGAATACAATTTTTTGACACCACTATGCAACAAAACATGCTTACTATAATGTGTATATAATGCATGACTTAAGTAAATGAGGGGGCTGGCAGTATAGCCCAGAGGTTAGTGTAATGAACTGGGAATGAGCTTGGTACATTCAGCAGACCTGGGGTTGATACCTATAACCTCCACTTGCATACTGTGTGACTGAGCAAGTCACTTAACCACACCTGTGCTCCAGGATCACCCCTGAAAACAGGAACTTGTGCCGAGAGGGCCTTACCTGGTTACCAGTAAATAAGTAATAAATAAAAATATTACATGATTCGATCATGTACTGCAATGTACTGTTCAACAAACAAGCATTTGCCGATGCCGAATGTTTGCTTGCTGGTATTAGCAGTGGAAGTGCAGGAGTTAGACAGACGCAGTATAGGAATGGCAGTAAAGTACTGAACTGACGCCAACTCCACCCCCACCCTGTAGAGATGGACAGGCATTGGGGTGTGGCTTTGGGTCATTGGCCATGACGGTCACGACATTTCACCTCACCCTACCCTGCAGACACTGACAAGTGTCAAGGTGTGCCTTGGAGTGTTTGGGCTTTACATTCACCTCATTCCATGAGGAAACATGCTGAAATGGGTACAGTATAGGAGAATGGGGTGAACTCTGGGGCCAAAGGATCCAAGGCGTACCTCGATGCCTGTCACTGGCTGCAGGGTGGGGGAGGAATGGCATGAGCATTACTGTCAACAATCCCAAGTCACACCCCTGACGCCTGTCAGTCCCTAGAGGGTAGGGCATTATGGTTGAAAACCCTAATGCCCTGGGTGTTTCTTGGTATTTTTACTCCAAGTTTTCAACATGAGCTTTTTGTGATCCCATCGCATGAACAGTGACACTATCAGTTCATTAGCCAAAAGGTGATTTTGCACAGCGACTGCACCATTTGGCACCACAGGTGCGAAAACACATTTCAAACAGGATGTGAAAAATGACAGCTGTGCTGTTCACGAGGAGGTGTAAAAAAATGGCAATGTTGAAAATCTGGAGAGAAAATATAAAAAAACTGGTGAAGGCACGAGTGTGCATAGAAACTGCACAATGCACACCCGTAATGTAATTAGTTTGGGGAATTTTTACAGCAGATTTTCAACACAGGTGTTTTGGGACCTCTGCTCATGAACAGTGTCACTGTAATTTTCTTAATGTGTCCCAAACTCTGATTTCCCACAGTGACCGCACTATTCTGCGCTGGAAGTGCAAAAACACATTTTGGTCAGGGTGTGAAAAATGACAGCTGTACTGTTCATAAGGAGGTGTAGAAAAATGCCAATGTTGAAAATCTGGACTGAAAATATTACAAATTCGTGAACTTACGAGGTGTGGGGAAACTGCGCAATGCACATTTGTAACACAGTCATTTTATGGATTTTGTCACCAAATTTTCAACATAGCCATTTTAAGACCTCTGTTCATGAACAGTGTCGCTGTGATTTTCTTAATCTGCCCTGAACATTGATTTCGCAAACCAACCGCGCCATTGTGTGCTACATGTGCAAAAACACATTTTGGGCAAGATGTGAACAATGGCAGCTGTACTGTTCATAAGAAGATGTGGTAAAATGGCAATGTTGAAAATCTGGAGTGAAAATATTAAAAATTCTCTAAGTTACGAGTGTGCGTAGGAACTGCGCAATGCACGCTCGTGAAACAGTCAATTTTGGGAATGTTTTCATCAAATTTTCAACATAGGGTTTTTGGGGACCTACCTCATGAACTGTGACACTGACTTTTCATTAATCAGTCCTGAAAGGTGGTTCCATGCAGTGACAGCGAAATCACCTTTCAGGACTGAATAACCAGATGACAGTGACTGAATTCATGAGAAGGGGTCCCAAGAACCCCATGTTGAAAACGTGTTGCAAAAATTTTAAAAAAATTACCAAGATATGAACCAAAGTTAAAAAAAAAAACCTATTTATGCCATTATACAGCTTACCAGCATTTCTTCAGTTCTCGGTCAGCTGAAGAGTGCAGACATGTTCCCAGTCCACCCAAGATCATTGCGCCAGGTTCCAGAGGTGAGTATGGGGTGGGGGATGGGGGAGGTGGGGTGCGCAAAGGATGAGTGCGGGTTGGGGGGCAAGAGAGTCAACGAGGGACCGTTTTCTTTTGCTACAGTATTTTTTTTTTTAAAAAGACGATGCGGGACTTTTACCACACTGGGGGGGCTCCCAGCATGGCACCTGGAAGTTTGTTTGGGGGGGCAGTGGAGCCAACGGGGGAACTGGGCACCCCCATTGGCCATACAGTGTGCTAGGGAGCACAAGACGATGAGGGACATTTGCCATACTGGGGTGGGCTCCCAGTGTGGCACCTTGAAGGTTGCTTTTTGGTGGGGCACTGTAGCTGACGGGGATTGGGCACCCCGTCAGACATACAGTATGCTTGGGCAGGGGGGAGTGTGCATGTGCCAAGGGGGATTGGGCACCCCCTCAACACACAACAAATGGGGGGCTGCATCATGCCAGGAGATGCAGTGGCATACAGCTGAAAGAGAAGGACTGCTAAGGTGGTGATATGTAGGCAGTTTGCATACTGCTGATGGCATGGCAGTATGCAAACTGCCTACATGTTACCACCGCTGATTGTAGTGGTCTTTCTCTTTCAACTGTACGCCACTGCATCTGAACTGCTGTCATAGACAGCTCAGGCATTCATTGGTGCCCTGCTGCCGTGCCTTCAAAAATGATCAGAGCATTGGAAGTGGAGGTGCCACACCTACGAAAACTCGTATGGTGGCACTATGTTTCTTGCAGATGCATGCAAGCAAACATAAAAATGAATGATAAAAAATAAAAATGTCCTCAAACTGCCGTAAGGTGTGCTGAGGGTCACAAAAAGGCATCCTGTAAAATTCCAGAAATTGTGGGTGTGCAGTTGGATCCCTCATTGGGTAACTTTCTTTGGGGCATGGGTGGGAATTTTGTCCCTTTGAAAATAGGGCCCTAAGTGTTCTCTTTTATTATTTTTTTTAGATTTTTTTTTTACTCCTTATTTTTTCTCCTCCTACATGCCCACTGACATCCTTTTCCTTCAGGCTTCACATTGCCCACCTCTGCCAGGCCTACCAGACCTTCAACCTTACTGACATACCAAGAGGCAGTGTGTCCATGTGGGAGGCCTCCTCTAGCCTGCAGAGGAGTGCTTCCTTCTCCTGACTGCCACCACTGGTGCTGGCTTGTTCCAACCAGGTCTTCCTTGGCTCTGAGGAGGAATAGGCTAGCTGGGAGGTTTGACTAGAAGGGCCCTCCATGGTGTGCTGGGGAGGCATCTGTTGCCATGGGGGGGACATAAGTGGCTGACACTTTATTTATTTTATTTATTTATTTATTTGGTAATTTGGATACAACCTTTGAGTTTACACCCTTTTACAAAGGTTCCATGTCAGGATGTAAAACAGCAGAGACGTAACAAAAACTTGACAGTTAACACAAAACATAAGATTGCTATGTAATACAGAAAATAGATAAATAATACATTTGAGTATCCTAGACAACTGAAATTAAACAAGCGGAGGATTCCCAATGTAGCGTACATAAGCTGTACCTGGGGGTCTATCAAGGTAGAGTATCAGAAGAGTAGGAGAAAGAAAGGGGGAGAGTGCAAATGAGGTTTCCCAATTAGCAAATATACGGTATAGCTGCTTCAAATGGCCAAGGTAGAGTATTGGTAAGGGTAGGAGAAAGAAAGGGGAGGAGGTAAATGAGGTTTCCAATTAGCAACATACGGATAGCTGACACTGGGGCCTGTCAAGGTAGAGTATTGGTAAGGGTAGGAGAAAGCAAGGGAGAGTGCAAATGAGGGGTAGGTCAGAGAGAGAGAGAGAGAGGAGGAGGAGAGAGAGAGAGAGAGAGAAGGATTGGGAGAAGGAGAATATTTAGAAGGGAGAGTGGGTGGAAAGGGAGGTGTTGGGGGAGTATGGAAGGGAGGGGGAGAGCTAGAGGGAGCTAGAGGGTGGATGGCAAGGGATGGCAGGTGAAGGGTCCCGGGTAGGTAAAACAGGAGGAAAGCGCAGACAGATGAGGGGGGGGTATCCGGTTTGAGGATATGGACTCAGCTAAGGGAGTCAGAGGTGTTTAAGAGGGGGTATCCAGGTTAAAGATATGGATTCAGGTAAGGCAGTTGCAGGTGTTTGAGTTCAGCAGGTATTGCTTCAGTTCTCTTTTAAAGGACCGAACATTTGTTGTATTAAGAGCTGCCAGTGCCAGTGCACCATTGCCATCATTGTTATCCCCCCCCACCAACTGACATACATGCAGTTGTGGCTGGCCTGGGGGGGCATAACAGCCCATGGTCACCCACACCATTAAAAATACCTCCGCCATGCCATCACCAGGAGCTATCACAAGAATGGTGCATCACGCTCCTTCTCCCAGGACTAGAGTGTACAAAGGACACTCTGCACCCTCCCTGCCAGCCACCAGTTCCATGTCACATGTTCTCTTTTATTAAACACACAATTAGCTATTTTATTAAATGGGTTTTAATGTGTTAGCAGAAGATTTTCTACTTTCACGATAATTCTTTGTTTTCTGCAGTGTAACTAATGAGTTTTCACTTTCACTCTTCAAACTTCTAGCGGAAACAATTCAATTGCATTCTGGTATTGTAATGTCAAAAATTCTTAATTGCTTAGGTACCAACATTATTTAAATCAGAAACTCTAGGTTTATCTCCAGCTGTTTCAAAATAGGGACTTAGACTCATCCTTCTGTAACAAATTACACCTTTTATATGTGTGTAATGTTATTATTGGCTGTGTAATTGTACTAGTAATAAAAAAGTAATTATCTTCTATTTTCTTCTTCCCATGTAAAATCTGGCAAGGAAAACCATGTAACCTGCTAAATTGTAACAAAACTGCTCAGATTATCAAACATTGCATATTTCAAGGCTGGCTTCATGTGCCAAACAATAGGGGACTGTTCTGAACCACTGGTGACGTCAGTTTTCTCCCCAGACACAGATAGCAGGAGTGAAGATCAGCGGGAAAGGAAATGGAGCATCCTTATGGATGCTTCCCTTTTTGAGGCAGGGCTGAGCAGCATGTCATTCTGCAGTACCTCCCATTGGAAGCATAGTGGCAGTACACCGGTAGCATGGTTAACCATGTGCCGCCATGCACCCCTCAGGACACCACAGCATGCTAGCAATGGAGGAGACCTGGTCATGAAAAGGGAGATAAATCAACTGCACCAGTCCCTGATGTCTGCTGCTTGCAGCCTTCTTCTGCAGGCACTAAGTTCAAAACCCCTCAGAAATACATTGAACTGCATGCCTGTTTCCTCAGTTCGTAGTCCAGCTTTGAAGAGTGAAGATGTGTCAGTGGTCCAGAGAGTATTATGGCATTGGACTTCCAGTTGGTAAGTAAGGAAGGGTGCTGGGTGCTGAATGCAAGGGTCAGGTGGGGGGAGTTTAATGGCCGCAAAAGACATTGATGGATGATTTCCTTTTTACAGGTATAAAAAAAATAAAGACTGAGGATTCCTGCACTGGAGGACTCGGCACCCCTCAGTGTCACTACTACATTTTTTGGGAGGGGAGTGGGGTGGCAGGTGCTGAGAGGGAGGGTCAGGTGGGTGATTAAAAAAACAAACAAAAAAAACGCATATGCACAGTAGTGGAGTGGGTGTCACCCAAAAAAAATGGATTGGTGATCACGACAATGGGGGATTGGGTGAGACATATCAGGTAGCTAGGTGGCCAATGGCTACTTAAAAAAACTGGTTTGGCTGCCAGATTTTGAAAGTTATTGCCCAACTTGACTACCTGCCTGCAAAGTGATTTTTGAGCCCTTAAAAAGGATGGCTACTATAAATATCAGTTTGGCTACCAGATTTTGAAAGCTAGTGGCCAGATTGACCACCAGCTCACTAAATGATTTGTCCCACTATGCTGGGGGTGCCTAATCCCCCAGTGTCGCAATCAGGATGCTGCCGATTTTTTTTAAACTAAAAAATAGTGCAGTGCGAGTGGAGTGCTCCACGGACGTGGAGACAACTGTGGTGCAACTCCAACATGTTGTTCAGTCGGAAGGAATTCTGTCCTTTTTCAATAGCAAGTGGTCTACAGGACTACACCCACTGCAGCTGTAAAAATAAGGGTCCCATTGAAGGCACAGCCTGGGAGCTAGGAGATGCTGAGTGAAGCCAACCCATTGCCTGTGTCAGCTGAAACACATGATCTACCAGAGAAGCCTCCCCAGCCTCAAAAGGGGAAGACTAATGTTATAGTTTTAATGCCAGAGCACTTGTCTTTTGTAAAGAACTTAGTATCTGAAACAGAAGAAAGGATTTAACCTCTGATCTTTAATTCTGATATTAAAAAACAACTTTAATGAGGTGAATCGAGCTATGGGTAGACTTTTGCATTCCTAGAATGTTTCAGAAAAAGATACCCCCCCCCCCATTCAGCACTCTGAAACACTTGAGTTGGTGATCTGGACCACCCACAATGAAATTGTTTCAATAAAAGTAAAAATACAGATTAATGAGAAGAGGAAGAAGTGGAAGCGATAACCCTTACTACAGATGCACATACAACCGCAAATACCAGGAATATCTTCGCACTACATAGATGTATTGAGCAGCAGGGAAATGCTAATCATTTGGGTAACCTTTGAACAGTTTGGTTGCCAACAAAAACCGAAACATAGAAACATAGACAGTGATGGCAGAAAAAGACTCATGGTCCATCTAATCTGCCCCAGTCCCCTAAATCCCTTGAATCATTCTTGGTACCTAATGTTCCCCTAGGGTACTAGCCCTCCCAGACCTTTCCCTATTTTCTTCCCCGGTCCTGTCAGCCCAGGTAACAAGTATTCCCTTCATTCTCTCCCAGGCCTGTTTGAACCCCCTTACTGTGCTCATGCCCAGCACCTCAGCTGGCAGACTGTGCCGGGGCTCCACCACCATTTCCATAAAGAATTATTTCCTCATGTCTGTCCTGAACCTCCTGACTGCCAACTTCCACTCATGATCTCGTGACCATGAGTTGGTAGTCAGGCTAAATAATTCCCTGCTGTTCACTTTATTAATTCCTTTGAGTAATCTGAAGGTCTCAATCGTATTGCCCCTCTTCCTTCTGGTTTCCAATGAGTACAAATTTAGTGCCCTGAAGTGTTCCTCATAAGATTTACCCTGCTGTCCCTAAATCATTTTGATCACTCTGCATTGCACTGCCTTCAACTTAGACTTGTCTTTTTTGAGGTAAGGACTCCAGAACTGGGCACAGTAATCCAGGTGAGACTTCACTAGGGCTCTGTATAGGGGTAGCATTACTTCTTTTCCTCCTACTACCAGCCCCCCCCTCAGTGCATACCAGCATCCTGTTGGCCTCACTATAGGCCTTGTTGCGCTGACTTGTTTGTTTAAGGGAGTTACTGATGGTAACTCCTAAATCTCACTCCTCGTTTGTAGTGCCAAGTCTTTCCCATCCAGTACTCTGTCATGGGGTTCTTTTTTCGACTTTGAAAATTGAGAGACTTGAGAAAATCTTTACACACAGTTACTAAAACTCCCAGAAGAGAATTTACCATTTACTGTATCTCCCATGCTTGATTGCCAGTTAAATTGACAGTAAAGGAATTAACAAAACAACTCCAGGCGAAACCCAAAATGATAAGAGTGAAGCTGAAGACAGTTATTATTTACCAAAGTTTACTATTGTCTAGACTTTTCCATTTGAGACTGTCAAGGAAATTGTGGTAACAAAAGAGCCAATGTAAAAGAAGCTTTGTTTTCTGGGGATTTCAGTTACACATTTTTCCTACAATCTCTTCTGTAACCCATGGAAGAAGAAAATACAGTACTTCTAGAATTTATGGAGGAGTTACTGGAACTGGGCATTACTTTCTCCCTTCCGTATCCACCTAAATGTTTGATCACCTACAGATCCATAAAGTGTGTATTCTACAATCCAAGTAAAGTCGATGCTTTTCTAAAAATAAATACATTTAAAAAAAATGGAAAAAAAAGAAAAAATCCTGAGGAGCAAGAAAGAAACAAACTATGGACAGGGAATCAGATTTCACTGAAATGTCTCCTTTGAAACATAAATATGTAATTGTATTAACTAATAACTGATAAGCAATGACACGATTGATGGCATACTTGAAACAAAAACACATTCTTTATGCTAAATATCTTCTTTTACTGTTTTCAGAACACTGATAACTTTATATGCATAACTGGGCTTGACATTCTTTTTGATTTTTGCCCCGAAGCAGGGAGAGTGTGATAGCTAATACAGATCAAGTTTTATTTTTTTTTACTTACATTGTGTGCTTGTATTCACTGAAACTTGTAACTCTGTTGGAGTTAAAGTATTAGATAGCTTATGGTTTATCTTGTATAATCAGCAACAAATGGATCTGTCCCTGTCAATCTTGAGGGCAAACTAATTATTGCATACATGAATGTTTTTATCTTTTCTTACTTTTGTCATTAGTTTCTGTTTTCCATTTCTTAAAGAGTGGAAAACAGTAAGGAAGGAATGTAGTGAATCTGTTAACTTTTATGTAAATATTTGTATAAAGTAATGAGAAATGCAGAAAGAGAAAGTTAAAAAAAAAAAGAAAACAATACAAATAAATCAACAGTTTCTCATTGAAATGCTTTTGGCTTCTTAAAAGTTGAGATTTTCCGACATCACATTAGCAGAATTCTTTGGGTTCCCAGAGCCACAGGAATTCTGGTATTTTACAGGAAAATGAGCAGTGTTCATTGAAACTGTTACCATAGACAATTTTGTCAACTCCTGGTGAAATCCAAAATGATGAGAATCAAACTGAAGACCGTCATTATTTACCTAAGTCCACTATTGTCCAGACTTTTCCATTTGAGACTGACCAGAAAATAGTGGTAGCAAGAACCAGTGTAAAAGAAGCTTTGTTTTTCCTGGGGTTTTGAGTTCCACATTTTCCCTGCACTCTCTTCTGCAACCCATGGAAGAAGAAAACACGGTACTACTAGAATTTATGGAGGAGTTACTGGAACTTTCTTATTTAAGTATTCATCAAAATGTTTGATCACTTACAGATCCATAAAATGTGTACTCTACAGCCCAGATAAAGTTGATGCTTTTCTAAAACAAGCATGTGTCAATGCTGAATGTTGGCTTGCTGGCATTGGCATTGGTAGTGCAGGGGTTAGAGAGATGTGTAATAGAAATGGCAGTGAAATATTGAAGTAACGCCAACTCCCACTCCCCCCTGCAGAGCCTGAAAGGCATTGGGTGTGTGCCTTTGTGTCATCGGCCATAATCGTTACGCCATTCCACCTCACCCCACCCTACAGACAGCAACAGGTGTTGTAGTGTGCCTTGGGGTCTTTATCCCTTATGCTCACCCCATTCCATAATAAAATAAGCTGAGATGGGTGCAGTATAGGAGAATGGGGTGAACGTTAGGGCCAAAGACCCCAAGGCACACCTCAATGCCAGTCAATAACTGCAGGGTGGGGGTGGAATGCTGTAAGCATTACGACCAACTAACCAAAGTCACACCCTTGACACCTGTCAGTCTCTACAGGGTGGGGCATTACAGTTGGAAACCCTAATGCCCCAGGCATTTGTTGGTATTTCCACTCCACATTTTCAACATGGGCTTTTTGGGACCCCACCTCATGAACAGTGTCACTATCATTTCATTACTTAGTCCTGAAAGGTGATGTCGCACAACGACTGTGCCATTTGGTGCCACAGGTGTGGAAACACATTTTGGGCAGGATGTAAAAAATGACAGCTGTACTGTTCATGAGGAGGTGTGAAAAAATGGCAATGTTGAAAATCTGGAGTGAAAATATGAAAAATTGGGGAAAGTTAAGGGCGTGCATAAGAACTGCGCAACATACACCCATAACGCAATCGTGTTTTGGAATTTTTCCACCAAATTTTCAACATGGGCATTTTGGGACCTCCTGTTATGAACAGTGACACTGTGATTGTATTAATCTTTCCCAAAAGTGGATTTCTCACAGCAACCGCGTCATTCTGCGCCACAGGTGCAAAAACATATTTTTTGGAAGGATGTGAAAAATGACAGCAGTACTATTCATAAGAGGTGTGCAAAATGGCAATGTTGAAAATTTGAGTGAAAATATTAAAACGGGTGAAGTTACAAATGGTAGAAACTGCACAATGCATGCTTATGCATGATCATTGTTAGGAGTTTTTTACCAAATTGCAACATGGGCTTTTGGGACCTCCTCATGAACAGTGCCACTGTCGTTTCATTAATTGGTCCCAAAGGTGATTCCACACAGCAACCGTGGAAATCACCTTTCGGGACTGAGAAACAAAATGACAGTGCCAGTGTTCATGTGGTGGGGTCCCAAAACCCCGTAATGAAAATTTGGGGCCAAAATTCCAAAAAATGGCTAAGATATCAACCTAAGTTGACCCCCCCCCATTGACTCCCATTATACAGCTTACCTTTGATTCTTCATTTTGTGGTTCTGCTTTCCAGAGTGCAGATGTGTCCCAGTCCACAGAAGATGACAACACCTGACCTCCAGAGGTAAGTATGGGGTGAGGGGGGTGCGAGGAGGTGGGTGCACAGAGGGAAGGTTGAGATGGGGTGAGAGACGGCGACACAACAATGGACCATTTTCTTTTTTATAGGTACAAAAAAAACAGTGAAGGACTGGTTTCTTATTTTACAGGGAATTTTTTTTTTGTTAATGTGGGCACACTGGGGTGGGCTCTCAGTGTGCCACAATGGTGGAGGGGGCATGCTGAAATGGGTATTGGGCACCCTGATGTCAGCAAATCATGTAGAGTGGTTTGGGGGGAGTGGGCCCATCTGACACCGGGAGTGGGCATCCCAGTGTTGGAAGAAAATTAAAAATGTTGGCACACTGGGTGGGCTTCCAGTGTGCCACCTGTAATGGGAAGGGGATACATGCCAACAGAGTTGGGCACCTGATGTCAGCTTTCGGGAGTGTGGTGAGTGGCAGGAGCTGCCATGTTTTGGCACACTGGAGTGGGCTCCCAATGTGCCATATTTAATGGGAAAGGGAATACATGATGACACAGGAATTGGGCACCCCCGATGTCGGCTTTGTAGGACTGTGTGGCAGGTGGTAGGAGCCACCATTGTGGAAAGCCGCTCTGCGGCTATATTATTTATTGAAATGTTTCACCAAAAAAGGCACACTGAACAAACATGTTGCTCATAACTCTGGCCATGCACATTACTGTGAACTGTGCAATGATGAAACTGCACCTGACTGCAGCGTCAGATTTCTTTTAACTTTTTTTTTGTTGTTAATACTTTTCATTGAGCATTTTCAAGATTTGCACTAGTTACAGTAGGAGGAAATCTGACAGGCGAACACATCAAGCATTCTGGTAACAAAAGGAACAACACAAAACACACAGGTCTTGAGAGCGGTACAGAGCATATTCTGTCGAATATAAGCTATAGTGAAGAGTGTCCAATAAAAGGTGATGTAAAGATTTTATTCATTTATTTATTGAATTTTGATGACCGGGTAGGCCCACTGAGCCCCGAAGGTCCCTTTTTCAGGGGGGATCCAGAAGACAGAAACAGTACAATACCATCAGGTAGTACAGGGTGCAGAGAAGGTAGACATGACATTCAAGGTTACAATAAAGGCAATATTTTCAATATATTGAACATTAAGTGCAAAGAGGGAGTTGAGGCATGCTTTTGGAGTCATTTTGGGTGAGAAAAAGGAGAGGGATTGGTGTAGGATGTGGGACCGGGGGTGACTATCCAGTACTCTGACAATGGCATGAGCTTGCCCCAAGCAGGTGGGACTTGAGCCTTGTGCAAAAGTTTAACAATGATGGGGCTTCCTGTACTAAAGGTGGGAGAGTGTTCCACAGCTTAGGGGCAGTGTGAGCGAAGGATTTTCCTCCCATGTTAGTCTTGACTCTGGGGATTGTTAGTCAGATCACTGTATCTATTACATAAGGGGACGGTCTAGTGAATTTAAGCAGTGTGGGTAAGAGAGGCTGCTAACAGCCCGCACAATAAAACACCATATCATCACAATAATTAATCCAGACAGCAACGGATAAAGGGTTCAGCCTATCCCAGCATGTGGTGAAAGATATGCTAAATAAAGGGGCCCAGCACAGGTAATATTGTGGGAGGGTGTTAGCTACCATATGGGACAGACCGTCCAGTGCAGCTATGTTGGAGAATGAATTCAGCAGTTCAGACAAGATGGGTACCTCTACAGTTCTCCAGAGACATAAGATTAGATGTTTGGCCTGGAGGCTTAGCAAGGCAAGCCATCTCAGTTGTTGTGACTTCAGTTTAGTGGAGGCTGGGTGAAGGCCCAGTATCCATATCTTAGAATCCAGGTCCAGGCCAAAGCCTAAGACCTGCACCGCAAGGCTGCCCATGGCCATCCAGAAGGGCAGTAAGAGTGGGCAGTGCCAGATTATATGAATTAGATCTCCCACCACAGAGTGACATCTCCAATATTTATTGTCCACTAGCCACAACTTGAATAGTGTGGAGGGGGTTCTATACCAGTGGGATAGAATCTTGTTCTGTATAAGCCGGCTTCTTGCATCTGGGTATGTTGTGTGAGCTGCCTTCCAGCACAGCTTCCACTGTACATCTGAGAGAGGTTGCTGAAGGACTTTTTCCCCATTTGGTTTTGGCTTGTAAAGTTTGAGAGGGGAGCTGCTCCTGGAGGTCAGAGTAGATTGAGCTAGCTCTGCCTGCTTTAGGAGAGAGACATTTACCCAATGAAGAGGACCTACAATGCCCTGCAGCTGAGTTTCTTTATATGCGCTGCAACTGAGCTGCAGAGCTGGAGATATTGCTAAAAGGCAGCCTTTCCCAGGTGGTACTCTTGGTCAATCTCCTGAAAGGATTTCAAATTCACCCCATTGGTTGACTGAACATCAGCAAGTGTGTAAATCCCTTTGCCCTTCCATAAGGGTCAGGAGGTGGTTTTACCATCCACATGGATGGATGCATTGTCCCAAATAGGGGTAGCGGACAGAGGGAATGGGGTAGTTTGAAGCTTTTGATGCACTAGGTGCCAGATGCGCACCAAGCAAGCAATGGTAGGATGTTGACATAGACATTTGGGCAAGGGGTTATACACTAGTAGCAGAAGAGAGTGAACCTGAGCTATTGCAGTTTCCATATACCACCACTGTGGTGTTTCCATGGACGGTTTCTTTCAACTTTTTGGCTCTCTTTGAAGTCTTCTGTCATCGCCAGTATGCTCACTGATTGGTGACTTTGGGACGCACCCACTAATGCATCCCCTGCATTTGCCACAACCCTGACGCACCTCTGAAATGTGCTACTACCACAAGATGTTGCTTGCACGTCTGCGCAATCCAACATAACGATAAATAATTAAATGGAAAAAGAAGAAAAAATCCTGTGCAGCAAGAAAGAGACTGAAACTATGGACAGGGAGTCAGATTTCACTGAAATGCCTCCTTTGGAACATAAATATGTAATTGTATTAATTAACTAATAACTGATAAGCAATGACTAGATTGATGGCTTACTTGAAAATCACATTCTTTATGCTAAATATCTTCTTTTATTGTTTTCAGAACATTGATAACTTTAAATGTATAACTGGCTTTGACATTCTTTTTTCCTTTTTCTTTTTGCGCCCCCAGCAGGGAGAGTGTGATATCTGATACAGATCCAGTTTTATTTAAGCAATAAGACATAACAGGGTGTGCGTTGTGGTAGGATCATGGCACACCTTGGGTGTGTTGTGAGTACCTTCAACTGCCTGAGAAGTGCCATTATCTCACCACAAAGCACATCCTGGAGTGTCATATTGTGATTATAAAATGGGTCCATGATTTTTATGGGGGTGGGGTGAAGAAATGCACAAAAATAAAAAAAAGAAACATTTTTATGACTTTTTTTAAATGTCCATCCACCCCAGCAAAATGGTCCCTGCACACCCCAGCACTAACTTGTCATCTCAGACTAAAATATTATGCACAGCAAAATACATTTATGTTTAATTAGCACTTAAACCCTCTATTTTGCTCATTCTACCCCCATTTACCTGTTTCCTAGCCTTTCTTTTTTATATTCCCTCTCTGTCCCCACCTTGTTTCTTTTCTGTCTTTCCTACATTCAAGTGATGGAATGTTTACTGTGGATGGAATACAAGAATTCAGATCTCTGCTCAGTTCTACTGGCAGAATGGTGACCCCCACAATCACACAACAGAAGGCCTCATAAGAAATCAGGGCTTTTGTTTTATCTGTAGCAGGGTAAGCTGCAGAGATTTCCCTAGTAAACAGATAAAGATTGGTGGGAGGGGGGGTCATGGTCAGAAAAGAAATACCAGAAAAATAAAACTTTATGTACTGCATCATTTCTTAGTGTGTGTGTGTGTGTGTGTATAGAGAATTATGAGGGCAAATAACATTTAAATATTACTTTTAACATTTAAGTCAGTTTTATTTTTATGGCCCAGCTGAAGCTTTGTAGTGAGTAAAGGTGACAGCCATGCTTGTGATGGCAATCAGGGCTGTGTGGTTGTATTGATTTTAGTGTGAAGAGTCTGCTGGATCTTTATCCAGTGCTGTTGTGCTGAAATAACAGCACTGGTAAAGATGGCCCTCAGCCAATCAGGTTTCATGATTTTGAAATCCCCTTTTATATATATTTTTATGTTGGCTCACGCATGCGCAGCCAACATATTGTGGTAGTAGCAGATTTGCAGGTGCAGTCACTGTTGGGCGAATGCAGGGCACGCACCAGTAGGTGCGTCCCTCATTCCCCAATCAGCCTGCGTGCTGGCACCACACCGTGCATACTTAATGTGGTGATGAGATTAAATGAAAGGTCCGCTGCAATGCGAGCTAAACTCATCATATGCAGCGGACCTCCCGACGAGCTTTCCCTGGTGGTGAAAAATAAAATTAACATAGCGGCACACTGCCTGCCATGCTGCCGACTTCAGGGGTGCCCAATGCCCCTGTCAGCATGCCCTGTCCCAATGTATGTGCCGACGGGGGAGCCTACTCCCCACTGGCATAATGCACCCCCCCATTTGTTATGTGCAGAGGGTGCCCAATCTATGGCTCTTGCCCCGCTGTTGTGTGTCAATGGGGTGCCAATCCACTCTGGCAAGCAGCATCCCCTCACAACACTTAGGTGGCACACTGGGAGCCCACCCCAGCATGCAAAGCCCTGCAAAAGAAAAGTCCCCCGATTTTTTTTTAAACCTGTAAAAAAGAAAATGGTCCCTCATGGTCTTCCTGCCCCCCTCCCACAACCCATGCCCACCCACTGCAACAAATGGGTCTGTCCCTGTCAATCTTGAGGGCAAGCTAATTATTGCACACATGCATGTTTTCCTCTTTCTTGTCTGTTCGTCATTAATTTCTGTTTTCCGTTTCTTAAAGAGGGGAAAACAGTAAGGAAGGAATGTAGTGAATTTCTTAACTTTTCTGTAAATACTTGTATTAAGTAATGAGAAATGCAGAAAGAGAAAGTTATAAAAGAAAACAAAAGAAATAGGTGCAAAAACATATTCTGAACAGGATGTGAAAAATGACAGCTGTACTGTTCATGGGGAGGTGTAAAAAATGGCAAAGTTGCAAATCTGCAGTAAAAATATTAAAAAAACTGGTGAAGTCGTGAGCGTGCATAGAAACTGTGCAATGCACACCCGTAATGGAATAAGTTTGGGGAATTTTTACAGCAGATTGTCAACACAGGCATTTTGGGTCCTCCGATCATGAACAGTGTCACTGTGATTTTCTTTATCTGTCCCGAACAATGATTCCCCACAGCGACCATACATCTCTGCGCTGAAAGTGTGAAAACACATTTCGGCCATGTTGTGAAAAATGACTGCTGTACTGTTCATAAGGAAGTGTGGAAAAATGCCACTGGTGAAAATCTGGACTGAAAATATTACAAAGTCATGAACTTACGAGAGTGCGTGGAAACTGCGCAATGCTACATAGATACACAGATACATAGACAGTGTCGGCAGACAAGGGCCTATGGCCCACCCAGTCTGCCCATTTGAGCTTGTAAGTTCAGTTTGTTTTCCTAGAAGTCTGTTGCCCCTCACCCCTGACCTCCAGAATTCCTTTATGTCTATCCCATGCATTCTTAAATCCTTGCGGATTGTTTCAGCCCCACCACTTCCTCTGGCAGGGTGTTCCACTTGTCCACCAATCCGCTCTGTGAAGAAATTCTTCTCATGTTTCCTCTGAATCGTCCTCCCTCCAACTTCATCCCATGCCCTCTAGTCCTGGAACATCTTTTTCGCTTAAAAATAGTGTTTTCCTGCACCCTGTTCCTCCCTGTAAGATACTTGTATGTCTCTATCATATCCCCTCTCTCCCTCCTCTCCTCCAGGGAGTACATGTTCAGTTCCTTCAACCTGTCTTCATAGGACTTGTGATGCAATCCATGCACCATCTTTGTTGCCCTCCTCTGAACCTTCTCTACCCTGTCTATGCTCGCTCGTTTCCTCAGTTCGTGGTAGGCTTTTAAGAGTGCAGACGTGTTCCCAGTCCACCGAAGATCGTGCGCTGGAGTCCGGAGGTAAGTATGGGGTGGGGGTATGCGGAGGCAGGTTGCACAGTGGGTGGCGCGGGTGGGGCAGAGACTGCAGGGACCGCTTTTCAGTTTCAGGTTTGTTTTTTAAATGATGACGCCGAACGCTTGCCATGTTGGGTGGGCTCCCAGCGTGGCACAAGGACGCGGGGCATGGAGCCGGCGGGGATTGGGCACCCCGTCGGTGATAGGCATATGTTGCCCGCTGGCATGGGCTCCCAGTGTGGCACCTGTACTCTGGGGGTGGAACCAGTGGAGCCGACCAGAGTTGGGCACCCCGTCAAAGCTGCTCGATGTCAATAGCCACACTGGGGTGGGCACCAGCATTGCATATGGAACACTGTTTTGGGGGGCACACAGCACAGCTGACAGGGGATTGGACACCCCCGTCAGCTACACAGTGTGTGTGTGGGGGGGGTGAGCACGCAGTATGCATGCGTGTGTGTGTGTGTGTGTAGGGGGAGCGCGCACGGGCAGGTGATATCTTATCGCTGCTCACTGAAGCGTAGCTCCCCCTTTCAACTGTACACCACTGCATTTTGGACTGCTGTCATAGACAGCTCCACAGACATTGGAGAACTGCAGCTGTGCCTGCAAACACACTGACTGAATTGGAAGAGGGCTGCCACACCTCCGAAAACTCGGATGATGGCACTATGTTTCTTGCACATGCGTGCAAGCAAACATAAAAATGTCAGACTGATCTGAGTGCTGTGCCATTTCCTCCAGTTAACAATAAGTGAACACCTGGAGCTGGATGTTTAAAGTCCCCAGGAATCAGTGCAAGTGCGGGAAAAACTGGCAGAATTGGATCTTCACTTGTGGAGCCACAGTTTTTCCCACATGCACCAGATTTTCATAGAAGGAGCCAGTTTATGACTGGCTCTGAGATTTATGGCTGCTTGCAATCATCTTTTGGCACAGCTGCTCCAAAATGCTATGCCTGGTTGGACCATGCATAATATTTCCCGCAGCTGCACCTACCGCTTCTGTGAAACACAGGCTCAAAATATCACTGGCTACCAGGTGAGGATTTGTTATGCACTGGCAAACTGCAGCAAAGTACTCAGTTCCTCTCCCATTGAAAATCAGGCCCCTGTTCTTAAAACACAGCTTGTTCAACTATGACATCATTTCCTGTCTCATGTTTCCATGATATGGCTCCTGCCTTCATGTAATACAGTATATGGCTGATTTAAATATGGATATCTCTGGACTGCTGTCACTTAAATGTAAGTCCAATGCCTTGTTTGAAAGAGTTTGCCCTGGGCTTTCAGACTTTGAGGGACCCTACACACTTATCTGTCCCTTTAATATTGTGTTTAATTTTATTTTTTAATTTTCATATAAATTGGTAAGTATTTGCAGCCTTCAGTGAATTCCTAGAATCATTTCTTATTATTGGATAGCTCTGATATAGGAACTTACCAACAGTAAGGCTTTAACCAGTGAGTCCCTATGTCACTGCTACCCAACACACCACAGGTGTAAGTAAAACACCATAGACTGTGCAATGGACCCAGTACAGCCGGATTGGTAACAGAAAAAAATACAGTATATAGAGAATAGTGTATGGGGAACAAAGTTTTTTTTTTTTGCACACATAAAGTGTATGATGTCCACAACCCTCAAGAGCAAAGCTTGAGAGTGTATGCAGACATCACAGGCTCAGGGTGCGTAAAAAACAAATTTTGCAACCATTTCCCGTATTTTATTTTTTACAGTTAGTGGTTTGTTGCAAAATGACTGACTGTCACCTGCAGGCTTGTCTGAGCCAACTGTGCCCTGTGACCTTAAAGAGCTCCTGACACAGCCGAGACAACTTTGAAAAAATGTATCATTCAGGCATACATGTAGATTATATTTCATATTTTATTCTGTAATTCTCACCCTTATTTCCTTATTACGAAGGGTATTTGCCTGGATACAGTATCTCTGCCCTTTTAGATCTGGCTGCCTGCCTACACCTGACATCATAATTCTGTTAATGACATCAAAATATGTTGCTGCAGAGATACATATGATGCCATAAACGGGGAATTGTGATGTCATGTGTAGAAAAAAAGTCTAGGGGCCAGGGATCTTGTTTTTGTGTAACTGTTTTCAGTAATAATGAAAATGGGGAATTAATTACTGAAAATATATGAAGTAATAAGATAATGGGATGGAGCTCAATGCAAATCTTACCTTTTTCACAAGTTTTCCCAATGCTGTCAGGGGCTCTTTAAAGGGGTCTATTACTGTTTGAGCTGCTGCTGACACCTTGGGGGTAAGACAGATTGTGCATTTTCAGTCCCCCCAAAATGTTTGGGGATTTTGCTGCTCCCTTCCTGTTTTTACTTTTGCGGGTCTGGAGCCATTAGTGAGCACCATGTGAGTGATGACAGGACAGGGGGCAGAAAGGGTGGCTTACAGAGCATCAAACTGCATGCTGACAGGTAAGCCTTTTTTTAGTGATTCTTTCCCCTGTCTTGGGTGCCTTTCCTCTGACACCATGAACTGTGCTACCAGGCAGTTTTCATTCAACATGCCTGGCCCCATTGTTTGGCTTGGACATCCAGGGGTTCATGAGTCAGTAACTGCCTGCCAGCAACTTGAAGATATAAACTGCACAAGGTAGAATTTTAAAGGCAGGATCAGCTAGTGTTAGTCTGAGCATCAGGTAAACTCAGTAGTACATGGCTGCTATTACACATTGTGTATTATTACCCATGTATTACAGGCTTTGAGACTCTCAAAAATGTGGGTATTAACACTATGAATAGTAAGACTGCAGACTGGATGGCTGAGGCTGGTTATTCAATGGGGTAGCTAATGAGATATGCTTCTTCTTTCAAGTCCACTATATAAGGGACAGGTTAACCAGCCCTCTAGGCTGGTCACATCATTTGTGTGTATCTGGTTACTTGCTGTGTGGGTTTTGGGAGGTTTCCTCCATCTGTTTGTCTGCTTGCTTCCTCTATCCATTTAAGTTGTTTGTTAGTTTCCTCGTATCACATGCCATTATCCTAAAATCATTTTGTACATATCTTTTGGGGGGCCATGTCCCATAATACTTTTGTCAGCATCAGGTTGCTTGTTCTTAGTCATGTTTAGGCAGCATTGCTTTTCCTCACTCCTCTTATTTGGCCTTGAGGTTGCAGCTTCACTGTACAGTATCCAGGATGCCTCAAGCTGCGCTGCACTTTGCCTCTGGTGCTCACATCAGCAGCAGTGCTGGTACATTGAGGTATGTACTCTCCTGCCTACCAGCTTCCTCTGTCATGCCAGCTTTCATTGTCATCCCCTTGGGTCACCAAAGCCATAACCTGCACCTCTCAGATGCTGCTCTCCTGCCCACTGGCTAGTTGACTACTGTATGTCCACGGTTTCTGCTTACCAAGTCTGGGATTCCCAGATTCGCTCTGCTGCTCCTAGCTTGCACCTGTCATTAGCTTGCACCTTCCATCCTCTGCTTCCATCCAAAGCATCTCCTCCACCTTGCCCAAGCAGTCACTGGCTCATCTCTTCTGGGCTCACTTGAATTTTGTCTTCAAACACAGTTTATCACATCATGTTCATACTTCTGAATCTACATCCTATCTATTCATACCTTATTAGGATGTCTCATATCCATAATGCCCCTCAAGGGCTGCAGTTCTCCGATTGAGGGCTAAAGTTCTTCTAAGGCAGGTGCTCAAGGCCTCACCTGGACCAGTAGCCACTTCCTGACTTTTTCAGCAGTGCCCCTCAAGGACTCGGCAATATTGAAGAAATCAGTGAGCCTTGTACTCAAAGAAGAGACCTGAACAACCAAGCTTAAAGCAGTTGTCTAATCAGCTTTCTTCATTCTCCTTGGGGTCTTCATACTCCAACATTCCTCCAAAGCTCCAGCCTACCTGGGTCGCCTTCATGGGGGAGTTCTCATGAGTGTGGACTCCATTGTCATCAGGCTATGCTCACAGCTCCTTCAAGGCCATCCTAGTTACTGCTCATGCAACAAAAAAGGGGATGTCCTTGTGAGTGGGGGCCTTTTCATCACTGGGCTATGTCCAGTGGTACCACTGTTAGCTAGAACTCTTCTCGTGAGACAGAAGAAAAAAACCTGTCTCAACACCCTTTTAATAGAAAAGTGTTAGGTGCTAACTGCTAGTTGGAGTGACCTCCTAATTGATGTAGCACCTAGTGATCCTCCTCTTTTATCTAGTAAGCCATATACAAGCCTGGCAGGCCTCACTAAGCTAAGGAGATACCTAACTCTCTGTGATTGGTCTCCTATCACCCGGGGCCCCTACCATAGATGAAGCCCTTGATTATTTCACCCGCTCTTTCAACAAAGCATGCAATATCTATGCCCCTCTCTCAAAAATACAGCCCAAAAAACGTAATGCCCCCTGGATAATGCCAGCACTGCTTCAACAGCTAAAGCACAGAGATGATCTCTGGCATAAAGCAGTCATCTCTGGCTCGCAGGTGGATAGGCAAGCCTACAAAGCTGCACGTAATAGGTGCAACTGGACCATAAAATGAGCCAAATCTGACTACTACGTAACTACCCTTGCCTCCTTCTGGGAGAATGCTTGGTTATTTTGGGACAATATAAAGGAACAACTGTAAATCTTGGTGTCTCCCCCCCCCAACTAGCTATGAACAATGTCTCCTCCACTGACCCACTGGCCATTGCCAACTGCCTTAATGCTACCTTTTCTGACCTAAGTGCAGTACTTCCAAACAACTTCTTCAACCCTATTCCTGCAACCCCTGAGCCCCTTCCACCTCATGGTTATCACACCGAGTGAGGCAAGACCTTATCTTGCAAATGCAATCAGTAGCTCCTGCTACTGCAAAGATTCTTTTGACATGAGAATTCTTCATCTGGTCCTAGATACTGTCATCTCCCCCCGACTGACCTCATTAGCCACTTTCTATGTCTGGGACAGTTCCCGACAGCCTGAAAGACTGCCACTATCACCCCATTACTGAACAGTGGTGACAGCACCTCCACCAATAACTACTGGCCCATCTCCATCCTCCCCCCCACTCTCAAAAGCCCTTGAAAAAATTGTAGCCACCCAACTCACCGAATACTTGCTTGCTCACAACCTACTATGTAAGGAGCAACATGGCTTCAGATCTGGACACAGTACCACTACTGTCCTTACCAAGTTCTCTAACTTTATTCACTTTGCCCTGGACAGAAAACATCTAGCCAGAGCTGTTTTCATTGACCTGTCTAAGGCCTTTGACATGGTCTCCCCCCCCAACCCGCTCCTCAATGCGATCTGCCACATCGGTCTGTTTCAAGGGCCCATCTCTTCATTTACCAGTTACCCACTGCTAGATCCCAATGTGTCAAAATAAACAACACCCTCTCTACCACCTTGCCAGTCCACTTCGGCGTCCCTCAGGGCTCCATTCTTGGCCCTCTACTATTCAGCATCTACCTAAATGCTTTGCCTAACTTCTATTGCTTTATGCTGATGACACGGTTCTTTTCACCTCTCACCCACACCCTGCAGTCTTGCAACCCTCTCTCCAACACTCTTTCAACCAGATTGAAAAGTGGTTCTTAGAACAAAGACTCGTGGTCAATGTAAAAAGACAAAGACCATGCTCTTTGCCCATCAACAGAACAAGAACAGGGACACACAGCCAACAATCCTCTTCCACTCTCTCATCCCACTAGAATAGGTCCATACATATAATTGACTCCAGCCTCTCCTTCCACTCCCATATTAACATTCTGTCATCAACTGTAAATGCCTGCATAGGCCTACTTTACCGACACATAGATTGCTTAACCCCAGAAGCCCTTAACCTGGCTGTTACCACATCTGTCCTCTCATTAGTTGATTATGGGCTCACCATCTACGCAGCCACTGACCACACAGTCCTTAACAGAATACATCTGGCCATAAACAAAGCATGCAGACTCCTCTCTGGGGCAGACAAGCGTACCCACACCTGTGACATTTATGCCTAACAAATATCCTCACCTTGGATGAAAGGTTACATTATCAAACACGTCTCTTCACTAAAAAAATGCACATGGGCCTTACCCCCCTGGGGGTCTCTGCCTCTCTCCTCTCTTCACACACCTCAGTAAACACTTGCACTGCCAACAAATAAATGTGGTCCATTCCCAGGGTTAGGACCTCACTTGCTCAAGGGTCTTTCCCCTACAGAGCCCCATTATGGTACAATGAACTCCCCTCTACAGTTACCACTACCTCCAATTTAGGATCCTTCAAGTTATCCCTCAAGGATCACATCCTCTCCTCACGGTGCTACCAATTTACCAGCTAGCCCTGAGCGCTCACCTGTTGTACTCCGACAATGCCCCCCAAGGCAGCACTGTCCTGTAAAACTCACCTGCCAGCTGGTCCTCAGGCTCCACAAGTACCTGAACTGTTGTACTTGCCACATGGGCATTTGTAAATTGTTTGACTAGCCCTAGCCTCTGCATCATCAGGCCTTCCAATCTCTCCAGTATACTGTATAATACCTCTCGCCAATGCCTCAACTGTCTGCGCTCACTAGATATCTGTTAAGTTCTACTACTATGTAAAAGTCAATATGTTACTCTCTCTCATATCCCTACAAATGCTTTGTAATCTTAAAACTGTAAACTGTAGCTCCTTGTATCGCTCTCCATGTAATGTAAATATGTCTCATGAGGCGGCAATACTGTGTAACTGTAATACCTGAAACCTGTAGTCTTTTTGTCATTGCAACCATTGTCATGATCTGTGTATATGTATTGTCCTGTATATACTGTTCTGACGCAGAGCCTTTGTAAATGAATCCCTGACTCAAAGGGTTGTAATTCCTAATAGTGTTAAATAAATAAATAAATAAAGGCAACCTAGTCCTTGGTTCCTCAGCGGTTTCCTCCACTGGGTTTGTTTTCCTCTCCTCCTGACCGATGATCATAAAACTAAGGTTTGTTTCCATACATTAGCAGCTCAAACATCTGTTACATATTCTAAAACAGTGGTTCTAATGCAATGGCCTTAGTGGTTCTAACACCCACTACAGAAATCTAAGTCACCGATATACCTCCTTCAGCTTAAGGAAGACATGAAATCTCTTCTAACGGGCAGCTGGTTTATTAAGTTCTTATTTTCAGAAATTACATTCATTCCCTATATTACCCATATTTAACTGTACCAGAATAAAAAATTGATATGGAAAGCTATATTTTCTACTGTTTAGTTTTTCATGGGCAGCATTCCATTAAAGTTCTCTTCATGGAACCAGTGATCTGGAGTTTTAACTATGTCACGGTTTGTGTACAGAACTCTGAGCATTGTTCTGATAGGTCGACAGCTCATAATTAACATTCAGTACACAAACCATGACATGGTAAAAACTCCAAGCTACCATTTCCATGAAAAGAAATGTGCAGCATGTTGTCAATAAAAAGAAAACAACTGAAAACAGTTTTTCACATCAGTGTTTATTCAGGTACATTTAAATATGGATAATTTAGAGGTATGAATTTCTTTGCTGTAATCAGAAACATTGCTAACTGCTGCCAACTAGCACAAATTTCCTGTCCCACTTAGGATGCCCAAGAGCTGGGTCATTTTTATGACTGCATAGCATCAGAGCTATGCTGACATATTACTGTCAGAAGAAGGGGTCTGACTGGAATTCCTAACGCAGCACAGCTGTGTTGTTATGGCAGAGTGGAGTCGAAGCACAACTTCCTGCAAATCTGTCCATGTCTTCCCATTCATTAAAATGTGTTTCCTTCTTCTCCTGTCCCCCTCCTCCTGCCATATTATTTTCTTGCTCCAAACAGTAAACATTCTAGTTTTTGCTCCCAATGGAGCCGCACTCTTGTGTACCTACCCCCGTACCATGCCTGTTGTGTTTCCTCTCTCTCCTCTGGCCCACACTTATCTGCTCCCAAGGGAGCCATGCTGTTGTTTGCCTAGCCCCACCCACAGCCTGTGTATTTCCTCTTCCTCTTTTCTCCCCCTTCCCAAAAACATTTTTTTCAGTTTTCAGCCAACCTGTTTACATCTAGTCCCCTAGCCAGATGGGTGAAGACATCATCTGTTTCCGAGCCTGAGCCTGTTAATGGCCCATGCTTTCCTGGTAAGCGGCTAAGGTAAGCTGGACTCAAATAGGCTATCACTTTGTGAATGGCTGAGTATATGTCCCAGTGATTTATAACCATATGACTTTAATTGCGGTTTGAGAAGAGTTCACAAGCTTTAAGCTTCTTTCAATGCAGGAGTCTCTTTTTTTTTTCTTTTCTTTACAGCTCTCCTTAACTACTTTGCTTTTAAGCTAATATGTTTAGTATCAGAGAATCGGCAATTTCCAGAAAAATAATTATTTCTTTGGCAGGCTTATTCTTTCCAACATATTCCAGAACATAAGGCAAAAGAGTGCATCTATACCCTCTCCTATTGTTGTGAACCTGGTTTCTTTCTTCTTTTTGCTTTTAATAAAAACATATAGGATGCAATGATTTGTATCGCTTTACACACAGGGATGTAAATATATACACAAAATGTGCCTATTTAATTAACTTAAAGGGCCCCTGACAGCATTAGGAAAACATTGAAGAAAGTAAGATTTATTTTCAGCCCCATCCCAATTTCTTTACTATTTCATATATTTTCAGTAATTAATTCCCCATTTTCTTTATTACTAAAAACAGCTGCATGAAAACAAGATCCCGCTTCCATAGACTATTTCTGCTCTGGCTGCTTCTCTACACATGACATCACAGTCCCCTGTTTATGTCATCATAATTTTCTCCACAGTAAACATATTTTGATGTCATAAACATAATTATGATGTCAGGTGCAGGCAGGCAGCCAGAACCAAAAGGACAGATATACTGTATTCATGTAAATACCCTTAGTAACAAGGAAATAAGGGTGAGAATTACAGAATAAAATAAAAAATCTAAGCTACATTTATGCCTGAATGTTAAGTTGTTTTCAAAGTTGACGCAACTGTATCAGGTGCTCTTTAAGAGTATCATGGATTTAACAACATCCAACAAGATGGTACTGCATTAAAGAGCAAGTCATTTCTATTTTTTATTCTGTTTAATGTTAATTCTTCAGCTAACATCAAACCAGTGTAGAATATTTCTGCTTTACTTTTTATATTTTTATTACTTGATATTTTACATGTGTTGACTATTATTGAGAAAATTGTTCCTGGAAGTTCAATAATAACCCTCAGTGTACTAAACCACTTAATTATTATTTAAATTTAAACTTCAGAACATCAGTATGCTTAATAAAACCAGAATAAACATGTGTAGTGATTTGGAGCATAGAGTGATTTAATATTCATTATTCTGAGATTTTAAGCAATTCCTTGGAGTAAAGAATTAGGATTCCAGCCATCTGCAATGACAATAGATGACCGACATTTGAGACATGTTGAGATGAGACACAAAAATGCTATCTCATTTCTAAGTACACGTAAAATATTGGTCTCTGTTTTGTTTTGCTGTATTTTGTGTACTTAAACATAGCCTTAGATACTACTAGCAAACTCTTATATGGTCTGTATAGGAGGGTTATATGTCATAATGGCGATCACCAGAGGGCAATCACCATTACGCCGAATGTACATCGCTGAAAATGAGAACGGCGATGTACAGTACATTCGCAGAGACAAAACCACACTTAAGTATTTTATGTAGGAGGCTTTGCCTCTTGCACCCCCCTTACTAAAATAACTAACTCCATGGGGGTGTATGTCAGGGATGGGGGAGAACCAGGACAAAAGAAAAAAAAACGGGCACAGAAAAGCACAAAATATTGTACTCCACCCCAGCCTTGAACCTTGCACCCTCCCCACCAGAGCCAGCTATTCTGACCACCACACCCCTAGGCCAGCTCAATGGCTTCCCCTCTCACCACCCCCCATACATCTTACGGATACCTTCCGGTATCCTGTCACTGTTCATGTCGCCCTGCACTTTCCTGTCACTACCCTTTCAAGGTAGCCCACAACACAGGTGCTGAGACTGAGTAGCTCATATTTGAGTGATTCAATCTCAGTCACCCTTTTGATGGGATAATGTATTGGTTAGAGGAACTGCCCTGGTGGTGGTGACTTTCTGTAGGCAGTGAGGTACGGATCCATTTTGGAAGGAAAAAGGGGGGTTGTAGGATGCAGATCATGGATGCATACCTTCATAATTTTTCATTAAGAGCTCCTTTCTGTTTGGTTTGTGCATGCTGCTTTTCCTTGATTTCAGTAACGGGGGGGCACTCTGGGGACAGATCCCAAGAAAATGGCTAAACACCAGAGACCCCAAAGAAGACCAGACCTGGGTTTAGAGAGGAAAGGGGGAGTAAGGAACAGGAAGGAAAAGTATAGTCCAGGGTCAGGCAAACCCCAAAACTGTTGACAACTTGCCAGTTTCACAGACTAAATGAAGCTGGAGAGTAGATAGAGTTAACTGGAGAAGTCCATGTCACAACGTGCAGCCTAACAAGTGGTGCTGTTGAGTCTCTTAATTACCATCCTTTGTTAGCCTGATGTTACGGTAGAATCAGGAGTACGATGTATAATTTTTTGCAGGACACAGACATTTTTTAAACTCTCCCTGCCCTTTTCTGTGACTCAAAGAAGTTAGCATGTGGAGTCACTAAAAAGGGCAGTGGGTGGCAGAGGTGTGTCATGGTAGGTTGCCTTCTCCTGATGGTTTCCTTTTCCTACTTAGGTGAGAGCACCATAAAGTTTCAGTCAGAAAACTCGACCCAGGACTTCAGCATGTAATCTAAACTGTCCCTATCTGATCCTACCTCATAATATATTACTTTAACCAAGAACTCTAAACATAAAATAGAAGGATTATTTTATTGAGGATGAGCATTGCCGCAGAAATGTTAGTAATGTCTGGTAATAAATACTTTGTTGATTTCCACCTGTAGAGGGAACACATGTTCAGTGGGGACAGCCTGGGGGAAGGGTTGCTGTGTTTGTCTGGCACAGTTCTGTTTTCTTTTACTCACACACTGATGTGTGAAATAGCTTGGGTAAGCAGATAATGTCAGGACTTAATTGTGGTGACATGACCTCTGCAAGATGGTTCACAGCCAATGTTTTAGAGAACCAAGTCCACTTGGTGGCTAACTCAGCCTTGAATGTAAAGGTTACTCACTAGATATGCCTTAGTTACTCCATTTTGTATAGATCCAGAAGCAACTGATTTGATACCTTTTAATGGACCAACATAGATGTAACAACAAGAACAAAGTGCTCTAGCTTTCGGACCAACCAGTCCTTCTTCAGAAGCTAATGGCAGTTGTTTAGAAAATACAATACTTATAACAGCTACATCATGCAAAAAAAAAAACAGAAAAAATCCCCATTGGTTTAAAATACTCATTTAAAAAATACAGAAGATGATATCAGAGAAGTTTAACAGTACCATACTGCCTTCAGCCAGGAGGGTCCCCAGGTCAAAGGTGCTTGGTGGAACATACATACAAAGAATCCTACTGCATATAAATTTAATTGACATAAGATAACACTGCTGAAGCAGATGACTCTTAAATCAAGCTATGAGTGTCACAGTTTGTATAAAGATGTGATTACTGAAAGGAACAATCACATCCTTATACAAACTGTGACACTCATAGTTTGATTTAAGAGTCATCTGTTTCAGCAGTGTTATCTTATGTCAATTAAATTTATATGCAGTAGGATTCTTTGTATGTGTGTTCCACCAAGCACCTTTGACCCGGGGACCCTCCTGGCTGAAAGAAGTATGGTACTGTTAAACTTCTCTGACATACTCTTCTGTATTTTTTAAATGAATATTTTAAACCAATGGGGATTTTTTCTGGGTTTTTTTTCTGCACGATCTAGCTGTTATAGGTATTGTATTTTCTAAACAACTGCTATTAGCTTCTGAAGAAGGACTGGTTGGTCCGAAAGCTAGAGCACTTTGTTCTTGTTGTTACATCTATGTTGGTCCATTAAAAAGTATCAAATCATTTGCTTCTGGATCTATTCTTGCAAAGACCAATATGGCAACTACTAAATCTAGATTCCATTTTGTATAGGCAGCTAACAGGTCGGTAAAGTGCAAACATACTGTAAATCATTTTGTCACAATGGTCTGTTATAATAACAAATACGCAACTTTTAAAAAAGTTCCAAACAGAGATTTAGCAGTGCCCCACTCTCCCTGTATACATAGCATGATCCAACAGACTTGCAGGCTGCCCTAAAGCAACAGTAGGGTTTTTGTTTTTAAATATCTTTCAGCAGCAACACTTGTTTTCCTGATGCTTCAGGGAGACCACTGATTGAATAAGGGCACAAGTTTCTTTAAATGTTTGTAGCTTTACTGGGGGCAACTCCAGGGCAACTTAAGTTTTGCAGGAAAGAAGTGTGGGCATGGGGGAGGGGTTATTATCAGATGTTCACCTCAGACTCTGCCTCTGCCTCTAATTTGTGTACATATCTTAGCTCTGGAAAGAACTGCAATGAAAGAAAAATGGCAATACTGATGTTATGACGGAAATACATTATTACACTAACATTATATAATGACATTTTTTTCCACTAAAAAATAACTGCTGCTTTAAAGAATAACTCTTTATTATAATAAAAAGCTTAAAAACACTAGGGCCCCAATATTCAGAATTGCGCCCGGCAATGGCACATGTGGTGGTGCAGAGCAAATGTGTTGCACTGGTGAAACCCAGAATATATTCCAAGGAGATGAGCAATGGCACATCTCCTCTGAATATATCAGGTAATGCACACTGCACAACTATGATGCGCTGGTACATCCCCCCAAACAGGACTGAATACCAGGAATGGGAACTGCGCCAGTGCAACAGAGTTACAATGTGCACAAATTCCTGATATTCAGCCGGCAGTATGCAAATGGGGCAATAATGTATGCAAGGCACAAATGGGTCAATTTGCATGTCATTATGGGTCCATTTGCATGCATTGTGCAGGGCAGGCCGGTGCCTTGTGCTTGGCACCCTGCACAGCATGCGGTGCCCCCAGAGAATGACACATGGAACCACCATCCCCAGAGCGGCGAGCACCAGACCGTAATGGTGCAGTCCTTGGTAGTCTAGTGGTATCCCCCTCTCTCCCTGTAGCTGCAATCCCAGAATATATATGTCCTAAATATCCCTTGCAGTCCAGTGGTACCCCCCCGATGCTCCGATCCCTGTGACATGAATATGTAAACCTTCCCTGGTAGTCTAGTTGCACCCCCTTCCCGCTCAAAGCAGTGATGCCTGTAAATGAATATGTACTATTCCCTGGTAGTCTAGTGGTACCCCCTCACCCTGCCCGTGACTTGGAGCACCAGTGCACCATAGTGCAATCTCTCTCTGGTGGTCTAGTGGCCTTCTGTACCCTCACAGGCCCCCTGCCCACCCAGCTCCACCCCATCATTGGCGAGCAGCTGCAACCCACCTGAATACCACCTGGCCACCTGCCGAATGACAGCTTACAGTATGAGCTGTAAGCCCATTGGTCCACACTGTGGACCAATGGGCTTGCAGTGCATAATATATGTCACTCACAAATATGTGAATTAATGTCATTCAGTCACATATTTGTGAGTGACATGTACAGTATGCACTGCATACTGTACATGTCACTGCAAGCCTATTAGTCCACAGTGTGGGGAGCTGGGTGGGCAGGGGGCCTGTGATGGTGGGGGGTGCTACTGGACCACCAGAGAGATATTGTACTATGGTGCACTGGCACTCTAGGTCACGGGCGGGTGGGGGTAACACTAGACTACCAAGGAATAGTACATATTAGTTTATGGGTGTTGTGGCTACAGGCGGGGGGAGGGTGCCACTAGACTACCAGGGAAGGTTTACATATGCATTTCACAGGGATCAGAGCATCAGGAAGGGGGGGTGCCACTGGACTGCCAGGGATACTGAGGACGTATATATTCAGTGATCACAGCTACAGGGAGGGGGGTACAACTAGACCACCAGGGTACATATGGGTGTTTGTGGACAGTGTTCTGGGTGGGCAAGTGGCCACCCATGGCTGGTGGCTGCTGTGTTGAGCCATGCAGTACAGCAGCCCACCTGTGGGTGGCCACCATTTAAACCTTTTTTGGGGGGCTCAACTGTGCCCATTGATATGTGGCACATCTAGGGATTGTGCGAGCAGATGCGTCGCACATCCCTGACTGAATATTGGGATGTGCCACGTATGCATGGGCATGCCCCCTTCAAATGCGCCACATACATTATCATTGTGCCCCGGTGCATCAGGACTTGTGCTGCACAAGTTCCCCTTTTGAATATTGCCCCGCAGTTCATTACTGGGGTTGCACAAATGCAACTCGGTTGTGCCAGGTGCAACCCCTTTGAATATCTAGCCCCGATTTATAACAATTATGTGTTAATGCTATTGTTTTCCAGTTCTTTATTTTTTTTTTTACTTTTCCCTGCTGTTGGTCTACTAAATACTGTAGATAATGCAGTAATTTTACGTAGTCTTTCAAAATGTATCTGTCTCTCCCCTGCTAACCACACAATTGATGTCTGTGACATCACAGTCTGTTGCCATGGTGAGAACTATGTAAGCAATAATACCCGACAGGGTGGGCATTATTGGGAAATACCAGACTGCCCAGGGGTATAATGAGGCCTGACGCCACAGGTGGAGGGCCTTATAGCCCCTGGAAGGTCCAGTATTCCCCAAAATGCCCACCCTGGAGGGTATTATTGCACTCAGAAAATGGCCATATAAGTAAATTTTTATGAAGTGGTAAAATAAGAGGGGAAATTAGTGTAAAAAATGGATATAAGTATTAGAAAAAATTGTTAATTTAGAAAGTAGTCCACAGGCTGTTCCAAGTCCTGTTGCTCCTCCCTACAGAGCTGTTCTGGTGGATTGACACTCTCCACCTCCCAGTACACACACTCAAAGATTGCGACTTCAAGAAGGAGTGTGGATAAAAAAAAATACCTGTACCAGTTTTGTGGCATTTTAAAGTTAATTTCCCATTCTTCAAGATTGTGTTTTTTTTTTTTTGTTTCTTTGTGGTGGGAAGTCAGAAGCTGTGTGCAGTCGCAAGTCAGAAGCTGTGTGATGAGCTCGTGAACTTTGACCGCAGTGGAAGTGGTAGTGTATCTGCTGTGAGGGAGATTTGTGAAGTACATGATTTCTTTTACCTAATATGAAGAGAGCATGTTTTCAGTTGCTTGTTTCCTGCCTTTTTAAAGTGATAGTGCAGAATGAATGTGATGCAACCGACAGCTTCATTGTGTTTGCAGTCACTGCATAGTGTGAGAGCGCAGCCGGGAGAATGGTGCCGTTTTAAAAAAAGACAGCTGTTTTCACTCTTCTGACCAAAAAATGATCGGAGCCTGAGTTCTTTTAACTTTTATGAAGCTGGTACTAAGGGAAAGAGTGTTGGGGGAGACAGTAGCTCTCGCTAAGTGGGAGAAAAACATGGCGGGAGTTTTTAGATTTTATTGGCTGCTTTCAGCCAATGAGAAAGCAGGCTGGGTAGCATGGTAGAAGGGTATGTTGTGAGGTGGCACTTGGGCTGATACTTATTTTTTGCTGGGCATCTGTTGAAAAACAGATGCCCAGGTTGGAGGTACTTTCAGCCAATCACAATAGAATGCATTCTGAATATTTTCTAAGATGTCATAAACAAAGACACTGTGAGATTAACAGGGGAGAGGCAAATGTATTCAAATGTTTTCTATGCAGACTTTTTAAATTGACTACCAAGATGAGCTGTAAATCTTGGAAAGGAACACTGAAAATGAAAAAGAAGCATTCTCTAATAAACTGTAACAGCTGAAACATCTTATTTATAAAAACACATGTTGAAGTGCAGAGTTGCTGTTTAAAGAGCAACTTTCTATTATAATAAAAGACTTAAAAACACTAGATTTACACCAGTTATGTTTTAACTTTGTTTTCTAGTTCTTTGTTCTTTCTTTTACTTTCCCCTTCTGATGTCATACACAAAGGCACCGCGAGGTTAACAGAGGGAGAGGAAAATGTTTTCAAATGTTTTCTATACAGACTTTTTGATTGACTAGCTGCGCAAGATGTGCTGTAAATCTTAGAAAGGAATATTGAAAATGAAAGAAAAGCATGCTCTAATAAACTGTAACAGCTGAGACATCTTACCGTATTTATGAAAGCACATGCTAAAGTGCATAGTTGCTCTTTAAAGGTACTTTGTTGTGATGGTGTGTGCATGGGGTTGGGAACATTGCCTTCTGATCATCAGACATGAATGGGATTTAGTCAGACAGCACTGCCCCACTATGAAGGTGGTGTTGTGGTAGACAGTTATTACCGGTTATGTAACTGTACCAGGGAACCCCACCATGTACTATGTGCCTCTTGGTTAGTCGGGGGAGGGTATTAGTTATTTATTTATATTCAAACGTATTCTCAGTGCTGTATGTACATTTGCTGAAAATCTATTACCCGGGCCTATAATCTCATTTCTTACTTCATGCTAAAAAGGTGTGGGTTGTACCATAATTTTCTCCTTGCAGATGAGCATGGATACCACTTTTTATAGAAAGTGCCACCACCGGTGGAACTGTCAGAGACATACCGGAGCCACAAGGTGTTTTTTGGTGGCAGTTGGGTTCAAACATCCAGATCAGAGCACAGCTGTGTGGCGTTATATGAGGGTTGTTTGGACTACCTGCACCAGCTGAGGGAGCGATTCCCAGGGACTGAGATGAATGACTGTAAGGACTAGCCTGTGGTGAGAGAGCCTGCTGGCTTAAAAATTATTTTCTACACTGCTCCTCCCCTACTAACCTTTCAGTTAGCAGATTTCCCTGGAAGGCTGGCTTCACAGTGTGAGAAACAGTGGCTAAGCCTGAGCCAGCATGATCCTTTCCTTTTTTGTGTGTGTGTGTGTTATTTCTTTATTAACCCTATGTGCTCCACGGCAGTCATTCCTTCGGGCTTGCCAAGGCTGACCTTCAACCCTTCCATCCTCCGAGCCTCCACTCTCAAATCGCAGCCAGCCCCCAGGGTAACCTGGCATAACCCTTCGCTGGATGGGTCCCCCTCCTCTGAGGTGGGGGAAGAACCAGCCAAGGGGGGTAGATCAGCGCTATACTTGGCCCTTGGGGTGCTGCTGAGGTGGAGAGCTCAGTAGGACCTAGATGGCCTCAGAGAGCCAGGCAGCCATCATCTGGCTGATGTGAAGTGGTATTTCCACTTTTCCAGTTGGCCTCTTCTGCGTGCATCTGCAGTGCTCCTGGTCTCCACCAGAGGCCGCTGCATCATGACGGCAACCCACCACCTACCCCAGAAGAGGAGAATAGCCCTATGGACACTCGATCCTCTCCTGCCCCTGCCAGCCCCCGATGTCCCGAGTCTATTCCCGAACCCAGGTCACTGGTGTGGGCCGAGGTAAGGCACCAGCACCTCAACCCTCTGCGCCACCGGGCCGGCCCAGCATGACCCTTTCCAACTGAGGAGATGCAGCTATCTGCTGTCCAGGTATCTTAGCCCTGACTAAAGACACCAGCATTTCCCACAGCATTTCCCAGGAGGTGTAGAGACTTGCAGCAATGAAACTGAAATGAAATACTGAGGGGCTATGACCAGATTGGTGGTTGCAGGCAAGGAGGGGTTACCTTAGAGGGAGATCCTACAGGTGTGGTAGGAGATAAAAGGGAAAACAATATGTACAATAGCAGAAAGATGACAATTTAAATGTCCCTTTCTGTTCTCTGCTGGGGGATGTATGAAAGAGTGATCTGTGTAGCTCTGTCTTAAAGGTGTTTAGTGTCTCTGCCTCTACAATTGTTTCCTGTAATCCATTCCACATGCCTACCACCCGCTGCATAAAGAAATGCCTTCTCCCCCCTCCAAGTATCTCTCCAACTATCCTGTGGCCTCTAGTACTTTCCCTACCTGTCTTACACTAAAAGTGGAGACCAGGGTGTCGGAGTGGCTCGGTTGGAAGCATATCCACCTCTGGTTCCGAAGGCTGTGGATTGTAGTCCCACACTGGGATTCAGCTCATACTTTAAATGTTGGCACCTGAGTTTAGTATTAAGGCACTGCTGTACTCTCAGGGTGTCTCATCCTTCAGAAGAGATGTTAAACTGAGGTCCCTTCTGGCTCTCTCTGGTGCTGTCCTGGTGGGTGACCAAGTGGAAGTAAAAAAAAAAACACTACATTTTTCATGAGAGGAGGGGATATCTATCTATCTAAAAAAAAAACCACTACATTTTTCATGAGAGGAGGGGATATCTATCTATCTATCTATCTATCTATCTATCTATCTATCAATCATAGGGGCACGCTCATGCCTCTATAGTTAGGGTTGAGCTGCATGTTTAATGTTAAACCTCAAAATTTGCATTTTAATAACTTCGAAACTGATCAATGGATTTGTACAAAATTTGGCATGCACTGTCCCATGGGGTAGATCTCTTGATGTAGCAAGCTTTTTTCCAGTTGGATGTGTGGATTCTGAGATCCAGATAGTGTAAAAACCTTAAAAGTTGCCACTTATTGCATTTTTTCTCATCATTTGCGCCCACACAGTGTGAAATTTTGGTATGATTTTTATGTTAAAAACACCTTGAATAACAGAACTGTCATGTATTTGTTTTGTGAAAAAATATTAGTCTGTTGCAAAGTTATTAGATTTTTAAGTTCCTATTGTTTTCAATAGGAAGATCACTTTCCAGGATAGAGGTAAAACATTCGACAAAGGATTTGCTCTCGCAAAAAAAAGGATTCTTTTTCACGAGGAGAATCCTTTTTCGTGAGATCCATTCCTTTTTCATGAGGAAAAATTCCTTTTTCGCAACCACCATCTTGTTGATATTTTCCACAAACTACAAAGCGTGGAAAATACATAAAAATGTTTTCATTTTACAAATCAAATTCCAGACGCTAGCTAAATGGGCCCCATTTAGCTAGATTCTGGTGTTTGTTTTTCACAATTAAGGCCAGAAATACCTTTTCTGGGGACCTGAAATCCCGGGTGCCCAGCTTAGCGAGAGAAGCACTTCCCCATGTTCTCTATATGAGATGCAGATTTTCTTGACTTCTGCAGCTGCAGCCAAACTCATGCTGCTGGCTGCAGTGTGAGCTGTAAGTTTCCTTGGACTGGTGTCTAGTGGTACCCCACACTCTCCAATCACCACTCCCTTATTTTTATGTTACTCCCTGATTTTTTTATTTGTATTTATATAATCCAACACCGGCATGCCCACCCCCAGTGTTGGATGCTCCCTGCTGCTCATTGTTTTATTAACTGTAACCAACATCGGGGGGCCAAATCCCCATGTCAGCATTTAGCGGTCCCTCCTCCAGTAGTGTGTGACAGTGAGGAGCCCACCCCTAGTGTCCCAAGATGGTTTATTAATGTTATTGGTACCTGCAATAAGAAAATCATCCCCACGTCTTTTTTTTAACCTGAAACAGTCTTTCATCATAACCGCTGACTCCTTCCCCCATCCCTACTCTCCAACTCAGCACCTATCCACACCCCCCTTATCCTATTCTTACTAGCCAATGTAAAATTCGGTCATCTTCTGTGAACCGAGACATGTCTGCACTCCTGAAAGCCGAACCGTGAACTAAGGAATAAAGGTAAGTGCCATGTAATGTATTTTAATGGTGTTTTGAACTTATGTTCATAACTTTGCCAATTTTAGAATATTTCCACCAAATTTTCAACATGGTCTTTTTGGGACACCACCTCATGAACACTGTCAGTGTCATTTTGTTAATTAGGACTGATAGGTGATTTTGGGGTTGCTGCACAAAATCACTTTTCAGGATGGAATAATGACATTTCACCACCAGTGTTCATGAGGTGGGATATCAAAAAGGCCATATTGAAAATTTGGTGAAACAAATCCTAACAAGCATTTGCCAATGCTGAATGTTTGCTTGCTGGTATTAGCATTGGAAATGCAGGAGTTAGACAGATGCAAAGTAGGAATGGCAGTGAAGTATTGAACTTCACGTCAACCCCACCTCCACCCTGCAGAGATGGACAGGCATTGGGGCATGTGTTTGAGTTGTCACCCATAACATTCATGCCATTTCACCTCACCCTATCCTGCAGACACTGACAAGTGTTGAGGTGTGCCTTGGGGTGTTCGGCTTTACAATCACCCCACTCCATAAGGACATATGCTGAAATGGGTGCAGTATAGAATGGGGTGAACTGTGGGGCTGAAGAGTCCAAGGCATAGCTCGATGCCTGTCAGTGGTTGCAGGGTGGGCGGTGAGGTTGGAATGGCATGAGCATTACAGTCAGCAATCCAAAGGCACATTCTTGATGCTTGTTAGTCTGGACAGGGTGGGACGTTATGGTTAGAAACTGTAATGCCCCGGGCATGTGTTGGTATTTGCAGTACAAATTTTCAACATGAGCATTTTGTGGCCCCACCTCATGAAAGCATTTGAGACTTCTTCTCATGAACAGTGGCACTCTAATTTTGTCAATGTGTCCCGAAATTTGAGTTTCTAGAGTGACCATGCCATTGTGCGCCAGAGGTACAAAAACACAGATCGGGCAGGATGTGAAGAATGACAGCTATACCATTAATAGGGAGGTGTCAAGAGATGGCAATGTTGAAAATCTATAGTGAAAGTATTAAAAATGCTCAAACTTCCGAGCATACGTGGAAACTGAGCAATGCATGTGTGTAACAGTCATTTAGTGTAATTATTTCACCACATTTTCAACATAGGCATTTTGTGACTTCTGCTCATGAACACTGTCACTATGATTTTCTTAATCTGTCCCGAACATTGAATTCCGACAGCAACCATGGTATTCTGCGCCAGATGTACAAACACATATTTTGGACAGGATGTGAAAAATGGCAGCTGTACTGTTCATAAGGAGGTCTCAAAAAATGGCAATGTTGAAAATCTGGAGTGAAAGTACTACAAATTTGTGAAGTTATGAGTGTGTGTGGAAACTGCATCACACACGCTTGTAACACAGTCATTTTATGGACATTTGTCACCAGATTTTCAACATAGGCATTTTAGGACCTCTGCTCATGAACAGAGTCACTGTGATTTTACATATGAACATACAAATCTGCCAGCAGAACACACCAATCGGTCTATGTAAGCCTGCCTGAGTGTGCAGCTAGCACCCTAGATAGCAGCTGCCCCAGCCTCCTCCCCCTCAGTTCCTCCCCCACTTGTATCCCACTCCTGCTTAAAGCTTTTGACTGTCCTACATATTACCACCCCCTCTGGCAGCGCATTCTAACTAGACACCACCCTCTCAAAGAAGTAGTGCCTCCTCATTTCCCTCTTGAAACGTCCCCCTTTCAACCTTAGTCCATGCCCACTCATCTCTCTTCCACTCTTCAGTTTAAACACCCCCTCAATGCTAGGTTTAGTTACTCCCTCAGGTATTTAAATGCTTCAATCATATCCCCCCATCCCTCCTCTCCTCCAGTGTGTACATGTTCAGGTCCTTCAGCCTAACTTCATATTTCTTTCCTTACATCCCCTTTAACATTTTTGTAGCCTTCCTTTGTACCCCCTCCAGTAACTTTATATCTCTCCTCAGGTATGGCCTCCAGTATTGCACATAGTACTCTAGGTGCGGTCTGACCAATGATCTGTAGAGAGGTAAGATCACATCCCTGTGTCTGGATGAGAACCCCCTTGTGATGCACCCCAGCATCCTGTTTGCCTTTGCTGCTGCTCTCGTGCAGTGGGATGAGTTGTTCATGCTCCCAGTTACCAAGACCTCTAGGTCCTTATCCTCCTCTCTGATCCCCAACCAATAGTCCCTCTTCTGGTTCTTAACCCTTAAGTGCCTTAAGTCCCTTAAACCTTACACTTCTTTGCTTTGAATCCTTGATGCCACTCCACCGACCATGTCTCTAGCTTGGTTAGGACCCCCTGCAGTTTTCTCCATCTGTCCTCTTCGTCCAACACCGTCTTCAAGTTGGCATAATGTGTGAACAGACTAACCCTGCTCCCCACTCCATGTGCTATATCAGAGATAAAGGCCCAAATAGCACCGAGCCTAGCAGTGACCCCTGTGGCACCCCGCTTGTCACTGCTCTGGTTGTCGAGAGCTCCCCCCCCACCACCACCCTCTGGACCCTCCCCTGTAACCAGTTCTCTGTTTATTTAGTCAGCTTTTTCTCCACCCCCACTGCCATCAGCTTCCCCCCCAGTCTCCCATGGGGTATTGTATCAAAGGCCTTACTGAAGTCCCAGTACAGGACATGTCCCGCATTGCCCCAGTGCAACTCCCTAGTCACCCACTCACAATACTCTGCTTGGTTGGTTTGACAAGACCTCCCTGAGATGAGCCCATGTTGCTGCCCATCTTGGAGGCCATTACTGTCTACGAATGCCACCAGCCTCTCCTTCAGTATCAGCTCCACAAGCTTACCCACTATGGACGTGAGACTTACCGACCAATAATTTTCTGTCTCCTTCCTAGGTCCACTCTTGTGCATGGGCACCACATGGGCCACCCTTCAGTCCTGGGGCACACACCCCATTTCCAGGGAGGTGTTGAACAGATCTGCCAGTGGCTTAGCCAACAGCTCCACCATCTCCCTGAGCACCGTGGGGTGGATGGCATTGGGACTTGGTGCCTTTTCCACCCTTACTGTCCCCAGCCCCTCTAGCACTCTACTTCCTGTGATCACTTTGTCTGTCACCTCCTCCCCCTTTCCCCACTGCCCCAGCCCATTCTGGTAGTGGGCCATCCCTCTCCTTAGTGAAAATGGAGCAGATGTACTCATTTAGAATTTCCACTTGCTCCTCCAGCTTTTTCAGCAAATCCCCTTCCCGCTTTATTCTCACAATATGTTCCTTGCACTTCCTCTTTTCCCTGACATACCTAAAAAAGTCCTTTCCCTTCCTTTTATGCCCAGTGAGGAACTTAATTGCCTGGAGGCCTTAACATTTTTCACCCTCCTGGCAACCTCCCTTGACCAGCTCCTGAAAGCCTCCTTATCCTCTGCCTTCCCTGTTCTCCTGCACCTCCAGTATGCAGCCATCTTTGCTCTCACCCCTTGCAGCACTTTCTTGTTCAGCCAGCATGGTTTCTTGCTTCTGCTCTTCTAACTCCTGGCCCTGGTGCAGGCTACTGTGGCCTCTGTTTGCCCTGTCTTTATGACTCTCCACTTTTGTTCTGCATCCATCCCCGGCCTTATATCTTGGAGTCTTCCTTGCAGTATTGCTCCCATCCCCCAAAGTCCACCCTAATAAAGTCCACCACCTTAGTGCCCATGCCTCCTGTCTCCCTGCCCAGCATGACAACAAGCCACACTGTTTGGTGATCGCTACTTGCTAATGGGTCCTCCATCCTTACCTCCCTCACCATCTCCCCATTTGCCAGTACTAGGTCCAGAGTGCTACTAAGCCTTGTAGGCCCACTTACCAATTGCATGAGAAGGACGTCCTGGAATGCATCAAGGAGCACCAGCTCCCTGGTACTGCTAGAAATGGGGTGCTCCAGTCAACCCATGATAGGTTAAAATCCCCCACTATCACCACACTCCCCCTTCCACACACCCTCCTTATCTGCTCTGACAACTCCCCATATCCATTTCCCTGGACTGGGCTAGTGGTCTGTACACCACTCCCACCCTCAGCTTTCTGCCCTTGAAGTCCAGGAGCTGCACCCAAAGCACCTATGTCCTCTCTTCTCCTCTCCCTCTCTTCTCCTCTCCTCTCCTCTCCTCTCCTCTCCTCTCCTATTCTCTTCTCCCTCATCCCTTATGCATTTAATCCCTTCACTCACATAGAGTGCAACCCTTCCCCTTACAACCCCCAGTCCCTGCTGTATATCCTCTATTCCAGGATTGCCAAGCCCCAATCATGGTACTCTGTGGCCCAAGTCTCTGTCACTGCAGCAATGTCCACCTTTCCCTCTGAAAGGAGCACCTGAAGCTCTGCAGTTTTGTTCCCCAGGCTTCTTGCATTGAGAGAGACCACCTTCCACCTGTGCCCCTCCTTCTCCTCACTCTTCTCCTCCTTGGCCTGTGTCCCTCCTCCTGGTATTCCGCACCCTTTCTCTCCTTATTCTTACCGGGTGGTGGTGCCTTCTGTATTACACTCAGACCACTCCGCCCCGGGTTACTACGCCTCTGCCTTTAGCTATATCTAGGGGGGTGAGCTCATTAGGCTCCCCTGTCCGGACCTTTCTACTAAGCACAGTCTTTTGGCCACCCCCCTCACTAGTATCAATCCACTTTAGCAGAGAAATCCCCCTCTAATCCTGCCTTTAATACTCTCCTCCCCTTTCTGCTCAAGTGTACCCTGTCCCCCGCATACAAGTCAATATTTCCCCAGACCCTACCCCAGTTAGTTACTAACCCATAATTTTTGGCGTGGCACCAATCCCTGTGTCCCTCATTGAACTCCTCAATCCTACCCTTCCTCCCCATTCTTGCACATGGTATGGTGAGTAACTCTGAGAATGCCACCGACTCCCCCACCCCCTCACACTGCTTGCCCAACTACTCAAACCTCCCCCTCACTACTTCCATAGTCTCCCCCACCAAGTCATTTGTACCTACATGCAACAGTAAATGAGTTGTTTTCCCTCCCCCTTGCTGCACACTTGAGCAGTGCCTAACCTGCCCCTCCTGCAGTCAACCTGGGGATAGCTTCAACCCAAATATGAGGCCAACTCTGTTGATAAAATTGAAATTGTAATTTTGCTAGAACTGTTTTATTGGGCATGTCCAGTAGAGCTGAAAATCTGACTGGAGGACCGAGATTCCAAAACAGTGCAAGAGGCTGCTGAACTCTCGGACCGCTATGCCTAGAGCAGACCTGCTCTGAGGTAAATGGGGTGGGCATGGCAGCACAGAGAGGGAGAAGCATGCCTTCAGGGCAGCTAAAACCCTCACTGCCTCCACCGAAACCAGTTAGCCCCAGGTTTCAGAGAAAAGATTTCTCTGACAAGAGAAGTGAATGTTGGTTATGTAAAGAAACTGGGCATATTGCCAGACAGTGTCCCAAAAGAATTAGCAATAATGTGCAGAATGGTACTAGAAAAGAAGTGGGTTGTTTGTGTGTCCCTGGAAGCATGCCTGTGAACATGAGAGAACACATGCACCCAGTCATGGTGAATGGGGTACAGACGCAAGGGTTAAGGGACACAGGGGCATCCCTGACATTAGTAAAAGGGGATCTGGTACAGCCTGGTCAGCTTATACCCAATAAATATGTCACTGTACAAGACTTTGCTGGTGGGGAGACAAAATTGCCCCTTGCTAGTGTTATCCTAGACTGGAGTGAAATAGGGGGAACTGTGCAACAGGTGGCTGTAGCCAAAACCTTAGCAGTGGATGTGATCCTGGGTGATAACCTCAAACAGGGGATGGTATGTGCAGTTACCAGTAGCCAAGCAGCAAGGGAAAATGATAGTTCCCTGAAGCCAATGGGAACAATTGTAAAGACAACTGGGAAGCTGGTTCCCCAGCCTGTGCCTCCTGATATGGGGACTAATGAAGAGGGGGTAGAAATTTCCCCAGTAACAAGTAACCTTACAGCTACAGAGAGTTACTCCAAAGAGGGAGGGGTGACCCATTGCCAGAGGGTTGAGTTTGACAGTGATCCTGAGTTCCCTGATGCTAGTGCTAGGGACCCTAGTTTAGTGACTGAAGGGGACCTGTCCCATGCCTTGGGAATATGTGAAGGGTTTGCAGCTGCTCAGAAAAGTGACCCTAGTCTAGAGAAGCTGAGGGCTTGGGCAGACTCTGACGGGACACAGGAAGGTGACAGCAGATAAGGTTTATTGGAAAAACGGACTTATGTATACTCAGTCTGTGCAGACAGAGGGAGGGGAGGGATGCTAGGCAGGCAGCTTGTCATTCCCCAGGGGTATCGTGAGCAGTTGCTCAAGATTGCACATGATATTCCCTTGTCTGGTCATCTGGTAATCACATGCACTATGCAGTGGTTGGCTCAGAATTTTTATTGGCCTAACTTCACCCAGCAGGTGAAGGAGTATTGCAGGTCTTGTCACCGGTGCCAAGAAATAGTGAAGGCGGGCAAGAAAACCCAAGCTGCCCTGATTCCATTGCCCACAGTGGAGGAGCCATTCCAGAGAGTGGGAATGGATATTGTGGGGCCTTTAAATAACCCCAGCTCCTCAGGGAAGAGATTCATCCTAACTGTGGTGGCTTATGCCACCCAGTACCCAGAGGCAATCGCCCTATCCTCACTGAGGAAAAAGTGGCAGATGCCTTACTTGGGATTTTCTCCCATGTTGGGTTTCTGCAGGAGGTTATCACCAATCGAGGGGGTTGCTTCATGTAAGACCTGATGAAATATTTGTGGGAGAAGTGTGGGGTGGTGCAGAGATGCACGACACCATATCATCCACAAGCCAATGGGCTTGTGGAAAGATTCAATGGTACCCTGAAGTCAATGCTCCATGCATTTGCTGAATAGCATGGGAGGGACTGGGAGAAATACCTTCTCCACCTGTTGTTTGAATACAGGGAGGTGCCCAAAGAGTCGACAGGATTTTCCCCCTTTGAACTCTTATATGGACACCGGGTACATGGGCCCCTAGACTTGATCCGGGAGGACTGGGAAGACAAGCATGCCACCCAGGGAACTCCCATAATGGATTATGTCCATAGGTTTAGGGACAGGCTGAAGGAGCTTATGGAGATAGCCCACAGCAACCTGACAGCTGCCCAACAGAAACAAAAAGTGTGGTACGACCGCAGAGCCATAGCTCGCTTGTACATGGTGGGTCAGGAAGTCATGGTCCTTATTCCGGTCTGGAAAGACAAGCTGCAGGCTGAGTGGGCAGGACTGTACAAAGTAGTTAGGCAGGTAAATGACGTGAACTATATTGTAGAGTTACCTGACCAAAGACAGACAGAAAGGATGTACCATGTCAACATGATGAAGGCATATGCTAATAGGGCTGACATGGTGTTTGCAGTGTGTAGTCCTGGGGAGGGGATGGATGAAGGAGACCCCCTTCTGGACTTGCTGGAAGGAAGCAAGTGGGAGTCCTCTGTGGAGGCAGTAACACTGTCTCCCCATCTGGTCCCAGACGCGATCCAGGAAGTAAGGGAGGTTCTAGCAGACTTTGCCCCCTTGTTTAGAGCCAAGCCTGGACTAACCCCCTTTGCGACACACAATGTGGGGACAGGGACACAGACGCCCATAAGGTGGACAGCATATCGGGTGTCAGAGGCTGTCCAAAAGGACATTAGGAGGGAAGTGAAGGAGATGCTGGATTTAGGGGTAATCCAGATATCCCACAGCCCCTGGGCCTCACCCATAGTCCTCGTATCCAAGCCAGATGTCTCTACTCATTTCTGTGTGGACTATCATGGACTAAATGCAGTCATGAAGTCAGATGCCCACCTGATGCCCTGGACGGACGAACTCCTGGACAAGTTGGGGGGGCGACCTACCTTACGTCTATTGACCTGACCAAGGGGTATTAGCAGGTAGAGTTGACTGACACAGCTAGGGAGAGGTCGGCCTTCATCACTCCAATAGGCTTATTTGAGTTTGAAGTAATGCCTTTCCGAATGAAGAATGCCCTGGCCACTTTCCAAAGGTTGGTGAACCAGGTGTTAAATGGTGCTGAGAAGTACGCTGTCGAGTACCCGGATGACATTGCCATCTTTAATGCCAGCTGGGAGGAACACCTGTCCCACCTTAGGGAAGTGCTGGGCAGGATACAGAGGGGCAGGCTCACTGTCAAAGCTGAGAAGTGCCAGGTGGCCATGGGAGAAGTGGCATACCTTGGGCTTTTTAGTAGGCCGGAGACAGCTCCACCCTAACCAAATAAAGATAGAGGTAATCCTGGTATGGCCCAGACTAGAAACTCAGAAGCAGGTCAAGAGTTTTCTAGGGACAGCAGAGTACTATAGGAAATTTTTTACCCAATTACAGTGCCCTGGCTGCTCCCCTATCTGACCTGATAAAGAAAAGGATGCCAACGAAAATTACCTGGGAACCAGCCTGTGAGAAGGCCTTTGCCAGTCTGAAGGAGGCACTGTGCAGTGCTCCTGTATTGACATGTCCTGACTATAGAAAACCCTTTATAGTTCAGACTGATGCCTCAGATGTGGGTATTGGGGCAGTACTGAGTCAGACATCCAACCAAGGGAAGGATCACCCCGTAGCGTATCTGAGTAAGAAGTTACTTCCCAGGGAGCAGGCATACTCTACTGTGGAAAAAGAGTGTCTTGCCATAGTGTGGGCCCTAAAGAAATTAGAGCCATACATATATGGGCAGCATTTTGTGGTACAGACTGACCACAACCCCCTGGTTTGGCTGACATAGATGGGCAGAAATAATGGGAGATTACTGAGATGGAGTCTTACTTTGCAAGGGTATGACATGACAATCATACATAGGGCCAGAGCCAAGAATTAGAACTCAGATTAGCTGTCTCGTTCTATGAGGAGTGAACTGATTTAGGAAGCTCATCTCATGCAGGGCATAAAGCCCCCAAACTTAGGTGGGGAGGATTGTGACACTTGGACAGCTGGTTCTGATTACACTTTGATTTTTTTGCAATATGAAATATGTAGTGAGATTGTCTGTCAGGAGAAAATACTGTCTTGCTGAAATGACACATCAACCCCCCCCCCCAGGTATAATTGCAGGCTGCCCTTTTATACTGGGCCCCTACCTGCATTAGCACCTTTTTCTGCCCACAAAGAACTCTGCAGCAGGTCCTGACAGAGCTCTGTTGAGCTCGCTTACTCCCCCTCTCTCATTCGCTCTTTCTGTTTCTCCCGGCGCTGCAGGCTGCCCTTTTATACTGGGCTCCTGCCTGCATTGGCACCTTTTTTTGCCCACAAAGAAGTTCACAGCTGTCCCAACAGAGCTCCGTTGAGCTCGCTTACTCCCTCTCTCTCACTCACTCCTTCTATTTCTCCAAGTGCTGCAGGCTGCCCTATTGCACTGGGCTCCTGCCTGCGTTGGTGCCTTTTTCTGTCCACAAAGAAATCTGCAGCATTCCCAATAGAGCTCTGTTGAGCTCACTCACTCCCCCTCTCTCACTCTCGCTCATTCTGTTTCTCCCGGTGCTGCAGGCTGCCTTTATGTACTGGGCTCCTGCCTGCATTGATGCCTTTTTCTGCCCACAAAGAAATCCACAGCAGTCCCGACAGAGCTTCACTGAGCTCGCTCACTCCTCCTCTCTCACCTGCTCATTCCGTTTCTCCCGGTACTGCAGGCTACCCTTTTGTACTGGGCTCTTGCCTGTGTTGGCGCCTTTTTCTGTCCACAAAGAAATCTGCAGCAGTCCCGACAGAGCTCCGTTGAGCTTGCTCACTCCTCCTCCTCCCTCACTCACTCATTCTGTTTCTCCCGGCGCTGCAGGCTGCCCTTTTGTACTGGGCTCCTGCCTGCATTGGCACCTTTTTCTGCCCACAAAGAGATCTGCAGCAGTCCTGACATAGCTCAGTTGAGCTCATTCACTCCCCGTCTCTCACTCGCTCAATCTTAATCTGTCCCAAACACTGATTTCCCACAGCGACCATGCTATTCTGCGCCAGAAGTGCAAAAACACATTTCAGCCAGGATGTGAAAAACGACAGCTGTACTGTTCATGAGGAGGTGTGAAAAAAATGCCAGTGTTGAAAATCTGGCATGAAAAGATTCCAAATTTGAGAAGTTACAAGGGTGCATTGAAACAGTGCAACGCATGCTTATAACACAGTCATTTTATGGACTTTCATCACCAAATTTTCAACATAGGCATTTTAGGACCTGTGCTCATGAACAGCATCATGCTCATTTTCTTAATCTGTGCCGAACACTGATTTCCCACAGAGACCGAGCTATTCTGTGCCGGAAGTGTGAAAACACATTTCGGCCAGGATGTGAAAAATGACAGCTGTACTGTTCATAAGAAGGTGTGAAAAAATGACAGTGTTGAAAATCTGGTGTGAAAATATTACAAATTTGCGAAGTTACAAGAGTGCGTGGAAACTGAGCAACGCACACTTGTAACACAGTCATTTTATGGACTTTCGTCATCAAATTTTCAACATAGGCATTTTAGGACCTCTGCTCATGAACAGTGTCACTGTCATTTTCTCAATCTATCTCGAAAACTGATTTCCCACAGCAACTGCTCTATTCTGCGCTGGAAGTGCGAAAACACATTTTAGCCAGAATGTGTAAAATGACAGCTGTACTGTTCATAAGGAGATGTCGTAAAATGTCAATGTTGAAAATCTGGAATGAAAATATTACAAAAATTCATGAAGTTACGAGCGTGCATGGAAACTGCACAATGCACACTCATAAACCAGTCATTTTTTGGATTTTTTCACCAAAATTGCAACATAGGCCTTTTGGGAGCCCACCTCATGAACAGTGGCACTGTTGTTTCGTTAATCGGTCCCGAAAGGTGATTCCACTCAGAGACCATGAAATCACCTTTTGGGGCTGAATAACGCAATGACAGTGATTGAATTCCTGAAGAGGGGTCCCAAGAACCCCATGTTGAAAATTTGGTGCCAAAATTCCCCAAAATGCATGAGATATGCACCAAATTTGAAACACCCCTATTAATGCCATTATACAGCTTACCAGCATTTCTTCAGTTCATGGTCAGCTTTGAGGAGTGCAGATGTGTTCCAGGTCCACCGAAGATCATCGTGCTGGACTCTGGAGGTAAGTATGGGGTGAGGGGGGTGTGGGAAGGTGGGGTGCGCAGAGGGTGGGCAAGGGTTGGGAAGGACACCTAACTCTACGAAGGACCATTTTCTGTTTTACAGGTTTAAAAAACAAAAACATCATAGTACTGTTTTTTTTTCTTTTCTGGGATATTTGGCATGCTGGGGTGGGCTCCCAGCATGCCATCTGAGTGTTTTGGGGGGCTGTAGCCCATGGGGGAATTAGGCACCCCTGTTGGCATATACCAGTGGGGAGAGCTGAGGGGGATTGGGTACCCCCTCGGCACACAGCAAACTGGGGGGGACATTATGCTGAAGGGGAGCGGGTGCCCTATCAGCAAATTGAACTGGGGGAATGAAGCCGATGGGGATTGGGGCCCCCGTTGGCAAAGAAAGACTTTTGGGGGGGTGCATGCTGCCGAGAGGGATTGAGCACCCCCTCAGCACACAACAAATGGGGGAGGGGTTACAGTGTGCCAATGGGGAGTGAGCTCCCCTGTTGGCAAATGTACTGGGCCGGGGCAGCATACGGATGGCAAGGTACCACCCTGCAATGACGGGTCGTTCCCTCATTGCAGCAAAAAGGCTGATGCTGCAATGATGAGGCAGCCCCTGATTGCAGTGGCAAAAACATTTTAACTTGGTGGCACTTCTGCAGAACCAGTGTCATCAAGACACTGGGCCTGCATTAATCCACCAGTGCCAAGCCCCCAAATGCAGTGCCCCATTGGCTGCCAGAGTGCCGCACCTCCACAACCCACTTCTCTCCTAAGCTGCCACATAATGTTTCTTGTGCATGTGCACAAGCAAACATAAAAATGGCAGCATTATCAGCGTTCATTGAAATTTTTCTATGCATGTGCAAAATGTTGGTAATTTTCAATATTTTGGCTCCAAATTTTCAACATAGCCATTTTTCATACCACCTCATGAACAGTACACAGCTGTCTTTTTTCACATCCAGTCTGAAATGTATTTTTGCACCTGTGGCACATAATGGCATTTTGGCACAGATCTGAACATTTTCACCTATGGGGTTTATGAGGTGGGGTCATAAGAAGACTGTGTTGAACATTTGGGATCAACATATGAAAAAATGCCAAAGTTATGACCATTCATTGCAGTTTTGCTACGCCTGCTCATAACTTTGGGAATTTTAAATATTTTGACCCCAGATTTTCAACATAGCCTTCTTATTATCTCACCTCATGTATGTCATAGCTGTCATTTTTCAAATCCTGCCGAAAATGTGTTTTCACAATATGTCATGGAATGGTGTTGCACTTGCACAAAATTATGTTTTGGTGGGGATTCAATCATTTTCTATACTGGGTACATGATGTGAGGTAATAAGATGGCTATGCTGACAATTTGGTCACTGTTGTTCTAGAAATGGAAGCACATGGCCCTCCACAGCTATATACATATATGCATCTACAGAAGGATGGGACTGCAGGTTCTGAGGAATGTGTGCTCCCACAGTAAAATAAGGATGCTATTATACTATCTAAAAATAATAAGGAAATAAGTTGCAAAAACTTTGTTAATGCTCCAGTTAGGGTCAAAGTGACAAAAGTTGGTAAATGAGGCATTAGGGATTCCTTAACACACCGCCCTCCCAAACCAGGCAGAAGAGCAAGTGTGGGGTGTGCTTTTGGCTTCTCAAGCCTAACGCCCACCCCATTCTCATAAAATCTACACATCTGACCTTATTTACAAATGGAATGGGGTAAGTGTTAGGCTTGAAAGGGCCCACGCTCCCACCTATGGATACCGTTTTGCAAAACTGGTAGCACAGGTCCCTCCTGTGATATGTCTTCATGCTTTTGGGTAGATGGGAATGCAAGGCCAAGAGGGCCCCACTCCCACATACAATATGGATATGAGTAACATTACACTTTGTCAAAAAGAAGGGAAATTTTGACAGCTCACGAAAAGGGATTTTTAAAGTTTTCTGTTTCTTTCCTACTTCTTTGCAAAGAAACAGGACTTTTGGCCTCAGATTTGCAGGGTACACAGGGATTGCCCCACATATGTGGCTTATGCTGGTTTGGTGAAACCATTTACATCAGTTCCATAGTTATAACATTCCAAAATGTAGAAATTTCCTGTTGAATAGCATTATGGCGGCACTTTGTGCATTAAGAACTTTGCAGCTGTTCTTGCAATTTACATCAAATTTGGAATGTGCCCACAAAGATAAATGATCTCTTAATATGCCAAGTTTCAGTTTTATTCAGAGTGCACCTCTGGAGATATACAGTCCTAAAATGTGTACATCCCCATTTTTTGTCAAATTCTTTCTTCGTTTGTTTCACTTTGCACACTATTAACTTCACAGCTGTTCTTGCAATTTACATCAAATGTGGCATGTACTCTCATAGACTAATGGTCTCATCTCTTGACATACCCAGTTTCATTTTAATTGGGTGTGCATCTCTGGAGAAATGCAGTCCCAAAATGTGTAGATCACCATTTGTTGTCAAATTTTGTCTTCACTTACATGTTATGCTTAATAGTTTGTACTTAAATAACTTTGGAAAAGTTCAGGTGATATGCATGACATTTGCCATGCCCCATCATGAAGCAGACATCTCATGAAGTTGTACGTTTTGTTTATGTTGCATGCGAGGGCATGCAGATATAGTGTCCCAAAATGTGTAAATCAACATTTTTTTATTATACTTGCCCAGTAGGGCAGGTATAGTTAGAGTTGCACGGCCACTTCTATGTTAAACCCCAAATTTTGAACTTTAATACCTTTGCAACTGTTCATCTGATTTGTCTGAAATTTGGAATGTGCACTGTTGTACGATAGGTCTCTGCATTAGGAACTTTTCATTCAGGTTGGGTTTTCAGTTGTGGAACTGCAGAGCGTGTAAATGTGTGAACAATCCTCAACTTTTACAAATTCTTTGCTTATCTCTACAGGCCAAACAGATTGTCCATCTGATCCAAAATTTTCAGAGTATATGGGAATTGGGTTGGGGAAGTGCCTTTCGAAGGTTTGATGAAAAAAATATTAATGTGTTCAAAGTTATTAAAGTTTAAAGTTTCCCATTATATCCTATGTAAAAAAAATATATGTTCTGCACAAAAGCAAGATGTAGTGCCATGAAAGTACCTTTTTCTGTCTTGCCCTCAGTAGTGTTGTGCTGCCACCATCTTGGTTTCAGTTAGTGGTGGAGAAAAATCATTATAGTTCAAAAAATAGTGCCCCTAGGTAAACACCAACTTTTTGTTTGCCTAAATGGGGTCCTAGGAATAGCACCAATGCTTTATTTATTTTTTCAGAAAGACCAGGAAATATGCGTATTTTGATGCAGCCTTTTGTACTGTCACAAATGAGAGCACGATACTTTCACAAATTGCAAAAGTGTCTCACGGTACTTTAGCAAATTTTGCAAAACTTTCGCAATCTGCAACAGCACTCTACCCAAATTCATGGTTTCTTTGTCACCTCACTACCACTACATGGTTTGGACTTTTGAGCTGAAATTTGTAGGATGACAAGCCCTTGCACCACAGATGTGTCTTTTGCTGGTTTGGTAAAAAATATTACACTGGTCCCAGAGTTACAGCACTCCAAAGTTGTGAATTTTCCCATAGGATTGCATTGTGGTGGTCATGGTGCTTTTCTGCACCTATATCTTGAAAATGGTTCAAGACACAGATTTACTAAGCTTGTGTGGAGGTGGCTAGGTCATGAATACAACTGTGAAATATTTTTTTCTGCACTTGCTACAGTTACCGAGATATTGTCAAATAAGTGTTACAAGGGTGCTTGGAATGCCTCTAGGCCTCTGCTATGTGTCTACACTTATGTGTAGGAGGGAGCACAGGGCCCAGAGGGCCCCACTCCCACCTATGCATACTATGTATGGTAAACTGGGAGCACTACACTCATGGGTGGGTGGAAGCGCATGGTCCAGAGGGCCCACACTCCCATCTCTTGATAACATTTTGTAAACCTAAGGACATACTTATGGGTGGATTGGAGTGTAGGCCCACCTATAGATTCCATTTTGCAAACCTGAGGAGAAAGTTATGGATGGGTGGGAGTGCAGGGCTCACGCTCCCACCTGTGCATTCTATATGGCTAAGATTTCACTTTCTCAAAAAGAAGGGAAATTAATTGCAAAAAACTCTGTTAATGCATCAGTTAAGGTTTATTTCTACACCAGCAAAAGAGTGGAAATTCGACATTAGGGTTTCCAACCCTACTACCTCATGCCCCACCCTCCGCACATCAACAGGTGTTGGGGTGTGTGTTAGGGATCATCAGCTCTAACTCTCACCCCATTCTCCTATACTGTAGCATGTCAGCTTGTCTTCAGATGGAATGGGGTGAGAGTTAGGGCCTACATCCCCAACACACACCCTGATGCCTCTTGGTGTGTGGAGGGTGGTACATGGGGTAATAGGGTTGGAAATCCTAATGTCAAAGTTCCACACTTTTGTTGGTGTGGAAATCAACCCTAACTGATGCATTTACAACATTGTTTACTATATATATATATATATATATATATATATATATATATATATATAGTATTACTACTGAGTGTCTACACTCAGAATCCCAACATTCAGGATCCTGAGTTCAGCTGCCTGACATACACCTGCCCAACAGATGTAAGTTGGTGCTGACAGGGGTAAGGTAGCAGATGTGACGTACTGCTACCCTACCCCTAGTCAGGCACCACAAGGGAGGGAAAAATTCAGAGGTTGGCTGAGCTGCTCATGTGGCGTCAAGGGCTGAGCCACTAGCAGCTTAGCCAGCATTGCATTGCACACTTGAGTTCTGTTTTGAGCAAGGAAATTTTGTTGCTGTGCTGTTTTGCTCCCCGTAATTTTTTTAACCTACTCCAAAGTCCACTCCCTCTCGGAGGTGGTTATTTTAGTTAGGGAGGTGTGGAGGGCAAAGCCCCCTTTGTGGGGGTTGTGAGGGGCTTGCCCCCCACATTACAGTAAGACTTTGACCATCTTCCTACTGTTGGTCTCCAAAAATTGAGCTTATGGAGTTTGGGAGACTGACTGTCGGTAAATCGGAGATGATCCTGTATGTGTGTGTATATATATATATATGTGTGTGTGTGTGTGTGTGTATATATATATATATATAATATATGGCAAAAACTCTGTTTTAATGCATTAGTTAGGGTTGTTCCACAGTGACAAAAGCGAGGAAATTCAGTGTGTTAGGGTTGAAAGTCCCCCTTGGACCCCTAGCCCACCCCCAACTGGCATCGAGGTGTGTGTTGGGGTCATCACTTACTTCTTACCCATCACATGTGTGAAGAAGCAGAGGTATGGGAGAATGGGATGAGAGTTGGGACCGGCACCCCAACGTGCCCGATGCCGGTTGGAGGTGGGCTGGGGGGTCAAGGGGGCTTTCAACCCTAACACCAAATTTCCACACTTTTGTCACTGTGGAACAACCCTAACTAATGCATTAAATGAAGTTTTTGCCTCTAATTTCCCTTCTTTTTCAGAATGATGATGAGAAATAGTGAATGTAATGTGGCGGCGGAAGCACGGGGCCCAAAGGGCCCTGCGCTCTCACCACGTGATGTCTTGTGGCATAGTAACATGAACAGCAATGCAAACAGAAGCATGAACAGTGGCGCACATGGTAATGCAAACGAAAATGGTAAAGGAAACTTTAATAGAAATGCAAGCGCAAAGTGATGCCAAAGCTAACAATGAAGCAAATGGACATTGAAGAGCATACAAAAACACAACTGGTAATGTGAACAGTGATGGAAGCAGTATTTTAAATGGAAATGGTAAGTGTCACAGCAAAAAGAACGCGAAAGGTAACAGAAATGCGAACGTAAGCGCACAGTAAATGCAAACCATAGCACGCACAGGCATGATACCACAATTGTAAATGCAAATGGTAAAGTTTACATGAAGAATAATGCCAAAGGAAAGAGAAATGGAAATGGGAACAGAAGCACATACGGAAACGCAAACCAAAATGCACACAGGCACAGTACCGCAATTGTAAATGCAAATGGTAATGGTAACAGCAACAATAACAGCAAAGGAAACAGAAGCCCAAAAGGAAATGCAAGCAAATATGGAAATGCAAACCATAATGTGCACGGGCACAATAATGCAAGTGCAAACGCAAATGGTAACAGTAACAGCAAGGAAGACGCAAAATGAAAGAGAAACAGAAACATAAAGGAAAGGGCTGCCAGAAACGCAAATGGCAATGCGCACGGTAACGTAAACAAAAATGCAAACAGAAATAGTAATGGAAATGCAAAAGTTAACAGTAACGAAAATGCAAGCATGAATGACAATGCAAAGGGTAACGCACACAGTGGTGTACACGGGAATGGTAACGCAAACCGGGACATAAATGCAAGTGGAAACAGTAACTGTAACAGTAACAGAAGCACATACCTGTTTTTGCCAAAGAAGTGCATACAGAAACACAGTGTGTATAAAGAATGTATGCATTGTAATGGGGATCAAAGCTTAAAACGAGCATTGGAAGTACTTAATTGCTAATATATCAGCAACTGCATGACATAGAAAAAAAATTTAAATTTCACAAAAATCTTGATTTTCCTGGCTAGGCTCACAACAAAAAATCTGTATCTTGCATCGTTTTCGAGATACGAGTCCTGAAAGGCTCAGCATACGCCACCATGTTAGTCTATGGAAAAAAAAGCCTACTTCGGAGTACCATAACTTTGCAGCCGTGCAATATTTTTTCACCAAACCACCAAAAGGCACATCTGTGAGATGTTGGCCACCTTTCCTCCAAATTTCAACCCAAAAGACCAAACCATTTGTTTACATCAGGGTGGCAAAGAATTCCTGTCATTTTGGCTATAGCCTGAAAAGTAGTGTCGCAATTTGTGACACTTTTCACAAAAATTTGCGAAAGTGTCATGCTTGCGACACTACTTTGTGACACTACTGTTTCCAGAAATTTGAAAAACATATTTCTGGGGTGTTTAACCCCCAAATAAAGACATGGCTAGCATCCTCAGTGTCCGACTAGGTGAACACAAAAAGAATTGTGTCCCTAGAGGGTCACAAATTTAAATGCCAAGCATTTTTCTGATCATCAACTGAAAACAAAATGGTGGATTTGTGACACTACTAGGGCCATTTGTGACACACTGAAAAGTGCATTTGCGAAAGTGTTGAATATTTTGTTCACTTTTCCCATTAACTTATAATGGGAACTTGTTTTTTGAATAACTTTTGAACCATTCACTATTTTTTTACGAAATCTTCAAAAGGCATATCAGGGACCCAGGCTGCACATTCCCTGAAGTTTTCAGACCAGTCACACAAACCGTGAAACCTGTAGGTGAGAGCAAATAAATAGCAAAAAAGTGTAATTGCACAATTGGTTGTTGCTTAATAACTCTGCAGCCATATGTATGACTGGTAAAAAACTTGACAGACCCCAAGATCTACCATGCCCAATCATGCATACCAAATGTCAGGCAAATCCATTGAACAGTGGCAAAGTTATTAAGGTGCAAAATTTGACCCTTTAACCTTAAAAGTGCTACTCAGTCTTAACTATGGTAGCACTACTGTGCTACCATAATATATGTATATGTGTGTGTGTGTGTGTATATATATATATATATATATATATGTGTGTGTGTGTGTGTGTGTGTGTGTGTGTGTGTGTGTATATATATATATTCATTGCAAAAAACTTCATTAATGCATCAGTTAGGGTTGAAGTGAGAAAAGCATGGAAATGAGATGTTAGAGCTGAGCCACTAACCCCCCCACCCTACCACCCCACCCCCAATCCTCCACACACCAACAGGCATCTGGGTGGGCCATGGGGTTGTTAGGCCCAACTGTCACCCCATTGCATGTGTAAACAGGCTGACATGGTATAGTATAGGAGGATCGGGTGATAATTAGGCCTGACAACCCCATGGTACACCCCAATGCCTGTTGGTGAGTAGAGGATGGGGGAGTGGGGGTTAGGGGCTCAACCCTAATGTCTCATTATCATACTTTTGTCACTTCAACCCTAATTGATGCATTAACAAAGTTTTTTGCAAATTCCTTATTTTTTGAGAAAGTGTAATATAACTGGTATGTGTTGGTGGGAGCACAGGCGTCTGGGCCCTGTGTTTCCTTCAAGCTGCTCATTTTTGAATAATGATATGTGTATGTGGGAGAGCGGGCCCTCTGGGTCCTGGGCTCCCACTTACCTATAACTACGGAGCCATACAGCAACCCTATAGGGCTGAAAAGGAACCCTTGTAACACTCATTTCCCAATATCTCAGTAACCGTAGCAGCTATGAAAAAAATTCCATTTCAGTTGTAATCATGACTTCAAAACCTCCATGTTTGCTAAGCTGCCTGGAGCAAAAAATCCATACCTCTAATCATTTCCAAGATACTGGCACCAAAAAGCGCAGCGAGGGCCACAATGTTATCCAATGGGAAATATGTAAACTTCGTAATGGCATAGCTATGGAACTGATGAAAAATTTTGCAACTAAACAGCATAATTCACATCTGTGGGTCTCCCTGTTTGTACCCTTAAAATATCAAGCCAAAAGACCAAATCATTTATTAGTAGTACACTAGTAAACTTTTTAAATTCCACGTTTGTGAAGTGTCAAAATCCCCATTCGTGAGCTGTCAAAATCCCCGTTCATCAGAATTTCTTGTTCATGAGATTTTGACCATTTGATCCTGATCTCATGAACAAGGATTCTGGCAGCTCACAAAAGTGATTGGCTCGCGAAAAGGGATTTTGACAGCTGGCAAAAGACGATTTTTAAAAAATCCCCTTTTGTGAGCTGTCAAAATCCCCTTTCCCCAGTTGATCCTCTATCGTGAGGTGACTGAATTCCTGTTCGCGAGCCAATCCTTGTTCGCAAGAGAGGGCCATTTGGTCCAGAAATGGCAATCAAGAAGTCTGACAGCTCATAAACAAGGATCGGCTCACAAAAATGGAACTTGACAGCTCACAAAAGGGGATTTTGACAGCTCATGAAAGGGGATTCAAAAAAGCATTCCCCTTTCACGAGCTGTCAGAATCCTCTTCGTCAGCCAATCCCCTTTCATGAGCTGACAAAATCCTGGTTGGCATGACAATCCTTGTTCATGAGATAGGGCCATCTGCTCCGAAAATGGCAATCAAGGATTTTGACACCTCGCAAACACGAATCAGCTCAAGAACAAGGATTTTGTCACCTTGCAAAAAAGAATCAGAAGTGAGTGGTGAACAAGGATTTTTTAAATTAAAAACAGCCATTTTTTCACAAAATCAAAGTAAACCAAAGCCATGGGTTTGTACAGGGCGTCACCCTGAACAAATCCCATAATTAAGTTGCACAACACATCTGTGGGACAGGTTACAACATTTTATTGGTGGGGAAAAATGAAAACAAGATGGCGGCTCGTGAAAGGGGAATTTTTCCTCATGAACAGGGATTTTATAAATCCCAGTCTGTGAGGTGACAAAATCCTTGATCCTGAGCCAAATCTTTTTTCACAAAATATACATATATTCCAAAGACTGAACTGAGCATGATCAGAACCCGAAAATTTAAATTAAATAACTTTGGAATGGATTAATATTTTTTCACCAACCCAATGCTGGATTGTTCTTTGGGGCAACCTCTTACTACCCTCAAAATTTCAGATATAAATTCCAAACCATGTGGCCGTAGTGCAATGGACAAAAATCAGCAAAAATGGGTGATAAAAAGCAAACAATGCACCTTTTTCACTATGTGCTACACAAACACCACACACCCGATCAAAACAATACTAGACAGGTCCATAGACCTACCCTATGGGACAGTGCATACAAAATCTTGTGCAAATCCGTTAAACAGTTGCAAAGTTATTAAAGTGCAACATTTGGGGTTTAACATTAAACTGCTTACTCAACCCTAACTATAGAGGCGCAACCGTGCCTCTCTCTCTCTCTCCCCCCTCCCTCTCTAGACATATATGTGTGTGTGTGTGTGTGTGTGTGTATATATATATCTTTGCAAAAAATTCTGTTAATGCACCAGGTAGGGTTGATAGCACAGTGACAAATGTTTGGAAATTTGATGTTAGGTTTACTACCCCTACAACTCCCCCACCCTCTATACACCAACAGATGTTGAGGTGTGCCATCAGGTTGTCAGGCCCAACTCTCACCCCATTCCATGTGTAAACAAGCTGACATGCCACAGTATAGGAGAATGTGGTGAGACTTAAGCCTGATGACCCCATGGCACACCCCAGCATCTGTTGGTGTGTGGAGGGTGAGGGGCTGGGTGGAGTGGTAGGGGTAGTAAACCTAACATCAAATTTCCAAACATTTGTCACTGTGCTATCAACCCTACCTGGTGCATTAACAGAATTTTTTGCAAAGATATATAACATCGAATTTCCAAACTTTTGTCACTGTGCTGTCAACCCTAACTGATACATTAACGTGTTTTTTTTTTTTTGCAATGAATTTCCCTTCTTTTAGAGGAAATGTAATGGAAGTGATATGTGGTTGTGGAAGCACAGGCCCTCCAGGCCCTGTGCTCCCTTCATGCTGTCCATTGTTGTATAATAGTATGTGTATGTGGGAACGTGGGTCCTCTGGGCCCCGTGCTCCCACTTACACATAAGTACAGAGACATTCTGCAGCTTTATAGTCCTGAAAACCAACCCTTGTAACACTGATTTGGCAATGTCAGTAACCATAGAAACTATGAAAAAATTCCACTGCAGTTGTAATCCTGAGTTGGGAACCTCCACTTGAGCTTAGTTCACCTAAAGGTGGACTAAGACAGCCAGAGTCAAAAATCCGTATCTCGAACCGTTTCCAAGATACGGACACCAAAAGGCACTGCAGACACTGCAATGTTATGCTTTGGGAAATGTTTCAAGTTCAAAATGCTGTAACAATGGAACTGGTGTAAATGTTTTCACCAAAGCATCAAAAGGCACTTCTGATGGAGAAGGGCTTGCCACCCTGAACATTTCAGCCCAAAAGTCCTAACAGTTTTTTGGCTAAAAAGTGGCAAAGAAACTGTTTTATTGGGCCTATGTATCAGCCTACTTTTGGAAAATACTTTGATCAACTGGCGAAAGGGGATTTTGACTTTGTACTTTCGCAAAAGTACCATTGGTTTACATGGGGGGCCTTCACAAAAGTACTGGGTACATTCATGAAAGTCCCCCCATGTCCACCAATGGCACTTTCACGAAAGTATAAAGTAGTTTGGGGAAAGTACCATTGGTTAACATGAAGTGCTTTCGCAAAAGTACCCAGCACTTTCACAAAAGTCCCCTATGTAAACCAATGGTACTTTTGCGAAAGTACAAAGTAGTTTTGTGAAAGTACCATTGGTTAACATGGAGCACTTTTTGCAAACATACCCAGTACTTTTGCAAAAGTCCTCCATGTAAACCAATGGTACTTTCATGTAAATACCCAGTACTTTTTCAGAAACTTTCATGCTATACATATATTTTCCCCCACAGCCTATAATGGGGTGAATGCTTGCAAAGTTATGAAAGTTTAAATGTCTTGGTTTAATATAGAAGTGGCTGCTCAACCCTAACTATATTGGCACTACTGTGTCAGTATAATATATGTGTGTGTGTATATATATATATATATATATATATATATACACATTATAATATATGTAAAAACTCATTTAATGCATTAGTTAGGGTTGTTCCACAGCAACAAAAGCAAGAAATTCGGTATAGTACTGAAGCCCCTTGCACTCACTCAGCCCACCACTCCAACTGGCATTGGGTGTGCATTGGGGTAGGTGGTCTAACTCTCACCCCATTATATATATAAACAAGCTGATGCAGATTGGGGGGCAGGCCGAGGGCCGCAAGTGGGGCTTTCAACACTAACACCGAATTTCCTCACTTTTGTCACTGTGGAATAACCCTAACTGATGCATTAAACAGAGTTTTTTGCCATGAATTTCCCTTCTTTTTGAGAATGAGGACTATAAATAGTGAATGGAATGCGATGGTGAGAGCGCGGGCCCTTCGGGCCCTGTGCTCCCACCATGTGATGTCTTCTGACATAGTAACAGTAAGTGCAATGCAAATGCAAGCGCTAATGGTTACGCACATGGTGACGGAAATGTAAATGGTAAAGCAAACATTAATAGAAACGCAAGTGCAAAGTGACGTCAAAGCAAACAGTGACACAAATGGAGAAGCAAGTGTATATGGAAACGCAACTGGTAACATGTACGATCATGGTACCGCTATTGTAAACACTAATGTTAATTGTTACAGCAACAACAACACCAAAGGGAACAGAAACAGAAATGCAAGCGTGTACAGAAACGCAAAGCATAACATGCATGGTCATGGCACCACAATTGCAAATGCAAATGGTAATGGTAACAGCAAAAATAACGCCAAAGGAAATAGAAACAAAAGGGCAAATGTAAGCACATACGGAAACACAAACCGTAATGTGCACAGTCACGGTACTGCAATTGTAAACACAAATGGTAATGATAACAGCAACAATAACGCCAAGGAAGCAGAAATGCAAATGCAAGTACGTTTGGAAATGCAAACCGTAACACGCACAGTCATGGTACTGCAATTGGAATTGCAAATGGTAACTGTAACAGCTAAAATAATACCAAAGGAAACAGAAACAGAAACACGAAAGCAAGCGTGTACAGAAACACAAACCGTTATGCGCACGGTCACAGTACCGCAATTGTAAGCACACATGGTAATGGTAACAGCAACAATAATGCCAAAGGAAACACAAACACAAATGCAAGTGCATACGAAAACACAAACCGAAAAACACTCGGTCACGGTACCGCAATTGTAAACACAAATGGTAACGGTAAAAGCAACAATAACGCCAAAGGAAACAGAAACATAAACACAAGCATATATGGAAATGCAAACTGAAACACGCTCATGGGCATGGAAATGCAATTGGAAACACAAATGGTAATGGTAACAACAACAATGATGCAAAACGAAAGACAAATGCAAATGCAAACAGAAGGGCGGCCGAAAACGCAAATGGTAATGCGCATGGTGACGCAAAGCAAAACACAAACAGAAACAGTACTGTGGACACAATGGTAACAGTAACGCAAATGCAAGCGCAAAGAGAAACACAAAGGATAACGCAAACGGTGGCGTACACGGGAAAGCTAACGCAAACAGGTACGGACACGCAAGTGGAAATGCTACGTGTAACAGTAACTGGAGCGCATACCCTGGTTTTCCCCAACAGCCGCATAGAGAAACACAGTGAGTACAAAGAATGTATGCATAATAATAGGACTTGGAGCAGAAAATGAGGCATTGGAATACTAAATTGCTTATATCTCAGGAACCGTACAACATTGAAAAAAAAATTTAAATTTTCATATGAATTATGACTTTCTTGGATAGTTTTGTACTTAGCCCCCATTTGGGAGGCTAAGCATTTTTCTGACGAAAAGTCCGTATCTCACACCGTTTCCGAGATACGGGCCCCGAAAGGCGCGGCGGGCACCGGAATGTTAGTCTATGGGGAAAAGCGTCAACTTCAGAGTACCATAACTTTGCACTTCTGCAATGTTTTTTCACTAAACCACCAAAAGCACATCTGTGATATGTTGGCTTTCTGCCCTTCAAATTTCAGCCCAAAAGACCAAACCATTCTTTTGCAGCAGGGTGGCAAACAATTCCTGTCATTTTGGCCATAGTGTTGCAAAGTAGTGTTGTGATTTGTGACACTTTCACAAAAAAAATCACAAAAGTGTTGTAGGTGTGAAACTGCTTTGCAACGCTACTTTTCCCAAAAATTTCAAAAACATATTTCTGGGGTGTTTTAACTCCAAAATAAAGACATGCCTAGCATCCTCAGGGCTTGACTAGGTAAACACAAAAAGAATTGTGTCCCTAAATGGTCCCAATTTTAAATGGCAAGCATTTCTGTGATCAGTAACTGAAAAGAAAATGGCTGACTCATGACACTACAGGGGTAATTTGCAACACTAAAAGCTGCATTTGCGACACTGTCGAACTTTTTGTTAACTTTACCCATTGATTATAATGGGAAACTTGTTTTTTGAATAACTTTTGAACCGTTCAATATTTTTTCACAAAATCTTCAAAAGGCACACCGGGGACCATGACCACACTTTCCCTGAAGTGTTTGGATTGGTCGCACAATCCATGAAACCTGTAGGTATGAGCAAAGAATGCTCAAAAAAAACATAAATGTGCCCTGGAATGTCGCTTAATAACTCCGCAGCCATATATCCAACTGGTGCAAAAGTTGGCATATCCTAAGATCTATGGTTATGCCCTGTGCCTGCCAAATTTTAGGCAAATCCATCAGACGGTGGCAAAGTTATTAAGGTGCAAAGTTTCACCATTCAACATTAAATGGGGTACTCAACCCTAACTATGGTAGCATTACCGTGATACTAATATATATATATATATATATATATATATATAGTACCACCCATATCACCCTGCCCTCCTACACTCCACACGTCAAGAGGCATCGGGGCATGCCATGGGGTTTTCGGCCCTCTCACCCCATTCCATGTTTAAACAAGCTAACATGCAACAGTATAACAATGGGGTGAGAGTTTGGCCTCATGACTCCATGACACTACCCGACGCCTGTTGGTGTGTGAAGGTTAGGAGGGTTGGGGGGTGTGATTGTAGGGGTCAGGTTTTTTTTGCAATAAATTTCCCTTCCTTTTGAAAAAGTGTAATGTATCTGGTATGTAGGCCCAACAACCCCAAGGCACACCCTATCACCTGTTGGTCTGTGATGTGTGGGGGCAGGTGGAGTGGTGCAGTGTGGGGGGGTGTTAAGATGTCAACCCTAATGCCTCATTTCCCTTCTTTTGTTGCTTCAACCCTAACTGATGCATTAACAAAGTTTTTGAAATTAATTTCCTTAGTTTTTGAGAAAGTGTAATTGTAATGAGTGGTCATCTCCATATGGGAGTACAGGGCCCTCTGGGTCCTGCATTCCCATAAGTGCACAGACATCATAATGAGCTGTCCTCTCCATGTGTTTATTGCATAACAAATGACCCAGCAGTCCCATTACTGCATAATGTTAACCATATGTAGGAGCACAGGGACCTGTGGGCCCTGCGCTCCCACCTGCCTATAATTATAGAGACATAGCACAGGCCTAGACACATTCCAAGTAACCCCTGTGCTGTAAATCATGCAATATCTCAGTAACCATAGCTACCTTTGAAAAAAATCCACTGCAGTTGTAATCATGGACTGGTAAACTGTACACATGCTTAGTACACTGTACTAAGTCGCGTTTAGTAAAAAATCCATATCTCAAAGCATTTTCAAGATATAGGCACTGAAAGGTGATGCTTTCACCACAGTGTTATCCAATTGCAAATTTCTAAACTTTGGAATGACATAACTGTGCAAGTGATATAACTTTTGATGCCAAACTAGCATAACTCACACTCTGTGACACCCTCTTTCCACCTTGCAAATTTCAAGTAAAAAACACTAACTGTTTCTTTGTAGCGAACTGGGAAAGAGACAGCAACCTTTAAAAATCCCTTTTCATGAGCTGTCAAATCCCCTTTTCACAAGCTGAATTCCTTTTTGTGAGGTGACAAAATCCCTGGTTGCCAACCAATCCTTGTTCGAGGGAGAAGAACATCTGGTCCGGAAATTGTGAACAAGTATTCTGACAGCTCATGAACGAGAATCAACTTGCGAAAAGGGATTTTGACAGCTCACAAAAAGGAATTTTGACAGTTTGCAAAAAGGATTTCAAAAACCAATCCCTTTTCACGAGGTGTCAAAATCCCTTTTCACGAGCCGGTCCTATTTCGTGAGGTGACAAAATCCCTGTTCACAAGCCAATCTTTGTTTGCAAGATATGACCATCTGGTTCAGAAATCATGAACAAGGATTTTGACAGCTCGTGAATGAGGATTTGCTCTCAAAAAGGGTTCTAACAGCTCCACGAGGATTTGACAGTTATGAAAAGGGATTTAAAAAAACAATCCCTTTTCGCGAGCTGTCAAAACTTTGCGTGAGCCGATCCCTTTTCATGAGGTGACAAAATCTATGTTCATGAGCCAACCCTTGTTTTCAAAATAGGGCCATCTGCTCTGGAAATCACAAACAAGGATTTTGACAGCTTGCGAACAAGGATCAGCTCATGAACAGGGATTTTGACACCTTGCAAACACAGATTGAAAGCGAGTGACGAACAAGGATTTATAAAATAAATAATGGTCATTTTTCCATGAAACTAAACAGAACCAAAGGCATGAGTTTGTAGAGGGCATTGCCCTGAACAAAACCCATGCTTCAATTACGACACAACACATCCATGGGGCAAGTTACAACATTTTCTTTGTAGCAAAAAATGAAAACAATGGCGGATCGCGAAAAAGGATTTTTCCTTACGAATGGGAATTTTCTAAATCCTCATTCATGAGGTGACAAAATCCTTGATAATGAGGCCAATCCTCTTTTGCAAAACATACACCTATTCCAAAGAGTGAACTGAGCATGCTTAGCACCTAAAAATTCTAAATTAAATAACTTTTGAATGGATTAATATTTTTTCACCTCACCAATGCTAGATTGTACTTTAGGGCAATCTGTTTCTACCCAGACCAACATTCCAAACCGTGTATCTGCAGTGCAATATGCAAAAATCAGCAAAAATGGGCAGAAAAAAGTGAAGAACACACATATTTTACTATACGCTGCACAAAAACCGCACATCCACTCAAAACAAACTTGGGAGGACCGGAGATCTCTCCCATGGGACAGTGCATACCAAATGGTTTGCAAATCCGTTGAATGGTTGCAAAGTTATTAAATTGCAACATTTTGGATGTAACATTAAACTGCCTACTCAACCCTAACTATATGGGCGCGACCATCCCCTGCAACTCCCTTGTATTTATGACTTCTCCAACCCCCCCCACACACGCACGCGTACACACACACACTTAGAAATATACAGGTAATAGAGGCTGCTGTTTCTGAACAGCCCCTTTCCCCCTCTGGAAGGTGACTTATCTAAGAGCAGCCACCAAGACTTTAATGTAATGCTCAAACCGGTTTCAGTGATGGTTGGGGAAGGGCAGATGAGCTAGAAAGTAGCAATATCATATTGCCCCATTCAACAGGAATACAGAGGTTTCTTCCAAGTGTAAGGGGGCAAAGGATAAACAGCAAGCAGGCCCACACTGAGACACCAGGGATATATTAAATTCAGTTACAGGGTGCTGATAGCTTTTGATGGGTAAACCTGCCTCCTTCACTTTTTCCCCCTCTTTCTCTACCTTTTTATTTCTTTTCTTACTTCCTACTTCTCTATTTTCAGTTTTATCTCTCACTTCCACCTTAAAGAGCAAGTGTGATGCCTAAAACTAATATTAGATTTTAAAGGCAGCCAATCGCTACCTTTTATACCTGAGGTACTTTTTTGTTTCCCTTTGTTTAATTAGAAGATTATCTACATGGTGTTAGTAGGTGTGATGTCTGGAACTGCTCTTAGCCTGGCAGCAGACATATCTTGCTCTACTGTCCCATGCTACATCATCAGCATTGTGACCTCGCTGACTGGGACATCACTTCTACTTAGGAACAACAAGTGAGTGACTGCCTGGTCATTCACCTGTGATGTCACTGTCAGTGAGCTCATAATGCTGATGATGTAGTGTGAGGCAATGGAGTTAGATAGGTCAGCTGCCAGGCTAAAAGCTGTTCCACTCATCCTGCACAATATTATCACATAGAAGACTTTCTGATAAGCAAAAGGAAAAAGAACTAGCATTTGTCAATGCCGAATGTTGTCTCGCTGGCATTGGCATTGGTAGTGCAGGAGTTAGAGATGCATAATAGGAATGGCAGTGAAATATTGAACTGACACCAACCTCATCCCCCCCACAGAGACTGGCAGGCATTGGGGTGTGTCTTTGGGTCATCGGCTATAACGCTCATGCCATTTCACTTCACCCTACCCTGTAGACACTGACAAGTGTCATGGTGTGCTTTGGGGTCTTTGGGCCTTTTACTTACCCCATTCCATAAGGAAATATGCTGAGATGGGTGCAGTATAGGAGAATGGGGTGAACTTTTGGGCTGAGCACTCTAAGACACACCTCAATGCCTGTCACTGGCTGCAGGGTGGGTGGTGGGGGTGGAATGGCGTGAGCATTACAGCTGATGATCCTAAGTCATGCCCCTGATGCCTGTCAGTCTCTACAGGGTGGGGTGTTACAGTTGGAAACCCTAATGCCATAGGTGTTTGTTTGTATTTTCACTCCAAATTATCAACATGGGCTTTTTGTGACCCCACCTCATGAAGAGCAGCACTGTCAGTTTGTTAGCTGAAAGGTGGTTTTGCACAGTGACTGTGCCATTTGGTGCCACAGGCATTGAAACACATTTTGGGCAGGATGTGAAAATGTAAACTGTATTGTTCATGAGGAGGTGAAAAAAAATTACGACATTGAAAATCTGGAGTGAAAATATGAAAAATTGAAGTCATGAGCATGCATAGAAACTGCACAACACACATCCGTAGCCCAATTATTTTGGGGATTTTTTTAACTTCATTTTCAACACAGGCATTTTGGGACCTCCCCTCATGAATAGCGGCACTGTGATTTTGTTAATCTGTCCCAAAAGTTGATTTCCCACAGCCACCACACCATTTTGAGCCACAGGTGCTAAAACACATTTCAGGCAGGATGTGAAAAATTACAGCTGTATTGTTCATAAGGAGGTGTGAAAAAATGCCAGTGTTGAAAATCTGGCATGAAAATATTCAAAATTTGCAAAGTTACAAGGGTGCATGGAAACTGCACAATGCATGCTTGTAACACAGCCATTTTATGGACTTTCATCACCAAATTTTCAACATAGACATTTTAGCACTTCTGCTCATGAACAGTGTCACTGTCATTTTTTTAATCTGACCCTAAAACTGATTTCCCACAGTGACCATGCTATTCTGCGCCGGAAGTGAGAAAACACATTTCAGCCAGGATATGCAAAATGACAGCTGTACTGTTCATAGGGACATGTAGAAAAATGCCAATGTTGAAAATCTGGAGTGAAAATATTACAAATTCACGAAGTTACGAGCGTGCATGGAAACTGTGCAACGCATTCTCATAAAACAGTCATTTTTTGAATTTTTTCCACCAAATTTGCAACATAGGTTTTTTGAGAGCCCACCTCATGAACAGTGGCACTGCCATTTCATTACATGGTCCCAAAAGGTGATTCCACTCAGTGACCGCAAAATCACCTTTCGAGACCGAATAACGCCATGACAGTAACTGAATTCATGAGGAGGGATCCCAATAACCCCATGTTGAAAATTTGGTGCCAAAATTCCAAAAAAATGCCCGAGATATGCACCAAAGTTGGAAAAACCCTATTTATGCCATTATACAGCTTACTGGCATTTCTTCAGTTTGTTTTCGGTAGGCTTTGAAGAGTGCAGACATGTACCTGGTCCACCAAAGTTCGTCGTGCCAGGCTCCGGAGGTAAGTATGGGTTGGCGGGGTGAGGAGAAGCTACACAAGAGGGTGGGTGGGTTGGGGAGGGGCAGGAGAGACCGCAGGGACCATTTTCTTCTTTACAGGGAAAAAAAGAAGACAATGAGGGTCAGTTTTCTTTTTTTGCAGGCAAATAAAATAAATAAAAAAACTGCTGCTGCTGCTGCCACTGCTCCTGTGCTGTTTAAGTCACTCTCTCAGATGGTCTGTGTTATCTAGCACTTTAGTACACACAACTGCCATGCCCAATATATACATTTCTCACTTCTGGAAATTCTCCCCAAGCCAGAAATCAGTAATGCTGATAATACACTGCTGCTGCTGCCAACACTACTATTCTGTTTTAATTGCACTCTTGAACAGTCTGTGTTGTCAAGCACTGTAGTACACACAGCTTCCAAGCACAATATATACATTTCTCACTTCTGGAACTTATCTAAAAGCTAAATAATAAGAAGGAGCTCCTGAAAGAATTAGATTGCTTCAGTGCAACACCTTGGAGGATCTGTTTGAACCTGTCCATTGGCTCCTTCCACATTTACAGCTTCATTTATGCCAAAATGATATACAAACTGGGAAGGCATTAAAAGGCCATTCCAGTACTTTGCATGGAAAAAGATGCAGTCTGCTGTTCTCTTTACTCAATAGCTTTGTGACCTACTGTACCAGCACAGGTATTTTATTTTATTTCCTTTTTTTGACTGGGGGGGTGTAACCACTTTATTTTTAACCATTGTTTTACTGTTTTTCTATTTTCAGGTATTATCACTAGGATGATGAACTCATGTTGCTGCATAGATCAAGCCTGTATCTTTTTTGGAATTTAGCAATTTTTCCAACCATGGAAGGTAAGTATTTTTTTTTTTTTTTTTTGCAGGGGGAGGGTTAATTCTGAAAAGTTTTGCAGATGTCAGATTAACTGTTTTCTGTAACTGTTGCTCTAATTTCAGGTAATTCTCAGCAGGTCTCTTTTGCAATGTTGTCCGGGCAGAGAAGATGATAATGGCTTGATTTCTGGAGCAGAAGACAGCAGCACAGGAGACCTGTGAAGACAAGAAAAGGTTATTTAAACTCCACTCAAGTACCCGCTGTGGTAGTGTCTGCATGGTATAGCCATTGTCAACTCCCCATCTTACTATACCTGTCACCTGTGAAGAAAAAAGAGAAATTATTTTGCCTCACATGGCCACTATGGTGGGCTGGCTGGCCACATAGTATGGCCATTGTTGACTCCCCGTTTTACTACACTGTACCTTTCATTCAATTAATTCAAACTTTATTTACTATAGCTCATTTCTCATTTTGACTCAAAGCACTTTACAACAGAATTTCTAAAAACATTTAAAATACAATGCAAATACACAACAAACAAATAAATAAATCACTCTTATTTATCAGTTAAAACATTAGCCTAGGTCAAAGAAAAGCTTGCCTGAATAGGAAGGTTTTTAGCTCTAGTTTAAATGTGTCCACCATGGGGCTGTCTCAGATATAATGAGGGAGAGAGTTCCATAAGGTTGGGGCTGCAACAGAAAAAGCATGGGCACCCAATATTTTTAGAAGGACCCTAGGAACCTCTAGCAGTCCCTCATATGTGGAGTGCAGGAAGCGGGAGGGGCAGTAGAGTCATAGGAGGTCTTGCAGGTAGCCAGGCCCCTGACCATGCAGGGCTTTATAGGTCAGCAAGTTGACCTGGAAGGAGATCCACCACCTAACCAGCAGCTAGTGCAGAGAGTGCAGCACAAGTTTAATATGACACAACCTAGGAAGATCGGTCAACAACCTGGCCACTGCATTCTGCACTAGCTGCAGGTGGTGAAGATTCACCCCGACAGCCCTAGGTAGAGGGCATTGTAGTAATCAAAGTGTGAGGTCACAAAGGCATGGACCAATGCCAGCATGTCATGTGGGGGTAAGCATATCACCTGGGGGTATCAGATGTTTAATCTTGGTGATATTCCTCAGATGGTAAAATGAGGTCTGGACCAGGACCAACACCTGTAATTTAAGTGTCAGACTGCAGTCCAGAACAACACCAAGATTTTTTACCCAATCAGAGGTGAGCAACTGGGAGCCCCGAAGCCTCAGCCCTGAGACTTGACCAGATTGCACCCTCACTCCTTGGTAACCAGATTCCAGCACCAGTACTTCAGTCTAGTCTGGATTCAACCTCAACCAGTTAGCCCTCATCCAGTCTTGGATCTCAGCAAGGCAGATGTTCAATACTGAGACCATCTCCTGTTGCTCGGGTGCAAAAGACATGTATAGCTGAGAATCATCTACATAGCAGTGAAAACTCAGCCCATACCATCTTATAATGTCCCCTAGTGGTAGCATATATGATACCATATATACCGTAAACAGCATGGAGGACAAAATGGAGCCCTGCGGGACCCCACATGACGGGGCCACAGGTGCAGAAAAAAAATCCCAGACACCACACACTGTGACCTGCCAGTGAGGAAAGATTTAAACCAGTTGAGGACTGTATCAGCCAGTCCACAACAGACCTGCAGGTGCTTCATCAGCACCCCATGGTCCACAGTGTCAAACACTGCCAAGAGATTGAGGAGAATAAGGATGGAATGTCTCCTCCGATCTCTCGTTGCCAGGAGATCATTTGGTACCTGAACCAGGGCAGTCTCGGTACTATGCCTTTTCCTGAAACCCAATTGGAGAGGCTTGTAGATGTTGTGAGTTGTTAAACAGGTCTCCAGTTGAACGGCCACCACCTTCTCTATAATCTTACTCACAAAGGGAAGGTTAGAGATAGTTCTGTAGTTCTCCAGGCAGTACTGGTCCAGTGAAGGTATTTTCAGGTGTAGCCTTACAAATGCCTCCTTCAGGGGCCCAGGAAAGACCTCTGTCACTAGAAAATATTGTACTATCTTGGCTAGGACCAGGCCGATGACATCAACACACCCCATTAGGAGGCACATTGGTCCAGGATCCAAACTACAGTAGGTTGGCCGGAACTCTTGGATGACCTTCACCACATCTGCAACAGCTAACTGGTCAAAGTTGGATAGACAGATTGAATGCCTGTGACCTCAGGCCCATCACTGCCAGGCCCATTAGTGGGCGCTGACTGGATTTCCAATCTGATGGAGGCAATCTTATCAGCAAAGAACAGAGCAAACTCATCACAACTTGATTGTGAAAAAGCTCCCCTGGACTGAGGACAGGCTGAATTTCACAACCTATCAACAGTGCTGAAGAGCTGAGCCAGTCTGTTAGCTGCTGCAGCAATCTCCTTGGACAGGAGCTCTGCCTTCTTACTGGAGATTGCTGATTGGACCATCAATATAAGCTTGTCCTCCTCCACACCAGTCCTCCACCAGCACTGCTCCAACCTTTGACCCTTCATCCTCATCTCCCTGAGAGTGCCATCAAACCAGGGGGACCTCTGGTGTAAGGTGAGGGGTCAAACAAGGACAAGTGCAATAGAGTCGAGGGCCTCGGTACTAACCCTATTATATGTCAGAACCAGTTCTCCCAGCTCCTCGCATGCACTCATCAGACTTGATAGTTCCAGCACCGCCGTCAGACCCTGTGGGATCAAACCCCTTAAAGGGCGGTACTAGACCATCTCCGTAGGGGAAGGTCTATTGGGGGGGCCTTGAATGAGAATCTCACAGTATGGTGGTCCGACCAAATGACTGGCTCCACCACAAGGTCAAAGACCTCCATTCCCGGCAGGAAGATGAGGTCCAACGAGTGGCCGGGTATATGAGTTGCAGTAGTAACAACCTGTGTCAGACTGAATGAACACATTAGTTGGAGGAAGTCTTGACCAAACTGCAAGAGTTTGTCATCGACCCAGGCATTGAAGTCACCCAGAATAATCCATCTGGGTGACTCCAACACCAGTTCAACGGCGAAGTCCATGACTTCCCGTGGGAATTCCTTCCCACTCCCCAGAGGACGGTAAAGAAGAAGGATCCTGCAACCTACACCTGCACACCCTTGAATGGCTACACATTCGAAAGACCTTGTTGTTCCAATCAGGAAGACTGTGAGGTTCAGGTCCGACTTAAAACAAATTGCCACCCCCCACCCCTATGATCCTTTCTCGGGCAGTGTACCACCAAGTACCCGGCATGAACAGCTGATTCCAGTACTAAGCCAGCACTTTCATCCAACTAGGTCTCGGTGATGCAAGCCAGATCAGATGTTGCAACAAGATCGGCAATAATTGCCATCTTATTCTTAATAGATCTGGCATTGCACAACACTGCCCGAGAAGGATAGGTAGATGAAGCTCTTCCAGCAGCCTGCCCACTAACTGTGTAGCCCTTGGGTATGAGCACCAGGCAGGGAGGACCCCTATCTTGGGCCCATTTTTCCCCAGGGCACTTCCTAGTTTCCACCACCCCAATCTGCCCCACTTCCACTATATCCCCCCACCAGACTCTGCAAATCTCCATTTCCTTCCTCTGCACGCTATCCCCAGCACTCTACAATACCTATACATCCCACTGACCATGGGGGACACTCAAAGGGTTGGAAATCATGGAGCCTGGAAGGGGAATAATGCCTTCCCTTGGGAACTATTGACCAACACATCTTAACCTTATCAACTTACTATCACAGCTATAAATCAAATCAGTACATAACCGTTAAACCAGTATTAAAGCAATAACTAACCTTATTTACCATTCTCTCCCACATACTGTACATATCACTCACACTCACTCACACTCTAACTCCACCACCCCAAAACCTCCCCAGCCTCCCCCCAAAAATAATTGTTAATGTAATTATTTTACTAGGGAGTCCATGAATTTGTGAAGCAGTTCTCAGTATCAATTCTTAGCCTAAACAGCTTCAATATCAGGAGGCACTCTCTTCTCACACAGGACTATCTTTCAATAAAACTGTTTCTTTCTCAGAAAGCAGGTTTCTAGAAAAGAGTCACAGAAGTAGGGGCCAAAGAGTCTTAAGCAGTCCAAGCATCAGCCACCTTAGATTTCTCACCCCTAAAGCTAACCTCTTCAGTTTGGCCCTGAAATATATGGTCCCTCAAACCTTCTCACTGATTGAGATTCCCCTCTGGTCCTTCCTCCGAGTCCTAGGTTGCCTGGATTCAGCTTTTAATGATAGTCCAGATCAATTCTGGTCCCGGGCACTGATAAAGGCCTTTTCACAGCGTACTACCCGCCTATTTTGGTTCACAAGTCCCGTTCCAGCCGATAAACTTTAGCCCTTTTCAACAACAGACCTACTCTCTGGGCAGATCGGTACCACAGTTTTAGCAGATAAGCTTCCCCTTACCTCCATTAATTCAGGGAGCAAATACACAGCGCAGCACACAGTTGAAATCAGTCTGGATCAAAGAGTACAGAGCTCTCCCATCTCCATGACATTCACAGCAGTCTGGAAAGTACACCGCCGTACAGAAGTCTAAAAAAACATCCAAGGCTGCAATAGTTCTGAATCTCTCTTCCTACAGAATTCAGGGAAACACAATTAAAATAGTTGACTTGGGGAGGCTTCATACCATCCCCAAACCATCTCCCGATGACATCAGGTCCACTGCAACTAACAGGACCAGTCATACTCTCGCAACTCTGGTGTCAAATCCTCCTAGCCATGGACACATAGCACACTGACAACTCCTGGATCCTTCCTTATTTTCTCCTGCTGGCACTCCAATAGCCACATAGCAAACCATATACAGGGCTCCGCTACTGCTACTCTCCTGGGTACGACCAACACTGCTACTCTGAAACCACAGGTATGTTGAGACTGTTTCATATGGAAACCTGTCACCTGTGAAGAAAAATGAGAAATTATTTAGCCTCCCTTTGGCCACCATGGCATACTGTGTACCAGTGAAAAAGGAGAACAAAAAAAAAAGAAAGTCATAATGATATTTACTGTTGCAATAGTGCTGCTGGCCGTGCTCTTTGCTGGCTGGTGCGTGTCACTGAGGTGGTGTAGGAAGATGTCACATAACTCCTTTCTGTTTCTTGAGGGCTGTCTCACTTTGTGACTGCCTTTGCCAGTCACCCCTGTGAATGATAAATCTACAGGGAGACAAAAGGAAAGAAAAAAAGCATTTTAAAATCTTTCTGAGTAAGGTGGAAGGCCTTTCATCCTCTGTGAGACCGAGAACTGGAGTCACCCTCCACCAGTGAGGCTAAGGACTGTGAACAACAGTGAAAGTGACTTACCATCACAGCAGACAAAATAGGCCTTGCTGGTGCTGAGATCTTGCTGTCTTGATGAGCGAGCTGGCTGAAGGGTCAGCTTGAGTATCCTGTCATACAGATCCAGATTGGACTGCTGCAGTAGAGTTGTGATGGTACTATCCCCAGTATCGATTCTGGATTCTCTGCAAAGTGTTTTATAATTGCTCCACATGATCTGGATTGCTAATTCCAAATCCAGTAGGTATTATCTCAGAGTGACCATAGTATTCATTTATATGAGTTTTTAAGTCAGGGAGTTTTATAACTCATACCATAGGATCAAGCCAAACAGTATTCCCAAGAGTCAGGATAATTTTTGTATCAGTGTGGAGGTGGTGGCCCATGCTGTTTGTGGCTGTGTAGGACCAAGCAGGTTAGAGGAGGAGGAGGAGGAGGAGGATAAGGAGGAGGTGGTACCATGTCTTGCTGGCTGGAGCAGGCATGCTTTGCCTAGCTGGTATTGGCATTTATATGTTGCATCAGTGTAGAGGTGGTGGCCATGATGTTTATGGCTGTGTAGGACCCAAGCAGGCCAGAGGAGCTGGAGGAGGCTGTGCTCTGTGTTGCTGGCTGGAGCCGGCATTGTCTCTAGACATCACATTCAGGTGGTGGCGGCAGGTAATTGATTAGGCAAAAGGAAACAGCAGCACAACAATTGGGGATGAGAAACAGTAAAATGACTGAAAAAAGCAAATTGTGACTCATAAAGTAAAGGATTAGACTGATGAGGGGAAAAGAGGGAAACAACAAATCTATTTTTATGCTTCAACCTTATCGAGGAAGCAGCTCTCATGGCCTTACAGATTGGAGCTGTCACCAGATGTGAATTCTTTCTCCATTACTGCTTCATCCACCTCAGTGGTAGAAGACAATTTGCTAATGTCGACAACACCGTGCTCTTCATGTTCACCACCACCACCTTCTTGTGGTAGGAACATGGACATGATTGTCTTGTGAGGAATGTGACCCTCATTTATTTTAATAAATGTTAGCAAGCCAACATTTTTTGGTGATAGATTGGTATGCCTGTCCCGCACAATGGCCCCAGCCAAACTGAGTACATGCTCCACACTTCCACTTGAAGTTGGGCAGCTGAGGTATTTCATTGCAACTGAGGTCAGTGCTTGCAACTCAGTGACCTGCTCTGGTATAGCAAGGGCTCGTCAGTGATGGTAAGGTGCCTTGTGTCTGCCAAATATGCATCTATCATGCGTTGCGATGCCCGGTGTTCTGCTGCCTCATCAGCCTCCTCCCTTTCTTCCATGTCTTCAACTCCCACCTGACATAAAATATCCCAAATGGGATTTAGCATTTTCTCTTTTAACTTGCATGTTTTCTCAGCTTGTTTCCCATGTGAGGTGGTGGTAGTAACACTCAGTCTCTGTGGAGATTCATGTTGTGCCTTAGATAAATGAGTCTTTAGTATCTGTGCCCTGTGTATCCTTCTTATTAGAAGATCAGTCAACGTTTGGACATGCTCACACCCACCTTCAACTATTGATCCCATCCCATGTTTATAGCATGGGTCCAGCATGGTAGCAATCACAAATTCTTCAGACTGCAGGATGCCGGAAATAAGTATGCTGCAGTCTAAGATATGGAGCATGTGTTCCATTAAGGCAGAGCTTCCACTATCACCACCCGCCTCCAGCACTTGCTGCACATTCACCAGTGTCTGCCTCAGCACACGTAGCAGTGGAATGCCCTGACTGATACAGGCAGTGTCCCCACTCCCTGCCTGTGTTGCATGTTCAAATGGCCTGAGAATGAAGATCATGCTGTCCATTTGGTGCCACTGCTGTGTTGTCAGGGACATGGATAATCCAGCACTGTTACGGCTTGTAGGTAGCAGCAGATATTCAGATATGGCTTTATACTGCTCGTTCAACTGCTCAATCATGTACAGTGTCGAGTTCCATCTGGTGACAACATCCGGCTTCATACAGTGCTGAGGCAGTTTGTTTTGTATCTGCAGATGATGGACCTGGTCACAGGCCTTTCTTGAATGGGCTAAGTGAACACAGATGTGATGGGCCACAGTCAATACGACCTTGATATCAGGTTGGGTTAGAAACTCTAGTATGAGATTAAGACAGTGTGCCAGGCATGGCACCCTGAAATAAACCCATCACTGATGCATTTCACAGCATTTGAGCCATTATCACTAACAATGAAACCTGATTTCAGTGAATTGGAATGAAGCCATTCATCATTCTCGGTAAGGAGCACTTCCAGCATTTTCTGACCTGTGCGTGATCCACTTATACTCTTCATTGTCATGTGGCATGCTGTTGAATATCCAAAGTGTTGCTACCACCATAATTGGATTTAATGCAATTTTTCCCACCTCCAGAGTCAAATACTACCCAAGGTACCTGTGCCCAATGTGCTGTAATGCACAAGTATGAGCTTCCAGCTGTTTAGCCACTGGTGCACATATCCATGTTCAGATGTATGTATGGTGATGTGCTGAATGCTTCAGGGCATGGTTTACCATCTTTGACACTGTCCCATAGAGTTCATGAATGGCACATTCAGAAAAGCATGCTCCTGATGGAATCTGCCATTTGGAACAGGCACAGGCCATCAACCTAAGAAATGCAACATTGTCAACAAAACAGAATAGCAATAGATCAATTGCCAGCATTTCAGTAGTTGCTGCATTTAGCTCATGTGCGATAGCATGATTGGAAGTGAACCTGGAGGTTCCACCCTCGGAACACACCAGTGGTAGTGCGCCAGTCATTAGGGTGCCAATAAGCAGTTTCACTGGTCACCTTTTATGCAGGGGGCAGACCTCGTGGACGGGGCCGTGAACTGTGTTTTTTGGCACCCTTATGATGGGCACACTAAAGTTGGTACCCTGGAGGTATGCAGTGGAATTTGAAATGACACTCAAACATGCTATGCAGTGAGATCAGGTCAGATCAGTGTAGGCCTAACCTTTCTCAGGGTTAGGCTATCAAACAGCTGGACTCGTCGTGGTGGTATTTATTTACTGAATTTTGGTAACTGGGTAGGCCCACTGAGACAAGACAGTCCCTTTTTCAGTGGCGACCCAGAAAGTGCAGTACATTGATAGTGTAATAGCTGACATAGGAAACCATACAGGTATGACAATTGCAATAACAAGACCAACTAATACACTGTAGTTACAGGAACATGTCACAATACAACACAATTACATCATACAAACATTCACAACTAGCATAAAAAAAAAATACAGAGAACATAATTACTACAGTTAAGAACCACTAGTATAGATAACAGTACCATAGAGTATACTATGGCAGAGAGTAACATAATCATCAGTCCCTATTTACAGATAACATTGTACATAATTCAGATTGTACAGATAACATTGTACCTAATTGAGAAATCCAGTGATGCTAAGCACACAGGCAGTGGAGAGGTAGAATGCCTGGAAGTCATTGATAGCAGGAGCAAGGCAGGGCAGCTAGATGAGCTTGCAGCGAGCATTGCAACTGAGGGAGCAAATAGCAAGTTAAGACTGAGGAGAGTAATGAGTTCCAGGAGGACACAGCAGAAAAGACGAATGATCTCCGGGCCACAGAGAGATGCAGGTTTGGCACTATGAGAAGAGGTAGGGAGGCAGATCTGAGAGCAAGCTAGGGAGTCAACATTTGATGATATCAGCTGGGCAGGGAGGCGTGAATCAATGTACTAGCTTGTGAACAAAGCTCAGGGTGGCATAGCACAGTTTGGCCTCATAGGGCAACCATCCTAGGGCAGATAGGACATCGCAATGATGAAGGCAAGCATAGGTTCCCAGAGCAAACCTACCCACTCTGTGGTAGACCTGTGAGAGACAAGATGATATGGTTGCAGATGTCAAGAAAAGCAATGGGGTAACATACAAGAGGAGCGGCAGGAGGGTGGCATCCACAATCTTGCGACAGGCAGTTAAAGTAAGAAAGGGATGAATGTGGTAAAGGACCCCGATTCTTTGGTTAAGGATTTTGGTGAGAGCTGTTACGTGTGCATCCAATGTAAGTGAGGGGCATTGTTGGTGGGGTGGTATTTGACTCCTGGGTACTCATATGTGCTGCTGCCCAACTGACACCAGTGAATTTGGGGTTTTCTGCAATGGTGTTACAGTGCTCTTCTGACTCTGGGTGGTACTACTCAACCCACCACTGCTGCTATGCTCACTACTAGGCAGACCCACAGAATCATCCTCCTTTCTGTAGTCCTCCTCACTCGCCCCTCCATCCACTTGGTCTGTTGCTCTGTCGCTTCTGTTTGCCTTGCAAAATGATGATGATGAGGAACTGGGATCCTCTGTACTGGCTTCCTTCTGGTGGTGACACCAGAGTAACAGATACCTGTTCTTCAGGTGTGTGAGTTGCCTTCCGGTGCCTAGGTGGCTGCACTTTTTCCCCCTACTTAACTCATGCTTGACGTAGCTGACAGATAGTGACTGTCTGATCAGCTGGGTCAAGTAAATAAAAATCCCAAACTAGGGATTTCGTAACCCTTGATTTACCATGGCAGCGGGCATGGGAGTGGGACAGCTGAGGGGAAGGGCTGGAAATTTGTAATTTTCAGGATGATTTCATAGCTTCAGTAATATTGGGGGGGGGGGAATTTGGTAGCTGGATCACTGCAAACAACATCCCCTGTATCATCTGCAGCACCACCCTTATGCTTTTTCTCTTCAGGCTCCCATAGAGGATCCAGCAAATCATCATCAGTACAGTCGCTGCTGTCCTCCCCCTCCACAGGTCTGTCTTCCTCTTCATCACTTTCTCCAGACTCTCTGGCCCTCTCATTATCAGGTGTCTGACTGTGATGCACATTTTCTAGATCTCCCGCCTCAACCACTGACTCAAGCTCCACACTATCAGGTTCAGCACCACCACCACTGCCAGCCACAAGGACACCAACACCCTCCTCCTTGACCACTGTTCCTTCTTTACTGCTGCTTCTCTTGTCGCCCCCACATCCCCCACCAGCATGGATGCCACAGATGTGGCAGAGAAAAATTTGGCTACACTAATGCCACCACTGCCAACTGCTCCTTTGCTACTACCAGCCCCGGAGACCATAGGACACGCTGCCACAGACATATTTTTTTTTAACAGCAGCATTATTTTGCCCCACAGATTTTGAACACTTCTTTGCTGCCTTCCTGGCACTATCTGCCTTTAGTAGAGCACCTCTTCCCGGTCATTGTTATATGCTTATTGTAACTTGATTTGGGATGAAAAATTACAAAATGTAAATAATGCCTGCAGTACAAATAAGTACCATGAGCAGAAACCTCCCCCTGGGGAATTGGGAATCAGCAGTGTGATCTGAAAAAATACTATGCTAACAATATGGAGCAAAACAAACAAAAAAAAGATGTTTCTTTTTTAACAAAACACAGGGATTTATAAACTAACACAACAGTACAAAGAAGTACCAGGAGCAGGCAACACAGCCCCTACAGAATCAGGGATCAGCAGTGTGATCTGAAAAACTACTACTAAAAAGAAAAAAAAAAGTGATTTTTTTTTCTTTTTTTTAATAGAACAGGGATTAAAATGACGGGGGTAACAGGGGTAATTTAATAGTAAGTAAAACAGAAAGTGACAGAACACCATCATTTTAAGAAAAATATAACCAAAAAATAAGTAAAACAGCTGCAGAAAGACAATGACAAACATTTTACTTAAACACACCAAACTAAACCACAGAAACAAAAATGAGAAATTACTCACTACAGATCAAAAACTATGAACAAGAAAGAGTGAGAATAAATGGAGCACAAATCTCCTGCTTAGACAAAAGCTCCAGATCTTTCTGGGCTGCCTTGCTTTACACACAGTACACCTACACTCCACCATAGCACTGCTTAGACCATTAGTTCTCGGATTTTGTCATAGTGAGCCTCCCCAAAACCATGGAAAAGATCTTGAGCCTCCCTCAGATATAAAAAAAAATCATGGGCCTCCCCACAGAAAGATAGCATACTTTGCACAGGACACCAGGAATAAAGTGAAACTCCATTGAATAGTTGGCTCTCATTATATTCAGCTTATTGTAACCCCCCCACACCCAGCCTCCACCATGTGTAACCCCTTCCCCAGGACAACCTGCTTGCTCTGCTATTTTGATTTTCAAGCTGTATTGCTTGCTGCAATACCTTGATGGGTCAGACTGCTTTCTTGGTTTCCACTCTATCAGAAATAATCTTCCTACCCACCTCTGCCTCACCCTCTGTCTCTGCTCTTAAGCAACTTCTTAGGTTCCTTTGCTCCTCCTGCTCTTGCTCCTGGTACTTCTCTGCTTAATCTTTGTATTTCGGCTATTCTGCTTCCAGTCTAATTCATCAGTTGTTACCACTCATTATTTGTTCATTGTTCCTATTTGTTTGCAGTATTGCTCATTTTGTACTGCTTGACTGTTTTGCAGTTACCTTTTGAATTGTATTCACTCCCTACATTTTCCTGGGTACACCTGAAATGAGCCTGGGCTCAGTGTGCCTTTTCTAGTCACCAATTTGTAAATAAATACATTAATTTACCTGCTATTATCTTTTTTTCAGTTTGCTGTGTCCCTTCACTTAAAATATCTAAAACTCAACATTTAAATACTGTATTTTTTTTCAGACTTGCTTGAGCCTCCCCTTGAACAGGCTGGGGCCTCCCCTGGGAGGCTGGCCTCACCATTTGAGAAACCCTGGCTTAGACTGACAAAACAGAAACCATTACTTTAAAGCAAATAAACAGCAAAATAGTAAACAAAATGCAAATCTAGCAGTACAAGGCCTTCTAGAAAAATTTATGAGCAATCTGGATTCAAAAAGCTTGGTTTTGAGATGTATTTTAAAAAGTGTTTTTCCCAGGCAAGCACACACAGACTTCTCTCCTACTCTGTCTTCGGAAGACTGCACTGATGAAGACAGCCTCCTCATGGCATACAGCTTGATTCAGCAACATGTGACCTCCAATCCCAAAGTGCATTGTAAACTTCACATCTGTGCCAAACTTCACTGGTAAAGTTGCCAACTTCGCACTCTGTGAGGTATCATCTTACCTTGAAGTTGGACTTCGCAAGGCAGGTTAACTTTGAAAAATGTGGCGCATTCACAAATTAATCTGCAAAGCAAAGTTTTCCAACTTTGCACATCAGTACTCATTATATGTGGGGAGCTGATTGGGGCTCTGGACATTGTCAGTGGCTGCAGAATGGTAGCATGGGCAAGTTATGGCAATGGACAAACACTAAAGGAGGAGACTGCACCATGATTACAGGTGGTACACATCATGGGGTGGGGGGGCTAGACCATGGACTATTCCAAACACACGAAACTAGTGGCACATGAATCATGAGGCTGATAACCGCTACAAGGATATTCTTTTTATTCTGCTCACATTTAGGTTCACAATTGGAAGCAGCACATTTCTGGTGCTAGTAGGTGCCAAAAGGACCAGTTACACTGTCACAGGGCTTCGCTCCAATGGACAGCTTCATCAGGGGGCATGGCAGAAACCAGCTCAGTTTTTAAGTATTCAAATACATCTTGTAATGCAATCCATCCTTTCATGTCTATTGGAAATATCAGGTATATCAAAACAGTTCTCCAGGATTGAAGTCTCAAAACAAGTGTTCTATTCTAGTGAATAATCAAACAATTAATCAGACCTCTCAAAATGGAATTGGAGGAACTTTATAATGAACATATCCACCTCTCTGCTGAAATATTTCTGCTGCTAAGGTTCCTGAGGGGGTTCCATAGACCACTATGTAGGTATTTGTTGGGTATTTTACACACAGTGGCCAAAAAAGCACTCACTAGGATGTGGTTTACTTCCTGGATACCCTCTTTGGAAAACTGAAGAAATGTAGTCAACCAGATTTATAAGATGGAAAGGATTACTCCCTCACTAAATGACAAAAGCGAGCTATGTTCTTCCAGATGGAATCTATAGATTATGTATGTAACGACTAAAGACCCTGAATTTGTGCCCTAGCAAAGCCTCACTATGCTTTGCAGGAGTCACGGTTTTTCCTCCCTCCTGATCATTATACACCCTTTTAATACATTCCCGAGCAATGGTTGGCCCTCACCACTATTGCCTAATTCCAGACAAAAGTTGACCCCCGCTGTGAACAGACGAGCCAATGAAAAGGTCTAAATACAGACTTTACTGTAATAATAATCAAACACTGTTTCAGAGTTGTTACTCTAGGTTATTAACCCTAGGTCCCACCTGCTTAATGTTATAAGGGACAGAAATATAATACTGTGGAAATGATATGTTTATAAGCCTTGCATCCACTATGAAATGATCATGTCTTGCATAATATTGTAAATCCATTAAATTAATGAATTCCACTTCTCTTTCTCACATCTAAACCACTGTATTGCTGATGTATGACCAGTAAAGTTTTCTTTTTTTAATAAAAATTATATTTACAAAAAAAACAATTAATCAGGTAAACTCCTAAATTCCAAAATTCTAAAAAGTGACAGTACTTAAGCCAAGTGCATGAAAAACTGATCCCAGTATAACATATTAATTTCATTTTACTTTATAGCTCAATTCTTTTTTTTTTTGGGAGGGGGACATATTCGTGTATGGCAATGTCTACTGTAACATCATGAAAATCCCTGTCTGTGCCAATCCAGTGTTTATTTATTTATACATATTGTTTTTTTTAACTGGGTGGGCCCACTGAGACTAAAAGTCCCTTTTTCAGGGATGAGACTGAATTAATTACATAGAAACACTGCAAAATATGACAGAGTCAAGAAATAATATGAAAAATTACAAATATTCACATTTCACAGGGGTACAGAGTTAGCAAACAGCAGTGCATTTACAACAATGAGCTAACAAACTGGTCAAGTAAGACAAGTCACAAGCTGAGCAGCAATGAGCTATCAAACAAATAAATTAGGTCAAGTCGAAAGCTGAGTGACAGCGAGTACAGGTCAAGGGTGATAGGTACAGTATAGGCCATCAGGGTCTGATTGATGATTGCAGGAGCACTAGCTGCACTCTGGTAGGAAAACCTTAAACCTTTTTTGAATACAGTACTCTGAGTGAGGAGCAATCTTGTAGGGTTGCTGGGAGAATGTTCCATACAGATGAGGCCAATGTACTTAAGGATCTTTTGCCCACACTGGACCTCACCCTGTATATTTCTAGTAGGGTGGTACTACAGGACCTGAGTGCTTTCCTGAAGGGTTTAGTAGCCAGGACGTCATGGAGGCTACGAGGGTTCTAATCCTTGACCAGTTTTAAAGCAAGGCAGATGAGAGGGTACTCTTGTTTCTCTTCCAGAGAAGGCTAATTTAAGGAGCAGATGGAATCACAGTGGTGCTCGCTGGGTGAGGCACCTGAGGAAATCATCCAATTTTATTATAGATGACTTAAACTTGTTAGATTCGGAGCACCTCAGGGAGAATTGGGGCACCCACTGGCACCCCCATTCCCCCCCTTTCCCCTGCCCCTTTTGCCCCCTTTCCCTTAAAAGGCACTGTAGTGCCATGGTTTAGGGCACTGAGCTGCAAACCTGAAGACCTGGGTTTGAATCCCACAGCCCACACTTGCATACTGTGTGACCCTGAGCAAGTCACTTAACTTCCTTGTGCGCCCAGGTGACACATTGAAACATGTCTCAGCTCAGTGTCCCTTTTCTGGTTAAACAATTTCCCAGAAGGAGGAGGAGCAGTGTACTATTGGCAATGACTAGCCATGAGCCCTTGGAGAAGTAGTTAATAATAATAATACTCTTTATTTTTATGGCGCCTTTCAAAAGCCAACGTGTCTTACAGATTTTAAAAACATCAAACATTTCAAAGTCTTAAAAATATATAAAACAATTAATACAGTTAAAATACAAAGGTTAAACACCAAATGCCTGACACCACAAGTATGTTTTCAGGGCCTGTTTAAATCCCTCCACGGTCCTGCACTCCCATAACTGATGGGGTAGAGAATTCCAGTGGGTAGGGGCCACATGCATAAATGCATGGGCCCCCGAAGGTTTCAAAGACATCCTCAGGATCTCTAGCAACCCCTCATCAGCTGAGAGGAGCAATTGCCCAGGGCAGTAAGGGACCAGGAGCTCTTTCAGGTAGTCCGGGCCGAGTCCATGTAGAGCTTTAAAAGTCAGAAGGCCGACTTTAAAGGTAATCCACCTCTTTACTGGCAGCCAGTGCAGTCCCCGCAGCACCTGCGAAATATGACTGGAATGAGAAGTACCCATCAGAAGCTGGGCTGCTGCATTCTGCACCAGCTGCAAGTGGTGGATTTCCACCCCAGGTAGCCCTAGGTAGAGGGAATTGCAATAGTCCAAGTGCAAGGACACAAAGGCATGGACCAGCGTAGGAAGATTGCCAGACGGAACAAGGTGCCTAATTCTGGAGATATTCCTCAGATGATAAAAAGAGGACTTGACGACATGACAGACACCTGCAAACACAGAGTCAGCCCTTCATCAAAAATTACCCCCAGGTTATGCACCCATTCAGAGGTCGGGAGTGATGAGCCCCCAAGATAAAGCCCAGAGGATAAACCAACCCCCAACCCCCCTATCTGGCATGTTGAATCCACAACCAGCACCTCAGTCTTTTTTGAGTTCAACTTCAGCCAACTCGAGTCCATCCACTCCTGGATTTCTACAATGCAGTTATTAAAGACCGGGAGAGCTCCATCCTGGTCAGGTGCAAAAGAAAGGTAGAGCTGGGTATCAACAGCATAGCAGTGAAACCTCAGCCCATACCTTCTTACAATGTCTCTGAGGGGCAGCATGTACACTGCAAACAACACGGGGGACAACGCCGATCCCTGAGGAACCCCACATGACAGAGGAACTGGGTCCAAAGAATAAACGCCGGATACCACCCTCTGAGTTCTTCCAGTGAGGTAAGATGTAAACCACCTGAGGACTACATCCGATAGTCCACAGATGAACCTCAGGCACTTAAGTAGAACCCCATGGTCCACAGTGTCAAATGCTGATGAGAGATCTAGAAGAACCAAGATGGAACGGCTCTTCCAAACCCTAGCCATCAGGAGATCATTGAGCACCTGAACCAGCACTGTCTCAGTGCTATGTCTTTTTCGAAAACCGGACTGGAGGGGTTCATAGATATCATGGATGGTCAAATGGTCAAAATAAAAAGGGAAGGTTTGAGCTAGGTCTGTAGTTCGGATGGCAGTCAGGGTCCAAAGAAGCTTTCTTCAAGAGGGGTGTTACCACTGCCTCCTTCAGGGAGCTAGGAAACTCACCTATTCCAAGGAGCACCAGACTATCTGTACAAGGACCAGACTGATGGAGTCAATACAACCCAAAATCAGGGAAGTTGGTCCTGAGTCCAAACTACAGCACATAGGGCATGCACTCTGGACAATCCACATGACATCTATGAACTCCTGTCAGTCGAAGGTACTCAAGGAAAGCTGAGGAGCAGTGGTCATGCACTGATCCAGAGCAATACCCTTAGAGTGTGTTGGTTTGAGTGCCGCCCTGATGTCAGCCACCTTAGTTGCAAAGAATCAAGCAAGTTCATCGCACTCTACTTGCAAAAAGGCTTTTTGGACTTGTAGGCAGGCTGGGTAGCACAGTCTGTCTACAGTGCAAAAAAGCTGAGCTGGTCGAGTCTGAGCCATTGCAGTCTCCCCGGACAGGAACTCTGCCTTAATAGGGGTGATTGCAGATTGATAGGCTTGATAATGCTCCATCAATCTAAGGTGGTCGGCATCAAGGAAGAATCTCCACTAGCAATGCTCTAACCTTTGTCCTAGTCACCGCATCTCCCTCAAGGTCCCATCAAACCATGGGGACCAAGGGTGAAGGGAGAGAGGATGAACACGGACAGGAGCAACAATATCCAGGGTGACCAAAATAGCCATATTATAGGCTATCACAAGGGCCTCTGGGTTGCTGCTTGCCACTCCAAGGGTCAGTAGGTCAAGCACCATGGCCAGGTCTTCAGAGCAAACATCTTGTAAAGGGCAATACCTGACCATCTCCACAGCGGTAGGCCTATGAGGAGGGGTGCTAAAACTAAACTCCATGGTGTAGTGATCGGACCATCCGACTGGTTCCACCCCCAGATCAGAAGTCTCGATCCCCAGGAGAAAGACTAAGTCAAGGGAGTGACTGTGTTTATGGGTGGCAGTGGTAACTATCTGTGTAAGGCCCAGCAATGACATCAACTGGAGGAAGTGCTGTCCAAACTGCGAGAATTCGTTATCGATCCAGGCGTTGAAGTCGCCCAGAACCATCAGTCTGGGCAACTCAAACACCATGTCGATGACGAAGTCTGCCACTTTCTGAAGGAACCACTTCTCTTCTCCGGTGGATGGTAAATGAGAGCGATCCTACAACCTACACCTGCCACCACGGTACACTCGAATGACTCAGTCTCCTGAACTGGTACACTCATGAGGTTAAGTTCAGTCTTAAAACAGACTGCAACCCCTCTTCCCCGGGATCCAATCTTGGGCGGTGAATCACTGAGTACCCAGCTGGAGTTAAAGCCTCCAAAATGGGTCCAGAGTTCTCATCCAGCCAGGTCTCGGTGATGCAAGCCAGATCCACCATTTCTATAAAATCTGCAATAATTGTAGTCTTGTTTTTAAAGGACCTGGCATTGCATAAAACCACCCGGGTTGGATGAACCTCCAGGGCCACCCGAACCACCTGCCCACCAATATTGGTAGTGCACTTGGGTATGGAAACCAGACATGGCGAACCATGTTCTTGGTTCCATTTCACCCCAGGGCATCTCCTGGATTTCACGACCCCGATGTAGTAGCCCCGCTCATTCACCCTCCACTGTCTGCACCACTCCACCCTTCTCTTCCCCTTACAAGTGATACCCTGCACCCTACAGCACTGGTATGTTGTAAACTGCAATGGGGGGAGGAATAAAGGGATGGAAGGCATGGAGAGCAGAGGGTGAATAGCGCACGACCGTGGGGGCAGGCCTCCGGCACATTGTGGCAATCAGCTTATCAGATGGCTCTCACTGAACTAACCCACAAAACAAATAAAATAAAAATAAAAAACAAAATACAACAAAATATAAACCCTCACTTATGCCCTATCTTAAAAATAAAAACCCTCAAGTCACTGTGGGAAAAACCCTCAATTTACCCTCCCAAACAAAAATACTAAATTCTAAAATATAAACAGCTCAGGGACTAGAGCTGGGGTAGGTCTATTTAAGACAAGTTATAGACACAAATAAATAGTAACACTCTGACATTACAAATAAAGTCCAAGTGGAAGAAACAAATCAAATAAGAGAGTAAGTATCTTCAAACAAAAATCTTCAACTCTCCAGGCCCTCTCACAGCCTCAGGGAGTTAGCAGAACACAGGTATTCTTACTGTCTGATTAAAGAAAATTGTTGAAGTATAAACGTTTCCAGTCCCCAGGCCCTATCACACCCTGGGGACAAGATACCTAGATGGTAGAGCAACCCAATTTTTTGATGCAGGAATTTTGAACTATGATCAGACATACAGTTCTCAGGATCAGACATTGAGTAATACCTAGCTATAGCATCACCCGCCTGACTCTCAAGGCTGTCCCTCTGGCAGTGACTCCTATAATGAAGTGTAGGAATCATACAGTCTCTGTGGCTTCGCTGGAGTGAACACCAACACATTCACTGGCAAATTTGGGCTCCACCAGGCTGCAACAATAAACAGACTCTCAGGTAATGTTCCAGCTTTCAGGCTGCAGCCACAAGTAACTTTCTGGCTCCACCAGGAAACAGCGGGCATTCACAGAATCTGGTACAGGCCTCAGGCACCTCTTTCAGTCTCTGGCAGAGTTCAGTCCTAATTATCCTTTTATGCTGAGGAGTCACTCTCATGAAACACCATAAGTTCAATTTGCAAACAGTTCTGAACATTTGCATCTTGCATTCCCAAACAACAGGAGACAATTCTCCTCTTCCACAGGCAGTTGTAGAAGTCACATGCCTCTCTCTCTCTCTCTCTCTCTCTCTCTCTCTCTCTCTCTCTCTCCTCTCTCTCTCCCTCTCGCTCTCTCTCCCTGCTTCCCTCAGAGAGCCTCAGCCAGAACTGCCAGCGAGCTGCATTCTCCCCCAACATCTGAGAAGAAGAGCTTGCAGTCTCATTCAACAACACAACTGTCCATCACAGAAATTAATATGCACTAGGCTTATTGGATAGTTGACTGGTGATAATGGTGCCAAAAACATCATTGACTCCCCTTTTCCAGGAGCCATAGCTGCTGTCCATGAAACTCCTTGATTCCTGATTGGGCAAATCAGGATCAGGGGTTACCAAAATGGCATCCATGTAAACAGTTAATAAGTAATCCCAGAATTAAAGTCTTTTTGCAGACAAACTAAACATTTTTGACAAATAAGTGTTGTGCAGTCTAATAGCTGCCTCTCTGTACTATCATCTGGTTGAGGAATAGGCTCAGACAGAGTCCTTGTCTGCCTGTTGCTAGCACTGTAGCACCAAGTCCCCATGCAGTAGGCAGAAAACACATTCACTGCTAGGTCAGAACATTTCTTAAATCTACAGTGTACACTTAAACAATTACAGATTTATATACAACTTCAATTTCTATCAAAGGAGATGTGTCCAGACTTCTCACATGTGCACTGGAATTCCAGAAGTTGGCACACATAAGACTGGTCCTTAACTGCAATTGCAGAGCTAAAAGGAACACTGCAGCACTTAGCTTAATATTCAAGTGTAATGCCAGCTCACACACTTGAGTAGAAGCCATCTTGAATGTGCACATGTTGAGCTGTGCAGCGGCTCAAGGCTTTGATAGCATGAACTGCACTATATCACTAGGTGACCAAAGTACACTTTTGAACAGGCTCCTCCACATTCTATGCTAGCAGCATACAGAGGCTAGCAGGAGCACTTCAAGGGCACTGGAGAACCCAGGACTGGCAAGACCAGATGGCAAGAAACATAACTGGTAAGCTCCACCTGTGAGGGGGAGAAGTAGACATATACTGGTTAGGCATGCTGAGAGTGTGATGCAGGCACTACTCACCATGGCAGCCTCTGATGATAAGTTTCTCATTTCCAGCAAACTGGCTCAATGGTTAATCTGGCCATGTTAAACAAAACAGGTTTAGCAGCTTTTTCACAAGAGTAACCATTTTCCCTTGTTCTTAGGAATTCAATAGCTTTAAAAATAACTAACAAGGTCTAAAGAGTTGTTGGCAGCAATACAGATACATTTCATAGACCCGCTAGAAACTCAAATCTTATTCTCATTGTTAACATCCCGACCTATTCTTTGGTGCACTGGAAACATTGGTTATATTCTGAGAGATAGCAGGTTTTTCATATATTAATTACATGTTACATTATTTTTGCCAAAGTCAACATTCCTGAACTCTCTTAATGTCCCTAAAGATGTTTAAGCTGTCATTCCCACTGCCCTCTAGCTATATTTTACATTTTGTGTGGTTTGCTTGGCTTCACTTCTTATATGCTGTAGGTGCCCAGAAGTCATAGTGCATTCTCTGTTATAGAAAGGAGCAGAGCTGCTGATATCCCAAGGAATTTCTGGGCTGTTAAATTCCAAAAGACTTGCCAGTCCATCTGTTTCTAATCTTGTTACAGCATTGAGTTCTTTCTGGACTTTGGGCCTGTAGACTTCAGCTTAAGTTGCTTAATACATCTTCTAAGTTGTCAGAAGTACCCAAAAAAACAATGCTGTTAGCTACTCTCCCTCCCCCCCCTCCCCTTCAAGTGTTTCACCGGCTGTAATTCTATCCAGAGTTCAGCTGGATTCATGATTGTTCCTTGTACGCTGCAAATTTCCACATGCAGGACTTCCTACATATTAACTCAGGTCACTGGCTAACTTGTAGGCAATGTTTCCTGGCAACAATAAACAAACTGCCTATAACACAATCTAAACTGGCTGAACATTTCACAAGAAAGACTGAAAGTGCTGTTACTCAACATCAAGCTAGTTACAGTACGTGCAAGTACTGTTTCATGTAGCAGTGACTTTCGGTGCAGTCAAGTTGGTACATAATTCAAGTCATAGGTCATATGTCATTATATAGCTATAGGCAAAACAACTAGATATATGTAACCTGACTACAGTTGACATTACACTCAACCCCCCAGGTGAGCAAATACTGAAGTTCTAAAAAAATATGCAAGATGATAGAATGTGCATACTGTGCAAAACTATTCTGTTTTTATTAAATGTTCACAATTTGTCACTCTCTTCCCACATTTTTGCACTCATGCTTCTGAAGAGAATAATGTCAGTAAATGCATTGAACATGAACACTGAAAGTGTGTGGCAGCCATACATTATCTTTTGCAGTGCAGCTTGGAAGTGTTATTATTCCATACAGTTTTGAAAAGCAGCAGAATAAAATGGAATAAAAAACATATTTTAGTACAGTATTCGTGTTTGGCCCCCCTCAAAAAAATCTAAAATATTTTATACTGGTGGGGGAGGGGGGTGTTGTCTCAATTCCAAGATGGCCACAGTATCCTTTTCCCACAAATGCTGGTTCAGCCTAACTACGATTAAAGGGGGCATTCAGTACAAACACAAGAAATGTTCATAGAGCTCCCCTCTTACTTTAGTCATCTATAAGGACTAAGTAGATGTCTAGGCATTTGATATGCTTCTCTTGGGCCTGATAACCTTTTGAAAGGCTGCTGTCTTAGCCAGTAAGTCTGCAGTTTGGCCCCTTAGCCATATGTAAGGTCATGCTAAACCATTTGCTCAGATTATTTTATTTGTTTATTTAGTTTTGATAACCAGGTGAGTGTGCTAGACAGGAATTGTCTTTTCTCAGGCACTACCCGGGAGGTTACAGGAGAAGGGAAGAGCACAACAACAAAGCAATACATTTGCATACAATAGGTACAAGGGATTGGGAGGCATGACAACAAATCAATACATTAGCATACAATAGGTACAAGGAATTGGGAGGTGTGACAACAAAGCAATACATTAGCATACAATAAGTACAAAGGAGTGAGAGGTACAACAACAAAGCAATACATTTGCATACAATAGGTACAAGGGTTTGGGAGGTATGACAACAAAGCAATACATTTGCATACAATAGGTACAAGGGATGGGGAGGTACGACAACAAAGCAATACATTTGCATACAATAGGTACAAGGGATTGAGAGGTACAACAACAAAGCAATACATTAGCATACAATAGGTACAAGAGATTAGGAGGTATAACAACAAAGCAATACATTAGCATACCATGGTTACAATGGATTGGGAAGTACGACAGCAAAGCAATACATTAGCATACAATAGGCACAAGGGACTGGGTGGTATGACAACAAAGCATTATATTAACATACAATAGGTACAAGGGACTGGGAGGTACAACAGCAAAGCAATACATTAACATATATAGGTACAAGGGATTGGGAGGTACAACAACAAAGCATACATTAGCATACAATAGGTACAAGGGACTGGTAGGTACAACAACAAAGCAATATATTAGCATACAATAGGTACAAGGCATGGGGAGATACAACAACAATCAATCAATCATATTTTTTTATAAAAAGCACAACTCCATTGCCAATCAAAGCTCCTGTACAAAGTAAAAACCATGAAAACAGATAAATAGCTAAAACATACTTACAATTAATAACTATGACTAATTCACTATAATGAAACATCAGGCTAATCAGAGTCAGAAAAGGCCATACCAAAAAGGTGTGTTTTGAGAGCAGATTTAAAACTCAAAACAACAATGGCTAAGTCAGAGTTAAGAAATACAGGAATAGCACTAGCATAAAAATAATAATGAAACAATGCCAGATATAGACTGGTAGTGGACTGTCAGTCTATACCTGGTCTCGGTATACTATCAAGACATGTACGCTCCAAACTGGAGCTTTTAGAGGCTACAGCTATACAAGAATCAAATGGACAGGGGCCAACCCAGTGGCACTGAGGGTTGAGGCACTGGACGCCTTACCTCATACCACACCGGCGACCCGGGTTCAGGAATGGACTCTGGTCACTCATGGGTCAGCTGGGGGAGGAAGGATCAAGCTCTCCTTCCTTGGGGTGGGGGGGATTTGCACTGCGTGCTGTCGCCCGACATCTGCAGTGGCTGGGGGTTGGCACATGCAAACAGCCATGCAAAGGGATTGGCCCACGTCTAGGGCAATTGGCTGCCTCCACGGAGGTGGAGATGATCTGCCCTCCCATTGCACAGATGTGGGTGTGGCAGAACAACAGAAAATTCTGGGACCCAACAGGACCTGTGATGGCTGAAAAAAGGCCGGAGGATGTACCCTACCAAGGGAGGGGTCCTAGCCCCTGCCGGGTCCATGGTGGTGGAGAAAAGAAGAATAAAAAAGAAAAGAGAATCTAATGGACAAACCCGTGGCTGCTTCCCGCATAACACGTCATTCTTGGGACAGTCAAGGGTGGTTGTGGGTGTGCCGTTTGGGGCACTGGATTTAAAAATGCCAGCAGAGAGGGAGGCAAGATCAACCAGATAAATTACAAATAAATAACATCTATTTAGTATGTTTTACTATGTTTTATAATGCATTAGGAGTATGTAAGTGGGAACTTGTCGAGACTCTGGCTTTTTCAAATATACCGTTAAGCAGGCAGTTTGCACCTGCCATTGAGTGTCTAACAATGCTTAACACTTACCAGCACTTCCATGGGTAGGTTACCTAGAAAATCTGCCTGGCCTAGACTTCACATTTAATTAAATATTGTGTGAAACATTCTCCAGATCTTGAGTTTCACTGCCAGAGCAGAAGAAAGGTTAAAAGCCTGTTGCTATTAGCACCACCCTTTAATTCACCATCACTCAAGACAGAAATGCTTCTTTGCCCGACCCCTCAAGGCCAGACAATAACCCAAAATTATCATAAAAAAATGTAAGAGTTGAGACGAAAAGGAATACAGTTAGATCCTTCCAACACTGGAAACCCTCCAGGTGTCATCCTATTGGATAGTTGTACAATTTTCTACTGAGAACACACAGGCGCCTGCATTAGAATGCTTCAGCAGTTGGCCAGTTATCCATAAACCAATAAAGATCACTTAAGAAAAGATTTGAAGTGCAAAAAAGGCAACAATGACAGCAGGACATCTGAGGTTTTTAGATTTGTTTCATTTTTTTTTTTTTTTTTGCCATTTCTGATTTGGGAGAAAAAAATGGCCACAGAACATCTCCAGTGGAAAGACCTATCAAATAAATGATAACTAAAGAGGTAAAAAAAAGTAACTTTTTCTGTAAATGCTAATCAGGCCCTGCCTCACACTGAGGTGGGGCCCGTTTTTAAATGGACATTTCCCTTTAAGCTGAGTTTTGCTCCCCTATTCCTTATGGAAGATGTTCATTACTAAAGTATCCATATGTTGGGTCACTTTGGCCACCTACGGTCAATATTGTACAGCTGGCCTCCAATTGAATTCATGCCTCTCTACTGTACAATTCCAGTACTTGTTTATACCATACTGTAACGATTAATGCTTGTACTGTATTTCTGATGTTGTACATACTGCCTGTAATCCAAAATACTATTGTAGTTTTCTGCATACCTAAGTGTACACCTTGTACCCGGGTCACACCTGGAAATGAGCCTTGGCTCAGTGTGCCTTTCCCGGTCACCAATTTTAAATAAATAAATAAAATAAAACATCTCATCTATGCTGCCAAAGCCTGGTTACTTACAGAAGCGGATTATGGTTGAACAGTGCCATGTTCCTCAGGGGTCAGTACTGGGACAAATCCTTTTTAACATATATATCAGTGATATATCAGTGGGACTTGAAGGGAAGTGTATCTTTTTGCGGATGATGCAAAATTATATAATAGGGTTGACATAGCAGGAGGGGTTGAGGCTATGAAACATAGAAACATAGAAACTGTTGGCAGATAAGGACTGCCAGGCCCATCTAATCTGCCCATAAGCCCTACTCTAGTAGGCAGCTACTGACCCTACCTGGTCAATGGCCTCTTCCCTCTCCTCCCTATGTCTAAAGTTCCCCTATGTCTGTCCCAGGCATGTTTAAATCCCTCCACTGTCCTTGCTTCCACCACCTCCTGTGGCAGGCTATTCCATGCATCAACCACCCTCTCAGTGAAGAAGAACATCCTCACATTCTGCCTCAACTTGCCTCCTTCTAGTTTCAGATCATGCCCCCTTGTTCTTGTACTATTCCTAAATTGGAAGATGTCTTCCCCTTCACCTTGTTTACACCCTTGATGTACTTGGAAGTTTCTATCATGTCACCTAGGTCCTCCTCTTCTCAAGTGAGTACATGTTGAGGTCTCTTTTTCTCTCCTCATATGATTTCTGGTGTAAGCCCTGTACCATCTTAGTTGCCCTTCTCTGAACCTTCTCCACCCTGTTGATGTCTTTACGAAGGTGTGGTCTCCAGAACTGCACCCAGTAGTCTAGGTGTGGACTTACCAGTGTTATGAACAATGGCATCATCACCACCATGCTTTTGCTTGTGATGCCTCTGCCTTTGCACCCCAGCATGCCACTTGCCTTCCCTGTCACCTTTGTACTTTGTTTGGATACCTTTAGGTCATCTGAAATGATAACCCCCAGGTCTCTTTCCCCTTGGGTGACAGTCAACAACTCCCCCCCCAGGGTTACCACCTTTTAAGAAACCCAAAGTGGGACATTTCTTACTGAAACATGATTTTTCGCAGGACAGTACGTAACTTTGACCAGTGCAAGAGAGTTGTTTTATCTATATAATCAGAATTGAAGCCAAGAATTGTAGTTTCTTAAGTGCTTCTATGGTTTCTTATCATTGTAAGGTATTTTAGTTAAGATATTGTGGTTTTCTAGAACATTTAGTGAAAAGTTAGAAAATATATTTTCTACTATAAAATCAGGGCATTTAGTATTTGTCATGTTTTTTTGCAGAACACAGCTGCCCAAATCAGGACTGTCCTGCGAAAATCAGGACAGGTGGTAACCCTACCCCCCCATCCTGTAGCTCTCCCCAGGGTTCCCTCTTCCTGGGTGCATTATTTTGCACTTCTTTGTATTGAACCTTAGTTGCCACTCCTCTGACCATTTTTCAAGCTTCCCCAGATCCCTTCTCATTGTCTCCACCCTGTATGGTGTAGCCACCCTGTTGCAGATCTTGGTGTCATCTGCAAACAGGCAAATCTTTCCCTCTAGTCCCTCTGTAATGTCACTAATGAAGACATTGAATAAGACTGGCCCCAGTAGTGATCCCTGAGGTACCCCACTGGTCACTCCCCTTTCCTGCAATAGGGTCCCATTTACCACTGCCCTCTGCCTCCTGTCCATGAGCCATGGGGAGAGATATGAGCACCCTAGAGAAGTGGTTGGACATTTGGCAGCTAAAGTAGAATGCTAAGAAGTGTGCAGTGATGCATGTGGGGCATAAAAATCCACTGGCTGAGTACTCACTGGGAGAGAACTGATAGAGCAAACTGAGCAGGAAAGGGACCTATGGATTATAATCTCATACAATCTTTAGGTAGGAGGCCAATGTAGTAAGGCAGTAGGTAAAGTAAATAGAATGATGGCATGCATAGGAAGGGGTATAACAAATAGGAAGAGGGAGGTGTTGATGCCTTTATATAACAGCATGATCAGACTGCACCAGGAGTATGGGGTACAGTTCTGGAGGCCTCATTTAAGAAAGGACATAGATGGATTAAAGATGGTTTAGAGAAGGGCAACAAAGATGGTGCATGGTATGCAAGAGAACCCATACAAGACTTGATGGAGAGAACTAAATCTATACCCAGTGGAGGTTAGAAGAGATAGAGGTCACATGATAGAGACTTTTAAGTATATGAAGGGGATAAATAAAGTGAATGAAGGTAGTTTATTCAAAAGGAAAGTAGGAGTTAAAACACTGGGTCATAATTTAAGATTGGAAGGGGAAAGATTTAAGAGCAGTGTCAGGAAATGTTATTTCACTGAGAGGGTGGTGGAAGCTTGGAACAGATTACCTAATGAGGTGGCATGTGCAGAAACAGTGGAGGAATTCAAGAGGGCATGGGATGGACACAAGGGGTTGGCTGGTGGGCAGAGGAAAATATCCCTGGGAAGTGGAGACAAGTAGGGGCGGGTGGGAAATGAGCAGACTAGATGGACCAGGATGGTCCTTTTCTGATGACACATTACTATGATACTATGATGTCATGTGCAAAGACCTGGTTTACTGATGCTTACTTTTTTTTTTACTGGTAAAATAAATGCAGTTCAGTAACATAATGAGTCTAGTCACTGGACTCACAGAAACATCTTGGTTCATCATAATTGGAAGTGCAGACAGCCCCTGTAATGAGTGCTGGAATTCCACGTTTGTAAAAGTGGATTTTGACATTTTCAAGCACTATAAACCTGTGTCCCCCGTCATATGTATGAGGTCAGAATTTCATTCTCCTCAGCTCCATCAGCTGTCTATAATTATGATTCCTGATAAGCAGAGACAGAATGGTGTCCACTAAACTTGACTGAGCAGTTTAAATTATATTAATCTCCAGTGGCATTTCTGATTCCACAGTGCAGATTAAATTTAATATTCTGGGTCATTGTTCTTCAATAAAGGTGCAGTTCAGGTCACTTGCCCAAAATACATTAAGAATATTCCAAGATCTGGATACCTGTTGAAGAGCTGCATAAAGCATTGACACTGGATGCAGGAAGGTGGCAAATGTGACAAGCTCTTTCCACTGCATGGATGGCGGTTGCATTAATAAAGAGTGGCCCATTACACCCTGCAAAATGTGTTAGATCTGGAGGTGTGGTGAGAATTTTATGTTGTTATCCCAAATCATGCCTTGGACTGTGTAAAGGAGAGAAAGATGTCTCCCTAAAAGAGCCTCTACACCAATCAAATCCCCACTTGTACCACTTTCCACAGGACTGTGTCACAATGGAGTTTGCCTATTTGAAAGGCAAACCAGGCTGTCCTGGTGGCACCATCCAATGACTGGCTACGGGATAGCAGTAAAGGGGGAAGGGAAGGGAGGAAGAGGGGGGCCAGCAAGGTGGGATGAGTCATAGGTGAGGTCACCAGATGGGAGGGGACGTAACACGGGGTCAGGAAAGGAGAGGTCAGGGGAAGGAGGGGAGGAGTCTGAAACAAATCCCTTTTAAGGGGCTGCACAGAAGGCTGCTGTCTCTTTTTCTGCTACTCACTGAATTTTGTACCACCCACCACCCACCCTGCAAAGGGGTAGGTTTGTTATGAAAAAAGAGGATATTGGAGTAGGTTAATAGGAAATAGGACTGCCAAGGTGAACAGCAGGCAGAGGGAGAAAAAGGAAAACACGGATGATGATATACATCATAAGGCAGGGGTCAGACTAGGTGGTCAGCTGGGCTGAAAGGAAGGAAAAGAAAACCTAAGAAAAGTAACAATCATAAGGAAGAATGAATGGGAAAATATTTAAAAAGGGACCAATAGGGGTGGGGGTGGGGAGGAGAGAAGGGTCAAATAAACTAGGCGATGAGGACAGCAACAGCAACAGCAAATTGAGAAAAGTGGTAACAGTCTACACCATTACCTCCAGAAAGAAGAGAAGAAGAGTCACCCAGGTTTGCACCTGGGAGGCAAAAAGAAGAAAAGAGACGGAAAGATGATGTATATTGTAATTACAAAGATAAAAAATTGAATGTGAAAGATTATAAATAAGAATAATCATAATGTGAATGGTTTGATATGATGGAGATGATGAATTGAAAATGTACAGTGATGGGCTGTAAATAAATTAATTGCCGATCTGAGTACCACCAAAAAAACATGGAGTCTGTTATTATTGGGCCAGGAAAATCAGGACAACCTTGAGTTTGCAGTTAAACCTTACAAGATATAGTTCAATGATATGTGCAAGTGTTTGAAATATCCTCTGGTTTTTTACCATATGCTTCTATTGTAAGCCAAAACTGGATTTTTGGTGCCTCCTTGCCTTTCCCTGTTTATGCAGGAGTAGTGTGAGTATGTCACAGGATGTCACCAATGCTTTGTCTGTGCATGTCTACCTGGGGACCCCAATTCCCCCTTGCATTTATGTGCAACTCCCATGTCATGCTAGCAATACTTACTCTGGGCAGAGCAGTGGGATCAGCAGAAAGCAAAATGGAACTGTTAATAGCCTTGATAACAAGTAGAGTTTATTGATCTCCCACAGCTGACCCCAGGTGTGACATTAACCATGGGATATTCTGAAATGCCACGCGGATTGGCAACTGTGTGTAATGTCAATGTGAGATGAAGGCAGGATCAACCAGACAAGAATAAATCTCTGTGTAACCCACCCTGGGTGGGGTGGCTCAGATTTTCTCTCCCCTTGCCCCTTAGAAGCCTTGAGTCTTGATTTGTAGCTGCAGCTTTCGTGGGTGGTACATCTGTGGGTCAGAGGTTACTGCTGGGGAAGTGCGGGCTAAAATTTGGGCTTTTGGCACCTTTTGGGGATCCTTGCACTGAGGATTCAGTGTGTGAGTGCAGGAGCAGGGCCAATTGCCTGCCCCTGCCTGTTTTGGGCCCCACTGAAGATCTGGGTCTCAGGAAGCATCAGTGGTGTAGTGCTGTTGGCTCTCATGTTGCGTGGCTCCAGTGGAGTGGTGGGATTTGAACCCGAAACTCCTGGTGTGCTGTTTCAGCCTGTAAACGTTCCTTCAGTGCTGATATGGGGAGCCAAAGAAAAGAGAGATGGCATGGCTGGGATTTCTGGAACTCAGGAGTCAGAAGGAATGGTGTGCCTATGCTTCGAGCCCCCCAACCAGGCATTGAAGAAAAGGCTACTGATGCTACATGAGTGTTTTGCCATAGGAAGGCACAGGAGTGAGTCTTCAGCCCATCTGCCATGAGTGCCAAGACAAGCCACCCGGAGTGTTCATTCCCAAATATTTCCCCTGGCTGAGTGGGCTAGGAGGACTGGTGGTGTCGTCAGAGTCAGCCTTGGACACCTACGATCAGTTGGAGGCAGTAGCCACTGCAGCTGCATATTCACAGCCCAGCTCTTCCTCTGAGGTCCCGCTTGTGGATCACACACCTGAAGTTAAGCCTGTGGTAGAGGAGAAAGTAAAGGAACTGCCTTGTGGAGTGGCCACGTCCAAGTTGGAGGCACCGGTATTGAGTTCTGCCACTCCCACCAGTCAGGGATGTGGTTGCAGGTGAGGGGCCAAAGTAAAACTGCTAAGGCCTAAAGATTTTGCAAAGCCTGCTTCAAGTCCACCCCTGTGCCCCCTGCAACCCAGGGTGCAGCTTTCCTCAGTAAGGAAGAGCCTGGCAAAGAATTGGAGAGCCATCCCAGTGCCACTCTGCCATTCAGAAAGCCTACAGAATTCTCATCTAGACCTTACCTGCTTGAAGATGCTAGTTATGTTAGTGATGGGGATTTGGACTGGGATATCCCCAAGGAGACTGAGACACTGTATGTCATGCCCTGGAAGGACTGGCCCAGTTTAGGAGACAAATGCCAGCAGAGGAGAGAGCTATATAAGGCTGTGAAGGATGGTGACCCCCAAGTCAGATGCTGCAGGGAAGGAGTGTGGTTGCCCAAAGGTCAGGCCCCACGGACCAATGTATGTCAGCTTCCTGAGTGGTCCCAGGCAGAGAGGATTATTTGTAAGAATATCAGGCAAGATTACCCCCAGTTTATGTATTCCTATTACCCTGAAAGGATTTGGGACACAATAGAAGAAAATCACCAGGATTGAATGTACTGGGGCACCCTGGACAAACTCTATAAGAAACACTGGTTTGGCCCTGACAGTTCATGGTATGCCTTGGAGAGGATTCAGAATATGGTGAAGTCTGTGTGTGCCAACTATCCCTGAGAGGGACTGACTCTATTCAAGGCCTATGCATTGGTGCAGGATCTCCTCGGAAGGAGGATCAAGGTGTACGTCCATGGAGTAGATTCGCTTGGGCAAACAACTACCACCCGGATACTACTTCGGCCATCAGTGCAACTAAACATCCTGCCAATTTCCTATACACCCCTCCTTCCCAAAGAGGCTTTCAGAGACTAATGAACCAAGACTTTGTTATCCAGCTTTTCACGTGAGATAAACTCTTTATTATTTCTACATTTACATGGGGTTAAATGATACTTTTGTTGTGGTTTTGATTTAATAGCGCAAACTGAAACTGAGCACCATGGTGCTGTATGCCTTTGGAGGGAAGAGTGTTTCCAGCCTGCTGATTATGGGATTTGAATTAAAGACTGTCTATGAACCAATGTGCAGGACTTGCTCTTCTACTGTCTTTGCCAGTTTTATAATTCTTAGTAGTGCGTACTGCCTTATGCAGTCACTGATTGTTATTCGAGGAATGCCAGTGTTTAAAATGTTTGCATGCTTTGGGGGAAATGAGAAGTGAGGGGTGTCACAAGTCCACTCCTGTGGGATTAGATTCTCTGCATCACAGCAAATCCTTCTTGTGATGGGGTGGGGAGAATGGGGTCATAGATACCCTTTCTCCGTGCAAGGGGATACAAATACAGTCCTGAGTCTGTGTTCTTGAGGTAGAACTCCCTCGGCCACTGAGCCATGAACCAGAAAGACACAGGCATGTATAGCCTTCAGGAGATTGATGGAAGATAGTTCTGGATGTAGGAGGACTGATTTGCTCATTGTGTGATGTGGTTTAGGACCAGGATGACTGTGCGTATATAGAGATTTAATGTACGGTCAGCTGATCTCTCCTGGCCAATGAGATTTTTAGATTTTTTCTTACCATTTTATAAACCCTATTATTGTGTCTTTCCCCAGAAATGCAGTGCTCAGTTCAAACCCCCACAGGCTCCTCTTGAGACCCTTTGTATTTCATCTTCTCCTTTCATCACAAAGTCTCTAATGGTGCTTCACTTGTGGTAGTGTTATGGCCCTTAAGTGATCACTCAGGCGTAGTATAGTCTGAACAACTCTTACCCAGGCAGCACACACAAACAACATAGGCAGAATTATTTTAAAATAAGCCAAAGACTTTACTAATTAAATTAATTTGAAATCAGTAACATAGCGACAAAATAATTCGGAGATTAGTTACAGGATATTGAAAATAAAAGGAAAGTATACATAAAAACCTACACTTTAAACTCTGAGGTTAAAAGTCTACCTTGAGTCCTTAGTTGTAATTTTGAAGTGCAAAAGTGTCCTTAAAAGTGTGGTAGTTGAAGTCTTCACTCTCAGTGATCAGGAGAAATTGTCTCTGTTCTCCCAAGAGACAGGCATAGAGGGTCCCACTGGCTTCAAGCAAAAAAGGCAAAAAAGGCTCAGATACCCCTCTGCATCCTGGTTTTAAAGGGGTTCAAAAGGGCAGGTCCAGTGGATAGTGGCTGCCCTGTGATTAGCTATTATTTCAGTTTCTGTGGTTACCCAACCAAAGTTCCATATTTTATTACAATAACACAAATATGCAGTTTTCTGAAAATACAAAAAAAAAAAAACCATGAGGTTAGCCAGCTCAAACCAGATTTCTGGGGAAGAGTCCGGCCTCCCTGCTGGAAGATAGCCATCATTAATCAGCCCTAAATACAGCTATTAACATAAATGGTGGCTTATTCAGTTTGTAACAAGATTAGCTCACTGTAGCCCTATAGATACAATAGGAGGCCAGACAATCTGTCTTTTCCTGAAGCCCTGGCCTTTCACTAGCAAATTGGCCTACCTGGCCTCCCAGCTAGGCTTAATTATTCTTTTGTTTCCTTTTAGATAATTTAATTAACTCCAGTTCCTGGCTAGCAACAAACAGCTTTACTGTTCAGTAACAGGAATTCCAGTCTTAGTCTAGGGCTTATGGCTTTTTTTTTTCTGTACCCATGATCCCTTGCACTTACACTGGCCACCATGGGAATCTCAAATGCATTATATACATAAAGTTATATAAAACATGACCCAATATAATAAACTTTGGCCTTATCTCGTAACACCCCTCCCTCCTTAACAGAACCTGGGGGAAACATACCCCTTTTTAATAAGTGTTTCCACCAGTTCTGCCTCTTGCTCTGACTGGTGGGATAGGCCATCTGCATTGGTATTAGCAGATCTATGTTACATGTCTCACATGAGACCTCATCCATTGCTGACTGGCACCTTTCGGCTTTGACAGTTAATCATGCCTTCTGTATCCTACCCAACACTTCCCTAGCTCTGGCAGTTAGCTCCTCCTACCCATACCCCCTTGGTCAGGTCTGTGGTTGTTAGGCAGGTTGTCCCACCCAGTTTGTCCAACAACTTGTTTGTCCTTGGCATTGGAATGGCATCAGACTTGATGACTGTGTTAAGTCCATGATAATCCACACAAAAATGGGTAGACCTATCTGTCATGAGTCTGCACCCCATTTACAGTAACCAGGTGTATGTGCTCCCTCATGTTCACAGGCATACTCTCAGGGATACACAGTGCACCCACTTCCTTTCGAGAGACACTCTGTCCACTGTATGCTTTTTTAGGACACTGTCTAGCCAGATGCCTTTTGCTGCTTACAAAACCAACATTCATCATTCTTTTGTTTCCCAAGACCTCCCTTCTTGGTAGCTTGGGGCTTCCCCCTTTCTTCAGAGACATTGATGGTTTTAGCTGACCTGAAGGTGTGCTTTCCCCTTTCTGTGCTGTATCACCTGCTCCCCCATTTCCTTTAAGAGCAGGTCGGCTCCTGGCATAGCGATCCAAGAGCGCAGCAGCTTGCTGTCCTGTTTTGGGATCCCAGTCCTCCAGTCAGGTTTTCAGCTCTGCTGGGTAAGCCCAGAAGAACTGTTCTAGAAGTATAACCTCCTCAATTTTCTCCACAGAGTTTGCTTCCTCTCCCTCCCACCAATGCTTAAAAATTGCCATTGCTTTGTGGCTAGTTCTTCAAAGCTCATTTCAGGGATTTTTCAGAGTTTACAGAATTTAACCGTGTAGGCCTCAGGAGTCAGTTCATACTTTTTAAATAAAGCAGTTTTAGGTTTGTCATAGTCTTGGCTATCATGATCCAGTTGGCCTAGTGCCTCACGCCCTTTACCAGTAAGTAGTGGGGATAGCTGGAAGCTCCAGGACTCCCTGGGTACCCTGGCCTGGATACAGACCTTTTTAAGTGAATTCAAAAATGCATCCATATCCTCCCCCTCTTTAAATTCCACTATTAATTTGGAACTTAATTTATACCCCAGCTCTGGAGTTTCAGTTCTATCCCTGACACTTACCTCCTCTGGAGCTGGCCATTGGAGTTTCAGCTTCTCCAGTTCAAATTCCATCTGGTGCTCTTTTTCCTCTCTCTCAGCATCTCTCTGATGCTGGTTTTCTTTCTGCATCTCCAGTTCAAACCTCTTCTGCTCAAACTCCCTCTGCTGTGGGGCTTCAAACTTTTTTTCCTCAAATGCCAACTACAGTTCTCTTTTTTGACACTTTTCTGCAAGCTCCAATCTCCTCAACTCCCACTGCAACCTGATCCCTTCCAGCTCCAGCTCTGTGGTGGCCTACCCTGGTGCTGTGGCTCTGAGTTCCCTCTGGTCTCACTGTCTTCCTCTCTGGGGCTGGACACTGTGATATCCCTTGGCACTCCCACACCCGAAGTCTGGTCCCTTTCAGTCACCAGCTGTGACTTGAGGTCCTGGACAGTCACTTGATCATCAGCTGCCACAAGAGCCCCCATGAGGTTCTTTCTGCTGCTCCCCTCATAATGGACCCCTCTTTCATGGCACAGCTGCTTCCGCTCTTCTGCAGTGTAGTCGCTGTACTTGGAAGTCATCTTTCTTCCCTACACTACCACTAGTATGTCTTTTACTTGCAGCAAAAAAAAAAATAGGGTGGGAACTGTATCTTGTAACCAATTTTCCCTTTTCCAGTTTTCTGCCCTCTTTGTGTGTGATTATTCAAACAGTTCACCAATCACACTGCTGCTCACTAAATCCATCACAAGTCCATTCCCATGGATTGGAATTCTCTGTGCCACAGTGAATCCCTCTTGTGATGAGGGGACAGAATGGGGTCAGAGATACTCTTTCTCTGTGTGAGGGGATAAAAATACAGTCTTAAGTCTGTGCTCCTGAGGCAGAAATCTCTCAGCCACTGCACCACAAACCAGAAAGCCATAGGTGTGTATAGGATTTGGGGGCCCTAAACACCCTATTACTGTGTCTTTCCCCAGAACTGCAGCACTCGGTTCAAACCCCCACAGGCTCCTCTTGAGATCCTTCATACTTCCTCCCCTCCTTTCATCATGAAGTCTCTAATGCTGCTTCACCTTTGGAAATGTTTTGGCCTTTAAGCAATCACACAGGCATAGTATAGTCTGAGCAACTCTTACCCAGGCAGCACACACAAACAACATAGGCAGAATTATTTTAAAATAAGCCAAAAGCTTTACTAATTAAATTAATTAGAAAGCAATAAATAACAGAAAGACAAAAAAAATTTGGAGATTAGTTACAGAATATTGAAAATAAAGGGAAAGTATACATAAAAACCTACACTTTAAACTCTGAGGTTAAAAGTCTGCCTTGAGTCCTTAGTTGGAATTTTGAAGTACAAAAGTGTCCTTAGAAGTGAGGTAGTTGAAGTCTTGGCTCTCAGTAATCCAGGAGAAATTGTCTCTGTCTTCCTAACAGACAGGCAGAGAAGGTCCCACAGGCTTCAAGCAAAAAAGCATCAAAAGGCTTGTATATCCCTCTGCATCCTTGTTTTAAAGGGGTTGAAAAGGGCAGATCTAGTGGATAGTGGCTGCCCTGCGATTGGCTAGCATTTCAGTTTCTGTGGTTACCCCAACCAATTAAAGTTCTGTATTTTATTACAATAACACAGCTATGCAGTTTTCTGAATATAAGAAAAAAAAAACATGAGGTTAGCCAGCTCAAACGAGATTTCTGGGGGACAGTCCAGCCTCCCTGCTGGGAGATATCTGTCATTAATCAACCCTAAATACAGCTATTTACATAAATGGTAGCCTATTCAGTTTGTAACAAGATTAGCTCACTGTAGCCTTGTAGATACAACAGGAGGCCAGACATTCTGTCTCTTCCTGAGGCCCTGGCCTTTCACAAGCAAATTGGCCTACCTAGCCTCCCAGCTAGACTTAATTATTCTTTTGTCTCATTTTACATAATTTAATTAACTCCAGTTCCTGGCTAGCAACAAACAGCTTTTATGCTCAGTAACAGGAATTCCAACCTTAGTCTAGGGCTTATGGCTTTTTTTTCTCTCTGTACCCATGATCCCTGGCACCTACACTGGCCACCATGGGCACCTCAAATGCATTATATACATAAAGTTATATAAAATATGACCCAAAATAATAAAATATGGCCTTATCTCACCACACAGGTGAAGAAGTCTAGTTGTGCAGCATTTAATGCAGCAGCTGGCAGTGGGGTTGGGAGTAGTCAGAAGGTATTTAGGACTGGGATGCTGCCATTTAGGTGTCAGGCTGTATCCTGAGTCCTTGCTTGGTAGGTCGCTAGTGGGATAGGTTGGGATGCCAGTGTTTGTAGGTCTCATTCAATTATTTTTGGGGGATGCCCCTAGGTTAGAGTGCGAGTGGCCAGAAAGTTCTGAATCCACCATATCAGTGGTGTCCCAATGGGCTGGAGCTTCATAGCTCTTTGGGAAAGTGTGCGTACCCCATAGAGTGACAGTGTCTGGTAGCTGTGATAGGTGCTCATCAGAACAGTGAGCATTTAAAGGGGGGAATGTAACCCACCCATGGGTGGAGTGACTCAGGTTTTCCCTCCCCTTGCCTCTTAGAAGCCTTGAGTCTTGGTTTGTAGCTGCAGCCTTCATGGGTGGGACCTCTGCATGTCAGAGGTTACTGCAAGGGAGATATGTGCTATACAGTTTGGCTTTTGGCACCTTTCGGGGGTTCCTACACTGAGGATTCAGTGTGTCAGTGCAGGAGCAGGGCTGATTGCCTGCCCCTGCCTGTTTTGGACCCCACTACAGATCTGGATCTCAGGAAGTGGTGGTGGTGTAGTGGCGTTGGCTCCCGTGTTGCATGGCTCTGGTGGGGTGGTGGGATTTGAACCAGAAACTCTTGGTGTGTCGCTTTGGATGGTAAGCATTCCTTCAGTGCTGGTATGGGGAGCCAAAGAAAAGAGAGATGGGATGGTTGGATTTCCAGTGCCCAGGAGTCAGGAGGGATGGCTTGCCTATGCCTAGAGCACCCTGACCAGGTTTTGGCTGTTTGTGCCAGTAGTGAAGTTGTACTGTTTAGAAAGCAAGAGAAAGATTGTGACGATGACCACCTTAAGGAGTAGGAGAGAGTCACCAGTGAAGTTTTTCAGAGGAGGTGAAATCAGAGGGAGCTCTGTGTGTTGTTGCCCTCTGTTGGCCTGCACGAATGTGAGAGAGGGAATGGAGTCTGGGAGCTGCCCTGTCTGAGCCACGCTATTAGCTGCAAGAATGTCAGGTCTCAGCCTCCAAAGCTGCTGCACAATCCCAGTTTGAGGTGCACCAGCCCAGGGAAAGGAAAAGAGTGGAAAGTCTTCACAATCACGTTTAGCCACCAAAATGAATTGATGCTACCTCCATGTATGCTCCTGTGGCCTGGAGAAATGAATGGTAAATATGTTGAGACTGGCCAGCATTATTATTAAATGGAATCCCCTGTTCCAAAAAGAGCATTTATGTGGACATTCCATTTTTGAATATGTGTCTCCATGAGCTGCGTCTGCTTAACTCATTCAAGTCCCCGCCCCAAAAGGCCTGCACCCAAAAATACGGCACCCCATTGGCACAGAAGAACTCACTGAAATGAAGCCAACAGTGCTAAGACCTGTTACTTGGTGGGACCTGGTATGTGTTTTCTGCTTTATGACCCCCTCTCCCTGCTTATTACCATCTGGCATACCCCGAGACGTGGGGACAGGTGGCTTGCATCTGAATAACCACATAAGCTAACATTTTTCTTTTCCACTCAAAGTGCTAATCACAGGCTGTTCCACACAAAGGTGTGGAGATTTTTTGAAATAGCTGTCCCCTTTTAATGGTTTTCTAATACACCTGCTTGTAATTTTGTGACAAATATCAGTTACATGTAATCGATATAATGTAGCAGGGTGTCAACTGCATGCAAACTCCCAAAAAGTAATGGAAACAGTAAAATGCTTTTGGTTTTGTACACTTTTTCTTTTCTCATTTTCTCTCTCTTCTCATCCCAAAACAGTGGTAAAACCTCAAAGGGCACTTATGAATGAAACAGTTATTTTCCTTTGTAAGGGTCTGTATTTTAATAACTGCCCATATGAATGCTTATGCTCTGTAAAATGATAAAATATTTAACATATTATAAGGCATTTGTTTGAACTTAGAGGTACACTGTCAAGTCTCCCCACTTACAGTAGACTTCAAATATCCCCTAGGTTAACAATCACATTTTAGATTGCTCACTTGCTGTAGAATTCATTGAGCTAGCTAGTTGATTTGTATTCAGCTCCTTTATTTCAATAAAAGTTAAAAAAAATTGTTGTCTACCATATTAGTGTTACTGCACAAAGAGTCTTTTTTTTTTTTCTACAATCCATAAGCTACCTCCTCCCCCCCAAAAAAAAACTTGAGGAAAAAAATAGAGTTTAGCCAGTCATGATTCAGTTGGAGGAGACTTCTGCCTCATCAGTAACTGGACTGTTTGAGGGCATTCCTAAACTTCGGGAAGGATACAGTGAGATATGAGACAAACATCACCAAATTCTACAGCATGTGAGCAATAATAAACTGCATTTTTAAACTAGAAACAATATGTAAGTCTTCACAACTCACTCTAAAGTTCCAGAGGAGGATTAGTAGAGTGAACTGTGAAGACCTTTTCAGCAGGAAAAGTGCTGCCGTCATGAAAGGACATGGATGGAGACTAATTGCAGAGGGTCTGGAGGGAAGGGTATGCCTCTTTGCAGATGACACAAAGATCTGTAACAGAGTTGATACACAAGGGGGGGTAGAAAGGATGAGAAGGGACTTGGCAAGGTTGGAGGAATGGTCAGACAAATGGCAACTTAGATTCAATGCAAAGAAGTGCAAAGTAATGCACCTGGGAAACAAAAACCCAGGAGAAGAATACACAATAGCAGGGGAGGTACTAACAACAACAAAAATGGAAAGGGACCTGGGGGTAGTCATATCAGATGATCTGAAGGTTGGTAAGTAATGTGAGAAGTCAGTAAGGAGAGCCAGGGGGATACTGGGATGCATAGGAAGGGGCATCACAAGTAGAAAAAGGGAAGTGGTTATACCTCTGTACAGACAGTTGGTGAGACCCCATCTGGAGTACTGTGTGCAGTTCTGAAGACCTCATCTACGCAAGGACATAGACAGGATGGAAGCAATCCAGAGGAGGGCAACTAAAATGGTGCAGGGTCTGCATCAGAAACCATATGAAGAGAGACTGAGAGAGCTTAATATGTATATCCTTGATGAAAGGAGGGACAGGGAGACATGATAGAAATGTTCAAGTACCTGAAGGGAATCAACAAAGTCCAGGAGGGTAGCATCTTTCAGAAAAGAGATGTGTAAGAACAAGGGGCACAATTTAAAGATGAGAGAATGGCTCAGGGGTAATGTGAGGACATTTTTTTTCATGGAGAGAGTGGTGGATGCATGGAACTGCCTTCCTGGGGAGGTTGTTGGGTCTAAAACAGTGGGGGAATTCAACCATGCATGGGACAGACATAAGGCAATTGTAGTGGGGGGTTGCAGGAAGTAGGCTGTTGGTTAACTAGAATCTGCAGCTTATCCAGTAGGTAGGGAAATGGGCAGACTGGGTGGGCCAAGTGGTCCTTATCTGCCATCAAAGTCTACAGTATATTTCTATGTTTCTATGTTAATTGGTGGAAACTTCAGGAGGGACATAAGGAAGCTGTACTTTACTAAGAGGGTGGTGGAACCATGAAACAGATTTCCAGTAGAAGTGGTGGGGAAGGGATCTTAAATTGGTTCAGACATGGCTAGAACAAGTTTAAACGGATGATAATTCCAGGAGGAGGAGCTAGGGAGGTGGGGGTGCTAGGTGGATAGAGGGAGAAATTGGGGTAGAAAACCCCTTCTAGTCATTAGGTCAGAAGGAGCGGTAGTAAACTCATTATAGGCAGACTGGATAGACCCTTGGGGCCAGATATTCAAAAGTTAGCACTAATGCTAATGGGTTTGCGCCACCGCTGCCCAGGTGTGTGTCCTTTTTTGGAATCGGGTCTATATTCCTGCCCTCCTGGCAGTATAGCCTAGAGGTTAGAGGAACGAGGTATGAACGAGCTTGGTACATCCAGCAGACCAGACCTGAGTTTGATTCTCACAACCTCCACTTGCATACTGTGTGACTCTGAGCAAGTCACTTAACTGCCCAGTGCTCCCAGGTCGCCCCTGAAAACAGGCACTTGTGCCTAGTGGGCCTTACTCGGTTACCAAAGACTAAAAAAAAAAAAATATTCAGAGGCCCCTGTAGCACGTGAGAAACCTGTTAGCACCCAGGTACTAACAATACGCTGCATCCATGCAAATGAGGGGTCCTCTCCTGTGAATGGGTACAGGGGCATTTTCAAAGGTTTGCAACAACAGTAAATGGAGTCCAAAGTGGTGCTATTTACCACCTCTGAAAACTGCAACTTAATATGGTCCTAAGCCCATGCCCCCACCCCACCAACGGTGGGACCACTGTACTGTAACAGCCCACCCCAATCGCCAGCACACAAGGGAGGTTGCAGGCCCTGATTTTCAGTGGTACCCCCGATCACACATTCTGTATATTGTAACACCTCTCCCTTGTGTCTAGTGGCACCCTCACCCCCCCCCATCATCTGGTCCATATATAGAACACCTCTTCCTGGTGTCTAGTACCACCCCCCCCCCAATCACCTGGTCTGTACAGCATAACCTCTAGAAAGCCCACAGTCATGTGGGCGAAACATCATTGGCTAATGCTGGTGGGGTGAGTTGTGAGAGCATTTTATTTAATAAAAGCTGTTTAACTTTTTACGACACTAGTTGCCAGTTAGCTACTTTTCACTTTAACAGTATAACCTCTCCCTGGTTTCTAGTGGTACCCCTACCCCCAAATCACTTGGCCTGTACAATATAACCTCTCCTTGGTGTCTAGCGGCCTCCCCATCCCCACAGGCACCTGGTCCATAAATGATAACCTCTTCCTGGTATCTAGTGGTACCCCCCCACCCCATGATCACCCATTCTGTACTGTGTACACATATCCCTGGTGTTTAGCAGCACCCCACCACCACCGCCAATCACTGGTGCTGTATTATAGAACACCTCTCCCTGTTGTCTAGTGGCATCCCCCCCAACCCAGCTCACCTGGTTGGTATATAGAACACCTCTCCTTGGTGTCTAATGGTGCCCCCCCCAAGCACCCAGTCCATAAACGATAACCACAACCTGGTGTCTAGTGGCTCCCCCACTCCCAATTGACCAGCTCATGTATCCTACAACACCCCTGGTGTCTAGTGGTACCCCCACACCCCTGAATGCCAGTCGACACACATACCAGTGAACATTGGTGGTCCAGTGGCCTCCTACCCACCCCCTCCACACCCATAACACCACAAAGCCCCCTTCACTTACCGGTGTGTCCAGGGATTTGCATTGCATCCTGATGCAGTGACTACCACAGCCCTCCTCTTCCCTTCTTGGCCAAAAACCATACAAGCTGACAGTGAATGTTCATACAGTATACTGAATACTGTACATTCACTCACTGTCAGCTTATGTGAGGGCCAACTAAAGAGGGGAGAAGAGGGTTGTGCTGGTCACTGTATCAGGATGCAGTGCACTGCACATATGCTCAATGCCAGTTCATACAGTGGCTGGCTGGGGGGGGGGACAGGAGGGCTGTACCAGTTGCTGTATCAGGATGCAATGTACTGTACATGTGCTCACTGTCAGATAATATGGTGGCTAGCCAAGGAGGGAAGAGGAGTTCTGTGCTGGTGACTGTATTGAAATGCAATGCACATCCCCAGATGCACTGGTAAGAATGTGGCTGGGTGGTCTTCTGGGTGCATACGGGGGTGGGGCCACTGGGCCACCAATGTTCACCAGTCCGTTTGTCAACAAACATTCAGGGGGTGCAGGCAGGGGTACCACTGGACACCAGGAATGATATAGGGTACATGTAGCAGGTGATTGGGAGTGGGGGATGCCACTAGATACCAGGGAGCTGTTATCATGTAGAGACCAGGTGATCGAGGGGGGTGCCGCTAAACACCAAGGAGAGGTTATTGTGTATGGACTGGGTGTTTGGGGGAGGCACTAGACACCAGGGAGAGGTTATATTGTATGGACTGGGTGATTGGGGGGTGGGAAGTGCCACTAGACACCAGAAATATGTGTACACAATATAGCACGGGTGATCGAGTCTTGTGGGGTGCCACTAGACATGAGAGATATGTGTACACAGTACAGCACATGTAATCAGGATGGAATGTGCCACTAGACAGCAATGAGAGGTTATAGACTGGGTGATCGGGGGGTGCCACTAGACACAAGAAAGAGGTATATTATATACGAACCGGGGGATCGGAGGGATGGAGTGCCACTAGACACCAGGGATATGTGTACAGAATATGACATGGGTGACCAGGGGTGGGGGTTGCCACTAGACACCAGGGTGAGGTTATACCATATGGATCTGGTGATCGGGGGGGATGCCACTAGACACCATGGAGCAGTGTTACACTATGAGACAGGTGATTGGGGGGGTGAGGGGTGCCGCTAGACACCAGGGATGTTGTGGCAGGAGCCCACAGGATGGGTGCAAAAAGGGCCACCACTCACCATGCAAATGAACCAATAATGGCCATGCAAATGGCCCCATAGTGCTGTACATGCCCAAAGGGCTCATTTGCATGGTGCAGCTAAATATAGTGGCATGACTCCTGGTGCTATACGGTCCAGGGGCACAATTCCCTGTGGGCTGGATACAGCTCAGCTCCATGTTGGGGTAGTGTAGTTTGACTTACTGCTGCACCAACACAGGCCAATATTCAGTTGGTAAGTGCTGGTCCGTTATTTGACTGAATATAGCAGCCTGTGGGTTGGGTGCAGGCGTAAGCACAGTGCAAACCTTTGCATCATGCTTGCACCAATTTTTGAATGTCTGGCCCTTGGTTTTTATCTCCTGGCAATGTCTATGTGTGTATGTTTCTGATACGAGGAGTAAGGGGTTAACAGCGTCTTGCTAATGTAGAGCTTACTGATCCTAAATTAAAGAAGCAATTATTGTTGAGTCAAATCAAGAAATGCAAAAATGTGTTTAACAACTACTTCTGACAGAAAAGAAACTTGGTTTGGGGGCTTACTGTAACTTTATAGTAACAGTTTCATTTTGGAACAAACTCAGCGGTTCACATCATAAAGTTTGCATTGCTTCAGTACAAGTTTTCTAGCCAATCAGAATGCTTCATTTCTATTATATAATGGAAAATAATGCAGCAAAACAGTCAAACGTAATGACACTGCAGGAACTAAATGTAGAAAATATTTAAAAAGATCCAAACAAGTAAATAGCCTTTTCTGATCATTCTGAGCCTTTTGTTTTTTATACTGGGCAAAAACAAAATATGTTATGCAATGTTTCTGCTAAATAATGCTTACTGGAAAACCTTAGTGTATGTTACTCTTTCTTGGGAGGCATCATAGCCCTCCTGTGTCTGTATCCCTTCTTCATTTTCCCTATTGTTTACACATCTCTCTTCTTTGCCTTATACTGACATTCTTTTATCTATTCTAGCTTGTTGGCATTTTCGACCTTGCTTTTATACCTCTCCTGAGGAATTCTATTTATATACTGCCAACTCTATGAACTCAGCCATTTTCTTCTCTTCTTTCTTTGTAAGTTCTGGGACCTTTTTGACCCCTCCTTCACCTACAGAGCAACTAGCAAGAAGTACTGCAAATAAATTATTGTCCCATGGACTGCCTGCTTGTCCCAAAAATGTAACCTGCAATATGCCACCTCTTGTTCTTTCACTGCACAATGCAAGCTCTTCTCCAGTTGTCTTTTCTAAGGAGTTTAAGGAACTAAAAAAATATCCTTGAAAAGAACATTTCAATTAGTTAAATCTAATAGTGCCTGCTATAAAACTTACTTATGGGAAGAAACCATTAGTTACTCTCTCATAGATGTTTTAGACATCTACACCTACATATATTCTACATCAGGACTTTCCATAATTGGACCATATTAATTCAACATTTTTAAAGATTGGTTTGCCATACGTTCTTATTTAATTTTATGTTGGCTCGTGCATGCACAGCCAACATATTGCAGTAGTAGCAGATTTGGAGGTGCGGTCAGGGCATGCATCAGCAGGTAGTCCCTCATTCCCTAATCAGGCAGCATGCAGGCGCCACATCAGCAATGTGGAATGTGGCCACCAGATCTAACAAAAGGTCCACTGCAATAAGAGCAGAGCTCTGATGCAGCGTGACCAAAACACGCCTCCCAACGTGCACACAGCACTGCCGCCACCTCCTGTCAGAATGCTGGGGGGGAGCCCACTCCCTCTCAGCATCATGCGTGCCCCCCAACAGTTTTTCTTTGCTGACGGGGGGCCCCAATCCCCGTCGGCTTCAGTGCCTGAGTGATGTTGCTGACAGGGAAGCCCACTCCCTGTCGGCATAATGTAACCCCCCCCTTTGTTGTGTGCCGGCGGGTGCCCAATCCCCTTCAATTACAGCTGCCCCAAAAAGAGTCCATTGGCATGCTGGAGCCCACCCCAGCGTGCCACATGTCTCTGTTAAAAAAAAAAAACAGTCCCACAATGTTTTTTTTTACCCTGTCAAAAAAGAAAATGGTCCCTCACGGTCTCCCTGCCCCTCTCCCACAACCCACGCCCACTCACTAAGCACCCTGCCTCCCCACACCCTCCACCCCATACTTACCTCCATAGTCCAGCACGATGATCTTCGGTGGACTAGGAACACGTCTGCACTCTTCAAAGCTGACCGCTAACTGAGGAAATGACGGTAAGGTGTACAATGGAATAAATAGGGTTTTTTCAACTTTGATGCATATCTCGGGCATTTTTTTGGAATTTTGGCACCAAATCTTCAACATGGGGTTTTTGGGACCCCTCCTCATAAATTCTGGCACTGTCATGGCGTTAAGCCTTTTGTGGAGCCTTTGCAAAGGAGTCTATGACTCAAAGTGTTTTGTAATTCCAATTGTCTCAAGTAAAATAAAAAAAATTAAAATTGGCCCTGAAAGGTGATTTTGTGGTCACTGCATGGAATCACCTTTCGGGACCAATTAATGAAACAACAGTGCCAGTATTCATGAGGCGGGCTCTCAAAATGCCTATCTTGCAAATTTGGTGGAAAAAATCCCCAAAATGACTGTTTTACGAGTGTGGTTGCGCAGTTTCCATGCACGCTCGTAACTTCGTGAATTTGTAATATTTTCACTCCAGATTTTCAAAATTGGCATTTTCCACACCTCCTTATGAACAGTACAGCTGTCATTTTACATATCCTGGCCAAAATGTGTTTTCGCATGTCCAGCACAGAAGAGCGTGGTTGCTGTGCGAAATCAGTTTTTGGGACAGTTTCAGGAAACGACAGCAACACTGTTCATGAGAAAAAGTCCTAAACTGCCTATGTTGAAAATTTGGTGAAAACATTCCATAAAATGACTGTGTTAAAAGCATGCATTGTGCAGTTTCCACCCACCCTTGTAACTTCGCAAATTTGCACTATTTTCATGCCAGATTTTCAACACTGGCATTTTTTTACACCTCCCTATGAACAGTGTAGCTGTCATTTTTCAAATCCTGCCCTAAATGTGTTTTTGCACCTGTGGTGCACAGTGGCGTGGTCACTCCTGCAAAATCAACGTTTCAGACATATTAACAGAATCACACTGCCACTGTTCATGAGGGGAGGTCCCAAAATGCCTATGTTAAAGATGTGGTTAAAAAAATCCCCAAAATAATTGGGTTACTGATGCGTGTTGCACAGTTTCTATGCATGCTCATACCTTCGCCAATTTTTCATACATTTACTCCAGATTTTCAAAGTTGCCATTTTTTTACATCTCCTCATGAACAATAACAGTTGCCATTTTCCACATCCTGCCCAAAATGTGTTTTCATCCCTGTGTCACCAAATGGCATAACTGCTGTGCAAAACCACCTTTCAGCTAACAAACTGATAGTGCCACTTTTCATGAGGTGGGCTCACAAAAATCCCATGTTGAAAATTTGGAGTGAAAATACCAACACACACCTACGGTGTTAGGGTTTCCAACTGTAGCACCCCACCCTGTAGAGACGGACAGGCATCGGGGTGTGAAATGGGATCATCAGCTGTAATGCTCACACCATTCCACCCCCACCATGCAGCCAGTGAAAGGCATCATGGTGTGCCTTGCACTGTTCAGCCACAAAGTTCACCTCATTCTCCTATACTGCACCCACCTCAGCATATTTCCTTATGGAATGAGGTAAGTATAATGCCCAAAGACCCCAAAGCACACCATCACGCTTGTTAGTGTCTACAGGATAAGGTGAGGCAAAATGGCTTGAGCATTATAGCTGACAACCCAAAGGCACACCCCAATGCCTGTCAGTCTCTACAGGGTGGGGGGTGGGGTTGGCGTCATTTTAATACTTCACTGCCATTCCTATTATGCATCTCTAACTCTGGCACTACCAATGCCAATGCCAGCGAGACAACATTCGACATTGACAAATGCTTGTTAATATTTGGCCCTGACAAGCATCAACAAACAAACCTGACCATTTTAGGATTTTTTTTTTAATTATGCATAACTATTGTGAAAATATTGTCCATGTTATGGTTGGTATATTATATGCAACAATTGCCACTAGATGCCGAAGTAGAGCATAGAATGTGTAATATAAAATAGTAGTTTTCACCTATAGAGATGTTCTTGTACAATTTTGAGCTTCTGTAGTTTGTACTGTTCTTTCAGCACTTAGCATACTTCAGTATATGAAAAGAATCTAATCTGATAACCCAAAGTGTTTCTAGTTCTCAGTGTTAAAATAAGTTTTCTCTTCTGTTATTTCAAAAGGGCAGTGGCCCTACATTTGAGTAATACATGGCTGAACAGTATATCGCTTCCTTTAGAATAGAATACAAAATCAGCCCTTCATAAAAATTGCATAAATACTAATGTAACATTGTTTGGTATGTGTATGTGTGTGTGTGGGGGGGGGTAGTTTACGGGCACTGTGAACTCTGTAGTGTACATGTAAAGGAGTCTATACAACCTTCACTCAGGACCCCCTTTCCACTAAGATACTAGCTGGAGAACAGGGTGAAGTGAGATCCAGCCCTACTGATTTCTTGCCTGGCCCTTCAAAGGTTGTATGCACTGGCTGCATGCAAGCTTGGAAATGCCTGCAGGTGAAGGGCACAAACTCACCTGGGAGGAAGGAGGATTTGGGGGTTTGAGAGAGAGAGAAAGAGTGCAAGGCTGCTGTGAACTGGAGAGCTGAAACAAGCTAAAAAGTATTTGCTCTGCCAAAGTACTGTAAGCTGTTTTGAACACTTGTTTAGTGCTGAAGTAAAGCAACTTTTTGTTTCATTGTCCTTTGTCCGAATTTTGTATTTTTTTGGGAGGGTTCCCCCAAACGTCTTGGCTCACTACAACACTGGTACATGTGGTCGGCTTAAGTGGTGGAATCAAATTTCCCTTTGTCTAAATAAGGGTAAGATAGACTCAGACAAAGTAGTGAATCAGCTGGCAGAACAGCAAGCACAACAGGCCCAGATGCAAAGGAACTGGATGACTCAGCAAGTGCAATGCAGGCTCAGACAGATCAACAACAAGTTCAGAGAGAGCAACAGCTGGAACAGAGAGACTAACAGCTGGTGCAACTGCAAGTTCAAAGAGACCAATAACTGGTACAATGGGTCCTGAAGTAAAGGAACTGGATGGCCCAGTAAGTGCAAATGCAGGCACAGAAAAAACAGCAGCAGGTGCCAACAATCAGCAGCAGGCTGAATAGTAGGGGCCTAGAGACCAGCAGCAGGCTAAACAGTAGACACCAAGCTGAAATAACCATATGTTCAAGAGGTGAAGAGAGTCCTATTAATGAGTGAAATCTACCTATGAGTTGCAAAAGCCATGGCACCCCTCTTATGCAAAGTTCTATTACATAAAATACTATTTTTTCAAATATACCATAAGTTAACAATCGGAAGTAAAATGCATTGCACAATGTTGGTGTTGACAATTCACAATGGAAGAAAATTTATCTGCATAAGTTCTCTGACCTTTGCTGATTTTTTTTTATATAGAGCTGTTTGCTCCCCATGTCCACCTATGCCTGCCCTCTGGCCCCCTACCATCCTCAACCCCATCTGCCCCCCCCACTATCTTGCCAATGGGGATCCACAAGGAACAAGACCTGAGAACAGTGGGGGTCATCACATATGTCCAAGAAGACATGGTCTTTCTGATTTTTCCTTCAGGCCCCCCACAGCAAAGGAAAATATGACCAGTGTACATGCTTGGAGGCATGTGCACACTCCCAGAAACCGAGTGCTCCTTCCACCCTCCCCTATGTTATGTCAGTCCTTGACCCTGCTCTGACACCTGGCCTCCACTGGGTGTCAGCTGAGAGTGTAGGAACTGTACTTTCCCAATCTAGGAGATGAGAGCAGCCCAGCAGCCAGTACATTCATCTCCCAGCCCTCCCCTCCAGCCAACCCCGGTGACCTGAGCTCGCTCCCAAACTGGGGTCATCGGTGTGCCATAAGGTGTGGTGTCCAGTATCTCAACTCTCAGCACCACCGGACTGGCACCTTTGCTGATTTATCCAACATTAGGAAAATAAGATCGGCACTTATCATTCTTTTTTCTTCTTCTGTTTGGTTCAGATAAATAAATGAGACCAGTTTCTCGTCTGATTATTATCAGTGCCATGGTCATTTTTATCATCATTACCATGGGGTCCAGGAAATTTTCCTACCATCCCCCTACTCTTGATATTCTGCTAAATCAGGCCTTTTTGAATTATGCCATGGAACGGTGCCCAAAGTTTATCGAACATATTGATGTGTTCATTCATGATATAGTGTATTTTTTCCAAATTCATAACATCTATCAATAAATTTATCCAGGTTTTGTAAACTGGTGGGGTTGCATCTTTCCATTTTAGAAGAATGCATTTCTTAACTATAATTGATGTTATTGCTATAAAACTTTGTTGATATACATCAAGATGATTATTTATAATGGAAAGTTAATGTTAGTAAAGGAGTTAAAGTTACTGTTTCTCTAACTATTTTTGTTAAATGTTCCTTAGGTACTGGTGCATCTAGGACATTTGTCTGAGGTAGTATTATTGAAATAATGTAGCTTTGAGGGGGTATAGTAAGTTATGTGTACTCTTCATTTGAATCTGTTGTAGTTTACTAGATTTCACCTTTATCGTATATCTGCTAATTATCTCTTGCCATAATTCATCTGTAATGTCAGTTCTTATATCTTTTTCCCATTTAGCTCTCAATTTTTTCATTTCATTTTTACTATTGTTCGTTAATGTTTTATAAATCAAAGAAATCATTTTTTTTATCTTTTTGATCCGTTAGTTTTAGTATAGCTGAATCTTAGGTAACATTTATTGTACTTTTATTACTTTTTATGTAATTTTTAATTTCTAGATATTGAAACTTTTGTGTTTGAGGTATTTCAGACCATTGTTGCAGCTTTTTGAATGTCTTTAATTTGTTGTTTTCAAACAACATTCCCATTTCTGTAATACCCTTATCATGCCATATTTTAAAATTATTTCATACTGTTGATGGCTTGAAATTGTAATTTTTGTATATAGGTGTGTATTTTGTTATTGTTGTCTATTCCTTCATTAAATGTTGTGCTTTTACCCAATAGTTTATTGTGTTTTTGACCATGCTGCATTCTTGAACATTTTTTGCCTCCTAGTAATAAGCTGAGAATAAGACATTCCTCAGAGTTGGGTAAGAGTGTGCTTCTTGTTCTATCTGAGTGGAAATAGGAATATAATTGGTTTCCTTCAGCCAATACTATATAGTCATAATCTGGGTTGCTGAATAGTAAATACAGATGTCTGGTAGAGCCTATCCTCCTTTAGGTTTGGGTAACTTTAAAGCTGAGAAAGCTAGCCTTGACTTTTAAGTTTCCACAAAAATTCTGTAATGATCTTTTTGATCTTGTCAAAGTACGTTTGAGGTATGGACAATGTTTGAAAGAGAAAGAGTATCGTTGGGTGTATTTTCATTTGCACTGTGTTAATTCTTCCTATTAATGTTAATGGTAATGTTTAGCAGTTATTTAATTCTTTTTGGATTTCTGCTTTTGTGTGTTCAAAATTTGCTGCATACATATGCTCAGTATTTGCTGTTATATTTAATCCTACCTACTGAATTTGTGTTGTAGTTTGTTGGCATGTAAATTGATCCAGAATATTTATAGTGATGTGTGTGTAGTTTTAATAATATTGATTTTGACCAATTTATCGTACAGTATATCCAGAGGTTCTTCCAAAGTGATCTGTTAAATTAATGTATTATTTAACTGAATTATCTGGGTCAGTTAAATATAATAGGGCATCATCTGCATACAGACTTATTTTACGTGTTACATTATTAATCTTTATGCCTTATGTTTGTGAATTTGTCGTAACTGCCATTGCAAAAGTCTCCATGATTATTACAAAGATCAAGAGTGAAAGGGGTATCCCTGTTTTGTTCCCCAGTGTAGTTAATTTTTTTTCAGAAAGGTTAATATTTGTTCGTATTTTAGCTGTAGGAGTATCGCATAGTAATTTTAACCATCCACTGAACTATGCAACAAACACCATGTTTTGCAAAGTTAGAAATATGTATTGCCATTCTGTCTATTTGAAAACTTTTTCTGTGTCAATTGCAAATAGTACAACATTGGTTGATTCATTTGGTGTAACTATATCTATTGTAAGTCTAATGTTTTCTGACATTGTTCTTCCTCTTATGAAGCCATTTTGGTTTTGGTTAATGGTCTTGGGTAGTATTGTGTCTAATTTCTTAGCCAAAACCTTTATGAAAAATTTGTAGTCTGCATTAAATAATGATATGGGCCTATAGGATGCACAGTTCAGTGGATCTTTATTCTTTTTAGAAATGACATGAATTATTGCCTCTTTAAATATTCCAGAATTTTTTTTTGTCTTTACTGAAGGTATTGAACAGCTGTTCCAGTTTGGGTATTATTAAAGATCTGAAGTGTTTATAAAATTATATCCCAATTCCATCTGGGCCTGGTGCTTTTCGGTTTGGTAAAGCTTGACTAGCTTCTTCAGTTTCTGATTGGCTTATAGGTTGTTCTAATTGGTCTTTCATATTTCTTGTAATAACTGGCAGGTTTACCTATTCTAGGAATTTTTTTGTTTCGTCTGTTGCATTTGATAATTAGGATGCATATAGTTTCTGATAAAATTCTGCCAAGCATTTAATAATCTCTTCCAGCTTATTCATCACTTTACCATTTTGATCTTTTATACCAACTATGGATCCCTCTTTTTGCTGTTTTTTTAGTTTGCCATGCCAATAATTTTAATGGCTCGTCTGCCATAACATCATAGTCAGATCTAGTGTTTAGCATTTGTTTTTCTATTTTTTCAGTTACTATCTGATTTCTATTGCTCCCTTTTTTGTATTAACTTCTTATAAACATTTGTATTGAAGGTGGTACTGTGTATTCTAGGTAGCATTTGTATTTCCTCTTCCAACTGAAGCAACAATTTTTCTTGCTACTATATTAAGCATTTTACCTCTGAACCAAACCTTGAAAGTTTTCCATATATTTATTATTGATGTATCATTTGTTGTGTTGTTCTGATAGAATTCTTGTATTTCCAGTTCTAAAGTTGTTGACATTTTTGTTATTTTTAGAACTGTGGTCCATTCTCCAGGTCCTGTAATTTATTTTTTCTTCATTTAATCTTATAGTTATTATACATGGTGAGTGATCCAATATTATAATAATTGAGTATTTTAGATATGTTATAACATGCATTAACGTGTCGAAAATAAAAAAGTAATCAACCCTTGACTAGGTTTGGTGAACCACTGAGAAGAAAGAATAGATTTTGGTTTCATTATGCAGGTCTCGCCAGGGATCCATCAACCCTATATCTGCAATAAATCCCTTAATAACTTTTCTAGCTGTTTTGTGTGTTCTGTCTAGCCCAGCAGTTTTGTCTTGTTGATTCATTGCCAGATTAAAATAACCTCCTATTATATATAGTGTGTCAAATGTTGTTAATTGTAGAAAAAGGCTCAGTAAACAATTTAGGGTCATTTTGATTTGGAGCATATATAGTAGCTAATGTACATTTAGAATTTGGTAATTTGATATCTATTATTATGTACCTACCTTGTGTATCCATAACTTTATTTAATATGTTAGGGATTAGTTTTGATTTATTTGAAGTAAGAATTACACCTCTTGAGTTTTATGAGAATTCTGATGAAATGCCTGGTCCACACTGGTTTATGAACCAGTTTGAGTCTTTATTAGTAAAATGCATTTCTTTAAGCATAACCACATTTAAAATTTTCCTTTCTAAATATTGTATGACTTTGTTAGTTTTGTTCTGTTTTGCAAGCCTTTAACATTCCATATCATAATTCTAAATAAACGTTCCATCATTATGGTCTTTTAACTTTCTGCTCTTAGCTTCCTTTACTTTTTTGATCATTGTTTTTCTAATGTGTTGAATTCCTGCACCACTATTTTTCCTCTGCTCTATGTCTTCAAGATTTATTAGAAAAGGTCTCTGTTTCCACACAAATCTTTCCCTCCTCCCTTCCCCTTCCCTTACCCATCCCTTTACAATCCTTGACCAGGGATCAGAATGAGGCCTTCCCCCCCATTTAACAGAGATAACTAGAAAATTAATTGCTGTACACTGAGCACCAATAACTGGTGCTACCTCCCTTATTTTCTCACTCATTTATTATTACACAATTAATCAATTAATTACTAAATCCCTTTAACATGCATATAAGTTTTGCTTTTTGCTGTACTTCTTCTGTATTTATACCCTCCATGTTTCATTCATATATAAACAACATTCCTTCTGTGTTTTCCCCATTCTAGCATTTTGTTCCATCCTGTGTCTCCCCCTCCCATAATTCTTGCCCATATCTTATCTGTTACTTATCCTTAAAGCAGTGTATATATACAAAAATTAAAGAAACGCGTGTGTAGATGTTTTCCCATAACCTTCCCTTCCAGCTCTTTCCACTGTAGCACAGTATTTCAACTTCAAGATTACTATGTCTCTAGTTTTCTGCTTCTCCATTCTTTACTATTTATATGCTTTTCTGTCCCCCTTCTCCTGATCTGTTTTAATGTATTGTGTAGAGCCATCACTCCACATGATGACCTACTCTTTCCCTCAGTTCATGTCTTTCTCATACAATGTTTTTACATAAGATTAGTGTTCATATATTTTTGTTTTTTCCCTTCTTTCTCATTTTCCTTTTTTGTGCTATTCATTCATTCTGTTTCTGGCTCTTGTTGATCTGTTCGAGTAACTTGAGTAGCTTGGGGCAGAGTTGGGTAGGGATTTGGTCTTGTTCTCTGTCCTCTGTTGTTTTGGAACTCATAATATTCTTCACGAGTGGCTTTAAAGGCTTCCATAGCCTCTTCAGGATCCTCAAAAGTTTGTAATTTTCCTTTGACTACAAATCTAATTTTGATGGATATAACATTGAACATATTATGCCTTTGTTGTACAGTTGAAGTTTTAGTGGATTGAAAAGTCTTCTTTTTTCTGTCATTTTGGTAGAGATCTGGATATACATTTTTCAAGGTTTTCAAAGTTCAATGTTTTATTGTTCAGCAATCAAGCCTTTACAACATACTAAAAGCATAAAATTATGTACAAAAAAGGAAAAAATATATTAAATCTAATATTACATTTAAAATTTTGACACATAAAAATCCATGAACAAATTAATTGTCATAGGCAGAGAGACGTTTTTCTTTGTGTTTCAGCACTTGGTAAAAAAAAAAACTTGAAACCATCTCAGCCTCCTCCAATGTCTGAGGGTGAAGAAGTATGAATAAAATATCATATTTTGCATTCACATATTTAATAATTTAACAGATTAAACCGCGGGGTTTTATATAAAGGACACTGTACCATAATATGATAAAGATCTTCTTGAAAACCCTTGTTACATCTGCAAAACTCCAAACCTAAATTGTGTGGAGTCATCTTATTAAAAAAAGCATATTTAGAACAGATGATTCCCAGTCTTGCCCAAGTAATCATTTTTCTTTCTAACAGGGACAGCCCAAGAGTAAGATATTTCTCTATAAATACATCAATTTTATTTTGAGCTAACCACCTGGCCTGACGTTGAACTCTGAGGAGCTCCATTTACTTATCATAGGCAAGCCTAAGTATTTTCTTTTAAACATAGTCCTTAAACACATAAGATATTGATATTGATTTCTCCCAATCTGTCCAAAGATGAAGCATATTAACACTGCCCAAAATACGTTGAATATTTTTGACCCAAGGAGACCTAAAATTCTGTTTATGCCAAGATAATTTTTCTCTAAGGCATAGTAGAGGCATAATATTAGTCTGTTGATTAATAATTTTGACCCAGTAACTCATGAGACATATATCAATTATTGTAACAATAGGTACTCTACCCAATTCAGCCTAACTATAACATTAGAAGTGGCAAGTGGAACCTGCAATAAAGATTTATAGTAGAGAGAAAGTGGGATCTCCAACCATGAAGGACATTGTTGTTCCAGACCTCTGCGCCCATACAAAAGAATAGGATTAATTTTGGCCTCGCCTGACTATCAATGCCGCAGATCAAATATCCTGCATATTTCTAGCAAAGTGAAGAGAGCCCTAACAATCAGTTTTGCCCTTATCACTTGTCCTCTCCAATGCTCTATCCAATTTCCATTCGAAGCAAACTTCACCCCCAAATATATATAAGAGGATACCACTTCAATAAGTTTGTTATTTAAATAAATCCTTGGTTTAATTTGATGTCCCTGTAAGGGTGCAAAAATCAGCAACTTAGTTTTTTTCATATTTATTAATAAGTCCAAATGTTTACATTTAGAGCAAAATTGATTTATTTTATTTTGTAAACCTTGAGCAGATAAAGCAAAAATAATCAAATCGTCTGCATAGGCCAGACAATGTACTGGGATATTCTTAATTTTTGAGGAATCAAGAATATCTATATCTTTATAAGTCAGAAGGGCATCAATATACAAATTAAAAAGAAGGGGGGCCAGAGGACATCCCTGTTTAACTCCCAAAGTTATACTGAAATAGTCAGAAATGTTGCCCTTATTATCATATCTAATAGCCGATGTTGTGTGAGAATATAACCTAATAATGGGGGCTAAAAAATTTAATGGTACGCTTCTATTTAATAATATCTCCCATAACTTGGCTCTATTAACCGAGTCAAATGTTGCAGAAAAGTCTACAAACACAGCATACAGCTTCATTTTACAAAATGATCTATATTTTTCTATCAGATGGGCTAGGATGTAAATATTATCTGTCGTAGAAAAATCCTTACGAAAACCTGCTTGAAACATCGATAAAGGGGAGTTTGCAGTTATCCAATCTTGTAATTTATGTAATATTATTTTAGCAAAGATTTTTCCACTAATGTCAGTAAGACTGATTGGACGATAATTAGATGGCAAATGAAGTTGGCCCTTTTTATGAATTGGAACTATTATATTTCTTGTCCAAGATAATGGAATAAATCTCTCTTTTAAACAGATATTGAAAAAATTAGTAAAAAAGACTACCCAATAATTCAGATGCCCCTTGTAAATTTCTCCCAGTATCAAATCGGGTCCAGGTGCTTTATTATTTGATAAATTCACAATGGTTTCTTCCACCTCTCCAAATGAAAACAGTAACGATGTGTATTCCCCCTCAATGTTAAAATTTTCTATCACATCATCATTGTTGGTAGGATGTCTATTAAATAGTAGACTATAATAAGATATCCAAGTTTCCTTGGGGATATATATGGGAGGTCTAGAATTCTGATCAGCTGTCCCCTTGGACACCAAAGCACCAAAAAGCTTAATATCACCCTCCTTAATAACTTGATACATAACACCGCATTGTTTTTCAGTAAATTCTCTCTTTTTCTGGCAGAGAAATTCCTTGTACTCCCTTCGCATTTTATTTAAAATTATAATCGCCATCTTACTCTGATTTTTTTTTGTCTGCCTGATGGCCCTCATCAAATTTCTTTTCTCTCTCCTACAATACTCATCAAACCAGGATACTAACTTGGGCTTAACACTATTAACTGAATAAATCAGTGTCTTAATCTGTTGATACCCTATGTTTAATAATTCACTGATCCTTTCACCTTTGGAGCCATTATGTACCTGCTGAAATAACTCAACAAAAATAGAAGAGTATAAAAGGTTCCAAACTCCTTGCATTGACTCATTATTCAATCTTAACCTTTTTTTCCCACTAATCTCAATATCTGCCAAGGGCTTATTGGGGGGAGGAATGACACGATCAGAAGTCCTTAAGTCCAGCAAAATTGCTGCATGATCGCTTTCTGTTCTCATAGCCACATATAATCTCCTGCAGAAATGATAGCTAAAAGGAGAGCATAATATAAAATCAATTACGCTCTTACCAACTGGGGAGAAAAAGTGCTATCACCCGATGATCCCTTCTAATCTCCATTAAGAATCAAGAGTTATTCTCTGTGATAAAAGTACTAAAACGTCTCCTGCCTCATTTACAATCATGTCAGTTGTATTTCTTTTTTCCAAATCTGCCATATATAATAGTTCTTGTAACAATGATAAATTATCGAACTCGGCTATCCTAGCGTTAAAATACCCAGCTAAAAGGACAGTATCTATCCAATTTAACTGTATCATTAAATCTATTTCCATCGATAGTTTGGACCAAAAATCATATGTAGACTAAGTGTGAAAACATGGTGGAATAAAAATGTTAACAATCAGAACTACACAAAGGTCCCAGTTAACCACTACCATAAGGATCTCGGGAGTTGGAGAGTAACTTTTGATTACCCTTAATCCTTCCCTAATTTTGATCATTGTTACCAGACCTCCTTTGTTCCTCCCATGTTTTTCCCTTTAATTGCTGGCACAAAACTAGTTTCATATCCATTCAGGAAAGGAGATGTTAAAACCCATGTCTCCTGAAAAATAATCACTTCATGTTGCGAAATAAAAGCAACCCACTGTGGATCCACAAACTTATTATGGAGTCCTGCTATATTCCAATTAAGGACATTATAACCAGGGTTGCTTTCTGACCCCCCCTTCCTGCTCTAATGAGGACTCATTACTTTTTATTTCCAAAAAACTTAGTCAAGGTTGCATGGCTCTAGATTGACCTGATGTCTTCCACTCATTCAATTCCACCATGTAAATACCCACCTCATCCAACACATGTCTATTTTCAAAAAGTAACACTAACAATTGTACAGAACCAATAATACAGTTAATCTGAGTACCCTCTTTATCATTCCAAACTCTATTCACCTCCACAAATTCTTCTGGAAGTATATGAGTTTTAATAATAATTGATAAAATTATCCGCAATAATGATGGTAAATTAGTAGCAGTTTCTCCCTCCAATATATCCAGCCCAAAAATAGAGATCATTGAGGTTTCACAGGAAACTCCAAACTCCCAATTCAGTGTTACAAGAGTAGTTTTAAATATATCATATGTTAACATTTTTCCTATTTTGCCCTATTATAAACATTTTCCAAATTGTTGACAGGTCACTGGTGTTGATAACAGTAATCCCAAAGAGTCTACCAGGCCTTGCTTAGCCCAGACCAATTTTGCCATATCCATGTTAGGGAGCATAAAGTAAACTGAATTAGTAGGGTTGGAAGTATCCCTAGTCACCATAATAAGAGCATCTGCGACTGTTGGTAACCCTAATTCTGCTCTCAACATATGGGCTATCATGCTGGTTAGGGTTGCAGTAGATTCATAATGTTTAAAATACAGCTTATCTAATTTAAAAAATGACTTCTTTCCCTGTACAGATTAAATTATATGCTTCCAGGTCATACCCCTGGGGTTACTATCCTCCTTGGCCAACATGAAATTTGGGCAAAGATCTTTATTAAACTGATCTACCTTAATTAAATTCTCCTTAGAATTTGTTTTTTGTTTCGCAATGTAATCACCCTCACCCTTTTCTTGATCTTTTATAAGTATCCCATCCACAAATGTAGATTTGTTTTTTTCGGTCAGAATTCTTCCTTGTATCTCTCTGTACCTCTCCTATCCTAATGGTACCTGTAGCCCCAATTTTATTAGTCTTTTCATCCTTAGTGTTTAATTCATCTTTCTGATTTCCTAAATTAGGAGTCTGAATAAGTCCCACAGGCCCAAGCTTTTTCTTCCCCCCTTTTTTCTTACTTACTCCACCCCTCTTTTTGCTCTTTTTACCTTTTGAGGGCTCTTGAACATTTAGGGGAGAAAATGACAAATTATGCCTAGATCTGTGAACTTTCTTTTCCCCCAATAATTGTGAAATTTGTTGTTCTAAAGCAGCAAACTTCACAACACAAAAACTACAAAGAGTTTCCAAAGCTGTCTTAATATCATTATATGCCTCCAATAAAACAACATTGGACATTACTGGATGTGCAAGAGCCTTAATGGTGTATTTTGATATAGTATCCGGACACTGAACCAAAAAATCTTTATCTAAATGAATGTCCTGAACCTCTTTGTCCATTTTTTGAAAAAACTCTTCAGGCGCATCATTAAGGGATGAATACACCATGTCTTTAGAGTCGATATTGCAGACCCTACCTCACTAGAGATCTCTAATGGACTAAATAACTTTATTCCTGAGGAAAGCATGAAATACCATCATCTTTATCTATATAATCTCCTTGCCCAGACATGCAATGCTGACTTGCTTCTACTTCCCCCATCCACTCATCTTGTCTAAAAACCTGGGAATGATCCGCTATATTTGTTTTTTCCCCAAAAGTGGTACAATTGTAACCTCCTATATTGGAAACCATATGTGTGCTGTTTATTTTTGGAACGTCCTGAAAAATATTATTGGGGGCTTTAGAAAGGGTTTTTTGTTTTAAAGAAATCAGTGATTTTCCCTTGGGACAGAGTTTTAACACCAGTCTCTAAGTTACTAATTACTTCCAAGTCCAGAGTTATATTCTTGTTATCAAAAGAGGATAATTGTTTAAATTCCTCAAATTCCCTGTTAGTCCCATCGCTACCACTAATTTGGTTCTCCAATAAATTAATCAAAGTCTCTTGATTTGTATTATTCGGACTGTTCTTATCCCAGCTCTTAGCCATCAGAATTTGGTTTCTTCCATTAAATTCTGAATTGTCTCCAGCTAAATCTGATCTGCATTCCTCATTCATAAGCTCCTAAAGGAGTGAGAGTAAGTAGGACACTACAGAACTTTCTACCAAATCCTTGAGAATTGAAGCCGTGATGACCAATTCCTCGTAAAAACACAGCAATTACCTTTTATTCTTTTTTGGATTTATCCTTTGCTTCCCTTTAATTGCCCCTTTAACAGTTTTGTTTACCATCTTACCACTTCGAGTATACATATAAGGAGAGAAGAAAAAAAAAATTAAATCCTAACTCAAAAAATGGGACTGAAAAGGAGTCAGGTGACAGCTTATCTAAACAGCTGAATCTTCCACGAGCATCACTCCTTAAATTTGTAGAAAGCCTTCCCACATGAAAACAGCCAGACCCACCAGTTAAAACCAAAAAATACAGAACCAGATAAACAATAAAACCTATTTAAAATGAGGTCCCTCTCTTTTATAGGTACATATTCCTATGCAAAATCTACTCCACTCATGCTCGCGCACACGCTCGCGCTATGCGTGAGCGCGATGTTTAAATGCTGCAGCAAACCCTCCCACAGAGGCAAACCTGCTCTATTATTGGCTCACCCCTGAGCTGAAATTACATGCAGGTAAATGGCCTCTTGCACACACCTGGGTAATCCCCTCAGTTCAGCAGAGCAGCAAGATGAAACAAATCAGAACAGTTTCAGTTACAAAGTCACACATATGCTGCACTCACAGTCATTTTCAAGCTGCCAAACTGTTCCAAAAACATAGATCTCTTGGATAGCTGTGGCTCAAGTAGATTGCACAAGTGTCCCAGTGGAAATAAAAGGCTCGGATATACATTGAAATGTGTGTTTTCATAAGTAAGCCCTTTTGAAGTTCTTGCTTTTTGCAGTATTGATTCCCTATCTTGAAATTTATGAGGTTTAATAAACACTGTTCATAGATAACTAGCATTTCCTGTAAAGTGTGAACCTGCTCAGTGGGCTCTGTCTAGTGTCTCAAGGTATTTTCTGCTCATAGCTTCTATAATGCATTTTTCAAAAAAGGGTAACGGGTCTTCTGTTCCCTCTATACCTTCTGGTATTTTGCAGAGCCACAGGTTGCCTCTTCTAGCCCTGTATTCTCCCTCCTCCTCCAGGTAATTGGGGAATTACCTGGAGGAGGACTTTGTAGGATTGAGGTGAAGCTGTGGAACTGTGAAATCTGCTGCCAGCTTCTGTGGGGCTCAGTCTGGAGTTTGGAGTGGTGAATAGCATTCTTAGGCTTTCCATCAGCTCTTTCAGAGGCTTGTTGTTTCTGGAGTGTGGAGGAGTGGAGACTAACTATTCCCCTAATTTGTTTCCAGGGTCATTGAGTCAAAAGCTGAGGACCTTGCTGTAAGTGGCCATTGGAGTGTTCAGTTTTTGCAAGCAGTACTTGCTGTGGCCTGCTGGTGTGCAGCTGACTTTCCCAAATTGTGATTGTTGCTCCCTTTTTTGGCCCACTGGTGGTCATTTGGGCTCTAATTTCTGCCCTATGCACCAGCCTGTGTTCACAGAGTTGAGTTATTTTGCCTCTGACTGCAGAATCTTCAACTGGAGTCAGTGGAGTGCAGTGGTTTAAGGCTCTGAGCTACAGACATGGAGACCTGGATTTGAATCCCGCAGCCCCCACTTGCATACTGTGTGACCCAGAGCAAGCCACTTAACTTCCTTGTGCTCCCAGGTTGCACCTGTAAACAAGCTTTCAGCTTAGTGTATCTCTCCTGGTAAAACAAAGGTTAAACTGATGACTTTTGTGATGCCTGTGAGAAAGGTGTTCATTGTCTTGCCCTGTTGCTGGTTTGGTGAGTCCTCCTTGCTGACTGCAGGATCTTCAGTCTGTGGACTTTTGTGATGCCTATGAGAGGGGTGTTCATTGTTTTGCCCTGTTGCTGGTTTGGTGAGTCCTCCTTGCCCTTCTGTGACTGCTGATAGGTACTGTCCAGAATTAGTGAGAGGAGCTGCCAGCTCTACACTTTGGAGGTCTGATCCCTCCTGGGGAAATTATTTTCTTTTTCCCCATTAAAGTACTGTAACTTAGTTTGAAGACTTTCTTGGACCTCAGTCTTGGGGCACTGAGAGCACTCTGTGGCTCTGGAGGAGCAAGAAAGACTGACGGTGGTTGTAATTGCTGACTGTTATCTATTTAAATATTGATTTTTTCTGTGGCACTTTTTGATTTTCTCTCCTGGGAAACCAAAATTCTATGCTTGTTGTGGGGTGGTTGGGGTTTTTGTGTCATGGGTAATACATTTTAAAACTAGTCATGGGTGGGTTTTGGGAAGGAAGGGATACATAAATCTGAGTGATTGTATGAGTGGTGTGTGTGTGTGTGTTAGTAGTTTAAACTGTTTTTAAGGATATTCTGGGATTTTGGATAGTACTGTAGTACATTAGATAATGGGTGGCCTTTTGGATTTGGTTTACACCCCTCTCCTTTTAAAAGCCCTGTACCCCTTCGTGGATCCACTTCTCTCTGTTATAACCCTGTATAGATGCTGGGAGTTAGGTCTGGTACTAGGAAGGGGAGCTGGAAATAGAGGTGAGAGATGTTACAAGGCTAGAGAAGGGCCAATTTGGGTGGTGGGGACCAGGAGACACGCTAGACAGAGAAGCAGTTGGAGCAGGGTCCTCCTTGCCTTATTCCCCTGCCCAGGGAGCCCTCCAGACTGAGAGGACAGGTAGCTGAGGTACCAGTCTCTGCCCTTTCTCCTCTTCAGGTGGTGTTGTATAATGCCAGATCTATGGCCAATAAGGCTGCCATAATGTCAGAATGGGTGGCTTCAGCAGACCTGTCTTGCATTACTGAGACATGGCTGGGAGATGCCTCTGGCTCTGTGTCAGCGGCGTCTGTCCCGGATGACTTCTCAGTAGCACACTGCCCAAGGAAGGACCATAGGGGAGGAGGCATGGTGATTTGTTTTAAGTCAGAACTGGGCCTGATGTTGCACCCAGTGGGGTGACACCAGTTCTTTCAAGTGCATGGTAGTGAGGGGGGGTCCTGGACTGGATATTAGAATCCTCCTTGTCTATCAGCCTTCTGGCTGGGACAGGGGTTTTCTGCAAGCGTGGAAGGCTTTTGTCACTGAGAGGGTGTTGGAGTGGCCGAAATGGTTCATCCTTGGTGACTTCAATACAAGAGCTCATCCAGTGCAAGGGACTTCTTATCCAGCATGGAGCCCTTTGGCCTTTTTCTTGCTTCCATGTCTTGGACCCACCACTCTGGCCATGCCCTCAATCTGGTATTCTCACTGAGTTTTGAGGTTACCATCACCAAAATTGATCCGGTCATTTGTTCAGATAACTGCACAGTTAGGTTCAGTTTTAGCACCCTCTTAGTTGTCCCAGCCCCTTGGGAAATGATCCAGTTCCACCCTTTAAAAGGGATACAACCTGGGGAACTATTGGTGGAACTGGCCATTTCTTCAGTGTTGGAGGCCAGTGCTAGTGGTCCAGGGGAGGCCATGGAAGCTTATAAGAGGGCTTTCATGGGACCCCAGACCACTTGGCACCAATCCATGTATGTCCTCTGGTTTCAAGCCTTGGCTTACAGTGGTTTGATGGAGGAAGGCCGATTAAGGGGTAATGTGGTGGGTGCATGTAACGACCTACCTCAGGAAGCGGTGGATATGAGTACAGTGAAGGGTTTCAAACAGGCATGGGATAGGCATAAGGGAGCAATACAGATGAGTATGAATAGATAGGCCATTGACAGATCAAAGGCTGATGACACATTCATAAGGTAGAAAAAGAAATGGGCAAACTGGATGGGCCTTGCGGTCCTTATCTGCCGTCAACTTCTATGTTTCCATGTTTCTATGTTTCTATGAGCTAAGGATTTTAAAAACTAGGGGATGGAGGTTGGAGAGGTGCTGGAGGAAAGCCAGATCCCTGTAGGACAAGCTGGTTTTGGTGAGTCATTATGATGACTATCAGAATGCAATCATCAAAAAAAGGCATAGTTTATGTCAAGAATGACTGCAGCAGGGAGGAATTGGCTGGCTCAGCTCTTTCAGGTTGTCGACAGGCTATTATATCCTGCCTGTCTGGAACCTGTTAGAGTATTTTCAGTTCAGAAATGTGAGGAGTTCACTCAATTTTTCTTAGACAGCGTGTCCTTTGTGAAGGCTGGGAATTCAATGAGCAGAATACCAGCATCCAATAATGGTGGGCCTCGGGATGGTGGACACATTTGGCCTGAATGGGGAGAGTTCCATTTGGTAACGGTGACAGAGGTCTGTGAGGTGATTGCAGGCCTTAAACCAACTTACTGCAACTTGGACCCAGGCCTGAAGTGCCTACTCATGGGCTGCATTGGAACACTGGGACAGATGTTTGCTGAAATTGTTGGGAGTTCTTTAGTGGTAGGGTTTTTTCTAGAGCCTCTTAAGGAGGCTCTGCTGAAGCCCCTGCTTAAAAATGACTTTCACTGAATCCCGACGTCTTGGCAAACTATCAACCTATCTCAAATCTTCCCTTTCTTGGAAGGTTTTAGAGAAGGCAGTCATGGAACAGCTTGAGTTTAACCTCACAGAGTTTCAGATCTATGAACCTTTTCAGTCCGGGTTTAGGGCCAGGCACAGCATGGAGATGGCATTGGTTAGGGTGTGGAATGACCTGCTCAGGGTGAGGGATAGAGGAGAGCATAATACTCTCATTCTCCTCAATCTTTCCTCTGCATTTGACACTGTGGATTATGGGGTGTTATTGAACAGGCTGTGGGAGTACGTAGGACTCACCAGCAAGGTCATCAGCTTGTTTGAGTCCTTTCTGCGGGACAGGTTCCAGAGGGTTATTTTAAGGAATTATTCCTCTGACTCGATGGCCATGCCCTGCAGAGTGCCCCAATACTCTGTCCTTTCCCTATGTTGTTTGCAGTGCACATGCTGCCGCTGGGTGAGGTCATTAGGTGGTATGAGCTGAGTTTTCATTTTTATGCTGATGATACTCAGCTGTACCTGTCCTTCACACCTGGAAGCCCTGATGTCATTGACATGCTGATAAGTGTCTGGATGAGATCCAGGCTTTGGCATCAGCCAACTAGTTGGGGCTCAACTCAGGTAAGACAGAAGTATTGGTGGTGGAGCCAGGTCGAATAGGAGGCTGGGTGGCCTCTGCGGATGGTCTAGGGCTTTTTCTTGGCCAGACTGAACTTGAGACCTTCCCTAAGGTTAAAAATGTAGGCATTGTTATGGACAGTGGGCTAACATTTGATTTTCAGGTGTCGGCCATTGTCCGTGTTGGTTTTTTACCACCGCTGCAACATTGCCCAAATTAAGTCCCTTGTCCCTCCTAGTGCTGTGTGGAATGTAGAATTCCAATGGTGGAATAAGCATGGAATGGCCATTCTGCCAGCAGAATTTCTGCCAGAATTTCACTGGTTCATCAGCAGAATTCCACCTACTGCAGAAGAATCTTTTCTGTGGAAAATTATTCCACAAGAATTTCCACAGAAAATATTGAGAGCCACGGAACAGCATTTTGTCCATGCAAAATCATTCCGCAACTATTTTCTGCTGCGGAATTTCACCATTCCATTGGTGACAAAATTTGGTGGAATTTCAGCAGAATTTTGAAAATTCCACTGGAATTTGAAAATTCTGCACAGCACTAGTCCCTCCTGAAGACCTGGCCACTGTAATACATGTGTTTGTCACCTCCAGGCTTGACTACTGTAATGCCCTCTACCTTGGGGTCAGTGGAGGTGCATTGAGGTGCCTGCAGTTGCTGCAGAACACTGCAGCCTGGCTATTGATGGGTCTGCCAAGATCCTGTCATATTATGCCAGTCTTGTGTGAATTGCACTGGCTGCCAGTGCATTGGCTCATCTCCTTTAAAATAGGTATTTTGACCTATAGGACCCTACATGGGTTGGGTCCGGGTTACCTGAAACAGCTTCAGCATCCCTACACCCAGGATCATTCTCTTTGGTCAGCTGGGGAGGCCCTCCTGGAGGTGTTCAGGATGACATTAATATCGTCAGGTGACTTGGCCTTTGAGACTGTGGCCCCAGTTCTTTTGAATTTTCTTCCAGGCTACCTCCAGGAGGTGCCTTCCTTGGAGAGCTCTAAAAGGGGTCTGAAAATCTTTCTATTTCAATCCACCTCTGATCCATGATTAGCAGATTTATTTATATTTTTAGAGAGCTGTTTTGATGAATTTTTGCTATTGATTTTATTGAACTGATTAATCAGGTGCTATGCCTGCTGATGGTGTATATTTGTAAGGGTGCCCTGAGCCTTCAGGGAAGGGCACCCAAAATAAATAAAATCTAGTACTACTACTACTACTACTACTTTTGTTGTAATGCCTGAAGTTGTCTTTCAAGTTCTTATTGTATTTTAGGTACATGTGTGGTTGCATCTTCTACTTTTGAAACCCTTATTTCCAGTTCATCAGTTCATAGAGTAAGTTTTTCCATCTTGTTTGTTATTTCCCCTAATGAGCTAGTAACACCTTTAGGGTGTTTTTGCTGTTGTTAAGAGCTTGCAGCATTTCTGTCTTTAATGTGCTTACTGCAGTTAGGATTAATGCATCCTGCACCTGTTTGTTTATTGTTTGCCCCTGTTGTTCCATTATTTGTGATGAAGCTGCTGAATCTTGTTCCTCAGTATCTGTTTCTTTTTCCACATTTGTATTGTTAATTAAGATATTGATTTCAGCCATTTTATTGCTACTGCTTGGAACTACTGAGTATTGAACTACTGAGTTTTTGTCCTGTTCTAGAACATTTCCTGCCCCTCTCTTTGGCATTTTTAATTTTGAATTTTGTAATTCTGAACCACTAGTAGCTTGTTCCCGTTTCTATCTGTAAGGTCTGCTCTTTAATCTTTTGGTTCTTACCCTTTGCTGTTCTAACTGTTAATATTCAGGATCTCACCCATTTGACTCTCTCTGTTACTGTCCACTTTTGCCCCAAAGTAACTTAAAATATTACCTTTAGTTGTTTGTTGGAGCTTTGTAAGTGGAGTTGCTGGGAAAGGAGAGAGTGGTGCCACTTATAGGATCCTTAAATCAGGGAGACTCAGAGACAGTTATGATCATACCTCTCAACCTCTTGCCTCATGAATCAGGGACAAGGCCTAAAAAAGTCAGGGACAAAGACCTCAAATCAGGGACACATCTTAAAAACTGGCACTATTCTCTCAGGAGGCTGATAAAATAAAGGGATTTGTCTTAAGATGTATTTTCTGAAGAACAAGTCTGTTACTTTAATGTCTGACATTATTTTGTGCTTTTAATCCCCACTGTTCTGTCACAAAAACTCAAATTTTATGAGGGACAGAGGAAAATTTTGAGGCAAAATCAGGGATGTCCCTGAAAATCAGGGACAGTTGAGAGGTATGGTTATGATCCCTGTAAGCATGTTGTCTGTGTATCATTTTTTCTTCTTTTTTCAGTGAAATGCAGCTCCGCAATTTCTTTGGCTCACCAAATGCTTTTGGGCATCACTTTGAGGATTGCTATTCATTTCACAGCTCCTCTACTTCCGAAAATGTTACGCAGTTAATCGGAGGAATGCCATTTTGGTGTGTCAGCATTCGTTTCACCCAGCCATATTGGAGTGGGTGATGTTAGAACCAACAGACACTCCTCAAAGCTGCCGCTATATTAAGAATCCAATACTTACCATCCTAAATGTGCAACATACCAATGAGTAGAATGCTGTAAGTCTGATGTGACAGCTATAGGAAGCATCAGATTAATACACAGTTTGTAAATCTGACCTGATAAATACCTGGAAGCTAAAGCTTTACAACTTTTAGAGTACAACAAAATAAATATGTAATTAGTACTATAACAAAAATGAAAAATGGTAACCACAACAAACGCCTGAATGGAAGTTCAATCCCTTTGTTGCCATAGTAATCCGGAAGAGCAATTTATCTGGAACTAGATATCAGAGGTCCCTTGAGAAGCATGAAGTGTAGAGTGTAGAAGGATTAAAGCAGACATTATAACCATCTACATTTCATGCAGAACAGAGGTGTCCATTGAAGTAAGGGACAGCATTGCGGTTCGAGGCAACCCTGGTGAAAAGTGTGAAGGCTGGTGAGGGGGCTTGGGTTGAGCCAAATTATCTCTGCTTCTGATTCTATTCCTTTTTTTAGAGTTGGTCATGGATCTCCCATAATGCTGTGGGAGGCAGGTTTTTGCTGGGGGCCTGCTTTTCCAAATGGTGGCAGAATTGGCTTTATACTCACAGAGGCCTTTAATTTAAAGAGACAAAATATTGCAATCGGCCATATAGGAGCACAGTCTGATCTTGGGAGGGTTCCTTTGATCCTGAAAATCAGCAAGCAGTTAATGGTAACAACATATTATATAAGAGCTACATAACTCAGGGAAACAGATAGGAGAATGATCTGGTCTGGGTCAGCATTGAAACCTTATAAATCTTGTTATACAAACAAGGATGTGGTACCCTAGTGGCTGGTACAGACAGGGGAGAGGAGAAGGGAAGGGAAACATGGCAGGGAAGAGGGACAGAAGGTCTAGGGGGGCAGGAAAGAAGGAGGAGAATAGTTGGTTGTAATGAATGTGGGGCAGCAGTCTTCATGGACATACTGTGGAAAATCAGGGGTGCCCAATATGTATGAAATCAGGACAACTTTTAGCAGAAATTAACTGGCTGAGGTGGGAGGTGGAGAGAGGGGGGCAGAGAGGTGGAGTAGGATGGGAGGGGAGAAGGAAGAAGCAGCACCACTGTGGGCTGGGGTAAGAAATTGGGGGAAGGGAAACAAGGGGGATGCCAGGAGGACTGGTTGACAGAGCTTGCAGTAGGGAGGCAACAGCTGGCAGATAGTGAGGAGGAAGTAGGAGGCGGTGCAAGGGGCAGTGAAGCAGATAAATGGCAGTGTCACTGCACCTTGAAACAGAATAATTACCTCAGGGAATGGGGTAAGGGTATCAAACATGTTTGCACTGCTTACAGCTATGGAGGACCATGGGAGCATGAGGAGAAAGAGGATCAAATGAGCTCAGGGAATGCACTCAGTAATAGCCTAGCAGGAGGGGGGAGTGGGAGGAAGGGGTCCGGATATTTAGGAAGGCATCGGGAGATGGGTTGTTGACAGGAATGAGAAGGGGGGTCAAAGAGGGGAAACCAAGGCTGGGGTGAATGTGGAGCATCAGGGTGGGGGTGGGTAGAGGGGGACCCAAGAGGAGGAAGGTGGAAGACAAGAGAAACCAGTAGGCAGCATGGGTCAGACAGACTGGGCAAGGGGTACACGGAGCAAGAAGATGGAGGTTCTGGAAATTGGCACTGGGGCATTCACCAAGACAGGTAGACTGGAGAAGGTCATGGTCTTTGGTGACTCCATTACAAAGGGAGTACACTGGCTTAGAAAAAGTGATACACATAGACAGAGGTTGGTCTTCTGTGCACCAGGTGTGGAGGCAGAAGGGCAAGATGATTGATAAGGAAGGACATAAGGGCACTGGGGACAAACCACACATCATCATTCACTTAGGTACAAATGACCTGGTGGATAATGAAGTAGAAGAGGTACAGAACAGGTTCAGAGAGCTGGTTAAGGGCTGCAGGGAAGGGTAAGCTCACTGGCCTTCTCGGAAGTTTTGCCGGTCCCTTATGGCAGCACCATTAGACAGCAGTGAATTGTAGAATTCAATAGATGGCTCAGGGATTGGTGCAATAGGAAGGGGTTTTCCTGCATAGGGGAGTGGAGGGACACATGAGCAGACAAAGGTTTATACGCAAAGGACAGGTTGCACATAAATGAGGTAGGTTCAAGGGTGCTGAGGGTAAAACTACAGGAATATAAAAATAGGGTCTTGGAGGAGGAGGATTTAAATTAAGAGGGGAGAGTACAAGTCTAGGGAAGGTATGGTAGACATGCCCAGAGGGCCTTGCCTAGCTGCCACTCCCCTGCAGGAGGGGATGGGGATGAGGGGAGGGCACAAAAAAGAGAGGGAGGAAATTGGTGGAGGGTAATGTCTGCCAATATGAGGAGCATGGGTAATAAACTGGCTGATCTGGAGGCCATGATGGTGGATGAGGGACTGGACCTGGTGGCCATTACAGAGACCTGATGGACAGAGCACCAGGACTGGGAGGTGGTTATCCCAGGGTATAGTCTTTTAGGAAGGACAGGACAGGTAGGAAGGGGGGGTGTTGCACGTTACATGAAGGATGGTATATGGGTGACAGAAGAGCAGGAAGAACAAGGGGAGGCAGAGGTCCTGTGGGTCACACTGGAAAAGTGTACAGGAGCAATACTACACCTAGGGGTGATCTATAGGCCTCCTGCACAGGGGGAGGAAGTGGACAGAGAATTAATGCAAATGGTGCAAAGGATGGCCCACAAGGGAGAACTTTTGCTGGTGGGGGACTTTAACCTCCCTGATGTGAACTGGGGGATCCTGGCAGTGACATCAGCAAGAAGTAGGGAGTTGCTGGACTCAATGCAGGGAGCATTCCTTCAGCAGCTGGTTCTGGAACCTACTCAAGGTGGGGCAATACTGGACTTAGTGTTGACAAATAGGGAGAAGTGTAGATGATGGCTTGGTGGGAGACAGTCTGGGGTCCAGCAACCACCGAGCTCTACGGTTCAAGATTGGGATGGGAACAGAAGCGAGTCATACTAGCATAAGGGTACTGGACTTCAGGCATGTGGACTTCAACAAAATGAGAGAGAAATTGAGAAATAAGGTTTCAGAATTGGTGAAAAGTGCAAAAAAAGATTTCTATAATGCACAGTTTACAACTAATTTATCAGATTCAAAAAAAATTTGGCAGAATATTAATTCTTTATTGTCTCCTAGGATTAATAGTGATGTGAATAAATTGTGAGTGAATGATGAGACAGTTGTTGACCAATCTGAAATTGCAGATTTATTTAATATCAAGTTTTCTGACTACTCAAGTTACAGGTTAGGATTATCTGATGTTGTTCGGGGTGTGGAGACTGTTCAAGTGGCAAGGTGGCAATTTCAGTTTAGGGCAATTGACTCGTATGAAATGTTCAATTTACTTTGCACTTTGCCTGATAATTGTATTGACTGTGGTAGGGGTCTTGAGGCTAGATTTTTGAAGTTAGCTCTTGCTTAAATTACTGATTCATTGTGTTATATTTTTAACTTATCTTTGACTTCGGGTCAATTTGCACTTGACTGGAAGTGTGTAAGGGTTGTTCCGGTCCTGAAAAAAAGCTCATTCCGCTGTTTTGGATGATTTTAGGCCCATATCCATCTTAAATCCTTAGAGAAAATTGTTAGAGAGAGTAGTGTCTAGTCAATTGAAGGATTATTTGGATTGTTATAACATCTTAAGTCTGCAGCAGCATGGGGTTCGACGTGGATATGGAACTGGTATTGCCTTGGTCATGTTCACAGACACCATCATCAGGGGCTTTGAAAATGGCCTAATGACTAGGGCAGTGTCTGTGGACCTGAGCAAGGCATTTGATTTAATTGATCATGTGTTTTTATTATGTAAGATGAAAGTTATTGGTTTTTCTAAAAATGCATTATCCTGGGTTAATGATTATTTAGTAAATCATCAACAGTTTGTGTATGTTTGGTCGCAGGATTCCCAAATGGCTTTCATTGAGTGTGGTGTTCTGCAGGGGTCCATATTAGGACCCTTGCTGTTCTCTTTATTTGTTAATCAGTCGCCTGCTTATTGTGGACCTTGCGATTCAATGATGTATGCAGATGATCTGATGCTTTATAGTCAGGGTAAATCACAAGATGAGTCAGTAGATGCTCTGGATGTTGGCTTTAGAAATGTGTGTAATTGGTTTGTAACAAATTCCACGATTCTAAATAAAAAAAAAAATGAAATCAATGATTTTTGGGACCCCGGTTATGTTGAAAGATAATCCTTGTTTGTCGCTTTCTGATGTGGATGGTGCTGCAATACATCAAGTTACCCAATTTAAATGTTTGGGTGTGTGGTGGGACTGTGGTTTAACTTTTTCTTTACATGTTAAGTATATTAGTCAAACAATAAATCAGAAATTGGGCATTTTGTTTAAGTTTCGGTCATATTTTGCTTTTGAAACCAGAAAATCAATTGCTGTTGGTTCATTACTACCACATTTTGATTATGTTTGTTATTTGTATCAGAATTTGAATGTTAAGGAATGTAATGTTTTGTCTGTGGCTTATAATAGTATTTGTAGGTTTATCTTATCAGTCCCCTTTAGGACACATCATTGTTTATTATATTACAATTAGGTTGGTTATCACCTAGGGAAATAATTAATTATTTTTCCAGCTGTTTGCTTTATAAGTCTCTTTTTTCCTCTAAATTTTCATTGGCAGATATGGTTACAGTTCATTAGTCCCTCCCCAAATTGAGATCTGCTAATGGGATCTTATTAAACCTTCCCGTTTTTAAGACTCGGAATAGTCAGATGTCTTTTTCTGTTGCAGCTCCATCCCTTTGGAAAGCTTTACCCCCAGCTCTTCACTAAAATATGTCTCCTTGTTGTTTTAAGAATAAGCTTAAGCCATTTTTGTTGAGTAAGTCTAAATGTAATTGTTGATGTGTGTTATTGTTTGTTATTACTGTTGCCTGTAGTTTTGTTCTGGGTCAGACCTGAAAAAGGACATTGTCCAGAGTCCCTACCCAGTTATCAAACTGTTAAATAAAAAAAATAAATAAATATAATCTTCAGTGAGGTGATGGAGGGCAAGGAGGAACTGGGGACATTGAGGGGCTGTGGGGTGCAATAAAGTGGAGAATTTTGAGAGCCATGGAACATTGTATAAGGAGGATCAGCAAAAGCAAAAGAAGAAGGAGGCCACTCTGGTTCTCCAGTGAGGTGGCAAGGGCAGTGAGAGAAAGGAAACAAGCTTTCAGGAAGTATACAAGAACACAGAGGAAGGAGGATAGAGAGGTATACAGGAAGAAATGGAGGGTGGCAGGGCAGAAAATTAGGAAGGCGAAGGCAGATACAGATGAGAGCATAACCAGGGAAATCAGCAGGTGGGGATAAAACTTTCTACAGGTATGTCAGTGAGAAAAGGAAATCCAAGCAGGGGATAGTGAGACTTAAAGGGGAGGGGGGTATTCCAGTAGTGGGTGACCTTCAGAAGGTGGACTTACTGAACAGGTACTTCTGTTCAGTTTTCATGGTGGAAAGGGAAGGTAAGGGACCAGAGTTATGCAGGAGGGGCACACAGGACAGGGAGGTGAACTCTAGCCCATTCAAGGAAGGAAGGGTACTTGGGGAATTGTGCAGATTGAGGGTGGACAAGGCAATGGCTCCAGGTGCCCTACACTCAAGAGTGCTATGGGAGCTGAGGGAGGAACTGGCAGCACCATTGACAAAACTGTTCAGTCTGTCGCTAGACATGGGAAGAGTTCCGGATGACTGGAGAAGGGCGGATGTAGTGTTGTTCCATAAGAGTGGCAGCAGGGAGGAAGCAGGCAATTATCATCCAGTCATGCTTATCTCATGGCAGGTAAGATTGTGGAGTCAGTCCTGAAGGAGAGAATTGTCAATTACCTTGCAGTCGGTGGTCTCCAAGATGACAGACAGCATGGGTTCACCTAGGGGAGGTCATACCAGATGAACCTGATTGAGTTTTTCGACTAGGTGATATGGGTGGTTGATCATGGAGGGGCAGTGGATGTGGCCTATCTGGACTTCAGCAAAGTTTCTGACACCGTTCCTCACAGGAGGCTGATAAACAAGCTAGGTAGCTTAGGAGTGGGGCCAAAAATAACTAAATGGGTGGAGAGTTGGCTTAGCGGCAGATGTAAGTGGATGGTGGTAAATGGGGTTCAATTGTGGGAGGAAAGAGTGACAAATGGGGTGCCCCAGGGGTCAGTATTGGGGCCCATTCTCTTAACATCTATATTGGTGATATAGAAGAGGGACTGAATGGGAAGGTGTGCCTATTTGCTGACGATACAAAGATATGCAATAGGGTGGACACACCAGGAGGTATGAAAACAATGATGGAGGACCTGAAAAAATTGGAGAGGTAGTCAGAAAGTTGGCAATTGGGATTTAGTGCAAAGAAGTGCAGAATAATGCACATTGGGCACAAAACCCATCAGGCTAAGTATACACTGGGGGGAGAAGAAGTCATGATAATGGAACAGGAGCAGGATCTAGGGATTATCATTTCAGATGACCTAAAGGTAGCTAACCAGTGCAATAGAGTGGTAGATAAGGCAACTTGCATGCTGGCATAAATAGGGAGAGATATAAGTAGCAGGAAGAGGGAGGTGCTATTGCCCCTCTATAAGTCCTTGGTGAGATCCCACCTTGAGTACAGGGTCCAGTTCTGGAGGCCTCACCTCTATAAGGATATTGACAGGGTGGAGAGAATGCAGAGGAGGGCATCCAAAATGATGCAGGGAATGGATCGTAAGCCCTATGAGGAGAGGCTAAAGGAGCTCGATCTATATCGCCTAGAAATAAGAAGGGAGAGGGAGGACATGATCGAGACATTTAAATATCTGAAGGGGATTAACAGGGTGAGGGAAGAGAGCATCTTTCATAGGAAAACAAGTCTGAAGACTAGAGGTTACAATTTGAAGTTGGAAGGAGGAAAGTTCAGAGGGAACAGAAGAGGGTCCTACTTCACGGAGAGGGTGGTGGACCCATGGAACAGATTGCCAGTGGAGGTGATGGGGGGCCAAAATGATAGGTGAGTTCAAGGAGGCATGGGATAAACACATGGGAATACCCAAAAATAAGAGGGGGAGGAAACTGGAAAAGGGGCAGGGACTAGAGTCTACACCAGGGGGGCCCAGGGGAAGGGAGCAAAGGGTTAGGGTCTAGAGTTACCTATGTGGTGGGGTGTAATGGGCATACTGGATGGGCCAGTAGGTCCTTTTTCTGCTGTCAAATTTCTATGTTTCTATGTTTAACTGAGAGCTGTTTTTAACAGTAAATTGCTTTAAACTGTGGTAGACTATAATGCTGGTGTAGATATGATGAACTGATTGTTTCCAGCATCAGCAGTGGAGATACAGTGTAGCTTCAGCTGTACAGTGTTGGCTCATGGACTTGCTACTTCTACAATGGAGGGGTCAGCAGTGCTCGTACTGCTGTCATGAGCATCCATGAAATTCAAAGGGTTATTTGAAATGGCGGCAGTTATGGTCTCGGGAAACCTTGTTCTGCTCTCTGTAAGTTTGAAAACATCTTCTGGGGTCTCACAGAACTGTGGCTTATGACCCTGTTGTGTCACAACTAGAATAGCAGGGAATTTAAAGTGGTATGCAATGTTTAGTTTTTGCAAACACCATTTAACATCTATAAAGACTTTGCATTTTTCAACTACCTCCCTTGGGAAATCATGGAAAAATGAAACCTAACACCATTCCAATACATCTTTTCCTTCTCTCTGGCCCTCCTCATAATTTCATCCTTGACAGAAAATCTTAAGAAATTAGCAGTGATGGCCCTGGGGCTGGCATCATTCTGCGGGTGAGGAGCTAAACAGTGGTGGGTTCTTTCAATCTTGAGAGGCAAGGGCCATTGATAGTGAAGGAGAACAGCAATTAAATGTTGTAAAAAGACTATCAGGTTAGAACCCTTGAACACTTCAGGGACACCCACTATCCTGATATTGTTGCACCTGTTTCTGTTCTCTAGGTTGTCAACCTTCTGGAGGAGAAAATGAATTTGACTGGTCTGATCATCAGATTTCTCTTCCAGAAATAGCACTGTCAGATATTTCAGAAATTGTCTTTTCATTATTGTCCACCCTCCTGAAAATAGTCATTGTATCGTTCTGTGACTTATCTAATGTCACCTCCATATCAATAATATATTTGTGACTAAATCTTTAATTCCTGGCCTTGAATCCTGTAACATTGGGAATATTATTATTTAGATCATGCTCCTGTTTTTGCTGGAATTCTATTTGAGGACATTTCTCCCACAGATAAAACCTGGAGATTTAATAGTAGCTTGCTTAGGGATTCTAACTTTGTTAAATGGATAAATACAGATATTAAAAATGTTTTTGAATTAAGTGACACAGAAGATGTTATGGAAGTCATTCTTTGGGACGCATGGTTTGCATTAAGTGCCAAATGTTCAAATCAGGGGAAGGCCTAGATGAATATGTATATGAGAAGTGTTTGTTGATAGAGGAACTCCGGCTAGAAACTGATATACTTAAACAGAGGATTAAAACACAAGTGGAAATCACAACACTGGAACAGTTTATTGATTCATTGGCAGACAGAGCTGTAGAAGCATGTTTACATGATACAGATGTATCTGCAGCATGTCTAGAAATACAAGAAGCTGAAGAATGGTGCCTAGTTGATAAACCAAAAACCAGTAAAAAGGGAAGAAGGAATATTGGGGGCTCTTTAAATATACTTACCCCTAATAGGTATCAATCTCTTGCACCGGTAGAAGCTAGTGAGCAAAAGACCCAATTTACTGACCAAATGACCCCTGAGGTATAGCAAATAACTTGTACTAATGTTAGTACAGCTCAGGAAGAGAGCAAAATTATCACTAATTCCAAGGAAAAAAAATGCTTCTCGGGATTTATTGTATATAGGGGATTCCATGCCGCGCAACACTGATAATATATTATGTAAAAAGCAAAATGAATACACTACAGTCAGTGTACTGCCAGAAGCAGATACTAGGGACATTAAACAGCTGATACCAGGTTTACTGGAGAATACATCTGCACCTGTTGTAATATTACACATAGGAGTAAATGACATTGGGAAAATTGGACTACCTGAAATTCAAAGTAATTACGAGTATGTGGGCACTTATTTAAGCAACAGAGGATGTGATTTAGTAATCTCGGGATTATTACCTGTCCCCAGGGCCAATGATATGTTAAATAAAGATATCCAGAGACTAAATGGGTGGTTAAAGAGGTGGTGTTACAGGGAAGGGCATGCTTACATAGATCAATGGCAGGATTTCCAAGACTTTCACCTATTCACACAGGATGGATTGCATTTCAATAAACATGGCAAATGTGTGCTAGCCCAAAAATTGAGATACATTACAGATGTTCATTTAAACTGCCTTCAGAGGGGGGAAGGGGTAACACAAAACCCAATCCCATTATTTCAAACAAAGATACACAAACACACTGGAAATTTTTATTAGTTAATGCCAGAAGTCTTACGAATAAACTGGATGAATTAAAATTAATATTACATACTTCCCAAATACATAGTTGTGCTATTACTGAGACCTGGTGGAATGATAAATATACCTGGGGTAGAGAAATTCCTGGATACACACTATACACAAAAGACAGAAATTTTCCAGAGGAGGTGGGGTAGCACTGTACATTCTGGATAGTATAACATCGGAAAATATAGAAACAGCTAGCTGGGGTAATTCAGAAATATTATGGATTAAGATCTCATCACCCAATGACCCCATTATTAATTTGGGTCTAGTGTATAGACCACCATCCATTGTTAATTCTGATGCCCTTATATTATTAGATTTCACTAAACAGTTGATTGCAGCAAAAAATGCAATACTATTGGGCGACTTCAATCTCCCGGGAATTAAATGGGACACATTAGAAACTCTTACACCCATGGAAACCAAATATTTAGAGATTTTCAGTTTGGCTGAATTAGATCAACATGTAGTAGATAGTACTGGGGGGAAAATATATTAGATCTGGTGTTAAGCAATATGAGCAATAGCATTCATAATTGTATAACATTGCCTCCACTGGGATCAAGCGATCATGCTATGGTCAGCTTTGAATACTCGGGTAACTTGGGAAATTACTCAAGGAGTACAATCATTCACATATATGATAAAGCAAATTTTAAGTTAATGAAAAATGAGTTGACAGCTTGGAACTGGCAAAATGAATTTGTTAATTTAGCATTATCAGAAATGTGGAGTAAATTGAGCAATACAGTAGGCTCATTGGTCCATAGGCATGTACCAATAAAACAGAAATATAATGGATTCCAAAAATCTCTTCCCCTATGGTTGACTCCCCCAGTTAGAAAACGAATTAAGCAAAAAAATATAGCTTACTTAAAGGCAAAAAAGAGTAATAACAAGTTTTGTTGGGAGCTATATAAAGAACAATTAAAAAATACCAAAAAAGCAATAACTTTAGCAAGAAAGAAGTATGACTATAAACTATCAACCGAAGTACAAAATAATTATAAGTCCTTTTATTCTTACATTAACTCTAAAAGGGGAAACAATAGAAGCATTACATCCCTGAAAGATCCAGCTGGCAGTCTAACCTCAGATAATCAGGAAATGGCAGATTTATGTAATGTATATTTTGCATCAGTCTTTAACAAGGGGCAATGTATACCAACTAAACAGTGAAATATGTCACAGGGAGCAAGCATTAGATTAAATATCCCTAATGTAGTTCAAAGGCTTCAGGATATAAATCGTAATAAAGCACAGGGACTGGATGGAATCCATCCAAGAGTTATCAAGGAAATGGCACAAGAATTGGCAGGCCCATTTACTTACATCTTCCAGAAATCCCTAGATACGGCTGAGGGTATTATTGATAGGTCACAACACGGGTTTACTAAGGGAAGATCTTGCCAGCCGTGGATACAGGCAACTCGGTGGATGTTGTTTTTCCTTGATTTTGCAAAGGCATTTGACAAGGTGCCACATGAAGAACTAATAAGAGCACTCAGAGCACTCAGAGATATGGGGGTCCATGATAAAGTTTCTTCTTGGGTGGAGGCTTGGCTGAGGGATAGGAAGCAGAGAGTATGTGTGAAAGGAGTATGTTCGGAGTGGGTGGAAGTGTCAAGTGGGATATCTCAGGGATCGGTGTTGGGACCATGCCTTTTTAATATATATATTTCTAGTATGAGTGTCAATGATGGGGTATGGCTATCAAAGTTCGTGGATGACACACGGCTGGGATACTCTGTCAATAATATTAATGAGGCTACTATTTTGCAAACAGCACTTACAAAATTGGAAGAATGGGCAAAAACCAAGAGATCGACATTCAATACTGATGAATGTGTCGTTATGCATATGGGCAAGAGCAACATGCATTATAAATATAAACTAGGTGGCAGTGAGTTTAGGATAGTACAGGATGAAAAAGACCTGGGAATAAGAGTTGACAACAAACTAAAATTTGGATTACATTGTAACCAAGTGGTTAGGAAGGCAAGTGGAATACAACACTGTATACGCAAGCATATTAAAAGTCATGATAAAGTAGTATTGCTGCCATTGTACACCTCATTGGTACGCCCGCATACAGAGTATTGTGCTCAGTTTTGGGCACCAGGTTATAGGAGGGATGTTGGTGCTTTGGAGAGGGTGCAGAGAAGGGCAACTAAGGGCATAAAGGAAGTTCAGGGTTTGAACTATGAACAGAGATTGGAAAAGCTCGGACTATATTCACTGGAGTATCGTAGACTACGTGGGGACATGTGCCAAATATTTAGAGCACTTAGTGATGACCAACTAAGGAATCAACTAGACTTAAAATTAAGGAAACAAGCATATGATACTAGAGCACATTGTTACCAATTGTATAAAGATAAATACAACACTAAAAGGAGGGAAAATTGGATTAGTATAAGAATTACAGGAATTTGGAATACACTCCCTTGTGAAGTAGTGACAAGTCCTACTATGAATATCTTTAAAAACAGGCTGGATTCCTATTTGATTAATAAAGGCATACGGTGGTATTGTTAGCAAATTGGCGTGCTATATGGACTTATGTCTTCTATGCTCTGATACAACCTATGAATCTATGAACCTATTTAAGGTCTTTATTTGGGGTAGAATAATCTCTTACGCAAGTCACAAAATGAAACTTAAAGAAATGGAAATTTTCAACTTGCAAATGAGGCTTAAAGACAATGAATTTTTATATGCAAATTCAAAAAACAAAAACTGCTGAATCGACATTACACCAAGAGATAGTAGGTCTCAGATTTGCAATCCATGCTATCCTTAGCCAAAGGCAGAATCAGCTCTATTCAGATTAAAGCAAAACTATTGGAAAGCAGGAGAAGCACAGGGAAAGTTGCTTGCACACAAACTCTGTAAAATCTCAGAGAATGCTAAGGTAGCAGTCATTCAAAATGAGAAAAGAGCAACAGTGCTAACTGCGAAATGAATTAGCAATGTTTTAGGGTCTTATTATACCAACTTATATAAATCCGATGTTATACTGTAAACCTTTTTTTTTTTTTTGCAATTGTTTAACCAGGAGTGGCACACTAAGCTGAAAGTTTGTTTACAGATGCGAATTGGGAGCACAGGGAAGTTAAGTGACTTACTCAGGATCACACAGTATGCAAGTGGGGGCTGTGGGATTCAATCCCAGGCCTCCAGATTTGCAGATCAGAGCCTTAAACCACTGTGCTATACTGCCTCCCTAGTTATTTTCACACAAACTATTTTTAATGCAAATACAAATGCAGCCATAATTGCATAAATTAAATCTAGCGCTAAGTCATTATGACCACATTCACTATAATGGAAAAAAGTGCTAATAGCACTAATTAGCGCAAATTGACTTTCACACAAATTAGTGATTAAGCAAATATAGTGAAAATTATTTTACAGTGAAAATTTCAAGTTTTACAGTATTTGATTATGCCACTTTGGAAAACTTTTTCAATAATCTATCCCTCCCAGCTATTACAGAAACTGATAAAATCTCAATCAATAAACCTATCTCCCAGGAGGAAATAATTAAGGCTATGATGTCCCTACCATTTAGCAAAGCCCCTGGCTTAGGTGAATTCTCAAGTGAATTATGTGAGGCCACTATTCAGAAACTTACTGCAGTTCTGCATAGGGTCTTTTCGTATGCTCACTCACAAGGCCTGAATCTTTAATAACAGCAAATATCTCTGTTCTCACTAAAAAAGACCAAGACCCTACCCTCTGTGAAAAGTATCACCCCATTTCATTAATAAATGTTGATTGTAAGATACTAGCCAAAGCCCTAGCTAATCAGCTAAACAAGATTATCCTAGTCTTAGTACACCATGATATAGTTGGTTTCATTTCAAGGCAGTGTAGTTCTGACCACCTGAGGAAGACTTTGCACCCTATATACCCTTCTAGTAAACTGCAGACACAACCTTTATTTCTCTCTTTAGATCCCAATAAAGCTTCTGACCGTCTAAACTGGAATTACCTCTTACATGTGTTCAATAGATTTAACCTATGGGACTACTTTTGTAACTGGGTTAGGGTATTATATACAACTGTAACAGCACAAGTTAAAGTTAATGGCCTCCTCTCAGGCAAATTTCCAATTCTAAGAGGCACATATCAAGGCTGCCCCATCACCTTGTATTTGTTCTTGCTCTAGAACCCCTTCTGATTAAGATCAGAAATACAGTGGACATTTCTGGCATAACACTGGGCAAGAAACATAAAACAATGGCTTATGTGGATGATCTCTTGTTGTGCATTATGAATCCTGCAGTTTCAATACCATCTTTACTAAGAATTACACAGGACTTTTCTAGTTTTTCTGGTTTTAAAATTAACCTTGATAAATCTGAAGCTCTTTGGCTTTCCAACAAAAAAGATAGCAATCTTTTGGCCAATAATCAAATAAAAATTCCACCCTGCGGTATAAAATTCTTAGGTATAACGCTGCTAACTAGCATTAACAAAATTGTTTGCATGAACTTGTCCTCACTACTCAAAAAGATCACGCTAGGCTTGTTAAGATGGAACCATATAAACATATCTCTATGGGTGAGAATTCAACCAATCAATATGATGATAGCTCCCAAGATATAATATCTCCTCCAACATCTTCCTGTCCAAATATCATCAACCATATTCAAAACAATATACTCTTTATTTAGAAGTTTTATCTGGAATGGTACATTGGCATGCATCTCCCTTTCTAAGTTCCAGCAACCTAAGAATAGAGGTGGATTTGGCCTTCCTAATTCTAAAGTAAGACAAAATGCTTATGTCCCAAGGAATTAAAACTTTATGGCTAGCTAATAAAAATAATGCTCCAGGATGGCTATCCATAGAAAAAATCTCTCTTGAAAGGTTTTCATCCTAAAGTAATTTTATTTTCAGGTCTCCCTTAAAACCTCAACTCACACGCAATACTTAAACAGACAAATAATTTGTGGCTAGACACATCTCACAGGCTAGACTGGGACCCAGCTGCATCTCCACACTGTCCTCTATGGAGTAATAAATTATATCAATATGAAAACAAATGTTTAGACTCGCCAGAGTGGAAACATAAGGGCTCTCAGACTCTGGGAGACATTTTTGATCCCTCATCTGACTCCCTTTTCTCATTCATCCAACTATCCAATAAATATAGATTACCACAATCAAGATTCTTTAGATATTTACAATTAAGAGAAGTCATTACCAGAGTGTTTAAAGGTAGAATCTTCCTTCTGTCCCCTCATGTTCTTGATCAGATTTGTGCTACTAACAAAGGGCATAAAGTCATTTATAAGATGCATATTAACTCAGAAATGAACTCTGTTGAACATCTGATACTGCAGTGGGAGCAAGAACTGGAAATGTTGATCTCCCTAGAAGAATAGAATGATTGTTGGGCAATTACCCCTAAGGTGTGTAGAGAACCCAAGAGTAGAGTAGTACAACTCAGAACTCTTCATAGATGGCACTATACCCCTTGCAAGCTGCTAGAATTAGGCCTTTCAAATAATGATTTATGTTAGAGATATCTTAAGAATAAGTGATCTTTATCTCACATAATCTGGCTCTGCAATACACTAGCGCCCTTTTGGAGAGATGTGATAAAGGCCTGTAAGAATGTGATACAAGTAAACATTACATGTACAGTTAAAGAGGTCATTTTGGGCATCTCTTCTGGTGCATCTAACCTTTCATGTTATCAAAAACTTTGGATCCATGCTGCATTTATTGAAGCAAAAATGTAATCTTTAAACACTGGAAAACTGCTAAAGCTTTCAGCATTTCAGAATGGCTACAGGACAGTGCTACAAGAGCTATCTATGAAAGGTTGGCCTACATTAACATTAATAGACTGGATACATTTCGTGATATTTGGGATCCTTACCTTATATCACAATATTGTAAAGCCCCCTTTTTAAAATCAGTGTAGTGATACTATGTACAGCTTTGTAAGTTATCAGTTTATGTCTATGGATCCTCACTTATTTCTCTTTCTTATAGATACTTTATACTTTTACTGCATTTGTATACTTGTTCTATTGTATGGATATATATATTTGAATAAATGAGTGATGTAATATGTACATTGAAAATTTCATAAACTTTTAATTATAAAATACAATAGGCACCAAGAGACCAACAGCAGGTGTAACAGCAGGCATAGAGACACCAGCAACAGCAGGAGTTTATGAAGCAGGTGCTGCAAACACAGGAAGAAACTGTGCCCCAGCTCCATTTTACAGGTAATCCAGTCACTGTAGGACCTCACCCCATACTAATAAAAATGGATGCTCAGGATGACCCCGAAGCCTACCTTTTTACTTTTGAGAGAGTTTCATATCCACTACCTGACCACAAGAAACATTGGCCACTCGGATTGCATTATATCTGACTGGAGATGCACACACTGCTTATCAGAGCCTAGATGATGCCCCTGCCTGATACTATTATCAGGTAAAGGTGATTATCTTTGACCAGACTGGGATAACTGAAGAGATCTATTGTTGGAACTTTCACACATTTTGTTTTAAAGCTGGAACCTGACCCAGAGTGGCAGCTCAAAAACAGAAAGACTTGGCTACCCAGGGGTTAAAACGAGAAGTATGCTCTTCAGAGGATATTTTGGATTTGTGTTGGAGCAGTACCTGAACATTTTGCCAAACTGAGTACGTGACTGGGTGACTTGTCACAATCAAACCACACTGGTCACTGAACATTATTTGGAAGTGGATAGACCAGAGGCCACTAAGAAGAGTGGAACCCAAGATGAACCTCAGGTGGTGACCTGAGGGGAAGCTCCCCATAGAAGAGGGCATGAAGGACAATGGGGGATGGGTATGAGCATACTGGTATGGGTAAGTGTTCAAGTGGTGAAATAATGGTTACCCCTCCATGCTCAAAAGGTATAACCCCAGGATCTAGTGTAATTCCCCAGTCCTAAGAGTGCAAGCCACAGTCACCCAAATGGGGACAGGGCACAGGTCAATGACCTGATAGTACCATTCCATGTTTTCACTATAGTAAAGTGGGGCATGTCAATAAGTTTCATGACAGTATGGACTGTGACCTTGTGGAATGTGTAGCTATGGTCCACAACAGTAGACTCCATTCCAATAATCCATATGAGGTTCCAGTGCAAGTGGGGGACCAAATGGTTATGGCTCAGGTGGATTCAGGTTATGGGCAGACACTGGTTAAAGAGTCTTTGATAGGATTTGATAGGATTCAGTTTAGGCCACTGGAAAGAACCAAAAATCAAAGGGGGTCCATCATTAAGGAAGGAATACTGGTTGGCACAGATGAGTGCATTAGACTCAGAGGTAAGAACACTAGGGCCAAAGCGCCCAGCTGGTTCAGTTCTGGGGCTGCCCAGGCAGTAAGGGAAAAGAGGTTGGCCTATAGAAAATCCAGGAAGACCAAGAAAGAGGTGGATAGGGAAAATCACCTAAGGTTGGCTAGTGAGGCAAGTACAAAAATCATTCAAGTTAAGGCACAGAAGGAGCTGCAGATAGCTGAAGGAATTAAGAAGGGGGAGAAGGCTTTCTTTTGCTATATAAGTGGGAAAAGAGACAAGAAGGAAGGGATTGTTAGGCTTAAGAAAGGGGTGGAGTGGGTGGAGGATAATGGGGGAAAAGCAGAGATATTAAATGAATACTTCTGTTCCATCTTCACCAGGTAGAAGGATGGACCAGTGCCTTCAGGAGGGAAAAAAGGAGCAGGGGGAGGGGAAAACAGATGTAGTGATAGAGGATGATAGAGTGAAGGAGGGGCTGCTGGCATTGAAGGTGGACAAATCACCAGGCCCGGACAAAGTACATCCAAGGGTACTAAAGGAACTGGCTGAGGAGCTGGCAGGGCCAGTGGCAGACCTATTTAACAGTTCACTAGAGACAAGCATAGTATCATAGGACTGGAGAACAGCACATGTAGTGCCTCTCCACAAAAACGGTCCCAAGGATGACCCAGGGAATTACAGACCAGTCAGTCTGACCTCCATTGTGGGCAAGCTCATGGACACCATGCTAAAGGAAAGGTTGGTGAAATGTATAGAGGAGCATGGTCTCCAGGATGCAAGGCAGCATGGGTTCATGGTGAAGGGGCCATGTCAAACAAATCTGATTGACTTCTTTGACTGTGACACTAAGACAGTAGATAGGGGCCAAGCAGTAGACATCCTCCATATTGATTTCAGCAAGGCCTTTGACTCTGTGCCCCACAAAAGGTTGATCAGGAAGTTGGTGCATCTCAGGGTTGGGGATAAGATGGCCAAATGGGTGGAAAACTGGCTGAAGGACAGAACCCAGAGGGTGGTTGTGGGGGGAGAGTTATCTGGCACAAGACAGGTAACCAGTGGGGTCCCGCAGGGCTCAGTGCTAGGGCCAGTGTTGTTCAATGCCTTGATCAATGACATTGGAGATGGCATTAAGGGTTAAATGTGCCTATTTGCAGATGACACCAAGCTCTGTGGGAGTGTGGACACAGCTGAAGGGATACAGGACCTACAGGAAGATTTGGAAAAGCTAGGGAGGTGGTCCAGGATCTGGCAGCTTGGCTTCAATGCAAAGAAATGCAAAGTTATGCATACTGGAGACAAGAATCCGAGGACAGAGTACTACCTTCATGGAGTCGGAGTATCTGCATCAGAGGAGGAGAAGGACCTGGGAGTGATGATCACTAGTGACCTGAAGCACTCCACGCAGTGCAAGAAAGCAGCAGCAAAGGCAAACAAGATGCTGGGTGCATATCTAGGGGGATCAGTAGTAGGAGAGAGGCGGTTATACTACCCTTGTACAGGTCACTGGTAAGGCTGCATCTAGAGTATGGAGTTCAGTACTAGTGCCCACACCTCAAAAAGGACATTAACCTGCTGGAGAAGGTCCAGAGGAGGGCTACAAAGATGATAGCTGGTCAGTAGGGTAAGGCATACGAGGAGAGTTTGAGGGCACTGAACATGTAGTCCATGGAAGACAGGAGAGAGAGAGAGAGAGAGAACATGATTGGGACCTTCAAGTACTTGAAAGGGATAAATAAGGTTGATAAGGAGAGTCTCTTTAAGCTGAGTGCCAACCATAACATGAGGGGGCACAGTCTTAAGCTGGAGGGTGGGAGGTTTAGGAGGGAGGTCAGGAAGCACTTCTTCACAGAGAGGATGGTGGACACTTGGAATGCGCTGCCAGAAGAGGTTATCTTGTTGAAGACAGTGGGCAGCTTTGAAAGAGGCTGGGACAGGTATGGGGGGAGGGTAAGGGTCATGGGTAGGGAGGATGGGAGGAGTTCAGAGAGGGGGCAGGCACAGTAGCTCAAGCTGTGGACCCTGCAACACGAACAGACTTGATATACAAAATGGCCTTTTTCTGCTGGCTTCTTCGTATGTCTGTATAAAAATTGCCTGTGTACATGAGGATACCCTCCCATATCCTACAACCCCAGTGTGGTTAATAGTGGACAATAGGGTAAGAATAACAAAGATGGGAACCTCAAAAACCTTACCTTGGCCAGTAGTCCTGGGCCAAGATTGGGAAGGGTTCCATGCCCTCTTACAAAATAACTCTAAAAGTGTATGCTCACTGGAGGAGGAAAACCTGGAAGGATTAGAACAAATATTTCCCCTTCACTGATGCTAAACTATTTTATCTAGAAGGGAAAACCAAGAAGTCCAAAGGACAGAAATGGTGGGAGTAAAACAAGGGAGTCCCTCTCTTCAAGGCTGTAGTGATTGGGGACTGTGAGGACCTCGGTTCAAGGAAGGGCAGAAGTGACTCCTATGAGGAACTGGCATCCATATCAACTGGAGGTTACGGGGCATTTCCAGAGGTCAGGCCAGACATGCTTCAAAATCTGGTTGATATAATTTATGATCAAAAAATGACAGGGTTCTTTACAATGCTTATCTGAACCTAGCTGTGGTAAATGGCAATATGGCTGATAAACAAAAAGCACAAAAATTTCCAGGGTTTAAACTGAAAAATTAAATTTTGCACAGGGTGGAACAGGAAATGCAAACAGGAACTGTACACTATCAGCATTTGACTCCCCAGTCTGCAAGACTGGAGGCATTAAGACTTGCTCATACCATACCTATTGCAGGTCACTTATGCCAAGAGAAACCCAAGAAACACATACTTGCCCAGTTTTTCTGGCCAGGTATTTTTGTGCTTCCTGCCCAGAATGTCAGTCGGTTGCCTGCAGAAGTGTAAAGCAGGCCCTACTGATCCTTGTGACCTTAACAGATATTCTGTCTGAAAGAACTGGGGTTGATATGGTGAGACCCCCTGGTAAAAAGGTCAACAGGGTATCAGTATATTATGAGGATAATTGATTATGCCACCTTATACCCCAAATTATTCCTGTGCACGTCACTACAGCCTGATCAGTATCCAAAGAATTGCTAAAAGAATTGTCTCGAGTTGATCTTCTATAAGAGATATGAACTGATCAGAACACAAACTTTATGTCGAAACTTATGAGAGAGCTGTGTACTGTACTGAAGGTGAAGTCCATCTGGTCATCAGTGTACCACCTTCAGACTGACAACTTAGTTAAAAGATTTAACAAATCCTTAAAGAGTATGCTGTCTAAGATTGTTTCAGTTGAGGCAACAAACTGGTATGAACTGTTCACCTATTTGATGTTTGCAATTCTTGAGGTGCCACATTAATCCACGTGTTTCTTGCCCATTGAACTGTACAGGTGACAGTCTCAAGGGATGCTGGATCTCATAAAAGAGATATGGGGAGAACAAGCACATAGTTCCCCCTAACGTGCTCCAGTATGTAATACAAATGAGAGAAAGATTGGAGACAAGTAGTAGACTTGCCAGAGAAAATGTATTCAAAGCACAGCAGACCAAGGCAGGACCCTATAACCAAGGGTCCAGGCTACAGGAGTTCAAACTTGGTGACAGAGCACTTCTTCTGCTCCCTAGCTCTGAAAGTAAACTCCTAACCAAATGGCAAGGACCATATGAGGACCTGAAAAAACTGGGGCCAGTTAACTATGAGGTATTACAACGCAACTGAAAAAAGCAAAAACAAATGTTTCATGTTAATTCGTTAAAACCCTGGAGAGAGAAAGTGATTTTGCCAGTTGACCCAGAGGAACCTAAAGGAGCCCTAGTCAGGTGACAGATGAGGACATTGAAGATGGAATCTTTGACTTAGGCCCTAAAATCTTAAAAGAATCAAGTCCCATCCCATTGGATGAATGGCTCAACCTGTCCCAGAAAAAAGATGCCCAGCAAATGACAGATGTGTTCTCCCCAAAACCAGGGTGAACTTATGTCATCCAGCACCACATAGGCACAGACCCAGACCCAGGTGTCTGGATCCACCAACAGCCATATAGGCTCCTGGAAAAAGTCAGAAAGACTGCATAGGAAGAGAAGGGGATCCACTCTGTTCTGGAACTTGGAGTCATAGAAACATAGAAACATAGAAGTTGACGGCAGATAAGGACCGCAAGGCCCATCCAGTCTGCCCATTTCTTTTTCTACCTTATATATGTGCCATCGGCCTTTGCTCTGTCAGTGGCCTATCTATTCATACTCATCTGTATTGCTCCCTTATGCCTATCCCATGCCTGTTTGAAGCCCTGCGCTGTATTCATAGCCACCACTTCTTGTGGTAAGCCATTCCATGCATCCACCACCCATTCTGTGAAAAGAATTTCCTCACATTCCCCTTAATCGGCCTCCTCTAATCTCATGCTGTGTCCTCTTGTCCTGCTATTTTTCTTATATTTATACATGTTAGACTCTTTCACCTTGTTTATGCCCTTAAGGTGTTTGAATGCCTCGATCATATCACCTCTCTCCTCCTTTGCTCAAGGGTATACATATTGAGCTCCGTTAATCTGTCCTCATATGTCTTCTGATGCAGTCCCTGCACCATTTGGATTGCCCTTCCTCTGGACTGCCTCAATTTGGTTAATGTCCTTGTAAAGAGGTGTGGCCTCCAATACACGCAGTACTCAGATGAGGCCTAACCAGTGTCTTGTACAGAGGATTATTCCTCCCTCTTCGACTTGTGATACCCTACTAATACACCCCAACACCCCCTAGCCTTACCTACTGCTTTAGAGGTCTGCTTGATGATTTTAGGTCATCAGTGATGATGATGCCAAGTCTCTTTCTTCCTTTGTGACTGCTAGCAACTCCTCCCAGCCTATAGGTGGCTTCGGGTTTCTCTTCCCTATGTGCATGATTTTGCACTTCTTTGCATTAAATCCAGTTGCCACTCTTCTGACCATTCTGCTAGTTTATCCAGATCTCTACTCATTCTGCCCACCCCATCTGGATCATCTACTCTGTTGCAGATCTTGGTGTCATCTGCAAACAGACAAGCCTTTTACCCTCTAGTCCATCTGCAAGGTCACTAATGAAGATGTTGAAGAGGACCGCCCCAGGACTGATCCCTGAGGCACCCCACTTGTGACTTGCATATCTTCTGACTGTATACCATTTACCACCACTCTGTTTTCTGCCAGTCAACCAGTTTGCCACCCAGTTGACCAACTACGAAACCCACCCGAGCCTCCAGCTTATTTATCAATCTTCTATGTGGAACAGTGTCAAAAGCTTTGCTGAAGCCAAGGTAGGCGACATCAACTGCTCCTCTTGGTCCACCACCTGGTTACCCAGTCAAAGAAATCTATGAGATTAGTTTGACAGGACCTTCCTTTTGTAAACCCATGCTGTCTTGGATCCTGTGCCCCTATGGATTCCAGGTGTTGCACTATCCTTTCCTTAAGGAGTGCCTCCATAATCTTGCCCACTACTGAGGTAAGACTGACCGGTCTGTAGTTCCCGCCTCCTCCCTGCTACCACTCTTGTGGAGGCGGGATCACATAAAACCCTTCTCCAGTCTTCTGGAACCTCTCCTGTGCTCAGAGACTCACTAAACAATTCTGCTAATGGCTCTGCTAGTTCCTCCTTTAGCTCCTTAAGTACCCTGGGATGTATGCCATCAGGTCCCATTGCCTTATCCACCCTGAGCTTAGCAAGCTCTTGTAGGACCCTTTCTTTTGTGAAGGGAGTAGTGCTCATCTCCCTCCCCCCTGTGTCCATGATGCTGAGCTGTGGGCCCTGCCCTACCTTCTCTTCAGTAAATACTGAGCAAAAGTATCTATTTAGGATAGATGCCTTTACAGGGTCCTCCTCCTCACATGCTCCCTTTTCTCCATTAAGCTTAGCAATACCCCCTCTGGACTTTCTCCTTTCACTAATGTATCTATAGAAAGTCTTGTCACCTTCTTTTACTGTTCGTGCTAGTGTTTCCTCAGTTTGGGACTTTGCCTGCCTTTTTGCCTTACCTACTTCCCTTAGGGCAGTTTGGTATGCCACCCTATCTTCATCCCGCTGTGTTCCCTTATATTTCCTGAAGACCAGCCTTTTGGCTCTGACCTTTTCTGCTACTGTATTTGAGAACCAAAGTGGTTTCCTTCTTCTTTGCACTTCCTTTTCTGTCTAACACAATGGGATGTTGCTTCAAGTATTGCATCCTTAATGCTTGCCCACTTTGCCTGTACCCCTCACCTGTGTTTCTTTTGCCAGGGCTAGCTTAACTCTGTTGGCCATCTTATCAAAGTCAGCTCCTCTGAAGTCCCATATTTTTGCCTTGGAATGGGATGATTTAGATGTAGTAGCCAAATTGAACCATACCATGTGATGGTCACTGGCCCCAGGTGACCTTCTACCTGGAGATCTGTGATCCCTTCTTTGTTAGTCAGTACTAGATCTAGGATAGCCCTGTCTCTTGTAGGTTGCTGTACCAGTTGTTTGAGGCCCTCCCCCTGCAGGGAATCCACTATGAGTCTAGTTCTGGCAGATTGACCAATCTGTATCCGGCATGTTGAAGTCTCCCATTATCAGAACCTCCCCTTTAGCTGTCATGTTTTGTATATCTTCTAACAGTAATGTGTCTATGTCCTCCCTCTGGTCTGGGGCCTGTAGACAACCCCAGTTCTTATGCTGTCCCATTTCCTGTTTTCAGGGTGACCTACAGTTCTTCTGGCTCCTTATGTATATTCTGATTTCTGTAGCTTTGATATTTTCATTAACACAGGGCCACTCCTCCCCCTTTGCACCCTCGTCTCTTCTGAACAATACATATTAGGTACTGAAGTCTCCCAAGTGTGGTTACTGGTAAACCACATCTCACTAATTGCTACTATGTCCAGTTTAGCCTCTGACATTATTGCCTGCAGGTCTGGGATCTTATTTCCCAGGCTGTGAGCATTTGTACATGATTTTCCATTGGCCAGATTTTGGTGTGTTAGTTGTTGGGTGAAGTTTGGCATTACCCCTGTAAGTCGTATGGGAGACAAACCTTTTTCTTACCTGGTGATGCAAATGAATGGAAACATGCTGAATTCCTGTTTGACCACTAGCTGAGGGGAGGGTGTTCTTCCCATTCATTTATGGGGTGCTGCACCCTCTCCCCATTTGCTAGTTTAAATATTCTGCAAAGACATCAAACTTCTTGCCCCAATGCACTGACTCCCTCTTTAGTCAGATGCAGTCCATCAAATTTAAAGAACTTTCGCTCCCAGAACTGTTGCCAGTTCCCTACAAATCTGTGTCCTTTTTCCTGGCACCAGCCCTTGAGCCACGTGTTTAGCTCCCCTATCTCCCCTTCTCTGACCTTCCATCCATCTGCTCCCCTCTCCCAGACTGGCAGGATCTCAGAGAAGGAGATGCCGGATGAAATAGATGCTAGTTTGTCACCCAGCCTAGTCAGGTGTTCCTTGGTCTCCACAACTGACCGGCTGGTGAGATCATTAGTCCCTATGTGTACTAGGACATCAATGTTTTCTCCTGCTTTGTGAACAATTTTAGCGATGCGGTCAGTGTCTCTCCATGCTGATGTACCTGGAGACATCTGACCATCACCCCTGGCTGGAGATGGGTATCAACTCTAATCATGGAGTCTCCTATGATGTGAAGATTTTTGGATTCCTTTGTGCTTGTTTTGTTTTGGTTCCTGATTTGGGTGAGTTTTGTTGTGCTAGCTCCTGTGCAGTGTCCTGCTCTGCAGTGTCTTCTGCCTCTTTATTTGATTTCAGAGATAGAGGCAGATACCTGTTTGTAGTGTTTATATGGTTTTTGGAGGTAATGTGTTGGAGAGCAGAGAGTGATGGGGCACCTGATTTGCTCCTCCTAACCACCTGCCAACCTCCTGGACCAACTACCCTCTGCGGTCGAGGTTTTTCTGTTGGATGCTGGGGAAATGGCGGGTGGTTCTTATAATATATTTCCTCTTCAATATGAAATTTGAGGCATGCAATCTCTGCCCATGCTGCCTGGAGCTGAGCCCTAAGATCTCCAAAGGCCCAGCATGTAGGACAATGTCCTAAATCCTGTAAGACTGTCCTGAAAATTGTTCCACAGTACCTGCAGTTAATGAAATCCATTCCAAATAAGTTGCTGGGTTTGTAACCTAGTCAGAGTAATTAGAAGGGAAAAAAAAGGAAAAAAAATGCAAGTAATGGTTTAATTGTGCTTTGTTTAACTTGTTATAACAAGTTAAATTACTAGTGCCCCTTTAAATGAGATCACCTTGTGGAGGCCCCACTGATCCGCCCCTTCCTGCTCTGCCACAGAAAATGTCACAACTGTGGTACCCTATAAAAGGAGTGTAGCGTGGGGGGCTGGGTCCTTCCCCTGCCTAAAAAGAAGAACCACGGATGAAAGAACAAGGAGGTAAGAGCAGAAACAATCAGTCAACAACAAATGCAGTAACCCTAAAAGCTTATCTTAATGTTAGATAAAACTGTAAAACCTGTAAAGCACCACCTGTAATAATTTCAGAGAAGATATACGCTGTAAGAAACACTTTGCTCCAGAGAAAAATAAAGCAGTAACAGAAGATATACCTTGCAAAAGACAATTTGAATCAGAAGATTACAGGAGTAATCTGTTAGCACACACCTGTAGGCACACCTTGTAATAATGCAGAAGAAGGTATACTAGCAACAACAATTTGAATCAGAGAAAAAATAAAGCAATGAAATGTTAGCAACAAACAGTAGCAATCCCTGTGAGTAAAAAATAAAAACACCACCACACAGTAAATCTGCTTAGCCAAACTAAGTCTTAATCCTTTTCCCTTGCTCTGGTAAGTTTCTCTACTCTGCCTTTCAAGCAGTCTTAGAAGGAAAGAGCTCAGGTGAAGCTAGGTGCCTTGGCCAGCAAACCAAGTCTTCTACCATTTGAGTCATTGAGTAATCTCAGAGTGACTTGTCTAGCCCTATTACATTAGTCCCAAAACCAAATAGATCCACTTGGTTTTGCATCACCGTCTGGAGAGTCAATGCAGTCTTCAAGTTTGATGCATATCCTATGCCTAGGGTGGATGAACCTCTGGACTGACTGGGTAAGGCCCAATACATTAGTACCCTAGACCTGACCAAGGAGTGTTCGCAAATCCCACTAACTTCTGATTCCCAGGAGAAAATTTCCTTTGTCACCCCATTTGGTCTGTATTAGTCTATCATGCTCCACCTTGGATAGCATGGTGCCCCAGCCACATTTCAGAGGCTGATGGATTGGATCCTCCATCCCCATGGGATATATGTGGCAGTATACCTGGATGATGTTGTCATGTTTAGCTCAGATTAGGATACTCACCTACGGGATGTGACTGCAGTACTGCTGTCTCCCAGGAAGGCAGGCTTCATGGTCAATACTGTGACGTGTGCCCTATGGTGACAGGAAGTAAAATGCCTGGTATACATTGTTAGAAATGGCCATGTATGCTCAGTCGTTGATAAGGTAAAAACTCTTGCTGACTTCCCTGTAATGATCACAAAAAAGCAAGTTAGGGCCTTCCTTGGCTTGGGGGGTATTATCGTCAGGTCATTCTGGAGTTTTTGACACTTACTGGTCCATTGACTGACCTGACTAAAAAGGCTGCTCCAAGTAAGGGTCAGTGGTCCTCAAAGTGTCAGAAGGCCTTCCAAATGATTAAAAATGTGTTGTGTAAACGTGACCTGTCAAATGAAGTCCTCATTTCAACCATTCATTTTGTACATGGATGCATCAGAATTAGCACTGGGGCTGTGTTGCCACAACAATTTGATGATGGTATTTACCCCCTATGGAATAGCTCTCATCTATCATCCACCCGGAGATGGGAAGCAATTCCTTAAGGAAGTGGTGGACTTCGTCGTTGATATGGCGTTTGAGTCACCCAGGCTGATGGTCCAGGGTGACTTCAATGCCTGGATCGACGATGAACTCTCGTAATTTGGACAACACTTCCTCCAGTTGATGAATTCACTGGGCCTGACACAGGTGGTTACCACTGCTACTCATAAATGTGGCCATTCCCTTGACCTGGTTTTCCTCCTGGGGATCGAGGCCTCAGATGTGGGGGTGGAACCAGTCAGATGGTCTGATCACTACACGGTGAGGTTTAATTTTGACATCCCCTCCTTGTAGGCCGACCCCTGTGGAGATGGTCAAGTTCTGACCTTTACAGAATATTACATCGGATGGCCTAGCAGCGGTCCTTGACCTATCAGAACTTCCTGTGGATTGCAAGGATCCGGAAGCCTTGGTCCTGGCATATAATATTGTCATCACCTCAGCTTTGGATACCATTGTGCGTGTGCGTCCTCTCTCCCTCCGCCCTCGGGCTCTATGGTTTGATGGAGCCTTGAGGGAGTTGCGGCGACTAGGTCGCAGGTTAGAATGTTGTTGGCGGAAATCCGGCCTACATGCCGACCACCTTAGACTGCTAGAACATTACCAGTTCTACCAGTCAGAAATTTACCATAAGAAGGCAGAGTTCCTGTCCTGGGAAAGTTCTGCTGCTCAGAATCGACCAGCTCAGCTCTTCAGAACTGTGGACAGGTTGTGTAACCCAACCTGTATGCAGATCCGAAGAACTTTTTCACAATTGCAGTGTGATGAGCTTGCTTGGTTCTTTGCTGATAAGGTGGCTGATATTAGGTCCGAGATTCTTGCGACACATTCTATGTGAGTTGTGGAGGATCAGGACTTGGTCACTGTCCCTCCGTTCTCCTGGAGTACCTTTTGACCGTCTGGAAGTCATAGATGTTATGCAGATTGTCCAGGGGGATGCGTCCTACATGCTGTAGTTTAGACCCGGGCCCGACATCCCTGATTATGGGTTGTGGTGATCTTATTGGCCCGGTTCTGGCACAGATAATTTGGTGCTCCCTTGACTCCGGTGTCTATCCCTGCTCCTTGAAAGAAGCAGTGGTGCCACTGTTGTTGAAGAAAGCTTCTTTGGACCCAAATTCTCTTGCTAACTATAGGCCTATCTCGAACCTTCCCTTTTTGGGGAAGGTGATCGAGAAAGTAGTGGCTGCACAACTGGAGAACCATTTGACCATCCATTATATCTATGAACCTCTCCAATCTGGTTTCCAGAAGAGGCATAGTACCGAGACTGCGCTGGTTCAGGTGCTCAGTGATCTCCTGATGGTGAAAGACCAGAGAAAAATGGTCCATTTTGGTACTTTTAGATCTGTCATCAGCTTTTGACACCGTTGACCATGGGGTTCTGCTTGAGTAGCTGAGATCTATCTGTGGACTCTCTGGGTTGGTCTACAGATGGTTTACATCATACCTCACTGGAAGAACTCAGAGGGTTGTGTCGGGTTTTTTTTTCCTTTGATCCAATCCTGCTGCCATGTGGGGTTCCTCAGGGCTCAGTATTGTCCCCCATGTTGTTTGCAGTGTATATGCTTCCCCTCAGAAACATTGTAAGATGGTATGGGCTGAGATTTCATTGCTATGCCGATGATACCCAGCTCTACCTGTCTTTTGCTCCCGTCCAGGAAGGAGCAGTCTTGGTATTTAATAATTGCATTGATGAAATCCAAAATTGGATGAAGTCCAGTTGTTTGAAGCTGAACCCTGGGAAGACGGAGGTGATGGTTCTGGATCCAGGCCCCCAGATAGGGGTCTGGGGGCAGGCTGCTCCCTAGGATTGCTCCTGGGAGACGCTGAGCTTCAGGCCTCTGAACAGGTGTGAGACCTGGGGGTGTTGTTAGACATGGGGCTGACACTTCGAGCACAGGTGTCGGCCATCGTAAAGTCATCTTTTTAGCACCTAAGAAACATCTCCAGGATCAAGCACCTTGTTCCGTCTGTAGATCTGCCTGTATTGATCCATGCCTTTGTGATCTCACACTTAGATTACTGCAACTTGCTTTACTTTGGGCTACTGGTGGTTGATATCCATCGCTTGCAGCTGGTGCAGAACTCAGCAGCCTGGTTGTTGATGGGGATTTCAAGATCTTCCCATATTACACCGGTGCTGCAGGAACTGCACTGGCTGCCAGTCCAGTGGCGGATCTCCTTCAAAGTCGGGTTACTGACATATAAAGCCCTACACGGACAGGGTCCTGACTACCTGAAAGAGGTCCTGACTCCTTATCACCCTGAGTGACCACTTCGGCCGGCTGATGAGGGATTGCTAGAGATTCTGAGGGTGATTTTAAAATCTGCGGGAGCCCGGGCATTTATGTTCATGGCCACAACCCTCTGGAATTCCCTACCCCATCAGATTAGGTAGTGCACGACCATGGGGGGATTCAAACAGGCTCTAAAAACATTCCTGTGAAATAAGGCATATAGTGGAGATGTTGGCTGACATGTTTGTATTTATTGAATGTGATGATGTTTTTATATGTTTTAATTGCTCTGATTGTTATGCACCTTGGTTTTGAAAGGCGCACTATAAATAAAGAATTATTATTATTATTATCCTTTATTTGTCCAGAAAATTGTTTCCGAGGGAACAACAATTTTCCACACTACAGAGAGTGTCTGCCAGCAAAGTGGACAGAGTAGCCCTGCACTATTTACTATTTGCTGGGAAGATACTTTACCTTGGTAACTGACCACACACCCCTCAAATGATTGCATGCCATTTGGAATACTAATTCTCAAGTCAACTGGTGGTATCTGGCTCTGCAGCCATTTTCATCCCAAGTGTGTCACAGCTGGTTCTCTGAGTAATAATGGTGACCTTTTCTTCCAAGAGGACAGCTCGCTGGTAGCTAGTGCCAAGTGGGAAGGTATGTGATGAAGGCCATACAACCTGCACCTGTGACCCCCTTTCCCCTACGATACTAGCAGCAGAACAGAGTGAACTAAGACCCAGCCCTGCTAATTTCTGGCCTGGCTCTTTAAGGCCACATGCACTGTCTGTATGCAAGCTTGAAAAGCCTCATGGGGGAAGGGCACAAATGAGTCTCATCTTGGAGGCATTAAAAGGAAACCTGACAGAGCAAGAAGGAGAATTTAGGGGTTTAAGAGAGAGAGAGAGAGCAGAGATGCTGTGAACAGGAGAGCTGAATTAAGCTAAAACATCTTCTGTTTTGTATTTTCTCTGCCAGTCAGCTGCTTTGAACCCTTGTTTGGTGCTGAAGTAAAGCAGCTTTTTGTTTCATAGAACTTTGGATTTTTTTCTGAGGGTTCCTCCCAAAGTCTTGACTCGATTCAACACAGTTATAGTGCATGATTTTCATTCTTCATGTTGAATAGTGTTGAGTCATTTGGGGCATAAACCATTAACCTCAGTATATCATTGGGCATTTCCATTCAGTGCTGGTCAAATTATCTTTAATTAGTCACCTTTGCAACCCATCAGGTTTAAAGGGCATTCTGAGTTGTTAGTCGACCATACAGTAGTGCAATATGTCACGAGCTGCTATCCATACAGTTATGCTATACAGACCTCCAACACAGGGAGAGAAGTTAGATAAGGTGTTTGGGGAAGCCATTATCAAGATGACAAGAAAGGAGGGTACTGCTAGTTTGAAACTTCAGTCTGCCAGATGTGGACTGGAGCCTTCCAACTGCAGCTTTGGCAAGGAGCAGGGCCATCGTTGACTCCTTACAAGGGGCTTTTCTCAGCCAGCTAGTCAAGGAACCCATGAGAGATGGGACAGTGTCAGACCGGGTGCTTACAAACAGGGATGGCATTGCAGACATCACAGGGAGCAGCCCCCTAGGAACCAGCAATCACTGTACAGTGTGGTTTAACATTAAGATGGGAACAGAGCAAACCACAGGAGGATGAGGGTCCTAGACTTTAGGAAGGCAGACCTTAAAGAAATGGGAGACTGCCTCAGAAACTGCCTCATAATGAGGAATTCCCAGTGTGGGGTAGAGGAACAGTGGAGGAAAAAAAGAGGGGTCATAATTAAGGCAACCAACCACAGTGTGAAGGAATTAGGAAGACAAGGAGTCATACCAAGTAAAACAGACGGAAGCAAGAAAGGCAGTGAGGTAAGCAAAGGTGCAGAGAGAGGAGAGGATAGCCAGAGGGGTAGCTATTGCAGATTAAGACTTTCTTCGGGTACATAAGTGAGAAGAGGAAAGTAGGGGAGAAATAGAGAGGATAAAGAGGATGGCAGGGGGAGACTGGGCAGAAGAGAATCAAGAAAAAGCAGACATCCTGAGCAAGTACTTCTGTTCAGCCTTCACGGGGGGGTGTGCACCACCAAGGAGCAGCAGGAACAAAGTAGGGGAGGGGGGCACAAGTCCATTTTCAGAGAAAAAGGTCCTGAAGGGACTTGCAGTTCTAAAAATGGATAAGACTGTGGGACTGGATGGGATACATCCAAGACTACTAAAAAACTCAGGGAGAAGCTAGTTATCCCACTGGCAGTCTTATTCAACAGCTCACTGGAACCACACATGGTTCTGGAGGGCTGGAGGAGAACAGACATGTTCCCTCCCCATAAGAGCCCAAGCAGGGAGGGAGCTAGTAACTATAGGCCAGTCAGTCACACATTCATGGTGGGGAAGTTAATGAAAACCCTGTTAAAGGAAAGGTAAGTAGAGTATCTTGAATCCATTGGGCTACAAGACCAAAGGTAGCATAGATTCATCGGGGTGGGGGGGGAGGACTCATGCCAGACATATTTGATTGATTTCTTCAATTGTGTGACCAGAGAAATAGGTCAGGAGAGGACAGTAGATATGGCTGATCTGAACTCTGGTATGGCTTTCAACACTGTGCAATACAGGAGACTGATAAGGAAATTGAGCAGCCTAAGGATGGGATCCAAACTGGTAAACTGGGTAAGGAACTGGTTAATGGATAGGCAACAGAGGGGGATGGTTACCGGAACTCACTCTAATGAGGGGAGAATGACCAGGCTGCTGCAACTCTCAGTACTGGGACTGTATACTCTTCAGTGTCTTCAAAAGTGACTTTGCAGAAGAATGGAAAGGGGAGGTATCCTTTTCGCAGACGACGCCAAAATCCATAATAGAGCGGATATGCAGGAGGGGACCTTGGGAAAATCAAGGAGTGGTCAAGAGCACTGTAGTTGGGATTCAATGACAAAAAGTGCAAAACCATGCACCTAAGGCATAGGAACCAAGTAGCTGAGTATAGGATGGGTGAAGTATCGACAGTCTCTAAGCAGAAAAGGGACCTTGGGATTATCATATCTGATGACCTCAAAGTGGCAGGGCAGTGTTACAAGGCAGTGGGTAGTGCTAGTGGTAGGCTGGGATGCATAAGTAGAGGTATCTCCAACAGGAAGAGGGAGGTTGTGTTGCCACTGTATCACTTGCTGGTGAGATCCCACCTAGAGTATTGTGTCCAGTTCTGAAAGCTGCACCTCAGAAAGGACATAGACAGGGTGGAGGCATATAGTACAGGAATATTAGTAAATAGGCAGGGAAGAGGGAGAGCCATTGGAGACTAGTTCGGGTCTGTGGAGACAGCCTAGGTAGGGGGCATCTGGGCCAACTGGGTGAGCCAAGCAGTCCTTTTCTGCTGACAAATTCTATGTTTCTATGTAACATTAAAAGGCAGTGTGGTATTCTGAGGTTTTGTGGTTTAGTACTTACAGTACCAACTTAGGAACCAGCAGATCCAGTTTCAACCCTCAGCTGAGCCAAACTGCCAAGTGGTCGAGTCCACCCAGCTGCTAAACAGTAGAAGCAGGACCCCGCTGAAAATGGGATATTTTATCTCAGCTGGGCTATCCTGGGTAAATAAACTGTAAAAATAAACGTGCAAGTAAACCAGGGAATTAAAAAATATTGAGAGACACAAGATAACCATAAGCAAAAACTTTTATTACACTCATAACAAATATATACTTTAATCCCTAATCTACTGGGCTGCCTGTGGAATATTTCATTAAGAAATTTGCAATTTTGGCAATTCCTCCAAATGGTGTGCTTTTATTTATTTCTTGTTTACATTTATGTACACTGTGACTGCTCTATTTACAGTATGTGAGCAGTCGTTTTTGATAATTGTCCTAAGGACAATTTATGGCATGAGAGTTGGCACATAATATTGACAAAACATTTTTGAAAGTAATAAAACAGAAGTCATGAGTCCTAGTCAGCAAACCTTCATAAATTTGTATCTAATTCCCCACCCTCCATTCTGCAGCTGAGATAATTGGAGAATACTGCAGATTCGTTTTTTTTAAATACCAGTTTGCCATTTTTGAGAGTCTGTTTCCAGTCATGTTAAACAGCATAATACTGTAGTACTAAAACTCAAGGCGAAGCCGAAGGAATGATTAGCATGTCCACAGCGTAGCGTGCTAAGCAGCGTCATACTGTACATACCACTAAAAGTCAAGACAAATCTACAGCAAAGAATAGCATGGTTTTACTTCTCAAGTTCAGTAAAGCGGCAAGGAAATTTGCTTAACAGCCTGCCTTTGAAATACATTTTTTCTTTACCTATTTTTAAATGGCATTATTTTTCTTTTCAGGAACCATTAACAATAATGCCCCCGGCTGAATTTAAATGTCATCTTTTAATGAGTTTTGACTTGCCTTAGAAATAACAGATTACTACTAAACTGAAATAGTAGATAACCCCCTCTGGAATTCTGCTCATCATCTTGGAATGGTACTAGCTGTTGATGAATCGGGTACCAGATTGTTTAAATGTCGCAAAGTCCTGTGCCTGAGGTACTAAACTCAAGAATGCCAAGGTTTGATGGCCAGAAGGACCCAGGTTCACATGGGTGCCCTGCCCTGGGACTGTTGGTAGCTAGGTGTGTCATGGAAGGAAGGTGTTTGACTCTCTGGGTAAGTGTAGGCTTAAAAAAAGAAGTGTTACAATCATAAGGAGGCTGAATTCATAGAAGATTGCTGCCAACATATATAAACTCTGAAAAGTATGCCTCATAGCCTTCAGCTTAATATTCCATGCCAACTTTCCATTACCTTTACCCAGCTCCATTTGCCCAGCAGTGTCTGAAGTGGGTTACTATTAAAGAGTCATGTCATACTTGGAGGCACAAAATCAATTTACTAAGCCTGAGCATTTCTGGGGATGATTGCATATTGGTTTGTTTCAAATGTGCCATGATCATTTCCATTGTCATATTTTGGTATTATTTAGGAATACAGGAACATAGTGTATAGTAAAGCACTGTTCTGTATAGAATTCCATCCGTCTGAAAATGCTGTGGTACCACAGTTCAAAGGTCATGGAATGTAATTGTACCCTTTTGTAGTACAACAGCATTCTGAAACCTCAAGAGACTACACAAATCAGTTTCATTCTGAAAGCAAAAGAACCACAGTGTGCACATTTCACATAATGCAATACATGATAAAAAGTACAGGCTGAGCAACTTTATGCGCAATCTGTGTGTTCTGCCACGTTGAGGTTCTGATTCCCACAGACCTCTTGAGGTCAGAAAGAATCAGAACCCCTCTGTGGCAGAAAACTCTGGTTGTACATAGTTGCCCATCCAGTATTCTCTATATAATATATGGTAGAACATTGTTATAAGGCAAGACCCATATTTTATAACGTTGCTATACTATCAATGTGATGTCACTATGCTGTTAACCCATCGATGGTACGTCACATCGATGTTATAACAAATTATAAAATTGCAAGAAAAAATCTAGAAATCTAATTGGCCAAGACAGATCAGCTGACCGTACATTAATTCTCTGTATAAGCACAGTCATCCTGGTCATAAACCACATTACACAATGAGCAGATCAGTCCTCCTACAACCAGAACTATCTTCCATCAGTCTCCCTACAACCAGAAACGATCTTCCACCCCAAACATGGCCGCTACCTTTACACTGTAGAAACCTTCAACTGGCCCTAAAATTAAAATGATATTAAATATAAAATAAACTAATTAAATGTTGTTTACCAGATCGTCACACTCTCCTTACACACATAAACAAATTAAAAACATTAAGTATTGTTTATAGTTTTCATTACAACTGTTTATTTGCTAACAGTGAAAAATCCCCACTTCTGTCTTTACCTGCTCATCAGGGAAATCTCTTCTGCTTTCCCTGACAAGTGATATAATTGAGTCTCTGGCTCTAAAACAGGTCTTTGTTGTCTGTGTGTACAGTATGTAAGTAGAGGAACATTCTGCTAGTAGAACTGAGCAGAATTTTGAATCCCTGTATTCCATGGTAAACATTCCATGATAAACATTCCATTTCATGAATGTGGGGAAACAGAAGGAAAAAAAAACAGAAAGAAGAAAGTAAATAGAGAATAATGGATGGGGAAGGGTTTGATATGAGAATTTAATGCACACCTGAGTTGTGGGATGCTACATAAACCCCGAGGGCGAAGCCCAAGGGGTTTATCAAAGTATCCCACAATGAGGTGTGCATTAAATTCTCATGTGAAACACCCTCCCCATCTTTTATTTTTTATAATAACAGGCCAGCAATTTTTCTCCAGCAGTTTGTGAGACTGTTTGACCCCGCCCACATACAGAATGTTGGCCAATGAGGCAGCAGCATAGTTTGACTGGCATGGCTCATGAATGTCATAACAACCAGCTGGTTGTTATGGAAAATATCAGCCTGGTCAGTACATTGAGAGAAATTGCTGACCAGTTATTATGTAAGCAATAATACCCAACAGGGTGGGCGGTATAGTGCTATACCGGACCGCCCAGGGGCATATAGCCCCTGGAAGGTCTGGTATAGCACAATACCACCCACACTGGAGGGTATTATTGCGCTTAGAAAATGGGCACTGTAAAAAAAAATAAGTTTAATAAAAAAATGTTAATGAACAATAGGATAAAGTTAGTTTTGTAATAAAATAGTTCCCCCGCCTGCATTAAAATGATGCTTCCAAGACACTACTGTGTTTGAGTTTTTTTTCTTCTTAGTTTTCTTGGTTTTCAAAGTGGCATACTGAATACACTTCTGAGGTAATCTGACATTTTTTTATGTCTGTTGTGTGCTCTGCATGTAGTTTTACTGTTTTATGGTGGTTTTAATTATTTTGAGAACTTTATATGTGAGCCTATGCGCAACATCCCTGCTCGTGCTCCGCTCAGACCTGCCTTTGGTTTCTGCAGGTAGGGAATGAATGATTGAGCTTTTTTATTTATCTTTACAAACAATTTGCTTGTTTTAACTGCTGCAGGGGCTAATTCTATCGTGCACTGGATAAAAATGCTTTTATTTACTCATTTTTGATGGTTTGCTGCGGTCTACAAGTGGGCTTCTGTGGTACTGTGGTGCTTGGGAGATCACCGGTATTTTCTGCTACTACCATGCCGCAAATGAGGTTCCATCTGCAGTAGGGAGATTTGAGAAAATACCGATGATCTCATGGTCAGTCTGCTGCGGCAAGCTGCTTGCGAGGGAAATTTTACCAGTGGCTCTTCCATGCACCGGAATGTATGTTTGGATTGTTTCTTCTGAACTGGCACGTTGTTTGGACTTTTAAGCTGCTTTTTTTAAACGTGGGAGCCAACGGCCTAAACGCTGACTGTTGAGGTGGTTTGCCGAGCAGGGCAAAATGGTGGCCACATTTGCTTAACATTCGGGTGTACACCGAATTGCTTTGATATGGGGCACCCCGAATAGGCTCTTGTTTTTATGCGGGCTGTATCGGAAAATAAATGAATCTCTACTGGCATGCTTTGACCAATGAGATTCGTTTATTTTCCAATGTCATTTTTTAAGCAATAATACTATATAAACAAAGAGAAAAGCTGGTAAATGACTCACCCTGCTGTTTCTCTTTTAGGACAGAGTAAGCAGTTCATGATGCTGTCAGTGAGTGTGGCAGTCCTGAACCACGCTCATGCTTGCATCACTGGGGAACTGAGAAGTCTCTGTTATGGCTTCCTTTTAGTTTTGTCTACAGTGAGAAGAATTAAATAAAATAAGAGGGCTATGTGTCATTCTTAGAATGAGAAAAACAGCGATTGAGAATCGTGGCTGGCAGGGGAATATGAAGCTTAAGTGGGCAGGGAGGCACACACTGTATAACACTACTTTAATCTAGCACCAATAGGCGGAAGGACTATTTTATCTTAAAAGCACAGATTCACTTACATTTTTACTTATTTAAAAATGTGTTTAAAAATAAAAAAACTGCTTCTAAAAATAAAGGGACATTTTATAAGAGCAATAAGACACTCCGGGGTTGTGCATTACAATGTGATAACCGCACTCCTAGGGACGCCCGGCACTCAGCCTTCGGCCTCATGCCTAACTACGCCCCTAAGAGTGCGGTTATCACACCGTAATGCACACCCCATCATGTCTTATTGCTTACATAGAATGCCCTTGCAGTCATGTAACCAAGAGAGCCATCTGATCGTTCTTGTTTTTGTCCCTTTGTTAATTTCGGTAGAAAAAAAGAGCAATCAGCAATGGCTTCCCCTATATACCTCGATAACTGTTTATTCCAGCAGGGCATCACATTTAATGTGCATAACTACAGTATTTATCCCGCAGAAAAAGAAGCGTGTAGCAGTAATGCATGAACAGTCGGAGTCTAATGAATAGGAGGTATGTTTTTCAACCCCCAAAGTTCCCTCAAATCATGTAGTAACTTGCCCCTTTTCTTTCTCCTGTTTATGCTAGTCATGGTGCCTGTAATCATGTAGAAAATCTGTTTTTTGTTTGTCCCCTTAGTTTCTAAATGTGCTATCTCATGTTTGAGCCTGTCCAAATCTGATGAGCAGCACAGGTTTTCAACATTTTCACCCAAACAGCCCTAACCTAAAGAGAGTTTCTGGCAACTGTGATTGGTCTAGAAATTCATGTGACCTATGCCAATGACTACTCTGTTTCTGTGGTCACAGTCAAACTGATTTTGTAGTTACAGTTAATAGTTATAGGATCCGTAGAGCAGTTTTCCTGTAGTACACTAATAAATAAGTCGTTTTCCCTGCAAAGTGACTCAGGCTCTACTCCTTCCATAAGGTAAGCCAGTTGTGACTGTTTGACATCGTGTGTTAATATGGCACAGTGTATCGGGATGCAGACTATTTTCTATTTTAACAGACAAGCCACGATTGCAGTGGTAACCATATACTATAAAAGACAATGTATGGTCACCGATGAACAACCACGCTGTGCTTGCTTCTTGTGGTTCCCATGGCAACTTAGGAAAACCTCTCGAGCTGCGCTCTCGAGGTTTAACTAAGTTGCCATGGGAACCACTCAAAGCAAGCATGGCGTGGTTGTTCATCGTTGACGATACATTATCCTCTATATAATAGCCTAGGATTCAAGATACAGAAAAAAAAACAAGGGATCCATCTAGTCTATTCATCTGCCAAATTGGTAGATGTGCCCATCGTATGAATTGTTATATACATAATGCACTTGGGTGCAAAATAATGTTCTACTTTCATTATTTTCCAGACAATGAGAAGAAGAAAAACTTACCTGCAGGGCCAGATTAAGGTTACCAGGGGCACATGGCCCAGGAAAAGCCCAACCTCACCCACATCAGGCCATGCCCCTTAGCCTGGGCCACATTTCTTAGCCTAAAGTCATCAGTTACATCCTGTTTATACCACCAGTAAACTGAGATCTTTATATGATTGCATGCATACTTCATTTTTGATTGTGAAGAAATCTGTCAGTTTCAGAACCTTTGCAAGTATGCCTCTCTTCTACAGTGTTTGTTAATCCCTAGCATATCTGTGTGTCTGGGACCCACTGAGATACTTGCATGCTACTACTGACTCCATGAGCCCGAGTCACAAAGGTCCTGAGAATGCTGTTAGCCCCAGCTACTCCGAACATATGGTGCACTGGGCTTGCAGCATTCCCTGGCCAGCGATTGGGATTCTTGATCCCATGCGCCGATCACAGCAAGTTAGGCCAGCCTTTTTTGGTTTAGCTTTCGGCTATCTCAGGTACCCGTTTTACAAGGCCAACACCAAATATTTGGCATAAGCTGCTGAAAATTTGGAAAAGTGTTGCAGATGCTCTCGATCTTCTTGAACCGGGTGCAGTTTGTAGCAAAGTGTTTGGTGCAACTGCACCAACATATGGGTTTTACACAGGGCTTGTGTTCCTCAGGGTAGGTGTGTCAGATATGTCCGAACCAGATGCACAGTCACTGCCATGTGAGGCACAGCCCATGCAGCAGAATGGCGTGATGGCACATTGTAGACAGACACAAGCTGGACAACACAGGAAAGCATGTCTGCAGTGGAACACCACATGGCTGACTAAGTGACTAAACTATGGACAGGAGGTCAGGCAACTGGGCCACACCACAATCACAGAACAAAAAGCATGGTGATGGACTGGACGTATATGCTGCACACACCATGACCCAAGGGTGGTGAAGAATAAGCAGTGTCCGTACACCAAGAGGGGGGTGGGGGAAGGAATGCCACATGTAGGCCATAAGACCCAGAGGGGTGGCACTGTGGACACCAGACAACTATGTATTGAAAGGGTGTATGTCATCCATGGTGGGACAACCAACAATGCAGCAGCACACTATACCGCACCACACCTGTCAGTACTGCATGGGTGTGTCAGACCGATGGATATAACACACTACAAGTCACTGCATCCTTTGATGTCATATACAAAGGTGAATGCTGCAATGGCAGATGTAGGCACTATCCACTGCTGTATGTAACCCCCACAGAAACATCAGTGGACGACGGGGAAGCTGGATCACCTGCCAGGGATGATGATGACAGCAGTGAGGATAGTGAAGAGGAGGATGAGGAGGCCAACAGTGGGGAACACAACACACCAGGCAAAGGATCCACACAGGTGGAGGATGTGCATGACATGCCCAGAGTTGATAGCAGAGAAGCCCAGCCAGCCAGTGTCAGCAGTGTTGGCAGCTGAAGTCACAGCAGAGGATGATGACCTGGGAAGTGTTGGGAGCATACCAGACAACATAGCCCAGGAACTCAGCCCAATCAGCATGTCAAGCCTGGTGGCTAGACTGAATAAGGCTGTGTGAATGCTACAGGAGGAGCAAAGATCATTCACAGACTATGGCACATTTTGCCAGTCAGTAGTGGGCAGGCAGGAGGAACAAACAGAGATGCTGGGTTGCATATGACTACCTAGAGGAACACCACAAAAATCTTGATGAACACCAGTCAGATATCACCATTGCTATTCAGGAGGGCACACAGGAGACCTATGTGGTGATGAACACCATTGTGGGTTCCATGTGATAGCAGCGACCGCGGAACAGCGATCACTGTATGGGCGAGTCTCATCAAAATTAATTTGGGATGTAGACTCGCGGCCCTAAAGGGCACTGGACACTTGCATTTCTCATTTTATGTGGATGGCTGAGCCCTTGCACACCCCCGCGAAGGACTTCGCCTCTTGCACCTACCTACTAAAGGATTCTTAACTCCAGGGGGTGCATGTCGGGGGTGTGTGCAAAAAGACAAAAACAAAACATTTCATGGACCTGCGCACAAAAATGAGTGCGTGTCCAGAACCGAACCTGGCACCCTCTCAACCCTAGCCTGCCACCAACCCACCATGCCACATGGCCAGCTCGGCAGCCCACCACCACACTGTACCACACAATCTCTCCCTCCCCTTTCTTCCCGTTGCATGGCGTGGTCCCTCCCCACCCCCACCGCGTGCATGTATACATAGTGACAGGATGTCACTATAGTCGCCAACCCCCTATCCTGTCGCTCTCCCTGCCAGTCGCCCTGTGTAAAAGCATTGTGATTGAGTTGCCCTTTTTGAAAGCACTCAGTCGTGGTCACTGAATACATGGGATACCATCACTATAGTCACCGACCCCCTATCCTGTCGCCCTCCCTGCCGGTAGCCCTGTGAAAAAGCGTTGTGATTGAGTCGCTCTTTTTGAAAACACTCAATTGCGGTCACTGAATACACAGGATACCATCGCTGATAGTCACCGACCCCCTATCCTGTTGCCTCCTGCTGGTAGCCCAGTGTAAAGCACCGTGACTGGAGTCGCCTTTGAAAACACTCAATCCAGTCACTAACACATGGGATACCCCGTTGTGGAAGCCCTGCATGCCACACAGGCATGCGTCCAGGGCCACATGCAGGCAAGAGAGCACCTCACAGTGGCTGTGGAAAGATCTGTGGAGCAGCAGCAGAGGCAGATAGATGTAATGGCAACAGTGTTGCAAAACATTGCTGCAATCCTGCACGAGAGATCACCATGTCCAGTGCTGTTGCATGGGGATGTGACACAACCACAGGCCACCAAGCAGCACCCAACTGTTGTGCCAGTACAGCATCACCACAATGCTGCACCACAACATGTCACCGCAGCAGACGGGCCCACGCAAACACCTGTGACATCCCCACCATGCAGTGTCGGACAGGCAAAAGATAGGCATAACAATGTTCCCAGCACCATCGAGAATGTCCAGAGAAGCAGCTGACGAGCAGGCAACACCTGCCCCACATCCACCTCTACAAGCAATAAGTGACAGACCAGGGTCAAAGTGCAGATGGAATGGAACCTCACACGTGGAAGCCAGCACTGTGGTGCCAGCGTGGGGCCTGATGCTTGACCCAATCCCAGGTTATGCAGGACACAATGCAGCCACAGGTGAACCAAGACCAGCAACCACCCCCAGAGAAACATGGCCGGAAGTCATGCAACACAAGCATGCTGGACACCACCACCACATGCACTGCAACCGTGACCAAGGGCGGGGGGGAAACAAGCCACAGAGGCAATAAAAGACACCAACTGAAGGATGTGGCACCCCAGCAATGTACAGGATGGACAACTACCTGTTACCCACACCACTATACCACAGGCAGCACATGCCTCCACTGCTGCAGCACCATATGCCTGTGTAGGACACACAGTACCCTGTATGTACGGTCCAGGCAATACAATGGTACATGGGTATGTGACATAACCACCAGCCACCATTCACCCTCACAGTGGTCTGCCCCCAGTACAGCTGTTGGTACCACAATGGAATAGACTGGAGAAGGGTCACAGTGTTAATACCCCTTGGTACATGTCTGTCTTGTATGTGTCCCCCCTTCCTATCCCATGCCCCAGTGGGAACATGTCCAATGATAATGAATGGCCCTGGTATGATAGCACCTGGAGGCCCTTGCCACAGCATTGCCATCCCACCCTGGATATTCACCAGGCTGCCCCCCCCCCCATGACGTGTGTTCACACAACTGGCCACGGTACCCCAGATGTGCCTGTAATGGGGAGCACAATAGTGGCTGTAGCAACACACTGCCTCTGCTGATTCCCCCCTCCTTTCCACCATAGCCGGCGTCATGCCCTGTGGGATGCACAATGGCACTTGCTGGTTTGTGCAACGTTTCTGCATCCGATGACCCCAAGGTCAGTCCCTCAGCATAGGCATGTAGCTGTCACCCTGCAGGACGGTAGGCTGTTCTGGAGTACCCACAAAAAGATGCAGCATATTGCACCTGTAGCATTGTGCAGATGCCATAACATGTGCTAGCATGAGTCTGGCCAATGTGAATGCCCAAACCCCCAACCCAAATCATACACTACCCCCTACCATGCTGCCATCCACAACAAAAGCATGTGTGCCCTGTGAACCCATACCGACGGCCCTTGGCCATGCATTAGACAGGACCAGACATACCAAAGATCCATGTGGCATGGCAGTAGTGGCATGTCAGTCACCCAGAACATTCCCATTGATTAACACTCTCCATGTCTGTCCTGTAGCCAGCCAAGGGTCCTCTGACCATGTTACTGTCTGCACTGTAAATGAGTGGACACAGTGGCTGAATGCATGGAGCAAAGGCTGCACACTATTGTGGCCTCCCATTCCCCCCATGGCATGTCAAGCCATGTAGCAGTCACCCACAGTGCCACACACAGTGGACAGCAACATTGATGAACATGCCATGCAATGCTGCAGGCTGCCAGGATGCAGCTGGCTGGGGGCATGATGCCACAGGACATGGTCACAAGCAGACAACACTACATGCACAATAGTCCCATGTGGCAGCCACAATGGATATGCTGCTGGTAGCACACATCAGAAAGGTACACCCAACACATGTTCTGCAAAACACAAATTAACTTATCTTGTTCTGATGGGGGACAGGGGTGTATACAGACATGAGTTAGGATAGTTAAAAGCAAACATTAACATGCGGCATGCACAGTGATAAACAACAACCATACACAATGGAACAGCATGTAAAGTCTGGGTGGATACGACATAGCAGAACAGTCTTGAACAGCATTCAAACAACATGCACAAATATACAGACCCTGGTGTTACTACGTAACCCCTTGGGACATGCAGTGAAGACATAACACTACGGGAAGTGTCATATCTTCCAACAATGGTTGAGGCAGAGTAACTGTACAGAACAGTAGTACATGAAACTATGTACATATGGCAGTGTCAAGGATGGAACATGTCAGCCATGTGTGTGTGGCCTACATGTCACGGAGGTCCTGCACTGAATCCAGGAATGCCTGCAGGGACACCTGCATCTGTGCAAAGTCCATCTGGAATGCCCTGCCCAGCCTTACCAGGCCTTGCAGCTGGTCTCAGGATGGCATGCGAGGATGTGCAGCCTGGCCATGCACATTTGCATGTGTTAGGGCATCATGGCCCACAGCCATGGAGTCCTGCTCTGTGTGCACACCTGCCACTGATGTTAGTACATGCGGACTGGCAGAACCTGATGGCACTGTGGCCACATTCTCTATATCATATCCCCCCCAAGCTGCCCAATCCCATCCCCATGTACCCCAGCTGCACCACTGTAGCCCACATCAGTGCCCATGAAGATGTCCCACTCAGGCTGCCCAAACCCAACTCCATATCCAGCAGCTGCAGCACTGTCTTCCACACCAGTGTCCGAGAAGATGCCCCCCTCAGGCTACTCAGTCCCAACCCCATGTCCAGCTGCTGCAGCACTGTCGCCCACACCAGTGTCCAAGAAGATGTCCACCTTGGGCTGCCCAGTCCCAACCCCATATCCAGCTGCTGTAGCACTGTCACCCACACCAGTGTCGGAGAAGATGTCCCCCTCAGGCTGCCCAGTCTCAACCACATATCCAGCAGCTACAGCACTGTCTGCCACACCAGTGACCAGGAAGATGTCCCCCTCAAGCTGCCCAGTCCCATTCCTGTGTCCATCAGCTGTGGCACTGTTGGCCACACCAGTGTCCAAGAAGATGTCCCCCTCAAGCTGCCCCATCCCAACTCCAGATCCAGCTGCTGCAGCACTGTCACCTACACCAGTGTCTGAGAAGATGTTCCCCTCAGGCTGCCCAGTCCCAACCCCATATCCAGCTGCTGCAGCACTGTCTGCCACACCAGTGTCTGAGAAGATGTCCCCCTCAAGCTGCCCAGTCCCAACCCCATATCCAGATGTTGCAGCACTGTCTCCCACCCAGTGTCCAAGATCCAGCAGCAGCAGCACTGTCACCTACACCAGTGTCTGAGAAGATGTCCCCCTCAGGCTGCCCAGTCCCAACCCCATATCCAGCTGCTGCAGCACTGTCTGCCACACCAGTGTCTGAGAAGATGTCCCCCTCAGGCTGCCCAGTCCAAACCCCATATCCAGCAGCAGCAGCACTGTCATCCACGCAGTGCCCAAAAGGATGTCTCTCTCAAACTGCCCAGTCACAACCTCATATCCAGCAGCTGCAGCACTGTCTGCCACACCAGTGTCAGAGAAGATGTCCCCCTCAAGCTCCCCCATCCCAATCCCATATCCAGCTGCTGCAACACTGTCATCTACACCAGTGTCAGAGAGGATGTCCCCTTCAGGCTGCCCAGTCCCATCCCCATGTCCATCAGCTGCAACACTATTGCCAACACTAGTGTCCACCATGTCGTCCTCAATCTGCTGGCCGTTGTCCATCACTGGTGTGGCACAGGCACCCTTCTGTTCTGCCACCTGCCAGCCATTGTCCTTCTCTACAGTCTGCCTTGACATTCCACTTCCTGCTCCTCCCCTTCATCTTCGGTGAGTGGAAGCCATGGGACATGGAGATGCGTGCGGCACATCTGCTTCTCATATGCTTGGGCATCCTTCCTCTTCTGTTGCCACATGGCATGGATCATGACCCTGGCCTGGGGACTATCAGTATGGGTCATCGCCCCTCCTCAACAGTGACGACCTGTATGGACACATGTATGCACATGTGATCATCCCACCATGGTCATGGCTACACACACTTATGCAGTGTCCTATCACAAGTTTATCTGTGCACAGTAATAGGTGCTGACAGGATGAAACATTCTGCAGTGCTTTGTTAGTCCTAACATATACAACCCAAATATGACAGTATCCTGTGTGCACGTGCGGTTTGCCCCAGCGCCCCAACAACATCAGTGACATTAGGCAACATTGGTACAGTCCCTCCAGGACATCCTTGTGTCTCCCCCTGTGTATCTCCCATCCCCACTGCCCCCCCAACTGTTCCCCCACTGTAGGAACAAGTGCCACTATCCACATCTCATGTCCCCATCCTTTGGCACCATGGGTGGGGGCCATAGACACATGTGCCTGGTGCATGCACGTCCATGTGCAGGGGAGTCATCCATAGGCCTGTACTCATGGTTATGCCAGTCCTGTACCCTGCATGTACCTGCACTGTGATATGCCATGTGCCACAGACAGATGGCTGTGTCCCACCAACAGCAGTACGGCATATATGGACGCGTTGGTGGCTGCAGTGGCACACACGGGTCTGTGCTGATCATGTCTGCACAAGGCCCAGTGCCCATGTCCATGGACAGCCACATATGAGTATATGTCCATGGGTACACCTGAGGCACAGTGGCCATGGTGTGGTCCGTATGCCATGCATCACCGGTTTGCTGCTGGACATTGCACACACACGTCACCACCCATGTACATGGCACATGATGCCCTGTGTTCAGGTCCTGCAACAGACAATGTTATGCATCCTGTATGACATGGATTTCCCCATGCTGATGAGTGTCTTTATGTCATGTTTCCCACCATGGTAGTATATTGCACACAGGTACACTCCACGACAATCCTCAGCATATGCACACAGATGGCTTAGTTGTACACGGTCACCATTATGGACGGACCCAACATATAGTCACATGTCATGACAATCCAATAACACAGCATGGTGTTACATTGTCTGTGGTGTTAGGCCTGTGATAGTGGTGGTACAACACATATTACCCATGCATGGCATGCCATGGGGGTGATGTACATCTGTGTGCTACCTTGTGCAGGCCCCTGTGACATATGTTGCACATTAATTCCTGTTTGTTAATGTCCCCTACACTCCAGATGGGCAGGTTGGGTACTGTCAGCATGGGAACACCCATGTACCTTGCAGACCAGGGCACCAGCATGTATATCCATACTGCCTGCCATGGTGGCACAGGTCCCTGCCTTTTGCCATGTACACCACTGTAGTTCACATCTGAGCTGGAACTTATCCTGCACAGTGTGTCTTGCTGGCACCACCTGTGTTGCTGCATCCGATGCCTGTTCACCTCCATGCCTGGCAGCCATGGCCTGTCTTCAAGTTTATTCAAGTTTCAAGTTTATTGCAGGAAGACTCCATTGAGCAAGCTCATTCACAAGGAGGTCCTGATGGTTATATACATACAGTGACACATTATATAGTACAGCACCTTGGTAACCAAATATACAAAGTGCACTTAAGGCTCAAATCAAATATAACATAGCAAGGTACAGCGTTGAAGATATATTTACGATTAAAGTGACATTTTGGGAAAAAAATGTATAGCTAATACAGCTAAGGTTTAACACTTTATCACTGAATGATGCAATAGATAAACATGATGTGATAAACACCTGAGAGGAAGGATAGGATAATTAGGGTGAACAGGGTTGGGGGGAAGGGGTAGGTTAGCAGAGGATAATATATAAGTAGAAGGCCTAAGATAGCAAAGGGAATAGCAGAGGGTAATATGAAGATAGAGGACCTAAGGAAGAAAGGGGTATAGAAACAGAAAACAAAAGAAAATAAAGGATCCTATGGATTAGTTAGCCAGGGAAGACATCTTGCAGGTTTGAAGGTTTAAGATCTCAGTACGGCAAGGGCCAAAAGAGACAATAGACGAGAAGCACACATAAGGATGGGGAGGGGCTTAGTGGCAGTTACAAGTATCTTTTATTTTCAATGCAGCTAGCATTCTGAAGAAGTTAACCGAGACAATGTTAGTTAGTTTTAGTATAGATTGGAGTTGGTTCCATAAAGATGGAAGGGCATACGAGATAGCATGTTTGCCAAAGGAGGTACGAGTCCTAGGTACATTGAGTGTGATAAAGTCAGTTTTCCAGAGGGAATATGCACTGTGGGAAATGCAGATTAAAGATGTTAGACAGCATGGTAATTTCTACAAAAGCAACTTAAGGGTCCAAAGACCAGCGTTGAACAGGCGTCTAGTGGTGAGAGATGTCCAACCAACAGCTGCATATAAATCACAATGATGAGTACGGTAGGAGGAGTTGGTAATGAATCATAACGATCAGTGATAAAGGACGTCCAACTTGCTTAGGCTTGAAGTTGCAGCTGTAGTGTAAATTAGGTTGCCGTAGTCGAGTAGGGGAAGGAATGTGGCCTGGACGAGCCTGACACGTGTCTCAAGGGGGAACAAAGACCTATTTCTAAAAAAGAATCGTAATCTTGCTTTGAGCCTCCTGGATAGTTCATCAATATAATCATTAAAAGAGAGCTTATTATCTAGCAAAATACCCAAGTATTTGAATTTAGGAACGACTTCCAAAGATTCACCTAGTGTTGTAACAATAAAATCATTTGGTAGGACAGGGGATGGACCAGAGGAGGTACTATGAGAGAAAATCATTGCTTTCGTTTTCTTAGCATTAAGGAGAAGCTTGACTTTTATTAAATTGTTTTCGAGCTGAGCGAGGTCAGCTTGTAATACTTCCCTGACCTCCATTGATCCAGAGGTATACAGAACAGTATCGTCTGCAAAGAAGTGCAAGCTGGAGTTAGCTATATAGCAGTCAAGATTTTTTATGTACAGAGAGAACAGGATCGGGCCTAGTATGGAGCCTTGGGGGACTCCTCTGACTACCGGCAGGGAGGCAGAGAATAGGCCATCCATTTTGACTTTCTGTGTTCTCGCTGATAGGTAACTAGTGAACCACTGAGTGGTGGACGGAGTAGCACCTAGGTTGGACAGGCAAGAGACTAAAAGGTTGTGAACAACAGTGTGAAATGCTTTGCTAAGGTCCATCTTAGCATCAATGGCGGAGATCCAGTCATTTGTAACTTTCGCCAAAGCTGTGATAGTGCCGTGATTTGCCTGGAAACCAGATTGAGCTGGATTAAGGAGTGAAAAGGTTTTGATGTGAAGTTTTAGTTGGTTATAGACCAATTTTTCGAGGACTTTAGAGAGGATGGGTAAGATGGAGATGGGCCTGTAGTTGTTCAGGTCGCACAGATCTCCTGATTTAAATAGGGGAAGGATGTGGGCAGATTTCCAACAGGTCAGAACTAAAGCAGATGAGATAGAGAGGTTGAAGATATGGAGGATGGGGCTGTGAGGTGGGCATAGCCTAGTCTTAGAAAGAAGGGTTCAAGACCATCATCCCCTGCACTCTTCCTGGTATCAAGTTTAAGAAGTGCATCTTCTACTTCTTTAAAGTTAAACAAGCACAATTGAAAGGGGCAGGATGGGGTGCAGGTAGATGGGGAGGAGCTAGGCTGGATCTTAGAAAAGATAGCATAGGGTGAGGAGTCGAACGCTAGACCGACTGTAGCAAAATGGTTGTTGAGTTCTTCGAAAATTTGAGAATTACTTTCCACAATCATGCCATTTGCACGTATCTTGGTAGGAGCAGAGGGGGCAGTGGCCACCCTTCAATAAATTTGAGTGTTCTCCAAATTTTGAGGGAGTCCCCGGTTGCCTGTTCAAGAGAAGAGACATAGAAGTAGGCTTTGGCAGTTTGAATGTTTTTTACACAGGCATTCCTAGCAGCTCTAAAGGCCTGTCAAACTGCAGAGCTCTTGGATTGCCTAGCTTGGGCCCAGAGCTTGTCTTGGTTGGTGAGAGCTGCCTTGAGTCCTGGGGTGAACCAGGGGTGAGAGCTATTGTGCACCCTGTCTTTGATTAGGGGGACATGCTTATTTATCAGTGTGGCATGATGGCCACCTACAGGGGGCATGCCTCAGAGAGCTAGTATTGGAACCCACTCGGGAGGGAGCAGTCTTAGACCTGGTACTCTCAAATGGCGACGGAGAAAGAATCTCAGATTTAGAAGTGGGTAGCCATCTGGGAACAAGTGACCACCAAACAGTGTGGTTCACGATAAACACAGCCATACAATCAATCCATACAAAAGCAAGAGTATTGGACTTTAGGAGGGCTGACTTTGGGAAAATAAGAGAGTGCCTCAGAAAAGCACTAGCAAACAGGCAAGAAGGAGGGGTGGAGGAACAATGGGGAGTAATCAAAACACCCATCACAGAGGCAACAAGCCTTTGTGTAAAGCAAATCAACAAAACATAAAGGAAAACACCGCTATGGTTCTCAAAAGAGGTGGCAGGAAAGGTTAAGGAGAAAATGATAGCATTCAGGAAATATAAGGAATAACAGAAGGAGCAGGACAGAGAACGTTATCAGTTAAAGCAGAAAGAGGCTGGGAAGGCAGTCAGAATAGCAAAGGCCCAAACCGAGGAAAGGATAGCCAACTCTGTTAAGAAGGGGGATAAGACCTTTTATAGGTACATTAGGGAGTGAAGAAAGACCAAAGGAGGATACTGAGGCTTAATAAAGGGAGGAATGTGGGTAGAGGGTGACAGTGAAAAAGCAGGGATACTGAACAAATATTTCTGCTCAGTATTCACAAAGGAAGAGGAGGGGGAGGTACCTAAACCAAACAAGAGAAACATTCTGAAGACGGGGGTCGATACCATTCCATTTACAGAAGAAACGGTTCTGAAAGAACTAATAAAATTGAAGGTGGACAAAGCAATGGAGCCTGATGGGATTCTCCCAAGAATTCTAAAAGAACTAAGGGTAGAACTAGTGACACCGCTGACTACTCTCTTTACCAAATCATGGGAGGATGGAGTGGTACCTGAGGACAGGAGGATGGTGGATGTGATTCCTCTTCACAAAAGTGGGAGCAGGACAGAGGCAGGAAACTACAGACCAGTTAGTTTGACCTCAGTGGTAGGGAAAATGATGAAATCACTTCTGAAGGAAAGAATTGTTGAGTACCTAGAGGCCAGTGGGGCACAAGACCCAAGACAGCATGGATTCACAATGGGAAGGTTGTGTCAGATGAATCTAATAGATTTCTTTGACTGGGTGACCAAAGTAGTAGACCAGGAGGGGTGTGGACATGGCCTACCTAGATTTTAGCAAGGCATTTGATACTGTCCCACACAAAAGATTAATACACAAGTTAGCCAGCCTTGGAGTGGGTCCCAAGGTGGTAGCCTGGATAAAAATTGGCTAGACAACAGGACGCAAAGGGTAGTAGTAAATGGAGTCCACAGTGAAGAAAGGAGGGTTACTAGCAGGGTACCGCATGGTTCAGTACTGGGTCCGGTCCTTTTTAATGTCCTTTTAAGTGACATTGCAGAGGAACTTGAAGGAAAAAGATGTCTCTTTGCAGACGACACAAAGATCTGCAACAGGGTTGATACACCAGATGGAGTGGAAAGGATGAGAAGGGACTTGGCAAGGTTGGAGGAATGGCCAGATGTATGGCAGCTCAGATTCAGTGCAAAGAAGTGCAAGGTAATGTACATGGGAAACAAAAACCTAGGGGAAGAGTACACAATGGGGGGTGAGATACTGACAACAGTAAAAATGGAAAGGGACCTGGGAGTAATTATATCAGATGACCTAAAGGTGGGCAAGCAATGTGAGAAAGCAGTAAGGAAGGCTGGGGGGATACTGGGATGCATAGGGAGAGGCATCAATAGTAGAAACAGGAAGTTGTTATCCCTCTGTACAGACAGTTGGTGAGACCCCATCTGGAGTACTGTGTGCAGTTCTGGAGACTCCATCTCCGTAAAGACATAAAGTGGAGGCTGTCCAGAGGAGGGCAACCAAAATGGTGCAGGGTCTGCACCAGAAGACATATGAAGAAAGACTAAAGGAGCTTAATATACCCTTGAGGAAAGAAGGGAGAGAGGGGACATGATAGAAACTTTCAAGTACCTCAAGGGAATCAACAAAGTCCAAGAGGGTAGCATCTTTCAGAAAAAGAGATGTGCAAGAACAAGGGGGCACAATTTGAAGATAGAGGGGGGATGGCTCAGAGGTAATTTGAGGAAGTATTTTTTCACAGAGAGGGTTGTGGATGCATGGAACAGCCTCCCTGAGGAGGTCGTGGAGTCAAGAACAGTGGGGGAATTCAAGAATGCATGGGACAGACATAAGGCAGTCCTAGTGGGGGGTAGGAGGAAGTAAGCTGTTGGTTAACTAGGATCTGTAGCTAATCTGTTAGGTAGGAAAATGGGCAGACTAGGTGGGTCAAGCGGTCCTTATCTGCCGTCAAATTCTATGTTTCTATGGCAAGGTTGTCATTGAGGACAGAGACAGCCTCATCTACATTTTTAGCAAGGTACAGATTCTGCCTTCTGACCTCATCTAGGTCTGAGAGGAAATTAGCTGCATTTAATTTTTTGGAAAGGACCGTTTAGTTATGAATGTGGGCTGCTGACCGGCCTTAGTTTGAGCTCTTATGCATACAACAACCCCATGGTCACTCATATCGTTGTGGAACACTGCTGAGTGAAAAATTTTATGAGGATGAGTGGATAATATGACGTCTAAGAGGGATCTATTATCTGAGTTAATGGCATTGGACCTTGTTGATTCACTAACTAATTGCACAAGGCCAAGCTCATCACAGAGAGATTTAAGGCAGTGAGATTTTGATGTAAGCCAATCCATATTGAGGTCTCCTAGGAATATTGTTTCTGAATTAGCAGTGGAGGTTAAGGATCTTATTGTAGTTAGGATTTCTGAACCACCAGACGGAGGCCTATAGCCCCCAATAATATTGATACATTCAGAGGAGGGAAGGTGGAGCTTCAAAGAAACAATCTTAAATTCCTTTGATAATGATTTGCTGCTGATATCTGAGACTGTGTACTTGAGTTTAGAATAAATTACTACACCCCCACCACGAGATTCCCTGTCTGCTCTGTCTGCTTGTTCCTTCACGTCCTGTGTGTAGAACTTGAAGGGACATATTACACTATGCTCATGTGCAGCCTGAAACACGCCTAGGTGACATCCACATTGTGGCCTACTACTGTGTAGTTAGTGACACTTACCAGCTGGGACACGCTATCCACTCCTTTTTTTATTATTTGTTTTTATTAACAGATTTTTCATACATGAGTCAGCCATAACATTTACATAGAGATATATACTGTATATATATGTTTTGTTATATAAAATTTGATTTACAGCATATTTTTTATACATTAAGATAAATTTCCTGGAGCAAGATATTGCTTTTCACCTTGTTCAAGTATATTTTTAACTAAAATTAAAATTAAAACTTCCCAGATCTAACCATGGTCCCACCTCCCACTCCATTATCTCATTTGGATCCATTTTCTCCCTCTGTGGCTTCACCTTTTGCCCAACTCTGGGCGGATCAGTGGATGAATTCCGGATCAGTCTCGGATTGATAAAGAATTCATCTTTGCCATTTTGTTATCAAGGTCTGTGTCTTATTTTGTAGTTTGGCTGTTAGGTATTCCATTTGATATATATATTCTTCATTATTGTTTTCCAATCGTTAATAGTTGGTATAATGGGAGACATCCACTTTCTGGTTATGGATCTTTTAGCAGCTAATAGGTATACCGGTAGTAAAGTGTGTTCTCAAGAGGGAGAGTGAGCCAGATAGATAGCCAGAAGGACCTGTTCAGCCACTAGTTCAATGGGTTCACCAAGACAGAGTGATGACTTGGTCTGTAGGGTGATCCAGAATGGCATAAGATACGGGCACTGCCTGAAAACATGACCCAGTGATGCCATGGTGCATCTGCAACTCCTCCAACAGTGACCATATCTGTCAGGAAGATATTTAGTGAGTGCCACTGGGGAGCAGAAGTATCTAGACCTACATTTCCATGAGAATTCTCTCCAGCAAGGAGAGGATGTGATTTTCCCAGTCTGTGGTGTAAACATCAACCATGTCTCCTTCGTGATTTCTAGGCCTAAATCCCTATTCCAAGCCACTAATATTGATTCAGTAGAATCACTGACTTCTTCTATTAGGCCCTTATGTAAACATACAGTTAAGTGGCCACAAGTATTACCTTGGATGAAGTCAATAAATATTTTCAATGATGCTGGTATGGGAGAAGGTAGGATGAAACAGCAAAGGCACCGCAGGTATACTCTTTTCATCAAATTTGTTAAGTGCATATAATTCACACAGCCACCCAGCAGTACAGGGAAGAGAACCTCAACTAGTTTTGCACCGTGCTGATACGGCGTAGCGTGCGAAACTTGTTGAGGTTCTCTTCCTGCTGCTGAAGCGGCTGTGGATCTGCTATGAATTGATGAATATACAGTGCTTCATCGTGATTTTGCAGGTGGCGCGCGTGTGTGGAGCTGAGGATTTCGAATCTTATGGGAGAAGATATCCTAGCCTGGATGATTCGGTTTCAAAGGATATGATTTCTAACTTGAAAGTATCTGAAAAGATCTGATCTTCTAAGATCATATCTTTCTTTAAGTTTATCAAAGGGGAGAATCCCCTCAGGCGTCATGAGATGGAAGAAATGTGATAAGCCTAGATGTCTCCATTTAGAGAAGGTGGGATCTGTTTGTGCAAGGAGAAAAGATTTGTCTCCAGATATTAACTTACAGTATTTGAAAACAGGACCAAAGTCCTTTTTCCGTCGTGTTCCCACCCATAACTTGAGTGTGTTGGCTGTGATACTTATGAAATCTTTTAAAGATGGGGTTTTCCTGCCTGAAGAAATTAGAATTTTATTAATGTCGAACATATCATTCAGGTGGTATTCAAGAGTTTTCCAAGGGGCACATTAGGGTTCAGCTAACCATAAGAGGACAACTCATAAGAAGGCTGCCCTGGCATATAACTTAAGGTTTGGAAGAGTCACACCTCCTTGGGATAGGGACAGTTTTAACATAGATAAACGTATCTTTGGACGCTGATTCCCCCAGATAAAAACTGAACTCTTTTTATCCCAGAATTTAAAATAATAGGCAGATGGGAAGAAGGGAATGTTCTGTAATAAGTATAGAAGACGCGGCAAAACATTCATACAGATCACTTCGATCCTCTGGATAAATGGGAATGGGAGGTTAGACCATCTTTGTAGATCAACTTGTATGGAAATTTACACGGGTTCATAGTTGACTAGTTCCATGTCTTCTAAACTTTGGGGGATATAAATCCCAAGATATTTCATTTTTGTAGTTCTCCACTTGAAAAGATATGATTGTCTTAATGATTTGGGAGGGATGTAATTGAATATTAAGATTTCTGTTTTGGTTATGTCTAATTTAATGCCTGCTATCTTTTCAAAAAGTTTAAGTATTTTCCAGGCCCTGGGATTGAGGTGGTTGGAGACAAAAGAGACAGAAGAATATCGTCAGAGAATAAATTAATCTTATATTCCTGTTGGCCTAAGGGTATACCTTCAACATCCAGAGCTTCCCTAAGTGCTATCACCAGGGGTTCCATATAGAGTGCCAAAAGGAGACGGGAGAGGGGACAGCCCTGGCGGGTACCACGTTGTAACTGAATCGGGAGTGACAAGCTACCATTTATTCTGATGTAGGCCTTCGGGGATACATATAGGTTGCGTAGCCAGGTTATAAATGTCTCAGGAAATTGAAATGCCTTCAGAGTGTTCCATAAGAAGGGCCATGAGACCCTGTCAAAGGCCTTTTTGGTGTCAAGACTGATGAAGGCCACCGAGATTTTCCTGTTCTGGACATATTCTAATAGAATGAGAGTTTTGTGAATATTGTCCTATGTATTTCTGTGTTTAATAAAGCCTGACTGATCTGAGTAATTGATCTGGGGGAGAATATTTTCCAGTCTTCTTGCCCAAATGTCAAAGACAAAGTTTAATAGTACAAAAGATGTATAAAAACAGTGCATTTTATCACATCAATTCACAAAAATACACATAAAAATTCAATTAAAATAGGACATTATATAGCATAAATAGGAAGAATATACCCAGAGTTCACTTTTCATCTTATTAACAAAATTTGCCATCCCATACATTGTCTTAATATTTTCCAGACCGAGCAGGCACTTCACACGATTATACCTACATTTCAAATTGTCCGCCATGGTCAATGGTGTTATCCATTTGTCTCGTTCCCTTTTCAGCTCATCGCATTCCAATAATTTGTAATGTAAACTTTCTATGTTTTCATTATTACAATTACATCTCTTTTTATTCCCAAACTGACCTCACCATTTGTTGTATTGTAAATTCACAATACCCAGACTTTTAAGCCTCATATTACATAAATTATTACTATGCTTCTTATTTTCACAACATGCCAAACATGCTTCAATTTTCCCATTTACTTTTATATCAGAATAAAACCCATAGCTATCTAACTCATGCACTCTTGCAAGGTTAGTTTGGAGTGAAACATCAATAAATCTTTGGATAGCTGCCTTTACAAACAGGTTTGTATCCAACAAGGCTTTATTAGAGCAAATATCTTCCAAACCAGAGCTCCTTAGCAGACTGTTCAAACTTTGGAACCACCCACTCATACATAAACCTCCCTGTAATCTCGCCAAAAAGTCAACCTAACATAAGTTGAGGAGTCTCTCTGTAGACATCGTTACCATTGTTTCCCAATACTTAATAACTCTAGTTTTCATTTTAGCATTTAAGGGGTGCATACCTGCTTCCAGTCTCATAATGGCTGCTGGACAATCCCGAGAGAGCTCTAGCGTGTTTCTCAGAAAGACATTTTGGATAGGTTCTATTTTTGAATCCCCAGCCAAAAGGCCCCACACTTCACAGCCATATTATGTCTGGCTGATGGTCTTAGATTCAAATGTCCTCTTGAGAGCCACAAAAGAATTATTCTCAAACCTTTTTGCAAAGGCACTTACAGCTGCCATTGAGCTATATGAATTTTCTTGTATCTCAGACAAGTGAGCATTTCACCTCAAATTATTTTCAAATATGATTCCCAAGTATCTAAATGACTTCACTTCTTCTGTTCTTTTGTTATTAATTTCCCAAAAACTTTTCGCAAGTTTTTTTTTTTCCAAATGATATTATCGTCGTTTTTCTACGTTCAGCTCTAGTTTCAGTTTGGAAAATTACTCCATCAAACTTTTCATCACTCTCTTTAAACCCAAAGGCATTTGTGAAATAACCAGAGCACCATCTGCATATAATAATATTTGGAATTTTTCCTTATTTATTGAAAGGGTAAATGTATCGATTTTGGCCATATCTCTGACTACTGTTTCAATGTATAGATTAAACAATAAAGGGGCCAACAGACAACCTTGTTTTTAGTTGTTTAACCAGGAGTAGCACACTAAGCTGAAAGCTTTTTTACAGGTGCGACCTGGGAGCACAGGGAAGTTAAGTGACTTGCTCAGGGTCACACAGTATGTCAGTGGAAACTGTGGGATTCAAACCCAGGTCTGGTCTGCTGGATGTCACCAGATTTGCAGCTCAGAGCCTTAAACCACTGCACTATACTGCCTCTTAACCTTACCTTGCTTAACCCCCTTCCCTACTTTTATTTCTCTTGAAAGTGCACCATCTCTAGAATAGCGAACTAAAGCAGTAGTGTTATAATGTAATCTCTGTAACATCTTTAGTAAATGTGTGTCTATATTTAGCATTGTCAAAATCTCCCACAGTTTATTTCTATCCACAGAGTCAAAAGCGTCCCTTATATCAACAAAACATACACAGAGTATACATTTCTTCCTAGTTACATATAATTCCAAAAAATAATTCAACGTAAAAACCAAATCTAGTGTATTAAAATTTTTCCTAAAACCACACTGATACTTGGAAATCAATTTGTTTTCTTCCACCCATACTGATAACCTTTGCAATAACAAATGGGTAAAAATCTTTTGGGAAACTGGCAATAGAGTTATCAGTCTATAATACATAGGATCATGTTTAGAACCTTTTTTAAATAGAGGAATAATCACCCTCTTTGTTCCAGTCCAATGGCAGAACAAAGGATTTGACAACTGCTGCAAACAGACATGTCAAAACCTCTACTCAGTGGTTAACATTATGTAAATAAACTTTGGCTGGAACACTATCTATCCCTGGTGCTTTATTTCTTTTTTGTGCTTGTATTGCTTCCCTTACTTCCATAGGAGACAATAAGATTAAATCCTTATTCTCTATATCGTCACCTATACAGCTAAAAGTTAGGTCTTTATAATCATTGTAATAGATTTTGCTAAAGTGACTCACCCATTGTTCTTATGATATCAACCCCAGCAGATTATATTGAATATTGCTCTCACAGCAGCCGGAAGCCATTAGTGACCAAAATGCTTGGCTATCTTTCTTAAAGATTGACTCTTGTAATTTGCCCATAATAATAAATTATAGTTCCTCTTCTTTCCATATATCATAGTTCTATATTCTATTTCTAGGTTTTTAAAAACCTTCTATATAACCAGGGAAGTATTTCGTACCCTAACCTTACGCAATCTTTTAATCTCTTTTCTTAAATATATACAGTCATAATCAAACTAAGGCTGGGTGCTACCAATATTAGATTTTATTGCACTTCTTTTTTTAGAGCTCACTGCTAGAATTATCTGCTGCATATCAAGTTCAAAATATTTAATTTATGTAATTACATAGATACATAGACAGTGTCGGCAGATAAGGGCCTATGGCCCACCCAGTCTGCCCATTTGAGCTTGTAAATTCAGTTTATGTTTTCCTAAAAGTCTGTTGCCTCTTACCCCTGACCTCCAGAATTCCTTTATGTCTATCCCATGCATTCTTAAATCCTGTGATTGTTTCAGCCCCCACCACTTCCTCTGGCAGGGTGTTCCATTTGTCCACCACCCGTTCTGTGAAGAAATTCTTCCTCATGTTTCCTCTGAATCATCCTCCCTCCAAGTTCATCCCATGCCCTCTAGTCCTGGAACATCTTTTTCGCTTAAAAATAATGTATTCCTGCACCCTGTTCCTCCCTGTGAGATACTTGTATGCCTCTATCATGTCCCCTCTCTCCCTCCTCTCCTCCAGGGAGTACATATTCAATTTCTTAAACCTGTCCTCATAGGACTTGTGATACAATCCATGTACCATCTTTGTTGCCCTCCTCTGAACCTTCTCTACCCTATGTCCTTACATAGGTAAGGTCTCCAGCACTGTACACTGTACTCCAGGTGAGGCCTCACTAGTGTCTTGTATAGTGGAATTATGACCTCCCTTTTCCTGCTGATGATGCCCCTGCCTATGCATCCCAGCATCCTATTTACTTTACCTGCTGCCTTATCGCACTGTTTCCCTACCTTGAGGTCATCAGAGATGATAACCCCAAGATCCCTTTCCTGCTTGGTGCATGCTATATCCTCACCCCAACTGATATATTGTACCAGGGTTTTTGTCTTCCCCATATGCATTATCTTGCACTTCTTTGCGTTGAATTTCAACTGCCAAACCCTTGACCATTTTTCAAGTTTCTGCAGGTCCCTTCTCATTCTGTCTACACCCTCTGGTGTGTCTACTCTGTTACAGAGCTTTGTGTCATCAGCGAACAGTGAAATTCTGCCTTCTATGTCCTACGCAATGTCACTGATGAAGATGTTGAATAGGACCGGTCCCAGCACTGATCCCTGTGGTACCCCACTGGTCACTCTTCCCTCTGTGGAGTGACAGCCATTTACCACCACTCTCTGTTTCCTGCCGCCCAGCCAGTTACCTACCCACTACACTACTGTCTTGCCCACACCCATATTCCCCAGTCTGTGTAATAGTCTTCTATGTGGCACAGTGTCAAAGGCCTTGCTGAAGTCCAGATAGGCCATGTCCACTGTCCTCCCTGATCCACCTCCCTAGTCACCCAGACAAAAAATTCAATGAGGTTGGTCTGACATGACCTCCCCCTGGTGAAATCATGCTGCCTTGGGTCCTGTAGTCTATTGACTACCAGATGTTCCACCAATCTCTCCTTCGGTAGTGCTTCCATGATCTTTCCCACTACCGAGGTGAGGTTGACTGGTCTGTAGTTCCCCACTTCCTCTTTTTTTCCCACTTTTGTATAAGGGGACTACATCTGCTGTCCTCCAGTCTTTGGGTACTTCCCCTGTTTCCAGTGATTGGCTAAACAGGATTGCCAGAGGTTCAGCCACCACCTCTCTTAGTTCTTTAAGGACCCTGGGGTGCACCCCATCTGGCCCCATTGCTTTATCAACTCTTATTACTTCCAGTTCCTTCAGGACCCTTTCTCGTGTAAAGGAGCTTGTGTCCATTTCTGAACCATTCTCACCCCTGGTACTCCCTTCAGATCCATTACCCTCCTCTTCCTCAGTAAAGACTGAGCAGAAATATCTGTTCAATATGTCAGCTTTCCTGTTGTCATCCTCCACAAGGCCCCCATCCTCCCCCTTCAGTCTCACTATCCCTCCCTCCCTTTGCCTTTCTTTTTTCACTTATGTACCTGAAAAAAGTTTTGTCCCCTCTACCCACTGATTTTGCAGTGTGCTCTTCTGTCTGAGCTTTGGCCTCCCTTACTGACCTCCCTGCCCTCTTTGCTTCTCCTGGTACTTCTCCCTATCCCCTTCTGCCTGTGTCTTTTTGTATTGCCTGAATGCAATCTTTTTGGCTTTCATTTTCTTTGCTACCTCTTTGGAAAACCATAATGGTCTCCTCTTCCTTTTCCTCTTGCTCACCTGCTTAATACATAATTCTGTTGCTCTTGTAATCCTCATTATAAATACTGCCCACTGTTCCTCAACCCCTGATTCCTGTCCCATTCCCCTTAATGCCTCTTTCAAGTATCTCCCCATTTTCCCAAAGTCTGCCCCCCTAAAATTCAGGATACATGTTTTTGTGTGGTTTGGTTCTGCTCCTTCTCTGATTTCAAACCACAATGACTGGTGGTCACTGTTCCCCAGGTGCTCCCCCACTGTTACCCCCATCACACTGTCCCTGTTTGTGAGCACAAGGTCCAGTATTGTCTTCTGCCGAGTTGGTTCCATGACCAGTTGCTTGAGGAAGGCACCCTGAAGGAGTCAAGATAAATCTGCTCCTAGTTGATGCTGCTGTTGGGATGCTCCAGTCTATGTCTGGAATATTGAGGTCTCCAACCAGCACTACCTCACCCTTGTCTGCCATCCTTTGGATGGCTAGCATCAACTCCTATCTGTTTCTTCCTCCTGGGCTGGTGGTCTATAGACCACACCTGTGCAGATGGCTGGCCCCATTTTCCTTTCCAGCTTAACCCACAGTATCTCTCCCCCATTTTGTTCCTCCTGGATCTCTGTGGCCCTTATGTCATTTTTCACATACAGTGCCACTCCTCCCCCCTTTCTACCTGCCGTGCCTCTTCTGAATATGTTGTAGCCAGGTATGGCCATCTCCTAGTCGTAGTTATCATTACACCAGGTTTCTGTGATGGCCACAGTGTCCAGATCTTACTGCACCATGACAGCCTCCAGATCTTCCATCTTGTTGCCAAGGCTCCTGGCATTGGCACACATGGCTTTCCATGATTTGACCTCCCTAGACTGTTTAGCTGTTCTACTCCAGCCCCTTTCATGGTTGTCCTTTATCCCTGGTTGTCCTCGCTGTCTGCCCTTCTGCTGAATTTAGCCCCTTTTCTGCCTAGACACCTCTTGGGTGCTAATCTCCATCTTTTGCACACTGCTTTGTAGAGATATCCACTCCTCCAGTTTACTGGTTCCACTGCTAGCTGTGGGAGGTGAGCAAGTAGGTACCCTCCTTGCTGGCCTGCCACCCCTTGGCTAGTTTAAATGCTTGTCAGTGTAGCATTTATACTTATCATTGAGTGCTTGGATTCCCCTTCAGGATGGATGCAGGCCGTCAGGCTTGAACGAACCTCCATCCCTCCATGTGGGTCCCCAGTCACCAATGAATCCAAACCCTTCTCACAGCATCAGTTCTTCAATCATGAGTTAAAGTTCCTGGTGCATACACCACTATGCTCTCCCATGCCTCTCGCAGGTAGGACTTCTGAGAAAGTGACAGAAGCAGCTACTTGCTTGAGACTCCTCCCCAATTTCCTAAACTCTTCCTGAACTTCCTTTGGCTCCCCATTTGCCAGGTCATTAGTACCTAGGTGGATAATGACATCCAGCTCACCCTCCTGTCTTGCCTTCCCAATAATCCCCAGGATCTTCCTTCCATTCCTTCATGCCGTGGCACCTGGTAAGCACCTTACCTCCCTGTCCTCCCCCTCCTGTGTTCCTAGCTGTATCCCTCTTATGATGGAGTCACTTCCTCCTCCTCCTCCTCTGGGGTCCACTGCTCTCCCCGCTGAGGTCATCTCCTTCCTTAGCTAACCTCCACATCCTTTCCTTCCACTTTTCTGGGTTCTTCTATTTGGTTGTCTCCATTTGCCAGTGTGACATATGAGTTCTTGAATGGAATAGGATCTGGGATGTGCCTCTGCTGGACTTCCCTAACCCTCCCTGAGACCCCTGTCATCCAAGTGCTCCTCGTTCTTGGCATCCTTTGAGGCAGCAGCATTGGACTGGGTGGTCTCTGGATTGGGGTGATGGTACTCCTGATTCAGTTTACTTCCGCTCTGAGTCTGGCTACCTCATCCCGCAGTCCAGAGAGATGCATGCAGAGATGCATGCAGAATTACCCCTACAGCAATCATCATATCCACTGGGTGTTCTATCATATTTTGGTTTTGAATTAACTTATCAATACATTCTTTTGTATATTCATTCCATATAATTTTCTTTCCATATTTAATACACATACTAACATCTGCCTCCTTCTCTTCCTTTTAATTTTTTTATTTGTTGATTAATATTTAATATAATAGAGCAAGACACAGGAAAATGCTCACTGTCCCATAACTTAATAATCCTGAAGTAGTTCACCCTCTAATAATCAAAAGCTTCTACAATGCCCAAATCTAAAACACTACCCCCTTTAATTGTGGGGAAGGAGACCTCCCCCCTCCCAATCTCCTCTTGTCCTACCATTTAAAATCCTCAGATTAAATTTATCCGGAAACTGTAGTAATGACTTGCCCTTTTGATTTAACACCCCATCCTTCGATTGATGCACCAGAATGTTTAAAAGATCATCAATTCCCCAGTCCGGCACTGCATTTTCAATGCCATTACCTACATGTACATTAAAATCTCCAAACAGATATATAGCTACCCCCGGGAACCTAGATTTCAAAGATTCAGTGTCCTGACCTATACAGTTAAGGATACCAGCCAATTCTCTTACTTTAATAACTGGAGGAATATATATATTAAATAATGCAAAACATTCCTCCTAGCACCTAATAACAGCATGTATATCAAACTCATTATACATACTAACTTCAGGATTCACAAGCTCAAGTGACACATTAATACATATAACCAATCCACCTTTAGCTCTGCCATATTTAGAGGTTTTATATGCTGGAGAAACCCAACGTTTATATCCTTTCACCCATATCTCCTCCAATTTATCCATTCATGTTTCTTGGAGAAGCAATATTGAGTAATTGGAAATCCAGTCTAAACAGGCTTTATCCTCCATTTTTTCTTTAAGAATGATGACATTCCAGGATATTAAGTCCATACCTTTATTATCAATCTTCAGTCAATTTGTTGACTCTAGCGTTACCATAGTGCTATCACTCACCCTTATTATACTATTAAACTCTCTATCTCTGTCCATGGACAGGGAGCTAACCTCTTCGTAGTCACTATTAAGACTCTCATCAGATTCCAAAACCACCGAGAAATTGATGAGAACCCCAATTTGCTTCTTGCCTCTTCTCATGGTACATTCTACTGCCTCCCCTTTTAATATATGGGTTGTCTCAACTGATTTAGAAATGCTGTAATTCTGGGTTGTTTTACTATGGCTGAGTCTTTCTTATTAATATCTGCCCTTACAACCTGCTTTCCTTTTAGATCATTTAAACTATTTATAGTTGTTACAAACATTGAGTCAAGAAAAGCTCCCAAGTCACAGAACTTAACTTTCTCTTTCAGAATATCCCTTTGCTTATCTGCATTCCTTAAGACAACACATAGCCATCCTTTGTGGGGTCTAACTTGGTACCTACAGACTGATCTAATTTCTTGCCAGTTAATTATTTTTCCCAAAAATTCCCTTTATAAGATTATATGTCGCTAGTTTCACTGTATAAGCATTCTCATTTTCTTGTTTTGGCACTCCATTTATAAAAATGGTTGGCAACAATTCTTCAGCTAAAATTAGCTTCTCTTTCTCTGAATCATTTAATTTAGGTGACCCCTGAGCATCTTTAAAAGCTTTTTTCCCTTTACTGTTACCCTTACTATAGTTTACCTTATGTTTAGCCTACTGTTTGGTTAGCTGTTCTAGCTTCTTTCCAGTTCTATTTGGTATTATATTCCCCCTTCTGTTCTCCTTTTTTCCCTTGCAATTCTGGATACTTCCTTCAGCTTGCTTAGGACCCTTAGTATTCATAACTTCTGTATTTTGTTCTAACTCTATTTTCCTTTACACTACCATTCTCTTTATCAAGTTTTTTCTGCAAGTGCTTTTCCTTTTTTAATTGAACTATTACTTAATACCTCATCCCCATCAACTAAGTGACACTGCTTTTTTCCCTTGTTAGCCCCACACTCCATCAGTAATCCATCACCATTCCTTCCTAATTCATTATAATCCAATCCTTCTGCCATCTTCCTCTCCCGAGGTTGGGGAGGATTGACAGCATGGAATTCAATGAATAAGCAAAAGAGTGTGATTAATTCTAATAACTGAGCATTACCAAATGCAATCTCTTTTTTTACTTCATCTAGCTTAGCTATTATAGGCTCTCCACATCCAGCCCCTTTACATTTATTGTTCAGGAAATCCACCCCCCACCCCCCAACCCGTATCACAGGAACTTTGTAATTCAGAAGGTTCCAGATCGTTAACTATTTGATAATTTTTAACCTGTGGTGTTATATAAGGTGTCAAAAAGGAATCACATTTTGTAAAAATGATTCAGTTTTACTTTGGTACTGGTTAACTTGTAGGTCAGTCTGTTTTACAGACTTAGAGACCTCTGTGTATGATTGAGGGTTGATTTCTTGCATCAGATCCAAACTAGCCCCATTCTCATTATGCCCTAGACCAGATATACTACCATCCCTTACTAAGTCATTCTCAGCCACCATATCCACACTACAGGCCTCGGCCACTAAGATCTTATTACTAGACTTAGTATAAGGGAAAAGTATATTATTTCTATGATAGCTCTTCTCTATTTGTTTATCAGAGGGATTAAAATTGGATATGTGTAAGTCTGGACCAGTAATATCTATTAAATTTCTGGAATTACTTTCTACAGTCTGACATTGTGGATTCTCCTCCAACCTTTTAATTTCCTCTAACAGTGGATGTGTTCTCTGCAAACTCATCTCATTTGGTTTTGCAGGTGATGATGTTGTTTTTGGGTCAAACACTTTAGTAATTTTCTTATTTCCATTTAGTTCAATTTGATTACAGTTGGAATGCAGATACTGGGTTATTTTTTGAGCATGAAGGGTCCTATCTGGTCCAACAGCACCATTTTTACCTTTTACTTTATCAGCCTTACGACAATATGTTCTTAATTTTTTAGGTTGCATTATCTCAGATATTACAAAGTCAAAGTTACAGAATTGTTTTTTCTATGAAAATAGCAAAAAATAAAAAAGAGAAACACAATATTAGACAGGGTTTTATTTAACTCCAAAAATTGATTAGCGTTTTGCTCATAAAAGTGCTAAAACATCATAAAAATGCATATCACTTGCCTCACTGTGTTTAACAAACATAACGCTTCTACAAAACCTATATAAATACTTTCTGTATAGTTAGCATTGTCCCAAGAAAAAAACTGCTAATCAATTATTTAAAACCCTGTTAAGACACTATATGATGCAAGCTTTCTCAGTGTCTTTCGTACTCCACTTTTTCTTTCTGTTAATATATTTTCTTCTTGGCTCTCCACACATAAATGATATTCTATTTAGACACCTCTTTATCACCTTTCTGTCTGCTGTAACCTCTCCAGAGGCCTCAGAATGAACCAAGGAACTTGCCACTCTAAAAACAAAATACAATAAAAGCCTTTAAAACTATGATCGTAATAATAAAATCTTTGTAGAGATTTAGGTAGTGTACACCAGTCCTTATACACCCCATACTATAAAACACCAGAGACCAAATAAACCAGAATAGAAGTAAAATATATAAATAATCTATCCAGGATAACAACCAGCAGGGAATAAAAAAGCACTTACTTCACCATTGTTAATCCAATAAGTACCAAAAAACACTAAGATGAACTCCAAACAATCTAAGAGCCAAAAGAACAGCTGGGTTTGTTCCAGATATTATCCGCTTCAATGCTATAGATACAAAAACATTTAAAATTTATTAGCAACACAGTATTTATACATCCATAAACAGAAATAAAAGCAAAACAAACTATGCCAACATCAAACACTGTGCTAAAAGATTTTTACCTTCCAAGAATACAAAAGGAACACAGGACAGAGTCTCAGTGTAGCAGAGTGCCAATTATATGTCTCTCCCCTAAGCTGTATCCAGATAGATCTACTTTCTTCACAGCCACGCATGGGCTTTACATCTATCTCGCACACATGACTTAGCCCACCTATCCTAAGCTGGCAGTTATGTGTGGCGTGAAACAAAAAATCAAAAAAACAAAAGAACCCAGACTTCCAGTGAAAAAACAACAATATGATCAAACCAATTTAGAAAAGCATAAACTCCACATCAGTTGTCCCAAGATATGGGACTACACTCAAAAACTCTTTCAGGACAAACACTCCTTGAAAACTACAACCCACCCCCCACTCCACTCATATGCAAGCATAATAAAATAATAATTCTTAAAAGTAGATAATACAAACAGTGACAGGATAATTCCCCACAACCGTTCTTCAATAATATACACACTGTCCCAAATTCTCTGCTTCCACATAGTTCACAAGCTCTCCAGAGCCAGGCTTCATTCTCTTTTCCTTTTCTTCCCTGCTTTACAGAACCGGCTTCTGTCTGAATGCCGAACACAGACGTAGCAAGCCAAAGAGCAGATAACCCTTAACTTCACAGCCCATCTCAGCCATTGACCCACCAAATTGAAGCACGGCTCTAGCACAGCTTTAACAGCACAAGTCACAACCTTCAGGAGCAGAGTTAGTAGCCAGCAACTACCTCTTCAAATCCAGCTTTCTTGCATAGAACACAGAAATAAAAGTGGAGCAAAAACATAAATGTATCGTATCTCACAGATAGCAATCCCTCGGGCTGCCGACTGCAGGTAACAGACTACAGGCTACAGGGTTCAGGATTCATGCTTCAGGTTTCAGGCCTTTTGAAGGGTACCCTTACTCCCAGTGATCCGGCTGCCACTGAATGCCTTCCTCCTACAGGCAAACAAGAAACAGCCTGAGGCATTACGCCAGCCAAGAAGGGACACAAGAAATTCTGGTAAGATGTGCAGTTATACTTATGGTGGCATACCTTTTCTAAGATATATAAAAGCTTAAAGCATGTCCTGCTCTGTAGTGCCTCCACAGCATTCACAGTGTGCAGTCTCCTCTTGGCTCCCCACCAAATGGTGGTATAAATTTTATAATCAACATTTAATATTGATATTGGGTGGTAAGAAGAGGAGGAGTCAGACATGTCCTTGTTTAGCTTGGGAAGAGCTGCTAGCATGGCATAATCCCAAGATTGGGGGCACCCCCTTGTGCTATTTCTGTATAGAGTGGGTAATGCTGTCCACTCCTCATCGCCATATCTGCCTCAAGTGCTATATGCCACAGCCTGTGGAGTAGTCCTGGGCCATACCTGGCCATATCTTGCCAGTGATGTTTTAGCTGGTGTGGCATTCTGTGGACACCAGTTGTCTCTTCAAGGTGGGCACCTATTTGGCACCACACTCTATCCCACTCACTTGGGGTGTATCTCTTGGTTCCCAGTGGCAGAAGGACCCTCCCCCACTGCTGCACTAGTCTTATGTATGCTTCAGTCTTCTCAGGGGTGAAACTGGGGCTCTGCCACTTAATCTGGCCATTTTGTGTATCAGGCCACTGTTGTGTAACAGTCACAGTGGTCTGTGTCACTTTTCAATGCCTCTGGACCTTCTGGTGTGGTCTTGTCTCATGTAGGGCATGTGGTGGACCCACCAAATGTGTGGCATGCTACTTCTTCATTTGCATGCAATGCAGCTATGCAAATACAGGTGGTGCCATGCAAATCACATGTGCTGCATTTTTTTGCAGCAATTGCAATTTGCGTCACTTTTGCATGCTGGGCCAAATGCAATATGCATTTATGTTATATGTGTGCTGTATGTGCTGTCTGGCCTCAGGTACTGTACTGCACATTGTGATGGGGTGCATATTTTCACTGACAGCTTCCTGTCTGATGCATGTGCTGTGTCACAGGTCTGTTGCAGGACTATGGCCTCCCCTGTTGTTATACCCGCACTCTATGCTTTGTGTCAGCAGCTGTTGCACATCTGTCTGTCTATGCTGCATACCTTGTTGGCCATGCCAGCCACTCCACCTTGAGACATGTTGCACTTCTTCCTTGCTGCCTGTATGTCCTACATATCCCTTGTCCATTTCCATGATGGATAGTGACATTTTGTGTTACACAACATAATTCCACTGCCATAACACCTGGGTTCATAGTGTGTCCCTGGGACATGGTCTGTTACAGCAGTCCTGATGTTCATGTGGCTTCACAGTGCCACTGTCATGCACAGTCTTCCTGCCTGTGCACTGTCCTCATGCACCCCTTCTCCCCAGGGGGCACTCACCTCTCAGTGGTTCCCTCATGCCATTGCACCATGGGACATTGTCCACTCACTGCCAGCTGGGTGCTGCCCAATGGCCATGGTAACTGGGTGCAATACAGTGCTGCTATGTCTGGTATTTGGCATCAGGCAGACAGTCTTCCATCCTGTGCTGGCATGTGGATGGTGCTGATGGTCTCACAGTGGTGATGTTCCTGCCTCCATCATGGTTGTTGCATACTGCTGCTGGTGCATCCCTTGGGGGTTAGTGTTCCTTAAATGAAGTGTTGCTGGACTAGGTCCAGTCTCGCACAGTGTCCTGTGGCAACATCTCCAGGTCTTGCATGTGATGGCATGCTGTTATGCTTCATGTCCCCTTCCTCTCCATCACCCTCCACCTGCACAGCTTCCTGGTCTGACAGTGGCACACACTGTGTGATGGCAAGGTTATGTAGTATACAGCAGGTGAGGAAAATCCTGCAGGTCATCTCCAGTCTGTACTGTAATGCCCCACCAGAGCAGTCAAGGCATCTGAAGCACACCTTCAGAATTCTGAATGTCCTCTCAATCATGGACCTTGTGCTGGACAGGGTCTCATTGTAGCTTACCTCTGCTGCACTCTGTGGATGTTGGGCAGGGGTCATCAGCCAGGGTAGTTGCAGGTATCCACTGTCACCTGTTGGAGGGACCTGTTATGGGTTAGTGGCCCAGTCCGTTGTGCTATTCCCCAACCCATGTGTTGCATGGGGACACACACATACACACACACACACACACATTGTGACACTCGTACCACCCCCTCCTGCCAATACTTCTGGCATGCGGACCCACAAGTCCATGGATGTTATGCATGCAGCTGTTCATGTCCCCTTCATACTGGCCCTACATATGTTCCAGCAATACCGACTAACAGCCATGTCTTGAGTGTGAACCACCTTTTTCCTGGGATGTTCTGGACTTTTGACCTATCACTTAACTATTTGAACTGAAGCTTTGAAGACCACCACCTATTAGGGTATAATACAATAAAGAATTGTTTGACATTAATGTTAATGCTGTGATCTCGTCTTAAAAATGGCTCATTTTGTGGAGGTAGGTGGTAATATTGAGAATGCCTATACATTCTGTAATTTTACTGATGAAGAACAAACCATGCATGCTTTTAGCAGCTATGAAAGGTAATAAAGGTCTAAGAACCTCTGAAGTTGACACAGCTAGAGATATTAAAAGAAGGGTTGAGAATATCAGATCGAAATATATAAGACTTGAATGGCATGGTCTAACTTTAACTAAATATTTGGAGTATAAAAGGATCCCTAGAGGACTTAGGGTCCCTGTGGAACCAAATTTGGGGATTTACAATGAAGAACTTTATAAAAAATGGGACGGGATTCATACCCACTGAAGTGTTGACTTCATGTATGCCTAATAGAGGCCATCATTAAAGCAAGGAGTAAACTAGCAGAAGACACAAATAAGCAGGAAGAAATTCTTAAACAGCAGTTGAAACTGGAGGAATTTAATAAATGGTTAAATGAAACAAAAGAGAAGTTACTAGAATATGAAAAAGGAATTAAATAAGTAAAACTCAAAAAATTCCATAGGGACACTATAGACTACAGGGACAACAAGGTTTATATTTATAAGAAAATCAGACATTTCATTACTAGAAATGAAGGGGTAAGTTCAGACAGTTATAAGAAAATTGCATTTTGAACAGGAGACAAAGGTCCTTTTTTAGGAAAGAAAGTTTAAGTAGACAGACAGGAGAAGGAGACTGATCAGGGTCCCTCTCACATACAACAGGAAGACAGGACCTTACCTCATGGCCAAGGGAAATGACAAGAACTAAGAGACAAGAACACAACAGAAATAGAAGGAGGAATTGGAGGGAGTGGAGGGCGAGGTCAAAGGATTTATGGAGGGGCAGAGGGAGACAGTAGTGTTTAACCTTAGTAAAAGAATTTTAACTGAGGAAAAGACAAAAACATTGGGATTTGGTCTTTCATATTCAGTGACTAAACAATTGAATAATTTTCAACTATTTGTGGACCTACATAGGTTTTCTCATAACATACATCTACAAGTACAATTTGAAAATCAGGAAATAAGAAATCCAGACAGAGCTAAGCTATAATTTGCCATGGAAACACATTCCACATACATGCCCCAGATAGGAATAAGTAATGCAGTCAAAACATACATAAATACAGTTTCAAAAGCTATAGAAGAAATATGTGAAAACAAAAATATAAACAATAAATATAATACAAATTTGTCAAAAAAGTATACAAGATTATATACAATTTTGAAAATGATCATGAATTGATTATTAAATCAGCTGACAAAGAAGGTGCCATTGTGCTTATGGACTTAGATAAATATAGATATATGTGTAAACAACTTGTAGATGCCCCACAAAACTTTCAAAAATTACAAGGAGACCCTGTGAATAAAATTAGTTCTAGACTTCACAAATTATTAGGGGAATTTCAAAATCTTGGATGGTTATATCAAAGAGAGGTGGAGTTATTGATATGTGAGAACCTGAGGATTATGGTGTTTTATGCAGTCCCTAAAATCCACAAAGATGAAGTAAATCCACCTGGAAGACTTATAGTCCCCTTGGATTGGATCAATTTTGGAACCTTTTTCAAAATATCTAGATTTCAACATTCAGGACTTAGTCCAACAAACACGAACGTATATTAAAGACACCATACATGTTTTACAGCTTTTGGAACAAATTAATTCTCAAAACATAGTCATTGAACAAACATTCTTGGTTACAATAGATGTTAAAGATCTATATACATTGATCCCTCACATTGAAGGGGTGAGGGCTCTTCCTTTTGGAACAAAGACCAACTGAACAGAGACCTAAAGCGGCATTACTCATGGAATTAGCAGCTTTTGTATTAAATAACAATTACTTTAAATTTGAAAATGATTTTTTTGGTCAAAGAAAGGTACCGCTATGGGAAGTAGTATGGCCCCCAGTTACGCGAGCGCGTATATGTATAGTTTTGAATGCAAATATATTTTGGATAGCAACACTAGAGAAGGATATAACAATCAAAATATTCTTTTTGGAGATGATTTATTGATGATGTACTCCTGTTGTGGCAGGGTGAGGAAAACAATTGAAAAGAATTTTTGAAACATTTGAACACTTGTGATTCAGATATGAAATTTATGGCAGATTACAGCCTGCAGAATGTAAACTTTTTGGCTATCATGATTTTTAAAGCAGACTGCAGATTAGAGACTAAGATTTACCAAAAACCAACAGACAGGACTACTACCATCCACAACAGAAGCTTTTATCCAACAGAACTAAAAGAAAGTATCCCCTTTTCACAACTATTAAGAATGAAGAGAAATTGTAGTATGGACTATCCAAAAGAAGAAAGAACAACTTTAAACAGATTTAGATTGAGGGGATACCCAATTAAAACTATAAAGGGGGCAAAAGAAAAAGTATCAAAAATTCCTAGAGAAACATTAAAAGAGAAGACGAAAACTAATGTCTTAACGCATAACAGAAGAATCACTTTCAGTACTACACACTGTATGGAAATGCCTAAAATTAAGCATATTATTTTACAACATTGGAGCATCTTACAAAATGCACCAGAAACATCACAAATATTCAGAAGTAAGCCGTTTGTGATCTCTAAGAAGGCACCGAAATTTAGAAATAAATTAGTCAGGTCTATACATACATACAAGGAATCAGAATTTGGACAACTGTTACTAGGTCCATTAAAAAGTGGAATGTTCCCATGCAATAAGTGCATTGCATGTGGAAACACATTCAAAAAAAGAAGTATTTAGGCATCCACATACGGTGGAAACCTATGTTATTAAGCAGCACGTAGACTGCAACTCAGCAGGGGTTGTCTGTGTGCTGCAATGTCCATGTGACAAACTGTATGCAGGCCAGACATCTAGAGAACTTAAAAAATGTATATCAGAACACAAAAGCAATATTAGAAGAAAAAACAAAAGCACTTCAGTGACTAGGCACTTCTATAAGAGAGGTCATACTGTTATGCAACTAAGGTTTTGGGGACTAGAAAAAGTCCAAAAACCTGAAAGGAGGGGGGCGATTACCAAAAACCCTTGAAAGAAAAAACAATGTTGTTGTATGAACTGGGCACCTATTACAAAAACTGGGGACTAAATGAAGAGATCAAATGGCAAGCATGTTGGTAAAAATCATCTTTGAGTCCAGGAGAATACTGTATATGCACAAGGATAACTTAATGGAACTGTTGTAACTGTATGTCTTTGCTACTGATAGAAATAGCTACTGTACATACCTCCTTCCTTCTATCTCATTTGGCTTTAACAGAACCCCCCACCTCTAGTTTCATCTATCTAATTTCTATACCTTTTTTTTATTGCTGACATGTTAAAATGTAGGAGGAATTGCTTTAAAATGTGAAGCGGAGAAATCTCCTCAGTTAACCAGATGTAGGCACATTGTAAACAATTTAATGTGCATTGAAGAAGAACGTATGTATAGAATAAAATGCTTGCTTGGATTCATGCCTAACATACCCGCATGAAAAGAGTTTTGCTATAGCAACATTGTTGCTATGCAACGATGCCTTGTGCACTGGCCGATGACATCATGGCACTCTCCACACAGGTATAAGAGGACAGGCCAACGCCAAGCCTCTTGCTGCCACTAAAACTTTACAAGCTGCATTGAAGTTGAATTTAAGTGAGTAAAACACTTTTATCCTTTTAAAAGATGAGGAATGAGGAGCTAATGCCATTTATGTCGCTCTATTTATTTGAATTTAAACATTGGAGATAGCGAGTGAAATCCTGCTCACGCTGTTACAATTAATTGAATCTGAGCATAGGAGATAGCGAGTAAAAACATGTAAAGTAATGTTATCAAATGCTTTGGGAACATTTTGTTATGTGGATTAACATCTGTGATATATGTTTTAGATTTAGAGCAGTCACACTCTTGAATATATCTGAGATGAAGGTGATAAGAGACTGAAAAGAATTTGATAGGTAAACTAAGATTTTGAAAAGATTTTTGGAATAAGAGCTGCCAGGTTAGGATTGTTGTCTATAATGGATAATGTGTTCCTTTTAGAAAAATATTCTGTATATGAACACAAGAAATAGCAGTTTGTGAAAAAAAACAAATTGAAAACATAACAGCTGAATGGAGATTATCACGTTTGCACAGTATGTATAATTTAAAGGGTCAGTGTCCAATTTGGTTGATTCACTTTTATATTTTGGAATAACAGTATCTACAAAAATAGAATGTAGTAAAGCATACATATTTTTTATTTGTTTAAGGATTGACACCTAGAGGCAATGCATGGCCGGTGATTTAGCAGGTAGTCATTTGCGCTAGTAAAGACCGGTTTGGCACGAGTGCTCTTAAAATGATGGGATTAGTTCACAGCACTTACTGTAATATGATTAATATTGTGAATTTGATAAGAATGTGGTGGTGGCATTTATAAGATTGTGGATGTTAAAAAACCTTTTTGAAAACATGTGTATTATGAATTATGTAAAGCTGGGATTGAAAATCATTTTACCCTTTTTATATTTACTTAACAGTCCCGCAGAAGAAGCCAAAAAGCTGGCGAAACATTGGGGAACAGCAGCAAATATTCTAAAATAAAGGCAATGATATTTAAAGTTCGTTAGCGTATGTTTTTTTATTATCTCAGATGGGAGCAAGAATGCTTATGGATGAATCATCACACAATTAACTGTCTCCACACCCTAAGACATTAAGAAAGTATCGGATTTCCCCTGGAAGCATTGAATGAGATGTCATATAGTGCTACCATGTCTGGTGGTTGGCACCGGGCAGACAGTCTTCCATCCTGTGCTGGCATGTGGACGGTGCTGATGGTCTCACAGTGGTGATGTTCCTGCCTCCATCATGGTTGTTGCATACTACTGCCGGTGCATCCCTTGAGGGTTGGTGTTCCTTAAATGAAGTTCTGCTGGACTAGGTCCAGTCTCGCACAGTGTCCCACGGCAACATCTCCAGGTCTTCCCTGTGGTGACATGCTGTCGTGCTTCATGTCCCTTTCCTGTCCATCACCCTCCACCTGTACAGCTTCCTGGTCTGGCAGTGGCACGTGCTGTGTAATGGCAAGGTTATGTAGTATACAGCAGGTGAGGAAAATCCTGCAGGTCATCTCCAGTCTGTACTGCAATGCCCCACCAGAGCGGTCAAGGCATCTGAAGCGCATTTTCAGGATTCTGAATGTCCTCTTAATCATGGACCTCATGCTGGACAGGGCCTCATTGTATCTTACCTCTGCTGCACTCTGTGGATGTTGCACAGGGGTCATCAGCCAGGGCAGTTGCGGGTATCCACTGTCACCTGTTGGGGGGACATGTCATGGGTTAGTGGCCCAGTCCATTGTGCTATTCCCCAACCCTTGTGTTGCATGGGGACACACACACACATACACACACACACACACACACACACACACACACACACACATTTATGACACTTGTACATCTCCCTCCTGCCAATACTGCTGGCATGGGGACCCATAAGTTCATAGATATTATGCATGCAGCTGTTCACATCCCCTTCATACTGGCCCCACATATGTTCCAGTGATACTGGCTAACAGCCATGTCTTGCTATCATGTACGTACGTCCCCAGGGTCCTAACACAACATTTGCCCATCCTGTGGGCATTTTGTGCTACAAGGTTGGTACATCCATGGCCACTCTGTATGTGCATGTCCCTCACACATGTGCACATTACCCCTGTTGCATCTTTTCTTGCCACTACAACCTACCTATCAGCCATCTGCCTGCTAAGTCCCCTCTTTCGAAGGTCTCATGTAGATTACAGTGGCAGAAGATGTAGAAATCATGGCAGGATCCTGGGTAATGGGTGAACACATCCAGTATGCAGCATTCACTGTCACATACTACCTGGATATTCATGGAATGGAACCCTTTGCGGTTCACACATACATCCCCTCTGTTGATGGTGTCCTGATGGCCACATGTGTGCAGTCAATGGCCCCTATCACATGAGGGAACTGTGCCAGGGTGTAGAAGGCCTGGTTCACATGCTGATGCTGCGTTGCTTCCCGTGGGAATTGGATATACCTGGAGGTCTGGCGTATCAGCACTATCAGGAAGCTCCTCAGATACTTGGACACAGCGGACTGGGATATACCCACTGTGTCACTAGAAGGGGTCTGGAAGCTCCCAGTGGCAAGGAGGCAGAGTGCAGCACTCACCTTGACCTCCACAGGTATTGCATGTCCCCTTTGTGTTGCACTGTGCAGGTTCTCCCACAATTCCTAACACAGCTCCCTTATGGTGGTCTTATTCAGGTGGTACTGTACAAGGCATTGCTCCTCTGTGAGGTCCTCAAAGGATGTTCGTGTGCGGATGACCCATGGGAAGGTTCTCTCCCTCACTCTCCCCTGCACCAGTGGTCCACCATTCCCCTGGATCCTGCCATCCTGCTGCCTTGCATGCCTCCATTGCCATCGGGCTGCTATGAGTATACCCAGTAGGGCTAGTGGTGCTTCCATTGTCTCTGTCACTGTGTGTCTGTCTGCACGCTGCGAATGCTACCTCCACAATGACTCAGCTGTACCTTGCAGCAGGAGCCTCTTTATATGCTGTGGTCTACTTATACCAGCCCCACCCTGGCTTAACTGTTGGTTACTTAAATCGGCACAATTCGCAGGTCTCCAGCTTCTGGAATCCCATTTTGGGTGCTGTTGCAGTTTTTGTTTGTCGTAAGTCACATTGCACAATGGTGCACCAACTTTTTGGATGGAAAGTGGTTGCAAGGCCTGTTTGATGCAGGCAGAGTGTGCACTGGCACAGTCCACCTTTCAGAATATCGGATGTCACAATTTGTGGCACAAGTCACTGTTTGCTCCATTTCTCTTTGCCACATGCAGCTTGCATCAATCTAGCTGCTTTCAGAATCAGGCCCCATGTGTTATGATTGTTCACATTACATGAAGGCTGTTGATATAGCTAAGAGTTTGATTCTGATCCTTTTTTTTCTTTTAAAAAGTGGAAAACAGTCTGCCCACCATACTGGTGTTACCACACTAAAATATATTTGTTTACATTCCTTGATAACTCCCATTGTATCTTTCCTAGAGTTTGGAATGCCCCCTTCCAGCCAAGTCACTCATTATACAGTAGGAGGAGAGGAGAGAAGAGAAGAGAATACAATCCATCGTGAGTGTCTGCACTGTTTGGAGGCATTCCTAATGTTCAGGAAGTATGCAAACAGAGTAGAGTAGAGTAAGGATTTAAAATAAAACAAGATTGGGTACAACTATGCCATTTGCATGCATTTCAGTTCTACTAAGAAAGAAGGCAAATAAAACAACCAGCAACATCAATACATTTTAGAGAAGGTAAGCAGTTACAAAATGTGGGGTTTTTAGCTAGAAATAATTTGATACAAAAAAGGTTGACAATGTCCCTGTAAGGCTGAATTTATTAATTCTCATATCTATCTTTTGGTTTAAGCTACATAAAGTGCTAGTGCCATGGTAGCTAAGTAGGAGATATTGTATGGAGCTGCATCCAGGGATCAATTTAAGAATTCTGCAGTGCAGTGTCTAAACTGGTCATCAAATGTGGACACTTACACTATGACCAGTGTCAAAACACTGGTTAGCAAAATACCTCTTAAATCTGCACATTATCTGGCCTGTAACCTCTACAATAGCTGTCATAATTTGCAAAGTTTGTGGTGTTATTTATAATGGAGTATACACTAGGTGAGCACTCAGGATAACCATGGTAGCTAAACTTGGGTCACCAGCATCCTAATTGGCACTATGCTGCTATGCCCAGAAGCTGGCTCTGTCTGTCCCACTGAGGTGCTGGCTTTTGCCTTTCCCAAGTCCTGCTCAGTTCTCAGCACCTTTCATCCAATGAGTCTGACCTAGTTCTTGCTCCACTCCCCACACTACTACTCAGATACTGTTCCCCCTTCCCCACCAAGTCCTACAGAGAGATTCGTACCCCAGTTATGCATGGGTCTTGGTATTCCTGGCTACAGTAATTCTGCTCACTTTGTCGTATACTCCCATATCATCACTCAGTTTTCAGTACTCCAATGCCGTCCTGCAGAGCTTTCAAACACCTCTAGACACACGCACACACACACACAGCTCTTGGTGCCCCCGCCCCCGAGTCTCAGTCAACTTTTAGTGGTTGCCCTCTTGTTGCACTAGAGTTCAGTTTAACTTCTGTAGGCCTCCCAAGTCATCTTTTATAAATCCTGAATATTGTTCAGCTCCCTGGCTTCTTGAACTGAACACTGTTAAACTATTTCTAGCACTTAATTCATCCTATGTAATACCAGTCCAAAATACAGCAACTGCATAAGCAATAAATTATAATACCATTATAACAAAATGAAAGCAGGTCTTTCCTGGCCAAAATTCATTAAAAAAATAAGTAAGTACTGATTTTCCTTAATTAAGCTAGTATTTTAAAAGAGAAAATTGTCATAGTGATTTATAACAAGTTGAAGAATTTCTGTTTTGCATCTCACATCTATATCATATACTGCATATAATATATATGGCAATGCACCCTTTTAATTACATTAGAGGAAGGTTTTGTGCTACAGTAGATTAAGAAAGTGCAGGCAGAGGACAATTTGAAACTGCTTCTTGGCGCCTTTTTTTTTTTGCTCTCTCCCCCTTAAAGTCATTTAAGTATCGGTGTACCTCTGGAGATAGATTATTTGTTCTGTTCCTTGAATTGCACGTTAGGCTCCAGCACTACTTGTATTTTACTAGCAGACGGTACTGTTTATTGTTCCCTTAAGCGTAAGAAGCATTGCCTGGATACAGGGCTAGAATTTAGAATTAAGCTAAAAGGATTTAGAATTAAGCTAAAAGTGAGCCAGTTAATTTAATTATTTACTGTTCTGCTGCCTTGAAATCCTGACTCAGCCCGCCCCTTTTTTGAATTCTCCTCCTCCTACCTATTTAACCCGTGTCTCTCTCTCCTTCCTCCATAGCCATCCCCTCCCCGAGAGTCCGGAGTCTGAGGGCTGCCAGAACTCTCCCCACACTGAAAGGAGCACTGTGGAAAGAAAAGCTGCCCAGGTACTGAGTTCAATCCTGGGAGCAGCTCGCCCTGATCGCGACCATTGGTCGTTGGTGGCTGGTTTACCGAACTCTCAGCGTTCGGCTCCCCACCGCCCCACCACCACCCTTGGTTGGCATTCACATTTGTAGAGAGGACTGGTCACATGATTAGTGAAAATAACCTATCAGCCCACTTCACCAGCTGCAGGTTATACCAGCTCACCACTAGTGGCCACACTTCCCAACCACCTATACCTCACCTTCCCTATAATAATAATGCTATCCCTGATACTGCTGCCTGTCCTCATTACTTCTCTGAACCTCCCACTGGCTCACCCCCCAACCCGTGGAATCTACTCTATATGGCAACATCACTGACAATCATCCCAGATTTAAGTGTTATGACACAAAATTACTTACCCCAGGCCCCCACCCAATGTTAAGTGACCTCATTTGCACCTACATCCCCCCATCACTATTAACAAACCCCTTCGCACACAACACATGCTGTACTTCTGCGCTGCATCCTCCCAGACCACAGTCCCCTACCTCCTCTGTTAGCTCCCAACCATGCTCCCATCCACTCGTCACCCTGTTAACCAACGTCATATCCAACCTCCCAGTCCCCACCACTCACGTTAACAGACTCACTGCCTCCTGCTCTTTACGACCCTTGCCCAAGCTTCCCAGGTTACCTCTTTTGCGGCACATCCTCCTTCTACTGCTGCTATCTGGTAATATTCACTACATCCTTGGACCACCCCCTACAGCGGTCTCATCTAACAGCACACATAGTAGTCTCCTACTGGCTACTCTTAACATATGCAGCCTCCCAAAAAAACTCATCCCTCTCCAGGGCTGGATTGCCCAGCACTTACCTGACATCCTAGCTCTATCTGAGACATGGCTCTCAAATAGAATACCCAGTGGAGCTGTCTCCCTCAGTGACTACTCCATCTACCGTACAGACAGGACTAGCAAAAGAGGAGGTGGCTGTGCCATCTATGTTAGATCCTCTCTAAACTCCATAGAGGTCCATATACCTATATACATACATATGTACGGTGCCCAGACCCTAACAATCAAACTCAGCCTGGGCCCCAAAACTCTCCACATTACAATGGTTTATATCCCCCCTAGCAACCAAAAGCTCGCTTTTGAATCAGTCCTTCACAGTATCTCCCACCTCCCTCCCAGGAGTGAAGTCATCCTGCTGGAAGACTTTAATGTCAATTGGCTATCAGCTGCCTCATCCCCCAGCAAAGACACAGCCCTTGCCTATGATCTTACCCAAGTTGTCAACTCCCCGACCAGAATGGATTACAGAACAGGGACCTCAACCCTTATAGACCTCATCTTCACTAACAGGCCTCGGAATCTCTCACAAGTCACTGTGCTCCCCGACTCAACAAGTGACCATTCCCCTGTGACCTACCGGTGGTCTGCTAAAATCCCCCCGCCCTCCCCAAAGTCACTGTACTTAAGCGATTTAAAAAAGGACACCTAGCGTGTCTCAAAGCTCACCTAGCCTCCAATGACTGGTCCCCCATTCACACTGCTCAGTCTGTAGACATGGCACTCTCCTACTTTATAGCCATCTTCATTGAGGCCTGTGACATATTCGCACCCTTCTCTAAACAGGTAGTAAAAACCAGAAGCACCCCTTGGCTCTCTCAATCGCTACTTGACCAGCTTCGACATAGGGACAATCTATGGCACAAGGCCCTAGACTCCTAACTCCCACAGGATAGGCAACTTTACAGAGAGGCCCGCAACAAATGTACTTGGGCCACACGGCAAGCCAAAGCTACGTACTATCAACAAACCCTCACCTCCTCCTGGGGCTCTTGTAAAAAATTCTGGAGCAATATCAAGGAACTCAGTGGGAAATCGCACTCCCCTACCCCTGTTCAGCTCATAGTAAATGGGGATTCCACACAGGACCCTACTGCTATCACTGAAGCTCTCAAATCCTCCTTCTCGGACCTCTCCCATATACTACCACAGAACTTCTTCAACCCCTCCCCCACCCCCGACACCTCAGACATGAACAACATTACACCCTTTAGACTAAGAGTCATCTCCTGCTCCGAGGCAAAATGCTATCTCTCCAAAGCCCTAGCTAGCGCTCATTATAGCAGTGACTCCCTGGATCTCAAACTCATTCGGCTGACCCTGGATGTCACACTACCCCATCTCACAAAAATTCTCAGCCTGTCCTTATGTCTTAGTCAATTCCCTTCAGCCTGGAAGAGAGACGTAATTACCCCTATTCTGAAGAGTGGTGACCCCACAGTCACAAGCAACTATAGACCAATATCTATCCTACCACCCCTCTCCAAGGCCCTTGAAAAAATAGCATCTGATCAGCTTACTGACTACCTAACAAAACACAACCTACTTTGCCAAGAACAGCTTGGTTTCCAGAGGGGCCACAGTACCATCACCTCCCTTACTGAACTCACTTCATTCATACTTGAGGCCCTAGACCAAGGCTCCATGGCTGGGGCTATCTATGCGGATCTGACCAAGGCATTTGACACAGTCAGTCATGAGCTACTGCTCCATGCCCTTTCACCCCTCAACTTTGTACCTGAGGTCACCGCCTGGTTCAAAGACTAGCTCTCAGGGCGGACCCAACAAGTCAAGATCAACACAACTCTCTCCTCTTGCAAACTAGTTTGTTCTGGTGTCCCGCAGGGGTCCATACTTCGCCCCATACTTTTACCCTCTTTTTAAACTCTCTCCCTTAGTCTTGCAGTGGTCGCTTGCTGCTCTACACAGATGATGCTGTAGTGTTCTGGAAACACCCACAACCTAACTCTCTCCAACTAGCCCTGCAGGACCACTTTAGGGAGCTAGAATCATGGTTCTCTGAACACCATCTTATAATCAATTACAAGAAAACGAAGTCCATGCTCTTTGCACACTGACAAAACTCCCACTGTCATGCACCCCTACTTGTAAAAAACTCACATGGCTCTGCACTAGAACAGGTTTTCTGTTTTAAATATCTTGGAATCGCTTTAGACATCTCCCTCTCCTACCATAATCACATACAACTTGTCTCCTCCTCTATCAACACTAGATTGGGGATCCTTTACAGGCTTAAATACTGCTTACCTCCCCAGGCCATGCATCTTGCTGTCTCCTCCTCTATCTTTTCCTTGGTGGACTACGGAATAGTCATTTATGGATCTGCTGATCTAACCACCTTCCGCTGCATCAACATTGCCCTTAACAAAGCTTGCCGCCTAGTCACAGGTTGTGACAGGTTAACACATACATGTGAGCTTTATACACATACTGGTTGGCTTAACTTCCAGGGCAGGCTAAAGTACCACACCTGCGTCCTTGCCAAAAAAATACAACTCCAGCAAGCACCTATCGGCCTCCACCCAATTATCAGCGCAGCCCCCCACAGGCGGACAAAAAGGCTCACAGCTAACACTTCCCTCCTTGTTCCCCACTGTAGAACATCTCTTGGGCAAAGATCTTTCCACTACCATGCCCCTCTATGGCTTAACAGCCTACCACCCCCATCTCCATGACCCATAGTCTTAACCTATTTAAGGCAGGTCTCAAAACCCTATTCCTTGATTCGACACTCTGCGACTGTAGTTAACCCGCCTTATTCTTGGTGCCAGCATCCTCTCATGTCCCCCTCCTCTCCTTTTCCCCTGCCCAGTTATTTGGCTTGGGGTCCCTCTAGATCCTACGAAACTGCTTCCTGTACCATTCTGACACGGGACATCTTGCATGCCCCCAGTTAATGTAACCATCTAAATAAGATTAAGCTAGGACTGCATAACCCTGTACTGTTACTCTAATACTGTATGTGTATGTTTTTCATTACTGTATGTGTATTTCTTTTTTACTTTGACCTGACATGGAGCCTTTGCAAAAGAGTCTATGACTCAAAGGATTGTAATTCTGATTCTATTCAATAAACAATAAACAAACAATACAGTAAAATGTGACCAGATCTGGTCAAGAGCATGCGTGAATAAGAGCGCAGTAAAAACCGTGCAGAGAAAGCGTAGGTAAAAGCAACTACAGGGAAATTATAATGTGGATATTATAGCGCTATACCTGTAGCTGTTTTCAGTGGGGCCGAGTACTATAAGTTTGTTAGTGTGTGCCGAGTCAGTGTGTTGACATCAAGGCATAGCAGTTAGGGTAACTAACTGTGACGGGCTGTGGTACATGTGACTATTGTTCAAGCCCAGCTTCTGCATTTTGTTTTTTGCCATGCCAGCGTTCCACTTTTACTTTTTTTTTGTTTCGCCTCACCAGCCTCCCCAATAACATATTCATTGTGTGGTAATTTGTTCCAATTTAGATGATGTACATTTATGTAAGGGGGGGGTGTGGGGGGCAAAGCCCCCAGCCTAAAATGTTCCAACACAACTCTACCCTCATGAGTTCCATGCCCTGTGCAGTTTCATTATACTATGTGCCCACCTCCGACATTCACTCACCCCAAGTCGCAACGCTGTCTGTACCATCACTGTTTTCCCTCAGCGCAGTTATGTCTCCCGCTATTTTCTCTGTGCAGATTTTGACCTAGACCCAAATATGACAGGGTCTTGACCAATAAGATGTTAAAATTGGCCAGACCCCATTTTCTATAACCACAACAGCATTTACTTACTTTCATAAATGTGTCTTTTCATGCAGTTTGTAAAATGACAGCAGCCGGTATATTGTTACTTATATTGCTACTTAACTGTCTCTTTGTTTTCAGAGCAGTTAATTCACATTTTATACAGTATTTGAAATTGACCTCATTCCCCTTTTTCACTTAATCCCACCTACTCCAAACTTTCACCCTCTTCCCACCCCCACCCCTCATCTGACAAGGCCCACTCTAGCTGCTTCTCCCCAACCCCTTTCCCTCAAAAAAAAACCCTCTTACTCCTCTACCTCCCCCTTTACCCACTCCCTCATTACACCTTACATAACTACTTTTGCCTCCCAAGCTTTCCAGTATATTATTGTGAATGAGCCTACTATACTGCATACTTGTAATCTCCATTTGACTATGGTACCTATTTGTACTGTATTTAGCTGTCTCTATTTCTTTTTTTTTTATGAAGCATTTTTTATTCATTGTCATTATAAAAGATTACAACATATACAACAGGAAGTAACAGTTTCCAGAACAGTTAAAAATATCGAACAGCTTCTTTGATTTCATACCGCTACCACAGGATAGTTTTAGATCAAAATAGTAACAGTTTAAGAGAAGACATCAATACATAGCAAAACAAACATAAAAAGTATATCCTACTAGCTATAATACTGAACATCATTTGACTAACAGAATATCATTACATGAGGTTTCACTATAGGGTCACAATGGCCAGCAATTAGCAACCATAGCAGCCAATATTATGTATTATCCAGGCTAATTTACTAAGACTGTAAACCTAGGTTGTCATGAGGGGGAGAGGACAGCTGAAGAAAGGGACCCCATATTTCAAGAAATCTATCTAACTTATCAGAGAGCAGGAAAGAAATTCTCTCATTGTTGGCAGTATAACTCTTCATATTTAGCCATTCGACAAGGGAGAGTACCTTGGGGTCTTTCCAGTACTTAAGTATTAACTGTTTGGCACAAACAGAGGCCACTGAAAGCCAAGACATCTGAATACGAGTAATGGTGACATTTGGTGGAAACATTCCCCAAATAATTATGAGAGGGGAATGGAGTATGACAGCATTAAGAGAGGTTTGACACACCTTCATCACCTCATCCCAGAATTCTTTGAAGTTAGGACAGCCCCACAATATATGTACCATATTAGCACCTACAGACTTACATTTCCAACAATCAGAGTTAGCAGAGAGACCCATCTCAAAAAGCTTCACTGGGCACATATAATATCTATGTAGAATTTTGTATTGGGTAAGCGTAGTCCACTAGCAAATTTATTTTATGTATCTCCTCCCACAGGGATTTTTCCTGACGATTGGAAGGAAGCACTAATGCTACTGGTGTTTAGACCAGGCCAGAGTAAACTCTTAGGCCCAGATATTCAAAAGGGCTGTGCATGGAGCAACAGTGTTGCGCCATGCGCAACCTACTGATGCACCCTGGCGCAATATTCAAAAGGAAAAGTGTGCAGCACAAATCCCTGATGCGCCGGAGTGCATCAGTAATGCATACAGGCACAGGTGGGGGGGGGGGGCGTGCCCATGCATAGCCTGCACAGCCTGATATTCAGCCCGGGATGTGCAGAGCCATGCATGTGCAACCCCTACCTGTGCCAGCACAAAGTTAAGCCCCAAAAAAAAGGAACAACTGATGGCCACCCACGGGTGAGCTGCCACATTGCAGGGCCAACACGGCAGCGCCACCTGTGGGTGGCCACCGGTCCGACTCCACCTGACAGCGCCCCATACTGTCGTGGGCATATGTTTAAACTTCCCGTCCTATATCCTGGTGGTCAGTGGACCACTCTCTATGATCGCAGAGCATATAGTTTAAAACATAGATCCTCGTCCAATGTCCCTGGTGGTCCAGTGGACACTCATAGTATGAATCGCGGACACCTATCAAAATATCATCCTCGTCCAATATCATTGGTGGTCCAGTGGACTGCTCTTTGCCCAGTCGCGGCCATATGTAAAAAGACAACCTCCAATATCCCTGGTGGTCTAGTGGTACCCCCCCACTGAGTCCCACCACCCCGCTCCCTCCCTGCGGTCAGCCAGTGGGTGGCAGCACCCCACCGCCTGCCGCCCGCCCACCCCACCGACTGACACCTCGGTAGGGCTGCACACCCATTGGTTCACAGCGCGAGCCAATGGGTACGCAACTCTACTATTACTACACATTCCAGATATGCGAATGATTCATTCCACATATCTGGAATGTACAACTCGACAGGGCTACACGCCAGTAACTCATGCTGTGAACCAATGGGCGCACCAAGGTGTCGGTTAGCCGCGTCGAGATAACAGGCGGGTGCCGCGCCCGACGCTGAGGCGGGGCGGGATCAGTGGTGAATGAGGCCACCTAGACCACCGGAGAGGGTTCTTTACATGCCAGCGATCAGGCAATAGCGTTCACTGACCACCAGGGAATGGATGAGAACAACACGACAGTGCCCATGATGAAACACAGCAGTCACTGGACTACCAGGGATGGATGAGGATCTATTCTTTAAACATATGCCCGCCGATCAAGCAGAGAGCGTCCACTGGACCACCAGGGATATTGGACAGGGATCTATGTTTTAAATGAATACCCATGATCAGGCTGCAGGGGGCATCGGTCCCCGACGGCTGCTGCCTGGCAGGGTGCCAGGCACAAGTCGTCGAGGAACGGCGCACCTGCATGCAAATGGGATGCAAATGGGGCCATAATGACATGCAAATGGCCCCATGTGTGCCTTACATAAATTATGGCCCCATTTGCGTGTCACCTTTTGAATACTGAATGCTGTGAATGGCACAATGGCACTTGCGCTAGCGCATCTCCATGTTCCACTCTGGCCACTTGCGCTGGTGCAGTGCCACTGCACCATGCACACTGGGAGTGGCCAGGGTGCGATATTCAAAGCTACTGAGTCATGGCGCAGCTCCTTTGAATATCGCCCAGGCCACACCCCTGCGAAGCCAAGTTGAGCTGCGCCCATGCTTGCGCCACAGCCTGGCACAGTTTGAATATCGGGGCCCCAAATGACAACAGACCAATTTTCATTTTGTCTGTGGCCTCAGAGGTTCTGGAGAGATTAGTGGCTAGAAAGTTAAGCAAGGACAGTACTTGACAACCTAGACAGGCATTGGAAGGCACATCAGGGCATACTGTACATTGCTGCCTTATTGCATGATCCCTTTTATTTCCCCTAGGATATGATCTTGACCATACTAAAGTACTTGATAAGTTGTTCATAATTACTGCCTGAGCATATATCATTTTTGAGTGTTAGGCTATATGCTTTGTGGGGACTGTTGTTGCACTGCTAGGTTCATGGGTTGGGTGATCTTGTGGGTAGGTACTGCATCCTAGGGGATGACTGACCATGAGTGGGAGGTGATGTCAAGCACTACTATAAGCGGTGCAGTAGGTGCATACAGTTCAAAACACTGCCAAAGTGGGCCACAGCTCTCATGAACATTTCTACCAGTGCTCCCATGGAACAGATATGTGTTGACTTTTTTAGTCCAGAGCCTTACAACCACAATATTTCCAATATATTGGTAGCAACAGACCATATCTCAAGATATGCACAAGCTTATCTGACCAAAGACCAAATGGGTATAATGGTTGTAAAAATATGCATAAAAAATGTATCGTCCATTATGGAACAGCAAAGAGGATCCACTAGGTTCAGGGCTAAGATTTCAAAAGTCATTGTGTTAAGGAACTGTTATCCCTGTGGGGGATAAATAAATCCAGAACTACTAAGAAGCACCTGCAAGCTGATTTTCAACCTGAGAGGTTTGACAGAATACTATTAAATGTACTAGGCAGGCACCTTGGACCCAAACAGTGGCATAGGCAGGATTTTTCGGGAGCAGGTTTAATATGATATTTGTGAAGTGGGATACATAAAAGCCGGGGTCTGGGGACCACTAGGCCCCCAAAAGCTCTGGGGGGGGGTTACTTGCTTTGTGGTGAGTTTGGTTTTTTTTCTTGAACAAAAAACACACTTTGGTTACATGTTCCAGCTCCCTGATTTTAGGGGAATTTTTCTTTCCCTGTGGAATCAGGGGTATGGGAGACTCTGGCTGGCATTAGAGTCTGCGGCTGCAATTGTTGTGGACAACTGGCTGACCAACAGTGCCATCAACCACCCACCTCATATGCATTTTTGCAATATACTGTGAAAGATTTCTATATAAAGGCTGGGGGTCTGGGGGCCTCTAGGCCCCCGGAAGCTCTGGGGGGTCTACATGCTCTGTGGTGAGCTTGGGGGCTTTTATTGAACCACGAACACACTTGTGTTACATGTTCCCTCCCCACCCCTGATTTCAGTGGATTTTTTCCCCCATGGAATTAGAGGTGCGGAAGACTCTGGCTGGCATTAGAGTGGGCACAAGATGAAATTGGAGGGAGAGAGGTTCAGAAGGAACGTGAAGAAGTACTTATTTACAGAGAGGGTGATGGACAAGTGGAATAGCCTGTCAGCGAAAGTGGTGGGGGCAGAAATGATTACAGATTTTAAACATGCTAGGGATAGGCATAGAGGACTGCTGGTAGTCAGGGAGGTACAACCTAATGCCAGCAGTGAATGATACAGCACAATTGTTAGTGGTAACAGGACAGACTAGGTGGGCCAAAGGCCCCTAGCTGCCAACAATTTTTATGTTTCTATGGATTTGGTGCTTTTAAACTTTGCTTTGCCATTCTGCCCTCTGCACACAGGGTGGGCACTATGGCCCTCAGGGTGTGCATTCAGACTGAAGACTGAGTATTCTGGCCCTTGGGTGGCACTCTGGTACACTAGGTGATCATAACATTTCCCAGGGTAGTGGAATTCCAGCATCCACATAGTGCAATCTGGCACAAATGCTGGGCATTCCTGACACAATCTTGGCATTCCAGGGCCACACTTGTGCATTCTGACACAAAAGTCTGGCATTCCCACACATAGTGGGCATTCTGGCACTGGCACACAGGGTGGTCAAATGACCCTAGAGTGGGCATTCTCACACAAAGGGTAGCCATTCCATTATGTAGGGAAGCAATTCCACCCTCCAGTCCAAGGTGCACACTGTGGTACCCAGGATGGGAATTCTCTCACAGGGTGGGCATTCCACCACAAAGAATGACCACTCAGGTCTTCAGGTGAGCATTCTGGCCTTTGAGTGGCAAGTACCAGCAGGTGGAGAGTCATTCTGTTGGACAGTGGTCATTCTGGGAGCTGAGGCAGTTATTCTGAGGAGTGAGGGTTCCCCCTCAGTCAGGGGTAGCTGTTCCAACTTTTATCCCCACCACGCAATTTATAAAATGCAGAATGGCCAAACCACAAAAAAACACACAACGTGTGTGTGTTCTATCTGGCCATTTCTCAGGTTACCACTTGCAAGAGTTGCAGTATTCCTGGTACTTCAGAAATCACACATTCCATAGTTTCTTGAGCGGGTATTACAATTTCTGAGGATGTGCCCTTATATTTTGTAATTATTTGTTTTACCAGGAAAAAGCTCCACTGAGCAGTGCTCATTTATAAGGAGGTCCCAATTTTGGCCATCGCTGTTTGTTTTTTTTGTTTGTTTGTTTGTTTTAAAGTCTTGTCCTGCCTGGAATTGTGAGGCAAGAAGTTGAGACTCAAAGCAGAACACAGTGGGCCGGATATTCAAACTGCGCTATTTTGTGGCGCAAGCCCTTGCGCTGCACAAAATAGTTGCGCAGGAGGTGTGGCTGGGCGATATTCAAAGGAGTTGCACTATTGAGCAACTCCTTGAATATCTCACCCACAGCCACAGTGCGTGAGGCGAGTGGAACCTGCGCCACTGCAAGTGGTCAGAGGAGCAATGAACTGCGGTGGCCAAGTACCATTGCGCCATGCACAATTTCCGATATTCAAAAGGTGACATGCAAATGGGGCCATAATTCAACAAAGCACTGGGGGCCATTTGCATCCGTTTATAGCCCCATTTGCATGCCACTTACTGCAGGTGCGCCGATCCCGAACTTGCACCTGGCGCCCTGCCAGGCAGCAGCCATCAGAGATCAACGCATCCACGCAGCCCGATCACGGGCAAAAGAGTAAAAATCCCCCACTCCCCACTGGCCCAATCGCGGGCAAAACATTTAAACTCCCCGACTGAAAGCTGTCGGGCAAAAGCACAAATAACCCCCACCAGCCGATACATGAGGCAGCAAAGTGCCCCCGAACATATCCCTGGTGGTCAGTGGACTCGCTAAGCCTGATCGCGGGCTGCAGAAGTATAATAAACCCCCAACACCTATCCCTGGTGGTCCAGTGGAAGCCGATAGCGGGCTGCAGAAGTATAATAAACCCCAACACCTATCCCTGGTGGTCCAGTGGACTGATAAGCCCGATCAAATCTGACTGTTTTGTACGGTATGGGCTGCACGCCCATTGGCTTCTTGCTCTGCACCAATGGGCAGCAGTCTTCAGCCGGCAGTCAGTCGGCGGGTGGCGCAAGCGGCAGGCGGGGGGATGCTGCCGCCACTGCCGCGGGGAGCGGGTGGGCTTCGGGTGGGTGGGTGGGGGACACTAGATCACCAGGGATATGATCTTGGGTGGGAGGGTTTTACACTTTATGCAGCCCGTAATCGGGCTTATCGGTCCACTGGACCACCAGGGATAGGTGTCGGGGTTTGTATTATACTTCTGCAGCCCGCGATCAGGCTTCTCCATTGACCACCAGGGATAGGTGTCGGGGGTTGTATTATATTTCTGCAGCCCCGCGATCGGTTTCCACTGACCACCAGGGATAGGTGTCGGGGGTTTATTATACTTCTGTAGCCCGCGATTGTTTAGCGGTCCACTGGACCAGCAGGGATATGTTGGGGAATACTCTGCTGCCCGCGATCGGGCCAGTGGGGGTGGGGGATTTCTTACACTCTTGCCCCGATCGGGCTGCAGGGGGCACAGGGAGGGTTGAGGGCCAGCCACAGGTGGCAGCTGCTGTGTTGCACCCTGCAATGCGGCAGCTCACCTGTGGGTGGCCTCGACAATCCTTTTTTTGGCTCAAAGTTGTGCAGGCGCCAGGTTGAGGGTTGTGCCTGCAACATCTGCACAGCCCGGCTGAATGTCGGGCTGTGCAGTTTATGCATGGTTCCTCCCTCCAGTTCAGCATGCATTCATTTGCATTACGCTGTTGCTCAGTATGTTTTCAGTAACGCAACTGCCTCCTGCTGAATATCGTGGAATGGCGCAGTTCGACTTCGTGCAGGCTAACCCTTTGAATATCTGGGCCAGTATGTACTGAAATTAATTGGGTGGTGCAACAACTCTGTGTTTAGAGCCCCCTTAGATCCTGATAAAACATAAAACTAGGTTAAACTAATAGTAGATTATTAAACAAGGCAGAATATAAGGTTTTTTGGAAAAGTTATTTTACAAATTGTTACTAGCACTAAAGCACTGACTGCACAGACTGTAACTGAGAATGTAGATCATTCTGCCTTTCTAGGTTTTTCCAGCTGTGACCATGTCACAGAACGGGTGGTGGACAAGTGGAACATCCTGCCAGAGGAAGTGGTGGGAGCTGAAACAATCACAGGATTTAAGAATGCATGGGATAGACATAAAGGAATTCTAGAGGTCAGGGTAAGGGAAACAGACTTCTAGGAAAACAAACTGAACTTACAAGCTTAAATGGGCAGACTGGGTGGGCCATAGGCCCTTATCTGCCGACACTGTCTATGTATCTATGTATCTATGTATCTATGTATGTTTTCTAATACTCAAAGAAGAAATTTCCATTAGTCTCATCTCATGGATCTGTTTTGTTGTTGAGTAAACAGCTACAGTTTCACTGGCCCTCAAAGGATGTTCAAATAAAGGAGAGCAACCCAAAAATAAAAATAAAAATTAAGGAAAATTTAAGTTTACTCAAAACAATCCCTAAGAGACAACAACAGCAACAGCAACAAAAAATAAAATAATGAGAGAAGGCACATCATCCCAGGCAAGTGTGCATGCTGTCAGTTTGTAAAAAAGTATGGGGAGATGAACACAAAGTACTCACCATGTACCATCTCCCAAGATAACTTTCCCAGTTTGCACATCATCATCATCATCATCATCATTGCTTTATTTTTCCATTGAGAGCTCTTCCAGAGCTCAGGCACCCTACAGTCCAAACATCAACAAATAAACATAAACACAATTCACAATGACATACAGCATCAGATACTTATAAAATATTAACCTAATAAAGAAACAGATTAAAAACAGGGACAATAGTGCTTAGTACTGAGCAAATATTACCCTCCTATCGGTAGCTAGCAAAGGCCTTTCTCCGATAGACCAGAGGAGGCCTGATTAACAAGGTGAGTTTTTAAAGATGTTTAAAACTTTCTATGGTCAGGCTATCTAGTATCTGGTGGAGTAGAAATTCCACAGGGTTGGAGCCATAAAAGCAAATGCTCTTCCTCCGGATGTCATCAAGCGGACCCTGGAATCTGTAGTAATCCCCGTCGGAGGATCAGAGTGGGCGGGAGGACAGTATGGCATCAGAAGGTCTTTCAGGTACTGTGGTCCCTGATTGTGTAGGGCTTTATAGGTCAGCAAAGCGACCTTGAAGGTTATCTGCCACTGTACTGGCAGCCAATGCAGTTCATGTAGCGCAAGTGTTTTATGACTGGATCTAGGGGCTCCAGTCAACAAGCGTTAGCTGTCACATTCTGCACTAGCTACAAGTGATGGACGTCAACCCCCAGTAGCCCTATGTAGAGGGCATTATAGTAGTCAAGGCAAGTGGTGACAAAGGCGTGGACCAAGGTAGGAAGATTTTCAGTGCAACCAGGGTTTCACCTGGTTAAATTCCTAAGATGGTAAAAGGAAGATTTGACTACAGCCGACACCTGAGCCTTCAGGGTCAAGCTCTCATCAATAATCATACGAAGGTTATGCACCTGGTCCGAGACAGTTAGTGGCATCCCCAGCTTTAGACCAGAGGGTTGTCTCACCAGTGTCGGCCGACCTACAATCTAGGTCCACAACCAATGCCTCTGTTTTTCTGGGTTTAGCCTCAGCCAACTGGTACTCATCCAGTCCTGAATCTCAGCCAGACAGCTGTTAAACACTGATACAGTGATGTCCCCTGGTCGGGCACAAAGGACATGTACAGCTGAGAATCATCTGCATAGCAGTAAAGACTCAAACCATACTGTCTTATAATGTCCCCAATAGTAGCATGTACACCAAACAACATGGGAGACAACACCGAGCCCTGCGGCACCTGCAGGGGTAACTCATAGGGGCTGAGGAATAAATACCTGATACCACCCTCTGAGATCTACCCTCAGGAATGATTGAAACCAACTGAGGACTGCCCCTCTAGTCCACAGAAACCGCAGGCACTCAAAAGTACCCTATGATCCACAGTGTCAAGCGCTGCCAAGAGATCAAGGAAAACCAAGATGGTTTGGGATATCTGATCTCTGGCCATCAGGAAGATTATTTAGTACCCTTGCCAGGGCTTTCTCAGTGCTGTGTCTTTTCTGAAACCCTGATTGGAGAGGTCATAGATATCATGGCTTGTTAAATGGTCTCCAGTTGCAGAGCGACCACCTTTTCAATAACTTTACCTGTAAAAGGAGTTAGAGACTGGTTTGTAGTTGGCTGGGAAGTTAGGGTCTAAGGAGGGTTTTCAAGAGGGCTGAACAACCACCTCTTTTAAGGAGTCTGGAAGATCCCTCTCTCTAAAGAACTCCTAACTATCACAGTCAGGACATAACCAGTGACCTCAACACACCCTATAGGAAGGTGAGTTGGGCCCGGATCGAGACTACAGCAAGTTGGCCACAAAGTCTTGATGATCTTCACAATATCAGTAACTGCTGGTAGGCTGAAGATGAGACCAGGTCACCGGGTGACTGTACCACTCGGTTGATCAGAGTAAGGCCCAATGGGGAGGCACTGGATGATCTCACTCCTGGTGGAGGCCACCTTATGAGAAAAAAAACTGCACAAACTCATTACAATTTCCTTGTGACAAAGCATGACCAGATTGCAGACAGACTGGATTACAGTCTGTCCACAGTGCAGAAAGCTGAGCTGGCCTGTTTTCACTGCAGCAATCTCCTTGGACAGGAACTCTGCCTTCTTACTGATTGCTGCTTGGTAGATTTTATAATGATCTAGCAATCTAAGCCTGTCCTCCTCCAGGTGAGTTTTCTGCCAGTGTTCTCCAACCTTTGACCCTGTCTCTTCAGCCCTTAGGGACCCATCACCTCATGGACCCCCAGGGTGAAGGGTCAGGGAGCGAACTAAGCCAGAGCCGATGACATCTAAGGCCTCTGTTACTGCCTTATTATAGTCAAGAACCATGGAGCCTGGGTCACGCTATCAATCAGGATTCCCTGAAAGGTCCAACACCACCATTAGACCCTCTGAAAACTCCTCTTAAAAGGCAGTATGAACCATTTCCTTTGGGGGCAGGATTACTAAGAGGGAGTCATAAAACTGAACCTCAGGGGTATGATGGTCAGACCACCCAACAAGATCCACCACCATGTCGGTGATTTCCATCCCAGGAGAAATATCAAGTTCAATGAGTGTCCCCCATGGGTGGCAGTGATAACTACCCATGTCAGGCCCAGTGATTCCATTAACTGGAATTTTGTCCAAAGGGTGCGAGCTCATTGTCCACCCAGGCATTGAAGTCCCCAGAATCATCCATCTGGGGAACTCCAAGACCAACCCAGTGCAGAGCTCAGCTACTTCTTGCAGGAAAGCCCCTCATCACCTGGTGGATGGTAAATGAGAAGGATCCTGCAGCCTGCACCTGCCACCATAATACACTCAAAGGGTTGGTAGAACCCACTGAGATCTCCCTGAAATCAGTTCTGATCTAAAACAGATCGCAACTCCCCGCCCTGACAGTCCACTCTAGAGCAGCGTATAACTGAGAACCCAGCTGGTATGGCAGCTCCCAAAATAGGCCCACATTTTCATCCAGCCAGGTCTCAGTAATGCAAGCCAGGTCAGCAGAGGCTACCAAATCGGCCACCAATACAGTCTTATTTTTAACTGACCTGGCATTGCATAACATTTCCCTAGAGGATGAGAGCAGAGGATGACCGCACTACCTGCCTGCACAAGTCAGAACCTTGGATATGAGCACAAGGCAGGAAGGGCCCTGTCCTGTACCCATTTTGCCCAGGGCACCTCCTGGTCCTCACCATCTCTATCTGTCCACTCCTATCCCATCCCCCATGCCAAGGGTCCAACCTCTTCTGCCTCCTCACAATACCCAATGCAGGTATCTCCTATATACCTCTGAGGGAAAGCAGATGGGCCTCAAAGGGATGGAGGTCCCTAAGCCTGGAGGGTACTGTCTGACCGTATTAATCCTCTCCCAACACATACTGAATACACCCACCCTCTCTTTACAAATCAACACTCTGCTTCCCCAGTCTATTTCCAATTCCTTCACATTCATACACACACACTTACACCCACCACATACATACACCCTCTAATCTAACCTAAAAATAATCTTACTCCCAAACTAGCAGCAGCAGCAAAAACTTAAAATGCAATATAGGTAGTCCTTAAAAGTTACTTCAAATAAGTTCCAGTCACAGAGTTCCCACCTCGCGTTTGAGACTAAATACCGAGCAGATTCCTCTCACCAATCTGCTCTAGTTCACAGTTAAAATCTGAGGCAGTTTACAATCCAGTCACTGGCTTTAAGCTTCCCAATCAAGCTTTCTTCCCAACAGTATCAGAGGTATCAATTTTAAACAGTATCTTCTTGCAGAAAAGCTCAGGACTCACCAACCTCCTTCAAATTCTCACGACATCTGCGGTTACTTTCCACCAACTTGTGTCACAGGAAAAATACCTGAACCTTCCCTCTTTTAGAGCCCAGAAAGCCTATCCTCTGGCCTGCTCCTGACACCTTTTTGAGGATCAGGTGAGAGCCCCCTTCGAGGGCACCCACCCCCACCTCAGTCCGGCTCAGGTCACAATGCCTTTGCCTTCCCACGAGGGCCTAGATAGCCTGCCCTCTGGCCCTACTCCCAACTCCTCCTGAGGATTAGGGTGAGAGCCCCCTTCAGGGACACCTTTCCCGCTTCCAGTCAAGCTCAAGCAGAATCCTTGACCATGTTCTTCCTATAGTGACCCCAGCCCTTCCACACTCCCTGCCATCTCTCTGAATCAGGCCATGACTTCCTTGAATTTCCAGGTATCTGTTCAACTGAACTCTCACCCAAGTCAGAAACAGCACCCGCTGGCAAAATGTTCCCTCACTTGCTGCTTCGTTGGCTCCTCTCTGACTTTACTGTCAATTCCAGCTGATGGATGTAATTCAAGTATTTTCTCCTCCACCGTCCTCGCTTCTTTAGCATCCCCACAGTCTTCCACAATCACGGAAAGCCACCCTTCACCAAGAAGATAAAGTCAGAAGAATGGTATGTCTGTACAGAAATGCTTGGAATGTTAAACCTAGTGAGTCTTCTATAGCGTACTCAGGCCCCTAGACCTTATCTACCCATAATTTCACCGCTACTCTGGGTGGTATCGGGAACTGTTGAATGTCCCTAGTGCACACTTCAGGGGTGTTTGTAAGTTTCAGCGCTCAGCTCACTCACTGACTCACTTTTTTCCCTAACTAACTATCCTTAGTTTAAACCAACTCCAGCTCATGTACCTAAAAATACCTTGGTGTTAAAAATCCTAAAATGCTACTCTATACGGCTCAATATAACCTTTATAGACTGTTGTATTTAAACAAAACTGCTGCTACTTACAGCTTGCCCAGTCTAGCAGTCATCTATATCATGACATGACAGCAGCCAGCACCGGGTACTGTAGAACCGGTCCTGAAGCTATTTCAAGGACATAGATAGTACCAAGGAAGGATCACTGTTCACAAAGACAAACTTTCTGCCCACGCTTGTTCGACAAGCTACTGCCCCTCTTTATGCTGTTGTGTGCCACACGGCTACAGACCCCACATAGGCAAAACCAGGTGGGCACCCAAGCCATGGCTTAAAACAACTTTGAGGGGTAATTTTGGGGGTGTTTGAACACCTAACCCCCACCTACACCACTGGACCCAAAGGACAAGGACAAGTGGACTGAACAAATTAGTTCACTAGTACAGCCATACAACTGTATGAAGAGCAACACTGCAGGGTCCCCACTTAATGTTCGACAGTGGCTTCGACTACCCCATGGACTTGTGTTTCGGGTTTATACTGATGAAGCTTAGAAAAGATCTACCTGCAATATGTTCAATAGCTCAAGGATCTGCTGAATACAGCCTGTCAGTTGTCTCAGATGTGGCTGCCAAGCGGATCAGTGCCAACAAGGACAGGTATAATACAAGGCTCAAGAATTGTTGCCAAGAGATACTACTCAGAGTCCGGACTAATCAGAAAATATAAGATCAATGACACATGTGGGAACACTCCATTAATTTTTGTGGAGCAATTGCAGTACCAGCCTGTGTACAAGGTATAGCCTGAGAGAGGACATTGTGGCACCAAAACCCTCCACCAAAATCATGAGTTGCCCATCAGACAATTAATCCCCAGTGCTGATCCTGAAAGCATGGAACCCCAAACTACCAGTAACCTTATCTGCTACCGAAAAGCAAAACAGAATACTTAAGGTAACAGTTCAGGTACCCCAGCACACTCAGAGTAATGCTCAGGAACAATCAGATGAGAAGTTGGATTTTATTCGGTATATTCCACCATAGATCTTCCTAGTCTACTCGCTAATCTGCCAGCTATCCCTAAAGTGATGTCACTAAAGAAATCCAATTCAGTGGAACCCCAGTTGGACCTCACAGCAACATCATTTGTGCTTTCAAAGACAAGGTTATAGCACCTGAAGATATTACCACTGAAGAGAAACAGAATCCCTCGAACCAGAGGAGATTATGGAGCATGCTTTGCCTAAGTTCTCTCTTACTGGTCAAAGGGGACTGCAGACTCAAATGCCAAAGAAGAAGAAGAGTTAGCTTCAATCTGTCACTGTGAGAGGGCCATCAAAAACTACTGATCAAACTAACTTTTGATTCTCCGGTGCCTCCACTTATCTGCCTATGCCTGTGGTTCACAGAGTTATGTATGTCACACCTGACCATTGCCCCATAGTTTTGCTAATGCCCTGGGTAACCCTGGTAAATCATATGGTGAACTTAGGTATGCTGAACTGTTTAACTAAAATAATTGTGTCTAGGTAGGATGTTCAGATAATTGAACTATGCTAGCTAGAATTCAGTTGATCTAGACAGCATTTTTCTGTTGTTCAATAATGCTCAGTAAGGAAGCATTTGTACACTATAAACAGGAATGTCTATTATGTTTGCTTCACAACAGAACTTTGTTGGGTCAGGTCTGACACAGATGTCATGTGTTTAGTTGGGAGAATGTAACCCCTCATATTGGGCTCACCTATTTGGCTACATAAAGCCTACCTATGGCACCAGTCATTAGCACTTTTACTCCAGCCACAATAAATTGAACTTCTGTTAGGACTTGACAGGGAGTGGAAATAGTGAGCCAGGTGGAACTTCAGCATGACCAGCGTCATGCCATACCAGTTCCACCACATATCAAAGCATCCTCCTGCTGCTGATGGACCTAGTGCACTAGTGTTCCTGACAGCAGTGGGGCTCCCTGACTGTCAGATGGACCAAATTAACATTAATCAAAATCATGCACACAACACCAGGGGCACAGATACAAGTTTAAGGGCAGGAGCATTTTGTGAAATAATGGTGCGGGACCAGTGCCTCAAAGGGGCTACAAAGCTCCCAGCCAGCTTGTTTGCTTCTGACCTCTCTCAATACGATAAATGGAGTCAGGGTGAACACAGCCAATTTGGCTATAGAAGCCTGCAGAAGGAGCCATAAGAGCTCATGGGATCTAAGAGGACTCAATTGACACTGGCACAAGGCTTGGGACAAGGATTCAGTAAGTGACAAACCTCCAGCATTGCTACAGAGTGAATGACAGGTCAGTGGATCAATGGTGCTGGATTCCCCAGTGAACAGCAGGAGCTGTTCCTGAACTGAACAAGTCTGTGTATGACAGCAGGAGGAGCAGACTGGAGTGAGCTAAGCGTTGACAGTTAAGAAGACAGACAATTTGTCTGCCAGAGATGAGCAGAATTCCTTCACTATGGAAAGAGAATTGTGTGTTTGAATAGTGTGAACTGAGAGCTGGAAGATGAGAAACTTTGCTGAACTGCAGCTAAAATATTGCCTGAGTGTGAAAGCAGCCCTGTATCTTGTAAACTGCCCAGTCAATATCACTGCTCATTACTGGTCACTAGAGCACACTTGGGGACTGGAAGTCAGGATGTTGTGTGCTGGCCTAATGTGGTTTGGGCTTCACAGGATGAAACTACCCTGTGATAGGAGAAAAGAGGCTCACCTGTTATACGGGAGGTCAGGAGAGGCCTGACTAGACCTGCAGAGGAAGCCATTTTTTTACCTGCTGATACCAGAAGCCTCAAGAGAAAGGACAGCTGAAACCAACCAGTGGAAGAACTTGCTGCTACTATGCCACTACACCCTGGGCACCAAGGAAGATCCCATTGGTCTGAGGAAATCATGAATAATTCAGGACCTTGTCTCCACAGCACCACCATTACTGTTGTTTGTTAATCTGAGAAATGATTAAATGGACTAGACCATTTCACCAAAAATACAAATACCAATTTGGGTTTTTGTTTAAGTTTGCATAGGGTTTAATAACGGTATTTAAGTGACCAAGGCCAAACATGAGCAGTGCCATTGGGGTCTACACTGTTCCTACAGCTGGCAAACTAGTGAAGCCCAGGGTTCCCATCTCTACTAAAGGGAATTTGCACCAGTAGAGTGAGAGTAGTGCCTGGCAGTACAGTTGGAAGCCCTTACTGTGCATATGTGTTTTAGGTGGGCTACCATATGTTTGGTTAAGTTTGGACAGGCAACAAAAGAACAGTCAAGATATTGCATTTAATTACATTTGATGAGCACCAAACGTTTTGTGACAAATAACAGGGGATTTGGGGGGGCACTGCCCAGCCCATTGCAGTTGAAGTGGAAAGGTATCAGCAGTCTAGACCAATGAACACACACTGTGGTCAAGACATTACTTGCTGCTTGCTGGTGGAAACTTTGTGTACTTCAAAGGACGAAGCCACTCCACTCAGAGAGGTTTTGGTCCTTTGATTTGCATGAAGCTGCTATCAGCAAGCAGCTGATCAACTGTCAACAATGGCAGCCTGTAGCAATTCCGCTCTGCAAAACAAGCACATCCTGATGTTGGTCATGTATTAACATGAGGCCTGCTGAAACAAAGGAAGCAGGAGAATTAAATATCCCTCTCCTGCCCTCTGATTGGTTCCTCTATCGCCAGTGCAGCCTTCTGCTGCTCGAACCCTGACTCTCCTGATCTGTAACCTGACACATGCAAATGCAAAGGAATGAAAAACAAAACAAACAAACCAAAAAACTACTGCATCCCAGTAAAGCAAACCCCTCCCAATGTTGGGCACTCGCTGAAGAGAAGCACGCTGAAACAAATAATGCAGGGATGTTTGACTGTCCCTCTCCTGCCCTCCAATTAAACCCTTGGTCATCAGTCCCACCTTCTGCTGCTCTGACCCATGACCCTTCCTGCCTCTATCCTGGACCTGCAAATACAAAATAACTTGAAATAAAACAAGCATGTTAGTAAGACCAGCAAAGCAAACCTCTCCCAATCTAACCTCCAACCCTCCCAGCCTGGATCTACTGCTACTGCTTCTTTTCTCCTGTCCCCTTCAGGTCACCTACCCCCATTCCCCAACAAACCCGACACTGGAGTGCCTAATCTCAGTGTCAGAAGGTATCTGAAATGAAGAAAACTGTCCCTCAATGTTTTTTCTTTAAGCCCTGTAAAAAGAAAACCGTCCATCGCTGTCTGTTGCGCTGTTAGGTCCCCCACTGGACCCTCCCATTCAGTACCCACCACCATACACACACCCCTCAAGCCCTTTCTTTTCCATGAGTGGTCCAATGCTGTAGTCTTCTCTGGACCATAGACACGTCTTCACTCTTCAAAGCTGGACTGCAAACTGACAGTGCAATTTCTGTTACCACGGCAACTTCCTGCACACAGATCGAATGTCTGTGGAGCTGCTTTGGTGAATGTGATCTGTGGCAGTGCAGCTCAGCACTATAAAGTTTTAAATGTTTCCTAATTTATTTCTTTTGGTGGCACATCTGTGAAGTCTACCTGTAAGAGTTGACATGACTAATGCTCTCCAGCTAGACTGAATCCAGTATATTGGAATTTACAGCAGATTACAGGTTCGAGTCCCTTGATCTCCTTCTGACTGCCACTTAGGCGGCAGGTAACAGTGATGGGGAAGGTGTCATTCTTGAGCTCTAGTATAGAAATACTGTACCACTCTGAGACATTCCTGACTAATTCTAAACATAACCAGAGTTGGTAAAACCTGCTGCACATCTATCAGACTACTGGGCTTTGTGGCTACAGTTGGGTATCAGGAGGAATGGTTGAATGTGGGAACTGAATCAGCCTGAGCAATAGTGGTAATTCTGTGCTGTTTGTAAGGACTGTTATGCAGGGTCTACATCACAGCACAATGACCTTATATTCATGTACATTGACCCACCTAATTTCTCTCTAATCTGTTCATTGTATGGTACCTTGTATTCTCCTGTTCCTTTTTGGCTGAATTACTGGATTGTATGAGGGTCCTAGGTAGGGAACTGCGGTCTCCGCACAACTGGGGAATATGGGCAATGGCTGTCTTAGTAATTACGTTTTCAGCCTGTTTATGTTTTGCAGGGTGACTCCTGGATGATCAAGGACCTATAACAGCTGGTCATTGACCAGCTTTGTTCAGTTATGTGCCCATGGGCATATTAATTGCTGGAAGTGGGATGGGGGTCATTCCCAGGGGAAAGGCAGGCCCCATCCCTGCTTGTCTGAATGTAAAGCTGCAGTCACAAATGTAGTTAGTATACGTTGTTGTTTCTACAGGTACTTAGCTCTAATCTAGTTCCCACCACCACCACAGAACAGGTGGAATGCTGCACCATAGAGTGCTACCTGGTGGGGGGTTGCTCCTTATTATGGGTGTGTTTGTTAACTGTCCTAATATGTTTTGGGAGATGGGGAAGGTTGTCTGGGGTGGGGGGTTGGGCTGTTCTCAGGGACTATGGAGTAATGTTACATTTTCTGTAAATCACTCCTGTTTCTTGGATAACTTAGAAATTCTACATTGGGAGTGGTACAGGAGAGGGATCTACCAGAGTGTTCTTAAGGGGTTTGGACTGTTTTCATGGTTTATGGTGTAATGCTATTTTTACTTTTGATGCACGTGCACTAAGATTTTGTGACAAATAACGGGATTTGGGCGTGTGTCACTGCTAGGCCCATTGCAGTTGAAACTGGAAGGGACTTGGCAGTCTAGACCAATAACCACAAACTGTGGTTGTGCCACCACTCGCTGCTTGCTGGCGGAACTTCATGTACTTCAAAGGACCAAAGACACTCTAATGGGAGGGGCTTCAGTCCTTTGATTTATAAAATCGCTATCAGTAAGCATCTGATCGGCTGTCAACACCAGCAACCTGTAGTAACGCAGCCCAACCAAAACATATACCCCTCCTGAAGTTGGGCATGTATTGAAAGGAGAAGCATTCTGAAACAAAGAAAGCAGGAGAATTAAGTATTCTCTCCTGCCCTCTGATTGGTCCCTCTATTGCCAGTGCAGCCTTCTGCTGCTCTTAACCCTGACCCTTCCATAGAAACATAGAATTTGACGGGAGATAAGGACCGCTTGGCCCACCCAGTCTGCCCATTTCCCTACCTAATGGATAAGCTGCAGATCCTAGTTAACCAGCAGCCTACTTCTTCTTGCCCCCACCCCTAGAATTGCCTTATGACTGTCCCATGCATGCTTGAATCCCACCACTGTTTTGACTCCACAACCTCCTCCAGAAGGCCGTTCCATGCATCCACAACCTCTGTGAAAAATACTTCCTTAAATTACATCTGAGCCCGCCCCTCTATCTTCAAATTGTGCCCCTTGTTCTTGCACACCTCTTTTTGAAAGATGCTACCCTCTTGGACTTTGTTGATTCCTTGAGGTACTTGAAAGTTTCTATCATGTCCCCTCTCCCTCCTTTCCTCGAGTATACATATTAAGCTCCTTAAGTCTCTCTTCATATGTCTTCAGGTGCAGATCCTGCACCATTTTAGTTGCCCTCCTCTGGACAACTTCAATCCTTGTCTATGTCTTTGCGGAGACTGGGTCTCAGAACTGCCGCAGTACTCCAGATGGGGTCTGACCAGCTGTCTGTACAGAGGATAATAACTTCCTGTTTTCTACTGGTGATGCCTCTCCCTATGCATCCCAGTATCCCCCAGCCCTCCTTGCTGCCCTCTCACATTGTTTGCCCACCTTTAGGTCATCTGATATGACTACCCCCAGGTCCCTTTGCATTTTGTTGTTGTTAGTATTTCACCCCCATTGTGTACTCTTCCCTGGGTTTTGTTTCCCAGGTGCATTACCTTGCACTTCTTAGTATTGAATCTAAGCTGCCATACTTTGTCCATTCCTCTAACCTTGCCAAGTCCCTTCTCATCCTTTCCACCCCACCTTGTGCATCAACTCTGTTGCAGATCTTTGTGTCATCTGCAAGAGACATTTTCCTTCAGTCCCTCCAGATATGGCTTATAAAGGACATTGAGAGGACCGATCCTAATACTGAACCCTCACGGTACCCACTAGTAATCCCCTTTCTTCAGTGGACTCCATTTACTATTACTCTCTGTGTCCTATTCTCCAGCAATTCTTTACCCAGGCTGTCATCTTGGGACCCACTCCCAGGCTAGCTAATTTGTTTATTAATCTTTTGTGTGGGACTGTGTCAAATGCCTTGCTAAAGTCTAGGTAGGACATGTCACAGCCCCTCCTGATCTACTACTTTGGTCACCCAGTCAAAATCTATCAGATTCGTCTGGCATGACCTTCCCACTGTGAATCCATGCTGCCTTGGGTCCTGTGCCCTTCTGGCCTCTGGATACTGACAGTTCTTTCCTTCAGAAGTGATTCCATCATTTTCCCTATCACTAAGGTTAAACTAACAGGTCTGTAGTTTCCTGCTTCTGCCTTGCTCCCACTTTTGTGAAGGGATCACATCTGCCCTCCTCCAGTCTCGGGTATGACCCCATCCTCCATGATTTGTTAAAGAGGGTAGTCAGTGGTGTCACTAGTTCTACCCTTAGTTCTTTATAATTCTGGGATGAATCCCATCAGCCCCATTGCTTTGTCCACCTTCAGTTTAAAGAGTTCTATCAGAACCCTTTCTTCTGTAAATGGCTGGTATCAACTTCTGTAACCAGAGTGTTTCTACTGTTTGTTTAGGTACCTCCCCTCTTCATTTGTAAATACTGAGCAAAATATTTGTTTAGTATTCTCTGCCTTTTCACAGTCACCTCTGCCCACCCTCCCTCCCTTTTATTAAACCTCACTATCCCTCCCTTGGTCTTTCTTTGCTCCCTGATGTACCTATAAAGGTTTTATCCTCCTTCTTAACTGAGTTGGCTATCTTTTCCTCGGTTTGGGCCTTTGCTGTTCTGACTGCCTTCCCTGCTTCCTTTTGCTGTAACTGATACAGTTCTCTGTCCTGCTTCTTCTGTGATTCCTTGTACTTCCTGAATGCTTTCTTCTTCTCTTGAACCTTCACTGCCACTTTCTTTGAGAACCATAATGGTTTCTTACATCGTTTGTTTTGTTTATTTGCTTCACACAAAGGCTTGTTACCTCTGTGATGGCAGCTTCTATTATTCCCATTGTTCTTCCACCCCTCCTTCCTGCCCATTTGCTAGTGCATTCCTAAGGCACTCATCCATTTTAGCAAAGTCAGCCCTCCTAAAGTCCAGTACTTTTGCCTTTGTATGGCTCGACTCTATTGCTGTGTTTATTGTGAGCCATACTGTTCGATGGTCGCTAGTTCCCAGATGGCTACTCACTTCTACATCTGTAATCCTCTCTCCATCTCCATTTGAGAGAACCAGGTCTAAGATTGCTTGGTCTGTATCCTGGCCCAAATGCAAAGGAATAAAAAAAAAAAAAAAACAAGCAGGCTAGTGTAGTAATTGTTTATATTATTGCAGCCCAGGAAAGCAAACCCCTTCTGATGTTGGGCACCGCTAAAGAAGAAGCATGCCGAAATGAGCAAACAAAGCAGGGAAGTTTAAATGTCCCTTCTCTACCCACTGATTGGTCCCTCAGTTGTAAGTTGCATCTTCTGCTGCTCTGATCCCCAACCCTCCTGGTCTGCATCCTGGCCTTGCAAACACAAAGAATTTCAAAAGCAGGTGAGTGCAATAACTGTTTAAATTATTGCAAAACATTTAGCAAACCTCTCCGATGTCGGGACTCACTGAAAGAGAAGCATGCCAAAACAAACAAAGCAGGGATGCTGGAATGTCCCCTTCTGCCCTCGATTAGACCCTCGGTTATCAGTCCCACCGTCTGCTGCTCTGACCCTTCCTTCCTGTCTCTATCCTTGACCTGCAAACACAAAAGAACTTGAAGTAAAACAAGCACATGAGTAAGACCAGCAAAGCAAACCTCTCCCAATCAGTCCCCGATCTTCCCAACCTGTACCCCCACTAGCCTTCTTTTCTCCCCATCCCCACAGGACACCCACCGGGTTCCCCAACAAGTCCAACACTGGGGTGTCCAGTTCCAGTGTTGGAAGATATCTGATATGAAGAAAACTGTCACTCTAAGACCTGTAAAATAGAAAACCATACAGCAATGTCTGTTAGTCCCCATCCGATCCTCCCACTCAGTAACCACCACCCACCCCCCACTTACATCCCAAGCCTAACACCCACCGGGAGTCCAGTGCTGTAATCGTCTCTGGACTGCAGTCACATCTTCACTTTTCAAAGCTGGACCACAAACGAGGAAATCAGATACAAGGTTCAATGTATTTCAATGGCGGAGTTTGAACTTAGTGATACAACTTGGCCATTTTTTATATTTTTGCCCTGAATTTTCAACATGTCTTTCTGGGACCCACCTTATGAACAATGGCAGTGAAACTGTTTGTTTGTTTTATTTTGAAAATCGTAATGACACTGGGATAAGCCCATTTTCACTTCCAACCCACATTGAGCAACTCAGTCCCAAAAGGTGATTTCGGTCCCTGTGCAAAATCAGCTTTGGGCAGGAGTTGAACATTTTGCCACCTTGTTCATTAACTGGGTCATAAGAAGGCTATGTTGAAAATGGGGCAAACATTAAAAATAACAAAGTTATAGGTCTAGATTGAAATTTGCAAATGCAGGCTCTAACTTTGGTAATTTTCAATATTTCAACCACATATTTTCAATATAGCCATTCCTTCACAGCACCTCATGAATGTGACAGTTGTAATTTTCAAATCCTTGCCAAATGTGTTTTCATGCCTGTGGTAGGGAATGATGTTTCGTTGTACGGAATGACATTTTGCCGGATTGAAGATTTTCACCTACTGGGTTCATTAGATAGGGTAATAAGAAGGTTATGCTGAAAATTTGGTGTATAAATATGATAAAATGCCACAGTTATGACTGAACATTACTCTATTTAAGCATTCACTCATAACTTCACTAATTTTCTATATTTTGACTCCAAATTTTCATCAGCCATTTCACACCACCTAATAAATGTGCGTGTCATTTTTAAATCCTGGACAAGATGTGTATTCAAAAACAAGTATCTTCAAAGTTGGGGTCAAAATAAAAAAAGTTGCTTGACAAGCATGAGATGCTTGGCATTGAGAAATGCTTGTTTATACTGGGCCTAGAAGGGCATTCTATATATTGCTACCTCATTGCATAACTCCTTTTATTTTTCCTAGGGCCTGATCCTGAACCTACTAAAGCCCTTGTTAGTTTGTTCATATTTACTGCCTCAACCTACATCATTCTGAGTCTTAAGTTGTATGCTTTGAGGACTGCTGTTGCACTACATTGGTTCATAGGTGTTTTTTTTCTCATGGGTGGCAAGAGATACTGCATCACTTGGGGTAGTACTATACTTGACACCAGGCCCATTGTAACCTTCTTATGGGTGGAAACACAGCACAACTTTTTTATCTTGGATATGAACCCCTATCAGGTATTATTGACCCAGGCTCTCAACCTTTATTTGAACTCTTTAAAGAGCCTCTGACATGGATTATTAATGATGCTGTTAGTGTTAGAGGATGTAGGTTTTGTTTATGGTTTATGTTTCTTCCTTTGGTTGTGGTGGTTGCTGGATACAATATTTGTTTTGATGGTTTCTGGCAGGGTGTTAGTCAATATGTGAAAAGCCCACCTTTGTGTGGCTAAGTCAGCGAGTGATGTGGTGACGTCATGTGTAGGGAATGTCAGTTGGCACTGCAGTTTCTGTTTTGTCTATGGTCGCTGAGGAAATGAGCATCCCAGTGCTTAGTGATACTGATAGGTCTGATTCTGAAATCCACAATCAGGATTATGTTCGAACTAATGAGGTGTTTAGGGCTGAACCAGTTGTTAGCCTCATAATGTTATTTTACTGTATCAATTTGAGCCTGAAGAGTCAGACTTGACTGAGGGAAAATGATACGAAGTGTCTGACAGTAGTGCGGAATCGGAAGGTCTGAATGATGGCAGACTGTTTGAAGACCGAGTGGTATTTATTTAATTATTTAATTTGTTGTGTATTGCAGTATATTTTTGTGTATTGTGCGGCTTGGAAATCTATGTGTAATGTGTAATGTGAGACTTGCCCCCTTTCATGAATTCAAATGTGCCACTGTGGGACACACGCTACCCATTCCTGATGTCCTAGAAATTAAAAACAGCATACCTTCAGGTCACACCTCTTATTCTACGCATCGTCCCACTCTCCCACCCCAGCAAGTATGTATGCAACAAACCCACACTCCACCCAGAAAGTGCAACATGCTACAGCAACTTGCAAAGCTCCCCACGACCCAGGAGACCCAAATGTGGATTCTGCACTGTGCCTACTGTGCACCACTCACTACTACTTGGGACACATACAGACAAACTGCGCTCATTCCACAACTGATGGCACAGTAAACCTGATGAGCCCTGACAGACTAAATGCCATTCACCATATAGAACTGGCATAAAACACACTTTTCAGAAAAAAACATGTCACATACTGACATATTCAAAGCATTATACTACAAGAGAAGTTGCACATCTTACACAACACACCAAACATTCAATGACTGTGCCCACCGTACTATATGCCTCTCATATCTGACTGACTACATACTGCACCATACTTAGCAGCATCTCAACTACAGTAACATATAGAAACCATTGAAAATCACAAATAAAATATTGCCATCACAACAAACACAGTAAAACACTAAGGGATGCTCTTCCACGACCTTGTAAATACATGGAACAGATGGTAACAAGCCACACTACACATACTACAACACAGCGTCACTTTCACAATGCCAGACAAAACAAAAAAATATTTACAATCTCCACTTTCCACCAGACATCATAAATACAATACTACCGAACAGCACCTTTCCAGGTTAATACCACTTCCTCACATGAGGCTCTGTTGCACAACCACGGCTTACACAGTGTTGTGGTCCTTACAGGGTTCACAAAGTGAAAGTGACAGACACCAACAGATGCCTGCTCTGCAGCACAGACTACCCTACCTATGATGTCACCTGCTACACAACTTGGCATTCGCTAGCAGGGAAAAACAGGCTAAACCAGTGTGAAGGAATAAACAAAGAAAACAAAAATTAAACCAAATATTCTGTACCTAGCCAACACAAAATCACCGACAGGACATACAAGGACACGGAAAAATGGCACACATACACAGCTCGTCAGGAGCTCTTTAAAGAGCAGGGTAATAACTAACACCCAAGCAACCTAGTTACAGTTATGCATTACTCATTTTACATGTCTTGTTGTCTTCTACTATTGTTTTCACATTCCCCAAAAAGTAAAATCTATGAAGTTCAACATTTGAATCTTTTTGAACTTCATGGCACTGTATTGTTTATTTATAGAAAAGAAATTAAGACATTAAGGGACCATCAACTAACATAAGTTGTTCACGTGATTCCTCAGATTTCCTTTTTAAGACAGTCAGGATCTAGTTTAAGATAGTGATGGGGAAATATTTAAGGCTTCATAGATTTAACCATCAAGTTTAAATCCCTACAAGGCAGAGTTTAAGGGAATCAGGGGTATAAGCTTATAACATGGGTAACTTGGCAAATTGAAAAGAAAATAAGCCTAAGAAAGTTTAAAAGAAAAAAAGTAAATTCTTGAAATGTTATGTAAAATCGCCCTCTACCAGTGAGTGCAACTAAGAGGAGAATGGTAGGGGTTTTAAAAGGTTTTATCCTATGTACATCTTCCATCCAGGCTTTGTCATCACTTACCAGCTGACAGTTTGCAGGTTTTTGGTTTTAATTAAAAGGTCATGTTTGGAAATCCATGATGGTATACCACTCAGCGGTGAAAGTTTATGTAATGAGCAGGAAGCAGAGTTGCAATAACAAGTTTAGTTTCAACTAGAACCAGTTAACTTTCTAAACTAAAGCGGTGGTTAGTATGCAGTCTGGATCTTTCTCATCCCTGCTGTCTCAGATACGATAAAGTGCTGGACATTATTAAAAGCTAAGTGTTGTGGCTGACAAAATTTGTAAGTTGCTGTAGCTGACACAATGTATTCTCCCCTGCCCCAAGTCCATGCTACCCTTTTCTTCTGCCATCCTCGGACTGCTGAATGGTCCCTTGGGATGCCTACTTGTGTGCTGACTGCACTCTGGCTCCTGTAGTACTTTGCAGGCAGTCATGAGTTTGTTTCTTTCTCTGGAGCCCATTACCTCCACTGTCATGTATTCCAACTGTCACAGACAGAGTCTCTGCCAAACACAGTCCGCTGCTACCAGTTTTTTACCCTTCAGAAGCTAGAATGGTCACCTTGATATGCTGCCACCACTCATATTGACTCTACTCAGGTATCTTTTAGGTCAGAATCCTACCAGAGCCACTGCTCACACAGTACAGTGACCTTTCCTAAAAGGGCAAACAACCCATCCATTTAATCGTAGCTGAGAACACTTTTGCTTTAGCTAGCTTAGTAACTTTTCTCTTTGAAACGGATAACAGACTTGCTAATTACTCTAGGTTATCTGTAACTTAAAACTCAGTCACAGAAAGCATGAAGTACACAAAACTAACATTTAATACTCCACAATATTTACATATGGTACAGGATTATAAACATTAAAGACTCTGGGGAATACAATATTCTACAGAGATGAAAATAAAACATTTGAACAAGAGAAAATTCACAAGGAATAATGCTATTTCTCATTAAATTCTAAGTAGAGCAGAAGCTTCCCAACAACTGAGATCTTGTAAGTTTTAGCAGACTTGGATATGGCATTGCTGAAGTGTCTCAAATCCCAAGTAAAACTGGCTTACTCAGAGAAACACAAGACAGAAATACCCTGGCAGGCCAGCCCACTCATCTGCATCGTCATCCCTGCCTCTCTGGTCTCACACCCTGAACATTTATTTTGAACAGTGGGGACTTTCTCCACCCCAGAACTGGTCCAGACCGGTTGTGTGTATTTGGACTCTGTCCTATTGTTACTATTGCCATCTGCCCAGCAGGAAGTGTCTTTTCCTGAGCCACTGTTTAAATTTACAAAATAAGTTTTTCAGTGAAAGGAACTCAGTTGTCCCAAAACAAAGGGTATATAAAGGATAGGAATGCTGTGGTCCACACATACTTGCACTTCCAGGGACAGCAGATTTGAAAGAAACTGTATTTTCAGTTCCCACATACCTCCCACATCAACTATAATATTTTACAAATAAAAGTGATAATAAAATTATGAAAAAAAAAATCCAGGGTGTCACCGCTGTTACACCAACCCATTTTATAAATAAGGAATAATATTAAACAGGGTATGGTATAAATGGAATATTGCTATGCCTTAGGTGTGTTGTGAGTCATGAGGCCACAAGCTTAGAGACTCATATACTGAAAAGTGGAATATCCCATGATACGCAACACCCTGGAGTGTATTATTACTATTAGTCAAGGATTTTTTTTGTCATGAAAATATAACTTTGAAAATATTCTTTTAAAGATTTTTACAGTGCAGGTGTACATTTAGAAAACCGTTTCCTCTGTTACATGGTCAGTATGTGGTACTGCCATTGTAGGTTCCACAGGAGTGGAGATCAGGAAGCGTGTGTAGTAATGTAGGGAAGGAAGGTTCTGATTTGCAGTGGTAGTTGACCAGACCATTCTTGTTTTGTAGTAGAAGCCCAGAGCCTGACAGTGCAGCTGCAACAGGTAAGTGTGTTGGAAATATGGGACTTGGAGAGATGTCCAGAAATCACTGCATGGAGAGATGTCCAGCAATCATTGCACTGACCAAATAAGAGTCTTTGTTTTTAAACACTGGTTAGGAATGGATCAAGGCAGCCATATTGTGTGTGGGCAAAGACAGGAGAGCACTGTGAAGACATGCTAAAAGGCTATTGGCCACTACTTTTTTTACTGTGGGTATATGCTGGATGTCCCAATGGCTGTCAGCCTATCAAAATGGAATATTTGTTTTAGCCATTAGATAATTGATTTTTTTTACTTTTTGTATTTTAAAATCTAATGAGCATAATTTGTAAAAATGTATTCAAAAATCAATTCATGACTTTCTCAGTGCTCTATCTCACAAGCCTTGGTAAAAGACACCAAAACTGATGCTATGTACTATATGCATTACTCAGGGATTACTTAATATTAGATCAGTTTTAGTGTGCTAAGCTATATGTAACATCTATGGTTAGGAAACCAGAATATGAAAGTCTTTAATGGAACCATTTCTTTTAGATTTGTGATTCATACATGAGTCACTTTATAAGTTCAGTAGACATCAAAAGAAATTCTGCTGTAACCATTATGATTAATAGTCTCAAATTCGAATTAGAAATCCAATTATGTATCTCTGATCATTAGCCAGAGTAAACTGTGAACAGCTTGGTATGATCCATAAGATGACTGTGATAAGCTCTGTAGCAAGCTCTTGGGAATGTTGAGTACTTACCCAAAATATTGTTTTGTAATTAATGTGCAGTCCTTTTCAAAGAACTATAATCAGGGCTCCTAGTGTTCTGTGGCACTTTATCCTGATTTCTGAGGCAGGACTCTAACTTCTGCGGCAGCATTTTCTGATTTCTGCAGCTATGATTTATTCATTTTTGTGGTAGAATACAGTTCTTCCATTGGCTAAACTATTATGTGATGTCATTGATGGCATCAAATGCAAGCATAGAGGAGGGCTTCAGAATAAACAAGATGGAGAAGGGAGACATTCACTATGGAAAAATCATATATTTGAATGAAAATGCCCCAAGAACAATGAATTTTGTGGCACTATATATACTCTGTAGATGATGCAAATTCTGCAGAAAATATCATGGCTGTGGAATCACAGAATTCCAGGGCCTTGACTATAGTGTAAATGTAAGGTAAATAAATTGGTTAATCTTCAGTCAGCAGGTGTTTGGTATTTATTTGTCATTCAAAAAAATGCCCTAGTATGTTTCGAATGGAACTTGAAAGTCAAATGGACCTTTATGTCCTTTTGTATCAGCGTAAGCTGAAATAGTGAATGGCTACATATGATTTGTTGCAAAGTGCATTTGATGTAAGCAAAGAATTTTGGTATGACTGCTAAGTCAGTTATGGTAGAGTGTCTTTAAAGAGCTACTGACATCTCGAAGAAAACTTCAAAACATGATTAGGTACAATTCAGCTTGCATTCCATATTTATTGCATATTTCTCTTCCTTATTATTTATTACTGAGTACATTTGTATGAATACAGATCATGATCCTTATAATTCCTTTAGAGTTTATCTGCTCTTATAGCTTACTCCCTACTTCAACCATAATTCTGGGTTGTGACATCACAATCTTTTGCCATGGGAGTAACTGTGATGTCACAATCAGTGCATTTTGACCTCAGGTAGTCAGAAAGCAACAGGACTAGATGAACACTTCAGGAGCAAAGATCCTGTTTTCATGCAAATGACTTCAGTAATAAATAATGGGAAGGAGGAATACAAACCTAATGTGAAATACAAGCTGAACTGTGTCTAAATATTGTGTTTTGTTAAAGTTCTCCTGAAGGTATCAGCTACTCTTTAAATAAGCTCTTTCAGTGAGAAAATCCGTGAGCTTAAGGCTGACCTGTTGTAGCACGAAAGAACTTTAGAGACAGTATTACTATACGAGACAAGTAAATGAAGGTATAAAAGTTCTGTACTATAAAGTGTAAAATAGGTAAGAGAAACCAAGACTTGTGATTTGTCATATGTGCATGACCGTGTGTTATTCCATGACTACAGCACAAGCTAGAAACACTTAATTTTCTGAACCTCAATACTAATTTTTAAAATGCAAATCAGGTCTGAACCTTAATACTCAGTTTTGAAATGACAGTCAGAAGCCATTTAATAATCACAATAGGTGCATGCCTGTGCATGTATGAATTGTAGGATAAAACCACCTTATTGGCTGCACTAACATGTACCTGCCTGTGAGTGACTCTAAATGTATGGATCACTCTATCTTAAGTTCTGCCAGTCTCTGTCTAATGAGTTACACAGTTATCGCTGGTTATGAATTTCTTCTCTCTGAATTATAATTTGAAACTGTACCTTTGTAAGTGTTCATTTATCCCTATTTGTAACTGTAATTGTACATGCACCTGTACCTTATCATCATTATCCATTCTATGTAATTAAAACTACAGATATTTGACTATGCTTATATATGTGCCATCTGCATGGCTCGGGTCACACCTGAAAATGGTCCATTGGATCAGTGTGCCTACCGGTAAAAAATATAAATAAATAAATAATGGCACTTCTCAGGTGTGTAAGGCACTGGGTATTGCCTTGTGCCTCACTTCCTAAGAAGTGCTGTTATCTCTGATAATGCACTCCCTGTCATGCCATATTGCTGAATCACACCAAGTACTGTTTAAAAAGGAATTACGATATAAAATTTAAATATTATATATTACAGACACATAAGAGACACCTGAGGATGGAATGAGGGTGGAATATCCAAACTTAACATAAAGGTTTAGAATTTTGAAACTACTGACCTTGCAAAATAAGATGCACTGGAATGTTTAGAAATAAGCAGTTCTAACTGGCTTGAAAATATTCTAGGATGTTCACACAGTACACAATGACAATTAGTGGCAGTGCACAAACAGGGTGTTAACAAGCTTCCTGTTGCACTGCCACCAGTTTCTCCTGTACACAATGATTAGACAGTGCCTGGGGAAGTGTCTCCCTTGTGTCCCAATGCAAAAGGGGCTACCAGATGTTAGTGGGTGAAATGGGGTTTGCATCCAGTAACATGCTGGATAGCAACACCCATGGATGTTTGGGACTGTAGTAGTTCTAGTTGCATTGTGCTATGCCATGCCTTGAGATACTTGGAACCAGTGTTTCCACTGTAGTACACCTCCACCTACCAACTCTATACCTTCATGTCCTCTTCCAGGCTGCCAATTCAATATGGGGATTGTTCTAGCTGTCCAGTGGCACCCATCTTACCCATTCTTTTCCAAAGCATTGCCTTACATCCAGTGTGACCACCTCCCAAGCCCTGATTCCATTACCTTTCCAGAATTGTGCCATACCCCTGTTTGAGCCATTGCAGATTTTTTTACATTTCAGGTTTATTTCTTTTTCCATGCAGCCAAGTACAACACATATGAGAACAATAAAACAAGGAAAGTCATGGTTACAACAAACTGGGAGAGGCATCATCACCTGACATAAAATACTTAGCAACAAATACATTGCACTATTGAGGTTGACTGGAATAGGGCACCCCTACTATTTCAAGGTCTTATGAACCAGTTTAAGTAGGAGAGCCTTCCACCATTTTAAAAGGGGAAACTACCTCTATCCAGGGATAATCTTCCTAAAGGAAATATTCCTCACCAACACCACGCCATGAATAGTCACATCCCTCCCAAATGTATTCTCTCAAGGGATATAGTCAGGATCATGGTTGAGCCAACACATGGTCCACTTACACCAAAATTCTCAAACAGCTCAGTCTGGTTTCATTGTTGATAAATGAATTTCTGTAGTCATTAAATCAACCACTGTGTGCCAGCCTGCTATACATGGTAATAGCAGGGGACAGCCATAATCAGGTCAGCAAATTTTTGGCTGCCAAACGTAAAAACCATTAGAAACCATAATGATCATCCCTGTATCAAACAGTTTACTGGGGAACTGACAATAACACTTGAGAGGAAGTGACAACAATTGAGGAAGAGAACATGTTCTCAAGTATTACCATGGCATTCTGCCAAAACTGAACAATAACTGGACAATACCAGAAAATATGTGCTTGATCTGCAATTGGGCTCCACAGCCCCTCAAGCACTTACCCATCTCAGGTCCTATGTATTTCATTAATATCTCTGGAGTCCTAAAGAATCAGGACTGGCATTTCCAAGATAAGTTATGCCAGCAAAGTGGCAGATATAACTCTATATACCAAAGGTGTATATTATGCCACTCAGATAGGGAGTTATTGGTACCAAACTTCTAGTTCAACCTAGCCAGTATTATGTCAGTAGATTCAGGGATAACTCCACGGGCCACTGTATAGGTTCCCCACCAGGTGGAGCCATAATTCCCCTCTTATGTGGTCTATCAAAATCTGAGGCAGCAACCCCAGTTTCTCTAGCATCTGAGTTATAGCCTCACCTAATCCCATGAGGTAAGACCTCAACTGTAAGTACCAGAAGTGTTTCGTATAGAGAAGCTGGTACACAGCCTGCATCTCCACAAAGGACCTGACATCTGACACATCCATCATCAGAACACATACAAAAGTCCAAGTCTACTCCATTTGAGTAGTGCCTGGTCTAGGTTGTTGGTTGGGGATGACTTGTCCTAAGCTAGAGCATGAAGAAAATGCCTACCTCTCTCATAGAGGGTAGTCTACAGCACAGGTGCTACTGCCAATAATTTTACTGCCATACAGGTTAAAAAAATGGAAAAAGCTGTTCCAGTGGCACTGAGTGTTGAGGTGCTGGGCGCCACACCTCGCGCGCCACACGCAACCCGGGTTCAGGAATGGACTCGGGCCGCTGGGTGTTGGCAGGCGAGAGGGTGGATTGAGCATCCCTGGACTGCTCCTCCCTCTGGGGGTGGGCTGGAGAAGCATGTTGTGTTGGAGTGGCCCCTGGTGACAACCAGGGGCAGCACAGTGCAGTGCCAAGGGTAGAGCATGGCAAGATGTCTGCATATCGGCAGCACATTATTGCACTGCCGTCTCCTGAGGACAAAAATGAAGGAAAAGGCTGGACATGACCGAGCAGCTTGATGGCCATGCTTCTGCCAACCAGAGGACTGTCATGGAATGCGCTGGGGAGTCCGGTCCAGCCCGGCCTGGAAAGGTAAGGGAGACCCTCCGGTGGGTTGGGTGGTCAGCACTGGACCCCACCATGCGAGTGAGCCTGCTGCTCTCTGGGGCAGTGGGGTCTGGTGGCTGGATGTCCCCGCAGGTAGCTGCAGAAACACATAAACAAGGAGGTGATAAAAAAAAAAGCTGGAAAAGAGGCAGATAACCAGCTGGGTGCATGAAAAAATACTTGTTTATGTTGTAGAGATTGTTCATAGCAAATTCTATCTTTTTTCAGTGGAACTGATAAGCTGGAGCTATCCATTGGCAAAAATATGCAGTTGAGTTGCCTAGAATATAAGCATACATTGGAATGATTTACCCCATGTCAGTGGTGACATGAAACACTCTGCACAGTGCCATAAGGTGGCAGCTAAAGCAAATAAAACGCTGGGCTGCATCGCCAGAGGAATCACCTCTATGAGGGAAGAAATTATTCTGCCACTATACAGGTCATTGGTGAGACCACACCTGAAGTACTATGCACAGTTCTGGTGCCCTTATCAGAGGAAGGACATCAAGCTACTGGAAGGGGTTCAGTGGAGGGCAACCAAAATGATCCAAGGCATGGGGGACAAACCACATGAGGATAGACTCTGGGAGCTCAACATGTATTCCCTGGAGGACAGAAGGGAAAGGGGATATGATAGAAACCTCCAAATACCTAAAGGGTATAAACAGGGTTGGAACAGAGAGCATCTTCAGTTTAAGAAGGAGGGTATAACAAGGGGCATAGCCTGAAACTAGTTGGAGTAGATTTAAGAAGGAATTGAGGAGGCACTTTTTCACTGAAATGGTGGTGTCAGGGTAGAATGAGCAGCTGGAGGTGATATCAGAGAATATGGTTGGAGGTTCGGGGGTTCAGGGTGAAAAGAGAATTAGAACAGGAGGGTGGAAGGGGGAGAAAAGTGGGGTGGATGACTCCTGGAGAGAGAAAGTGTAGGGGTGGCCGCTCAGAGAACTAGACTGAGCCACACACTAGAGCAGACATGATAGACCAATAAGGCCTGTTCCTGCTGGCAATTTTGTATGTTCTTATGTAACCCCACCTCTGTCCTGGGGGAACTGCAGAACTGAGTAATGGATACGAGGTTGTGTGCTTCCTAAATAAACCAGGATATTAATCTATCCCAAGACCAAGACCGAAAGTATGTTTAGTCTTGCACAATAGGCAGCGTCTGCAGGTGGAACAAAATCCAAGGAAGGATGTATTGTCAGATTGTATCCAGTCTTGAGAAAAAATTGAAGTTCAGCTGAGCACAGCTACTGAGGTTAGCAGTGATTTGCTTGGTTAGGAGCTCATAGTTCAAGAGTTTGACATGGTTGAGACAATTCATGATATGAATACCGAGATACTTTAGCGATCCCCATGTCCGTGAACTGGCATCAAGGACTTCAATCGGAGCAAAGATGGAAAAGTATAGGGATTAAGTCTATCTTAGTGACATTACGCTTAAATTCCATGAGAGCCCAACAAGTAGGCAATACCTCCCTGGCTGCTGAATGGGACATCTCTGGGGAGGTCTAGATTGAAAGGACATCATCCAAAGAAAGCTCTACTGCCCATAGTGACAGCCTCTATCAATGGATCCCTACAGATGGATGCAGCCAGCAGTTCTATAAAAGGAGCAAACAGTGGAAGTGAGCCCATTGCTGTTTTGTAACATCTCTGTTGCCTATCTGTAACTGTTCTACCAGCAGGCTGTGGCACAAAACTCAGTAGTGGGGTTTGAGGAGCTCATCATACTTTGAGCATGGCCACATGGGCCATTTGCATGGTGACCCAGCCCCTTCCCTGCAGAGCTGCACTGTGTTTAGGGACCATGGAGGGAAGACTTACAGCCTGGGCACAAGAGCAGGTATTGTTGTTGCTAAGTGGTTGTGACCACTTGGTGACGGTACCTACTGACTGTGTATGGGGCCCTCTTATAACTGCTCTTCTTTCTAAAATAGTATAGCCAGAAATGATATTGGGAGGGTTGAGACCAATTATAATTTACACACTCTCATATTCATTTGGAATTCAGTATTAGTAAGTTGCAGCTCTAGTGATCATGAAACAGATTTACTGCATGTTCCTACGGAATGCATTGTTGACATCACTCTTTCTATTTTGTGTAAAAGCCCACTCATTTAATGGCCTCTATATGAAAGGCAGCCTGTTTTCCACTAAACAGGTCTACAGTTTCCTTGTCATAGCCAAGAGCTATTTGAATCTGTTGTACCATTAAGAGTTGAATCGGCCATGTTGTAATGTATCCTGAAATGCTTTTGTAACTAGGGTCCAAATTGTTTTAGTTTGGCTGTTTACATATTATATTGAGCACCACACTGTGAAACTTGAGACCCAGCAGACCAGGGTGTGAATCCCACAACTACCAGTTGCATAATGTGTGGCACTGAGCAAGTCACATAACCTCCCTGTGCTCCCAGGACACACTTGGAAATGAGCATCAGGTCAGTGTGCCTTTCCTGGCCAAAAATTCTAGAAAAAATGAGTTTTATGAGCTCACTGTGAGTATATGGCTTGCTTAATGTTTAAATATAGAAGTTTTGTTTTGAATCTTACTTTTTGTTTTGAAGACGTTTTATTATTTTTATTTTTTGTACTGAAGGGTCTTTAGCTGCTGAAGTTGCTTTGGCACAGTGTTGGTTCATGTGCACTGATTCACAAGTTAATATTTGCATTCTTGGGTGGCAGTATAGCCTAGAGATTAGAGTAATGAGCTGTGAATGAGCTTGGTACATCCAGCAGACGTGAGTTTGATTCCCTCAATCTCCACTTGCATACTGAGTGACTCTAAGAAAGTCACATGATGTCCCCAGTGCTCCCGGTCACCCTGAAAACAAGAACTTGTGCTTAGTGGGCCTTACTTGCTTACCAAAGAATAAAAAAATGGCCTTACCTGCTTACCAAAGAATTAAAAACAAACAAAAAAAGCTTTTCATTTTTCTCCCCATGGTGATTGGTAAAATGGCATACAGGTATACAATACATTAAAGATACAAACAAGAGTTGACTAGAGCTAGGGCTAATGAGCTTGCAAAATTGCCTTAATTTATTTATTTGAAAGGCTATGCCTGTAGTTCGAATGGGTGAGCAACCATCCACGCCCTCTTCCTGAGCTATATAAGCAGTTCCTCCGAGCCTCCTTCTGAAGCATTTTTCTTTGCCCCACCATCCTCCCTCCACCTCAAGTGTCACGCTCTCTCCTCAGGGGCTCTTCCTATAAGGTACCTTTAGCCGAGGGAATCTTCTAGTGGAACCTTCTAGGTGGAACCTCTTCAAGGGTTCCTTGTCTTTGGTACCCCTGCAGGGTGGTGGATTACCCGTGGAATAGAGTGTGAATGGCCAAACAGTTATCACAGTTGCACAAGCATAACACTACTCTGGCTGCATAGGCCCTTGAATTATTTAAAATTGGTAACTGGGAGAGCCACTATTGAGCCAAAGCTTGCTTCCAGGTGCAAGCTGAGGGAAGAGGAAGGTGAAGCATAATTACAAACAAAATACAGTCAGACAAGTGAGATGGTTACAATGAGGATGACATAAAGAGCATAAATTGAGTGCAGTACAGACAAAATGGCAAACCATTGGATATGGAAGACAAATGAATTAGGATACAAGTCATCTGCACAATTGGGAAAACTCAAAGTGCATAGTGCCTGAGGAAAAGAGGCTGAGCAGGTGCTTAAAGTAGGAATCAAACAGATTTCCTTGCTTGGATCACTTGTGCACTATGCTTAGAGATACTGTGAACTTTTAATACACCAGCAAAGCTGATGTGAAATCAGGAACTTTGTGCTTCAGGAAGCTTCACAAATTTCTTGATGGGGCTACTCAACTTCCCCAGACCACTTTTTTATTTAAAAAAAACAGTCCTACAAGGCTTAAACTCCCTTCCTCATCCGGCATAAGTTCCCACCCATCCCACCTTCTTAGTTACTTTTATTAATGCACCCCTCCCATCTCCCTGCTAGTACCCTCCTCCCCATTCTACCTTGGTGAATTTTACATAAGGACTTCCTTCACAACATCTGTGTGCCAAACACATTCCCCACCTCCTACCCCTGACCAGACCATGATGTTAATAACTATCCTCCCTCACTCAACCTCGCCAGGCTCCACCATCCTCTTCCCCCAGCACTCCAAAAATAAATTTTATATGACCTATAAAAGAAGGAACCCATCTCCTGGACACAGTGTCCACTCTGTTTAGTGTCCGTATCAGTAATGGCAAGGATGAATGGTGGCATCTTTGCTTATAGTAAAGCCTGATTGCTTGAAACACAGGCACCAGCACCAGTCCGGTGGCACTGAGTGTTGAGGTGCTGGATGCCACACCTCACGCCACGCCGCAACCCGTGCTCGGGAATGGGCATGGACCACCGGGGTCGGCAGGGCAGGGAAGGATTGAGCAGCCGAGACTGCTCTCCTTCCCCGGTAGGGGAAGTGCAGCACTGTTGCCTGAATGCCTCTGGCGGAGGCTGGGGAGCAAGTCATGTGCTCGAGCATGGGGGAGCTGAGCAGATGCCTCGAGGGAGCACGATGGGTGATGCGGTTCCACCTTGGTCGGTGTCATTGCACGCACTCAGCTCCAGAGGGAGCATATAGAAAAAATCCCACCACAGCGCCTCCATGACGCCACCTCGCCACCCCTCTATCACTCCTAGGATGGCTCCCAACAACCTGACCCGTGTCTGCTGCACCTTGGCCTCACCCTGGGGGGAGCCAGGGATAAAACTGGGAGTGTGGCTGATTTGGAAGCAAGGGATGGAGAGGGTGGTGACTGGCTGAAAACTGGCACTGTGACAGACCAAAAAAAAAGAAATACAGGCACCACTGGCCTCCACCACTTAGTTACCCTCCTTCTTTTCTCTGGCCAGAGTCTATAAAATGGAAACTGGGCCCTAGATTTATCAGGGTGCCCTGTAGCTCTGGCACCTTCTCTTTCCTTCAATTCTGCCTCTGCAAGACTTTTAGAACGGAAAACTGCCATCTCATTTCCTACCTTGGGAATGTATAATGTAGCAACACTGCCATCTATGGGAAACACTGAAGCACCCCGTATGCCCCAGTGGTAGGTGGGTTATACATGAACCAACTGCATGACCCTATTTACATGAGTGTTACAACCAACCTAAAGTCAACAGACGTGATGTTTCTTTGATTACAATGGTCATGTGAAAGTGTCAGCCCAGTTCAGTTGCATATACATGTACACAGTAATTAATCTGTGAATCAGATTTAAGATCAGAAACTGAATTGCACTGAATTCACTGTTAATTTGCTGTCTCATTTATTTACAATTTTTGACGCAGAAAGGCACACTATAAGTTGTGATAGCTTGTTGCAAGGTGTGTCTTTGGGGGTGGGTATAGTTATTATTTTTTAGTTAGGTATTACAAATGTGTCAGCAGAGAAGACATACTGAGCTGATTATAGCTCATTTTCAGACGTGTCCTGGTGGGGAGGGGAGGGGAAAGGAGTAGACATTAATAAAATGCAGAATAAATAAAATACAAAATGCAGAATATAGAGTACAGTAAGGTGCAAAAGCAATAACAATACAATACAGTTGGGCAGTTGCAATAAATACAAAATGCAGAATACACGCCCATAAGGGTGGCAGAGTAATAAAAATACAATACAACTGGGCAGTCACTGAATTACAGAAAAACAGTGTAATAAATAAAATGTGCAAGGCAGTACAAAAGAATGAGCAAACAATAATACCCAACAAGGTGGGCAGCATGTAGCTATACTGGACTATCCAGGGGCATAATGTGTGAACAGCGAGCGGAGGGCCTTATATCTTCTTGAAGGTCTGTATAGCCTAAATACTGCCCACACAGGAGGGTATTATTATGCTTAGAAAATGGCTACATAGAAATTTAAAAATAATAAAATAAACAAAATAATTTTAAGTTTTTTCTGATAAAGTAGTCACTCTACTGGTATATCTCGCAGTAGAGGTACTGCAATGTTTGACAACTGTTTTCTCTTTAACAGTTATCTCAGTGGTACCAGTTGCCTTTAACTTCCCCCACCCCCATCTGTGGAAACAGGGAAATGAAGTTACATTTATGAAGCCTCTTCTTTCAAATTCAGTGATCCCCCCAGCTCAGTTACCTCTGTGAATGAGAGTGCAGTTAAGAATGACAGTACTGCGATCAGGCAGGGCAGTGAGACTGGAGCTGAGATTTCAGGGAGATTGTCAGTGCTGCAAGGAAATGTACAGCTAGTTCTGCAAGCGTCGGGACCAGCGATGAGGACTTAACATGTTGTCATTACAGGTTATTGTTTAAAATTTAAATTACAGATGCCATTTCTTTTTTCTTTTTTTATATGCCTCCCACACACCCCGACTGGCCACTCCTTTAGAGCACCAGCGCCTTCCTGCCACCCTCCGACCTCCTGCCACCTTCTCTCAGCCCCAATTGCAGCCTACCTTGGGTAGCTTCGGCATATCCCTATACCAGAAAGGTCCCCTCTTCCAGGGGAAATGGCCTTCTGACGAAATCACATCCCAGGTGCTGCAGGGCTGGATCTGGGCTGACTCGGGCTTTGGGTGGCAGGGGCCAAGGCGCCTGTCATCTGGTCGGAACAGGCATAATTTCCATTTTCTGTGCCCGGCTACTGCAGTTCTCAGCCTTGTGTAAGCCATAGGGTATTCCTGGGGTGAGAGGCATGCTGTAGGCGTGTCAAGGCAACCAAGTCCCCAAGCTCGCCACCAATCCGCCCGCAGGTCCCCAGGCAAATCCCACCCCCAGGAAGGAAGCATCCAATGAACGCTATAGAACCCCTCCTTGCCGGTCTCCGCTCCTGGTACCTGGGCCTGGGCACGAATCTGGTACGCCTAGTGTGCCAAGCGATAACCCTTCCGATGCCATGGAGCCGGCTACAGATGCTATTTCAAACAAACTGTTTTGTTTGCCATGCTAGGGGCACATGATAGCAAAACCATATTATCAGCAGCATAGATTTCACTCCCGCTGTCACTACCACCCTTCAGCCATTCATTGCCTCAAAACTACATAATCTGTTCCCCACTTTACTCTGTTGGCTGCAGTATGAAAGTAGAATGGATTATGGCATAATTTTGTTGTTGCTTTGTAAAGTCATGATGGAAGCAGTAGGTAGCTATCATTTCGCGTGGTAAGTGAAAAAATGACGGCTAACCAGTGTCAAAATTCTGGGTGGCAGAATAATATGCTCAGGTAAACAGGCAGCTGGCAGAAGGACTTGATATTTCCTGGTCTCTGTTGCCACATAAATGCATGACTAGGAGGCCTCAGTCAATCAGGGACCAGGAAATTACTTGCCAATTTTCTATATGCAAATAGTAACCGTAAATCCAGTTGTGAACCCAATTAGGTACGGATTTATGGCTAGATCTGTTTTACTGACCAGGGGATGTTGGGCATGACACCAGGAAATTAATCTGCTCTCCAGTAAGGAACTGCTGGCTATTTGTTGGAATGGCCACTTTGAATCGGTGCTGGTGGAAATGGATGTGTATAAGGACGGGAACGGGTCTCCACTGCCTCAGGAATTATGGAAACAGAGACCTTTTTCGATGCAAACGGATCTTCTGACCTGAATACAAATACTGAGATGGACCTAAGGCAAGGATCTGTTGAAGAGCCAGATTCAGAACACGCACCCATGAGCGAACGTACAGAAGAAACACCCAATGCTTCATTACGGAGGAACAACTGCTAAAAATCCCAAAGCAGAAAGAATTGAAAGCCCTTCTGGATGAGGAGGAAGCTAAATTTTGCCTCAGGAAAACCAAGTTATAAACTGCAATTGGGGAATTGTCATCAGCACTGTGAGCGGAGGTGTGTAGCTGAATCCACATGTCCCATTGATTTACAAAGTTACGGACACAGTGATCCCAGAAGAGCAAAAACGCTGCCTAAAGAATCCCTTTTGTGAGACAAACCAAGGAAGCTGTCCCTTGTCAAATGCCAGGTACACTACCCCAGGTCTATTCATTTCAACCTAAATTTTGGGACAAAGAACTGTTTGTGTTTATGGGTCAGAAAAAGGAGTATCGCTGAATGATGCATACAGGTATGAGGTACCTGGCCTAAGGTGAACCCCAGTACTAGCACCCTAAAGCAGATCCACATGGTACAGAAGTCTGGACAGTAGAATCGATCCTCAGAGGGATGGGATGGGCCCAAGTCAAAAGTACAGGGAAATGGATTTCAGGGTTTACCCTTATATGAACATATAAAACTGGGGATCATTAAAAGTTCTGTTACAGCTATCATGGACATGTCAAGTGATTCTAATTCTCCTGAACTTGAAATGGCAATAACCACAGAATACCTGCAAAAGTTATTCCTCTACCTATAATAGAAATAACCAGAACTTCAGATTCTGAAATGGAGGAGGGTGAGTCAAGGTGCTCACTCACCACTATCTGCACCAGAGGGTTTACAACTGATGCAAAACCCTGTACTTGTCTTGCCAAAGAACCCTACTGTAAGGGAACAGTCCTGGGTACCCAAGTAGACCTGGCAGACCCTCTGCCTAATGTTCCCATACAGCAGCAGCAGTCTACAACTACAGACCCCTTACTCTCAGTTCTAGCCTTGCTACAGCATGAGAGTTGGAGTCAGACTGACTTTTGATTTGTCTGTTGGAAGCTGAGAACCTTGCTACACTGCAAAGAACAAACTATAACTCCATTTAGGACCTGAAACCTGGTAATGCATAATACTGTTGGGGACTTGTTAAGAAGGAGCTACGCTTTCTACAAAAAGTTTCATTTTTTTTTCCTTATTGGCATTAAGCAGAATTGCAGGATTCCATTAAAAGTGTAGTAATTGTATAACCAGAGGGAGTGAGATACAACTGAATTTGCTTGATTGCTAGGGTTGAGACCTAGAATTTGGAAGGATATTTTGCAATGTTTCAAAAGTGTCCTGCTGGCTGAGGAGTGAGTTAATTTTTATCCCTGGACTCAGTAAAGTGGTTTGTGTAGGAGCAGTGGTCTAGTAAATTGTGGTGTTAGTTGAATTACTATAAAGGGCAGTACCACCAGGGTGGTGGAGCAGTTGTGTATTTGATTGTTTCTAACAGTCACCAGTGGCTGTGGACTACCCACCACCCTTCGCCACCCTCCCAGGCGTGGCATTTCCTTTATAGCCAAAGTTCTGACATCACTTCCTCAACAGGTCTTGGGGCAGAACTGTAATATTCTTAATAACCCAGCACAGTGCATAAAGGTAGGTACAACCACAAATAATAATAAACTATATATATATATATATATATATATATTACTTATTGTATATTATAAGGGAGAGGGACATGTGGGGAGTGGTGCAATGCACTGGCTGTAGGGCAGCAGTTTTCGGGAGACATTCTGGAACTGCATTGCTGTCTATTTGCAGGCAACTGTCAGCTCTGAGGGAGGAGGTTGCCTCAGGCAGGCTGAACTAGCAAGGACTAAGGAGGCTCCACCACCCTAAGAGCACCACTGTCACAACCACTGCCTCAGAGGTTGCCAAGTATGAAGAGCAGTTGGACCACAGTGGGTTCTGGGAGGGTGTGGGTGGTGAACAAGGTGAAGCCCCTTGTTGTACCTCTACACAAATCATATGCCATTCTGACAGAGCAATGTTCCTCTATGATGGCACCTCAGTGGAGACCCAGAAGAATGCTGAGGACATCCACAAGGAAGACCCACAAAAGGGTGGCAAGGGACACCACAGGGGAAGGAAACAGCTTCTGATAGGGGACTCCAATTGTTAGGGAGTAAAACTGGGGAAGGGAGAGGAGAGGAAGTGAAGGTGCCTGCCTGGTGCCATGGCTTGAGGGACAGGAAGTGAATCCTCAGGATTGCAGAAGCAGCACAGGAGAGGGAACTAGATATCATTGTCCACCTTGGGACAAATAACCTAACTAGGCATGGGATCAGTGCAGTGCAGAATGAATTTGTGGAGTTGGGGAGGGGCCTCAGATGGGTAGCAAGCACAGTAACCTTCTCAGAGGTGCTGCCAGTCCATGGCAGGAGTGAGGCTAGGTACTGCACACCATGCAGTTTAATGAATGGTTGCAAAATTGGAGCAGAGCACAGGGCTTTGGCTTCATTGGGGACTGGGGTCCACCTGGAGAGATAAAGGTCTATACTGGCATGATGGTCTGCATCTGTCCATGAAGAGGAACCAAGCTCCCAGGTGACAGGTTTAAATGCTTCATTGGCAAGCTTTTAAACTAGCCAAGGGAGGTGCTGATAAAGGCAGGAAATTTCAAGCCCCCACAAAACATGGCAGGTGTAAGGTAAACACTAAGGTAAAGAGCTCAACACAGGGCAGAACAGGGGTAAATGGAAAAATAGACAAGGGCAATAAGAGCAGGGATGGGGAAAAAGGATAAAGCCAACATTAAATGGAGGCAATGAGTACCAATGCCGTAGTCTAAACAAGTTTCCTGAGCAAGTATCCTGATGGAAGATGAAAAATTGGATATTGTGGCAGTCACGGAAACATGGTACACAGAGAACCATGACTGGGATGTCAACATACCGGGGTACACAATCTACAGAAGGGACAGGGAAGGTAAAAAGGAGGTGGAGTAGCTCTATACATAAGGGAAGGGATCAAAGCTACAGAACTAAAAAGTAAAGGGGGAGGACAAGAGGCACTCTGGGTCACCTTGGAGACAAGGACTTGCATCACAATCTGCATAGGGATTGTATACAGACCCCCATCTCAAGGGAGGAAATGGACAAGAAAATGATAGGACATTCTCAAAATGGCTGAAAAAAGGGAGATACTGTTGATGGGGACCTGAATATGCCAGATGTTAACTGGATGACATGTATTGCAGCCACATCCAAGAGCAGGGTCATTCTGGTGCCCTGCAGAAAGCGAGCCTTAGACAGCTAGTGTTGGAACCCGCTCAGGAGGGAGCAATACAGACCTGGTACTCTAAAATGGAGAGAGGATCACAAATTTAGAAGTCAGTAGACATCTAGGAACACACGACCACTGCACAGCGTGCTTCACAATGAGCACAACCATGGAGATAAGCCATACAAAACAAGGATACTGGACTTTAGAATGGCTGACTTTGGAAAATGGGTGAATACCTGAAGAATGCACTAGCAAATGGCCAAAAAGGAGGGTGGAAAAACAATGGAGAAAATCAAACTGCCATCATAGAGGCAACAAGCCTTTGTGTGAAACAAATAAAGAAAACAAACTGGAGTGAAAAACCAGTATGGTTCCTCAAAAGAGGTGGCAGGGAAGGTTAATGAGGAGAGAAAGGCTGCATTCAAAAGTTTGAGGAATCACAGAAGGAGCCACGAAGAACTGTACTCAATTAAGCAGAAAGAAGTGGAAGGCAATCAGAGCAAAGGCCCAAACCCAGGAAAAATAGCCAACTCAGTTAGAAGGGGGATAAACCTTTATAGGTACATTAGGAGCATAGAAAGGTTAAGAGGGAGGGAAGATTAATTTTAAGGATAGGGAGGTAGGCAGAGGGAGACGGTGAAAAGGCAGGGATACTGAATGAATACTTTGCTCAGTATTCACAAAAAGAAGATGAGGAGGAGTTACCCAAACCAGACAATAGAAGCACTCTGGGTAGGGGGCTGACACCAGTCCATTCACAGAAGAAAGAGTCCTGAAAGAACCCTAAAACTCAAGGTGGACAAAGCAATGGGGCCTGACGGGATTCATCCCAGAATCCTAAAAGAACTAAGGAGGACCTAGTGACACCACTGACCACGCTTTTTAACAAATCATGGCAGGATGGGGTGGTACCTGAGGACTGGAGGAGAGCTGATGTGATTCCCCTTCACAAAGTGGGAGCAAGGCAGAAGCAGGAAACTACAGACCTGTAAGTTTGACCTCAGTGGTAGGAAAATGATGGAATCTACTGGAAAGAAAGAATTGTTGAGTACCTAGAGTACAGCGGGCACAGGACCCAAAGCAGCATGGATTTACAGCAGGAAGGTCATGTCAGATGAATCTAATTGATTTCTTTACTGGGTGACCAAAGTAATAGACCAGGGAGGGGCTGTGGATATGGCCTACCCAGACTTTAGCAAGGCATTTGACACAGTCCTGCACAAAAGATTAATAATCAGTTAGCCAGCCTGGGAGTGGGTCCCAGGGTGGTAGCCTGGGTAGCAAACTGGCTGCACAACAGGACTCAGAAGGTAATAGTGAATGGAACACATTCCAGAAAGAGGGGCTACTAGTGGAGTACCTCAGGGCTCAGTACTGGGTCCAGTCTTTATAGGTAACATTGCAGAGGGTCTGGAGGGAAAGGTATGCCTTTTGCAGATGACACAAAGATCTGTAACAGAGTTGATACACAAGAGGGGAAAAGATGAGAAGGACTTGGCAAGGTTGGAGGAATGGTCAGACATATGGCAACTTAGATTCAATGCAAAGAAGTGCAAAGTACGCACCTGAGAAACAAAACCCAGGAGAAGAGTACACAATAGCAGGGAGGTACTAACAACAACAAAATGGAAAGGGACCTGGGGTAGTCATATCAGATGACCTAAAGGTGGGTAAGCAATGTGAAAAGTCGGTGGAGAGCCGGGGATACTGGGATGCATAGGAAGGCATCTAGTAAGAAACAGGAAGTGGTTATCCCTCTATACAGACAGTTGGTGAGACCCCATCTGGAGTACTGTGTACAGTTTTGGAGACCTCATCTACGCAAGGACATAGACAGGATGGAAGCAGTCCAGAGGAGGGCAACTAAATGGTGCAGGGTCTGCAGCAGAAACCATATGAAGAGAGACTGAGAGAGCTTAATATGTATACTCTTGATGAAAGGAGGGACAGGGGACATGATAGAAACTTTCAAGTACCTCAAGGGAATCAACAAAGTCCAGGAGGTAGCATCTTTCAGAAAAGAGATGTGTAAGAACAAGGGCACAATTTAAAGATAGAGGGGACGGCTCAGGGTAATGTGAGGAAATTTTTTCATGTAGAGAGTGGTGGATACATGAAACTGCCTTCCTGAGGAGGTCGTTGGGTCTAAAACAGTGGAGGAATTCAAACATGCATGGGACAGACATAAGGCAATTATAGTGGGGGTTGCAGGAAGTAGGCTGTTGGTTAACTAGAATCTGCAGCTTATCCAGTAGGTAGGGAAATGGGCAGACTGGGTGGCCAAGTGGTCCTTATCTGCCATCAAAGTCTATGTTTCTAGGTTTCCACACTCTTGATAAATCTCAACCACTTCCCAGATGATTGGCTTCAGAGCATATGCCTCCTTTTCAGAGCTCCTTTTATCCAGCCAAAAGGCACAATGCGGTCTGCCTCCATTACAAAGGAGGGATGGACCTTTTCCCAGACAGGGTACACATGGCCAAAACCCTGTAAAAGGAGTCAATGGGTTTTAATGTGGCAGAGATATATGTACTCATCCATGTTTTAGGAGAGCAGCATTTGATGTTAGTTTCAAACTAACAAGGGGCTTAGAAAACTCTGGTAAAAGTTTCACCAGTTGAAAACTACAACCTTGTGCACCTTTTGAAGTGGTACAGCTTACAAAACCAGCATTTAAGACCATCATGGTGCTTTTTCGCAATGAGGGTGTAAGTGTAACTGACCTGTTATACTGGTTGAGCAAACGCATGGTCCAGGGGCCCCAGAAGCTATCCTGGACACGGGAACAAATATGGACCAGAGGTTACGATCCACATACTCCTGAATTCAAATGACACTGGACTGGTACATCACCGAAATAGTTTTTTTTTCTCTGGGAAAGAAGGGGTGTACTGTTTTACAAGGAAGCAGAAAGCTGTTACCACTGTGGTTCGACTACTTATTTGAGTAGTTTAGTCAACAAACCCATTGCACACTCTGAAATGAACTTGGACATGCTAACAGTTATTGTACAAATGAACCCCAGTGCTACCTTTGTTCTTCTGCAGGACACACTTATAATACCTGTCCATGGGCTGCACATACCCAGAATGGCCAAGCAGATAGTGAAGAGCAACAGTTAGTGATAGCTTTAGCACAAAGATCAAATGCACCTAGGAATCTTAACCCTTCCAGGTCCCCAGGGGCATATACTGACCCTGACAGAACTCACTTACCAGTAACTCCCTCACCCTCCACCCCAGGGGATGGTTTCAACACACTACAGCCCAAAGAAAACAGTTGGAACCTTTAGCTTTCACCCTTCATGACTCCTGGATATCACTGAAGCTCCCAGCTCAGAGGGCCCCACTGCCCAAACAGAGGATCAAAGCATGCCACCTCCACCCCCAGAGTCTGAGAAACCATGGATGATCACTAGGAAAAGACAGGATCACACCCCTGACTAAAATGTCCAAAATAATGGCAATTCCACTTGAGAATAGGTTTGAGGCCCTCACAGAATCCACACAGGTCTCTGGGAAGAATGAGTCTGACTACCTCTTTCTAGGCTCATACCAGTAGGCCCCTGAATTCATGGTTAGAATTTGTTGCAGAATTTGCATCATGCCGCAGAATATATATAGTGCCACAGAATTCATTGTTTTGGTGAATTTTCATATAATTATACTGTTTTCCAAAGTGTCAGGCTTTCTTTCCCACCTCGCTTATCCTGAAGCCCTCCTCTATGCTCAGCATATGATGTCATCGATGACATCACATCATATTTAGCCAATGACAGGACTGCATTCTGCCAGAGAAATGAATAAATCATGCCGCAGAAATTAGAAAATTCTGCCACAGAAGTCAAGGAGCCCTGCAGAGAAATCAGAAAATTCTGCCGACAGAACACCAGGGGCCCTGCTCATACCAGACTGACTTACCTTCAGACATGGAAAAGATACAGCAAAGACCCCCATACAGCCTCATGCAGAGTTCAACAAGAAACAAAAAAAAAAAGAAAAAAAAAAGAAAGTCCAGAAAGTATAACCACCTTAAAGAGTAGGTATTTACTAACATACTAACATACTATTTGCCATAGTAGATTAGCCCTTTACGGCCCATCGAGTCTGCTTGAACCTTAGATCCTTAGTTGGTTGCCAAGGCCCTCCCATCCCTTGTGCTCCAGAAACCCCTATCATCCATCCCCACTCCCTGGGACAGGCCATCATCTGATACATCCACTTTCTGTGTCTGTCCCACCTCTCTTGAAGCCTCCACTGTGGATCTCTGAACCAGCTCGCCAGGCAGTGCATTCCAAGGGTCCACCACCCTCTCAGTGAAAACCTCCCTCTTCCCCTCACCCTTCCACCTTCCAACTTCAAACCATGCCCTCTGGTGATACCTCCTGCTTTAGTCTAAAGATCCCTCCATGTTTACCCTATTTATTCCCTTGAGGTACTTGAAGACCTCAATCATGTGTCCCCTGTCTCTCCTCTCCTCCAATGAAAACAGGCAGAGCTCCTCAAGTCTGTCCTCATACCGGCAAATCCTAGCCCTCTGATCATCTTAGTTGCCCCCTCTGTACTCCTCTCCAGGAGCTGTATGTCCTCTTCAAGTGTGGTCTCCAGTACTGTACACAGTACTAAAGGTGTGGTCTAACCAGTCCATTGTACAGCTGCAGAATCACTTCCTTGCTCCTAGAGGTGATCCCCTTACGATGCATCCCAACATCCTGTTTGCCTTGCTAGCTGCTCTCCTGCACTGCTCAGAGTTATTCATACATGCATCCACCATGACCCCTAGGTCTTTTTCCCCTATTGAGGCCTCCAGCGCCCTCCCAGGGTGTACCTGTGTTTAGGTTTTCCCGACCAAGATGCAACACCTGCACTTGGTGATATTGAAATTTAATTTCCATGTGAGCCCAGCTTTCCAGGGTGTCCAGGTCCTTGCAGGGCCAACCTCCCTCTTCTCCCTCAACTACTGCTCCCATCTTGGAGTCATCCATGAAGAGACTCATTTCACACCCTATACCTCCCTGATGTCTGATATGTATGCATTAAATAGGATCGGACCCAGGACTGAGTCCTGCGGTACCCCACTACCAACCTCTCTAGGGTTCAGAGCTCCCACAGACCACTACTCTCTGGGTGCGCCCAGCTAGCCAGTTTTCAATCCATCTGACCATCAAAGGGCCTACTCCTAACCCCATCAGTTTCTCCACCAGACCATTGTGGGGACAGAGTCAAACGCCTTGCTGAAGTCCAAGAATAATACATCCACAGGCTTTCCCTGTCCAGTTCTGATGTTACCCATTCGTAGAACTCCACAAGATTGGTTTGACATGATCTACCTGGCACAAACCCATGTTGCCGACTATCTAGACCTCCCACCTCCTCCAAGTACACCCCAATCGTCCTTTAGTATACTCTCCATTAATTTTCCACCACCGAGGTCAAGCTGATGGGTCTATAGTTACCTGGTACTTCCTCGCCCCCTTTATGGATTGGCACCACATGTGCCTCTCGCCAATCCCTAGGTACCCTCCCTGTCTCAAGTGACCTGTTGAAGAGCTCCGCCTAGGTGCAGCCAGTATGTCCGCCAATTCCCATAGTACTCTCAGATGAATGCCATCCGCCCAGGAGATCTGTCTTCTTTAGGCCTTGAGGGCTAATCACACCCTTTGGCGGAGATAGCATCATCCGTCCCTCCACCTTACTGGCCTTTTTATCCTTATCCAGATGTGACACCCCTGGGATACCTCTCCTCCCTCTTGCTCCATTTCTGTTGCTCCTGATCCCACTCACTGCCGCTTCTATCCCTTCATGCCTTGATTTGTAGATATCCCATCCCCTCCCTAGTGAACACAGAGGCAAAGTACTGATTAAATACCTCTGCCTGATCCCTCGCCTCTTCCACCCACCCTCCTTCTGATCTCAATCTGCTGAGATGGCCTTAGTTTTCTCCGCTCCCCAATGTGCCGGAAGAACCCCTTTTCCCCTCCATGTATCCCTATTGCCAGCTGCTGCTCTTACTGGACTTTGCTCCTCTCCACCATGCAGGTGACTTTTCTAGATGCAAGATGGTACATTTCCTTATCCCTATCCCTCTTGTTGTTTTATATTTTTGTAGGCCGCCTTCTTTTCTCTGACTGCTATCTGTACCTCACTGGACCACCAGCATGGTTTATGTGACCTTGCTCCCTTACGTTTCAACTTAGCGCAGATCCTGACTGCCTCATGAAGTCCCTGTTTTATGACCTCCCATCTCCTTTCCACACTTGTCATTGATGTAATCCCTTCAAGTGATACTTGAGAATATTTCCCATGCCCACAAAGTCTGCCCCCTGAAGTCCACTGCCAGTGTCCTAGATCTCCCCCTCCCCATGCTTATTTGAAACCAGACAGTATTGTGGTCGCCTCCCAGTCAGGGGGTCCTGTACAACCAGGTCCCTTACCAGATCCCCATCTGCCAGAACCATGTCCAGGACATGCCCCTCCCTTGTGGGCTCCATCACATGCTGTGTTAAGAACACATCCTGGAAGCCGCCAGCAGCCTCTGCTCCTTGGTCACTTATAGGACATGGTTCCCAGTTTGTACCTGGTATATTAAGGTCCCCATCAACACCACTCCTTCCCCTTTTGGTCCACACTGGCAATGATGTTGTCCAGCAAGCCATCCTCTGCAGAACATCACTCATCCCGGGGCCTATACTACACCCAGCTTGACCTATCTCCTGCTGGGATTGTGGTAGACCCATAAGGCCTCCACGTTTCCATCTGCCTCTTCTACCCTAGCAATTTCTATGTCATCTCTAATGAACATAGCCACTCCACCCCTCTGCCCTCCTTTCTATCTTTTCTAAGCATAGTGTACCCCGTACGTTTAGGTCCCAGTCATGGTTTTTGTTGGCTCACGTCTCCGTGACTGCCGCCACATCCCCCCCTCGAACAGCATGGCCTGGAACTCTGGCAACTTGTTTCCCAAACTCCTGGCATTTACTAACACCAACCCCACCCCTTATCCCTGATCTTCTTTGTCAAACCCCACCCAGATTCCTTATACTTCCATCCTCCTCTGCTCCTCCTGAAACCTCCACCCCAGCCTGTTTTCCCTTCCCTTGGGCTTGAAGGCTACCCCTCATCTGGAGGAGAGGGCTTCTGGTCAGCCCTCCCTTATCCCTTTACTTCTAACAAATATACACCTAATTATTTTGTATTGTATTTTGATGTGTTAGTAAAATTTATACTTTTATAATAAAATATTTGTTAGTGCAGTGAAACAAGTAGGTTTTACCTTTGCTTTTCACACTGCTAGTAAAAAGAATTCAATACCAGTTCTGGTAGTATGATGTCAGAAGCTGCCAGCTACTTAGCAGCCCAATGTATTTCAATGAGTAACTTAAATATATTTTTCTATCTTTTCAAAAGAAATAGATACTTCTTTCAGCAACAGACTTCGACATTTATATGTTTGTAGTACTGTGGTCTATCTGTATGATTTTATGATTTTCAGACAATAATAGGCTTCTCTTTCTTCTTCCCAAGTGAGATCTGCTTATGAAGAAAATGTTACCTGCTAAATTATAACCGAGGATCACAGTTACCAAAATCACATATTTCTATTAACTATATAATATATTGGTGGAAAAAAGTGTTATTTCTCTATACAAATCTGAAAACAGGTTTGTAGTTTCCCATTGAAATACACTGCCAGCCTTGCCAGTGAAACATTTCTGACATCACAATGTAAGAATTGCATTGGATTCTTTTTTGCTAGTAGTTGGCAAAATACAAATAAAATGATGAAAAGGTAATTAAAGAAACAAATAAAAGCAAACAAAATGATTAGCAAGGTATTTAAAGGCCCCTAAACCTCGTTCTTTAAGATATACATTCTTACTAAGCACTTGCTCTTTAAAAATAGAAGGATTGAACCCCTCACTACCTTGCTATGACACTTCCACTGTCAATAAACACTGTGAATGGTAACAGTGTTAAGCGTGACAGAAGAAAATTAACAGTTTTCTCTCATTTGATTGATTCACGAGCTCATATAACCTTTTACAGGACACAAGGCTCCATTCCCTTCCAGAGCTGTCAAACGCCATAAAATTATGATATGTATGTCCTTCTTATTGGACTATGAGCCATGATACATGTTCAGGATTAGGCATTCTGTTTCAAGGGTAGACTTACATCTTATGAAGTTGATAGATTCAGTACCAGGAAGGGTATTAATTCTGGATGTTAAGCTTTATAATAAACGGTACAGACTGATAAATGTGTACATATCCCAGTTTAAAGCAGACCCCATAGAGCTTTTTCAGCTGGTACAGCCATATTTGTTTACACCACACTATGTTATAATGGGAGGAGATTTTAATTGTGGGCTGTCTATTTCAGGCAAAGGCAAACAGGCAAAACAAAGAAAATATTTTGTGATATCTCTTACCTGGCCAACATGATAAAAACTTCTGGCTTGAAAGATGCTTACTTTTTGTTTCACCATAAAACTGACTCTACTTTTTGTGTTTCTTTGCATGCTTGCACAAGAAACACGTTGGGACAGTATCACATTTCAGAGGTGTGTTAGGGACAAGTCCAATGCAGAGCACTGCACAGTGAGTGCGACCCTGGCACACCAATGAACGGTAAAGACCAGTGTGACAGCCATTGGAATTTTACAGTGGGAGATGGTCTTCACTTAAGAGAAATGAATAGGGTTGCCACCTGTCAGGTTTTTACCTGGTGATCAGGTTTTCAGGGTCCCTATCAGGTAATCCGGTTTTGCTCTGTGCTGGTCAGGTTTTTGAGCCATTTTGAGTGCTTGATACTTTTGAAACAAATGTTGTCATCTCATCCATTGTTTCAGCTACATGTCCAGGTTACAAACAAGTTCTGTTGTCAAGTATAGCCTCTTGTTTGTGAAAGCAGTCAACACAGGAGGTGTAAAGTATGGCCATTAACACCATTAGTACTTACTTAATTTAATCTTTTCCACTGCATCTTAAAGTGGCATAGCAGCAAAGCTGACCCCACCTTCTATAGCAGTAACACAGCCAGTTGTCTTCCACTTTTATTTGCTGGTAAACATTTTACCTCTAACAGAATTTAGGCATTTTAAATGTTTTAAATAATTATTTTCTTCAAGAAAAAGTATGGTTACTTATTTGGCTTTGAAATAGTACTGTGGACATGAAAAGGAACTGGAGCCAGAAAATATATGAAGTACACATTATAGGAAACAATTTGTTTATTATGAATTATTCTATACCATGTGTACTGTTGTGTGTTATTTAAAGTATTTCCTTGTCTCCCCACAGATCATATCTGTAAATGAGATTTTTTTATCTCTGTAGGTTTACCTGGTAAACCAAGGTCTAAATAAAATAAATACTGTACCTAAGTAAATAAATAACTAAGAAGAACATAGGAAAGTAATTTTAACTGGTACAGTAGAATATCTGAACATTTTTGTTGAACTGCTGCTTTAAGTGTTGTGTTTTATTGATATAACAAATGTCTTTCTAGCAGGAGCAATGCATGATGAGTCATGAAAAGAGGTGGGGCTGGGGTGGAGCTTAGGATCCGGTTTTGCCTCATCCAAAGGTGACAACCTTAGAAATGAACCATACCAATGACAGAGTGCACTTCATTCCTCTCATTTGCATAAGCAACACCCCAAGAAAAAACAAAGTGACTGCCACCTCAAGGAAAGCACCAGCCGCTAACTCCTACTCCTTCCCTTCCTACATTGCACTTTGTTTTCCCTTCCATTCCTACCTCCTTCATCTCTGTCCTCTGGCCTCCACCGTCAGTCTCGTTTGTATTTCTTTTGCCCTTCCTTTGTTTTGGTTCTGCCGCCTCCTCCCATCTGTGGATCCCCACAATAAGTTGCAATTGAGTAGGCCACACAGTTTCCTTAGTGGCACTAAATGTAAACAGTATCAAGTCACATACCAAAGTAACAACAGTGTCTATACTGGAATCCTTGCCAGCTTAAGATTATCTTTCTGCAAGATACTTATATTAAGCCCCTATCTGAGGTGTCTACAGTAAAATAAATTGTGGATACAGAACTTTTTTTTTGGTCTCAAGGGCAGATAGGTGTGAAGGAGTGAGTATCTTGTTTAAAGATGCATCTGATAGTATTTCCAAATTGGTGGAAATTGATTTGGGGAGGGCTCGCTTGCTGGACATGGAGCACAGAGATAGGTCTCTTCACCTTATAAATGTGTAGACTCCCCAGATCAAGCCTCCTAGAGTAGTTTTATTTAATGACATAAAACTTTACCTGCACACAGGAGGGGTGGGATATTCAGAAGATGCCAGGCAGGAGCAAGTCTGGAGCAGCGCAACTGTGTTGCACCAGGTATGGACCAGGCAATAATCAGCGGTGCTGCACCATGGCTCCAGCACCATTGAATATGGCACTCAGAGGCGCATGCACTACACATGGTGCAGTGGCACTGCGCCAGTGCAAGTGGCAGAAGGGGAGCAGGGGATGCGCCAGCACAAGTGCAGTTGCGCTTAGGCTCATCAACTGCGATATTCAGCACTGGGCATGCAATGGGCCATTTTGCATGCAAGGTGCAAATAGAACCTTGCATGTCATTATGGCCCTATTTGCATGCGGTGCCTATCCTCGGTGACCTGTGCCTGGTACCCTGCCAGGCTGCAGCCCGCACCCATTCACGCGAGCGCGGGCATGAGGTCCGAACAGGTCAGTGGTGGACCAGTGGTGTCCCACCCCATCACCTGATCACATGCAAAAGTAGTGATCACGGTCCTAGGTGGACCTGTACATCCCCCACACCCAATCGCGGGCAGCAGTACTATATGGGTCCCTGGTGGACCTGTTAACATCACTGCCCGTTCATGAGAACAGTACTATGAAGGTCCCTGGTGGACCTGTTAACAGCCTTTGCCTGTTCATGGGCAGCAGTACTATGAAGGTCCCTGGTGAACCCATGCATACGCCCCATTGCCCGATTCACGGGCATACCGGCAATGTATGTCCTGGTGATCCAGTGGTAGCCTCCACAATGCCCGATTGTGGATGGCAGTGCATAAGGGATCCTGGTGGTCCAATGTTACCCCCCCTCCCCACCTGCCACTGGGGTCCCCACCACCCAGCACCCCCGTCATCAGTGGTGGCAGCACCCCACCGCACACCGCCCAGCCACTCGCCCGAATGACAGCGTACAGTACTGTCTGTATGCTGATTGGTCCACTGCATGGACCAATGGGCGTGCAGACAGAGTGGCGCTGTCATTCAGCAGGCATGGGCGGCATGTGGGCAGGTGCTGCTGCCTGCTGATGACAGGAGGGGGTGCTGGGTGGCAGGGACCCCAGTGGGTGGGAGGGGGTACCACTGGACCACCAGGGTCTTACTCGGTGATTCTGCCCACGATTGGATGCTGGGGGTTCCAATGGACCAACAGGGTGATAGTTCACTAAGCCCATGATCAGGCATTGGAATGCGTCCACTGGACCACTAGGGATAGAAGTATCATATGCCCGATCGGGCGATGAGGGCACAATGCTTCCTGGGCAGGGAGCATGTTGGCAGTGTTCTGGGTGGGTGGGTGGCCACCCATGGCTGGCAGCTGCCGTGTTCGCCCTGCAATACAGCAGCTCACCTGTGGTGGCCAGGACTTGCTCCTGGTTTACCAGACACATCTTTGCACCCCCTCGGACCGGTGCAAGGCAGGTTTGTGCCAGCATATGTGCCGCACATCCCAGGCTGAATATCGGATATGCCACATATGCACGGGCACCCCCAGCACTTGTGCTGTACATACTGTCGGCGAATTCCCAGCACATCGAGTTGCGAAAGCACAACTTGTCCCTTTGAATATCACACCAGAGCGATCGGTGGGTTTTGCATGGCGCAACCCTATTGAATATCCCACCCAAGAAGGTTCTTGGTTCTTGGTGGGTATTTTAATGTGAGCTGTCCTTACAAGATAAGAGGAGTGAGACACAGAAATAATATTGTGATTCTGTGGCTCTGAATAACATCATGATAATAACTGGATTACAGGACAGCCTCACTGAAGGTTCTGGTATGCGATTCCCACTTTCACTAAAGGTTCTTTTCATCAAGAATTGATTTCTTGTTTGTGTCTGCTGCTGTCAAAGAAAACTCTGCAAGGACTATTGAAGTGGAAACCTTGGACCACCTAGCAGTAGTGTGTCATGGTCTTGGTCCATACCCAGAGGCTGCAGAGGCGTGGAGACTGAACACTAGTTTGTTAGAGAGGAGGATGTACAAGTGAAATGGAGAGAGTTGTTTATGGTGAGAGGTACAGTATTTACTGCTCATGAAGAGATTGCATAGTGATGGGAGGATTCTAACCAGGATTTTTAAACTTTTCTAGCAATTGAGGCAGCATGAGAGCACTAGTAAACATAGAAAATGCTTAAGAATGCATGCTTGTCTACATAAGTTGATGTCTTGTATACACAAGAATCACAGTGATTTAACAGACCAAGTCAGTACCTTGAAGGAGGAAATGAAATTATTGTAGTATGAGAGGACTATGTCCTTCACATTAGAACAGAAATGTGGGGCACAAGGCGGTCCCAACATTTAGATCAGTTCACTGGGTGCAGAAACCATATGGCCCACAGGGTAATTTTTAACCTCTTCAGCCCTGAGAAGCAATCGGAAGTCACATCAGAGACAGATAATGAAGGTGGTCTCTGACAATGCAGGAAACCCTTTGCTACTCCAGTGGTGAAAGAACTGAAATGAATCTACTATATCTAGCTTACAAATTCGCCTATTGATGAGTGTACGAAAGCACATCTGACACAGCCCATCACTCTAGCTGAGGTGGAATATACAATAAAGCAGTTAAGTAATAAGGCAGCCCTTGGTAGGGATGGTTTACCTGCTGAATTTTATAAAACATTTCTTCTGGTCTTGGGTCCCATCGTGCAAGCAGTTTTGAACTATATTTCAGATGCAGAATTTAACTTCCTCCATGCAGACTGCACTGCTGAATTATATTTTTAAATCAGGGGATGGGACAGATACAATATCAGGAACTTGAGACCACTGAGCCTCCAGAATATGGATCAAAAGATCCTATCTAAACAGGTTGCCAGGTAGCCCCAATAATCTTTACCAAGTCCCAGACATGTGCATTGGACAGAAGAGTATTACATAACCTAATCATACTGACAGAATTAGTAGAAAAAGGTAACAGGGGTTTATTAAATAGTTTCTTGTTAACAGTAGACCAACAGGAGGCTTTTGATTGAGTACCACATGCCTACCTGATCAAGATGTTGGGTCTGTATGGTGTTCCTGATTCCTTTACAAATTTGGATCCTAATACTGTATAGAGAGGCAGTGATGATCCTTTGTTAAGGTTGCACTTGGCCCTCCTGTTCTTGCTCAAAGGGGTGTCAGACAGGGCTGCCCACTAAGACCATTATTGTATGCTTTCTTTAGCTCCCTAATTAGGCTAATCCAACAGAATCCAGACATTAAAGATATTCAGGTGGCCCCTGATATTGCTGAGGTGAAGACACTGGATTATGCTGATGACTGTATATAACTGTACTAGATCAAGACTCTGGTTCATATGTTTCAGCAATGCTGTATTTGATCTCCAACATTCGGGAGCAAGGATAAGCAGTAAAAAGTGTTCCACCATTCCACGGAACAACAGATGAGCAATATTTATATGCCAAGCATAGTGAGGATCCAGGTGAAGAGAGAACCAGGTAAAATTCTTCGGCTTCTCTTTGGGTCTGTAAATTTGGTGAAATTTGACAAAGGAGAATTGGACCTAGTGTATTGTTAAACGGAAAGGAAACTGGCTTATTGGAGAGTAGGATCCTTGTGTTTCTGATCCACACATTACTGTAACCACTTTTTTTTGTATGTTAGTGTGCTTTATCCTCCCCAGTAGAACTGGAAGCTAGGTTATATAGAGAAGAATGGCTATGCAACTGTGTGTTATGGATTTCTTTACACACACTAGGTTTATGAGGTCATCACACACCAAGGGTGTGTAAAAAATCTTTGACATTACTGCTGCATAAACATTATTTTTTTATAATTACTGGTGTTGTGATTTTTTTGTCAGAAATCAAAGCAATTTTGTCATTAGAGAGAGAGACATACAGGCTCGAGACTTGCACCATGCACGCACACACACACACTTACACACACACAGACACACACACACACATATACTAGCTCTGTCTCTCTGTCCATTTTGGGGATCATTTTTTTTTTTTTTTTTTTTTTGTGCTATGGAAGCACCCAGGAGCCACAGTCAGTCACTTTGGTCTATTCCCGATCAGGATCACTGTCTCCTGAAACTGAAGTGTAACAACAGCAGGATCAACAAAACAGGTCATTTTAGTAGTAGTAGTAACAATTTCTATTCCGCTGAGAAAACAGTGAATAGGTACAACTCGACTGAGGCAAGCTCATTTCTAGTTAGCCCTAAGCTACATTCAAGTAACATTCAATACAGTTGCAGTATCAAATACATCAAATATAATCAAACAACAGTGACAATACCACACAACATACATAACAGCACCTAATATCACAACATCCTACAATACTATGAAACGTAACACATTTTAAAACATTCAATTTTAGAAACCCAAAATAAGTACCCAGAGAATAAATATTAATTTTCCTATGTCAAGACATTCCCTCACCAATCTTCCTGGAGGCCTCTCATTAAAAACAAGATTTAATCTCACCTGGATGTATACTGATTTTAAAAATCTAAAATAGGATGGTAAAGTGTTCAATTTTGGGAACCCTTATAGAAAAATGTGTTTGACCAAATTCTGTCCTCATTTTTGGTTGAGTGTATCAATACCCCGCATGAATGTAAGCCAGTTCTAATTTCTCTAACTTGTAATTCTTCCAAAATGTATTCAGGGACCTCCCTCGTGTGACACTTCACCATATAATTTATTACATGAGACAGTCTTCTGTCTTTTGGATATATCAACCAATGATTTATATAAATGCCATCAATGTGTCATCCTAGGGGCATCTAAAATAAATCTGGCCAATTTATTAAATATAACTGTAACCCCTAGGTGACACTATCCCAAGAGCTACTACCCCAGCCTGCATGACTAGGTGCAGGTTAAGGGCCTGGGTACCGAAAATGGGTGCCTCCACCTGGAGAACAGGGTTAGTGATAGCGTGCTGACCTGGGTACAGCCCTCTGGGATGCTGTGACCCACCTCTCTTCCCCTAGTGGCCTAAACAATGAACAGGATACACAAGTACAATAGCCTCAAACAGCAGATATATCCCCACTCTGATTACACTTACCACCAAGGCTGGTTCCATCTGTTCAGCCCTGGAGACTCCCTGTAAAGTAAGGTTAAACACAGCAAACAATAGTACCACAGTGCTATTTGTACAGAAGTGCACCACAGGCAGGTTAAGTGCAAAAGATTCAGATCTGATTTATTCAGGGAAATGAATAAGGAAGGGCGTAATCAGGTTGATTGGTTTAGATACTGATTCAATCAGGCTACAAGGCATGCACTTTAGAGTCCCTCCACATAGTCACACACACTCTGGGTACCCAGTGGTGAGGTAGGCTAACTTGACCGTTGCCGGGGTAGGCTGGCATTGCAGCTGGTCGGGGCCTATGATGGGAAGACAAGTCATGCACAATAACCCACATTTTGTAATCCAGAGCCAGGAGGCTCAGTTTGTGATAATTAGACAAAACAATTAAATCGGATGACACACTTTGATTGAGCTGTTGTTGCAGGGAGCTACCCTGGTATTTACACACGCTACCAGTACAGGACACAGGATGGATGAAATGGAGACTGCAGGATGACTTGTTGGTTTGCCAGAGAAGCAGGGCCTACACAATTCACCGTGGTATCATTCCTGTTTGTGATGTTGAGCAGGAGCTGATCCCCAGGCAGGTCTCTCGTCGATGGCCTTCTCTGTATCATGAGTAGCTGGCTGGGCTAAGGTGGCAGAGCCCATGCTGGATGAACAATTTGGATGACAGTCCGGTAGTGCTGTATTTAGCTTCAAGCAAGCGTGACACAAGCAGGCAGTAGGGAATCAAATCATGACCCACTAACACCATTCAACACACTTATAGTAAAGCAAGATAAATACCACAGTTCAGATGACAGTCGGTCAGAATCACAGTGTCTCTGTACCAAACCGTAAGCTCTGTGGTGGTTTCAGACTTCCTAACAGGCGATCACATGGAGCAAATCTTTGGTCCTCTTCAGGCAACAAGGCAGTCACAATTTGGTAATTCTTTGTTACAAACTGGTTTGGATAAAGTCTGAATACTATTTAGACTGAAGGATTCCCTCACGAGGGATGATGAGGCAGACAGGCCAAACACAGCCCTTTCCACCAGTTTCCTGCGTGACTATGCAGAGCAGCTGCAGGATATCTTGAGCTGTTCCTCTCTGAACTCCAGTCTCAGACTGACTCACTGCTGCAGGCAGCTCGGGATTTTCCTCTGATCCAAAGGTTCAATTTGTTGATTCATCTGTCTGTCACAGCAAGGGATCTCCTCCGGTCCATTTAAGTGCCAAAATGAAAAACTATAATTCCTACAGAAATTCACTCCAACAAGACCCTGGGGCAGGCTCCATTTTAGGGCTCCCAAAGGTACTGATTGGTCCACAATGGCAGTCCAGAACCAGGATGGTGGTGATTTATAGAAATGTCCATGCTGCAAAGAAGGCAGGTTAGACAAACTTCAATATCATTATTACTAGAATAGATAATCAGCAAATAAGTACAGCTTCTAACAGAGCTCCCTCTGTGCAACTATAGCAATGGCAGAATGGAGCAATTAGTTGGCAGCCAGGTGGGACTCGAGCTTAGAAACACTCAGCCCCCACCCAGATTAATTATACACTGCGATATAGGCAGCTCTTAAAGAGACAGGACACAGAGGCTATAAAGGCACTCACATGCAATAGCTTTTAAACGGTTAAGACACAAGACACCAGCCTGGCAGCGGCATTTAGGCACACCCAAGGAAGACTTTCAGGAACCCCATTTGTAGGGGGTTACACTCTTCCCTGACTGGAAAACCTGGTGTCCGCATCAAGTCCACGCCACAAGAATATTGAAAAGGCAATACACTGTATGAGATATATGTAACATTAGTATGCTATACAGTACAAATAATATCTGATACATCAGTAAACATAAACCTATCACATTACTATACATTTTCACTACACTTCACAATACTATATCAACCTTGCCAATACTTATGCATGTTTCATACATGTATACTGATTCCGCTATGATTAACATACTATCAACATTATACATTGGTTCAGGTTATAACTTCTTGCATATTGAACAGTGTAATAGGGGCCCTTCCCCATCAGCTAACTTGGGGCTAGATGGGGCAGGCGCATCTTGTACTTCCCTCAGAACATGGTTATGGGGGAACAAATTTTATCTCTGGGCTCTGCCACAAAACCTCAGGAAACTTGATCTAAGAGATGACCCTTGACTCAATCCTTGTCTTCAGGATAGTGGCACTGCCCCAGACATGCCCTTCCTTCCACAATGGTAGCAAAGAGTGACATCTAATGGCTTTGTCTGCTTCTTTCTGGTGCAACCACTTTCCATCTGATAGGCCCCTGCACATGGCCTTCACAATATCGCACAAACGGTCGAATCTCTCCTCAAGTTTCTGAAGCTGCTCTGCCCAATGAGCAACTCCAGATATTTCTTCCTTCTTAGAATTGACTATTTCAAAACTGGTAACAGGCTCTTCAGAGACAGCGCCTTCTCAAGGGTAACAGATCCCTCTGTATTCTCTCTCAGCTTGGTGCTCAGCCCTTCTTACAAGGCATATTAAATCCACAAATTACGGTGCACCATTGGGACATTGTTGAGTATGGAGTTGAAGTAGAGTGAAACTAGGATCTGCAACTGAAGTTAACACATGGTCCATCCGCACTCAGTTTAAATCCTCAGGGTCCACCCCCCCGGTCAGATATCTTCATCAGCACATGTTCCACCCAAAGAAGGTAGGCAGACAGCAACTCTCCTTTCATCTGCCTCATGCCCTGAATTCCCACAACAGGTGGCTTACATCTTCATATGGATCGAAGACAGTGGTTAATGCTTCTATGAGCTGTTGGGCAGTTGCGGTGGGGTCTAGGAATTGAACCCCTGTCTATATCCAACACAGGCGCCGCCAGAATCATTAACAAATCCATCTTCTTTTGGTTATCTGTACCTGGCCACTGGCTCATCACCCAATTAGCCTGCGTCTTCCACATTTCCCAGTCCTTCTCTCCACAGGGGATGGGCACAACCCCTGAGAACGTGTCTCCATAGCTCATGGCAAGGTGGGAACTCAGATGGTGCCAAATTTTCTAATAAAGCTAGACATTGATTATTTTGGTCACTAGCAGGTGCTAATCCACAAATGTGGAGACCGAGCTTGCCTCTCTAACTATCGCCCCATCTCCATTTTACCACCTCTCTCCAAAGCCCTGGAATGTGCAGTATCTGACCAACTTACTGAGCATTTAGAGAAATACAACCTGCTAAGTACTCAGCAGCATGGTTTCGTAAACATCACTTCACCCAACCAGTCCTGATAGACTACACTACACTATACAGCTCTGTGAGGCTCTGGATAATGGAAGGGCAGTAGGATCTATATTCATTGACCTCACCAAGGCATTTGACACCATTAACCACCAACCCTAATACAGTGTCTCCTCTCCATAGGCCTTTCATCAAGCACTGTTACCTGGTTTGAAAGCTACCTGTCACATAGAACACAATGTATGAAGATCCTTACATTCCCTCTGAGCCTAGGGAGGTCAGCCTTGGAGTCCCCAAGACTCCATACTGGGTCCACTTTTATTTAGTCTATTCATAAACTCACTACCTGTTGCCTGCTCAGCAAAAATGGTGCTTTATGCTGATGATGCAGTCATTTCTGCATCTGGTAGGGACATCATCACTATAACCACTGACCTACAGGCCAGTTTTAAATGGCTAGAATCTTGGTTTTCCCATCATAAACTGTTACTCAACTACAAAAAAAACAAGTGTATGCTCTTCACGGTGCCACAAAACAGGAAAAAGCATGGGCCCCTACACACAACAAGTCAAAAGGTGAGTTGCTAGAGCAGGTCAGCACCTTCAAATAACTTGGAGTGTACCTTGATGACACACTCTCCTTCACACAACACATATTGAAAACATTGTCAAAACAGCTTAATACCAAACTGGGCTGTTCTTACTGATATAGACATTCTATGCCCTGTAGGCTCTTAAACTGGTTACATGCAGCTCTGTGCTATCTACCATTGACCGTGGTCTAGTGATCTATGGTGACACTAACACTGCCCTGAAGAGAATCATAACCCTCCTCAACAAGGCCTGCCACCTGGTCCTGGGTGCTCACTACCAGGTGCATACATGCACCTTCTATTCGACACTGCTTGGCTTCCCTACATCACAGAATCAAATATCAGGCTTGTCTACTTGGGACAAAAGCATTGCTTGGCCTTATGCCTGAGTCCATCTCCAGATTATACAACTACACCCAACCAACTTAGTGCCTTTAAGTGTACCACACTTGCACAACAATCCCTCTCCTACAGGGCCCTAAATGGCTTAATGACCTACCTACCTACTGAACTCCTTGGGTCCAGCAAAATCAGCCATTTCAAATCCAGACTCCACAACCTGTTGGTACACGAGACCATCTGCAACTGTTAGCTGTTATCAATGCCACCTGAGGGCCTTCAACATTCCCCAGCACCTCTTACTGCCCTGAACAGCTCTCCCTATCCCTTCTTCCACCCACCTCACCCCCATCTGACAATGTCTTCCTTGCTGCACACCCCAAACTTATATCATCCTTGTCCTGGATCTGTCTAGACCCTCTAATTCCCTACATGGCAATTCCTCACTACCGCAGACAAGTGGTTGCTTTGCCATACACTCTCTAATTGCTCTGCCTGTCTCTGCCCAATTGCACTTAGAGACCTGTTCATTGCACTTAGTAACATATATTTTTTGTTATGTAGCCACCAGCTGTTTTACTTTCGTATGTTTATTGTTGTCTAGTGCCACCCTTGTTCCTCTCTCTGTACAATGTTTTCACTGATGTAACTCAGTGGCTCTGTATTGTGTCATCTGACTTGAACCTTGTAAATGAGCCTCTGGCTCAAAGGTATTAATCTGAATCTTAAATAAATAAATAAATAATCCCAGCGTGTGCCTCCAAGATGTAACCCTAGGTGGCACTATCCCAAGGCTACTACCCCTGCCTGCATGACTGAGGTGCAGGTTAAGGGGTCTGGGTACAGAAAACAGGTGCCTCCACCTGGAGGACAGGGTTAGTGGTAGCTTAGCTGACCTGGGTACCGCCTCCAGGACACTGTGATCCCCCTCTTCCCTCTAGTGGCCTAAACAATAAACAGAATACACAGGTACAATAGCCTACAAACAGCAGATATATCCCCACTCTGATTACACTTACCACCAGGGCTGGTTCCACCTGTTCAGCCCTGGAGACCCCTAAGTAAGGTTAAACACAGCAAAAATAGTACCACAGTGCTATTTGTACAGAAGTGCACCACAGACAAGTTAAGTGCAAAAGATTCAGATCTGATTTATTCAGGGAAATGAACAAGGAAGGGGAGTAATCAGGTTGATTGGTTTAGATACTGATACAATCAGGCTACAAGGCATGCACTTTAGAGTCCCTCAACACAGTCACAAGCACTCTGGGTACCCAGTGGCAAAGTAGGCTAGCCTGACACATTGCGGGTAGGCCGGTGTTGCAGCTGGTCGGGGCCCTATGATGGAAAGACAAATCATGCACAATAACTCATAATTTGTAATCCAGAGCCAGGAGGCTTAGTTCATAATAATTAGACAAAACAATTAAATCAGATGACACACTTTGATTGGACTGTTGTTGCAGGAGCTACCCTGGTATTTACTCACGCTACCCAGTACAGGACACAGGATGGATGAAATGGAGACTGCAGGATGACTTGCTGGTTTGCCAGGAGAAGCAGGGCCCACATGATTCACTGTGGTGTTGTTCCTGTTCATGATGTTGAGCAGGGGCTGATCCCAGGCAGGTCTCTTGTTGATGGTCTTCTCTGTGGTGTGAGTAGCTGGCTAGGCCAAGGTGGCAGGGCCCAAGCCAGGGAACAATTTGGATGACAGTCCGTAGTGCTGGATTCAACTTCCAGCAAGCATGACACAAGCAGGCAGTGGGAAACCAAACTTGACCCACTAACACCATTCAACACACTTATAGTAAAGCAAGGTAAATACCACAGTTCGGATGACGGTCCGGTCAGAATCACAGTGTCTCTGTGCAAACCGTATGCTCTGTAGTGGTTTCAGACTTCCTAACAGGCCGACCAGCGTGGAGCAAATGTTCGGTCCTCTTCAGGCAATAAGGCAGTCACAATTCGGTAATTCTTTGTAAACTGATTTGGACAAAGTCTAATTACTATTTAGACTGAAGGATTCCTCATGAGGGATGATGAGGCAGACAGGCCAAACACGGCCTTTCCGCCAGTTTCCTACTCGACTACTCAGGAGCAGCTGCTCGAATATCTCCAGCAGTTCACTCTCTCAACTCCAGTCTCAGACAGACTCACTGCTACAGGCAACTTGGGACTTTTCCTCTGATCCAAAGGTTCAATTTTTTGATTCATCTGTCTATCACAGCAAGTTCTCCCCTTCAAGTCCATTTAGGTGCCAAAGTGGAAAACTACAATTCCTATAGAAATTCACTCCCACAAGACCCCTGGGGAAGGCTCCATTTTAGGGCCCCAAAGGTACTGATTGGTCCACAATGGCAGTCCAGAAAAAGATGGTGGTGATTTACAGAAATGTCCATGCTGCAAAGAAGGCAGGTTAGATAAACTTCGATATCATTATTATTAGAATAGATAATCAGCAAATAAGTACAGCTTCTAACAGAGCTCCCTCTGTGCAACTAGCGATGGCAGAATGGAGCAATTAGCTGGCAGCCCAGGCAGGACCCAAGCTAAGAAACACTCAGCCCCACCCAGATTAATTATACACTGTGATATAGGCAGCTCTTAAAGAGACAGGACACAGAGGCTATAAAGGCACTCACATGCAATAGCTTTTAAATAGTTAAGATACAGGACACTAGCCTGGCAGCAGGCATTTAGGCACACCCAAGGAAGACTTTCAGGAACCCCCATTTGTGGGGGTTACATAACATCTACCCTAGATAGTTGTGTAAGAGTTGCACCTATGTAAACTATATCCCCATAATCCAAAAGGGGAGTACTAATGTTGTAACCATGTTTCCTTATATTCTCAGTCATACAACCTCTAAATCTATATAATGCCCCCAGACATTTTCCCATATTTTTTATTACATAATCTGCATGGGTAGTCTACTTCGAGCATTGTTCAAATACAGACCCAAATATTTGTAATTTTGTGTTTGCTGAAGAGTAACATTATCCAACATATTTATCTTTAGAGAAGCTGTGAAGGTCCTGACCCACTGTCCCTTGAAAATAATAACACCTGAGTTTTCTTTGGGTTTAGAAAAGTTTAGCTTCTAGACAAAAGTTTTACAGTTCTTTAATGGCTTCTTGTAGTCTGGCCTCAATCATCTGAATGGATCAACCTTCCGTATAAATGATAGTACCATCCACATACAGGTGCCAACCTATATCTGTGTGAGACAAATTGAGGCAATTCATATATAGGTTAAATAAAATAGCCCAAAATAGATCTTTGGGGTATTCCTAAAATAATAGTTCTGAGACGGATGCACAACCATTAATGGTTACCTGTTGTTTTACCAACCAAATATGCATGGAGCAAGTTTACAGCCCGTGTGGACACTTCCAGGTTTTTAATCTGGACAAGAGGATGTTGTGGTCTAGGGTATTAAACACCTTTGATAAATCAACATATATTGCCCCCACCAACATCCTCTTGTCCAGAGTCTTGGTAATATCCCTGTTACCTTTAATAAGGCAGATATAGTACCATGCAAGGGTCTAAACCCAGATTGATGTTTATTTGTAATCTTTCCTGCTTCTAAGAAATTTTGCAACTGTTTAGCTATCAATTTCTCAAATATTTTAGCAACAATTGGCAATAAAGAAATTGGTCTATAGTTTTCTAATTTGTAAAGGCAGGATCAACCAGATAAACAGTAAAAAATGTAATATCTTATTTGTGAGAAGGGTGAGAAAGAAGCCTTAGTCCTCGTGACCAGTGCAGGTCCTCGAAATGGAGCTGCTATATTTTTAAGTGTTCAGCCTGCAACACACACACACACACACACACACACACACACAGCCAATCCTGTAGCGTGGTACAAATGAGTGGCACCACTAGTGAAACTAAGTTTTGAGAATGCCATAATAATTGTTGGTCACCAGTAATTATACAGACTTTTCTTTCAAGGGTTATGGGAGAGTAGACTGAACCCCATTAAAGAGATACCACTTCTAGAGGGATTAATAAAGTGGAGTAAATATGACAAACCCTGTGTTTTATTTTTTTGTACCAATGTTTTTATATTATAATATGTCCCTGTTTTGAAAGATGACAGAAATATTGGATTCCTTGTTCATTGAATGGCTGTTGCCGTGGTTCCCTGCGATGGCAAGGGGATCAATGGGCAAACCAGCTGAAAGCCCTGACACATGTAATCCCACAATACGCACGTAATTCTGCAAAAATCAAAATATGGAAACTGAGGCCTGAAAATCTTATTTCTGAATCAAGAAGGCAGATCTATAGTCTAATTATCAATACTTGTTTTTCTTAGCCATGAAGTTTAAAAATGTGTTTGGCAGAACAGGAGGCTGGCACAGTTAGCTAGCTCCTCAATTAAAGGATACCGTATCAGATGTAGGATATCGCATGGTTTGGGGTACGCTGACAGGATTCTAGTTAAAGACTCCCTTAAGCATAAAAATTGAAGAGAGGGATTGTCCAAGGGATAGATGTGGGAGCACTCTGGAAACTCAGTCCCACCTCTTACTTGACTATCCATTTGCCAAGTCTTTTAGGAGCCATCTTGGTAGAGTGTGGTGGAATCCCTGTTCAGCACTGTGGATTATTTAACGGTGGTATTAGGTCTGTACCACAATGAATGGGGCAAATACAATGAGTTCAACTTGCAGCTCTGTTTTGTATACTACAGGTACTACCTGTGGCAAGCAAGATGTACCTTGAATTAAAATTATTTATGGCTGTAAAGGTGGTTGTAGATATGGTACATCAATCCGTGTTGAAGGTTTATAACTGTGAGAAGGAAATTACCTCCATAGTGTTGACAACCCTGTGGAAAAGATGCAACTGGATACCGCCTTACTAACTCATCGGTATGAAATAGTCATATAGCACATATCTATTAAAGCTTTGGGAATTGGTGAAGAAATGGGGATGAGGAATGTTGGGGTTTTCTGCCTCTCAAAAATATATGTTACTTAAGCAATAATACTACTCCAGGGTGTGTGTTGTGCTGGGATAACGCATGCATTGTGTGGCTGGGCACAAGGTTTAGCCTGAGAGCATCCAACACCAAGGCATGACATTATCCCAGCACACACACCCTGGAGTGTATTACTGCAATTATAAAATGTCTCACTTGTGGTTGGACACAGTGCCACAGGCCAAGAATGTCCAACACCATGGCATGATGTTATACCAACACAACACACCCTGGAGTGCATTATTACAATTATAAAGTGGCTCATAGATTAAAAAGTTTATTAAAACTAGATTTAGTGTCATGTTTTTAATGGGTAGGTATACTTAAAACAGTGCTGATTTGTTTTGCCAGTAAGTAAAGCTGTTTTCATGTAATTATAACTTTGTTCCCAACCTTCCTTCCATCATGCACACTCGTCTACTCCCCTCTCTATTTCTTATGTCCTATATCTTTTTCTCTTTCTCTCTCTCTCTCTCTCTTTGTCTTTCTTCTCTCTTCTCTCTCTTTCTCTCTGTCTCTATCCATTTGGTTAATATTAGCTGAAGCCACACAGCTAGCCGCCTGCCACTCCTCCACAGCTCTCTCATCGCACTATTTTGCCTGTGGTTCTCCGGTACAGTTGTTGTGTGTTTTGTAGCAGAACAGAAAAAAGATACATAAGATCAACAGAAAATCTGTGAGTAACTCCTCCTTTCTGATTTATATTAAGCGAGGAAGCCACACAGCCAACTGACTGCCCCATCCCCACTCGTTGCTCAAATTGCTCTAGTCTGCTGTGGTTTTCCTGGTACAGTTATTATGCTTTTGTACTGGGAGACAAACAAGAAACATAACATCAGTAGAAAACTGGTAACTGAAACACAGTGTGTGCTTCTGAACACACAGCGCCAGTCTGTCTAGAGGTACGTGGGAGTGCTGATGCCGAGCAGAACTGGAAGTGCTTAAGCTGATCGCTGTCATGACTTCATGACAACGTTCACTTTAATAAAAATTAAGCTATGGTGACTGAAATGTGTTTTGTGACAGGGTAGAAAGTGTTCATTTACTTGAGCAGTACTTTTTGACTGTTTTGTTCCAGTGGCAGCTAGGAATTAACTTTTGAAAAATGACTGAAGTACTGGCAGAAGCCACAGCAGCCATGCCAAGTGTGGGCAACATGGAGATGGACTGTGGACTGATTTTTCTAACATATAATGCAATCATGTGTGGTGGGACTACATCCATGATGTTGTACTGGGATAACATCACAGGTCTAGCCCCAGACTGACCAACCAGAGCCCAGGATTTTCTGCTATTTTATAATGTTGTTTATGCATCAGGTAATGTTGTATGTGATTTTTTCATTTACATTTTGTTTGGAGGAGTTATATACTTTTTGTTTTCTATGGTTATGAAGCATAGTATTAAGTATATTTTGGCTATGCATGAGTTTTAAATAAATTCCCCCCCACTCTTCACGACAAGTGCCAGAGGACCTTTGCTTCCACCTGGTCAGTGACCACAGATGGGGAGAAGGGACAGCAGTTTAATGTCTCATCCAAAGGACATTACTTCAGCTGTGCAGCAACCCCTGCATTCTGCAGTACAGTGTCAGTTACAGGTATTATCCCAAGTACCTGGTGTGGGGCCATAACCATCTAATCTTTCTGGCCTCAGAGGCAAGCATGCTACCTGCTGAGCCACTGACATGTGTTTATTTAGTTACAATATTTTTCCAGTAAAGGCACTTTAAACTTCAGTAAATCAGCTCAACAGAATCACTGTGATTTAGTCACTGAACTCATAAGTGACTTACCTGTATCTCCACTTCTGCATGTTTTAATTGTATACTTGCTAATTTTCCCTATTGTCCCATGTCCCCTGGTCACATCTGTAAATCAGATTTTTCTGTAATCTCTGTATGTTTACCTTGTAAACCAATTTAAATAAATTTCAATAAATACATTATTTCTATGCAAAAAATACAGGTTTGCATAAATATTGTTATCAACTTAAAGAGGGCAGGTAAGGCAAAAACAGGATTTAATGACTTTGTAGCTCTTTCCTGTTTGTAGACCATACCAGTATGCAACATCACAGAAGAATTATCCACAGTGCCAGAGCAGAAATTTGATCAGTGACTTTAGCAATGTCCAACACTGGTTCTGTCCAGTTAGCTCTCCCAAAATGCTAACAAATGGTTTCAATGACTTTAGCAGCAGACAGCAACTGGCTAGGGTCCTGAACACTATGTCATCTAGTCTCCTGAAGGCTCTCCTTAAGAAGAGGTTCCTTACTTTAAATACCTGGACGTCTGGTTAGTCAGCATCTAAAGATCTCCAAAGGTACTGACACCATCCATTCAAACTACTCCCCAAACTGGGTGTACTGTACAGAAAGAAATCCTGTATTCCCCACACCTGCCTCATTCAGAGATTGTCTTCAAAATGATCCTCTCGATATTTTACTGTGGGGATGTACAGTAGTTTATGACACTTCCCTGAGCCCTCTCTTGTCCAGTTGGGCCCTTTCCTTTACTCCTAAAGTTCTGCACTAGACTCTCCCTACCACCAACACTATTGCTCTCTCTACTCTGTGCTTTCCTTTCTCTCTCTCTCTCTCTCTCTCTCTCTCTCTCTCTCTCCCTCCCCTCCTCTCTCTCTCTCTCTCTCTCTCCCTCTCCTCCCCTGATACCTCTTCTCTCTTGTTCAGTCCCTCAGTCCTACTCCCTCAAGTCTTAGGACTATTGTTCCTTCCTTACCCTGTTATTCAAATCCTCCTCTGGTCAAGTCTCATTCACCTACATGCTTCCTTTTCTCTAAAACAGGCTGCATTCCTCGTGTCACTGTACCTCTCTTTTCTCACTAAAACCTGTCCTCTGTGACTTCTTGTCTTACTTCTCTTCTGCCCCTAGCCCCATTTCTGCACCTTACGTTCTATTACCAGTTGCTGAAAAGTGATTACTTGGTGAAACTGCTTGCATTGTTGCCTTGCTTTACTTTGCTGTAATGTTCATTACTGTGCAGCTCATTTTATTTTACCAAGAAGCCTTACAATGAATGTTTTTGCATATTGTATTTTTGCCTTGTAGTGCTCACTGGTCAGGTTATCATCTCTCTTCTGTATGTTGTAGCTCATGTCTGCCTTGGAATCCTCTGTTGTAACTTTTTAAGATTTAAATGCTATAACTTGTAAACTACTATTTAATATATCAAATATACAATAGCCTGACTCAAAACAGGCATTTTATCATCTGTGAGTGGCCAGGATTTTCATAACTCACTAGTGGCTCTGCCACTTGTGAGTTATGGTCCACCCCTCAAATTTAAAGATAAATTGCATATTTTGAATCAACCCACTGCCTATCCATTATATATTTTATAAACTGATTGATGTATGTGTACCTTTCACCACTGCATTTCACTGTACTTCCATGCTCTCCTTCATTCAGGCCACACCTGGAAATGAGTTTTGGCTGCTTTTGCATTGTATGCGTCACATCTGCTAGCGTGTGTGGAAAGTGGAAGTCTGCCGGTGGAATTCATGCAGAATGGCAATTCCACTTCTGAAATGCTTTTGAATTTTTTTCATTCCAAAAGCATTTCTATGTCAACTGTGGCATAATATCCCTCGGCTTAGAGTGATTTTCTTAGTTTCCACCATGACTTCTAGTTAGAGCCCTGTGAAATTCTTTATTTTTGTTTTTATAATTTTTCTTTTTATTTTCTGGAACTTTGTGTTATTTCTTTTATTCATTGAAAATGTAGTTTTATTTCTTGTTATCACATTTATATTCATAAAATACCTCAAAATGACCTTATACACACTAGAAAACTAGAAATCACATTCCTAGTATACTACTGTACATTGTATTAAGCAGCATTATGCTATGGTCTTGAAAGGTTTTGAGAATCAGACAATTCCGCTTCCTTGCAGACTGTCTCTGTGGTAAAAACAGAGTCTAAACAACAACTGCTGCAAGCATTTATTTAGTTTTTGTAAAAAATATATATATTTTATTTTTTTCATATGTTTGTTTTCATTTTATTTCTTTTATACCTTGAATTTCTTGTTATTTCTTTTGTAAGAAAAACACAGGTCTTACTTATAGTATTACATAACTTATGCTGGTGAGAAGTAAATCCATGACATTATTACAGTTCAGTGTTGCTTCTGTACTTAATTGGAAGGGATCATAATTTAGCCCTGACAAGCTGGCCAGCCAGTCCATTCCACTTCCCAATTCCTCTGTACGCCCCTCACTCAGCATGTAATGACATGAAGCAAGGGAGAACACAGGGGTGAGCCCCACTAAAGTCAATGGGGGCAGAATTTCAATGACTTATTTATAATGCATAATGATGGCCAGCTGGAGATTAAAGAAGGCCACCTCTTGACTAAGAAGGGCCTTGTTAGGTGATCGGTGGCCTTCTTTAATCTCCAGCTGCCATCATTGTGCATTAAACAGTAATGAAATTCAGCCTGTATTGACTTCAATGGGGCTCATCCCACATTCTCCCTTGCTTCATGTCATCAGCGTGAGGGCATGCCAGAGGAATCAGGAAGTGGAAGGGATGGCTGGCCCCTTGTCAGGACCAAATTACGATCCTTCTAATTAAGTACAGATGCGAATGAACTGTAATAATGTCATGGTTCGCCAGCGTAAATATGTAATAGTAAAAAGTGATATCACAATTAAAAACTAAGAAAATCACTTTGATAATCTGCACTATATTATTGAGCTGGCAGAAAATGAATCCATGGTTTACATGAACTGTGGAACATGATTCTGCAGTTAATTCTGATCTGGAAATTTTAGAGTTCTACATTCTATAGAAGTCTGTGAATTTTGTGGAATTCCTGAAATCTTTTTTTTTTTTAATTCATTCACATTTTATGCCCTCGAGCCCTGGCAGGCAGCTTTGGTCCTCCGCATGTGTGGACTCTCTCTCTCTCTGGTACCACCAGCTCCCACACTCGCTGACACTGGCAGTTCCCCATGGATTACCTCCCATGGCAGGACCAGGAGGAAGGTGGTAACTACACTTCCCCCAGAGATCTAGTCCAGAAGCTGGTGTCAGTCAGGAGTGGCAGCCATCATTGAGTGCTGCCAGGCTAATTTTTCCTCCATTTTCCTCCCATCCCTTCCCTCCCTATCGATGTCAGTATGTTGGAGTGTGCCTCCCAGCTAGTACTGCCCTCTGGCCACCGCCAGAGGACAGTCAATGAGAGGGACAACAACTCTCCCTCCCCGAGAGAGACAGCAGTCCTCTGGATGCTCAATCCTCCCCGCCGACCCCTGGTGGCACAGGCTCATTCCCAACCTGTCGGCTGGCAAGGCGGGTGTAGCGACCAGCACTTCAACCTCCAGCACCACCGGCCAGCTGAAATTTCTGAAATTCTGAGGAATTCTGATAGAAGCAGAATTTGAAAATTTTGCACATTTCTAATATCAACCTTGTAATCCTTTATTTGTACTTCCACATGTATATTTTAGAACTTAATTGATTCATGTGTACTGTTTACTACTGGATGCCACTGTAATTTCTTTGCTCCTTTTCTACCACATAACACTTGGAAATGTGCCTCAGCTCAGTGTACCTTCCTGGTAAAATCTTTTTAAAATGAATTAATTGATTTCCATTTGTCATGTACTAAAATATAAATTGCAATTTACATTGAGAGCATAAAGGTGCAGTTTCATAGATCATCTGAGCCATGCCTCATGTCTGTGGCATATGCCAGTAGAGATGCTTGACTCACGCTGATGATGTTTCAGCATACATTACTGCAGTTCTGTTCTGCCCCCATACACACATATATGCTACCCTGACACCTTAAGTGTTTCAGCAGCTTAAACTGCAGAGTTAAAGGGAAGTAAACATTGGCAGGTCACTTGCATTCTGAAAGCCATGAGAAGATCATTCAAATGAGGCATTGGGCCTACTTGAGTATCAGTTATCCTAAGATATAAATATCTAAATCATCTGTGAATTAAATCAAGCCAGCAGCCATTTCCTGGAATCTTGAAACAGAAGTGATGTCACTGAGGGCAAGCTGTAATAGCGATTTAGTAGCTTGACCTCAGTGGCATCTCTTTCTGTATCAAGATTCCAGGAAAACAACTGCTGTCATGATTTATGGTTGATTTAGATATTCATATCTCTGGACTGTTGACACCTCACAGATACGTCCAATACCTGATTTGAAAAGTGTAGAAAAAATAGTTTGAAGTCTATTGTCCCAAATAGGCAAGTTGTGATAAAAAGATTTATAATGTTTCTGTGTCAAAGAGATGCCCCTTGGCCACAAACCCTAACAGCTCCAATCCTACTAACGTGCTTAGCTTCTTCAGGCTCCCAATTTAAATCCGGAGATATACAAGGAGCATAAGCCTTGTGGATGGGTCCCCAGAGGAGCACTCTGCATAAAAATGTTGGGATTTGTGGCCCAGGGTGTCTCTTTTAGGCTGATCCATTTTAATTTTTTTTTATCTCTGTGTCTCTTTGTTTAGGACACATGACCAAAATAAAACATTCTTTCTATGATGAAATGGAGTGCTGTTTCCTTGCCTGATTGGTTTCTTCAAACATCATCAACTAGAGTCAAGCGCATCTACTAGGGTGCCACCTTGGCTCAAAGGACTGCATAAATGGCCATCTTTACACTCACAATGTCAACTGCAATTTTTAAACATTTTTTAGTACATGACAAAACAAAAATGCTGCTATGTGACAGCAAGCAAAGTCACAAAATTTTCATTTTGCCTTTCTTGTCCCTGACTTTAAATGAATTCGAAACTTGTGTAAACCAGGATTGTGATGATGCAAAGAGTCACATGCTCACACCCACAGGAATCTTTGAAATATATGTTGTATACTGGAGGCATTGCATTACTGGGTGCACTAGGCAGGTCACTAACTGCAGTGGTCCAGGGGGACTACTTTAAAGACACAGCCATGGTAACATAGCAGAGTAACATAGACATGTAAGGTCAGAAGGAACTCCAGGTCCATTAGGTCCACCTCCCACCACTTTATAAGCAAGGATTAGCTAGTATGCTGTGCAAACATGAACCAATTTATAGTGCTTCCCTACCTGGTCTACTCTCCAAGGAGTGGTAAGCAGAAATTTGTCTCAGCTAACTTTAAAGGCCTATGCTGTCTTCATATCCACTGTCTCTGCGGAAGGTTTTCCATAGGTCCCCAGTAGAAGTCATACAAGTGGTACTGCTCTGCAACTACACCCAGCAAAACTAGTCACATATGCATACATGGTTCACAGTACACACATGGTATGTAATTAGTAGTAGTAGTTGTAACAGTTTATTTGTATTGGTACCCTTCCCTGAGGCCCAGAGCACTTTACATAAAGTGCATGAATAACATACAAGAAGTGCAGGAGTAAGATATCAGCAAAACTAAACATATCACACATCTCAGCATAAGACAGTTGAGAATTAAAAAAATAGTATTCACTGTGATGGAAGCATATTGAAGGAGATGCTACTCCCAAAAGCTTCACTAAATAGAAATGTCTTCAGACCCTTCTTGAAGGCCTCCACCAGTGGGGCCTCCCTAAAGGTCTGTGGGAGTGTCCTCCACAGGACCGGGCCAGCCACCACTCAAAGCCTGGTCTCTTGAGGTTTTTAACATCGCCCTTGGCACAGTAAAGAGGCCCACCTCAGAGAAGTGAAGAGCACATGCAGACACGTAAGGATGCATGATATCCCAGATAGTGAGGACCTAACCCATGTAGGGGCCCTGTAAGTTAACAAGCCAACTTTGAAAGAGATACTCCACTTTACCTTCAACCAGTGTAGTTCACGCAGCACTGGAGATACATGACTCATCCTCAAAGGTTGGCCATAAGCCTGGCAGTTGCTTTCTGCACCAGTTGCAGGGGCCAAAGTGTACCTGCACTGACCCCAAGGTATAAAGCATTGCAGCAGTCAAGCCTTGACATAACATGTGAACCAGCATCCCAGGTCGGGGGTGGGGTTAAGGGATCAAATCCAGCTGATGTTCCTAAGATGGTAAAAGCCACTCCAGATTACTGCCACCATCTAAGCCTCAAGTGTCAGCCCTCATCCAGAATAACCCCCAGATTTCTCACCTTTTCTGGTAGCCACAAGCTTTGAAGAACCTAGCTGAAGCCCCATCTCCTCTCAGTATCAGTCAGTCTCTCTCTTTGACCAGTACCAACAACCAGCACTTTCATCTTATCAGGGTTGAGTGTTGACCAGTTCAATGACATCAATCCTGGATCTTGGTCAAGCACTTATGTAGCACATTTACTGCACCTGGTGTCCTTGATTAAATGACAGGCTGAGTTGGGTGTCATCTGCATGTAGGAAGGCTCCCTTAGGGGCAACATATACACCTCTGAACAACATGGGTGAGAAGACTTGAGCCCTGGGGTGCACCAAAGGGTGGGTGACACTGGGAGTCAGAAGAAACTCCCAACACCACCAAACAGGCAAACACCAAGGTACAGAAATTCATATGGAGGACAGGGCTAAATGGAGAAAAGACAAAGACAGTAAGGGCAGAGATGGGACTAAAAGGGTAAGGCCATCAAAAATGGAGGCAATAAGTACAATGCCCATAGTCTGGATAACAAGCTCCTGAATTAGTGACCTTGATGAAGAGGGATGCCTAGATATCGTGGCATTCACAGAAATATGGTACACAGAGAACCATGACTGGGATGTCAACATACCAGGGTACACAATCTAGGAGGGACAGGGAGGGTAAGAGGAGGAGGAGGGCTAGCTATGTAAGGGAAGGGATCAAAGTAACAGAACTAAAGGGTAAACAGGAGAAGAGAAGGCACTGTGGGTCACCCTGGAGACAGGAAATGGCACCACAGTCCGCATGGGGGTTGTATACAGACCCCTGTCTCAGGGGAGGAAATGGACAAGGAAATGATAGAAGGCATCCTTAGGATGGCAGAAAAGGGAGATATTATTGATGGGGACCCAAATATGCCAGATGTTAACTGGAGCACCTTGCTGCAGCTACTTCCAAGAGTAGGCTCATTCTCGATGCCCTACAGGGGCATGTCTCAGACAGCTAGTATTGGAACCCACTCTGTAGGGAGCAATCTTAGACCTGGTACTCTCAAATGGGGATGGAGAGGATCTCAGATTTAGAAGTGGGTAGCCATCTGGGAACAAGTGACCACCAAAGAGTGTGATTCACGATGAACACAGCTGTAGAGTCAAGCCATACAAAGCGAGGGTACTGGACTTTAAGAGGACTGACTTTGGCAAAATGAGAGAGTGCCTCAGAAAAGCACTAGCAAACAGGCAAGAAGGAGGTGGAGAAACAATGGGGAAAAATCAAAACTGCCATCACAGAGGCAGCAAGCCTTTGTGTGAAGCAAATAAACAAATCAAAACAAAGGAAAAGCACTATGATTCTCAAAAGAGGTGGCGGGGAGGTAAAGGAGAAAAAGATAGCATTCAGGAAGTATAAGGAAACACAGAAGGAGCAGGACAGAGAATTGTACCAGTTAAAGCAGAAGGAAACAGGAAGGCAGTCAGAATACCAATGGCCCAAACCGAGGAAAGATAGCCAACTCAGTTAAGAAGGGGTATAAGCCAGCCTGGTGGCACTGAGGGCTGAGGTGCTGGACACCACACCTCACACCACACTTGCAACCCAGGTTCAGGAATGGATTTTGGGCTGCCGGGGTCGGCAGAGGAGGGAAGGGATCGAGCATCCGGAGGACTGCTCTCCCTTCCCTGGGAGGGATTTGAGGCTAGCGCTGCTCTGGGTGGCTCCTGCTGGTGGCCAGGGGCAGTGCCGAACAAGCAGTGCATGTGGATGCAGGGGCAGAGTGGCGGTGGGCAGCTGCATGTTAGCACCATGGATGCCATTTCACATCCATGCATTGTGGGAGAAACATTTGGAAAATGCCCCAGAGGACCGGGAGGTGATGAGGACCCCAGGGTCTAGGCCCCACATCTCAATACTGGACCCTCCTCCAATGGTCCAGGCACCACCCACAGGATGGACCCTCTAATTACCAGAAAGAGCCAACAGGTAGGTGGTGGGGGCTGGGAAGTCCTGTGGGGGACTTAGGAGAAGGGTTATGGTGGGGAGTAGAGGGCAGACTAAAAAGGGTACCTCAGGAGAGATGCCCCAGCCCAAAGGTGGAGAAACAAAGTTAACAAAAAAAGAATGGGTATGAAACCTTTTATAGGTACATTAGGGGCAGAGAAAGACCAAGGGCAGGATATTGAAGCTTAATAAAGTGGAGGGAGGGTGGGTGGGCAGAGGGTGACAGTGAAAAGCAGGGATACTGAACGAATACTTGCTCAGTATTCACAAAAGAAAAGGAGGGAGGTACCAAACCAATCAATAGAAGCACTCTAGATTGGGGGCGATACCAGTCCATTCACAGAAGAAAGGGTCCTGGAAGAACTCCTAAAACTGAAGGTGGACAAAGCAATGGGGCCTGATGGGATTCACCCCTGAATTCTAAAAGAACTAACAGAAGAACTAGTGACACTACTGGCTGCCCTTTTAACAAATCATGGGAGGATGGTGTGGTATCTGAGGACTGGAGGAGGGTGGGTGTGATTCCTCTTCACAATAATGGGAGCAAAGCAGAGGCAAGAAACTACAGACCTGCTAGTTTGACCTTAGTGATAGGGAAAATGATGGAATCACTTAAGAAGAGAAAGAATAGCTGAGTGCCTAGAGGCCAGTGTGGCACAGGACCCAAGGCAGCATGGATTCACAGAGGAAAGGTCATGTCAGACAAATCTAATAGATTTCTTTGACTGGGTGACCGAAGTAGTAGACCAGGGAGGGTCTGTGGACATGGCCTACCTAGACTTCAGCAAGGCATTTGACACAGTCCCACACAAAAGATTGATAAACAAGTTAACCAGCCTGGAGAGTTAGTCCCAGGGTGGTAGTAGCCTGGGTAAAGATTGGCTGGACAACAGGACTCAGAGGGTAATAGGAAACGGAGTCCACTCTGAAGAAAGGGGTTACTGGTGGGGTACTGCAGGGTTCAGTACTGGGACCATTCTTCTTAATGTCTTTATAAGTGACATTGTGGAGGGACTGGAAGGAAAATATGCCTCTTTGCAGATGACTCAAAGATCTGCAACAGGGTTGATAGACAAGGGGGTGGAAAGGATGAGAAGGGACTTGGCAAGGTTGGAGGAATGGTCAAAAGTATGGCAGCTTAGATTCAATGCAAAGAAGTGCAAGTAATGCACCTGGGAAACAAAAACCAGGGAAGAGTACATAATGGGGGATAACAATAATAAAATGGAAAGGGACCTGGGGGTAGTCATATCAGGTGATTTCAAAGCTGCAGCCCACATACTGTGAAGTGGACCCTAGCCAACCCATCTTCCAGTGGGAGGGGTTGAGGCCATTGGTCCAGTGTTCACTGGGATAGTCCAGTGCTCGCTCTCAGAGGGGTACTTCCCAGTGTCTCGAAGGAAGCACTGGTGAGTCCCCTTCTGAAGAAACCATCACTCAACCGGACGCCTTAGCAAATTATAGACCTATGTCCAACCTCTCATTTTAGGGAAGGCTGTTGAGAAAGTAGTGGTTCTGCAGCTCGAGACACACCTCTCAGCCTTTGACATCTAGCAGATGACACCCAGTTGTATTTGTCTTTTCCCCTGGAACTGGAAATGCCATTGATGTAGTAGATAAATGCCTGTCCAAGATTCAGGATTGGATATCCTCTAACTGGCTGAGGCTAAACCCTGACAAGACAGAAGTGCTAGTGATTGAGCCTGGTCAATGCGTGATGGAGAGGTCTCCGGGGTGGTAACAGGTTTGGTCCTGGGTCCACCCCATGGATGGCCTCCCCAGGGTGAAGAATATGGGTGTTATTCTTGATGACAGACTGACTCTACAAGCCTAGGTGTCATCTGTTGTCAAAGTGGATTCTACCACTTAAGGAATATCACTCGAATTAAACCCTGATTCCAGCCTAAGACTTGCCATCACTGGTACCGTCTTTGTGAACTCAGGTTGGACTACTGTAACGCTCTGTACTGCGGGGTAAATGAAGGGATCCTCCACTGACTGCAGTTAATGCAGAACACAGTGGCCAGGCTACTGGTGGGCCTACCAAAGTCCTGCCATGTGATCTTGGTCCTGCGGATCTGTCTGCACTGGCTGTTTGTCAGGTGGAGGATCATCTTCAAGGTGGACTTGCTCACCTACAAGGCCCTATACTGCCTGGGCCCTGGTTACCTGTCTGACCTCCTAACTTGAGCTGTCCCAATCGTTCCCTCTGCTCCTCCACCGAGGGCCTCCTGGCGATTCCGAGAATCAGGCTGAAAACCTCAGGGGATTATTCCTTTGAAGTGGCCAGCCCAGCCCTCTGGAATTCGCTGCCAAGATCTTTAAGGGAGGCCCCAATGGTGAAGTGTGGTTAACAACTTTTAAAATTCTAAACAGTGCATAACAAAGCTGTGTGACTGCTGATTATGGTGGTTAATAGGCACTTACCATACATTATATTGTTTGTATTGTCTCAACCCTGCCTTTTAATGTGATGGTGGCCAGAGCCTCTGGGATTAGGTGTCAAAATTACAAATAAAGTACTACTTACTTACTTACATTCTGATACTTTAATATTCAGTGTGATTTTTCTTTAAATGCCTTGCCATGGTTGATGTCATCAAATGAGTGCCTTCTTAAAGGGAAGCAAACATTGCAGGGTCACTTAAATTGTGAAAGCACAAGACAAGACCATTCAAATGAGGTGCTAGGCTTAGCGGTAGGTGTCAGGAGTCCTGAGATTTGAATATCAAATTATCTGTAAATGAAAACAAAGCAGCAGCCATTTCATGTAATCTTAAAGCAGGAAGTGATGTCACTGAGGGGCCAGCTCTATGTTGTTCATTATAAAGCATACCTTTTCTGCAGGCATTTAGTGACTAAGCAGTGTAATGTTGTTGTATTTTTATAAAATGTTGGAATTTCTGATTTTTATTTTTGTTGTTCTTGTTGCTTTTATTATTGTACAGTGCTTTGATTTTGAATTGTGCTTAACAAATAAAGTTTATTATTACTATTATTATTATTATTGTAACTTGCCCTGGTGACATCGCTGTCTGTCTCAGGATCCCATGAAATGGCTGCTGCCTTGTTTTGATTTACAGAGTATTTATGTGTTCATATCTCAGGATTCTTGACACCTGCAAGCAGGTTCCATACCTCATCTGAAATATATTTTCATGGGCTTTCACAATTTGAGAGACCCCTGCAATGTTTACTTCCCTTTAACTATAGCTGAACTTCTTACATAAAATACTCTTGCCATACCACTCAGACTCATAGGAAAATTTAACAAACTCCCAGAACACATATCTGTTTTACCTTACCCTTTGAAACTCTTGGGTGCTAGGACTACCACTATTCTCCTGTTTCACTTCCCATTCACCCTGTCAGGCACTGATCTTAGCTCAATATCCTCCACCCCAAAACCACGTTCTGTAACTACAGTCCTTCTCATTGCCTTCTTTTGCACCAGTGTCTTAGTTGTTCTCTTGTCCCATATTTCCTTTTCAGTGAAATGCTTTTGTTGGTCTCTTTCAGGACCTGCTGACATCTCCTTTTCCCATATTCCTCCCCTTGGACTGCAACTGCTGATGAGTGCTATTTCTGGTGTGTACTAATGATCCTATGTCTAGTCTCTCTCATCCCCTCCTTTCTCAACTCGTGTTTTTCCAGCTGAACTGCCTGTTACATAATTATGGCATATGTGCTAACTCTGAGTACCATAATGAGTTATTTCCACTATGTGACTTGCTTTTAGCACTGTTCTGGTGACAGGACTATCTTACCAGTACAGGGATACCACTGGAGGTAGAATTATTCTTTGAATTTTGTGAGGAGCTTATAATAGGCCCCAGGCATGTGATCTGCTTGTTTCTTCTTGGTGTTCTGTTTTTTTTTTTTGGATAAGTCTCTATTTTTATTTGAACTGGAACTGGCCAGCACCAAAATAAAGAAAAGTATCAAGATTATTTAAATATTTTCAGCAATGGACTGGAAATCTACAGTAATAATGGATATGGCCCTAATAAATCAAATGGCTAAATATTGTTCAGTACTTCCTGCCATAGACTATGAGAACCCACTAATTCTGAGCAATGGTGCTCAAATCTGGAATCAAATAGCTAAAACATTATTTAAATATTTTCTGTAATTAGCTGGAAGCTGCTCTAACACTGAACATTGGCATGCAAAACAAACACTGCCCCTACCAAAGTAAAAAAAAAAATAGTAAAATTGATTGAACACCTTCTGTAATGAACTGGGAAAACCAATTAATAATGGGCACAGGTGTGCAAACACCTAACTAAAGAAAAATAACATAAAATTGTTCATCTGGTTTCATAGAAACATAGAAGATTGCTGGCAGAAGACCTTGTGGCCTGTCTAGTCTATCCACTGTGGTTGTACATATCCCTAGGCCCTGGGGATCATGACTAACCTCCTTCCCACCTTTCAGTCACCAGACCCTCCCAGGGTTCCATTTTAGTCTGATTGGAATCTTTTCTGGCTGAACCCAATTTGCTACAAAAGCTCATCTTTGTACCACTTCCTCAACATTTAAATGATCCACCAGCGTATAGCAGACACAAACAAAATGTGTAAACACATTAAAAAGAACATAAAATGGCAATCATTTCCCTTTAACATATAAACATAGACCGCTTGGCACATCAAGTCTGCTCACTTCCCTACCTACAGGATAGGCCATGAATCCTAGTTAACCAACAGCCTATTTCTTTACCCCCACAAGAATTGCCTTATGTCTGTCCCATGCAGTCTTGAATTCTCCACAGATTTAGACCCCACAACCTCCTCAGGAAGGCTGTTCCATGCATCCACTACCCTCTCTGTGAAATAATACTTCCTCACATTGCCCTGAGACCCCCCCCATCTTTAAAGTGTCCCCTTGTTCATGCCGTCTCTTTTTCTGAAAGATGCTACCCTCTTGGACTTTGTTGATTCCACTGAGGTACTTAAAGTTTCTATCATGTTCCCCTTTCTCTTCTTTCCCCAAGGGTATACATATTAAGCTCCTTTAGTCTCTCCTCATCTGGCTTCTCTTGCAGACCCTGCATCATTTTAGTTGCCCTCCTCTGGACTGCCTCTATCCTGTCTATGTCCTTGCGGAGATGGGGTTTCCAGAACTGGACACAGTACTCCAGATGGGGTCTCACCAACTGTCTGTACAGAGAGATAACAACTTCCTGTTTTCTGCTGCTGGCGCCTCTCCCTATCCATCCCAGTATGCCCCAGCCCTCCCTACTGCCTTCTCCATTGCTTGCTAACCTTAAGGTCATCTGATATGATTACCCCCAGGCCCTTTCCTTTTTGCTGTTGTTACTACCCCCCATTGTGTATTCTTCCCTGGGTTCTTGTTTCCCAGGTGCATTATTTTGCACTTTTGCATTGAATCTAGCTGCCATACTTCTGACCATTCCTCCAACCTTGCCAAGTCCCTTCTCATCCTTTCCACGCCTCCCTGTGCATCAACTCTGTTGCAGATTTTTGTGTCATCTGCAAAGAGGCATACTTTTCCTTCTAGTCCCTCTGCAGTGTCCTTGTAGAAGACATTAAAAGGACTGGACCCAATACTGAACCCTGCATGTACCCACTAGTAACCCCTCTTTCTTCAGAGTGGACTCCATTTACAATAACCTTCTGTGTCCTGTTGTCCAGCCAATGTTTTACCCAGGCTACCACCCTGGGACCCAACTCCCAGGATGATTAATTTGACTATTAATCTTTTGTGTGGGACTGTGTCAAATGCCTTGCTAAGTCTAAGTAGGCCATGTCCCAGCCCCTCCCTGGTCTACTACTTTGGTCACCCAGTCAAAGAAATCTATTAGATTAGTCTGGCATGACCTTCCACTGTGAACCCATGCTGCCTTGGGTCCTGTGCCCCACTGGCCTCTAGGTACTCAACTATTCTTTCCTTCAAGTGACTCCATCACTTTCCCTACCACACGGTGAAACTGCACAGGTCTGTAGTTTCCTGCCTCTGTCTTGGTCCCACTTTTGTGAAGGGGATCACATCCACCTTCCTCCACTCCTCAGATTCCCACCATCCTCCATGATTTATTAAAGAGTAGTCAGTGGTTTCACTAGTTCCCCCTTAGTTCTTTTAGAATTCTGGGGTGAATTCCATCAGGCCCCTATTGCTTTGTCCACCTTCAGTTTTAGGGTTCTTGCAGAACCCTTTCTTCTGTGAAAGGAGTGGGATCGACCCCCTATCAAGAGTGCTTCTGTTAATTGGATTAGGCACTTCCCCTCCTCTTTTATGAATACTGAGCAGAAATATTCATTCAGTATCCCTGCTTTTCACTGTCCCCTCCCCCACACCCACCATTTATTCTATTCAGCCTCACTATCCTCCTTTGTCTTTCTATGCTCACTGGTGTACCTATAAAAGGTTTTATCCCCCTTCTTAACCAGGTTGGCTATTTTTCCTCAGTTTGGGCCTTTGCTATTCTGACTTCCCTCCCTGCTTCCTTCTGTCTTAACTGGTACAGCTCTCTGTCCTGCTCCTTCTGTGTTTCCATATACTTCGGAATGCTATCTTTTACTTCCTAGACTTTCACAGACACCTCTTTTGAGAACCATAGTGGCTTTTCTTTCATTTTGATTTGTTTTATTTGCTTCACACAAAGGCTGTTGCCTCTGTGATGGCAGTTTGATGATTCCCATTGTTACTCCACACCTCCTTCTAGCCTGTTTGCTAGTGCTTTTCTGAGGCACTCTCCCATCTTGCCAAAGTCAGCCCTCCTGAAGTCCAGTACCCTCACTTTTGTGGCTTGACTCTGTAGCTGAATTTAATGTGAACCACACTGTTTGATGGTCACTTGTTCCCCGATGGTAACCACTTCTAGATCTGAGATCCTCTCACTTCCCCAGTTTGGAGTATGAGGTCTAAGATTGCTCCCTCATGAGTAGGTTCGAAACTAGCTGTCTGAGGCCTGCCACCTGTAGGGCATCAAGAATGGCCCTGCTCTTGGATGTGGCTGCAGCAAATGTGCAGTTAACATCTGGCATATTCAGGTCTCCATCAACAGTGTCTCCCTTTCTCTGCCATTCTAAGAATGCCTTCTATCATATCCTTGTCATTCCCTCCCTTGACATGGGGGTCTGTACACAACCCTGTGTGGATTGGTGCCATTTCCACTATGGAACAAACCATCTGTCTTCTACAATGGGAAAATGTTGCTGTCCACACAACTTGCAGAAACTGGGGATTAAAAACATTGGTATGATAGCATAAATTAATTGGAAGACAAGCTCTTTAAAACCCCAAAATTGACTTTTGAAATACCTACAGTTATCGGAGAATCTCTCCCTACCAGTAGATGATCGTTGGATATGACTACACAAACCAGCAATGATTAACAAAAAACGGTTGTGATCCATGTGTTTAAAATACTATCAAACAAGAGTCAGACATAACTATAAAGTCCAAAAAGGGGAGAGTTTAATGGTATAATTTCAGAAGACTCATGACTCAAATTATGGAAGACATTTTAAAAGCATTAAAATTTATAAGTTAAATTTTTGGTCCAGTATCCTTACTGCATTATATCCAGTCATATTGGAAAAAATGGACCTAGCCCTTGTTGATGTAAAAAATACCTCAGTTCTTCTCTGGGTGACATATTTTGGGATTGCACCTTAATTCACAATATCTGAAAACAATCAATGACACATGCTCAAAGACATTAGGACCAAAACTCCCTGACTGGAGTTAAACACTCGGGTGACATCTCCTTACCCCAGATCCCAACGTTTTTAGATTTAGCCACATCCATGGGACTCAATAGATTAGTCTTAGCTCGATGAAAACTTTAAACATGTCTTCTATGGAGGATTGGCTGATATACATAATTACTCTGGAGTTGAATGAATGGTGATATAGAAATGTGATCTTTTTAATCAGTTTGGACATTCTTTCTGAACTTAAAGGAAAGTCTTCCATAGTTTCACCAATATATTCCTAACTCCTTACGTGTAACTGTTGTGCCTCCTCCAGTTGCCAGCAGTCTATTGCTGTCAAAAGCTAGATTGTAAATAAAAATATATAGCCATAGAAGTTATCAATGTGTTTATCCTCCATTTTACCATCAATGTTGCTGGAAGATGATGTCATCAGAGCAACAGATAATGGTGCTGCACTAAATGCAGTTCCACCAGTAAACCAAACCCACAAAGTTTGGTTCCCCATGATAATGGAGGAACCATTTTAAGTGTTGTGCATATCCTGAAGTGCAGGTTTAATAGGGACTAGGACCATGTGAGTGTGATGCAACACTGATGTGAGGTATATACCCGTATTCATATAGAAAGTGCCTGTATGTGTTGTGTTACTGTTTCTGTTGGCAAAAACAGTTTACCCAATAAATGACTCTGGTACAACAAGTGTTTAAGTAGTATTATACAGCTGTTGTATTATGTTCTGTGTGTTAGCATTCTCTGTTTTGATTGGCACCAGCAGTGAGAAACAATCTTGCAAATATGCCCTTTCCCTTTGTAACTAGGCAGTCAATGATTGGAATGCTGCTGTGAGGGCAATAAAGAGTTCAGCTATAACAAGGAATAGGTTACCAGGAAAGTATCAGCTGCAGCATACAGAAGAAGGGTAATCTAGTGGTTAAAGCACAGGCACAAGAACTGAGAGACTCTGGTTCAAATCCTACTAGAGTCCCTTACTCTCTAACCCTTAACAAATTCCCTGACCTCCTTGGGAACTGTGATGACCCCCATGTCCATGACTTTAAAAGTGTCCCCATTCCCATTATAAATCATTAGCAGTGATGTGAGGCTACAGCACTCCACTTTGAAGGTACTGAGGACAAGCTGTGGCAGCCCCCACTTTGTAATGCCAACATTTGAAGTAGGATGTCCCTCACAAATCAGATGCTACACTTCAGCTGTTGTGAGGCAAAGAAACTAATCAGTCTCAGTGTTTGTAGTGTTCTGTATTTGTTAGCTCATTCCTCCCATGTCATATGCATTCTGTGTCTTGGCATTTCAGTCAAACTCAGATTTAAGAACATTTGAAATGTAAAACAATATGCTTTATAAAGTAAGTGACCTGGCTCTCCACTTTCAGGCTGCTAAAGGGTATGTGTATCATTTGTGCAAAGGAGGAATTCAGCCTTTTGTGATCTGTTGGGGAAACTGCGAGGCCCACCTTGTAAATGAATCTTCTAAGGGTGTTCACCTGGTTCAATACAGACTGACTGATTGACTGCTTGATTAATCAGATTCAGTCTAATGCCCTCAAAACATGTTAAAACTATCTCACAGAGAGAAATGAGCAGTACAAAGAAACAGATTTTATTTCCAGTAAATGAAATGCTATTAGATGTACTGTATTATTTAGTCTACCCATACAGTATTAAGGCTACAAGTACTACTCCTGTGTGAGCTACATGACAGAACTGTCTTAAGCCATTGCAAACCTAAACTAAAATCAGGATAGACAGCATTGATACCCTTATGTTTTCTTCTGCACTGTTGCTGCAGTGACATCAAGGAATGGGAGGGGCTGTATTACAAGTGACTCATTTGCATGTCAATAGAACACTTGACACTTACTACCTTGTATCAGAGCCTCAGACTCTAGATATGTGTTGCAACAGAAGAAATGACTGATCTCTTATTGACACATGTATAGTAATTGGTGTAATGTATAAAAATACATCAGACATATCCAAATCATAAATATTGAGAGTCTTCTCCTTTAAATGAAACATGGCTGAGCCTTGCTCTGATCATTTACTAACACTCACCCATCCTTCCTCTAGATCACAAGCAGCTGTACTCAAGGACCCAGATATTCAGAGCAGTTGCGCATGGCGCAACTAGTTGCCAGCGCAGAGAATGCGGAGATCACTCGAGGATCGATATTCAGCAGGAGCCATGGTGCAGCACAAAACCCATTGCACCAATGTACAACTATAATATATGCAGCAAAGTGCAGGGCATTCCATGAATATGCAGCACAATGGTATATTCAACCATGGAGCCATGACACAAGTGTGGAGCAACTCGAAGATCGCCAACCAGACTTGTTCCTATAAAACAGGGCACAAACACACAGACAGCTGTTGCACCAAGAGTGAGAGTGAGGTGAGGTGAGAGTGAGTGAGAGGGAGAGACAGTGAAACAGAGACGGACAGACAGACACAAGAACAAACAAAGAGGAAGAGAGACAGAGAGGTGGTGTGGGAGAGAGGGTCAGAGAGAGAGGACACACACACACAGAACAACAGTGAACCAGTGTGGAATGGGTAAGGCGATGGGCATAGCAGACCTGGGGTTGAGGTGGGCAGGGAGTGCATGGTTGCATGGGTGCCAGGGACAGGTAAAGGTGCAGCACAGAATAGCATAGGGCTACTATGTCATTCTCCACACAGGTGACAGTGCATGCCTGCTGAGGCCCTAGCTACTCACCACCTACCGGTGACCGTGTCGTCCCCAGCAGAACAGCGGTACAATGAGGCACACACTGGCACATGCAACATCATCAAGTGTGTCTTTGGGATGCTGAAGGCATGATTCTGTTGCCTAGACAGGTCAGGCGGTGCCATACAGTACAGCCCCTCGAAAGGTTGTGGCCTATTCCTGGCCTGCTGCATGCTGCACAACATGGCCATTGACCATGGGACAGCTGTTGAGGGCAGATGAGGGCAACAGTAGTGGGGACGATGGAGACAATGGGCTGGAGGGTAGTGGACAGCCACCCCTGAGTGGAGGAGCTCCAACTCCAGCAGTAGGCATGATGCCACCACGACACTGTTGCACAGGAACACTTTGGGAATGCAGGTAGGTGGTGCGGTACACATGCATGGGCCACAAAGACAAGTATGCACACATGCAAGGATGTGCATGGTGAGGGACATGCACACACTGAGGCGTGATGCAGGGTAGGGAGTTAGTGGCACACAACCACACACAGCAACACACACACACACACATGCACCACCCACCCAGGTGTTGGAATGTGGCATGGATCAGATGCATGGCACTGGTGCTAGACTGCTCTCATCATGCCCATGCCACATGGTCCAGCGGCCTGGCATGCACACACACAGGCATCATGTGGCACATTCCACAGGTGCACACACACAGCCCATGGGCGCACAGGGTAGCAGCCACAGACTGCGGTCAGGGCAGCATGCAGATCAGGGCAGCCACGCGTACCATGGCCACCACTGCCATGTGGATGGCGCAGAGCTGGGGCCGATTGGCAGCCACATGTGCATCAGCCAGGGGGTGTTTAACAGCCCCTGGGGTGACATGAGACTATGACCGTGTCCTTGCAGGGGTGTGCAGGTGCCCAAACAGGCCAGCCCAGGTGTGCCTGGGATGCCTACATCTGAGCCCAGCATTGACTGTGATAGGGTCACCCAGCGCTGGGTCCATGGTGTGGACAGCACACTGTGGGGGGTCTTCTGTGCACAGCCACACCCTGTGGCAGGCAGCATCACAAAGCTATCCACAATTGCACTGGCAATGTGATCCAGGATGCAGTCATGGCCTCCTGCATGTGTTGCATCCCTCCAGGATCTCGCTGAAACCCCTGTTCTTCTGCTTGGCTAACTGGCGCACCTCCATGCACTGCCTGCACCCCAGTGGTGAGCAGCACCTGTTGCTGAATGGATGCCGCAGCAACCGGGTGTGGTCAGCCAGATGGTCCTCATCCTGGGGCTCCCAGGTGGGATGCCAGTCATCTGGAGTGACCTGCCATGCTGCACCCCTCTCTCTGGTGGACACTGCACAGTGGAGTTGCAGGGAGAATGGGTATAGCAGGTACACTGGCGGCAGACTCTGTGTCCGGCTGCCCGGTGGCACCGCAGCCTGCTGCCATCACCGATCCGACTACTGTACACCACCCTGCACCTGCACAGCTGCACCACCACCAATGCAGGGCACATCCATGGCACTGCACACTGCTGCACCCGCAGTGGTGGCAGACAGCTGTGCCGTCGCTGCCATTGCACTGTGAGTGGTAACTGGCTGTGCTGCCAGCAAGGGAGACATGCCCACAATATCGCTCATGCTGTCCAGGAGGTGTGTGAAGTTATCATTGTAGTTGAAACCCACCCTGATCTGTGTATCTGCATGCAGGACACCAAGGCTGGCATCCTGCAGGATCACATCCAGGGCCTTGTTTGACCCTAGGCCAATGACACCCACAGGCGCCATGGTGCTGATCTGTGGCCTGTCAGGCTCCTGGATGCTGAATGATGTTGATGGTCCATCTTCCAGAGCTGTGCTGGTGTCCACGGTGCTGCTGCCACTGCTGGTGCCCCATCCTCTGCATGGAGGCATGCTGGTGCTACAACAGAAGGATGGCATGTCAATGATGCATTGCCTACAAAGAGGCCCCCATACACTGCTGCTGCATGCATCCTGCAGCATGGCATGCATGTGGGTGCACACATGTCCCCATGACATGCAGGACGGTCACATCCATGCCAACATGCCCATCTATGCACCCTCTTGGCCACCAGCTGTGCATGACTGACATACTTACATGCAGTGATGGGCTTCCACCCATCTGGAAGCCTCCTCCAGGCACACCCTCCACTGAGGTGTGGTGGATGGTGGCTGCCACCAACTCCTCTGTTGGTGTCAGTGTGGATGCATCCACTGGCCCTCCTCTGGTAGCATTCTGGGATGCTCTGATGGCTGCCACCTTCTCCTTTATGTGCCACCTGTCTGTCTGAACCTTCTTGCGGCACTCCTGTGCTATCCACTGGTGGCTGCAATGCTGGTTGACATAGGTCGCCACCTCCTCCCATGCAACTGCCCTGTCCTGTGGTGTGCCATGGCCCCACTCAACAGGGCCTCCTGTCGAGGTAGGCCTTGAACAGGGCATCCATCTCTCCCTTCGTGAAGTTGGGCCTGCACTTCCATAAGGCCCCCACTCCTCACCCTCCTCCTGTGTCGACATGTTGCCTCCTGTGAACAAGGACAGCACAGTGTGTCAGTGGCAGCATCTCCCTAGTCCGTCCCACCTTGCAATGCTGTCTGCTCCCAGTGTGCTGCTCGCGGCATCCACCACTTACCTATCAAGGTTACATTACCAGTACATGGCCTGTGCTGTTCTGTGGCACTTATGAGGCTCAACGCATGCAAATGAGGTGTGCAATGGTAATGATATGCTAATGCACCCCACTGTGCCACGCATTGGCTGATGAGTTCATTTGCATGTGGGATCTGAATATCAGAAGTGCACTGTCTGCAATGGGAATTGTGTCAGAGCAAGCCGGGTGCAATGCCCATGCCTGCACAGTGCGTGGGCCTGCAGTCGCGCTTGCAAGGAATGCTGTCATGCTGTCAGTTGTGCACCACATGTGGACAGCATGATGCATTGCACTGTGCATGCTGCATGGCGGCTACATTCATGGTGCGCACATGGCGGCATGTCCTTATCGCGCATGTGCACACTGTGCACTGGTGGGTGATCTCTGACCCCGGGTTGCCTTTGTGACCCGGTGACCCCACCAGGCAATGCCTCACTGCACATGTCCAGCACTCGCGCAATGGCTGGGCACTGCCCATCCTCCTGTGCATCATGCATCCGCAGCTGTGGCGCCACGGCACCTGTACCCATCATTTCACCGCTGAACCGAGCAAGAGCCATGGCGCAGGGTCGGGGCCACTATGCCTGTAATTGGAGCGACCTGAGGTCATCAACCTCATCACCTGTGTTTAGCCCTGCAGCCAACAGCTGTTTGGCCAGCTGCCCCTGCAGCAGGACTGGGGCATTGTGTGGCGGCCATTTCTGTCTGCCTGGAGAGGAGAACAAGGGTTCCAAGGACAGCTGAGCAGTGCAGGCACGCTATGGTGACCTTGTGCAGAGGGACCTGGACCGGCTTCAGAGGTTACAGGCACACGTCGGACATGTGAGCAGTGTCACAGCCAGGTACTGTGCTGTGGTGTTGGCTTTGCTGCCTGGCATGCCTGTGGTGGGGTACACTGTCGTCATGTGCATCATTGAGTGGCAGTGCCAGCTGCCACTTGCAATGCAACCGTGCTGGCATGCAGGACATGTTGGGCAGGGCATGTCCTGTGCACAGTGGGCTGTGGGGGCAACTGGTGTGGTCGGGTATTGATGTGCACCTGTCTTCTTTCCATTCACAGGACTGGAAGACCACAGGCAGGCCAGGGTGGCAGCGGAGCACAACTGGTCAGTGCACCCTGATGGGGGCAGACCTGTGCAGGCAGCACCGCGAGGGGCAGGTATGCACAGTCATGGTCCTTCCACTGTACATGGGGTGGTGGTGGTGGGAGTGGGTATGGGCATGGCTGCCTGTGCCATGTGCCATGGCAGCTGTGTGTGTCACACTGTGCGTGGTGCATGCCACTGTGGCATCCTCCATTGGACACATGTGCTGGCTGTTGGTGGGTGGACATGCACCTGGCTGCCACCATTGTTGCTGCAGTGCTGCCAGTGCAGTGTGCCATGTGACTGTCACTGTGTAGTCATGTGGCCGTTGTGTGATGGGGAACACCTCAATGCAATGCCTTGGTGTGCCATGTTGCTGGCTGGCATTGGCCCACCCCGTGGGTGTCCATTCCGGCCCTCCAGGGGTGTGTGGTCCTACTGCCCATTGTGCACTGTGGATGGGCATGGTTCCTGGGGCCACTGCACTGATCACCTCCCGGTCCCTTGCAATAGGTGTCCAGCATCCAGTGTGGAGAGCGCTGCAAAGAATGCTGAGCTGTCTCATGCGGGCAGAACCTGCTGGTAGTCTCCAGTATCCTGGAGGTGGTCATTGCCACTCGGTGAATGTTGGCAGCAGAGAGGAGGGAGCAACAGCTTGGTGGGGTGGCCAGATGGGGCCATCACTGATGTTGCTGTTCTTTGTCCCTTTTCCCACTGTTGCACCTTCCCTACAGTCCCCCTCCGCTATACAGTCCCTGTTCCCTGTCCCTTCCCTCACTGTATCTACTACCCTTTCCTAGCCCTGTTATATTTGTAAATAGTTCTGTTATGTAAATATTTTCTAACACACCACCTCTGTCCATGTCTGATTTGTTGGTGGCATGTGGAGCCATGCTGCAGTGGCCCAGTGTCTGTCCATGTTGTGTGCATGGAGAGGGAACGTGTTGTGCTTCTGTGGTTTACTGCTGCGTACTGTGGTGTGTCCCACTGTGGTGGTGGTGTCCATCCCTTGGTCGGTGGCTCTACATTGGGGTGCCCATGGGGTGGCAGTCAGGGGTGTGTGGTGGTGTGTGTGTGGTGGTGGCTCATTGCCATGGTCATTGGTTCGAGTACTGTCTGCACACTGTGTTGGGGTCCTCTGCTTGGCGTTGAGTGGCCTGTCCCATGTGGTCTGCCACACTGCCTACATCCCGGCCTGTTCAGTGCCCACTGTATGGGCTCCTGTATGCCTGTGTGACATGTGTGGCTTGGCTGTATGGTCCTGGGTGTGGCCTGCTATGGTTTCATGGTGGGGGCACAGCCGGCAGCCTGCCTGGGGGTGGGGGGCTCACTAGGCAGCCCTCCATTGGCACCTCCTGTCACCTGCTATCCATGCCACCATTGTGTTCTGGGGTCCAGTGTCTGGGTGCCTGTATGTGCCCTGCTGGTGGAGGGCCTCCTGTGGCCGCTGTCACTGTGCTTCCATGGCTCTGTCCCTGGGTCTGTTCTCTGTGCCCTGCCCCCATTGCTGTGCTGTTCTGCACTGCCACGGTTGTGCTGGAGCATCTCTGTTTGCACCATGGCGCACCTCTGTTTGTGCCATGGTGCATCTCCAGACCATATTCAGCCGTGTTGCACTGGCGCTGTTCGAAGCCTGTACAACCTCTGAATATGGCTCCAGTTACACCATGGTGCATCGGATTTGTGCTGTGCTGGACTTGTGCTGACCTTTGGCGCATTTCTGAATATCCGGCCAAGATATTTAATACTTGTATTTTAAGATACCACATTTTAAGATATCCCACCTGTAATATTCTAAGGTATATTTTAGACTGATGTTTATTTATTTCTCATGACATTTTATGACAACCTCTAGTTAGAATCCTTCAATTACATTTTTGTATATCTGTTCCAAATATTTCCCAACTTTTACTAGTATAGTAGCTATTTATGATGTGTTCATTTCTACATATGATTACTTGTTCATTCATTTAGTTTCAAAATCAACAAAAATTATAAAACTAAAGAAAGTGTTTCACTATATTTTGCAGTGAACTGGGAATGTCCCACTAACTCTGGATCCAGGCATGTAAACTGGCACTGGCTCAAACCTAACTAAAGCCAAATGGCTAATAACATTGTTTAAATACTTTCTGAATTTGGCTGGGAAAGTCCCACTAACACTGGGTATGGGCATGCAAAACTGATGCCTGCCTAACTAGTAAAAACTAATAACGTTATTTAAGGAAGGTTTCACTTGATTTCTTATTTTAAAGATATTATTTACTCTATTTTGCATAAATGTTTGCCAGATTATCATGTCTCAGGAAGTCAGAATGGTGTGTTTGATCCCAACATTCTCCCATAATGAAAGATAGAAGATGTTTTTATTATAATTAACACATTCAAACCTGTGGAGGAAATAACCTAAAATAAAATAATTTCAGTTGCCCTCATGGAAAATTATCAGAAAATCAGAGGATCAACATGTTCATTTTTATCTCCTAGCAGGGCATTTGAATACATGTATTGTTTCTAATATAAGGAGAGAAAGATCAGGAACTGCCCTGCCTAGTCCTGCCAATCTACTGTCCCAGATGACCAACACACAAATGGCTACAGCCTTGTGGGTGGTGTTTTTGATTTAATGATTGGATTGTTTCATGTATATCATGACACTGTCTGTATTGCTTGACCAGAGGATGTGAAATTTATTTTATTTATTTATTTCAATTCTAGGATTACAATTACCTTTGAGCCCAAGGCTCTTTTACAAAGGTTCACGTCAAAAATGTCAAAATATGAAATGTCCTCTTCCCACTTCATGCTGAACAAGCATTGCCCCTTGATGGACCTCAAATGACAATGGGTGGTAATATCATGTAAATAGTCCAAATAGCAGTAATAAGGTAAACATCAGCAGAAGCAATATTCTTTATATAAAGTGGTATTTCGAGTTGAAACTAAAGTTACTTTGAAGAATTACTACTGACAAAAATAGCAGATAAGAAACATGAGTTTTAAAAGTTGCTGTTACTTTTCTTTTTAAGTACATTATTTTTATTTTTCTGTTACCAGTTTTTACTTGATAGATATACAGTTGGTGGATCAAACCTAACTAAAGCCAAATGGCTAATAATATTGTCTAAATACTTTCTGAAATTGGCAGGAAAGTCCCACTAACACTGGTATGGGCATGCAAAACCGATGCCCTAGATACAGGGTGTACCGCAAAAGACAGAGAAGGAAGAAAAGGGGAGGGTAGCTATTAATGTGGGGATGGGATACTATGCACCAGGGAGGAGGGGGAAGAGGGTAAGCCAAGTGTTATGAGTAAAGCTCCAAAACTGCAAGGGTAAGAAGGTTAGATTGGGGGTGGTGTACAGGCCTCCCTCACCGAACGAGAAACCTGACAGGGAGTTGGGGAGCAAATCAGAAAGATCAGTGGCAAGGGAGCACAGTCATAGTGGGTGACTTCAACCTGCCTGGGGTTCACTGGAGCACACGTGACTATATGTGATGCCAGGGAGCGTGTACTGCTAGAGGCTATACAGGACAGCTACCTAGTGCTGGGGTGACAGAGCCCACCAGGGAGGGTAATATACTGCTCTTGTCTTGGCAAATGGGGACCAAGTCCAGGATGTAATCGTACAGGATCCTCTGGTGGGCAGAGAACACCGCACAGTGTGGTTCTTCCTTCACACAGGCAAGGAGGCAGCCAGGGCCAGGATGAGGGTTGTAGACTTCAGTAGGGTGGATTTTGCCAGAATGGACAGCATCCTGGAAGGCCATCCTGCTGCAGTCTCCCTGGGATGGATGCAGAACAGAAATGAACCATCATAAAGAGGGTCTGATAGAGCCACTAACACATGTGCCAAGACCTAGAGTAAGCAGTCAGGTCTAAAAATCCAAGCTGGCTCAGCAGGAAAGTGGCAGGAAAAGTGAGGGAGAAGACAGTGGCATTCAACAGGTACAAGAAAGCCAGGTGTGGAGAGGACAAGGAGGAGTACTTCAAGAAATCCAGGGAGGTGAGTAGAGCAGTCAGGGTGGCTAAAGCTGCAAGGCTGCTAATTGGCTCAGGGATCAGAGAGGAAGCCGGATTTCCTCAAGTACTTAAGAGAAGAAAGAGCTGTAAGGACTTGATTGTCTGGATCAAAAGGGAGGGTTGGGCAGAAAATGGTGAAGACCAGGCAGAGGCACTCAAAGAGTACTTTTGTTTGGTGTTCACTAACAAAAAGGATGGGCCAATGCCACAAGGAAAGGGAGGGATGGGCAAGGAGGGCAGAGGTAACAGATGGGGTCATCCAGATGAATAGGGTTCTAAAAGGCTTTAAAGCCCTGTGAGTGGACAAGGCCATGGGATCAGATGGAGCACATCCAAGAGTCCTGAAGGAGTTGGTAGAGGTCTTGGCAGGCCCACTGGTGGACCTGTTTAACACCTCATTGGAGACAGGGTTAGTGCCCATGGACTGGAGGATGGCTCACGTGGTACCTCCACAAGGGTGATCCCAGCGGTGAACCGGGTAACTGTAGACCAGTAAGCCTAATGTTCATTGTGGGAAAAGTAATGGAGGCCATTTTAAAGGAGAGATTGATAATCTTTCTGGATTATAATGGTTTTCAAGATGAAAGGCAGCATGGGTTTGTCTCAAAAGATCCTGTCAGATAACCAATTGACTTCTTTGACTGGGTCACAAGGACAGTTGATGGGGCCATGCCATGCATGTCCTGTATCTTGACTTCAGCAAAGCCTTCAACTCTGTGCCTCGTGGAAGGTTGCTAGGCAAGCTGAGGAACCTGGGGCTGGAAAGAAACTAGTGGGATGGGTTGGGTGCTGACTGCAGAACAGACAGCAGATGGTAATAGCAAGGGGAGACCTCCAAGCCAAGACCCATGACCAGTGGAATACCACAGGGCTCAGTGTTAGGCCCTGTTTTGATCAACATCTTTATCAAGGACATAGCAGAAGGGATCAAGAGTAAGATCAGCCTATTCGAGGATGTCAAAAGATATGTGCAACAGTGTACAGTGAGGAAGGAGGCAGAAACTCAGGGAAGATCGGCAAAACTCGAGCACTGGTCGGGTGTATGGCAGTTAGGGTTTAATGCTAAGGATGCAAGGTCATGCCCTTGAAGCCAGAAACCCTAGGACCAGCTATTGACTGGGAGAGTGCAGATGGCTATTTCTGAGGAGGAGAAGTACCTGGGGTGCTAGTCACGGGTGACAAGAAGGTATCAGTGCAGTGCTGGAGGGTAGCAGCAAGGGCCAATAAATTGCTGGGGTGCATTGACAGAGGTATCACCTCTAGAAGGAAGAGGTCATCCTGCCGTTGTACAGCTCACTGGTGAGGCCACACTTGGAGTACTTACGCAGTTCTGGTGCCCTTACCTAAAAGGATGTAAGATTACTGAAGGGGTGTAGCATAGGGTGGCAAAGTTGATCCTAGGTCTGGGGATAAACCCTATGAGGAAAGATTGAAGGAGCTCAACATGTATTCCCTGGAGGATAGATGGGAGGGGGACATGATAGAGACCTTCAAATACGTAAGAGGCATAAACATGGTTAATACAGGGGATTGTTCAGCTTAAAGGGCGGGAGGGTCACAAGGGGACACAGTCTGAAGTTGACAGGAGGAAGATTCAGAAGGGAGAGGAGGAGGGCACTACTTAACAGAAAGGTGGTGGATGGTGGAATGAACTGCTGGAGGAATTGATTGCATTGAAGACAGTGGACAGTTTTAAACAGAGGTGGGATAGAGTCAAGGGAAGGTACAGAAAGTACAGATAGGAACCTAGGGATGGAAAAGTCAGGGGTAGGGATGAAGAGAGGGAAGGGGACAGCTTCAGTAGCATACTGTGAGCTGCACAGTTGGGCAGACTTGATAGACCTCTGGGCCTTTTTCTGCTGGCAATTTTGTATATTCATAGGCGTAGTATGTGAAGCAGCATTGTACTGAAAGCTGACATATACAGGGCTATTCCTCTTAGTACTCATCAGCATTACAGCTAGAGCTGCAAGTTCAATTGAAGGAAAAATGGAACATGTCAAACTTTACTTGTTCAGTCTCTCATGGACCAAACAAATTCAGACTGAAATTGCAGACTTTAGTTTGCAGCAATTTGTAGTGTATACAGAATCAGTAACCAGATGCAGATTGCCATCTGGTGAAAAGTTATAAGTGCAAAATGTAAAGAACAAGATCACAGTCTAACTACTTGGCTAACAGGAAGATGTGACCCACTTCATCAGAGTAGGGAAGATTTTGCAGAAAATCATCAGTCGCTTCTAAGGAAGAACTGTCAGAGACAGGATGTCATGTGTAATGTACAAAAGTGACCCAGAACATGTAAACAAGGTCCCTAAAGGAAACTGCTATGATACCAGTCGGTGTTCCTATGGCGATAGAGAGGTATAAATATGGGATGCCAGGAAAATATCAATGAATTTGGGGTTGGATAAGAGGACATCTACTTCAGAGGATCAGAGCCCACAGAAAGAGTGGACACTTGCTCTTGCTGCACTGCCTGCAAATGACTTACATGGCTTAATGGGTGGTACAAGGTACAAATTTATTGATGCGGAACAAAGTGCACATATAATAAGTGTTACACATAAATAGACATTAAAACATTTTTCAAGCAATTCCATCCTCAGGAAAGTTATTTATGTAAATATACAATTCAGATTAAAAAGCATTCTCTGTACAATATTGCCACTTGCTCTGTATTTGACAAATATTCCAATCTGTCTGCCAAAGGTAAGACAAAATCCTACTAAGATATTGGGACAACCATTTTTCTCTGAAGTTACTCAGATATGAACAGATTTTTTTTTTTAGTCTTTGGTAACCGGGTAGGCCCACTAGGCACAAGTGCCTGTTTTCAGGGGTGACCTAGGAACACTGGGCAGTTAAGTGACTTGCTCAGAGTCACACAGTATGCAAGTGGAGGTTGTATGAATCAAACCAAGGTCTGGTCTGCTGGATGTGCCGAGCTCATTCACAGCTCATTACCCTAACCTCTAGGCTATACTGCCAGCCCAAATATGATAATGAATCATATGAATAATATATGGACAGTATCACGTTTCCCTGAGCAGTCGCCTTATACTCTATTCCTCTCTTAAATATATTCCATTTCATAAAACCAGCTGAAACTCCCCATTTATGTTGAATTTTAAGTTTGCTAAAGCTTTATAGTGCAAATTATTCTCACACTGTGATAGATATGCCTCTTTATTACAATGTTTTTAAGGGATTTATAAATTGAAAAATTTGTTGATGCAGAGACTCTAGCTTTGTCCTGCTGCCTTGAAACATCTTGCATCCTATTTACTACATCCAAACAAAATCTAACACTTCTATCCATAGTACTTATTTTAAAATTGTTTCTATACCCAGCTTTCTGAACTGATTGTCCAGCTCTTTCCACGTACCATCCTTTAATACAATTGTTTCTTTGAAAACCCAAATCTAGCTATCTTTCCAACAATTATACAATACAGGGGTTGTCCTCGAGACAGTTTAATGTCTTACATAAATAATTAAACTGCCTAGTCAAACCTCCAGAAACAAGGGACATACAACCCATTTAAGCTCTTAAATATTCCCCGGTATAAACTTTGGGAGGGATAGGATTAATCTCATATATAAATTCTTAATTGGTTACAAAGTGATCAAATTACTGTATGCTCCCCAAATTTCTACTCCATACAAAATTACTGAATCCACTTTCATCTGAATTTTTTAATAACACAGATGCCGAGTTGTTAAAAATTGTTTGGAAAATGTATTTATTGCCGATGAAATTTGTCTAGCTTTCCTTTGTAATTCCTAGATGGGGTAGCTACTTACAGTAGTTAATATACTTTCCCCAATCTTCCACTGAAAATTCATTTTAGATTTAATTATAATTAGAATTTGTGTTTTCTAATATTAACTGATAACTGCAAATCTCTTAAATCTCTGACAATGCTGTTTGGATATCACTCACTGTCCTTGAAATTAATACATCATCGTCAGCATATAAAAGTACATTAATTTTAATGTTATTTGTTTTGAGGCATCTGTCTCTACTAAATCCAGTCTTCGTACTAGTTGATCAATGTAAACATTAAACAAAAGCAGTGCAGGAAGACATCCTTGTAACACCTTTAACTGTGTTAATAGATTCAGTCAATCTCCATCTACCGAATAACACACTCGAATAGTTGTATTTGAATACAACAATCTCTTTATAAGCTTGAGCATTTTCCTGTCAATTGTCCATGCCTCCAAAATTCTCCACAAGATCTCTCTGTTTATACTATCAAATGGTGAGGGCATATCTATAAATGCAAGTATAGTGGAGTTTTATTCATTTTGCCTTCCTAATAAGACAATCCAGTATGAATATACAGTCAAGTGTGGAATGTTTTTCTAAAGCCAAACTGTTTATCTGACAACATTTTATTTTCATTTACCCAATAATTAAATTATCGTAAGAGGATATGTGCAAATATTTTAGCTGAAATATTTCATTGGGCTATTGGTCTATAATTGGCGGGATCCTATTTATATCCTTTTATTTATTGGCACAATCTTGGCCTCAAGCCACAAATTTGGAACTTTTCTAGATTACTCACTACCTCAAACAGCTTCTCAAAATCTCCAACCACCAAGAAGATTCAAATTTATTTATTTATTGAAATGTTTCACCAGGAAGGCACACTGAGCAACAGGTTGCTCATCTCCAGAGTATGACCTGGGGGAAGAGGTACAACAGGGATGAGACATTTTACATTCAAGTTACAAAGATCAATTTAGCATACAATTAATTAAGGCAGTTGTTACAAGCAGTGCTGCATACATATGTAATTTGTGGGAACAATTAATAAGTGCAATGGTAATAAGTGAACAAGCTATTGTGAAATAAGGGTAAAGGAGAGAGAGGACAAGATGACAGATAGTGCAGAGTCATGTCCTGAGAGACCCTTTCAGGATGTGGGAACCCTGCAGGGGACAGGGGACTGGCGTAGGGATTAAAGAGAGAGAGAGAGAGAGAGTAAGTGTAATTAACACCTAAGAGGGAAATAAAGCCTGATCCAAAAAGAGAACCCTTTCAGATGTGATTAACCCTGCAAGGGGACAGGGAAGTTCAGGAGATTGTAAACCCTCCTGTGGTTAGGAGTGGTAGTTATAGAGGGATAGTGAGAGGGAGGGAATGAGAAATAACACCTGGGAGGATGAGGCCTGATCCAAGGAACCATCCGGGATGCTGGGGACCCTGCAAGAGGTCCTGAATGGCCATGGATAGGTAGATGGGGAAGAAAGGGTGTCAAGCTTAGTCACTATAGGACCCCTTCAGGATGCTGAGAACCCTGAAAGGGAGTGTGAAGGCTAGGGGAAAAAGGAGAAAGAGTAGGGGAAGGAGAAAGGTATGAGAACTATCACCTAGGAGGGCTGGGGCAGTAGAGTTAATAGGGGCATTGGGTAAATTCTAAAGGAGACAAACTGTAAGGAGTAAGATGAAGGAAATTAAGGTGGGTCATAACAAATTGAAAAAACTCAGCTGGTATCCCATCAGTACCCACAGTTTTATTCTTTTTGAGCTCTGATAGCTAAATCACTAATTGTTTTAGTTATTACAAGAGCAGTTTGAGGTAAATTGTTTCCATATATAGTGGTGATGACTTTGAAGGGTTTGGCTAGGTCCTTGTTAGGTTCATATAAATTTTCCAAATAATTAGCCCATAGGGCAACAGGTATATTTGCCTCTATGTTCAAATGATATCTATTTCCTGCCAAAGAATGAGTTTCCAAAATCCTGTGAATTTGTTTCCCTTACAGCTTTTGAAACTGTCTCCATAAAATATTATAAAATACTTTTTATTAATAATATGTTGCCTATACTCTTTCCTGAGTTGTACTAAAGCTTTGTTATAGTTACACTATGGATCCTGAGCCTGGGGTATGGCACATATCTCCTATCAGGTCCAGTCTCCTTTGTCTGCATGCCTGCAATAGAGAAAGAACACCCACAGGTACAGTCCTATGGGGTGGTTCCCATCATGGAGTTTGTCCTATGGCCACACCATAGTCCCTGATCAGGACTGCAGTGACATCAGAAAGGTCTGAGGTTTCAATCAGGTACCACCGTTGGCAATAATATAGATGCATAAGTCTTTCTCCAAATTCCAACAGTCTGGTTTAAACAGCACTTGGATTGCTGTGTCTGGAACTGTGAGCTGGTCCATGTGTAGGTTTGTCTCTGGTTAGGAAACATAATGCAGAGTCCTAAGTATATCAGGTGACACACAGGGTTTACCAAGGGGGTGAGTAAATAGAGAAAATAAAGCGAGAGGGAGGTAACAGGTGCTTTTAGTGCTACATAAAAGGTACTTCATAGCAGATGGGTTCATGCAGTTCTCTGCCTTTGAACAGGTGTATTAGAAACAGAGGTTGCAGAGGGCCTGCTGTTCAGAGATCTGCTTCACATCTCCAGAGCTACAAAAGATCTCCAAGGCTCTCAAAAGATCCCTAAAAGTACAAAAGATCCTAAAGATTTGAAAGACACTGAGTGACAGATGTGTTTAGAAATGTTTCCAGAGGTTGACATGTTTGTCAGTCTCTTCTCTGAAGGAGGAGACAGAAGGCTAGTATCTTGTAAAAAGCAAGAGATGCCTAATTGCCTCAACTAAGTTTGAGTCCCACTACAGATCCCAGCATGTTCACACTGATGCTGCCAGACATAGCCGTTACAGGAATAGTGATCCCCAGGATCTCAACAAGTATGAAGGTTCCAAGAAAATGGCGTATAAGAGATACTGTTTGGTGTCTTAGATATTTGAATCTACTGTGGACTTCTGGCATTCATCACTGAAGTTGGGAGTTGTAGCTCCTAACAGGTAGTGACAAATGATCAAAGCCCATACTAAATGTCTGTGCCTGCTATGGAGAGCATGCCTGACATTTCATCTGAGAACAGTACTGAGTTTTAACATCTTAAAATACATGATTTACCATCCAAGGCCTGAGTATACAATTTGTTAATAACCTTATTTCTGTGTGTTGGAAACATAAAGTCTATGTACCTAAAGCCTGAATCAATGACCCAAAACCTAAAGCCTGAATCAATGACCCAATAGTGCTGAGGTATGCACTGAAGAATCATAGTAAATTGGTGACTGTGCTTATGGAGGTTTGGAGCCAACTGCTGGAAAACACAGGCGTGCAGCCATGTAAAAGATATTGCAGTTGACAAGCACGTATTACAGATCCCACACTCTTGAGGATACCCAGGCTAAGTGCCATAATAACATCAGCTGCTTTCATTCTTGAAGGTAGCACCCCTAGGTATACCAGGAAAAGGGTTACCTTAGGTCAAGGCACTGTGCACCAAACAGACTTTTAGCCACACCAGACAAAACCAAGAGCCACCTGTCCAATGACAGACCCACTAAGACCCTTATAATGCTTATTATGTCAGGGCTTAGCTTGTCCTTGTTGGCAGGGTTACCGATCTGCACCATCTTTCTTGTGATTAAAACAGACTCTTGGATTTATATATTTCAATGCTGTAGATCAGTGTTTCTCAAATGCAGCCATCAACACAATTCCTGGGGCCAAAGAGCTCTTCAGAGATCCAGTTACAAGAGTATGGAACGCCCAATGTCTTACCTTATAAATAAACACAGTGGATACATTTCTAGTGAAAATACATCAGTGACTTCATTTATTGTATTATCTGTAAAATTGGAGTTTGGGGTCATTACAGGGGGCTGGGGTGAAAAAATGAGTTAGGCTACCAGTAAGTTCTGATGGCTGCACTTTGAGGCCATCCGGTTTTAAGCTTGCAAGCCAGTGCTGTAAATGGTGACTGATATCGTAGTATTCTCTATCCTCCACAGAAGTTTGAGGGTTGGCTCTTGACAGCCTCTGTCAATAAAAAGGTCTCAAAGGATCTACTAATTTGTTCCAGCTTCTCTTTATTTTTGTAACAATACACTTAGCAGCTAAAATAAAACCAGGACTTTGACAATGCTTACGCTGTGCTAATAGCTTGGGGTCAAGGTAGAACATTGTGGGATCAGTTTGGTCTACTAAGCAGAACCCAGTCACATCACACATACACACATACACACACACATGCACGCACACACAAATACACTGCAGCTAGGTGTCAGTTTACATAATTCCTTTCTCAGGATGATTTTTAAATACAAAGGAGAGCGAATAACAAAGTCACACTCTGCATGTGGATACTAAATGTTTAGTGACTTGTACTGCAGAGTGTGTTTTAAGAGACCTAGAGTACCTGGCATATGTCTCAGTTGCCCTATCTAAGAGATTATCTGCATTTTTCCATCCCATGGGTGCAATCTCACACTGCACCTTAGCAGAATGCAAAAGTTACTGGTAATGTGCAGACTGCCTGGCTGCAGTACTCTGAATTGATGCAAAAGAAACCCACAGCAGAGATTTGACAGGCATGGTGTTGCCTTCTGGCACTGATGGTTGATCATCATGGTCATCTGGTTTTAAATCCTCTTGCATGGGTTGCAAAGCGAATCAGTTGCAGAACTCCAGAACCCTAGATTTGGGTCTTTGCCTGTATTTTTCTGTTAGTTTTCACATGGCCCCATTTTCTTGGCATTGTTTTCCTCTTCCATCTTAAATGTTCAGGACTGCTGCTACTGTTCAACATTCAGACAGTTATACCATTTCCATGACCTCTTCCTCATTACTGCCACTGCTAGACTACTGCCCTTCACAGGTACGATGAGTACTTGGATGTTAACCCTTTCTTTTCCTTGATGAGGAGTCCTGCTAGTTCTGTCATGGTTTTTCAGTTTACTGTTGCGGTTTTGCCATTTGTGGTTGCGATTCACTCCTTTACATGGCTGTTTTGACAGCTGCCTCCTCCATGGGACTGCTGAATGTCTGAGATTATACAATTTCTAGTCTTGGGTTTTGTGTTCTTTGACATACTGTAGCTGACGAAAATGGAGCACAACTTAGGACACTTTGCTCTTGTTGTTGTTGTTCATGGTAACTGAGAACAGCAACAAAACAGTATACTTTTGTTATCTCTATTCTATCTCTGTGCCCTGCTACTTGAACCTGCTCTTTGACCACTGAAGGAGGGAGGATTAAATAACTATTGGACTAACTGGCTACTAGGTGCACTGTAGCACAAACTGTATCTTAAAATGAATAAACCGTAACCATTCCAGTGGCATGGAGTGCTAAGGTGTGGTGCTTTACTTCCTGCCACACCAGCGACCCAGGTTCAGGAACAGACCAGGGTCACTCAGGGGCTGAGCAGGGAAAAGGAATGAGTATCCCAACTCCAACTTTCCTCCTTCAGGAGGGGATCAGTGTCTCACCATGCCACCACCACCTAGCAGAGGCTGGGTGGTGTAACAGGCAGAGCCATGGGAAGGGGACCAACACAGACACCTGTAACACATGTCCAAATGCATCATTGCACCCACTAGTCCCTGAGACTCGTAGGGACTAAAATGCAGGTTGAAAACAACCCCAGACAGCAGAACAATGGCACAGATCCCCACAGGCCTTGCACTACTGACTGAGGCACCCAGAAGAATAACAATGGGTAAGACCTAGAGAAGGTACAGTGGTAGTTAATAACGCAGTTGTAGTAAATAAAAATGTTGTTCAATGTGTTTGTTTTCTTTTTGTTACCACAACTGCATTATTTTATTTATTTTTGCCCCAACTGCATTATACTACAGTACTGGTCAACTTTTGTATAACTAGACTGTAGGTGACAGAGCATGGGGTCTCTGTCAGAAAGGGCCAGTGGGATGACAAGGGCAAAAACAGATGACAAAAATAAACGAATAAACATTTTAGCCTGACTGATTACTGTACATACTTAGTGTACTAGGATAGCTTTGTCCTATAAAATATTTTCTGGTTCAGATATACTGACTGCTAGGGACTGGCCCATCAAGGAGCTGCACACAATGCTTGTGACTCATGTTTAGGAACAAGCTTGGGATGCTGAAGGACCAGCAAGGGGTGAGGATTGCAGATCATGCCACAGGGCACTTTCCTCCTTGGGTGGGTGGCCAACCATTCCCCACTGCATAAGTTCCACCTGAGGGTATCCAGGAGGTACAAGGAAGTTGGACACGGCAGTTTAAGGGGAGGCACAGTGGCTTCACTGTGTGCATGTCAATTGTGTATGTCACCTGCACGTTCAAAGCCAAGCATCTTGGGGAGGAAGGAAAACAGAAAAAACACAGGCAGAATAATGCCGACACACTCGGCTCTATGCTGATTGCTGAATGCCCATACAGCATTATGGATTTCTCCAACCACTACATTTGAGAAGACTGGAGGAGCTGGGCTCTACTATTGGAGAGATACCCATGGGGTGGGTTAAAAGGAGCTCCTGGGATCTAGGATGGCAACAGACCTCGGTTCTAAGCAGTATCCAAGCAGAGGGAGGGCGGGTGGTACAGACAGGAGCAGAAAGCCTAGTTAAAAATAAAATGTACAGACTATTAGTGTGCACAGTTCTTGCAGTGCACTGTACAGAGCTGACTTTGCCTTTATAGACCAACAGTAGTGTAAGACGTCAGTAAGTAACTCCTCCCTCCCCTAGGACAGCACACACCACCAGAGGGCTCAGTGGTCCGACACTAACAAAGAAATAAAATTGGTACTATTTATGATGAATTAGTACACAGAAATGGCTGGCTCCATTAATTATCCACTTTCTTACCATTTTAAAACTGCTTTTTTTCCATGTTGTGACATTGGAACTTGCCTTAAAACCAACATTTTACTTTTTAAGTGAAATAGGATATCCCTGAGCCGGCCTGGTGAAGCTGAGGGCTGAAGCACTGGACACTTTACCTCGCAGGATGCTGGTGACCTGGGTTCAGGAATGAGCCCGGGCCATCGGTGGCGACAGCGGGGAGGAGAATGGAGCTGGATAGAGCTGCCAGCCGGCAGCTGCCTCTCCGGGAGGTGTAGTGGCTACCCTTGGCTAATGACTGCCTCCTGGTGGAGGTCAGGGGCAGTACAGGCCCAGAGGGTGCCAGGCATTAGGCCAGTGGGGTGGGGATAGGGGTCGTTACGGTGCCGTAGGCACATGCGCGCCTACTCCTGGGGCCCTAGGAGAAAATGGAGTAGAAAACACACCGGCAGCAGGATGAAGATTGACTTCCCACAGATGCTGCTCCCAGACTGGGTATAAGGTAAGCCCAGTAATTCCAGGGGCTGGGGGGCAATCGAGCAGGGGCGGCGGCAAGGTGCATAAAAAAAAAAGAAATAGGATATCTCCCTTGTTTATGAAAAAGCATCTTTGTTTCCCTGTTTGCCATGATTTTCTGCATGCAGTTTATTTAGTTTAAACAAAATAGCATTTACAAGACAAAATTTAGTTACAGTAATTAATGTTGGTTCAGCTGACATACTTGGCAAACATGTAGGCACACCTTTGGAAGTCCATAAGTGCGGATAAGCTGATGCCATTTTTGTATGGTCCACGACTACTGTCCCAGCAGGTTTGTTATACTGTATTTTATGTAGCGCAGACACTGTTGCCCCAGCAGATGTGGGGACACTTCCCTTCACCAAAGCACTAGTGTCCCAGCAGATTCACATCTGCTGGGGCATTTTCTCTCTATGCCAGATGCTGCTATCCCAGTATGCGAGGAGAGACTTGTCTTCATCATTAGGGACTAGTGTCCAAGCCGATTCTGGCACAGTTCTTTTCCACAGGTACTACTGTTCCAGCAGATAGGCATCTGCTGGGGACTTCACTAGATGACAAGCACTGCTGACCACACATGAGCTGATGCCTGGGGGGTGAAAAATTGTGAATTCGAAAAAGAATACTCATGATGAAAAACACACATGGTAACAGGACTGGGAGTATGACTGGCTAGGACAAAAAGCTATATGAGAAAAGAACAATGGAAAAGCACACATGTGAGTACAGCAGGACCAGCAAACATCAGATCAGAGCTTCTCTGAAGCTGGCAAACACATTAAAGGCATTTGGATCTCCTCTGTCTGCAGCCTGGTGCTGATATCACTGTGAGGATTATGGGACTGCTGGCGCTATCAGATAATGCTGTGGGGTATTATTTTTTAAAACTTTTTTTTTTTACTGCTTTCAAGATAAACAATACCATATTTTATTTCATCAGTGTAGGTATTTGAATGGATACACTATGATATATTTTAGCAAACAGAGACTGCAGCCTCTGCTTCTTTACACCAAGGATGTGGGTTACCAAGAATACGCTGATCAGAGGATTATCCAAATAAATGCCTAGCCACTCCATGACTAAGATATAAAAAGTAGCATACACAGGAAGCTGGGACTTTAATGCCTATGAAAAGAACTCTGCCAGCATCCACTGAGACACTAATGCCAGTGGTGAAGGCAGTGTCCCAACTGGACAGTGGTATCTGGGGTAACATAAAGTGTCCCAGTAGATCGGATCTGCTGGGACAGCAGTGAAGATGGTCACAAATGTTGTCAGCATTTGCTAAGACACTGGTGCATATGGCAAGGGATGTGTCCCAGTATGTGATGGGACAGTAGTGTTTGAGGTAAGGTAAAGTGTCCCAGCAGATGCAAGGAGACAGGATAGGCCCAGCACATCAAAGTACCATTAAAAATTATTTTATTGTTACCTTAATGTGTGATAGTACAGTGCAAACTTTAAATAACAAACATAAAAAATCCCAAACCGAACACCTCAGACACAGGAACCGCCCTATACATATTTGAGCAGATGTGTATCTGTTGGGACAGTAGTACTAGCAGTAACAGAACTCTGCTGGTATCTGCTGGGACATTAGCACCAGACATAAGATAAAGTGCCCCAGCACATGCGGATCTGTTGAGATAGTAGTGCGGTGGTCACAAAACCCTGCTAGCATCTGATGGAACACTAGCACTTATAGCAGAGAGAGTGTCCGACTATGTGCTGGGATTGTAGTGTCTTAAGTAAGATAGCCTCCCACAGATCTGGTTTGCTGGGACAGTAGTGCCTGAGGTAACACAACTCTGGCAGCATCTGCTGAGACTCTAGTGCTCATGATAAGGGAAGTGTCCCAGCATCTTCTGGGACAGTAGTGTCTGTACTACATAAACTACAACCAGATCTGCTATGACAGTAGTGTCTGTACTGCATAAACTGCAACCAGATCTGCTGGGACAGTAGTGTCTGTACTGCATAAACTGAAACCAGATCTGCCGGGACAGTAGTGTCTGTACTGCATAAACTGCAGCCAGACCTGCCGGGACAGTAGTGTCTGTACTGCATAAACTGCAGCCAGACCTGCCGGGACAGTAGTGTCTGTACTGCATAAACTGCAGCCAGACCTGCCGGGACAGTATTGTTCTGTACTGCATAAACTGCAGCCAGACCTGCCGGGACAGTATTGTCTGTACTGCATAAACTGCAACCAGACCTGCGGGACAGTATTGTCTGTACTGCATAAACTGCAACCAGACCTGCGGGACAGTATTGTCTGTACTGCATAAACTGCAGCCGGACCTGCCGGGACAGTATTGTCTGTACTGCATAAACTGCAGCCAGACCTGCGGGACAGTAGTGTCTGTACTGCATAAACTGCAGCCAGACCTGCCGGAACAGTAGTGTCTGTACTGCATAAACTGCAACCAGACCTGCCGGGACAGTAGTGTCTGTGCTACATCAACTACAACCAGACCTGCTAGGGCAGTAGTGTCTGTACTACATGAACTACAACCAGATCTGCTGGGACAGTATACACCCTTTTTATAGAATGATTTATCAAAATGAATATTTCCAGCTTTCAGTATTTATCTGATTTAAAGCTAACCACAGCCAGGCACATTGAAGTTGATTTTACTCTTTCATAGATCAGTTAGCTGTACTTGAAGATAACAATAAAAATCAAAGCGGATCACAGTAAATGATGGAACTTCTCCCTACAGGTGCATTAACTTCACACCCACCAGTTCTTTAAGGATGTATACAAACCTTGAAAACATTCAGCTTAATAACAGGCTTCAGAAAGTTGGCATGAAGACTGAAACCTATGCTAGGAATGATAGGTCATAGTGACACTCAGCTGTTCTCGAAATGTGTCCTGCCACACTAACGCTGCACATTTTATGAAATGAAAGTGGATAGTGTCTACTTATGGAAACAGCCTGGCCATTTAATAGTATTTCTGCCACAGTGGCTAACAAGTATTTATAGCAATGACACTACAAGTTCTTCATGGCTGCCTTATGATCAGGAAATCATCAAATTAATGAACTCTGACTGAACTGAAGTGCAGTGGTTTTGACTGTAGTTCCTTTCAAATATGTTTGAATTAAATAAGTATGGATTTATCCTCTCAGTTCAGGAGAGTGTGCTTCACCTCTAGTCTGGGTCAAGGCAGGGGAAAGCCTGCTGCGCTATGTCCATTCATGCACCATTGCCTGGCCCTTAGCCAACTTGTTCCATTTCATTATTCAGTGATTTCAGGTCCTGGGTTTTCAGAAGCACCAGATTCATAAAGCAAATGTTCAAAGTACTAATATTCTCACCACCAAGGGTTTTCATTTATTTAAAGGGATACCATCACTCCTGTTCTGAACCTACAAACGACTTCAATAAGGACAACAAAGGTTGACAACATCCATCAATCGAAAATGCAGTTCATTATGTTCTGTTCAAGAAAGATGATTTTGAGTTAAATCGTTTATTAACAGTAAAAGTGGTTGGGTGTGTTCAGACCCACAATATTACTAACTTTTGCTTTTGACTCTCACTGAGACCAAGTAAAGGAAGTTGCTAGGATAAAGGGAGGTGTAAGTTACCAGGACAGACAAATAATACACTTGCCAGCTGTGAAATGAGAAATAAAATACACCAAAATAACAAAATCAACTTGCTAGCAGGTATGTTTATTTCAAGGGCATGAAAGTGTGTCCATAAGTACCCCAGTGCTTTGCCTCATTAGGAGGTGCAACCTGGCAAAGCCTCCTACTGAGATGAGGTGCTGGGATACGTGAGGCTACACTTTCATGCCCTTGAACTAAGCTCACCTAGTAGCAGGCTACTTTTGTTATTCTGGCATTTTGTATTCTCAGTCCTCTGCTGGAGAGTTTATATTGTGCCTGAGTTTATGCAGCATGCATACCTATTGATAGCGCCCAGCCCTTCAATTGTTTGTTCAACTGTCTGAGTCATTGTTTTTCTAAACTACCAAGGAAATTGTGTTTACTTTTTTCCAACATGTCCTTGAATGCCCACCAGAGAAGAAAAATTCTCATTATAAAGCAGGACGTGTTGGACATGGGTGCACAATTCTCAGTACCCTATCCGTGAAGGTATGAATTAGGTACTAGAAGAAAGTTTCTATTTTATTTGACAGTGATCAAGTAGCTGAGTTTATATGAAGGTGCAAACCTACTGACTACTCAGAGAACTCAAACAAGGGCTCAAAGTCTGCTGACTCTTTACATTCAGAACCTATACAGAATCTTAAGGAACTGCAAATACCTGCTGTAGGAAAGTAAAGATTTTATACTGAACTCAAAAAATTGCAACTAAATTGATAGACTTCATAAATATAAAAATAGTTTTATTTGCTGCTCTTCAAATGTATCCAGCAGAAAAACTTCAATTTTTACTTATTAATGGCAAAATACTATGAATTTCTGCACACTCCTTAGAGAATGATTTAATCTCATAATAAGGACATCTCTTAGTTTATATTCCTTTCTATACCACAGGTGTAAAAAGAAATGACAGAGAATAAAATAGATATTACTAAACCCACTTTTCAAGATATTATTATATCATGCATTCTGGGATATGTCACAACTGCTATCTAGCAAAGCTGAGTACATCACAGTGGCATACTTAACAAACCAGACAGCTGCTTTCTTACTGCTGATAACACCACAATAACCCTGTGCTACATTGAAGCCAGTAGTTGAAATCAAGTAGAAACAGTTAAATTGCCATACAAACATAAAATTTAAAAGCTATACCAAGTAAACTGATGTTTTATTAATCAAAAAAATGCAATGGGTTGACTCAAATTATGCAATTTATCATCACTTGTGAGGGACAGGACATTCATAACTCACTTGTGGCTCCCTCACTCATGAGTTACGATCCTTCCCCTTGCTTGTGAAGATAAATTACATATTTTTAGTCAGCCTATTGCTAATCCCATTTATTTTAATCTAGGAAAGATGTCTGATGATGTTTGTCCTGTTAACAGATTCTAAATTGTATTCTTTCAAATGTTTTTCATTTAATAAATTCTTCAATTTATTGTCTCATTGGTGGAATCATTTACATTATACAATGGCAAGACAATTTCTTGTATCCTGATTGATCAGTGTGTGCCTGGGACAGTGATGTTACTGAACAACAACAACATCACTGTATTAAGTCCAGGCACACAAGTGACTAGAGAACACTTAGAGAAATCCTTCCCTCCCGACACAAGTCACCGCTGGGCCGACAATGCCCTGAAGCTGGCACAGCTTAGCCGCCTGCCCCCAACAAAGTTCACTGTCTGAGTGTCTCACCTCATAGCTAGATCCAGAAGCAAATGATTTGATACCTTTTAATGGACCAACATAGATGTAACAACAAGAACAAAAGTGCTCTAGCTTTCAGACCAACTAGTCCTTCTTCAGAAACTCATGGCAGTTGTTTAGAAAATACAATACTTATAACAGCTAGATAATGCAGAAAAAACAGAAAAATCCCCATTGGTTTAAAATACTCATTTAAAAAAAAACAGAAGATGATGTCAGAGAAGTTTAACAGTACCATACTGCCTTCAGCCAGGAGGAACCCTGGGTCAAAGGTGCTTGGTGGAACACACACATACAAAGAATCCTACTGCATATAAATTTAATTGACACTAATATAGTCAATTTATATTTAAATTATCATTTATATAGTCCTGAGGTTTTTGAAATTTCTTGAACCTTATATCTAGCTTGAGAGTATAGCTGGGTGACAGGTCCAGCTAGGTTTTACACATCACACAGTGTGCACTGATGTTTTAAGACAACTTTACTGGTAAATTTGAGTACCCTCAGGTACAAACCGTCTGGTCCCATTGCCTTGTCCACCTTCAACCTTTCCAACTCTTTCTGTACCCTATCCTCGCTGTATAGAATAGGCTCCATAATTTTGTCTTCACTAACCCTCTTTTAGTTACGTCTTCTGCCCACCCTTCCTCTGGAATACCAAGCAGAAGTAACTGTTTAGTATATCTGCTTTCTCAAAGTCTCCCTCTAGTATCTTATCTCCTTCCCCATCAATCAAACTATCCCTGCTTTGTCTTCCTCTTTTCCCCTACAAACCTAGAAAAGTTTTATTCCCCCTTTTTGACCCGCCTTGAAATTTTCTCCCGTGTCAGCCTTCTTATCTTCCGTCCCTTCTTTCACCTTCCCCTGTAAGCCTCTCTGTCCTCTTTTCTCTGTGTCATTTTGTACTTCCTGAAGGTCATTTTCCTTTTTTCAATTCAAAAACTTTATTGAGCTTGGTTGGAGTAAAACACAAAGAATATGAATGATACAGATATTTATACACTTAGGCCAAACAAATAATTATTACCATATCAAATCAAATCCAATTTTATTTATAGTGTGCTTTTCCAAAATCCAAAGCACATATACAATACAATATCAGATCAAATCTACATAGTTTAATATACAATCAAATATACAATCTAAAAATATAAGATAAAAAGGCAGCAACAATAAAACTAACAATAGGTGCATCAAGCTGTGTAATCATAATATAGCACAGTTGTCTAGAAAACTTATTGTCTCTACAACCAAGCTATAGTTATAACGACTCAACCTCCCCTCACCCATCCCAACCCCCTCCTCCCTCCTCTTCTTCGAAGCAGGAATGTCCTAGTGAAGCCCAATTGGTATTCTCCATTTGAGAGCAAAGTTGTCCCAATAATATAAAATATGGGAGCCAAATGTAGTAGTCCATAAACAATAAATAATAAAAATAAGAAACAACAAAGTGACCGCACCCAGTGTCCAGGGTCAAAAGGTAAAAGGGGTTCCCAGACCTGTGTGTATTTTTTGTGAGAGTGCGACATACTTGCAATAATGTGTTTGCCTGCAGCGCAAAAAGGATTTCCTGGTACCATTCCATATAAGTAGAGATTATCTGGTCACACTGGTGCTGAAGAATGACCTTCTTGGTGCAGGCTGATATTAAAGCAATATGTGGCTTCTGATTGCCAACTAAAGTTTTAGTAAAGTCCCCAAGATGCAGATTTCAGGGGTGAAAGCCTGATCTAACCCTAATAGGGGATCTAACTGTTGTCTAATAGCTTCCCAAAATGGCCTAGCCTTTTCATAGGTCCAGAGAATATGAAGCAAAGATCCCTGCTCTTTCTGACATCTAGTACAAACATCCAGAGCCAGCCTGCCCATTCTGTGGAGTTTAATTGGGGTGTAAAATGGGTTATGTATTATTTGAAACTGCATGAAATGGTATCTGTCCCATTTAATATATTTGTATACCCTTTTCCAAATATGAGACCAGTCGCGGGGACCTCTGTGAGGTAAGAGCCTGATCCCAAGAATAAAAGAATGACTGTTCTCTTCAGCAAGGAGGACCTGCAACTGTGCATGAAAAAAGCTATGACATGAGAAGTGGGGTAGTCTATTACAGAGGAAGCAATGTATTTCCATATTCTCTGGACCAAGCACCAGTACAGAAATACTGGAACAACATGTAACTTAGTTGAAGATATTTAAAGCACATGTGTATGGGCCAGCTGAATTTTTGTTGAGCCTCTTTGAAGGTGATAAGTTTGTCGGTGAATAGTAGTTGGTCGACCGACAAAAACTCCATGAAGGGCCAACCTGTCCTAGTCAGCTTTTTCCTATCAATCTTTAAATTCTGATTTTCAAGGATGGGCTGCTATAGAATCATGACAGGGATCTAAGGTTAACAAGTGGCACAGCTGGTTGTGGGCATAAAGAGAGTAGCCAATGGGGTATCTTTCATGAGGTTGGGAATCTTCTGAACAGGAGCATATTGCAGGGTGCAAGGTTTAGATTTAGCTGGTTGCACCAAAATTGTTCAATTTCAGCCATTGGGGACACAGACTAGAGTTAGTCCCTGGATCGAGCAGAACCAGAAGGAAAGTTGTGAGCAGGGTATGGCCGAGTAATAAAGATATATATTGGGAACTTTTAGACCACCATCTTGTTTGGGCCTCATTCACTTTATCAGAGCTCTTCTCTGTGTTTTCCTGCCAGAGGAACTAAGAGAAAAGTCTGTTAACCTGAAGAAACCATGTTTGGGTAGGGCCAGGCCGAGCATGAGAAGGGGATACAACATTTATGGGAGCACGCTTATTTTAAGGACATTCACACGACCCCATGGTGACAGAGGTAATAAGGCCCATCGATTGTGGTCATTTGGAATTTGAGAGAGCATTTGATCTAAATTGTATCTTTTGATTTTAGATAGAACAGTACTCAATTACAGTCCTAGATATTTTAATTTGTCTTTAACTCAAAGATGGCCCAGATGTTCCACACTAGCATATGAGTTGCAGGGTTCAAAGGTAGGAGTTCGGTTTTTGAGAGGTTAAGTTTGTAGTTAGAAAAACAACAAATTGGGTTACAATATCAAAAACTGCTGGCATAGAAGTGGAAGGGGATGCTAAATGTAAAAGAATGTCATCTGCGTAAACAGATAGTTTGTATTGTGAGGAACCTAAAGATAAGCCCTGAACTTTTCCTGATCAGAGGCTCAAGGTATAAATTAAACAAAATGGAGATAAAGGGCATCCTTGATGGGTTCCTTGTTGTAAGGAAAGGGATCAGACAAAATTCCATTCAAAGGACGCGTGCTGTAGGGTTAGTGTATAGAACTCTGAACTATCTAATAAATTCAGAGGAGGCCATTTGGGGAGCAGGTGGAATAGGTAAATCCAGGATACCCTATCAAACACTTTCTCCACATCCAGGAAGCAAACACAGATGGAGTGGGGAGTCCCTGGATGCAGAGATAAGATGCAGAAGCTTCTGGGTGTGGTCTGCCGACAATCTGCCTGAGATAAATCCTACCTGCTCTCTGCTAAGAAGACAGTCCCATACCGAATATAATCTGGTTGCTAGAATTTTGCCAAAATTTTTAGGTCTATGTTGATTAAGGATATAGGCCTGTAGTTGGTCACAAATAGGGTGTCTCTGCCGGTTTGGGTAAAACTACTATAGTGGTGGCTGTAAGAGAGAAGTCTGACAGATCATGTGAGAAAATGTGTTGAAATAAGTCCAGATGATATGGTGCGAACAAATCCTAAATGTCTGGTAGAAGTTTGAGAAAAAGCCATCTGGGCCAGGGATTTATCCTGGGCTAAGGAACTGCTTGCTATCATCACCTCTGTCAGAGTCAAAGGGGCCTTCAACTGGGCTATCTGGGTGTGACCCAATACAGGGAAATCTAAGTCCTGAAGGAAGGTCTCTAAGGCTGAGAAGTCAAAGGGATCTGAGGGCCATATAGAGAGTGGTAAAAATGTTGAAACTGTGATATGATGTCCCTGGGGAAGTAAGCAGACTACCGGGTCTGATCAGAGGGATGGAACAATCCAGTCTGCTTGTTGGGTGCATAGATGCAGGGCAAGAAGCTTCCTGGCTTTCTCCCTGATCAAGTATTGCGTTCTAGTCCTCAGGAGGAGGTGTTTGGCTTTTTCACCAAGGAGAGTATTATATTTTGCTTGAAGAGCCTCCAGATATTCCCAATCTGATACTGAAGAGACATCTGAGAGACTCTGTTCAGCTGCATGAATTTGTGACTGTAGGGAGGAGGCAGCTTGAAAAGCTCCCTCTTCCTTCTGGTTGCCAACCTGATGATTTCACTGAAGAGCACATTTAAAAGAGCACCAAAGAATATCGAGTTTGGGCATTGTAGGCAAGTTAAGAGTAAAGAAGTCAGAAATGAAGAGCCGTAATCTCTCAACTAACTCTGGAAGCTTTTTTTTGTATATTCTTTTTCACCCTCCTCATGCTCGCAGGCCCCACTCCTTCAGGCTCTGCACATCTCTTGATAGCCCCTCCTGTCCTAACCCACCCCTCCTCTTACTCCTGGTATTGCAGCCGATCCTGGATATCCCAAGGTGTCCTTCGCTGGCAGGCACCCTCCGAGGGGAAGAGGCACTGGGAGAGGATGACCCCAGCACACTTTCTTAGGGCCCGGGATGCTGCCATAGAGAGGGAGGCCCTGGGAAGGCACTGGAGGCAATCGGGACAGAAAGCCATCATCCGTGGCCAGCAATCGGTATTTCCATTTTCTGGTGTTCCCCATCATGCGATCCTCTGTTGTGCCCTGGTCTCACTGGGCCACTGGAGAGTGATCATGTATCCCTAACCTCCCCAGGGAGGAGAGCAGTCCTATGGACACTCAGTCCTACCCTTCCCTACTGACCGCGCCAGAGTCCTTTCCCAACCCGGTCAGCCGGGCGTGAGTTCGAGGTGTGGCATCCAGCACCTCAGCCCTCTGTGCCACCAGGTCAGGCTAACTCTGGAAGCTTTAATGAGCAATTAGTAAGACGCCATGTCTTATCCTGTAGCTGAGATGGGGCAAGATTGATTTGCAGAAGAACCAGGTGATGGTCAGAAAGCACCTTAGCACTATGATGGCTTAGGAGCACACCTGGCAGTGCTTCAACACTCAGTCTAAAAAATCAATACAGGAGAAAGAGTTATGTGGGATGGAGTGGAAGGAATATTACTTCAGATCAGGGTGAAGGATTCTCCAGGGGTCTATTAGCCCTAGTGAGTTCATAAGATCCTGTACTGCAAATTGACTTGGGATGGGGGTTGGCAACATTTTGAGGTCATATCCAGGTCATTGTCCAGTACTATATTCCAACTCGCAAATATCATAGGAAGGGAAGCTCATTGGGACAAAATAGGTGTGAGCTAGGAGAAGAAAGAAGGATCCTCCATATTAGATCCATAAACTGAGCCCAGGACCACCTCTAGATGTCCCAGTAGTGCCCTCAGAAATGTATATATCTGCCTTGGGGTCACCAACCTCTTGAAGGAGGTGGAAAGGGACTGATTTGGACACCAAAATGGCCACTCCCCATTTGCCAGTATCTAACCCAGAACCAAACACCTGACTGACCCAAAGGCATTGTAAGGACATCACTTGTACTGGGAAGGTGTGTCTCTTGTAAAAAGGCCACATCAACCTGTAACTTACGAAGATGCAGTAAAATGTTTGCATGTTTTGTTGGTGAATTGGCTCCTTTAACATTCCATGAGCAATATCTATAATTGTGTGCCATATTGTAGGGGAAGGTATGGTGTATATCGGAGGAAACGACAAAACATAAAAGGACCCCACACTCCATACCACAATTCTATCTGTTTCTGGAGAAGTACCCCAAATCCCCCATGCCTCTCTACCCACTACAAATTTGTATAGTATAAGCAGTACACAATGAAATAGATTAACCCATTAAGTTCTAAACATACTACACCTTCTCACCCCATATCCCCCACCCTCCCCCAAACCCTTATTCAACATGTAAAACTGTATGATCCCGAGTAACCATATCAGGTCATGATGATCCACCCACCCCCACCCACCAAGGCCCACCAAAAATAATGTAAAAATAACATCACCCCCCACCCTCCCAAAACCCCATAACTGGTGCATGAGACTCCAAGTCAACATAGCCCCATCCTCATTCCACCAGCTATCCTCCCCACCTTGTAATGTAACAAAACATCTATCATATCAAGAAAGTAAGTACTAAACCTTACGTTTAAAATAATATAGCTTCTCTCATAACATTACCCCATAACCAGTTAGAGTCTACACACTCAATGAACTATAACATTTAGTAACTTATAAAGCAGAGAGGAAGCTGAGGAAAAGGGAATACAGGAGTAATCATTAGTGAAGCCTCTGCAAGCATAGTATAAAGGAAACATATAAGAACAGAGATGTAACTAAAATTTGGAGCTTCCACTCTCTATCAATGATGCTTGTAAAATGCTTCCTACAACAAAAATCATATACAGTTTTAATAAATGTTACAGTCCTATAGTTCAACTGTGCCTCTAAGCAGTCCATATCAGTAATTTAAACATAAAGGAAGTAAACAATGTTTGTCTCAGGCCCAAAGCACAGGTATAATCCTCCTCCATAATAAAATACAGAGAGGAGGAGGAGCAACCTGCACCAGAGCCCTGACTTGACTCACCCATTTGAGTCTTGGTGTTGTCTTGGATCTTGTCTCTGAAGTGATGTGCCATCATCCCCGTGAGCTGCAACAGTCCTGAAGGGCAATACTCATTGTTGTCCTAAAAGTTTCCTAAGGAGAAGAGGCCAGATCAAAACCATCAAGGGTTTGCGAGTCTCTGTACATGTTAGGAAAGAGTCCATGAAGTACAGAGTTCTGGGCATGGCCCTAGTAACAACAAACAAGGTGGAAGGGGTGCCAGTGGTCTCAGCAAAGACAAAAAGAAGGTAACTTCCAATGGCAGGAGGCTGCACAGCAGAGATTTATGATCAAGGTAGACAGACATAGACCAGGTTAACAAGCAAATTATGACTTGCTAGACAATAGAGAATGGTGCATATAGTTTCCAGGTCCGCAGGTCTCAGCGCTATTTAAAGAGATCTGGCAGCAATTTCCTAAGGGACTGAGTGGCTGATTCCAGTCGTCATCAGAATGCCATGTGCCCTGGAGCATTACTTGCAAGCGTAGGGAATAGCATCCTGAATTTTATTCCTGTGGCAATAAACTTGGCCACCATGGGATGAAATGCTGCATGATTCTATGGGTTCTGACGGGAGGTCTTGTGTAATTCATAGCCTTGTCTCTTTCCATAGTATCTCTTTAAGGTCTTGAACTTTGTGCAGTATGTGTTGCTTGTCTACAAATTCAGCAATTTGAGCAAAAATGGATTGGGGAGCTGACTGAAGGTTTCAGGCAAAGGAGTGATGGGCCCAGGGCCGCCTTAGCTAGGTGCAAACTGTACCCCTGCCCATACTTTTATCTTGAGGAAGCAAAAATAATTTAACACGTTTAAAATGCCTAAATTTTGTTATAAATGAAAATGTTTACCAGCAAATCAAAGTGGAAGACAACTCTGCTACTGCTACAAAAGTGGGATCAGCTTTGCTGCAGTGGAAAAGATTAGGTTAAGGAAGTGCTAATTGTGTTAATGGCCTTACTTACACCTCCCAGGTTGACTGCTTTCATAAACATAGAAACATAGACTTTGACGGAAGATAAGGACCGCTTGGCCCATCTAGTCTGCCCATTTCTACCTATAGGATAGGCGAGATCCTAGTTAACCAACAGCCTATTTCTTCCTACCCCACAAGAATTGTCTTATGTCTGTCCCATGCATTCTTGAATTCTCCCACAGTTTTAGACCCACAACCTCCTCAGGAAGGCTGTTCCATGCATCCACTACCCTCTCTGTGAAATAATACTTCCTCACATTGTCCCTGAACCGCCTCCTCCTATCTTTAAATTGTGTCCCCTTGTTCTTGCAAGTCTTTTTCTGAAAGATGCTGCCCTCTTGGACTTTGTTGATTCCACTGAGGTACTTAAAAGTTTCTATCATGCCCCCCCTCCTTCTTTCCTCAAGGGTATACATATTAAGCTCCTTTAGTCTCTCCTCATACGGCTTCTCTTGCAGACCCTGCACCACTTTAGTTGCCCTCCTCTGAACTACCTCTATCCTGTCTATGTCCTTGCGGAGATGGGGTCTCCAGAACTGGACACAGTACTCCAGATGGGGTCTCACCAACTGTCTGTACAGAGGATAACAACTTCCTGTTTTCTGCTGCTGATGCCTCTCCCTATACATCCCAGTATACCCCAGCCCTCCCTACTGCCTTCTCACATTGCTTGCTTACCTTAAGGTCATCTGATATGATTACCCCCAGGTCCCTTTCCTTTTTGTTGTTACTACCTCCCCACCCATTGTGTATTCTTCCCCTGGGTTCTTGTTTCCCAGGTGCATTATTTTACACTTTTTGCATTGAATCCTAGCTGCCATACTTCTTATCATTCCTCCAACCTTGCCAAGTCCCTTTCATCCTTTCCACGCCTTGTGTATCAACCCTGTTGCAGATCTTTGTGTCATCTGCAAAAGGCATACTTTTCTTTCCAGTCCCTCTGCAATGTCACTGATGAAGACATTAAAAAGGACTGGACCCAATACTGAACAAAGGGCTATATTGACAAGAGAACTTGTTTGTAACCTGGACAGGTAGCTGAAACAATGAATGATATGACAAAATCCGTTTCAAAATTATGTGAGCACTCAAAATCAGGGATATATCTTAACATTGTTTTACTAGCCCAAACACTGGTGACAATTGTCCGAGGCTAATGCAGCTGACTCTCTACTTGTCCATCTTGGCAGTGTAGGTTTTCATGGCTGTTAATGAAGTTAATAATCTTCCACCCTCTGTACAGGAAGCCCCTCTCTATCAAACCTTTGCACTAGGCTCAAGGCCCACGTGATTGAGACCAGCACTTGTCACTGTCAAGGTGTAGGATAGCCTTCCCCAGTCCAATAAACAATGTCTACCATCCCCTTAGTCATACAAACAGGCAACAAGGCTTGGCCCTGTCTCAAACAGTCACTTCTCATACGTCGAATAAGGTTCCGCCTACTGACTCACTGCTGTAACTGTCTTATTGCTTTTTCTGTAACCTTGTCAGTAAGCGTACTCACTCTCTGTAAAATGTTGTACCTGCCAAACTGTCTCTGTCCTGTATCCAGGGTCGCCTAAAAAGGGACCTTCGGGCTCAGTGGGCCTACCGGTAATCAAAATTTAATAAATAAATAAATAAATAAGTCTACTGTAGCAGGCTCTAGTCCTCATGCTAATCTCTCTCAGTGTTCCAGATGGTCTGGTATGGTTAACAGCTCATTAAGAGCTGCAATTATCTGGCAGTTTAAGAGGGGATCCCACAAAGACTCAATGTGAGTCATTATCACTCCACTGTTAGAACTTTCAACTAGTGTCCAGGGTGTGATCAGTGGTAGAGTGCTGTTAAGTCACTAGCTTCCAGTTTTCTGAATGTGTCTCTGTCTAAAAATGGTCCCATATTATTAATACCAGTGCCCTTTGTTTCTACATTTTGAGTGTCTGTATCCAATATTTCATACTGGGAGACTGATGGACCTTATGGTCCTTACCTGGTGTCAACTTCTATGTTTCTATATTTCAGTGACAAAATGCAAGGAGGTATACAGAGTCAGCCCTGCAGGTGGTGGGTTTTATCCCAGCCTCACCATAACTTCCTCTCCCTTTCCAAAATCTCTTAATTCTGTTCTTTCCTGGACACCACTGCGGACCAGACTCTGAGATGACCATCCACAGATCCATAGCTGCCATAACTGGCAAGTGTAGGGGGCCTGGCTCTTCTAAATGGACCATGGATGCCAGCCATCAATATCCATACAATCCCACCCATATCCCACCCAGCATGTCTGTTCATCCTAAAAACAAAACTTTGGATCATGTATGGTACAAAAATAAATTTAACAAAAACATCATTTGAAAGCTTAAAATAGGCCTTCCTGGGGTACACAGATCATCCTGTATAGAAACAGAGATAGTATAGTATTATGCATGTGTACTATTCCCCATGGCTAATGAAAGGACAATGTTAAAGAAAAATCTGCTATTGTTGGTGCAGAGCATATTAAAATCAATGCTTTTAAAAATAAAAATGTCATAGTTTTCTATTTCCCAAGCCCCTTAGGTTTGTGTAGCCCCACTCCAAATAAATCTTAGATGTGCTCCTGATTCACTTGTGACGGTACAAAAACTTCCAGAAGTGCAGGTCTCCAGTTGACTATAGGGTGGGGGCAGAGAGTGTCTTTCTGCCTAATTCTGTTCATTGCTGTGTGGGTGGTGGTGACAGTGTGGTGAGGTGAATGATGATGTCAGCTATTGTGTGTGCAGAGCTAGGACTGCTTGACTGAACATTTGCTGTTGTGATATCCACTGGTTTGTGTGTGTGTGTGTGTGTGTGTGTGTGTGTGTGTGTGTGTGTGTGTGTGTGTGTGTGTGTGTTTGTGCAGAATGAGAAGAGTAAGAGAGGAGGTCATGGTACAAAACAATGGGGGCTCACTGTGTGTGTTGGCACTGCAGTCTTTTTTTCTGCTAAGGAGCAGGATAAATATGCAATCAGAGTATTTCTTGGCTTGCATTGTTTCCGTATAAGTGATCGAAATTTACCATTATAATTGAGGGCTAGTGCAACCATCTACAGACTCACATGGAAACGTGAAACATAGAAGTTGAAGGCAGGTAAGGACCACAAGGCCCATCCAGTCTGCCCTTTCTTTTTCTACCTTATGAATGTGCCATTGGCCTTTGCTCTGGCAATGGCCTCATCTATTCATACTCATCTGTATTGCTCCCTTATGCCTATCCCATGCCTGTTTGAAGCCCTGCACTATATTCATATCCACTACTTTCTTAGGTAGGCTGCTCCATGCATCCACCACCCTTTCTGTGAAAAAGAACTTCCTCACATTACCCTTAATCGGCCTCCTCTAATCTCATGCTGTGTCCTCTTGTCCTGCTATTTTTCTTATATTGAAACATGTTAGTCTCTTTCACCTTGTTAATGCCCTTAAGGTGTTTGAATGTTTCGATCATATCACCTCTCTCCTCCTTTGTTCTAGGGTATACATATTCATCTCCGTTAATCTGTCCTCATATGTTTTCTGATGCAGTCCCTGCACCATTTTGCTGCCCTTCTGGACTGCCTCAATTTGGTTAATGTCCTTGTGAAGGTGTGGCTCCAGTACTGCATGCAGTACTCCAGATGGGGCCTAATCAGTGTCCTGTAAAGAGGGATTATTGTCTCCTCTTCCGACTTGTGAGATCCCTTACTAATACACCCCAACATCACCCTAGCCTTACCTACTGCTTTAGTGGTCTGCTTGGATGATTTCAGGTTATCGGTATGATGATGCCCACGCCTCTTTCTTCCCTTGTGACTGCCAGCAACTCCCTCCCAGCCTATAGGCAGCATCTGGTTTCTCTTCCCTATTACTTACTTGGTATTACTTGGTATGAAAGAACAGAAGAAGGCCAGAGCCCATCGAGACTGTTCCCTCACTATGTGGGACATTATTTATCTATTATCCTCAACCAAACATCTAATTTGTTTTTAAAGACAGTGGCACTAGTTGCCTGTACCAATTCTTGTGGCAAGGTGTTCCATACAATGGATGCTCTTATTGGAAAAAGTTTCCTTTTGCTGGTTTCATAAGTTTTACTCAGCTGTTTATTATGCAGTCTCGAACTTGTCTCCTTTGAGAGTGTTAGACCACATTTTTCCATTAGATCTGGTGACTCTATTAAATTAAAAACCATAAGCATATCACTTAATCTTCTAGTTTGAAGACAGAAGAGACCAGTAGCTTTTAATCTGTTCTGATAATCCAAGTTTGTTAATCTTGGAATCATTCTAGTTACTCTCTTTTGAACCTGTTCAAGAATTGTTATGTCTTTTTTGGTTTGGAATCCAGAAAGGGGGCCATTGTCTAGATACGGTCTAATGTATGCCCTATACAATGGAACAAGGCATTGTTCAGTGCGATTAACAAAAGTGCGCTTTATTTGCCTCAAAAGTCTGTTGGTCATGCAAGCAGTTCTAACACAGTGATCATTTGATTTAAGTTTATTATTAACATATATCCCTAAATTCAGAAATTCAGAATACACATAAGGAGCCAGAAGAACTGTGGGTCACCCTGGAACAGGAAATGGGACAGCCATAAGAACTGGGGTTGTCTACAGGCCCCCAGACCAGAGGGAGGACATAGACACATTACTGTTAGAAGATATACAAAACATGACAGCTAAAGGGAGGTTCTGATAATGGGAGACTTCAACATCAGATACAGATTGGTCAATACCAGCAGGAACATCTGCCAGAACTAGACTAATAGTGATTCCTGCAGGGGAGGGCCTCAAACAACTGGTACAGCAACCCACAAGAGACAGGGCTATCCTAGATCTAGTACTGACTAACAAAGAAGGGATCACAGATCTCCAGGTAGAAGGTCACCTGGAGCCAGTGACCATCACATGGTATGGTTCAATTCTGCTACTACATCTAAATCATCCCATTCCAAGGCAAAAGATGGGACTTCAGAGGAGCTGACTTTGATAAGATGGCCAACAGAGTTAAGCTAGCCCTGGCAAAAGAAACACAGGTGAGGAGGTACAGGCAAAGTGGGCAAGCATTAAGGATACAATACTTGAAGCAACATCCCATTGTGTTAGACAGAAAAGGAAGTGCAAAGAAGAAGGAAACCACTTTGGTTCTCAAATACAGTAGCAGAAAAGGTCAGAGCCAAAAGGCTGGCCTTCAGGAAATATAAGGGAACACAGCGGATGAAGATAGGAGGCATACCAAACTGCCCTAAGGGAAGCAGGGAAGGCATAAGGCAGGCAAAGTCCCAAACTGAGGAAACACTAGCACGAACAGTAAAAGAAGGTGACAAGACTTTCTATAGATACATTAGTGAAAGGAGAAAGTCCAGAGGGGTATTGCTAGTTTAATGGAGAAAAGGGAGCATGTGAGGAGGAGGACCCTGTAAAGGCATCTATCCTAAATAGATACTTTTGCTCAGTATTTACTGAAGAGAAGGTAGGGCAGGGCCCACAGCTCAGCATCATGGACACGGGGAGGGAGGTGAGCACTACTCCTTCACAAAAGAAAGGGTCCTAAGAGCTTGCTAAGCTCAGGGTGGATAAGGCAATGGGACCTGATGGCATACATCCCAGGGTACTTAAGGAGCTAAAGGAGGAACTAGCAGAGCCATTAGCAGAATTGTTTAGTGAGTCTCTGAGCACAGGAGAGGTCCCAGAAGACTGGAGAAGGGCTCATGTGATCCCGCCCACAAGAGTGGTAGCAGGGAGGAGGCGGGAACTACAGACCAGTCAGTCTTACCTCAGTAGTGGGCAAGATTATGGAGGCACTCCTTAAGGAAAGGATAGTGCAACACCTGGAACCATAGGGGCACAGGATCCAAGACAGCATGGGTTTACAAAGGAAGGTCCTGTCAAACTAATCTCATAGATTTCTTTGACTGGGTAACCAGAGTGGTGGACCAAGGGAGCAGTTGATGTCGCCTACCTTGACTTCAGCAAAGCTTTTGACACTGTTCCACATAGAAGATTGATAAATAAGCTAGGTAGGCTCTGGTGGGTCAGAAGTTGGTCAACTGGGTGGCAAACTGGTTGACTGGCAGAAAACAGAGAGTGGTGGTAAATGGTATACAGTCAGAAGAGATGCAAGTCACAAGTGGGTACTCAGGGATCAGTCCTGGGCCAGTCCTATTCAACATCTTCATTAGTGACCTCGCAGATGGACTAGAGGGTAAGGCTTGTCTGTTTGCAGATGACACCAAGATCTGCAACAGAGTAGATGATCCAGATGGGTGGGCAGAATGAGAAGAGATCTGGATAAACTAGCAAATGGTCAGAAGAGTGGCAACTGGGATTTAATGCAAAGAAGTGCAAAATCATGCACATAGGGAAGAGAAACCCTGAAGCCACTTATAGGCTGGGAGGAGTTGCTAGCAGTCACAAAGGAAGAAAGAGACTTGGGCATCATCATCACTGATGACCTAAAATCATCCAAGCAGACCTCTAAAGCAGTAGGTAAGGCTAGAGGGGTGTTAGGGTGTATTAGTAGGGGTATCACAAGTCGAAGAGGGAGGTAATAATCCTCTGTATAAGACATTGGTTAGGCCCATCTGGAGTACTGCGGCAGTATTGGAGGCCACACCTTCACAAGGACATTAACCAAATTGAGGCAGTCCAGAGAAGGGTAACCAAAATGGTGCAGGGACTGCATCAGAAGACATATGAGGACAGATTAACGAGCTCAATATGTATACCCTTGAGCAAAGGAGGGAGAGAGGTATATGATCGAGACATTTAAACACCTTAAGGGCATAAACAAGGTGAAAGATTCTAACATGTTTAAATATAAGAAAATAGCAGGACAAGAGGACACAGCATGAGATTAGAGGGAGGCCGATTAAGGGGTAATGTGAGGAAATTCTTTTTCACAGAAAGGGTGGTAGATGCATGGAATGGCTTACCACAAGAAGTGGTGGCTATGAATACAGTGCAGGGCTTCAAACAGGCATGGGATAGGCATAAGGGAGCAATACAAATGTCTATGAATAGATAGGTCACTAAGAGCAAAGGTCGATGTACACATTTATAAGGTAGAAAAGAAATGGCAGACTGGATGGGCCTTATGGTCCTTATCTGCCATCAACTTCTATGTTTCTATGTTTCTAAATCTTTTCACAATTTGATGAGTGAAGTGGTAGTCCGCTTATACAATATATCGCTTTTGGATTATTTACTGTACACCATAATGCACTACTAAACATTTGTCTTGATTAAACTGCATATGATTTTCATTTGCCCAAAGTGTTACTTTTTCCAAATCCTTCTTTAATGCAGAAATATTTTCTTGATTATTAACCTTGCCCCCAATTTAGTATCGCCTGCAAATTTAACTAATGATCTTGTACTTCTCACGTTAAACCCCAGTTGCCACTCTTCCAATCATTTTACTAGTTTATCCAGATCTCTCTCATTCTGCCCACCCCATCTGGATCTCCAGATCTTTTCTCATTCTGCCCACCCCATCAGTGCAATTTTGAATCAACTTGCTCTGCTGGCTAGTGCAAACTTTTTTACAGTTGACACCTGCTCACAATGGCTCAAAACCTGACTAGTACAGAGCAAAATTGGATTTCCTGACAGGACCCTGAAAACCTGATCATCAGGTAAAACCTGACAGGTGGCCACCTTAGGTGTCCCATGATTTTATTTATTTTTTACCAGGAGAGACAATAAGCTAAAAGCTTGTTTACAGGTGCAACCTGGGAGCACAAGGAAGTTAACTGACTTGCTCAGGGCCACACAGTATGCAAGTGGGGCTGTGGGACTCAAACCCAGGTATTCTGGTTTATAGCTCAGAGTCTTAAACCACTGCACTGTGCTGTCTGCTATGATAATCCTCTCTATTCTCTCTCACACCTCCAGAAAAGTTATGTTGTTTAACTTTTTGCAAATCAGAGTAACTGAGGTGTGAGTGTCCAGTGATGATGCTTTTGTCCTTACAGAAATGAATACAGTATTAGTACCATACTTACTTAAGTTCTGGCTCCAGGCTGTCATATTCATTTCCAATGGTGAAGTCAAATAATTCAATGCAGTCAATGGCACTAATTAAAGATGCTGGTTAAACTAGTAGACCTGACTATTGCTTTATTAATACAGGACAGGAGGTTTAGTTAGGTGTAAATGTTGAATATGTGGGGGCCCACAGGAATGGAGTGGTAGAGCCTGGCAGGGAGCTGCACAGGGCCCAGAATGATTAAGGCTGGCCTTGGATGGGCCCACTCCACTATGTAAACTAAACCATTTCTAGAGTAGCCTGCAACTCGCTTCTAGAAACGCCTGGGCAAACAGAACTGACATAGCTCCTCCTCACCTTCTGGAAGCCCAAAACCACTAAGTTGTTCCAACAGCTTCTTCCTTCAAGGTCCCAGAATTTTGACTCAGAACTGTGGATTTTTTCCACAAATGTGCCATCTCTGACTCTGACCGCTTTTCCATTTTTCTAACGAGAACAATCTGGCTTCCAAATCCCTACATGCCTAGTAGTGTCTCCCAGTTCTGAACAGAGTGATTTGAGTTCATCCTGAGTTCTTTAAAGTTTCTTTGAAGGGTGAAAATTCCTGCAGGAATCTCTCTTCCTTACGAACCCAATCCATGGGCTTTCAATCGTTTAGCACTTTTGTCCGGCATCTGCGGGGGGTATGGTGAGGCCCAGCTGATTTGATTTCGATCTCCGACATAGTGGCAGCCAATAAGTTGAGGCTATTGCAGTTCAATCTATAGTGTTCTCTGATGGCGCCCCGCCTTTCAGAGAGGTAAGACGATACAGTATGCCACGGCAAGAAGCTAAAATAATAGCGGGGTAGGATGGAGAGCGGTGATGAGCAGCCATACACCGAGACCATCATGTAACTCCCCATTTTCCTTTCCCTGATTGCCCATGCCACCTTCTTTGTAAACCAAAGTGATCTCCTTCTTTTGTTTTACTTACTTTTCTTACACAAATTTATGTGGCCTTCAGTATCCCTCCCTTTATAGCTTCCCATAGTTCTTCTGTTCCCTCTATATTCATCTTCCCTTTGTCTCCTCCCTAAATACCTCTTCATTTTACTAAAGTCAGTGTTCCTGAAGTCCAAAACTCTTGTGCTGGTCCAGTTTGTCTCCCTCCTCACTTTCACCCTGAAACTTACCGCTTTGTGGTCACTTGTACCTAGATCCTCCCTACCACCACCCATCCACACTTTCCCTATCTGTCAGGACTACGCCCAGTAAGTTATCCCCTAGTAGGTTCCCATACTAGCTGTTGCATGAAAACTCCTTGCAGTGCCTCAGGCATCCCCTGCTTTTAGCTGTTAGTGCTGCTGGGATCCCCAATCTACATTAGAGAGGTTTAGATCTCCCAGTAACAGAAGCTCTCCTCATGCAGCCATTTGTGAAATTGCCTTTTTCAGTTGCAAGTCTCCTTCCTCCCCTGCATTGGAGGTCTGTATAATACTCCCAGCCTCAGCAGCTTCCCATTTTATCTAACGTGACCCATAAGATCTCAGTCTCTCCTGTCTCCTCCCTCCTTCCATTGCCCTTATGTTGTCCTTAATGTACAATGCCACCCCACTCTTTTAGCAGTCCTGCCCTTCATAAACAATCTGTAGCCTGGTTTAATAGTCTCCCATATATGATTGTCTGTCCACCAGGTCTCACTTACTGCTACTATATCAAGACCCTTGTCCACCATGATAGCCTTCAAGTCCACCATTTTGTTCCTAGACTTCTGGCATTTGCTATTAATCCTTTCCACCATGCCCCCCAGCCCTCCTGCTTCACCTTTTCCCTGTCTTGTGGTTTTGGGCCCTAAATCTTTGTTGTTCTGGGGGGTCTATTCTCTCTCAAATGTCCTGTCTCTCTGAGTTGACCTCGTTGTACCCCCGAGTTCAGTTTAAATTGTACCTCTTTCAATGAACTCACCCAACTTACTCTTAAGTACATCTGATCCTTCCCTGTTCAGGTGCACTCTATCAGGGCAAAAGGCTCTCATCTTCCCACATTGAGCCCCAGTCCCCACCCACCTGAATCCCATCTGTCTACACCATCCCTCCAGCCATCTATTGAATTCCTCCATCTTTTGTTTCCTTGCCGTGCTTGCTTTGGACACTGGCAACACCTCCAAGAATGCAATAGACCAGAACTCTGTGTCATGGCAAAACCTGGTGAGCTCCCAGAATCTTACCTGCACCTCCTCTAGGCTATTTCCTTCTAGATCATTGGTGCCCAGGCATATCACCAAATGAGTTTTGCCATCCTGTTTTTTTCCCCAAGAGGGTATGTGGTGCCTGACTTTGAGTGCCATTGTACCTGGCATGCACTCCATCCATATTGCATTTTCCTGCCTCCTTTCCCATTTGACTCCTTTTAATATTGAGTCACCTATGAGCATGACCCTGCTGCACCTTTCCTCATGCTTGTACCTTTGTTTTCCATTTTACCCCTTTTCCGATATCTCATTTTCCCCACTGTACCCCTTTTCCGCCTATCCAACCCCTTCCCAGAGTTGTACCTTTCCCCTAGACTCCTTCCATCATTCTCCACATCTCGTGTCCCACTTTCTCCTTATCCTCTTCCACTCTTTTTTGCCTTACTGGAGATACATACTGGTTTACACTTTCTTTGACTTGCCCCTGCTCCTTTGAGTGCCTATCTCCCTTTGCCCACTTCCTTCCTCTTACCTTGTCCAGCAAGTCCTCCCACACAATCATCTTCCTGACCCTTGTTGATGCCTTGGGTCCAAGGCTGTCCCTCTCCATCTACTCCTTTCTCTCATGCCCCCTTCCCCACTACAGATGCTGTTCCTGGATCCCTATCTCGCCCCTGTCCAACCTCCAACCTCCTCTACCCTCCCTTGCCCCTCACTTCCAACCTCTGACTCCTCCATGTTTGGGCACCCTGCCTGACTTTCATTGTTTGTTTTGCAGGATCTCTGCCTATCATTTGCTCTATGTCCTCTTCTCCTCCTGTTTTCCCTCCCCAGCTTCAGACTCTTCTGCGCCCCTGATCCCCATGCCCTTCTCTTGTAGTAGTGAATACCTATCTTTAACAGCAATATTTCCTCATGGCACTGTTGCTGTTATTATCACCAGCCCTACCCTGGCTGACCTCCTCCTCCTCTCTCTTCCTCACCTCTTTGTGGACCACTTTGCCATCCCTTATTTATCACTTCCATACCTTTACTCTCTTCCTGCTCACTTTTGGTGCTTCTACACCTGTGATTTTTCCTGTCTGGCACGCCTTGTCCTGGCTCTTGTGTGACCTCCTGAATGTTCCTCTTGAGCTGTATGACTAATTTCCTAATCAATACATCCATCTCCTCCTTAAATCCCAAATCTCCTACCTAGCTGAAACAACCTCACACAGATCAGGCAAGTGCCTGCCCTCCATAGTGTATTCATGTGCACAGCTGCCCCACACCCACTACATCTCACAATCCTACCAAGGACACTTGTCCCACCTCCCTTATTTATGTTTTGTACTTTTACTCCCCACCTTCCTGGCTGCTGCCCTGTCCTCCTTCCAACCACTGAACTTCCTGTCTTCTCCACATTATTTACTAGCCCTCCAAGCCTCTATCTTCTCAATACACTGTATCTATCATTATCCAAAATATCCACCGCTCCTTACTTACTCTATTTAGATTCTAATATCCACAGCTCCCTACTTGCTCTATTCAGAATCCATGCAAATGTCTTCCTAAATGCCCAGCATTTGCAGTGCTTTTACAACTTCAAGTATCTCTCTCTAAATACCCCATCCGTACCTACTAATACAGTAGCTTATATGCAATTTCTTTTCAATGGCCCAACCTTTGCAGTATTATAACAATGCAATGTTGCTCTACATATTCACAATCCCAATGCAATTTCCTCTGGCGTAAAAACAACAAAAAGTACCTAAATACAGTGTCCTAGATGCAATTTCTCTTCAAAGGACCCAACTACCCATTGCTTGAGTCTTTTTTTCCCCACAGTTTCATTTACCAGTCTCTTTCTTTTTTCTTCCATTCCTTTAGCAGATGAAGCCCCTTCCTAAAAGCTGACCTGTTGCCACTCCCCTTGTATTATTCCTCCTCCTTCCCACTCTTAGTAAGTGTAGTCTCTACTGGGAGGCAGGGCGTGAAATTCCCAGAGGGCATGGGTGCAAGTCGATGTTACAGGGCCCCTTCCTAGTTTTGAATAAACATCAAATTATGGTTTGGGCCCCTCAAACCTCATGGGCCGGTGCCACTGCACCCTCAGAAGCTACGCCTCTGCTGGGAGGGGTCCAGTGAGATCATTTAATACTGGAGGCAGGGAGGGTGGGTGAAGAAACAGTTCCTGTGCAGGTTAGATTTGTGGCTGTAAACTGCTGGAGGCAGTGGAGAGTGTGGGCAGGAAAACAAACAGTTCCTGTGCAGGTTAGGTTTGCAGCTGGGTTCTTCCTTTAAATAGCCCAGTCACTCTGTTTGGAATATCGCACCTTTCTTCCTGGGTTCCTACTGGCTCCTCTGGGAGCCCACCAGTATGGCTATGGCCATTGGATTCTTTTGCGAATGGCAACTGAAGTCTCTGGCTGCTGATCATCTTGGCCTCCGATCCCTTTGTGGCAGTGGCCGCTGAAGACTCTCTCCACCTGCTCACTTAATGCGGCAATGGCGGCTGAAGTCTCTGACCATGACTGTGACCCTGATCCTGTTGTGCAGCACGGCTGACAAGAAACAAACAGTTCCTGTGCAGGTTAGGTTTGTGGCTGTAAACTGCTGGAGGCAGTGAGGGATGGTGGCTGGGAAAAACAAACAGTTCTTGTGCAGGTTAGGTTTGAGGTTGGGCTTTTCCCTAAACAGCCCAGCTGCTCTGTTTGGAAAATCATGCCCTTTCTTCCTGGGGTCTATTGGCTCCTCTGGGGGAGCCTAACAGTCACAACTCGGCTACCAGATTCTCTTTGCAGCAAGCATATACAGCACACTATATTCCCACCCTGTTATTTATAGTTTTATATTTAAATATTTAACCTTCTGGTGGGAATATAGACCTTCTTCATCAATAATTTGATACCATCTAGTTATTTCTACATCTCTCAAATTAGATATGATTTGAACAATAGATTGATCTGTGACCTCTAAACTTCTGTTCCAATTTCCATAAATAAATATAGTAAATCAATGGATTATTTGTTGTGTAATATTAAAAGAGCATTTACAATTTCTGAAAAAAATACATTTTATTCCACCACATTGTTTGTGGGTGAAAGAAGACTGGACAATGTGCCCTCACTAATAGTTGTAGCATCATGTGAGCAGGACGCCTTGTATGTCTCTCATGAGTGCCCAGTGCCGTGCCAGTGAGGTTTTTTTCTAGCAATAGTTCTGTGGTCCAAACACACCATGCTACCTTGATGTCTTGGGATAATTAGAGTTTCAACAACATCCAAAGGTGGCTCAGGAGAGAACACTGATGCCATCACAAAGGTAAAACACTACACATGCTAGAAGTTTGGCTTCACAATGGCAGAAGTCAGTTCCATTAACTCCACACAGGTAGTAATCAATAACATTGCCAAATTTATTTTGCAAAAATAACAAAGGCAACAAAGAGTAGTCATCCTACCAGCTTAACATTTTGTGCATGCTTCATGCACTTTTTAAAGACTAATGTACTAGGTAGGATGTCCATTTAAATACATATAAGTCTTAAGTGACAGTACAATAATAATAACCATAATACAAAATGTTGCTAAAAATCCATCATATCAGCATACTCAAAACCCATCATATCAACAGTATAAAACATACACACAGGCATATCTTTCCTATGATGTATTCACTCCAATACAATTATTATATACAAACTATATGTACAAATATGTATACCTACAAGGACATCTAAAACCAGGAAGGGGGTGAGGGAAATATGGGGAAAAGCAGGAAAGGGAAGGACAAATGCATAAGCTAAAGACAATAATTATGATATAATACATGTAGTTCAGACATAGCATAATAAATCAGAAGGAACTGTCCACATAATCAATAATCATAAAACTGAGTAATCTGAAGGGTTTCATTAACCCCAAATCTTCATGAGTCCTCAATTTGAATCCCCAGAAAGCTTCCCTCTTTGGGAGAAGGTTTTTAGATCTCCTCCTTTTTTCCAGTTGAACCAACTTTACACCATAAAAACTAGAAACATGTCTACTATCTGAATGGGTGCTAATATGTGCCAGCATTCTCATTATCCTTTTTCAATAAGAGCGTTGATGTTCTCCTATGCATTCTTTAAATTTATGAATCATTTTGCTAACAAAAACTGGTTGCATGTGCAAACTGCAATATATATGACACCAGTTGTATTACAGTTAATGAAGGAGTGGGCTGAACAGTATGTCCCATATTAGGACTCAGAAAGGCCTTGCTAACCTTTAACCCTTACAGAGCCATTGACTGATATATCAGTTCTGAACTCCAATACGTTCTAATTCTGTCAGCAGTTTAAGGGTTAAAACAATTATAATATTTACAAGACCCACACCTAAAAGTACCAACCGGCAATGGAGGATGTCTTGACATGTCTCTACTTGGTGACTCAGGAAAACTATGAACTAAAAATCAGCTAGATATTTCCCTTCAATATGTCATCCAAGGTGGATGCTCGGTATATCTTTTCAAATTTTGGCTCCAGTTGTAAAACCTGCCAATTATTCTGAATCACTTTTAAAAACAGTGTGTTGATATGATGTATGTTTAGCAACATTTTGTATTATGGTTATTATTATTGTACTGTCACTTTAAGATTTATGTGTTGTAAACGGGCATCCTACCTTGAACGTTAGCCTTTGAAAAGTGCATGGAGTATGCATGCAACATTAAACCAGTAGGAATGATTGCTATTTGTTGCCTGCCTTTATTATTTTTGCAACAAAAGTTTGCCAATTTTATTGATTGCTATCTGTGTGGAGTTAAGGAACTGATTTTAGCACTGTGAAGCTGAACTCTAGCATGCATAATAATTAGAATTTCCCTAGGTATTCTTCAACTGCCCCTCTCCACAGAAATTTCTTTAAAATATTCTCAGCTTAACCAGTATAGCTGGATCTGCATGTCTCAAAGTGGCTTGGAAACAGTATAATATACAGTATGTGATAAACCATCATTTTGATGGTGTCAGTTCTACCCTATAATGAAAGGAATAAAGATTGCCAGCTATCTAATAAATGCATATTTTTATTGTTATAATTAAAGTATGATTATTTGCTTGTTGTATGTCGCTGTATACCTAGATAGTTGGTAGATTCTTCTATTTGCATTCCCTGAATAAGATTTCTTGTATTATCAGATGTGTTTGTTGTAGGAGTATAACCAATTTAAATTTGTTCAATTTGTAACCTGAAACCAAAGAGAATTTCCTAATTTCTGATTAATTCAGGGTATGATTTATCTGGATTTCTTAAAACATAATGAGATCATCTGCATATGTGTTAATTTTAACAGTCTCTTCTTTTAATTTTAAACCTTCTACTGATTTATTTTGTTGTATATGCTGCAGTAACATTTCCAAAGAGGTTATAAATAGTATTGGGGGCAGCCCTGTCCTACCCCATTTGTCATTTCCATTGTTCTTATTTTGTACTGGTTTATTTTGAAAGAAGCCTTAGGAGAACTAGAAAGCAATTTAATGATATTTAATAATGGATTAGTTAGCTTATACTATTAAGATGTTGAGTCATAAAAGGACAATGAAAAAGATCAAAAGCCTTGGCAGCGTCCAGGGTTATTGCCTTTGTTTGACTGACCTCAATCAACTGCAAGCTCATGGAGACCGTACTTAAGGAAAGGTTGGTAGGGTATTTGGAAGAAAATGGTCTCCAGGATTACTGTCAGCACAGGTTTATGGGGAAGAAAGTCTCAAATGAATCTAATTGACTTCTTTGACTGGGTCACTAGTTAGTGGACATGGGCCAGGCAGTCGACATCCTTTATCTGGACTTCAGAAAGACCTCTGACTCTGTGTTCCTACAAGACATTGATCAGGAAGTTAATCAATGTTGGGGTAGGGGTGAAGATGATCAGATGGGTAGAAAGCTGGCTATGGGACAGGACCTAGGATGTGGTGGTGGGGGAGAGTTATCTGGCATCAGAGAAGTCACAAGTAAGGTCCTGCAGGCTCATTGCTGAGGCCAGTGTTGTTCAATGTCTTCCTCAATGACATTAGAGATAGTGTTAAGGGCAAAATGTGCCTTTTTGTGGATGACACCAAACTCTGTGGGTGGGTAGGTGGGTGGGTCGGTGGACACAGTAGAAGAGATACAAGACCTGCAGGAAGATCTGAAAAAATGTGAGAACTGGTCTGAGATTTGGCAGCAAGGCTTCAAGCCAAGAAATGCAAAGTCATGTACACTGGAGCCAGAAATCCAAGGATGGAGTACTACTTATGTGTTGGGGGATCTGGGTAGGTAACAGTGGAGGAGAAGGAGCTATATGAGTAATGACCACCAATGACCTGAAGCACTCCACAGTATAGAAAAGCAGCCAGAAGGGCAAATAAGGTGCTGGGTGTATAGCCAAAGGAATCAGCAGCAGGCAGAGGCAGATTATACTGCCACTGTGCAGTTCACTGGTGAGGCCATATCTGGAGTATGAAGTAAGATACTGGTACCCACATCTTAAAAAGACACCAACCTGCTGGAGGTGGTTCAGAGGAGGGCAACTAAGATGACTGCAGGTCAGCAAGGGAAAACATATGAAAGAGGTTGGGGTCCCTGAATATGTACTCCTGGAGGAGAGGATGGGGGGATGATAGAGACCTCAAGTGCTCAAAAGGGATAAATAGGGTAGACAAGGAGTGTCTATTTAAGCTAAGTAGCAGCCAAACCACAAGGGGACACAGTCTGAAGCTGGAAGGGGTTAGAAGGATATTAGGAGGCACTCCTTCACTGAGAGGGTGGAAGCCAGTTGGAATGGACTGCCAGAGGAGGTGGTCTCGATAAAGTCAGTGGACAGCTTCAAGAGGGCTGGGATAGGCAATAGGGTATAAGGGGAGCTGCAACCAAGGAGTAGATATTGTGAAAAACTAAATAAAAGTCTATGGTTAGTCATCCCAAGCCAGGCACTTTATCTTTGAGCAATGTGTGTAACCTACATTATATCGTGTTTAGAAAATGTTGTTTCTATTTTTTAATCTAGGTATATTTGCTTGCTCTATATACTGTTCTCATTAGTTGCTCTGTGGCCTTTCTTGAGTTCATATATAGTAGTATGATATGGAATAAAAGCTGCCCCTATCAAATTAACATTGTTAAATGCAGTACCCTGTGAATGTTTTAATAGCAATTATCAAATTTCTCTTTTATGTTTTTGAAAGTATAGGCCAACAGTCTGTCACTTTGGCCACCTTTATAATAAAAATGTGTTTTCAGTAGTATGAGATCTTTTCAATTTGGTAGTTATGATATCCTGAATTTCATTAACGATTTTCTTTTGCTATTTTAATTCTTTGACATTAGTTTTAGTTTGTTGAATTAATGCATCTATCTCTGATTCACATTTTCCAAATCATGTATTTCACTTCTTTTAGTTCTTCAATGTTTTACTATAAATTAAATAATTGTGCCCTCATAACCACCTTAAAAGCATCCCACAAATTAATAATGTTCCGGCTCCATTATAATTAAACTGTTGAATCGGTTCTGCAATATAATCAGCAAATTCTGGTAGTCTAAGCAAACAATTATCAAAGGACGCTGACAAACATAAATTTGTTGTTGTGTCAGAATAAAAGTGGAAGTAACCATTGAATCATCAGAGAATTTAATGAGTGCTATATGTATTTCTAAATAGTCCCTATAAATTTCTTCTAAACATAAAATATAATCTATTCTGGAGTGAACATTTACTGGTTTTAAATAATATATGAATTGTGTTTTTTTCTGTGCTTGTGCAAGCCACATAACCAAATTATTTGTATTTAGCAATTTTAAAAAATAAATTTGTTTTTCTCTTATCGTCACTTCTTTTTGTTTTGTTACACTCTGGATTAGAAAAACAGTAATGTATCTTCTATAATTATTGGTGCTTGACCAATAATATAGTGACTTGTATTATTTCATTGAATTGTTGATATTCTATAAATGAGCCATAAACCAATGCCTAAATAAATTCTTTACTAAATATGCATGCCTTAACCATTACAATTCTGTCCCATAAATCCAGGCCAGTGGCATGGAGAGTTGAGGCATCATGCCTTACCTCCTGCCATGCTGGTGACCCATGTTTGTGGTGTGAGGGGCCACTGGGGATGGCCAGGGTGGGAGAGGATTGAGCATTGAGAGGAGATCTCCTGTCCCAGAGAGGAGGGACATGGAGACTGGCACATTTCTGACACCTAGCAGTGGCTAGGTGCCAGAGTGCCTGGGTCCTGCACATAAGAGATGGGGTGAAGTAGTCAGTGGTGTGTTGTGGGCGGAAGCATGCACAGCTCAACCATTGCCAACACCCACATTGCTCCACCTTCAGGAGGGTGGAAGTGAGTAAACAGGAGGAGAACAACCCTGGGCAAACCTGGATGATGCCAACCCCTGCAGGCACTGCTCCCATGAATGGTAGGCACCTCCTGAACTGAATCCTTGTTCAGCAGGTTGAAGGATCCCCACCACTCCACCATGGGGTGGGTAAGCCTTGGAGGAAGAATGGAGGTGTGCTGTGAGTGAGGATGGAGCTGGGGGTCAGTGAGATAGAGGGCCACCCAGGAGGAGCAAAAGCAAGTATAAAAAAAATTAGTAATTATTCTGTCCCCATTGTATGTAACTATCTACATAATCAAAATGTAGATGCTCTATAAGGGCATGTCTTAGACAACTGGCATCAGAAACCCACTCTGAGAGGGAGCAATCTTAGACCTGGTACTCTCAAATGGAGATGGTGAGAGGATCACAGATTTAGAAGTGGGTAGCCATCTGGGAACAGTGACTATCGAACAGTATGGTTCACAATAAACACAGCAGTAGAGTCAAGCCATACAAAGGCAAAGGTACTGGACTTCATGAGGGCTGACTTTGCCAAATGGATGAGTGCCTATGAATGCACTAGCAAATGGGCAGGAAGGAGGGTGGAAGAACAATGGGGAATAATCAAAACTGTCATCACAGAGGCAACAAGCCTTTGTGTGAAGCAAATAAAACAAAATCATGTAAGAAACCACTATGGTTCTCAAAGGAGGTGGCAGGGAGGGTTAGGGACAGAAAGAGAGCATTCAGGAAGTACAAGGAATCACAGAAGGAGCAGGACTGAGAATTATATCAGTTAAAGCAAAGGAAGCAGGAAAGGCAGTCAGAACAGCAAAGGCCCAAACCGAGGAAAGATAGCCAACTCAGTTAAGAAGGGTACAAATCTTTTATAGGTACATCAGGGAGTGAAGGAAGACCATGGGAGGGATAGTGAGGCTTAATAAAGGGAGGGAGGGGGCAGAGGGTGACTGTGAAAAGGCAGAGATACTAAACAAATATTTTTGCTCAGTATTCACAAATGAAGAGGGGATGTACCTAAACCAAACAATAGAAACTCCTGGATGCAGGGGTTGATACCAGCCCTTTCACAGAGGAAAGTGTTCTGAAGGAACCTAAAACTGAAGGTGGACAAAGCAATGGGCCTAATGGATTCATCCCAGAATTCTAAAAGAACTAAGGGTAGAACTAGTGGCACCACTGACTACCCTCTTTATAAATCATGGGAGGATGGGGTGGTACCTGAGGACTGGAGGAAGGCAGATGTTATTCCACTTCACAAAAGTGGGAGCAGGGCAGAAGCAGGAAACTACAGACCTGTTAGTTTAACCTCAGTGATTGGGAAATGGTGGAATCACTTCTGAAGGAAAGAATTGTTGAGTACCTAGAGGCCAGAGGAGCACAGGACCCAAAGCAGCATGGAGTCACAGTGGGAAGGTCATGTCAGATGAATCTAATAGATGTCTTTGACTGGGTGACCAAAGTAGTTGATCAGGGAGAGGCTGTGGACATGGTCTACCTAGACTTTAGCAAGGCATTTGACACAGTCCCACACAAAAGATTAATATACAAGTTGGCCAGCCTGGGAGTGGGTCCCAAGATGGTAGCCTGGGTAAAGATTTGGCTGAAGGACAGGATACACAGCATAATAGTAAACAGAGTCCACTCTGAAGAAAGGGGTTACTAGTGGTGTACCACAGAGTTCAATATTAGACTGGTCCTCTTTAATGTCTTTATAAGTGACATTGCAGAGGAACTGGAAGGAAAAGTATGTCTCTTTGCAGATGATACAAAGATCTGCAACAGAGCTGATACAGAAGGTGTGGTGAAAAGGATGAGAAGGGACTTGGCAAGGTTGGAGGAATGGTCAAATGTATGGCAGCTTTGATTCAATGCAAAGAAGTGCAAAGTAATGCACCTGGGAAACAAAAACCCAGGGAAGAGTACACAGTGGGGGTGAGATACTAACAACAAAAAAATGGAAAGGGTCCTAGGGTAGTCATATCAGTTTACCTAAAGTTGAGCAAGCAATGTGAGAGGGCAGTAAGGAGGGCTGGAGGGATACTGGGATGCATAGGGAGAGGCATCACCAGTAGAAAACAGGAAGTTGTTATCCCTCTGTACAAACAGCTGGTGAGACCCCATCTCGAGTACTGCATGCAGTTCTGGAGACCCAATCTCTGCAAATACATAGACAGGATGGAGGCAGTCAGAGGAGGGCAACTAAAATGGTGCAGTGTCTGCACCAGAAGACATATCAAGACAGATTTTAGGAGCTTAATATGTATGGCCTCGAGGAGAGGAGGAGAGGGTGACATGATAGCAACTTTGAAGTACCTCAGGGAATCAACAAAGTCCAAGAGGTAGCATCTTTCAGAAAAAGAGGTGTGAGAACAAGGGGACACAATTTGAAGCTGGGGGGCAGCTCAGAGGTAATGTATTTTCCCAATGTGAGGAAGTATTTTTTCATGGAGAGGGTTGTGGTGCATGGAACAGCCTTTCTGAGGAGGTTGTGAAGTCAAAAACAGTGGTTGGAATTCAAGAATGCATGGTACAGGCATAAGACAATTCTAGGGGGTGGAGGTAGGAAGAAGTAGGCTGTTGGTTAGCTAGGATCTGCAGCTTATCCATTGGTAGAGAAATGGGCAGACTGAGTGGGCCAAATGGTCCTTATCTCGCCATCAAATTCTATGTTTCTATGTTTTATGTTTCCTTATAGGTATTGGCAGGTTTTGGATGTGCCTTCTGTATAATATATTTGTCCCATCCACTAGCAATGACACTTTTATGTTTCTTTTTCTCTAAATGCATATCTTGCAGAAACAGAATTTCAGCTTATTTCTTATTTCCATATGCCAACAAATTTTGTCTTTTAATTTGGGGTGATACTACATTTACATTCCACGCCTCACATACAATTTTAACTTATCCTTATGCTCATTGTTATATATTGTCAGATGACCTCTGACTATAACAAATGTAACCTCATGCCTTTTCACTCCATATATTATAAAATGTTTTAAACTGTTCTTTTACTTTAATATAACATAACAAGGAAATCACATTAGGTATATTTTGCACCATACAGTATATCTGGGTGCCTTGTTGCAGGTGTTCCCTTTAAGTTGCCTGCTTACCCCCGTTACTTACCCCAACCTACACTTTCTAAACTGTAAACTATTAAGAATAAACAGTATATTTTAACCCTTAGACCAATAATAGCTTTATTATTGATGCTGTATCATTTAAAATCCAGTAATTATGGTTAATTACCTTATACTAATACTTTAGTTTTAAATATGCATCTCTTAATTTTAGTAGGTTTTAGAAGTACTGGACCTTTTAAAGTATTTACAAAACTACATTGTCACTTAAAGGCCATTTTAACACATATCATAAATTAGGTCAGTGACTATACGAAATCTAATCATGCCCTAAACTGAAAACATACCTCAATCATGTGTAAAAAAAAAATCAGTGGAACACATGTGCATATCTTCTTTTCTGCTTCTTTTACTATTGAATACATTAACATCTGACCATTCAAACAACTCAGATCTAGTTGGATGCAAGAAAGATGACTTAATGTTGCTTTTCCATAGCATAGTTCTTAGATTCTGAAATTTCTTTCTTGCCTGCACAATGTCATAAGGCAAACCATGATAGATAGTAATCCTGTTATTTCCACTCTATAAATCTCTTCTTATAAACTATTTGCATCAAAGTGTCCTTGTCTTTAGATTTTAAGAATTTTTCCAATACTGTTCTAGATGGTTTATCATCTATAGGTCTTCTTTCAAAGTTTTGTGAACACGTTCAATATGCTCCAGGTTCTAAAGCAGGCATGTCCCAAAATTGTATGATTCTGTCCCAGCTTTCAGGGATTCCTCTTACACATATATTCTTCCTGCAAGCCCTTGCTTCATAATCCATCATTTTATCTTGCCGACTTTGATTTTAGTCTCCTGGTGAGCAGCATTTCTTTTAGTTACATTATGACATGATCCAGCCCAGAAATACACTCTTCTGTATGTTGGGTCCTCTTGTTTATTTCTTGAATATTGGGAGTTACCCACTACATTTTCTCATTCAGGTCTTCTACTTGTGTTTTAATTTCTGTAATTGGTACAGCTGTCTCTTTTATTTTATGTACCGTAACTTCTTTCTTGTAATAGTAGTTATGCCCACCCTGGGAGATGTTCCTGTTCTTCAGCATTATTATCGTCCTCGTGGTATATCTTCTGTCTCTGAACATTCAAATTCCAATGCAGGCTCTGATTCTGACTTAGATTCAGGCTCTGGTTCCTGATTTGTAAGTTGAACTACTATTGGTGGCACAATCTGAGGGGTTAGGATGTTAGGTAAATCTTGTAAGCAAGAATTCTCTTATAATTTCTCAGTCTGTCCTCTTGCTATGAGAGTTAGTGAGAATCTATAATTCCTGGTCAGGTTGTACAGTACCTTGTTCACAGTGGCCATATTCCCAATATTTCAGGTATTTTAGCATTTTGTTTTATCTACATCTTCATATACAGTAGATAGTGTTTTGCACTCTTAGATATTTGTGTAACTTTTTCTTTTTGTCAAAAACTGTTTTATTTATTTTCCATGTCTGTACTTTTTGGATTTGATTCTGAAGTCTGGCTTTTTATGTCAGCAATTCTAATAGGCAGAAATATGTCATATATGGGAGGCATTTCTGGTGAGTGATCCTCTGCAGGGTCCATTCTATTTAGATGTTTATCAGATATTATATGATTTTCATGAGTAATAACTTGTTGTTTTAAAACTCTAGTCTCTCCATCTTTTAGATCTTTTCCCCATCCAGTTATTGCTACATCCGTCTCTGGCTTGACTGGCACTGTTCCTCTGAATTATTAATTTAGCCAGTATTAGTGCTTGAATTAAATTCTTTCACTATAGGAAATACTTTAAAACTATTTAAATCTCTTTTCATTTTCGGCAGGCTGGTCTTCCATCTCAATTGATATTTATCTTGTTTTAGCTACTAAGAATCCAATATTCTCACGCTCCACTGCCAATAGATTTCATGAGTGTTTTTGAATGTGCTTCTCATTGCTTCTTGGAACATATCAGGGTTTGTAACAAAATTGGCAGATTCTGAAAGTATGAATTATCTTATGAAATATGATGTAATTAATTTACAGGAATCATGGCACACCCTAGACATGATAGACACTTTGAGCTCTAAATGGTTTTCATTTCTTTCATGTATCCGCTTATTAGAAAAGCAAATATGGGTTGCTTTGTTGGTGGCTTATTGACTTATATTAGGATTCATGATCATATAACTATTAGAAATACTGTCTGCCTCGAAACTTCCTTCTGTTACTGGTGGAAGTCTGGAACGAGACAGTTCTTTTGTGAATTTATACAACTCGATAAAGAATTCACCACTTTTCGAGGATGGTCTACTGCTTAAACTTGCAGATGCTATAGAAGAATTTAATATCAGAATATTGATGTAGAGATAATAGTTATGGGAGATCTTAATATAAGACTAGGTCAGGAAAGTAAATTGAATAATTCCAGGATCCAACTTCAGGAAGAGATTTATGGAATTGACTTAAGGAATTTGCAGGATCAAAAATGCAGATAATAATTTAACTCGTTTCTGCATTCATTAAATTTAGTTGTTTTGAATGGTAGATTACCACCAGACAGGGCTGGTCATTTTACGTTTACCCATAATGGTCATTCAACAATAGATTATGTCTTTGTTTTACCATATAATTACTTTAAATACTTGACCTTAAAATAGACTCTAGGCCTGAGAGTGATCAGTTCTCTCTCTGTTTAAGAAGAAAGATTCAAGGTAGGGTAAGCAGAAAAAAAGCAGACCAGTTGAAATATATAACAACAACAAAATTATTTTGTGGAACCAGATACCTAAGGTAAAACTGGAAGAAAATATAAAAAGATTCTCCAAAAAATCGACAAACTCATCTCTGATGATCATGATCATGAGAATATTTATTATGAAACAGTCCAGCAGTATAACCATCTCTTAGCTGAATACAGATCAACATATATATATAGTAGATAAGTTAAGATATCATAATTGGTTCTACAAACCCTGTCATTCTCAGAAAAAGCAACTGATCAAACAAGTGAGAATTGCAAGACAATTCCCTACATGGGAGAATATTAAGATGCTTAACTGAAGTAGAAATCTTTATAGGGATCATGTTCAGAAGCAGAAACAAAAACATCAGTTAGATCTGTGGAAGAAAATGTTAATTGCAATACAGAAAAAAATAACAGAGTATTTTTGGAGATTAGTCACTGCTGGGATTTAATAATTATAAAAGAGTTATGAGGCTTCCATCTCTGAATCTACTTGGTGCTTTATTACGTACTATTTCTCTATGATTAGTGAAACCTCTCTTTATCAAACAAGTTTAATTAATGATGAAAATATTTGGAATGGTAATGAAGAAACCCTCTCTGCTATTAATTGTAGCAAGCCCTGACAAATCCCAGGTCCAGATCAAATTTCAATTGATGTTTACAAAGCTGCCCCAGAGTGGTGGGCAATTACCCCAAGGATTTGTTTAATTAGTTTGTAATATACAATTTTACCCTGAGTCTTGGAGAGGTAGTTATGTTGTTCCAATTTTCAAGAAAGGTGTTAGAGCAGATCCTGCAAATTATACGCCCAGTAAGTCCGATCGATAACATGGTGAAAATCCAGTCAAAATTCTACTAAACCGGTTACAAGCATGGTTACAACAAAATGGGGCAATTTCTCCTTGCAGGCAGGATTTCAAAAAATAATGGGACAACTAAACAAACCTTCATACTTCTACATATCATTGAAAATATTGTAAATTAAAAAAAAACCCTTTTATTGCTTTTGATTCGATCTCTAGAGACTTGCTTTGGGCTAATATGGAGACTTTAGGGTGTGGACCCCAATCTAATAAATCTTATAAAAAGACTTAATGATAAAACTTGGGTCAAGGTCAGATACAATAATAATGGTGGACTTTCAGAAAACATTTATACTAATGTTGGTGTCGTCAAGGGGTGTGTGTTGGCACCAGCATTGTTAATATTTATATAAATTGTATCAAGATACAACTAATTAACCCATCTCATCATATACAAAATGTTTTTGAATATTCTGTACTAGTTTTGGTTTACGTGATGACCTCGCACTTATTGTAACATCTAGATTGAGCCTACAAAGGAATCTCTGTAAACTGCAAGCCCTTTGTACTGCATTGAAATTAACAATTAACAAATCAAAACTAAAGTTATGGTTTTAGGATCCAGAAAGAAGTATAGAAGTTTGTTTTGTGTAATCAACCATTGGAATTTGCAAATCGGTATACCTATTTGGGGTTACAATAACAAATACAATTTCCTGGAATAAGCATATTAGGACTATGGCAGACAAAATGAGGATTACATCTTTGGCTTTATCATGATTTAATAGAATTTACAGAGATATGACAACCAGTGGTCAGGGCTATAGATAGTAAGTTAATAAATCAAGGGTTTTAAGCCATTAAAACCTGGGAAGTCTCTAGTTTGAAAATCCTAGAATCCATTATTAATAAACTTTATAAGAAAACTTTAGGCTTATCTTTTGGCAGTCAATGCATTGGTAGGCACATATTAGTCAAATTACGGTTATGGCAAAAAGTCATATAAGAATAATACATTTTGGATTAATATGCTCCAGGAACCACATGGCTCCAGCATTGCATCATGTTTAAAAGAAAAAAAGCTACATAGATTTAAGCGATGGCTGGTTGCCAACTGTGTTTTTCCTTATTGGAGAGATACAATCTTACTAGATTACACTACTGGGATGGACATGCAATAAAATAAATAAAATCACACCAAAGATGTTTCTGCATTGATTACAAGAAAGAAAAAGGAAATTGATTTACAAAATATTAAACAATTAAAAAGTTCTCGGTGGTTAACCAATAATATACAGGATCATGGTCTTAAAGAATACTTACAATAATAATGAACCCAAGCCATCAGCAAATCTTGACTCTTTATAGATTTGAGTTGTTTCCAGTAGTGTATTAATCACCAGCTATTCTAAACAAGTTTCTGTCTCACCTAATTGTTTATGTTATGTGAAGGAACCTGAAGACTTACATCACATATTTATAAGATGTCAATGGTATGAGAAAATAAGGAAGAAATTTTTAGTCAAATATTTTTAGTCATATATTATACCCTCACGTATCTTCTTGATCTCTTGCTAAATTCTGAAAATTTTCAGATTCTCACAGATTGTAGAATTTTTTATTGTAGCCAAAAATAAGATTGAAATTTGTACAGCAAAGATTACAAATAATGAGTCCTATTTGAGCCATATCAGAATCTTTTTCTCATATGAGAGTTGAGATTATGGTATTACTCAGGGATGTATGTAATCAGACCGAACCCTATTTCCATTTACACCTCCTGTCCCAGGAGGGTCAGGGGTTAGTAAGGGCATTTTTTAGTTATGTCTTCTTGTCCAGGGTGGTTATGTATCAATCCAAATTTAGGATCTAATGGTTGAAATATCAGTATCCAATATTGGTATTTCCAATCTGATAACTTTAATGGAAAAAGCCAGAGTCAAAGTATGCTTACAAGAATAATGCTATTTAGGATTTGAAATTTGCTGAAGAGGAATCGGTCAAAGTAAATAGAATTGTATTATTAAAACAAGTGGGTGAATGTGCAATATTATTAGACTTTTATATAATCTGTTAAATTAAAATTGTATGTGATTGTATATTTTTATTTTATTTTAAATTTTTTCCATGTAATGACAATTTATGTCGAACAATAAACTATTGATAATGATAATAAGGTGCTTTAGACAAAGAGTTACTAAAGGCCAAAGGATAAGCAGGTTTATCTTTGATTTCAACTTGGTCCTGGCTAGAACACAGGCATCAGCACAGAAGGTGCCCCAAAGTATTGACTATACCCTTACAAGTGTCACTAGCAGTAGTATCTGGACTAGTCTCCTCAGGAATATTTTTGGGAGAAAAAATGGCACTTAACAGTTTTGACAGTTTGTAAGAAAAGTCAGTATGTAGCAATGCACCTGTTTCTTTCATCTTCTCTCCGCTCATCGCATTGATCTGCTCCTGCAGATACAGCTTCAGTCCACCTGAGACTAATTCAAGAGGCACCTCTAGTTTTATATTATTGCACTTCTGAATTAAGTTTTCTGACATATAACAGGGAGAAAGTCTTTTAACTGCCCTTGGTTTCAGCTGTCTTAGACATCTTGACATGCAACTATTTCATAGCATCTCTTGGTATAGCATCATGAGTCAATGCAACACTGTATTTTAAACTAAATATCTCACTGATCAGTATAATTTATATTCAGAAAACGTCAAATTACTTGATATTCGTAAGTAAAGCTGCCAAAAGATGCTAACAAGTTCCATAGGAATCTCCATGTACGGTAATCTTCCATGTGAGAATCTAAATCTACAGTGGCTTTGTTAGCATAACAGTTGAGCAGTTAAAACAGTTATTTTGATTTCTATTACTATCTTCATCTTGGTGACTAAGATTTTAATTCAATTCTGTTTTGTTTAGTTTGCTAAATTCTTCAATTGAATCTCATAGCATTTAGCAGGTAGGCTGGGTGTATTAAGGGATTTTCTTGTGAAGGTGCCAGCAGCAACTCACTGTGCAGCCTCACCTGCAGCCGCCATCTTCCTCCTGAGTCACCTACACTACCAGTGTCCCTACCTGGAGAGATACCTGTACACAGCATAAGAGGTATAATGGTTCTGTTTGTGCTGACTGGCTGAAATCTCGTGGATTTGTAATGCTCTATATCATTATGATGTGTACACTGTATACAGTATGCTGTATAACTTTGTTTTCTGAGGATATCAGCATATGGTATTTTATAGCAGATTTTTGCTACATTTTATTTCTTGCATCCTTAAAGAGCAGTGACACCATAATGATTCAGGGCATCACTTAGTATAATAGATAATTCTGTAAAATAAGAGTCAGTTAACTTCATGACATTGCAGTTGAGCATTACTCTCATGAAACAATTACTGGAACACTAAAACAAGATACACAATCAGTCTATGGAAGTACACCAGGTTTGCAAAAGCTGTACTGACCATAATAACTGTGCATCCTAAGCACTTCCTGAATGGGTGTCAAGTAAGACAAAAAGCTGACCATGGTAGCTGCATTCTTTCTGAAAGTAACTACATTTAAAAACATAATCTGAATTCAGTGTGATAGTGCAGTTAAACATTTCCCAAATGTTTCTGAACAGAACATGTAAGCATGGCTCAGCAATATTCAGAAACAAAAATGGAACATAAGAAATGTTGGATGAAAAGTGACCGGGGTTCACTGTAATCACCACCGCCATCCAGGCAGCAACCAATTAAGCAATAAGGCATGGCAGGGCACATGTCATGCAGATAACATCACGCTTTAGTGTGTTTGTGAGACATGACATCAGTGGCTGGGCCTTCAACCACCCTAAAGTTGAAATTATCCCAGTTACACATGATCAGAAGTACCTTATTGTGATTATAAAATGGATCCATTGATGTGTTTACAGTTAAGTAGGCTGTTTTGTGGGCATTAGTTTCACCTGTGAGTTTGAGTTGGGAATCACACTACAGCAGAAACATCCTTCCGCCAATTAGCTTTCAGAATGTTTCCTGTCTATTTTATGATATCATCTGACGTACCAGTAACAATTGTTAAATACAAAGTGCTACCAGTATGTTTTATTGACACTGGCACTATGAAGCAGGAAACTGGCAGAGATGAAATCCTCAGAGAACCTGAGGAGGTGAAGTAATCTGTCCTGTCCTCTTGGGCATACTAATTCTTTTATCAGGTATCGTTTTCTGATCTTCCTGATTAATTAAATGCTATGTTTATCCTTTTGTGACCCTCCCTCTCCACTAATTAAATGCTATTTTTATCCTCTTTCTGACTCTCCTCTCCTCAGTTAATTAAATACTATTTCTTCCTCTTTCTGACCAGACCCAATTAGTTAAATCATCCTGTTTATTCTCTGTCTGACCTACCTCTCCAATTAATTTAATACTATGCTTATCTTTTTCTGACCCACCCTAAGTAATTAACTGCATGTGCTTGTTCTTTCTAACCTGACAGTCCCCAATTAAATCAATACTATGTATATCATCTTTTAATCTGACCATCCCTATTTAATTAAATTATACTGGTGTGATATTCACAAATGCACCAGGCATGGGTGCAAGCCTGGGCGCAGCACAACTGGGATGCACCAGGCATGGCCGGGTGATATTCAACAGTGCTGCGCCATGGCTCAGCACCATTGAATATGGTGCTAGGGCACCCGCACTGTGCACAGCACAGTGGCACTCACCAGCGCGGGTGAGCAAGAAGCAGGGTATGTGCCAGTGCAAGTGGGTGTAGCAGGGCGATCAACCATGATATTCAGCACTCAGAATGCAAGTGAGGCCGTTATGCATGCAAGGTGCACCGATCCCCAGCGACTTGTGCCTGGTGCCCTGCCAGGCTGCAGCCATCGGGGACTGATGCCCCCTGCCCTCGGCAGGCAACGCCCAACGCGCCGATCATGGGCCTTAGTAATGGTTAAATTCCTAGTGGTCCAGTGGACCCTACCCCAACACCCGATAGTGGGCGTATAATTAATAATACCCTGGTGGTCCAGTGGGCCCAATCCCAGCCTGATCATTCGAGATGACACTAGGACTTCCCTGGTGGTCCAGTGGACATGCTCCCTGCCCAATCATGGGCAATGACACTAGAATTCCCTGGCGGTTCCAGTGGACCTGATCCCCAGTCAATTGCAGGCCTTAGTTGTCCACTATAATCCCTGTTGAGCCAGGTGCCTCCTCCCCACCCGCCCCTCAGCCACCACCTCCCCCAGTCCAGCGGCGGGCAGCAGCTCCCCACCCATAAGCCGCCCAGCTGCCTGCTGACTGACAGCAGCCACAATGCGGCTGCACGCCCATTGGTCCCCTGTGTGGGCCAATGGGTGTGCTGAAAGCATCTATACTACATGATCGATATGTGAATGAACCATTCACATGTGGGATAATATGTTACAATGTAGTCTGCTAAGCCCATTGGCCCCTCACAGGGGACCAATAGGTATACAGCCATACTGTGGCCTGTCAGCTGGCAGGCAGCTGGGCGGCTTATGGGTGGGGAGCTGCCCGCCATTGACTGGGGGTGGTGGGTCTCAGGAGTGGGTGGGGAGGGGGGTACTGCTGGCCCACTAGGGATTATAGTGATAACTAAGGCCTGCAATTGCTGGGGATCAGGTCCACTGGACCACCAGGGCATTCTACTGTCATTTGCCCATGATCAGGCAGGGAGCAGGTCCACTGACCACCAGGGTTTAAATGTGATATGCCCATGATCAGGCATAGGGTAGGGTCCACTGGACCACCAGAGATATATATTTATATGCCCATGATTTGGGCAATGGGCACAATGCTCCCTTGGCCGGGAGCATGGACTGTGTTCTGGGTGGGCGGTGGCCACCAGCTGGCGCGCCATGTTGCACCTTTCAAATGGCAGCTCACCTGTGGGTGGCCAGGATTTGTTCCTGCTATTAACAGGCACACCTTTGCACTGCCCTGTGTGGTGCAAGGCGGGTTTGTGCCTGCTTAGCTGCACATCCCGGGCTGCGTGCTCGGGATGTGCCACATATGCATGGGCACGCCCAACACGCTGCATACATTACTGGTGCACTCCGCACATTGGGAGTTGCACAGCGCACCATCCCCTTGAATATCGCGCCATGTCATCAGTGGGTTGCCCATGGCGCAACATTGTTGCACCATGTGCAACCCCTTTGAATATTCCACCCTATGTTTATTCTCTTCTGACCTAACCTTCCCATTTAATTAAATGTTATGTTATCTTCTTTATGACTCACCCCACCCAAATTATTAAATGCTATGTTTATCCTTTCTGATCCGACCCTCTTCAATGAATTAAACACTATTTTTTCTTTCTGACTTCCATAATTCATTTAATGCTGTGTGTATCCTCTTTTAGACCTGAAAGTCCCAAAGTAAATCAATGCTATGTTTAGCTTCTTACTGACCAGCCCTCTTAATGAATTAAATGCTATGTTAGTCCCCTCTGACCCTCACCATACCAATTAATTCAATGCTGTCTTTCTGCTCTTCTGACTCATCCTCCCCATTAATTACATACTAGGTTTATCCTTTTTCTGACACTCCAATTAATTAAAATGCTATGATTATCCTCTTTCTGACCCTGCTGTACCTTCTTGAAGTAATTACATGCTATATGTATCCTCTTCTGCCTCTCCCACCCCAAATAATGAAATGCTATTTCTATCCTCTTTCTGACCCAACCTCCTTATTTAATAAAAATGCTATGTTTATCCTCTTTCTGACCTGCCCCACCCCAATTAATTAAATGCTATGTTTATCCTTTCTGATCCAACCCATTTAAATGAATAAAATGCTATATTTATTGTCTTTATGGCCTCCTTAAATAATTAAATGTGATGTGTATTCTTTTTTTTTTTTTTTGACGAACTATCTCCAAATAAATCACTGCAATGTTTATCCTCTTTCTGGCCGAACCCTCCTCAATTAATTAAATGCTATGTTTATCCTCTTTCTGACCCGACCCTTCCCAATTAATAAAATGCGGTGTTTACTCTCTTTATGGCCCAACTTTTGTCATTTAATTAACTGTTGTATTTATCCTCTTTCTGACCTGCCCATCCCCTATTAATTAAATGTCATGATTATCCTTTCTCTGACCCTCCCTCCCTCTCTAATTAATTAAATGCAATGTTTATCTTCTTTTTGACCCCTCTTCCAAAGTAATTAAATGCTATGTTTATTCTCTTTCTGCCCTTCCTCCCTAATTAATTAAATACAAAGTTTATCCTCTTTCTAACCCAACCCTGCTCATATAAGTAGTGCGATGTTTATTCTCTTTTGCTCCTCCCTCCCAATTAAATGCTATGTGTATCCTCTTTCTGCCCATCCCCATCTCAAATAATCAAATGCTATGTTTATCCTCTTTCTGACCCCACTCTCTTCATTTAATTAAATTCCTTATCTTCTTTTTGCCTCCTGCCCAATTAATTAAATGTATATATATACTCTTTTCTGCCCCTCCCTTCCCAATTAATTGCTATGTAGATCCTCTTTCTGACACTCTCCACCTCTCTCCTAATTATTAAATGCTATGTTTATCCTCTTTCTGACCAACCTTTTCATTTAATTAAATGCTGTGTTTACCCTTTTGCTGCACCTCCTCCTAATTAATTAAATACTATGTTTATCCTTTTTCTGCCCTCCTTTCCCAATTGATTAAATGCTGCATTTATCCTCTTCTGACCTGACACTGTTCAATTAATTAATGCTATGTTCATCTTCTTTCGGACCCTCCTAATTAACTAAAGGTTATGCATATCCTCTTTTACTCAACCATCCCCAATTAAATCAATGCTGTGTTTATTCTCTTTCTAACTGTCCCCTATCATCCCTCCCCAATTAATTAAGTGCTGGATTTATCCTCTTGGACTCTTCTCCCTTCTCAAAGTAATTACATGTTGTGTTTATACTTCTTCTGCCCTCCCACCCAAATTAATTAAATGCTATGTTTATTATTTTTCTATCTCTCCATAATCTATTAAATGCTATGTTTATCCTTTTTCTGACCTGACCTTCCCATATTAATTAAATGCCATGTTTATCCTCTTTCGATCCAACCCTTCCTAATAAATTAAATGCAAAGTTTATGCTCTTTCTGATCCTCCTCTCCCCAATTAATGAAATGCCATGTTCATCCTCTTTCTGATATAATCTGACCTCCTCCCCAATTAATTAAATGCTATTAGTATCCTCATTCTGCTGGTTACATTCCCAATTAATTCAATGCAATGAAAATCCTCTTCCTGACACACTGGTACCCATCCAAATTAATAAAATGCCTTGTTTATCCATTTCTGACTCCAACCTCCCTAATAAATTAAATGTCATTTTGCCCTCTTTCTGCCCCAAGCTATGTTTCTCCTCTTTCTTACTCTCCCCAATTAATTTAAGACTATGTTTATCCTTATTTGGACCCCATCCTCCTCAATAAAAAGAACATTATGTCCAGGGATGGTGATGTTTTAGTTCCCTTTGTTAGGGCTTCCATGTGCCCTCATCTTGAATATGCATCACAGCTGTCAGACCCTTTTAAAAAGAAGATGAAAATAGGCTGGAAAAGTCCAGAGGAGACTCATTAAGATAATCAATGGGCTAGATGATAAAGGATGTGAAGACCATCTGACTTCACTAGATTTGATGTCCCTGGAAACCCGGCATATATGGGGTGTTGTTCTTTTATGTATGATGTTATACAAGACCCTGCTCTATTAGTGGGATTGGGTATTGCATTCAAATCAGGGCAAATGGAGACTAGAGGGCAGCCACTCCAGATAAGAGGAAAACATTTCTGGTATGAGAAAAGGAAATATTTCTATACACCTAGAGTGGTTAATGTATGGAGCTCACTTCCAGTAGAGGAAGTTGTGAACAGAACGAAGACAGAGTTAAAAAAAGGCTGGACAATTACATTCAGTCTGGTGGGAGTCTAAGGTATTTCTGGATTTACTTAGAGCATATATGGGCTCATGCCTTAAAGCTCCTTGCATTTCCTAGTATAAATCCTAGTATGAATATCTAAATGCTATGTTTATCCTCTTTCTGACCCTCCATCTCAAATTGATTTAATGCTATGTTTATCTTCCATCTCATTACCCAGCCTGATCCTCCCCAATTAATTGAATGGTATGTTTTCCACAACAAAGGGCAAAGACACAGCACATGGATATGGGTGCAAGGGTCAAAACAGTTTGAATTATGTACAGACAGATCAAGCACTGACCACCAAATGAGGCCATACACACATACAATTACTGTGCAAAATCTTTCTTTAATTCAGGTGCCTACTTGCATTTTAAATATTCACAGATACTCCTCAGGAAATCATGCCTGATGTGTATCACACAATAGTATATTATTTCAAGGCAGTAACACATGAGAATCTGAGCCTTAAATGCAGGCTGCTTTAAAGAGACATACACATAAATATTAAAAGCTTATCCTCTTCTGATCCTCACCTAGCTCCTCCAAGTAATTTAATGCTATATTAATCCTCTTCACCCTCCCACCCCAATTAATTAAATGCTACATTTTATCCTCTTTCTGACCCTCCTCTCCTTCAGCAAGTAATTAAATGCTAATATTATCCTCTTCCTGCTTCTCCCCACCCTGATCAATTCAATCCTGTGTTTATCCTCTTACTGACCCAACACTTCCCAATTAATTAAATGCCAAGTTTATCCTTTTTGGCCTAACCTTTCTCATTTAACCACATGGTGTGTTTCTCTTTCTGTCCCTCCTCAAATGGCTAAATGCTATGTTTATTCTATTTTGCCCCTTTCCACCCAACTAATTGAATAGTATATTATCTTCTTTCTGACCGACCCTGCATATATGAAATAAATGCTGTTTGTCTTCTTTCTGACACTCCTAATTAATTAATTGCTATGTGTATCCTTGTTTTGACCCAATTAAATCAACACTATTTTTATCCACTTTCTAACCTTCTCCTGCTCTCCCCAATTCATTAAATACTATGTTTATCCTCTTCAGACTCTCTTCTCCTTTATAAATTAATTACATGTTGTGTTTATACTCTTCTGTTCCTCCCAACCCAATTAATTAAATGTTATGTTTATTATGTTTCTTCTGTCTCTCCAAAATCACTTAAATGCTATTTATCCTCTTTCTGACCTGACCCTGCCCAATTAATTAAATGCATAATGTATCCTCATGATGACCCTCCCCAATTAATTAAATGCTGTGTATCCCCTTTCTATTCCAACCCCATTAATTAAATGTTATTCATATATTCTTTCTGACCTGAGCCTTCCTAATTAATAAATTGCTGTGTGTATCCTCTTTTCACCCTACTCCATTAATCAAATGCTATGTTTATCCTCTTTCTAACCCATTCCTCCCCATTGACTAAATGCTGTTTATTCTCTTCTGACTCAACCTGACCTCCCCAATCAATGAAATGCTATATGTATCCTCATTCTGCCAGTAACATCCCCAATTAGTTCAATGCTATGTAAATTCTCTTCCTGGCCCACTGGGACTCAGCCCAATTAATTAAAATGTTATGTTTATCCACTTTCTGACTCCAACCTCCCCAATAAATTAGATATAATTTTACCCTCTTTCTGACCCATGCCTACCCAATTAATTAATTGATATGTTTCTCTCATTCTTACCTTCCCCAATCAATTAAATGCTGTTTATCCTCATTTGACTTGATCTTCCTAATAACTAAATGCTATGTTTATCCTCCTCTCTGACCCTCCCTTCCAAACTGATTAGATGCTATGATTATCCTCTTTCTGACGACCCAGCCTGACCATTCCCAATTTATTTAATGCTGTGTTTATCAACAACAAAGAGCAAAAGTGCAGCATGTGGATATGGATGCAAAAGGTCAAAACAGTTTGAATCACATTCAGGCAGATCAAACACTTACCACCAAATGATGCCATACACATAAAATGAATATGCAAAATCTTCTTTTATTCAGGTGCCTACTTGCATTTTAAAGATTCACAGATACCACTCAGGAAAATATGCCTGTCGTGTATCATATGGTAGTGTACTTTTCAAAGCAGTAACACATGAACATCTGAGCCTTAAATACTGACTGATTTAAACAGACATACACATAAATATTAAAAAGCTTATCCTCTTTCTGACACTCACCTACCTTATCCAAGTAATTTAATGCTATATTAATCCTCTTTCTGCCCCTTCCCACCCCAATTAATAAAATGCTACATTTATCCTCTTCTGACTTTCCTTTCACTTCCACAATAATTAAATGCTAAGATTATCCTCTTCCTGCCTCTCCCACACTGATCAATTAAATCCTATGTTTATACTCTTTCTGACCATACTCTCACCAATTAATTAAATGCCATGTTTATACTCTTTCTGACCCGACACTTCACATTTAATTAAATGCAAAGTTTATCCTTTTTGGCCCAACCGTTCTTATTTAATTAAATGCTGTGTTTATCATCTTTCTGCCCCTCCCTAGATGATTAAATTTATGTTTATCCTATTTCTGTTCCTTCACTCCATCTAATTAAATGTTTTGCTCATTCTCTTTCTGACCCAGTTCTCCCCATTAGGCAAATGCTGTATTTATCCTCCTTCTGACCTTCCCTCCCCAATGAAATAAATGCAATGTTTATTCTTTTTCTGCCCTTTCCTCCCGGAGGTAGTTAAATGCTATGTGTATCTTTTTGTTGAATCAACACAACCTATACAAATAAATTAAATGCTATATTTATCCTCTTTCTGGCCTGACCTTCTCATTAAATTAAATGCTATTTTACTCTCCTTCTGACCCTCCCTGCCCAATGAATTAAATGCAGTTTATCTTCTTCTGACCCAAACATTCCCAGTCAATTAAATGCTATGTTCATCCTCTTCAACCCTGTCCTCCACAGTTAAGTGCTCTGATCATCCTCTCTTCTGACCGGACTCCCCCAATTAATTAAATGCTAAGTTTAACATTTTTTGCCCCATCCCAATAAACACTATGTTAACCTCTTTCTGACTCAACCCTCCTCAATTTTTTTAATGACTCTGTTTTTGCTCTTTGGGTGTTGGCTAGGGATGTGCACTGTATCAGTCTGCTGGGTCCCTGTATGATCCTGACCTCATGCACTGCTTATTGTCCAAGGGGTTTCTGATTACTTGTTGAGTCCCCATGGCAGGGCATGCCTGAAATAATTTCAGTGTACAGCCAGGCTTGGTCCCACACCTGATGTGCAGACATCTGCCACCTGCACCAATCCCACTGCAGTGCCAGTCCCAGGCTCACCTACCCCTAGCCACCACTGGGAGGTATGTTGCCAATCACCAGATCCCTCATGGAGAAGTTCAGCAGTCCCTCAGATGCTCAGTCTTCTCCCCATTCCCCGCTGGCCTTCAACAGCCCGGGTTCACTCCCAAACCCAAGTTATCAACATCGTAGGTGGTAGTAGTACTACTGCTGCACTGGCAGTCTGGCTTAACCCTCCTTAATTTAATGCTATAGTTATCCTCTTTCTGACCCTACCCTGCCTGATTAATTAAATGTTATGTTGTCCTCTTTCAGACTCTCCCCAATTAACTAAATGCCATGTTTATCCTCCTTCAGAGCTAGCTTGACCATCCCAGATTAATTAAATATTATGTTTATCATCTTTCTGACCCAACTTGACCCTCCCCAATTACATTTGTCCCTCATTATAATGAACCTCCCAGGAGCCAGAGGAAAGTTCTGTATAATGTGGATTTGCTATATCGGAGAACGGCAGTTCAGGTGCTGTTACAGAATTGTAAGCTGCCATTGTGAGCACAGAATGAGACTTAGATGATTTTAACTTATGTATCAAATTTTATTAGGCTAAACAAGTATCAAATCTGTAATCATAAAATATATATAAAATATTTAAAAGCACTGTATTTGTTTATTTATTACTGCACAGTATTTATTAATCTCACTATCGCTTGCTAAAGAATGAGTCCAGGAGTTGTCTAAACCAACTCATGCTGCAGCACTTCTTTCTTAGCCTGTATACTACCTGCTGCAGCTGCAGCTAGGAGACATATGGTTGTCTCTCTAGATAGAGCAACCCCACTTCAAGGCCAGCAATTCTCTCCAGGGCATAAACATACTGATTTGCTGCTTCTTGCATCATCTTCTTCACTGGAGTTTGGCACATCAACTTCCCTGGCTTGCCCTTTATCTCTGACAGTATGATCAATTATCAGAGTAGCACATAGATGCTTCAGATCTAGTGGTGCTGTGTGTTTTACCAATCAGTTAAGGTTTCACGACCTCAGACACACGGGCAATGATTTGTTTAAGTCTAGGTACCGCAAATCGCAAGACTGAAATGAAAACAGCAAAGTTAAAGTATTGATTTTACAGAAGTCAAGTCTTCTGTTCGTTATATGTGGAGTCCATTATAATGAGATTCGCTTATAACGAGGGAACACTGTAATTAATGCTATGTTTATCTTCTTTCTGAGCCTGCCCAATCAATGAAATTATATTTCTTTTTCTTCTGATATGGCCTTCTGCAATTAATTAAACATTTGTTCTTCATCATGAAGAACTGGTCCAATCTGAGTTTTAAAGATTCAGTTCTCCCACTTGCAGCACTTATTTTGGGAGCTTGTTCCATATGTTTGTGGGTGAAACATTTCTTCCTCACAGGGTTTACCCATGCTGCAGCAACAATGAAGTTGCCAGCGTGAGTACAGCACCAGCAATTCACCGACACCAGCCACCACGCTCTGACTATCTGTTGCCCAGCAGTAGTAGCGATATTCATCTGCACCCTCTGGTTATTTATATAGCAAACTCCAGGTCGCACCCCAGTGAAATGGGAAGGATCACCAGAACAGCAAGACTGCAGGCTGGCAAGAAATCAAAGTCGCAGGAGAGGCATGTGACATAAATTCTCTGCAACATTACAGGCAGTAATCAGTCAGCACATTAACAGGGTACATCCTCATAGTGCCCCTGATTAAATCCACCTTTAAGTGTGGTGTATGTGTTTTAGTATAACTGCCCTGAACATGCTGTAAAGGTTCTCACAAATCCACCATATCTAATCTCTTTACCATTTTAAAATGGAAATCACTGTGCCTCTGTGCTTTCTATGTTCCAGGAAAAACAGACATAGTCTGTCTAGGTGTTCCTTTGTAGATTTTAGTTGCTCTCTGCTTCACCTCTTGATTGCAAAATGTTCTTTTACTAATGTAGCAACCAGAATTGCACAGGAGCTGCAAGTGTGGCTTTACCAGTGCAATACAAAGGGTCAGGATTACAGCACTATCATAACCCACTTAATATAGCCCACCACTGAATTTGCCTTACTTCCTGTCCCTGCACATTTCCTGATAACTTCAGCTTCCTATCAGTGATGATTCCTTAGTTGTGTTCCTAGTCTGTTGCTGCTAGTTGTTTACTATTTAAGTAGTACCCCAACCAGAATTATTTGGGCTAAAGAGAAATAGTTCATTCTTATTCACAGTTCATTTAATTTGCCACCTGTTAGCCCACTCACCATTACATGTAAGTCCTTTGCAGATTTTCTTCCTCTTCACTGCAGCCTACAATGCTTCTTAGATCTGTGTCATTAGCAAATTCCATTATCTTACTTTAGGCCACTGACTCAGGTCATCAATAAGAGTATCGCCCCCAGTTCCCAACACATATAGCTGGAGCTGCCACTGGTGACTTCTTACAGCCTGATATTGTCACCACTACCCACCAAATCCAATTGCTTAACTATCTGTTTATCCATTATGCTGTATTTTCTATAGTTCCCAACTGTGTTAACTTGAGAGCCAGCTTATGATGAGGAACCCTGTTAAATGCTTTTCTGAACTGAAGTATATTACATCAACTGCCGTCCTTTTATTCCCTTTGTTACTTCCTCACAGAATGCTAGCAGTTAGATTGACATGGTCTCCTATTAGTAAACCCATGCTGACTCCATAGCAGAAGGAATCTGTCCAGATGCTTTGTTATCTTTCTTTGATAATTATCTGTTCCTGTTAATTGATAATTTGGGAGGCAGTATAGTGCAGTGGTTTAAGGCTCTGAGCTGCAAACCTGAGACCTGTGGTTGAATTCCACAGCCCCCATTTGCATACTGTGTGACCCTGAGCAAATCACTTAACTTCCTTGTGCTACCAGGTCGCACTGTAAACAAGCTTCAGCTTAGTGTGACTCTTCTGGATAAAAAAAATAATCATCTCATTTATTATTACCACTCTCATGGTTTGGCTTACTAGCCTATGGTTACCTGGGTCACATCTACTTCCTTTTAAACAGAGGAGTCACATTTGCCTTCCTCAAGTCTCTAAGCACCTCAATGGGTTCCAGTAAATTTGGGAAATTCTTTGCCACAATATCAGTTATGAGACCCTTTAGCTCCTTGAGAATGCTCAGATGCACACTTGAGTACCCTCGGATGCATGCCGTCCATTCCTTGCAATTTTCACTTTCATCTTACCTGGTTGCATAGCAACTCAACTACCATAGCAATGATATCTATTGGTCTGTAAGCATCATTTGCTGCGCCTTTGAATGTCTCATCCAGATGTTTGGTGCTTCTCATCCAGATGTTTGGTGCTCAGTCTCATTCTGACATTAATTATCCTCTTTCCTATGATATACTATAGCCTATGTTTTTGTATTATCCTGCTGTGCCTCTGACTGTGCCACTCTTACATTCCTTTTTATCTTTTTGTTTGCCAACCTAATGTTCTTTTATCTGGTCTTTATCTGTAAAGTTGATTTCACTGGTTTATCTAATCTCACAATATGCCTGCACTAGTTATTCATGCTGTATATCTGATCACAGTGTTGCCTCTGGTCTGGGTAAATCCTCTAAACAGGCTGTTTAACCCAGTGTTCTTACCTGATTAACAAACAAATAAACAAAATCATTTTTCAGTACCTGTATATATCAGACCATATGTTCTCTGGTGTATTTCCATATTTCAATATTTTATCAAATTTAATGTTGCACATTGTACATATACTGTAAGTGTACATGGTATACTTCAATACTCAAAGTACAAAGTCAGATACATGAATGTTCATTACAACACTGAAGTACCTAAATGTCATCAACAAACCAGAGATGTACAAGAGTTTGTTTTATTAGGTCTGAGGTGAGCCTCATTCTGCTAGAGCAGTCTGTCAGATGTACTATCCAGTGGGAACTGGACTCTAGTTGTACTAAGTACAGTGAAAACATACAATGATTCAAAAAAATATGAAGCAAATGTGATATCATACTATAAGTGGAGCAGTTTCTAAAGGCCTGCCTATTTGAAAAAGAGACACCAAATTAGTAGAAAATAAAATCTACCCATAACACTAAATAGCATTCCAAATAGTGGTCTACTAATACATAACAACTGAGAGGAAACAACATCTTGTGTAATATCAGTAAACACCTGTTGTTTATGTGATACCTAAATAGAACAGCGATCATTATGTCTGGAACAAAAGCTCATGACCTGATGGAAACATACTAACTTAACAGGAGATCTATTGCAAAAGCAAAATAACGCTGACATCACATTTTTATCCATGAGATTGACAAGTGCAAGTTGTGTACTGTGCGAATCCACATCAGAAACCATGTCTCCCATTGACACCATGTTTTTTTTTTTACTTGCTCTTTATGTCCCTGCACTCTATGGCAACTCCTTTCTTCGGGTCCCAAATGTGCCCCCACAGTTAGCACTGGAGGGGCTGAGAGGCACTGGCTTCTTCATGTGTGCCCCGCTCTTCATTGTTTCTCAAGCCTCTGGTTTGCCTCCCCCGGCAGGGTGGAGAAGTTCCACTTCTCCTCCATACTTCAGGGACAGCATACCAGGAGCCACCTCAAACCCTCTGGCCAGTGCAGGGACCCATCTACAGACGCTGCGGGAATTTTTCCATTTTCTGGTCCTGCCCCTCCAGATGTAGGCACACAAGAAGGGCCAATGAGATGAAGGCATGCAAAGATGTGCCATTGCTCAGGCTCTTGTCCAACATCTGCCCTTCCCTGTACTGCTCCCTCATCTGCACCATCACCTGTGGTCACCCAGGTGGCAGTATAGCAGCAAGGTCTGCAGCTCACCTCTCCCAGAGAAGGAGAGCAGCCCGATGGGTGCTCAATCCTTCTCCCCGCCGGCTTTCCAGCAACTCAGGCTCACTACTGAACCCGGTCACTGGCGTTGCAAACAGTAGTGCTACTGCTGTGCTGGTGGGCCAGCTGGCACCATGTTTTATGCATTTCTTAACATTTAGGTTTAGATAGCACCCAGGGATGCAAGAGACTACTGTATACTGTGTAAAGGCTGCAACAAATACAAAGCCTATGAAGAAGATGGGGAAGTCTGATCCAAGACAGCACAAATCACAGGAGAGGTCCAGGTACAAATACTTATAGTACCTTTCTGGTTAGAAAATTCCGGTAAAACTCAGTTTGTCAATTTTTTAATATTCTAAGGTTTTTAATATACTGTTGGGGTTCAGGTTACATGATATTAAGTCTGTGTGTAGAGGCTGTTATTCAAATGTAGGATCCAGAGATCATTTGCCTGGAGGACAAACACTCTCCCCACACAGAACCAGACTTCCCGACACCATACAGTGCAGAAGAACATAGGAAAGCTAGTAGAAAAAATACCACAGAGCCATTGTGTTTGTCTCTTGCCAGTTAGGCAGTATTTCTGCCACCTAGTTACCTTGTGCCCCTCAAGTGTGAATCTTTTGGGAGGAGAGCCAAACCTAGTCTACATATCTAGTTCCTAGGTGATGATGGGTCTAGGGCCTATATTCATGCAAAGTCTAGTTTCCTCCATACAACCATCCACACCTTAAACAAACTGTGGTTGTATGGATTGCATAAATCATGTTTCCAAGAGGTCAGCAGACAAAACAGTTGGCGGGGGCTTAAGACTGACTCACAGGGGCACAGCCCTAGGCAAAAGTAAAGCACTCAAATGAGTGATTTCCAGGTGTGAAAAATCTAATACTTGCCATAGCTGACATTGATGGAAACAGTAATAACAACAACAACCATACCCTGATGCCTCAAGGCGACATGCCTTTTCATAGAGGTGAGGCAGTATTCTGAATCACTGCTCACAATATGACTGTGCCTTAAAGAGGGCATTGTACATTGAAAACTGTGCAGTAAATAGAATGCAAATAGTGCTGGTAGACAAAAGGTATGTTTACACACACACACACACACACACACACATTAGGTTTTGCACAGTTCTACCTCCTGTGTGTGAAGTTTTGTAGGTAGCCTTGCTTCCCCAGCCATGGGGAGGGTGGTACACACATGAACTGAAACTTGTCAGCTCCCCACCACTGTGGCATCTCACAGGAGCTGAAATGAACAGCTCAGAATGCTCTCGGCTGTGTCTTCATTTATATGCTGGCAGCAGAGTAAAACTGCACCACTCATAGCAGTGCAGAATACTACTGTAAAAGCAAACAGGCCTAAGCAAGAACATGCACAGCAGCTCCTCCCCTAAATCCATCACTAATTATTTCTAAAATGTATCCCATATTACTCAAAATGGAAGGGAGGGCTCTGAATTGGGATTTGGTATACCACAAGTTGTACTGAAGTTTGCTGTAGCAATGGATATCCACGTTAGTTTGCATATTTTGTACTGCATATCACATGTCTTGGTTTATCTTTCAGGATATGGATTACAATCAAAATGTGATGAAATGAGATGAAGATGCCATACCAGACAGCAAAGAGACATACAGAGTAAAGCACTTTAGCTGAAGGCATCTGTACCCTGTAGTTGCATCATCGTGTCTTCTATTCACATTTATTTATTATATTTTATTTATTTAGCTGTTGTTGACTGGGAAAGATGGGCTAGACAATACTGCCTATTTTCAGCTTCATCTGTTTTTCTATTTTTGTAGTAAATAGGGAAATTTGGTCAGGGCACTGGGAAAATTCCCCATCTCTTGTCAAGAAATGCCTTGGGATCTGTACTAGCTACTTGAACAACCACCAAAAGGTAGACAGGACCTTGGTTTAACATCTCATCTGAAGAATAGCACAACCTGACAGTACAACTCCCTAGTACTGCACTTGGGTGCCAGCAATTATGGTATGAGCTCAATCCCGGTGCAGGAATAAAGTCACAGCCTTCTGGCCCAGAGGCAGATGTGCTACCAATTGAGCCATAAGAACATAAGAATGTGACAGCAGATGGGGATGTCTTGATACAGCTAGTCTGCCAATGTGTTTTTGTTTAACTACCCCTAGGATATACTTCTTTGTTTCAGTATCCCACAATGCCTATCCCAAGATAGCTTGAATTCCCTAACCGTTTTGCCTCCACCACCTCCTGTGGCAATCTGTTCCAAGGCTCCATGATCCTTTCTGTGAAGAAGTTTCTGACATTGCTCCAGAATTTACTCCCACCAAACATCTGTTGTACCTCTAGTACATGCCTTTTTATTCTCATTGAAGAGGGTCTGCTCCTGTGCTGAGTTGATTCTTTTGAGGTATTTAAAAGTCTCTATCATGTCTCCCCTGCCTCTTCACTGTTCCAAGGAGTGCTAGTTTAATTGCCTAAATCTAGTCTCATAGGGTCCGTGGTGGAGGTCTTGGACCATCTTTGTAGCTCTTCTTTGCGCCAAATCTAATTGGTTTATGACCTTTTAAGGTGTAGTCTTCAGAAGTGGACACAGTACTCCAGATGAGGCCTCACCAGGACCTGTACAACAGGATTATCACCTCTAGCTTTCTGCTTGTAATACCCCTGCCTATGCAGCCTAGGATGTTGCTGCTTTTTGTGATGCCTTTCACATTGGCTTCCTACCTTCAGGTCATTTGATACCATGATTCCAAGGTCTTGTTCAAGGTCGGTGACGGCTAATGTTTCACCTCACAATGAGTAATTTGTCCCTGGGTTTCTTTCCCAGATGCATGACTTTGCATTTTTGGTGTTGAACTTCAGCTGCCAAGTCTTGGACCATTCTTCCAGTTTCTTTAGGTCCCAATCCATCCTTTTAGCCCTTTCTGCATAACCACCCTATTACAGAGTTTAGTGTCATCTGCAAACAGGCTTACCTTTCCCTCCAATTCATCTGCAATGTCACTGATGAATATGTTGAAAAGTATTGGTCCCAGCACCAACCCTGTAGGACCTACTGGTTATTTTCCTTCCCATGATATAGCACCATTTACTAGAACATTTTGATTCCTCCCTGTAGGCAGTTTCTCACCCAATTTACAATCTTACTTCCTATACCTGGTTCTCCAGTTTGTTGATGAGCCTTCTGTGTGGGATGGAGTCCCAAGGCCTTACTGAAGTCTAGAATACAATAGCTATGGCCCTGCCCTGGTCTACTACTTTAGTTACCCAATCGAAAGAATTCCACCATGTTTGTTTGGCAAGATCGTCTAGATGAGAAACCATGCTGTTTAGGGTCAAGCTTCTCAATGGCTTCCAAGTATGCCACTATCCTTTCCTTTAGTATAGATTCCATGATCTTCCCATGATGGAGGTGAGGCTGACAGGTTGATAGTTCCTGCCTCCTCCTTTTGCCACTCTTATGTAGGGTCACTACAGTGGCTTTTTCCAGTCCTCTGACACCTGTCCACTCTCCAGTGATTTGTTGAAGAGTGTGGCCAGTGGAGCAGTAAGTTCCTCACTGAGCTTTTTAAGACTCATGGATGAATTCCATCTAGACCCATGGCTTTGTCCATCTTTAATTTGTTTAGTTCTTGTAGGACTCAGTCTTTTGTAATGGGGCTATTGTCTACCTCCTGGGTGAGGTGTTCATCTGTACCAAGTGCTGGACCGTTTGCACTGTCTTCATGTGAAAACCAGAGCAAAGAGTGTGTTCAAAACTTCTACTTTTTGTGTCCTCTTCCATGCCGACCCTCATTGGTTTTTAGTCTGACAATGGCCCCTTGATCTTTCTTTTTCTCCGGATGTACTAAAAACAGCTTTGTTGCCTTTTTTATGTCCTCAGCAATTTTCACCTCGGTTTGTGCCTTTGCAGCTCTGACAGTCTTTCTGGCCTCCTTTAGCTTGACCCTGTATTATTCTCTGTCCGTATCCATTTTTATTTCCTATACTTTCTGAAAGCTCTCTTGTTTGCCTTTATTATTGATGCCACTTCCTTTGTGAACCAAAGCAGTTTTTCTTCATTTCAATGTACTGATCACCTTTGTATTTTTGTGTTATGTGGATTAATGTGTTCTTTAGTGCTATCCAGTTTGTCTCCATATTTCCATCTGCTTTGCAACTATACAATCTTTTAAAGGAGGATTTCATTTAGCTGAAGTTTGCATTCCTGAAGTTGAGGTTTTTAGCTTAGTGTGTGTGGTATCCTTGTGTCTGTTGACTGTAAGTCAGACTGACCTATGGTCACTGGACCCTAGGTTAATTCCACGGTAATGTCTAATAACCTTGTGCTATTTGTAAGAACAAGGTCAAGGATTGTATCCTCCCTTGTTGGTGAGTTAACTAGTTGTGTGAGATCCACCCCTGGAGAGCTATGAGAATTCTTTATTTTTTCTGATGAGGCTGTGCAGGGACCCAGTTCACATCTGGCTCGTTGAAGTCTCTTACCAGCAGGGCTCACCTTTGTCTGTCATTGTAAGAATGGATTCAGAGAGTTCTTTGTCTTTTTCCACATCTTGCAATGGGGCACTGTAGATCATGCCCATTCATATTGTTTTTTCCCCGGCATCGAGGGTGACCCAAAGAATCTTGGTGGTGTTGTGAGTCCCGCACATCTCAGAGCTTTGATTTCTTCTTTGACATACATAACTACTCCCCTCCTTTTTGCCTTTTCTGCCCCTCCTGAATAGAGTGTAGCCTGGGTTTGCAACATCCCATGTGTAGTTCTCTGTGAACCATGTCTCTGTTACCACTACCCAATCTAATTTAGCTTCTGTTATCATAGTGATGAGGTCAGGGATCTTGTTTGCTAGGCTGAGAGCATTGAGCCTTATTGCTCTCCATGCCTTGCTTCTTGCCCTATCCTGTTTAGCTCGTGTTTTAGTTTTGTAATGCAATCTGCATCACATATTGTTGTTCCAGTTGTTTCTCTAGCCGGACAAAAGGAAGATATACTGTTTGGTGATGAAGGAGGGGTGTTAGCTGTCCCTGAGCACTGTGTCGGATGCTAGTGCTCTCTCCCCATCCTCTAGTTTAAACAACCCTTAAAAGACATCAAACCTTTAACCTAGTGCATGGACTCCCTCTTTGTGAGGTGTAGGTCATCATATCTGAAGAACCCCCATTCACAGAAGTCCTTCTAATCCCTATTAATTGAAGTCCATTTTGACTGCACCAGTCCTTGAGCCATGAGTTAAATTCTGAGATTTCCTATCTCTGATTTTCTACCTGTAGCTCCTTTTCCATACAGGCAGAATCTCACAGAAGGATACTCTGGACATAATAAGCTATCTTGTCTCCTAGTGCGGAGAGGTTTTCCTTGGTTTACTCCACTGATAAGCTGGCAAGGTCATTCATTCCCAGGTGGATTAGGACATGTGCATTATTAGCGTTACTGTGTATGATTCTTTCTATGCTGTCATTGTCCTCAATATGATGCCTCTGGTAGGTATCGGATGGCCACTCTAGATTTTTTGTTTTACTAAGGCTGCTGCCAGAAACAATCAGCCACACACCAGAACCTGGGTTCCTTTGTCCTGCCCTGACTAGTCTGCAAGCGACGGTGGCGTCTGAGAGACTCGAGTTAAAACAGTTAAAACATTTAAAGTTAGGACCCTGCTGTAAGGAAATTAAACAGTATAATGCCTTAAAGTATGTACTACCCTGCAGAAAGGAAAACCACCAGTAAGCTCTACAGAGCAAGCAAGGAGAGAGTTGCCTCAGTCACACTCACACTTTAAAGTTTCAGTATCTTATAACAATAATGCTGTTTATTCATATTCCATTAATTTCAACAGTTTGCAAAGTACTGTACCATAAATGTATGAAGGCAAGAGCACAGTACGTTGAAAAACAGCTTGACCTCTTTACTTTGGGAAAGACAAGTTACTCTGAAATGTTGTTTGCCTCTAGGTCTTAGAAAAGTATAACACTGTTTTGGAACCAGCATATAATTATTTACGTACCATTTTAACTTATGATCATAGCAGGTAGTTCTGCATTGCTCTGGAGTTTCCCTCTATGGTCCTATTTACCAAACCACCTCCTGATGATGTAAGTAACATACATAGAAACACTTTTGGCAGGAAAAGTCCCATTGGCCCATCATGTCAGTCCAGCATGACTACAGTAGTTACTATTATATGAAAGGAACAGTTTGATGGACATGCTTACAGAAAGGTTTTTATCACTTATAAGTCCACGTTTCACTTTTTCAGTAGTATGTCAATGCAAAGACACCATTTGTGCTATATTTACAGTATATTAAAGCAACAGTACTTCCAAATTGAATGTTTGAATCATATACTGTTATGAAAACAACAGGTCCCAGATTAGCTCTGTAGCCCAGCAGCTGCATGGCTGCTTTCATGCCAGCGACTTGAGTTCGCATTCCAAGCCAAAGATGTTTGAAGGACTACCACATTGTAGAGTGGGCATCCACTGTGGATGCCTCTTGTTCTGGGTATGGATAGTACAGTTGCCCTTTCCATTGCTATATTCTGTATCCCTCCCTGCTCCATCCATATGGATTGCAACTGGAAACAAGTCTCTGCTCAGTGTGACTATCCATGTCACCACATTTAAAAAGTAATAATAAATAAATAATAAATTGCATTGTTGCCCCCCATCCCACAGTGGTCCCAAGTATAATATACCTGAAAGAGACAGGCAGAAAAGATGCAGGAGTGAGGACTTAAGCAGCCATTTGTATTTTGAACTGACCAACTGGCCAGATGCCCACTGGGCATGACAGGAAGTGGTAAGGACTGCAATATGGGCACTAGGGACTACAGCTAACATGACATCCCACTTAACTTCTTTAAGACAAGTGCATATATACTATGCTGTGCCCCATTAGATAAAGCTAGTCTAAAACATGACATCTGAACTTCAGAGCCAAAGTAGACTGGTACCCTGCATAAGTTCTGCTGATTATTCTGCCCTGTTGGTAGAACTTGCTCTAATTGTGTAACATACTTGTACTTAACAAAGTCCAGCCACACCACGGATATTACATTTTTTAAAGGTTCAGTCTCTGTTGTACTCTTCTGTAATATGCTGGATTCCTTTAAACAGGCACAGCTGCTGCAGGAGGAGTGGCACAATCCTGCACAGCTGCAGTTGGAGAATCTGGAATTTCCAGCTTCTCACCAGGCGGGTGACCAGGAGCAAAGTCCTCAGCATTGTTCTCACTATCTAAGGTGTCATCAAAGGACTGAAGCATGGGACCTTCACAGACAACAGGTGATCCACATGGACATGAACCAAGCAATGGCTCACACATACCCCACAAGATAGTGGTCCATGAGTCTCTCGTTACAGTCCTTGGGATCCACAGATACAGTATTTTGCATTCTGGAAGTCTCACATCATCACTGTCTCCCTGAATGAAAGATCCAGAGCAGCTTAGAAATTCTGCCATGTCCCTCTGTTGCTATGGTCGTTGATCCTCAACAGTGTGGGACAGAGCTCAGTTTAGCATAGTTAACGGTGTGGGATTGCCATTTCAAAATCAGTTCTGCAGGTGTTTTCTGGGTGACAGTATGAGGGATGTTTCAGTATGTGAACAGGAAATGAGCTGGTATAAAGAGGTGCTAACACAGGTTGATTGTGGATGGCCACACAGACTGAATATCTGCTGACCATTTCGCTCAGTCATGCAGAAAAATGGACACTGCATTTGGATTAGCAAACAGGGCAGGTCTTAAAGGAACACTGTCAACCTCTTTAAGGCCTCAAATTGTCCCAAGTTTAAAACATATTTTATGATTGCTCACATTCTGCAGAAGTTGCTGGCGTCGCTGGTCAGTTTGATTTTGATTCTTTTTTTCCCTTTTAAAACTAAAAAATATACTGTCTACTTGTTTGCAGTCCTGATCAAATCCACTGCATCTTTTCTGGACTTGAGAACAGCTAACACAGTCTAGTCTCTCATTATGCCATGAGGTGGAGGTTATTGTGTCATAAGTGGCTACACTGTTTGTGGGTGTTCCTCATGTTCATGAAGTATCAATAAGAGTAAGTTGAAGATTAAAAAAGAAGTCTTTACACTCCCCAGAGTTAAAAATAACGTAGCATTTCCATATTTTCTCTTATTAAATTTGATACTCTAAACAAAGCTTTAGTACTGTATATAAAAGACTATCTGCAGTTCCTCCTCATCGTAAGTTCTGACAGATAATTAGGTGGTAGGTTAGCATATATAACAAACAGCTGCAGCAGCATAACTGTAGCATGTAAATCATTTACAAAATGACTGTGTGGCACAAGGAACATTTATAAGCTCAAATACATTTCACCAGCCACAAACTTGCTGCCTTGTTCTTAGTTCATAGGTTGTTATTTACAATAAAGTGAAAATGTTTTTCTCACATACCAAACCACATACCATATAGTCTGTTTTACAGACTTTTCGGCAAGAAGGAGACACAATACACAAGTTCTATTTTAAGTTTATTTGTGTTTAACTGTGTAATGCTCCTGGGAACTTTGAAGGTGCTGACTCAGTGCAGCTTTGTATCAGAATGCTGTATAGAAGCAAAGGAACAAGCAGTGTTATGTCTTTAAAATGGCTGATGAAGAAACATGCATTGGACCTTGTTAAGTGATCCCTCTGTAATTTTTCAGTGGAGCATTTCATATAAAATGTAGTAGAGCAGGTACTTTGTTTCAAGACTTTCTATTTCTTCTTCTTTTGGGGTATGCAGGCTGTCTCTTAGTCATTCATTGGCATGTCTCCCATCCAAGGTAATCTCTCTGCCTACCTCTATGTGCCAACATGACCTCTTCTAATCCTTAATATGCTTCCCTTACCTCACCCCATACTTAGATTATTTAGTATCAGTGAAAGAGACCAGCTCAATTGTGGGAGTGGGGGGTTGGCATACACAGCTGTGGGGTGATGTGGCTGCATCAACCAATCTAGACACCCCTTCCTTCCATTTTCATTGTTTCCTCTTTCTTCAGTAGGGCAAAGCACTGGGGCAGCCACTGGCTCACTGACAGACACAAGTCTCATTCTATACAGCATAGTTTATTTCTATCAAGTTACAATTGGAAACCTACTATGAATTAAAAGCATTTGTCAATGCCAAATGTTCCCCACTTGCATTGCTGTTGTACAGGGTCTTGCCTGTATACCTTTTTGCTACATATTCACCCAGGATAGGCCAGATGAGATGTAATATATCATTTACAATGGGGTCCTGATTTTGTTTTATACTACATTTATCCAGGATAGTAGGGTGAAAAGTTATATCTTATTTTAGTATGGTCCCTGTTTTTATAATGCATTTTCTAGAACAGATCATTTTAAATGTAACATCACTTTTCAGTGGGGTTCTGCTGTAAGGTCCTGTTTTTACACAGTTTTGCAATATATTTACCAGGATAACCAGCTGAGATGCAATATCTTATTTTTAGTGGGGTCTTGCTTTAACACATCTTTGTACTGTATTTAACCAGGATGGCACAGCTCAGATGCTATCTTGTTTTCAGTGACATCCTGCTTTTCCTAGTTTTACTCTGTATTTACCCATCATAGTAGAGCCAAGATGCAATATCTTGTTTTCATATGGCCCTGCTTTTATCCAGTTTTATAATGTGTTTACGGATCGCAGTTGAAAGGCAAGTTACATTTTCAGTGGGGTCCAGCTTTTACAATGTATTTTCCCACAATAGTGCAGCCATAAATGTACAGTTCAGTGGGGGCTGTGCTGTACTGGGGTCCTGCTTTTACACATTTTACTAAATATTTACCCATTACAGACCAGATTATATCTAACTTTCATTTATTTATTTCAATTTGTTCACTGGGGAGGCACACTGAGCCAGGGCTTGTTTCAGGTGTGACATAAGGGAAAGGGGTGGGAGGTTATAAATCAAACAGTTTACAACATTTGTAGTACAACAGAGATAGACAAGCAACACAGCAGATGGTACTGTGGTAAGTATGTTTACACAGTGTGATATGCAATTTGGACTTACAAGCACTGCTATATAAAAGGCGTACTTTGGATTTTATTTTAGAGTACAAATAAGCAATAGGTTGTACACAGTGTGGTAGTAAATACTGGTAGGCCGAGCGAAATGGGAATAAAGTGATACAGGGAGGTATCGCTCTGGGGAGGAAACAGGAGAAAAGGTGGAGGGTGAGGTATGAGAAGAGTTGGTAGAAAATGGGGTGAGCAAATGAGAAGTACTAGACATTTTGAGTGTAATTGCAAATAAGAGCTTGATCAACATGAGACTTTTTCAAGAGGAAGATTGCTTTTACAAACATTTGCTTGACTAGTTATGCAAGATAAAACACGTTTTAGGAAAGGGGCTGAAGGAAATGTCTGACATAGGAGGAAGGGTGTTTCAGATGAGAGTAATCTGTATGAAAATGCTGCTACACAGAACATGAGGAGAGTGCGTGGTAAGGAGAAAGTGCACGTATCTCTAGGCGAAGGTGGTATGATGTCACAGGAGGAAGATAAAGTGAGGTAAGATCGACAGCAGGGACCCAAACCAGAATTTTGAGATGAAGAGAGAGGTAGGAAGTAGGCATCGGTGATGAAGAGGAGTTAGGGAAAGGGACGAGCAGAGGAGCAGTGATTGTATGAGAGGCATTTGGGGAGAAATGACAAAAGGTGTTGTAAAGGAGTCCAGTCTGGCTAAATGGGAGGATGGGGCAGCTATAAACTATATCTGGTGTAGTCAAATGATGGGATAATCATTTTGTGAGGAGCTGTCACCATGTAGATTGGGAAAGAGCTCTTTCTTTCTGTACATCCAGCCATGTTTTGGGTGAAGTTTTGCATGAATGTGCTCAATGTGTTTCTTGTAGTCAAGCTAGACCCTAGATATTTATAATGAGGAACTATGTTGAGTAAGGATCTGTCCAGTGTAGTGAAAGACAGGGGATGAGGAGGGTAGCAAGTTTTGGGGCATGCGAATGTCATAGACAATGTTTTTGATATTTACTTTAGGAGATTTTTTCAAACCAGTGGAGAAGCAAGTGGAGATCTGCCTGAAGCTGGGATTTGACTGAAGTGGTAGAGGATCCAGAGATGAAAATAATGGTGTTGTAGGTACATCTGTATGCTTGTCATGTAGCATGCCGATGGGAGGTCATTCAAGAAAATAGAGAATTGTAAGGGGCCAGAATGGAGCATTGGGAACACCTGCTTGGATTGGAAGAGTAGGGGACAGGACACCACCAACACAGACTTGTTGGGTTCTGTCAGAGATATGAGTTAAACCAGCGTACAGTTTCTGGGGAGGCAAATGAAGGAAAGTTTGTTTAGGAGAAGCATATGGGAGACGGAGTCAAAAGCCTTAGGAAGGTCTATAAAATGGATGCAATTATGTGGCCTTTGTCCATGCCAGAGAGGATGGAGCTCATGATATGTAGTAGGGAGGTGGTGCTGGAGTGTTTTGCCTTGAAACCAGATGGATATAGGGAGAGGATAGCCAATGAATTAGATACTCGGAGAGATATGCAAGGACTACCAATTCTTGGATTTTGGCCAGAGCTGGGAGCAGGGATAGAGGCCTATAGTTGCCGGATTGAGGGAGTCACCAACCTTATGGTGCCTTCCTTTGACTTTTTTAGATTGTATTCACCCAGGATTTGCTAGCTGAGAGGTAATATCTCATTTGTTGTGGTCTCCACATTTTGACCCTAAATTCAACAGTCTTTTTATGACCTGATGTTGATCAAGACAGGTGGAATTTTTAAATCCCATCTGAAGGTGATTTTGCAGTGTGACTGCCCAAACATGTTTTGGACAGGATTTGAAAATGATACTTGTCATGTTCAGGAGGTGGGGTAACACAATGAATATATTGAAAATTAGGCCAAATCTGCAAAATTTGAGTAAACGTTGTGAACAATTCAACATTTCTTCAAAAATTTTTCACATCTTGACCCTAAATTATCAGCATAGTATTTTATGACCCCTCCTTCTGAATATGACAGAGTGTCATTATAAAATACTATTTAAAATGCATTTTATGCCACAAGTGTGAAAACACATTTTGGCCAGAATTTGAAAATGATGCCTGTCATGTTCATGACATGGTAAAACACATGTTGAAAATTTGGGATCAAAAATATTGGAATATTCACACTGCTACCTCCTATGAATGCCCTTAGTCAAAGCCCTCTACAATCCACTTTTCCTCCTCTCTGTTTTCTCTACACATTGCCCTCCCACTCCTACCCTGCTCCTTCACCTCTCCTTTCCTATCCTCCTCCCTCTACTAACTCCTCCATCCTTTCCACAATACATTCCTACCTTTCTCCTTCACTCTCCTTCCTTCCTCATCTCTCCCTCCATCCCCTATACCTTCTACACTAGTTATTTACCTCTTCCTCCTCCCTTCAGCTTCCTCCTACTACACCTTATCCCTCTACCCACACCACTTAAGGTTCCTTTCCTGTTCCTATGGGACATACCTCCCATCAGTGTTGGAATTACACTTTTGAGCTTTGGGAGCTAGCAGGTGCCCAAAAGGGTCCTATCTTTAAATTGATCCCCTACTTACCATTATAAGTTAAAGGCAGTGATGTGTGAGCTATCGGACTCACATCAGAGCTACTGGGGCTGATCCCTGGCAAGCTCTCTGTAATTCCAACACTGATTCCCTCCTTGGACTTGTGTTACTTGTAACTTGTTATTCGCTATGTATTATTCTTTGCATTTGCTAGTTCTCTCACTCTCCTTATGTACATAGCTTGCACTATCTAGTTTTATATCTCTATATCACATTTTGTTTTATTGTATAATCAATTCTTCTATTCTGTATCTATATCCCTATTTCCCCTCCCCAGGAAGCATCTGAAACACGCATTTTAAGTTCAGAATGTCTTTCCTGGTGAAACTTTGAAAATAAATAAAATAAAATTAAGTGATGAGCAAGCATTGAAAATGTTCAGCATACCTTCATAACTTTGTTGATTTTTAATATGTTGACTCCACCTCATGAACCTGGTAGGTGAAAATGTTCAAATCCAGCTGAAAGGTGATTTTGCAGAGTGACTGCAAAATTATCTTTTGGGCTGCATTTAAGAATTTATCATCCTTGTTCTTAAGGTGGGGTCCCAAAAGGCTATGTTGAAAAGTAGGGGACAAAAATATAAAAAATGTTTGAGCATAAGTTCAAACACATTAAAATAAATTGAACTGCATAACTGATTTCCCAGCTCTTGGTCCAGTATTGAAGAGTGAAGATATGTCTCTGGTCCAGAAAGGAATACAGCATTGGACCCCTAGGAAGTAAGAAAGGTAGGGGTGGGGTGTTGGGTGCTGGGGCTGGCTGGGTGAGGAAGGTAACAGCAGCGAGGAGCCGCAGCAGCAACAGACATCAATGGACCATTTTCTTATCTACAGGTGTATAAAATAAAAAAGACTATGAGGTATGGTTTTCTTTATTTCAGGTACCAACACTGGGGATTGAGCACCTAATGTCACTGTTATGTTAGGCAGCACCTGGTGGACTCCCCAGTGTCACACAATGAAAACAGGTGAGGTGGGGGTACTAACTGGCCTGGGGATTGGGCACCCCGGTGTCAGATAATTAAGAATGAAAAGGGAAGCAATGGGAGGTAAGATAGATACTTGTCAGAGGGTGAGAGGAATTGTTTTATGCTGGGGAGGACCAAACAGCCTGATCATGATGCAGATCAGTTCTGCTTGCTGGGTGGCACTATGCAGATTAAAGGAAAGAGCCACCCCATGATTTGGGCAGCTTTTTCCTTTGAACTTCCACACAGTTTCCATCCAGAAAGCTCAGAAGAGTGTTATAATCAGCCAGGATGATGACTGGGCTGACACTGTTGAGCCACTTGCAGACTGCCTTGCATTGGGCCAACAGTGACACACCTCTCAAAATCCACTATCATGGGACTGGCCTACCTGTGCAGCAATAGAGCTGCCACTTGTGACGTCAGTGACCTGGGTTCAGGAGTGAGCCTGGGCCATGGGAGGGCTGACTGGGGGAGGAGGACTGAGCACCCTTAGGGCTACTCTCCCCTTCAGGGAGGGAGGATTACATTCTACTGCAATACTGCCACCTGGGTGACCACAGGTGGCAGTGCAGCTGGGGACTCCAAGAGGAGAGGAGGATATCAGCTGGGATCCAGAACAGCAGCACATCTCTGCATGTGCATGCCTCCTGGACCTCCCAGTATGCCGCTGTCCTCGGGGTTAGAGAGAGACAACAGAAAATCCCAATTTCCATCCTCGGCGATGGGCCCCAGTGCCTAAAAACTGGACTGATCCTGGGTAACTAGACAGGACCACTGACATGATATCTGTAGGAGAGAGAGTCCAGTGCTCTCCCTTCCCTGCCCAGGGGCAAACTGTGGCAGGATGTGGGATTGTCTGCTGGGTTCACCCGGGAGTTCGCTGATCCATAGTATACCTTGTGAGTCCCTGAAGAGAGATGGCATCAGAGCTAGAAGGGGCATAAAAAGAAAATAAAATTCAAAATCCACTCTTACCAGCATGCTCACTTTGCACAAGAGCAAGGGTAAACATGAGCAAGCATTTGTCAATGCCGAATGTTTGCTTGTTGGCATTGGCATTGGTAGTGTAGAAGTTAGAGATGCATAATAGGAATGGCAGTGAAGTATTAACTGAAGCCAACCCCACCACCACCTTGTAGATACTGACAGGCATTTGGGTGTGCCTTTGGGTTATCAGGCATAATGGCCCACACCATTTCACCACACCCTACCCTGCAGACACGACAGGTGTCACTGTAATATGGGGTCTTTGGGTCATGCTCACCCCATTTCATAAGGAAATATGGTGAGATGGGTGCAGTATAGGAGAATGGGGTGAACTTTGGGGCAGAAGAGTCCAAGGCACACTCGTGCCTCTCACTGGCTGCAGGGTGTGGGTGTGTGTGACTGGCATAGCATCACAGGCGGCAATCCCAAATCACATCCCTGATGCCTGTCAGTCTTACAGGGTGGGGTGTTATGGTCAGAAACCTAACACCCCAGGCATTCATTGGTATTTTCACTCTAAATTTTCAACATGGTTTTTAGTGACCCCACCTCATGAACAGTGGCAATATCAGTTTGTTGCAGCTGATTTTGCACAGTGACTCCGCCATTTGGCACCACAGGTGCAAAAACACATTTTGAACAGGATGTGAAAATGACAGCTGTACTGTTCATGGGGAGGTGTAAAAATGGCAATGTTGAAAATCTGGAGGAAAATATATAAAACTAAAGTCATGAGTGTGAGAAACTGTGCAATGCACACCCGTAATGTAATTAGTTTGGGGATTTGTTACAGCAGATTGTCAACACAGGCATTTTGGGACCTCTGCTCATGAACAGTGTCACTGTGATTTTCTCAGTCTGTCCCGAACACTGATTTTCCACAGTGTCAGCGCATTTCTGCACCGAAGTGCGAAACACATTTCAGCCAGGGTGTGAAAATGACAACTGTACTGTTTATAAGGAGGTGTGGAAAAATACCAGTGTTGAAAATCTGGACTGAAAATAGTACAAATTTGTGAACTTACGAGGTGCGTGGGAAACTGCACAAATGCACGCTCGTAACATAGACACATTTATGGACTTCTGTCACCAAATTTTTAACATAGCCATTTAAGACATCAGCTCATGAACAGTGTCACTGTGATTTTCTTAATCTGTCGAACATTGATTTTGCACACCGACTCGCCATTGTACTTACATGCGTTGAAAACACATTTTGGGCAAAATGTGAAAAATGACAGCTGTACTGCTCATAAGGAGGTGTGGCAAATGGCAATGCTGAAAATCTGAAGTGAAAATATTAAAAATTTGTGAAGTTATGAGTGTGCATAGGAACTGCGCAACACACACTTGTAAAACAGTCATTTTGGGAATTGTTTCACCTAATTATCAACATAGGGTTTTGGGGACTACCTCATGAACTGTCACACTGTCATTTCATTACTCAGTCTCAAAAGGTGGTTCCACAATGACTGCGAAAAATCACCCTTCAGGACCAAATAAAATGACAGTGACTGAGTTCATGAGGTGGGGCCCCAAGAACCCCATGTTGAAAATTTGGTGAAAAATTTTTCCAAATGGCCAAGATATGCACCAAAGTTGAAAAAACATTGTGTCATTACAGCTTACGGCATTTCTTCAGTTAGTGATGGAAGCTTTGAAGAGTGCAGGCGTGTTCCTGATCCACCGCCAAAGTGCTGGGCTCTGGAGGTAAGTATGGGGTCGGGGGTGTGAGGTGGGTGCACAGCGGTGGCGGGTTGGGGAGGGACAAGACAGTCAATGAGGGACTTTTTTTTTACAGGTTTTTTTATTTAGGAAGATGACATGGGACTTTTGCCACACTGGGGTGGGCTCCAGCGTGGCAGCTGGAAAGGATGGTTAAGTGGGCCGATGCGGACTGGGCACCCCGTTGGCCAAACCGACTTTTACCATGCTGGGTGGGCTCCTAGAAGTCTGTTTGGGGGCAGTGGAGCCAACGGGATTGGGCACCCAGGTCATACAGTGTGTGGGATGTGGAGGAAGCACATGAGCATGCTGGGGTGGGTTCCCAGCATGTTACATAGTGTTGGGGGGGTGGACGGCAGCTGTCTATGACAGTTCGGATGCAGTCTAATGTCGTGTAGGCAATTTGCATACTGCCAACAGCAGTATCTAATTGCCTAATGTTACCACCGGTGATTGTGGCAGTGTTTTCTTCAGAACTGTATGCCATCAGATCTGGATGGCTGTCATAGACAGCTCAGACATTCATTGGCGTGATGCAGCCGTGTCTGCAAAAAGAGAGCAGGGCTTTGGGAGTGGTGGAGGCATGCCTATGAAAACTCGATGGTGGCATCTATGTTTCTTGCACATGCTGCAAGCAAACATTAAAAAGCACTTTAAATAAGTATTGTCTGCTATGGTTTTTGAGTGCTGCCATTTCTGCTTTGTCATTTTCTTCCCCTGCCATTCCCTGTGCTGGGCTGAGATTTCAAGCAACAAACAATGTCCAGTGTGCCCCAGCCCATCTGCCCCAGAGGTCTGTACTGTGGTTTTTAATATTTATCTAACTTACGATTTATTTATTTGTTTGTTTATTTTTTATTACTTTTTTCTCACACTTTAAACCAGGGTTCTTAGTTACCTAAAGTCAGTCTGATATTTGTGTGAGCCTGAAAATTCACTTTATGGTGACCTTGTTCAGTCTGGTCCTACACTATTCTATATTCTTTTTATTTATCTCACTGATACAAATTGTAATCCTGGTGTTTTATTCTCGTTTTTGCACAGATCATGCTCCAGCTTCCTTGTCTCATATTTATAAAGTGCAGCATGAAATAATATTTCCAAGTGGTGACTGAGGTACAGGTAAAAGGAAGGAGACACACCTCCACTAATTGTTTACAAATACACGATGTAACCTGCTCAGCTCTGACTAGTTAAATCAGTTGAGTCATATTCTAGGATGCTCCTGGCGATGAGTGGTTAATCAAAATCAACAAACTGAGTCACCGAGTTCCCTGCCCCAGTACCTGCCCCAACTGGTCTGTATTCAAGTTTTTTTATATATTTATCTAACTTACTGTGGCTTCTTCTCATACTTTAAACAAGGGTTCTTGGTTAACAAAGTCAGCTGCGATTTGCAATAGCTTGACCACCTGACCTCCACTTCATGGTGACCCTGTTCAATCCGGTCCTACCTTTTTCCATATTCATTCCTGTTTACCTTTCTGATGTAAGATTAGGTCCTACTATTTCATTCTCCGTTTATGCACAGGCAAAACTAAGTTTTCAAGCCCTACTCAACCACACATTTTCTAAACATGACAATAATGTAACAAAATACACTGTTTGTACTGAAGTTTCATGGAACTGCTTTTTAGAAAACTTAGTGTTGACTCTTTGAGTGTTCAGCATGTTTGAACTTATATACTATAGATTCTGGACATATGTATACTCTGCAGCACTGTAAGGTTAATTATAAGTCTAATTAATTATTCATGCACCTAGAGAGGCTCCTGATTGGTTACTGGATCGATCATTAACATCTTAGACATCACCGATCCAGCTGCAAACTGAAACTGTGTGATTAAATAAACCCAGAAAACAAAAGTTGTTATTGCAATTAGACTTAAAAATCAGAATAACTACTTCAGTGCAGTATTGGCTTAGATTAACGACCAGCTGGAGGTGGGTGGCACTTACTGCGCCTTGGGCCACCATCCCTCAACCGTTGTTAATCCCTCAGATATGACCAGCTTCTCAGTCGTTATTGCTGAATTAACTCATTACAAGAGAGCATAATTGTTGCAAAATGGCATCAGTAAAAATCCCAAATGTTTTCCTTCAAATGTCACAGGGCACAGAGCCAGGTTTGCATTACCTTGGATAGTGAAGCAATGCATTGCAGCTGGTGTGCTTTTACAGAGGAACTGGAGATGCAATGAGAGGGACACTAATGTGATTATGTAATGGCACATCTATGCATATATTCCATATGCACAAGCATCCAAAAACATTTTCTTTTTGTTAAAAAAATTTGTTTTTCAGCTGTACACACTGTCTGTGGCACTGGACATCCCTACATGTATTTGGGACTCCACGGATATACTTAGGATATTGGAGAACTTTGCTATTGATGATGCCTGGTACCTGGTAAATATGGACGTGGAGTCCATGTATACAAATATACCTCACAGAGGCAGCCTGGAGGCATTGTCCACAGCACTGACAGAGTACACTGAATACAGTCATTTATTGATTTTTTATCTGTATCACCGAAAAGGTGTTATGTTGCAACTCATTTATATTTGATGGCAAGTACTTCCTACAACTACAGGGTACAGCTATGGGTCCGCCACCACCTCCAACTATAGTAATATTTATCATAGTATGTGGGAAAGGACTGTGTTTTGGATCTGGATGTTAACCCATTTTTGGACTTCCTAGGAGGTAATATATTGATGATGTTATAATGGTGGCGGGGTCAGCTAGAGGAACTAGATAATTTTAAGCAGTATTTGGAAACCACTAATTGTAACCTTAGATTCACTGCAACTGCAAGTTGTAAATATGTACAGTTTCTGGACTTGGAAATTATAGAGGATGGGGAGGGAGAGTGAGGACTACTTTGTTCAGAAAGCTTAAAGACATTAACTCTCTCCTTCATTTTACCAGCTGTCATTCCTGCCACACCACTGAGAACATCCCTAAGAGGCAGTTCCTGCATATTGAAAGGAATTGCAGTAGGAAGGAGGGTTATCAAGAACATGCCAATGTCCTACAATAATGGTTTCGTGATAGATGTTATAAAAGGGTTGTACTGAGAAAGCCCAGAGGGAAGTGGAGCAACTGAATAAGGACTGGCTAATACACTCAGATCCAGTGGAAGTGATAGACAGTGCTCATGGGGTGGAAGTGGGTTATGCCCTGATACCTTGGATAATTCCAGGGATCTAGGTTCAGTAACAGACAGAAACAGAATTTTATCAGCACTTTTTCAACCCAATCGGCAGATATTAGAAGATGTTAGGAGACACTGGCATGTGATTCGAACTGAAACCATCCTTAAGGAGGTGAGTGAAAAGTACCTTGTATAATATACAGGAGGGATAAGAATGTAGCAGATATTGTTACTAATAGTTATTTTTGACATGATGCAACAATACATGTTCCCACTTCCCCTACTGGTGGTACTTTTAACTATGGGAAATATAAGTACTGCCCAGTCATTAGGAAATCTAAGACCTTTTAGATACGTGGAATGACAACATTTATGAGACATGGATTTTATCAATTGTGATTCTACAGGTGGGGGTATATTTGGCCACTTGTACATGTGGCTCCTTTTATATTGGAAAGGCCAATAGGACCATAATTATTAGGGTAGGGAGCATGTAAGGAAACAGGAAAAGGAAATGAGAAGAATATCCTAGCCCATCATATAAAACTATTTTATCATGGACATAAGTGAACAGCCAATGAAATGGTCAGACTGGCAGTTTACCACCTGTGTAAATCCTCTGATAACCACTGGCTGTTGATGAGTGTATGATGGTCATCTAAATCCTAATCATCTGCAGCACAGGAATAAATACAATAAAAATAAAAAACAAAGCAACCTCTTTAATATTTGTAGTTTATTATAGTAAAAATGAACCTTGGTATAATCACAATGAACCACTGAGGATGGGGTTATCGGGGATTTACTACACAGCTGCAGGATTTACCCACTCGCTGCACTCATGGGCAAACCACTCCAGTCGTGGTAAATCCCCCGATAACCCACCCCCCTCATGGCTTATTGCTTAAGTAATGGAGGACACATGTTCCATGGGATTGAGAGACAAAAACTGGGTGCTAGGGGAGAGGACCTGGACAATAAATTATTACACAGATAGGTGTTTTGGATTTTTAAATTGAAAGCTATAGCTCCACCGGTCTTAACAACAGATTCAAACTTGCTGCCTTTTAAAGTAATTGTCACTGGGTGCCCACCCCCACCCCCAGCCATCCTTCCCTGGTTTGAGTAAGCCCCAAATAGAATTCTGAATGTCTGCTTCTTTTCAGTTTTATTCATCATTGTTTGGATATTATAGGGTTAGCTTGTTGTATACCTCTACTTTTAAATTTATTTTTCTTGCTAGGTATGACATTTAGGTTATTACGGTAACAATGCTTTCTTGTCAGATTTCTTAACTTACTATATGCTTCTAGGTTTGCATAAATATCAGTGTCCTTATTGCCTGACAGGAAACCAAGCAAATGTTGAACCTCCTGGTTCTATGGTGAGAAGGAAGTCATGTAATGTGTAACAGGGTTGAATTATCTTTATTGTATCACTTCTTATATTAGTATTCATATTATTTGTGTTTGTAATGGTACTTCAGTAATAATCAATAGCTTGTCTAAAACATTATACAATGGGAAAAATAATATTGGACTCTGATTGGTCAGTTTGGGATTGGACCCGTGATGTTATCCCAGCATAACATCACAGATATAGTCCCAGTACACACATCCAAGTTACTTGACAAAAGTCACTGCACATTGTATTGCCAGCTTGCCTATAGCTGGCACAAAGGCACTCACGTAAGTAAACACAACAGTGAACTGATCCTCCCACTCAACAACAGAAACCAAAAATGTAAAACCCAGAACCCTCACATGTTCCCCAAATACCAAAACTTTTGTTTCCTTAGTTTAAAAAAAGCCAAGTGAAAGCCATATTTGAGATCGGGTTTCGCAGCAGTTCCCACTCAGCTGACAGTCTCCACCCCATGAATATTTTGATTTAATTTTCTTTTTGTTCTAAAAACCACACATAAAGCCATCACGCCGGCTTTAGAAGCAGCCACCCAAAGCCTGTCCTCTCAACACACCCCTCTGCCAAGCCACAAGCCGTCATTCTGGCCTTCATAGCAGTCCCTCAAGCTGCAGTGTCATTGTTGCTGCCACAGTAAGTGAGCTCATGAGTAAGACCATGCTTCACTTACTTACCTCATCGCTGCTTTCAGCCCTCCGTGGAGAATGGAGGATCCAGCACAGATTTGCCAAAGGTACTGTCTCAGTCCCCAACACAGAGGTACCCATTTTTTTCTTGCTACCCTGCAAAACAGTGAATAAGTGGCCTGAGTGGTGTCTGTGAAACTGGAAATGCCACCCCCGCCTCCGTTCCCCACTCCCACTCAGTCTTAATCTCCCTTTATCTGTTTTTTTCTTTGTTTTGTATTGTATCTTCCCCAAAGACACCTAGTCATATAAACAACAGATTCTGTACTAAAACATTTCAGACTCTCAGTACACTACAACAGCTCCACCTAATGGACAAAACAATAATCCATACTATTTTTTACTAAGTATTCCTACCCATTCAAAAATGGCACACAAATGTACTTTTAATAAAAGTTTTAATATTTTTCTTACTTTTTGTTAAATAAGCCATTGTATAATAGGAATAATGCATTTCAGGGTGTGTGTCATGCTGGGATAATGTCACTTCTCGGGTGTTGGACACACTTGGCCTGCAGCCTGGTGCTCAACCACCGGCGTGACATTATCCAGCATAACACACACCCTGGCATGCATTATTCCTTTAATATATTCTTGCCATACCTTATGCATGTTACATTACATGAATGTTTTTAATGGTTTGTTAATGTACAATGGGTTTTAACATTGGTATGTGGGTGATAAATGTATTTATTACAGGGTGTGCGGTCCAAGATACCTGTCACATGTATTTACTATACTTCATAATTTTTGTATACTGCCTTTTTCTTATAAATGTTAAGACAGATAATGGATCAATTATATTTGCTATCCCATGCCTGCAGGTAAATGAATAGTAACCTGGGTCAGAGATCTCTGGTCTACAGAGTCACGTTGGTACAACAAGTTGAATATATCTATAACTGCTCAGAAATCTATTCACAGTTTTAAAATAACCTGTGCACAATATTTATCATCACAGTCTATTTGCAACTGTTACTAATCAACTCATCCTCTGTACATATCTATTGTTATTTATTCTGTTTCAACTGTTGTTAATCACTGGGCACTTATGAGAAAGGGGCCTGATTCTCAAAGCCCTGCATCTGACGCAAGGTGCTTGCACTAAACAGATATGGTGCATGGTGCACCTTGCTTCCAGGGCTGCCTCCACACAATTCCAAAGGTTGCCTGTGTCGACCGCAGGCTGCCTTCCCAAACAGGGCTTGCGCTAGCCCTCGCCCTGCACTGCCCTGTGACATGGCTCTGGGTGGACTGCACTGATGCAAGCTGCAGCTTGCTATTCACAGACAGCACCCAGTGGGAGAATTCTAAGTCCCTTAGACCAGCCAGGGCTGTGTAAGGGGACTTAGACATCGCCTCCCGGGTGAGCTGTCCTATGGGTAGTGCAGCTGTCCCACCTCCCCAACCTCACTGTGCCCCACAAGTGCCACATAGTGGACCCCTATCCAGGTTGTGCCCCATAGGGCATCCAGGGCAGGAGCACCCACCCAATCCCTCGATGTGCCCCAAGCATGTTGGTAGTCCCCCTCCAGATCCTGGTGTCCCAGTTAGTATCAGAACAAATGCTACCAACCCACTCACTGGTGCCCGTGCCCCCACCCATGCAGGTAGTGTCCCCCATCCCCAGACAGAGCAGGGGACCAGCACAGCCCTCTGCACACCTCCGCTGCCAGTCCCTAATTGGACGGACCATGCAGCCGATGGTCCAAGAGCTTGTGGTGAACCACCCATGCACCATCAGCGGTTGCCGCATGGCTGGGATTGCCACAAGCATTGGGTCTCGCACCAGGACCCCTCCTGTACTAGAATGTGGTGCAGGGTACCTGGCACATGGGGATTTGGCATAGCTGCTGTTTGTCGCAGCTTGTGCCTAACGCCTTGTCGGAGAATCAGGCCCAGGGTCTCTACCCATTAAGGTCTTCTCAGTATAATAAATAAAATGAAATTAATTGAAAAGCATTATGCATGGTAGTAAAACTTGAGGCACTGTCACTTTAAATCAATTATAAATAGGGTAATCATTAGTGGTTTAGTACATCTTGATAAAGACAGGGTTGACTGCTTGAAACATTGGTGGACTGCAGGGAATGGGTTCATTTGAGGCTTGCAAGTATGTGTTCCAATAAAGCACTTTTTACTCTTTAACTCGTGATTTTGTTATCAGTACTGGTTCAGTAGTCTGGTGCCAAGCTTTCTTGGCTTGTTTCGCACTGTGTTCTGCTCCAGGCACAGGTGTTCACGGGAGTGGTACTTTTGGTTTAATTACTTTCTTGTTAAACCAGACCTGTGTTTTGCATTGCTACTGCTTCATCCACCTGTGTTTGTGTGTAGTCTTCTGGTCTGAGTGTGAATCACTCAAGTCAGTGTGGCACTCTTGGAACTGTAGTCAGTACTGGATCAGAGAAGGCTAACCATGCCGGTGGGGGCATTGTTGGAGGAAAAAAAGAAACATGTTGTATTTTTCACACTGGGAGAGGGAGTTGTCACCTTATGTCAATCACTAGGACTCAGGAGATCATCTGGCCCAGGGAGAGTGGAGTGATTTATTTTCATCATAAAGGTTAATGATCAGCTTTTTATTCATAAACATTCCCTTTCAGTCCTCATGCTCCTCAATCCTGTTCGGCTACAGCGAGTGAAACTCACTAATTTCTTGGCCATCATGAATGCACAGATTTATTTATCACCATGTGAGAGAAGACTGAGACAGAGGACTGCAATTCCTGCAGTGTGCAGACAGAAAATGTTCAGTCACAGGAGATCAACAGTGCAGCTGGCCGAGACTGTAAGAACTAAGCTGACAGAGAAGCTGGTCTCTGTGTCTGGGCTTGCCTGGTTGAGTAAGACAGAGGAGAGGGAGAGGCTGCAGGCAGCAGGAAGCAAGCAAAGCCACAGAGTCACATGGAAGGCCAGACCATGCCTAGCAGTAGTAACAACTGTGCTTCCCCCATACCTTTAATTAAAGTCTGTGCTTTCCACTTTCGGGGTGGGGGAGCTAAATGTTAATACACTACTACTACCAGGCTTTGTTGTAATGACTTATTGTACTTTCATTGGAGAAATGCATAACATAGTGAACTGTGCTGTATTTTCCACTGTGGTGCTTCTTGTGCTGCCCCCATGCACTGCTCTGCTTCACTAGGGAGGGTTGTTGCTCAAGAGCAACACACTGGCATGAGTGATGGTGTTTCAGATGCAGCAGATTGCTGCACTGGAATGGAGCAGGGACAGGGCCTTCAATGCAGCTTTTTGATCTCCTTTGGGAGTGGCTCAGTTTCACGAACATGCTGGGTGTTTTGCTATTACTTCCTGGGCAGGGGAAGGGGACAACTCACTGGGTTGGAGGGCTGCTATTCAGTGGAAACTTGCATTCTGAGTTGGATCTATTGAAAACTTGCTGGGCTCAACAGGGTGACTCAGGAAACATTTGCTATTCTTGGGACAGGGCAACTTGTTGGACTGGGTGACGTGTTACACAAAAATAACTTGTTTGGGAAGATCAAAGAGAGAAACAAGCATAGTTAATAAGGGTAATATGGATATAAATCTATTACAAATGACCTCAAATTACATGAGAAGACACCAGAACCCTCATATTTTGGGGGTCCAGGCAACCCCAGGCCCAGGCTTATAATTTACATTTACAGATCTTGTGCATAGACTTGTTCAAAGGCTGATTACTCCACTGTAGTTATGTGATTGCTTCTAGAAAAAATTGTAATACATTGTTTAACCAGAATTATACAATGGCATGAAAGAATCCTTGGACACTGATTGGTCAGTGTTGGACTGGACCGTGATGTTATCTCAGTACAACATCACGGATCTACTCCCAACACAGACATGACCGCATCAACTGTTTGCCAAATCACTCCATGCTGCCTGCCTCAGTGATCCCCATCCTGATCGCTAAACTACTTTAGTGATTCCCGCTCACAAGCTTTGGCTGAGTGCTCCTCCTTCTTTATAATTTAAAATAAAACCTCCTTCACACCAAGTCAGATACTTTACTCCACCACAACATGAATTTTATGCCCGTTTACTTACTTCCGAAACCAGCGGCTTCAGTGAACCACGGAGACTGTAACTACCAGTCACGGGTTCACTGACACCGCTCTGTCATAATCATACAATGCCGTCAGGCGATTGCTTTCACTGCCACAAATGTAGACTCTTTCTCTTTTACCGTGGTTGTGAAGCTATCGCCCTTATTTTTCTCTGAATTTTTAACTAGCGGCTTCAGTGAACCACGGAGACTGTAACTGCCAGACACGTACGTTCACTGACACCGCCTGTCGGGTGCATATTATTCAGCAGAACTGAAGCAGCGCTTAAAAATCTGACTACGCCATCAGGCTATTGCTTACAGCCACAAATGTAGACTTTTCTTTACTGTGGTTGTGAAGCTGATCACTCCTATTTTTCTCTGAATTTCTTCATGTTGCACTCTTCAGCTCCTTGCAGGAAACGTAGCTTTACAACATACCTGCTCTGCTGAGCTCCACAGTACCATGAATGCAGTTCCACCTGCTCTGCTCCCAAAAGCAACAGCAGCCCATCATAAGAAAAAAGTGAAAGAAGTCACATTCTCCAGAGTCCCAGCTTCCTGTAGTGTGTGTGTGTGTGTGTGTGTGTGTGTGTGTGTGCAAGAGTTCAGCACAATTCAGCAAACTCTTGCTATTCCTGCTTACAGGAACAGTGAAACAGAACTTTTTTTTAATATGTATACCTCCTCTAAAAATTAACTGAAAATGTCTTTAAAAATATACATTTTAATGTTCTTTCTTTTCTCTTTATACCCAAGCCATTGTATAATAGCAATAATGCACTCCAGGGTGTGTGTTGTGGGATAACATCACTTCTGGGGCGATTAGTCGCACTCGACCCCTGCGGCCTCGTGCCTAATCACCCCAGGCGTGACGCTATCCTGCGCCAACACACACCCTGTTGTACATTATTGTTAAGTAGCTTCACTGTTGAACCTTGTTTCCAGATGAGACCTGGGGAGCACAAGGAAGTTAAGTGACTTGCTCAGGATCACACAGTATGCATCTAGGTGGCTGTGGATTTAAACCCAGGTCTTCAGATCTGCAGCTCAGAGCCTTAGCCCACTGTGCAATATTGCCTTCTTACAGGACTCCTAATGAAAATTAGATTGCTGTCCTAATGTGTATCAACCTGTTTAAAAGTAAATGTTATAATAATCAAATAAAATGCCAGTTATGTTAGTTCTCTCCAACTTTGGTGGTCCAAAGGTATGTATCTGTAAATTTGCCAAATTCTCATCTAACTCCCAAATATTTTATTTGTAAAAGTATTCATACTTAAATAATAATAATAATTTTATTTATCAAGTACAATTAAAGTATCAAAGGCTGTACAAGTATACAATCATAAAACTTCAAAACATGAATTAAAATCCAAAATCTCAAATAATTATTTCTCAATAATTCACAAAAGCAAGACTAAGTAGATGGGTTTTTAGTGCTGTTTTGAAGCTCTCCATGGCAAGGAGTCAACGTTAACTTTTTGCACTAGCAGCCAGGCTAGTGAACCAAAGATTGCACTAGCCCGCCGGAAGCTTGCAGTAGCTACAGTCAGTATGGTCAACAGTGATTTGTTAAAAGAAAGGGAAATAAAAATCCCATTTGTCCTGCTAACAGTCTGACACCTACCAACTGATTTTGCACTAAGCCTTTAACTGCAAACCGCACTTATACTATCTCAGCTTCTGTGACTGAAGAGTCAGTGGTTCTGTCACTAATGACTGAAATGAACTTTGTTCCCATAATTTGTTCTCATAGTGCCATGTGTTCAACCTCAGCTACATAGTGGATAAAGTTGCTGAACTGATATCTAGTCATTTCATATCACCAAGGCTGCACATCCACACAAAGTCTGTGAAAGGACATTCTTCTTAGCAATTGCAAACAGTTTATCCAGACAGTTAAGTGTTGCTTCATTCATGTTCTTCAGCATTCACTCTGCATTACTAGTCCCTGGAGTAGCAGTGCTGACATCCTCTTTTTCCTTTGCCCTACCATGAACTTCATTGATATTATAGGATGAGACAGAGTCAAACTGAAAGTTATCTGTACCGAAACAAAAATTATTGTTATTGCCCACCTTACCAAACTGTATTTCATGTTTGATACACAGATGGCAGAACATCAGACCTTTGCACCATCATACCCCAACCAGTCATATTTTTCTAGCCAACATTGCTGGAACTGATGTCTTTGACTTTGTCTTTCATATTCTTGATTTTTTATTTGTTTGTCTTTGTGAGCATGCTTTCTATTAATTTCCAATGTTTTCTTGTATTTCTTGTGTTATTTGTGATATTGTGTTGTTGTTTTGTTTTCTTAAACTCAATAAACTTAAATTTCAAAATAAAAATGCTTTCTATTAATGTCAGCTTGGTTACTGATTTCTTTAATATATTTCCACATTTTAGATTTGTAGTTAATAAAGTTGTGTCTTCAAAAGTGTGTGTGTTTTTTCTTCCTTTCCTTCCTTTCCCACCCTGGCCATAGATCCCAGAAATGCTTGATTGTCCCAGTTCTATTAAAAATGTTCACCCAAAAAGTAAGGATAAATTCAACAGCATCACCCATACTGTTATTTATTTATTTTTATTCTTTGGCAAACAGGTAACTCCATTGGGCACAAGAACCATTTACAGGGTGACCAGGAATACAGGAAGGTTAAGTGACTTGCTTAGGGTCACACAGTATGCAAGTGGAGGCTGTGGAAATTTAAACCCAGATCTGCTGGATGTACAAAGTCCATTCACAACCTGTTGCTCTCTCTGTTAAACATGATCCAGTTTTTCTTTCCATGGCAGCCATGTATTCTGATATGCTGTGACCACCTTTCTGACAATTGAACTATCAGTACTTGTGATATCCCTCAATACTACAGTGTGCTCCTTTACCTCATCAGCTACTGCTGTTTCTTTTCAAATGTCTAAGACATCACATTCCACAATTTCAGGCACACCATTCCATGCTATTTATTCCAATGGCCTGTAAAGGTGTAGCTAATATCATGGAATGTCTAGTTGGTAGTATGAAAAATAAGAGCAACAGCTGCTGAGGACTTAGGAGAAAATAGTCAACACAGTGACAAAGGCAATAAAAATGTGAAAACTAATTTGAAAAAGTGGGTCTAAAACATATGAGAATATAGGAGAAAACAAAAGGACCCCATTACAGCATATAAAGGTATAAAACTGTTTCTATCATGGCAGTAAATGACCATACTTAAAATTGAGCGTTGAAAAGATTAGGTTGATTTACTGCTAATGGGCTTAATGGCCATACTTTACACCTCCTAGACAGACTGGTTTTATAAACAAAGGCCTGTGACTAGTGACATCAGAACTTTTTGTTACCTGGGTATGCATGCAACAGTGAATTATTTGATGCAATCAGTTTTAATACTATCTGAGCACTCAAATGGCCCCAAAACTGGTCTACATTTCATCAAGACCAGATGACCAGATAAGGACCCTGAAAACAGGATTATCTGGTCTACAACTGGACAGGTGGCAACTCTAGAACCGTGCTGCTCCTGAACAGAGTCACAAATCTGCCTGCCATGAGTACTGAGCTAAACAAGGAAAGGAAAAGGAGAAAGTATCTTTACCAGTAAAAATAAAATCAGTATTTAGTATAAATGAAACAGTTTGTAAATGCACTGCACACAGACAGCTATTGTTTTTTATTTCACTAGTGCTAAGGCAGCACATAGTTAAACCTCCATGAATAGGACCTGGCTTTAAATTAAATAACAATTATGTTTATGTATTTATTTGTTTGTTTATTTATTTGATACCCAGGTTGAGAATGGAACTGCAGCTTTCCACAGGAGGAATTGCACTAGCCCAGCCAGGCAAGTAACAGAGATTCTGCACTAGCTCTGCAACTGCACTAGTACCCGGCCAGTAAATGAATGTTAAGATCGACCTGCTCCAATGTCTGGCACTTTCTAACCTGACAAGGTAGAGAGTTCCACGGGCAATTATGTGATAAATATCTTCAAATTGTAAGACAAGATTGCTTTGAACATGGGATACATAGGTCTCAACTCTATGTTTGCATGTTAAGATTATTACTTTATACATGTTTTATGTAAATGTATTCTTTTAAACATATAAGTGTAAAACATAAAAAATGTAAGTGCAAAAAGGATACAAACTGAAAGCAGCAAATAAAACTAGAAACAAGTGTAACCCCTCTTTAGGGATGGGTTATTGGTAGTATCCAGAAGTTCCCTGCAGCTGGGCCTGGCCTTGACTTGGTGCAGTCCAGGGCATATAAAAGCCCTTGTGGAATAGCATAGGGGTTCCAAGTCAAAGAGTGCCCAAGAGAGGGGAGGAGGAGGAGGAGAAGCATACTAGAGAGCCCTTTGAGGTTTAACCTGCCCATGGCTCAGCTATGACTGGCTCATGGAGTGGCAAAATGGGTCCTAGGTCTGGGTGTGGCACAAGTCTCTCTTCAGGTTATTTCCTAGGAAACTACTCTGTACACCAGAAGGATAGTGAGTGAGTGTAGGAGGTTTCCCTTGAATGATTTGTCTGCATGGCTTCTCAGTTTTCAGCTGTTGATATAGCAACACAAAGATCAACCGTTTCAGTTTACTTGTTTGGAACAGGTAGAGAATGAACTGTGAGTGCTCCACCCCCTCCAGTTTAGAAGTCTGGGTTCCACATATAAATGAGCCATCTGAGGCTGAAGCAGGGAACTGGTGAGTGATTGTTAATGAGAGCTGAGCCCGGCCTATGGGTTTGTCTGCTCAGTAACCTGGTAGGAAAAGATCATAATTAGGAGATAACCACCCAGGGAGTGAGAACAAGTGATTAGGAAGAAGGTATAGTGTGGTCAGGTGCCTTTGGTACCATGTAATGGTCCTCTGAAACAAGGACATGGCTGTTGCAATCTAAAACTCACCTGAGGATGGAACAAAGTTTGCATGAGTGTAAAACCAGGGCTACAGGAAAGGGTCCAAGCCCACCACTGACTTAGGGCATTCATCGCTAAAGCTGTGAGTTGTAGTTCCAATGGGTGGTAAGGAATTGTGAATAACCACCTTATTTACTCCATTGGTGAGAGAGTACCACTTAATGTCATCAGTGAGTCAACTGTATAGTATGTTGAGTGACCGCATCAAAGGCTTGTGCACTCAGTTGTAAATAATCTTGTTGTTTCATTGCAACTTGAAGTCTGAGCTCTCTGTTTCATTTTGCCAAATGCTGTGAACAGCAAAATGATAGTGCTAAGGAAACCACTGAAGATTATAAGGTTAATTGGGAAATTTTGATGAAGTATCAAGCCAGTTGCCATAAGCAAAAGAAGTACCAAGCCATATATGCTACTGCAGGATTGAACAGAGACCTTAGCCATCCCAGGAATAGCTTGCTATAGACAAGTGCCACTGTACCTTGCATTGCATGTTTCTTGAGAGACAGCACCTCTAGGTATACCTAAAAGGAGTCACCTCAGGGGAGGCACTATGGAAATCAAACATTTACTTTTTCAATCACAAGCCCTTGGCTATCTGCCACAAAGACAGATTCAATGATTCCTTATGATGTTTATAGTACAAGGGCCACTCTCTGTGGGCAGAGGCACTTCACAAAGTTTAAACCACAAGTCCTAGAAACATAGTATTTATTAGCAGAAAGGGACCATGTGGTCCACCCAGTCTGTCCAGATGCTTCCTGCCTAGTCTATCTCCTCAGACCATTTCTGGTCTCCGGCAACCCTCTATCCCTCCCTCCTCCCTGCCTGCTTACTAATACACCCTTGTCTATTCCATGCATGCTTGAAGCCCCCACACTGTTTTTCACCTCCAATACTTCTGCTGGCAGTCTGTTCCAGGCATCCACCACCATTTCAGTAAATAAATATTTCACATCTCTTAAACTCCCATCCCAGCATTATTACATGCCCCTGGTCCTGGTCCTGGTGTGTTTCTCATTTGGAAGAGACTTCCGTGAGCAACTTGAAGGTTTCTTTTATGTCACCCTCTCTTTTCTTCCAGGTTGTATATGTTGAGATCCCAAATCTCTCCTCATAGGGCTTCTCATGCAACCCCAACACCATTTTAGTTGCTGTCCTCTGGACTGCCTCCACCCTATGTACTTTCTGAGGTGCAACCTCAAGGCTGGACACAGTATTCCAGCTGAGGACTCACTAGTGAGAGATACAGTGGCAGCATCACCTCCTCCTCTTACTTGAGATACCTCTCCTCTGCACCCCAGCATCACACTAGACCTACACACTGCTTTGTCACTGTCGTGCACACTTTGAGTCATCAAACATGATAACCCCAAGGTCCCTTCCTGCTTAATGACCTCAGTGCCTTCTCCCTAGATGATACTTAGCTCCTGGAATTCCTATGCCTTAAGTGCATGATTATACACTTTTGGCATTGAACCCCAACTGCCATGTTTTGACCACCTCGAGTGTCCCAAGATCCCATGCATTTTTCTCCACCCTTCCTGAGTGTCCCCCATTACAGATTTTGGTGTCATCTGCAAAAGGTGTACCTTCCCTTCCAGTTCTTTGCAATATCACTTATGAGGATATTGAAGAGACCATTAGTAATACTGAGCCTTGTGCTATCCTACTGGTTACTCTCCCATCATTAGAGTGGGTGCTGTTAACCACCATCCTCTGTTGTCTATCCATTAACCAGTTCCTTACCCAATTCATCACTTTTAACTCCATCCCAAGACTGCTGAATTTCTTTTCCGTGGTGGACAGTGTCAAGGCCTTGCTATAGTCCAGTTAGGCCATGTCAACTAGCCTCCCATGATCTATTTCCTGGTCACCCAGTTGAAGAAATTACTCAGATTTGTCTGGCATGACCTCCACCTTGAATCCATGCTGCCTTTGGTCTTGCAGCTAACTGGATTCAAAATACTCTACTAGTATTTCCTTCAGCAGGATTTCCATTAATTTCCTCACAACTGAAGGTGAGACTGACCAGTCTCCATATTTGCTAGCCTCCTCTCACTGCCGATGTTCTGTAGAGGACCACATCAGCTCTTCTCCAGTCATCCAGAACCACACCAGTTTCTGTGAGCTGCTGAATAAAACTATCAGTGGGGCAGCTGCACCTCCCTGTGTTCTTTTAGAACCCTTGTATGTATCCATCCCGTCTGGTCCCGTAACTCTGTCCTCCTACAGAGCTGCAAGTCCCATCTGAACTCTTTCCTCTGAAAATGGACTTGTGTCCACATCCTCCCTCCTGTTTCTACTAATCCTGGTGGTCTGTCCCTCCCTCCCTCCACTGTAAAGACTGAGCAGAAGTACCTGTTTAGCTTACTGGGTCAATATGTCATATGCTGTACAGCACACAACATGCCCGCGAGGTACCGAATACTTTTGGTAGGGAAGAGCGAGAGGTGCAAACTGCAAAAGGAAGTATACATGGTAGTGCATCCTCTCACTCTTCCCATTGCAGGATAAGAATCTTGCTGGAACAGGGGTCTGCTGAGCACTGGATGAGCCACTGGCAGCAAGGGAGGCAGGCAATGCATTTGGGACCAAGTTTTGATTCCCAGTCCCAGGCATGGAATTTTACTTTTTACACTTTGTGTGATTTTTACTGATAACCCCCAAGTTAGATAATTTAGTTGGGGGGTTGATTCTTCAACAACCCCCATAACAGGGGTGGGGGTGGAGCCTCCCGCAAAAACAAGACTTATAATGCTTGCAATATACCATGCTGTATTGGCAGTGCAGAGCATGTTGCAGCATATCGTCTTAAGACATTATGACCCAGTGCCCCTGTTTAAGATGTCTGATTTTCTGGTCCCTTGTGTGCAGTCCTCCCTCCGCTGTTCTAATTCTCATTTATCCCTCCCTTGCTTTCCACTTCTCACTTAACTGTCTGAAGAAAGTCATATCCTCCTTGATGCCCCACTTGAAAATTCTTTTTCCTCCTGTTTGTGCCTTTCCTTTCCTCACCACCTTGCCTGCTTCCTTCTGCATTACTAGGTATACCTCCTGTCCTACTCCCTCTGTGTTTCCTTATACCTCCTGATTGCCACCCTTTTTTTCCTTCACCACCTTTACCACTCCTTAGAGAAGTGTAATACTCTTTCTCCTTCCTTTAAGCAGAAGTTAGTTGGTTTAGTTATACCGTCCCTTATTTTGGCCCACTGTGCCTTCACCACCCTCCCAGCAACCTCCCCCAAAGCAGTTTCTCAGGCAGTCACTAATTTCTTTAACATCAGCCCTCCTAAGTCCAGGAACCTCATCCTCATGTGGTTAGCCTGTGTTCCTGTCTTAACATTAAACTACACTGTACAGTGATCACTGGTACCCAGGAGACTGCCCTATGTAACATCTGAAATCCTATCCCTGTTTATAAGTACCAGATCCAGCACTGCCCCATCCCTTTGGGTTCTTTGACCAGTTACTTGAGAAAAGCACCCTGTAGAGGTCAAGGATGGCCCTATTCTTTGCCAAAGTTGCAGTTGGAAGGCTCCACTCACAGCTGGCAAACTGAAGTCACCAAGTAGCAACATCTCTCCCTTACTTGCCATTCTGATGATGGCTTCCTGTGTGCCTTATCCAGCTTCTCCTCCTGTGATTGAGGTCCAGACACTACCCTATTATGGATAGCAGCCCTGGAGCCTGCCTCCAGGGTGACCTACAGCATCTCCAGTCCTTCCTTTTCCACATGGTGCCCCTATACCTCTGTGGCCTCCATTCTCTCCCTCATATAAAAGAACCCTTCCTGCCTGCCTTGTCTCTCCTTTACATAAAGTAGCCTGGCATGGCCATGTCCCAGTCAGGGTGTTCAGTGCACCATGACTCCGTTATACCACTAAATTCAGGTCAGCCTCCTCCATGATAACTTCCAGGTCGGAATTTGTTTGATGACTCTTTACAGTGGCACATATGGCTCATTCCTTCTTCCTTCTCCCTGCCAACTGCCTTGCTCCTCCATTCCATTCTTGACTGTGTTTTTCCTGAAGCTTCCCTGACTTTCCTCTTATCTTTAGCTTCCCCATTTTTGTCTCCTTCAATCCTCCATCTTATAGCTCCCATTCTTTGTCTCCTTCAATCCTCTACTTACTTACCTGAGTGTTACCCTCTTATGTTCTGCCTTGTCCCCATCCCAGCCCAAGGAAGTTCTCTCCTCTGGGCCCTCCTCTTGCTGCTCCATCATCCGGGTAATTGTTGCCTTCCTTTATTTTACTGACCTCCCTCCCGGGGCTAGTTTAAATGCTCCTCAGTAACATTTAAACCTCCCAAAGACTGTGGTCCCCTTCCTGGGTGGGTGCAGGCTGCCTCCTTTAAAGGCCCATATTCTTCTAAATTGGCCCCAGTCCTCAATGTAGCTGCTGCCCTCCTCCATGCACCATGCTTTAACCAGTCGCTAATTTCCCTGGTATGGAGTACACTTGCATCTCTCAGTTGTAAACGGTAAGCCTTAGAAAAAGCCACTGGCATGCCACTTCCTTAAGGCCCCTTCCCAACTCACTAAAGTTATCTTAACCCTAACTTATCCCTTGCCAGGTCATTCATCCGCAGATGGACAATGATGTCTATCTTGCTCCTAGGTCCTGCGGCCCTACAGTCTCTTTATATCTCTCCATGCCTCTAGGTGAAGCACCCACATGCACTGTACCTCTCTATCCTTCTCACTCCCAGCTCCCAAATCTATTTCCCTAACAATAGAGTCCCCAACCAGCAGGTCTACTTGAGGAGCTCTCTCCCCGACCTCCTTCCTTCCCACTGTGATGAGTGCCTCCTCTTCAGGAATGATTCTTAAAGGATTAAAAAGCCTAATTTCTTACAGTGCTTATTTATTATTTATAAATCAGTCTTAAAGAAGACAAATTTTCAAATGTTATTACTAACATTGTTTCCTATTTCCAACATGCATTCAAGATAACTTTTCACTTATGCAGCTGCCCATCTTTGTTTCTTAATTTCATATACATCATTGCTCCTTTGCAGAGATTGGGTTGGCTGTCATTCCAAGCAGGGTGTGATTTGGATGTTCTGCACTTTACATATAAATGCTGCAATGTAAAGCACCAGGTCACATTATAAACCACTACCTGTAAAGGATTATTAGTTAAAGCTTAGGGACGGGATTCACAAAGGGCTGCAAATGTTTCAAGCCCGGGTGTGACAAACATATGGTGTAAGGGGATGAAGCATGGGGAAGTGTGGCACTCCCATGGACTGTGATTGGGATTCTCGATCCGATGCCGATTATCACTAAGTTAGACCGCTTTTCTGGTCTAGCTTGTGGCAATCTGGGTACCCTTTTTCCAAGACTTGCACCACATATTTGGCACAAGCTGCAGTGAGACAGGAAGTGTCATAAATGCACCTGACTTTCCTGAATCAGGTGCAGTGTGTGGCAAAATTGTTGGTGTAGATGCATTGACAAACGGGTTTGACACAGGGCATGATGTAAGCCCTGCATCCCCATTGGTGAATCTTTCCCTAGATCTACTCAGTTTGGTTTGTTGAATCTTATCCAGATGGGCTGCAGTATTGCAGACATATAAAGGCACAAGTTGTTGTTAACAGATACATCTATTTGTTTTGAAAAATATATAAATAAATTTATAGTTTCTTACTGAAATACATTGGGCTCCTCCATTGGAATTTTTAATTTCACAATATCAGAATTGTTTTACATACTACATACTAAAAGCCAGAAGAATAGGCCTAACGGTCTTTCATGTCTGCTCTGCTAGCCAGCCCCTCAGGGTGCTAGCTTTCTCCACCCCTGCCCCGAGAGGGTCAACTTCATCTTCAGTATACCCATGCATCTGTCCCACCCCTCCTAAAGCCCTCCACTGTGCCCTGTTCAACTAGACTCCTGGGCAATGCATTCCATGGCTTCACTACCCTCTCAGTGAAGTAATGCCTCTCTACGTTGTCCCTGTAGGTTCCCTCCAACTTCCACTCCCCCCGTTGCGCCTTTCCTTAGCCTGAACATTTCTTTGGCTCTTGCTCTCTGTTAATCCCTTTTCACATATTTGAATACCTCAATTTTGTCACCCCAGCCTCTGCTCTCCTCCAGCAAGTACAGCCCAAGGCAGCAGTTTGAAATGTAATGGGAAATACATTTGTTTCATACACAAACAAATAATTTAATATACAAGTAGAAAGTAATTACTAACACATTAAGGCACAATAAATATGTATATTTACAGTATATGTATACCCTGGAGGAGGAGAGAGAGGGATATGATAGAGACCTTCAAATATCTCAAGGGCATAAATAAGGTATGGGAGGGTAGCATCTTTCAGAAAAAGGATGTTCTAGAACAAGGTGACATGACATGAGACCGAAGGGGTTGACTAAAGGAGTAACTCAAGGAAGTATTTCTTCATGGGCGGGTGGTGGACACATGGAACAGCCTCCCAGCAGAGGTGGTGGAGGCTAACTTAGTAGGGACTTCAAAATGCATGGGATAGGCATGGGGAACCTAGCGACAGGAAAGAGAATAAAGCCAGAGATAAGTAGAGTCTGTGGGTTTTGCAGCAAGCAGGAAAATGAGCAGACTGGTGGGCCTAGTGGTTCCTATCTGCCGTCAATTTCTACGCTTTTTTTTTTTTAAACTTTATTTTTGCAGTTATCATATATCATCATACAAATAACTTTGCCTTATTCAGGACTTACCAAAAGCATATATACAGACCATAGAGAGAATTTTACCTCTCCCATTAATCTTAGGATTGATGCTTCCCAAATATTTTGGTAGCACTTAGAGGGAAAGCTTAAATTTTTAACTAGGAAGTACAATAACATTTATAAGCTGTGTTACAAACCCATGAGCAGTGCGACTATATCAATCTGCTAAAAGACCATATTTTAAAGTCCTTCAAAAACCTCCCAAACTGGGACTAAAGGTATCACACTATATAGCTACAAGTGGATATAAATTAATAAAGGCAGCATTTACCACAACAGGCACCTATCGTTTAACTAATATACCCCATGTTAAAAGTAAATTTAAGCATTGATATTGCCTTATTAGTTGGTAGCATAAACTAGATACTACAGCACTATCGTATAAAATAAAACCATAAAAATATAATTAGCACCTGAATATAGTACTGTTTTTAATAAACAAAAAGAGCCTATTATGCTAGAGTCTGGTTCAGTAGCTTCATTTATTTATAATAGTCCATTATCCCAAGGATCTCTCAAAGAGAAAATGAAGAACCGAAATAGACTGTTATAAAAAAGCTATTATATGGGGTCTCAAAGATTAGCCTCATGACTTTTCAGCCGTCTTCATGGTCTTCCGACTCACTGCTCTCTTCTCCATGGTCCCGATGATGACTCCGCCTGGTATCAGCAAAATGAGAGGCCCATTTGCTTGCCTCAACAGGATCTGAAAACACCCAAACTTTGCCATTATGGATGATTCTTAAGCGTACTGGAAACACCATTGCGTGTACAATCTTTGCCTCCTTCAGCTGTTTTCTCACCCCATCAAATTTCTTTCAATGGTTTGGGTAGCATAGCTTATATCAGGAAATAGATAGACTGATCGTTCATCCTGTGTAATGGAGCCCACTTGTTGAGCATAGCAGAGGATCCTGTCCCTGGTTCCTATACTATCTGTGACAATAAGCAGTGAGGTGTTTCCATATCCTCCCGATACCACAGGGAGTAATTCTATATGCCTTTTGTAACCCAAAGGATACAGCATGACTCTCCAGGACCAATTTATCTGACAGCCAGTCCTGTAAGAACATTAGAGGATGACCCCATCCTTTCTGGCAAGTCGAGGACACGAATATGCAAGGAGCGGGCCTGGTTTTCTAGAGTCTCGAGTCTGGCCTCAGCTGTGTATTTTCTTTCACCATTAAAGATGTGGCAGCCGTAGCTGATTCAGCCTGTTTCTTTGTCTCCGACTTCAGTCTGCATCCCCTCACCGCCTTTTCAACCATCGTCACCCTTGTACCAAAGGAATCCATCTTGCTATTTAGGTCGGAGACCGATGCAATCAGTTTTTTCAGTTTAAGGCCTATGGATGTCATGGTTTCCTCCGGCCCTGTTGGGATGTGGCCTGTGCATCAGAAGTAGGTCTTGGAGGCTGCAATGTGCCCGCTGATTTAGTGCCTGTGCCTCTGCCTCTATCTTTTGAGGGTAACCCATATGATGTTTAGAGGGTTCCTCTTTCGATTGGTGGTATTTGTTTGAGTCAATTGCTGCTGATAAAAGGAGATTTTGAAAAGTTTTGAAGTTCAGCCAAGGAGCTGTTGTAAATGTGCTGTTCTGCTCAGGCTCCACAGTGCCCTCAATTTCTACGTTTCTATGTTTAAATGAAATACCAGTTGTCTATTTATTAGAAATAAATGCTCTTTTAAAGGCGCTGCCAGCTGTCAGTTTGCTTTAATGATTTTTTTATCAATTTATCTTGAGATTTGAATAAACCAAGGTCAGTGATTGTTGAGGGCAAGTCTAGTAGTAACAGTAAAGATATAGGCACCAAGAGATCCATAGCCAAACTCCCATTTCCTCACTGTGAGACCTTCAGCAAGTCATTTGACACGCCTGTGCTTTACTTCTCCTGGCCATGAAATGGGAAAGGAACAAACCTAGTGTCTTTGTCAATAACTTGTTGCACCATAGTTATTTCAATAAATGCCTTCAATTGGCCACCTTCCTGGGTTCTATGCAAAGGCAAAATATATTTCTTTCAGGAAAATAATTAATTAAAAATAATTCTATGGGCTGATGCAGTAATTGAACATAGTGTACTACTTCTATTGACCCTGGTGTGCTCTGATGTGGTATGCAAGTTAGAAGATTTACAGTCTGGATATGGAAGAAAACAATTTATCCACTAAAGTCATATTGTTACAGTGCACTTTACTCAGGAAATAATATCAGTATAATTTATATACAAACTCAAAATTACATTTCCTTGTGATTACTCTGCTCACAGTGATTTCCGTAATTTTGCACAGTATTTTGTCAACACAGTTATTTTTTTTGTATAGAAAATACCTTTTGTCCCCAGAACAAATAAACCTAGTTCACTGGCTCAGCAGGCAGATGTGTATGGAGTAACTGGTGCAGTTGATTTGTGGATTGATGTGCTTGTGTGACGTGATGTGGTGCTTATGCAGTTGTATGGACAGGGTGTCTATGATGCCTTTCACACTATCTGTTCACAAGGAACTACCATTCTTTTGGGGTACCAGAGGCACAGGAACCCTCTGGAAGAGGGTTCTACTCTTGAAGGTGTTGCAGAACAGAAGGTCCTTTGGCTAAAAGTACAGTCCCTTAGGGAAGAAGCCCAGAAGGAAAGAGGTGATCTGCCAGAGGGGAGTGGAGGATTGTGGGAGAAAAGAAACAAGCATCTGGAAGATGCTTGGGGCATGTGCTAAGCAGTGCTTGACAGAGAGTGTGTCGAGTGTCACCTGATGCCCAACTAAACCCAGGCTTACCTTGCAATTATTAAAGCCATATGTCTGAAGAATGGCTACAGGTCTTGAGCAAAATTAATTTTATTCATAGACTGATTTGTTTCATTTTAACCAAATCTATCTCATGCACAGAATGGTTTTCTGCTTTGGACAACATGCATTTTGTCCTTTGACTTTTGTTTCCATTTTATTTTCCTCCTTACTGCTACAGCCTGTGCCCTCAGCCTGGTTACCTCCCGCTCCCAGCCCCATCATCTAGCTCTCCTAGCTAGCATTCCTCCATTGCATTCCTCCATGGCAGTGTCAGTTGGGAGTTCAACCTCTCACAAGGGGCACACATGTAGCACAGGCTCCATGGGGTGGGGCTAGAGAGTGCCAGCATCTTCTAAGAATGCAACAGCCATTCTCCCCTGTTCATCCACTGCCCATTGACCATCCCTCCTCCTGGGTGGTGCCAAATATTGCCACAAATACCATTGTGCATACACAGCTGTGGCACACAGTGCCTACCCCTTGCAAGGGAACTAGCTCCATGGCCCATTGTGAGGGCTGCCTGTGTCACTGGACAGTGGAAATGGATTCTGTGGGCCAGGACAACCTGCCATCAGCAACACTCCTCCCAGCTTCAGCCATGTGACCACGGATCTGAGTTTGCTCCTGAACATGGGTTACCTGTGTGGAAGTACAGTGCACTCCCTCTGGGCCACCTGGTAACTATGTCTATACACCTTTTTTTCAGATTTATAAAAAAAAAAAACAGAATTAATCATCCAGGTCTCTTTTTTTTTTTATAGTATGCTTTATTCCATCACCCAGTCCACCCCTATCAGCCCCAGTTCCTTTTAACCATGGACTACCATTTCACTGTGCCCTGCTCATGCAGAGAAGGGGATCTACAGTAGTAGTGGCCTGACAAAGGCTTCCTATTAAGCCCAGTGTCCAACCCATCTCATTCTCTCTTTTGCTCTCTCTCTCTCTCTCTCTCTCTCTCTCTCTCTCTCCTCCCAGCCACACCATGCTGCTTGGAGTTTTGCACCAATCATGGTACTAGCTGCAGACAATGTGATGTCACCTGGAATCCTAGCTTGAAGAGTGGAACAGGGGTGTTGAGCAACATGGGCTACCTACATGTGAATCATGCATAAGTCAGCCATTATTTCAATAGAATGCATAGATTTTACTTCCATCCGATATTAATTTAATGATATTTTACTCAAGGAAAAGACCTGACTCCATCTCTAATATGTTGATAATCCACTTTTATTCAGTTTATGGCTACCTGCTCTTGATGTTTTGGCTCTGTCAGATACCGTCAGGACTGGTGGATTGTATTATTGGAAAGGTCTTTAGATCATAAACAAGGAACAACCACTTTAGTTAGAGAACTGCGACTGTGAGGTCCACAGTTGGACTAAACTGTGTGAACCCACTGTCTGGGCAACTCTGAGACTGAGTAGTATAATGCAAACTTTCACCTGCATAATATGAGGACCACCCTTCATGAGTAATTATTACTTTCAAAACGTCAAGATCAGTTGGGCATATACTGAATTAAAGTGGATTCCAAGCATATCAACAATGGTGCCAGGTCTTTTCTTCCTCTGAGAAATGGACTACATTGTCCTTGATGCCTTTTGGTCAGCACTCCAAGCAGAATTCTCACAATGCCTAGCTGAAACTATTGAATTAACAGCAGAACAGATTCTACTGGCTATTTATCCCAATCACTCTCCACCCTGGAAAATACCCTCCTCCCAGGGTAACCCATGTGGTTGCATGGGGAAGGGCACCCGTCCATAATGGTGACTCTTTCCCAGTGCAATCCCCTGGCAGGATGGCGGGGGGCAACCAGATTGGGGTGGGCGAACTGGGCAACAGGATGTCATTATGTGTATGCACACTGGGGGAGCGAGCACGGTGAGCATGGACTGGAGGGGGTGGAGGGCTGTAGGGGTGATGCTGCAGTGGATGGCCAAGCTGTGTCGTGGTGTCGGGGTTGGCTAGTGGTTGGGGTGGGTGAGGTACCAGGTCTGGGTCCGGGCACTGGTGCGATTTTATTGCACCCAGCCCGAACCTTCATTTTTTAATGTTTCCATCTCCTGATATGCACCCCTGGAGTTGAGAATCTTTAAGTAGGGGTGTGGGTGGTGAAGCCCCCATGAGGGTGTGTGTAGTGCACAGTCCCCCACAGAAAGCATTAAAAATCTCCTGGTGCTGTTGTCCTGTGTGCCAGGATCATCAGAGTGCCGAAAGGTTTTCGCTGTCTGACTGTGTGATAATGGTGATCACCTTTAGGCATTCACCGTTATCACATAGACCTCCTCCCATTGTTTCTTTTGGCAGCCAGGAAAGCCCTAACCAGATGATGGATGACAAACATTGAACCCTCAGTTACTGACTGGAGATTAATAATGAAACAAATACATTATACTGAAAACCTCAACTCCAGAATCCAACATAAGGGACCGAACTACATGGAAATGGCAGGTATGGTCACTTTATCAAGCCTCAGTAGACCCTGATTTTTCCCCTTAAACAAGAAAGGTATATCTGGAGACAATAGCACAAGTGGAGCCTTAGCCTTTACTTCTAAAACAGGGGGAGAGGGAAGACTGTAAAGAGATGGAGTTAACCCTTATCAGTTATCCTGCAGATTGGATCCTTGGAGTTGAGGACATTTTAACTGTGAAAATCATAGATTACTAAACTAGTGACTAAATATACATATAATAATGTACCTCCTTGGGCAAAATTTATGGATTAATGTTAACAGCTCCTCTCTAAAGTGTTACTTTTACCTAAACAATTGTACAAATATGTTAAATGTGCAATATCTGAATTATGTGGAATTGTTTGTGTAAAAACTAATAATAAAAACTATATAAAAAAAAAAGAAATGGACTGCATTGCTAGACAGTGACTCTGTCCAAGTAGGCACCTGGGTCATCCTGGACATTTTAAGTAGATGTTGCTTAAGGGGTACCATGAAACATTCTGTGTAGCAATCATTCTTTATTCAGTGACTCCAGTACAGTGGCCTAGCATTATTATGCTGGGCTATGAATCCTAGAATATAGTATTTGAACTGAATGATGCCTTTAAAAAATCTCGTAATAAAATAATTGGGGTCAGAGTGCAGGAGAATGAATAATTTCCAATGCATTTCTTCCAGGGATGTAATGTATTTCAAACATAAACAAGACAGTGACTCAGTTTATATGAAAACTTTGCCCTGGATTGCTGTTTTCTGACAGTGCAGCCCAACCTACTGAGACTATTCCCCACCAGGAGACACACTCAGTTTTCTAGGGCATCGAACATCTGCAACTATTGAATAAGTAGCAGTCTAGACAGTTGAGTATCAGGCCAGCTAGGCTACTCGGCTTCATGTCACTCTGTTGTTTATACTTATCAGCAAGGTTAATCTGGTTAGTCAGAGCACCGTCTTCCTCAATTCCCTAGCATTGCAGGAAGAGCAACTTTCTATTACAGAAGAAAGTAGAGTTAATGTCTCTTCATACTGCTTGCATTTTAGTTGTTTTATATACAGTAATCAAGTCTGTGGTTTCAACCAATCAGTGGTCAAACCACAGAAACTCTTATCCTGTATATGAAACATTATAGTGGAGCATTGTACTTCAGTAATGGGGAGAATTGCATTCCTTTGAAACTAAAATATAAAGCTCATTTTAATGCCAAAACAGTTCAAGGTGATGCATACAGGACAGTAAAACCAGGGACAGTGCACTATATTGATGGGACACTGGTAGAGAGTATGGAGAAGAGAGGGACCTGGGAGTGGTGATCAGCAATAACCCAAAGCAGGGTGCTCAGTGCAACAGGGTATACAGGAGGGCCCCCGAAGAAAGAGCAAGTAGCTCTAAATGTGCATGGGGTAGTCTGGTGTTGGAGACACTGCACCATTTGCACTGTTATGTGTTACTTATGTATATTAAATATATTTTGGCTCTTGAGTGCAGATGTCTCTCTTTTGTTGTTGGTATATGTGAGGGCTAACAGAATGCTGGGGTGAATGGGGAGAGGATTACTAGCAGGGAGGGAGGAGATATTGCCTCAGTTTAAGTGACTAGGGAGACCACATCTGGAATAATGGAAGTCAATTCTGGGGCCCACTCTAAAATGGACAGGGATAGATTACAGGTTGTGCAATGAAGGGCTGCTAAGATGAACCATGGTCTGCAGGGCAAGGCGGTGATGAGAGACTGAAACATTTCAACGTACATTCACTGGAGGGCAAAAGAGAGAGGAGAACAGGCTTTCAAGTTCATGAAAGGGTTCATCAGTGGATACAGCAAATCTGTTCAAATTAAGAAACTAGCGAGGAATATTTGCTGGTGTGGAGCATTACCATATTATAGCTACGGGTAATCAAAATAAAAGCAGATATACTGGTTGGTCATTTCCAGAGTTCAAGCAATACTGTATGTCCTATTTGTTTTCTGTAGTTTTCTAATTAGCACTCATAGATTTAACGTAACTTTTGGTGCATTCTTGCACTCTTTTCTGTTTTATAAACAGCTGGTAGCAGCCACTGTCCATCACTAGATGTGCTACCAGTGTGTAGTGCCAACACAACCTTCACATGATAAGAAGCACAGCACAGTCCCATGAGACAGTCATGTTATTGCAGTCTTTTGCTCCAAGTGGGAAAATAATGTGAAAGAACTGCATTCCAAATGTCTTTCCCCTGAGCTAAGAAAACACTTGAAACCTAGGGACAAGGCAAGGGGTTCTTCAAGTCAGTTGACCTAATTCAGGAATATTTGTAAAAAGAGATAAAAGTTGCCAGAAGATCATATCTCTGAAATGCAAAAACAGAATCTGTCTAACCCTAAAAGGTTCTGGGCATGAGTTAACTCCTTACTGAAAGGCTGTTCCAGATCCACTAAACATGAAATGCTAGTGGCTGGACAGTCAGTTAGTGACCCCTTGGTTGTAGCCAACACCTTCAGTGACTTCTGCGCATGCCTGGAGAGATTCAAAACTCCTCTGTGGGTACCACCTTGCTCCATCTTATCCCTCCTGAAGCAGTATTACCTTCATCAGAGTTTCACTTAAGTCCAGTTACTCAGAAGGAGGTACAAGCTCTTTTGAAAAGACTGAAAGTAGAAGGTTCTGCAGGTTTTGATAAACCTGAACCCAAACTGTTGAAAATTGCTACTCCTGTTATAGCTTTCCCAGTTGCCATGCATATCAACAAATTCCTGTATGAATGATGAGTCCTGGTATGCAGAAAGATTGCCATAGTTGTTCCTGTACATAAAGGTGGCACGGTAGAACCTATTGATCACTACCAGCCTCTCTCTCTCTCTCTCCTCTGCTCCCTGGCTAAAGTACAGGAATGTCTGGTCTATAATCAGGTCCTTGACTTGCTGGAACAAAGGCACCTGCTGACTGACATGCGACATGGCATCAGGCGACATCATGGTACTGACACTGCCCTTGTCAAACTGACCACGATATCCTGGGTGCCCATGGGTAAAGGGCTGCTCACTGGTGGAGTCTTCATCGACCTAACTAAAACTTTTGATTTGGTCAATCATAGCCTCCTCCTATTCAAACTAAAACCTTGGTCTTGATGCACTTTCTCTCATCTGGTTCTCCCACTACCTTCAGGACCCAAGGCAGCATGGCTTCACCAGGGGAGGTCATGCCAGACCAGCCTCATTGAATTTTTCTACTGGGTGACAAGGGAGGTAGATCAGGGAGGGCAATGAATGTGGCCTATCTGGACTTCAGCAAGGCCTTTGACACTGTGCCACATAGAAGGCTATTAAACAAACTGTGGAATATGTGAGTGGGCAGGACAATAGTACGAGGTGGGTGGATAATTGGCTGGGCAGCAGGACACAGGAGGGTGGTGGTAAATGGTTGTCCTCCACAGAGGAAGAGTGACCAGTGTGGTACCACAGGGATCAGTGCTGGGACTGATCCTATTCAATGTCTTCATCAGTGACATTGTGGAGACCTAGAAGGCAACATTTCCCTGTTCGCTGATGACATGAAGCTCTGTAACGGAGTGGACATGCCAGAGGTGTAAACAGAATGAGGAGGAACCTGCAGAAGCTTGAAGAATGGGCAAGGGTTTGGCAGTTTAAATTCATGCAAGTGCAAGATAATGCATATGGGGCACAAAAACCCTGGAATGATATATCAGTTGAGGGTGAGGATATAGCATACCAAGCAGGAAAGGGACCTTGGGGTTACCATCTCTGGTCGACCTCAAAGGTAGGAAACAGTGTGACAAGGCAGCAGGTAAAGCAAATAGGATTCTGGGATGCATGGGTGGCATCACCAGCAGGAAAAGGAGTCATAATTCCACTATTCAAGACACTAGTGAGGGTCCACCTGGATTACAGTGTACAGTTCTGGAGACCTTACCTCGTGATGACATAGACAGGGTAGAGAAGGTTCAGAGGAGGGCAACAAAGATGGTACAGGGATTGCATCACAAGTCCAATGAGAACAGTCTGAAGGACTTGAATATGTACTCCCTGGGGGAGAGGAGGAGACAGGGGATATGATAGAGACATACAAGTACCTTACAGGGAGGAACAGGGTGCAGGAATACACTATTTTCCAGCAAAAAGATGCTCCAGGACTAGAGGGCATGGGATGAAGTTGGAGGAGAGCAATTCAGAGGAAGCGTGAGGAAGAATTTCTTCACAGAAAGGGAGGTGGAAAAGTGAAACACCCTGCCAGAGGAAGTGGTGGAGGCTGAAACAATCACGGGATTTAAGAATGCATGGGATAGACATAAGAGAATTCTGGAGGTCGGGGGTAAGGGCAACAGACTTCTAGAAAAACATAAAGAGAACTTACAAGCTCAAATGGGCAGACTGGTTGGGCCATAGGCCCTTATCTGCCAACAGTGTCTATGTATCAATGTATCTATGTTCCTTATTGACAGTTTCCAGTTGGTAAGATAAAGGACTCTCTCCAGGAATAAACCTATCCATGAGTCGTATCCCTCAAGGTTCTATTTTAGGCCCCTACTATTATTGTTATTTGTAAATGATATGTGAGGAACTGCAGGAAGGTGAGTATATTACTGTATACAGATGATGCAATGCTTTATAGGTGTTCCAGAGACCACACGCCTTTTAATGCACAGATTGAAGCTGACCTCCTTAAGTTAGAAACTGGTTTAAGCCCAACAAGCTGGTCCTTAATGCCAAAAATAAGGCAGTGTTGTTTGGTCCTAGGAACTTGGGCCTGGCTAGGCAACACCTGCTTGCTTTCACTACCTCTACTGGAACAACAATAGAAGTAGCTGAGTCCACCAAGCACCTAGGGATCTATTTGGACCAGGAACGTTCCTACAGAGCACATATTGACTATATAACACTCACCATCCACAAGAAAATTGGTCTGCTCTACTGATTTGGTCATTTTTTACAGAAGAATCACGTCCATAATTGCCACCTGCAAGCTATCCCCTCCTACAAAATGGTGCCCCTGTCTTTCAATCTTAAGTGCTCTGAACTCAATAAAATCAAAGTTCTGTAACAAAATTAGGTGCTGTGCCACAGGTGCTCCATCCAGAGAGTACCAGTGTAATGTACTTTGTTCACTGAACTGGCCTCACTTGAGAGTCAGTATGACTACCCTCTACTTTGTCTGGTCTTCAGACTTGTAAAGGATCCGCCTCACCCCTAGCCTGTAAGACACTCTGAAACTCAAGACATCTAGTAGGGTCTTACGGTTCACCACAATCTTCCACTGGAAACACCAAAGATCAGAACCTGTGTGGAAAGAGGTAACTTGCCTTTTCAGCTCCAGCCATTTTGAACTCCTACCCACTGCCCTACTAAACTGTCCAACACTTAAGGTTTTAAAAGGGCTTAAAGATATATTACTTGAACACAGCCTCTGTGTCTGCAACAGGTGACCTCACCCTGTGCTAAAATGTGTTAATGCTTCCTCTTTCAGGGATCTCTTTGGACCTTGCACCTTAGTGTAACATTTACTCTCCCTACTTTTGGTAATCCATGATTGTTCTTAACTCATCATCACATGTCAAATTTATGTTTGACCAACTGTGTATTCTTACATCTATTGTATACAATGCTATCTTATTTGACTTGCTCTATGTATTCTGTCTATTTATTGTTTCTGCCTCTTTGCAAATCTGTATTTAATTCTGAATCACCCTTGAAAAGGGACAGCTATGCCTCTGTGGGTCTACCCCACTAACAAAATCAATCAATAAATAAATAAAATTGCTGTTTCAGCCTGCAGTCTGGAATGCATACTAACTGAATGTTGGCAGAAAGACAAAACAGTGAAATATCCAGCTCAACACAAGATCCTGAAGATGGCTGCTTGGTCTGTTTAGCTGCTAAACCTTAAAAGAACCAATGATTTAACCTGATTAGTTTGTCACAACCGAGTAAATTTCACACATCAGCTAATAGCCCTTACCATCCACATCTATTCCTGAAATCCACTTCCAGTTTGGTGGTATATTTTTATTTTATGCTGCTCAGTTAAAAGTGTCTTTTTCACCATTTGAAAATGCTGCCATCACTGTATGCAAGGCACAGCCACAGGAAATGTTAACATCAAGGAGGAGGGACTTAGACTTTAACAGTAGACAACCAGAAGAATGAACTTGCTTCTATTAAAAATCTGATTGCTACACTAAGTAATGACATTGTTTCACTTAAGATCACTGTTGATAGTTTAAATACTAATGTGGGAAAATGTCAGAATGAGTCACAGAGATGGAGAAACGAATAACTACTCTGGAGGACTACAGTAATTATAATGAATAATTCCTAGCACATCAGGTCCCCAGAATCCTTTTCTTATACAAAAATAAATTGATGGGTTAGAGAACAAGGGGAAAAGAACAACCTTCATAATGTGGAGGTTTCTGAAAACATTGAAGAGCATGACTTGATCCCCTTTATACAAAACTTCATCCCAAAGATCATGGGTTACCAATGGCACTGTCCATTAGAAATTGAGAGGCATATTGCTTTCTAACCCAAAAAGGAAAGAAACCAATACCTATTGTGATATACTTTCTAAGGTTTGCAAGTAAAGAAGAACCTTAAAATAGCTAGGAGAGGAAATCGCTCAGCGGGATGGCAACAGGATTCACTTCTTTCAAGACTATTCAACTGATTGGTAGACAAATACAGAGCTTTCAGACATCACTAGGTATCACCAGGTAAGTGAGGAACAAAAAAAGGCAGAAGCCCAAATCGTTGTTTCTAATCCAAAAGAGTAGACAGTTTCATACTTCCATTAGTATTTATATAATTATCCAATTTCTTTTGAAAGTGTTTTTATTTGTACTAGAGATTATTGATAAGGGCAGCTTATTCCAAAGACTTGCTGCTCTTGTTGTGTAGAAATACTTTCTTTATTTGTTTTAAATCAGTCAATTTTAATTGTAGTGGGTGACCCTAGTTTCTATTTGGTCACTTTATATTCTAAATTTAGTTCTGTCATTAAGTAATCATCAGTTAGAATATCATAATACAGTAACTTATCACCCTGTGCCTTCTCACTTCAAGACTATACAAACCCAATTTATCTAATCTTTCTTGATCGTTAGATTTTCAGACAAGTGTAATGACTTTGTATACCTTCTTTGGACATCAGATTTCATTTGAAAAACAGGAGGTTCAATACAAAATTAAATATCCTCTGTGCTACAAATATAAAGAATGGAAGGTTTTACAATTTTAAGTCAGTACAGGAAGCATGGGACTTTGTTTACTCTCACTGGCCTGAATGACAGAAAATCACCATTAGAGCAAATCTGAATGAGCTCGAAACTCTGAGGGAGATTCTATGGTTGCCCAAAACATAGTTCTTGCACGCAAATCCATGACTCACACAACAAAAATAACTCTGCCAGCGTCAGTGGCTCCAGAGCAAAGGTGACTAACAAACTGAATAAATAAATTGCTGATCATACAAATAAACCTAATGCCTATGAAAATTGGTTAAATGTATTTAGGAAAAGTAAACCACTTCATAAACATACTCTGCATCCCAAAATAGTCTCGATCGGCAATCTTCCACACAAAAGCATGGGAGCAGGAGTAGTAAGGTTTCCACTTATTCAGCCCAAATTCACCCCACCCCCATTCTGATTCTATATGAGCAATCATGTAGTGTGCCCAATCAAATAGAAATGGAGGAGGATGAAACTCAAAACAGCTGGGACACAGACAGCCCTGTTGAAATAAAACTAGGACAACCTGAAAGAGTGCTGCAAAAAATAAATAAATAATGTCTGTTACGCGATGGTCTTTTTCAAAGGCATTCTGTTTTCTTCATGTTATTTCCTAGAACAATTCTAATGTTGAATGATAGAAAGCTAAACACTAAAAGATTTAAACTAACCCATTTCTCCAGCATGCTACAACCCCATGATGGTGCAACCAAATCTGTATAAAGTTCCAGAAAGACAGGAATGTCACAGAATCTGATTGGCTCACAAAGCCAACTCATTAATATTCATAATAAAATGGGTAAATGAAACCCTTCACCATGATTGGTCAAAAGGCGTGTCCTTACCTGTCAACAAACCAAAAGGTGGCACTACTTTCTAATACCTTAACCTCCATAGGTGAAAGGGCAGCAATATCATTGAGCAACTGATATTTTCCATCAGTCCCTCTGCAACCAGAGCTGATCTTCCATCACAAACATGGTTCCTACCTTTACACTGTAAAACCTTCAACTGGGCCCTAAAACTATCTTAAATAAAAAATAAAACAAATTAAGTAACGTTGTTTCCCTGATCATCACACTCTCCTTACACACATAAACAAATTAGAAACATTAAGTATTGCTTATAGTTTTCATTACAACTGTTCTTTACTAACAGTGAAAAATCTCCCTTCTGTCTTTACCTGCTCATTAGGAAATCTCTTCTGCTTGACTTGACAGCGAGATAATTTAGTCACTGGCTCTAAAACAGGCCTTTGTTGTCTGTGTGTACAGTATGTTGGGAGAGTAACATTCTACCAGCAGAACTGAGGAGAATTTTGAATCCCTGTATTCCATGGTAAACATTCCATGATAAACATTCTGTGTCTTGAAAGAGGGAAAAAATGAAAAAACAGGATGAAAGAAAGTAGGCAATACAGTAATACTTTATAAACAAAAAGAAAAGGTAGGAAAACACAGTTACAGAGGCAGACCCAAACTGCTCAAAATAATACATTGCTGTCCCTCAACTCACTGGTTTAGCATTTTCAGTGAGTTGCTGTTCAATCAATTTTACCACTCCTCTGCCCAAGCCTGGGAACTACTTTTCACCATATTTAAATAAAATAACATGCTATTATTAAATCTTAATAATGCATCCAGAGTTTTGTTTAATTGTTATAGAAATAGTTGTTACCCATTTTATAAAACAATAAGGTACTTCAGATGTGAGTTGTTGATTGATATGAGCACTACCTAGCTGCTGCTTGTCACTCGGTGCAAGCGCCTCATGTCTAACAATGCACCTGGGGACGTGCTCTTATCAATCAACAACCCCACCCTGTCATGTCTTATTGCTTTCTTAAGCTTAGTATTTATTCATGAAATGGCCTAGTATATTTGGAATTGTTGCATAGCAGCAAATTCACCCAGAGCCCTTGATGTGGTATGCAAAGGATAGCTGTTGGTTTGTTTATGTCTTATGGCTCAAATAATCCCTGCTTTTCCCTGCACAGTTGCAACTAGCAATACTATCTTCAGCTCTAACATGTGAATGGCTACGTGAACATAGGTAAACACCTCAGTGTGCTGCATGGTATATCCTGTGAGCTTCTGATCTTACTTCATAGTAAATGCTAAATGGCCCCATGGAGGAGGTAAGTGTACTCAGTCTGATCTCTGCAGACCACATAATACAAGTCAAACTATAATTAATATAAATAGAGAGCAAAATTTCAGGACTCTAGGAAAGGGTAGCTGATCAGTGCCTCTTTGCATACTATATGCTAATCCTGTTCGCTCACTATCAAATAAGTAAAAACCTCTAAGTTGCACATAGGAACCTGTAAAGATTGGAGACTTAATCTCATGTTATCCATTCAATGTGGGAGAATAAGGCATATATTGTGCTGTGATGATTTTTAATGATATTTAACTCCTTTGTGACTTCATGTAAGAGCTACTGTCATTACCAATATGGTTCTGGTCAATGGCATACTGGTTAATTTATTTATGGTGTAGCATGAATCTTTAATATAACAGTTGTGCTATCTGGGTAGTATAGAAAATATTCTGTTAGGAAATCATAATATAGTCTAACATTCTTCTTTGAATCTTTTACTTATTTATATAATTGCATGTCATAGACTGTAGATATCTGCACGTAGGTAAGCCTTTTTGTGCAGGTGCTGAAGGTGTCTACACTACTCTTTTATATAGTTTTAGTTTAGGTCACAAATTTAATTCTTAGTAGTTACAGTATATAGTAGATAGCACAGAATATAGTTAATTGGTATGGACATATTATATTCAACTCTTAGAAAACATAGTTAAACAGATATTAACTTTGTTGTTATGTTGCATTTAGGTAGTATTGCTATACTGAGGTTCATTGAGTGAGCTTTATCTTAGAGCCTGTTAAAATGAATGAATCCACAAAGTTTATGGGGCAATATAAGGTAAACTCTGTAATCTCTTTTAAGAAAGACAAATAACATCTTCCTTATAAAGAGAACAATTTCATCCAGGTACAATGAGTACAGTAACTAATATTTTTAAAATTATTTCATGGAATATTAGTGGGTGTCAAAATCCTGTAAAACACTGAAAGTTTGGCTTATTTTTTTTTTTTATTCTTTCTTTATGCTCCCGTGTACACCAAGTCCTCAGCCCAGTCCGGTCCCTGTACCCCATCTCCATACTGGCCACAACTCCTGACACCCGGCTTTCCCCTCAGGGTGGGTTGCAGCACCTGAGCTCAGTGCCACAAATGTGAGACCAGAATCAGGAGCCAGCCTGGAGGCTAATTAGGGCCTGGGGCTGGCATCATGCATTGTGGCCATAAGCAAGGTTTTTCCTTGTTGGAACCCCAGAGGCAGGGACGTGCAATGATGTCCTGTGTCCTTGCCCCTCTTAACTTCTCAACACCAGTGCTTGCCCAGTTCCTCCAGGCCTCCGCCAGGTGTCCTCGTGCACCAGGCAGTCTCCTTAACCCTCCCCTGAGAAGGATAGCAGCCCTGAGGGTGCTCAATCCTTTTCCCTGACCAGCCCTCCAGCACCCCGGGTCCACTCGGCTTATTTGAAATCCCTTAAACAAATGTGGTCTTTTCAAAGGAGACCCATCTTTCAAAGGAGGAAATCCTTAAACTTAAGAGACCATGGGTAGGGTCAGTTGTAAGGAATTAATTTAATTCAAAAAGCAGGGAAGTTTGCATTTTGCTGCATAAACATTTGGCTATTAAAATCAAAGCAATGGACAAAGACAGAAGGGACATATGTAATTATCAAAGAAAGCATTGAGGACAAGCCATTCTATTGGTTATTGTATGTGCACCAAGTAAGGGGCATGTAGATTTTGTTTTGCTCAGTTGGCTGGTAAATTAGCATCTTTAGGGGTTCCAAATATAATACTGGAAGGAGACATAAATACAGTATTGGACAATTACATTGGTAGAAGTGAAGGCATACAGTCTAACTATTTTCAGCCCACTCAGGCACTGAATAAATTATGTAAGGAATTTAGTTTAAATCATGTTTGTGACTTGTGAACCCTAAAGGAAAAGAGCTTATATTTATGTCTAAAAGGCACAACAGTTTCAGTCAACTGGGCTATATACTTATATCCAGGCCTAATCTATCAGGAATAGCAAATGTAAATATGGACGATATTGTTGTCTCAAACATGCCCCAGTTTCAGGAATTCAAATCAGGGCTGATGCATCAATGGAAAAGAATTGGAAATTTAATTGTCCCATCCTTAAAGATCCAGATTTCACAAATGGCACAATAAAGAGATTATAGTTATTTTGAACTAAACAATAATGGAATAGTATCTGTTGATACTATATGGGATATCTTTAAAGCTTTCTTGAAAGGACATATTATTTTATACTCTAGCTTTAAACAAAGACTAGCGCTAAAGAGCTTGTTGAATTGGAAACTAATCTCAAAAATAAAGAAACTTGCTTATTGAATCTAAATGTAAAACCAAAATTTATTCCATGAATTAAAGGGCTTAAAGTACATTAAAGGCTATGTAAACAGTGATATTACTGTGTGCACAGTTTGTGAAACCCTCCTGTGGAAGTATAGCAGAGATGGAGAGGTGCTGAATAATATAAAGAAGTATCTTGAAATTAGGAGTTTAATATCTTTTCAGCAATGTTTTACATTTGCCAAAATCAGGAAGCATTTTCAGATCATCACGCCGATTAGGGCCTAAGCTGCTGGAACATGCTAGCATGATGATGTCATCTTAGCTAGCACATCAACACTAATACAGAATCCCTACAGAGCCTTATATATTGCATAAAAGATTACCACTGTATGTGTACCTTGTCACCTCAGACACCTCACAAGGACTTAGCAAGATGGAAGCTGACCTCAAGAAACTAGAAGGATGGTGTAGAGTGGCAGCTGAGATTTAATGCCAAAAGTGCAAGGTCATGCACATAGGAAAGAAAAACCAAGATATGAGTTTTACCTAGGAGGTGAAAGACTGGCAGCCTCAAACCAGGAATGAGATCTGGGAATCATAATCTCAGATGACTTAAAGGTTAATAAGCAGTGTGTGAAGGCAACATTGAAGAGTGGGCTGCACTGGGAGGGAATCACAAGCAGGTGGCAAGAGGTGACACTACCACTGTATAGATCACTGGTCAGGCCTCACCTGGAATACGAGTTCAATTCTGGAGACATCACCTCAGGAAGGACATTGACCGGGGTGGAAACAGTACAGAGAAAGGTGACAAAAATGATTCCGGCCTGCAGTACATGTCCTATGAGGAAATACTTGAGAACTGAATATGTACTCCCTGGAGCAGAGATGAGAGAGAGGGGACATAATTGAAACATTCAAGTACATAAAAGGCATTAACAAGGTATAGGCATAGGCACTTTTCACTTCAAGAAGGGCTTCAGGACCAGGGACATGACCTCAGGCTGCAAGGAGAGAGTTCTCTACCAACATCAGGAAGTTGTTCTTCACAGAAAGAGTGGTGGACACCTGGAAGAGCCTGCCCAAGTGGTTGTGGGCAACACTGTGGGGGATTCAAGAATGCATGGGATAGACACAAGGAACCCTGACTACAAAGGGCAACTACAGTGTCAAAATAGGTCTAAAACAAATGGGCAGAGTAAATGGACCTAGCAGTCTCCTTCTGCCGTCAACTTCTGTGTTTCTATGTTATCATCTTTAGCGATATTTGACTTGTACATTAGATTGTAATGTACAAGTTAAATATCACTAGAATGATAAGCAATTATTATAGTGGTAATTTTATACACACTATATAAGGCTCCCGCAGGGTTTCCGTGATTAGTGATGAGATGTCTCGCTAAGATGACATCATCATGTTGCACGCTTCTTGGCAGCCTTAGGCTCTGATTGGTGTGGTGATCAGAAAATGCTTCCTGATTGCAGAAAAATGTAAAGTTGCCAAAAGATATTAAACTCCTAATTTCAAGGTACTTCTTTATATTATTCAGCACCTTTCTCTCTCTGCTATACTTCCTGGGAGGGTTTCTAAACTGTGTAGCAGTAATATCACTGTTTAGGTAGATTTTAATTCTGTTCTCAGTCAGAAGGCTGAGTATGCCTTCTTTAAATTGAAAGAAACATATTGGGAATGTGGAGAGCTCAGAGTAAATTACTACCACATAAATGCAGAAAAAATCTCAGAAAGCAGTCAAGTTAAAGCTGTTTCTAAAAATGATGGCATGCTACTTCTTTCATCCAAAGACAATGACAGAGAATTTGAAGAATTCTATACACAATTATACTGATCGGAGACTTTGTTTAGTCAAGATAAATTTTCTACCTTTCTGTCAGATACTAAGATACCCTCTATTAGTAAAGATGATAAGCAAATTCTTGAAAAACTCTTTGCTAAAGAGGAAATAAGTAAATATGTTCTTTCCATTCTCATTGGGAAGTCCCCAGCAAGAGATGGTTTACTGCAGATATATATAAGCAACTATGAATAATCTGTTGCAAAAGTTACAAATACTTTTTCTTTTGCTTATGAAACTGGTAAGCTTCCCAAATGCATGACAGCAGCCACTATTTCAGTCTTACCAACGCAGGACAGGGACCACACCAAGTGTGAAAATTACAGGCGGTTTCTCTCATAAATGTAGACTGAGAAATTTTCACAGGGTTAACAAGGTGATTGCATCATTCATCCACCCAGACCGAGTAGGATTCATACCAGACTGTCATAGTATAAATTATTTTAAGAGAATATTTAATCTAATTTGTGCCTCTGGAAATCATTAGAGAAATCTATACTGTAATTTTGGATGCTGACAAGGCATTTGATCGGACAGACTGGTATTATCTGGCAGGTATTCTCAAAAATATATTGTTGGTCTCTCTTTCTGTAGGTGGAGTCAGATTCTATATGCAAGTATTACTCCTGAAGTGAGGTGAATGGAATAGCACCAAACATTTCTCACAATACAAAATACTAGACAGGGCATCCCATTTCATCCTTACTTTTTACACTTGTTCTGGAACAACTAGTGAATATCGATTGCCACAAGTATCCAGAGCATCAAGCTCGCAGTAATCACAAATTAATGGCCCATGTCGATGATTTGATGATAACTCTTACCAATACATACTTATCTTTGCCCCTCTAATTAGAACAATAAAAGAATTTTCCAGTTTCTCTGGATTCGTAGTTAATCTTGGAAAATCAGATTTAATGCCTGTTAGTGATAATTTTGACTTTTCTAAACTTAATCATTTTGATATTAAGATATCCAAATTTGGCATATGTTTTTGGGAATCCTATTAGACAGAAATCTAAAAATATCCCTAAGAAAACATTCTCCCTCTGATTGGCAAAATTAAAATTGACATTCAAAGATGACTACCAATGAATTTATCATTACGGGATACATTCAAACAATTAACATGATGGTAGCTCTGAAACCCCACCATTTTGCGACAGCTCCCATTCCTAGTCCTACCCAGCTGTTCAAAATTAATCAGGCCTTAAGAAAATTAATTTGGGACAACAAATCAGCTTGCATTTCCTGGTTCAAATGATAGCAGCCAAGGAACAGAGGTAGTTTAACCTACCAAATATTGCACTTACCATGCTACGTTAATGGTGTTCCCAAAACATTAGGGTACTTTGGGAGCACAATAAGAAAGAAAGCTATACTGGCTGGTTAAGAATCTCTACTGAAAGGAAGGACCCTAAATGATACCAATTGGCTACCTCCCAAATATATTAAAATTCAGTCCTATCTGAAAGACATCTAAAGCATGGGATAAGGTATCAAGGCTCTTAATTGGGACCCTCCACTTCTCTCCACTGCCACTGCCCACTGTCAGGAAATAGATCAATACAATATGAAGGAAAACACTTAACTAGGAATCCTGGAGAGACAAAGGTATAAATAGTCAAAGTGACATAATGGACTTTTCTCTGTCCACAACAGCTTCCTTTTCTGTACTTGCTAAAATGTACTCTCTCCAGAACAGAATTTCATAGGTACCTACAATTAAGAGTTATACTAAGAATATGTATTAACCAAGATCTAGCACTTCCCTCCTAATATCCTAGACAAAGTTGTAAACTATACTTAAAGTCAAATAATTATATACAGCTTAATGGTAGACACTATCCTCAATCCACTGGCAAAATTAAAGAGAAATGGGAAACAGAACAGATTTACAGATGTAACTAATTTGTCTTGGAACAAAAATTATGGCTACACATAACTTTAATAATGGCAAAACTTATTACATTGGGTACCAGAAACAACAAACTTCTAGATCTTTTAATGAGTAACTCATGAAAGATGATAACAAAGAGCTACCTATGAGTGACTGGCCCACATTAGCCATAATAGAACTAATAAATTTTGTGCATTATATGACCCATTTCTGAACACAAAATTCTGTAAAACAAATTGCTTACAAGAGTTGTTTAATAGCAGTATGCTTAGAATGCTGATGGATAATTTAATAGTTAGTCATTCATTTTAGCAAAGTATATAGCTTTGGAAATATTTCACCTGGAAAACATTTTATGTAGCAATATGGTTACCCATGATATTTGTTGCAGGAATATTTTATGTACAAGATACTGTTTTGTTGTATGTATTGAAAATTCAATCCAAGTTATTTACAAAAAAAAAACATGAGAATCCAGCCACGTCTATGGATAGGAGATGCCACAGAAAACGTTGTCACAGTTCAGTCACAAGTCTCAGCACTCCCTGCCCCAAGGTCAGGGCTACAGAAAAGGCTTGACACTAGTTGAAGCAGATTAAAGTGAGTATCCACCCCAACACATTCTGTGTAAAGTCACTTTTCAAGGAATGTGTCCACTAGTTATCACAGTGGTATTTATATCTCCAATTTAAAGAGACAGTAACATATCCTGAATGGACACCAGAAAGTAAACAGGCAATATCTAAACATCCCACATTAAGTGTAAAATGAAAATAAATATATGCTGTACAATAAAAGATAAAAGGATAAAAGTTGCTGGGGCATAGTAGTAGATTATCACAACACTTATTCTTCCATAATTATTTTATTCATTATTATTAGGGGCAAATCTTTGAAAAGGCGATTTTATATGCAAAACATTGTAGAAGTGGGTGCATGCATGTAGTCTGCTTAAGTCTGATGTATTTTCATGAATAAAGGTTTACTTTTGCACAATTTTACTGTGGAACTTTTACTGTTAGCACAGAACCTTGGCATTGTGTATGCCCAGATTTGTGATTAAATAAAATAAACAGCGCCATGTTTTCTCAAGATGGTAATTATCTAACAATTTAATTATTTCATGAAAAATATGAAGATTACATTTCTTAAGTTTTGCTAAAATTGATGAATGTCTTTTACATAGCAGCATAGGAAGGAAAAGACTTGTTTGTGGTTCAGTGGGGCAACTGGCTAACTCCTCTAACACTTTGTAAGGCACTCACTCAAAGACCTCCCTGTCCTAGTTCACTTTGCATTTGGTATTCCCTATGTGTTTGCTGCTGGCTGGGCTCTCCTTTGTTGTGCTCTCCTTTTTTATGTTGTCTTGTGAGTGTGCAAGCAACATCTTCTGGTAGTAATAGTACAGAGAGGTGGACAGTGTTGCGAATGCAGGGCATACTTTATTAGGTGCATCCTCATTCCCCAATTAGTCAGCATGCTAGGCTAACACAAAATTTATGTAAAGTGCCACCAACTTGAAAGAAATGTGCCACTGCAATCCGAGACAAGTTTGTCATGCAGCAGCAGAGATGACACGCCTCCATCATGCCTTTCCTGGTAAAACATTGCAATAAACATGGTGGCAGCTTCTGATGCTGCCCCACAATCTCAAACAAAGCTGACATCAGGGCTGCAATCCCGTGTCTGCATGTCCCCCACCTCCCCACATTGTGTGGTACACTGAGAGCCCACCCCAGTGTGCTGCCGCTCACACAAAGCCAACCATGTTGGCATGTTCCCCCAGCCCCATTGTGCTTGGCACACTGGAACCCACCCAGTGTGTCCTAACAAACTCATGTCACAATTTTCTTTTTTACCTGAAAAAGAAAACAGTCCCTCATTGTGCACGGTGCCCCTCCCAACCCACACCCACCCTCTGTGCACCCCACCTCCCCACCCCCTCACCCCATACTTACCTCTGGAGGGCTGGTGCTCCACTCTTCAGTGGAGCTGGAACATGTCTGGACTCTTCAAAGCCAAACTGCAAAATGAAGAAATGTTGGTAAGCTGTATAATGACATCAATGGGGAGGTTTCAACTTAGATTGATATCTCAGCCATTTTTTGAATTTTGGCTCCAAATTTTCAACATGGGGTTCTTGGGACCCCACCTCATGAACACATGTGCTGTCATCTCATTATTCAGTCCTGAAAGGTGATTTCATGGTCACTGCAGGAATCACCTTTAAGAACCAATTAATGAAATGACAGTGCCACTATTCATGAGGTGGAGTCCAAGCCTATGTTGCCAATATGGTGAAAAAAATCCAACAAATGACTGTGTTACAAGCATGCATTGTGCAATTTCCACGCACGCCATAACTTTGACAATTTTAATATTTTCGCTCCAGATTTTCAACATTGCCATTTTTCCACACCTCCTTATTAGGGTTTCCAACCATAATGCCCCACCTGTAGAGACTGACAGGCATCAGGGATGTGACTTGGGATTGTTGGCTGTAATGCTCATGCTGTTCCACCCCACCCTCACCTGCAGCCAGAGATAGGCATTGAGGTGTGCCTTGGACTCTTCGACCCCAAAGTTCACCCCACTCTCTATACTGCACCCATCTCAGCATATTTCCTTATGGAATGGGGTGAGCATAAGGCCCAAAGACCCCAAGGCACACCGCAACACTTGTCAGTGTCTGCAGGGTAGAATGAGTGAAATGGCATCAGCATTATGGCCGATGACCCAAAGGCACACCCCAGTCCCTGTCAGTCTCTGCAGGGTGGGAGTGGGGTAGCATCAGTTCAATACTTCACTGCCATTCCTATTATGTATCTCTAACTCCTGCACTACCGATGTCAATGCCAGCAAGACAACATTCGGCACTGACAAATGCTTGTTGTTTTCTGCTCCACTTATTTTGTCCTCCTGTGTTCATCCTGCTCTTTTCGCCTCCATGTCAGTCGTGTGAAACTAATAAAGCATGGTAGGAACATGTGGACTAAACCATGCAAATCAAAACCATGCCAGAAGAATACCAGCATGGCCTTTGTTTTAAGTGTAATTTACTGTTACAACATCACGCACCATGGACCACCACTCCAGTGAAATATGTTAACTTACATTTTTTCTTTTTCAGTGGTATTCCCAAGCAAAATTGTAATTTGTGTGATTTTGTCCATACTGTTTCTGACCGTGCTATACTGTATGCCACAGAGTTGATGTGCTACCTTCTCTTTTGGGGTGGTTCCTATCTTTGCATTCTACTCTGCTTATCCTTGATTTGTTTTGTTTTTTGTTTTGTTTTTGCCTTTCTTCACTGCAATTTTGGGGACCCTGTCTCTTTATGCTGTCTGTGGTCAGGTTTTGCTTTGTATTATTTCCCCATTCCCATTTTGCATTCCTATTCCTTTCTGTGTCCCTCACTAAATTTTCTTGGTTCCTTTCTTAGCCCAAATTCTGGTGATGTGCAGTCAATGGCGCTCCTATAGCTTCCCTCACTCTGCCAGTGTTCTTTTCTACCTTAGCAGTTGTCTCACTCCTGCATTTATGTATTATCTTGTCCCAGCCTCTAATTGGATGTGTCCCTGCTGTTTCTGCTCCACAGCAACACTATTCTTTTTCTGGCTTGAAGTCACCACCTAACTTCTGATTGCTTTTCTCCCCTGCTTACCATCTCTCAACTGCTGACCACAGCAGCGCACATCACTGAGCATAGGACCTACTGGCTTTAGCTAACCAGATTACAGATTTCTGAAGTCAGTGACACAGCTGACTCAGCAACACCAGTCCTTTCTTTTCCTTGCTTCAGTCTTCAGGCTACACCTAACCCAGCAACAATGGCTGGATCCTCTATCTTTGAGCTGCACTGCCAACCATATAGAAACTGCATGACTGATCCAACCACTTCCTATACCTTCCTGTAAGGGAGTTACAGTGGTAGCTGTACAAAAGTTAATCAGTAATGAGCTAACGCTGAGGTATACTGGGCACTCAAGTCACAGTTTGCATTGATTGTAATGGGATTCTACCTCAGCACACTCAGTACCTAGTCAACTTTTTTAAAGACTACCAGTGTAACTCAATACAACACTCTCGTGTTGAGAGCCACAGCAGTCCCAGCTGCACTGATCCCACTAGCAGTATTTTCTTCTAGCTGCACAGCTGATCCTGTGACAACTTCTTCTTATGCATACCTGGAGAATCCAGCTCAGTGCAGCTCCTCCTGAGAGTCATGATATGACCCAGCTGCTAGGGTTGCTTTACCAATCTATTTCCAGCAATGCTACTCTACTTATCCTGCAACATTTGCTACTGGTACCCAGATGGAATCCAACTCAGTGTTTGCTCCCTCCTGTTGAGCTGCAGTCAGCTCATCTCTCCATCTCCTCCATAACCTGATCTCATACTACATCATCCTAAGCATTACCTTCATCCTCATCATCTTCAGGGCCATTTTCTGGTATTTTGCACTGAGACCCCTGCAGGTCTATAGCTGTCACTAAAGAATCAGTCTCACTGTAATAACAGCCATCAGCCCTGTTTACCCCTAGAACTGGGTTCCTTTCTCCAGATTTCCAACAGTAAGCCAAGATAGCCCTCAACTCCTCCATAAAACAAAAGATACCAATAGGAGGAATCTGTTTCATTCAAGCTGAAACACCACCCCCAAAACCCCAAAAATTGAATAAATTGACCCATTCACCAAAACATGTTATCGGTTTATATGATTTATTAAATCACTCAAACAAGGCCATGTGTATAGTCAGGGTTTCATGACCTCTATTTCACTTCATCAGGATTTTATTTATGTATGTATTCAATTTTGTCAGGTAAACTCACTAGGCCTCAGAGGTCCCTTTTTCAGCAGCAACCAGAATTAATTACAGAAATTATTCAGCAGGAATACAATTACAGAAGAATTGGACAGTAGTGAGTACATTAGAAACATGTTAGGTTACAGAAACAATATTTGTTTGAAACAATAGATGGCCTATAAATTTCAACATATAAAATATAATTATATTCATTTTATGAAAATAATTTATTCAAAGGTTAGCATAAACACCTCCATCATGTACCACTATGGTATCTCTGAGTGTTTATTTATAATATTCATTGCAAAAAAAAAAAACTTCATTAATAAACCACTTGGGTTAAACTGACAAAAGTAGGGAAATGTAGTGTTAGGGCGCAACTTTTGCCTACCCCTACCCACGTAAGCAGCAACAGGAAAAACGTTATGGTTTGACCACTTCTGTGTCTTCGTAATTCAGATATGGCATGTGCCTTGGGTTGCTCACCTCTGGGCCTGCTCTTCCATCCCTCCATAGATGCATATATGTATATTGCTGTGGAAACACAGGGCCCACTGGGCCTACTTCATTTCTGCTGAAACAACAATTTATTTCCTTCATTGCATGGCTTGTTAAAGTTCCAATGGGGGTTCCTTTTTTTATGCCTTTATATTGCCCCTAAATGTTTTTGGGAGGGTTATTCTTGTTGTACTCATTAAGACCTTTGTTTTAAGATATATAGTGTCTCAAAGGTTAAAATATTGAGGGACTTCTGGCTTGTTGAAGTTCCAATGTTATCTATGGAAATTTGTATTTTTATTGTTTTTTATAATGCCTCTAAATATTTGGGGTATCTGATATTCTTATAGTACTCATTATAACCTTTATATTGATTATACATTGTCCCTTAAGTCCAAATATAGGGGAGTTATGGCTTGTTGAAGTTCCAATGTTATCCTATGGAATTTTCATTTTTATTTTCTTAATATTGCCTATAAATATTTAGTGGGGAATATGTGTTATTCTTGCAGTGCTCATCAAGACCTTTGTTTTGATATATAGAGTTCCCCTTGCATCCAAATATTGAGGGAGTCTTGCCGCTCCCAGCAAGTCAGGATAGGAACTGTTCTCTCAGACAGCAAACCTGTCTGCTCAGGCATTCCACAGGGGTCAATACTGGGTCCCTCTGTTCAGCTTATTCTTGAATTGCCTCCCCAAGCCAGTCAAGGCTGCATCCTCCTTTATGCAGATGATGTGGTTGTCTTCTCAAATGGCTCAGACCCCAGTGCCCTTGAGCAGCAACTACAGAGTGACTTCACCAGTGTAGGGCGTGGTTCAAAGATCATCAATTGATAATGAACTACAAGAAAACAAAAAACATGCTGTTTTCTGGCTCTCTAAACAAACACAAAAACTAGCCACTATCAGTATGCAATAGTGGTGGGGTTTCCTTGAACTTGTTCAACACTTTAAACTCTGGTATCACTATTGATAGCTCACTCTCCCTATACTCTCCACATTAATAACCATGACCCAAAGCTATCAACAATTGCATGGGGCTACTTTATCATCACAAGCATAGCCTCTCCCAAAGTCCTCAGCATAGCTGTTCACGGTTCTGTGGGTTCCATGGTGGACTACGGGCTGCCTATATATGGTTCTGCCACAGATACTGCTCTCTGGCACATAAAACTGCACTCAACAAAGCCTGCCATCTCACCTTAGGTGTGCACCAACCGACCTCACACCTGTGATCTCTATGCCAGGGCACACTGGCTCATGCTTAATGGCTGACTAAAATATCAATCCTGCCTTCTGGCCAAAAAGATCTGCCTTGGTCATCTATCACCAGTGGTCCAACAACTTCTGGTTCCCAGCAATAATCCACGGCACACCTGTAACTCCAAACACTAGTCCTTCCTAACTCCAAAATCTCAAATATGTCAAGGCCAAGGTCCTTTGCTTACCATGCACCACTGTGGTTCAACTCCTCCAGGAGAACATCATGCGCCTGTCCACACTGGGTACTTTCAAAATGAACTTAAGGCTCCTTATGATACGCAACTCGGTGTGCCTGCCATCGCTAGCACCACCTTTCCACCCCATCACAACTTCCATCCCTACTCCTCAACCCTTCCCTCTCTCCCTGAGTAGGTCCTCCTGTTCCTCCCACACATCTAGCACCCTCTCCTCCAATCTAGACACCTCCCTCAGATCCCTACTGCTATACTGATATTACGCTTTCCTTTTGTACATTGCTTGGGCCCTCACTTCACCCCTTTTTTCTTTTTTTTTCTTTAGCATATGCACTCCAAACAACTTCTTGTTTGCTGACTAGTTTCACCGCTGGGCACTGTAAATTGTCTGTTTTCCTGTGCCCTGTACTGTGTTTGATATATAATCCTGTTTGTTTACCTTTGTATTTCTGCAATCCTTTGTATAATTTTCACCTTCCTGTTGTACTGAAGTGTCCTGATGTGGAACCTATGTAAAGACTCTAAGCTCAAATGGTTTTCAAGTACTGAAAGAAATAAATAAATAAAAGTTCCAATGTTATCCTATAAGGATTTTAATTTTTAATTTTATGTTTTTTTATCTGGGCTCTACATCTTTTGGGGGACTATGTATTATTTGTGTAGTACCCATTAAGACCTTTGTTTTGATATATAGGTTGTCCCTTAAATCCAAATATTGAGGGAGTTATGGCTTGTAAAATTTAAATGTGGAAAAATTTAAGTCCAAAATCTTTTTTTATGTGGGCATTTTTTATATGAATAAAGAAGCCATTCAAAAGGATGCCTTCACCGAAAAAAATAGGAAATATACTAAGTCCAAATTCTTTTTAAGTATGGGGACATTATTTTTTATATGAACAAAAGCATACAAAAAGGATGCCTTCATATGAAAAAGAATGGAAAAAAAATCTAAGTCCAAATTCTTTTTCATATGAAACCATCCTTTCATATGGACCAACTCTTTATTTTGTATGCCTATACAAAAAGAAAAACAGCTCATGAAAAGGATTTTTGAATGTAAAAATTACCACTCTGGGTCACTGTTCCAGAATCTAATTGCACAATCCAGCTAACGAGTCCCAATGAGCAAGATACATGTGTTGTTGTGCGTGCAGGATGTCATTTTGTGGGGTTTGATTTTTTCAAATGGAAACATGATGGCAGCCTTAAAAAGATTTTTCCTCAAAAAAGGATCACCCCATACAAAAAGGATCCTTTTTCATATGGATCATTTTTTATTTTGTTCCAAGCAGCTATACAAAATATTGCACAGAGCATGCTCAAAACTGAAATTTCAAATTTAGTAACTTTGGTATGGATTAATATTGTTTCTCCAAACCAAAGGCACATATGTAGGCCAAGCCCTTTCTACCAACTGTCTTGGCACTAGGTGATGACAAAAATTCCGGCAAAAACTGTGAATTTCTTACTGTTTTTTGTGCTATCCATATCAGAATCTGCACATCCAACTGGAATGAAACCTGGCACATCAAGGCTGTACCCCCCACCCAAACTGTGCATGCAAAATTTTGTGCACATCTATTACATGGTTGCAAATATATTAATGTGCAAATTTTGAGGTTTAACATAGAAACCCCTGCTTAAACCTAACTATAGTGGTGTTACTGCACCACTATAATATATAACTCAAACTGGTCATTTATTTAGCTAATAAATTAATTATATTACCTCATATTGCCATATATCCACTTGATTCAAAACTAGCCACCCACCTTGTCTACTGTTTCCATGATCTCACTTTCTTTCTTTTGCATTAAACAATGATGGTTTATCCTCTGTCCAAATTTTTAATACAATATTTTAACTGCTACACCAAGTAAGATTAGTGTATGATCTTGTTCTTTTGACCAACTAACACTAGGATCAAAATAACCAATGATATTTTTTCTATCCCTATATTAATGTGTCTATTTATATATTCTGTATTTAAGTTTTTCTAAACCATTCAGTGTTGGTGAACATGTTTTAATCTTTACCCACAATGGTAATATTTTCATACAGTTCAAAACTGTGAATCAAGTAAGCATAGGTTTCTCCACATCTGACACAACACAAATTGTTCCTGTAGGTGTACAGGGTATAATATATGTTATGTAGGGACTTAAACTGAACCATCTTTAAATTCACCATTTAAAATACTTCAGGAGTTCAACCATATTTTATTCCAAGCCCAATCTTCTGTATTTTTATTAGGAATTAGAGACCACCACCTTATGTTTTCCAACATGGACCCCCTAGTACCTCTATTAATAGGCTATAAAAATCAGCAATTCGGGAGATTACCTCACAGTCACCAAAGGTTACTTGTGTGGTGTTGTTATCTAGTAAGAGGGTCTTTATTTGTATTCTTTTTCCTCTCATTTCCAAGAGGCATAGTGGTCACACCTTATGAGTATAGTATAGTATAGTAGTATAGTATAGTATAGTATAGTATAGTGTAGTGTGTGTAGTGTAGTGCAGTGCAGTGCAGTGTAGTGTAGTGTAGAGTAGTGTATGTAGTATAAAATATAGTAATAAGCAAAATATGTGGATAATTGGGCTTTCAGGAGAATATCTGGTTTGACTAAGGCAGCAAAACCCATACCAGCCTGAAAAGTGACGTGACGTTCCTCCCTCGAAATTCCTTACATGGTTTGTTAAAGCTGATACATTTTTCCACCTGAGTTTTAGGCTACGTTTAGTTTTCAGGTAGACCACTAGTACTCAGTACTCAACCACCCTCGGTTTAAACATCCGTTCTGTTTTGTCTACATAAAAGGTATTGCAAATGCAGGTTGTCTGTTTGCGTGTGCTTAGTGGCATTCTCCTTGAAACACAAATTGTGAGTCTTGTTACTGTTACTGTATATTTATTTAGCTTTAAACAATATTAAGTATCTTTGTGGCAGTAACTTGTTTTGTGGCTGGTGCCATTCTCCCTCATGGTTTGTACTGTTTTGGAACTTGGCACAGTATTGTTGCAGAGCAGCTGTCTCTTCCCTCCACATAAAGCATTTTAGATTACTGTATGGCAGAACAATATTTGTATTTCCACATTTGTGGTTGTCCACAGGATGGTCTGAGCCAGGTGCTTCTTTCAGGTGATTTAAAATATCTTCTGTTTACCAGGTTCCTATGTTTTCCCCCTTTCAAAAAGCATTATAGGGGTATGCCTGCCACTTCATTTATGTCCGTCCCCAGTTTTATTACTTGTCAGTTTCTATGATGTTTCTAATGTGTTGTTGTCAAGTATGCCTGACAATGTTTAGGGGAGTGAATTTATCAGAGCAAAACAGGCGGGGAGTGAATTGTTGCCCAGCAAATTGATGGGAATGAATTGTCATGGAGTGAATTGACATGGACCCAATTCTAACTGGTCAGCTACTGCTGCCACATATGATACCTCACCTCACCAATCTAGCTTCTGGGCACATTATTCTAACACCACATCCTCCTAAGACCCTCCAGTTTCATCCAAACAGGTGTAGATTGGAACTTGTTTACTGGACTGATCTTCACTGACCTGGGTAAGGCATTAAACAGAGTAGAACACCTGCTCCTAATCAACACATTAGAGGTGCTGGGTCATCAGTCATGCCCTAATCAGGTTCTCCTGTTACTTGTTGGGGTGGAGACAAGTGGTCAAACTACTTGAATTGAATTCTAATGCACTGAGAATAGACATGTGTCCATCAGGGTTCAGTCCTTGAACCACTTCCCATCTCTATGTTCTTGACCAAGCTCTTTAAGACAGTTAGCTATGTAGTGTACATCTGTACACAGACAATGCAGTCCTAAACAAAAAAAATTAGGAACACTTCACAAATGTACTGAACAGGTTCCAGGCTAACAAACTGGTTATCAGCTTAAAGAAAATCACCATGGTAACTTAAATCAAGTACATACTTTAGAAGGTAGCTGACTCACTGACCATCACAGCTTTTTATTATAAAATGCTATAGAAGGTAATTACATAAAATATCAGAGGATAAAACTGGATCAGCATCTTGAATGTTCAACCCACAGTGGAACAGTCACTACAAAACAATACCCTGAACTAGGAGTTCTCGAGTGCTGCAAAGGATGCCTCCTTCCAGATGTCAGGTGCTACATTGTCACGCAAAGGCTCTAGCCTGTACTGGACTAGGGGAGCTGGTCTTTAAAGGGCTCTAACTAAACCCAACTGGCAAACATTGGACAGTGCATGAAATATTTTTTATAGACTTGTCCTGGTCTGCCCACACTGTATTGGCACTGCAACACGTACGTGCAACAAGAGAACTTCTATTGGAGGTCCAGTGATCTATGCACATTGCCATCCCTAGGCCACAAATACTGGCAGACAAAGCAACCAGCCAAGCTAAAGGCTACCTTATCTCAATAGGCTCTCCATCCAATAGCTAAGATCCCACCAGGGGTGATAACCATTGACCCTTAGGAACAAGGCCAACATAGGTCAGGCAGCTTTTGGGGTACAGTCTCCCTCATCACATCAGCTCAAAATATCCAGACAGAGCAGATACCCAGAGCCTGCTAAACATGTACATTAAACAAGCACAGATGCTAAAGAAAAGCACATGTGTTAACTGTGACTAAAACCAGAGCAAACAGGCAAACAAACTATGATAAAGCATCTGTTATAGCATCTGTTAGGGTTGAATCTTCTTAACATGTCAAAGGAGAGAAATGTGACATTAGAGTAAAAAGGCCCCTGAGATGTGGTGTTTCTTAGGGTTTGAATAATTCTGCAGCACAGCATTGGAATTGGTCTAATGTTGGCATTGTCTTTTCATGCACAGGAACACACCAATGCTTATTAAAAATGGTGCAAAAGTTAAATCAATGCCAATACCTCATTTCACAATGATTCCAACCTCTGGAAACACCACTCCACAGATTAACCAAGGAGTAGGATACTTTCTTGTACCCTCCTGTTGCATTTCCCGCTTTTGCTTATTACAGTTCAGCTCTATATACTATAAAACTACTTATTTGTGCAACAACTTAATTTCATGTAATAAATGAACCAACACAACTGTGTTAACTATTATAGTTAGTTATCACCTCGTTATGATTGATCACCTTGTTATATCTCATTAACATCATTAGCATTCCTTCATGCCTTAAGTTCACCATATTTATAGAGGCTACATTTCAAGTTTCAGTGCTGGTTTCTACCACTGGTAACAGAACAAACACAGGGCACTCATGTGTGCTGAAAAAGTAGTGTGTTGCAGACCAACAAGGCACAACAGAGGAAACACAAGCAGTTTTACTTCAACTTTGGTGAATACAAATCCTTTGAATACAGTCTGAAAATGTTTGTTTAATTCCAGATATTTTCTCACTGACTTGCAGAACAATACTCATAAACTGCAGAATGGCAGTTCTGATGGAATTCTAATCTGCAATTTAATTCATCTATTTTAATACATGCAATCATTCCACAGTGGTATAGATGACAGAGTAGTCAGTTCTGCAGAATTCCAGCCTGCAGTATAATACAGCAGTCTGCAATACATGCACTCACTCTGTGCTTCTAAGTCACAATTTCATTAAAGCTATCAAAGTGTATTCTGAAACTTTGTAGAACTGAAATTCTAACTTTGCAATCATTTTGCCAGCAGAATTTTATTTTTGCAAAGCATTAAAATGGACAGTATATTGAAACCAAGGACAGTTTGATAATCACCATCTTAGTTTCATGTTTGGAATATATTTTTTTGCAAATATAAGATCAGGAGCTTTTATCTAATTCACAATGTTTATTCTGAGTAGACAGGGAGGTACAAGTAACCTGATAATGCAGCGTGACACAAAGCAGCCCCATTACAAAAAATAAATGGCTCCTACCTGAACTTTGGTGGATTTCTGTGCATTTCTTCAGTATTTTTGACTGAAAACTGAGGCCTTAAGTTTACAAGATAAATTTTTAAATGTTTGTGGTGAATTCCAGCTGGAGAGTGCTGAGTATCAGACTGTCGTATCACCAATAGATCCTTCAATTGCTGGGACATTGAGAGGCTCCCGAACAGAAATCAAGTCTCTGAAAAAAGAAGAGGCTGCAAACCTAGTGTAGTGTATATGGTTTGCGGCTGGTGCATAGAAATCCATACATTTCCAAAATGCTGTTGTACTACACAGCAGTGATGTAGCTAAAGTGGCACATCAACTTATTATCACAAAAGACACCCATTCCAGCTCCCTCCTGAAAAAGAAACTTTCCTGTTTTGAGTCCTAAAATAAAAAAAAACTAACCCCATATCGAGCTACATCAAGCAGAAGTGCATCATAGCACTGAAATACAAACCTACTCACAGTCAGGAATAGTAATCTTCAATTTGTATTAAATCATAAGTCTCTGTACTTTGAAAAATGAGAACAAACCTCACTATCCAGGGCATCCATTTTAATCGGTGGATATTCAAACAAAGTGCTTGAAAAAGTGAGGGAGTATCACCTGGCGGAAGGCTTTAAGAGACTTATTCTTTTATACAAATTTCTTTTTATATATATATTTTGAAGTTTTAAATATAGACACACACACATATATCTTTACATTTGATGTGGTGCCAAAGCACCAGCTTATAAGAATACATTTGCCTTTGGAGAAACTTTATATTACACAGGATATCAGAGTTTGTATCAATTAAATGTACAAAAGCATATGAGACAATTTCACAGTTTTATGTCATGTCATATCACAGTTCTCTTTTATTACCCTTGGTTAGGGTATGTTTTAGTATCTATGTCTAAACCCCCTCTCCCATGGGAGCAGCCCCCGCCTGCTCAGGACTCAAAAGGGATGACATTTATATCTATTTGGGCCATGTACCAAACCCATTTTGCCATTTAAGGCTAAATTGTGATGTTTTGTCATGTATGGCAGCCATTCAATTTCTCCAATTGATAGAGATTCATTACTATTGATCTCCATTCTTCCACTTTTGGGATTATTTTTGACATCCATTTCCTAGTAACTGCCTTTTAGCTGCTATCAAATATATTGGTAGTAGAGTATGTCCCCTAATCGAGCCCAGCACCAGCATCACGACAATAGCACCATTTCAGCTGTTAATTCTATTCCTTCTCCCAAACATTCCTGGAGCTCAATCTATAAACAGCACCAATATGGTGTTAATAAGGAGCAGTTCAAAAACATGGCGAAATCAACTATCATACAATTATAGCCCTCTAGCAGTGCCGTAGTTGGCTAAGAGATGCTTGACAAACACTGCTGGTGAGCCAAATACCTACTACAGCATTTTCAAGCAAATTCTCTCCATATCTTGGAGAGGTAACTGACTGCCAGCAGGGCAGTTTTATACCACTCTTCTGGCATTATTTGGATTTCTAGGTCCTCGTTCCATTTGTTAAGAATTGTTGTTGTTGTGGTATCTCACAATGTCTCCCTTGTATTTTATATAGATGGCCTATTATGTATCCTATGATGTGTCCCAAATGGTTACCCTGGAGATTATTTATTAATAGATCCATTTGGGTAGTTTTGGTTAGTAAGTTTCATTCTATCAGGGTTTTGGTTCTAGATATAGGTATAGGATTGCAGTTGGTCTCTGTTAGAAGGCTGTAAGTTTCTCTAAAATCCTCAAAAGAAATTACTCCTCTAGTGTTTAATACCTGATAAAGATAATGGATTCCTAACTGTCTCCACTTTGCAAAAGTAGGGTCTCTGGATGAAGGACTAAAATTCTCATTCTAGGATATTAACCTCATTTAGTAAAATATTTCAGATAAAGATTATTATTTCTGACTACAAATGGTGGGGTATTAAACAGCTGTGTGTGTTTGATTAACAAACTTACAAGTTTCTTGATGGAGGACAATCATTTTCTTTAACACATAACCATATACTATATAATAAAATTATAGTCGACCATGCCTAACTCTGCATTTTCATTTTGGGGTTAAGATGACATGAGGGCCTCTTGAGCTTTGCTGTCAAGATCTGTATGATAACATCTCAACCCCTTGATGGAAACATAGCCTTGTTGCATTACTACCCATTATTATCAGTGAAGTGTTCTGGTGATATCATTAACCATGAGAGTAAGGGGTTCAGTTATCTTTTTTACAGAAGTTCAAAAACTGAATTTGTCAAAATGTGGAGTTCATTCTAGTTTTTTCAAACTCAGAATATTTCAGAGATCCCAAATTATGACAGCCAATATTCCTTCCAGATCCACATTTTGGAACATTATTAACAGACCACTTACTGGAAGTTACTGTATAACATTACTGTTGAAATATCTTTTCTGTCAGACAACTCAACCTTTTAACTGCCATTCCTTCAAAACTGCATGTCACCTAATCATTCTCCCCTTTGGGAGCCAAAATTATGTTCCCTTTTGGGGTTATTTAAGTTTTAAGATATTTTTGGAAGGCAGCTTATTCCAAAATGTAGTTTTGGAATGTACTGCATGAGTGAAGATCTAGCTGTGGCTGATTACTTTATACTGTATTCATTTTGATGCTAATGCCCCAAAAAACTATCCAAAGTGCTGATGCCGAACAATTCCATATCACTTTATGATATCAGAGCCATGAATTAGATTATACACTTTCCATGTATTATATGAGAATAATGGATGGGGAAGGGTTTGATATGAAAATTAATGCACACCAAGTTGTGGGATGCTACATAAACCCGAGGTCAGGCTATGTAGGCATTGCAGTGCCAGAGTGCAGACAGAGAAGACCCAGAGGTAACCCAGGGTCAATTTTTTAAAGCTGCCAAATAGTAAAAACAAAAAAAATGGCATTTCTATTTGAGACTAGCACTTACCAGAAAGGAAATGAAAAGCCCCTGTGATGTAGAGCTAGTCTACTCTAGTAGAACATACAAGTTTTTCCTTTTATCTAGTAGCAGGCAGTCTTCCTATAAACTGACCTTCAACCTAGAGTCAGTGATGGTTCATTTCAAGTTATACCAAGTTTTCCCAGGCTATTATTACCTACTAGCTATATTTGACTTGTCAATGTAATTGGGCTGCAATATAATCATTTTGCCCAACCCTATGTGTTTTTGCTATTTGTTAATGTTCACTGTGTGCAACATTCCCTACCCCTGATGTCTGTTAAACCAATCTTCCGTAGTGGGTGAAAAGTGTAGTTTGTTGCCAGCCCTGCTTCCCAAAAATAACTACATTAGCATACCACCAAGTCATAAGGTTTTAAATACATATCAAATTATTCTAATGGTTATAGTCAAGTATGTCATTGCATAAAATTTCACACTTATCTGGCATTTTGAACTAAGCGTGTTAGAAATTAAACACATTATTGAGCTCTAGGTTGTGGCGGGTAGGATGAAGCTGCTGTCCATGACTGTCTTTGAAACCATAAAAAACAAATCCCACTTACTTTTACAAATTGATCTCCTGAAACCAATAGGGACATTTAATTGCAAATTCCATCAAACATTCAGGTTAATGGCATCATATATTGTGTAGTTCTAAAGGAATTCATATATTGTATAAGTGCTAAAGTAATCTAATGCTGTATACTCTTTTATTTAACCAATATGAACATATATGGCTAGATTTTGTAACACAAGTAATCCATTTAAGGTTTACTCTATCTGACTCAGTTTTCCAAGCATGTATTGATTCTATTTCAGGTATGATAGTATGCAGGACAAAGAAGCAAACATCAGTGTGTACATCACAATACACATAAATTTAAACATTTCTGTCTCTAAGAATATGAATCTTTATTATTTTTAGAATTCTAACCCTCTTGTCCAAACACTATTGCCAAAGCTCTGGAAACAGTATGAAACCCCAGCAAAGCCTTTGTGTACCGTGCTGGATGCATACAACATTTAAAGTGGGACACAAGGGTTATCGGGGCAGATTGGGAGAAGGACTACTTGTGTGGGAGATCACAATTCATAGTATGTAATAGGGTATACTCCGAATCAAGTAATGCATTATCGGAATTACACAAGGATAAATCCAATGACCATCCTTTTTTCCTCTCAAGGCCTCCCTGCCACTATTTCAAGCTCCAGTACACATATGCAGACACCACCATTGTCTACAAATGTGTTACCTTTAGACATGTTGATCAATGGCTTGCAAAAGATTTTGACAGGATACTGATGTGCCTTTCTCAGAATTTCCTAAATAGAAAAAAGGCCAAAGAAGAAGAGTCAACATTTATATAGCACTTTTCATACATGATGTATCCCAAAGCGCTTTACAAGCAATGCTAGACTGGTAGTGAAGTGACTGAATGTTCAGTGGCAGCGACATCACACATCAACATCCACACACAGCCGTGAACAACTGCATAAACTGGTTAAGCTAAGTTTTTGTTAATGTACAATGCCACAAAATACCAGCGCCTTATTATGCATTCCCCTTTGGAACATATAGGCCCTGGACACGCTGGGAAACTTAAAATGGTTTAAGTGACTTAAAATGGTTTAAATCCCCTAGCACTGTTTGCAGACAGACTACAAGCCCCTTCAAATGTTTTAACAAAAGTGTTTTAAACCCTGCTAGATACCTAGTCTTAAAACCATTTTAAAAACATTTTGGAGCTAGCATGGTTTTACTCACAGGTCTGTCCAGGAGTAAAAACGTTTAAGCTGTAATGGTTTAACTAAAACAGTTCTAGCTGCAGTGTGTCCAGGCAAGCACAGTTCTGTGTGTTGGATTTGACACAAAATAGTTACAAGGAGAACAGATTTAACACTAGCAGTGTGTCACGCTGAACCGTTATCAACAAGCATTTGTCAATGCGAATGTTGTCGCTGGCATGGCATTGGCAGTGCCAGAGCTAGAGATACATAATAGGAATGGCAGTGATGCATTGATGATTCCAACCCCACCCCCACCCTGTAGAGAGTGACAGGCATTGGGTTGTGCCTTTGGGTCGTCAGCTATAACGCTCATGCCTTTGTACCTCACCCTACCCTGTAGACACTGACAAGTGTCGTGGTGTGCTTTAGGTCTTTGGGTATTATACTTACCCCATTCCATAAGGAAATACGCTGATGGAGGTGCAGTATAGGAGCATGGGGTGAACTTTGTGGCTGAACAGTGCAAGGCACACCACAATGCCTGTCAGTGGCTGCAGGGTGGGGCTGGGGTGGGGTGGAATGGCGAGCATTACATCCGATGATCCCAAGTCACACCCCTGATGCCTGTCAGTCTGTACGGGTGGGGTGCTACAGTTGAAATCCTAACACCATAGGCATGTGATGGTAGTTTCACTCCACATTTTCAACATGGGCTGCTTGTCAGGCCACCTCATGAAAAGTGGCACAATCACTTTGTTAGCTGAAATGTGGTTTTGACTGCGCTGTGCCATTTGGCAACAGAGGGATGAAAACACATTTTGGGCAGGATGTGGAGAATGACAACTGTATTGTTCATGAGGAGGCGTAAAAATTGGCAACGTTAAAATCTGGAGTGACAATATGAAATATTGGTGAAGCAATGAGCATGCATACAAACTGTGCAACACATGTCCGTAACCCAATTAATTTTGGGAGTTGGTAGCCACATTTGTAACATAGGCATTTAGGACCTCCTTATGAACAGTGGTGCAGTGATTTTGTTAATCTGTCCCAAAGCGTGATTTCCCACAGCGACCACGCCATTGTGCGCCACAGGTGCGGAAACACATTTTGGGCAGGATGTGAAAAATGGCAGCTGTACTGTTCATAGAGGTGTGAAAAAAATGGCAGTGTTGAAAATCTAGCATGGAAATATTGCAAAGTTGAGAAGTTACAAGGTGCCTGGAAACTACGCAATGCATGCTTACAACACAGTCATTTATGGACTTTTGGCACCAAATTTTCAACCTAGGCATTTTAGGACCTCTGCTCATGAACAGTGTCACTGTCATTTCCTCAAACTGTCCCGAAAAGTGATTTTGCACAGCAACCGCACTATTCTGTGCCAGACGTGCAAAAACACATTTCAGGCAAGATATGTAAAATGACAGCTGTACTGTTCATCAGGAGGTATGGAAAAATGACAATTCTGAAAATCTGGAGTGAAAATGTTACAAATTCATGACGTTATGTGAGTGCGTAGAAACAGCTAGCAAGCACATAAAAAACAGACATTTTTGGGAGTTTGTCACAAATTTGCAAAATAGACTTTTGAGCCCCCCTCATGAACAGTGGCACTGTCCTTTCATTACTCAGTCGAAAGGTGATTCCTTACAGTGACTATGAAATTACATTTCGGGACTGAATAACGCCATGACAGTGCCAGAATTCATGTGGAGGAGTCCCAAAACCCATGTTGAAAATTTGGTACCAAAATTCAAAAATGCCTGAGATATGCACCAAAGTTGAAAAAACCTATTTATTCCATTATACAGCTTACCGTCATTTCCTCAGTTCGCGGTCAGCTTTGAAAAGTGCAGACGTGTTCCCGGTCCACGAAGTCGAGCTGGACTCCACAGGTAAGTATGGGGTGGGGGTGGGAGACAGGGTGCACAGTGGGTGGGGCAGGAGACCACCGAGGACCATTTCCTTTTTCCACAGGTACAAAAAAAAAAAAAAACATTGTGGGACCGTTTTCTGTTTACAGGGGCATGAGTGCGCTGGGGTGGCTCCCAGCATGCCAACAAACCTTGTTTTTGGGGAGGCTGTAGCTGATGGGAATTGGGCATCCCCATCAGCACACAACAAAAAGCGGGGTTACTTTATGCCGGCGGGATTGGGTACCCATCGGCACACAAGGACAGTAGGGGTGGGGGCAAGAGCGAGGGGATTGGGCACCCCTTGGCATATAACAAATGGGGTTCTTTATGTTGACAGGGAGTGGGCTCCCCATCCTTGCACCACGTTGGGGGCAGGGTGTGCCAACAGGGACTGGGCACCCCGAAGTCGGCAGTTTGGCGGGCAGTGTGCCGCCATGTTTGTGTTCGGGTAAGCCGTCGGGAGGTCCGCTGCGTGTGATGAACTTTGCTTGCATTACAGTGGACCTTTCCTTAGATGTGTTGCCTGGGTGGTATGACACCGGCATGCAGGCTGATGGGGAATGAGGGCGATGCCTACTGATGCATGCCCTGCATTAGCCCAACAGTGACCACGCCTCCAAATCTGCACTACCGCAATATGTTGGCTGTGCAAGCGCACCAACATAATAAAAATAGTTACTGAGTAGTGTGGCTGCACTGAAATGATTTCGCTAAACTGGTTTTAAAACATTTTCAAAAACAGTTCTGTAGTATATCAGGGCCATAGAGGTTTATAACTGTTTAAAGCATCTTGGAGGTGTCAGATAAGCGTCTGCTCTGCAGATCAATCAGGCAATTTTAAAAAAAAAACACTCACAAACAGTAGATCTGCTCTGTAGGAATCATTCTTAACTGAACTGCAATGTGAGAAAGTTCCTTGTGAAACAAAGTCTACCGATTGCCTTAAATATGCATTACAGACGCTTCTTTAGCTTCATTCAGAACCTTGCATGACAAAACCCAATAACAATAGATTCTATTTTTTCACTCTTGTTTGGAGAAAATGTCCATTTTTCTAAGATGATATGTAAGTATGAATAATAAACATTTCATCGGATGTTTTGACTTGCAGTAACTTGAACATTTTGACCAACTCTTATATTTCTGTTCGTTACATTGCTTCTGTATGGTCACATTTCAAGTGCATCTGGAATACTCCAGTATACACTAGGAGAAATATATTTAAATTCCTTTAATTCATAATCCAAAACTAGAGAAATAAACAAAATAAGATCCCAGAAATGTGAATGTTCTGCCAGAAAAAAAAGGCTTCTTCAGCACATTGCATTTTCATGTCTCTCTGTAATCCATCTTCATTAAAAGTACTAACATTATGTGATGATTTTAGACAACGATCTGGACTCTTTAACTTCCAAGGTTCGGTTCTTGCAGATTTTCATGCGGCAAAAGATGAGTTCATAAGCTGGAGGTTTCCCACTAACCCTGTCAACATGCCCATTTGAAATTGCATTCCTTGATGCCATCATTAAAAGGAAACCTTTATACTATCAATTTTCCTCTCTAGCACTCAGAATATCATTTTAAAAGAATGGGAAGCCTTGCAGCATTCCCAGTAAATATCTGCATACCTCCAGTTCCCTTTCTGTAGAGTGTATACCTCTATTTTCCCCTCTTCCTAGTCCTTCAAACCAGCTCTGTATGTAGCTCCCTCCCTCTCACTGTTGTACTAACAGAGGTGTTCTAACCAGTGACATCATTGATTGCAATCAGCAGTGGTTCCTGGTGTAGCTAGCTACATTTCACAATGACTTTAACTTGCATACGACTTTCAAAGATTTCACCTCCATTTTAAAATACTCACTTAGAAAGACCAATGCATACTCTTCTCTGCATACAAAGACATCGAACAAATTTATAGCATCATTTAAAACTGTATGAATGCTTTAATTTCCAAGAAAAGTACATCAAAATAGAGGTGCAGTTGTGGTGCAGCCAGAGGAGTTCGCTCAGGCATGCTATGACAGATTCACACCCTAGGTGTCAGGAGCAGAGACTATCAGAGAGAATCCTAAGTGTCCATTGGATGCTTCCCTCCTGGAGGAGCAGGGCCTCGGCACCTGGAGATGGATTGGGTGATGTGCAAGAAGCGTGAACCTCAACATGCCCCTGCATCCCCACCTCAGGTTGCCATCCCACATGGGTCCAATCAGGGTGGAGTGGGAGGGCCAGAAAATGGGAAAATTGCCCCTGACTGGTCAGATGATGGTCACCAGTCCCGTTGCCACAAAACTCCCGATCGCTCTGACCGATCCTGTAGCACCAGGTCAATAAGATGTGCCTAAAGGCACCTTCTCCCCTCAAGAGGGGACCCATCTGACAAAAGGATATGTTGGGTTTCTGGGGGTTGCCAATATGGGGCAGTAGATGGCGGTGGGGTGAAGAGGGGCACAGTGCACCTAGGTGGCCCAAAGGAGTGGCTAGTCAAGGGTGCTCAGGAGGAGCAAAAAAAACAAAATAGAAGTGCAGTCATTATTTGGTGTACACTGTTCTGAGAGGTGGTTGAAGTCAAGACTGTGTCAGGCTTTAAAGCTGGTGGGAAAGATATAAGGAATGGAAACCCGTTACCGCTACCTCTAACCCCACTAGCGGTGCCCTGACCTGCATTCCCTGAATGGCTAATCAATGAATAGCGCTGATGTGCTATTTGGTATTCAGAAACAGCCATGCAAATGAGCCCATTGAGCATGCCAGGCACTAGCTGGCCATTTGCATCGCCCATTATGGTCTCATTTACTTGGGCTGTGCATGTCCTAGTGCACCTCCCCACCCCTGCCCCGGCAGCCGTAGTCACTGGTGGTCTAGTGGTCACTCTCCTGATCGCCATTCCTGTAGAAAAAAATAAATACCCTGGTAATCACGTGGTCCCTCCCTCACCCCATTTCTGATCACTGTCCAGATAGTTAAGAAAATATTTCCCTGGCAGTCTAGTGGTTCCTCCCCACCCCATTCTCCAATCGCCATCCCAATAGTTCCAAAATGCTTCCCTGGCAGTCTAGTGGTTCCCCACCCCATTCTCCAATCGCCATCCTGACAGTTAAAATAAATGTTTCGGGGCAGTCTACTGGTCCCTCCCCTGATCCCCAAGTGCAATGCCCTTAGTATAATGAAAATCCCCTAGTAGTCCAGTGGTCCCCCTGCCCTATCACTGATGCCTCCCTGCCATAAGGTGTCAAATAACCCTGGTGCTGCAGTGGTCCCCAACCCATCCCTGATCTTCCCTGTAGAAACATATAGATTTTCCTTGGGTAGTGGACCCCCACCACCCGCCTCATCCAGTAGTGTCCCACCACCCTGCTCTCCCCAACCAGACCCCCGCCAGTGACCGGCACAGCCCTCCTGTCACCGCCACAGCTGGCCAGTGACTGAGCTCTCAGTGAGTGCATACTGTACACAGTAGGTGCTCATTGACTAACAGCTCATTCTGAGCTGTCAATCAATGTCAATGAGCACATACTGTAGACTACTCAGGGAACAGGATTTTTATTACACAGGGTGTGCAATCACTCACGGTGAGGGGAGGAACTCTACACTACGGGCGCACAGTGTTGTGGGTGTGGGGCCACTGCAGTACCTCTGGCAGTCACTAGGGTTGCCTGGAATACTGCCAGCTCTTGGTCAGTGGTATTTTCTCCATGCAAGGACCTCCACAAAAGGCCCTTGTGTGGAGAAAATATGGTTGCAACTGGCACAGCGCCATTCATGAGTTTCTCTCTAATTTGAGTTGCAGCCCCCTGATCGCTTTGCCCTAGCACAAGCCCATTCTGGTGGTGCAAACTGGGCTTTGTACATCACTATGGTGCAAAACCCAGTTTGCACCCATGAGAATGAGGTTTGCACAGGGCAAAACTTTGTGAATCTAGGCCCAAATCTTTGATTTTTGGGAGTTGCTTTCACGTATTTTGGAAACCCAAAATGTAAGTTGAATTTGGTTTACCATATGTCAGCTACATCTTCAAGAGAGCATATTAGGAAAAATCCATTAAACTGCTTAGTCCAGTTTCTCAGACGCTTATGATTTCTCACTGCAGACCTACAAATCAAAGTGAAATCTGTCAGTCAATCTTCTCCAGCAGGTTTTAGACAGCAGACATGTATGTTTCCCCAGTTGTTTCATGCTGCAAGTTCCTCACTTTTGTTTGAGGCAAAATGTATTACTCCAGTAAGCTTGATAAAAACAGCATGGGTGGGATATTCGAAATCGCTAGACTCCAGCACAAGGCCAGCACAGCACAAATCCAATGCGTCATGGCACAAAGAGTGCGATATTCAAGGTTCGCATGGTGACATGCACCAGCACAACATGACTGAATATCGCATGGATGCGCCAAGCGCAGTCAGAGGTGTGCCAGGAACAACCCAACACGCACAATAATGCAACCATGGATGCGCAAGGGGCCGAGGGAGATGCACCAAGGCACAAATGGACCAGCCACAGGCACAGCAGGAGAAAGGCACCGGGAAGGGAGGTGGCCACTGGGGAGGTGGTGGAGCCAGGCTGAGGGCAGAGCCTTCCACAAAGGAACACCGCCCAAGGAGCATGGGCATATGGCCAGCCCTCATCCATGAACACCAGAGTGATGGACATATGAAAAGCAGCACCAGCGGCCAAGGGTGGGCAGCCATCAGCCACGCCCTGCTGGATGGCATGCCCCAACCCACCCAGTCCACAGGCAGCCACACTCTGGCACATAGCACCCAACACACATGCCACACCACCTGAACAGTCAGCCCATGGCCACCCCAGGGCACAGCTACTGACTGATGGTAAACACCACCATGCATGGCCCACAGAACAACACAGGCACACCACAGCCACCCACCACACCACTGCAGCATGGCTCCACTCACCAGCCGCCAAAGCAGACACGGACACAGATGGGTTAGCAAAGCAAACTATAAAATAACTATTTACAATGCAAAACAGGGAACAAAGCAGGAAACTATATACAAAGCAGGAACAAGGTAGGAGAGAGAGATGGGGACAGGGGACAGGACTATACAATTGGACTGGGGAAGGCAGGGAAGGGTCAGGTGCAGAAATGATAGCAACCGCCCCATGGGCAGCCGCATCCCACCACTGCCTGGTGCTGACCTCTGCACTGCCCCCATGGCAGAGGCCATCTCGTCCAGCCTTGCAATCTCCAGGGTGGCGGTGGTGATTGAGATGATACACGCAGGAGGCACCCATAGTGTGGCTGTCGACCTCCCCATTAGACACCTATGGCAAAGGAAGGAACAAGTGAACAGTGCATGTCCAGGCACCCTAGCCCTCCATCTTGCACAGCAGACAGTGGGATAAAGCGCCCCTGGGGTGGCACCCTGGCCACCACGCGGTGGGTGGGTCTACTACTGCTGCTGACCCACCACTGCCACGCTGTGCAAGTGCTGGACATTGCCACCAAAGGGGCAACTGCAAGCACAGTGGCAGGCAGGTGGCATGGTGCTGTGAAACACAGCGGCACTGGTGGCAGCCAGATGCACCCACAGCCCACCAACAGCTGCCACACACGTGCAATGGCAGTCCCACGGTGCCAGGCACATCGTGAGCTGAACATAGCTGCCATGGCTCAGCGCACAGGGGCCAAGGCCGTACCCCCACCCCTCGACCACCCTGCACAACAATAGAAACATAGAAACATAGAATTTGACGGCAGATAAGGACCGCTTGGCCACCAGTCTGCCCATTTTCCTACTTAACAGATAAACTGCAGATCCTAGTTAACCAACAGCTTGCTTCCTCTTACCCGCCACTAGGACTGCCTTATGCCTGTCCCATGCATTCTTGAAGTCCCCAGTGTTCTTGACTCCATGATAGAAACATAGAATGCAATGTATGAATGGACAGCACCTATCTTCCGCCATGGCACTGCCGCATCATTCCAGCAGCTCCTTTCCTTGGTCCTGCAGCACCTGCTGAAGGCCCACAGCAATCAGCCATGGCCTGCCAGGCACCCCCCTGCTCTCCTCTCCGGTCTTCAGGGCCTAGGATGAGAACACAAACAAGCACACATCAGTACACAGCAACACCATGAGCCCACTGCCCTCAGCCCCCAAGCACAGAGTGCACCCGCTTAGCAAGGCCACAGGGCAGTGGCGCAGCGCACCCAGTGACTTGCAGTGCTAGGCCACAGGAACACAGTGACAGCGCCACCCGTCTGGCATGGCATGCAGCCCTGCAGCCCCATGGAACACAGGACGTACAGACGGAAGCAGAGCACACTTACCTGGCCGTGGCATGGCCCCTCTGACGCACGCCTGCAGTGACCTGAGCCCTCTGGGTCCCTCCTCAACAGGTCCCTATAATGGTGGTGACACTGCTCCCTTGTGCACTGCACACTGGTTGCCTGAACAAGTCCATCAGCCACATCCTGCCAGACCTCAGTCCTAGGCCTGTCAAGGGGCTGCTGTCCGAATAGGCTGGCAGCATGGGGTTCCACCTGAGCCACCAGGTTCACTAGCTCTACCTGGCTCCAGTTCTGTGAATGGGGCACTCGCACCATGGCATGCTTCCTCCGCCAATGAGCGGCCCAAAATGGTGCCCTGTAGTGCCAGGCGCCACATGCTCCGGATGCGCGCACCTCAGAGATGCACTGCCTGTGGCAATTGCGCATCCCCTGGGATGCACGGTATGGGCATGGCCACACTGGCACATGGGTCAGAGGTCCCTGGGGGGCATAGGGCAGGGCAGGGGTCAGTGGTCAGCATACGCAATGTGCGCTATTGGGGCCATGATGGCATGTTGCGCAATAGGCCTGAGGGCACCACGTCCCCATAAGCCCTATAGTGCCCAAATGCCATAGGGCCCAATGGTGCCCAACTAGGCCCTATAGCACCTGAGTGCCATAGGCCCTATAGCACCCAAGCGCCATAGGCACAATGACGCCCAAGCACCACAGGCTGTATAGCGCCAGAGCACCACAGGCCCTATAGCACCCGAGCTATAGGCCCAATGGCACCTTACCACCTTAGGGCCCCTTTAGTGCATAGGACACAATGGCCACCAATAGCGCCCTAGTGCATGCTGCACAATAAGCAGTGGTACATGCCATGGCGCATGCGTGTGACAAGCACACTGCACACGTCACAGCATTGCACAAGGCACAACAATGTGATATTCAACCAGCATATGCAAATTAGCTCATCAGCCTATTCTGGTGCACTGGGGAATTAGCATCTCATTACTGTTAGCGCATCAGCCCACATGCATGCAATGCACTATAAAGGTGCCACAGGAATGGACAGGCCATGGACCGTATTGCAACCAACTAAGGTAAGTTGTGACTGCCAAGGGGATGGACAGCACAGGGATGGTTGGCTGGTGTGGGCCACTACAGCCACTAACCACAAGTCACTGCCCACAGGTAGCAGCATGTCCAAATGTGAGGCGGGTGAGGATCGTGAGCCTGCCGCAAGCACAGGCCCAACTTACGAGGCGGAGGCAGATGCCCTGTTCGAGGCGCACTCGACAGGGAGCCTCTGCTGAGTGGCGCAACTGGCACACCCCAGGCCAGGACCACAGCCTGGGAGGAGGTGGAGGAGGCTGTGAACCAGCAGGGCAGCCACCAGCGATCTGCACTGAAGTGCAAGAAGAATGTGGGCACCGACAAGTGTCAGATCAAGGAGAAGGTGGCAGCCATACGGACCACAAGGATGGCCACAGGTGGTGGCCAGGCCAACACGCCACAGCTCACATCACAGGAGGAGCTGCTGGTGGCCACCATGCAGTGCAGCGCTGTTGAGAGTGTGCCGGGCGGTGGCTTCCAGACTGGAGGGAGCCCATCACTGCATGGTAGGTACAGCAGCATCAGGGTGGGAGGGGGTTTGAGGGGTGGGGGCCATTGCATCGGCAGCACTAACACATCTGTGTTCCCTTTCAGCACCAGAATGCCAGCATGCAGTGGCAGGGGCAGCTGCGTCTGCCGTGAGGGCAGGCCCAGCCCTGGAGGACCAGCCATCCACCTCCACTGGCATCCAGGGGCCCGAAAGGCTGCAGCACACACTGCCGCCCAGCCAGATGACCTGGGCGTGGTGGCGGACGAGGTCCTGGCTGTGTTCCAGTGGGATGCCAGCCACGGTGTTCAGTGTGCAGAGACACAGATCGGGTGGACTCTGACACCAATGACAATGTGACCATTGTCCTGGACAGCAGAGGACTTGTCATGGGGAGACACCTTACCATCCACCATCCCTGGCAGTGCAACCAGTGGCCTGTCGGCAGTGGGACAGCCGCCCATCACCGCTTCTGGTACCGCTGTGTGCGTGGCAGTGAGGCACTGGGGGATGGTGGTGGTGGTGGTGCACAGCCACACAGGCGCTGGCCAGTGCACAGTGGCCAGAGGGGCAGCAGTGGCAGACAGCTGGGGAAGTTGGAAGGCCGGGTGCAGCATTCGCTGCCAGTGCACCTGTCAGTGAGCAGCCCCAAGGGACCCCACTGTGCAGTGCCCACATGAGCAGGGGTAGTGCAGCGTGGTCGCACGCCACCGGTGGGTCGGGTACAACGCCCATGCGCCCCAGGCACTGACCCCTGCACAAGCACACTGATTGTTGTGAGCCTCCGTGGACCAAGAGGTCCTGCTCGTGGCTGGGGTGCATGCACTCTGCGCAGAGGTGCACCAAGCTGCCAAGCAGCAAGAAAGGGGCATCGCCAGGTCCAGGAGGCCATACATTTCCTGTGGGAAGACATGGACTTGGATCACTTAGCCACTGTGGTCACAGTTGGCTTTGCCCACTGGCTGCCATGAAGTGCATTGTCCACCCCAGGGACCTGGTGTCGGCAACCCCTTGGTGTCAACACTGGTCTCCGCTGTTGGCATCCCAGGCACACCCAGAGTGGGCATGTTCGGGAGCCTGCAGACCCCTGCGAGGACACAGTTGCATTCTCACAGTTCCACCCTTGGGGACAGTCGCAGATCCCCCAGTCATCGCACAGCCTGGGTCTTCTGGGCGGCCACGCGCAGTCATCCACATGTCCGTGGTGGCTGTGTGACCATGCAGCAGAGCTGATGTGCCCACCATCCTGTTCGCTGTCCACTACCACCACCCTGTGTGCACATAGTCATTGTGTGTGTGTGTGCATGCCATGAGCGTGGCATCCATGGAATGCACCACACACTGGCGTTGTGTCACCCCGCGCCGCTGCTGGCCCATGTGGTGAGTTCGATGATGCCGCCACAGCACTGGATGCACATGTGCACTGGTGCCCTGCATCTGATCCACGCAGTGCCAGTCCCCAGGCGTGTGCCTGCGGGTGCCAGTCTGTGTGTGTCTGTGGGTATGGTGTGGTGTGGTGTGCTGTGCTGCATGTTGTTGCTGGTAGCCATGTGGCACAGCCCCCTGCCCGCCCTGCCACCCACCTGTATGTGCATGCTGCAGGGCATGCCCACATGCCTGTGTGCCGTGCCACTGTGGCTGTCCCATGCATGGTTGTTTGTCCACCTACCTGCATGCACCGTAGTGCTCCTCTGCTATCATGTCTCTGAGCTGTTGTGCCATTCTGCCAGCCAGGGATCCCTCCACCCGGGTGCTGCCCACCACCACGCGGACCGTTGGCCACATCGTCCATACTGCTGTTCCCTCTTCAACCTCAACAACTATTCCATGGTCAGTGGGCATGTTGTGCAGCATGCAGCAGGCCAGGAACAGGCCATGAGCCTTTGAGGTCTGTACTGTAGGGGCGCACCAGATCTGTGCAGGCAACGGAACGTGCCTTCAGCAGACCAAAGACACGCTCAATGATGTTCCACATGCTGGTGTGTGCCTCATTGTATCGCTCTCCGCAGGGGACGACGGGCGCCAGTAGGGGTGTGAGCAGCCAGGGCCGGAGTGGGAAGCCACTGTCACTTGTGTGGATGGAGATATGTTAGCCTGGTGTCCTCTGTTGCTGTGCCCTTGTCCTTCCAGCCACACTGTGCAGTGCCCCTGCCCTGGCCACCCCTCCCATGCCCTGGTGTACCCAGCTGCCCATGGTCTCAGCATACTCACCCACTTGATGACCAGTGGGATGTCCCACTCACGAACCTGAGGCACAGTACTGAGCTGTGCCAGATGAAGGTGTCATGTGCTCCCCCAGGGTGTGTGGCACAGACATTGGTTATGCACCCCCTGGCATTGCACACCACCTGGCAGTTGATACTGGGTAGCCCTTTCTGTTGTTGTCAGCTACCCTTGGGCTAGATGACATACAGATTCCACAAGGGTGCAGTTGATGGCCCCTAGCATGCCAGGCATATATTCTACCCTGTGGAACTCCTGCATGTTTGCTGTATGCTCTGCCTGTGTGCTGGGAAGTGGATGTATTCTGCAGCACGTGGGAGCAGGGCATTGAGGAATTATGTGAGGAGCCGTGATGCCGATTGGGTTATGCCTGTGTTGTCCCCTGCCTCTGGAAGGTGCCTTGGCGAGCAGGCACATGACAGCTGTTACCTTTGTCTCCACTGTCGAGCGTGGCTCTGTCTAGTGGATGCCTGCATCTCCTCACTGCACAGCTCACAGAGCTGCCTCAGAATTGCCCCAGTTCAGTCGGGTACTGGCTCACGATCTCAGTGTCAGCATAGGTCTCATAGCTGATGTGGGGTAGGTACCGCTATTCTCGTGCATCATGATGGGCTCTTCCACAGCCATGGTGCACTGCCTCCTGCCTCCCCACACCCCTCATTACAGCCTCCATCTGGAATATCGCACTGGCCATGGCTCTTGTTGTCCTGTCCCCTGGGAATCTGGCTCCACTGGCCCACCCGGCTGTGTGTGGCTGTGTGTGCTGCTCTGCAGGCTCACTCCTGTGTCCCTGCCCCAACTAGCTAGCTGTTGCCTGCAGCCTCTGTCTCCTGCCCCTGTGGTTGCCTGTGTTGCTCCAGTTGGATCTGGTGGCACTGTGTTGCGCCACACTCTCTAACATCCGCCTGCCTCCTGTTTGTCACACTCTCACTCACACACTCTCTCCACTCTGTCTCTTACCCTTTGTCCCAGTCTCTGTCTCTTTCTCTCCCTGTCCCTGTTTTGTGGGCAAATGGCCTGTCTATCTCCCTCTGTCCTGCTCCTCTCTGGCACAAGTGCCCTCCTCCTACTTGCTCCCTGTTTTTATAGACTCAAGTGTGCTCTGCGCCTACCATTGCTTCTGCTTGCACCATTGGTCAGGGTTGAATATCACTGTGACGCATATTCACGGGTGCATCCCTGCCTTGCGCATGCTACATTGCCATCGTGCATTGGCGCACTGTTGCACTGTGCAGTTGCTGCCACTGAATATCGCTCTCGGCGCATTTCTGCAGTTGCGCAATGTACAACTGCTTTGAATATCACACCCCATTAATACAACGTAATATCTGTCCCCATACCATGTATCATTGCCTCCCTCCTGTTTCTACTCTGCTACCTCCTGTCTTCCTCCACTCTAACCCCACATTAACCTCATCTGGAGGCTACCCACCCCTTCCTCCTCTGCAGTCACACCCTCACTGGTACCCTCCTCCACCTTTGTAACCAGCCCCTCCCCCAGATTCTACTCCCCTCACCCCCTACTTTTCTTCCTTCTCCACACCTGGGCCTCTTACCCCCCAACCTTGAACTGATCCTCAGACTCCACCTCCCTATGTGCCCCTATCAAACTTAAACACCCCAGCCAAACAAAGTTACATAAACATACCTCTCAACCTCCTGCCTCATAAATCAGGAACAAGGTTAACAAAATCAGAGACAAAGGACCATAACCAGGGACACATCTTCAAATTTGGTGATATCCACTCAGGAAGCTGGTAGAATAAGGGGTTTGGTGTAAAATGCATTTTCTAAGAATAAGTTAGTTAACTTTAGTATTTGACATTATTTTGTGCTTACAACCTCCACTCTTTGGTCTCAGAAACACAATTTTTAGGTGGGACAGAGTAAAATTTGGAGAATAATCTGGGACGTCCCTTAAAATCAGGGACAGTTGAGAGGTATATAAAAAGTTTCAAGCAAACTCTTTTTCTCTACCTCCTCCTCCTCCTTTCTGGTGCTATCCATCCTAACCCTGGCTCTACCACCCTTCTTGCTCCCCTTATTGCCTCACTCTGTACCATCCTAATGCCAGGAGCCTTCTCCTGTAAATTGACCTTCTCAGAATCTGGTGTCCCAACACTTCCTGACATCCTCTGCATTACCAAATCATGGCTCTCACCCAGAATCCTGACTCCCAGCTCTCATAGCTGATTATCACCTTTACCAGCAGGACCGCACCAAGCTGCGGTGGCAGTGTAGCTGCTCACACTCAACAGAAGCTGCACTGCTCAATCACAACTCCAGAATCAGTGCCTCACAGCACATGAGCTCCCTCCCTTATTCAGCTAATACTCCCTTCATCTCTTCCCATCTTCACTGGAGTTCTTTCGACTCCCCAGAACCTCCGCCTCCTCCCTTATTGGCACTATCTCCTCCGTCACAACCATTGATTTTTCTAGTGAACTCATCTTACTGGAGACTTCAATTTAAACTGGGTGTCCCCTACCCTTAAGTCCACCACACAACAAACTGAATCACTAAACCTCCACCAGCTCATTAGCGAACTCACCAGGCCTAACCCTCACTCCCATAACCACACCCTCTTGGACTGGGTATTATCCACTCACCCTCATTGGATCATCTCTGCTGGTACACTCCCTGACTTGTTCAGTGATCATCATATGACGTGTGCAAAATGCATCTGCCCCACTCCATCCCCACCTACCTACCATTGGGTTAGAGCTTTATGTTTCCTAAACACTGCCATCCTCCTCCATGATCTTGCTTCTTCTGACTGGTCCCTCTTCTATTCTGCCACTGACATTGACTTTGCCCTCTCCCTTTCTGTCACTTCCTAAATAAAGCCTGGAACTCTCATGCCCTCCCAGATGACATGGAGTCAGACACTTCCACCATCAATGGATCTCTGCTGACAGAAAGGGAGATACGGTGAAACCTTCAAATACCTGAAGGGAATACAGTAAGGGAGGCAACCTCTTAAGGCTGAGTGAAAGAAACCACCAGCAGTCATGCATTCAAGCTGGAAGGGCTAGATTTTGTGGGGATGTATAGGTACGTTACTTCTAGAGATTGTTGTAAGACCATGGCACAGGTTGCTGGAATGGGTTGTGGGGTGGATACAGTGGATAAATTCAAAGAGCATGGGACAACTACATGGCACTAAACAGAGGGGAGGGCAGAGGGTGAGAGGGGGCTATTTTTGGGCAGACTAGATGGGCAAGGTGTTCTTTTTCTGCTGGTGGGATTCTATGTTTCTATGATTCTTTGATTGCTCATCAAACTCTGCAACTCTCATGACCATGCCTGGGCTCAATATAAATCTTCCGCTCCCACTGACTCTCTACCTATCGTTCAGAAAGAAACTCCTGTACCAAAGTGATTCAAGCTGCCAAGGCACAATACTTCAGCTCCACTCTATGGTAAAACCTAAACTCACCTCACAAATTCTGGCAGACCCTCTCATCCCTTTTCAGCCCTCCTCTAAATCCTCCCTCCTTCCCTCCTCATTGATGACAAGCTACTCTCAGACCCTCTCTCCATTGCCTCCACATTGCACATATTCTTACCACCTGTAGCCTATCCACTAGCCCTGCAAACACCCCCATCCTCCGTCCTCTCCCCTCCACCCAATGACTTCCACTTCTCCCCATCTCAGCCCATGAGGTTCTCCATGCCTTCCAATCTCTGAGCCCATGCAAATCTAGTCCCGACGGTCTTGACCTTCTCCTGCTTCAAATCTATGCCCTGTCACTTAGCACTTCCTGTATCCCACCTGCTCAACCTATCGTTCACTCTGTACAGTGCTTCTGGCCAGGAAATCCACCAAAGTGACCCCTCCACAAAGCAGGTGATCACTCTAACCTGGAAACTACCACCCCATCTCCTCCTTCCTGTACTAGCCAAGTTCCAGGAGTCCCTAGTCCTCACTAGACTTACTCATTTCCTCCTTCTCCTCCAACTTCATCTCCCTCTACCAGTCTGGCATCTGAAAAAAAGCTACACAGTATCTTCACTTCTTGGTTCACTGATGGCATCCTCATGGTAAGGACTAAGGGCACCTTATCTCTGCCATTTTATCAGTCTAGCAAAGGTCTTAGATTCCGTATCTCATCCACTCACACTCTCTAAACTCAGATCTGCTGGCCTTTCTCCCCGACAGTCGGCTGATTCAGAACCTACCTGTCTCGTCGCATCCAACATGTCCTAGCTAGGGATGCCCTTTCCTGTCCCCATCCTGCAGGCATTCCCCAAGGCTCTATCCTTGGCCCCATCCTCTTCTCTATCTTCCTTAATGACCTCCCCTCTGTCTGCTCCTCTTCCCAAATTCACATCCATACCGATGACACCATTCTCTACATTTCAGGCCCTCTGTCTTCTTGGTGACTGCTCAACTGCAGAGCGACTTCACCCATGTTTTGCATTAGTTCCAAGTCAACCAACTTAAAGTCAATGCAAAAAAACAGTGCCCATGACCTTCAAAACCTCTCAAAACTCTCCAAACTTTCCCCACTCCCTCCTTTTCACCTTTGATGGCACCACCCTGGACACAGTCTCTGCCTATAAGTACCTAGGTGTCTGGCTCGACAGCAGAGTCAACTACTTGACCCATCTCGACTATATCAACACTAGGCTCCCACGAGGCTCAGTGCTTTGTATAGGAAAAAGATGCCCTCTCTTCCAGTACACTCAAACCGCTCACAAAACTATCCTTCCTATTTTTGACTACCCAGATGTTGTTTATGGGTCTGCCTCCTCACATCCCTTTCCAGGCTGGACTTTCTTTTCATAAGAACATAAGAATGTGATGGCAGATGGGGATCGCATGATCCATCTAGTCTGCCCATGTCTTGTCTACCCCCACCTTAGTAAACTATTGTTTCAGGATCCCACATTCCTGTCCCAAGTTAACTTGAACTCCTAACCATCCTAGCCTCAACTACCTTCCCGGCAGTCTGTTCTGCTCCACAACCCTCTTGGTGAAGAAGAACTTCCTGACATTGCTCCAGAACCTTCCCCCACCAATCGTCTGTTGTGTCCTCTAGTTGTGCTCCTTATTTTCTTTGAAGAGGCTCTAATCCTGCATTGAGTTGATTCCTTTAAGATATTTAAAGGTTTCTATCATGTCACCCCTGTTTCTTCTCTGTTCCAGGAATACAAATTTAATTGTCTAAGTCTCGTCTCATAGGGTTCGTGATGCAGGTCTTGGAACCATCTTTGTGGCTCTTCTCTGCACAGACTCCAACCTGTATTTATCGTTTTAGTTGCGGTCTCCAGAACTGGATGCATTACTCCAGGTGAGGCCTCACCAAGGATCTGTACAGTGGGATTATTACCTCTTTCTTTCTGCTTGTAATACTGCTGCCTATCCATCCAAGGATGCTGCTGGCTTTTGTGCCGCCTTCTCACATTGTCTTCCCACTTTCAGGGCATTTGATACCATGATTCCGAGGTCACCTTCCAGATTTGTGATGGCTAATGTTTCACTTCAGGAGTATACTTTCCCTAGGTGCATGATCTTGTATTTCTTGGCATTGTACTTCAGCTGCCAAGTTCTGGACCATTCTTCTAGTTTCTTCTGGTCAGACTCCATCTTTGTGGCCCCTTCCTATGTGTCTACCCTTTTGCAGAGTTTTGTGTCATCTGCAAAGAGGCATACTTTCCTTCCAATCCATCTGCAATGTCGCTGATAATATGTTGAAGAGTATAATTCTGGCACTGAACCATGGGACTCCACTGGTCACCTTCCTTCCCTTGATAGAGTGCCATTCACAAGAACATTCTGAGTTCTGCCCTGAAACCATCTTCTTACCCAATTTGCCATCTTGCTCCCTACACCTGTGTTCCCCAGTTTGTTGATAAGCCTTCTATGTGGAATGGAGTCAAAGGTCTTACTGAAATCTAGATATACAATATCCACTGCTCCATTCTAGTCTACTATTTTAGTCACCCAGTCAAAATTCAATCATGTTTGTTTGGTAGGACTGTCCAGTAGTGAAGCCATAGTTGCATTGGGTCCAGCTGTCCACTGGCCTCCAGGGATGCCACAATCCTTTCCTTTAATATAGATTCCATTATTTTCCCCATAATTGAGGTGAGGCTGAATGGTTGGTAGTTCCTGCTTCTTCTTTGCTGCCATTGTTGTGTAGGGCACCACAGTGACTTTCTTCCAGCCCTCCTTCTGCTGTTTTGTCACAAATGCCCCCACCTGCACTCACCATTGCACCTTTACTCCTCCCTCTCTCTCTTCTCTCCTCCTTTTCTCCTGCTGACAGCATCACATCACCACACGTATCTCCAAATACTGGTTTAAGTCCCTTACCCTTACCTCTTCTCTCTCTCCTTCCCCTCCTCTCACTCTTCCTAACATCTTGCGTTCAGAGACTCTCACATGTTTGACCTTCCCAGCCCCACTCTAGCTCTGGACAGGTGGCGTTCTCTTACCATCTTCCCCATTTTAGAACCATCTCCCTCCTTGCTCCATCTGTCACCCTCACTTTACTCCTTTAAATGTGCTCTTTCCCACTCCCTTCCTTCCTTCCTCCTGTACATACTATCCTCCTCTAGTCCCTGTTCCAGATACAGTTCTCCTTCCCACCTCTGTCTTCCCTCTCCCCACTTTTCTAGCTCTTCCTCCTCTATGCCTCCCTCTCTCATTTCCTGCTCCTGCCTACCCACATCCCCTGTCCACCCAATTTCCTACCCTACCCACCCTCCTCTAGTAGTCGATCATGTCAGTTGTGCTTAGCTGAAACTTGTGCATACATTCTTTGTTGACTGCTGTGTTCCTCCTGACCATGCAGTACTAGCTCATACTGCCTATGTTCCAGTGAACACTACCATTATGTATTTTTGTATAATGTATTAATTGTATTATGTTGTATTTATTTGAAACACAGTGTCTCAATTATTGTATCTACCTGACTGTTGTAGTTGTTTCTTTTACCTTCCTTACTCTCCTTTCCTGGGCGACATGGAAGCGAGCCTCGCTCAGTGTGCCTCTCCTGCTCACCAAACTTTAAATAAATAAATAATAAAATAGTAAACGCTAGTCAAAAAATATGGACACTTAGGACTAGACACTGAAATGCTTTTCCATGACAGAAAGAGAATCTACTTAGCCCTCTGTAGTATGGGGAGTGACACACTGGTATGGTTACATTTTTTAGTTTGGGTATGCACACTGGGAAATGTGATTTGAGAATAGTTTATTGCCTGTTATTTATCTAGTCATGCAATATGTATGGAATGACTTAGCAATGAATAAAAGAACATTTACAAGTGAGAATCTACAATTTGTTTAGTATTCCACACATTTCCAATTCCTGCATACATTCTGTAACATCTCTACTTCATGTAGTGTACTAGTTACAGGAGGAAGAGCTGCCAAAGGGGTGGTAGTGTTATTTATAGTGTGGGAGTGATGAATAGCAATACGAAATTAAATGTACTATTTTTGCTCGTTATTCAGCTGCAGAGAAAATAACATGCTATTTCCACTGCAGTTCAGTTTATTTTCACTGTAGCCTAATCACAACAGCCTTCAGTGGCCCCGGTATAAATAGGATATTCAATACAGCATCCAGAAATAAGCTTTTATTCTCTGGAATGTTGCAAACAATGCTGATGTAGATCTTGGGTCTCTGCTTCACTCCACCACTCATGGCCAGAGCATTTTTCAAATAATCCAGAGTGAGTATAAAGCTTATTCTCGGATGCCTTATGAAATATCACATATACACATCCTGGACAGACCCAAAAAGGGAGGTGGGGTGATGTTCTACATGAAGAAATATCTTGGCAATCCGAAATAGTTTACTCTGGCACCCACAAAGGTATAGGATATCTTAATGTAGCTGTAAACTCCTTACAACAAAACATAGGGGTTGCTTATTCACCACCAAAAGTAAAGCCACTTCACTTCAACTTGCTGGGCCAGATCCTACAAGAAACCTTTAAAGGAGTGAACTGGTCCTTGTCGGGGACCTCAGTGCTACCTGGGATGGTCTGAGGAGGGACAAACTCATAGAAAGCATGGCAGCCCTGGTATGTTCTAGCTGGTTGACTCTCAGCAAGGAAAAGCTCATACAACAGTGGGGAATACTCAAGATTTGATATTCACCCTCACATTTAAAAGTTTTAGCCACAGAGTACTAAGTCCCAACCTGGGAGACAACAGTTCAGTAACTTGCAGCCTCGAGAGTGCAACTATAAAATCAACTAACCAGGAGATCTCTAACCTCAGCACGCCAAAGGAAAGGTGGGACAGGCTGGACTTCATTCTGGCTGTAGACATGTTATTGAAGAATTCACCCATTCATTTTCTGTATTCTGCAGCAAGCATGTCCCATTAACACCCAGTAGGGTTAGAAAAACAGACCACTTAAAAAGCAAATTAGAATCAAAGACAGGGCATGGAGGAGAGTGAACAGGACAGCCAAAGGAGATGATTGGAACAGGTTCAACAAAATTATGGGACAATTGCAAAAAACACCAAAAGGGCAAAGGCAAAATATGTTAAGAATAGAATCAAAACCACAATTAATCCCTCCATGTACTGGAAATGATAAGTTTTGAGGACTCAATGGAAGAAGTAACAGAGCCAAATTCATAAAGGAACAAAACATAGCCCAAGACCCAGAAACTGAAGCAAACCAACTAAGCCATTACTTCTGCACACTCCCTGAGGTAAAACTCCTTCCCATACAAATATCAACCAACTACAACATGGTAAATTATGGCCACTGACACAAATAGACCTAGCTGCCATTTTACAATAATAAAAGACTATGTAAGAAATAACTAAGCAAACTAAATGCAAAAAGTGCCAGAGGCTGGACAATCTAGACATTAAGGAGCTAGTGTACTGCCTAAACTAATATTAGATTTTAAAAAGCAGCCAACCACTACCTTTAATATCTGAGGTATTTTTACTTTTCCCTTTGTTTAATTAGATTGTTTACTTGGTGTTGTATTAATATCTGGCAATATTTTATGTTTTAAATCCCAATGTTTTAGTTACAAAAGGCCAGATTTAACCAGAACAGAGGACATTTTGAGCCAACATTAAGGACCACCCTGAAAAATCAGGGTCAGGTGAGAGGTATACTGAGCATACACATCAGTTATAAAATATGGGTGGCAATTAGGGCGGAGTTTGGGTGTGGTTTAGTAGTCTGTTATCACCTCATCCATAGGTGGCAACTCTATGACTCTACCATCAAAGAAACTGAATACAAATACTTAGGAGTGAAAATCAACAATTCCTAAACTTTGGGAACCATATTAATGCAATAGTCAAAAATGAATACCAGGCTGGCAGCAGTCCATCACAATGCCTATGCCATACCCAAAAAGACAGACTGGTTCTAGTCACTGAGAGCTGATGCCAATTCCAGACTACAGCAGCATTGTCTACTAATATGTAAACAACTACTTACTAGAAAGACTTGACGTAGCTTACCATAAGATGACAAAATTCATGTTCAATAGACTAAACTAGAATTCACTTAGTACCAGAATCCAAGGCAATCATGGCTTACAAAATAGTTAAGGGCCAGATAACCAGATGCCAAAACTTAGTAAACAACTCTTCCAAGAACAATTACGATATGTGAGAAATAAAAAATAGGGCCCCATGTCCCAGGGCCCAAACCAGCTATGGAATGGAACACCTTGTCTCCTGTATTATGTAGGAGCAAAACTATGTCCGAATATAAACTCTACTACAAACAGAATTCACCAACATTTGCAATTGTAGCTAAATTGAAACTGACTGTCTGAGTGATACTTTAACAGTGTAACAACCTTCCCTGGATCACCCATTTGTAGTTTTGGTCCATACATTGTGATTATATTCCTATCTGTCAGTGCCAATACTAATTAATGAGTTTGTCCTCCTATCTGTAAATGCTGAAGTCATTGTAACGCATTTCAATCATAGAACCACTTTGAAAATAGGTCCATGTTGGTCCTAACAGTTCTTATCCTGTTATATATGTAACATATGATCCACTACAGGGTATGCAGTTGTGCTCTGATATACACACACCATGGTTTGCATTGTGATACACGAGGCTGCAGACTGAGTGCAATCAACCACCCAAGGCATGTGTATATCAGAGCACGACTGCATACCCTGTAGTGGATTATCTAGCTTATAAAATGGCTTTTTGTTGGGCAAAAATACTCCTTGTCTGGCCAAAATTAGAGTTTTATTTAGGTGATCTGGTTGATTCTTCCATGATTATAATGGGGAAAAAGTGATAAAAAGACTTATCTGTTGATCCTGCCATTTTCACACTGCTTCACATGTAGTGACTTTTACTTTCCTCTTTCAGTGTAGAATGACTGAGTGGTGTTCACTGTGTTAAACAATATGCTGCCAAAGGTTTAGAATGAGGAGCATTTTGTTCAAAAGAATGTAAGTTGTGGGGTTTAAGTGAGTTTAGTGACTTTTGTGTAAAAGAAGTCACTGAGTAAAGTGAGGACAGTGAGTGAGTCAGAGGCTTCAGAAGTGTAAGTGCAAGTCTGAGTGATTGTTGCTATAATGTTCTGAAAGGCGTCTTTCAGAATACTGTCATGAAGGTTGTTATTACTACAGTAGGTCTTTAAAACACAGTAATACACAGAATCTTGCTATTAGCCAATGGTTTCAGATAAGCTTGTATTATAAACAATCGGAACTAATTTATAAATGCCAGTGACACATTTGGAGAGCTATACCATTCACTGTTTTATGACTTCCTCCCAACCGACATCCCCAAGCAGACTTGATAGTCAACATAGCAAGCAAGGTATGTGCCACAGGGAGTGACACAGGCTATGCCTCCAATCAGTAAAAGTAGCTAGAGAGGTAAAATCTAAGGATTCCAAAGTTTGATGGCACAGATCACTCCACAACCTTGTGCCGCACCTCTGAATCCTTATTCCTCAATCATCATCCTCCTGGAATGGGCCTTGTTATGTAGGACAAACTGTGGGTTATGTTAGCAGACAGGGGCAAGTGGCAACCATCCAAGCTGGATGAAGACTGAGCAACTGCCCCAACCAAATAAGTTCCATTACATGTGATCATCTTGTGACATGAAGGACAACTATGAGTGTTTCTCTGTAATCCTTAAGCTTGTCATTTGAGTTCTGCCAAAGTTTTGCCCTCCTCAGCACTGAACCTGTACATCGTGTTCTCAGTGGGTGTGGATCAGCTCATCTGTTCAGAATGCAGAGGCAGTATCTGTCGATCAGCCTTTCAGTCCATCCCATATGCATAACTCCTGATTATAAAATGGGCAGAGAAAGTCTTGAATTGTGATTAGTCAGATTGGCTCTTTACCCATGGGTAAATTCAGCAACCAACTCCATGGTAAAGATCCAGCTGACCTCTTTTTATACAAAGCGCAACATATTCAAGCATCACATACAGTGAAATGTTTAAAATGAAAGCTGCCTCCATATTTGTTTCCCATATTTTGTTTTGCTGTATTTTTGAAATTTCACTTTTTATTCATATGCTGTTCTTTAATTTTTGTATGTCAATTTTAAGCCACCCACCACTGCTCGTAAGGCACTGAACTCCCTATAAAGTCTCTATAACTCCCTTTCTTGCACCATTCAACTGGTATTTTATGTTCCTGTATGTCAGCAGTAAGTGCACCCCTCCCAAAACCACAACCCCTCAAGCCTCCTGATATGACCATTACTGTGATACTCATCTTGGCAGGCAAAAGGGGTAGATCAGCCACATCTGTAATTTTTAAGTTCTTTACTGGGTGAGCAGGACAGAAGGAGTGCCAGTGGGTGGTTGACTCAGCCACATTAGTAGTTTTAATGGCTGTCCAGGGAAGGTGGCAAGGAAAAGAGCAAGCAAAGGGTGTCATGTATCCTATGAGCTGATTGAAAGCAACAAAAACACTGCTGTTTTGCAGTGCTTTTCCCAATGTTATCCAAGGAGGCAGCTGCTCAGAATACCGTGACCTGGAGATTTTCTGTTCTTTAAAAAAGTAATGTACAGTATCTTGCTATTATCTCAAGTGGCTGCGCTTGAGTTTATATTCTAAATAACTGGATCTAATTTTCAGCTTGAATTGGCAGATGGATAAAATCTACACTTAATGCATTTTCAGAGAAATCATTAAATAAAACTACCTATTTTTGTAGCTCTAACGTTTTAAAATGCTGTTTTATAATTGTATTAAAGCATTTAAAGAGGCGTGGATTTACTGACTTCTTGTGCGGTAAAACTACATGAGGTGGTGGTACTCTAAATCTGACACTGAAATTATATCCAGTGCATTCCTCACTCCCACTCCCACCACCAGAAACTGTTCAAAAGGCAAGGCAAGGCAAGGCAAGGCAAAATTTATTTAAAAGACTTCAATCCCGAGGCTCTGGGCGCCATACAAACTTTAAAACAAACATTTTAACATAATAAATATATAACTTATACACAATAAATACAAATCTGACAAAAACCAAAACCTTAACTATAGATGTCCATCTAGACATTGAATGCTTTAGAAAAAGAAAGCCTTCAACTGGGCCTTAAAATATCTACTGACGAAGCTTCTCTGACCATGGTTGGCAAGGAATTCCACAGAACAGGGGCCACGGAGCTAAACTCTCTATCACCAGCGGATTTTGATCTAGTTCTGGGAATGGCCAGGAAGCAATCACTGGAGGAACGAAGAGGCGCGAGGAGAAGACAGGTGACAGAAGGTCTGACAGGTAGCAGGACCCAGCCCATGTAGGGCCTTATAGGTGAGAAGACCCACCTTAAAGAGGACTCTCCATCTGACTGGCAGCCAGTGCAATTCATCGAAACTGGTGTAATATGACAGAACTTTTGCTGCCGGTCAACAGCCAGGCAGCTGCGCTTTGCACCAGCTGCAATCTGTGGAGAGTTCCTCCTGTGACCCAGAGATAGAGTGCATTACAGTAATCAAGCCTAGATGTGACTAAGGCATGTATCAAGGTAGGGAGGTCCAGAGGAGGAACAAGGGCTTAATCCTGGCAATGTTTCTGAGATGGTAAAACAGGCACGAACCACAGAGGATATTTGAGCCTCCACGGTTAAGTCTCTGTCCAAAATCATGCCAAGATTTCGTAGCACAAGAGAGGCCTTCAATGGCACAGTTCCAAGAACAAGCCCAGTTTCTGTGTCAGAGACCATCCTATCACTAACTCTGTTTCACTCCACTACCAATACCTCCGTCTTATCGGGTTCAGCCGCAACCAACTGGAGGCCATCCAGTCGTTTATCTCAGTCAGACAGATGTTTAGCACATCTACTGCATTTGATGTTCCTGGAGCAAAGGAAAAATGCAGCTAAGTATATCATCAACGTAGCAATGAAAACTCAAGCCAAACTTCCTAATGATCCCACCCAGAGGCAGCATGTACACTGCAAACAGCATTGGAGCCAGTACTGATCCTTGAGGAACTCCACAAAGAAGGAGGCTGGGTGTAGATGAGAAATTTCCATCATAACCTGCTGCCTCCTGTTGGTAAGAAAGGACTCAAACCATTTGATGACATTACCGTGAGTCCGCATAGGTCCCTAAGGCTAACAAACAGCACATAATGGTCCACAGTGTCAAATGCTGAAGAGATCTAGGAGAACAAAAGTGTCTTGTCTCCCGATCTCTAGCCCTGAGGAGATCATTCTGCACCCAAACAAGTGCAGTTTCAGTGCTATTTCTGGCATGAAAAACCGACTGGAAGGGTTTGTATAACTCATGAGATATGAGATGCCCTTCCAACTGAAGTGCTACCACCTTCTCAATAACCTTTCCCAAAATGGAAGGTTAGAGATTGGGCGAGTAATTTGCCTTGATCTCCAGGTCCAAAGATGGCTTCTTTAGGAGGGTTCTCACCAGAACCTCCTTCAAGGCATCGGAAAGACACCCTCAGAAAGGGAGCACCCGTACAATCAAGGCAAACACCGAGCCAACAAGTCAATGCATCTCATTAAAAAGCGCGTTGGCACCAGTTCCAGTTCACAAAAGATATGCTTCATATTGGTTGCTACCTCGATAACCTCACTAACCTCCACTGGTCTAAACTCTCCCCAACCAGACAGAGTGCACTCAGAACACATCAGGCGATCACTGTCAGCTATATCACTGCTGGCTGAAGGAGCCACCACGATCGAGGACACCCTGTCCAAAAAGAATCAAGCAGAATCCTCACAATCTGTATTGAAAACCTCCTGAGCTGTAGACAGCCCAGTGCACTTCGTTCGGGTCGCGAAAAATGGAAGCCTAGGCTGAGAAGCTCCCGACTCATTTCATATTATCCATCAGAATCCAGCTCAAAGATACTAACAATCTGTTAAAACTGATTGACTGAAGATGCCATCATGCCACCTAAGCAAAGGTACAAGGATGGCTCGAATACCTTATACCTTAAGCTGAAGTTTCCACCTCAGACCTTGCAACAACAGGCTGCAGTACACGCGGAGATATTGACTTGATCACCCAAACTCTCGCTATTCAACCAGCCTCTGAGGAGAACTTACCATTACTTCCAAGACCCTATGTAGCACACTGCAGCAAATAAATGAAACTTTAATCAGACTGGAACAACAGGTCTTGGAAGACAGACAATGTATTACAAATCTAGTGGAACATATTGACCTCTTACAGGAATCAATGATGGAGTACACAGCCACTTCAGATATCCACAATGCAGCATTAAAGGACCTTCATCACAGAGAACTAGCCCTCCAGCAGCAACTGGAAGATTTAGAAAATCGAAATCGAAGAAACAACTTCCGCCTCCATGGTTTACCAGAAGGCACAGAATCCGCCATCATGACACAATTTATGGAAAGCTTTTGAAAGAAATTCTCAATTTGAAGGGTGATAGAGACCTAGGGATTATCTGAGCTCATAGATCGTTGGTCGCTAAACCCAAGGACCCCAAAGCTCGACCCTGCTCAATAATAATGGCTTTCGTCGATTACAGAATTAAAGAGGAGGTGCTCCAGGCTGCCTGGTCGAAGAAGCAAGTCCATTTTGTGATTTCACCTTTTTTGATCAGGATTATGCCCCACAAACATTAGCCCTTAGGCAGAAAGCATACAGCATATTAAAATTAATCTGCCAAGTGGGTCATTCAGCACAATTAGAATACCCAGCATGGATAAAAATTCATACCTCAGAGGGCTGGCAGGAATTTTCAGAGGTAACTGAGGCAATCAGTTGGGCCAAAAAGCAGGCATATTTATTGCAGGAGATGGTAGTAAGTACTGGAGGGACCTCAAACAAAAAGCTCCTGGCAGGTGAAAGGACCAAAAGCTGCAAAGACTCGGGAGCAGGGGACTCAGAAACCTGTGGGACAGAGTGTACAGGAAAGAGATCCCCAATCAGACACTCTAGATGCTGCTTCTCTCACGGTTTCATCTCCTGAAGCAGCAGCAAGTGGTACCAGCTGAGTACAGTGAGCAAACGAGTTTTCCTTATCTCCTTTCTGTTTTCTCTCCCCTGGGTCACTCCCCTGAGGGAGGGAGAAAAAGGTCTAGTGCTCTATCACAACGAACGTTTGTGCCATTGAGTCGGGGAGGTAGACTCGGGGTCTAGTGGCATTTACGCCCCTGTTTCATCGGAGTCCCTTTCTCAACGGATTGAGGTAAACCTCCGGACACAGCCATGAACTAGAATTCAATAGTTCTCTTGAGTTACTGAAAAGTTTTATCAACATAGGGTGATACTTGTTGTGACTCTGGTTAACTGTATATATTTTCTCAGATACAGAGATACTGTTATCATTCCTAATAGTTAACAAGCTGGATACAATGGATTGATGGGGGTGCTGTCTAATGGAAGGCTCTCCTTTCCCTTGGGCATTGGGGGTCCTGTTGGGGTGATGGTTTAGAGGTGACTGACACCCTTGAAGGCTTTGAGATCTGGTGGCTGGATGGGAGACTGGGATAGATCCCTATTGTGGGGGCCCTGTCCCCACCCCTGTGCCAGATGTGCCCACGTTGATGCACTTACATGGTTAAATCAAGGTAATCGCTGCTCTTCCCAGAAACAAGAGGGGTCTATGTTTGGGAAGGATCTTCTTATTTTGGGCAGATCTAGCTGACACTTAACAATCACTGAGGAGGGACCAAAGTTAGAGGGCTGAAGGGCACCTCTTGACATCCCTCTGCATATTGGATTTTGGAGGTCTTAAACAGGTCTTTAATAAAAGAATTCTAAGGCAGCGACAGCCCGAGGAAGCTGTATGGCAGCATTATAGAGTACCTCAACCTCTCTCTCAGCAACCAATAAGGAAGTGGAACAGAGGACAGACAAAGTGCATCTGAAGGGCTGGGGCAATGAGAAGTTAAGTGGGGGCCTCTGGATGGGGTTCAGCAGAGGTCTCCACACAACTGTGATGGGTTTGGCTCTTCCATAAGACAACAGATGAAGGGTGGTTGGTTCACCTCAGGGCGTCCCTGTTCCTCAGGGCTCCACCTTGGTTACTTGGGGAGTGGAGGGTGGAGCTGTGTTGGGCTGGGCCCTCCCAATACCATAATAACAACACTAGTAACAGTATAATTTGAGTCAGTCCTTGGCCAGGGGCTGACACTGAATTCCAGTGTGAACTGACGCAACCTAGCTGGGATACTCCCCAGATTTTGTGGAGTAGTTCTAGCAGGGAGGCTCGAGATATTGCCCTCTACCTCACCTCGTAGAAGTGTTCCAGAGGTGTGGAAAAGGGTATATACACCTTGAAGTCTTACAAATGTTTGTTCTGCTACTTAGGTGGCATCTTGTAAATAGTTCTATGTTGTTTATGAAGTTTTACTTGTAATTACCATTGTTTATATTTTCACTACAGGCACTTAGATATCCTCTGATAACTAGACACCTAAATTTTCAGTTGTTATGGGTGACTTAAAGATTGTCTCCTGGAATGTTAGGGGCTTTAATAGTTCAGTTAAGAGGTCCAGAATTATCCAAGAATTACAAAGGCAGCATCCATCATAGCACTCTTACAAGAGACACACTTAACTGCACTAGAACACAGGAAGTTATGTAGAAGTTGGGTGAAAGAAGTATACTAGCAGAATTCCAGCAACAACCGAACCGTAGGGGAGTGGCAATATTGGTGAGAAGAGACATCCCATTTAAAGCTCTGCAGATAGAATTAGATCCAGGGGACAATATGAGACTTAGGGGTGAGTTTAGGGTCAGGAGTTGTGTATTCCTAAATCTTACGCACCGAATGAGGAACCAGCTAGGATAACCTTTCTAACAAAGGTCATTATGACTCTGTCCTAGATCCACATAGCTTGATCTTTATAGGTGAGATTTTAACTCAGTACTCAATCTTAACCTGGACAGGGCTGGTTCCAAAACCAGGGTCCAGCCAGAACAAGTAAAACTCTCTCCAGACTATGCTCTGAGCGGTCCCTGGTAGATGTGTGGAGATTTACTCGACCTAAAGGTAGAGACTACATACTATTCTCCTAAATATAAGATGTACTCTAGAATTGATTATTTTTAACATCATCTAACATCCTACAGAATCCTACCAGAGCAGACATAGGTAGTATATGTTTATCAGACCATGCCCCCATATCCTTGGAAGTTGAACTGTCACCCAGACCCCTGAATCCTTATGGCATTTCAATGTTAGTCTACTGAACCAAAATGACTTTAAAGATTTAATCAGAAATCAATGAAGGATTTCTTAACCTTCAACCCAGGAGAGGACACTGAGGCAGGAGTTCGATGGGACGCTTTCAAGTGTTATTTAAGGATTCATAATCAACTATGCTTCTTGGCATAAAAACTAAAATTAAAGAACGTCTTGACCTGGAAAAGCAGATTTTGAGCTACAGATGACCCACTGGTTGACCTAAGCCAACTCACAAAAAATGGAACTAGATAAGCTCAAAATGAAATTGAATAAAATCCTAGACCAGCAAACTGAAGGGCAGCTTCAATATGCCAAACAAAAATATTATGAGCAGGGCAATAGAGCAGGTAGGCTGTTAGCCTGGCAACTCTGTAAGGAGAGGACATCCAGGGTGGTGCTTAAGCTGAAGGTGGGGGGGACAACTCTGTAACCCTATCCCCACCCAAATCACAGCTCAGTTCCAAAGTATTACTCCACCTTTTACCAGGCTGGAGAGAGGTCCAGACCACCAAGGGAAGATCCTCGCCTATCTTGACAAGCTCCACCTCCCAGAATATCCGAGGCACAAAGACTAGGACTGGAAACCCCTATTTCTAAGGCAGAAATAACAGAAAATTAAACAGTTAAAAATGGCAAGGACCCTGGGACAGATGGATATGTAGCCAAATTTTATAAAGAGTTTGCAGACCCCTACTATCAGTACTAACTAAGACTTTCAACAAATTGTTGAGAGATGAAGGCACCCCAAGATCTTGGAACCAAGCCCAGATCTCTGTTATTCTTAAACCGGCAAGGACCCAGAAGATTATAAGTCTTACCAACCTATCTCCCTTCTCCTCGTAGATCTAAAAATTTTCACTGGAATAATGGCTGACCCGTTACAAACCATAGTAAAGACCTTGGTTCATAGGGACCAAATGGGCTTCATAGCTGTCCGTTATCTCCAAGATAACATACGTCACTGCTAAATGTAATTTCGCTCAAAAAATGTCTAGGCAATTCAAATAGCTATCGTATGGCCGTAGAAAAGGCCTTTGACAGGGTGACTGGATGTTTCTGATAGAGACCCTGTCGAAATTCAGCCTAGGGACAAATGGCTGTCAGCCATCAATGCCTCACCAAACACCTGAAGCCAGAATTAAAGTGAATGGCCATCTTTCAGACAAAATTCCCTTTATTATGGGGTACAAGACAAGGATGCCCCTCTCCACACTTCTGTTTGCCCTGTCCCTTGAACCATTAGCAATTGCCATTAGAACGAACCCTCACATCAAAGGGTGAGGTGTGTAGGTCACACCCAAAAGTTGCACTTTATGGATGACGCCTTGTTTTTTATATCGAACCAGAGACCTCAGTCCCTGTACTCCTTAAAACACTGGAAGACTATGGCACACTTGCAGGCTATAAATAAACCTGACTAAATCAGAAATCTCATACTGAGTGGTTCTCCCACCTAAGACTTCAAATGACCCACCCTTTGCATGGGCCACAAAAATACTATCCAATACCTGGGTATTACTGTATCTGTGGATTTGACTCAGTTGTATCGAATAGTCATCTAAAATTACTCCAAAATCTTCAGGCGGACATAGCGAGGTGGCAATTGTTACCTTTAACATTACAGGAGAGTACAAGCTTTAAAATGAACGCCCTACCAAGGCTACTTTTCCTCTTTCAAACTCTTCCTTACAACCCCTAGAGAATTTTGGATCATTTTACAAAAAAGGACACAAAAATTCCTTTGGAACAATAAGCGTCTAGGTTAGCCAGAAACATATTGCAAACCCCTCATGATAGAGAAGGGCTGGCCCTGCCACACTTTATTTTTATTTCTTGGCAGCTGGAGGAGCACAATTGTGCACCTGGGCTAGGCATGGGCAGATTCTGGATGGTATTCTTTGGAAGAGGGGTCTCTTAAAGGTTGGGCTCTTTGGGCCCTGCTGACCAACAATATACCATTAGACCTATTACGCTCCATGTAACAAACCCCAGGGTCAGTCACTCCCTGGCAGTCCAGAAAACATTAAGAAAACTCACCTGTACCCCTGAAGGCCCAGGACTTCTTTCCCTGATTAGATTTAAACCTGCCTTTACCCCCACCCAGGTCCGACTCAGGTTTTCAGTTCTGAGCAACCCAAAACTTTCCACATTTGCACAGTGTTTAGACAAGAGTGTGTCTGTCCTTCACACAGTTGTCAGATAGATTCAGCTATGTAGAGAAGTTAATTTCAGACTCCTTCAAGTCCAGCATTACTTATTATCTGAAGATAGACTACACATGTTTAGCAGAGACAGAACAGAATTAGAGGATTTTTTTATTACTCTGTTACAATTAAAGATAACACACCCTTTCTCTCAGCTATATAAAATTCTAATTAACAATAATGTGACTGGCTTAGAACAGGTAAAACTAAAATGGGAAGCAGAGCTGGCAATCTCTATTGCCCAATCAATCTGGGATAGACACCTGAACAGAGATTGGCAGGTTACCAGTTACCCAACATGGTGAGAATTCCACTGGAAAATTTTATTATGAAACTTTCTTACCTCCACCAAGGTTAAACACTTTGGGCATCACCAGTCTGATCTGTGTTGGAGGTGCTGTTGAGATTAGGCACCCAGACACATATGTTCTGGGACTGCCCGTAATAGCATCTTTTGGAGAGAAATACATATTCTTATACAAAACATCACAGGCCTACAAATTCCATTTACAGGCTCTGACCTTTGCTGGGCCTTCCGACCTCTGCTCTTGGATCTAGACAATCCACCAAATTAGCTCATATGATGAGGGTAGCAGCGTTGAAATGTATAACATCAAGATGGTTATCTCCGCTACCTCCCACAATGCAAGACTGGTTGTCCAAAATGCACCAATTAGAAATGATGGAACAAATCACCAGTTCACTAAGAGTACAAAGTGACAAATTCATACAGACTTGGTTGCCTTGGCATCAATATTTACAAGATGGAGTCGATAGACCATAACAGGTACTATGATCTAAGCTGACAATTAGATTATGAAGTTAATAGAGGATAAATAAGATATGTCTTTTTCTTTTTTTTTCTTTCTGTTAGTTGTCTCTATAGTGCCTATGTTTTTCTAGAGTTTTCTTCTTATCTTTTCCTTTCCTTCCATATTGCCTAGAGGTTAAATCTGATGAGATATATTCCTTCTTCCTCTTCTTCTTCTTTTTGTTTCTGGACCAAAATAAGAGTGTAAACTGTTTATATAAGAGGTTATTATAATAACCTTGATTATTACAATATGGACTATCTGTATTTGTTAGATTGTTGATAATTAATATTCCTTTCTTTGTTTGTTGTTGAACATGAGGATGATAATCAGATGATTGTATTGTATTATCATTAACTTTGAAGCAAATAACACATCTGATATATATATAATAAAATTGAAGTTTCAAAAAAAGAGCCAGTGCCAATCATTTCTTCTACTTTCCTAAATTAGATGACATGTAAATAGGTCTGACCACCTCTCCTATTTAGCATGCTACCCACTGGCCACCTGAGGGCCTCTTATGTGCTAGAACTCTATAGCAAAAGGAAGCTATGGAGTGGCCATCACAGACAGAGAAATTAGAGAGACCAAAGTTCATATTAGCATGTTTAAATAAAAGAAGAGTAGATATCTCACCTTTAAGGGGTCACCTAGCTATTAATGGTCAGATGTATTATATTTCCTCTGAGTTAAAAACAAAGAACCCCTTTTAAAATAATGGAATGGAGAAAGTGTAAGACAGCAGAAAGACTTAAAATAATTGGCAGCTTTTGGAGCAACATCGGAGGGAGGGAGGCAGGATATTGGGATAGTGCTTGTTTCTTATATTGGCCAAATCTGTTTTATATTAATGTATAGGCCAATAAGTCTTCTTTGATACTTCAGAAAATAAAATTGTGAAAATAATCTTGGAAAGACTAAAGGATTGAGCCTATTAAAACAATAAGCCAGAATGGGTTTAGAGAAGCCAGATCTATTATCCAGCACTGCATGGTCCTCTACTATTTAGCCTAGAGTGTATTATGATCAAAAAGCCAAACTGTTTTGTTCTTTGTGAATTTGGGGTCAGCTTGTGACACTGTCGTGCAGAAATCTGCTGTGGAGTTTCACTATCAGAAGGAATAGATTGTTCTTTGTTTATATATATTATAATTAGATTACATAAGGTAACTTGGGCCACTGTACAGTATAATCACAAGAACATTGCTTAGAAACAAAATTCACAAATTTAGGGTACACCAGGGTGTAATTTGGCAAATCTGTGATTTAGTTTCTATATTAATAAAGTTATTTCAGCACTTTATGATTAGATTTCACTTTCCCCATGTAATAGACACAAAAATAAAGTAATCTTGTGTATGCAGATGACATAATGCTACTACCTACCTCTGTTTTGGGGACTTCAGAGAAAAGTGGATAACTTCCAGGGATTATGCATTAAATATAGTTTGACAATAAACAGAGATAAAACTAAAATGTTGGCGTTTGAGCAATCAGGAGCAAATACAACCTCATTTATTAACAGCCAGCCAATACAGACTGTTAAATAATTTGATTATCTTGGAGTTAGATTTTCTTTGCTTTTACGAAACAAATGTATTAAAATGGTTAAGACTGAAATCACAAAACAATTCACTCAAGAGAGTTTATGTTGGGCATGGAGGATGCTCAACTGCAGGAATGTGGACTGTACTCAGTTCTAAAGTTAAAGCTTATATTCTATATGCCTCTGAATTTTGGGAATTCATCATTTCTCACCTTAAGAAATTCAATTAAATAAAATATACAGATATATATTTTAAAATGTCCTCCTTATATTAGTGCCTATGTCCTACATGCAGGACTCAGAAAATTTTCACTGTAGACTCCAAGTAGGAAAATATCAATATCTACCACTTAGATCTAGTTAAATTATTCAAATCTTGATTTGTTGCTAAATATCTTAAAGAACAAATACAATATTCAGACTGTGGATTTTTCCTGTTTTAAAAAGGACGGAAATCATTTCTTATTGGCAGATGCTAATAAAGTTCTTATTTCAGATGTATAAGGCTGGGGAGGCTAGAGAAAGAAGTACTAAGGCTAATGGGGAAGTGTCAAAGAAGATGAAGGGCATAATAGGTCAGGAGGAGAAGAGAATGTGAAAGCACAAAGACATACAGGAAAAGAAAAGATGGGGGGTCTAAGATTGATGGGGGTTGGTCAGGACAAGGGGCAGGGAGGCTGACACAGGTACGGGAAACAAACACGCAAGGAGAATAAGAGAAGGAGTACTGGGAGATGGTAACACAGTAAGCTCAGACAGGAGCCACCTCAACAGAGAGGGGTCAAAGGAGGTGAAGGAGGAGGGGAGCGAGTCCATGAGTACAAAGAACAAAACAGCTGGGGAAGGTGATGGAGAAATAGGTGTATTGGGGCAAGAAGGGTTGAGTACAGCGGAGAACATGGGAGAGAAACAACAATAGGAGGAAGAAGGAGAGGAGAAGGGTGATGATGGGGAGGGAAGAAGGAAGATGTCTTGGTGTTGGGGGACTAGATACTAAGAGGGATCAGGTGGGGCAGCAAACAGGAGGGGCACAGTAAATTATGGGTGGAAGCCATGCCAGGAATAAAGGTGGAAAGGTGGGGCAATCCTGCTAAGGTATGCGAGTAGAGCAGGGAAGGAAAGGCCTCACCTATAATACACATGGGGACAAATGACCTGGCAGATCTGTCACCTTCCTGGAGGTACTTCCTGTTCCCAGGGCAAGTATGGCAAGAAAGAGAGAATTCAAGAGTCTAACAAATGGCTGGGGGCCTGGTGGTCGGGAAAAGGGGTATGGGCTGGTAGGAGGGTGGGGACCGAGAGAACAGCAGTCTGTACTTCAAAAGATAGACAGCACCTAAATGAGAAGGGAACAATGTACTGAAGGCAAGGAAAAGGAAGCACATTGAAGAGTATTTAAACTAGGAGGGGGGGTAGCAGGATGGATAGAGGAGTTCAGTGGCCTAGTGATGTGAAACCAAATGTGCTTACCCCATGACAGCACGGGCAAGGAGGAAGGCAACCACATAAGTGGAGCGAGTGGAGGAGGGCAGAGACAAGGGTTGGAGGGTGGTAACACTAAATGCTAGGAGTCTGGGGAATAAGGGGTGGAACTACAGGCTCTTCTGCAAGAGGGGGAATGGACTTGGCGGCTATAACTGAGACATGGGCCACCCAAACCATGACTGGGACATGACTTTTCTCTGTTTTTTCCTTTGCTGGGTATTTTCTCTGTTAACTCATATTGCAGGTTGTCTTGCTGAAAGGAAGGTCAACACTCATCATAGTGGTGGGTCAGAGCTTGTAGTTGATTGTGTCTGAGGGCACGGCTTGGGCCCAACCCCCTTCCCCTCACCCCACCCCTTGGTGTCACTTCCTATACCACGGATTCTGAAATCATTTCCTCTGCAGGCATACTACTGTCATATCCTTACCAGCACAGCACACTGCATTGACAGTAAAAGTGCACACACTATTTAAAAAAAAATATATATATATATATTTACACATGATAAACTAGAAAGACAGACATGTGGGAGTAGTGCAGTGCACCGGCTGTGGGGCAGCAGTCTTCTGGGAGACTTTCTGGAGGCTGAGATGCTGCCCTATTTTCTGGCAACTCTTTGCTCTGAGGGAGGTTGCCTGTCTCCAGGCCAAACTGGACAGGAGTACAGGACCCACACCACATAGGGAACACGAGGCCACCACCTCTGCCTCAGAGATTGCCAAGAAGGAGCAGTGGTTGGACCACAATGGGCTCAGGGTGTGAGGGTGGTGGAGCAGAGGTGCGCCCTTCAGATGTACCACTCCACAATCCATACACCATTCTGGTGGAGCAATGTTCCCCTATGGAGGCACACCAGTGGAGACTGAGGTAGCTGGCAACCGCTCACAAGGGAGGCCCACAGGAAGGTGGCACAGGACTCAACAGGAAAGGAAGCAGCCCTGGTGGGGACTCCACATCAGGGGATAGAACTGGGGGCAAGGAAAATAAATTAAGGTGCCTGCCTGGCACCATGGCTTGAGGATAGGAAGCGGATTCTAAGGATCACAACAGCAGCTGCACAGGAGACAGTGTTGGATGTCATTGTCCACCTAGGGACAAATGACTTGGCCATGCATGGGATTAGAGCAGTGCAGGAGGAGTTTGTGAGTTGGGAGGGACCTTAGACAAGTAGCTCATACAGTATCCTTCTCAGACATGCTGCTTGTCTATGGCATGGGTGAATTGAGGGTACTCCGCACCATGCAGTTCAATTAATGGTTGAAAACTGGTGTAGAGCACAGGGTTTTGGCTTCACTGGGGACTGGGGTTCCACCTGGAGAGATACCCACCTATACTGGCACTATGGTCTGCATCTGTCCGGGAAAGGAACCAGTCTCCTCTGTGATCAGTTTAAATGCTTCATTGGAAAGCTTCTAAACCAGCCAAGTGGGGAGGCACTGATAAGCAGCAGGGAATTCCCAGCCTCCCCCAAAACTGGGTACTAAATGAGGTAAAGACCAATGTAGAAGGTCAGTGGGGACCAGGACTGCGGTAAATGGAGAAAGCAAAGTCAGTAAGGGCAGGGATGGGGCTACCAGAAGAAAAGCCATCAAACAATGGAGAGTAATGAATACCAATGCTCATAGTCTGGGTAACAAGCTTCCTGAACTAGTGGCCTTGATGGAAGAGGAACATCTGGATATCATGGCAGTCACAGGAAACATAGTACACACAGAACCATGACTGGGATGTGAATATACCAGGATACACTATCTTACAGGAGAGACAGGAAGGGTAAAAGAGGAGGTGGAGTAGCTCTCACATAAGGGAAGGAGTCAAAGCAACAGAACAAAAGGGTAAACAGGGAGAAGAGGAAGCACTGTGGGTCAACTCGGAGACAGACAATGGCATCACAATTGCACAGGGTTGTATACAGACCCCATCTCGGTGGAGGAAATGGACAAGGAAATGATAGAAGGTATCCTTAGAATGGCAGGAAAGTGGAAATATTGTTGATGAGGGATCTGAATATGTCAGATGTTAACTGGAATGCATTTGCTGCAGCCACATCAAAGAACGGGGTTATTCTAGATGCCCTGCAGGCATGCATTCAACAACTAGTACTGGAACCCACTCAGGAGGGAGCAGTCTTAGACCTGGTACTCTCAAATGGAGATGGAGAGAGGATCACAGATGTAGAAGTGGGTAGCTATCTCGGGAACTAGCGACCATCGAACAGTATGGTTCAGGATAAACATATGCAGTAGAGTCGAGCTATAGAAAGGCAAAGGTCCTGGACTTTAAGAGGGCTGACTTTGCCAAAACGGTAAGTGCTTAAGGAATGCACTAGCAAGTGGGCAGGAAGGAGGTGGAAGAACAATGAGGAATAATCAAAACTGCCATCACTTAGGCAACAACTCTTGCGTGAAGCAAATAAACAAAACAAAATGATGTAAAACCACTATGGTCCTCAAAGGAGGTGGCAGGGAAGGTTAGGGAGAAAAGATAACATTCAGAAAGTACAAGGAATCCCAGAAGAGCAGGACAGAGAACTGTATCAGTTAAAGCAGAAGGAAGCAGGAAGGCAGTCGGACAGCAAATGCCCAAACTGAGGAAAGGACAGCCAACCCAGTTAAGAAGGGGATAAAACCTTTATAGGTACATCAGGGAGTGAAGGAAGACCAAGGCAGGCGTAATGAAGTTTAATAAAGGAGGGGGGCACAGAATGACTGTGAAAGGTAGAGATACTAAACAAATATTTTTGCTCAGTATTGACAAGTGAAGAAGGAGGTACCTAAACCAAACAACAGAAACACTCTGGATAGGGGGTTGATACCAGCCCATTCACAGAAGAAAGAGTTCTGAAAGAACTCTTAAAACTGAAGGTGGACAAAGTAATGGGCCTGATGGGATCATCCCAGAATTCTAAAAGAACTAAGGGTAGAACTGGTGACACACTGACTACCTTCTTTAAGAAATCATAGGAGGATGGGTGGTACCTGAGGACTGGAGGAGGGCAGATGTGATTCCGCCTACAAAGTGGAAGCAGGGCAGAAGCAGGAAACCATAGACCTGTTAATTTGACCTCAGTGATAGGGGAAATGATGGAATCACTTGAAGGATAGAATTGTTGAGTACCTAGGAGGCCAGAGGGCACAGGACCCAAGGCAGCATGGATTCACAGCAGGAAGGCTGCGTCAGACGAATCTAATAGATTTCTTTGACTGGGTGACCAAAGTAGTAGAACAGGGAGGGCCGTGACATGGTCTACCTAGACTTTAGCAAGGCATTTGACACAACACAAAAGATTAATATATAGTTAGCCAGCCTGGGAGTGGGTCCCAAGATGGTAGCCTGAGTAAAAAAAATGGCTAGAGAACAGGACACAGAGGGTAATAGTAAATGGAGTCCACTCTGAAGAAGGGGAGTTACTAGTGGGGTACCGCAGGGTTCAGTTCTAGGATCTGTCCCTTCAATGTCTTTATAAGTGACACATTGCAGAGGACTGAAGGAAAAGTATGTTTCTTTGCAGACAACACAAAGATCTGCAACAGGGTTGATACAGAAGGTGAGGTGGAAAGGATGAGAAGGGACTTGGCAAGGTTGGAGGAATGGTCAAATGTAGGGCAGCTTAGATTCAGTGCTAAGAAGTGCAAGTAATGCACCTGGAAACAAAACCCAGGGAAAGAGTACACTATGGGGGTGAGATACTAACAACAACAACAAAATGGAAAGGACCTGGGGTAGTCAGATCAAATGACCTAAATGTGACAAGCAATGAGAGGGCAGTAAGGAGGGTTGGGGGATACTGGGATGTATAGGAAGAGGCATCACTAGTAGAAAACAGGAAGTTGCTATCCTCTGTACAGACAGCTGGTGAGACCCTCATCTGGAGTACTGCGTGCAGTTCTGGGAGACCCAATCTCCACAAGGACATAGACAGGATGGAGGCAGTCCAGAGGAGGGCATCCAAATGGTGCAGGATCTGCACCAGAAGACATATGAAGAGAGACTTACGGAGCTTAATATGTATACCTCGAGGAAAGGAGGGATGGGGACATGATAGAAACCTTCAAATACCTCAAGGGAATCAACAATGTCCAAGAGGATAGCATCTTTCAGAAAAGAGATGTGCAAGAACAAGGGGCACAATATGAAGATAGAAGGGGACAGCTCAGAGGTAATGTGAGGAAGTATTTTTTCATGGAGAGGGTAGTGGATGTATGGAACGGCCTCCTGAGGAGGCTGTGGAGTCAAAACGGGGAATTTAAGAATGCATGGGACAGACACAAGGCAATTCTAGGGGTTGGGGTAGGAGGAAGTAGGCTGTTGGTTAACTAGGATCTGCAGCTTATCCATTAGGTAGGGAAATGGGCAGACTGAGGGACCAAGCGGTCCTTATCTGCCATCAAATTCTATGTTTTATGTTTCTATGATGGTGCCAGGGTACAGATTACACCAGAAGGATAGGGAAATGGGAAGGGGGTGGTGCTGTACATAAAGGAGGGATTAAAATGTAAGAAAGGAGGGAGGAGGGAGATATAGAAGCACTGTGGGTGCAACTACAGGATCCCAAAATAGATCACTAAGACTGGGGTGATGTACAGGCCACCATCTCAATCTGAAGGGATGGACAGGATACTGGCAGAACAGCTCAGAAGGAACTGTGGGAAGGGGATGGTGATACTAGGAGACTTCAACCTGCCAGGGGTAGAGGGACATACCTACTACAAAGAACAGAAGGAGCAGGTAATGCTGGACACCTTCCAGGAAAGCTTAGTATAGTTGGTCAAGGAACCAACTAGGAAAAGGAACACCCTTGACCTCCTACTTATGAGCAGGAGTGGGTGAGGATGTGAGGGTGGAGGAACCACTGGCGGGAGTGACCTCCAGACAGTATGGTTCCAGTTACAGATGGCTAAAGAGAGGGGGCATCTGGCACAAGGGTGCTGAATTTCAGGAACGCCAACTTTAATATGATGAGGGAAGTGGTACAGGGTTCCTGTAAAATTCAACTGGGTATGGACACACAGAAGGTGGGAACTGATAAGACAGGGATAGTGGAAGCAACAGAAACTCGCTATAGGTCACAGAGACGAAGAAAGCTAGGGAAAGAAACCCAGCTGGATAAGCAAAGGGATGTTAGACAGGGTGGAGGGAAACGGTAGCTTACAGAAGATACAGAAAATTGGGGAGGGAGGAGGATAGGAGGAATATCTGCAAGAAGCAAAGGAGGTGACCAGGAAGTAAGGGCAGTCAAGGTGGTGCACGAGAACTCAGGCTGGTGCAGGGGCATAAAAGGGGAAAAGACTTTTAGGTACATCAGAGAGAAAGAAGCTGTAAAGACCAAAGTGTAAGAATTAAGAAGGGGGATGGGTGGAAAAGGGGGTGAAAAGGTAGAAGTGCTCAACAACTACTTCTGTTCAGTCTTACAAAAGAAAGGGAGGGACGCTACCCATAGTAGGAGGGAGGATAGAAACAGATGGGAGGAGGGTGACTGATGGAGAAATCACAGTGGGGAGAGTGCTGAGGGGTTAAGTGCACTGAGGGTGGACAAGGCACCAGGACCTGATGGAGTACATCCAAGAGTGCTGCAGAGGTCCTGGCAGGACCCTTGGCAGAATTATTTAATTTATCTCTAGGCACAGGATGCGCACCTCATAACTGGAGACTGGGTCATGTGATTCTCCACAAGAGTGGACCCAAGGATGAACTAAGGAACTATAGGCCAGTAAGTCTAATGTCCATAGTGGGGAAGCTAATGAAGACCAACCTAAAGGAGAGGCTAGTGGCACTACTGGAGGTGAACGGGTGCAGGACGGAGGCAGCATGGCTTTGTCAAGGGCAGGTCATGCCAGTCCAACCTGGTGGAATACTATGACTGGGTGACTAGGCAAATTGATGGGGCTCGTGTGGTGGATGTCCTGTACCTAGACTTCATATAAGGCCTTGATTCAGTGCTGCATGGGAGACTTGAAAGCAAGCTATAAGGCACAGGGAAGGAGCAAGTCTGGTGGGCGGTGAAAACTGGCTAAAAGATAGGTAGCAGAGGGTGGTGGTAGGTGGGGAATACTCATCTCCTAAGCCTGTCACAAAGTGGTGTTCCACAGGGGTCGGTGTTGGGCCCAGTGCTGTTTGGTATATTTATTGCAGTCATCTTGGAGGGCATCAGCAAAATCAGCTTATTTCGGGATGACAACAAGATGGGAGCAGTGGTGGATGACCAGGTTGGGAGGCAGGGGCTACAGGAGGATCTGGCAAGGCTAGGGGCATGATCTGACAGATGGCAGCTGGGGTTCAATGCAATAAAATGCAAGGTACTTCACTTAGAACAAAAAAATTTGAGGAGAAGCTACCATCGGGTAGGGTGCAGCTGGAGGTAATAAAGAGGAAAAGGATCTGGGGCTGCTCATCCACGAGAGCAGTGAACAATTCCGCACAATGCAGAAAGGCAGCAGCAGTGGCCAACAAAATGTTGGGGTGCATTGCAAGGCATTACCTCAGAAGAAGAGAGGTTATTCATCATTATACAGATTGATGGTTAGACCTCACCTGGAATACTGCAGTACTGGTGCTTGTACCCACAAAAGGACATTAGGCTGCTGGAGGTGGCATAGGGCAACAAGATGATTCGGGGCCTGGGAATTGCTATATGAGGTCAGACTAAGAGAGTTAAACAAGTATACACTGGAGGAGAGGAGGGATGGGGGACATGATTGAGATCTTCAAATACATGAAGGGATAATCAAAACAGACACAGAGGGTCTATTCAGGAGGCGGTGGGGAGAGACACTAGGGGCCATGACATGAGATTGGAGAGGTGTAGATTCAGGAGGGAGGTGAGAAGGCATTTATTTACTGAGAGGGTGGTGGCAAAGTGGAACGACCACCGGCTGAGGTGGAGGCATGTAACACAGTGGAATGCTTCAAGAAGGGGTGGGACAGGGCAAAGGGAAGGGTAAAGGGAGGGAAGGGAGGGGGTGGGCAGCTGCTGAACAGAGAGCTAGCTGCAGTCTTGAGCAGCCTAGATAGACCAGGATGGCCTTTTGCTGCTGGCAACTTTGTATGTACATATGTAACCTCAGGTACCCTGTGGGTTCCTGTAATAGGACTCTGGGACTCAGACCCTAAAGGTTTAACTTTCCTGAGCTGAAGTCACATTCACTGCCATGGGTGGGGCTTACTGCAGCAACATAAGTCACCTGACTATGACTTCAATAACTGGTGAGAGGGCACCAAGTTGCCAACATTTTCCAAGTACTGCTGTCTGACTTCAGTTTTGTGAGAGGAGGAGAACTCCAGCTTGATGAAAATCGTGGTGGCGGTCCTTCACCCAGCAGTCCCTGCAGTAAATGTCTGAGGATAATCTGTGAGAGATGGACTTACCACCCTGGGAAATTGCTTTGAACTCTCATGTTGTCATGTACAGCCTGCAAGAAGCAGAGGCTGCATCTTAATCTGCCATCTTGCTAGTGTTTAGGGACCCTGCCCCATAAGGGTGGTGAGACAGGAGGTACTAGTGGCTGGTAAGCTATGGTGTCTACCAGCCAGGTCAAATGTAGCCTTCCATAAAGATTTAGTGTTACCACACAAAACTGGTATTTTCTGAGAGAAAGAAAATTGTTTTGAACTGTGTTTGAAACTCTATAATACCCCCAAGCGAGGGGAGGGGTCCACAGAGTCAAAGGCTGCAACCCCAGCTCTTATCCTAAGTGTAAGCCTGAGAGGAGTAACCCAGTAGCCACCCCTGCTAGTCCAGCCAAAGCAGTTGCCCACTGCTCAACACAAAAGTGATTTGGACTTTGGTTTTGATTGAGGAGTGCCCTTAATTGAGGGTCGGATCCCCGCATCCCTACTAAGTGCTGGTCATCCCATGTCTGAGCAACATGCCAAATGTGGAAATGTTTGGGAATGCAAATAAAATTTACTAGAAATCTGCCTCAAGGCTTACTGTCTGCTCCGCCAGCCAAGATCTGCCATCCTGTGCCTAAAATTTGAATATACTGCATTTTATATTGACTGCAGTGCAGCCCTTTCTGAACTGTCAAAATATCATCAAATAAATACTGCACAGGAGAAGGTTTCACATCTGTTGTTCTACAAAATGGAGCACTGGACTTTGCCACCTGGGATGCTATCAAAAACGTGCCAGCCAACTGGACTTTTTGAAACAGTATACATTTAACTGCCACCTAGCCTGCAGGTTAAACAAATGAAATTTGTGGTAAAATAAATGGATTCATGTTTTAGACTCTACCCACAGTTGTGGATATTCTGTTTGTGGTTTGAACTGTTTTGAAACTAACATTTGCATTTTAGCCCAGTACCATCTGTCTTGGAAGAGTGCTGCCAGGAGGTCACCCAGATCCAGAGGTCAAGTAAAAGGAAGTTGTTACATTTGAATGCAAAGTCTTCCTTCCTAGGGAAATAAATGGATATCCTGTTCCTTTAAACCTGGGAGACGGCTTACATTTGGGGGCTATTTTAGAATGCTCTTGTTCTTTTGCCTTGTAAGATGCCTTTTCCCATGTTTTATGCCTGCATTTTTTTCTTTTACTTGTTTTTTTATTTAAATATTGTATTATTAAAAGGAGCACTCTTTAATATGCCTATACTCAGGATTTCATTTTTTGTTCTTGTTGTTTTGAGCCACTGTTTCCTACAGTTGGTGGGAGAGGTCTGTTAGTTCACTTTAGTCACAAGAACAGTGATGTTAAACAGTGGGTGTTCAGAACAGCAGAGAATGAATGATAAAATCCAGGGTGGGGCATATTAAAAGGAGTGCTCCTTTAAATTATTTCAAATGTCAAAATCAATTCAAAAGCAGGCCCAAAATAGGGTGAAAAGGGCATGTTATAAGACTAGAGAAGAAGGGCACTTAAAAAAAACTAAAACAACAAAGGTAAAAATGTTCACCATAATATACACTGCTGAGAGAAAGCACATTGTGTATGAACAACTTACAAGATTTTTAGTGAGGAGGACTTCAGGCTAACCAATTGTTAAAAGCTAGGTGACCCCAACTTAATCCCATTTTACTGGAGGTTATGTTACTTTTCCTCACTAAAGACCCTATTCATGGATTCAGCCAGCATACATGCAATTCTTGCATTGTAGGCCAGTGGCACTTCTCACAGTGAAGCTGCTACATGCTGATTGCTTGCTGCCAGCATTCACTAATCATGGTTGCCCCCATAGGCATATGCAGATCACCATGAGGTTGGTTGGGGTTGCAGACCATGGGACATGGCTATCCTGGGCACGGGACTCTGGTTTTAGGCAAAACCACAGCACCATTTCTGCACTTGCAAAAGTCACTGACTGGATCACAGTCCATGACTCCAAACTGATCACTGGCATGTCTTCCTAGACCTCAGCAAGGCGCTCGATAATGTGGACCACAACCTTATCCTCTCTAAACTCAGGAAGCTGGGGCCACTGCATCCACAGCACAGTGGTTCGTCAGTTACCTTTCAGGTAGAATTCAGAAAAGTAAGGCCGATGGCTTACTGTCAGACTCCCTCCTCATCACAAGGGTGTCCCACAAGAGTCTATTCTAGGCCCTATACTTTTCTATCTATATGAACTCCCTCGACAATAATATCATTAACTCTAAGCTGCATTTCTTTGCCGACAATACAGTCCTCTACGCTTCAAAACCAACACTTACCAAAGTCTGCAAAGAACTGCAAACTGATTTCCTAAAGCTAGAGCAGAACCTCATCAATTCTAAGCTCCTACTAAATGCAAAAAACAAAGGTCATGCTTTCATGCTCAACAATAACCCCCCACTCAAACTCGGCTATGTATTCCTATTATTTTATAACCCAAGGTGAAACTCTTGAGGTTGTAGATAAATTCAAATACCTTGGCAGGTGGCTTGACAGCAAACTATCTTTCAACACCCACATCGATAACTTCACCAGCAAACTCAGAGCCAGATTAGGTTTTCTTCAGAAACAGAGCCCTCTTCCTTCGGAGACCAGACTAAAGCTAGTCGAGGCCACATTTGTCCCACTTCTCACTATGGTGATATAATTTATAATGGCATCTCGACCATCAACCTGCACAAATTGGATGTCCTGTATCACCATGCTCTACAGTTTGTCACCAAGGCCCCTTTCAGAACTCACCACTGCAACCTCTACTTAACTGTTGGCTGACATTCCTAGTAACTAGACGCTTGATTACCCAAGGAATATGGACGCTCAAAATCCTGCTGAACAAGCTCCCAGGCTATATTACCTCCATTACACACATTTCCCATAGCATCTATTCCTTAAGGAAATCTGACTTTATCCACCTAAGCATTCCCAGAACACATCGTCCCATGGCAAGCGTGCCTTATCCTACGCCCTACCCATAGCCTGGAATAGCTTACAATCTGTTCTCAAGCTCTCCAGTGTTGACTTGATCAACTTCTTCAAAGCCTTAACCAGAAGAAAATGTAATGAAATATGCAAATGCCATCAGTCGTAGGCTTCCCATTTTTCCCCAGCTTGACCTCCTCTCTCTCACTATTCCTCCTCTCCCTTCCTTCCTTTCTTACCCCTCCCTCCCACCCTCCCTGTCTTTTCCACCTACCCATCATTAACCTACCCTCCCTTTCCTCTGTGTTCTCCTGCCATCTCCTCTCTCTCCCTTCCTCTACCCCATCCTGCATCCAACGCCCTCCCACTGGATCCCGCCTAGGACCCATTACCCCACCATTCCATTTCTGTCCATCACTGCTTTTCTGCACTTAGCTCCTGGACCCTTCATCCCTTTCCCCTTCCTTTTACTCCCTGGTCTCTTCACCCTTCAATTACTCCCCCTGTTATGACTTCCTTCACCTTCCTCCAGACTTTCCCTGTTTTATCTCATGCCCTTTACTCTATTCCTACTAATCGTATAACCGCACCCCTCAGCAACCTCCATCATAATCCTCTGTTATTCCATCCACTGTTCTGCTGTCTCTACCCTCCTTCAGTTTATCCTTCACACTTTTCCTCACCAGGGTCAATATTGTCTAACACACTTATTACCAAGTTGCATTTAAAAGATGTAATTTAACTTTTTTTCCTGATATGTCTTGGTTACTATATCTGCACTTGTATTTGCACATGTTCCTGTATTTACACTGTATTTGTACGTCACCCAAATGTATTGCCTTGCAAATCCTATCACTATCATTTACCAACCCTTGTTGTTGTAGTCCCTGTATTTGCACTGTATCTTCAATCAATCAATCAATCAAAGTCTTTATTTAATCAATCAATCAAGTCTTTATTTAACCAGGTGTTCATCGTTGAGCAGAAGCTCATTTTCAAGATGGACCTGGTGGAGCATGAACAATTGTATATACAGGTCAACACAGGTATTTACAAGGCAACTGTTTACAGAGAGGAAGAAAAAGAAGTTCATATGTACATAGAATTATACAGATATTGTACAGATTACAGGGTATTTACATACATAGAAGTGTCTATAGGAAGATAAAGCAGGTTATCTAAGGTTGCAGGAGGAAGTAACGGAGGAAAAAAAATATATACCAGGTAGAGGTGAAGGTGGGGGAAGGAGGAGGGAGGTAGGGGGAGAAAGGCTAGGAGGGCATGGTGCACAGAGAGGAGTTGGTAAAATGGGATGTAGAGAAGGTGGATGGAGAAAAGAAGTATGTGTGAGCCCCAGGATTGAATGCTATAAAGTACAGGGCATGGTAGGATGTCACAGTCCAGTGAGCTCCTATCCGAGGTTGGGAAAGGAAGGATAAGGGGATGGACGGGCTTAGTGTTGATAAGACAGGGATAAGAGAGAGAACAATTAGGGCTTGTGAGGAGCAAGCTGGGGGTCAGTACTTAAAATTGGGTCTAGGCGTATATATACCAGTGCAGACACCGGTACTGGTCTGAGTGGTGAAGCAGTTACATTTGATTGTACCGGAAATAAAGCGCCTTAAAGGCATTTATACCGATTAGAGTGCTTAATTTGAGGGGTTTTTGTAGATCGCTCCATAAGGTAGGTAGCACTCAAGTTGATGGCTGCTCCCGTCAAGCAGGATTTTGCTTTGGTACTTTAAGTGTAATAGCTGAGTAACTTCTTAACGCGATTTCCAATTATACTCAGGGAAGACAGCAGGAGATATAGTAAGGCAGCTTATTAGAGATGGCTCTATAGGTCAAGAGAGCAGCATTTCTGTGGCTGCCTGAACTTTTAGTGATGTCCACCCCACTGCCACATATAGGTGCAGTGATGCGTGTCAAAGGAAGTCCCATTATAAACCCTCAGTGCTCGACGGTAGAGCGTGTCCAGTTTAGCCATGTAAGAGTTGGGGCATTGGCTGTAGAGGAAATCAGCACAATCAACCAATGATAGGAAAATGGATTGGACCAGTTGTTTCTTGGCACCTCTGGTGAGAAATTGGTTGATTCTAAAAACAGGCCAAGCCTTTGCCAAGTCGTTTAGCAAGTCCTTGATATGTTCAATGAAGGAGAGTCTTTGGTCTATCCAAACTCCCAGATACTTGAATTTTGTAACAAATTCTAGTTTTTCACCCAGAACTGTGGTAATTTGGGGAACTGTCCCACTGGACACAGAGTTAGCTGTACGGATGAAAGGGAGAGGACCATCACTTTAGTTTTTTGGCGTTAAGGAGTAGCTTTTTTTGAGGAGTTGGCTTTGCAAACGGTTGAATTCCTGACTGTAGGTCATTGCAGGCAGCTTCAGGTGTTGGGTGACTCACGAGAGAACTGTATAATCTGTAAACAGATGGATGTTGGCTTCTTTTATACAGTAGTCAATGTTATTAATGTAGATTGCAAAAGTAAGGGCCCTAATATAGAACCTGAGGTACCCCTTTGCAGAGTTTTTAAGGGGACAGGCCTTCGACTTTAACTTGTTGAAGGCACCTGTAAGATAGTCAGTAAACCAGCACAGAGAAGAGGGGTCCACACTTATGGTTTGAAGGGAGGAGAGGAGCAGACTATGGTCGACGGTGACGAAAGCCTTGCTTAGATCAAGGAAAACAGCACAAATAAAGTTTTGCTCTCAAGATTACACTGCCAGTCATTAGTAACTTTGGCGAGGGCTGAGATAGTGCTATGTTTAGCTCTGAATTCGGACTGCATAGGGTTTAGCAGTTCCCTAGACTCAAGGTGAGTCCTCAGCTGTGCATTTACAATTTTCTAGGAGCTTGGACAGGACCAGAAGGAGAGAATTGGCCTGTAGTTATTGAGATCGCCAGGGTCACCTGATTTGAACAGTGGTATGACATGTGCTGTCTTCCATATAGGTGGTAGGTGCCCTGAGACAGGGATAAGTTAAAAAGGTGGGTGACGGACATTGCTAATACGTGGTAGGCAATTTTAGGAAGTAAGGGTCAAGGGTGTCAGCCCCAGCACTTTTTCTAGTATCCAACTGAAGTAAGAGGTCCTCTACCTCTTTCAGTGAGGCAGGTTGAGCGAGAAAGGCGGCGAAGCTATCGGAGTTTCAGGCAGTTGGCTGGCAGTCTGGGGAGCGAAGTATGTTTGCAGGAGTTAAAATGCCATGCCTGCGTGTAGCAGAGTGGTCATTGCACGCGCCAGATATATCCATCTTTCGGTTATAGTCGAGTTGCCAGAGGTAATCTTGGTCGGTGGTGAATTTCCTGGGAGTGGCCTAGCAAATCATTGATTGTGTTCCAGAGTTTGATTGGGCTCTTTGTGCGGAGTCGAGTTCAGATTTGAAGAAGGTGGCCATCGATTCTCTGATTGTTTTGGTACATAAATTCGTAGTCTCGGAACTGATTCCAGTCCTCTGCAGTGTTCAGTCTGTGTGCTTTTTCCAGAGCTTATCTCTTTCTAGAAGCAAGGGCTTGATCTGAGGGGTGAACCATTTATAGGTTTTGGTCCTAGTTTGAACTTTAATCAGGGCATCATACTTATTAAGGGCCCTTGATAGAATGCCGTGGAAGATATTGTGCTGACATAATCATTTTGGCCAGGTAGAAATCTTGCCACTGAGGGAGTACTTAAGCTCGTTTAGGTAGGCATGTTCATTGAAGTTGTGCCTGGATCTCTTCATAGAGAACTTGCTGATGGGTGCTGGGTTGTTGGCGAATCTTACTCCCGCAATAAAACAATGGTCGCTGGCATCTGAGAAGAAGACATCAGCTGGGAGAAGAGATGAGGTTTGCTCACCATTAGCACATCGAAAAGTGTCTTTACTGGGGTTCTTCACGTTTGGGCATGTTGGTTCAGTAATAAGTTGCATCAGCCCATGTTCTTCACAGAAGGATGCAAGGGGCAGCTGTGTTAGAGAGCCAGTCAAAGTTGAGGTCTCCTAAAATAATAGCTTCTGGCAGCCCCTGTCCCAACTTGTCAGTTAGATATGACACAAGTTGTAGGCCAGCAGACGGTGGTCTCAGCATCCTACTACACAGAGTGCAGTAGTCTGTGTAATTTCCACTTTGAGAATTAGGCATTATCGCTGGGCGACAGATGCCGAGGATAAGCAGAAGGCAGAAAATTTGTCTTTAACGTAGATAGCTACCCTCCTCCTCTGGCATGCCTATCAGCTCTGGAACAAGGCATAGTTGGGGATGTTTACTATCAGTGGTGCTGGGTCTAAGCCAAGTTTCGGATATCACAAGTATGTCAGGACAGGTATGATTTACCCAGGTTTGTATTAAGGTACCTTTTTAAGGAGGCTACATACATTAATATGCAAGAAGCTTATTCCTTTAAACTTGCTAGTTCTGTTGGTGGAAGCAATAGCTTCTGGGGGCCAGGGTTGAGTTCTACATTGCCTGAATATAGCAAGAGGATAAGTAGGATTTTCTAAGAGCACAATTATTAGCTTGTAATTCCTGCCTTTCTCCTGTCTAGTAGATCTGATGTTTTAGGACTGGAAAGTAGCCACCATAGAAGAGCTGATCTGTTGTAGCAAGAGCTAGTACCCTACCGCAATAGGTGGAGAGGAGATAGAAGTCTGCATGGTGGGAGGTGGGCCTTGTGGTGGGGAGTGTTATAAGTACTACTGGTATGTGTGTGGTCCAAGAGTAGGGCTTGAGGTATTGGTACTTGGAATCACAGAGGCAATTGAAGGATAAGTTGCCATGTGGTACACAGCACAAGGTGTTGTTGTAGACCAAACATGATAGTAGTTCAGGTGTCTAATGCTGGGCAGCTGGTATCAGCAGAAGAAGGGCAGTATAAGGAGCCATATAGGTCCCGACATGATGGTACCCCAAAAAAGAGCCACTCAATTAGCCCAGAGGCCAGTGGGGTCGCTGGATTAATGCAGCTTATCAGTAGCTTTCCGATCCGGGTTGACCCAAATTTGATAGCATTAAAATATTTAGTGGTGAAGGCACAGCCAAGGAGAGCCTTTTTTGTTTAAGTAAGGTGAGCCCTGAGAATTGGATCCCGAGGCTGGACAGAGAAGGGGGATCACGAGCTAAGTCTCCATTGGTGGGGCACTGCACCACGCACATGGACTAATATTTTGGTGGAGCTACTGTATTTAATAATCAGCAGAGGTGGGGAGGGGGGGCAGTCAAAAAGTTGTGGCAGTTGCGTACTAGGGCCTTGGGTTCAGGTCTGCAGTCCCCAGAGTCGGCTAGATGGGCCGACCGCCTGGTGGCCGGAACTTGCTGCTTAGGAGCTGGGAGCCTGGTGGCAGTTCCTGCTGAGGGAGAGAAGGAGAGTGAGGATTATTGAAGGATTCACATAAAGGGTTAGACAGAACAGCGGGAGTCCAAAATTTGCAGAACAAAAGGACGTATGGTACCAGCAATGCCAAAAGAGGTAGTGAGGAGTAGTAGTAGGTGGTTGCACCCCATGGTAGTTTGTTTGGTGTTGCTGGCCTGCTTAACTGCTAGCTGGTTTATAGTTGAAAGGGTATATAGTCGAATTAGGTGAAGTCCCTAACAACAGGGCAGGTAGAGCAGAATTAGAGAAGAGTTAGATGGAGGGCTGGAGAAAAGGTTGAGAGCAAATGTGTGATCCTGTGGGTGGGACTGCTTTAAAAGGGTGGTGAGAAAGTGGTCAAGCCAGGTATTGAAGACAGGGAGGCCAATAGCATGAAAATGTGCAGCAGTGGAGTGACCAATCAGCTGCTAGGCTGAGGAAGGCAGAGTAAGGGTCTATTTAATACTGTGAGGAGGAGGGGGAGGGGTGGGTGAAAATATTCAGTCCAGAACACAGCACAGAAAGAGATTTCCTGAGATCAGGAAGCCAGGCGTTGGAAAATCAGCCAAGGAATAAAGCTGCCAATCAGTGCCTGGTTCCTCCACTGGGCATCCAGTCAAAACAGTGGCATTTAAAACCATGAGTTTCGGGGTCGGTGTATACCTGAATCTGTCGAGGGTCAGTTGGGTGGTCTATTAGCTGTGGCCTGCTCAGAGAGCCAGGGCCACAGAAGCAACAGGAAGCCCGCAGATGAGCTGTCTGTGGAACAAGGAGGGAAACACAGAGGATTAAATACAGCTGAAAGTACAATAGCAAGCTCAGTGGGGGCAGGCAATGGGTAGGACAGAACATGAGGTAAAGAGGTGGTAAATGCAGGGCAATTATTTAGAGCTAGAAGAGGAGTTAATGGGGGGCCTGTGCTTGGCACTTGGATGTCTGAGGAGGAGCAGCAGCAGGGGTGTAAGGAAAGGGTTTGTAGGTAAGGCGAGAAGAAAGTTAAGGTGTTTAGAGACAGCATTATAAGTGGGGAGAGAAATTAATAATTAGCAGAGTGACCAGTGTGGGAAGGGGCAGGGTTTGTCAGCAGGGCAGAAATGGAAAACTGCAGCAGTCTTGCTCAGTAGCTAGGTCAAGCAGTCAAACATCAGCTACTATACAATACAGTTTGTCCAGCACTAGATTGCACAGCTAAGTAACACTGAGAGACTAGACTAGTGGCTTGAGATAGACTAGCTAAGCTGGCAGGTAAAGTAAGACCAATTGATGCATAACATATGTAGATTACATTTACAGAAATTCAGTCCGAACACAGCACAGAAAGAGATTTCCTGAGATCAGGAAGCGCCAGGCGTTGGAAAATTAGCCAAGGAGTAAAGCTGCCAATCAGTGCCAGATTCCTCCACTGGCATCCAGTCAAAACAGTGGCATTCAAAACCACAAGTTTCGGGGCTGGTGCATACCTGAATCTGTCCGGAGGGTCAGTCGGTGGTTTGTTAGCTGTGGCCTGCTCGGAAAGAGCCAGGCCACAGAAGCAGCTTGGGAAGCCCGCAGAGTATCTTGATTTCTTGTTTCCCATTCAGTGCTTTTTATTTGTATTGTACATGTTTCTGCTTCATGGTCAGGACCTCCTTGTGAACGAGCCTGCTCAATGGAGTATTCCTGTAATAAACTTGAATTGAATTAAATTGAATTGAGCTGACTTCCAATAGGAAGTAGTTTCTGCAGTTGAAGTCCATAATTTTGGAAGTGGAAGGGCTAAGTTCCCATTATGTACCTCTCTCATTGTAAAGTAACTGTAAATGAAAATACTTACACTCCTATGATGCTGACCAGTTCAGAGACTTACCCAACTGTAAAGGCCTGTCCAGTACACCAGCTTTAGTTCAAATGAAGCCAAAGAATATCCTTGGTTTTGTGATGAGACAGGATCTTTGAGAAGCTTGATTTTTGTTAATACTTTAAAGCATAAGTATCTCTAAATTAAAACTTACACATTGCCAAAAAATGTTACCTTTAATATAATAGAATAAGTGTTCTAAAAATCTTTCATGCTGTAAAGGCTTCTTTCATGTGTGTTGTGTATAAAGGGCCTTAATCCATTCTCATAAAACATAATTATTTCTATTATATTCATAATACAATACAATATAATATAAAGCAACATAATATTAGTATAGTATTGCAGAGGTCAAGGGTGGAAACAAGTCCTCAGATATATTAAGGAAAAGAGGAAGTAGGGAGGGGTATTGTTAGGCTACAAGATGGGGAGGTACTAGAGAAAATGAATAAAATGAATCCGTCCTAAATAATTACTTCTGCTCTACCTTCAAAGGAAGATAGTGACCCGCTGCCTGAAAGTGACATCAACGAGCTGTCAGGAGCATTCCTGGAAATGAGGCAGCCAGTATTTACCAGAGGAAGAGTCCAGAAGGGCCTTAAAGCCCAAAGGTAGACAAAGCCCTAAGGCCTGATGGGATGCACCCATGGGTGCTCAAGGAATTGGCTGCAGAATTAGCTGAACCCCCGGTGGGCTAGTCAATAGCTCAGTTCAGACATGGGTAGTTCTAAAAGACTGGAGGATGAGGGCATGGTCCTGCCACAAGTGGGGAACAAGGAGCAACAGGGGAATTACAGAGCTGTCAGCCTTACCTCTGTAGTGGGTAAACTGATGGAGTCACTGATCAAAGAGTTCCTTGTGGGCTATCTAGAGAACAACAGTCTATGTGATAGTAAACAGAATGGGTTTGTGGCAGAGAGGTCTTGTCAGACCAGCCCAATATTTCCTTTGACTGGGTAACAAAGGTAGTAGAGAAGGCCATGCTGTGGATTTCCTACTTCTGTTTTAGCAAGGCTTTTGATTTGGTGCCACACAGAAGATTTCTGAAGAAGCTGGAGAAGCTGGGTGCAGCTAAGGACATTCAGTAGTTAGATAGGCAGGAAACAGGTTGAAAGACAGACAGCAGAAGGTGGTGGTAAATGGGTCAGATCGGAAGAGACGGAGATCATGAGTGGGTGCCACAGGGATCTGTCCTGGGTCTGTTCCTCTTCAGTATGTTCATAATCGACATTGGAGAGGGTATCCGGGCAAGTTGTGTCTCTTTGCAGATGACACAAATCTTCTGGTTGTTTAGATAGTGATGAAGGGATTAGAGAGATGCAAAGGGATCTACAAAGCCTAGAGAGGTAGTATAAGGTTTGGCAGTTGAAATTCAACACCAAAAGTGCAAGCTTGTGCACGAAGAAAAAAAAAGCAGGATAGAGTACTGAATGAGAGGGGTTAAACTGAGCACTATGGCAGAGAAAGTACTTGGGAGAAGTCATTACTGACTCTCTCAAACAATCAAGCAAGTGTAACAAGGCCTATGGTAAGACTAACAGGATGCTCGGTTATATCTGAAGGGATACTGACAGGGGAGGTCCCAATACCTCGACGTAGGTAACTGGTGAGGATGCTTCTGGAGTACTATGCTCAATTCTGGTGTCCTCACCTAAGAAAAGACAGGGACAAGCTGAAAATAGTGCAATGCAGGGTGACCAAGATGATTCAGGAACAACAAAGCAGATGTTATGAAGACTGTCTGAAGTCCCCAAGAATGTACTCACTGGAGACCAGGCGGGAGGGGAATATGATAGAGACCACTAAGTTCCTGAAGGGCATGAACTAGGTGAACTGTGACACACTATTTAGCAGGAGTACAGGTGCAAGAACCAGAGGTGCTGAATGGAAATTGAGGGGAATGGTTTAAGAGGGATGTGATGAGGAAGTTCTGATTTATGGAAAGGGTATACATACTGAGGTCTTTCAGTCTTTCCTCATATGTTTTCTGGTGCATTCCTTGCACCATTTTGTTGCCCTTCTCTGGACCACCTCCATTATGTCAATGTCCTTCTGGAGATGTGGGGCCTGATTCTTAAACCCTGCATCTGGCCAGCAAGGTGTTTGCACCAAACAGATATGAGTGCAGGTGCACCACCCATCCAGGGCTGCCTCCACCAGGAAATTCAAAAAGGTGGCCTGAGTGTGACCGCAGGCCGCCTGCCCCAAACAGGTCCCTACACCACCCTTGCACCTAGTAACAGGCTGCACAAGTGCAAGTGGTGCCCTGCACCAGACGCAGCAGCCACAGCCCAGAGGAATGATTCACAGACAGCACCCAGAGAAGCAGAAACTAAGTCCCGTAGACCAGTCTGGGCTGGCATAAGGGGACTTAGAAACTGCTGCCCTGTGTGCGCCACTGGGTGCATAGTGGTGCAGGGACCCACCCCAATCCTGATGTGCCCACACAGCAATCGCGATGTGAACACCCCACCAGACCCCGATGATGCCATCAGTGGCATACAGTGCACTCCCTCATTGGTGGTCCGTGCCTCCAACCTCCAACACCTGCCAGTACTGCCCCTTCACCCCCAGCTCCAGGCAGTGCCAAGGACCAGTGATGCCTCCACACCTCCACAGCCCCGACTGGACTGCATGTGCAGCAGTCTGTCCCGTGTGCAGTATGCCCGCCGCAGTAATGGTCCCATAGGTTTGGGGCATGTCCATTCTGGCATGGGGCACACTGGGTTGCAGCACCACAAAGGGCCTGTGGCAACCCTTTGTCCACGCCACATGCATTCAGCAACGCAAGGGCAGGGTTGCCGGAGGTGGGGACATAGGCCAGTACCCTCCCCGTAAGTGAATCGGATGCAGGGTCTCTGGCACAGAAGCTTCAGCGCAAGCTGCTGTTTGCTGCAGCTTGTGCCAGACATAGCCCCTTTGAGAATTGGTCCCATGGTCTCTAGAAATGAACACAGTATTCCAGATGTGGCCTGACCAATTGTCTGTACAGTAGCATCACCACCTCCTGCTTCTACTCCCTTACAGCGGGTCCTGACTCTGTTGCTGGATGAACTGTAACACAGGGAGATTAACTAACTTGCTCGGGTCACACAGTGAGTATTTAGTTCTAATAGGGCTTTGAACCTGTGATCCTTGGTTCTCCACCAGTGATCTAGCCATTAGATCACACTGCCTCCTTAACGCTTTCAAGTTAACTTCGATATAGAGATTCTTAATTCTTAGCTGCTACCAGAAAATCTCAGGCAGCTGGACAGGATTTGAAATCTACCATAGTTCCAAAGTTTATTAATCTGAAGGGACCATTCAGATAAACAACTTAAAATGGCTCCCCAGTTTCCTGCAAAACAAGGACCCAACTCACATCAAAATCACCAAAATTACAATTTCAGGACATTCAACTCTAAAAGACCTTAACATGAAACCAGGTTTTGTGTGTTTTTTAATCCCTGAGTCTTCATTTCTTTCTGCTGCATTCCCTGCTTTGAAATCCTAATTCTGTACTTGTGACACAAGAGTAATTTTTTCTGGCAACAGTTTGTGATTTCATAAGCAGGGAATGTGACTTCATGGCTGTATTTAGGAGTGAGAATAAATGTTTTGATAAAATGTCTTCAAAAATAAATAATGGAAGGGCAAGAGATTCAGCTTATGTGTACATTTTGTGTAATTGAGTTCTGCTGATGCCAACCTGTGAATTTTCTGCTGTATAACAGGAAATCTCTTTAAGTGACCTTTTATAATTTCTGAAATCTCTTACAAACATTATATCTCCACCCGTAAATAACAAGGCAGCTTTTTCTTGAAATCATATTCACCAAATTACAAATAAATAAATAAAACTGTCCTCTAAAATGTAAGTCAGAGGGCTATCTGACATGCTGTGGCTGTGTAATAATAGTGATTATACAATGGCAAGACAGAATGCTGGTCCCTGATTGGTCAGACTGGGACTGGAATTGGGATGTTATCCCAGCATAAGGTCCTGGCTCTAGTCCCAATACACTAACGACCGCATTAAATGTTAAAAAAATTGCTCCACAGTCATCCTGAGCAGCAGTTCACATCCCTCTTGGCATCACCACTCCCTGCCTCTCTTGGCATCAGGCTCCTCCCACCAACCCACAGAGCAAAACAGTAAATCCTCCCTTTCCCACACCCAAAATTTAACTAACTCATTCCACTTTTTCCCCAAAACAGAAATGTACTCTCTCACTGACACCAGCTTGCTGCTACGATGGAAACAGAAAACAGAAAACGGAAGTCTCCTTAGCTTCCTCGATGCTTCGCGACTCAGGAAAAAATACCAATTTTGCCCAGTCCCAGGTAAGCACCAACACCACAGGAATAAATGGGGAAAAGCACAGTGAATCTCCATGGTCAGCCATTGTCCCAATGGTGGTGGAGATGCAGGGGCTGAGAGCTGCAGCACGGGATGGGGGCTCACACTTAACCACCAGCAAAAGCGGGGCAAAAGCCTGAATGGCAAACAATGAACTGGGACACAAATGAACACCAGAAAAAATCAACAGTACACAAATGGAACACCAGAAAAACAACAAGGCACAGCTTTATGCAGAGACTGGGAGTGCAGACCCACACTACAACGCTGCAGCTCCATCTGCTGGCCAAAATGATAAACTGGCACTATTTTTTCAGAACGCAAACCTACTCATTCAAGAACAGCAACAAAATCTACTTTAAATACTTTTTCACCTTTTTCATTTTGTTAAACATAGGAGCCATTGTTTAAGAGGAATAATGCCCTCCAGGGTGGATGTTATGCTGGGATAACATCCCTTCTTGGGTGTTGAATACCCTCGGCCTGTGGCCTTGGGCCCAACCACCGAGGTGATGTTATCCCAGCATAGCACCCAATCTCTGTTGGCATTATTCCTTTATTATAAAATGGGTAGGAAAATCATGTGTCTTGACTTGCTGGTACCTATATCTTAGATCACTCTAATGCATAGGTAAAAATTGCAAACACTCAGAACACAGCACAATAACAATATGAATGTTTTATTTTATTTTGTTCCTAATTACCATTACAAAGTTGGCTACCACCTTTGCTCACTAAAATGTCATCTAAATCCTAAAATATAACATTATCAAAATAAATGTAACCACTTATCTTCACATATGGGTCTATGGGTTCAGGAAGGATAGAGGTTACCTGGCACAAGAGACCTAGGTTTGGCTACTCTGCACAGGGGCACCCAAGTAAATCCAACTACAGGAAGCAATAACTGAAATGTCCAGAACCAGAATTGGGATTTTTCAGTGGGCTTTATTTGTTAACTCACTGAACATAAACAAAGCACTGCATGGTCCCCAAAGGGCTACGTTATTGTATGTGCAGATTAGAGGTTAAAACACAGCGGTCCATTGGAGAATGAACACATTACTACAGTTGTCTGGCTTTGGACCCACAGGCACTCAGCCCGGACTTTGCATGCGCATTGGATACATAGCCGACTGGCCCGGCTCCCCTGCCCGGCCACTTTCGACTGACCAAGGTCCACTTGGCGAATGAACCCAAACTTTACTTGGAAAGACATCCCATCAAACAAGGAGGCTCCCAAACTGTGGCTTCCCATACCACTTGAAGTCTGCGACTCCTAGAGATTTGTTTCGTACTTCCAATCAAACTCCCATCAAACAAGGGCTCCCATCCAACAAGGAGTAATTTTCCCATCCTGTGGCTCCCACACCACTTAGAGTCTGTGACTCCTAGAGATTTTCAAGTTGCACCCACGTCTGGGTACCCACCCCATCACTGGCCAAGTGCATGAGGCAAGTAGAAAAACACAGAAGAAATCCGTAGAGGTGGACCTGGTTACTAAAGATGGGGGTTTTCCACCTCCAGCTCCCACAGCACACACCCGGCCATTTCTCTGGGCACACAGAAAACTTTAGACTTTAAATGTAGATTGAACGGTGGATGATCTGATGCACCCCTCTACAGCGAACTTTAAATCCATTTAAACTTTAAACTGACAGACTGCTCCATTTGTTCACCCTAGTAGACATAGTCCTCCCAAATAGCAGTCCACTTTATTTCCCAACTGAAGAAAAGAAGTTGTTTGTCCCTTCAAATGGAGCCAAACACTCACCCATTTGTTGCAGGTGCCCACAGTGAATAACCTTTCTTTGCTGTTATACAAGAACAGACTTAAAAACAAAACTAGGCAGCTTCCTTCCATAGTGGGCAAAGGGGTTGCCCCTGGAGCCCACAGAGAACTTCTTCCTCCTCCCCGAGGGAGGGGGGGCAAACACAGACCACTCACTGATTTCCTTCTTGTTTGCTTAAGGACAAACTGAAGACTGACTTTGAATTTCCTAAAATTCTAAAACTTCACTCTCTGAGCTGAAGATTCCAAATGTGCTCAATACAGCTGCGACAGTTCTATTATGATGTCATCTCTCAAGTCTCAGCTGTGACTGAGGACAGAGTGAGACAGTGTGAAACCCATTTAACTGGAGTTTCACAAGCTGTCTTCCTTGCCTACCACTAGGTCTTACTGGGATTCTAGTAACCCGGGTACAAAGGGTTACACAAAAAATAAAAAATTGAATGTTCTATTTTTATATTTGCCTCCTTACAAAAATACTGAAATTAAAACAATGAAGTACTGTCACAGTTTAATTTTTGGAACTTTTTCCTGACCATGGAGCCTCCTTCCCTCCCCATAGTTACCTGCCTACCAGGGACATCATTGTTTCCTGCCTTGGCACACATACAGTTGATCTCCTGTCTTTACTGAAACCTTCTGTTTGCGTGTATTTGTATGGGAAGAAGTGAACATTCAGCCACTAGAATTCCATGAAAGTTTAAATTCCTGCATTCCTAGATAAACAAAGTTTCCATTTATTGAATGCCACAGATAGACAGATGCCTGACAACTTGGCAGTAATTACTTCTTACTAATTCATTTTAACAAAAGAAAATACCTTAAGTAACTAAAGAAATAAAGTTGCCTTTTTTTTTTTTTTTTTTTTACATTTTGCAGTTTTCCATGTAAACCTGTGGTGTCCCTTTGGGGTCACTAAAACCCTGGTAATGTAATGGTTTTGTAGTTAGCCAGCCTGGGCAGCAAATAATTAACTTCCAGGGCTCCCTAAAACTCAAGTCAGTCATCTGGACATAGTTTCCAAGTGGAGGGCTTTACAGCAGCATAAGCCATGATGGACTGCTGCAATGGCTGTCAGAGAGCCTCGAGATGTAGAAACCCTCTCCTGTCCTGTTTTGGCCTTTATACCACCAACAGCTTAATCTGGTTCAAGGTCAGTTGGCATTCATCTGTATCCCCTCCCCGGTCTTGCCTGAAAATAGGCAGAATTTGTCTAGTGCACTTACCCAGTCAACAAAAACTAACTAAATAAATAGTTCATTTGCAGAGCAAGTCTGTGCATTAGGTTTTGGTGGTAGCCATCTTCTGTGGTGTCCCTCTGTAGGGTTCAAGTCCTAAAGGCATCTGGTCAAGGAACTGTGAGTAATTTGAAGGTGCCAACCTACAACCGTGAGACACTTTGTTTTGGGATGCTACCCATAGAAACATAGAAACATAGAATTTGACGGCAGATAAGAACTGCTTATTTCCCTACCTGATGGATAAGCTGCAGATTCTAGTTAATCAACAGCATACTTCCTCCTACCCCACCAAAATTGCCTTATGTCTGTCCCATGCATTCTTGAATTCTCCCACAGTTCCTGACTCCACAACCTCATCAGGAAGGCTGTTCCATGCATCCACAACCCTCTATGTGAAAAATGCTTTCTAACATTACCTCTGAGCCATCCCCTCTATCTTCAAATTGTGCCCCTTGTTCTTGCACATCTCTTTTCTGAAAGATGCTACCCTCTTTTACTTTGCTAATTCCCTTAAGGATACCTGAGCTTCATCATGTCCCCCTCTCCCTCCTTTCCTCAAGGGTGTACATATTAAGCTGCTTTAATCTCCTTGTATGTCTTCTGGTGCAGATCCGGCACCATTTTGGTTGCCCTCCTCTGAACAGCCTCCACTCTGTCTATGTCTTTGCCGAGATGGGGTCTCCAGAATTGCATGTAGTACTCAGATGGGGTCTCACCAACTGTCTGTACAGAGGGATAACAGCTTCTGTTTTCTACTATTGATGCCTCTCCCTATGCATCCCAGTATCCCCCAGCCCTCCTTACTGCCTTCTCACATTGCTTGCCCACCTTAAGATTATCTGATATAATTACTCCTAGGTCTCTTTTGATTTTTGTTGTTGTTATTATCTCACCCCATTGTGTACTCTTTCCCTGGGTTTTGTTTCCTAGATGCATTACCTTGCACTTCTTTGCATTGAATCCAAGCTGCCATATATTAGACCATTCCTCCAACATTGCCAGTTCCTTTTCATCCTTTCCACCCCACCTTGTGTATCATAGAAACATAGAAACATAGAATTTGGCGAATAAGGACTGCTTGGCTGCAGTCTGCCCATTTCTCATTTGACGTGATAAGCTGCAGATTCTAGTTAATCAACAGCTTACTTCCTCCTGCCCCAACTAGAATTGCCTTATGCCTGTCCCATGCATTCTTGAATTCTCCACTGTTCCTGACTCCACAACCTCCTCAGGAAGGCTGTTCCATGCATCCACAACTCTATCTGTGAAAAAATACTTTCTAACATTACCTCTAAGCCGTCCCCTCTATCTTCAAATTGTGCCTCCTTGTTCTTGTACATCTGTTCTTCTGAAAGATACTACCCTCTTGTACCTTGTTAATTCCCTTGAGATACTTGAAAGTTTCTATCATGTCCCCTCTCCTCCTTTCCTCAAGGGTATACATATTAAGCTGCTTTAGTCTCTCCTCGTATGTCTTCTGGTGCAGACCTTGCACCCTTTTGGTTGCCCTCCTCTAGACAGCCTCCACTCTGTCTATGTCTTTGTGGAGATGGAGTCTCAGAATTGCACACAGTACTCCAGATGGGGTCTCACTAACTGTCTGTGGAGAGGGATAACAACTCTTGTTTTCTACTGTTGATGCCTCTCCTATGCATCCCAGTATCCCCCAGCCCTCCTTACTGCCTTCTCACATTGCTCCCACCTTTAGGTCATCTGATGTAATTACTCCTAGGTCTCTTTCGATTTTTGTTGTTGTTATTGTCTCACCCCCATTGTGTACTCTTCCCTGGATTTTGTTTCCGAGATGCATTACCTTGCACTTCTTTGCATTGAATCTGAGCTGCCACGTATTTGACCATTCCTCCAACCTTGCCAAGTCCTTTTCATTCTTTCCACCCCACCTTGTGTATCAACCCTGTTGCAGATCTTTGTGTCATCTGCAAAGAGGCATACCTTTCCTTCTAGGTGCTCTCCAATGTCACTTATAAAGATATTAAGAGGACCAGTCCCAGTACCGAACCCTACGGTACCCACTAATTACCCTCCTTTCTTCACTGTGGACTCCGTTTACTATTACCTTTTGCATCCTGTTGTCCAGCCAGTTTTTTATCCAGGCTACCACCTTGGGACCCACTCCAAGGCTGGCTAACTTTATATTAATCTTTTGTGTGAGACTGTGTCGAATGCCTTGCTAAAATCTAGGTTTTGTTTTATTGATTTGTTTCACACAAAGGCTTGTTGCCTCTGCAATGGCTGTTTTGATTATTCCCCATTGTTCCTCCACCCTCCCTCTTGCCCATTTGCTAGTGCTTTTCTAAGGCACTCTCTCATTTTCCCAAAGTCAGCCTTCCTAAAGTCCAATACTCTTGTTTTGTATGGCTTGACTCTATGGCTGTGTTTATTGTGAACCACACTGTTTGGTGGTCACTTGTTCCCAGATGGCTACCACTTCTAAATCTGAGATCCCTTTCTTCTTCCTCATTTGAGTACCAGGTCTAAGATTGCTCCCTCCAAGTGGGTTCCAATACTAGCTGTCTGAGGCATGCCCCCTGTGGGGCATCAAGAATGACCCTGCTCTTGGATGTGCCTGCAGTAAGGTACTCCAGTTAACATCTGGCATATTCAGCCCTGTTGCAGATCTTTGTGTCGTCTGCAAAGAGACATGCTTTTCCTTCCAGGTGCTCTCAGTGTCACTTATAAAGACAATAAAGGGGACTGGTATCAGTACCAAACCCTGCGGTACCCCTGCTAGTTACCCTCCTTTCTTCACTGTGGACCCTCTTACTATTACCCTTGTGTCCTGCTGTCCAGCCAGTTTTTTATCCAGGCTACCACCTTGGGACCTGCTCCAAGGCTGGCTAACTTGTATATTAATCTTTGTGTGAGACTGTGTCAAATGCCTTGCTAAAATCTAGGTAGACCATATCCACAGCCCCTCCCTGGTCTACTACTTTGGTCACCAAGTCAAAGAAATCTATTAGATTCATCTGACACGACCTTCCTGCTGTGAAACCATGCTGCCTTGGGTCCTGTGCCCCACTGGCCTCCAGGTACTCAACAATTCTTTCCTTCAGAAGTGATTCCATCATTTTCCTACCACTGAGGTCAAACTAACTGGTCTGTAGTTTCCTGCCTCTGCCCTGCTCCCACTTTTGTGAAGTAGAAGCACATCTGCCCTCCTCCAGTCCTCAGGTACCACCCCATCCTCCTATGATTTGTTAAAGAGAGTAGTCAGTAGCATTACTAGTTCTACCCTTAGTTCTTTTAGAATTCTGGGGTGAATCTCATCAGACCCCATTGCTTTGTCCACCCTCAGTTTCAAGAGTTCTTTCAAACCCTTTTTCTGTAGAATGGACTGGTATTGACCCCTATTCAAAGTGTTTCTCTTGTTTGGTTCAGGTACTCCCTCCTCTTCCATTGTGAATACTGAGCATAAATATTCATTCAGTAGCCCTGCTTTTCAATGTCACCTCTGCCCACATTCCTCCCATTTATTAAGTTTCTGTATCCCTCCCTTGGTCTTTCTTCGCTCCCTAATGTATCTATGAAAGGTTTTATCCCCTTCTTAACAGAGTTGGCTATCTTTTCCTCAGTTTGTGCCTTTGCTATTCTGACTGTCTTCTCTGCCTCCTTCTGCTTTAACTGATAAAGTTCTCTGTCCTGCTCCTTCTGTGTTTCTATATTTCCTGAATGCTATCCTTTTCTCCTTTACCTTCCTTCCACCTCTTTTTGAGAACCATATTGTTTTTTCCTTCGTTTTGTTTTGTTGATTTGCTTCACACAAGGCTTGTTGCCTCTGTGATGGTTATTTCTGGATTCTGGATTCCCAGAATTGCTCCCTCGTGAGAATGCTTGTGTGGCTAGGAAGGTTATACCTCAGGTTTTATGGGGACCAGTTACACAAACAGTCCAAATGGTGACTCCATGGTACTTATTTAGTAGAAGATGGGGTGGATCACCCTAACTAGAAGGTAGCACAAATGCTTCTGTCTGGAAGATGGGGAAAGGCCCTGACTACAAAAGGTACATGTCATAGCAATGTGTGTGAAAAGTAAGGGCATGATCTGTCCCAAATCTTTCCTTCTCTGAGGAGAAATGTGCTTTGATAAACCCAGGATTGTAAGAAATATGTGAGGACATTCACTGTCCAGACTCTGATCCCAGAACAGGGATGGACAGAAATACTTTTCTCTGATCTCCAAATCAGGGATCCAAATGAACTTTTAGTGCAGTACCATCAAAATGTACTATTTGCAACTTCTGTACCTGCAGCCCCACTTGGGGTATTTTGTCTGTTAATGCCTGCTATAACAAAATAAAACCTAGTACTGTATTGACACTATTTTTCAAAGTGAAGGCATTGGTAATTATATGCTGTGTGTTTCTGGAGCCCCTATCTTGGTGTGCAAATCCTTTATTGCTTTATCTCCCCAGTTCCTGGTATAAGTAGAAATGGTCATGTAGTCCTCCCCCAAGAGCATCAGATCAGCATAATGCAGGCCCCATCATATCTTATTGCTTACCTTGCTCAGATTAATGCACCCTCTGGACTCTTCAGTTTCACTGTTTTCTCTATTTTCTATGCCTTGTTTTTTATCATCATATGGTTCTTGCTGTTGCCTTGGATGTTTCTGCAGCTGCCATCTGTGTGGAGCTCCTACTTTGGCTCAGGTATCCAGCTGTGTTTGCTATCCGATTTGTGTACATTCAAGCATTTTCAGAACTATTGCTGTATTTTTAAAAATTTACATCCACAACAAGAGAGGCTGCTGGCAACCAGTTTGGAACCTTGATAACACCTTGTCCATAGCAAATCAGTTAACACTGGTAAAGAGATTTCAGGCACTGTTAGCAATGCTAAGCATTTTGTTTTATGCATTTTTTTTGGTTTGTTTGTTCTCTTGTAGCAAGAAATTATATTTCATAGCTGCACATGTTATTGTGCTGCCCTGAGTATGTTAAAAGAAGGGACTTCAGAAATAAAAGATCAGGATCCCAGGGATCCCAGAGCAGCATAATGTAAATTCCAGTGGGTAGTACAGGACTGGGCATTAGCCATTTAGTGTAGAAGCCCCACAGCTCCATGGAACACATGGCAAGATTATTTCTGTCCCTTTTCCTGCTCTACTTTTTCAACTGCCCCAAGCCCCAGAGCATGGGAATCTAGCATGTAGGGACCACAGCTATGGTCCCATATGTGAGCAGGAATCCCTGCTGTATTTGTGGAGTTATCTCATGGCAGCCTTGAGCCAAACAGGGTGAACACATTGCAAAAGTGGACCCATCTGAAGCTGTATGCACTAAACATAGTTATCCACCAACAGCATGGCTCAGAACTACGCCTGTACAAAAGTCCAGGGCTTGGTTGTGAGGATAAAATATAAATGTATTGACAATACAAATTCTGAGTAGCACCACTACACGCCAGACCATGAAAATGTTTTCACACACGTGTTGTGTGCCTTCTCAAAAAAGCACACAGTATGTGTGAAAAACATTCAGCAGGTCTGCAGTGGTCCTATGACTCAAGCTCTGGTCATCTTGTGAATGCCAGGTGTTGGTTTGAGATGTGCTTTGTGGACTATAGAGCACCAGCACCATTGCCAAGGATATGGAGCTGGCAGTGCTTGCTTGGCTTAGGGTTCTGATGGCATCCATTTGGGGTTCTTGCTAGTGACCAGTGGAATGGGAGAATGCCTGGAGAAACAGAGGACTGGAAAAGCATGCCTGGTGAATACAGTGATCCCTGCTGGCTCCTGGTGCATCTCCTCCCATCTCTCAAACCAGATTCTGTTCCTGATGATGTCTGGTTGATTGCTCCACAGGGAGCAAATGTTCAACAGACCTGCTGCTCCTCACATGTCAGTTGCAGCAGCAGCAGGAAATCTGGGTTACAGTGGTGAGTGGGCTAAGGGCCAAACAGCAGCAGCAGCAGGGAAATCTGGGTTGCAGTTGAGTGGGCCAAGGGCCCAAACAGCAGCAACAGCAGCAGCAGCAGCGAAATCTGGGTTGCTGTGGTGAGTGGGCCAAGGGCCCAAACAGCAGCAACAGCAGCAAGAAATCTGGGTTGCAGTGGTGAGGGGCTAAGGCCCAAACAGCAGCAGTAGGAAATCTGGGTTGCTGTGGTGAGTGGGCTAAGGGCCCAAACAGCAGCAGCAGCAGGAAAATCTGGGTTGCAGTGGTAGAGTGGGCTAGGGCCCAAACAGCAGCAGCAGGAAATCTGGGTTGCAGTGGTGAGTGGGCTAAGGGCCCAAACAGCAGCAGCAGCAGCAGGAAATCTGGGTTGCTGTGGTGAGGGGCTAAGGGCCCAAACAGCAGCAGCAGCAGCAGGAAATCTGGGTTGCAGTGGTGAGGTGGGCTAAAGGCCCAAACAGCAGCAACAGGTAATTTTTTCTTTTGCAGTGGTGAGTGGGCTGAGGCCAAAGAAAACATTTTATTTAAATATTCTTGGTCGGTGCATTTAAGGCAGCAGGGGCATGCAAGGCTCCAGGGCACGTGACCAAGCTGGAAGAAAGCGGGGACTAAGCCCGATTAAGCTAATTTAAATATTGAACCACCCCTGAGTGGCTAACTGGGCCTTCAGGGTCGAAGGTGGGAAAGTCCATCAAGGGATGGGACTTGAACTGGCAATTATTGCTGCAATATCCTCAAAGATCCTGAATTGCTTTCTACTGAACGCTGTGCTAGTAGTTCAGTAACAAGAGATAAGCTAATATTTATTTAATTATCTAAATACCAGTAAAGTGACTTGCTTTGAAAGTCATTGGCATCTGAAGCTTGATGTGAGTTACAGAGCAGTCCCATGCAGTACAATTAAAAGTGATAAAAAGTACAGTATGCATTATTTCTGGGCAATGACATTTCAGCAAGGCATTTTAAGGCCGATCAGAGCTGTAAAGACATTTGGTGTTGACTCTTCATATAATGCTAAAGTGCTGAGTTCACAAACATTTCATTTAAAAGTGCATTGCAGTAGCAGCAGGGTTTCAAATTGTAAAGTGCAAAACACAGACTGTATGAATATTTTATTGTAAAGTGCATTGCACAAAGTCAAGAAAAGTCTGATTTTAACTAACTGCAATTGCTTTATTTATTCAGTTTCTATACAACCACAGACTTTACAATCCAGGTTTAGAAGAGTAAGTCTTACTATACATTCTGTTGAGATTGTTTCACTGATCTTAACATCTGACTGTAAAGAGATCATGTTGATTCATGCTAGATATTTAAAGTGACAGTGCTTCATTTAAGTTGCATGTGCTAAGCTCACTTCATGGCATTCTGAGCCTCATTTGCCAGCATTCCAGAGTTCTTCTTGCACTGTTCTAGGTTTTGTGCTAATATACAGTTTCATCAGCAACCTTTGAACTTTTGCAACATTCCTTGATGCCAGCACGTTGAGTTATCTTCCAGTATTCTGAGTTCATCTTCCAGCATTCTGAGTTTATATTCCATCATTCTATGCCCAATTCTATTTTCAAAAAGTCTCTTGGGAGCTGGTCATAATAGTTGACATGGTCGATAGTCAAGTGGGATACATCTTTCAATCCAAAAGTACAAGCCGAACCAGAGTCTAAGCACAAACAACAGCTGCAAGTAAAATTAAGTGTAGAAGCCTCCTGACACAATAGTATAGGGATCTCCATCACCCAGTGGGTTAAGGATTTGTTGTCAAAGGTTGCCATTTCAGAAGTGGATGACATCTCAGTGGTCCTGTATAGGTCCTCACATTCAGTCACTTCACTACCAGTCTAGCATTGCTTGTAAAGCGCTTTGGATGTATGAAAATGGCTATATAAATGCTGATTCTTCTTATTCTTCTTCTTCCTCTGCTGAAAACAATCAAGTCCTACAGATTCTACAAATCAACATTCTAGAAGTGGCATGACATTCTGGTGGCCTTCTATAAGTCCTTCAATGAAGATAGTGAAGTTCTACAGGTTGATATTCCAGAAGTGGCCTGACATTCTGGTGGCCTTCCATAGGTGTTTACCACTGCCAGACAAAGTATTCAATTCATTTTGCATTTGTGCTTCTTCTTCTTCTCAGTCCCTAGGTGGCATTCAGCTTCCATTCTCTTGGTAGTTTACAGAAGTCTTGACTGAGCAAATTCTTACTGCTAGCTTTCCAAGTCCTTCAGACTCTTCTGTAGCATCAGAATCACATTTAAAGCCTGATGGACTACAATTCTCAAAGTCATAACTGATCAAAATCCTGTTGCTGGCATCCAGGTTTTTCAGACCATTCCTCCTGGTAACTGAGCTCACCCTAAATGTTGAGTGCTTTCAGAGATTACAATACATGGGATCTGTTTGACTCCTTTCAATAACAGCATGCACTCGATGTCTTTGGAATTTATTCCTTACATAACTTTTAGAGTTATAGGATAGACCCATAACAATTGTTGGTCATACAGTACAGGATAAAGTGGTAAGCTTTACTAACCATAGAAGTGATAAGTACAGCCTAATGTCTAGAGTATCTGTAGAGCAATAGCATAACTGTTGTAGAGTACTGTTACTTATTGTTGGTTAATTTCTGTGTATTCCCTCTTTCTAATGTAAAATATCTTGTAACAGATCCTGATTATGCTCCTCACCTCCTATTCCAGATTTATCAGGCCATATCCTATTACTAGTACTGAAACAAACCAACCATCGGTTCTTCCACTTGGGTTCAGTCTACCCCATTAACAGCTCAATATATGTAATAATTAATTATTAAAACAACCACATCACACGAAGAATGGAAGCAAAACTGGTCTGTTCCCAGAGCTCCATGATGGTTACCATCTTACCTTCCAGGGGCAGAGGTGATATACCTGCAAGCTCTGCGAATGGGTGCATGCCATGGAGGCATGTTGCCAGCCTAGAATGGCAACTGGTGGTATGACATGAGCACAGGAAGGAAGGCTGCCAGCTGAGGGGACCCCAAGGGGAGAGACTAAAGTCCAATATATAGGGAGAAATGGCACCTAATACTCTGCCAGTGTCATGTGATATACTACTTTCTACTTATGGAGCACAGGGAATACTTCTACAGAAACTGTAGTCTGGTTGGTGCATTCCAGCGGTACAGTGACAGGCTTGAGGGCAGATGAAGGTACCATGCAGGTGCAGGGAATGAGAAGGAAGCTGAGGAGTATGGAAGAGGAAGCTAGGGCATAGGCACTAGGCCAGGAATGGGTTGGTTGACTAGGACAGGTAGGGTAAGGAGGAGAGAGAGAGAGAGAGAGACAAGGACTGTGATCTCCAGTGAGAGAGATGGAGGATGGATCCAAGTGATGAAAGGAGATAGAATGTATGTCAATAAAGGATCAGGTCCATAACCCTGCATCCAAAACACCACAACACACAATGCCGCAACCAAAACATCTAAATCAAATAAAAGGTCGGTGAAAACACCGACCGGCACAAATGACGACACAGCAATCACAATGATAGGGCAACACAAGGAGTTTTTGTTTTGTGGGGAGCTCCATCATCCACTCAATTAATAAAATAAGTTCCGAAGGGGTGTGGACCTCAGGGATGGGGAGAAACTCAGGAGGAGAAATTTCTTTATAAAAAAATAAAATGTCTAATTCGGGAGACAGAGAACCAAACCCCTGATCCCCAGGTCTCTCCACTCCAGGTGCTAGTGCCTTAGCCACTCCAGCATGGGAGTGGCTTGATCAGGCATAACATCTACAGCTACTTAATCCCTTCCCTATCTGTGGGTACAGCGTCGGGAGTAGTGATAATTCACCAGCGCTATTATACCCTGTCACTGTAAATGGTTTCGACATTACTGCAGCTAGGTTCTTGCAGCGATACTGTTGTGGTGATATATTCATGGGATACCTCAGTAAGCTGCCACTATCACCAGTGGACACTAGCAAACAGTCTCAGCACCTGGCTGACCAGGGTGATGGGGTTAACAGATGACTGGTGCTGGAGGAGCTGTCCAGACACCAGGACCCCTGACCTGCCATAGAGAAAGAAGGAAAATGCTTGGCAGAGTAGCAAGAATGTAGCAGTTATTGATAGGAATACTGGATGACAAATCCCCACCACCACCACCACCACCAGCAAGAGTCCCTGGTTGCCGCATGTCCCCACTAAACGTAGTCATCTATTTCTGGAAAAAACTCTTTTTTGATCTGCGGTATGTCCTGTGCTTGTCTGTGGTGCATGTAGGCATCCATCTTGGTCCAAAGCTAAAAAGGTAAAAGCAAAGAAAGAAAAATAAAGAGGAGCAGGCAGAAAAACAAGGTGAGTGGCAAGTTGGGGACAAGAGAGTTGAAAGTTTTGAAATGACTTGAAATAACAATAACTCAAGCTACTTGTTTGGAGCATGGTAAGTGCTTCTTCCTCCAGATATTACTTTACCATGTAAGGAATTTAACTGGAGAAATTAAATAGTGAATAATGTGTAGGCAGCAATGAGTTATGAAGTTTTTTACACATCTGAGGTGTGTAGTGTTGGGTAATGCATTATAAGTAATGCATTACTGTAATTTAACTACATTATTAAGTAACTAGTAACAGTAATACTTTACTTGTAAGAAAATGTAACTTTGGGAAGCTACAAATTACATCTTCTTGTGAGTAATCCATTACTGTAATGCAATTCTCGGTATTGCTTTCTTTTTTCTGGCATATCGGTACAGAAGCTTGTTCAGCTGCTACTAATTGGCTTCGCATAATAAAACATTTTTTTTCTTTATTATGGTGAGGTCCCTGATTGGTGTTCTGGTGGCCTGACCACCCCACCCCCACCTACCCACCAAGGTCAGTACTAGAGCAGCACACATTAGACGGAAACAAGCATAGTTGTAGTGCACAGCCCAGACAGGGAATCAGAAATAAGAAGAGCCACCCTAGAAATGTTGGAGCTATTCCCCATTGTGTAGTGAGAGGATAGTTGGAAGGACAGTGAGCAGCTCTAGCAGTGGCACTAGCATCTATTAGTACCAGGCTGAGAGCAGCAGCAGTGGCACCTCTTCACAGCTGGCATTAGTCTGGGTCTGTCAGGGTGGGCCCATCATATTCTGGGATCAGACAAAGACCACACTGAAGTCAAGCATGCAGTTAGGGCTAGCCGAATGAGAAGAGGAGCCATGCTGCCAAAGAGGACTGAATAAAGTTCCTCTGTTGTCTCACCTGCCATTGCCACCAGCGGTGATGAGACATCAGTAGCTAGCAGGGCTGATCCGACCAGAGAAGATGAAAAAGCAGGTGAGTTGGACGATTGACTACTAAAGGAGTAGTCTGTGGTGTACACAGTCTCACCATTTTAAATAACATTCTTTAATAAAATGCTAAAAATGCTAGTGCTATTTGGCTGGCTTGGTGGTGCTGAGGGTTGAGGCACTGAACACCACACTTCACGCCATGCTGGTGACCCAGGCTTGGGAGCGAGCTCTGGTTGTCAGGACTGGCAGGGAGGGAGAGGATTGAGCATCCAATGGATAGCCTCCTCTCCTGGGAAGGGAGGAATGTTGTCCCACTCCTTGGCTGCCTCCTGGTGGAGGTCAGATGGAAGTACTGGAGTTAGGGACCCAATAATGTGGCAATGTATCACGTACACTCACGACTGTGGACAGGGAGGGACAAAATGGAAAATGGAAGGGTGTTGGTGGGATACATGAAGCTTGGATGTGCTCCTGACTAATGGCTCAAACTCCCAACAAGCTGGATTGTGTACTGGGAGGAGGATGGCCTCCCTCCCTGGCCCCACCACAGATGGAATATCTGTGGGGTATTCACCGGGATCTGGGATGGAGGTCGAGACACATGCGGTGTCAGGATGAATGTGAGCTCTCTCTCTCAAGATAGAGATGGAGCCCACCTGCCAGCAGCCCGAGGGAGAAAAACAGAAGGTGAAAACAAAATGCTAGTGCTATGAAATTTGCTGTAGTTGGACTTGTCCTCATTCAGAGCTGGAGAGGAGAGCAGGCAACAGTGCAGCTGTACACAGTCATTAATGTTTGAATCTCTGGTTGGCAACTTCTGAGCAGAGTGATAAAAGCAGTAGTTGCAACTTTAATTTGGTGCTATTCACTAGTAATCTTGTGGGTTCTCAACTCTGCTCTCATTGTATGGGTCAGATGCGTGTGTGTGTGTGTGTGTGTGTGTGTGTGTGTAGGTGGTCAAAGTGGGTCAAGTATGGGGTGGACCACTGTTAGTCATGTGGTGGAGATCCTATGGCAGAGCTAAGGCTGTTGTTGCTGGGAGCGTGGCATTGAGGTCCATGAGAGTTATCGGAGAAGGGCTATTGCACCAACCCAGGAAGATGGATGCAGCCACGCCCAGGAGGAGGGAGCACTCAAGGTCATGTGGAGGAGCCCAGTAGCAGCAATGCAGCAGTAGGTGGTCTCTGGAGAGAGCTGGAGTTGGCTGCCTGTACGATAAGTCCTCAGTAATTTAGGGAGATGCCATGGGATGGAAAGGAGGGGCATCCAGGAGTCAGTACTGAACAACGTCTGGACTGGGGTTAGGACTGATTCCCCTATGCCATGCCTCTGATGGTATGTGTCAGATCAGAGCTGCTAAGGATGTGTTTGCATGGACTTGTGTTGTGTTGCATGCCATTGCCACCCGAGAGCCTAAAGAGGAGAGTCTGGGACTGAAGAACAGATAGTGGTGGACTTGCCTTGCAGCATCGTGAGCTGACCAGAGCACTGTATGAGGCAGCAGCAGACCTATATGGTGGAAAAATTACCTCTTAATGTTTTCTATGTTATATCTCTGAAAGATTTAAAGTGGGTTGTACATGGTGTGGAACTCTAGATAGGCTATAGTGACAGACTGTCTGCATCACTCACTGACAAACATAGATTAGGTGGTACTTGCAATTTTCTGCCTCAAAGTCTGAGTTTACAAGGTAAAACAGAACCTTCTCTTTGCTGGCTGCACCTTTACATGTAAGACAAATGTCGGACAGTGTGGTCTGTGTGTGTGTGTGGGGGAGCTAAAATAAGGATCATCCCTACTGTTGTGGAGAGAAATGACAGTAGATGAGTTTCATCAGACACTGGTGTATTGATTGATTGACATCAATGTAATGTTTGAGACAGTATTGTTTGCTGAAACTCATTTAATTCTCTGCTGAAACTCTTAATTCTGTGAATGTGTACCTGATGTGACACATGAAAAAATATATTGCTAAAATCAATGTTTAATTTAGGTTCATTTTCTAAAATGTGTCTTTTCTGTGGATTCCTGGACTAGAAACAGCTTGAAATGGTGCAGTTTGCTGTGTGAGGCTGAAATGCAACTTCCTGAGCAGGGGAAGGCCTAGGCATTTGCTCAGGAGCACCTGAATGAGGCTGGATTATGAGGAGGAGGGTTCAGAACAATCTGCTGGACTGCCAGAATTCTGGGCCAGGGAGGGTCTAAAGTGTGGATTGCTGGGCTGGGGAAGAGGAAGCAGGGTAGAAATTATGTTACAAATGCCCCACAAATCCAGCAGTGTGCACAAACAAAAAATGTTTCTGGGGGCCCAGGTGGGTCCCAGACCCCAACCTACAGTTTACATTTTTGAACCTTGTGTGTTCACTTTTTAGATGCTAGTTACTCCACTGGCAGTCAGTGAATGGCAATGGTCATAGACTTAGTGTCTTTTTATTTTATATAGCTCAACACATTGTTTTGTGACGCTGGTAACATGAGCTATGGAATGACATGTTTACAAAAGGGCAGGCTAATACAAGCAAACTTTAGTATTGTTGTAAGAGCTTCACAGACTAGCTATCACACAATGTTGCAGTGAACAGATGCTCAGATGGAATTTATCTCCCCCCACTGATTCCAAACCAATACAGTCGTTTAAGACAGGTATTTGTCAGAAACTCTCATTCTGGTTAGGACTACAGTGACTTTTTAATAAAGAAAATTATTTGAAATGCTTTTACAAAAAATATATACATACATATATATATATATATATATATATATATATATATATATATATATATATAAATGATAGGTCAAAATATGCAAGTGAGTAAGTAGCATTCCAAATAATCTGCCTTCGTTGTATTATACTCATTGCTGCAGATAGACCGAGGCAGTTAAAGGCATTAACTTGCACAGTATGTAAGATTACGTTACTGCCACATCAGATAGAGATTGATGATTTAAGTGAGGATAGCTGCTAGAGGACTACCCTGTCCACTATACACTATTGCCAACAACCTTCACCTTCTCCGGGTCTGCTAAGCTGGTGCCAGATGGAGCAAAATAATGTGGTGCCTTTGGCCTTTCTTTAGCTGTGCTGCAGTTTTCTGGTGGTTGAACAATGTGCATCTGTTTTTTTTCTTTGAGAAGCCAGGCTGGATTAAAAGGCTAAACTAAGAGAAGAGCAGCTGATAGACTCTGGATGTCAAGGCCTGGTTCTGCTAACAGCAACTATTCTCAGCACAAGACAGAAGCCACCCTCCCACACGCTCCTTGACAATGCCTCTGAATCACTCTAAGGGGCTGTTCCTGTACACCCTCACCACCCTCACCAAATCTCCGTGTAGGATGGTCTCTACCTCCCGGCCTCAGCCTGCCTCATTGACCACTTTTACTAGTAGCCCCCCTCCCCTACTAAACTCCTGTCCTTACTGACCCTCTGCCCAACCCAACCTAACCTCTAGTGCCTCTGAACCTTACCTGCACTTGTAATCAGCTAAAGTTGATGTCCATAAGCTGTATAGTGTATTAAATGGTTAAGAAACTCTATAACCTTTTCCTGATTGTTGTGCTGTTCAGTGTCTCAAATGTCCTAAAACTCTGTAACCTTCTTGATTGAAAGTCTATATTCTGTTCACATGATGTGAAACCTTTGTAAAGAGCTTTCTCTCAAAGATTATTTTCTGAATACCAAATAGATAAATAAAATAAAAAAAATAAAATAAAGAAAGAGACGATGTGCTGCACCACCACACCAGGCTGTTTTTGACTGGGGTAGATGTAGTACTGGTACAACTGAACTATGTGTGCATTGGCAGGCAGAGGGTAAGGGGCTTAGTCAAAAGAAATATATGGAGTTTCTGGCCATAGGAGTGAGTCAGTCTCTATGTAAGCAAATTTTATTTTGAAAAAAGACTAAGAATTCTCAGACAAGTACCGAGCAGCCTTATGTTGGGGATTTGGAAAGACTCAGAAATAGAGGAGGAAAGGGAAAAAGATGGACAGATAATATTCAGAGGAAGTTGGAACCATGATTCATCTGGAGCCAGGTGCTGCGGCTGCTTCTGTCTTGCATGGGAGGAAGGTTCTCTAAGACCCACATCATCATTTCTGGACCTAGCTGTGTCCCTTCCAGCAGTACAAATTCCTGGAACAGCCACTGACTACCACTGACACAGCATTGCAGTTATATTTTACTTCTTTTTAAACTTTTCAGGAGTTTCCTGAAAGCAAACTGTAAGTACTATACTACGGGTGGGATATTCAAAGGGTTCGCATGCACGCAAGTCAAAAAATGTGCCATTTGCGATATTCAGCAGGAGGCAGTTGCACCACCAGCATATGCTGAGCAACAGCGCAATGCAAATGAAGAGCATATGCAACCAAGGGGTGGATCCATGCATAAAGAGCAATGCGATATTCAAAGATTCTGCGCAATCGCAACAGCGGAACAGCCGGAAATTGCGCACTAGCGAAATGAGCAAAATAAAAAGCCTCAAGGCGCGCTCAAGAATGCTACAAGGATGCCAAGTGGGGTAGAGAGAGAGAGAGAGAGAGAGAGAGAGAGAGAGGGAGGACAGACAGACAGACGGTGACAGGCTGGGGCAGGCAAGGCAAGCATGGGCCATAGGCTGTAGAGGCCAGTGGGGTGCCGGTGCAGTGGAAGTAGCAGTGAGGACAGCGGGATAACACAGCAACACCAGCCAGGGGTCAAGCCAGGGAGATGGACAGTGCCAGTTTCACATGGAAGCTGTAATGAGGGGTGAGAATGCAAGCTGCAGGGGGCGAGGCCATGGAAGGGCCGTCAGTGATGCCGCTAACAGGCAGTACCGTGCCCGCATCAGCTATGAGCTGTACACAGATTTGAGAGATCGTGGGCGGTACCGCCTGAACAGGGCACACTGAGGCGGCTCTGTGAGCTGTGCAGTGATGTGATGCAGACACCCTCACGCAGGTCACCCTCTGTCAGTGGAGACCAAGGTGACAGCCTGCATGTGCCTGCTTGCCACGGGCACCTTCCAGAGGCTGACAGGGACACCACAGGCATCACACAGTCGCCACGTCACACATCCTCACCCAATTCCTCAGCGCACTGCTGCCACATGCTACCAGTGCATTTCCCAGCACCCATGCAGAGCATACAACAAGCGTGCAGGAGTTCCACAGGGTGCACGTATGCCTGGCGTGCTAGGAGCCATAGACTGCACCCATGTGGCCATTCTGCTGCCACCCGGCCCCGATGGGGCTGCATATAGAACAGAAGGGCTTCTCCAGTGTCAACTGCCAGGTGGTGTGTGATGCCACTGGGCGCCGTAATCAATGTCTGTGCACACACCCTGGTGGAGCACATGATGCCTTCATATGGTATCAGTCCGCACTGTGCCATCGATTCGAGTGGGGACATCCCACAGGCCATCTAGAGGGTGAGTATGCATGTATGGAATGCAAACTCGGGCAAGGTGGGAATGCCACAGGTGCCATGGTAGTGGCACACAGGGATATGGGCAATATGGACCTGAACATGATACTGATCTCCACTATCTCCACACAGGTGACAGCGGATACCCACTCCGTCCCTGGCTGCTCACACCATGCAGCCCATGACCCCATCACAGCAACGCTATAATGAGGCACATGCTTCCACCGCAACATCATAGAGTGGGTGTTTGGGATGCTCAAGGCACGCTTCGATGCCTAGACACCTCCGGTGTGCCCTACAGTACAGCCCCAAAAGGCCTGTGGGATATTCCTGGCCTGTTGCATCCTGCACAACATGGCCAAAGACTGTGGGATGGCCCTACAGGTTGAAGAGGGGACAGCGATGGGGACGCCAGTGGCGCGGTGTTGATGGTGATGAGCAGCCCCTAGGACAGCGGGACCCCTGACTGATCCGGCAGGCCCAGCTGCAATGGGACACCATCACAGAGGAGCACTATACAGAACACAGGTAAGTCAAGGGACATGTGCAACCAACACTGTCCATGCACAAACCACAGGCACACAGGGTAACACACAGGGGTGCATGATAGCCAGGGAGTGGAAGGGTCCAGGCATACAAACATACCATCAGGGAGGGTGAACACTCATATGGACACACACACACACCAGGCACAGAGTGTACATGGGCAGATGCACAGCACAGCAGAACCGACATTGCTAACACGCAGAACCACCGATCACCCCATCACCTGTACTGTCCAAGTACATGTGTCAGATGCTGGGCACCCTTGCACCTTGTGTACAGTACAATGCAGGCATCATCATGCACACGCACCTGTGGACAGCAGTTGGGAGGTGTGCAGGTGGTCCGTGTCGGCAGTTGAGCAGAGCACCCAGCAGTGCACTGCCCACCATGACACACATTGCACACAGGGCAGCACCAGACAGGGCCCGCACTGGGAGACAGGTCAGTCATGTAGCACTGTCCCACGGCCACCGTGGATCGTGGAGTGGCCCGCGTGGCCCAACAGCCCTGGCAGGCTGAGCAGGGGCCACATGGGGTGCACTGTTGGACCACCAGGGGTCCCACTGCGCGCAGCGACCTTGCCCACACAGGGTCTGCAGCATGCCGAACAAACCTGCACCAGGGTGCTCGGGATGCCCACAGCAGAACCCGGCATCGACAGGCCTGGTGTCACACGACACAGGAACGGGAGTGGAGAGTGAACTGTGTGGGTGTGTGGTACAGGGCACCTGACTGTGTGCCCAATGCGTCCATGACAGAGATCACTGCCTGGGTCAGCCTGTCAATGGCGGCGGTCACATCCGTCCTCAATACGAATCAGCTCTGCATGGTCCAGAGCACACTCCCTGCTGTGCCCTCCACATCCACAGACAGTGCCTCCCACCGGACATTGCAACCCGTCTCTGCTGCTGTACTGATTCCTGCAGCAGGCGGGTGTGCTCATCCAATAGTACTGTGCCAATGGCATCCTGTTCCCCAGGGTGTGGAAGGTCCTGATGCAAACACCCTGAGGGTGGGCGCTGTTCGCCAGGACCAGGAATGGGCGGATCAAGGGCGGCGGACATGTGCCACTGCTTGACACTGTACCCAGACCTGGTGGGTGACTGCTGCTGCTGCCCTCCAACCGCTGTGCCCCAGGGTCCACTCGCTCCACCGCTAGGCCGCAACAGTGCCAGACACCTGCACAGCCACCGGTGCTGCCCACACCGGTGCTGACAGGCACAGCCTGGGACTGTGCCAACATGCTGGTACACAAGTTGGAACCAGAAAGGCCCAGGGGCACGTGCTGGCCTGCTGTGTGTCCGTCATGGGACACACACATATCACTGCCATTGCAGTCCTTGCATCATCAATGGTGCAGGCACGTGCTACAGCCACAGTCACAGCGTGCTGGCATGCTTGCATGCCAGACTGCTGAGACACAGGCTGTGCACCCCCACACCAAATCACCGACACCAGAGTTGGCGCCCAGCGTGCATGCTGCTGCAGTGCATGCTGGCTGGTGACAGAGGTGGATGGACCTCCTCCATGTCCAGCAGGTCATCATCACTGCCTGGACCCACCACCACCATCTCCTGAAGACGAACAGCATCTGTAACAGAAAGAGAGTACATGTGAGTGCATGTGAACAACCTTCCCCCAACACCACCACCATGTCATACCGTGCAGTGATGGGCTTCCACCTGTCTGGAATCCACCTCCTGGTACGCCTCAATAGCGCTCTGCTGCATTGATGTAGCCAGTCTCTCCTCAGCGGGGTCAGCTCCAACACCGCTGGCTGGCCCCGCCAGTGCCAGACGTGCGCCCTGAAGGCTGCCACCTTCTCCTTCAACCTCCTGCGGTCTATCCCCATCTTCTTCTTGCATTCCTGCATGGAGCGCTGGTGGCTTCTGTGCAGGTTCACGGCCCGAGCTACCCCTCCCATGCAGCCGCACGGACTGAGGGGTGCCCCGCCATCCACTCAGTAGTGGCTCCTCCTCCAGGTAGGCCTGGAAGAGGGCCTCTGTCTCTGCTGGGTAAAGTTGGGCCTCCTCCACGCCCACCATCCTCACCTCACCTTGTCTCTGCTCGGTCATGGCGATCTGTATGGGGAAGTGGACACCTGTCACTGTGCAGTCTACAGCATTTTCCCAGACCATTGTCCAGAACATCACACAGCATGCAACTCACCTCTCACCTGCAGTACCGAATCTGGCCAGTGCAGCCCAATGTGCACATTTATAGCGCAATGCATGCAAATTAGGGTAGACAACTATAATGAGATGCAAATCGTGCCACTCGCCTTTGAATGGCTGATCAGATGATTTACATGTGTCGGCTGAATATCGCGCAGTTGCGCTTTGTGCAATATGGTTGAGTCGGCTGAGCCAATGGCGTAGATCTGTGACTGTGTGGTACACTGCATTGCGATGCCCAGATAGCTTACGCAGGTGTCTGCCACGCTGCTGACATGCTGTGCGCTGAATGGGCAATTCAGGCCATGGCCACCATTGTGCCAGTGGCACTACAGCACTGGGCAATATATGGCACTGTGGCACTACTGCGCAATAGTCCACTGTGGCACTGGTACGCAGGGTGGTCGGTCGTGCAGGATGCATATCGCCAGATGGTATTGTGCGTGGCCTTGCATCATTGCCCATGACCTGGTGTCTGACCTTGCCCCTGGCTGTTCGGCTGCCATGTGCGCCCTATTGTGCTGTCTGGTGACAGCACTATGTGAACTGACGGCGCTGTTCGAACAGCGCGATTGGAACCCTATGGTGGTCTATTGTGCAACATCTCCACGGGTTACAGCGCAGCGGGCACCATATTGCCTGCTGTAAAGTTGGTAGTATGGCACACAAGAGGGCAGTGCAATGGAGCCCGTGGAAGTGGCCAACGGGTGGCCCTGGTGGAACCCACTATGGGGCACTGTATGGTGAGTGCCCCTCACCATTGCTAGGACCCAGGTCTGGCAGCAAGTGGCCAGTGACCTGGTGGGGGTCACTGGGCAGTGCCGGTCAGCTGAGCAGTGCCGGCACTGGTACAGTGACCTCCGCAGGAGGGATCCTCACTCTTAGTGCTACGGTCACGTGCCAGGAGGGGCGTGGTGCCTAGGCCAGGTGGGTGTACCATCTATGCACTGTATTCTCTGTAGGGGTGTGAGTGTGTTTTGGTGGCTGTGCATAGGTGATGGCTCTGCCATGGTTGGCTGTGTCAGTGTGTGCAGGTGTGAGATGCATGGGTCTGGCTGTGTGGGCAGGCACTCTCACTGGGGCAGGGGCAGTCTGCTTGGAGTCACACTGATGTTTTTCTCAACATTTGTCTCCACAGGACAGGTGGAGAGGATGCAGGCACGGGGTGAGGAGGGCGTGCCAGGGCCCCGTGCCAGGTGGTGGTGCTGTGGATGGTGCGCCCCAGCAGCAGCAGCAGCTACAGCTGAGGGAGATGTGAGTATCATTACTTCATGGATGCTATTGCATGCTGGGGGCATGACCACCAGCCATGCCTACATAACCATGCACAACACAGGTGACATTCATCACTGTCAGTGTCACAGCACGTCTGTGTATGCGTCATTGGTGGTCCATGCATGCACTGGGCACATGGCTGTGGACTGGCATTGCACCACGCTGCCACGTCACTTGACAGCCTTGTTTGTGCTGTGATGTACATGGCCAGTGTGTGTGTGTGTGCAGTGGTGCACATAGCTGGTGCTGCCTGGTTGGGCGTGTCATGTGCATGGTCACTGTGGGTGGGTGCATACTATCACAGGTGCGGGGCACTAGGCTTTATGCCTTGCAGGATGGGTGGTGTTCAGGGTTTTGAACAGTCACAGCCATTGACTGTGTTCCTTTCCCTAGGTCTCAGCATCCTAAGAAGGATGGAGCATGCCCTTCATCGGATCACACGTGTCTCCATAGCAACACATGGGATCCTGAATGACATGTACCACCATGGGATCCAGAGACTGCGGAGGGGACAGCAACGGCGGCAGGCAGGGCAGACCAGCCTGCCAGGCCATGATTGTGCTTCCTTCCCACTTCAACAATCCCTCCCACCCTGCCTTCCCTCTCCCAGTTGTTCACCCTACCCTACCACTCCCCACCTTGTACCCCACCCCCTTGTCTTGTACATAACTGTATATAGTTGTTCTTGTTCTTGTTGTTGTATTTTATTGTTTCTATGAATATATATATTTTGTTATGAATACTGTGGTGGTCTCTGATTTGCAGCTGGCTATGGTTGCTCAGTTGCAGTGGTCTGCATGCCATCTGGGTGGTATGGTCCTGGGTGTGTGTGTGTGTGTGTGTGTGTGCGTGTGTGTGCATGGGGAGGTGTCTCCAGTGTGGCAGTGTCTTTATGTTGGTCTTGCCATCTGCTGCCGCCCACTGCTGGGTGCACAGGGTGGGTCTGGCTTGTATGCTTCTCTGCTACGGGTTGACATGTGCCAGGTGGGATGCATGGTGTTTCCTGCAGTGCCAGTCACTGCACATGGCTGGTGTCTTGGGGTCATGGTGCAGGGTGTGCTGTGCGTCGGGGCTGATGTGCACTGTGGTTGTCATCCCCTGTGTGTGGCAGTCTCAGCCTGCCAGTGGTTATGCTTTGGCATCATGGCCCTGCTGTGCTTTGTTGGCTTGTCCCCAGGGGCCAGTGGATCATCCGTCCCACCCCAGTGATGCTGTGCTTGGGGTGTGCAGGTGTCTTGGTTCTGCAGTGTGTTCCTGTGCCCATGTGTGGCATGGCTGCGGTGGGCCCCAACCTGCCTCCCTGGATGCACAGTTCCATTGCTCTCTTGAGGGGCTCTGCTTGCTATGGCACCTCTGGACTGCTCAGCTGGGCTGCCCTGGTTGCACTATAGCGCAACCTTTCTGCTCAGCTTCTCCTTCCTGGTTGCACTATGGCGCAGTTTGTGCGATATTCAGGCGTTGGCTGCTTGCGCAATTTGTTCTGCTCCATGTTTGAATATCGCATCTTTTGCATATGCACAATTGATTTGTGCTTGCTCCTGCTGTTAGCATACTTTGGGTGCAGTTTGAATATCTGGGCCTATATGTTTATTGGGTGAACATAACCAATTTATGAAAGTAATATAAAAAGTAATGTTTATATATTTATTTATTTATTTATTTAAAAGTTTGGTAACTGGGAAAGGCACACTGAGCCAAGGCTCATCCCAGGTGAGAACCAGGGGAGGAAACAAAACAAGTGGCAATTACAACAACTGAAGTACAAGAACAATGGTTCCAGGCATGTATGGCACAGCTCGTGTGCACCAGTCATAGGGTGCCAAGTTCCAATGTTGCGGCTCCCTCTTTTGCAGGAGCCTGCACCCCAACACCCCCATGTGAGGCTTGCACCTCCACACCCCTTTCTAAATATTCCAACTCTGGGTAGGGTGGACCTCGGGAGTGGGTGGTGAATTTGGCCATGTGGCATCATAATGATGGGCACTGTTCTGCTGGCAACACATGGCCAGAAGTGGAGAACAACAGTATAAAGTGCAATACAGTGGGCATCAATAGTGATATGAATACAGTGAGGCTAATAAGACAGCAGTACAATGCATTGCTGTCATTTACTGATTCAGAAATACATGAAGGGAGGGTCAAACTGGTTTGAATTTGAGTAAGGCAAAGCCCTCTTGAGGGAGAGAGGGTGAGGGAGAGTGAGAGAACATTAGTAATGAGGAAGAGTAAGGGCTGCCAGTATAGCATCAAGGTTAAAGTAGCAAACTGTGAATGAGCTTGGTGCACCAGCAGACCTGGGTTTGATTCCCTCAATCTCCACTTGCATGCTGTGTGACTCTGAACCAGTCATTTAACACCCAGTGCTTCTGGGTCAACCCTGAAAATAGGCACTTGTGCCTAGTGAGCCCTACCGGTTACCAAACAGAATAAATAAATAAAATAAAAAAAAGCAGCAGGGGCAGAAGAGTGCAGTAGAGGGAGAGGAGTTAGAGGGAGATACTAGAACAAGCAGTGGGGTGGTTGGCTTTAGCAAATGCTTCAGGGATAGTAGGGATGTGGCATGGTGAAGAAGAGGAGGAGAGAATTTGTTCCAGAGGGAGAGAAGCCAGTATGAGAAGGCAGCCATATCAGCACTAGAGTGAGGATGTGGGATTGAGAAGGGACAGGAGTTTCTAGAACAAAGGAGGTAGGAGGAGGGAGCAGAGGGAACAGGAGAGAGGATAGATAGGAGGGAAGGGAGGAGAACCAATATTTACCAATAAGGGAGGAGCACTGGGAAAGGCAACACGAGGGTAGTGGGGGCAATAGAAAGAGTGGAGTAGAGGGAGCAGTGATGTATGTGCAGGGGGAGAGTTAGTAGCAAGCAACAGAAGGCATTGCAAAGGGTGTCCAGTTTAGCAAGGCTGGAAGGAGAGGCTGCACTGTAGACCACATTGGCATAGTCAAAAATATGGAGGATCATTTTGACAAGCAGGTGCTTTGGGGCATTGGGACAAGGCAGTCCTTGTAACAGTAAAGGGTGCTTACTTTGGGAGTGAAGCTTTGAGTGAATAGCATTGATGTGTGCTGAGAAATCCAGGTTACTATCAAGCCACACACCAAGGTATTTATAAGTGTGGACTACCCAGCTGGGTGCCATCAAAGGGTGGAGAAGAAAGGAGTAGTTAGTTTTGGCTGTAGCCAAAGGCTTGGACACTGTTTTCTTGGTATTTAGTTTAAGCTGATTGGCTTGAAACCAGCATAGTAAGTTATGAAAGTCATGTTGAAGTGAGGAAGCAAACGCTGGTGTGGAGGGGCCAGATGCATAGATGATCATGTCGTCAACGTACATGTGAATATGGAAGGCAACACAGATGGAAAGGAGGTAATTTAGAAAGATAAGGAAGAGAACGGGCTCAGAATAGAGCCTTGGGGAGTTCTGCAGGAATGTGGAGAAGCGGATAGTGTACCACCCAATTGCACAGACTGCAGGCAGTTAGACAGGTAAAATGAAACTACATTACTGTGGAGCGAAGAGACCAGCTGTAGCCAGCTTGTTTAAAAGAGAAGGTGTGATACCAAATCGAATGCCTTTGAAAATCTATGAAAATAGCTGCTGTGATGAGACCCTGGTCCATCCTGTAAAGATTGAGTCAGTGATGCAGAAAAGGGAGGTGATAGTGGAGTGTTTTCCAGAAACCAGACTAGAAAGGGGATAGTAAGGAAGAGGAGTCAAGAAATTGACTAATCTAGAGTGGACTAGTGACTCCTGTAGATTGGCAAGGGAAGGAAGGAGGAGATGAGTGTATAGTTTCCAGGAGATGAACGGTCATCCCTTTGTGGAGGAGAAGTACTTGGCAGTTTTCTAGTCAAGGAGGATAGCACAGAGAGAAAAGGAGAGGTTTGAATGGTCGTGAGCACGTGAACAATAGCAGGGGTTGATATGAAGAGGTTTAGGGTCTAAATTATCTGGGCTATATTTAGAGGGTTGAGAGGTTTAAGGACATGTAAAACTTCCTGAGGATAAGCTGGTCTGGTGGTGCTGAGGGTTGAGGTGCTGGACACCACACCTTGCGCCATGCTAGCGACCCAGGTCCGGGAACAGACTCGGGCCATTGGGGAGACCAGGGGAGGGCACAGACTTGGATCGAGCTGCCAACAGGCAGCTCTCCTTACCTGGGGAGAGAGGTTTGCAGTATGCAGCTTTGACAGCCCCTAGTGGTTTGGGGGTCCAGCTGACTAGTGCACGCTCCAAGAGGGGGTATGGTGGCAGTGGTGGATGTCCTGCAAGTGGTGCAGGAACATGCTCACACTGGACATCATTGCACAGCCGTGCTGCTGGAAACATAAGAGAAAAGACCCCCTGCCATTAGGAGGCAAAGGCGGGTCCAGTGGTTGCAGCCCCACATCCTCGTCAGGCATCAGGACATCCATTCTGGTCCCTCCTCCAGTAACAGTCCTCCAGTACTATAGATAGAGCACTAATAAGGAGTGCAGTGCTCTTCCTAGGGAGACTCAGATCTGAAGGGTTAGGGAAAGTCTGCACATGGAGTGGGGTCCCCCAACCAGAGCTGGATGTCTGGGCTTCAGGTCAGATGGGCAGAGTCAGCACACCAAGAGACCACACTGGAGAGAGACTAATAGGTAGAGGAGAATAAATAAAGTTAAAAAAATAAAATAAAACTTCCTGAGGGCTGATGGGAGGAAGTGAAATGCAGCAGAGGAGGTGGGTTTGGGGGCTCCTCAGAGAGAGTGGGAATAGCACAGGTTGTGAAGAATTTGTTGAAAAGAGAGGCAACAGCAAGGTGGTCAGAGACCAATGAGTCATCTAGATGGAGAGAGAGGACAGATAGGCTGGGGTGGCAGATCGAGTAGGGAGTACATTACTTTCCAGAAGCTGGAGGGGAGTTTAGGTTGGACTGCAGGTTTGAGTTGAAATAGTGGGCCTTGGCAACAGGGATAGCCATGGTGTAGAAGTTTCTAAGGAATTTGTAATGCTGGAGGCCAGAGTCGGAGTGGGAGGCCTTGAAACAGGCCCAAGCAAGGTCCCTTGATTTGCATAGCTCAAGGAAGTCAGATGTAATCCAAGAGTGCTGGGAGTGCTTTACTCCAGGTCCTTTTGAGGAGAGTATAGGAGTTCCAGGAGTACCTGAGGATGGTGGTGAGCGAGACAGGGCTGTGTCTATATCATGGGCAGAGCAGACTGGGGACCAGTCAGTGGAGGCCAGTTCACTCAAGAGAACACCAGTGCTGAGTGACCTAAGGGGTCTGTGCCAGATGTACTTGGGGTTGGATTTCAGAGGATGGGTTTTCCTAATACAATACAGTAGATGAGGCAGTGATAACTGAACAAATTTGGAAGCACTCCAGCAGACAAGATTCGATGGGGTGAGAGCATAGTACCCAGTCCAGGAGGAATAGTTTGAGGAGTATGGGTTTAGCCTGGTGAGTTCAGAAATTAGTTGAAAGGGTTCAAGAACTTGATGAAGTGCTGCATAGGATTAGAGTCAGGGGAGCCAATTTAGGTTAAAATCGCTGAGTAGGATAAGTTCTCCAGAGACAGAGGGATACAAGTGAGGTGAGGGAGTTAGAGAGAGGAGTGAGGAGGGATCTTTGGGAGCCATAAGGACACTGACAAAAGTGGGAAGGTAGAAGGGAAGAAAAAATACTCACCTTAGTAATGTTGTTTCTTCTAATGGAGTCTTATATATTATGACATATGCAGTATAACCCCAGGTTAGAACTGCTCCGGAGGTGAAAGAGTTAACTTTCCGTACAGGGCATGGAACCTGAGCTGAGCTCGGTTGAACACTCTGTCTGTTGTAGCTCAAACTTAAACTATCAGATCTTTTACGAGCAAAACTCACTAAGGTTCTGTGTGGAAGCCGTAGAACCTACACTAGCCCACTGGCTACTACCTACAAAAACACATTTTGTTCTTGATCCCAAAATAAAGACTCAAGTCAGGGGATTCAAGAAAAAATAAAACATAACACCTAAGCACCCTAAGAAGGGTGAAAATAAAGTGGGCATCTATGAAGTGCCAACATTGCACTGCCCACCCACATCCCAAAAGTAGAGGTTCTGAGAGGGCAGGCTGGGGAGTCATATATAGCAAGACTCCATTAGAAGAAATAACATTACTAAGGTGAGTAATTTTTTTCAAACAACATGAAGTCTTGCTATATTGTGACATATGCAGATTACACAGCAGTACCTCCATGGAGGAGGGACAGAACCTACTTAGGAAATAGGCTCTGAAGCACAGCTGTGTTGAATCGAGCATCACTCCTAGCCTGGATATCCAGGAGTAATGCTTAGTAAAAGTGTGAACTGTTTTCCAGGTAGCTGCTTGACATATCTCTAGGATAGGATGTCCTGGCAGCAGCCAGGACGCAGCTGTACCTCTAGTAGAGTGAGCCCTCAGGCCTGAGGGAGGAATCTTACCCAGTTTTTCATAGCAACATTGGATACAAGAGACAATCCACCTGGCAATGGATCTTTTACTGGCAGGTTTGCTTTACCAACCTCACCATAAGTGAGGAACAATTGGAGGATTCAAACCTATGACCCTTGGTACATTCTATATGGTAACTAAGGGCTCTTTGACATCTAAACTGTGTAATCTCCTCTCACCAGAGGAGGAATGGTCAGTGAAGTACACAGGAAGAGACATGGATTGATTAAGGTGGAAGTCTGAAAACCACCTTAGGCAAAACTTTCTGTTAGTCCTGAGGACCTTATCTCTGCAAAGGAGATAAAATCAGGCTCCACTGACAACGCTTGTAGCTCACTTATGCACCTGGCAGAGGTGATGGCTACCAGAAACACAGTTTTCAAGTCAAGTACTAAGCTCTGCTGAAGACAATGGCTCAAAGGGTTGCATAAGCTGGGCAATGCAAATATTAAGATCCCAAGCAGGGGCAGAGTCCCTGAATGGAGGGTTGATGTGAAGCAACCCTTTAGAAAACTTGAGAACACAGGGTGAGCTGAAAAGAAGAGGGCTTACCTGCTGATAAAAAGACAGACACAGCTGCCAAGTGCACTTTTAGGGTAGCTGGTCTTTAGCCCCAAGAATTCAAATGCACTAAATAATCCAGAATTGTGGGCATGTCAGCCGATTCTGAGGAAATATACTTACCAGCACACCATATGGAACATCTTTCCATTTTGAATTATAAGTAGCCCTGGTGGAAGGCTTCCTAGAGGCCTTCAAAATTTCCATACGCCTGGAAAAGGTGTAGGTCAGCAAACTCTAACTCTTCAAGAGCCAAGCCTTGAGATTGAGAGATTTGAGGTTCGGATACCAAACTCTCCCTGGGCACAGGTTAGCAGGTTGTGATTCCTGGGAAGACACAGGGAAGGTGGACTACTAAGGACATGAGGAGTGGGTACCAGGGCTGTCTGGCCCAATCTGGAGCAATCAGGATCATCCTGCAGGGTTGAGACCTGATTTTTACTAGCACCTTGAAAGAAGAAGGAAGGGGAAAAGCAGAGAAACTTCCCTTCCCAACTGAGTAGGAAGGCATCCAGAGGGACTGAGCCCAACACTGGGGCCTGCAGCAAAAAGGGAAGTTGGTGATTGTCTGGGGCTGCAAAGAGATCTATCTGAGGGTGCCCCATCTGGCAAATACTACCTCCAGTACTAGGGGATCCAGTGTCCATTCGTGATGGCCCTGGGAAATCCTGCTGAGAGCATCCACTAGGACATTGTCCTTGCCTGGGAGGTGAACTGCCGTAAGGAAGACATTCAGAGAATAAGCCAGAGACCACAACTTCATTGCTTGATTGCACAAGGCCATAGACCGAGTGCCCCTTGCTTGTTGATGTCCCACATTGTAGTGGTATTGTCTGTTCTGACCTGAACAACCTTGTTCTGAACAGATGTGGAAAAACCTGGAGTGCTAGAAAACTGCTCTGAGTTCCAACAAATTGATGTGGAGCAGAGATTCCTGAGGGGACCACAACCCCTGGGTAGTAAGGTCGCCCATGTGAGCTCCCCACCCAAGAGGGATGCATCTGTAGTAAGGGTCAAGGAGTGAGACTGGGAATGAAGGGAACCCCTGTCTCAAATTGCTCTGGTCCTGCCACCACTGGAGGGCCTGGATCAGGGTTTGAGTCACTGGGATCAATTTGGTTAGAGGATCTGTCCTTTGAGACCAAAAGGCTCTCAAATGGAACTGAATCCCCTCATCTGAAACCTTGCTCCTGCACTACTGCTGTAGAAGCAGCCATGTGCCCCAGGAGCTGTAGAAAATGCCTTGCTGGTCGAGAGACCTGCAGGGTGAAAGAAGAGGCCAGAGAGACCAAAGTCCTTGCTCTTTCCAGAGGGAGGAAGGCTCTGGCTGCTTTTGTGTTCAGTTCTGCACCTATGAAGGTAAGAAGCTGGACAGGCTCCAGAACTGACTTTGGAAGACTGAAAAGGAAACCTAAAGATGTAAGAAGTTGCTGAGTTACTTGTAGGTGTAGTTTGACCTGGTCTGGGGACTGGCCTACAATGAGCCAGTCATCCAGATAAGGAAAGATGGCAATCTTTTGCCTTCTTAAGTGGGCAACTACTACTGCCAGGCATTTTGTGAACACCCTCAGGGCCGAGGTGAGGCTGAAGGGCATTGCTCTGAACTGGTAATGGCCTGAGGGCAGTTTGAATCTGAGGTACTTTCTGATGGGAGCTTCTGATGAGAACATGGAAGTAGGCATCCTTGAGGTCCAGGGAGGCTAACCAGTCCCCTGGCCTTAGAGAGGTAAAATAATTCCCAGAGTCACCATTTTGAACTTTGGTTTTAAAAAGTGCTTGTTTAGATACCTGAGATCCAGGATGGGCCGCCATTCTCCCTGTCTTTTTGGGGTAAGGAAGTACCTGGAGTACAACCCTTGCCCTGGTGTAGTGGTGGAACCCTTTCCACAGCTCTGAGAGCCAGGAGGAAGAAACCTCTGTTTCTAGGGCAAGTGCCTCTGATGGATTTGCAGGTGGAAAGGACCTGGTTCTCATCTTGGAAATTTTTGAAGCTGAGAACCAGTCCCTAAGCTTACTACTTCCAGGACCCACTTGTCTGATATTACAGACTTCCAGTCCTGGACAAAGTAAGCCAGCCTGCCCCCCGGTAGTGGAGAATCGGCCCTGGCCACCCCATCAGGGAGCCTGTTTTGCAGGAGCTTTGGGTTGAGGGGTAGAAGCAGGCTTACTAGACCCCCTTCTGCCTCTTCTCTAAAGAACCCCCTCTGGGCATAAGCAGAAGAGGATGCTTGGAGCTTGGTAAAAGGCCTATGAAAAGGCCTGCCCCTGACATGCTGCCTTTGAGGAGTGGCTTGCCTTTCTTTGGCCTGTGCACTCCTACAGGTGGTCCTATACTCATCCATTTCTTCATATAATTCTCTGTCTGCTCCCCAAACAGAGAATTGCCCACAACAGGAAAATTCATAGCTTTAGACTGGGTATCCTGTGACAGAGCAGTACATCTGAGCCAGGCCATTCTGTGAAGAGACACAGATGTAGCCATGACTCTTGATGAAACATCATTAGAGTCTACTGCAGCATGAAATTGCACCTGGATGCCTCAATACCATCCGCAGCCACCTGCTCCAGCTCCTGGCAAGCTGGTCAGGGCCTGTTTGCTAGTGCCAGCACAGTATCCCATCTGAATTTCTGGTACCTAGCTGCATAAGCCATATAATTTGCCTGTCTGAGTCCTAAAGATGCTGCCATGTACTGTTTCTTTGCCATGGCATCCATCCGCCTGGAATCCTTTTCAGGAGGGTGAGAGGCTAGAGGAATATTAGTCTTGTCACAGGCTGCAGCCTGCACTACCCCCACATGGCTGCATTGCTGAGAGAGGAACTCCTATCAGAGCCTGATAATGTATACCTTTTGTCCATCCTTTTATCAACAGGAAGGATAGAGTGAGGAGTTTTAGAATTTTCACTGTCTGTTTCCTAAAGGATTTGTGCAAGGGAATAGACAGTCTCCTAGACTCTGGACTATCCATCATTTTACATAATCAGGCTCTTCTTGGTCATCAACATCTTCCTCAACAGGGAGTTGGAGAGTTTCAGCAACTTTCTTATAGAACATAAAATGAGAAGGGGACTCAGATAGCCTAGGGGAACCCCTGAAGGTCTGTCTGGAGAGATGTCCGTTCAATGGGCACATCCAGACTTTCAAAATCACATTCACTCTCCTCATACCCCTCTTCCCCTTCCTCTGGTTCATAAAAATCCTCAAAATCATAATCTTGAACGGTGGGACCGTCCAAACCAAGTGCTTCCCTGATGGTGTCGGTTCGGACGGAACCGGGAAAGAGACTGGACAATTTGAATAGCTTTAGCCATTTCCTCAGCGGTTGGAGAAAAACTTTGGCTCCACACTAGCTGACTTTCTAGACCTTTTAGTTGGAACCGCTCTCAGAGCTGGCTCTTCATTGCCTGAGGAAGTATCACCCTGGTCAGAGGGCACTCCCTCAGGTTCGGTTGAACCGAACCGGGCTGACCATCCGGTCAGCGGACTTTTTGGCCTCCTTTCCTGAGCCTACCAACTCTCTTTTCCACGGTGGCAGCAGGAAAATTCTTACAAATCTGACAGTCTGCATTGAGGTGGTCAAACCCCAGACAATATACACAGGTGGTGTGTGGGTCAGCCTTAGCAAAGACTTCCCCGGAGGCCACAGTGCTGAAACCCAGTAGGTTTGGTTTTCTTTTGGTTTCTCATGACATAGTGCCAGCCTAACCAAAACTTGCCCATTAGTGGCAATCCGTCAAGCAAGACTCTCTTATCGGTTCCCAACCATGTCACGGGTCGTGGAAAACCGTAATAAAATCCGGTTTTTAGAACCGATAAGAGCCAGGAACCACACTCTAAAGGGCTAGAAAGTTAATTTAAAACCCATCTGATCGGTTCAAACCGAACTGAAAAAGACGTTTACAAGTTCCACACAGAAGAAAATAAAATAAGCCTATCTATAACACAATTCCACAGACAGAGCTTGAACTGACCGATTCGGTTAATTTCGGTACAATAAACCAAGAATTACACTTTTTAACCGACAAACGAACCGAGCAGCAGGAGAAATCTCCGGAGCGACTGTTCAGTGAGGTGGAGTAAAGAATCTGACAGTTTAAGCTTGAGCTTCAACAGACAAGAGTGTTCAACTGAGTCGAGACTCAAGGTTCCATGCCCTGCATGGAAAGTTAACTCTTTCACCTCCGGAGCAGTTCTAACCTGGGGTTATACTGCATATGTCATAATATAGCAAGACTCGTGTTGTTTGAAGCTTGAGCACTGCAGTTACAAGAAGAAGGAGGTGCTGTTAGAACTATACTTCTCTACTGGGACTGAAGAACTAGAACTACTACTGGGACCTTCAATTTAGGGTAAAAAAAAAAAAGAATTAGTGTGTTTGTCTGAGTTGGGTGAAGTGAATTGTTATATGTGCAGTTATCTAGGTGTAGAAGGAAGCTGTGAATTAGGGGAGTGGCTTAGCCAGAAGGAAGCCAGGTGTTTTGGATTTAAAACTGCCCTAGATAGCTTCTGGCAGAGAACAGTAAGAGGAAGGAGCTCTGTTAGAACTATACTCTCACTGGGACTAAAGAACTAGAACTCTACTACTGGGACCTTCAATTTAGGGTAAAAAACAAATAAACAAAAAAGGAGTTAGTGTGTTTGTCTGAATTGGGTGAAGTGAATTGTTATCTGTGTGGTTATCTAGGTGTAGAAGGAAGCTGTGAATTAGGGGAGGGCTTAGCCAGAAGGAAGCCATGTGTTTTGGATTTAAAAAGTACCCTAGATAGCTTCTGACGGAGAACAGCAAGAGGAAGGAGGTGCTGTTAGAACTATACTTCTCTATTTGGATTATATTGCCTCCTTCTGTCCCTCCCCCACCCCTATAGCCAGTTCTATTTTTATAGGCACATGATTTGACTGACAACAGGAACTTCCTGTTTGGGAGCAGAAAGGAGTGATCACAGAGCCACAAAAGACTCACCATTCTAGAAGGAAAAGAGTAGCTCTCCATCCCCCTAGCAGCTGGAGGTCTGACTCTGAGCAAGTTAGAGACTATTGAGAATATAAGAACTTCCTGTCTCAGAACAGGAATATCAGGAGCTTTAAGGGCATGGAGGCAGTAGGAAGGTAGGGAGAAAAAATATATATATAAAAATAAATAAACAGAGAAAGGAAAGAGTAAATATACAAAACAACAGTTAAGCGGCCAGAAATAAGACATGAAGGGTGGTGCAGTGCAGTGGCTGTGGAGCAGCAGTCTTCCAGGAGACATTCTGGAGGAAGTGGTATTGGCCCATCTGCAGCCACCTCTCTGGGCTGAGGGAGGCTGATCATCTCCAGGCTGAGTTAGCCAGGATTTGGGGACCTCCTCTCCCACCCAGGAGCCCACCAGGGCCACTGTCACTGCCTCAGAGGTTGCCAGAAAGAGGAGTGATTGAACCTCAGTGAGCTCAGGGAGGGTGAGGGTGGTGGAACAGAGGTACATCTCCAGTTGTACCTCTCCACAATTTGAATGCCATTCTGGCAGAGCATGGTTCCTCTATAGAGGCACCCGCAGTGGAGACCAAGGAGGATGTTGGGAACCTCCACAAAGGAGACCCACAGGAGGGTGGTATGGGACCCACAGGGAAAGGAAACAACTCCCGGTGGGGTACTCCATTGTTAGGAGGGTAGAACTGGGGAGGGAGGGAAGAGGGAGGTAAGGTGCCTGCCTGATGCTATGGCTTGGAGGGAAGGGAGGCGAATCCTCAGGGTCACGGGAGCAGCTTCATGGGAGGGAGCTGGATGTCATTGGCCACCTAGCACAAATGACCTTACTGGAAAAGGGATCAGAACAGTGGAGGAGGAGTTTGTGGAATTGGAGAGGGCCTTAGACAAGTAGCATGCAGGTAACCTTCTCAGAGATGCTGCCTGTCTATAACATGAGTGAGGCTAGGGTGCTCTGCACCATCGGATTCAATCAGTGGCTGAAAAACTGGTGCAGAGCTCATGGTTTTTATTTCATTTGGGACTGGGGTCTACCTGGAGTGATGAAGGTCTATGCTGGTGCCATGGTCTGCATCTGTCCACGAGGGGAACCAAGACCCTAGGTGATAGGTTTAAATGCTTCATTGGCAAGCATTTAAACAGCTAAGGGGAGGCACTGGAAAGGAGCAGGGAAACTTAGCACCCCCAAAAATCAGGGTAGTTAGTGAGTTAAACACCAAGATAGAGACATAGACAAAGAGAAAGGCAGAGGTAAATGGAGAAAAGGGCTAAGACAGTAAGGGCAGAGATGGGCAAAATGGGTAAGACCATCAAAATGGAGGGTAATGAGTACCAATGCTCATAGTTTGGGCAACAAGCTCCCTGAACTGGTGGCCTTGATGGAAGGGGATGCCTGGATATCATGGCAGTCACAGAAACATGATACATAGAGAACCTTGACTGGGATGTTAACATACCAGGGTACACAATCTACAGGAGAGACAGGGAAGGGAGGAGGGTAGCTATCTATGTAGGGAAGGGATAAAACGAACAGAACAAACGAGTAAACAGGGAGGAGAGGAGGCACTGTGGGTCTAATGCTGGAGACTGGAAATGGCACCACTATCAGCACAGGGGTTGTATATAGACCCCCATCTCAGGGGAGATAATGGACAAGAATATGATAGAAGGCATTCTTAGGATGGCAGAGAAAGGGAGATATTGTTGATGGGGACCTGAATATGCCAGATGTTAGCTGGAGCACCTTGCTGTAGCCACATCCAAAAGCAGGGCCATTCTAGATGCCCTATGGGGGCATGCTTGGGAGGGAGCAATCTTAGACCTGGTACTATCAAATGGGGATGGAGCGAGATCTCAGATCTAGAAGTGGGTAGCCAACTGGGAACAAGTGACCACCAAACAGTGTGGTTCACAATAAACTCAGCTGCAGAGTCAAGCCATACAAAAAGTGAGGGTACTGGACTTCAGGAGGGCTGACTTTGTCAAAATGGGAGAGTGCCTCAGAAAGCATTAGCAAAGAGGCAAGAATGAGGGTGGAGCAACAATGGGAAACATCAAAACTGCCATCACAGAGGCAACAAGCCTTTGTGTGAAGCAAATAAACAAATCAAAATGAAATAAAAAGCCACTATGGTTCTCAAAGAGTAGCGAGGAAGGTTAGGGAGAAAAATATAGCATTCTGGAAGTATAAGGAAACACAGGAGGAGCAGGACCGAGAGCTGTACCAGTTAAGGCAGAAGGAAGCAGGAAGGCAGTCAGAATAGCAAAAGCCCAAACTGAGGAAAGATAGTCAACTCAGTTAAGAAGGAGGATAAACCCTTTAATAAGTACATTAGGAGCATAGAAAGACAAAGGGAGGGACAGTGAGGCTGAATAAAGGAAACGGTGGGTGGGCAGAGAGGACAGTGAAAAGCAGGGATACTGAATGAATACTTCTGCTCAATATTCACAAAACAGGAGGATCGGGAGGCACCTAATCTAATTAATAGAAGCACTCTGGATAGGGGTTGATCCCAGTCCTTTCATGAAGAAAGGGTTCTGAAAGAACTCCTAAAACTGAAAGTAGACAAAGCAATGGGGCCTGATGGGATTCACCCCAGAATTCTACAAGAATTAAGGGAGAACTAGTGACACCAATGACTACCCTTTTAACAAATCATGGAAGAATGGTGTGGTATCTGAGGACTAGAGGAGGGCAGATGTGATTCCCCTTTAAAAAGTGGGAGCAAGACAGTGGCAGGAAACTACAGACCTATCAGTTTGACCTCTGTGGTAGGAAAATGATGGAATCACTTCTGAAGGAAATAATTGTTGAGTACCTATAGGCCAGTGGGGCACAGGACCCAAGGCAGCATTGATTCACAGCTGGAAGGTCATGTCAGACAAATCTAATTGATATCTTTGACTGGGTGACCAAAGTAGTAGACCAAGGAGGGGCTATGGACATGGCCTACCTAGACTTTAGTAAGGCATTTGACACAGTCCCACACAAAAGATTAATAAACAAGTTAGCCAGCCTTAGAATGGGTCCCTAGGTGGTAGCCTAGGTAAAACATTGGCTGGACAACAGGACACAGAAGGTAATAGTAAATGGAGTCCATTCTGAAGAAAGAGGGGTTACTAGTGGTATCTGCAGGGTTCTGTACTGGGACTGGTCCTTTTAATGTCTTTATAAGTAACATTGCAGAGGGACTGGAAGGAAAAGTATGTCTCTTTGCAGATGACACACAGATCTGCAACAGGGTTGATACAGAAGTGGGGGTAGAAAGGATGAAAGCGGCTTGCAAGGTTGGAGGAATGGTGGCAGCTTGGATTCAATGCAAAGAAGTGCAAAGTAATGCATCTGGGAAACAAAAACCCAGGGAAGAGTAAACAATGGAGGGGTGTAGTAACAACAACAACAACAATGGAAAGGGACCTGGGGTAATAATATCAGATGACCTTAAGGTTAGTAAGCAATGTGAGAAAGGAGTAAGGAGGGATGGGGGATACTGTGTTGTATAGGGAGAGGCATCACCAGCAGAAAACAGGAAGTTGTTATCCCTCTGTACAGACAGTTGGTGAGACCCCACTGGAGTACTGCATCCAGTTCTGGAGACCCCATCTCCACAAGGATATAGACAGGAAGGATGGAGGCAGTCCAGAGGAGGGTAACTTAAATGGTGCAGGGTCTGCAACAGAAGTCATATGAGGAGAGACTAAAGGAGCTTAATATGTATACCTTTGAGGAAATGAGGGAGAGGGAGGACATGATAGAAATGTTTAAGTACCTTGGTGGAATCAACAAAGTCCAAGAAGGTAGCACCTTTCAGAAAAAGAGATGTGCAAGAACAAGAGGACACAATTTGAAGACAGAGGGGACAGCTCAGGGGCAATGTGAGGAAGTATTTTTCATAGACAGGGTGGTAGACGCATGGAACTGCCTTCCTGAGGAGGTTGTGGTCTAAAACTGTGGAATAATTCAGGAATGCATGGGACAGACATAAGGCAATTCTTGTGGGAGGGGTAGGAAGAAATAGGCTGTGGGTTAACTAGGATCTGCAGCTTATCCAGTAGGTAGGGAAATGGGCAGACTAGGTGGATCAAGCTGTCCTTATCTGCCGTCAAAGTCTGGGTTTTTATGTTAATTACTTTTTATATAAAAGATGCACAAAACAGGTGATTTGATAGGTTTTATTGGACCAGCAAAGATTAAAAAAAAAGCCTCTAAGCTTTCAAACCTAAAGGTCCTTCTTCAGAAAAAAAGACAAGTTACTTAGAAAGAGCTAACTTTAAAAATATCAGAGCTACACATTTTAAACAATTACCAAAATTAGGTGGAAATAAACCTGTTACTTGAATGCACACTGTGCCTCTGGTTCCCAAGGTGCCAGTAATATCCAAATAAGCGATTCAGGAACCCAAATAAAGAACTTCTCCAGAGTCCAAGTTTCCAAATAATATATTTCCTTTATTCTTTTCCTTTTGTTCCCCTCGTTTCACCTCTGTATAAGAGCTTGCTCACGGGTAAATCTGTTAAAAATATAATAGTATCCATCTTTTAGTTTACATATCTTGACATAATATTTATTTCTTTTATTTTTCATGTAATCTCTGAAAACCGTGATTTATTACCACAATACTTTATATCACTTGCTAATACCTAGCTTTTTCTGTTGACTACTGTCTTGCTGTGCTGTATTACTTTCTTTCTGCTCATTTCTTATTACTTTCTTTCCATACAATCTGTGGATTAAGAAGATACTTTTTACCATTTAGTAATATATCGCATTTCACAGTATGATTAACAACTGCATATTCAGCCTGAAACCCTGTACCCACTTGGCTTTTACCAGGCAACACTTGTCTGAGCACTTCAGTCCAAAACGCCTCATTCAATCTGCTGTTTGTTCTTTTATCAAACTCAGGTCTCTGTGTTTGATGATTTAAATTTGCCCTAAAAGACACAGAAACATGTTCTCACGAATGTAACAAACTGGAACTTTGATAAATTCTCTTAATAAGCTGTCCTGTGATACTTTTAACTCTAAATTAGCTCATTTTACCTTGTTATTTGAAGCTCAAGGCTCCGGCATTTCAACGCTTGCTCTCTCACTGTGCTGCGTGTGTTACTTGAGGTCTGACCTACTTCTCGGACCAGCCTGTGTATCCCGAGGGAATGTGACAGCACCCTTGTATTCCCGTGAGTGCAGGAGCTTGTTGCAACCATACACCTCCTAAAGGAGGCAGGTTTACAAGGCTGGTGCTTGCCTGTGAAGTGCTCTTGCCTTACTTATTTCTATATGTTATCTAACCATTTCAGACTGTAAGTGGGCACAGGATCCCTCACATTCTATTTTGTGTTCTGAATTGTCATATACTTAAAGTACACAAAAAATGAAACCTATAGAGTGGGGATCAGGAAAAACTCGGGGAGTTGGAAAAGCTACCTTCTCATTTACTTTGTATAATCAATTACATTTTTACTGATTTCTATCACCATGTATTTGATTTACTCTGTACTTAACTCTTAAATATTTAAATCAACGAACTCTATCCAGACTCATATTCTAATCCAGTTACACTTTATAATCTATTCTAGTTGTTCTTTGATTACTTGTTGCCAATCTACGATTTAATCTATATCCATATGTATTTAATACCATTCCCATTATGCAACAATATTTCATAATTAAATGCACACTTGCCAATTAGATTCTAAGTTCATTCCTATTCCTTTCAATGTTTTAAGATGAAAATATACATTTTAACATAAATGTGACAGATTAATGAGAAAGCGTACTATCAAGCCTGGAAAAAAAACTTGGTTTCATTCTACACTGAATGCCCCAGTTATACAGAAGTCATGAGCTGGGATGCACTACTTGAGATAAGGAGGAACCTCCTCCTCGAAATGTAACAGTCTGAACATTCAGGACACGACAAATTTCCTGTGCAAACTGTCTGTTTTGGGACTTACCACCTAATGCCATTTTAGCCACAATGAATGTTACCTCCCTCTACACTAATATTCCACATACTGATGGTATGTCGGCTTCTTAAATACCTACAAGAAAAGGACAGCACCATGACATCCACCCAAAATTCATTGCACGAGTCATTGAATTCATTCTGACCCACAACAACTTTGGTTTTAATAGTAAACATTATGTTCAAACTATAGGAACAGTAATGGCCACCAGGATGGCTCCACAGTATGCCAACCTTTTCATGGCAATTTGGGGAGGATTTCCTTAAACAATGTGCACACAAACCACTTGCTTATTTCCATTATATTGATGATTTATTTATAGTTTGAACAGGTACCTGTGCACTGAAAAGAATTTCATCAGGAACTTAATAACCTACACCCATCCATTAAACTTTCACTTGAGTACTGTGACACAAGTGTAATTTCCTGGACACCACAGTTAGCATCAATGATGGAACCTTGCAGACCTGTATTTAAAGGAAGCCTACAGACAGACAAAGTTACTTACATAGAGACAGCAATCATCCTTAGCACACAAAAATCTATTGTGTACAATAAAGCACTCGGTATCACCATATCTGTTCAAGTGAGGAGCACAGGGATAAACACCTGGCCACACTGAAAAAAATTGGCGGGCAGGGCATTCCCTAGAGAATTCGACAGAGCAGTGGAATGTGCTATGCAGATACCAGGAGAACAACTAATACAATACAAAGAAAAGACTACCACCAACCAGATACCCTTAGTTGTCACATATAACCCGGATCTAGAGTCATTACGTAACATTATTAAGGACCTCCAATCAACATTTAGTGAGGATGATACATCAAACTGTATTTTCCCAGAACTACCTCTACTGTCTTTCAAACAACCACCCAGTTTATCCAACCTGATTGTCAGGAGAAAACTTTTACCAAACCGAACAACAGAACAGTGGGTGATACGAGACCCTGTAATAGTCCTAGATTTAAGACATGTGAGCACATTTCCACTTCAAATTTTATCAACACACCCCAAAACAAACAATTCAAGACACAGGGTAATTATATATGTGCATCTCAAAATGTTGTTTATTACATCAATGCAAGAAATGTCCACATACAGGTTATCAGGTAAGACTGGACAACCTCTTCAAACCAGTATGAACTCACACAGACATATTAAAATTGAAAACTTTTCTTTATTTAAACTTTTGTTCTCAGGTGAATGTAATGTGCTAATGGCCCTTATTAAGCACAAGACCGGGATTAGAGTAGCCAAGATGTTATAAAACACAAAATTGAAAAACTAGTGGGACAACATTTCTTTCAGTCGTCATTCAATCTCTGACCTCTCTGTCATGATTCTCAAAGGACATTTCAAAAATACACTACAGAGGCGAGTATGTGAGTTTCGCTCATTTTCTTTTTAATATAATGGATGCGGAATGGATCAAAACACAAGCTTCATAACAGATATTTGTTTTACTTGTTTCTAATATGCTACTAAAAAATGGCTCTCGTAATCTATATGACTGTATTGATAGGTTGTTCTTTACTTGTGGGTGGAGGTTCCAGGTTTGTTTGCTTTTTATTTACACATGCAGATCTGTTATTTAGTAGTAATAAATAATTTTTATTTTTATACAGGCATACGCTGGCACAGCATTAGGTAACAGTTTGTATGTTCACATATCATATTTTATATATACACAAAGTTTTAGAGATGAACATGTTTAAACATTACTAGCTTGTATATTCACTTATAATATTGATATTTGTACACATAGTTACAGACAGCAACAGGTTTACACAGTGCCACATTGATATGTATTGCAGCATGTCTCTGTTCCATCTAGTGCTTGCACACAGACACACACACACACTACTTTCAATTTCTCTAGCCTTCAACATTATGTTGTATGAACCTTGTACAAGCTGCATGACCTTCACACTGCTACATCTCTGAGGAGGAGATTCCTCCTTATCTCGAGTAGTGCATCCCAGCTAATGTCTTCTCTATAACTGGGGCATTCATGTATAGAATGAGACTAAGTTTTTTTGTTTTGTTTTTCCAGGCTTGATATTACCTTTCTCATAAATCTGTCATATTCATGTGTAAAATGTGTAAGCTCTGGTATTTTTAAAGTTAGCTTTTTCTAAGTAACTTGCAATTCTGAAGAAGGACCTGAAAGTTCAAAAGTTTAACTTTTTTGGGGGTCTTTGTTGGTCAATAAAGGTATTAAATCACCTATTTTGTGCATCTTAGTGTACTAGGACCAATATGGCAAAAAAAAAACAATGTTTTATATAAAAGTAATAAATAACTGTAACTGATTACATTTATTTGAAAGTAACTAGTAACTGTAAATTATTACTTTTTAAAAGTAATTTACCAACACAGGTGATATGTGATGTCCCATAAACCTCCAGAGCAAAGCTGGAGAGGTTTATGGAACATCACACACCTAGGGTGTGTAAAAAAATAATTCATAAGCACACAGAAATGTATTTCTTTTGTTGTAATAATTAGTACTGGGACACATGCACTATAAAGAAAAAAGACAACCAGCAAATCAATTAACTGGGTTTTCAATAGATAACATGCATAACAAACAACAATACATTTCAGACCAAATCGTATGTGTTTTTTTTTGTTTGTTTGTTTTTGTATATTAGTTGACAAGGCATTGTGATATGCCATTCAGCTGAACTGCAGCATAGAATTAATTTATGACTCTACCTCTATACTGTCATTTGCTTCTGTAAAGTTATCTCCCAGATCGCGAGATTTACAAGTTGGGCTCTTATGTTAGTGGCCTTAGCCTTAGAAGGCCAAGTGCTGGGTAAGGAGAAAGTTGCTATTTGAAATATCAAACTGCAGTTTATATTTCTCTTAGCCACATAGCAGGGGCTTTGAGTTTTATAACTAAAACAATGATAATAATGTAATTTTGTGGGTATGACTAGGTTTACTGGTGAATCCGCACAAAATAATTTATATATTAAAAGTTGTTCTTGATCCACGCATTTGAGGGCATTATAACTTGCTGTTCCACATATAGAGTTTTCAGTAGTCACTTGCTGATGTACTGCCCACTTCATATAACAAATGCAGGTAATGCCAGTGCTCCTCTGCTATGACTATGGTGCGGATTAAAATTTATTTTCCTACAGGAAATTATTTGTAATTGAGTTTATAAATAATGAACAAAATAAATAATAACAAAAAACTTAGGTTGAGAACATTTCATGCAGAACACACAATTTACCAAGCTGAAGTGTGCAGCTCAGTCAGTTCAGGGTGTCTGAATTTGAATGATTGGTTCCTGCTGTGTACAGTAGACTACAATACTGAGTAACCTTAACAATTAACTGTTCAAATGACCCAAGTGATCAGAACTTTATAGCTTTTCAAAGTCAGAGAAATCTCTTTTTTTGCCAACAATCTGTGATTTGGGGTCAAGTCTAGAGCTGCAATGTCAGTGTTTCCATAACAATATAGGTCAGGAGCTGAAATGAGAGTAGGGATGAGGTAAAAGTACAGGCATTTTAGTTTGTTCTCTGCAGTAAGTATTTGCTATTATGACATTTAGCAGCAGCAATCACCTTCCAAGGTTAGTATGAGACTGTGTTTTGTGTACTGTGGTTTGCAAGTGAACTTTCCTGATACTGAACTGCTGATAGGAAGTGAAGCATGAGTGCTCCAAACACAAAGGGAAAGTGAAGCATGAGTGCTCCAAACACAAAGGGAAAGTGAAGCATGAGTGCTCCAAACACAAAAGGGAAAGTGAAGCATGAGTGCTCCAAACACAAAAGGGAAAGTGAAGCATGAGTGCTCCAGACACAAAAGGGAAGCATGAGTGCTCCAAACACAAAAGGGAAAGTGAAGCATGAGTGCTCCAAACACAAAAGGAAAGTGAAGCATGAGTGCTCCAAACACAAAAGGGAAAGTGGAGCATGAGTGCTGCAAACACACATAGGGAAAGGAAGCATGAGTGCTCCAAACACAACAAGGGAAAGTGGAGCATGAGTACTCCAAACACAGAAAGGAAAGTGAAACATGATTGCTCCAAACACAAAAGGGAAAGTGAAGCATGAGTGCTCCAAACACAAAGGGAAAGTGGAGCATGAGTGCTCCAAACACAACAAGGAAAGGGGCATGGGTGCTCCAAACACAACAAGGAAAGTGGAGCATGAGTACTCCAAACACAGAAAGGAAAGTGAAACATGATTGCTCCAAACACAAAAAGGAAAAGTGAAGCATGAGTGCTCCAAACACAAGAAGCATTTGTCAATGCCGAAAGTTTGCTTGTTGGTATTAGCATTGGAAATGCAGGAGTTAGAGAGATGCAGACTAGGAATGGCAGTGAAGTATTGAACTTCACGCCAACCCCACCTCCACCCTGCAGAGACAGACAGGCATTGGGGTATGCATTTGGGTCATCACCATAACGATCATGCCATTTCACTTCATCCTATCCTGCAGACACCAACACATGTTGAGGTGTGCCTTGGGGTGTTCAGCTGTACAGTCACCCGTTCCATAAGGACATCACGCTGAAATGTGTGCAGTATAGGAGAACGGGTGAACTATGTGTCAAGAGTTCAAGGCACACCTCAATGCCTGTCACTGGCTGCAGGGTGGTGGGGTGGGGTGGAATGGCATGAGCATTACAGCTGGCAATCCAAAGGCACACCCCTGATGCCTGTCAGTCTGTACAGGGTGGGATGTTATGGTTAGACATCCTAACACCCTGGGCGTTTGTTGGAATTTACACTACAAATTTTCAACATGGCCTTTTGTGACCCCACCTCATGAAAGCATTTGGGACCTCTTCTCATGAACAGTGGCACTGTGATTTTGTTCATGTATCCCGAACTTTGAGTTCCCACAGTGACCGTGCCATTCTCGCCAGATGCGAAAACACAGATCAGGCAGGATGTGAAGAATGACAGCTGTACCTTTCATAGGGAGCTGTGAAGAGATGGTAATGTTGAAAATCTGTAGTGAAAATATTAAAACTACTCAAACTTCCGGGCTTATGTGAAACTACGCAACACATGTGTAACACAGTCATTTAGTGGAATTTTTCATTAAATTTTCAACATAGGCATTTGTGACCTCTGCACATAAACAGTGTCACTATGATTTTCCTAATCTGTCCCGAACATTGATTTCCCACAGCTACCACGCTATTCAGCACCAGATGTGTAAATGCATATTTCGCACAGGATATGAAAATGACAGCTGTACTGTTCATAAGAAGGTGTGAAAAAATGCCAATGTTGAAAATCTGGAGTGAAAATATTACAAATTGCGTAATTATTAGGGTGCATGGAAACTGCTAACGTACACTAGTAAAACAGTCATTTTATGGACTTTTGTCACTAAATTTTCAACACAGGCATTTTAGCACCTCTGCTCATGAACAGTGTCACTGGGATTTGTTTTAATCTATCCTGAACACTGACTTCCCAGCTACACGCTATTCTGTGCTGAAAGCACAAAAACACATTTTGGCCAGGATGTGAAAAATGACAGCTGTAATGTTCATAAGGAGGTGTGTAAAAATTCAACTTTGAAAATCTGAAGTGAAAATATTACAAATTCACGAGTTCTGACGTGCGTGGAAACTGCGCAACGCATGCTCGTGAATACAGTCATTTTATGGACTTTCCTCACCAAATTTTCAACATAGGCATTTTAGGACCTCTGCTCATGAACAGTGTCTCTGTGATTTTCTTAATGTGTCCCAAACACTGATTTTCCACAGCGACACATTATTCTGCGCCAGTAGTGTGAAAACACATTTCGGTCAGAATGTGAAAAATGGCAGCTATACTTTTCATGGAGGTGTAGAAAAATGCCAATGTTGAAAATCTGTAGTGAAATCTTACAATCGCGAAGTTACGCACATGCATGGAAAGTGCGCAACTAAACTCAGAATTTTTGAGATTTTTTTCACCAAATTTGCAACATAGGCTTTTTGAGAGCCCACTCATGAACACTGGCACTGTCATTTTGTTAACTGAACTCCGGAAGGTGATTTCGCAGCATCTGGCAGAAATCACCTTTCGGGACAGAATAACGCCATGACAGTGCCTGAAATTATGAGGAGGGTTCCCAATAACTCGATGCTGAAAATTTGGTGCCATAATTCCTCAAAATGCCTGAGATATGCACCAAAAGTTGAAAAACCTATTCATGCCATTATACAGCTTACGGCATTTCTTCAGTTCGCGGTCGGCTTTGAAGAGTGCAGGCGTGTTCCCGGTCCACCGAAGATCATCGCGCCAGGCACAGGAGGTAAGTATGGGGTGAGGAGAGTGTGGGAGGTCGGGTGCACAGTGGGTGGTTGCAGATGGGGGAGAGGATGGCGGCGGTGTGGGACCGTTTCCTTTGTTTCAGGAGATGAAAAAAAGAAAAAGACATCATGGGAAGGTTTCTTTTCCAGGCTTATTTCCAGCACACTGGAGTGGGCTCCCAGTGCTACCTTTTTGGGGTGGGGTACTTAAGCAGATGGGGATTGGGCCACTGTCGGAAAGAATGACTGTTTGGGGGCAATGATGCCAAGGGGCTTAGGCACCCCTCAGCACACAACAAATGGGAAGAGGTTACATTATGCCAACAGGGAGTGGGCTCCCATTGGCAGATTAACTGGGTTGGGGGCTGCAGGGAGGATTGGCCACCCCATTTGGCTTTATGGGGCCATGTTTACTTTACTTGTTACACTTGGGAAGGTACCACCTGCAATGATGGTCGCTCCCTCATTGCAGTGGAATGGCTGATGATGCAATGATGAGGTGGACCTCATTGCAGCAGCAAAAACGTTTCAACTTGGTGGCACTTTTGGAGACCAGTGTCATCGGCACACTGTGCCTCCATTGGTCCTTCAGTGCCTCCATTGGCTGCCACAGTGCCGCACTGCCACAACCCGCTTCTCTTCTAAGTTGCCGATAATGTTTCTTGGCGCATGCCCGCAAGCAAACATAAAAGGGTAGTAAAGCTACGAGAGCTCCAAACACAAAAGGGAAAAAAAGCATGAGCACTCCAAACACAAAAGGGAAAATGAAGCATGAGTGCTCCAAACACAAAAGGAAAGTGAAGTATGAGTACTCCAAACACAAAAGGGAAAGTGCAGCATGAGCACTCCAAACACAAAAGGCAAAGTGAAGCATGAGTGCTCCAAACACAAAAGGCAAAGTGAAGCATGAGTGCTCCAAACACAAAAAGGGAAAGTGCAGCATGAGCACTCCAAACACAAAAGGCAAAGTGAAGCATGAGTGCTCCAAACACAAAAGGCAAAGTGAAGCATGAGTACTCCAAACACAAAAGGGAAAGTGAAGCATGAGTGCTCCAAACACAAAAGGGAAAGTGGAGCATGAACCCTCCAGGAAAGTGAAGCATGAGTACTCCAAACACAAAAGGAAAAGTGAAGCATGAATACTCCAAAATCAAAAGGGAAAGTGAAGCATGAGTGCTCCAAACACAAAAAGGGAAAGCGAAGCATGAGTGCTCCAAACACAAAATGGACAGTGAAGCATGAGCGCTCCAAACACAAAAAGGAAAATGAAGCATGAGTGCTCCAACGCAAAAGGGAAAGTGAAGCATGAGTGCTCCAAACACAAAAGGGAAAGTGAAGCATGAGTGCTCCAAACACAAAAAGGAAAGTGAAGCATGAGCACTCCAAACACAAAAGGGAAAGTGAGGCATGAGTGCTCCAAACACAAAAAGGAAAGTGAAGCATGAGCACTCCAAACACAAAAGGGAAAGTGAAGCATGAGTGCTCCAAACACAAAAATGGACAGTGAAACATGAGCGCCCAAACACAAAAAGGAAAATGAAGCATGAGTGCTCCAAACACAAAGGGAAAGTGAAGCATGAGCGCCCAAACACAAAGGGAAAGTGGAGCATGAGCACTCCAAACACAAAAGGGAAAGTGAAGTACGACTGCTACAAATGCCACCATAACTGGGTGGGATGTCATACCGGTCATTGCAGCATTTGATCAGACTGATAGTCAGTGTGGTAAGTGTGGTCACCAGTTCTTATACAGAGAATAATGCCTGTGCAGGTGTGCATTATGAGGATTTTCACACACCTGAGAAGTGTGATAATCCATAAACCCCAAGAGAGAAGCTCAAGGGTGTTTTTGAGATTACTACATACCGAGGGTGTGTGAAAAAATCCTTATAACACAAACCTCACACAGGCATTATTTTTTGTAATTACTGGTGCAAGAGAGTGAATGCTAAAGCTGCTGGAGCAGCTCCATGCACAGACACCCACACACACATCCACACACCACACTCACACACATCCACACACACGCATGCACACACCACACATCCACACACACACATCCACACATCACACACATCCATGCACACTCACACACTCATACACATCACACACAGACATCCACACACACATCCACACACTTACACATCCACATACACTCACACATACTCCACATACCACACACACACACACACACACACACTCTCACACGCATACACATGCACACACACACTGCCTGTTTCTTTGTGGTTTTTGTTTTTTTTACATTACAGTGTGAGCCTCCATAGGAGCAGTAGACAGTCATGCTCCATTGGCAATACAGCGTTGTCTCCGAAGCCACGCTTGAAAGCTACAAATGGCAGGATCAACCAGATAGATTTTAAGTTTGTAAAGGCAGGATCAACCAGATACATATTGAAATAGTTTAAAAAGTTACCTGCAATGGCGGAGGGTGAAGAATCAGTGCAGCCACTCCGTAATGGAAAAACAGAGCTGCCATGTTTGTTTAGGTATTCAAACTGCCCACACACAGAGTGAGTGCCAATGATGTGGCACACTAACTGAGACTGATAGACAACATCATAATAACTGGTTCTATGTCATGTCAAATGAATCTGATAGATTTCTTTGACTGGGTGACAAAGGAGGCAGATCAAGGGATGCATTGGATGTTGCATACCTCAGTTTCTGCAAGGCCTTTGACACCGTTCCACAGAAAGGACTGGTAAACAAGCTGGGTAGCCTGGGTGTGGGTCACAAGGTAGTTAACTGGGTTAGAAATTGGTTGAGAGACAGAAAGTAGAGGGTGCTGGTAAATGGGTTCAATCTGAGAATAGGCGGGTGACCAGTGGGTCCACATGGTTCAGTCCTGGGGCCAGTCCTTTTCAATGTCTTCATTAGTGACATTGCTAAAGGACTAGAAGGGAAGGTTTATCTCTTTGCAGATGTCACCAAGATCTGCAACAGGGTAGACACTCCAGCAGGGTGGAGAGAATAAGAAGGAACATAGAAAAACTGGAAAATGGTCCATGTGTGGCAGCTAAGATTCAACTCGAGGAAGTGCAAAGTCATGCACCTGGGGCAGAGAAACTCAGGGAGAGTTACAGGATGGGGGTGAGTTCTTAATGGTCACAAGGAAGAAAGGGATTTGGGAATAATCATTTCAGATGACCTAAATGTGACCAGGCAGTATGCTAAGGTGGTGGGGAGGCCAGTGGCATGCTGGGATGCATAGGAAGGTGTATCACTAGCAGAAGAATGGAGGTGGTAATGCCACTGTACAAAACACTGGTGAGGCCTCATGGAGTACTGTGTACAGTTCTGGAGGCGGATCTCCACAGGGACGAGACAGGGTGGAGGCATTTCAGAGAAGAGCAACTAAAATCGTGCAGGACTTGCACCAGAAGGCGCTATGAGGAGAGATTAAAGGATCTCAATATGTATACACTGGAAGAGAAAAGAGAATGGGCAGATATGATAGAAACCTTCAAGTATTTTAAGGGCATTAACAAGGTGTAGGTGGGTGACATCTTTCAGTTTAGAAGATGTACAAGAACAAGAGGGCCTGATATGAGATTAGAGGGGTAGGCTAAAGGGCAATGTGAGGAAGTTTTTCTTTACAGAAAGGGTGGTGGATGCATGGAATAGCCTAACCAGAGAGATAATGGGAGCAAATATGTGGGGCAATTCAAGAATGCATGTGATAGGCACAAAGAGTTACCCTGGGGGAAGAGGCTAAGCCAAGGACCAAGTAGAGTCAGCAGCTGCTGATACAGGCAGGGAAATGGGCAGACTCAATGGGCCTACCGGTCCTTATCTGCTAGCAAGTTCTATCTTTCTGTGTTTCTGTATGTATATACTGTTTGTTATTGTAACTGCTAGTTTAAAGGAAGATCTAGATCCTCTTAATTATGCAAAATGAAGCCCATCCTACCTGGATTGGGATTCAGCTAATAACTGCATAGAAAGCTTGTGATCAAGCCTTGCAGTGACACAGGGCTAAGGTGCTATATAGGCTATATAGCACCTTACCTCATGCTATGTCCAGTGACCTGAGTTTGAGATTGAGCTCAGGTTGGTTGAGGCTGGCAGGAGGAGAGGAAATATGCAACCAACAGGCAGCTCTCCTCTCCCAGGTAGGGGTGGCTCACTTTCCGGCTCTGGCTGCTACCAGGTGGAGGCCTGGTGGCAGCACCAACACTGCTAGGGGCCAGACATGTGTCTGGGTGGGTGGAAGGAGGCTGTGGTTCCAGAGGACATGTGTGTCTTCACGCACAAGTGCTTCTGTGCCATGCTGCAGCTCTGGGAAAGTGGGTGAAAATTGAGGAGGAAATGGAAGGATCGAGCAACATGAAGGCCTACCTGAGGTGCCAAGGTCTGCCCTGCTGCTCGTGGAGTTCAGGGGATTTCTGGATGAGACTCACAGGGAGAGTACAGCCTGCCCTGATCCTGCCACAGAGGGAACCCACAGTAGAAATACCTCGCAGAAGGAAAGAGGCAGCAGGCTAACCAATGGCACCCAGAGAGAGAGTGCTGAATAGTTGCTTGACCAGCCCAGGAAGATAAAAAACATTAAAAAAAAAAGAAAGCTTGTGATCAATCCTTTTGTGTCCATTTTAGAAATGCATTCTTACACTGCTTCTACTTTCCCATTTGGTGAAATTGATTTTTTTATTAATTTATACTTTATGTCCCCTTCCCACTGGTTTGACTCCCTCCCTGGTCAGGCCCAGTCTTATGCATCCCCAGTATTTATCCTTACCTTACCTTAACCCCCCCACCCCCGCTTCCCCACAATGTGACCTGGCCAAACCAAGCAATATCACTTGTCCCTTCCTGAGTTATGGGCAGGTAAAACCCATGGTAGAGGAGAGGCTTAGTGGCAGGAAGTGGGGCCCAGAACACCATGGGTCATACTGCACACAGCAGAGTATTTCCTTTTGTTCTGGTTCCTCCCCCACTAGAAAACCTGGCATGCATGGGGCACCAAGCATGTACATGCCTCCTGGCTTGTGTGAGCCCAGCAGGGGTTGTCCTTCCCCTACAGTGCCTCTGCTGCACTACCAACAGTGCTCACCCAGGTGGCAGTGTTGCAGCTGAAGCAGTGACTTTCCTTCCAGAGGAGGATAGCATCTTGTTGGATGGTTCATCCTTCTCCCCCAGCTGGTCCCTGGTGACCCTGCCTCATTCAGGAACCTGGGTCACCTGCACTAAGAGCACTATCGCTGCACCATGGCAGGCTATGAACGCTACTTTTTATTTCCTCTTTACCCATCATTGATCAAAGCTCCCGCATGCAGCCTGAACACTGTCATAGGAAATAAGGATGGAAGGAAGGCAATCGGTTTTATATAACTGTGCCCCAAAGCCCTTTACAATGCAGGTGGGTAGGAGAGAGAATCCAACCTTTAAACACAAAGGAAGATTCAAACAGCACAGAGATAGATTAAGGAGAGATTACATGAAGGGAGTTTAAGTGACTTGCTGAAGATCACACAGCACTGTAAGAGGCAGCTGTGAGACTCAAACAGGTCTCCAGGATTGCAGTGCTCTGCACACTTAGCCACTGCACTAAACTGTAACCATAAAATTAGAGGGAGTTCTTTAATACTGCAGCATGGAAAAGTTCCATATGAATTCTGCAACATTAAAATAAGTTTTGTTTGTTTTGTACTGTGGAAAGGTGATCTAGGGGATTGTCCATGAAGGGGAACCCTCCCAATCCCAGAAAGGACCATAAAGATTCCATTTTATTTTCAAGTGAAATAAACATTTTCCTTCTTATGACAGAGATCCCTATTCCATAAAGGCTAGGTACACCCATGCAACTAGCTTCTTCATGTGTTTACTTGAATAAAATGACAAAACTAGAATTTACTTGTTTTTGTCGCTGCTGTCGTTGTTTTGTCCTGCCATTTTAAATTAGGTAAAAGATAACTGTTTGAAGTGCCTTGTATTTATTCCAAATGAATCCATATGAGACTACAGGTTGTTGTTGAAAGCAGCACTACTGGCATCTAGGAGAATATGGTTTGGGTAAAAGCTCTCACACTATGTAATACAAGTCAATGACGTGTTTATCATGTTACTTCAGTCATGTCAGATGCAATCTGCTGGCAGCAGGTACCTGAGCATTAAGCCTAAATATGCAATTTAAAGTGGTCAGGATTAATTCTGAAGATGGAACTTCTGTTCAGAGGAGCTAGAAAAGAATGGTGAAGCCCCCTCGTTCCTCTTGTTAATAAGTATTGGAAGCTTGTGCAAACATTTCTCAGGAGATGAACTACAAGGAAGCGTTAACCAAATCATTTACTTGTCCCTCAAAAGGGACTGTGGGCACCAACTTCAGAAAAGAAGACCGTGGTCTGAGGGCCACATATTCACAAACAAATTTGGTTCCAGTTTTATTCCATGGACGATGCACTACTTCAGTGGATGAATGTTTATTTGTATATGTACATAACATATATAAGGGTTGATATATGTGTGTATATATTTCAAATATTCAACCTTGGTTGCTGGAAGTGTTTTTTATTATTATTATTTAAATTGAGAAAGAAATGGAAAAATCATTCCCAGTCTATTCCAAAAGCAGACACCCACACACTTGTTTTATTGCAATCATTGCATGTTCATTTTACACACCACAGCCAAATAGTGAAGATGCCTGTGTAAAAAAACTAGGTATGCAATAGGTGTGGGATTCTGATCGATGTGATACAAACACGTTTGAAACTATGAGTTTACTGTTTAAAAGCCAGGTTTATTTAACCAGTAAACTCGTTATAGTTTTATTATGAAATGGGTAGAAAGAATGCTGAATTCTGATTGGCGAGAGCTGCTTTCAGCTGGGACATTATCCCAGTACAATGGCCCAGCTAAAAGTAATATGTTTAAAAAATGTATAAAATTTACTAAAAATGACCCATTTCATAATCACAATAAGGCACTCCAGGGCTGTGTTATGGTGGCCATCTGTCCTTGTTGGGTGGTAGAAGCACTTGGCTACACCTGTAAGTCAACCCACCCAAGGTGGGCCAATATCCCACTATAACTTCCGTCATGCCTGTTGCATAATTTAAACAGTGAACACATCATATTTTGAGTGTCTACTGGCACTACATTGGAATCTGCGCGTTCCACTGCTGAGCAGTCGTACTGTGGCTGAGCACACCCCACCAAAAATGTTAGCTGGCAACAATCACAAACAATGGACACACATTGAAAACTGACCCATTAGTCAGTTTCATTCAGCATGGCACAGTACAAAATGTATTACCATTTTCCTGGCAGTCTGTGATACCTAAATGTAAGCTATAGTTGAGATCCATGCCACTTACATGAGGATCAGTAGCAGATGACCCCCACAACAAGTAACATGTACGGCATGCAAAACACTAAAATTAGCCTTTAAATAACAAATCATCCAGTTTGCTGATTGCCACTGTGCACTGTTTCCACAACCAAATGAATTTAAAGGTAAATGCCCTCATGTCAATAGAGTCTCTGGTGATATTTCTAATGAATAGACCCACTACAGATCTGTAACAGTCCCAACGGACTGGCACTTCTCATGCATGCAGCCCGTGAAACGTGGTCCATGGATATCTGAAACTCAACCACCACTGCTCACAACATTCACATTCCAAGGACCCCCACTGCTCTTCCCGCAACAGCGCATGGCATTTAGCTAATGTTTGAAACTAACAAATCCTGTCAGTTCTCACAGTGCACTGTATGTAACTACTGTGATTCAAGTAAAATGCCTATCTGCATACATGTTAAGTTTAAAAATGAATAGCCAGGATGCCAACAGAAGTTTTGATCTCAAACTGCAGGAAATGCTAATGTGATCGAGATGAATGAGGAGCTGTTTCTAGCTGATGTTCAGGAAACAACCAGCAGCAGTAGTAGTAGTTCAGCTTTATTGTTTGACTAAAACATCTTTATAATTCTTATACATTAGTAACACTTATAAGACAATGCATACATAACAATTCCATAAAATCCTATTTCCTTTTCCCATGAAGTGCAAAATTTAACACAATAAAATCTGTTGATTCCTATGATCACAATAGCAGGTTCTTGAGCAGGGATCTCATCTTTTCTTATAAATATCACAGTAGTAACTTTTAGACACAGCATATATTTACAGAAGTAATATTCATTCCTTTCATCTTCTGTTATCTTATTTTGCTAATTTAATGGAAGTATTTTGCCTCTGTCTCTGTATGGTATAATCATCCTCTGTACTGAGTAGCACCTCAGTCATAAAACTTTTGTCCAAGTTATGCCAATCATTCCTCATCGGACTTACCCAAAGAATCCTCTGAGCTTTATACCAAGTACACTCCCATAATACAGGATACTAATCTTCCTTTTCTCCAATAGTACAGTAACACTTCTGTGATATCAAGAACAATGTTTTAAATCTTGCTGTAAGCACATTGCTGTTTAAATACCAGCAGCAGTAGTGAGGTACCTAGTGTGACTGCCAATAACGTGTGCCCCAACAAACAACTTACAGAGACAAATGCAAGTGACTTTCAATAAATAGTTCTGTGGCAGCTAGGGAAATGCCTGAGATGGTAACAGTACACACACTGCTCCACCACATAGAAAATGACCGCATCTCAGAAGATTTCCCATTGGCTTACAGCAACAGAAATGTCAACACAGCAGAGCAGCTAGGACGTACAGCCAGCAACATTGTCATTGCCAGTGTCAAATAGCAGTTATAGGAGGATCTCAGAACATCAGCATGGTGCCCGCCAGCCCATAGTACAGTTACAACAGCCTACAGAAATAAGCAATGACTGAGGACTGACCGGCATGGCAATTCCATAGATGTGGCCATGATAGACAGCTACCATGTACAAAGTGCCAGAAATCAAAATACATATGGGATATACAATGAGCTGTCAGATACATGATTTATCTGACACAAGTGCTGTTTGACCTCGGGTAACCTCACTAGTGGCGTATGCCATGAGTGAGGTGTCCGAGGTCAAACAGCACAAGTGTAGATAAATCATTTATCTGAGCTCACCATTGTATATTCCATTTATGCAATAGGGATGCTTTCTGTCAGTGCAGGGACATTTGCTTTTGATTGCTTATCTTGTTTTGCACATGTTTGTCAAAAAGTGAAAAAAATTGCATTTTCTGCTCTTTCTCACTAATTATAAAAAAAAATCCTGTAAGGTATCTATAAATGAAACACCACTCATTTTGTAGATAATTTTGTGCTGAACAACTTTCATGAGTGCAGTACCATGCTATTTTTTTGTTTTTAAGTTATTTGCATTTGAATATGGGTAGTACTGCTACTTTGAGGCAGAACATTCTAAATGAGTTCTGGAGTGATTGTGACCTAGCTACTATATGGATAAATTTTATTTATGCAATAGCGTGGACATAAATCCTATGAGATAAATCTGAGCTACTATGGGATAAATTCAAAATTTTACATTTATCCACATAGTAGACGCATCATCACAGATTTATTCACATAGTAGATATGTCACAATCACTCCAGAACTCATTTAGAATGTTCAGCCTCAGTACCAGTACTAACTACATTCAAATGCAAATAACTTTAAAACAAAAAAGATAGCATAGTGCTATGAGCATGAAAGTTGTGCAGCACAAAATTATCTACAAAATGAGTGGTATTCTTTTATAGATACCTTATAGATTTTTGATAATTAGCAAAAACACAGCAGAAAATTCATATTTTTTCATTTTGTCCACAAACAAATGTAAATAACTTTAAAATGAAAAATGATAGCATGGTACTGTGAGCACAAAGTTTATTCAGCATAGAAATATCTACAAAATGAGTGGTGTTTCATTTATAGATACTTTTAGTTTTTCTGAATTAGCAAAAACAGCAAAAATTCCATTTTGTGCACTGTTTCATCAAACAAATGCAAATAACATAAAAACAAAAAGATAGTATGGTACTTTGAGCACAAAAGTTGTTCAGCATAGAAATATCTACAAAAGGAGATGTGTTTTGTTTCTAGATTCCTTTTAGATTTTTATAATCAGCAAAAATGGCAGAAAATTCAATTTTATTCAATTTTTGACTAACAAATGCCTCCTACAAAAGCAAAAACAAAACAATTGCATAAATGGAATATGCAATGGAAAACCCATGTAATAAATGATTTATCTGCACTCGAGCAGTTTGACCTCAGACACCACACCGTCGGGCTTATGCCACTCGTGAGGTTACCCAAGGTCAAACTGCTCTTTGTGCAGATAAATCATTTATTACACTTAAGCTTCCATTGCATTTCTTTATTTATGCAATAGGCGTGACTCAGAAGCCATTGAATAAATAGGATACATGATGGCAGGAGTGGAATATGGAAAATATTTTCTTCCCGCAGAGTGAGCCTGGATATTTCCACGAGTGCTGAAGGCACGAGTGAACTATACAGTGCCTACAATGCAGGAGTGAAAATATTACATATTCCATGATCTGCCCATCATGTATCTCGGATGAGCATATCGGGGCCTCTTTGCAAAATGTATAATTTGTGCAGCTTTATGCAGGTTTAGTAACGGGTTAGTGCTATTGTATATTTGTAAATATTCTCACAGTGGTGATGTCATCACTGTGGTTATTCAATGGAGTGAGAATAACACATATTATCTCACTCAGTTTTCCCTCACCCTATTGTATAAATCCATTTATCTTCACAGCCATTGAATAAATAAAATTTATCCATATAGTAGCTATGTCACAATCACTCCGAACTCATTTAGAATGTTAGGCCTCAGTAGCAGTACTACCGATATTCAAATGCGAATAACTTTAAAATGAAAAAGATAGCATGGTACTGCAAGCATGAAAGTAGTTCAGCACAAAATTATCTACAAAATGAGTCGTGTTTCATTTATTGATACCTTATAGATTTTTATACATAGCAAGAAAGAGCAGAAAATGCAATTTTTGTTCACTTTTTGACAAATATATGCAAAACAAGATAAGCAATCAAAAGCAAATGTCCCTGCACTGACAGAAAGCATCCTATTAAGTAAATGAAATATACAATGGTGAGCTGTCAGATAAATGATTTATCTGCACTTGTGCTGTTTGACCTCGGACACCTCACTCGTGGCATAAGTCACTCGTGAGTTACCCGAGGTCAAACAGCACTTAGTAGATAAATCATTTATCTGACAGCTCTCAATTGTATATCCCATATTTATTCAATGGCTGTGAAGATAAATGGATTTATTCAATGGCTTCTGAGTCCACGCTTATTGCATAAATACAGAAAACAACAGGGATCTAAATTTATTTAAACAATATTTAAATGACAATTTCAATGAAAAGAGACAACTAGAAAGCCTAACACCTGAGGACATAAATAAATACTTACATCACTACTTTATACACAGTAAAAACAAAGGATGATCAGCCTTACGAGACCCTAACTCTACATCCGGTATTCCAGAGTGTAGAACGAAAACTCAAGTGGAAAGACTACCCCATCTCCTTATTGTCAGGTAGACCATTTGAGAAAGCATGCCAAGTACTCCAAAGTAAACAAAATTTTTAAAGGTTATGGGTCTCAAATGTTGATCCAATGCAGCTGATGAGCTAGCAGATGACATAATAACAATATTGTACTAAAAACAACAACTGGGCCCCATTCACCAGATTCAGTTCTAAATATTACATGGCTCCTCATCAGTGTCTACTTTGGTGTCCAAGGAACATGGAGATGAGGGCATTACAGTGGGGTTGTCCAGCTGGGGACAGATGAGAATAGGAAAAATACCTGATTTATGAAACTGAGCACCAGACCAAAACCCAAACAGAATGCAACCCAAAGGACACAAGATAGATCAAACTAAGTGCTTACGAGGTGGCAAACAAACAAATAAGATGTCCAGTGTTTAATTACATGTGTTATATGTAGCAAAGACCAGCAAAAGCTGTGACTCCAGAGTATCTGTTTTTCCTGGCGGTGAACATGAATGATTCTAGACCACTGTACCCCACCACCTGGTATAAAAATCAGCCCGTCAACATTAAATAAACTGTCAAATATTGTTAAAACAATGATCATAAAGATTCATAGGTTCATATATGAATTACGAGTCTAGAGGTCAGATGATCTTTTAGTGACTCGCCACTTGTTAGTGGTATTGTCTGCATTTTAGTGTTCCCATATGTTGATCTAAACTGTGTTTGAATGATGTCATAGTGCTACAGGGCACAACTTCCTCTGGCAACACATTCCAAGCATTCACCACTTGCTGACTGAACCATTTCCTCTGGTACTGGTCCTAAATAAATCCTTTTAACTATAGACTATGTGATCTAGTAGTTATTAAGTTTGGACTTTTCTGCAATCCTATAGATTCCCACAAGAATTTATGTTTACTGGCATTATACACATAAAAGAGATCTCCCTTAGTCTTCTGCACTCAACAGAATACAGATTTAACTCAGTTAATCTGTCATGATATAACTTAATAGTTATATTATGTATTCTTTTAGTCATCTTCGCTGCACTCTCTTCAGTGATTTATTATCCTTGAGTGTGTGTGGAGCACAAAGGGAACAATATTCCAAATAGGGTCTAACGAGCGATGAATATAATGGAATGATTATCTGTTGATCTCTACTCTTTCTACTTCTGAAAATACAGCCAAGTATTGTATGACATTTTTGTACAATGTTCTTTGAGTGTGTACTAAAGGATAATTTATTTGTCACAGTTACCCTAGGCCTTTTCATTACTGGTTTCCAGGAGTGTGGTTTTATCCAGCTGATAACTGATTTGTGGGTTCTTATGTCCAAAGTGCATGACCCAACATGATCATAAAAGGCTGAAATAACTACTGACAAGAAACTAACAAATCACTCAGCAAGAAACACCTAGCACAAAAACTGACTGATTCTGGTGTGGCACCCACAGACATCATTCAAATCTCAGTACATAAGCAACTGCAGAGCCTAAATGATTATTCTAGACTAAATCAAAAAAAAAAAAGCAAGAAATTTCAGCAATTCCTAGTGGAATATCGAACCAGCCTATACTATTACAAGAAAGGAATCAACACACCTATATACTTGGATTCTGTACTTGGATTATAAGATGAACAGAAGGCATTAGCCCATGATGTCCATCTCCTGCACTAGCAGGTCAACTGATCCCATATTCTGTTAAGAGATGTTTGTCCAGCCTATAATTAAATATACAAAAGGTATTAGCCTCTGCTATTTCACTTGGTAGGCTGTTCCATAATGGAATTATTCTCTGGGTGAAGAAATTCTTCAAGTTCCTTTTGGATATATCAGTTTTAACTGGCAGCTCTGGCTTCTAAGGGCAATATCCCAACTATTTATTTGAAATTCAAGGCTACTCATTGTTTACTGTCCCTGGAGATTCTATACATTTAGAGTAGGTCACCCCTGATACGTCTGAGCTCCAAGGGTACATATTTAAATCCTCAGCCTGTCCTCACAAGTCATATCCCAGGCCATCGATCAATTTGGTCACCCTTCTCTGCACCCTCTCAAGCCTGTCGATGTCCCTCCTCAGATAAGGACTCCACAACCAGGTACAGCAGTCCAGGTGTGACCTAACTGCTCTATACATAGCAATGATGCAAGCTCTATTTCTACTAGCAAAAGCCTTTCTAATACATCCAAACATTGTATTCACCCTTTTAATTACCTCACTCGTTGTCTACTGAAGTGAGGTCATTAGTGACTATTACCTCTAGATCTTTTTGCTAACAACTGTTGTAGCTATTCCCTTGTTTCTGTCACTGAGGTGCATAACCACACACTTCCGTGTTAAGTGACATGCCATTAGTATCAGCCCATTCCTCAATAATTCTTAAATATTCTCTCAAGGAAGTCACTTGTGTGCATATTCCCTACATCAGTTCCTATTTTGGTATCACCAGCAAACTTAATGCAAAAGTTTTTAGTATTTGCTGTCATATCTGAAATAAGAGAGTGAATAACACAGGGCCTAATACCGAGCCTGGGGTACCCACTCATCACCGACCCACTACTTGACAGGTGGCCTCTTATCCATACACGCCCGGTTCTCTCCATTAGCCAAGACTCAACCCACCCTCACCAATGTTTTGTTTATTTCCATAGTATATATTAATGTTGAGTGAGGAACTTTATCAAAGATTTTCTTAAAAGCTAAGTAGACAACATCATCTGGTGTTTTGCTGTCTAACAGCCTGCTTACTTTTTCATAAAACACTAGATTGCTAGTCAGGCATGATCTGTGTTGTTTGAAACCGTGTTGTGTTTCATCCACTTGATTACTGATGCAAATCTCTTGCTGGATTCTATCTTTAATCAAGGATTCTGTAACTTCCCCAGAATTTAAGTCAGGCTTATGGGCCTATAATTACCCCACCAATCTCCATTCTTGAAGATCAGGATGAACACAGCTGTTCTCCAGTCTTGAGGACCTCCTGTAACCAATGACATGCTGTACAGTTTGTGCAGTGGGTCTACTAGCCACATACTTACTTCCTTTAAAAGTCTGGGATGCAATCCATCCGACCCTGCTGATTTTGAGGTATTAATCCACTTTATTTTGTTTGTTATTTCCTCTTTTGATATTCTAATAGCAGATGCTGTTGAACCTGGTAAGTTTATGTCATTTCCTGTTTTTATGCAAGGATCCCTTTTTTCATAAACTGAGCAGAAGTACTCATTGAGTATGTGAGATTGTGTGGCTCGGCCAATGGTCACAGTATCACCATTTATTGAGGGGCCAGTAGACCTTCTATTGTTAACATCAAAAAAATAGGTGCTTAGACAGTTGGATATCTTGGAGGGAGGGCATTGTTGTTAGAAAATGGGCACATGGAATTGTGCATCCTGACTGGCTGAAAGCTTAAATTAGCCAGGCAGGTATAAGACAACAGAGACCAGGAAATAACGAGTCCCCATCCTGTTGCCTCATTTCATTCTAAAAAATGGGCCAGTAGAATTCTGTAAAAGGCAAATGTCTCCATGTTGCTTTTGAGGCTTAGCAATAGTGAGCCGTAAACTAGAGCTCAGCCGTCACCCCTTTCATGTCACATACTGCTTCACTTTGCTGTAATAAATAATAAAAATCAATGGAGTTTAGCAAAATTCAGCAGGACTAGTTGTGTTGGTGCTGGTGTTCGAGTGGTGAGGAGGATACACTGGGGCTGCAGCTCGATGCATAGGTGATCGCTCAAGGAAAGTGCCTGTGAGCACTTGTAACTCCCACCCCTCACGGACTCAGGCTGTGGCCTACTCCATATAGGTGGGGAGACTGAGGAAAAATGGGTGGCGGAGGTGGAGGGCCATGGTGGAGCGCCGCCCTGCCAGAACTGGGCTGCTCCAGCGGGTAAAGTTAATTGTTTATACCGTAGGGTCTTGAGAGCAGCAGGAGCTGCTACTGAGTAAAGCTGCTTCTGTGGCATTGCTAAAGTAGGCAGAGGTGAGAAAAACATGATTAGGGGACTTAGATAGCGGTCTCAGTGTCTCGCTCCACTTATGTAGCCGCTATGCATTCAATTAAACTATTTAGCAAAGCAAGCACCTTCTTCTCCTGCATAGATTATGTTGTGTGAAAATAAAAGAAACACAGTACCTCCTCTTGCTGCTCCCAATTTCCTCTACTGTACAATATACACATCCAGTACGACTACCCACCACACTACAAAAGCTACAAAAAAACCTAGTAATATGCAAATATTGTGTGTGTGTGTGTGTGTGTGTGTTGGGGTAAACATGACAACCAGTTCCAAAGGCACAACTACAGAGACTCAAGAGAGACAAAAGTCCCTAACTCAATAAAACACAGCATTCTAATACAGGCGGAGGAGCTATTTTATCATTTTAACATATAAATTAACATTAAAATTATTTATTTTCAAGCATATACATATCTTACACAGTGGCCCATTTTCTAAGTATAATAATACCCTCCAGGGTGGGCAGTATTGTGCTATACGAGACCTGGAGCTATAAGGCCCTCTGCCTGTGAAGTTGGGCCTTATTAAGCCAGGCCAGTCCGGTATAACTATAATACCATACATTGCTTTATATCAGGTGGAAAGGATTACCATTTTGACTCCTGAATGTGTACACCCTCAGCCGAAACATGACAGGGTGAGACTTTTCGGCCCTTCAGCCATTTTTGTTCACTAACATGCATGTGATTTTAGGTGGTGATTTTAATTGTATGCTTCAGCCACCTGGTCTGGGCCTCAACCAAAAAACAGTATTGTGATGCTTCTTGTTTGAAGGAAGTTGTTGAAGATATGGGGTTACGGATGTTTTGGCTCCCATTTTCAGGTGGCCCCACATACGCTTTTCTTGGGCCCCGTTCATCCAGGATTGATTATTTTTTGTTTCTTCCTCCTCCAACTGCAGGATGCTCGAGTTGTGGATGTGGCCACGTCTGATCATAGAATGTTGGTTCTTTTGGTGGCTAGTCACCGGAGCAGAGTCGTGGCCGGGGTCTGGAAATTGAATTTGTCTTTGTTGGATATTCCTCACATTCAGGAAGGGTTTAGTCATGGTTTGGCAGCTAGGAAGTCAGTTTTCTTTTTGTATGAGGATACTAATGCTTGGTGGGAGGACTCTAAGCGGGAGTTTTGTTGTTACTTTAAGACTGTGGGGAGGCTTAATGGAAGGTTTCATAGCGGATACATTGTACTGTTTACGGTCCCAATTACATTCTTTTGACTACCCCATTATGGGGGGTGGGGATTGTTCCAGTGACCTTAAAGCTCCTAAGGATAGGGCTAGACTGCAGCAGGATATGATGAAGGGTTTAGAGAGACAGCAACGGTATAAGGTGTTTGGCAAAAACTTGATACTGTACCTTTTGATACCTGTGCTCAGGTTGAGAAAGATGATCTATGCTTTATTTGACTACTACTAGTGGAGACACTGTGACTGAGAAATCGACCATTTTAACTGAGATAAAGCATTTTTGCAGCTGCATTTGCTAGCGGTCTCTGTCTCACAAGGTGATTAGACAGTGGTTGCATGCGTGCAATCTTCCTACCCTTTCTGAGGACATGGGTAGGGTGTTAACTAACCCTGTTTCACTAGCTGAAGTGAGACAGGTCATTTAGTCTCTTCCTTCCGGTACAACTACTGGTTCTGATGGCTTACCACACGCATTTATAAATCTATTTGGGAAACATTGGGGAAGAACTGGTGCCTGTCTTTAATGGGGCTTTGAGCATGGGTGCCCTGCCTGTTAGTATGTTGGAAGGAGTCCTAGTCCTCTTATTTAAGGATGGAGATAGAGGAGATTTGAGGAACTGGTGGCCTATAACTCTACTTAATACTGACAGTAAAATCTTGATGAAGGTCCTGGGGAACAGTATGGTGGGAGTACTGAATACTATTGTTCATCTCACACAATTTAGTGGGTTCCCCATAGGAAGATTCAAGATGCACTGATCCTATCAGGGAACTCCTTCATAAGGGTAGTACCCAGGAATTACTAGGACATCTTGTGAGACTGGATCAATTCAAGGTGTTTGACGGGTGGAATATGATTATTTGTGGGAGGTTCTTCGGTGTTATGGGTTTCCTGACACTTTGATTTCTTGGTTGCAGATTTGCTATAAAATGTTAGTGTCCTACTGACTATGAATGGTTGGGTGGTGCTAATGTCCCTGTTGGTAGGGGATGAGACAGGGTTGCCCATTGAGCCCTTTTTATATTTACTGTCCTTGGACCCCTTGCGCATAAGCTGCATAAGACTGATGACATCATTGGCCTCTCTGTGAGTAGTTCCAGTCCACAGATCAAATCCATTGCTTATGCAAGCGATCTCGGTTTGGTTTTGGCTGACTGGGCCTCAGCTAATTTGCTCAGAAAGAGTTGCAAGTCTTTTCTGATGTTACTGGATCTGCATTAAATCAAGGCAAGTGTTGTATCCTACCAATTGGTTGTGATGGTTCTGTGTGGTCTCCTATTTGGCAGTTCCGGTGGTGCAAGGATATACTAAACTTTTGGGCATTTATTTTGGTGGCCCAGACCCACAATTCTACAACTGGGAACTAAAGCTCCAGACTGCAAAGCTTTTGGTAACTAAGTGGAACAAATGGAGTATGTCCAGCGTAAATGGATCTATATGATTAAATCTCATTTGTTACAGTTTTTTATTTCTATCGCGGTTTTCCTCCCCATGAGCTTTGGAAACTTCTGTTTATAGTGTTTTTTCAATGCTTGTAGAGAGTAGATTAAACCCAATTAAAGGGGTATTACCTACTTGCCTGGAACAGGGTGGGTTGGGAATGATTAACCCTGTTGTGTTTTTTATGTTACCTTTTTTTCATAACATTACCCCTATTCTTAATAATGTTCCTAAATTGTGGAGTCCATGGGTATTGGATGAGTTTGTCCATACTATCAATGTGGAGCTCTGCCAGCTCCATTTTAAACAAGTTAAGGTTTCCTTGTTGGCTGTTCATTGGAAGGGCGTGGTTGGGAAACTTAAAGTTTGACTGGTGACCCGTAGGCAGCTCACTAGTGGATCTCGGAAGAAGTATATAAATGGATTGTAGATACTCATTTTGTAGTGGACCCTTGGTTTGTGGAGCACCCTCCTTTGGTACAGGATTCTTTTACCGGTTTCTCCATGAGTCCTCGGATCCCTGCTTATATGTAGGATTTTCTATGGCTCTGTATTCATCAGAAGTGGGGGTTAAGGGAACATGATACATAAAGAAGTTATGGGCGTACCTGCCCTAGAGAATCTACTTGCTCTGGGGTAATCAAAACTATGCAACATTTGTTTTTAGACTGCCGCTTTGTGGTTGCATTTTGGGATCTTTTCACGCTTTTTGGCCTTTCAGCCCTTTTGGGTCTCAGCCTTGGATGTCTGGATCAGTGGCATCCTCACTAGGTCTTGGGTGAAATATGTGTCTTGTACTGTGCAGTTGTTTATTGGGTATGTAAGTTTCAGATTTGGCAAGCTCACTGTGAATTGACCTCAGGAACAGGTTGCTGACCTGTGAACAAGTGTTTTATGCTATTCATTGGGATATCTTTAGATGGCGTGCCTTTGAATACATTCGCTTCCCAGACCTCTATAGCTTGTGGTGGCGACATATATCCTGGTTGGATACAGGTTGAGGTGGCCTTTTTCCCTTTTTTTTTCAGGGTTTTGGTATTGCTTTTCTTTCATGTTCTGTTTAGGATTGCCTGTCTGCTATAGTACTGCTTTCTAACTTCCCTTAATTTGCACTTATTTCTTCTAGTTTTATATACAGTCATTTGTTTTGTTTCTAATTTTGTTTCTCAAATTTCCCTACTCCTTTAGTTGGGTGCAGGGTGGCGGTTTGTTTACTGTAATTTCCTTCTGTTTAGGATTACACATATGTTGTTATACTGCTTTTGATTTTCCCTTAAATCTACTTTCTTTTTGATTTTGTGTGATGTCACTGCTGTTTTGTTCTTCTGTTCTTTCAAGTTATGACTGACAAATTCCCTACTTTTAGTGGGGATGGGACAGGGTTTGTACACTGTACAAATTACTTCTGTTTGCTGTACGATGTAATACTTATCATGTTTTGGTTTCTTTCTTTCTGCTTTGTATGCAGTACTGTCATGAAGTATATTTTGTGTTAAGTTTTGAATACAATTTCCTACTCTTTTGTAGGTATGGGAAGGGGTTATGTATACATACTGAATTATTTCTCTTTGCTGTTCATGTATGCTGTAATACTTTTTTCTGTTTCCTTTTGACTTCTTTTATTATGATTTTGTATGATGTATCTGATTCTTGTATATTTTGTTTCAAGTTTTGAATAAAAATTCCTACTCTTTTGAGTAAGTGCCATGGGATCTTTAACATCCACCTGAACTACCACCAATCCAGGCAGATGGGACCTTGGTTTAACATCTCATCTGAAAGAGCGGTACCTCAGAGTGCAGCACCCCTCATGCTGCACTGCAGTGTTAGTATTGGGATATTAATCCAAGTGCCAGATGTGGGAACTGAACCTATGGCCCTCTGATCTCCCGGCCTCAGAGACAAGTGTGCTACCTACTGAGCCACTGACACTGGGCCCTGGATACCTGAAAGACCTCCTTACACCTGCTGTCTCAGTCCACTCCCTCCGCTCCCCTCTAGAGGCCTCCTTGCGATTCCCAGGACAAGGTTCAAAACTGCCGTAACAGAGCTTTCAGTGTCACTGCCCCATCCTGTGGAATTTGCTACTCCAACTGTAAAAAGGAAAAATATAACCTTTAACATCATACAAGGTAAGCAAGCCACAGCATGTCAACAGTGCATAAACATCACCATCCTTACTATAACTGTACATGTCATGCTATTCTAGTCCAAAGTTAAATGTGTCTTTCTGTTCCCTCAGCGTCACCAACATAAACTGGGGAACCATAAAGAAGGACAGGAAAAAGGAGAATACATGTAATTGACAGTGACTTGGACTAGAACAAGCCTGTTAAAATAAAAGTAAATAAAGACATAGACACCATTTTGATTTATTACCTATTTATTCTAGTGTTCTTATTTTTTCCCAAAAGGTAACACCTGACATACAGTCATACAAGATAATATAGTTTTCCAGTGAAGATAAGATAAAATCAGAAAAAAAGAAGCAATTAGTCATACAGTTACAGTACATAGAAAAGAGACTCTAAAAAGATCTTAACCAGAAAGTGGAATTGTCAGTAAACTACTGCATGATTAAATTCAAAAACAGCATGGTGCTGCATTTCAGGAAGAAACATTCTTTCCTATGACCATTTCAACAAAACACCAAAAACTTGCTTAATTCTAATTCTGTTACAGCATGAACTACTGCAGCACATTGTGATTCTTACAGTGGCAAAATAAAACCTGAGCTATACAGGTATGTGCCTTCAGTATGACATTACTGTCTGTGTAAAATACTGAGTTCATAAAACAGTATTTGTAAAAAGAGAGCAGTGTGTTTTCTCATGATAATCCATGATTGTTTTCACAGTAAAAAATGATTGTTCAGAAGCATTAAAGATTTGCAAATATTCTCTCTGGTCTGTTTGCTTAACTGATGCAAGTAAGACTGAATCACTGTTCTGTTGTTATGAAACCTCAACAGTTGCTGATGGGGAGTGGATAGTTTGTTGTTTTTTTGTTTTAAGAAATGCAAGAAATTCAAATGGAAATTGCTGTATTCTATGCCAAGCAAAATGTGTAAAATATAGTTTACCAACCACTAAATGCAAATTAATTATTTATTGCCAAATTTCAACTCAAATTTCAGCATTATAAATGTTTAAAGGTTGCAAAAATATGTATGAAACCCATGTGGTCACCACTTAGTATATTAAATAAACATGTTCACTGTAGCAATCCTGACTGTTTTCTTATACCATCCTCTCAATAATTTCCATGCCTGTAGAAATTGAGAAAGTTAAGGCAAATGCATACTTAAGTATTCCACCCACCCACTCCCGACCCTGAACCCAAAACACAACATTGAAAACATATACTGTGATTTCATCAGGGCTGGCAGTATAGCCCAAACACTAGAGTGACGACTGGCAATGAGCTTTGTACATCCAGCAGGCTGTGGTTTGAGTCCCAGAATCTCTGCTTGTATGCCATGTGACTCTCAGTAAGTTACTCAACCTCCCATCGCCCCAAGGTCACCCATAAAACAGGTTTTGTGCCTAGTGGGTCATACCTGGTTACAAGACCAAAATTAAATAGGAAAACAAAACCAAAAAAAACAATGTACCTTAATGGCAGTACCATATGGTCCACTGGAAAAAAATGTCAACCCAAGGTGCAAATACTGATGTACAGGATGAATAAAAGAAGCTGAAGCCGTGTTATTGCCCAAATATAGCAGGGCTATATCCTTTTCACTCTTGAAGCCTCCACTCTCCTGATTCTTGTAAGTTTGAAGCTCATGTGTTTCAAATAAATAAAACAAATAGTAAAATAAATACTTCTTGCCCAAATACCTCAGGGCTACATCCTCCGAAACAAATGACAGACTTTCCTGAAACAAATTAAAAAATAGGTGATGCCATCCTCTGTATCAAAAGAAACTTGTGTAAGTCCCTCAGGCTACTAAGACAGAGCAGAGCCACACTAAAGAAGAGTTATTGGCCTGGGCACCTTCTAGTGGAAACTCCACTGCTCACACCACTCAGAAGCAGGTAAGCTGCAAAATCACCATCCTGCCATTGCTGCATCATTCCACAGACTGACTCCATGCATGCACAGTCCATGCAATGGATGTCACTAACGCCAAGCCAGTCAGACAAAATGCAGGCGTATACCATGTGCAGTCAGATGAAACAGAACAGTGAAATAGCGGAAGAAAATGGCAAAGTACAACATAGTACCCTATGATAAGAGGAAAAATATAAAAAAGGAATTTTGGGGGCCTATCTATTTCATACATTGAACATGCAATGTGTAAGTGTATGATAAATCTTTATCTGAATTTGCTGTGGTTTGACATCTGTGTTTTCACTCATGGCTCTGCAACTTGTGAGAACAAGGAGGTCAATCCACAGTCCATTCAGATAAAAAATTACCATACACTTACACATTGCATATCCCTTATATAGTACTGTATATGTTTCAGTGCTGTTGTGTATGAAATCCATTCACTTGCTATTGTACTGCAGCAGTGACGTCAGAACACTGTTGTACCACAGTAACTGTGTCACTGCAGTGGTACAACAACATAGACTCTAGTGTCTGTTAAGTGTGGAGTCACCCTGTATGTCAAAGATGTGATAAAGCAACACAGTTGCAGGATAGGTAGGGGAAGCCAAGGCATTGTGGGTCACCCTTGAAGCTGAAGCAATGATGTGGCGGCATACACACAGGGGTGATATATGACCTCTAGCACCAGGGAGGAAGTGGACAAGGAGCTAGTGGATGAAATAAACAAGATGGCAGCAAAGGTGAAATTCTGCTACTGGGGGATTTCAGTATGCCTGATGTGGATTGGATCACCCAGACAGCTGCTTTAACAAGAAGCAGAAGCATCCTAGATTCCCTACAGGGGCTGGTCTCAGGCAGCTGGTGCTTAATCCCAGCAGAAACCGGGCATTTCTGGACCTAGCACCAACTTGAAATGATTTGGCTGCTGCAATGAGGGGCTGCCTCATCAATGCAGCATCAGCCATTCCTCTGCAATGGGGCGACCTGTCATTGCAGGGTAGTACTGCCTGATGTAACATTTCCCCAAACATGGCAGAGGCTTATGCCGCCACCTCAGAGCCCCATGAAAGCCGACTGACAGGGTGCCCAATCCCCTGTCAGCATGCCTCAACCCAGTTCATTTCGCATAATGCCCCCCAACTGTTGTGTGCCAAGGGGTTCCCCAATCCCTCGGCTCTTGCCCCCAACACTCAGTATAAAGCAACGTGGGTGCCCAATCCCTGTCAGCTGCAGCCCCAAAAAAAGCACTCAGGGTGGCACGCTGGGAGCCCAGCCCAGGGTGCTAAAAGTCCCTGTAAATAGAAAACCTTCCCACAATGTTATAACATTGTTTTAAACCTGTAAAGTAGAAAACGGTCCCTGCTTGAGTCTCCCCAACCTGCACCCACCCACTGGCGACCCACCTCCCCACACCCCCCCTTCACCCCATACTCTCATTTCCAGAGTCCAGCATGATGATCTTCGTGGACCGGGAACACATCTGCATTCTTTAAAGCCGACCGAAACTGAAGAACACCGGAAGCTATATAATGGCATAAATTATTTTTTCAACTTATGTGGATATCGCAGGCATTTTGGGACTTTTGGCACCAAATTGTCAATACTAGGTTATTGGGACCCCTCCTCATGAATTCAGTCACTGTCATGGCGTTATTCAGTCCGAAAGGTGATTTTGCGGTCACTGCACGAATCACCTTTGGGACCGATAAAAAACAACTGTGCCACTATTCATGAGGTGGGCTCTCAAAAAGCCTGTGTTGCAAATTTGGTGAAAAAATCCAAAAAATGACTGTTTTATGAGCATGCGTGCTGCAGTTTCCACGCTTACTCAGTAACTCCTCGCCGAATTTGTAATATTTTCACTCCAACCATTCAACATTGCCATTTTTTTCACGGGCCTCCTTATGAACAGTATAGCTGTCATTTTACACATCCTGGCCGAAATGTGTTTCCATACTTCCAGTGCAGAATAGCATGGTCGCTGTGGGAAATCAGTATTTGGGACAGCTTAATAAAATCACAGTGACACTATTCATGAGCAGAGGTTCTAAAATGCCTATGTTGAAAATTTGGTGATGAAAGTCCTTAAAATGACTGTTTCTGGCGTCGTTATACGGTTTCCGCGCCACGCCAACTTTGAAATTTGTAATATTTTCCATGAATTTTTAACATTGGCATTTTTCACACCTCATTATGAAGAGTACAGCTATCATTTTCTCACAACCTGGCGAAATGTGTTTGCACTTCCAGCGCAAAAATAGCGTGGTTGCTGTGGGAAATCAGTGTTTGAGACAGATTATGAGAATTACAGTGACTCAGTGCATGAGAAGAGGTTCTAAAATGCCTGTGTTGAAAATTTGGTGACAAACGTCCATAAAATAACTGTGTTATGGCGTGCATTGTGCAGTTTCCACGCACCCTTGTAACTTTGCAAATTTGTAGTATTTTCTCTCCAGATTTTCAACATTAGTATTTTTCAGACCTCCTTATGAACAGTACAGCTGTCATTTTTCATATCCTGGCGAAATGTGATTCGCACTTCTGGTACACATAGCGCCGTCGCTGTGGGAAGTTGGTGTTAGGGGACAGATTAAGAAAATCAGTGATACTGTTCATGAGCAGAGGTGCTAAAATGCCTATGTTGAAATGCGGTGACAAAGTCCATGAAATGACTGTGTTATGGCGCTCGCTGCAGTTTTCACGCACCCTCGTAATTTCACGCGATTAGTAATATTTTCACTCCAGATTTTCAACATTGGCATTTTTTCACCTCCTTATGAACAGTACAGCGTTGTCATTTTTCATATCCTGTGCGAAATATGCATTTACACATCTGGCACAGAATAGCACGGTTGCTGTGGGAAATCAATGCTCAGGACAGATTAAGAAAATCATAGTGCCAGTGTTCATGAGCAGAGGTCACAAAATGCCTATGTTGAAAATTTGATGAAATAATTCCATAAATGACTGTGTTACACGCATGCATTGGGCAGTTTCCACGTCGCTCGGAAGTTCGAGCATTTTTATATTTGCACTACAGATTTTCAACATTGCCATCTCTTCACATCTCCCCATGAATGGTACAGCTGTCATTCTTCACATCCTGCTCGATATGTGTTTTTGTATATCTGGCGCAGAATGGCATGGTTGCTGTGGAACTCAAAGTTCAGGACAAATTAACAAAATCACAGTGCCACTGTTCATGAGAAGAGGTCCCAAATGCTTTCATGAGGTGGGGGTCACAAAAGGCCATGTTGAAAATTTGTAGTGCAAATACCAACAAATGCCCAGGGTGTTAGGGTTTCTAGCCATAACGTCCCACCCTGTACAGACTGACAGGCATCAGAGGTGTGCCTTTGGATTGCCGACAGTAATGCTCATGCCATTCCACCCCACCCCTGCAGCCAGTGACAGGCATCGAGGTGTGCCTTGGACTCTTTGGACCCAGAGTTCACCCCATTCTCCTATACTACACCCATTTCAGCATATGTCCTTATGGAATGGGGTGACTGTACAGCTGAACACCCAAGGCACACCTCAACACCTGTCGGTGTCTGCAGGATAGGGTGAGGTGAAATGGCATGAACATTATGGGCACCGACCCAAATGCATACCCCAATGCCTGTCCGTCTCTGCAGGGTGGAGGTGGGGTGGCGTGAAGTTCAATACTTCACTGCATTCCTATTCTGCATTGGTCTAACTCCTGAATTTCCAATGCTAATACCAGCAAGCAAACATTTGGCACTTACAAATGCTTGTTTATCAAAAGTGCTCCCAATATTCCTTCAAATACCCTAGAAATGACCCATACTGAAGCAGTTAATTATTCTGAACCAATTAATTTTGCTTTTTATTGGCTGTTCATGTTTCTTTCAGTTCCTGTTGCTACATTATGAGGAAAATCAGTATCTTCGTACAGCAAGAATAAATGTGGTTGTAAAAATATTAGCTCTCTGTGAAATGCATATAAGAGTGTGTGTGTGTGTGTGTGTGTGTGTGTGTGTGTCTATGTGTGTGTTGTGTCTGTGTTATGAGTGTGTGTGTCTTTGTGTATATGTGTGTGTGTGTCTGTGTGTGTGTTTGTGTGTGTGTCTGTGTGTGTGTGTGTCTGTATGTGTCTGTAAGTGTGTGTGGCTGTGTCTGTGTGTGTGTCTGTGTCTGTGTGTATGTGTGCTTGTGTGTGTGTGTCTGTGTGTGTGTGTGTGTGTGTGTGTCTGTGTGCCTGTGTGCGTGTCTGTGTTTGTGTGTGTGTTTGTGTGTGTGTGTCTGTGTGTCTGCATGTATATGTGTGTGTGTCTGTCTGTTGTGTTGTGTGTGTGTCTGTGTGTGTGTCTGTGTCTGTGTGTTTGTGTGTGTGGCTGTGTCTGCGTGTGTGTGTCTGTGTCTGTATGTATGTGTGCTTGTCGTGTGGCTGTGTCTTTGTGTGTGTGTTTGTGTGTGTGTGTCTGTGTGTGTGTGAGAGATGGGGGTGATCCACCTCTACTTGTGGTGCATGCTGCTTAGGTGTTGTGAGCTCTTACAGCATAGAGGCCCCATATTCAGGAAACAGATGAAAGCACAGCTTTCTTATAGGTACAGAGGTGATTATAGCAGCTCATGTGGACAAATCAAAGTATCTTTGCTCCCAGATCTATGGTTCCTGTATTTTATGGAAATGGTAGCAGAAAATGGGACACAGAAGGAGAGGATGAGGAAGCATCATAGCATCTTTGATGTTAAAACCACCTGCTAATGAGATGCAGGACATGGTGCAGCTCAAGCTGTGGCTGTCAGTGCTATCTTGATTTTTGGTGATTGCTCATCATAGGTCCCTCCTTGCAAAGTAGTCCCCAGCGGGATAGCAGATGACGAGGACAGGATGGAAATTCTAAGTCAGTGGCACTTTCAGTTTAGGGGGCAGGTCAGGAGGAATTTGAAGGAATCTCCACCTCTGACTCAGAGGTGAGGCTGAATAGTTAACCATCGGGCTGTCTGTTGATCATGCAGGGGAGTAGTGGGCTACACCACTCAAGTTTAGAACAGTTAATAATACACATCTCAAACTGACAAAATGTGAGTCAGTTCATTTGACTGGTTTAATCTGCTGTGGTGGGAGTGGAGTGGATGTCCTGGACAGGCAGGCCATGAAGTATTGCTCTGCCCACTAGAGCATACTTGAGTTTATACTGATCCTCTGCCCACCATCTGATTGTCAGATCAGGATCTTCTCTGAAGCCAAGTTGTCACCTTAAATCATGCAGACACCCGAGTCCCTCATTTCCTTCAGTCAGCTCTGCACTGACCAAATGGCTCCACAAAACACACAATCTGCTTGTTTCAGCTCCAGCATCACTACTATATGTAATAGGGGATGACGAGCTCTCCTCCACCCTCCTTCTCCTTTGATGTGACCTTGGCATTATTAATTTGCCATTACTTTTACAACACTGCCTCAGCTGAGCAAGTGATGTGCTCTTTATCCAGATCCAACTGAAGCACAGGGATGAGAAAACCCACAGGGTGATTAGGACCATCCCCCCACAATGGCAGAGGCATCACTGCTCTGCTGCTGTCGTCCCTCTTCTAGTCCTCAGAGAAGAGGACAGCATCAGAAGCCTAGGCAGTGATGCCAGAGGGTCTCCTCAGAGCTGCCCTCCAGTTAAAGAAAGGGCTCACTAGTCCCCATCCCCTACCGTATGTAAAGTTAATGTATTGTAAATGTTAAAATTGCTAATGGCGAGCATGCATCATTCTAAACTGGATGTGAAGTCTGAGTTAAATAATGGTTTCAACTGCTAATAAATTATTTAAACTACCAGCTCAATTTCTGTCATCATAATGATGACATAAATCATCAAGTCAAGCTGGCAGTTTAAAGAGCAACTTCCCCGCATTTTTAGTCAAATCCCTTTTAACATGGTAGAAGCCTTACCTCGACTGGTGTTCATCCATACATAAAGTATAATTTGTCGAGCCCTGGTTTACAAAAGAAAGGAATGTATGTTGGCTCCATGGAGGCAAGCTACCAATCCTTTTCTCTTCCTAGTCTTGAGTGCCCCTCCTCACCCAAGCTAGCATGTTTTATTTTATTTAATTATATGGAGAGCAGGGACACGCTCCACAGACTGCTACAGGGCTGATTTTAATGTCTTTTTTTTATGTTAGTAGTTCAGGGTTCTGATTTGGATAAATCAATGCTAGCCCTTAGCTAACAAGAGCCTTGTTAGATGGCCTTGATTTATCCGATGGAAACTAAAAAGAACATTAAAGCCTATAGTTGTCTATGGAGTGCAGCTCCAAGCTTGCCATACAATTAACATCACAAAACAGTCGGCCCGGTGGTCCTAAGGGCTGAGGCGCTGATGCCTTGCCTGTGCTACGCCAATGAACCGTGTTCAGGAACAAGCACGGGCTGCCGGGGTCAGCAGGAGGAAAAGATTGAGCATCTGCTGGACTGCTCTCCTTCTCAGGGAGGGTGGGTTCTCAGTAGTCAGTGTTGCTCGCTCTGGCGGGGGACAAGGCACCATGCTCCAGTGTACGGGAGGAGTTGGAACAGATGCTTAGGAGCATGGATGGACATACACGCCCCTTCACTGGTGTCATTCCATGCCCCAGCTCCAGGGAAAAAACGCAAGAAAAAGAGATTGATGCTGCAGCACAATGGTGGAAGGAACAATGCAGGTTCTGTGCTGGTCCACTGGATCCAGACCCTGTTGGGGTTGGAAACCCGCCAGAGGCAAGCCCTGGGCATTTGGGTCAGTGCTGGATGGTGGACGCCAGGAGATGGGGCTGGGGTGCCCTCCAGAGAAGAGCCGGCACAGGAGGAGCAAAAGTAATAACAAAACACGCTAGCAGGGGCAGCGCACAAGACAGGATGTGGAAAGGATCAGCAGTTTGGCTCCACAGAGCCAAAATGTGATCTCTTCCATAAGCCATGGCGAAAAATGATGCTTTATTTATGGATGAACTCTGGGGAAGTAAGTCTTCATATTGACTTGCCTTGGGTATGCCAGGAAAGGGGCTCTTTAAAATGGTGAGCCGGTGACATAGTAAAAGCAGCAGCTCTGCAATTACAGAGTCTCAAAAGCAGAGTTTAGAAATGGGTGACTTACAGGACTGTGGTAATGCTCAGTTACAGTTCTGCCAACTATAGGCACATAGGCAGCAGACAGGGAGTGGCTGCTAGTCTGGCAGGGGGCAGGTAGGCAGGAGTGGATGTGAGTCAGATGAGTCATTGACAGTGACAGCCTTGAAGCATACATGTTTATCTGTCACTTGAGATGGAGGGTCCAAAGTCAGGAGGGATTTGAAATACACTTGGGGCATGGGGAGTGAAACTACATCGCAATCTGGCAAGGCAATGAGGGCATGCATGCAGGTTTTGTTTTTTTGCTGGGTCCCAATCTTAATTCATCTTGGCTCTGCTGAATGCCCCTCACACACACACACTCAGGCTTGCCCACTTGAGTGGAGCCACCGGATGGGCATCCTCCCAACAGACACTGGTAGGTGAGACCCGACTTGCACCCCTGGGTCAGGTCCATGGGCCATGACCACCCCGGTGAACTCTGGTGGCCAGAGGGACAGTAGCAGAGCCAGCATTTTTGTTTTGTGCGATGCTTTAAGAGCGAGACATGCAATGACATCCGCGTCCCACCCCCAGTACATGATGGTGCCAGTCATTGCAGAACCCCTGGCCTCCACCAGGGGTCCATGGGGTGCTGGATACTTAGCCCCTTCCTCCAGAAAGCAGTCCTCTGGACACTCAGTCCTTCTCCCCAGCTAATCTTCTGATGTCCCAGGTCCATTCCGAATCTGGGCAGTCGGCGTCAGAACTGGCACACTGTGCCAGCAGATGCATGCAGTTTTAATCAGGCATGAAAATGGCATGCCTGATGTTCAAGTTTGAGTTCAGAGAGACTAACTCTTTGAGCGTTAAGATAATTCTTTTAGCAAGATTAACAATTGCATGCTAATGGACTGGTGTGTCTATTTTATTAAATTCACTCCTAAAATCACTTCTGATTTTGTTACACAGATGAAGGTCGGTGTCTTGCTTGCAATTCCAAAAGCAGCTATATCTGAGCTCATCATGGGCAAGTCTGATGGATGATAGAGCAGCAATGCAATAAGGTTGCTGCAACTTGCAGCAGTCCTGTTTATTTCATTGCTGCTCTGCTCATCTGTCAGAATCACCCATGGCAAGTTCAGACTTAGAGCTTTGAATGGGATGGGAATTGTTGCTCACAACTGATAAGACTCTGGTTTAAAGCAACTGGCTGCACAATTACTGATGCAGCATAGCTGGGCAGCCAAGAATGAAAGGGACAGGCAGGGCGACTGCGTTCTGCACCTCCGCCTGTGGCTCCAGCACAGTTCATCACCCTCTCACAAAAAACATAAAGTTTGGCTGGCAAGCACAGCAGCAGCTAAAATATACATATGAAACTTAAAACAAACCGGCATTGTCTTTGCAGACCGCTCATACTGGAGGTCCTGAACAGTTGCCCTTCTGCAAAATGCTCAAATAGCAGGTTGGTAGTGAAAATGATGTGTGACAGTGATGGTCTTCAGTAGCTCCTAATAAAATTTTAGCCTGTACTTTGTGTCTTGTGCTAATTTTTTATGTGCTGCAATGTATTAGGGATCTGTTGTTAAAGCAGGGTTTCTTCGGTGACTGGGAGCAGAAAAAGCGGACTAAAGAGAAGCACAGTGAAGCCTAAGTCCCAGTGATGTAAGTTAAAGTAGTTAGATGGCTTCACACGCTGGATAGCAGTGTGGCTGCACTGACTTGGAGTCTTTCAGGCAGCATGCACATCCTCTTCTGAGTCCGTGGATCAGCTGTCATCCCAGTTCAGCTCAGCCTGTCAAGCCTGAGTGAAAGCTAGCACATGAACAGCTGATCCCTGATAAAGGGATCTGACTCAAGGGGAAAACCATATATTGCGGTAATTTTTTCATTTGAAATAAAAAGATCTATAACTGTATCTATAGCTATGAAACAACTGCATATGGGGAAGGAGAGAAATAAATTAATAGTGGCATGGATTTTCTTGTATTTCAAATAAAATAAGGTACCTGCTGCAACATAATGATATGATTTTTCCCCTGAGTATCCCCTTTTGGCCAATGCTTCAATTAGAGCAGGGATCAGCTGTTTCATTTGCCAGATTTCATTCAAGCTTCAGAATGACTTTAAAAAGAACAGCTAATCCACTGACTCAGGTGATGCAAATGTTGCCTAAAGGACTCTAAAGTTAGTTCTGCGCACTACTTGCCCAGCGTGGAAGCCAATTTGATTAATGTAACTCAAGCTTCACGGTGCTTCCCGCTCGTCCATTTTTCTCCGCTCGTGCAGCCAGCTCAAGAACCCTCCTGCTTTAAAACTGGTCCCGTTATGCCACAGCACATAAAAAAAATGAGCACAAGCAAGCCATAAGGCATGGGCTAATTTATTGGAGCTATCAAAGAATCAATGTCGCAAACCACTTGACTACCGACCTGCTCTTAACTGCTCTTCCAGCCATGAGAATCTGGGGACATGGCCACACATTGTAGCAAAACAAAAAGTTCAAATGCTGATCTCAGTGGCCACGAAATTCTTGGCAGCCAGTTTCAAAATGGCTGCCATGAATCTCATGGCTGCTGAGATCAGAGTTAGCCTTTCTGATTGGTTTTAAAGGGCTTGAAGGTGCTTGAAGACCAACCCATTGGGCCTTCGTTGTTGGCGCCTTTTATATTGTTCGGGACGTTAAGTAGCCTCTTAGCCACAAGCAGCCTTGTCCAGAAAGCATTCGCATTGATCATTAACTCAACTGCTGCACATGTAGAGACTCAGGGGCTCATACCCTCAACCTCCTGCCTGTAAATCAGGGACAAGGCTTAAAAATCAGGGACAAAGGACCAAAATCAGGGACACATTTTCAAAACTGGTGTTATCCACTCAGAAAGCTGGCAGAATAAAGGGCTTAGTGTAAAATACATTTTCTAATGAAGAACAAGTCTGTAACTTTAATGTTTGACATTATTTTGTGTTTACAACCCCTGCTGTTTGGTCACAGAAACACAATTTTAGGAATGACAGAGTAAAATTTTGAGGCAAAATCAGGGACGTCCCTGAAAATCAGGGACAGTTGAGAGGTATGCAGGGCTTAAGCTCTCAGAACCATGTTGGGTTTCGTTGTTTGCAAGGAGCAGGTGGATTGTAGAGCCATGATCAAAAGGATACCTCCAGTCAGAAGTCGAATCCCATTTTGCAAGAAGCTTGTTTTCTTCAAGCAGTCATGAAACACATCAGGCAGGTAAAAATCAAATGTTGTGAGTGGTTATTAAAAAATACAGTATGTTGAGAGCATCCAGTTTAATCAGTCTGAGTTCTTGTAAACTTTTCAATGTAGGAATGCAGGCTGCAGGAAAATGGATGCTGTTGATTTTTTAACATAACATTGCATACTGAGGAGTTTTCTTTGTCCTTATGGTGGAAAACTGTCTAGGAAAATATGAGCCCTTATACATTTTGTTACTGTCACTGTATAAGCAATAGGTTCACTTACCCTCTTGCTAGTCTGGGTTTCTTGCATTGTGAAATTGTTGGGGAGGTTGTGGCTGAGCATGTTATGCTGGGGTTTAAATGACATACCACCACTCCATTATTTCTCGCTCCAAGCCTCTAATCAGCCAGGGGCTGGAGTACCATTGTAACCCTCCATGCAATTTGGTGGGGCAACAGGAAGGTTGGCAGCAGAGGATTAGGCTGGAGACACACGCATACACACACACACCTGAATGCAGCTTTTTCTTTTTTTTTATGGTAGGATCCGAAATGGTTTAAAAACATAGACTTTGACGGCAGATAAGGACCACTTGGCACACCTAGTCTGCCCATTTCCCTACCTATTGGATAAGCTGCAGATCCTAGTCAACCAACAGCCTACTTTTTCCTACCCCACCAGATTTGCCTTATGTCTGTCTCATGCATTCTTTGAATTCCCCACTGTTTTGATCCATGACCTCCTCAATAGGCCGTTCCATGTGTCCATCATCCTCTCTGGAAAAATACTTCCTCACATTGCCCCTGAGCTGTCCCCCATCTTCAAATTGTGTCCCTTGTTCTTGCACATCTTTTTTGAAAGATGCTGCCCTCTTGGACTTTGTTGATTCCCTTGAGGTACTTGAACGTTTCTATCATGCCCCCCTCCTCCATTCCCGAGTGTATACTTTAGTCTGTCTTCGTGTAGCTTTTTGCAGACCTGTTCCTTGAAGACTTGCTCGGGGGTGGGGGTGACGAAGATTTCCTTTTAGTTCTGTGAGTGTGCTCCCACACCATCCAGGGAGGTGTTGCACACATGCAGCCCATGCATTTTCATTGGGCCCCAGTCAGCAAGAGGGCCCCCTCGCCTGCCATCCCACCCCATAATCTGTTTACCAAGTTGTTGATAGGCCCGTCACCATAGTGACTAAAGTTTTGCCAGCCCCAGTCCTGCTGCTCTATTTATTTTTCCCATATACATTTTATCCATTGCCAGGTAGTCTTCAGTGATTTACCCTGCTTGGGCTGAGGATCCCAACCGTCATTTAGACAGATACTGTTTTTCCCCCTTGTTTTCCTTCTCTCTTCCCCTGGCATGGGTGGCGCCTATGACTGCTTGCACATACATCTTCCCCTGCAGCAGGGGCAAGCTCCCAGGCAGACTAGAAGTGGTCAATGTGGTGATGGAACCACTGCTTCCGGCCGAGCAGCAGCTGTCTCAGCCATGGTCTGCCACCCGACAACTTCAGGGCTTGCTTCTGGCCCAGATCATCTGTGCCATAGTATCATCCATCCTGCTGCCCTACTGAAACCAAAGTGTGACACTCAAGGAGGTTTTGGGATGCACTTCTTGTAGCAAGAATCGAGGATGTTGGGTGAGAGGGATGACAGGATCAACTAGATTGAATATAAAGTATGCAGCAGCAACTTGGGTAAAATATGCCATTTTCCTCAAAGCTGCTAATTGGAGCTGCCCATACACTAAGATTTGGGATATTAGGGATAGATGTTCCCCTTTAATTGATGGGGGTGGTGGGCTGCATTGCACCACTCTCATAGCGGCTCCTGGTGGTAGATAGTGGTGATGTCCTAGGCGGCATGGGGACCACGCACGCGGACATCCCCATCCCAGGATGCAGCTGTGGTGCTTGCTTGTGTGAGAGGCGGGACCAGAAAATGGAAATTGGGCCTGTTGTAGCCCTGCTGGATGACAGCTGCATGATCCACCACACCATGGTCCCCAGAGCGCACCATCTCCATCCACCGTGACTGCCAGGAGTTGCGTTCAGACTTTCCCCATTCCCCAGCCAGGGGAGGGGCCCTTCTGGTAGGGTTAGAGCCAGACCTCTGCCAGTAGTGGGGCCCATGGAATATGACTGGTGCCAAAGTGTGGTAGCAGGAGGGCGACAGGTGAGCAGCAGGGACAATGTGTGCCTCAAGGAGTGGCAGACTGGAAGCCTGGGTAAGGAGTATAAAATAAAATGCTTATTAGGAAATCCAGGTGCTGCCAATTGTTGAGGGAGTGTGAGTGCCTGCCCACAGTCCTTTCAAGCTCCATGCAGGCTTGTCCTGTTCTCCCAGAGCTTCATCTGTGTGTTCCTATAAATTACATTTATTTTCTATGAAAAATGCAAGCCTATGTGATTAATTTTTCTGTAGACTGAACCATTTTCCCTGTAAAATACTGGGATCCCTGTAGATTTGGGAACCATTACTGTGCAACCTTGGGTCTGATTAGAATGAAGGCAGTTTGGCACAGTATTTCAAGAAAGGAGCGTGAACCTGGAGTTCCATCTAATAAATTGAGTGTACTTCTACTATTTGGTTGTTTTGATCCCCTTAAGTTATTTTCTTTTCTTTTCAGGCATCGCTCAGAATCATATCTGATAAGCAGGTCCGTGGAGCAGCCTACATCATGTCAGATAAGTATTCTGTACCTGTTTTGACTTTCCTGTCGTTACCTTTCCGAAGAACTACAGATCCTTTGTGACCATTTTGATTATTATTTTACAGGTCCCTGTCTACTAGGAATCCATGCATTAGGCTCACCTAGAATCAGGTAAGTAAAACCTTCAATCACTGCCTATACTGAATGGAGAATTATCCCTCAGACCCTAGTTGTATTGCTGCAGTTAATGTCACGCACAGCCTACTCATACAGAAGGCAGTTCTTTACAGGTCTGGAAAGACATCTTGCCTTACCTGTTTTCCGTTGCCACCTTCTGTCATCAGGCCCTTCAGAGTTCTCCTGAGGGTTGACACATATGGCGGGGAGGGGTGGCATGGACTTTCCACAATTTACTCCCAGTTCTCTACACTGGGGCAAGCCCTGGTGTCCTGGCTCTCCTTCTACTGCCCTAGACCCCACTACCACCTTACCATCACCAGGTGGCAGTCATTTGGTGAGTGTGCAGGTCTCCCACCCCACCACTGGGAAAGGAAAGCAGCCATCAGGTGCGCAATCCTTTCCCTCCCCTCCCTGCCAACCACCATCAACCTGTGCTCATCTCCAAACACTGGTTGCAGTGTAGCAGGCGGTGAGCACCAGTGCCTCAGCCTCCATGCCACAGTGCTGACCTTAGAAACCTAGTCTGACAACACATAAGAACTGCTTAACTCAACCAGTCTGCCCTTTCCTGTACCTACTGTAACACCTCAGACCCTATTTGATCTCTGCCCACCCCTAACACTAAGGTTCCTTTGTGCCTGATCTATGCCTTTTTGAATTCCATTAGTTTTGCCCCACCACCTCCCGGCAGAGCTGTTCCAGGCATCCACTACATCGCCTATGAGCCTATCCCCTCCAGCTTAATAGCATGATCCCTTATTCTTGAGCATCTTTTCTCTGAAAATACTTCCCTCTTGAACCTTATTTATACCAGTGGGGTATTTGAAAAGTCCCTGTTATATCCTTCTCCCTCCTTTTGTCCAAGGTTTACATATTGAGGTCCTTCAGCCTCTTCTCATAGGGCTTTAGACCCTGCACCATTTTAGCTGCCCTCTTCTGAACCGGCTCTACTCTATGTCCTTCTGGAGATCTGGTCTCAGAACTGAGCACAGTAATCTAGTATCACCACCTCCCTCTTTCTGCTGGTGATACCCCTTCCTATACATTAGCATCCCACTGGCTCTCCCCACTGCCTTGTCACGCTTTTAGCCACATTTAGGTAATCAGATAAGGTTACCCCAGGTCTCTTTCCTGTTAGGTGGGCAACAGTACCACTCCGCCCCTAGGTTTCTGCGCCAACTGCATAATTTTGCACTTCATATTGAAACTTAGAAACCACTCTCTTGACCATTCCTCAACCTTTCTTAGATCCCTATTCATTTTTCCACCCGCCCCCACCTCCAGCTTCATCATGCCTCTGGTTCTGGTGCTCTTCCTCATTTGAAGAGATTCCTATCCTGCACCCTGTTCAACCTCATGAGGTACTTGTAAATCTCTATGATGTACCCTCTTGATATCCTGGCTACCAGAGAAAGATCTCCATCTCTCCTCATACAACCTTTTGTAGGACTCCTGCACCACATTAATTGCCTTGTGATTTAAAATATCCCATTCAGTTTAACAAGTTAAATGTTTAGAACGACTCTATTGTATAATTTGGGCCATTAATTATGTACCAATTAATAGGAATTTCATGGCAGGTATCATTAACCTTTAATGGAACTTTAATGGGTATGTTGGGTGGCATTTTAATGATCTATTCACACAGTAGTGGAAGTAGGTGTGATCTGTGGAGCAGTACTCTGTAAGAGTTCTACCTGGAGTCTGGTATATCTATTTCCACTTTTCCTGGTAATATACATCAGTCCTGATGTCACTGTGACATCACAACCTCTACATTTCAGGTAGCATGCATCAGCCCTGTGACCTCACTGACATCACAACCAGAAGGGCTCTCTGACCTCACTGTGAGATCACAACTTGAGCTATGGGTTTCATACCCAATAATATCAGGTTAGGAGCTAGTAGCTTTTGTGGTACTTGTTCACTGGCACTTTTGGGAGTGGGGGTTAACAAGCAGCAGGCAGCTATTATCTATCTGATATTGCTCTTTGTATTAGGAGACATTAAGCTTGCATTTCAACAGGTTACTGTAAGTAACCTAATAAGTGCCCCTATTCCAGCGTCTTCCACAGTTGCTGCAGTGGGTATAGTGATCTTGATCAGGGCACAGGACACCAGAAAGAGAAACTTTACATTTACATGGGAGTGAGCCAGCCTGCTGGTGCATCACTAGTGCTACTGCTCAGTGCCAGCGACCATGTTCAGAAGTAAACTTGGGCTTTAGAGGGCCAGCCAGAGGTTGGAGGATTTAGTGCCAAAGAGACTGCTCTCCTCCAGGTAAAGAAGGTTCCAGAGTGTGGTATTAGCCTGGCCCTCAGTGGCCACTGGGGTCAGAATTCTGGGACCAGTGGTAGGGCAGATGACCAGTATCATGCCTGCAGTACAGGAGGCGCAGCTTGGTCATTAGTGTGATTTTGAACACCACCTCCTCCATACTAGGTGGTGAAATTACAAGGGAAGATGGGCACTGTGCAGTGGGATGGCACCTGTTTCCCATGGGCCCTGCACCCAGCTATCAGCGGATGTCCATGCAAACTGTACCCTGTATCCGGTGGGGCTTAGGGGACACTGCAGGGGCAGAAGCTCTGAAGGAAGAACCAGATAAGCCAAGTCCTGGAGGATGCTACGGTGATAGGGGTTTAGCGTGAACCTTTGGTATTCCCTCTATGGGGAGAGGCATAGAGGAAGGGTCATCATCCCATCCTCCTTCTAGAGACTCTTATCAGCCATGGCAGCGCCCCGAGTCTACCAGGTTGGTGGTCTGGATCTCTGTTGATGGTGCAGGGAGCATAACAGTTGGGGCCTGATATTTGAAAATGGGCAAAGTGGAGTACAGTTATTTGTGCTGTGCCTTGCTTGCCCTTGCCTGGGTGCCAGATAATGTTATTCTGTGGAACAGCACAATGACAATATTCTACTGAATATTGGGCCATTGCTAAACCACTTAATTCTGGGCAGACATGTGTCCCGAAATAGGGTGCCAGAAAGGCTTGTGCCTGTGCTAAATATCTTGCATTCAAATTGACCCATTCAAATGAGACCATTGGGCATGGAAGGCACTAAGGGTCCATTTGCACGCCCATTATGGGTTCATTTGCATGGGTAGCCTGGTGATTTGTACGGTGTTACCCTTCCCCACTAGCCTGGTCACAGAGTGCTATCCTGGTGCTGCTAGTAACCCCCAACCGATTGCCATCCTGAAGTGAAACATTATTTCCCCAGTGCTAGTGGTCCCCCGTGCCTGCTCATTGCTATCTTGAAGGTAAACTCCAAGCTTCCCTGGTGTCCAGTGGTCCCAACTCCGCTGATTGTGGTCCTGAAGATAAATATGAACATTTCCTGGTGCCTAGTGCCCCCCCATGTTGATAAGATTCCGGGAGGAGTTTAAAAACCATGAGAATGACACAGGTGCTTGCATCAAAGATGTGTGATGCAACTGGCACCTTGTGTCAAAAGATGAGGCCAGTCTGGTGGCACTGAGGGTTGAGACGCTGGACGCCACACCTCATACCATGCTGGCAACCCAGGTTCGAGAACAATCTTGGGTCATCGGGGACTGCGGATCGGCAGGGGAAGGAAAGATCAAGCATCCGGAGGACTGCTCTTCTCCTGGGGTGGGCTGTGGGATTTCACTGCTTGGTAGAGGCTGGGGGACACCTGGTTTGGGGACAGCTAATGGGGTATGGTGTCAGCGGCATTTGCGGAGTGGGTGCAATCACTCACGCTGCATGCTGAAGCCATTATATGGCCACACAGGGGGTGGAACAGGAAATAGTCCTTCCTCCTGGTAGGCAAGGGGGAGAGACAGGGGCTGCCAACCATGCCCAATGCCAAGTTTATCAGTTTACACCACTGACTCTCTCCCTGCCTGGTCATTCTGCTAGATTATAGCCCTTCCTCCTGGTAGGCAAGGGGGGCAGGGCTACCAACCATGCCCAATGCCGGGTTTATCAGTTCACTCCTCTGGTTCTCTTCCCTGCCTGGTCGTTCTGCTAGATTATAGGTACAGCACCAGGAGGTGGGCTGTCCCACCTCGTGGGACTCAGAGCCAGGGGTTGGGTGATCAGGTGGTGGATGGAGTGGCGGCTGACGGAGGGGAATGGAGGACCTCAGGTGGGCCTGATCATGGTCGCAGCCATGCAACCCCCTGGAGAGAGTCCGGGTAAGGCAGCGTAGGAGCATAAAGGGAATTGGGGGGTGGAAGATGCATCCTGGAGCTATTAATAAAAGCAGCCAGCGTCAAATGCAGGCTGCTTGTGGCAAAGGGGTCTCAGCCTGCCTTGCTCCACAAAATGGGCTGCGGCATGGATGGCACTAGGGGACTTGGTGGCAGATTCAGGCTACCATATTCTCTAATGTGGCATTTAGAAAATGCTTCCAGAGGACAAAGGTCTAGAAATACGGTTAGATCAGCTAAAAGCTGGTCTAACCATACTGAAATCCTCAGGAGGGTTACCAGTTGCGTGCCACTGTCTCCCCCACTCCCAGCCAAGCCTCAATCCACCTGTAAGTTGTAATATTTCAATACATAACATCCCTGGTGATCTGGTGTATTTCCCCAAGCCCTGATCAGCACGCAAGTTGTAATATTACAATGCAGTATAGCCCTGATGATCAAGGAATCCCAGCCCCAACCTCCAGTAGGTGAAATTATTAAAATACAATGCATACCTGGTGATTTTGTATCCCCTCCAATAAAGAAGGTAGCCACCACCTCATCCCATTCCAAACCCCGATCCGTGACTGACACAGCCCTCCTCAAAGTACCATGGTCTGCCTGCCAAATGAACTGTCAGAGCACATGACAGGCACTAATTGGTGGCGGGTGGCAACTAGATTACCAGGTATTTATTAGTTTTTAAATAACCGTTCCACCCATTTAGGACACCAGTGGCAGTGCACCCAGTCATTGGGGACCACATTTTGAGGTCACTGGCATCTCTGCACACCCTCATGTGGGGAGCTTCATCCCTCTATATTTAGAGTGTGTGTGTGTGTAGATACGTGTGTATGCATGTGTGTGCAAATGTATGTACATATGTATGTATATATATATATGTGTGTGTGTGTGTGTGTGTGTGTGTGGTATGGATATGGAGGGAGGGAGAGAAATTCCAAGGGAGGGGCAGCAAACTCCAGAGGTTGGTACCCTAATGACAGTTGCACAGCTGCAGCGCACAAGCGGATGTGGATCGGGGTGGGGGCACTAGATCACCAGAGTTGTACTGTATTGTAATATTACAACTTACAGGCAGATTGGGGCACTAGATCACCAGGGATGCAGTGCATTGCAATACTACAACTAGATCACTTGGGATGTTGGTTATTTTGATAATACTGTAAGGGACGGATCGGGTCTGTGGGGTGAACCACTTGCATGTTCCTTCAAGGGTGCAGTTGCTGGCTAACTGCCCATGACTTGCAGCTCTTGTGGCACACATGGTGGATACACCATCTGTTTGGCGAACTGCCACTGATACTGCAGGATGCAGGCTCCCATACCCTGTTCAGTACTGGAATCAGGGGCAGACTCCTTGATGCATGGGAAGTCTGTGCAACTGCCATTGTCACAGCCTGCAACCAACCTTTAAAAATCTGACCCCTGTTGCTAGTGGTGCCCCTCCCTCATGGATGGTTGGCCCAGAACTGAAAAATCAATCAGTGTTTCCTGGTGTCCAGTGGTCCCCTGCTGATAGCTTTCCTTGAAGTTAAATATGTTTTCCTATTGTCTAGTGGTGCTGCCCCCGCTCCACCCTTGTTGACTGCTGGCCTGAAGATTCACTGGTTCTAATTGTCCCTCCACTCCATCAGTCACCACCTGATGTGTGTAACAGCAGCAAAATGACATTCCCTGGTGTCCCACCCACATTGATGCCTGATCGCTACACAGTATTCCCTGGTGTCAAGTGGTCCTCCCCTCAACTGATCTTCTGCCCGACACAGACACCATTCCCTGGTGTCCAGTGTATCCCTGCCCCAATCCTGATCCCCAGTATAAGAAAGAGAAACCCTTCCATGGTGGTCTAGAGGACCATTCCCTCTCCACAATCTCCCTTGCAGTACAATGTATGCTTCCCTGAATATCTAGCTTACCCCTCCGTATCCCCAATCTGCCTGTAGGATGGACTCTATCTTTCCTAGTCTCCAGTTGCTGACTTGGGGTTGGGTAGGGCAGTACCTGCTGGGATGGGGGGTAAGGGGTCCACTAGCCACTAGGGAAAGATATAGATTATATTCTAAAGGCAGATCAGGGATTTTTCAGTGAGTATATACTGCACATATATACGGGAGGTGTCATGTTCTTGGAGCATTCTATCCCCATATGCAAGCAAGGAGGCAGTATAGTGGATAGGGGCACAGAGTTGCAAACCTACAGACCTGAGTTTGAATCCCATCGGCCCACAGTTATATATACAGTACTTTGTGACATGTAGCTAAAGGGTGCAGGAGGTGCAGTGGCACCCAGGCCCATGAGGTTTGAGGGGCCCAAATCATAATTTTGATGTTTATTCAAAACTAGGAAGGGGCCCTGTAACATCACTTCTTACACCCTGGCCCTCTGCTCACGTTACTGCTTTGTGACCCTGAGTGAGTCACTTAACTTCTTTGTGCTCCTAGATTGCACCTTGAAACAAGCTCAGCCACAGTGTGCCTTTTCTGGTTAAACAATTTGCTCTTCCCTATATGCATGTTATTCTGCACCACTAACGTTAGAGAAGTGAAATACCAATGTCACATGATGTTTTATATACATTTGATCACTGTGATGGTCAGGTGGGGGTTGGATTGTGGTTGGTATTATATTTCATACCCTTTATAGTACTCTGCAGTCAACACCAGTGGGTATTCCTCATCCATCCTATAGGTTGATGCACAATCCAATCAAATCAAAGGTGGCAAGGATATCCTCTGCCTTCATCAGATTATCTCCAGTTCACTTCATGCATCAAGATAGGTTGGTCACGTCTTCACTGTTCCCAACAGTCTTATTCAACTCAAACAACTGTACAGGTACTGGAAAATTACTTTAATTCTAATATATCTAACACAAGCAGACTGGGAGATAGCTAGATCAGCATACTACTAACTGCACACAGTTCTCTTTATGAAGCGTCTATTTTGTACGTCCGGGTAACTACAGCTGTAAGGCTCAGTAGAGATCAAGAATAGAAAAGCAGAACTCTAAAAAATGTTGCCTGGGGATCAGGACCCTCTCCTGTAGCTGGTCCAGAAGACACAACTGCTGCACATCGCTGCCGGTCCAATCAGGGCTTGGATCCCTTCCGTAGCGACCCTGACTATGTGGGACAGCAATCCACCCAAATGTGGGGCAGCAATCCACCCCTTCCCAGTAGCAGGCACCCAGTCCAATGGCACAACAGCACAAAACACCTCATGGTTAACACTCTGGGCAGGGATCTCCTCCGATGTGATCCCTGCCCAAGACTGAAGCACAGCACAACCCTCAAGGGTTAAAACCACTCCAGGACCACTGCCTGGCTAGATGATCTTTCACCATGAGGCACCTCAGCAGCAGCCTCCCAAATGACTAGCCCATACACACAGGGCTCAACAGAAATGCACCCACCCCTTCCCACTGACTGGGTACAAGAAGCATTGCGACCCTGAACGCAGGCAGGCAACAACCTCTCAAAACATCAGCACTTCTCTCCATGTACCTGAGGTGGGTGCAGTGTCACTAGATCTCCCCTTCTCGGCAGGCTGGGCAATTTCCAAAGGCCTTCCATTCTCCAGAGCGAGCCAGTTCATGCCTCACGCTTTGTTGGAATTCCTTTGTCTTGGGGAGTAATAAATCAATGCCCCACCCCAAGACAGCATATATAACCATCGTTTACCTGCTAGGGCAGACAAGCCCCATGATGCTTAGCGGCTCCCGTGAGAGTCTCGCAGATCTGAAAGTAACTCACAAGACTACGGCAGCCATCTTGCCTGTACTAGGGATCAATACAGCAGTCCCAAACCATGTGAGTTCTCACGAGATCTCACAGCTGCCATCTTGCCTGGGTCTCCCACTCATTTTTCCCTTGTGCCAGCCTGTTTTCCCATCAAGTGCAACAGCAACGTTATAACTGGCAGCTGTAAATTAATTATGTGGCCTGCTGCATTAGGAGGACCCTACCTAATGCAATTCTCTCTTGATTCCCCAGATCCTTACACATCATGAGGAAATGCAGGGTGCAGATTGTCGTTCACTGAGTAGAGAAACGACCAAACATGTGCAGTGTGTATACTCAGTCCACACGGGTTCAGCAGATATGGAAGAGGAGGACTCCATCTTGGAATCCCAGCCCCCCAACCCCAATTGCATTGGATGCCAGCCAAGCTCAGATGCTATTCAAGCTTCTGGAATGCATGAAAGCAGGTGACCCCATTACTACAGCAGCGCACTAAAAGCCACTGATCAGGAGCCCACAAAGAAATGTTCCAGGCTTGATATAGACAACACAACATCAACACCATGGCTGACCCAGAGGAGGCACTTCAGACAGGTCAACCCAGATGTGCCACAGGGAAAACATCGATGAGCTGATTACAATGGTATGGGCAGCACTCAAAATATCACACCAGTCCACACAGCCCTCCACATCAGAGGACCCCCTACTCTCTATGGGTGAGCCAGAGGAAAAGTCCACTTCCCTCCTGTAAGACCTCGACACACTCCTTACCAGAGAGTACAGGCACCAGACCTGACCAGGATGCCAAAACAGCATGGTAAACAGGTGGTACCCATTAGCCAGGAAAGAAGCAACCAGTGGGGAAAGGCTCCCAAGGTAGACAAACCCATCTCTGAGCTGTCCAAATGCACAACCATTCCAATTGAGAGTATGGCAGCACTAAAAGACCTGATGGATAAGAAGGCGGAAGAACATCTCCAGAAAATTCACAGGCAGCTGGCACGGCACGCTCAGCAGACACTGCCATGTGGTCTCACCTGCAGGGCACTCCATAGGTGGCTAGACATACTCACCAAGAATGTCCCTGAGGACTCCCCAAGCAGATGCAGCAGAGTGCGCCATCCAGGCAGTGAAATATATAATGGAAGCATCATCCGACATTTTCAAATTCAGGGCTCGTACCCCAGTGCTGGCCAATAGAGCTAGAAGAGTACTGTGGCTAAAACTCTGGTTGGTGGATAACGAGTCCAAAACCGCTCTTCTGAAACTACCCTTCAAAGAGGGTACACTTTTCAGAGAAGGTCTAGCCCCATACCTCAAACGGGGGACAGGGCAGGAGATAGGACATCTACCTCCCACAGACAGAATTTTTCATCCCAATAGCAAGTTTGTTAAACCTAAACGCAGTCATACAATTCCCAGACCACAAATTAGTGACACCAAAGACCCCATTTACAGCACAAGGCATACAATAGCAGGGCAAAAGGCAATACAGGGGACAGTACTCCAGTGGTGGTCAAAAGCCAAACTTCAAGCTCCAGGGTAACAAGAAATGAAGGTGCATGGGCCACGCAAACCTACCACTGGCAGAAAGGCTGCGGTGGTTTGCACAACATGGGCCCAGACAACGTCAGACAAATAGGTGCTGGAAGTGGTCACCAAGGGCTATGCAGTTGAGTTCAGCAGCAAGCCGATAAGACACAGACCATTTGTATCACCTATGCCGAGGAACCCAATCAAGGTTCAAGCTATAAAGGAGGCAATACAGGACTTGCTCAAGCAATGGGGCTATCATGCAAGTCCCTACAGAGGAACAAGACACAGGGGTCTTCTCTTTGTTCTTTGTCATCCCAAAGAAGCCGGGCAGGATCGTCCGTACTAGACCATGAGTATCTAAACTGGACAGTGACTTACAAAAATTTTCAAAATGGAGACCCTCTGGTCAACTGGTCAACACTGTCATCCATTCAACTGGGGACTACTTGACTTCAATAGATCTCAAGGATGCCTACCCCATCCCCATTCAGACCTTGCACCACTGTTACCTCAGATTCAACATTCAAGGGCAACATTTCCAATACACTTGCCTACTATTCGGCCTGGCATCTGTCCCTAGGCATTCACCAAGACCTGGGTGGTTCTCACAGCACATCTCAGGAAACAAGGGTTCACATAATCCCATACCTGGACAACTGGCTGATAAGGGCAAGAACGGTAGAGCAGGCCGAGTGAAGCACACAACTAGCAATCAGCTGCTTGCAGCAACATGGATGGATAATCTACATGGCCAAGAGCCAACTGCTTCCTGCCCAGTCCATTACACACCTAGGCGCAGTAATAGACACAAAAACAACAGGGTGACCCCAACACACAAGAAAGTCCAGAACATCTAAACACTGGTTTGGGGACTAATCAGCAGACCAAACAGGGCAGTATGGGACTAGTTCCAGGTCCTGGGAGTCAGGGCAGCACTAATCAACCTGGTTCCATGGTCAAAAGTGCACATGCAAATACTCAGAGGTATCCTAATAGACTCATGGGACCAGATGACCCAAAACTTCAAATTCCAGGTCGCTGACACCGGGTACTAGCCAGGCTACGATGGTGGACTTTGAGAACACACTTACTATGGGGCAGAACACTGACACAAGCAACAGCAGATGAAGTACCACAGACGCCAGTCTGGCGGGCTGGAGGGCAACATATATCAATCATGTGACCCAAGGCCTATGGACTCAGAAGGAGTCCATACTACCTATCAATGCATTAGAAATGAGAGCTGTTCACCTGGCCCTACTCTTCTTCGCACCTCTCCTCACCAACAAGCCAGTTCTAGTCCAATGCGACAACCAAGTGACAGTAGCATACATAAACAAACAAGGTGGCACAAGGGGCAAGGCATGATAAAGGAGTCCTACAACTACTCCACTGGGCAGAGCGGAACCTGTTGTCCCTATCCACAATATACCTAGCAGGAGGTCCAACACAGAGGTGAACTGGCTAAGCAGAGTTACGGTCAGCCAGTCAGGTGGAGACTCCACAAGTCCATTTTCCAGAGCCTACAATCCAGATGGGGGCCCTTCCAAGTCGATCTGATGTCATCATGGACGAACACGCAACTGCCCAATTACCACTCCAGGTTCTCAGATCCCAAGGCCCAGGAGATTGATATGCTGTCAGCCCTTGGAACTTCACACGAGCCTATCTATTTCTGCCACTCCCAATGATACCCAAAGTGCTCCACAAGATTCGACACACAGAAGTGTCAGTGGTTCTGGTGGCTCCCAATTAGCCAAAGAGGCAGCCCATGGTACTCACTCATTCAAGCCATGTCAGTAAGTCTTCCAATGACTCTACCACCGTGACCAAACCTACTGTCACAGGGCCAGTTCTCCACCTGAACCCAGCCAGCCTGAATCTGATGTCATGGCTATTGAAAGGAACAGACTGTTAAACCAGGGCTACCATACCAGGGTCATGGATCATCTGTTACAATACAAGAGACAATCTACAAATAAGACTTACCTCAGACAATGGCAAATCTTTCACAAATGGTGCAGGAAATGGGTACTTCACCTTCAGTGGCAGGGTTACCACAAATTCTGGACTTCCTGAATGAAGGGCAAACAAGGGTCTAAGTCAGCCTCACTCACAGTGCAGGCATCAGCTATATCTTTCATTGGGGTCCACTACCAGGAACAGGCCACATTGGCTCACACCCCAACACCTTCTGACTGCTTAAGGCAGTTACATTAACTAGCACCAAGGGTGAGGCAGAGATGCCCACCATAGCAACTAACACAGTGCTAGATGCCCTACAATCACCCACTCTGTAGCAAGATTCATTGAACTGGTATACTATTAAGACAGCCTTCTTGTGGCAATTTGTTCAGCCAGGAGAATAGGAGAGATTCAGGCCCTCTCATGCAGGAGCCCTTCATCACCTTTCATAGTGATAGGGTCATACTTAGAACAGTACCATCCTTCCTACCACTGGGACCAGGATGTACTGTTGCCCTATAACTCTGAGTAACCACCCAGACACATTGACCCACCACCCTCTAGATGTGGGCTGTCAGTTGAAAAAATATCTCAGTATCACTAGGGATATTCGGAAGTCAGATAAGTTATTCATCCTAACCAAAGGGCACAGAGTAGGGCAGGCAACCTCCAAAGACACCATAGCCAGATGGATCAAGCAGACCATTAATGAGGCCTATAGGGCAGTAGGGCAGACACCACCAGAAGGCCTCAAAGCAAACTCGACCAGGGCAGTAGCAACATCCTGGGCTGAAAGGAAGCGTGTCTATATAAGACATTTGTTCAGTAGCTACCTGGTCATCAATACATACCTTTACCAGACATTACCAGCTAGACATAGCATCTGCCGAAAGGACTCTATTTGCCAAGGCGGTATGGGGTGCAGGGGACCACCTGGGTTAGATCTGGACTAATCTGCCTTCTCCTTACCTACGAGAGTATCCAGTCTAATGATACACTGCTACTAAGGTCCCACTGGTGTTGACTGCAGAGTACTATAAAGGGTATGAACTATAATGGGATTTACTCACCTGGTAAAGGTGATTATCTGAGTACCCTTTATAGTTTCCAACAGACCCCCTGTATGGCAGATTACCCCTCAGGTCAGGTTAGCATTAGGAGCTACCAACATATGGCATGCTGGGAAAGGTGAAAGTAGTGGCCAGTGTCATTAATGGTTTTATGTGAAGATATGATGAAACAAAATGTAACATTTCTATGTCAAACTGTATGTCTATTTCAGTAGATAAGGAAAATACCACAATAAATGTGATGGGTGAAAAGCAACACCTGACTAAGTGTTCTATCCCATAATGCAGTATAAGTAATGGCTCCCAGGCAATAATCACAGGGTCCAGCGCAGTAGGAAGCTCATCCTTCAATGGCTCCACTTTTGGCTGGGCGTATTGGCTTGTATGTTTCTTCTTTTCTCTCTCCACTATGTAGCTATAGAAGAATCACACTGGAGATAATCTGATGAGGGCAGAGGGATGTCCTCGCCCACCTTTGATTTGATTGGATGTGCATCAACCTATAGGATGGATGAGGAATACCCACTGGTGTTGACACATGAGTACTATAAAGGGTACTCAGATAATCACCTTTACCTGGTGAGTAAATCCCTCTGGGTTCTCTCTCTCTCTCTCTCTCTCTCTCTCTCTCTCTGCTGTTTGAAATTCCTTGTGCACAAATGGCAGCAGCATTCTTTCCTTCCCTCTCCTATATTGCAGAAAGGAAGCAGTTTAGTTTACATAGTACCTTTCATGCAAAATGTATCCCAAAATGCATTACAATTGGATGGAGAGAACCCGTTCTTTGAAATGAGGCACTAACTAAATCAAATGTCTTTGGGGTGGGAAACCAGGCTAGGTTAAGGCAGGAATCAGGACAAGTTGGACGTTGGACACAAGGAGTCCAGGAGTAGAATCCTAGGCCATAAAATTGAACACCAACAGGACACTAAGCAAGAAGGAGCATGACGGTGGCACTCTTAGGGGACTCAATAATCAAAGGAATGAGATGGGAGAAAGGAGCAGAAACAATGCAGTATGGGTACAGTATGCCAGGAATGACTACTCTTGAGGTGAGGCACCATATTCCTTCTTGGGGCAAGCATGAAGATGAGAAGAGTCATCTGTTGTTTCACCTAGGTACCAATGACTTGGAAAGAAACAGTCTGTTAGAGGTACACAGGCAAGGTTCAAGGAGCTTGCTAGATTTTTGGTAACATGATTTTTCCTTCCATTTCCTTCTCTCGGTGTTTGCCCGTGCCAAAACAAGCACACAGGAGGGAAAAAATAGCAAAATTCAATAGATGGCTGCAAGGATGGTGTAAGCAGAAGGGGTTGGTTGGATAGGTGACTGGGGATCTACGTGGGGAGGGTCTGTGTGCCCCGACGAGGCTGCACCTGAGTATGGCAGGGGTAACTGTACTAAAGAATTAACTGGAAGACTTCTTAGTAAGGAAGATCAATTTAAACTAAACCGGCGGGGGTTACAGGCAGGGCCACCCTTACGGGTTAAAGTACTGGGAGGCTTTCAGCCCCGCCCTGGGACAAGGCAGACATAAAGAGACCAGGTAGAAGCAGAGAGGGTTGGATAAGGAAGAACTGGGAGGCTGTAAGCCTCCTCCCAGATCAGCTTCCCCCAAGGACAATGCAGATATAATGGGAACAGGTAGTAGTAGGGAGGCATTGGGTAAGGAAGATAGAGCTCCATGGTGGAGGGTTGGTGGCAAATGCCAGGAGCCTGGGGAATAAACTGAGGGAACTTGAGGCCACCATGGTGGACAAGAGTCTCCATAGTAGCAGTGTGTGAGACTTGGTGGAATGAGCATCATGCCTGGGAGACAGTGATTCCTGGTATCGATTGTTTAGGAAAGACAGGGTGGGGAAAAGGGAGGAGGTAGCATTATACCTTAAGGAAGAAATTGGGACCACAGAGGGCAGGAAGAGGAAGGGGAAACAGATAATGTGGGTCACCTTAGATAAGAAAAATGGGGAGCATTTGAGAGTCAGGGTAGTTTACGGACCTCCTACACAGGGGAAGAGGGGATGAACACTTTGTAAAATCAGTAATCGAGAATGGCACAGAAAGGGGAAATACTGCTTGTAGGGGACCTAAACCTTCCTGACATTGATCGGGAGGTCCAAACAGCAATATCAACTAGGAGCAAGGGCATCTTAGAGGCACTGCAGGGCATATTTCTACAACAGGACAAGGAGCCCACTAAGGGGTGAAAACTTATTGGATGTAGTCCTCAAAATGGAGAACAGTGTGGAGGAGGTGGAGGTGGGGAAAATTAGGAACAAGTGACCACAGAGGTCAGCTTCAAGGTGAGAACAGGCAGAAAAGAATAAGATGAGAACCAGGATAATGGACTTTAGGAAGACAGACTTTGGCAGGATGCAGGGTATTTCGTGAAGAAATGTCAAGGTTGGGGACATAAAGGAGGTAGAGGAATCATGGGCAGCCATTAAGGGAGGGGTGCTGAAAGCCACGGACACATGCATCAGGAGAGTCAGGAAGAACACAAGGAAGAGGCGACCCTTTGGTTTACTGGAGAGGTGGCGAAGGTGGTCAGGAGAAAGCTAGGGCTTTCAGGAAGTACAGGATAACAGAAAAGACTGAGGATGGGGAGACCTAAGGGAAAAGAGGAGGGAGGCAAACAATAAGGAGGGTTAGATGTCACAGAGGAGAGGATAGCAAGACAGGCCAGAAGGGGATAAAACCTTTTTAGGTATGCGGAGAAAGGAAGGCACAGCAAGGGATTGGGAGGTTGGGGGGTTCCGAACTATGCTGGAGGGAGAGTTGGAGAAAGTGGAGGCATTAAACAGCTACTTCTGTTCAATCTTCATGCAGGAGGGAGAAGGCAGTGGGCCAGTACAGGAAGGGAAGGGAGAACCATAGGCAAATGGATTCTGTAGTGTTCACAGCTGATAGAGTAAGTGAAGAACTGGGTCAACTTAGGGTAATAAGGCAATGGGCCTGACTGCCTACACCCAAGGGTACTCATGGAGCTGAGGGAGTTGCTGGTCACCACATTTGGTGAGACTATTTAACTTGTCCTGGACACAGGCATGGTGCCTGAGGACTGGAAGAGGGCAGAGGTGGTTGCACTACACAAGGAGGAAGAAAGGACTAGGTCAAAACCTATTGCCCGGTTAGTCTCACCTCAGTGGAGGGAAGGTAATGGAAACATTACTAAGGATAAGACTGGTGGAATTCCTGGAGGCCAGTGGTCTGCAGGACAAAAGGTAGCATGGTTTCACTAAGGGTAGGTCCCACCAGACAAACCTGATCATTTTTAAATTGGATGACACAGACAGTGGACTATGGAGGAGCGATGGACATGACCTATCTGGATTTCGGTAGCCTTTCACACCATTCTGCATAGAAGGCTGGTGACTAAGCTGGACTGCCTGGGTGTGGCCACAAAATCATTAGGTGGATGGAGAACTGGCTGACTGAAGGCGACAGACAGTGGTGGTAAATGGGACCATTGCAGGGAACAGGCAGTGATCGGTAGGATGTCACAGGGGTCAGTGCTGGGACCACTACTCTTTAATGTCTATATTAGTGACCTAGCAGAGGGTTTGGAGGGCTGGGTGTGCCTGTTCATGGATGATACAAAGGTCTGCAATAGGATGGATTCACAAAGGGAGTGGAGGCCATGAGGCGGGACCTGGAGAAGTGGTCAGAAACCTGGCAACTAAAGTTTAATGCAGGGAAGTGTGCAGTGATGCACCTGGGGAGGAGAAACATGAGGCAACTTACTTCCTTGGGGAGGAAATCAAGGAAAAGGAACAGGAAAAGGACCTGGGGATCGTGGTATCAAGGAATCTTAAGAGGGGAACCAGTGCAGCAAGGCGGTGGGTAAGGCGAATGGTATGTTTGCCTGAATTGCAAGGGGTTTTACTAGTAGGAGGGAAGTGCTAATGCCATTGTACAGAACTATGGTAAGGCCACACCTGGAGTATGAGGTGCAGTTCTTGAGACCGCATTTACAGAGGATATTTGGATGATGGAGAGGTGCTGAGAAGAGCGACCAAGATGATAAGAGGGATGCAGGATATACCATATGAGCAAAGATTGAGGGAGCTGCATCTGTACCCACTAGAGACTAGGAGAGAGAGGGGACATGATTGAGACTTTTAAGTACTTGAGGGGAATAAATAGGGTGAAGGAAGGAATTTGTTCAAAATGAAGAAGGGAGCTAACAGAGAGGACATGGCCTCAAATTAGAAGGCGGGAGATACAGAGGCAATGTCAGAGGGCAGTTCTTCATGGAGAGTGGTGGAAGCCTGGAACAGACTGCGGAGGAGGTAGTGGGAGCCAAAATGGAGGGCTTCAAGAGGGCATGGGACAGACATGAAGGGGTTGAGAAAGGGATGGAAGCATGAAAAGTGGGGTGGAAGGAACAGGGAGGATGTAAGGGCAGACTAGATGGGCCGTGTGGTCCTTTTGCCAAGATATTTCTGTGTAAAACATTTTTACAAGTCTTTAAACATGTTTGTGACTTTTATAGTTCATGGTAGTCCATCAAAAGTTTGTGTCCTAAGCATTGTAAAAAGCTTGCCTTTATTTGCCACAAACCCATATTCTGTGGTGCTCCATTTTGCCAATGGAATTCCTAATGATTGGGTAATGTGCACACTCTTCTAGTGGAAATGGCACCACCCAAAGCTTTAGAATGCTGGGTACATGAGGATTCTGAGCAACAACATCTTCAATTTTTGCATGCCATGACATGGGAAAGACCGATCAAGCTTCTCTGAAGAAACTTTAAGCTGTTTTAGCATGATGCTACCTGCTGACTGGGAGCACCCTAAATTTAAATTATGCCGATTAAGCTGCAGCTTTCGAATTGAATTGTATGTCTGTTTTCCTCATTTTTCCAGTGCTCGGAGGGCCACATCTGTCTTTTATTTCAATGTTTTATTTGAAAAGTCTCTGATTAAACAAAATAAAAATTAAAAATAAGACGTGCCACAGTTAAGGATACTTTTCTTGCTTGTGAATATTTAGAGTAAGGCTCCAGGAGAGGGGGTCCCATGTTTTATTCAGCCATCGGTCCCTAAAACCTCATCCTCCCTCAGTATTGGGTTACTTTTTATTAAATACTTAGGGTTTTCTTTTCTGAGGATTGCCCTTTTAAGAGGCATTTCCTTTTTGTGTTGGCTTGCCGTGCACAAGCAACATCTTGTGGTAGTAGCACTTCAGAGATGTGTCAGTGTTGTGGCCAATACAGGGATACTTTAGTGGGTGCGTCCTCAGCCGCCAGTCAGTAACATGCTGGAGATGACAGCAGTTTCAGAGAGCCACGGAGTTCAAAGAAATCTGCTGCACCAATGAGGTGCCATTTCCTCACTGGAGCATCTGGAGGACAAGGCTCTGGTAAGTGCCTTTCCTGGTAAAACATTTCAACAAATATGGTGGCTCCTGCTGCCTGCCACACAATCCCCACAAATCCAGCATCGGGATGCCTACTCACCGTGTTGGCATGCCTCCCAGTTCAATTTGTTTGCCAACTGGGGTGCCCAATTTATGTCGGCATCATGTTCCCCCTCCAAACTCGTGGAAACTGGGATCCCACCCCAGTGTGCCCAAAATAATTTTTACCTGTAAACAAAGAAACCTTCCCTGAAGTCCACTTTTACCTGTAAAAAAAAAAAAAAAAAAGGGTCCCTCATTGTCCCATTGCCCCTTCACCCAGTCTGCACCCACTTCTTGCACCCCACTTCCTCGCACCCCCTTCAACTCCATACTTACTCTGGAGGCCGACGCTGTGATCTTCTGTGAGGGAACATGTCTGAAGTATATTTATTAAATACTACACACAGGGACGGTATGATAACATAATACTGCAAATATACTTGGACCACAGGTGAAGTATATAAATAATACATTTGATGAAAACTACATATATTTTAACATTATATGTTTAATTTATTAATAATGACCTGATCTGTATATTTATAGTATGGTACACATACAAGGATAGTATTATAACAATACACTGCAAGATACACTTCCAAAATTAGTGCAGTACATGAATAATACATTTTATGAACACTGTATATATGTCAATAGTATGCTATTAGTGTACTAATTAGGAACTGATTTCTATATTCACATACAGAGCTAGTGTGAAAATATATACTATGAGTATACTTGAATCACTGGTACAGTACATAATTAATACATTTAAGAACTACTGATATGACAATAATATGATTTTAGGGTACTATGAATGGACAGATTTCTATATTTCTAGTAAACTCTACACATAGGAAAAGCATACTATCAGTATGCTTAGCAATATATATATATAGTACCTATATAAAAACACAGGGGTGCATTTTAAGTACATTTACCATATACTAATGTGACTACAAAAGTATACTTGACCGTGGGACTATACTTACAGTAAACATCTGAATAAAATGTATTTTAGCATATTGATCAGAAACTGCTATTATACTGATAACATTTATAACATACTTTACAAAAAGTATATTAATCATATACTAAAACATATTAGCTTTGTGGGTAAATGATAGAGAAAATATACTGTAATACCCATATCAATATACTTAATATTATACTTTCAACATTCATAACAGTATACTATTCAGTATTACTATATTATTTGAATACTGAAGTATGCTGATTTGCCAATTCAGGACACAATCAGTGTAAGAAGTACAAAATCAGGATAAAATTAGTACGAAGAAGTACAAAATTAGTTTACAACAAAACTACACTTGGTATATACTGAAAGTACTATGTTAATAAGTACACTTACAAACTAACTATATATTTAATATACTAAGATTTCAGTACACTTAAATATCAAAAAGTATACTACTTTTTCGTAAGAGCCACACAACAAATTACAACTGGTAAATGAAAATATCATTTGAGCTATATTTATGAAATGCAAGAACAGAGCCCAAGCAATACACATCATGTCATGTGGCCACCTTGGGTTTGAGTCTTATTCTCTCAATATAGCGCCTGGAAAATCCCACATAGCTGGTGGCAGCATCAGCTATTTTGGCTTATTGCCAATACAAATATCCAAAGCGCAATAAACACTGAGCTGTGATCACTGGACTCCGTGCAACTGACACTTCAACCGGGGTTGAATCAAGGCCTTTATCAGTGAAAGAGCAATACACCACTCCACCCTTCCACTCTGTCCCTTAAACTAAAGCATGTAAGGCCTGCTCACCCTGCATTCCCTGCACTGCTTTAAATCCTCTATGTTTACACAGCACTTAGAGAGGTGGTTTATGGAAAAGAATGGCATGAAACCACTCTGAAAGCTTCTCATGTACAGCATACAAAAATATAAGAAGCTCAGTCAAGGAAAATAAAGTGAGAATAACTTGGCTGTCAACCACTCACATACCTCACAGTCTTTTATTAAAGCTGTTAGCAAGATAAGTTACAATACTCAGAATCCAGGGACAGATATTTTGATTGTTTTGATCTGCAAAGTATTTCAAAAACAATATATAACCACATCTCTGACAAGCTTTGCAGGAGTACTAAGCACACTTTGAAGTTTAAGGTTTAAAAGTATTATGTGGTTCAAACTGTTTAAAGTTATAAGGAGCAGAGGCCATTCATTACTCAGAAAGGTCCTGTTTGATCAAATTTGAGTTTGAAAACTGAACCAGTGACTGTAGTTAATGTTCTGAGGAGGCCATTTTGTGGAATGATCTAGCCAGGCAAAATGCCGAGGTTAGCACACCCTTGTGTGAAGCACATTGTAGACATTGCTTGGCACCGCACTCACAGGTCAATCTTCTGCTGATGTCGGCAGTTTTGGCTCTTTCAAGGAAGCTTGGCAGAACACAGGAGCTCTGTATATCCACAAACCCCCACAGCAGTTACAACACTTGAACAGGGCTGCCTTGTTGGCTGGAAGCCCCATTCTAATGTAACATCAATTTTGATCAATGCTATCCTCAGAGTAAAATAAAAGATTTAGTAGGAGGTCACGTGCCTATTGGTTGTCCCTGAAAACGAGAGTTAATCAGTGCAAAACCTGAAAGGCTGAGCCATAAAAAAGTACTTCTGATTTGATATAGAGCAACTGAAACCAGTCAGAAATTGCTTTCTATTCATAAAGGATTTATGCATGTAATGTAATTATCAAAATGATACCTCATTTAATCTCAGTCTGTAAACCAAGTACCTTCTCCATTTCTTGCCCTCTGCTTCTCTGGTCTGTGTGTAGACTCTGTGGATCACTCATTTCTAAAGATGCAGCGTGATTCAAGATATATTTCAAGTACCTGAAACCCTGGCACTGTTATACCAAGGGCTACTACCCCTGCCTGTTTCCCTAACTGCAGGTTGAGGGCCTGGGTTCAGAAATTAACTGCTACTGGGATCTCCCTACCTCAATGTACCTCTGATTATGGTGCCTCCACCTAGAGTAATACTTAAGTGGGTTCCTAACAGAATTGATACAGCCCTCTGGGATGCTATAACCGCCCACAATCCCACCTAGTGACCTTGTACGCTTAGTTTCACAATTGCAACATTTCACACCTAGAATACAGGCTAATACCAGCATTAATAATATGCTCATGTGCAATCCACTTACCAGCAGGGTTCGGTCTCCTGGCATTCACCCTGCAATCCCTGTAAGAAACAGCAAATGCACTTTTAGAATGCCTTGCAATATTTCAGTAACTTTATACCAGGCAATGATATGCCACAAGCCAGGTTAACAGTAAACAATAAATCAGGTTTATTGAGGAGATGTGAACAAGAGAGGGTGAGAATCTGGGCAATGATTACTTTACTGCACTGAGACTGGCTTAGTTTCTTATTAATTGCTTTAGTCCCTGACATATCAGTCTCTGCAACTACTGAGTACTCAGAGTGGAAAACAAGCATGCCTGAGACGGTGCCACGGGTTGGCCCGCATTGTAGCTGAGGTTGGGGCCCTTGATGGAAAGAAAAGTGATTCAATGTGAGCACCACACTTGTAAACCATAAACCATTTGTATCTGTGGCTGGATGGCCCAGTCACATTTAAACACATCAACTGGCAAAAATGAATCAGATGATACCATTTCAATTGAGGCTTTGTTGCAGGGAGCTACCCTGGTTTTACTCACTGTACCCAGACAGATGGAAGAAGGCGCTGGTGACATCAAGACCTGTGGATCCTTCAGGATACTGATGGGGACCGGGCCAGCACAACTCACCTCCACTTCATGGCCTTTCCTGTAGGTGGCCACAACCTGCATAATGATTGCTGCACAAAGGCTGATTCCCCAAGTCTGGTCTCTCCACGATTTTGACGATGGCACAGGAACAGTCTGGCTGGGTCATTGTTGGCAAAGGCCCTGCTGAAGAAATGTCTTTTAAAGTTTGTGCTGTGTGCTGGTGAACCTTCCTGCTGGGCTTTTGCAAAGTCTTTCCTGCACTGGAGTAGATTCTGCTTTGCCAGAGGAATCCCTGGATCAATGTCTCCACACACACAGCAGGCCACAGTCTCTGTGGCAGAAGAACAGCAAACTCACTCCTTCGTATCTGCCCAGTTTCACAAGTCTAGCACTGGACTACAGAAATCACACAATGTGCCTCACATCTGCTTCCTTGCAGTCCTGTAGTCAATCGATCCCTTTGGGACCAAAAGGGTCCATAGGGAGGCAAGTGCAGGCCGCTTCCAGCACCGCCTCCTCAGCTCTCACAGTAGCTCCTTCGGGCTTGAGCTAAAACACAACTGAACTTTTCAATACAGTCCTGCCTGAAGATCAGGATTCCTGAATTCCAGTTAGCTACCCATGCTGTCAAGTCACAATTTGAAGATCCTCATTGGTTAATTTAGGCACCAACTAGAAAGTTCACAGCTTTTCCCACAAGTGTCTGTAATTAGGACCCCTTGAGGACCCCTTGGTTCCGAGTGGTCCAAAGCGGAGTCCAGGGCCAAAGATGGTGGCTTCCATTGGGAAGTGCAATACTGGCAGTACAAACAACTTATTTTATTAAAAGAGCAGTAATGATTTAGAAACTAATATTTATAGCATTTTGAAGGACTCTCTCTGCACTGTAACTGACAGCAGAGTGGAGTAAATTGAGTGATGCCTGCCTGGTCACGGGGTCCAATGCACTCGGACCAAGCCCAGGCTATTTACACTGTACACTGGCTCAAACCCTCAAAGGGTTAGTGGCGGCGCATGGATCTGCACACTCACGCAAGACAACATTACAACCATACTGTACATAAATTCATACTCTCTTGCTGGACGCCTGCAGGGCAGTGGGCATCAGAAGAGCCCAGGGAGATACTAAGGTAAGCCCCAAAATGGGGCTATATACCAGATAACATTAAAATACATTGGCATTGCCCAATTCAACATATATTTCAAATACCAGATAACATTAAAGCATATTGGCTGTGCCCTCAGTTCTAATCCAACAGCCTCCTGTGGCCTCCAAAGCTGACGATGCAGTTTTGCAATGGTGTCATACCTCGTAAGGAACACAAAAGAGCTGTTACAGAGAATCTATAGGAGCAATCTGGTCAGCAACAAACAATTTGTAGTACATTATCTGATATCTAGGAAAATAATTCAGAGATAGATGCCATTTTCTAGTCAGGTGACTATATATTAAAGTGCTGTTTAGAAAACAGGACTCCCAAAGGCTGCAGCGATGCCTGCAGAATTTATAGCTTCTGCAAGTTCAGGTAGCGTCACTGCAGATTCCAGGGAGGCATCCTCTGCAAATTAAACATACTTAAAAAATATAACCAATTTATTTGAAAATGGCATGCCAGTCTTAATTATTTTAAAAGTTGCACTCCTGAGCTTTAGTGTCAAAACCACTGTCAGTCAGCCTCTATATAGTAACCAGATGCACACTTGCCCAGGAATGCCAGCACTGCATCAGTCAACTATGTTTCATCTTGTGATTACCACTGACACAAAGCTTCTTCATGATTAGGAAGACTGTGTGGTCTAGTCATTAGATCAATGAGCAAGGAAACAGGAGGGCCAGGCCTCATATCCCACCAAGTCACTGGTTAGTTGTGTGACCTTGAGCATGTCTTCAGAACTTGACCTCCTGTGTTTCACTGCCTCCAACTCTAAAATTGGGTGAAGAGGACCCCACTGTAAATGAGGCTACATCTTAGCTGGACTACCCTGAGTCCAATTAACTGTAAAAAAAAAAAAAAAAGTAATTACAGATTTCAAAGTTTGTGAGTCATGGATGACATTTGCCATTTCTGTCAGTGCAGTATGTTAATCCGTGAATCCTGAGCCCAACAGGAACATGTTGAAAATGTTATGCACAAATCCATAACTTGCAGAATTAAAGATTTAAAATTCATTATCATAAAATTTTATGTGTAAGGCACCTCATCCTGGAGGCACTGTAAAAGAAATGCAAATAAAACACCTACAACAAGAATCTAAAAACAACAATATATTAAATGAAACCCTCCCATATCAGATAACAGTGAAAATAGGGAGGAAGTCAAGGAGGTGTACCAAGTAAAACAGAGGGAATCAGGGAAAGCAATGAGGGAGCAAAGGCACGGACCGAGGAAGGCATCGCCAAGAGGGTAGCTAAACAGAATAAGACTTCTTCAGGTAGATAAGTGAGAAGAGGAAGGGACGGACAGTGTGATGGGGAGGCAGTGGAGGGGAGCTGCACAGAAGATGACCAAGACAAAGCAGACATCCTGAACAGGTACTTCTGCTCAGTCTTCATGGTGGAGGGAGGGGACAACACCAGGGGCAGCAGGAACAAAAAGGGGTAGGTGGACTCAAGTCCCTTTTCAGAGAACAGAGTCCTGAAGGGACTTCAGCTCTGAAAGTGCACAAGGCTTTGGGGCTGGAGGATACATCCAAGGGCACTGAAGGAACTCAGGAGGTGCTAGCTGCCCCACTGATGGCCTTATTCAATAACTCTCTGGAAATAGGCACGGTTCAAGGACTGGAGGAGAGCAGATATGTCTCTCTATGCAAGATCAGCAGCAAGGAGGAGGCTAGCAACTGTAGGCTGGTCAGTCTCACCTTAGTGATGGGGTAATTAATGGAAACCTGTGAAAGGAAAGGTAGGTATGGGCTACAGGGGAGCAGCAGAGTATGCCAGACAAATTTGATTGATTTCTTTGGCTGGGTGACCAAGGAAATAGATCAGGGAAGGGCAGTGGATGTGGCCTATATGGACTTTAGCAAGGCCTTCGACACTGTGCCACCCAGGAGACTGAAAGAAATTGATCCAAAGAGGTAAAATGGGTTAAAACTGGTTAGTTCAGGGCATGGCTAGATAGCCAACAAGATGGCTGCCTAATTTTATCTTTCTCAAAGCCCTAGTAACTATCTGCCAGAATCCTGCTCAGCTTGTGCACTCACCTTACCTGATGTGCTGAGTTCGATGGGGCAAATTATCCAAATCACAGCGATGGGACTCTGGTCCACATCAGTGCAGGATCTGGTATAGCATCGCTGAGAGGATTTCAGCCGCAGAATCTACTCATGCAGCACGGCTGCTCCACTAGGTGGTGATGGCAGGAATGACCCAGCTCCAGCAACCCTGTCCAGAACTAAAACAATGTTTGAACAACTCATTGCACGGATAGCCAAGCTGGAAATCAGTTCACAGCAGACTAATGCTGATATAGCCCAAATTGCCCAGAGAGTTAATACTGCAGAACAAAAGATCACTGAAAATGAGGACAGAACTAAATGCTTGACAGGCCACATCCACAATCAGGACTGAGCCATCTGGCTCCTCTGGGAGAAAGTTGAGGACCTCGAAAACAGAGGCCGTGGAACAATCTCTGCTTTGTTGGCTTCCCTAAAGGATGTGAGGGAAAATTGAACTCATTCTTGCAAGGGGTCTTTCCTGAAATTCTGGGAGCCCAGTGTCCTACTAACTAGAGACTGACCATTCTCATGAGAACTCTGCCCCCCAAGCTCAAAGAATGCTCCAGACCCATTGTAGCTAGAATGCTGAAATTTACTGATTAGAAGAATAGTATGGTCTGGGCATGACTGAAGAGAGACCTAGAGTGGAGGGTGCACCAGATTAAGATTTTCCCGACTTCTCTAAAGAACTGTCTGTTAAACAGAAAGCTTACACTCTGCCTGTGAAATACTTATGGACTTAGACATACTTTACAGCATCAGGTACATGACCTCCATGTTGATCCTGAGAAATGGGGTTTCACAGCAACTCAACTCCCCGGAACCCACTGAAGCCTTTGTCCCTAACATGGCTTCAAATAAGTCTGGCCCAGTGGGGCAAGGGTACTGGTGCTCAAACCATGGACACTGCACTCATTCCAGATGACTCCATGGTCCAACACCTACAGTATGATCACCCACTACAGTCCCTTCTGATGGATCCAGACTCATGGTACCCTCCCCAAAAGCGGTGAAACCACAAGCAAAAGACTGCTCAAGCCAAGCATCAGGACCAACCTCACAGCCCAGGAGCAGTAGTTCGCAGCAGCAGCTGTGATTCCCCAGCATCATCTGAAACTAATCACCTCTCTGCAGAACCACTTCATGCCATTTTCCAGGCCTCTCAGGATGAACCAGACAGAGCTATGCTGCAGCCACAACAACAGACTCCGGGGTCAGTGATGAGACTCAAATCCTGGGCAGAGGCCGTAAGCCTTATAGCCACCATCGCCCATCTGAGATTTGCCTGCGTACCAAAGACCACCATCTGACCTCATTTAGGCTCTGGGAATGCCATAGCAGAAATGTTATTATCCATGGGCCAACTGGTACTGGACGCTTTCCGACCTGAATTGCTGCTCATAACTTCATAACTTTTGCCCCAGTAGACTGAACCTGGGAGGAGCTCCTAATTGTTTTATAGCTCCTGTTTTACTGGTTCAACTGATCTGGGCCTATCAGGACTACCGAGGTATTCAGTCTTTCAGCCTTAAAAGGGCTATGCAGGACTGCAAGTGTATCCTTTCACTCATTACTAGACTTTCAGCTGAATAAGTTTATGTTGGTTCTTTAACAATGCTTGCTCACTGTTTTAAGAGTTAGCTTGCTAGTACTCTACTGCTCCACCAGGATCCTGTGGGGGCTTGTGCTAGCTAATTATACAGTATACCACCAAGTGAGGCATGATGACAGGGCTCATGCTATCTGTACAGGGATTGGCTTCATGGCACACCATCCTAAATGGCCTGCTTCAACCAATCGCACTACACCTCTTTCCTGCCCTCAGTAAATCCCTCCTTCATATGCACTCACATACTACCCATTTTGTATAGTCACCAGGGTAAGGTTCTTTTTTTTCTCTCCTCCTCTGAACAGGTCAGTGGTTGCATATCGGACCAACTCAACGTAATTGGGTGATTCCCTACCTTCCCCAAGGTTTTCAGAGTGCTAATTAATTAAGTGAGGGGATATCATCATCATTTGTACAGTGTGTGTGTGTGGGGGGATTTCTTTGCAACGTCGCCATAAATCCTGCTTGAATCTCACCATTTGCTTTCACCTCCACTGACACATCTAACCGCCCTATTTCATTGCCTTAATTTTATTAGGTGGAGGTAAAGGTCAACACTTTGTAGCCCCTCACCCATTGATTACAGGTGTGCAAACACAATGGGCATATAAGTCACTATCATGGGCATGAGTGTTCCAAACGAGAATGACTGCACCATCCCTGTCATTCTCACACTTACACTCTATGTCCAGGCTGTGCCTCAGAGAATGAGGAGGAGGGGGCATGGGTTGCTGTTGCCCCTTTGGGTGGTTTATAATTTATTGGTTAATTACACTGCTTGCTATTTTCTTGAGCATCCAGAAAATAGAAGTGCTTATATTTGTTCTATATACTCTGTATGTGGATGTCTATTGTCATTATGGTTATGAGGAAATGTTAATATTCATGGGACAACTAACATTTGAGGAGCTTTACATGGCACTAATGGTTGATGTATGTACGATCAGCTGGAATGTGAGGGGCCTCAACCCCTATCAAAAGAAAGGTTTTATCTCATTTAAAATGGTAACACTCCAAAATCACCTTTTTCAAGAAACCAGGCTCAGTAAGGATGATGTTCTCAAACTGAAGTGGGATTAATGGGGACAAAGCCCACAGCACTACGGAACAGAAAGGGGGTCTCATCCTCCTCCACACAATCATGGGTTGGTCCTTTTCTGCACTAAGATGGATGCAGAGGGCAGGTGGCTACTAGCCAAAATTTCTACTCTTCAGGGCCCTTCCTTGCAGTGAATGTTTATGGGCCAAACAAAGATGAGGCAAGACAATTTTATTTATAAGTGCCATTTCCCAACGCTCAGGGCACTTGTTTCACAGGCTCAGCCAAGAAATATCAGTCTTTTCCCTAACATGCCAATTCTTCTCAGAGGTGATTTTATTGTCTTATGCCTATGCCTGTCCCATGCATTCTTGAATTCTCCCACTGTTCCTGAATGCATAGAACAGGCATATGGCAATTCTAGTGGGGTAGAAGGAAGTAAGCTGTTGATTAACTAGAATCTGCAGCTTATCCATCAGGTAGGAAATGGGCAGACTAGATGGGCCAAGCCGTCCCTTATCTGCCGTCAAATTCTGTTTCTATGTCACAGTGGTGGCTTGCACAGACCACAGTATCTCCTCCTGAACCACAGAGCAGGGTCCACCTTGCAATGGAGGAACTGCTTAAGGAGCATCCTTGATGACATAAGGTGCCCTCAGCACCCAACCCCAAGGGCCTGTATGTGCTTTTCTGCTGCCCACTCCACCTCGAGCAGAATTGACATGTGGTTCACTTCACCCATCTTACCCGTCAGGCTACAGACACCAGAATCCACTCTATCTGCATCTCAGGTCATGCTCCCATGGAGTTTAACTTGCTTTGGGAGCCTGTGTAACCCCATTTCAAGAACTGATGGATGGACCTACTCCTCCTTCTCAGTACTCCAAATTGATGGAGTAGGTATGGACGGAGACATGACATTACATGAAGGCTAACTATAATAATGAAGAGGTCACTAAAGGGAACTCTCTGGGAAACCTAAAAGCCCCTATGCATGGCCTACTCGGTCCATAGAAAGAAAGAGGGAAGTGGAAGCAAAAGCTAGAAGCAGACATTGCCTCCCTGGAAGACAGTACAAGAAACAGTCTCTTCCAATGTAGAAACTGTTAGTCCACCTAACCAGCACAAGGTTCATACTGATTGAACTTCTCTCCTGTAAAGGTGGAGCTAGCGATTTTCAGAACACAACAAACATATTGGGAGGGGGTGAAAAGGCCAGTAAACTGCTGGGCTTTAACATTAAATAAAGGCAGGCAGATAAACTTTACCCCAGACTAAAGGATCCAGAGGGCAGGTACACACAGACTCTCATAAAATTAACAGCATAATGAGGGCCTTCTATCAATTACTGTACACCTCAGTGATCCAAGCAAATGAAGGAGCAATCTCAGAGTTTCTGAATAGTCTTCCCATACCCTAAATTGCTCGGTATTTCTCTACTGCTCTGGACTGACCAGTTGTCCTGCAGGAGGTCCAAACACGCCAAGTCCCTGCATAAAGAGAAGGCTCCTGGAGGAGTTGACTTTCTAGTGGATTTCTATCAACTGGACTCTCAGAACATCAGCCCTGCACTCATTTTCCAGTTCTCCATGGATACAGGCACCCTCACCCCTACACTGCTGGAGGCAGTCATCACAGTATTCTCCCAAAAAGGGAAAATGACACACAACATGGTAACTAAAAACCCATATCCTCATTAATACTGATGTGAAGATCCTGGCACAAAATATTATCAACCAGACTAGACGGTATACTCCCAGGTCTTACCCACCCACCCATCCCAGGTTGGATTTGTCAAAGAGAGGCATAGCTCTGATCATTTAAGAACCTTACTGTATTTCACACTGTTCAGAAGACCCTTCCTTGCAGCAGCCATTGTGGTAGATTTTCAGAAGGCCTTTGATTCTGACACCTTCTCACTGCTATGCAGCACATGGTGGTGGGCCCCATGTTTATACAATGGGTCAGAGCACTCTATTAATCCCCACAGCAGGAGTCCTCACCAATGGCTTGAAGTCACAGTTCTTCCCCTGCAATGGGCACTCGGCAGGGCTGCTTCTTTGCAGATTTGGGATGGGCATTGAACTCCTGGCAATTGACATTTGGAATCATCCTCCCTTCCTGCATCTAAACAGGTAAGCTCAACCATCTACTCTCTTGTACAGAAGACTTGCTATTACTCACATCTGATGGGGCATCCCCACCAGACACATTACTCTGCCTGTTAGAACACTTTGCAGCACTCTCAGGGTTAAAGTTAACCAGAATAGTGCAGTATAGGGCAGTGGTTTAAGGCTCTAAACTGCAAATCTGGAGACCTCGGTTTGAATCCCACAGCCCCCACTTGCATACTGTGTGACCCTGAGCAAGTCACTTAACTTCCCTGTGCTCCCAGGTCACACCTGTAAACAAGCTTTCAGCTAGTGTGCCACTCCTGGTTAAACAACTGAAAAAAAAAAAAGAATATGACGGAGGTGTTCCCTCTCCACAATAGCTGTAATACGCCTGAGCTATTTACAGCCAAGGGACTCAGGTGGGCTTCACAGGGCCTGCTTATTTGGTCATAAATATCCAAACCTCTCAAAATGGTGAGCTCTATCAAAATGATGAGCTCAACTGATCACCCAGCTGGAGATGTTCAAAGTGGAGTTGGATAGGTGGAAGCATCTCAGCCTTTCCTTAGCTGGGAAACTAGAGGCTTTTAAAATTATATTGACACAGGAATGTATTCATATCATAGCCCACCTATCCCTCCACATTGCTAATACCTGGGTTGCCAAATTAACTTCCATTATAGGGGCTATCTATGGGAGGTACAGAGGTCCTAGTATGGCAGGGCAAAATTTCGAGGGCATAGTTTTTTCCATAATACATTTTTATTGGTTCTCCAAAAGAAAAACAATATACAACAACCAGGTACACACTGTAACAAAACACAGACTTATACAATAATATAGGTTTTATGAACATGAACAGCCATAGTACGTTACAAACAATCATGGTGTTGCAATGGTATATGTATGAAATAAACTTTAAAGCATGTCTATAGCTGAGGCTGTTTGGTGCAGTTTAAATCAATTCCTCCATGGACACAAAATATTTAAACTCAAGGAAAGGGTTCCATATTTTGGGAAAGATATCTAATCTGTTGTTAATTGAATAGAATACCCTTTCATTATTGGAAAGAAATGACATTTGTTCATACCATTCTCTTAAGTAAAGTAATAGCTCATTTAGAAACAGACATAGAAACACAGAAATTGTTGGCAGATAAGGGCCTTCAGTCCACCTAGTCTGCCCTGTTACCACTAACAATTGTGCTCTATCATGCACTGCTAGCATTAGGTTGTACCTCCCGATTACCTGCAATCCTGTATGCTCTATCCCAAGCATGTTTAAAACATGTAATCATTTCTGCCCCCACCACCTCTGCTGGCAGGCTGTGCCACTTGTCCACCATAAAGAAGTACTCTCTCATGTTCCTTCTGAACCTCCCTCCTCCCTCCCTCTAGTTTCATTTTGTGCCTCTCGTCCTTGAACATCTTTTTCTTTGGAACATAGTATTCTTCTGTACTTTATTCTTCCCTGTGAGGTACTTAAATGTTTCAATCATATTCACCCTCCCTCCACTCCTCAGGGAGTACATATTTAATTCCTCAGCCCATCCTCACAGGGCTTTATGAGATAGTCCCTGCACCATTTTGGTTGCCCTCCTCCAAACCGCCTCCAGTAACATGACAGAATGGGCTTAACACTTACAGCTGCATGACAAACCCAAATGTTTTGGTAATTAGATTAGATTAAGATTAATAAGATTAGAGTGAGGCAAAAAATCCCCAAAATAAACACAGCCCAAGTAAAGGTAATATTAGATTTCATTATTTTGGAACAGAAACTATGGACCATGTGCCAAATCTTTAAATCTTTTGGCACTCCCATAGTATGTGGGTCCAACCAGCATTTGAGTGATTGCATCTCCAGCAATTGGTATTGCTGGAGAAACCCATTCTGAATGATCTAACCAGAGAAGGATAAATCCATGTAAAATATTATTGTGAATGAACCTACCTTGGAGTTCTTTAAAACTTCTACTTGCCAGCTTCCAGGTATGTTTCCCAGTCTGTTTTTGTTGACCTGCAGCTCCTCTTCCCACAGTTGTTTAGCTTTATTGGTCAAAGATATAGACGTGACAGCGTTAGTATTTTGTAAGTTAAACCTGCCCCCTTTCTCAGTGATCCAAGCTTTAGTAATTCATTCCACTCCTCAAATTTGGGAAGTAAGGAAATCTTTAGTTAAAACACATTTGCTAAGGACCTCTGCACTGCAGATAATAATAGAAATGAGACTTGTGGATTCTGTATTTCTTTGTATGTCTTGGAAAGACAGCAAGGAGCCATTATCAGTATCTATGACATCACTGACCTTAAAATGCCTGCCCTGATCCAAGACGGATTAGATATTTTTTATTATAAACTAATTCAGGGTTGGACTAGATTGGCATGAATTTTAGTGGAGCTTGTTCGGATTAATAATGGAGTTAACTTGTCTGAGAGTTCTGATAGAACCTAAAAGCAGGAGTTTTCTTGTGCCAGTCGATTAGAGGAAACAAATATGAGGTCAGATAAACTATATGATTTCAGTTAAGTGCTGTTCTATGGATAACCAGAGGTTGATGACGTTGGCCATCAGATGGATTCTGCATATGGGCCAAGGTTTGTTTTAGAACAAAAGCATATTAATATCTTTCACTAGGGAAGGCAAAGCTACCCAGCTCTTTTGGGGCCCTTAGTTTACCAATGCTCAGTTTTGGTTGTTCTGGTCCCTGAGAAAGATCCTGATCATTTTGTCTAGTTTATTTAAGGAGTGTTTTATTTAGCAGAATTGGAATGTTTTGGAAAATATAGCAAATGTGGGGGATTACATTCATTTTTATCGTTGACTTTGCCCCAAAGGGATAGGTTAAGCTTAAGCCATCTGGCCAGGTCCAATTCTGTGTCCTTCATTAAAGGGAAAGACTGAAATCAAAAATGTAGCCATTGGACCACTACTTTTCTCCCTTCATATTAGCACAATTCATCACTGCTTTGTAAAGATTGCCCTTCTTCTTTATGCGGATGATCTGGTGTTCTTCACAAGTGCACAGAATGTCATTGACATCAATAGTGCTCTTACTGCAGACCTGCAGGCCATTCAAAATTGGTTTAAGGAAAATAGGCTACTGATGAACTCACAAATCTTAAGCTATGCTTTTTGGGACTGCCACTGATTAAAAACAATTGCACTCCTTTAAGATCCTGGACTCTGTAAACCCCTCAATTACCTTGGTGTAACTCTTGACCCCTCCCTGACTTCTCTGTACATTTAACCTCTGGTAGCAAAGCTGTTAACACCAGTCGGGCTCAGCCTATCATGCCAGTCAAATCTTTCTTCCTCAGCATGCACTGCTGTAGCATACGGATTCTTCACCCCAAACTATCCTATGGCCTACCTGTCTTTGCCATGCTTCTCACCTCCTCCCAATAAGTAGATATGGCATAATAATATATGTCATTTTGCCCTTGTGTATAAGCACATCTTACTCATCATTGTATCCTTTAATCCAAACTTGGCTGGCTCTCCCATCTGCTCTTTGGGACCTATCACCTGGTAGTATTATACGGTGGTCTGTGATGATAGCGATAATAAATGAGGCGACTGTAGAAACAGCAACTCATTTATATCATTACCATGAACAGCTACCCTGCTAGGTAGCGACCCTATAGCTGAGCAGAGTGACCGAAGGGAGGGATAGGGAGGCGGAGGGGAGGAAAGGAGGAGGGTTTGTATTGGTGGTGGGATCCTGCTGCAGCTGAGCCAGCCATGTGGTGGTGAGGGTGGCTGGCTATGGTGCATCAGGAACTGGGTTTGGGGCCTGCTGGGGACTGCTGTTTTGCCCGCTTTGCACGGCTTTTTCTTTCTGTTTGCCCCTCCTCGACATGCACCCCTGGAGCTGACAATCTTTAGTCAGGAGGTGCTGGGAGGGTGGGGCACAGCCTCAACATAAACACTTCTGTGTTGTCCAGAAGTCAGGTCACTGCTAGTTGTATATTGCCAAATGCTTTTCAGTGACATATATCGTGATGATAGCAATTGCTGTTTTCCAATCACTATCATCACGTGGAACCGCATTACATAGTACACTGCTGAACCAAGTGCCCCAATCCTTAGCTTCCTTCTGGTGCCTTGTACAAATATCCACTCCTCAGATCCTCTGATCTCAATCCATTCTCCATCCCTAGGACTAGAACTAAGCATGGCGAGATGGCCTTTGCTGTCCCTGCTCCAAAACTATGGAACACTATACCAACCCATATACGCCAACACCCAGTTACACACACTTTCTGGCATCAGTACCACTCCTACCTACTTCAAAGCTCAGTCTGTTCTTGTCCCTGACCTCTACTTATAATGCTACTCTTCCTTCTTATACTTATTAGCTAGCTGAACTTGCTTAATGTTGTACGCTCTTTCATGCTCCTGTCTATTACTTTTCTATGTCTCCTTGCTTTAGGTGTGTGCCTTGCTACATCTTCCTTACTTATCACTCTCTGTTCATAGCGTATAATCAGCAACATAATTTTGTATGGAATGGTACTGTATCTGAATTGTTCTCAAGAGTATTTCTTCTATCATGTTCTGTACTGCTCTTACAAATATAGCCCCGAACATTATGTTAATGCTTGTGTTAGCCCGTCCTGCTTAGTAAAAGGACTCCTTTTCTTCCTGTCAACACTGTATAAGGTTCATTGGTTGTACTCTTCCAGGTCATGCCCGAAAATAGGCGAAGGTAGGCCTAGTGTACCCTACCTGGTAAACAAAACTAAATAAATAAATAAAATTCTATCAAATCTTGTTGTGATTTTCACACCCAGATAGGTAATATCTTCATGGAGTAGGGGTGGATGGGCCTCCCATTGATTTAGAGCTACCACTCAGCTTTTCTGGCCTCACAGGTATAGCTCTGGTTCAACCCGTGGCCACAAACAGTTCCCCTCAGTGGCTCCACAGAGAGCAATCTCTGGTGGCCTCTGCCCTTGCAGCTACCTATCTCTACAACAAACCATGAAGGAACATCCATTCTTAAAGCCTCTAAAGAAGCATTTTTTTCTTCACAGTCAGTTATCCACTGACCCAAAACCCTGCTACATGCTTCTGTACAGTACAACAACACCTTATGCATAGGGGAGCCCCTCTCAACTGGAGGAGATGGGATCCCAAGTATACCACCAGGTCAAGGATCTGCTTACAGTAGATGGTAAACATCTTGACACCTTTGCCTCCCTACAAACCAGGTATAATATTCCCAAACAAGATTTTTGGTGGTACCTTCAGATTTGTAGCCTTCTCTACTCAGGGACAGCCAGGTCCTTCAGACCTCTGGCACATCTCATCTCCCACCATAGCACAGAGAACCAATGGCCCAGCAAGAAAGACAAGCTTTTTCTACCAATAGCTAAGAAATGCACACCTGCACTCAATTCCTATCCTCCAAATCAGCTTGAGAAACTGAGTTAAATATTCACATATCAGAGAAGGCTTGGTTTACCAAATCTCTCAGAGCCCATAAGACCTGTAAGGATAGGAGAAGTTGGTTCATACAGAACAAAACACTCTTCAGATGGTACAGGATCCCTGCTGCCCTTAAACACATGGGTTTGCTACCTGAATATACATGATGGCGGTGCCACAGAAATGGAGCCCATCTCACTTACATATAGGAATGCCCCAGGTTACAGAAGTTTTGGTTTGGCATAAAACAAGTGTGTACTCAGTCTGTGGACGCAGACATATGCATGGATGCCTCCCTGTTCTTGATAGGCATGACTCAGGACAACCTCCCAGACACTCTCCCATAGCTCAGTGTCTAGATGCAGTTAGTGTGATGGCTACGCATCTTATTCTCTGTAAGTGGAGAACTATGTCTACTCCATACACCTCTGAATGGTTAAATGTAACAGGGCAGCTAGCAGTCTTAGAAAGAATTTCTCATTTAAACTCTGCCCTCTCACACCTGTAGGACTATCTGAGGTACTTTCCTTGAATCTGGCTACTGTCATAGCAACAAGCTCCCAGCACCATCAAGGGATCAAGGAAAACACTTAAGTGGCTTACATAAAACAGTACTGCAGAAGCCAGGAATACAGTCACTAATTCTGGTCCAATCACTGATCTTTTGTTCCATCCATGCACCTCATTGTCTGACAGGTCTCACCATTTTCTGTAGAAGTATGTATATATATATATATATATATATATATATATATATATCATCCCCCATCACCTGGGGTTACTAGAATCCCACTTAGATCTAGTGGCAGGCAGGAAAGGCAGCTTGTGAGACACCAGTTAAATGGGTTTCACACTGTCTCACTCTGTCCTCAGTCTCAGCTGAGCTGGAGGGATAACATCACTTAGAAGTCTCGCAGCAGCATAAGCCACAGTGGAATATTGCAGCAGGGAGTTAGGTTAGAATGTTGGGGTTTTCAAAGTCAGTCTAATGGGAGACTCAGTGGAAGGAGGAGGTGTTGCAGTTGGCAGCCCCTCAGAGCCTAGCTGCTACAGAGCTACCACAGGAAGAGGGTGTGTTCTCACCCTAGAAGGACACAGAAGAAGCCAATAGAAGTGGTTGAGACTGCTCCTGATTTGTTCAGTGCCCCATCCCTAGAGGGATGGTGGGAAAAAGATCAGAACTTCAGGGCAATCCCTGGCCCTGTTGGAAGAGGAAAAGCTGCCTGATGAGAGAATTGGTGCTGAGGTACCAGATGTGTGATTTCTGTGTGAGAAGCCCTGGGACACCTCACGAACCATGGTGAGTCTGCTCTGACACAGAGCCCATGTTTTCCACGAGACAGTTGTGTAAAGTATCTGCTACTGTGGGGTCAGGAAAGGACAGCCAAGTACAGTACTTGAAGCTATGTGTATGGCTCGAAATGCATCTAACCAGTGGGGGTCTACAGGGATGGATATAGCCATTTAGAGAACATTGTAAGTCAGAACATCAGTTTCATGGAAAGTAGACTGTTAAATGTGATATACATTTCAGAATAGCATTCTACAAACAGAGTTCAAAGGAAAGGTGTTGACTTCAAATGAATGACCGGGTATGGATTTGGGACAAGAGGTGGAGACACCCCATCTGGAGTAACCAGATTTACCTCTACGGATTCACTTTGGCACCTATAGCTTTCTCCCAGGCACTTGGCCAGTGTCTGCAGAAAGTACCCAGATGTGGGATTAAGATGTGTTTTTCCTTTAGAGCTAGAAGCACTCATGGGTGGTTGAGGGAGCCACCACCAAACGTCCATGACATACAGAAAAGTGTACTAGTGCTGGCCAAGTGCCATGCCAGGGAATCCAAGAGTGAGAGTTCCAGTTCAGGCGCTGGAGCCCAGATGTGTTCAGAACCTGAGGGTTGTAGTGTGATGAAGATGATGTGTTCTGACCGCTATAGATCTGCATAACCAGTGAGTGTAGCCCGTGGGGGTCCATCTTGCTTTGTATTCTTGTGTTGAAGTGAATAAAAGCCCCACTTTGGAATCCACTCAGGTTTGGACATTTTCAGTTATTGCTTCCTGTCTCCGAACTACTTGGCTGCCCCAACCAGAAGTGCAAACCTAGTCCTGATGCTGCTTTGTTCTCCTAACGCTGGTTACAAGTTGGAGGCACCGCTGAGGATTTGGGTTTGGAATCTAGGAGAGAACAAGAAAGATTTGTTTGGATTAGGGCTAGCGTTTTGGCTGTCTGGCAATAGGTTGCCCAAAAGTGGAAGCATTGCCACCCAAATGTCTCGCTATGAGCTGCTGTTCATGTGTGCTGTAATTGTGCCACCAGTTTACCAAGAAACAGTAAAGCCGAAAGTGTATGCCCTTGTCCTGCATCAAAGTTATAACATTTGCCAGCTTTTTAAAGTAATGTGTGACAAGAAAAGTGTGGAAACTGTGGGAAACAAACAGAGATTTGTGCCCTAGACTTTGGAAGTGCTTGTTGTATGGACAGAGAGAGTCACTGAGTGAAATGCCATGAAAAATAGTTGAAATGGTGCCCAAGGAGCTACAGTTAAAAATAAAAGTGTGGTTTGCAGTTTAAATTTTGCCTGCTCGACGATCACCATGGAGGAGAAGAGCACGAAGAAAGAGCTCATTTGCTTGGTGTCGCGTGATTGGTGAGACTGCAATCAGTTCCACACCCAAGCCAGCTCTAGAGTGACTGCACAGTATTTGAGAGGAGAGAGAGAGTAAAGTAACTGGCTTGCCAGGAGGAGCATCATGGTGACTGAAAACATTATAAAAGTGGTAAAATCAGACTTTCTGTTTAAAATCGGGCTCAATCCGCATTCGATTCATCTGGGAAGAGAGCGAGGTGTTCGAGGGACAATCAGCAGGACTGCCAGCCCGCTTCATTCCAGAGGCTCTCCAAGACCGGCTGTAGGCCAAATTTTTCCATCCCAATAACCAGCTACTGATTAAGTGAGTACCAACCTAAAAACAACTCAGACTGTGTGATTTTAACTAAAGCCAGCTGAACCTGTGTGTAGCAGTGCGATCATTTTGCAAAGAAGGACTGTGCCATAATTGTGGGTTCAGCAACAGTATAATTTTCAAAGCCATGTGAGAGACTGTGGGTTGTATAAAAGATGTAATAAGAAATACAGGCAATCCTATGCGATGAAATACTGTGGCTTTAGGAACTTTTAACAAGAACAGTGAGTTACAGCAAATAAAAAGTCCGTAAAAACATATAAATGTGCTAAGAGAACAGACAGTGCAGTTTAAAACAGTTTGAGTAAACGTTATCAGTAGAGTGTATACATCGGATGCACAGTGGCTTGAGTCAGAAACAGAACGTTGATGCGCAGGAGTGCTGCGCCACCATTACAGGGTGGGTAAAGTAAACACAGCAGCAGGGGAGCCATTTGTAAAAGTTTTCCAACAGAGTGATTTGAGATAACAGTGAGCTTTTGTTTTTCTCTGCAGTCATGGTTTCAGGATCAGCCTGCTACCCAGATCATGCCCGGCTATGATAGTAGACGAAGTTAACAGATTGAAAGATATTGAGAGATGTTACTACGGGGACTTTGCCTCCTCCTGTGGCAATTCTTGGATATCCAGTAAGAGTGTGCATAATGTGCTTAAAGGCTGGAAGGGACGTCTTCATGGTTCCTCACTGTTCTGGGTGCCTAGAGAGACATGGTCTAACCAAAGCACCCAAGATTCATTTGGTCCCACATGGACAAAGCTTCAAGAATCTGCAGTTGGCAGTACACAGCACCAGATACAGCCTGTTGGAGGAGGCTCAGTAGTGTGGGCAAAGCAAGAGGGTGCTGATCTACAGGCAGAGCAAAGTACTGATGTATCCAAGTCTAGGTCACAGAGAGACAGTGCAGAGGGAGCATCAGCAGATCCTTGAGAGAGGGCCTAGCCCAGGTCTCATAGAAGAAGATGAGATGAGATGAGGGAGACCCTTGAATGGTAGGTGTCGACATCCACGCCCAGCGAGGAGTGGATAGTCTCAGGAGTGAGGGCGACTGCTCACTCCTGGGCTGAGATCCTCAGCGAGGAAGAGGATGAGGGGAACCTTGTGGCCTTATGAAGAAGGTGCGGATCCACAGCCTCGGCTCTGCCACGGAGGAGCGAATAGAAGGAGAGATTAGTGACTCCACAGTCCTGTCCCCACAAGGAGGAGTCAAAGATCCATTTTACATTGCATTAAGTATGCGAGCTGGCAGAACCAGGACTGGATACCCCAAGCCAGGCCAGAGGTCTCAAGTTGACCAAGTGTAGTAAAGAGGAAAGACTTGTTCATAGGAAGGTGAATGAGATCTATGGGTATCCTTTCCCACCTTTCCTCGGAGAGTCTGGGAGGAGATTGAAAGAAATAAGAAATCCTGGATAGTGGAAGAGCCACAAGAGAGTGCATCCTGGTGCAAGTCGGTATGTCCAAGACAGAGTGTTGCAAGAGAAATTCAGACAATGGAAAGTGGTCAGAACACTGTTTATAGACACTGTTCGGATCGTGGATGGAGGGGATATGAACCTTCTTCAATGTGAATTATGAGCACCCAGACGAGGTAATAATTCTGCACCTGACCCACTGTGTTACTTCCCGCAATGCAGGCAGCTTCCTGTGAATGTGCCCATGCCTACCAAGTGGAAAGCAGAGCAGTGGTAGCCAGTGCTGCCATCCAGCCGCTACATACCTATGTTGTTCCACCAGACTGGTGTTCCAGGAACCAGGTGCCCCAGATTCATAAGCCTTGCAGTGTACTGGCTTTCCAGATTCCATCGATTGGCCTTCCAGATTACTTCATATCCAGAGAGGACACCAGCCCAGCTATATCCTGATTCATCGCCTGATTTTGGATGACTTCAGACCAGCTGTTTCCTGTCCTGTTCCAAGGTTCCATCTCCTAGATGACATCAACCCAGCAGTTTTCAGATGTGCCATCCTGTCGCTTTCTGGAAGATGTCCGCCAGCTGTATCCGAAGAATGTTGCCAGGGAGAGTTTTCTGTTGGAAATCCAGGTGTGTATATATTTCATTCTTCAAGGGACTGGTAGGTCAGACTTTTCTATTGTAATGACATTGCAGTACACACCCTGCACCTAGCAGACTTCAGACTGTTTGAACTGTCCTCAAGACTCTCCCTTCGGGATTAAGTCCTACCAGAACTGTGCTTCACCGGCTCTGGCCCAGGAGAGACTCTTTCTTGGACTTGCCTTCGGGCACTGTTGTCACTAGATGGGACTTTTAGGCACTTCATCCCCAAAAATGTGTATTGTAAATAATGTTGTTGTTTTCACTGTTTATACTGTTTTTACTTTTCTAAAAATATATATATTTTGGGATTCTCCAGTGTATTGATGGTAGCGTTAGATAGCACTGTGTTTGCAGATTAGGGTTGTTTTGTCTTTTCTCTTGCAGGTGTTCCTGAAGAAGACAAGAAGAGAAGGCAAGAAGAGGAGGAGGGACTCAGTGGAGTCTTCCATGTGCTTTAAAGTAGAAGTGTTTAAAGTGCAGTGTTGTTGTTTACTGTGTTTAGCTTTTCCTTCCACAGGTATGGTTGTTGGGGAGTGGGAGTAATATATAGGGTATAGTATTAGCTCATTGTGTTTGGTTGCAGGTGTCCAAGGTTGGGGAGAGGATGCCCTGTGTTTTGGGTAATTTGGGTAATGGTCAGATAGGTTTTCCTAGAGGGCTAGGGGGATAGACAGGCTGTGGTCTTGACCTGCAGTAGGGGCCACAGTACTGATCTATTAGGGCTATGCTCTGGGCAATTCTACCAGGGCCACTAAGTAACCATAGAAGATCATAGAATGAGGCTGATGCATCAGCCGGTGGCCTCTGGGCCCTTAGTGTTGCCTGCCTGTGCCTAGCACATGGTAGGAAGGGCTGATCACCCTCTCCGTAGGTAGCACAGAGGGTAGGATGGCCTGAGCTGGTAAGTAATGACTGCGGACAGTCATTTTCCTGGCCAAGGGTGGGTGTAAACCCCCTGTCACCTGGGGTTACTAGAATCCCACTTAGATCTAGTGGCAGGCAGGGAAAGGCAGCTTGTGAGACACCAGTTAAATGGGTTTCACACTGTCTCACTCTGTCCTTAGTCTCAGCTGAGCTGGAAGGATAACATCACTTAGAATTCCTGCAGCAGCATAAGCCACAGTGGAATGTTGCAGCAGGGGTTAGGCTAGAATGTTGGGGGTTTCAAAGTCAGTCTAGTGGGAGACTCAGAGGAAGGAGGAGGTGTGCTGCAGTTGGCAGACCCTCAGAGCCTAGCTCTGTTATAGAGCTACCACAGGAAGAGGGTGTGTGTTCTCACCAGAGAGAAGGACACAGAAGAAACCAATAGAAGTGGTTGAGACCATTCCCTGGTTTGTCCCAGTGCCACATCCCTAGAGGGATGGTGGGAAAAGACCAGCATTTCAGGGCAATCCCCTGGCCCTGTTGGAAGAGGAAAAGCTGCCTGACGAGAGAATTTGTACTGAGGTACCAGATGTGTGACTTCTGTGTAGAAGCCCTGGGGCACCTGCGAACCATGGTGAGTCTGCTCTGACACAGAGCCCATGTTTTCACCGAGACAGTTGTTTAAAGTATCCGCTACTGTGGGGTCAGGAAAGGACAGCCAAGTACAGTACTTGAAGTTATGTGTATGGCTTGAAATGCATCTAACCAGTGGAGGTCTACAGGGATGGACATAGCCACTTAGAGAACATTGTAAGTCAGAACCTCAGTTTCATGGAAAGTAGACTATTGAATGTTATATACATTTCAAGATAGCATTCTACAAACAGAGAGTTCAAAGGAAAGGTGTTGACTCCAAATGAATGGCCAGGATTGATTTGGGGACAAGAGGTGGAGACACCCCATCTGGAGTAACCAGATTTACCTCTACGGATTCACTTTGGGCACCTATAGCTTCTCCCAGGCACTTGGCCAGTGTCTGCAGAAAGTACCCAGATGTGGGATTAAGATGTGTTTTTCTTTAGAGCTAGAAGGCTCTGGGTGGTTGAGGGAGCCACCACCAAATGTCCATGACATATGGAAAAATGTACTAGTGCTGGCTGAGTGCCATGCCAGGGAGTCCAAGAGTGAGAGTACCAGTTCGCGTGGGAGCCCAGATGTGTTCAGAACCTGAAGGTTGTAGTGTGATGAAGAAGATGTGTTCTGACCTCTATAGATCTGCATAACCAGTGAGTGTAGCCCTGGGAGGTCCATCTTGCTTTGTATTCTTGTGTTGAAGTGAATAAAAGCCCCACTTTAGAATGTACTTATTTATTTAGTTTTGTTGACTGGGTAAGTGCACTAGACAAATCCTGCCTATTTTCAGGCACCACCGGGAGAGGGATACAGATGAATGCCAATTGACCTTGAACCAGATTAAGCTATTGGTGGTATTTTTTAGTGAATGAGGGAATGGTCAGTACACCGGGAAATTCCCCACTCTTTCTCGATAAGTGCCATGGGATCTTTAACATCCACCTGAACTACCACCAATCCAGGCAGATGGGACCTCGGTTTAATGTCTCATCCGAAGACGGATCCTACTCCTGGTTTGTACATTTTCAGTTATTGCTTCCTGTATCCGAATTACTTTGGTACCCTGGCCGAAATGCAAACCTAGCCTGATGCCGAGCAAATGTTTTCTCCCCAAACCTGGTTACATATATATATATATATATATATATATGTGTATTTTTTTTACATACTGCAATGTATTTTCTATAGTGGTAGTCAGCCCAAAGGGGCTTTGTTTGTCTTCTTTCTGGATACTGTAATGTCTGTTTTGCAATGTATCATTCATACCTAAGCATTCTGAATTGAGATGTATGTTTGTTTTTCTGAAAATTTAATCAAAGTATCAACAGAAAACAATGGTTAATGGATGGGAGACTGAGGTGGTGGTTAACGGCACTCATCCTAATGATGAACCCTGGTGAGGTCTCACCTACAGTACTGTACCCAGTTCTGGAGTCCTCACCTCAGAAAGGATAAGGATAGGTTGCAGACAGTGCAGCACAGAATAACAAAATGATTCAGGGTCAGCAGGGCAGATCCTATGAGGAGCACCTCAGGGCACTAAATATGTACTTGGGGAACTATTTAGCCTGAATACAATTCGCAGTCACGTGGACGTGAATGGAAATTAACAGGAGGTAGGTTCAGGAGATGTGAGGAAGTACTACTTTACAGAAAGGGTGGTGGAACTTTGGCACAGTCTGTCAGCTGAATTGGTAGGTGCAAAAACAGTCAGAGGATTCAAGCAGGGCTGGAACTTAATGAAGGGAATAGTGGTTACTGGGGGTGACAGGACCAAGGAGGAGAATAGAGAGGATGGGAGGGTTAGTACCCTGGAGGATCAGTAGGCTCCAGGGATTATAGGAACTTGGGCAGATTGGAGGGACTCTGGTCTTTTCAGCCGTCATTGTCTATGTCTATGGGAGAATGATCAGCGGGGTGCCACAGGGCTCAGTATTAGGACCAGTCCTCACTGTTTTCATAAGCTAACTGCAAAAGAACCTAGGAAGTATGCTTTTTTGGAGATGACACCAAAATCTGTAATAGCATGAACACTTAAGAGAAGGTGGAGAAAATGAGTGGGGATTTTGTGAAACTCGAGAAGTGGTCATGAGGGGTCAGGAGCATGGCAGTTAGGTTCAATGCCAAAAGTGCCAAGTCATGCACTTAGGGCATAAGGACCCATGGACTGAGTATAGAATGGGGAGAGGTACTGAGAGTCACTATGCAGGAAGGGACTTTGGGGTTATCATATCTGAGGACCTCAAAGTGGCAGGACAGTGTGACAAAGCAGTGGGTAGGGCCAATGGGGACTGGCATGTGTAGGGAGAGTTATCTCCAGCAGGAGGAGGGAGGAGGTGTTGCCGCTGTATCGCCTCACTGGGGAGATCCCACCTGAAATACTATGTCCAGTTCTATAGGCTGCACCTCAGAAAGTATATAGACAGATTGGGCCTTGTTATCGACTAGTGCCCACATTTCATCACAAACTGACCGTTACAATATAAAACCACGATCTGAAAGATGCCCCCATAGACTATAATGCAGCATGTCCCTGTGCTCTCCTTAGCATCACGTCACAACTTTGCTGAGCGCGGGCAGAGCGTGGAGCTGCACTTAACACTGGGAAGTCTCTCGGTACCCAGTGAAAGCAAAATTATGAGCATTTTATTTATAAACTGTGACACTATTAACGGATATCTGCTCATGAACTTTCATCCTGTGAGGTAAAGCACCGATATCTTCGTGCAAACGCGAGATGCCGTGGAACTTGGTGGATCTCTTTAAGATTAAATTTGATTTTTAGGTGGTGACCTTACCCACACTGGCAGGTAACTATCTGTATTTTCTGCATCATTACTCTCCATACACTCCTGAGGTACTGTAGGTGCACTATCTATATGTGTGTACAGAGCACCCTGTCTCCTGTGGTCCAGGAACTGTTTTGTTTTTTGGATTGTGAAGTTCCATAAACTCTAAGAATAAGACTGAACTGTCACCTTGCAACTCACACTAGCAGATTGCTTTTTTTATTTTATTTTGTTATTATATGGCTAATCTAACTATGCAGTAATAAACAAGAATCACAATGTCATTTTGTGGCTCAGTTTAAAGAAGCCATTACAGTCAGGAGGTCAGTGAGAGAAACAAAGCACACAAGTAAAATAGGCAGTGTGACACCTGAAAACTTACTAACAGAGATTTGATTGACAGATTCTGATAATTTGTGGAATTTGATTGCCAAGTGGTTATATTATCTTAGCCTCTCAATCACATTGTTATAATCCACTGCTAACTGTGGATTATCACAACTGGTCAAATTCCATGAATTATCAGGTTTAGAAAATGCTTCATTTTTTTTTCAAACTCTATTTTGCACCAGCACCGAGAAACTCTCTCAGGCATCCACTGATCCTTGCAGCTCTACCTCTGGACCTGAAACCCCTCCGTCTCCTGTCACCAGCCTGGCTATCCTCGGCTCTGAGCCCCGAGTGAGGCCGCCCTATCCACCCCAGGGTGCTCTATCTTTCAATTCAGGCTGGGCTGGGCTTGGCCCAGGAGAAAAGCAGGTCCAGTCAGTGGAGTGTGGCTGAATGAGGTGGTGCCGTCGCCTATCCCCGAGGATGGGGGTATCTACTTAGGTGCCACCACATTGGCTCAGGCATGCAATGCATCCTTATACAGGCATGCATGCTCCGCGTGTGCCTACAGGGTTGCTGCCGCAGCCAATCCCCTTGGACTTCCTGGTCTCAGGTTGCTGTGCTCCCAGCCAATGCTAGGAATCCCCAGCTCCCCAGGATGAGTCCCCATCCCTCCCAGCACAGAGGAACAGTCCTCCAGATGCTCAATCCTGTCCCTCCCTGCCAGCCCTCGGCAGCCAGCTTGTTCCCAAACCCAGGTTGCCGGCATGGCGCAAGGTGTGGCATCCAGCGCCTCAACCCTCAGCGCCACTGGGCTGGCGGAAAATGCTCATTAGTGTGAATTATCAGCCTTAGCCATATAGTACATTTTGATAGCTCATGAGTGGCAAAGCCACGAGTGAGATATCTTAATATCATTGGCCTTGAATGAAGATAAATATGATATTTTCAGTCATGTGCTATTTATACAGACATATGTTTTGGGATGAACATGATTGTGAATGTGTTAAAAGTGCTTGCGACTTTGATATCTGCGACTAATGTTCAGCTTCTTTTACAGTTACAGTACTTGTTTGGGAGTGGTTTCTGTGATTTACTACTACTTCAATTTAACTGGCTGGGCCTCACAGCTTTACATTATGGCCAGTATCCAATGAAATGGTTTGATGTGCAGTTCTTTTGCCTTTGCTTTTTTCTGGGGGTGGCATTTGTTTATAAAAAAAGTGAAAACAAACTGAATTTTCTGCCACTGTTTGCTGGTTATTACAAAACTCTAGAAGGTATGTATAAATGAAACACTACTCCTTTTGCAGATATGTTTGTGCTGAACAACGTTACGTGCTCACAGTACCATGATACCATTTTTCATTTTAAAGTTATTTGGTTTTTCATCAAAAAGTTAAAACAAAATTACATTTTCTGCTTTTTTGCTGATTATAAAAATCTAAAAGGTATCTATAACAGAAACACCACTCATTTCATAGATATGTTAATGCTGAACAACTTTCGTGCTCACACTATCATGCTATAATTTTTTGTTTTAAAGTTATTCTCATTTCTTCATCACAAAGTGAAAAAAAATGAATTTGCCCCAGTTTTTGCTGATTCTACTTTACTGACTTCAGTGCTGCACATGGCTCTTGTGGCGTCATCAACATTTTGAAGGTTGCACTGATTGGTCAGTATGCACTGTAGCACACCCTACTGTGCAGGATAATATGATCTTGCCATGTTGTGTCATTTAAGCAATAAGGCACGATGAAGTTTTGAGTGGTACTAGGTTTCCCCACGGTCAGGGGTGTAGTGAGGCATGAGGCAAAGCCGAGTGTCTTTAGCTCCCCTGGGGACACCGTAGTACAACTATGTCCCCGGAGTACCTTATTGCTTATATAAAATGGGGCTTTTTACATGGTGATCTTGCTTCATTTTCATTTATGAATAAAAATAATTGATATGGAATTTTGGTGCATCTGTCTACTACTTCTTTTGAGCTTATATAAAATGGGCCCATAGGAAACTGTTAAAAATGAACATTCTAAAAGTTTTCAAAGCTACAAAAATATAATAAAATGTTGCTAAATAATATAAAATAGTCCCTCCACAGATGTTTTCACCTGTCAGTCATCTGTCTTTCTTAGCATTCAATACATGTGTGATTGTTTACCACGGAATTGAAGAATTCAAAGTTCTGCATTATTCCAGTAGTAGAATGCCTGCCCCTCCCCACACACACACACAGAAGGTAACATGGAATACATGAATTCAAAATTCTTCAGAGTTCCACTGGCATACACACACAGACACATACACACACACACACACACAGGCCTCAAGTGGAGCCAAACCCTCAATTATATCTGTTGCCAGGTAAGGAGCAGGGTGTTCTCTGGCAAACTGGTAGGGATAGGAGGGGAATGTTCATGGTCATTGAAGAAACACCAGCAATGGAAACTCTGAACAGTACTTCATTTTTATTTATTTATTTATTTATTTATTGTAGAGATCAGTTTTACAACCTTTGAGTCAAAGACTCGTTTACAAAAGTACCTCGTCAAAAAAGGGGGGAGACAACAATAAAGTGAGGTTAGGACAGGGAATGACAAAACAGGTTGGATACATAAAAAAGAAATATACACTTGGAGAGAGCAGACAGCTAGGCTGCGCTGGATTAAACTTGTGGAAGGTACTAACATAGGTAAGAGCAAGCAACAAGAGATTCAAATCGACAGCAAGTCACAAGTTAAGTAGGTAAATAACATTGGTGAAACAATAATGTTACAGTATTCACAAATGAGTATGTCAGGCTAATATGTAGGTATACAAAGACCAGTGGGCGAGGGGTTTGAAAAGGGATTAGTAGGGACCGCATAGGGCAGAGGGGACAGGCAAGAGGCAGCTAGGCATTTACAACATCGGCTGTCAATAATATGCTGGCGAAGGGCAATTTGAAGCGGCCAATACCAGGGATCTTGGAGATAGTTTCGGAAGGAGTTGAAACAGGACGGTGCTTGGTGATGGAAGGATCTTTGGCAGCGAGAGGTCCTTGCTCTGGGAACTATGAAAGTGGCTGTGGCGGCATACCGGTTGGCAGTGACCTAGCAGCGCACTGCAAAGGTCCAGAGACCCCAGGAGGGCAGAGTCCTGACAAGGATTTTGGCCAGTAGGCAGGTTTGATAATTCAGCCTTCCTCAAGAGTGAGTATTTTAGCGGCAGAGTATAGTAAACAGGTGTGGGTTCTGCTGTGGGCACGGTAAGGAGCCTACATGCTTTATTAATAGAGGTCTGAACTTTGGATAAGGCAGAGGCATCAGCAGCAGCATAGACAGGGAGCCCATAGTCAGCCAGCGATAATACCGAGGAGGTGATGGCTAGTTTTAAGGAGGGTTCAGGGAGACAGTCTTTATGGCAGTAGAGAAGACTGATCCTGGAGTTTATAGCAGATGACAGTGCTTTGAGGTGGGCGTGGAAAGTAAGGCCGAGTCGAAGATGATGCCCAGGTACTTATAGGATGCGACCTGCTCCAGGGGAGGCTGCTGGTGGTGATGTGGAGGGGAAGTTTCTGGCATTGTTTTGCCGATGGGAAAAGAGCATGGACTTTGTTTTCTTTAGGTTCAGGACTAGGTGGTGATTATCGAACCACTTTTTCGGTTTGAGGAAGGCGCTGCAGCATGCTTTGGAGTGGGAGTGGGTCAGGGTGCGATGTAAGGATAACAGCGTCATCCGCATAGAGTAATATTTTACTGGAGCAGGAGCTGGGGAGGTGTTCAGGAATAGGCTGAAAAGGGTTGGGCCAAGGATGGAGCCTTGGGGACACCGAGAATACTGGAAGATAGGAGGAGAGGTCCCATTTAGTTTGACTCTTTGGGACCTGTTGTGTAGGTAGCTTGCAGAACCACTTCAGGGGGCAGGTTGCGAGACCTAGTGTGCTGAGGGAGTTAAGTAGTAGGGGTGGCACACTGTGTCGAGCCTTGTACAGGTCTATGAAGACCGCCCCCTGCAAGATGACCTTTGTCAAGTGCTGAGTGAATGTGGTGGGAGAATTCCAGAAGGGTAGTGGTTGTGCTATGGCCAGGGCGAAACCGTGTTGCTCCAGACACAGAAGGTTGTAGTTAGTAAGGTATTCCGAGAGCTGAGTGTTTACTATTTTTCTAAGGCTTTGGATAGGGGAAGGATGGAGATGGGCCTGTAGTTGTTAGGCAGAGTGCGTCCCCGACTTATGGATGGGGGTTACTTCTGCATGCTTCCAGGCCTTAGGGAATTGGCCGAGGCATAGGGATTTGTTAATGATAAGCGCCAGCGGGTGAGCATGACATCCAGCACGAGGTGAAAAATCCTGGAGTCGAGAGGGTCATTGGTAGGGTTCTGAGAGGCGAGGGCCTTTATTAAGAAAGGTTTGGCATCGTGGGTGAGGTCACTCGGAAGTGGAATTGCGCCTGGAAATGGGTCATGGGAGGGTTTGGCAACTGGGTCAGAAAAATGGGCTGGGAGGATGGCACTTAAGTCAGTGAAAGTTTGATTGAGGAGTTAGCAATACAGGTGGGTCAGTCGAGACAGTCCCATTTATGTCAATCTGGGATGGAGGGGCGAGTGGTCTTACCATTTAGATCTTTAATGTTGTCCCAGAAAGCTCTGGACGAGCCCCAGGTGGATGTCAACGTGGCCTGGTAAAATCTGGCTTTAGCCTGCTTGATTGTCCAAGAGCATTGATTGCGGGCTGCCGGTAGGCTTCCTGTCAGCAACCCTGCCGAGTCATTAGCTAGGTGCCAGAGGTTATCTCTTTTAATTGTTGGATCAGCGCTGGAGTGATCCATGCAGCAGTCCGCTTTTTATCCTATGAGTGTTTAGGGGTGCATACAGGTCACAGGCGTGGTTGAAGGCCGGAGAGATAGGTAAGGGCAGAATTTACGCCAGAGCGCTGGCTAGTGGGGACCAGTCGATTTGGGCGAGGTGACGTTTGAGGTTGGTGAGACCTCCGGGAGAAACCGACGGCGGGGTCCTACTAAAACCAGGGCTGAGGGTGGGGAGGACCAGAAACAGATGACTGGGGAGTGGTCACTGAGTGAGTCTGCAATGACATCAACGGAGATGACTTTATGAGGTCTATTAGAGAGGATGACGTCCAGGAGGGAGCTTGTTCCTGTTACTTTGTTTAGTCTAGTGGGCTGAGTGACCAGTTGGGACAGGTCAAGGGCTGCAAGGTCATTTTTCAGATTATCTGATGAGGAGCTGAGCCAATTTGAATTCAAGTCACCCATAATTAGCTGTTCAGCTTCTGGGGTAAGGTAGCCAGGTAGTCAAGGGAGAGGAGGCTGCGGAGTCTTTGCTTGACCTCGGGGCAGATAAGCCGCAGTTAGGTAGAGTGGACCCACGACCAGGGTAGTAGGTGATTTTAGGTAATGGCTTGCGCCCATGGTTAGCTTCGGGGTGGGGAGGGCAAGCCCGAGGATCGAGCTCGAGTAGATAGCGCACTCCTCCATCACCGACCCATCCTATCGGCCCTGAAAATTGTAAAGCCAGGAAGGGAGATGGCAGAGTCAGGTGTGAGGGAGGAGAGCCAGGTTTCGCAAGCATGAGAATATCCGGGAGTGTTGGGTGACCCAACATTGGAGGGCTGCAATTTTCTTGGGGAGACTGTATATGTTAATAAAGGCGATTCGAAAGCCTGCCAACAGTGGGCAGGGGCGAGGCAGGGATGACAGGCCCGGGTTTGGGTTCACATTGCCGGAGAGCAGGAGCAGCAGGAGAATTAGGCGCCTTGCGTGGGTTTTATAGCTGGCGGTGGGGTTCAAATGTCGCCGATGGGACCCCACCAAGGAGGAGCAGGGATAGGAAGGGAGAGAACAGCTGAGGGCACTAGCGAGGGGAGTGTCCACTTATGAGTGGAAACACAATACTGTGCGTGGCACAACAGTGGTTGATGGGGGGTGGCGTGGTAATCCAGAGTACGGGAGGGATTCGGGGAATGGGTTTAGAGATTGGTGTGCGGTGTCCGATGGGGGCCTGGAGTACAGAGTGGGGGCAGTATGTTTTGGTTGGCAGGTTGATGGGGTGTATGGATGGGCAGAGAGAGCATAGGGTGCTGTAGCAGGAGGAGGGCCAGCAAAGAAAAACCATGCTTGAGTAAGACATTTCCAGTAAAGAGCAAGAAATGAGGGCAGGTTCTCTAGTGCTGGAACGATATAACCAGCAAATGGGAAAGTAGGCTGATTGGTTTTGAGCCTCATGTGAAACCCTATATAGGAGAGCCGAGCAAGGATGGTGGTGGGGCGGGGGAGCCGAACGAGTGGCGTTCTGGGATTCTTCAGAGCAGCACCGACTGATTTCAGCAACCCCAGCGAAAAGGCGCCAAAACCGCAATTAAATCGGCGGAGCCCGAGCCGGCAGAGTATCCAACAGGTGAGGCTGGCCCAGAGACTGGTGGTAGGATTCAGTTCTTTACTGGCAGGGGTTTTACCTTGCGATCAGCGGTAGCGGGAGGGCAAGTCGATTACGCCCTCGCGACCAGCTGCCTCGGGGTGGGGTGTCCTGGTGGTGGAAGATTTGCTTCAGGAGGGCACTTCCAGGTGCAGCTCTTGATGCCTCCAGCCTCGGGGACTGGATCTGGAAGAAGAGCAAAGGTTTAAATAGTCAGGCAGGGTGGAGTAGCAATTTGGGGGCGGGCAGTGCAGGCGGGATTAGGTGGAAAAGACAGGCGTGGCAGGGGCTGAGGATGCGTGTGCAGTGGAAAAGAAAATGAGCAGGATACAGGGTTACAGTGTGGGAGAGAGGAGCGGGCTGGCAAAATTACAGGCAGGAAACAACACAGTGTACACAAGCACTGATAGAAACTACCAGGCAGAAACTGAGAAAAATAGCAGCAAATCCACAAAACAAAATTAATCCAGTCCCAAAGAATAAATCACTGGGGTCCCAATCATATCAGGGGTTTCTTCAGAGCAGCACCGACTGATTTCAGCAACCCCAGCGAAAAGGCGCCAAACTGCAATTCAAACGGGAGCCCGAGCGGCAGAGTATCCAACAGGTAGGCTGGCCCAGAGACTGTGTAGGATTCAGTTCTTTACTGGCAGGGGTTTTACCTTGCGATCAGTGGTAGCGGGAGGGCAAGTCCTGATTCGGCCCTCGCGACCAGCATCTCCTCGGGGTGGGGTGTCCTGTGGTGGAAGATTTGCTTCAGGAAGGCACTTCCAGGTGCAGCCCTCGCGACCTCCAGCCCTCGGGGATCGATCTTGCGATCAGCGGTAGCGGGAGGGCAAGTCCCGATTCGGCCCTCGTGACCAGCATCTCCTCGGGGTGGGGGTGTTCTGGTGGTGGAAGATTTGCTTCAGGGAGGGCACTTCCAGGTGCAGCCCCGCAACCTCCAGCTCCTCGGGGATCGATCTTGCGATCAGCGGTAGCGGGGAGGGCAAGTCCCGATTAGGCCCTCGTGACCAGCGTCTCCCTCGGGGTGGGGTGTCCTGGTGGTGGAAGATTTGCTTCAGAGAGGGCACTTCCAGGTGCAGCCCTCGCGACCTCCAGCCCTCGGGGATTTTAAATTTGTGTATGTGTGCAAGGAGTGGTTTTGAGGAAAATAACATTAAATTATTTACTTACTTTATTTAATTTAATGGACTTTCATTTTAAGGGCCTAGTTGAGGTTTTTTTATATATGAGTACAGGTTTCAGTCACGTTTGTGATGCAAATTAAGAAGTAAGTAGCTTATGAGTTCTGTGAGTTGCCCTGTTAGCAGGGACTTGTTTTAGCCATTGGTGGTGCTCTCTTACTGCAATGTCTAGAACCAAGTCTCAGCCAATCAGGACACAGGGATTTCATTGCCCATTTTATATTGTCACATACCCTATTGTGACATACACTACTTTGCAAGATAATATTATCTTGCTATGTTGGGTCAAGATAACACTTTTATCTTGCTGATTATCCTGACACATATGTTAATTAAAACTCCTCCCACACTGATCCCTCCAGTAATGTGGCTGGCAGTACTGATTCGCCACACACGACAAATCCACGTACTGTCTCCCTTTTTCAGAGCTGACCACCAGACAGTTTGATACCTTTGGTATTGTGTCTGGTGAATTCACAATCTACTACTGTATGTCTGACATTGACAGGCTAAAATATTTATTACATAAAATCAGTTGTCTGTCCTTTGCTGAAGATGTTTCTCAAAGTGCTGCTCCTTTATCAAGAAGGTAGTAGACATACAGCTTGAGGTTCATCTCAATAACTTTAGTATCTATGAGCCTTGTAAGTTGTGTTTCAGGGCTCAAGCTGCCTCAGTGCAGAGACTGCTCTCATCAAAGTGTTCAATGACTTTCTCTTCTCGTCCCAATCTGCTGCTGTCAGCTCCAGGGTTCCTCAGGGACCAATTCTGTTCCCCATGCTTTTCACAGTGTGCATATTGCCTCTGGGGCAGCAGGTTATCAGGTGAAGCCGCGGCATGAGTTTTCACTGCTATGATGACAATACTCAGACGTACATGTCTTTTCACCGATGGGTAAAGTGCAGTCTCTGTGCAGATGGACTGTCTCCAAGACACTGCTGGCTGGATGGCCTCTAGCTAGTTGAGACTCAGCCCGCCAAAACAGAACTGCTACTAGTTGAACCAGGTTCTCATGGGTTGGCAGGCCACAGCTATGTCATAGTTTAGTTTAGTTTAGTTTATTGGTCTAGTAATTAATACCTTTGAGCCAAGGCTCTTTACAAAGGTTCCACGTCACATACTACATAAAAACAAGAAATGTAATAACAAAAATGTTCAGCAATTTACAAAGGCAGTAATAAATCAATAATTATTTTTCAAGAAAGAAAGATACTCAGAGGCATTTAAGGAAAGATAAGGAGGGAAAAGTAGGAGGAGATAGAGGGAGAAAGGGAGAAAGAGAGAAAAAGAAAGAGACTCAGTAGCAGACAGGACCAGTTAGTGGTACTCCGAGTGTCTTTGTCAAGTGATGAGCCATGGTGAGGGATGGACAACGGAGGGATAAGCCTTTAGTCAAAGCAGTCACAGGAGCTGGAGGCTGAGAGGTGAGCGAGAGCATGGATTTGAAAGCTCCGGTGATGTGGAGGATAGAGTAGGTAAGCTAAGGGTGTACCAGGTAGGGGCCCGGTAGGCAAACCATAGTGTTACCATCTTTAAACAGCATGGCACTGCCTGCTTTGGATAGGGTAAAAGTTTGGGAGTCACTGTGGGCTCTCAAATGACACTCAAGCACCATGTGTCAACCGTGATCTGCAGTGTTTTTTTCACCTTCGAATATCTCCTAATTAAGCCCTATCTGGTGCAAGAGGGCATGACTCTGGTGCATGCCTTTGTGACCACAAGACCTGATTACTGCAATGCTCTATACCTAAAGCTATCAGGAGGGTTGTTGTGTAACCTACAGCTGGTGCTAAATGCTGTGGCCAGGCTGATTACTTGGACGTCTTTTACAGAGCATATCACCCTGTGCTGCAGCATCTGCACTGGCTACCAGTCTGGTGGTGTACAGTCTTTAAGATTTCACTGTTAACTACAAGGCCCTGCATGTTTTGAGTACCAGCTATTTAAACATTTCCTGGTACGGTATGCTCCTGGTTGCTCATTCTTCTCCTTCACTGCATTGTTGCTGGTCACCCAAATATCCTGGTTAATGCAGTCCAGAGATAGCTTAGTAGTGACCCCAGCTCTTTGAAACTCCCTACCACTGCATCTTAAGAGTTCCTCTTGATGAAGGCATTTAAGAAGGGTTGAATATATCTTTTGCACACACATTCAGAACTGCTTAATTTCTACTCATTTATGCATGGTTGCAATCATGTTTTCTGTTTTCTTTTGTGTATATACTGTGCATTTATCTCCTTGATCCAGTCTTTTTCACTGTGCACGGTGCCCTGAGCATCTGGGATAGGTGCTATAAAATAACATTTCTTGCCTTGTTTTATGAAAGACCTGTAAATCAAATCAGCAGTGCTACTCTGTTTTCACTTAAAAAGAAAACTGCTTCTCATTTTCTCCCCAGGAAGTTTTATATTTTCAACAACAGAATAAGGCATAAAATATTGCACACAGAAAGATTTTCCCAGTGGAGGTGTGAGGCTAAAATTATTTTGTTTTACACAGTATAGAGGCAGAGAGGAGCTGACTTCTGACTGACTGATGACCACTGTGAAGAAGACAGAGAGAGAGAGGAAAGGTAGCTCACCATATCCTTCAGCCCCCACCCCAGCACACACACACACACACACACACACACACACACACACACACACCTTGGCATGCAAATGACCACTAGTCTCATTCAGAAAGAGTCTGGATAACTGAGTGATGGGCTACTGCTTTTGTTGTGTGGTGAAAGGTGGAGACTGGGGCAGCGTCACAAAGGAGCTAGCCAATCAGGTGGCAGCATCACCCCTTGGCACCAAATTCAAATCTGACCAGAGCCTTAAAAAGCAGTTAGGGCTCAGCTAAACTTCTAGACAGGGGCGAGCTTTTCTTTCATTCCAAGTTTCACATTTCATCCGAGGCTCCAGCCAGCATTTTCAGATCATGGTGCAGCATTTTCAACCACATGACAGGGGAGCTTTAACTAGCATCGGAGGGTGCAACTGATAGCTTCTGCTACAGGGAATTGTTTCTGTACAGGAACGCAGTGGCTTTCACTTGAGCAGACTGAAACCTTTCAGTCTCATTCAGGTGGCAGAGTCTTAACGAATAGAGGCAGCCACAAGGAATAATTAATAGTAGTAGCTTAATAGTAGTACCTCATACCTGCCCCCCGCCCACTCAGTTGTTGACAAATATATAAGGGTCTACAGGCAGTTGACAACAGAGACTTCCTGTTGGATCAGGAAAGGGATACTCGACTGAATCCAAACTTCGGGAGTAAAATAAACTCCATCTACAGGCAGCGAAATAAACTGCAACAGAGGGAGGGACAAAGTCCTCCTGTGCAAGCCTAACAAGGGAGCTTGGTAAGTGTTACATCACACACTAGAGCCAAGAAGGACTGAGAGCAGCCACAGCTCCAAGGCAGAAAGGAAAAAAAATTGTGAGTAGAAGATCCTCACTCAAGTCCAGAGAAAGCTATACAATCCTTCAAGTGGGTATGGATGTTAGTGGTTGCCATGTGTGTGGGACACTCATCCCCAAAGGACTTCTCAGGAGAGTGGGGCATTGTCCCATATGTAGGACTCTAAACCAACTGAAGGCTCAGCTGAATGCAGCATGGAAAGAGATATCTCAGCTGCAGCACCTACTATATTGGAACAGGAGTTGGAGTTAGCACCCTCAATTTCCACACCATCATATTCCCCAGAAGTCCACTCCCACAGAGACAATCTGGTCCAGGGATGGAAAGTGGTGAAGGGGGTGAAGTAAAATCAATAATATGAAACAGTTAAACCCTAACCATGCCAAGACCATTCCAACTGCAAACCGTTTTGCACCACTAACAGAGGAAAAATATCATAGCCACATGGTAGAGGACAGCATGCCAGGTAAGGGGTCAAGACTGCACTCCCAAAATAGCAAACGATGGCAGCAAAGTAAAGAGCTATAACAAAAAGAACAAGAAAGTAGTCATTGTAGGAGACTCCATGATAAGGGGAGTAGAAACCCAGTTGAGTGACTGTGGACAAACAAATGTGCTAGTCAGATGCCTCCTTGGTGCCTCAGCAAAGCATGACACTGATCACATTGGCAGGATAGTGGACAGAGAGGGGATGGCCTTAAAATCTTGCTACACTTTGGAACGAATGACCTGGCAAATCAGTCGGTGGAGGAAGCCAAACAGAACCTAATAAAACTAGATGAACGATTGGCCACTCAGTCAACCTCCCTAGCCTTCTCCAATGTGTTTCCAGTATGGGGAAGAGGAGGAAGCACAGACAGGATCAGAAGCAAGGAGACTGAAGATTTCAATGTGTGGTTGCAGAGCTGGTGTCAAGGAAAAGGGTACCACTTCTTAGGTGCTTGGGGAGACTTCTGGGAAAGGAAGTTCTTCAAATACGACAGACTACACCTGATCAAGGAAGGAGTAAGAGTGCTGGGACAGAAATTTGATGTCGGTGTTGGACGTTTAAACTGGGAGGAGGAGTTTGAGGCAAAGGAACCTATCAATGACACCTTAAAAGATAGGAATTTAACCGACACTCCCCCAAATAGGAAATAGACACAGAATTGGAAAGAAGATTAACAAGGGTAGAATAGGAGGAAAGGAAAGGCAAGGGTAAATCAGCAAACTGAGGTGGAGAGGAGAAATTCACCTGCTGAGAGTAAAGAGAGGAGGTGTATAGAGGTAAGGCATAAGGACAGAAGAGGAAACGAAAGAAGGGAGGTAGTAAAACTTGAAAGCTATGTACCTAAAGCCCACAGCCTGGGAAATAAAACCGGACCTAGTGGCCTTAATGGCAGAGACAGATCTGGACATTGTCACTGTAATAGAGACATGTGCACAGGGAACCATGACTGGGACATGGCCATACCAGGGTATATGCTATTCTGAAGGGATAGGGCAGAAAAAAGGGAGATGGTGTGGCTATCTATGTAAGGAGGGAATTCAAGCTACTGAGGTACAGGGAATGGAAGAAGGTGCAGAGGCACTGTGAGTCACCCTGGAGATGGGAAATGGCACCGCCATTTGTGCTGGCATGATCTACAAGCTTCCAGGAGGGGAAGAGCTGGATAGAGTACTGGTGACACCATCTACAAAATGACAGCAAAAGGGAAGTGCTACTTCTAGGAGACTTTAATTTACCAGATGTCGAGTGGAGCACCTATGCTGTAGCCATAGCAAGGAATAGAGACATCCTAGACACCCTTCAGGGGACATGCTTCAGACAGCTAGAGGTAGAGCCCACCATTGAGGAAGAAATATTAGATCTGGTGCTCACCAGTGGGGCAGAGTTACAGACGTAGTGGTAGGTAGTCACCTGGGGTCCAGTGATCACCGTATGGTGTGGTTCAATGAGATCAGTGGAGAAGTCAAACCACCGAAAGCAAGGGTCCTGTATTTCAGGTGGGCTGACTTTGTAAAGTTGGAGGAATGTCTCAAGACAGTCCTGGCAGGAAAAGAGGAGGGGGTAGGGCAAATCTCAAAGGAGCCATAGCAGAAGCAACAAGCCTTTACATTAGGCAGGGGACTTTCTTTACTTTTACTCAAATTGGTGATTGGGAATGGCCCACTAAACCAAATCTTGTTTCTGGGTGTGTATTTATATGTAAATTGGTAACTGGCAAAAGCCACTGAGTCAAGACTTGTTTCTACAGTAGGTTATATGTAAATTGGTGACCGGAAAGGCACACTGAGTCCAGGCTTGTTTCTACAATAGGTGTTTATATGCAAATTAGTGACTGGGAAAGGCACACTGAGCCAATGCTTGTTTCAGGTGTAACTTAGGGTAAGGGTACAGGAAGTTGCTTAACAACAAGGTAAGAGGGGAGAGAGATGAAGGTGGCTAGGATGGTTGTTTAGATTGAGGAAACAGACAAAGTAACAAGGGCCAAGACTCAGAAAAGTGGAGTGACAAGGATAACCTGGGGTGTGGGGTTGGGGAGAAATAAGTTGAATAAAAAGAGAATGTAGCTTTATTAGTCTCACTTTATTGCTGGTGTACTGTGCAAAGTACAGTGAAGCCCACCAGGATGAAGCGTGTCACAGTTTCCATACGACAATTTTTCCACAGGAGGCCCAAGATTATTTTCAAACGTAGGAAGACACAAAATCTTTTCCATGGCTTGGGGAAGGCTCAGTACTGTATAACAAAGTGTGAGAACTAATGCCTAAGGTTATCCAGTGCATACAAGAATGGATCATTATCAGCAGCAAATTAAGCAAATGAAGAGCATGACTGCTCTGCTCAGGCTGAGGAAGGAAAACACACAGCTGACTGGCTACCATTCCTGAACTACATCGAGGCAACTGATGGAACCGACATTGTGGACTTAATAGCAGGAACTAGTGAACTAGAAAAAGAACGAGTGAAAACTAGAATGGGTATAGATGCAATAAGGTTGAGGAGAGGAGAAGAGAGGGGAGGGCATAAGTGGGAGAAGGCACAGGCCAGAATATACCACAATGGGTGTCTGTCCAAGTTTGTGGTGGATAGAGATAGCTTATATCAAGGATCTTTCTCGCTACTAGATTTTTGTAGCTAGTTCAAAAGTTCTTATTATGTATAGTGTCTGACAGCAATGAAAATAAAATGGGCTAAAGGAGATATTTCTATGACCACAAACTGCTCTGCTCTGATTAGGGAGGTGGCTGTGTGACAGTAAAGGGTACTATGGATGGGAGGGGTTACCGGTCAGCATATCATGCTGGGAGGCTGGCAGAATCCTGCCCTCCCTCCCAGCAAACAGTGGGAAGAGCATGAGCTGGGGAACCCCAAAGTGAGTAAGATAACTAAGCTCAATGATTTCAAGAAAACATTGATGTGTTAGATAGATTCATTTTCAGTAGCTTATGGAATCATGTATTTGCAGACACTGCTGTCTTGTTTTTTCTTTGTGTGCATGTGGATATTTTTTTTATCTTCAATCAAATGTAAGCAACAAAAAATAAGGCAGTTTGATTTAGTGTAGAACACAGACTAGGGAACAAGGGGATTCAGGTTCGAACTGCACCGCCACATTTCTTACATATTCTTTGCATGACCAGAAGCAGTTAACTCACCCCTTAGTGCTCCAGTCTCCAACTCCCCACCCAGCAGTAAAATTAGTAAAAGATGAACCCTTGCCCCCACTGTGATCCCCAAATTTAAAGTAATAGTTTTTCAGCTGAGCTGCCCTCGTTAAATAAAATGTAAATCCTCCTCCTTCACATTTGAGCCAAGCCTCCCTTTGCTGCCCCTCCTGTTTGATGTTGTTGGGTTCTTCATGTTCCATCTTCTCCTCTGCAGTCTTTGATGGGTGTCATCATGGAATGGGTATTGTAAATCTTCAGTTGGGCACAGCTGTGTGTGTCCCATCCTACAACCCATTTGCCCCAAGTTCAGTAAGTAAGGAGGAGCAGTATAAGTACCATGCTCTAGGCCCTACAAAGCCCCGGCTCCCAGTTTATAAATATGACCAGGTCCTCAGAGATCACAGCAGTGCCCCAAGACTCCAACCCTTCTGCTTCATTATCAGATTGTGAGGTATAGTGGAGGAAATATCATTATGAGGGCTATGCCCTAAAACAGCTACCCTCTCATTTATATATATATCCTCCAGATCTTCAGGGGCAAAGCTATGTGTGCCCCAGTCCTCCAAAACCTTCCATTCTCCAAGTACACAAGCTCCTAACACCCCTCCCTTGATGCCACATCATGGGTGAGAGGCATAGGAATATGGCTGCAAGGACAGCTGGTCCAGTACAGACTGGCATGCATTAGACAGTGGAATCAGTGATGCTACCCTAAGGCAGGGTTTGCGTAACAGCATCCGTTGTAATTGACACTCTGCAAATCCCCACCTCAGGTAGCATCGACTCATGCTTTTAACTCAGAGATGGAGTTAGTTAGATGGACTGACAGATGGCAGACTCCTGAGGATGGGAGAAACCAGGGGATCTGAATAAGCTGTGTTATTGGTCAGATTCATGGAGTCACAGACCGAAAGTAGCCAAATACCAGGTGCTATGCTTAGGAGGAAAACACAGAGGTAAGGCCTTCACATAGTGTCGGGCCTCTTGATGCGTGGAGGAGGAAAAGGAGCTGGGTCATAATAGACAAGAGGCTGAAGAACGTGACATGCGCCTGTCATGAGGGTCAGCAGCTTAGGGTGCATCAAAAGGAGGGTGACCAGCCGGGAAATAATACTACCAGACCCCACTCAAGTACTGTGTGCACTTCCAGGCTCACCAATACAAAAAGAACATTGAGACAGTTGAGGAAGTGCAATGCACGGCAACTAAATTGATTAGGGCTATGCAGGGTAAAAGCTTTGAGGAGACATTAGAGGCCCTTAACATGTTCACCCTGGAGAAAAGGAGCTTGAAAGTGGACATGATCTCAATATTCTGCATACCCAAGGGTACTGACAAGATCAAACTGACACAGGTATTTAGTCTGGTGTGCTCCAGCAAGATATGGAGATACACTTTACAAAACTAAAGAGACAGTACTAAAGTTCAAGTCCTTTGATAAGTTTTTGTTATTAATCATTTTCACTGATATTTCAGCACGTAACAAAGCATACAGTGCATACAATACATACAATCGTCACCAGGAGGGCATCACAGGACCCAATCTGGAATAAGGCTAGTACATAGTGAGCATAGAAAGATTACCTAAGTACAAGGGACAAAGTCAATAGCAAAGAACTCTATCATGGTAGCTATGTAGTACCAAGCATTTAGGTCATGTATGCTAAGGGACAAAGAGAAAAATGTCCCCACAACACAGACAACAACCAAACTATGTACAGAGTTAAAAAATACAGCAGTATCATACAAGTGGTAAACATATAATCACATCAGAATACTAAAACATATGGGCCATAGTATAAGATACCAGGGAGGACTGGGACAGAGGGTCTGAATGAGTCTGTATGATGAGGTATACACCCCTGTCCTAGCAGGCTGGAGTCCAGTTTGCATGTGAGTAGCATGTCACCTTCCCAGTACTGGGTCAGAGTATTGGCATTGGGTGTGCTAGTCTTTCAGAGTGAGCAATCTGGGCTGAGGTCACCAGGAGTTCCTTCAATGAAGGTATATCCTTGAAACGCCACTCCTGCATGGAGAGGAGACACTTGGCTTCTATGCTTACTGTAACGAGCCAGTCCAGATGGATGAAGGTAGGGTGGGGCCTATACTTGGAGCTGAGAAGAAGGTGGTCTGGTGAGTTGGGTGTTGGGACTGCAGAACCCTGCTGATCAGGGGCCCCTGTCCTGGTGCCAGTATCATTTTATCTCTGGGCAGGACCAAAAGATGTGGAAATGTCCCCACCACCACCTTGGTCGCACCTCCAACAACTGTTGTTTGGAAGGGAGGTGCAGCAAGCAACACCTTGGGGTATGGATGCCAATGGGGAAGTATCTTATTCTGTAAAAGTGTACAAGGGGTCCATTAATGGCATGTGTGCTACTTCCAGTATAAAAGCCATTCTTTATCTGAGATGGCGACTACAGAATTGTGGTGCAAGCATTTCTAGCTGAGGATGAGTGGTTGGGGATTCACTCCCAGATTATGGAGTAGATAGCACCTGCTCTACCTCTGTCTGAGGAGAGCCAGTGAGGAAGGGGATGGTTTACCCAGTTGGGTGTAGCCCGGGTGCAGCCTTCTTCAGACACTGTAGTATAGCAACCAGGGAACTCCACAGTTGCAAAGTCTCCAGAATATGGTCTTGGGCAGACCAAACTGGTATTGCAGCCCTTGAAGGACTCCAGCTGTCAAGACGTGGGTGAAGGACATCAGCAAGAGTGACTCTTCCTGTGTGATGCCAAAGAAGCTGGCAATGGCTTTACCTCCAACCTGAATGGAGGCACTGTTCTGGGGAGGTGAGCCTAGAAAAGGTTAGGTTCCTACCCAGCCATTTACTCAAATGTCGCCAGGTGAGAATGGGGTTATGCTAGTGAGTAGTGGTACATACAGGGTGGCATGCTGACAGGCAGGAGGAAGATGGAGTCCCCAAGTAATTGAGTTTCAATGCCCACCCACAGGGAGAAGATTGAGGTGAATCCAGAAACCATCAGCAGGTTTGAACTGCCCAGAAGGGCCAATACTTCTTTTAAGCCAAGGGAGACACCAGTCTCCCTTGCACCAGTGTGTCTGAAGTTTCATGGCGTTACAGTGTGGTTTGCACCTTCCCAGAGGAAACCCTCAACAAGTTTGTCCATGCAGTCAAACCAGCCAGCAGGAATATGGATAGGGATGTGCGAGATGAGGAAATAGTTTCAGTGCAGTGACTATTTCAAGGCCTCAACTTTACCCACCATGGAAAGTTTAAGGGTCTTCCATCGGTTCAGTCCTATTTTGAGCTCATGTGGCAATGGGGTAAAATTAACCTCACATATTCTACTCACAAGAGGGTAACCCTGAGGCCCAAGTCTGAAATATAATCCGAAGCTCACCTCAGCCCCAAAGTCTGGAATGCCTGAGATAGATATTTTATAAAGGGCTAATACTGTCATCTTCCCTTGATTCATTCAGAGACCAGAGAGCATGGAGAATGTGTGTAAGAGGTCTGTCACAGCACATACTGTCTTAAGAGTTGCTCAAAGTGACCAGGAAGTCATCCACAATCAGTAGTGTGTTATATTGGATCTGATCCATTGTGACTCCCACGATCTCAGGATATTGACAGATGGCCTCTGCAAGAGGCTTTATAGCTAACACAAAAGGAGGGGAGAGAGGCAGTCTTATCTACTGCCCTGCCCAAGGCTGAAGGGTGTTGAAAGGGTATCATTAATGAGAATCTGTGTCCTAGGGAGTCGACATGGTACAGATATATGCCATGAAGTGTCCCCGAAGCCCATGGGTGGAGAGTCCCATACAGGTACCCCCACTCCACAGAATCAAATGCCTTCTTGAAGTCAATGGTAACCACCACCTGTGAGAGGGGCTTCTCAAGCAATGATGATCAAATTAAGCATGGTCCACAAGTGGTCAGAACTCAGGCAGCCATGGACAATGGGTACCAGGGCGAAGTAGTGCGTTTAATTCTCCAGGGCCTTCATATAGATCTTACTATCCACTGAGATCAGTGAGATTGGGTGGTAACTGGTGGGTTGGGTGAGGTCTTTCCCGTTTCGGTGAGGACTGTTATAGTAGCAATAGCCGTCAAGGGGAAAGTAGCCAGTGGCCTGGATTTCCTGGTAGAGCCGCTGAAGTACCAGACAGATGCTTGGGAAAGTAGGTGATAGAATTTGGCGGAGGCCATCACCACTAGGAACCTTCCAAGGTTTGAGGTCTTTCAGAGCCTGTTCTATTTCAGCAACCGAGAGCAGGAGGTCCAGTGAAGCCACCTGCTCTGACATAACTTGAGTCTGGAGAGGAAGTTGAATCTGAAGTGTGCATGGACTGATAGAGACATGCAAAGAAGTTCTTCATAGTACTGTTGATCTCTGGAACCTTAGTGCACAGCTTCCTACAGGTATTACATAAGGCGACTGTGTGCTGTTCTGCCTCCTGTTTACATAGCCAGTAGGTGAGGAGCTTACCACACTTCTAGCCCCTGCCTAGTAACACTGGTGAAGATGAAGTATTGCTAATTCAGCTTTGCAGGCTGTAGGGCATTGATGTCCATACAATTTCGGTGTCTTTCTGAGTTGCTGGTGGGCCCCAGTTTGGCATTCATTGTAAACTGTGCCTCTTTCAGTTTAAGCTGGACTTCCATCTCAGCATGTTACCTTTCCCTTTCCCTATACCTGTGGGAGATGTAATCCATGATATGTCCTCGAACTGTGGCCTTGAATGCCTCCCACAAGATGGCCACTGAGGAGGCGCTGGTGTTGTTATGCCTAAGATACTCTACAACCTTTTCCTGTAGCCATGAGTGCAATCGGTGTCTTGTAGCTGAAGTGGGTCAAGGCACCAGCTAGGAATGGTGGGAGGGCTGTCCCAGCAAAATGTCCAAGTGCACAGGAGCTTGGTCTAAAATAACAAGGGGTGATAGTGGCCAAAATTACCATGTGGGTGGCCTGCAGAGAGGTGAGCCACATTGTCAAGGCAACTGTAATAGGTCATAGTCTGCTGAGTAGCAGCTGTAATTCCTCACACACAGATTAGGGCCCACCAGATGTCAGAGAGAGCTTGGTCTTGGAGCCACAATGACGTGATCTGGGCCATCCTTGTATGATTCAGGTTTGCCATGGCTCTTATCCACTGAGGGGTCCATGGTGAGATTAAAGTACCCCAATAATGAGGGCACCTGAGGATCATTAAAATGCATAACCCTGTTAGTCATAAAATGAAAGGCGCTCAGGAGTCAGCAATGGGGGCGAGAGGTTGCCACCACTAGGGTCCCATGAGGAGTGTCAGAAAGGGGGGCGCAGAGAGCTGGCTTCTGGCGTGATGCTTTCTTGGGAGCTCCTGCAAGATTACAGCAATATTTTATATAAAAGTCTATTTTAGTATAAGTTATCTTATTAAAAGTTCCACCCATCATTTCCTGAGTATCTAAGATCTGGTGGGTACCAAACAATATAATGGGGACAGTGGAACCAGCTACCAGGAGCGCAGAAACCTAATGTTGCTCAGCCTGTCTTAGATGGAGGAAATGGTAGCTAACTGCAAGTTCTCAGCCTAACTCCAACTCGACCCCACCATGGCAAGCAATATTGAGTCTGTTAGATCCATGGACACCAAGATCGAGAAGACCTTGACAAAATTAGAAATGCATGACGTGGCCTTGAACGACTAAGGTCTGCAGTAGCTGAGGCTGATGAAAGAAGCTAACCTCTCAAGTAGCAGTGTCGGCCATCACGAAGGAGAACACAGCCATGAGGAATCGTCTGGAGATTCTGGAGAACGTGATTCGAGCAGGCAATTTGCATTTGGTCGGTGTCCTGGAGGGAGCAGAGGGCACCGATCTGCTGTGTTTCTTAAAGGACTGACTGGCAACATCTCTTGAAGGCCCAGAGGACTTTGATTGGGGACAATTATGGAGGGCCTATCGTGTAAGCCACATGTCTGCCTGCTGAACAATGCTCCCAGACCATTATCCTCTGTACTTCAGGCCAAGAAATCAGGGACCTGCTGCTGTCTGCTGCCCAGGCTGCCTACCCACTAGAGGTGCAGGAAAAAGATGTAAAATATTTCCGACCTGTTTTACCAGACCAGATCGGGACGCAACCAGTTCGATGTGGTCCAGCGATGGCTCAAAACCCTAGGCATTGTCCATTCCTTTCTCTTGCCTGCCAGGTTGTGGATCACATATGGGGGCAAAGCATGGCAGTTCGAGATCCTAAGGATGCGGGCCGATGGTTGGAGTGAACAAAGCGAGTTTGAGGAAAGGTGGCTGAAGGACTAACGTGGCAGAAAACCGTAGTTTAAAATTCAAATAAAAATTGTTGGCTCCTATAGTTAGTTTAAGATGTTGATGGGTTACTTATCATTTACTAGGGGATCATTTTTGGGGGATAGCCAGCAGTGTCGGCTCAGGGGTGACGTTTATGTTATAATGAAAGTCCTAATCCTGTTTGTTGGACTCTAGGACACTTACTGACTCTTAACAATGGGCCTATACTAATCATTTAAGAAATCCTTAATCTGAGATACATGCTGGCAGAATAGGTCTAATAAAGGGATTCTGGTAAAGGTGCACCTCAGAGTGGATGTAAAAGTTTCATTGCTGTGTTTTGGGGAGCCCTGATGTAAGCATAATTTCACTATTTCTTCAATCTAACAGAGTTTATTACACTTTTGTAGGAGTACATTTAAAAGATTCCTAAGTTTCTCCCTATATGGACACTACTCATGCCACTGAAGTGGCTGGCAAAGCTTGACTCTTACATGGATTGTATTTATTTTATAGATTACCCCACCCTCCTACTGTACCAGATTGCAGGATACTGTTTTGTTTTCTCCTTAATCCCTACATCCTAGTTGGGTTTATTACTCATGTTCTTTAATGTAATTCCTGCATGAGGAATGTATAACCTGTATTATTATTTATCAAATGGCAATAAACAGAGTCTGGATATTCAAAGGGTTGCTGATGCGCGATAGGGTTGCGCCAGCACAAGTCAGAAAATCGCCATTCTGCGATATTCAGCAGGAGGCAGTTGCGCCACTGAAAACATGCTGAGCAACAGCGCAATGATAATGAAGGCATGCACAACGAGGGGTGAAACCATGCATAAGGTGCTCAGTGCAATGTTCAAAGACTTGCTCAATGCGCAACAGTGGATCAGACGGAAGTTGCGCCATAAGCGGAAATGAGCCAAATAAAAAAGAAGCAAGGAAGCGCAAGAACGCTACAGGGAAGCCACATGAGGCAGGGAGAGAGACAGGGCAAGAGGGACAAAGAGGGCAGGCCAGGGAAACAAGAGGACAGAATAGGGGCAAGGAAGGTGTGGGGCCACAGTGAGCAGAGGCCAGTAGGTGTACCAGGTGCAGTGGAGGTAGCAGTCAGGACAGCAGGGGAACACAGCAACAACAGCCGGGGAACACAAGCCAGGGACATGGACAGTGCCACCTTCCACATGGAAGCCATAATGAGGGGGTGAGAAGGCATGCTGCAAGGGGACGTGGAAGGGCCTGTCAGCGGTACGCCTCAACAGGCAGTACCGAGCCGCACCAGCTTTGAGCTGTACTCAGATGTCGAGATGTGGGCCAGTACCGCCTGAACAGAGCAATACTGAGGTGGATCTGTGAGCTGTGCAGTGATGTGATGCAGGCACCCACATGACGGAGTCATGCTCTGTCAGTGGAGACAAAGGTAACAGCCTGCATGTGCTTGCTCGCCACGGGTACCTTCCAGAGACCAACAGGGGACACCACAGGCATAACACAGTCGGCCACATCCGCATCCTCACCCAATTCCTCAGCGCACTGCTGCCACATGTTGCGGAGCATATCCAGTTCCCAGCACCGTGGGCGGAGCGCACAGCAAATGTACAGGAGTTCCACAGGGTAGCACATATGCCTAGGGTGCTGGGGCGATAGACTGCACCCATGTGGCCATTCGACGCCACCCGGCCCGATGGGGCCGCCATATGAACCAGAAGGATATGCCAGTGTCAACTGCCAGGTGGTGTGTGATGCCAGGGCGATCATCAATGTCTGTGCCACGCACCCTGGGGAGCACATGATTCATTCATATGGTACCAGTCGGCACTGTGCCATTGATTCGAGAGTGGAGACATCCCCACAGGACATCCTAGTGGGTGAGTATGCATGTAAGTGACAAATGCGTGAGAGGGGTAGTCCACAGGTGCCATGGGTGTGGCACACAGGGTTTGGGGCAGTCTGAGCCTGAACAAGACACTAACCTACACTATCTCCACACAGGTGACAGTGGATACCCACTCGCCCTGGCTGCTCACACCCTACCGGGCGCCCACGCACCCCATCGCAGCAACGATTCAATGAGGCACATGCCACCACACGCAACATCATTGAGTGGGTGTTTGGGATGCTGAAGGCACGTTCCGTTGCCTGGACACCTCGCAGTGCCCTACAGTATAGCCCCTCAAAGGCCTGTGGATATTCCTGGCCTGTTGTATCCTGCACAACATGGCCAAAGACTATGGGATAGCCATACAGGTTGAAGAGGGGGACAGCGATGGAACGCCGGTGATGATGGGGATGGGTAGCCCCCTTGGATGACGGGACCCCGACTGATCCGGTGGCCCAGCTGCACCGGGACACCATCATAGAGGAGCACTTCACCCAACACAGGTAAGTCATGGGGCCATGTGCAACCAACAGTGGCTAGGGCGCAACCCACATACACACAGGAAACACACCAGAGGTGCATGACGGCAAGGAAGTGGCAGGGCACAGAAGCACACATACAACCAGGGAGGGGTGAACAGTAACATGCCACATGGATGGACACACACACACACAATAGGCACAAAGTGCACAGGGTCAAGTGCAAAACAGAGCCGAACACAGACACTAAAACACACATGTCCACAGGCCACCACATCCACTGACTGTCCATGTGCGTGTGTCAGATGCTGGGCACCATCGCACTTTGGTGTACAGCACAATGCAGGCATCATCATGCACACGCACCTGTGGACAGCAGTCGGAGGGTGTGCAGGTGGTCCGGTGTTCGCGTGGTAGGGCTGGGCACCCACCGGTGCACTGCCCACCAAAAACACATGGCACACAGGGCAGCACTAGACAGGGCCCACACTGGGAGACAGCTCAGTCTTGCGGCACAGTGCCACGGCCACCTCGGATGCATGGGTGGCCCCACCGAGACCCAGCAGCAGTGGCAGGCTGAGCACAGGTTCATGGGGTGGCACCGATGGTCCACCAGGGTTTCACTCGTGAACGCGACCGCGTTCGCACAGGTGTCTGCAGCACACCGAACATACCTGCACCAGGAGTGCTCGGGATGCCTACAGCTGAACCCGCATCGACAGGGTGGGGGTCGACAATGCCAGGAATGGGAGTGGATAGTGAACTGCGAGTGTGAGCGCACAGGGCACCTGACTGTGTGCCCAATGTGGCCACGACAGCGACCAACGCCTGTGTCTGCCTGTCAATGGTGATGGTCACATCCATCCACAAATGGTCAATCTGTGACAGGATCCTCTCAGTGTCCCTGCGTGTGTCGCTTCTCGACCCTCTCCAGAGCCACACATATTGCCTCCACGGACGCTGCAAGCTGCATCTGCTGCTGTACTGATGCCTGCAGCAGGCGGTGTGCTCGTCAAAGAGGTCATCTGCCACATCGGCAACCTGTCCTCAGGGTATGGAAGGGCCTGATGTTCAGCACCCTTTGAGGGTGGGCACTGCTTACCAGGACCAGGTATGGGCAAGTCCACAGGTGGTGCACATATACCACCGCTGAACCCTGTACCCCAGTCCCACTGGGTGACTGCTGCTGCTGCCCTCTGCCTGCTATGCCCAAGGGATCAGTTGTTCCGCCAGTGGCGCAAAGAGTGCCACTGACCTGAACAGCCACCGTGCTGCCCCACTGGTGCTGACAGGCGCAGCCTGGGACTGTGCTGGCGTGCTGGCACACACATTGGAACCAGCCAGGTCCATGGGCGTGAGCTGTCCTGCTGTGTGTCCATTCTGTGACACACACATGTCAATGCCCATAATGGTCGTTGCATCATCAATGGTGCAGGTCTGTGCCACAGCTACAGCCACAGCGTGCTGGCATGCTTGGACGCCAGACCGCTGAGACACAGGAAGGGCACCTCACACCTGTCTCAATGACATCAGTGTTGGCAGCCAGGCGTGCACACTGTTGCAATGCACGCTGGCTACCTGTGGAGGTGGATGGTCCCCTCCAACTCCAGATGGCTGTCTGCAGTGGACAGGCCCTCCGCGCTGACCCCTGCAGATGCACAGGATCTGTAACAGAAAGTAAAGACACGTTAGTGCATGGGATCTACCTTCACCCCCACAGACCATGACGCACTCATGCAGTGATGGGCTACCACCTGTCTGGAAGCCACTCCAGGAATGCCCTCAATGTCACTGCGCGCTGCATACTTGCAGTGAGCCTGTCCTCTCGCCGGAGTCAGCTGCACCACCTCCAGCTGGCCCCCGCCTGTTGCAGCACATGCCACCCTGATGGCAGCCACCTTCTCCTTCACCTCCTCCTGTCGGTACTATCTTCTTTTACACTCCTGCACAGAGCGCTGGTGGCTGCCGTGCAGGTTGACAGCATGCCACCCCTCCCATGCAGCAGCACGGGCCTGAGGGGTGCCCCGCCATCCACTGAGCAGTGGCTCCTCATCCAGGTAGGCCTTGAAGAGTGCTCCATCTCAGCCTTAGTAAAATTAGGCCTCCTCTCGCCCCCACCATCATCCTCCTCACCCAGTCCTCACTCGGTCATTTCTCAGCCTGTATGGGTGAGAGTGTCCACCTGTGACTGTGCAGTACACAGCAATTCCCTGAGACCACAGTCCAGAACAGCACACAGCATGCAACTCACCTATCAACTGCAGTAACGAATATGGCCACTGCAGAACAGTGTCGCATTTTATAGCACAATCCATGCAAATTAGGTGTGGAGCAACTTTAATGAGATGTAAATCGTGCTGCTGCACCATTGAATGGCTGATTGGATGATTTGCATATGACGGCTGAATATCGCGTTGTTGCGCTTTGCGAATTGTGTTGAACATGCTGAGCCAATGCGCAGTTCTGTGGCTGCGTAGTACACCACACCGCGCATGCCCAGGTAGCTTACCAGGCATCTGCCATGCTGATGACTGTACAGCGCAGTAGGCAATTCAGGGCATGGCCACCGTTGTGCCAGTGGCACCACGGTGAGGTCACTACATGGCGCTGTGGCCCAACTGCGCTTATAGTTCGCATGGCGATGGCACGCAGGCAACCAATGGTGCTAGACGCAGAGACATCCGATGGCGCCGTGTGGCCTTGCGCCAGAGACCCATGACCCTGTGCCCGACCTTTGCCCCTTGGCACCATCGTCTGGCATGGCTGCAGCTCTATCACGCTGTTCGGTGACAGAGCGGCCGCGAGATTAGCAGTGCTGTACCGACAGCGCGATAGGGACTTCGCGGCGATGTACTGCCGCAGCACTTCCGACGTGGGGTTGCGCGCTGCAGAGCGCCATATTGCCTACTATAGTACTTGAGATGGCATGCAGGAGAGCCCCTCAGTGGAGTGCCCTGAGCTGGCCAACCTTGTGGTGATTGTGGAGCCACACTATGGCCCACTGTATGGTGAGGTTTCACTGGACAGGGCCAGGACTCAGGTCTGGCAACAGGTGGCCACTGACCTGAGGTGGCCACTGGCCACAGGAGGATGGCCGAGCAATGCAGGCACTGCTATGGGGACCTGAGAAGGAGGGAGCGGAGCTACTGGCACGCCTGCGGTCGATGCCAGGAGGGGCGGTGCCTCGTCCAGGTGGGTGATCCTTCTATGCACCTGTATGGTCCATATGGGTAACACTGTCTTTGTGTCCAGCACATAGGGAGGATGGTCTCAGGTTGGCTGTGGCGGTGTTTACAGGGTATGTGATGGATGGGTCTGGCTGGGTGGGGCACACACATTGGGGCAGGGGAATATGCTTTGGGTTTGTACTGATGTGTTGCTTTCCTTTTGTCTCCACAGGTGTGGCAGAGCGGAGGAGGCCATGGAGCAGCAGTGGGGGTGGTGGAAGCAGAACCAGAGCATGTCGGGAACAACCCCAATGCCAGCGACAGCCCAATGAGGTGAGTGCCATGACACCATGATTACTATTGCATGCTGTGTGACAGGGTGGGGAGCAGGGCATGGCCACCATCCATGGACACCACTGCCATGCCGCGACATGTGACAGTCAGCACTGTCCAGTGGCATTGCATGTCTGGGAGTGCATCAATGGTGGTCCATGTGTGCACTGGGTACATGGCTGTGGCACTGTCTGCCCACCCCATAGTACATTGCTATGCGGCCTTGGTTGTGCTGCTGGACATGGGCAGTGTGTGTGTGCAGTGGTACACATGGCTGTTACTGCCTGGTTGGGCATGTCTTGTGACGCGGTCACTGTGGGTGGGTGCACACCACCACAGGAGCAGGGCATATGGCTGTAAGCCATGCATGATGGGTGAGCTGCAGGGGATGGACAGTCACACCCATTGACTCTGATCCCTGTCTCAGGTGTGTGGATACTCATCAGGATAGAGCAGTCCATCCGGGAGCTTGTTTGTGTTGCTGCAGAATCCCTTGCAATACTAAGGGACATCCATCAGCATGGGGTGAGGAGGCGTCCCCATGAACAGCCCCAGGCAGCAGTGGAGCAGGCTGAATGCCACTGATGGAGCTGAATCTCCCCTTGACTGACCTCACACCCGCCTCCTCTCCCAATTGTTCACCCCTGCCCCTTACCCACCCACCTTGTTTCTGTCCCTCAACCCCATTTCTGTATATACATGTATATAGTTGTTGTTGTTTTTGTTGTTGTTGTTGTTGATGTTGTTGTTGTTATATTTATTGAATACAGATATTTTGATATGAATACTGTGGTGGTCTCTGATTTGCAGCTGGCTATAGGTGCTCAGTTGCAGTGGTGTGCATAGGCATCTGGGGTGGTTCAGTCATGGGTATGTGTGTGTGTGCGTGGGAAGTGTCTCTGGTGTGGGAGTGGCAATCAGTCAGTATCTGTGGTGTGTGTTGTCTCTGTGCATTGCATTACTGTGTGCAGTGGTCAATGGTGCCTGCTCTGTGTCCATTGTGCCCCAGTCAAACTGTCCTTGGCCTGTGCAGCTGACACCCTGCATGTCTGTGGCCTGCGAGGTCTGCTGCCTTGTCAGTGGTGGCTGTCCCTGCAGGTCATCCACTGTGACCATCACAATGCTGGGTTGCCTCCTGTCACTGGTGAGATGCATGTTTGCCTCGGGTAACACTGTGGCCTCCACAGTTGCTGTCCCACCTCCATGCTGTGTCTTGTGTGTGTTGCAGGGTCTGTGCACCACTGTCTGTGACTTGTGATACAGGCATATGCTGGTGGTGTACAGGGCCAAAGTTCATGCACAGGGTGGGTGTCACCCCTGTGCCATGGTGGACTGCAGGCTGTGTGTGCACAGTTTACATGGGCCCACACTGGGGCTTGTTGCCACACTACTGAGTCCCTGTGTTGGTGTCCCAAGGGTATGGGTGTGTGTTTGCCTCTGCACTGTGTTGCATCTGGTGTGCTGCATGCTTCCACACAGCACTGGGTGTCTGTGCTGGCTGCTGTGGCTCATGGTGGGTCTCGCTGTGACACTTGTCTACTGTGCAGGGTGCTGTATCAATGGCAGTGGTGTCAGGGGCATGCCCTTTCCCGTGTGGGTACCTCTTGTGGTGACACATGTTCAGTCTCTCAGCTGTGCCTCAGGGGATTGTGTGTTGGCACTGTGTCTACCGTTGTTGCTGCGTATTGCTGCCACCCACTGCTGGGTGCTCATGGTGGTCTGGCTTGTATGGTTCTGTGGTACGGGGTTGCAGTGTGACAGTGGGGGTGCCTGAGGATTCCTGCAGTGATGGTCACTGCTCATGGGGGTGTCTTGGGGTCATGTGCAGGTGTGCTGTGCATGGGGGTTTGCTGTACCATGGGGTGGTCCGCCCCTTGTGTGGCAGTCTCAGCTTGCCAGTGGGTGTGCTGGGGTAACATGACCCAGCTGTGCTTTGTTTGGTTGTCCCCATGGACCAGTGAATATTCCGTCCCTCCCCCAGTTGTGCTGTGCTTGGGGTGTGGGGTGCATGGTCAGTTCTGCAGTGTGTTCCTGTGCCCATCTGTGGCATGGGTGGTGGCCCCTACCTCCTGGTTGTGCAGTTCCATTGCTCTGCTGCTGGGGCTCCCTGCTTGTGCTGTGGCACCTCTGGGCTACTCAGCTGGGCTGCCCTTGTTGCAGCTATAGCGCATCGTATCTCAGCTTCCCTTCTAGTTAGCTATGGCACAAAATTGTGCAATATTCAGACATGGCTGTTTAGCAATTTGGCTGCTCCATTTTGAATATCGCGCCTATTAGCATGGGCACAATGGACTTGTGCTTGCTCCTGCTATTACGCACTTTTGGGGCACAGTTTGAATATCCAGCCCAGAAAGTACAAAAAAGGAGTATCAGAAATCTGCCCTTTGAGTCAATTTCTTTCTTAAGCAGCTTCCAGTGGAGAGATCTGTGACCAAGATGCAAACACCTCTCTTCTTGGCCACCACTGCACTATGAATTTCAAGATCCACCCATCCCCAGCACAAGGGCTTCAAAGGCTGCTGAGTTTAGTCTCCTGAAGAAGGTCCAGTTGGGTGTATGTGATTTAGGTGGGTCATTACATCATTGTGCTTAATGAGGGAAATTAATCTCAGACAGTCCAGTTATAAGATGAGGGACAATGAACAAAAAGAAGAAATATTTTCATACTTACCGTAATTTCCTTTTCTATTAGATCCAACATTGTCAATGGGTATTCAAAACAAATGGGTAAAGTGCACCCTACTAGGAAATATGGGCACCAAGGCTGTAATCAGTATAGAATCTTGGGCACATGAACATTCCAGACAGCAATGGCTCTCTCCTTATGAAAATGAAATATATTTTGAAATACAGTATATTATTAGAAATATATTTTCATATATTTCGTATATTTATATCTTGCATTGTAAAATATATTGCAATACACTGTAAATCCAATATATTGAAATATATTGCTGAAATGTGAAATATATTGGTATATGCAAAAATATATCTAGTATGGCCACTTTAGCATATCCTATATTAGAAAATATATTGGCTTTTTCAAATGTACCATATTAAGTATTGATAATGTGTGTAATCGATATATTGATAATATATGTATAAATATTTAATTGAAACATTGGAAATGTCATTTATTATACTTAAATAGATGTACAGTAATATACATGTGTAATAGATGTATAATATAATAAAATATGTTTGTTACTTATTTATATGTGCCACTATATATTTACAATGCATTGTTATTGCACTCCAAAATGTACTAAATATATGTCAGAAATGTATTCATAAATATATTCCCATGTTATCTTATATGGTTATGAATATACATCAAATGCATTTATAAATCGTGTGTAATACATTGTGCAATGTTCAAGATATATCAAAGAAAACATTTCCAATACACGCTCAATACATTTATGAAATAAAATATATGTAATATGTATTCAGCATATACTGTGCATGTATATTCATAAATAATTGTCAATATATTGTTACACTCTTTTAAATATTTTGCAATATAAGCCATATACATTGATAGTCAAAACCCAGTATATTGTGCATATATTGATCCTGTTTGAAAATGCATATGAAATATATTGATGAATGCATTTACACAAAAGACTTGCATACATTTGAATTGTATGCACATTATGCTACTAGTATTTTGCAATGTGTGCAGTTTATATATTATACATAGGTGTATATATATATATATAGCAACGATTAATGTATATATTGTTCAGTATATTACATATGTACTATTTATGTATGTCCCATATATCGACTAAATGTATTGCATATATATTTACTATGTTCCACATATAATATTAATGTATGTCCAATATATAGAGTCAATGTATTTAATTTCTATTATTCAAAATATTCTACATATTGGAAACTATATTGATTAAATTCCAAATTTACTGAAATAAGGATGGAAAATATATGTTATTGGTATATTGCCAATATATTGATTACATTTCAAATATACTGAAATAAGGCATCACTATAGAGATATATACATTGGAATTATTGTGTTTAATGTATCATTTATCTGTACAACTGTAGTTCATCTTGTTAGTCACCATGGAGATATATTCATTGAAATTATTGTTATATACTACAGCTGTAGCTCAAACATACATTTAATACATTTATGCTTACATAGGACTTACCACACAGAGCTCATTCTTCTTGAGGGCTCAGATCAGTATTTATACCACCCCATTTTGTTTTTCTTTTAGGTCAGGGTGAGATCCTACATGTACTTGCTTTATAACTTGTACCTTTCCTTTCAGTATGTAAGCTAATGCTGTGAATTTGAAATTGTAGTACTAGTAATTATCATGATTTTGGCTGCTAAACTACATTTTCAAAATATGCAAATTAGTTATGCAAATGTAAACTTGGGACCAAACTAAGCATTAATATATGTCACATATGTAAACAATATATGAAACATGTACAAAAATATATGTAACATGTACAACAAGATATGTAACATGTATTAAATATATTTAACATATATGACATATCTAAAATATATATATGTAACATATATAAAAATACATGCAACATATATAAAATATACATGACATACATACAAAATATATGTAACATGTACAAAATATGTAACATATATCAAATGTAACATTATACAATGTGTGACATATATAATAACTACATTTAACATGTATAAAATATATGCAACATATATAGAAAATATATGTAATATATATAAACAATATATGTCACATATATAAACAATATAAGTAATGTACAAAAATGTACAACATACAAAATATATGTAACATCTATAAAATATATGTAACATACATAAAATAGATATGTAACATATATAAAAATACATGCAACATATATACAGTATATATGTAACATGTATGCAATATATGTGACATATATAACTATATTTAACATGTATAAAATATATGTAATATATATAAAATATGTGTAAATATATAAACAATATATGTAGCACATATAAATATATGCAACATTTAAACATATGTATTATATATAAAATACATGTGACATATATAAAATATATGTAACACATATAAAATATATGTAACACATAAAATATATGTAACCTATAAAATATATGTAACATCTATAAGAAATCTAAGTGACATATATAAATATATAAGTAACACATATAAAATGTAGGTAACATATGCAATATATATATATGTAACATGTATACAATATGTGTGACATATATAATAACTATATTTAACATGCATAAAATATATGTAACATATAAAAATATTAAACCCATATAAAATATATGTAACATACAAATATCAAAATATAGGTAACATATATAAATATATGTGTAAATGGATGTAAATATGTGTAACATATATACAGTATATATGTAGCATGTATACAATATATGTGACATATATAACTATATTTAACGTGTATAAAATATATGTAAATATATATTAAATATATTTAACATATGTAACATGTGTATCATTTATAGAAATATATGTAACATGCATAAAATATATGTAAATATATATAAAATATATGTAACATGTATACAATATAATGTAACATATATATAATACTAGATAACAGGCATAACAATGTATGCAACATGTATAAACATATGAGATATATATATATATATATATATATATATATATATATATATATATATATATATTATAGCACAAAACTGCATTTAATGCATCAGTTAGGGTTGAAGTGACAAAAGTCAGGAAATGAGACATTAGGGGTGAGCACCTAACCATCCCACACCCTCCTCCACAGACTGACAGACGCCAGGGTGCGCCATGGGGGTCAGCGGCCCAGCTCTCACCCCATTCCATGTGTAAGCAGGTTGACATGTTACAGTAAAGGAGAATGGGGGTGAGTTGAACCATGCTACCCCATGGCACACCCATCATCTCAGTCTGTGGAGGAGGGAAGTTAGTGCTCACTAATATCTACATTTCTGCACTTTTCACCTAAACCTACTTGATGCACAAAGGCAGTTTTTTTGTCATAACCTCCACATTTTGAAATTAAGTGTAATATAAGTAGTAAAAACATGTATTGGTGGGAGGAGGGGCCGGTGGGAGAGCAGGGGCCACCCAGTTACCATTACTGCATAATAGTATAATATAAGTAGTAAAAAACATATATTGGTGAGGGCAGGGCCCCACCAAGTAGCCATTACTGCATAACAATATACATCTTCAGGGAGGTCTAGAGGGCCCGTTCCACCATGCATAGCTATACAACATCCTTACATGGCAACGAACCCTGGAACACAAACATAACAATATCTCATGAACCATGCAACCTATGAAAATATTACACTGCTGGCTTACTGTATGGTTTAAAATCTTGTTCCAGCGGCATAGAAGCCACTAGCAGCAAAACATCTGTATCTCCACTCATTTTGAGATAACAGCAATAAGGCATGACACAGACTGCAATGTAATCCTATGGGAAAAATGTCAACTTGTCATTGAATATCTCTGCAACCAATTAGTTCCATCACCTAAACAGAATAATTCCATCTCTAGGACATCCCTCAATGCCCTGCAAATTTCAAGTAAAAGACCAAACCGTTATTGAGATATATAATTCTAAAGTTTTGACACCATGAAAATTTTTCAGCTGTGAGATATCAAATTTTTCAACCGAGAAAATCTTTGTCACGAACTAACAAATCTTGCCGCGCAACGCCATCTAGTCACACCAATCTGGGTAATCTGGTCATCCTCAGGGTCATCTGGTCTTCACCATGGACATCTGGTCATGAAAATCTGTCTATCTGGTCATCCGTCGGAGGAGGCCGCAGTGGAAAATTTTCTGTGGCGAGAAGATTTTGCAGGCTCGTGGCAGAAAAACGTTAGCTGAGTTGCAAATGAAGAATTTTACATTTTAAAACTCTATTTTTACAAAACTGAAGCAAACCAAAGGCATGGTTCAATAGAGGGGTCCCCTTGATCAAAACCCATGCCTCATTTGCCCCAAAAGTCACCCATGGAGAAAACGATAACATTTTTTCTGAAGGAAAACTAAAAACAAGATTGCAGCTCTTGCAAAGAAAAATTTCTCGTGTGAAATATTTTTCCGCAGCGAGCATACAAAATCTTCAGCCACAAGGATGACCAGATAGCCCTGAGGCCATTCTTCTTTGCAAAATATACATATAAATGTTTGAGTGAACTGAACATGTTCAGAACTCAAAATTAAAATTAAATAACTTTGGAACAGATTAATATTTTTCACCAAACTAAAGCTGGATTGTTCCTTGACCCAACCTCTTCCATGTTTTAAGTTTCAGACCAATAGACCACAGATGTCTGCGTAGCACCACACGCAAAATCATGTCAAAAGTGCTTAAAAGTGCATTTTTGGTACTTTGCTGTGCAAAACCATATGTCTAACTGAACGCAACTTGGGAACTCAAGAGATCTACCATGCCAAACTGTGTATGCCAAATTTCATGTAAATCCATTGAATGGTTGTGAAGTTATTGTTATGTAAATTTGAGGTTAAACATTGAAATGCCTACTCAACCCTAACTATAGGGTGCACTGCGTTCTATACTATATATACACACACATACACACACACACACACACACACACACACACACACACACACATACATACATATATATGATATACAGTGAAGTCACCCAGGATGAAGTGCAGTGCTGCAGAATTTGCAGTAGAGTTACTGCAGTAAACAATGGACTTTCAATGGGAGTTAATCCCTTTTGTCATGCAGTAAACCTGTGACACTGTGCTTCATCTTGGCTGACTTATCTGTATGTAACATGAAATATACTGTATATGTAACATATCAAAAATATATGTAACATATATAATAAATACATGTAACATGTGTACAATATATATGTAATATATATAAAATACATGTAGTAAATATATATGTATAAAATTATATGTAACATATAAATATGTATGTATGAAATATATGTTGTATATATAAACTACTGCATATATGTGACATGTCTAAACATATATGTAACATATTGATATAAAATATATGTAACATATTCAAAGAATACAGTGGGCTAGATATTCAGACTGTGCCTGGCAAAGACGCAAGTGGGCGCAGCATAACCGAGAATGTGGGGGCCAGATGAGGGATATTCAAAGGTGATGTGCCATGGTGCATCACCTTTGAATATAGCACAGAATGTCATGGTGCTTATACAATGTACCGTACATTCCCCAGACAGGGAGGACTGGGAATGCTCCAGCTTAACTTGAGCTGCGCAATGACGCAAGATATTCAGACTTGGGCATGCAAATGGGGCCATAATGTATGTATAGGCACAAATGGGGCCATTTGCATGTCATTATGGCCCCATTTGCAGGAGCTGAGCAGTGCAGCCTGGTGAAATGTGCCTGGCATCCTGCACAGCATGTGGTATGGACAGAGGGTCCTGGGGCAAACCTCAACACACAGCCACGATCATGGTAAAAATGAATCAAAGTCAGCCCTGGTAGTCTAGTGGTAACCCCTCCTGCCCATAGCCCGATCGCGTGAAAATGAAACACAAATAATCCCTGGTAGTGCAGTGGTACCGCCCCCACATTAGCCTGATCGCAGGTACGATTATGCAAATAAAAGCCCTGGTAGTCTAGTGGAACCCACCACCCTTCTGATGAACAGAGCACCGTAAGTGTACAGTTACCCTTCCCTGGTGATCTAGTGGCTCCCACCTCCCGTAGCACCGATCCCAATACTGTAATAGCAACATCTGCCCTGGTGATCTAGTGGTCCCCCACCCTCCCAATACAACGATTACTGTAAAAGACAATTCCCTTCCCTGGTAGTCTAGTGGTCCCCAACCCCACCTGATGCACTGATCGCCAGTGCTCCGTGTCGAATATATCCCTGGTGGTCCAGCAGCACCCCCACAGGACCCCTGCCCACCCAGCTCCCCCAGTCATCAGTGGTCAACTGCAACCCACCCACATATCACCCAGCTGCCCACTGAATGACAGCTTACCTGATTGTCTAGTACAGTATGCCCTGAAGCCCATTGGTCCACAGTGTGGACCAATAATTCATAGTGCATACTGTAAGCTGTCATTTGCATGGCAGCTGGGTGGTATGCAGGTGCTTGCAGCTGCTCACCAATGACTGAGGGGAGCTGGGTGGGCAGGGTCCTGTACGGGTGGGGGGTGCCACTGACCACCATGGATATATTCTGATATGGAGCACTGGCAATCGTGCATCAGGTGGGGTGGGGGATCACCTAGACTACCAGAGAAGGGGAATTGTAGTCTTTACGGTGATCACTGCATCAGGAGGGGTGGGGGACCACTAGATCACCAAGGCAGATGTTGCTATTACAGTATTGGAATCAGTGCTACTGGGGGTACCACTAGATCACCAGGGAAGGGTAACTGTACACTTTACAGCACTCTGTTCATCAGGAGGGGTGGGGGTACCACTGACTACCATGGACCAGATGGGTGCTTGTGGATGGTGTTCTTGCTGGGTGGGTGGCCACCCACAGCTGAGTGGCTGCTGTGTTGCACCCTGCAATACAGCAGCCCACTTGTGGGTGGCCAGCATTTGAGCCAGGATTTTCTGGCTCGACTTGTGCCCCAGTATGCACGCATCTGGGGTTGTGCCAGCAGATGCGCACATCCTGGCTGGAATATTGGGTCTGTCGCATATGGATGGGCACTCTCTTCAGATGTGCTGCATACATTACCAATACGCCCGTGCATCGGAACTTATGCTGTGCAAGTCCCCTTGAATATCGCATGGGGACATTGCGGGTTGCGCCGTGCAACCCCTTTGCATATCCAGCCCAGTATATATTTTGAATAATAATAATATATGTCAGACAGTGTATTACTAAACAGATTGACATGCTTTCACACAGTGCATGAGGCAGAAATACCTTATGATTATATATTTTTGAAATATATTGGTTTATGTATTTCATCAGTTCAGTGTACTGGCATTCTTAACATCATTTCCAGTATATTGAAATGTATTTCATTTTTGTAATAAAATATATTCTTTCAATACATTTAACATAAATAAGATAATCTGCAATTTCTTTAATTACAAATGCAGGGTTTTAGTTTATGTGGAAAAACACTGTGTATTACATTTCATTAAGTCAATGCATTTCTCAATATATTGACATATATTTTGCATACTATGAGTTAGTAATATAGTAGTCAGTATATTTAAAATATATTTAATAAAGTATGATATTATATATTACATTGGGACAATGTATTTCAGTGTATTGACATACATTAACTCATATTTTTCAATACATTGCAATATATTCCATTTTCATAAGGGTCCAGTCACCTTTATCAATACAGTGCCTCTATGTATGTGAAAGTAGATCCTTATAGATTGTACTGGATCCTGTCTCTAACCAACAAATAAAAGCTGTCTACAAAATAAGATACAGTAAACAGTTCCTACCTTGTCAGGTGAGGCGGATGGAACAAGGTTAGTTGTCTCTCTGATGTTGTGGAAATTCTTTGCAGAACCAAGCCAACTAGAAGAGACTTGCCAAAGGAATTAATGAAAAAGGTAACACTGAAATGAACTGCAGACAGTGTAAGCACTCACCTGTAATAAAAGAGGCACCTTCATTTATCATAAAGGTCGAACCTATTAATTCTGCTTGCCAATAACCAATATTTAAATATGTAACTACTCCTTTTTTATATAGATACATACATACATAAAATCACAGCAGGTAAAACATAGAAAGATGTCTGGACAGACTTACAACAATTTTATTAGAAAATAACAAACATCCCCATACTGGTATATCAGACAATAGTCTCCTGCAAGAACAAGGCTCTTGGCAGATCCAATTAACAATGTTGGAGCTAACAGAAAAGGAAATCATGGTAAGTATGAAGAAATTTCTTGTTTCTGTAGTAGCACTCTACACCGTCAAAGGGTATTCAGAACAAATGGGTTCTAGAAGCAGCACCCATTAGAAAACCAGTTGGGGATAATATTGTCCCTCGCCAGCTGCAAAAGGAAAAAGAATTTACCTGATAACTGCTGCCTGCAAACTCTGCAATTAAAGGCCACATCAGCAGAACTTTGAACATCCAATCTATAGTGCTTGGTGAATGTGTGTACAGAAGATCATGTTGCTGCCTTGCACAAGTCTAAGACATACACCTCACCTTTTCCACCCAGGAGGTGGCTGTAACTGTAGTGGAATGTGCCTTGATGAGAGCCAGAGCCCTCTTCTTTACTGTGACATAAGCCTTGGCAATGCATACCCTCACCCACCTTGCCAAGGTGGCCTTGGAGGTTTTCTGTCCTTTCCTGGCTGCCTGAAAATATAAACAGCCTACTTCCTGAACTCTGCAGTCTGTCTAGGTATATCCTAACTGCCCAGTGCAAATCCAACTCATGCAACTCCTTCTCTCTTGGGTGAGTTGGTTGTGGACAAAAGGATGGGAGACAGATCTCCTGATTCACATGAAAGGCTGTATGAACCTTCAGAATGAAAGACAGAACTGTTCTCAGAACCACCTTGTCCTTATGCATGATGAGGTAAGGTTCTTTGGGACTAGGCCTGGAGCTCACCAATCCTCCTGGCTGAACACATAGCAACTAAAGAAAACAACACACCTTGTAGAACAACACATCCAAGGGAACCAACAACAATGGTTTAAAGGATTCTTTACAAATAGCATTCAATACCAGATGTAGATCCCATGGAGGAACAGGAGATCAGAACGTAGGCCGGGTCTGCAGACAGCTGGCAGAAACTGAATAATCTCCCAGTTCGCTCCTAAGGATGAACCCAAGGAGGTTCCTGGCCGACATCTGACCTCCAAGGTGCTCAAGGCCAAACACTTTTCCACCCTTCCTGCAAAAGTCCAAAATCTGCAAAACCATAGCTTTAAAAGGTCGGATACCTTCCTGTCTGGCCTAAGCCAAAAAAGGTGGTCCATAATAGTAGCCATAAGCTGCTGACGGAATTCTTTCTGGTGGTCATCAGGTGTCCACTACCTTTTCAAGAAAACCTGTTTCAGGAGTCTCCTCCTTTCAGGAATCAGGCCACGAGCTGCATTGTTCCTGGATTTGGATGCAGAATGGGACCTTGAAGAGAAAGTCCCCTGTATTGGCATCAAATGGAGCGTGTTCAGCTAGGTTCACAAGGTCTGAGAATCACAGCCTTCTGGGTCATACTGGAGCTACTAGAAGAAAGCTTCCTCTTGAGTGCATTATTTTGCATATGACCTTGGCAAGGAGTGGCAAAGAGGAAAGCATATGCTCTGCCGAAATTCCACATCTGTGACAGAACATCCACTGCCTCCACCTGTGGACACCAGCAGTGGCTGAAGAATTGCTGCACTTGTGCATTCTGGCTAGAGGTGAACAGGTCGATCTTTGGACAACCAAATCATCTGTACAGAAGATCGAACACCTCCAGGTTCAGCATCCACTCCCTGGGTGGACATTCTCACGGCTTAGCCAATCGGCCTGGATGTTCAACTCCCACAGCAAGTGAACTGCTGACAGAGAGGGAAGGTTCTCTCAGCCCACAATGGAAGATTGTTGCTTCTTTAACAGGTCTCTGCTCTTGTGCCCTCTTGATTGTTTATGTATGCCACATAACTGCATTGTCTGACCTTATTTTCACCACTGTTGATGGAACCCAATTTCAAAAGTGAAGAAGAGTGGGTGCACAGCCCTCATCTCCAGGGCATTGATGTGTAGTTGTTGTTCATGCGCAGACCAAGTCTCCTGAATGGGGATGTGATCCACCACTGCCCCAAGCCTGACAGACTGGCATTGGTTGTCAGAATCAACTCTGGAAGGACTTCCAAGGCCCTTTGTTCAAATTCAGTACACTCACCCACCAACTCAGGGACTGCTGCAGGAGTGAAGAAATTGGAATCCTGGACTGATAGTCCTCCGAGGTCAAATCCCAGGCTGACAGCAACTTTGTTGGTCTGCACCTGCTCATTCTTGTTCAATGATCTGGTCACAGTGAATAAAGTTTGGAAAACACTCTGGAGCAGAGGAGGACATGGACAGGAGGATTCATATCTAAGGCCTCCATGGATTGCCTCCTTCAGCTATAATGTCCTACAATCCTCAGTTATTTAATAGGAGAAAGATTTGGTATCAAACAAAGGAGGGTAGGAATCCTCCTCTTTGGTGCTGTCTACTCCCTTCCTCCTCCTCCTCCTCCTCCTCAAAGAGTTCGTCATCATCAAGTAACTGCTTTAGGTCATGATTTTCCCCAAGATCCCCAACATCCTCATCCTGGCCCTCCATATGGTCAAGAGCAAGGTCTGCCTGCAGATCCATATAAGCAGACTTGTCCTGCTCTGGCTCACCTGGATGTGCCTGTGTGGGCCCCCTGATCTGAGGGGCCCAGCTTGGGGTCAGTTGTGTCCAAAGGATGTCCTGCAGAACATCAGGCTCACAAGTTCTCCTAATATCAACCACAAAGATTTACTCAATTCTGCTTTGCCACTGCCAGCCAGTATACCAGGTGCACCCCCAGTTTGGAGTTATGACTAGGGGGAAACTGTAAGAGATATATTAGCTTGAGAAACACAATGGGGACAATAGGAACCCAGCGGAGGGTCACATTACCCTTTTGAAGGTTTTATCTTGTTTAAGCACTAGAGGTTTACGATAAGCCATGATGCCAAAACACTACTGCAACAGAAACTCAACACAAAGGAAAAAAAAAACTAGAGACACTGTTGCCTGTATTATATGAGGAGAAGAAAGAACACTGTCGAGACACCACCCTGCTTAGTGACCAAAGCACCAGCAGAAAACGTTCCTACCAGCCTACCATCTCAAAGGCTGTAGTAGGAAAGGATTGGGCAACAGTGCTGAGCAATCGGAAAAATAGAGCCAGTGCACCTAGCACTTGTAAAAGTGCTGGCACGCCTGTGAGTGAGTGAGTGAGTGAGTATGTACATGACGTCCATGACACTGTGCATGATGTCAGAACATCAGGGAGGGGCATGCCAAGCACAGACATGTGAAAAGGACACACTGAGACTCTGAGAACCTCTAGCTAAAGACACAGTGCGAGCCCAACTGTCATGGCTCAGAAAAATGGCAGGAAGCCGCACAGCTCAGGAGAGCTGTTAAGAAATGCCACAAAGGCTTTGAAACAGATACCCAAAAAAATGCATGAAAAGGCTCTGGTTCTCTCTTCTTTCCCTTTGTTCTCTTTTCGTTTTGTTTATTTTTTGTTTTTAAAGAGTAAACCAAGTTTACCAGGAGTAAGGAAACCGATCCTCAACTGTGAGCACTCAAAAGAATTTATGGTTTCTTGCTTCTCAAATACAAGAAATAAAAAAATAAGCATATACAATAGTCACCCTATGGTCCTGTGTGGGAACCGATGCCAAACTAGATGGTAGGGAGAAGCAGGGAGCACCCCAAATTGAGACCCTAACAATAAGACTAAAAACAAGTACTTCCTGAGGCACCATGACATGGGGAAAATGGAGACCTGCTAAAAATAAACACCCTTACAATAGTGGCAGACATGGCCCAATCCAAGCATAAATGGACAGCAGAAATTGGGGAAAGGCAAGTTAGCCAATTTGAAAGCCGCAGCTTAACAGGTATGATTTTAAATTTAGGGTGCTCCCTGTCATCAGGTAGCCCCAACCTGCTATGCAGAAGGCATTCCAAAGACTAAACACCAAAAGAAAGAGTTTCTTCTTCAGAGAAATGTCTGTGTTGTTTCCCTTCAATGGTACAGCAAAGTCTGGGGAGAGTTGTTTTTGTTCAGAATGTTCATGTGCTCAAGATTCTATGCTGATTACAGCCTTAGGCTGTGCCATATTTCCCTAGTAGGGTGCACTTTACCCCCATTTGTTCTGAATACCCACTGACAATATGGAGCACTTCAAAAAGCGGGAGTGGACCCAGCTGAAGGGATACAGGACCTGCAGGAAGATCTGGAAAAGCTGGATAGGTGGTCCAGGATCTGGCAGCTTGACTTCAATGCCAGGAAATGCAAAGTTATGCATACTGGAGCCAAGAATCCCAGGACAGAGTACTGTCTGGGTGGAGTCCAAATATCTGCATCAGAGGAGGAGAAGGGCATGTCAGTGCAAGAAAGCAGCAGCAAAGGCAAACAAAATGCTGGGATATCTAGGGGAACAGTAGTAAGAGAGAGGAGGTTATATTGCCCTTTACAGGTCATTGGTAAGGCTGCATCTAGAGTACAGAGTTCAGTACTGGTGCCTCACCTCAAAATGACATTAACCTGCTGGAGAAGGTCCAGAGGAGGGCTACAAAGATGACAGCGGTCAGCAGTGTAAGGCATACAAGGAGAGGCTGAGGCACTGAAAATGTATTCCCTGGAAGACAGGAGAGAGAGAGGGAACATGATTGGGACTTTCAAGTACTTGAAAGGGATAAATAACATTGTTAAGGAGACTCTCTTTAGGCTGAGTGGCAACCATAACACAAGGGCACAGTCTTAAGCTGGAGGGTGGGAGGTTTAGGAGGGAGGTCAGGAAGCACTCTCTTCACAGAGAGGCGGTGGACACTTGGAATGCTCTGCGAAGAGGTGATCTCGTTGAAGACAGTAGGCAGCTTTAAGAGAGCTGGGATAGGCATGGGGAAGGTAAGGATCATGGGTAGGGAGGGAGGATGGGAGGGTGGGAGGGAGGGCAGGGACATAGCTCAAGCTGTGGACCCTAATGAGTGCAGACTTGATGACCATATGGTTTTCTTCTGCTGGCTTCTTCATATGTTCATATGAGAGCCATGGAAGGAGCAAGCAGGAAAGAGCACCTGTGGGGGGAGAACTGTGGCATGGTAGGGAAGTAAAGGCTTGAGGGGAGGCAGAGTGGTACCTGTCACACTTCCCAGGACTCTAAAGGGGCAGGCTCATATGGGATTCATGGGGAGCAGACTGAAGCAGTAACAATACAAACACCACAGAAAACACAGGCACTACTAGTGCAAATAACAAGAAAACTTGAGCTGTGCAGGAAATTTGGAAGGGCAACAGGTACATGGAGCCGGACAGCAACATTCTCCCAGGCTCACCTGGTGCACCCCTGAGGGTGGCAATAAAACTAATCAGAAAGAACCAAACGCCATGCCCCCCATGGGCTTACCTTATTGCTTGTTTCTCCTATGTTGCTCCTTTCCTGGAGCACTCACGATGACTGCAGGTCCCCATTTTTTTCACTGCCCCAGCTCCAGGTCCTCTGGTGCCCTGTTTGCCCTAAAAGCCCCTTTTCTTCATTTTGCCCCAATTAGGCAAGCTGAGTGCTGCGGAGCCACCGCCATTTTCCCTTACTCTTCACAGCCAGCCAGCGAGCTCACACGCATGTGCAAACACGCTGGCCCATGGTCGGACTGCAATTTCAGTCAGAACGGAATGGCTTCTCCAGTTGTTCCGGCCTCTGAACAGGCTGTCACAGGGGGGCCGTGACTCAGCTGGTCCGGAGAACGCTGCCATATTTTTAAAACAAAGAGCGCCATGTGTGCTATTGGTGGTTGGTTCGCTCAATGAATATTAATGACCAGGACGTTAATATTCATGGAGTGGGTCTTGCTTCCCATCTAAGGGCTGCACGTTTCGCAGTTGCTGCAAAGGTGTAAAAATGTAAATAAATGTAAAGTAAAAGCAGCACTGCTGAGGACACTGAAGAGGCTGATACATAATAGCGCATTGGGGTGGATGAGATAAAATAATAAATATATATATATATATATATATATATATATGTATGTGTGTGCTGACTGCTCCAGATTGTTGGAGAGGGACCCTGTAAATTGCCTGTCTGCTGCCTAGGGGCACTACAGTTCAGCAGCAGTGACAGGCTCAGGACTGCATTAAATTGTTTAAATAGGGCAACATTTACAAGGGCACAGAGGTGGCTATTATAATTGTGGTGCAAGCAAACAAATAAAATAATTATTCTGGCTGTACCAGAACTTCATATTTGGGACTGTGAAGGACTGCAAGGGGAATGTACTTAGTAGCCATTTCTACAGCACAGCAGCCAATTGGAAAGTCAGGATTTCAAGTAAGGATTGTTGGGACAGTGCCAGAGACTCATGGAAGTTAACAAAAGGCTTGTGGGGAAAAATTCAGGGACCTAATTTAGGTGCCAAAACAGGGGGTCTATTGAGCATCAAGTGAGGCTAATGAATATTCATTTTGTGGACTGACAAGTGCTTTCAGCCAATCGTTTTGGGACACATGGGTGGTCTCAGTCAATTGGGAGCCCTAGAAGGACTCCATAAAACCCAGTGTTTTCCAGGCTGAGCTAGTGTTCATGTAGGAGCCCCTCCACAGGGAGGGGGCTCAGGTCCCTAGCTAGACAAAATGGGCATAGTAATTCAGCATGAGCCCCTCCACAGGGAGGGGCTCTCCTTTGCCAGAGAGACAAGTGGCTGCAAGCAACAGAAGTCGGTAGTCTGGGGGTTGCCAGAAACTGTCCTCCAGGGCTAGCTCTTGTCCCTTCCACATTGGGAAAATGTGGGAAAGAAGCCAGCATCTGCCTGCAGTTGTGAGACAGCTGCAAGAAATGCTTCTGGCTCAGCAGTGAGAGTGCTGAAGAATGCCTGTATTTCCAGAAAAAGAAAGTATTGCAAATCTTCCTGAGTGAGTAAACCTCTACTTACAAATGCAAGTTTGAGAGTTCTATAGGGGCAGCAATGCCCAGAAAGTTTAGAGAGTGACTGTCTGCAACCTGCATCTGTCTAATGCTGTGAAAGGGTGGACATCTGCTACAAATGACCAGAGAAGGGTCCAATGATTTGTGAAATGAAGACTGTGACTGTGACTGTGACTGTGTAAAGTGCTACAGGACTGAAGGAAGGTTCCCTAACCATGAGTTGACCCAACCGTGCCTGGTATGCCAGAAAGTGTCTAAATGTCCAAGTTGGAGCTGCTTACGCCAGCAAAGCCACAAGGAACTGTGATTGTGTAATTTGTGCTGGAGAGAAGCTACAGTGATCAGTTGAACTACCAAGTCAAGTAAACTAGATGGTGGGGAGCCGTGCCTCAAGCTCCATTTGTATCAAAGTGCATTGAGAAAATGGCTTTGTCTGACCTGGACTGTAAGCATTTGGGTTAGTCTAGCCTTAGGAAACAAGCACCCATACTTATGAAAGTCTGTATCTGAGAGTTCAAAGAACCATGGCTGCCACACTGGCCCATGGTTGAAGTGACTGCAACCAGCTAAAGTAAATGTAAATGTGCTATTGATAAATGTGCTAAATGCAATGCATCCATTACAGATTGGCCTGAGACACAGCCTGGTAGTGTGCCACCAGAGCACTGCCATATGCACTTCCCTGAGAGGTGTAGCCTAGACGTGGGTCTGAAGCGTGCTGGCCCCGGTCCCAGCCTGGACTGTACAGAAGGTGACTTCAGTCCAGAGAGGGGTCTCACAAAAGAAGTAAAGGTGTTTTACCATCTGCAAAAGCTACAAGATCCTGCAAGCCAGTTTTGGGCCCTGGCTGTAAGCATTTGCCCAGCATCCTAGCCTCCGGAGTCAGAGCCTACCTGCTGCAATCACCCCAGTCTTCCTTGTGCAGCCTGATTGTGACTTACCTATGATGACTTCTAAACAGTGAGTAATGCAGGATCCATGCCTGAGAGACTTGTAAATAGTCTGAAGTGTTGCCAAGTTCCGTATCTATAGTTAAGTCTGCTAAATCTAAACAGACCTAAATTCTGCAATCTACAGTCAGGATGTGTGTTCACGAAATTAAGATTAATCTGATTATTTCTTTCAAGGGCCCGACAGCTGGCCAACAACAGCTGCACCATATAACAGGCCTGCATCTTTAAGAACTGGGTACCCAGGTTATATTTTTAGGATTGTGGGGTCCTAAGGTAATTTGGGGACTGGTATTGTGTGGGTCTTTGTAAATATGTTTCTGCCATAAATGCAGCTAGTTAGATTGCAAGAAAGCTGAATATATCAGAGGTTGCTGGGTGGCCACTACAACTAATGTTTAACTCAAATGCCAAATGAGTTCTTGATTACAGTCTAATCCAAATCAAACCAATGCAAAATCAAATGTAAATAGCTTGACCTCTGCATCCAGCTTCCTGTTCCTAACTCTCACCCCAGTGTACATAAATTGTTGTTGTTGTTTTGCATACACCTGTCTCGTGAGCATATTATTAGAGAGAGTCAATAATTCAGAAATGTCTTAAATGTGGGAGAACTGTTTATTGGGTCATACTTCGAGTAGCACAATGGTATTGTGGTGGGTACAATACCCCAGAGGCTTGTACCAGGTATTAATCTAGCCCACTTAAAAGTATATTCTGAGTGGAGGTACTGCACATTATGTTATCTTGGGAAAGAAGCAGTTTAAAAGTCAAAAGTAAGAACCCAGGCCCCTCAAACTTGTTTAGGCCTGCAAGGTTGAGGTAGTGTAGCCCTTCAGATGGATGGCACCAGGGTTACACAAAAATTGAGTGAGCAATCACATAATGCACAACAGTAAACCTTTCACCCTAAAATGCAATCTCTCTGAAGGATGAGAGGACAGAAGAAGGAGACATCCTCCAAAGAAGAGCCTACATGATGGTCCTCTTACAGGCTAGGGCAGGAGCATCATATCTAGCTGTCTCGATATGCCTCATGTGGGGTAACCTGGAGTTGAACAAGTACAGTATCCAATGGATAGGGGCCGATCCGGGAGACCAATGATAGGGTCAGGGGAATACAGGTGGGGAGGGTAGGGGATATTCAGGGAAGGGAAGGGAAGGAAGGAGGAGGGAGGAAGGACAGGCAAGGGAGAGGCAGGCAGATTGTGTAGTATAGGAGATACCTACTGAGTGCTACAGTATCTTGGGGCACTTATTCTGGCAGACGTGACAAGACATGACTCAGCTGCCACGGATGAGGTCAGAAAAATATCAGAGAAGGCCAGACTGGCATGTGTGTTATGGCATGGGAGACTTTGTGACTGACACCCTTGATGCTAAAAATACAACTGAGTGCAGTGCTGCTGCCTCCATCTCAGGGTAGTGTGATGTAGCAGGTAGGCCAAGGTGGCAGTATGACTGGGCATAAATGGCAGTCTCGCTGAAAGACATGGCCAAATAAACAGTGAACAGTGCACCTCACTACCAAGTTGCCTGTGGAGGAGACCTCCAGTAGTGTGGCAGCTAGATCTGGTTAGCACCAATCCGTCAGAGAAGGCTGTGAAACCAAGTCAAGGCTGTGCCATGCCCTATATTATTGAAGGTCTGAGGATTCGAGATACAGCAGCCAGACAGGGTATGTCCATCTGCCAGGGAAGGTGAGAAAGAGAGTACTGAGGAAACTGGAGGGAAGGAAGAGGATAATCAGCACAATGGCAGGGCTGTAGGAGCAGCCACAGCAGCCGAAGGTATACACAAGTGGTCTGAGAGAGCACCTTTACTGCATCAGGAACCAAGCATGTCAACATTAACAATGCACTTCTATAAAAGAGAACATCAAAACAGTATGCAATAATGTCAACACTGTAAAACTTGTAAAGACTATCAAGTCTGCTGTAAAGTCTGTGGTAAGATTCACATCGAGCAGCTGGATTCCTGCTGCCAGCACAGAGGTTATGAGTGGGTTGGGCTCACCTATGGACTGGGCCCAAGCTGATAATGGTAGGCCAAACTCGGAGGCTTGCAGCCACTCCATGGGGTGGGGGTGGGGGGAGTGGTCAGGCATTCCAAGCAGGGAAGCAAAGAGTATAAGGGCTAGAAAACTAACAGGAAAAGAGTAAATAAGGTAAATTAAACAGACAGCCCAAACAGTGCTGCTGTGCTCATTCCCCACATCTCCCACAGAAGGAGCACGCACAAACATGTCAAAATGGCATCCATGCAGGCAGTGGCAAATCAGTCATGGAAAGCCATGCAGTTGCTGGCATGAGCAACTGCAGAAGGGAAGGGGACGTCACAAACCTCTTCTGTCCCTGAGGATCCAGAAGTTGGCATTGGAGCCATGACAGCAGCAATGGAGGCCCAGGAGCACAGCTGCTGTGGCAAGGTAGGAGCTGCATTCCCAGGCAAAGACATCCTTGGTGGCTGAGGTTGGTGTAAGTCAGCTGCTTGTCCTGAAGGAGCTGGAGGAGGAGAGATCGGCTACAGCAGAGCATATCAGTTTGACTGCAAGAAGACTGTTGTGTCTGCAGCTCCATCTGCTAACCCAGCACTGTTGCTATGGCTCCAGGAGTGGAACTGTGGGTCAGGCTTGTCCATCCCATACCTGATGCAGTTATGGTTGTATCTCATTGCCTTAGTTACCTGGTGCCAGGTGTCACCTTCTCAGGATTGGTGAGCCAAACCATCCAGTACCTCCATCTGTATTGGTTCACTGTCCTCCACAGGCTGCCTTGGCAGGGCAATTGGTGAGATGATGGGCTATGAACAGGAGTGAGAGCCCAGGCTATGTCTGTTGAATGAAGGAAATCACAGCCTCAGAAAAACTAAATGTTAGTGGGACACCATTGTGGACTAAGAGGAGGAGGCAGGATAGTGGAGAGTGAAGGAACCCCCACCTGGTGTACAGCTTGACAGGCTTTGTGTAGGCCATTCACTTGTTGGTCAGTTCCCTGGGAGTAGTCCATAAAAATTATAATTCTGTGGCCATGCCACTCAAGAGTCCCTCTCCCGAGCCCACAAAGTATGCCTCATTGACCTAGAGCCAAAGAACTGAGTCAGGATAGGTCTGGGTCTCTACTGGTTTTGGGCTGTGAGGTGAGATAGTAGTCTGCTCGCTCAATTTGATCAGATCATCTCCAGACAGTTTCAGAATGGCAGGGAGAGTGTGGCACAAAACTGTAATGGGTTCCTTCAGTTCAACCTGCACCAGATAGCCAACAAAGCATAGGTTATTACACCAGCCCCAGTTCTTTATGCCATCCACTTCAGCATATAAGGCTTGTAGCTGTTTGTCCTGGTCCCATATGAAGTCTTGCAACTCATGGCATAGGCCTTCCATCTGAGCAGTGCAGGCTTCCGTGGCTGACATTCTGACTTCAAGTTAGTGGACAGATTCAGTGTTCTGTACGGTTACCATTTTTATTTCTTTTCAGCTCCTGCAAACTTGGCCAAACAGCTTTACATGCTTGTCAGAGAGCGACACCACCATATTCCAAGACCAGACATTCTGGAGGAGCACTGCAAGGTGGACAAGACTATCTGTAAAGCAGGCAAGACAATCAGTGATGCACAGAGCAGTGAAGGAAGATCTGATCCATAAAAGAATGGTACCGGTCAGTAGCTGGTAGAGTCCCCAGTGAGCACTACGTGGTATTAGATAGCACTGCAGGTGGGAGATGTTGGATGCCTTAGATTCTAGTTCAGGGTGAAGGTGCTCACAGATCAGGTGGCCATCTTCCACTGGTGCTAACCATACCCCAGTCCTCTGATGATTTAAAAGAAACTCTCAGAGTACTCGTTTTTACTATCTTCTGGTGCTTTCACAGGTGAAGCCTGCAGAAGCAATGAAGATTTGTACTGCGGTGAGGGGACTGTAATGTTCGCCATGTGATTACAGTCGTTAGGTCATAAGATGAATGAAAATGAAGTTGAAAACTACAGAGTTACCAATAAAATATTGCATAATATTACAAAATTCAGAAAAGTAGCTTTTTTTTTAAAGCGACCTTTAATTTAATGTATCAGTATAAAATAAATATTAATACTGTCTATTGTTACAAAAAGTAGTATCAACACTATGGGCTCGATTTTCAGAGAGCCCTTAGGGTGTACCTAGATTGCATTGTTCCAAGGCTTACGGCAAACTCCAGGCGCCAAGGACCCTGTGCCCATTCTTAGAAAGATCAGGGTCCTGGTGCACTCCACAGAATTGTCAAGGATCTCTCACCCCACCCCAGCACAACACTGAGCGGCCGGGATGGTTGGGGTTAAACCAGCTGTACAAGAGGGAGATGGGGGCAGAAGGCAATGGGAGATGGCATGGGGGAGTCGGGGAGCAGGAGGTTAGTTCTCGCAACAAATGCATTCAGGATCAATTGGTATCACAGACTGCAGAACTGTTATTTTGATGCTGGCCAGCTATTTAGTAGTACTAAGTAGTAAAATATTTTATTTATACAAGAGTGAAGAAAATTTCACACACCATTAGGGCAACGATACTCTATTTACAAGGTGTGTCTGTTGTTATACAAATGTTAAAAATTTACAAATAATAATCAAGACTATACAAACATGAAATACATAAAACAAAAACATCAGGCATGTGCACATAACTAATATTTAGTTGCAGCTCATCAACCTAGCACAGAATTTATCTATTACAAGTACATTGAAATTGTAACTCTTGCTTCATTGCATCTTTTATATTGAAGCATTTTAAAACGATTATGTTCTTACACAGTGTCCCTTTGCTTTTAAAATATTGCTCCGCTTATATCACGCTTTCACCAGCAGTAATTGGCTGATTGAAAAATACATAAAACACCCCATCAGGTGCAACATCACTCCCTCCCATGCCCAGCTTGTTGACCCCATCCCATTTACCACAGTGTGTGGCACTTGCACGTCCTTGAACTACCTCCTGACTGGTCTAAGTGGAGCCTCTTGCTGCATCCACAGCAGGGCTTACAAAATCCCAAAAGAGAATGTTTGTCCCACTGTTTCAATACCGAGAAACTTATAGCTAGCTCCAGACATTGTCTGGCATCTTAATCGAAATGGGGCAAATTAAATGCGCCTATCTAAATTAACCCTGATATATGTAGTCCCTTAGGTAGCTGCTGTTGCACTGTTTATATGCAGCGTAATCAGGTTTCCATTCTTAGTCCCTCCACTTTAGTGACCCTACATCTCCTTTAGCTATGAAACTCTCCGAGGCGATGGGGAGGGGTGGGTGGCTGGAGGAGGTGTTGTTGATGCTGTTGTTGTTTTTATTGTCCCTGCTTATTTCAGTGAGATTGTACGCATTTACAAGTGCTATATTCTGGATTTGTGTACTGTATGATCAAACAACCTTCACCATATGTACTTTGTTTTTCTTTTTTATATAAAAACTCAATAAAACTTAAATTTCAAAAAAAAGAGAATGTTGCAGCCCCCATTACAGTGCAAGCCCCTTGTAACCTCGGGGCGACCCCGCTTTAGGGTCACAAGGTTGCTGCAGTGTCACTTGGTACAACAGCCCTCTTTCAACACAGATCATGTTCAAAAATTGTGAATGTCAGATCTTTTGATGCAAGATGCCACTTGCATCATTTATGTTTGATGCAGGCACCTTGCGCCATTCCCTGGCCTTTGAAAGTTAAGCCCTATGTTTTGATATTTTTGTATCTGTAAAACTAAAAAACATGTATTGATAATATACTGAAAAATCAGTCAAGTAGTAGACCAGGGAGGGGCTGAGGACATGGCTCACCTAGACTTTAGCAAGGCATTTGACACAATCCCACACAAAGATTAATAGTCAAATTAACCAGACTGGGAGTGGGTCCCAGAGTGGTAGCCTGGGTAAAACATTGGCTGGACAACAGGACACAGAAGGTAATTGTAAATGGAGTCCACTCTGAAGAAAGAGGGTCACTAGTGGGGACCGAGGGTTCAGTACTGGGTCCAGTCCTTTTAATGTCCTTATAAGTGACATTGCAGAGGGACTGGAAGGAAAAGATGCCTCTTTGCAGATGAAACAAAGATCTGCAATAGGGTCGATACACAAGGAGTCGTGCAAAGGATGAGAGGACTTGGCAAGGTTGGAGGAATGGTCAGAAGTATGGTAGCTTGGATTCAATGCAAAGAAGTGCAAAATAATGCACCTGGGAAACAAAAACCCAGGGAAGATTACACAGTTTGGGGGAGATAGTAACAACAATAAAAATGGAAAGGGACCTGGGGTAATCATATCAGATGACCTTAAGGTTAGCAAGCAATGTGAGAAGGCAGTAGGGAGGGCTATGGGATACTGGGATGTATAGGAGAGGCACCACCAGTAGGAAACAAGAAGTTGTTATCCCTCTGTACAGACAGTTGGTGAGACCTCATCTGAGTACTGTATCCAGTTCTGGAGACCCCATCTCCGCAAGGACATAGACAGGATGGAGGCAGTCCAGAGGAGGGCAACTAAAATGGTGCAGGGTCTGCAAGAGAAGCCATACGAGGAGAGACTAAAGGAGCTTAATATGTATACCCTTGAGGAAAGGAGGGGGCATGATAGAAACTTTTAAGTACCTCAGTGGAATCAACAAAGTCCAAGAAGGTAGCATCTTTCAGAAAAAGAGTTGTGCAAGAACAAGGGACACAATTTGAAGATGGAGGGGACTGTTCGGAGCAATGTAAGGAAGTATTTTTTCACAGAGAGGGTAGTGAACGCATGGAATAGCCTTCCTGAGGAGGTTGTGGGGTTTAAAACTGTGGGAGAATTCAAGAACATATGGGACAGACATAAGGCAATTTTGTGGGGTAGGAAGAAATAGGCTGTTGGTTAAATAGGATCTGCAGCTTATCCTGTAGGTAGGGAAATGGGCCGACTAGGCGGGCCAAGCGATCCTTATCTGCCATCAAAGTCTATGTTTCTATGTTAAGTTCTCTTGTTGTGGGAGAGGTAGGAGGGTGCAGTTCCACTGGGCCATCTCTGACTCCGCGACCAGCGGGAGGATGCCACCAGCCAGGCAACCAGAAAGCCGCCTCCCGAGGACTTTCTCCTGCAGCAAACCGCAGGCGCAGCCCAACCAGGCCATCTCTAACTCCACGACCGGCAGGAGGATGCTGACAGCTGGGCAACCAGAAAGTCCCTCCCTGAGGACTGCAGCAAAACCCCAGATGCAGCCCCACCGGCCATCTCTGACTCCGGACCAGAGGGAGGATGCCGCTGGCTGGGCAACCATTAAGCCGCCTCTGAGGACTTTCCCTGCAGCAAAACCCCAGGTGCAGCCCCACCGGGCCATCTCTGACTCCGCTACCAGTGGGAGGACGCCACCAGCTGGGCAACCAGAAGTGCCTCCCCAACGACTTTCCTCTGCAGCAAAACCCCAGGTGCAGCCCCACTGGCCATCTCTGACTCTGTGACGGCGGAAGGATGCCACCGCCAGGCCACCAGAAAGTCGCCTCCTGAGGACTTTCTCCTGCAGCAAACCCAGGTGCAGCCCCACCAGGCCATCTCTGACTCTGTGACCTGTGGGAGGATGCCGCCAGCTAGGCAACCAGAAAGACGCCCCCAAGGACTTTCCCCTGCAGTAAACCCAGGTGCAGCTCCACTGGGCCATCTCTGACTCCACAACTGGTGGGAGGACGCCACCGCAGGACAACCAGAAAGCCGCCTCCTGAGGACTCTCCCTGCAGCAAAACCCTAGGTATGGCATCCTGCACTGGCTCCAAAGCCGGGAAACGATTGGAGCAGAGCCACTGGAGGAAGAAGTTAATTGTCTGATTCCAGAATCAGCCAGACTCGATTGTTGCAACACTTGCTGGCTGTCCTGGGCCACTTCTCCACGGCTTCTTTTGACTATTGCGCGCGTGAGCCACCGAGAAGCCCTTGGACCAGGAATCTTAAATTTATGCTTAGTTTTTGTCTTACTGCCTGCTGTTAATTCTTGAGGGTACTGCATAGTTTTAGAACTGAAGTAGCTGGGAATGTATGATTTATAACACTGGGAAATATTTATATTCCTGTGTTCCTGTAAATTTCTATGTTAATGTTTGCCTAGAAATGTGCTCAGGAATGTGCTTATAGTAGCTATATTTGTTCTGCAAAGAGCTGTGGCGCTTAGTCTATTCTGCTAAGTTAAACCTAAGTTAAATTTGTCTACTCTCCCACTAAGACCTTACTTGGCGTGGGGTATGTCTCCCTGTACCAGCCTTGCTCTCTGCATCCCTACCCTGTTCTCCTTTAACTCCTGCTACTAATTTAATCGAGCCCTGTGCCTTGCCCTAAGCTGCTTTTAATTTGTTTTGTTTTTAAGCACTTTAGTCCTACTCCCTCTACTCTGTGTGTTCTAGCTGGATAGCCGCAGACAGGGCTAGTGATCCTTGGTTTCTCCGGGGCAGACTGGTGGGTCGGCCTAGGGCGGAGTCCTGTAGCAACGCTGCGGGCTTTGTCAGTCTTGTTACACCATTTGGGAGTTTTTGAGCCCACTCCTGCACAGGTTTGGACACTGAAGAGGATTTTCCCGCCAATTTTCAGTCTACTTATGGTCAGACTTATAATTTACTCATTAGTTTTGCCTGTTTTATCAGTCCCCTTGCAGTGAGAGGCTTGGAAGGGCTGAAAATTATTTGGGCTTACGTTGTATAGACCTCCCTGCAGTGAGAGTGCTTGGTGGCTGAAATAATAATCTATTTTTGAGATACATCATCTATTCAGGAGTGAGAGTCTTTGGTTTTATTTGGCCTCCTTAGCTTGTGAGAGAACCTTAGGGGCTGAAGATTTAATTCGATTGGATTTATAATTACTACGGAACTTAATGTGGCAGTTGCAGAAACTCATTACTTTTTCTCTGGTTAGATGGCCTTCTATGCAGACCAAATCGCTGTTCTGAACCCAAATGATTGAACTTTTATAGTTTATTTGTATTTTATATTGTATTTATAGAATCTATTTTAATATATTTTAGCTTATTGTTGGGTGGGTATAGGAGTTTTTATTTATTGTTTGATTATATATTTGTAGTTTTAGCTTTAATTGTTTAAAAGTTTTTGTGGGTTTGTTTTTGAAAAGTTTGTGGGAGTTTTATTTTTTTAATTCCAAGCTAATTAGTTTTGGTAGTATGGGTTTGTGTGGTTTTTTCAGGCGGGGTGTATTGTCATGTGTTGGAGGCCTGCCCCCACGGTGGTGCTATTCATCCCTCCACCCTTAGCACCCTCAGCCCTTTTATTCCCCACTGCAATTTCTAATCTACCAGCATTCTAGAGTGCTGGGTAGTGCTCGGCGGGTGGGGGGAGGTTGAAAGTGCAAACAGTGGAGGATGAATGAGTGGCCATCGCATTGGGGTTGTTAAGCCCAGAAGATACCCTGTGGTGAAATGGAACCTGGACCGTGGTCCTCCATGCCTAGTTTCCATACCCAAGGGCACCACCAGTAATGGTGGGCAGGTTGCTCGGGCAGCTCCAGAAGCTCGTTCAACTTGGGCAGTGCTATGCTATGCCAGATCCATGAATAATAAGACTGCAATTATTGCAGATCTTGTTGGGACGGTGGATCTGGCTTGCATCACGAGATCCTGGCTGGATGAGAATGCTGGCCCAACATTGGAGACCACATTCAGCCAGGTACTCGGTGATACACGCCCAAGACTGGATCATGGGGAGGGTTGGGGTCTGTTTCAAGACTGAACTGGGTCTCATAAATGTACCAGTTGAGGAGGCTAGGTCATTTGAGTGTACTGTGTAGCAGGTGTAGGTTGTAGGGAGCCCTCATTTACCATCCACCTGGTAATGAGAAGCATTTCCTTCAGGAAGTAGTGGACTTCATGATCGACATGGCATTTGAGTCATGGGCTGATGGTCCTGGGTGACTTCAATGCCTGGGTCGATGATGAACTCTCAATTTGGACAACACTTACTGCAGTTGATGACATCACTGGAGCCTTACACAGATAGTTGCTTCTGCTACTCACAAACATGGTCACTCTCTTGACATGGTCTTCCTCCTGGGAATCGAGGCTTGGACGTGGGGTAGAACCTGTTGGATGGTCCAATCATTACACCATGGAGTTCAGTTTTGTGCCCACCTTCTTAGGCCTACCCTGTGGAGATGGTCAGATACCACCCTTTGGGATGTAAGCTCTGAAGGCCTGTCGGCAGTGCTTGACCCATCGGAGCTTCCTGGGCAAGCAGTAACCCGAGGCTTTGGTTATGGCATATAATAAGGCCATTTCAACAACCTTGGATGTTCTTGCTCCTGTCCGTGTTCGCCCTCTCCCTTCGCCCTCGATCCCTTGGTTTGATGGGACTCTGAGGGAGATGCGGTGAGTTGGACGAAGGTTAGAGCGTTGCTGGCAAAGATCCACCCTGGAGGTTGACCATCTTAGACTGATGGAGCATAATCAAGCCTATCAATCTGCAATCATCTGTAAGAAGGCAGAGTTCCTGGCCGGGAGATTGCAGCCACCCAGAACCGACCAGCTCAGCTCTTTCAAACTGTAGATAGATTGTGCAACCCAGCCTGCCTGCAGATTTGAAGAGCTTTTCACAAGTGGAGTTTGACGAGCCTACCAATTCTTTTGAGGCTAGGTGGCCAACATCAAGGCGGGACTCAACCAGCACCTTGTGGGAGATGTTACTGATCGGCACCCGGCCACTCTCTCAGTTCTCCTGGAGTACCTTCGACCGGCCGGAGTTCATTGATATCATGCAGATTGTTCAGGCATGCACCCTATGTGCTGTAGTTTGGATCCGGGCCCTACCGCCTGATTATGGGTTGTTGTGACATCATCTGACTGGTCCTTGCAGGGATAGTCTGGTGCTCCTTGAGTTGGATGAGTTTCCAGCTCCCTGAAGGAGGCAGTGGTAACAACCCTCCTGAAGAAAGCTTCTGTGGACCCAGACTACCCTGCCAACTACAGACCAGTCTCTAACCTCCCTTGTGGGGAAGGTGATTGAGAAAGTAGTGGCGCTACAGCTGGAGAACCATTTGACCATCCATGACATCTATGAACCTCTCCAATCCAGGTTTTGAAAGAGACATAGTATTGAGACTGCGCTGGTTCGGTGCTCAATGATCTCTCTGATGGCTAGAGATCGGAAAACCCATTCTATCTTGGTTCTTCTGGATCTCTCCTCAGCATTTGACACTGTGGACCATGGGGTTCTTCTCGAACGCCTGAGGTTCACCTGTGACTTGTCGGGTACAGTCCTCAGGTGGTTTAAATCTTTCCTCACTGGCAGAATTCAGAGGGGTGTCAGGGATCTATTCCTCCAACCCAATCTCTCTGTCATATGGGGTTCCTCAGGGCTCGATATTGTCCCCAATGTTGTTTGCAGTGTACATGCTTCCCTGGAGACATTGTAAGACGGTATGGGCTGAGGTTTCACTGCTATGCTGATGATACCCAGCTCTACCTGTCTTTTGCACCTGACCAGTATGGAGCTCTCTCAGTTTTTAATAACTGCCTCGCTGAAATTCAGGGTGGGATGACTTGAGCTGGCTGAGGTTGAACCCAGAGAAGACTGCGGTGATAGTGTGGACCCGGGTCACCGGATAGCGGGGTTGGGAGCAGGTTTGTCCTTTGGTCTTTTTCTCTCAGAGGCCCCAGCTACCCATCTCTGAATGGTGCAAAACCAGGGGTGATATTTGATGATGGGCTGACACCACGTATCACAAGTGTCGGCAGTGGTTAAATCTTCTTTTTATCATCTAAGGAACATCGCTAGGGTTAAGCACCTAGTTCGCCTGACGATCTTGCAACATTGGTCCACACCTTTGTGACCTTGCACCTTGATTATTGCAACTCCTCTGCCAAGGGCTTCCTAGGGTTGATATCCACCACTTACAGTTGGTGCAGAACGCTGCAGCCCGGTTATTGATGGAACTCTCCAGACTTGTCACATCTCTCTGGTGCTGCGAGAACTGCACTGGCTGCGGTTCAGTGGCGGATCACCTTTAAAGTCAGACTTCTGACTTTTAAAGCCCTACATGGACAGGGCTCGGACTGCCTGAAAGATCTTCTCATTCCTTACCACCCCAGGCAATCACTCCGCCGGCTGACAAGAGGTTGCTAGAGAGTCCAAGGTATCTTTAAAATCATCAGGGGCCCGTGGCGCGCTGCACGCAGCTCTGTCCTTGAAATTTCTTACCCCGCCAGCTGGAGTGCGTGGGTCGAGGGATTTAAACAGGCCCTAAAAACCCACTTATGGTGTTTAGCTTACTCTATCTGATTTGATTGATGCTTTTCCTCTGTAAGCAGTTGTTTTCATTGTGTCAATATTTGGTTTTATTTTTGTAAGGTGCCTGGTTTTGAAAGGCGTGGTATAAGTACATTTTATTATTATTATTATTATATATCAGACCCTGGTGTCTTAATCTTGCAACTTAGGTGCCAAACCAACAGCCACGCATTGTGGAATTGTTCCTCCGCTCTACCACTAGTTTGACCTCATTTTTGTTTCTGTAGCTTTAAGCTTACCTTTGGTGTCTCATTTTAACATTTAGGCACCAAAGCAACGGCCTCCCATTGTGCTGCTTGAGCCCCCTCCCCGCCTGCTTCTCGCTAATCTGATCCCACCCACATCACATATCCTTTAATCCCTGCCCTGCCATTAGCTTCCTGCTAAGCCTTCATCTTGGGGCTATATTCAGACCTTCTCCTTTCTCTCTCAGGTGTAGCCCCACCAGGCCATCTCTGACTCTGTGACGGTGGGAGAACACTGCCGCCAGGCAGCCAGAAAGCTTCTCCTGAGGAGTTTCCTGCAGCAAAACCCCAGGTACAGCATCTCAGCACCAGCTCCAAAGCCGGAGAAATGATTGAGCAGAGCCATTGAGGAAGAAGTCGATTGGCTGATTCCAGAATCGGCCAGGCTTCAATTGGTTGCAACACTTGCTGGCTGTCCTGGGCCGCTTCAATGGCTTCTTCTTGGCAGTTGCACCGTGAGCCTTGGCCCACCCTCACCTGCTCCCTAGGCCACCTTAAATGCACATTGATCCCACCTATTTGTTTGCACAAATCCTTTATTGTCTAACAGTCTTGCTTGCGATTTCTTAAAGGGATACACGTAATTGCTCAGACTGCTGGCGTCTGCTATGATTTAAAGGCCACACTCCTCACATCATTATTGAAAGTCGGATCGAAGCTGCTGTGGCCTGCCACCTCTATCCTGTATACTGAACTTGGATTAGGGACGATAAACACTGGCTACACTCCCCAAACTTACTGGAAGTAAATAAAAGAGCTGCTGTAGCTTGCCCCCACTTCTGCCTACAAGAACCAGGTCTAAGTAAACCTCACGGCAGAAGTTGTGACCAGGCTCCAGAATGAGGGCCATTTGCTTGTTCCCCTGTTTGTTCTTCCTTTGCTATGCTTTATAGAATTTCCTATGATCCTCACATATATCACCCAGTGGTGCTCGAACCAAGAACCACAATGGACTGCCAGGATGTTTTTGACTACTCTGATTGCTATATATGTGCCTTTAAGTTCTCCAAATTGAACCGCAATACATCTACCTTAGGGCTGGAACTTTTACTGTGTTGGCAATTGAGGGTACGACGCTATCTTCATTTCACCCAGGTACCTCAGCCCTCCCTGATATTCATGACTAGGTACTAATCTACTCAGCGTTAGGTCCCTAGGCATTTGTCCAAGGGACCCAGTTCCCACTTAATAATCCCTGCAAATGAGAAAGACTAGAGCACACAGGCTACTCATAAGAGCTATCAGGAAACTTGCTCCTTCTACTGTTGTGCTCTGGCAATGTTGAGCTCAACCCTGGTCCTCTGGCAGCTATCTCATCTCCTGCCTACCTACCTAGTATTAAAGGTGTGAGCTTTATGCACGTCAATGCAAGTAGCCTATTAAAAAGTTTACCTCTATTCAGGCTTGGTTCTGCCTTACTACACCTGATGTCCTGGTGGTCACTGAGTCTTGGCTCAGACCTGGTACTGCTGACCGTGAGGTGAATATCCCATCTTATTCCCTGTTTAGAACTGACAGGCAGGAAAGAGGAGGAGGAGTTGCCATTTATGTTAAAGATACATTTTCTGACTCTGTCATCAACTCGGACCTCAGTTCCTAAAGAATTTGAAAGCCTGACTCTCAAATCTGAGCACTCCTCCTCCTCTGTCTCATTCTGTGTCATAGGATGCTATAGGCCCCTGCCTGCAGGATTACAGCTCTTGAACCACCTAAGTAACTTTCTGGTATCCCTGCCCTCAGAGTTTATTATATTAGAAGACCTTAATCTGGACTGGTTTTCTAGTGTCTCCATGCCCTTAAATCCATTTGTGACTCCTCTGGATTGGCACAACTTATTACAGAAGCAACGCTCCAATAAGAAGAACCCAAATAATAGTACTCTGCTGGATCTTATTTTAGTAAGCAAACCTCATCTATTTTCTCATGCTAGTGTGTTCTTTTCTGATATCAGTGACCACTGTTTCATTGCCTGTGTACGATCTCCCCAAATCACCATCCTCATCCAAATTCACCATCAAGAGGTGTCGTCCTAACTTTGACCCCTGTGCATATATCTCTGACCTGCAGGATTCCTTGAGTTGGCAGGACTTCTACCTAGCAAAATCAGTGAACACGCTGACAACATCTTCCAATAAATTGTGTTAGGGCACTGGACAAGCATGCACCACTGGCTAAAGTCCGTTAAGAAAAAGTCATGCTGGTGGTTTACGGCAGACTTGAAGGCCACTCTGTATAGTAGAGACTCGCTTGAAAAATATCAGAAACAAAGCTCCCAGCTGACTGGATTTTGTTTAGAGGGTGATGGTCAGAGAGGCAAAGGCAAACTATTACGTGCAGAACTTGACTCTTCCTCTAAGTGTTCCTCCAAATTCTGGAAAACCCTAAAGGCCATAGAAGGTCATGTGTCCACAAATTCCTTACCCACAAAATTACTATTGGTGCCACTACAGTCTCTGATAGGCTGACAATCCTTGACTCTCTCAACAACCATATCGCTACATGAGGTTTAGCCTTGATGCCTCCTCCCCACCAGTAACCTCCGCTAACAACTTGGCATACAGGATCAAGAAGCCCCTGTCACCAACACTGCATTCTCCTTCAGCCTGCATCCTTGAAAGATGTTGAGGACCTTCTGCTACAGTTGGATACCAGGAAAAGTGCTTGTGCAGACATCTTAGACCCTTTTTTTCTGAAAATTGGTTATCACATCTTGGCTGTACCAATTACGCATCTCTTTAACCTATCTTTCTCACAGGGTGATCTTCCTCCTTATGGAAAACCACCCATGTGATCCACCTTCTCAAATCCGGAGATCCCAGTGACCTCAACAATTATAGGCCAATCTCCCTACTCCCCATCTTGTCTAAACTGCTGGAGAAAATCGTGAGTGCACAGCTCAGGAACTACCTAGAGTCTGCAAATCTGCTTAACCCACTACAGTCAGGCTTTAGACCATGACATAGCCCCAACTCAGCACTTGCAAAGGTGACTAATGACTGGCAGTGTGACCTGGATACTAAGAATTTTGTTTGCGCAGTATTTTCAGACCTAAGTAAGGCATTCGATACTGTCAACCACGACCTGCTTCACATCCCTCGGAACATTGGCCTGGACCCCTATCCTTGAGATGGTTCTCTAATTACCTCACAGGTTGTCTCCAGCAGTTAAAGGCAGAAGGGATCTCTCAACACTAAAACCTTTATTAGGGGTGTACCGCAGGGCTCCATATTGGGTCCACTGCTTTCACAATCAGTATATTAACGGAATCGATGCCAGTATCAAATCTGCCAACATACATCTTTTCACGGATGATACGGTGTTATACATCAGCAGACCTACTCCTGAAGCAGCATGTAGTGATCTTCAACAGGAATTCAATCAGGCATGTAGTGATCTTCAACAGGAATTCAATCAGCTGCAACTACAGCTACTGAACCAGAAACTTCTCTTGAATGGTAAAAACAAAGGTGATGTTCTTTTCACCCTTTGTACATGCAATGAACCCTGTCACCCACGGAACCTTACTCAGATCACTACACTCTAAGCAAACCACTGAATATGTAACCAAGTGCAAATACTTGGGGTTTGGATTGACCATAGACTTTCCTTTAATGACCACACTGAAGAACTGATAAAAAGCTTAGACAGAGGCTTGGTCTCTTTTATAGAATTAACCACCTTCTTACATGAGATGCTAAGAAGAGACTGGTCCAAACCACTTTCCTCTCATTACTAGACTATGCAGACATCCTCTATAGCCAAGGCCCCACTGCTGCGCTTTGTCAAACTTGATACGCCTATCATAGTGCTATAAGGTTCATTACTGGTCTTCTTCCCACGCATCACTGCTCCTTTATATGCGGCTGTGGGATGGCCATCCCCAGCTACAGAAGACTGAGAAAACTGCCCTTTGGACCTTCAAACTATTACTAAGAAGTTGCCTCAATATATCTCGGCTTGACTACCACTAGCACAGTAGACAAGTATGCCCTGAGGAGTGCCTCCTATATCTCCTTACTGTTCCTAAGGTCAATTTGCCTCGTAGGACATCCTTAAGTTACGCTAGCTACCCCTACTTTGGAACAAGCTGCAAATAACATTGAAACTGGTCCACCCTATGAATTTAGCAGCATTCAAAACACATTTTGCTCATTCTTTTAAGGAATCCTGTAATTGCTTCCCTGATCTTTGCCTTATCCTTAGTTAACAGAGTCTTCCACATGCTGTCCCCCAGACCCCTTAACATTCTGTTCCTTTTACTACCTTTCCTTCAACTGCATTTTGTAACTCTGTATTCTCTCTCTGTCTGTTGCCTCCATACCAGACAATAGAGTCCGCGCCCTGAACGGTTTGCCTATCGTGTGTCGACATCTTTCGCCAACATCCCCGACAGTGACAGACACAATGCTGAGTGTCGCTTTGTACTGTTGGGGATGTCAGTGTTTCTTGAGGGCTGCACCCCAAACCCCCCATGTGGAGGACTCCTCCCCACACCCCTCAATTTGGAGCCCCATTCTCACTCCACTCAGCTGCACCACCAATCCCCAGCATTCAGTGACCTTCTCATGTGTACCCTGTTCATTCTGCTTCCACACTTCTCCCCACTGGCAATAACCTTCCACTTTCACACCTAATCTATGGATCCTCTCTTCATGCTTTCTGGCTTACTTAAGGTTTATTTTGTATAGATTGACTTCATCCTAGCAACTCCTTATATATTTTGTATATATTGTTTTCTAAGCATTTGTCACTGGTATTCACCTTGTATATTGTACATTGTTACTGGCTCAATTTGTATTTGTTGTATTGTTCTGTTGTAAACCGCTGTGTATGTAACCCTTACCATGTAATGACTATGTATTCTGTCTAGGTCCATCTTGTAAATGAGCATTGCTCAATGGTGTTCACCTGGTTAAATAAAGATTTTGATTGATTGATTGGTTGAAGTAGTATCGATACATATAGTACTGTATTCACACATACAGAGTATTGTTCACTCTAAGCTTTAATAAAAAAAATTGTTTCTTCTAGCCCTAACAGTTCCAAAGGCAGAACTTTCAAAAGATAATTTATTTAAAATGGGATAACTTTAGTACCGTTAGGGCTACAGACTTAATGATATAATGTCATATGGGTACTAGTAAGTGGGCAGCTGCTGAAATAGTGACCCACTTTCGGCTAGTACCCCTACACAGCGGGAGCGTGGGGCTCCATGACTGGATGGGTGTGTCATGAAAAGTGACAGTGTCACAAGATATATGAGCGTGGGGGGGAGTGAGCCAGATGAACGGATGTGGGAGAGTATGTGAGGGTGGTGCCGTGGGGTTCCGAAGCAAACCCCATCGTGGCTGGTTGGCTAGGTGCCAGATTGAGGTATGGGATACAGGGTTCAGGACCAGGTGCCAGTAGTTTTTGTTGTGCCCGGCCTGAAACAATGTTTTTGAGTTTTTGAGATGCAACCCCCGACATGCACCCCGGAGTTGAGAATCCTAATTTAGTGGGATGCAGGGCAAAGCCTCAAGCATTAAAAAAAAAGGTTTTTACGCCATGCTTTCTCTCGCCAGGATCTCACATCGGATGTGGGTTGCGATAAGGCGTTCGGCATACCAAATTCATGCTTATCACATAGACTCAGACTTAATTTTTTCTAAACAAATGCTTGGAATCAACTAAGCAGACACAGTGATAGATAGTACTACAGTGTATGTGTGTATGTATATATAGAGAATAATGGATGGGGAAGGTTTGATATGAGAATTTAATGCACACCCGAAGTTTGGGATGTTACATAAACCCCGAGGCGGCCAAGGGGTTTATCAAAGTATCCCACAACGAGGGTATGCATTAAATTCTCATATGAAACACCTCCCCATCTTTTATTTTTATAATAACAGACCAGCAATTTTTCTCCAGCAGTTTGTGAGACTGTTTGTCCCTCACCACATGCAGAATGTTGGCCAATGAGGCAGCAGCATAGTTTGACTGGCATGGCTTATGAATGTCATAACAACCAGCCGGTTGTTATGGAAAATATCATCCTGGTCAGTACATTGAGAGAAATTGCTGACCAGTTATTATATAGAGAATAATGGATGGGAAGGGTTTGATATGAGAATTTAATACACACCTGAGTTGTGGGATGCTACGCTAAACCCGAGGGTGAAGTCCGAGGGTTTATCAAAACATCCCACAATGAGGGTGTGCATTTAATTCTCATATCAAACACCCTCCCATCTATTATTTTTATAATAACAGACCAGCAATTTTTCTCCAGCAGTTTGTGAGACTGTTTGGCCCTGCCCATATACAGAATGTCGGCCAATGAGGCAGCAGCATACTTGACTGGCATGGTTCATGAATGTCATAACAACCAGCCAGTTGTTATGGAAAATATCAACCTGTCAGTACATTAGAGAAATTGCTGACTAGTTATTATATATATATATAAAACATAAAAAGTTAGATATCGATATTAAAAATAAATGGCTCACTAAATTTTAAAGCCTGTCATTTTTAACAACATATTATTATAGACATGTAGTGACATAGCAGAACTATATTGTTAGGATCTATACATGTTGCTCAGACACTAAGCTTTCATTTAAAAAATAAGTTTCTATGAATAACAGTTCAAATGTTACAGTTCTCAAAATATAATTTCATGCATTATAATTTTCACAAAAGATTATTTTTGAAGTGGTCAGAAGATACTAGTAATTGTTCTGTCTCAGAATTAACTTAGTATTTTCTAATTACTAAAAACAGATCCCTAAAATAGAATTCTTGACCCTCAGGCTTCATATGCTTCTGCTGAATATCTGTTCATGGTGCCATCATTCTCTGTTTATGAATCACAATGGCTGCCATGGATAGTATTATAATGTCGCCAGCAGGAGATTATGACATAATATTTAGACAAGCAGCTGGAACAGATGAAGTCCAAAGGACATAGATCCTATTTCGATACAAATTTCCATATTAATAGAAATGAGGGGTGAGAAAATCAGGAAATGTAAGAAAATTATGTATAATTTTCAAAGTTTTCCCAAGTCACCACCATTTTTATAAGCTGCATTATGGAGTACTAAGGTCAAGTAAAACATTAAGCCTATAAAGTTCAAGGATATTACAGAGTAACATTATCCACTGGGTGTCTGTAGAAAGAAGATCTACAGTAGTGTGGGCTAGATCAGCAGGAAATAAGCATCATAGCCACTTCCATGAATATATCTGTAAGATTTACTTCTGTAGAGAGGGATTATACTGAGAACTGGAGCTGAAAGGATTGAGTTTGGCTGCCATTCATTAATAATATTACAGGCTGCTTGTCTGTTGAAGGGTAACACTGGGTGGGCTGGGGCCAGAGGTATTGGGTTGGGCAGTGAGAGAGAGAGAGAGAGAGAGAGAGAGAGACAAGAGAGAGAGACAGAGAGAGAGAGAGAGACAGAGAGACAGAGAGTGAGAGAGAGAGAGAGAGAGAGGAGAGAGTATATTGCAGGCTGCATGGCCACAGAGCCAAGGTACTGGAATTAGAACCATATAGTTATTAGAGGATACGTGATATTGACTCTAAAACAACTTATTGCTCAGTAATGTATGATCCTGTTATGATCCTGCATAGCCAGAGGGAATACCAGCAGGAAGGTTATACTACTGTTGTACAGGTCACTGGTAAGACTGCACCTAGAGTACACTGTGCAATATGGTTCCATGTGATAACGATGATCGCGAAAGGTGATCAGCGTTAGGGCAAGTGTACATTGCTAAAAATCAGTTTTGGTGATGTACACCCTGGCACACAGCAAAAGGGTGCCGGGACTTTTTTATGTGGGGGCTGTGCCCACTCACAACCCCTGCAGGGGTTTCACCTCCTGCACCCCTACTAAAGGATTCTCAGCTCCAGGAGGGTGCATGTCGGGGGTGAATTGGGGAAAACAAACTAGCCAGGCTTAGCAAAGGAATGTGTGCCCGGAACTGAACCCGGCACCCTCACAGCCCTAGCCTGCCACCCACCCACCCACCACGCACAGGGCTAGCTCGGCAGCCCACTACCTCACTATGCCTCACAAACTCTCCCTCCCTTCCACCCGCCGCACAGTGTGCTCGCCCCCACTGCGTGATGTATATATAGCGACATCCTGTCGCCACATTCATGGACACCCCCCATCCGGGTTGCCCTTCCTGCCCGGTAGCCCTGTGACAGGCACCGCACTGAGTTGCCCTTTGAGCGCCAGTCGCGTCCGCCATTGTCACATGCTACCTGCAGTATTGGTGCTCATCTTAACAAGGATGTTAACTTTCTGGAGACAGTCCAGAGAAGGACCACTAAGATAATCTGGGGCCAGGCAAGGCAATACCTATAAAGAGAGAGGCTCAAGGGGCTTAACTAAGTACCCCCTGAGGACAGGAGAGAGGGGATATGATTGAGACCTTCAAATAACTTAAAGGTATTAATTGGGTGAAAATGGAGGTCCTATTCAATCTTAGGGGAACAAATCCACTAGGGGCATAGCCTAAAGCTGGTAGGGGAAGATTCAAAAGAGTTGAGGAGGCACCTTTCACCAAGAGAGTGGTGGCCAAATGGAATGAGTTGCCAGAGGAGGTGGTCTCCTGAAAACAGTGCATAACTTCAAGAGAGGATGGAACAGAATGAAGGGAAAGCTTGTTGGGGGAGGGGGAGTTGAGGGGTCAGAGGGATTTCAGGAGGGGCAGGTCCCACTGTAGATAGAAGGGGCCTGCAAACTTGAGCAGACAAGATAGACCATATGGCCTTTATCTGCTGGCATGTTCGTATGCTCATTTATGGTCATTTTTGTTAATTCTTGTGTGGCCATTTAGGGTTGGGTTAAGCAATGGATAGTTCGATGCCATATGGTGCTACTGGCAAGAATGGGCTAGTATCATTTTATTCATTAACTTTTGTGGTCAATATGATTTCATACAACAGATATTCAGTACTTTCACAATGGGCATATGAATGTACTGTATTTGCAAAGTAATCTGAAATCACAATCTACAACCTAGAAATGACCTTTCCCTCCCTTTAGGGACAACTGGTGATTAAAACTGATTTGATACTAGATAATTGTTGCCTGCATTTTCACTCTGAAGTCTCCTTTGCTCAATGGCTGTATGGTCTCCACTTTTGCTGAGATCTGCATCCTGTCAGTCGCACCTGGGCTGCAGTACAACTTCCTGGGGTAGTTAGCATACCATTATTTTACTGGATGTCTGCCAGGACTCCTGACTGTAGCCTGTCCCTTCCTGACTTCCATCTCTACAGGCAGGACAGAGGAAACACAGCAGCGGTGCTGTTATCTATATTTGCCAGAGCTCCTCCTGTACCATCGCTCTTAGGGACGCAGTACCTCCTTCCATGAGTTTCTCCTTGTTAGGCTTTCATTTCCATACACTGTGCCCATCTTCATTGGGTCTCTCTGCCTCACCTAAAATCTCACTCTCCTGGTTGAACCTCTTTCTCTGCCATTACCTCCCACTCCTTCTCAGGTGAACTCATCCTCCTTGGGGATTTTAATATTAATTGGCTCTCCCTGGCCTCCAGGCCAACCTGCCTCAGCATTGAGTCCTTTAATCTCTCCCAGCTAATTACTGAACCCACCTGGCTGAATTTCCACCCCTTTAGCACACCCTCATGGACTGGATTATAACCTCCCACCCCCACCATATTGTTGCAGCAGGTATTCTGCAAGACATCTTCAGCAACCACTGCATGATGTTCTGCATCAGGAAGGTCTGGCACCCTCCTTTCTCCCCTAAGTACATCTAGTCTAGGTCCCTCTGGTCACTTACTATCAATGATCTCCTGGTGGCCAGCCCAGTGGCTGTGAGGTTGAGGCACTGGATGCCACACTGCCCCATGCCAGCGACCCAGGTTCAGGAGAGAGCCCGGGTTGCTGGGGTTGGCAGGGAGGGAGAGGATTGAGCATCCGGGGACATCTCTTCTCTCCTGGGGAGGGACAGGGGTCCCAGTTCGGTGCTCTGCTGATCTCTGGCGGAGGCTGGAGATACAGCAGGCACTGGGGAGGAGAGAAGGAGTGAGGGCGTGGCAGACATTGGATATGCCTTGACGTCAGGGCACCAGCCACTCCCCAGAAAAACAGGAAAAATGCCTCTCAGCTCGGGCCCGGGCACCAGAGCTTGCCCCTGATTCACAGGCACCCACCTGGTATCCTCCTGACGGCATTACTGCTGTGTCGGGGGCAATGGGGGCCCGCCCTCGTCCCCACCCAGGGGTACAACCAAGGCTACGTGGCGAGGTAGGATGGCCGGTAGGGTGCGCCATAGGGGGACGACTCCATGTGCTCCCAAGGAAGACCAGAGCTGAGGGGGTGAGAAGGAGGCAAAGTAGAAAAAAAATGATCTCCTGAGTGAAAACAAATTGGTCAGCCATCCTCTTTGCTCCTGATATTAATGTGGCCTCTCCTGTTTTATTCCAAATTTTCTTCTGTCTGGGACAAACACTCCCTTCAGAAAGTTAAGCCAAATCTTCCCACCACCCCTGGATCACCCCTGAATGTACAGACCAGTGCAAGTCCTGTGATTTCGCCTGGGCTTACTAATTATCCACTCTGTGTCCGACTCCTGTCTTGCAGGGCACTTAGAAATTCATGTACCAAGGCTGTCCAGGCTGTGAAACTCTCTATTTCAAGGCGAACCTCCAGGAGCAACCTTAACTCCCCAGCCAAGTTCTGGAAGGTAATTCAAAACCTTTTTGACCCTCCTACCCATTCCTCCCACCCACTCACCAGTCCTCATGGTCAATGATTCACCTGTTTCTGGCCCTCTCTTAGCAGTTTACTACAGTGAATTCTTTACTACTTGTGCCCTTCCTTCTTCCCCTCCTAGCTCCTTTCCTTCCCACTTCCTGCTCCCTCTTCTCTGCCCCACTCTTCCCGGTTTTCATTTCTCTTGTTACTACTCAGGAAACCCTGTCTACCCTCTCCTCCCTCAATCTGTCCAAATCTTAAACTTCTCACAATTCAGCTCCTGTCATTGCAGCCCCTTACTCATCTCCTCAACCTCTCCTTCTCCCTCTGTGCTGTTCCTCAGTTTTGGAAGATTGCCAAAGTTCTTCCTTCACAAAGGGGCGCCTCCTCCCTCACTGTATCTTCCTCCTCCTCTGCAAAGCTTCAAGAGAAACTTGTCTATTCCAAGCTTGCCGACTTCCTCTACTCTTCCAACTTCCTCTCCATTTTCAGTCTGGTTTCTGGTAGCACCATTCCACCATCTCTTCCCTGCTGTGTGTTACTGACTCCATCTTTTGGGATGGATTAGAGCACATCACAGTAGCCATTTACATCAATCTGGACAAAGCCTTTGATTCTGTAGTCCATCCAGTACTCCTGAACAAGCTGAGTTCTGCTAGCCTCTTAGCTTCAGCTGTTGAATAGTTCCATTACTACCTCATGGGCTGTCAACAGTCAGTACAGGTAGGAGGTGTCATGTCACCTCCACTACCTATCCAGGTTGGGGTCCCATAGCTCCATCCTGGGTCCCATCTCTTCTCCATTTTTCTGAATGACCTCCCTTGACCTGTGCCAACTTGCAGACCCACTTATATGCAGATGACAGTCATCTTTGCCTCTGGTCTCTATCACAGCAGTGGAAGGTTTGCTCCAGCAAGACTTCCACAATGTCATGCGCTAGTTCCATTCCAATGAACTCCAGGTAAACACTGAAAAACAGTGTCCATGATCTTTGCCTCAGTCAGAAATTGGCTAGGATCCCCACTCCCTGTCTTCCACTTTGGATGACACCCCTTGAAGCGGTTCAGTCCTTCAAATAACTCAGTGTGTGGTTAGATAATAAGCTTGACTTCTATGCCTACATTGATGATCATTCATGTCAAACTCTGCCCCAAATTTGGTGCCTTGTACCACAACAAAGTCAGCTGTCTCCGTAGATCTGACAGGATCTTGTTACCAAAATGGTACTCCTGGTCTTTGGCTATGCAGATGTGGCCCATGGTACTGCCCTATTCACTTCCTTTGCCAGACTGGACACCCTCTATAATACCTTTTTCACTTTGCTACCAACTCCCCTCAAACTCACCTCTACTCCCTCTACCCTCCCTCCTTCTCCATCCTCCCCACCATCACATTGCCAGTCCCACTGCAACTCCTTCATCTCTAAATACTGGTTTGGGTCCCTTCCTCCTACCTTTTCTCACTTCTCTCTTCCCATCCCCTGCCTCATACTCCTCAGCTCCAGGGATTACTGCACCTTCTCCATTCCATAAACTCACTCCTCTGGTGGGCAATCAGCCTTCTCCTACTGCCTTACCTCAAGTCTAGAACCTGATCCCTCCATCTGTCTCTCTTCCTCCCCTGGTTCCCCAGGCATCCGCTAAAACTTCTCCCACCCCCTGCTCTGCCACCCTATCCCTGACCCTCCTGTTTGGAGCCCCTACTGTCCATGATTCTGGGCCTCCTCCTGGGTCCTTCCTTAGCCTGTATCAGGCATTCTACTCATTACTTCTGCACTACCAGCTGCTCACCTGTGCAAGTCTACCTACTGGTACCTTATTGGTGCTCACTGTGACTTGTTGCTTTTGTTTTGCACTTGTACCAAGCATCGATTATAGTGTATGTTTTATTGTAAATCCTGTCCCCTTCCCCTGGGTTCACACCTGAAATTAGCATTGGCTCAGAGTGCCTTTTCTGGTTACCAGTTTTCAAATGAATAAATAATTTTATGACCCTGGCAACACATATACAGAATGAGACAATGGGATGAACAATCACAATCTCTGCCTGTCTAATTGCTAATACTGTAGGTAGGTACTGCTCCTATAAACTGTTCAATACAATGGCCCAGATATTCACAAAGGGTTGCACCCTGGCATGATATTCAAAAGGGAAAAGTACGCACAAATCCCAATGTGCCGGAGCTCATCAGTAGTGTATGCAGGCACAGTTAGGGGGCATGCCCATGCATAACCTGCACAGCCCGATATTCAACCCGGATGTGTAGAGTCATGCATGCGCAACCCCTACCCGCGCCTGTACAAAGTTAAGCCAAAAAAAGGAACAAGGATGGCCACCCACAGGTGAGCTGCTGCATTGCAGGGTGCAACACGGCAGCTGCCACCTGTGGGTGGCCACCTGAGTTCCTGCCGCACTCGGCGGCACCCCCATGCCCCATCACGGGCATCTGTGTAGCTAAAACCCCCATCCAATATCGGGTGGTCCAGTGGACTGCTATGTGCCCGATCGCGGGCATCGGTATAGCCCCCGTCCCATATCCCTGGTGGTCCAGTGATCGCACTCCGCCCAATCGCGGGCATCGGGTATTATATCCCCCATGTCCAATATCCCTGGTGATCCAGTGGATCGATCGCTGCCCGATTGCGGGCATCTGTAAATCATAAAATACTTCTATTACCCTGGTGGTCTAGTGTACCTCTTCCCACCGCCACTGAGCCCCACTGCCCTGCTCCCCGTGCTGGTGGGCGGCAGCACCTCCGCCTGCCGCCCGCCGCCCGCCGATTGACAGTTCGGTACGCCTTCATTGGTTCACAGCGTGAGCCATGGTGTAGCTCCATACAGCATTAGTCAGTCCAGATATGTGAATGAATTCATTCATATCTGGACTGACTAGTACGGGAGCTGCACGCCCATTGGCTCATGCCTGAACCAGTGGGCGGCAGTCATACCGAGCTGTCAGTCGGTGGACAGCGGTGCGGCAGGCGGTGGGTGCCACCCACCGGCTGATGGGGAGCGGGTGGTGGGGTCCATGGATGGGTGGGGGTCCACTAGATCATCAGGGATTTCAGACTTGGGGGTGAGGAATGCCACCGAATCGGCTCCATGCGTCCACTGACCACCAGGGATATTGGACTTTGGGGATACTGATGTCCGCGATCGGGCTACTGGGGTGTTATAGTTATGCCCACGATCGGGCTAATCGTGGGGGGGAATACTATGCCCGCGATCGGGCTAATCGGGGATACTGTTATGCCCGTGATCAGGCTAATTGGGGATACTGTTATGCCCGCGATCGGGCTATGGGGAATACTGTTATGCCCACGATCGGGCTAATCGGGGACTACTGTTATGCCCGCAATCAGGCTAATCGCGGTCCACTGGACCACCAGGGATAGGAGACATTCATTGTCCCTTATGGGATATCCCACGATCGGGCTGCAGGGGCCGGTCCTCGGAAGGCTGTTGCCTGGCAGGCGCCAGGCACAAGTCATCGGGATCAGCGCACTGCATGCTAATGGCATGCAAATGGGGCTGTAATCAGATGCAAATGGCCCCCTGTAGCCTCGGTATAAATTATGGCCACATTTGCATGTCACCCTTTGAATATCGCAGGTGCTGTGCATGAATGGAATCCTGCGCCACCGCATCTCAATGCTCCACTCTGACCACTTGCGCTGGCACAGTTCCATTGCGCTTGCACAGTGAGTGGCCAGAGCGATATTCAAGCAGTTGCGCCATAGCCCAACTCCGTTGAATATCGCCCTGGCCACACCCCTGCACAACTATTTTGAGCGCGACAGGCTTGTGCCACAAACTGGCGTAGTTTGAATATCTGAGCCAGAGAGTAATACAGGAAAATATATACCAGTGTGACTAAATATGTGAAAGCTACAAACATATAGATATCATCCAGGGTGTTCAAAATATATATTTTTATTTGTATACATTCTAGGAATTACAACCCTTTGAGTCAGGGACTCATTTACAAAAGCTCCGTGTCATTGCATTTAGTGAGGACATATACAGAGTAAGAATACTGTACAGAGACAACAATGGGCTAAACATATACAGGACACCACCAAAGGTGCAAAACGATCTATACCACTATTATTTACAGAGTTTGTTTGCAACAGAGAAGCCTAAGCTATAGAGTAGATTTATTAGCAGTCACAGTAGCTGTTTAACAAGATATGGGTACGCAGCACTGGCTTAAACAGTCCTAGCCTTATATAGAGAGTAGCTGTACTGGATCAATGAACTAATGTTAGTTGCCTCAAAGTTGATAATATTTGGTAGGAAAAGGAAATTTGAAAGTAGCACTCAGGTCTTTCAGAGTTTTTAATGAATGCAAATAATCATTTTCTCCTTTCTTGAGCATTTGCTCTTAAATCAGGAAATGTCAATTTTTTCATTCAAAATGGTTAATAACATAGCCTTCTAGCTTTCTGAATTATGCTATCGTGATCAGTCTCACATGCAAAATTTACAATAATTGTTCATCTTTAAATTGCTGATGAAGCATATTTTTGTTTTATTTGTTTAGAAGGTTGTATCCAATAGGCTTTAGCAACAAATGCTGGTTTGTCATGGGCAGGTCTAAAGCTTCAGTGAACAGCATCTTTAACACACAGGTTCTCAAACTGAGCCAAACTGACAGTCAACAGAATTAAATGAACTCACAGATCTGCATTTACAGCTGCAGTGAGCAGAGCCCTGCAGACATCTTGCAATCAAAAAGGACACCTCTGAACAAACAACAATTAGAGTTGCATCACAGTCGCCTCCATGGTCTGTGAAGCTCTCCACTGTGTCAATGTAGTCTTCTCATAAGCACTATTTTGCTGCTATTTGAGGTCCCATTTGCACCATTTCCTCACCGCTGCTTGGTGTTTCAGTCTTCGTCCAGGCCCACATAATGTTTCTCCCTTGTAAAGAGGGCTCGAGGAGCAGAGATTTGGAACCGCTTGCAGCCACACCAAGAATGTGCAAGTTGGAGGTCACACATGTGGGTTTGTGCACATCGATTTTCTTGCAACAATAGCGGCACAATAGGAGCTCCCCGGTGCTCCTAGACCCGAGATTACTTAGTTGGGATCCAGAGACACGAGGGCTGCAGTGCAGAAGCCATGAAACTGTTTGTTTAAAGAGCAATGACCACTCTGGGACTGAATATATAATAATGAGCTGCTCATGAATATTAATGACCCCGACATAACCCACTAATATTCATGAGCAGCTCATTATTATGTATATATTCAGTCCCAGAGCGCTCATTACTACCTTTAAAAAATTAGTTTGCAGCTTCTGCACCACAGCCTTTATGTCTCCAGACCCCAACTAAGTGATCTCAGAGTCCGGAACCCTAGGGAGCCCTCATGTGCCACTCACGGATGCACACCTAACACGCATGCGTGATCATAGCTCACACATTCTCGGTGTGGTTGCAAGCGGTTCCGCCGCTCTACTCTTCCAGCCCTTCTTTCATGACCTTGACTGCAGCTGTATTGGTTCTGGCCAGAACTAGTTTATACTGCAATGTGTTCTCCAGGTTTTTGTTCACTCATTGCAGAGCCACGATTCCTTTCATGTTTGTAGATGCCAGAGCCTCTAAGGTCAGCATTTTATTTTGCAAATATTCAGTTTTCTTTTCAGTTTGTTCTGCTCCGCAAATTCATTGCCACATTTTTTTAATTCTTATGTATGCTACTGATCTTTTGAAAGCAGTGGTACGAGAAACTATAGCAGCCAATTTTCTGTCGAAGTAAAGAAAAAACAAATAGATTGTCAAAGACTGAGTTATCTGTTTTAAAGATTTTTAATTTTAGTGCTGGGTGACAGAAACAGGAAAGCTGCCTGGAGATCAGATGACTGTATCGGCATCTGCTTCCTTTAGTTTCTGCAGCCAACATTAAAGTCAGCATCAAGCTTGAGTCCTTTGAAGTTGATGCACCTTGTACCGGTGGAGTTTCAATATGCCCAAGTTATTTTGCTATTTGAATTTAGATTAGTCAGTCCCCATTGTTTCCAATACAGATTGTTCTCCTCTCATCAAGTCTGCTGGGATTTGGGGTTCCGTTACTGCTAGTGTCCCCAAACCACCTCCAGTAGCCATTGTTGCTAGAGCTATGACTTGCTCCAGACCTAAAAGACTTTGGGTGAGAAAGGTATCTAGAGGTGCTTTTCTTCTGAGTGTCAGTCTTTGTTGAAGAGGATTAAAGGATTTAGTCTTCCATTTAACCTGCTTCTGTGCAGCTTTATTCATAAATAAGAGCTGAATGAGTTTGAACCACTAAGATGGCAGAAGGAAGTCCTAGATCCTACAGACATATCAGGGGAGGGACGGAGAAGTAAGTTACAAAATCACTAAAATCTGATAATGAACCTCAAAGAATATGGGCCCAATATTCACAACAGCACAAAGCAGAGTGCAAAACCTTGCACTGCACCTGCGATTGCCTGGGAGCCTGAGCATGCTATATTAAGTCGAACAGCGCACCAGCACTATTCTACTGATATAGTGCCATGGCAGTACAGCATTAAGTCGTAGCACTGCCGCAACATAGATCCCAAATCCAGAGTGCTATCTGCAATATTCAAAGGGATCTATGAAAATGATTCCATTGGGCATGCAAGGTGCTAAGGATTCATTTGCATGCCCATTATGGATCATTTGCATGGGTCATGAGGTGGGTTAGTGCAGTGCCACCCCACCCCAGTTGCATGGTCCCAGATGAGATATCCCTCATGATAGTGGTTCCTCTCCTCTGATCACCAGCCTGTACTGTAATTAAAAAATCCCTGGTGCTAGTGGTCACACCTCCTCCTTCCCTCCAATCACCAGCCCATAGTAAAACAGAAAATCTTCCCCGGCATCCAGTAGTCCCTCCCCAGCACCAATCCGTGGTACCACCGCCTCACAAGACCATAATCCCTGGCATCAGCCCCCCCACCATGACACGAACCCCCAGTCACTTTTCCAGTACCGTCAGTGCCAAAGGGTGCATATGGGACCAGCACAGCCCTCCTCACACCTCCTCAGCCGGCTTCAATATGTCCAGGCAGGGAATGCACCTCCTATTTCTAGGACAGGGTGATGTGCCCTGTCCTGTAAATAAGGGGCACCTCCCTGCCTGGACATATGGCAATTGCCGAGGAGGTGTGAGGAGGGCTGCGCCAGTCACCTATATGCACCCATGGCACCAAGGAACTGGAAGGTGACTGGGGTTGTCTCAGTGCTGCAGGGAAGGAGCCACTAGATGCCAGGGATTGTGGCATTGCAAGTGGCCATATCGTGGATCAGTGCTGGGGGTATCACTGGATGACGGGAGGGACTTCTGTTTTACTATGGGCTGGCGATCAGAGGGAGGGCAGGACCACTAGCACCAGGGATTTCTTTTTATGACAGTATGGGCTGGCAATCATGGCTGGTGATCAGAGGGAGGGGAGTTGGGACCACTAGCACCAGGGATTTTTTTATTGCAGTGAGGGCTGGCAATCAGAAGAGGGCAGCCCACTAGTACCAGGGATTTGTTTTATTACAGTATGGGCCAGTGATCAGAGGGAGGGAACTACTAGCACCAGGGATTTATTTTATTACACTATGGGCTGGCAGTCAGAGGAGGGGACCACTAGCACCAGGGATTGGTTTTATTACAGTATGGGCTGTTGATTGGAGTGAAGGGGACCACAGCACCAAGGATGTGTTTTATTACAGTAAAGGCTGGAGATCAGAGAGGAGGGTTCCACTAGCACCAGGGTTTTATTTATTACAGTACGGGCTGACAGTTGTAGAGGGGACCACTACCACCAGGGATTTTTTTTATTACAGTACAGGCTAATAATCAGAAGAGGGGACCACTAGCACCAGGGAGCTTTATGTACATTACAGGTTGGCAATTGGTGTGGATGGGTGCCAGTGACCACGGAGGGCCCATGTACTCTCCAGCAGCCAACCGGCTGGGTGACTGAGTTACCACGCAGCAGCTAGGGTAGCCCAGAGTAAGTCAGGTTTTGTTTGTAGTATTTGTGCTGTGCAAAAGGCCCATGCTAAATCCTTTTGCTCAGTGCAAAGCCACTGAATATGGGGTAGCACAGCTATTTATGGCCATGTCCCTCCCTCCCATTGTCTGCCTGCATACATTATGTTTTTGTGTTGTCTCTAATCCTTCTTGCCCAACAGCACCTTTTGACTATAGGGATCCAGTGCAAACTCTGGTTTGTGGGCAAAGACCCGTTAGTGACTGCAAACTTTTGACTATCAGGCTTCATGTGTTCACTTCTAATAAATAGATGTTTGGCAGTTTTATTTATTGTGTTTTAGTGTGTTAGTAATTACTTCATAATAGAATATTTGTGCAGTGTACCAAGTTGGTTTTCACCTTTCCTCTTCACATTGCTAGTAAAAATAATTCAGTAGAATTCTTGCATTTTGACGTCAGAAACTGCCCACTACTTAGGACCTTATATATTTCAGTGAGAAAAGAAATATATTTTTTCTACCTTTCTCAAAATAAATAGGTTTTTAGCAGAAAATGTTGCCTTTATATGCTTGCACTACTGTGGACCATCTGTATGAATTTACAATTTTTAAAAACAGTAATTGGCTTCTCTTTTCTTCTTCCCAAGCAAAATCTTGTTAGGAAGGAACTATCATCTTTAGATCATAATATAAAATTACAGGTTATCAAAGATCACATACTTCTTTTAAATCTGTAATATTTTAGTTGAAGAACATTTTACTTCTATAACAATATGAAACTGGATTTGCACTTGCCCTTTGAAATACACTGCCAGCCTTGCCATTAATGTTTTTCTGACTTATAATGCAAGGAATCCTTCGATTCTTTTTACCAGTAGCTGATAAAATAAAATGATAAAAAGTAAAGAAATAAATTAAAGCAAACAAAATTATAACCAAGGTCCCCAAATCTTCATTCTTTAAGATACGTATTCTTACTAACCACAGATACTGCCCTCCGATGTATAAAAACTGCCCTTAACAATGCCTGCAGGCTCACCTTAGGGGCATACTGATAACCCAGTCCTGCAATCTCTATGCAAAGGCTCACTGGCTAATGCTCTTTGGTCACTTAAAATATCAATCCTTCCTCCTGGCCCAAAAGATCTGCCTTGGTCAGCTCCGACTGGGGTCCAACAACTCCTAGTTCCCAGCACTAATCCCAAGCCCGCCCAAGTTTGGAACTGCAGTAATTGCTGACTCCAAAATATCGGACATCTCAAGGACAAAGGTTATTTGCCTAGCGGGCACCATTGTGGTACAACTCCTCCATACACATTATTAGCCTGCCCACGCTGTGGACCTTCAAAAGAACCTAAAGAACCATTTAATACAGGAATCTCAATGTGTCTGCCATCGCTAGCACCTAGCAAAGGCACTCCTACCATCTGCCAAACAGATCTCTCTCTCTCTCTCTCTCTCTCTCGGACACCCTGCACTTGGGGCTCAACCGCCACCCTGTCTCTCCAGCACTTTTATGCGCTTACTCCTTGTGTTGCTGACAACTAACAGGCTCCCTGTTGGGCACAGTTATTTAGTCTGTTCCTGTATGTATCTGACTGTGTTTACCTATTCCAGTTTTAGTTTTTGTATTTTTGCATTCCTTTGTTCAAAGACCAAATGTACCTAAATGTCCTCATTCTAATTTTATTGCCTTGTTTGTCTCAATCCTCTGTATAATCACCTACTTGTTCTAAATGTACTAACGTGGAACCTATGTAAAGAGCTCTGAGCTCAAATGGTTAATCCGAGATCAGAAATAAAAATAAATAAATAAAACATGCTCTTTACACTGTTTTGAAATAAATGAACATCTCTTCATGTACAAAGAAGTAAACTATTTTCTCAGTTCTCTGAAGGTCAATGTGCAAAAAGTAAGAAATTAAGAAATGTACAGAAGAAATACAGTAAATGAGTAAATCCAGTGTCAAAAAGAAAAATAAATATTTTTCTACATGAAGTATTTTCACCAGCATTTTACAGACATTACTTCAATTAGATTTCTTCATATTTTTATCTTGGGACTTCTTATGAGGTAAATTCCTGACTGTAATAACTATTTAAATGTTGCCAAAAGAATAGAAGTGGTAACTGGGTAAAAGGTTTGCTGAAAGTTTTACTGTGCACCACCCGCACAATATTATGATAACAACTTAACAGAATACTGACAGCCATGGGCAGACAAATGAACCAATTATGGTGAACCAAAAAATCACTCATTCCTTATTAATGCTGAACTGTATGCTAAGCCATGTGAGTCAACTCAGGATTACAGTTCCAAGGTAGACAAGCATTTGTCAATGCCAAATGTTGTCTTGCTGGTGTTGGCATTGGCAGTGCAGGAGTTAAGAGATGCATAATAGGAATAGCAGTGAGTATAGAGACGTCCTACCCCTCACTGCAGAGAGTGACAGGCATTGGGGTGCGTTTGGAGTCGCTGGCTATAACGCTCATGCTATTTCACCTCACCCTAACCTGCAGAGTCTGACAAGTATCGCGTTGTGCCTTGGGGTCATCTGGCCTTATGCTCACCCCATTTCATAAGTATGTACATTGAGACGGGTGCAGCATATGAGAATGGGTTGAACTTTGGGGCTGAAGAGTCCAAGGCACACCTTGATTCCTGTTAGTGGCTGCAGGGTGGGGGTGAGGACCAATGGCATGAGCAGTACAGCAGACAATCCAAAGACACACCCCTGATGCCTGCTAGTCTGTACAAGAAACCATAACACCCTGGGCGTGTGTTGGTATTTGCACTAAAAATTTTAAAACATGACCTTTTGTGACCCCATGTCATGAAAGCATTTGGGACCTCTGCTCATTAACAGTGTCCCTCTGATTTTGTTAATCTGTCTCGAACATTGATTTCCCACAGTGACCGTGCCATTCTGCACCACATTAAAATGCCAGCTGCACCATTGATAAGTAGGTGTGAAGAGATGGTAATGTTGAAATTCTGGAGTGAAAATATTAAACATTTTCAAAGTTACGAACGTGTGTGAAACTCGAATTGCATGCTCATAACACTGTCATTTAGTGGAATTATTTCACCAAATTTTTAACATAGCCATTTTGGGACCTCTGCTCATGAACAGTGACATTATGATTATCTTAATCTGCCCCAAACGTTGATTTTCCCACAGTAACCGGGTGATTGTCGCCACATGTGTGAAACTACATTTCAGGCAGGATATGACAAATGACAGCTATACTGCTCATAAGAAGGTGTGCAAAATGACATTGTTGAAAATCTGGAGTGAAAATACTACAAATTCTCAAAGTTACGACTGTGCATGGACACCGCGCAATGCACGCTTGTAACATAGTCATTTTATGGAATTTTTTCACCAAATTTTCAACATAGGCATTTTGGGACCTCTGCTCACGAACAGTGTTACTGTGATTTTCTTATTCTATTCTGAACATTGTTTTCCTACAGCGACTGTGCCACTGCATGCCGGATGTGCGAAAACACAGTTTAGGTAGGATGTGGGAAATGAAAGCTGTACTGTTCATAAGGAGGAGTGAAAAAATGGCAATGGTGAAATCTGGAGTAAAAATATTAAAATTATAGAAGTTCTGGCGTACATAGAAACTGCACAATGCACGCTTGTAACACAGTCATTTTATGGACATTTGTCACCTAATTTTCAACATAGGCACTTTAGGACCGCTGCTCATGAACAGTGTCACTATGATTTTCTTAATCTGTCCGAACACTGATTTCCACAGCTACCGTGCAATTCTGCAGCGGAAATGTGAAAACATCACTTGGACAGGATGTGAAAAGACAGCTATACTGTTCTTAAGGAGGTGTGGAAAATGCCAATGTTGAAAATCTGGGTGAAAATATTACAGATTTGCAAAGTTATGAGCATGCATGGAAACTGCGCAATGCATGCTCTTAAAACAGTCATTTTTTACTTTTTCACTAAATTTGCAACATAGGCTTTTTGAGAGCCACCTCAGGAACAGTGGCACTGTCATTTCGTTAATCAGTCCCAAAAGGTGATTTAGCACAGTGACCAGAAATCACCTTCGGGACCGAATAACCCATGACAGTGCCTGAAATCATGAGGAGGGGTCCCAATAACCCCATGTTGAAAATTTGATGCCAAAATACCCACAAATGTCTGAGATATGCACCAAAGTTGAAAAAACCCTATTTATGCCATTATACAGCTTACCAGTATTTCTTCAGTTCGCGGTCAGCTTTCAAGAGTGCAGGCGTGTTCCGGTCCACCAAGATCATTGCGCTGGGCTCCAGAGGTAAGTATGGGGGTGAGGGGTGTGGAGAGGTGGGGTACACATTGGGTGAGTGCGGGTTGGGGAGGGCTGCAGACAGCTACTTTAGGGTTAAAAAAATAAACATTGGGGAAGTTTTTAACAGGTACTTTTAGGCATGCTGGGGTGGGCTCCCAGCATGCCACCTGTGTGTTTTGGGTGGGAGGACTAGAGCCAATGGGGATTGGGCACCCAGTCTGCAAATAAAAGGTTCTGTGGGGGATGATGCTGAGGGGATTGGGCATCCCCTCGGCAAACAACTGGCAGGGAACATGATGCCCGATGGGGATTGGGCTCCCGTCGGCAAATGAACTCAGGAAGGGGGCATGATGATGCCAACAGGGTATTGGGCACCCCGACATCAGCTTTTCTGGGGACTGTGTGTGAGGTGGATGGCACAGCCACCGCCATGTCTGATTGAAATGTTACACCAGGAAAGGCACACCCTGCAATGAGTTGGAGCTCCTCATTGCAGTGGCTAAAATGTTTTAAGTTGGTGGCATGCTTTTGCACTGCTGTCATAGACAGCGTGCAATCTAATTGTGCCATGGGCCCAACCCCAAAAGCAGTGGCCCCACTGGCCAACACGACCGTGCCTCCAAAACCTGCTATTCTAAAGTTACGCAACATGTTTCTTGCGCACATCGCAAGACAACATAAAATAACAGAAAGTAATAGTTATTTTTTTGCATTCATTCACCACTTCTTTTATATATGCATTTTCATAGCTCAGCCTGAAGGCATCAAGGTGGAGCATACTTCTGTGGATCACAGCATGCAGAATTCTGCACAATGACCAGTGAAATTCAAATGTAAATTCCACCAGAGGAATGATCATTCCACAGTAATTCTGCTGGCAGAATTCCATATTCCATGCAGCACTACCATTAATTAGCAATAATGCATGACCAGGGGTTATGTTAATGGTCTGTTAATCACCCTCTAGGGGTGTAATGTGGCAAGAGGAGTAGCCGAGTGCTACTTGCCCCTACAGGGTGATTACTGATCATTAACATAATCCCTGGAGTCCTCATTGCTATTATAATAAAATGTTTTTATATAGTGTTAAACCTTGCTCAGCATATGATTAAGCTGTACATGTAATGCTAATCAAAGATTAACATAGGGCTAATAGAACATTTACAACCAATCAGAAAGCTCTATTTCTCAGACCCTTTTTATAATGTTTTTTACTGGGATGCCTCAACAAATAAAATATTTTCAATTATTCATTGCTTTTATTGAGTTCCCATTTCTATATGCCTTTTCTAGAACAAAACATCTGTACCCATCTGGATCATTAGGCATCATTTAACTCTTTGTCTCTACCTCAATCAATCAATCACTTCTTATTTTTAAAGTGCCTTACCCCAGAGGCTGCAGGTACTGTAATAAAACAAAGCACATAGTAACTCAAATCAATAAATACAGTGCAAAACTGATATACAGAAAAAAAACCTTTCAGCCATGATCAATAAACTTCAAGGAGAATGGAAAGGCTTTAAGAGCCTCTTTAAAGGTACTCTGTCAACCGTTTTGCATCCTATTATTTCTAGTTAAAAAACACATTTTATGATTGCTTACCTTCTCTAAAGCTCATTGATATTACTGGTTGTTTCATCTACTTCCTTTCTAACTATAACTGAAATGCATGCAAATGCTGTACCTATACCCAATCTTGTTCTGTTTCAAATCCTTGATCTACTCTTATTGCATACTTCCTAAACATTATGGTGCAGTCACTTATGATGCAACATTTGCCTCTCCTCCTACTCTATCACAATGTGGCTAGACTGTGTTTGAGGTGTTCCCAAGTCCAGGAAAGATGCAGTGGGAGTTAATCACGGAATGTAAGCAAACACATTTTTGTGAGATAACACCAGTACAGAAGGCAGTCTGGTTGTCTCTTTTAAAAAGAAAAGGCCAGAATCAAACTACCTGCCATATAAGCAATCTCTACAGAATGTGACCAATCGCTAAATGGGTTTTTAAACTAGAGAAACGTTTGGGCCTAAGGGGTTGACAGTTTAGTTTAGTTTATGTACTTATAAAGTGCACTTTTTCAGTTTCGACTCAAGGCTCTGTACACATGAGCAAGTTCATAAAACAAATTTAAAATACAGTCAGTGTCCAAAATAACAACAATTCAGGTTAATTAATATGAGAGAAAAGCTTCCTAAAGAGAAATGTCTTCAGCTCCTTTCTGAAGGCATTTACTGATCGACCTCTCCGATAGTACGAAGTGAATTCCATAGGGTTGGTGCTGCAAACAATAGTGCTTGGGCACCAGCAGATTTTAAAAGTACCTAGGAATCACCAAGAGACCACATCAGCTGACCAGGGGTCAGAGTGGGCAGTAAGGCTGTAGAAGATCTTGCAGGTATCCGGGCCCCAGTCCATGCAGGGCCTTATAGGTCATTAAACTGATCTTGAAGGTGATCTGCCACCTAACAGGCAGCCAGTGCAGAGTGTGGAGCACAGGTGTAATATGACAAGACCTTGAAAGGCCAATCAACAGCCTGGCTGCTGCATTCTGCACCAGCTGCAGGCAGCAGAGCTCAACCCCGATAGCACCAGGTAAAGGGCATTGCAGTAGTCAAGCCATGATGTTATGAAAGCATGGACTTGTGATGGCAGATCATCCAGGAGAATCAGGTGTTTAATACTGGCAATGTTGCGAAGATGATAAAACACACTCTATACTATGGCTGACACCTGAGACTTAAGCGTCAAGCCGCAGTCCAGCACCATGCCAAGATTCCTTAGCTTTTCTGAGGTGAGCAATTGGGAATCCCTGAGTGTAAGCCCAGAGACTCAACCAGATTTCACACCAAACCCCAGATGACCAGATTCCACCACTACTATCTCCCTTGTGTCTGGATTCAACCTCAACCAGCTGACCTCATTCAGTCTTGGATCTCAGCAAGGCACTGACTGAACCTTGAGATAGCATCCTGCTATTCTGGTGCAAAAGACAGGTATAGCTGAGTATCATCTGCATAACAGTGAAAATTCAGGCCATGCTGCCTTATATTGTCCCCTAGTGGTAGCAGATACACATCAAACAACAGTATCCCTTTAAAGGCCTCCACTGAGGAGAAATGGTGCAGATCAGTTGGCAGAAAGTTCCACAGCCACAGAGCAGTCACACACAGGCTTTAAGGGGTTGATTTAAACCGAAACTAGAAATCTCAAGAAAACTCTCCCCAGCAAGCAGAGAGTGATAAGGAGAGTAGGAGGTCAGGAGCTCTTTAATGTAGCAAGGGCCCAAATCATGCTGGGCCTTGAATACCAAAAGCAAATCTTTATGTTTTTTGTAAACTTTATTTTCACTTTTGCAAGTACAGTAGGCAGACACATTTCCATACATTCATTTGATTCACAACATAGAAACATAGACTTTGACGGAGATAAGAACCGCTTGGCTCACCTAGTCTGCCTATTTCCTACCTAGAGATAAGCTGCAGATCCTATTTAACCAACAGCCTATTTCTTCCTACTCCCCACAAAAATTGCCTTATGTCTGTCCCCTGCATTCTTGAATTCTTCCACAGTTTTAGACCCCACAACCTCCTCAGGAAGGCTGTTTCATCGTTCACCACCCTCTCTGTGAAAAATACTTCCTCACATTGCCCGAGCCATCCCCCATCTTTAAATTGTGTCCCCTTGTTCTTGCACATCTCTTTTTCTGAAAGATGCTACCCTCTTGGACTTTGTTGATTCCACTGAGGTACTTAAAGCGTTTCTATCACGTCACCCATCTCCCTTCTTTCCTCAAGGGTATACATATTAAGCTCCTTTAGTGTCTCCTTGTAGGCTTCTCTTGCAGACCCTGCACCATTTTAGTTGCCCTCCTCTGAACTGCCTCCATCCTGTCTATGCCCTTGCGGAGATTGGGTCTCCAGAACTGGGCGCAGTACTCCAGATGGGGTCTCGCCAACAGTCCATACAGGGGGATAACAACTTCCTGTTTTCTGCTGGTGATGCCTCTCCCTATACATCACCGTATCCCCCACCCTCCCTACTGCCTTCTCATTGCTTGCCAACCTTAAGGTCATCTGATATAATTGCCCAGGTCCCTTTCCATTTTGTTGTTGTTACTACCTCCCCCAATTGTGTAATCTTCCCTGGTTTTTGTTTCCCAGGTGCATTATTTTGCATTTCTGTGCATTGAATCCAAGCTGCCATACTTCTGACCATTCCTCCAACCTTGCCAAGTCCCTTCTCATCCTTCCCACGCCTCCTTGTGTATCAACCCTGTTGCACATCTTTGTGTCATCTGCAAAGAGGCATACTTTCCTTCCAGTCCCTCTGCAATGTCACTTATAAAGACATTAAAAGGACTGGACCCAGTACTGAACCCTGCGGTACCCACTAATAACCCCTCTTTCTTCAGAGTGGGCTCCATTTACAATTACCTTCTGTGTCCTGTTGTCCAGCCAATGTTTTACCCAGGCTACCACCCTGGGACCCACTCCCAGGCTGGTTAATTTGACTATTAATCTTTTGTGTGGGACTGTGTCAAATGCCTTGCTAAAGTCTAGGTAGGCCATGTCCACAGCCCCTCCCTGGTCTACTGCTTTGGTCACCCAGTCAAAGAAATCAATTAGATTTGTCTGACATGACCTTCCCACTGTGAACCCATGCTGCCCTGGGTCCTGTGCCCCACTGGCCTCTAAGTACTCAACAATTATTTCCTTCAGAAGTGATTCCATCACTTTCCCTACCACAGTGGTCAAACTGACAGGTCTGTAGTTTCCTGCCTCTGTCTTGGTCCCACTTTTGTGAAGGGAATCACATCTGCCTTCCCCAGTCCTCAGGTACCACACCATCCTCCCATGATTTGTTAAAAGGGTAGTCAGTGGTGTCACTAGTTCTCTGCTTAATTCTTTTAGAATTCTGGGGTGAATTCCATCTGGCCCCATTGCTTTGTCCACCTTCAGTTTTAGGAGTTTTTCTGAACTCTTTCTTCTGTGAAAGGACTGGGATCATATCTAGCACATACCTAGCACAAGCAATGACACACAATCTACTAACTGTATGTCTAAACAACTGGCCACGATGGTGGGGGCGGGTAGCCATGGCTAAGCAGTTGAAATAATATAATATTATCCATTTTATGACTGCAAAATTAAGGACATTAAATCAGCATAGAGATTAGTCAATACTCTACACAGGCTTGATATACCCTTCAAATACATAGAACACTTTTTCCTGCCCTCAGCTACCCACTGTTGGTCAGCTAGAGGTTGTCAACTAGAGGTAGGCTCCTACTTGTGGTTGTGGGGTAGTCATGCCCTGCATGCCACTCTTTTCTTTATTGTTTTACCTTTGTATTATCCTCTCTCCACTGGGCTTATAAGTGGGCCCCACGTTTGTTAAACTTATCTGCTTGCCCCATTGCATTCTACTGGGCTCTTTCTAATTTCATGTATCCATGCCATCTAGCTGGTAGCCAGTGCAGACCCTGCAGCACTGGTATGATATGATCAACACTGCTTCTACCAGATGTCAGCCTTGCTGTGCATTCTGCATTAGCTGTAGACAGCACATCAAAATTCTAGATAGCTCCCAGATACAGCGCATCACAGCACTTATCCTGATGCTCCTTCTTATTTGAACAGCTCTTTCAGTGAAAGTAGTACTTCTTCACATCACTCTTAAACTTCCCCTCCAGCTTTACTGTATGCACTCTGGTCCTATTGCTGTTTTCCATTGAAAGAGACTCTCCTTCTGCATCCTGTTCACCCCTGTGAGGTACTAACAGGTTTCTATCATGTCACTTCGTGTTAATCTCTTCCAGGGTGTACATGTCGAGATGCCTCAGTCTCTCCTCACAGGACTTTAGTGCAACCCCTGCACCATTTTAGTTGCCCTCCTCTGGATTGCCTCCCACCTTGTATTTGCCCTTTCTGAAGTCTTACCAGCAAGAGATACAGTGCCAATACCACATCCCTCCTGCTGGAGATCGCCTTCCTTTGCAACTCAGTATCCCACTAGCCCAGCCCACTGCTCTGTCACACTGCCCTGCCACCTTGAGGTTGTCAGATATGATAACCTAAGGTCCCTTTCCTCTCTAGTGACTGTCAGTACCTCCTCCCATCCTATACTCAGGGCTTGGGTTCCTATGCCTAGGTGCATGATTCTGCACTTTTGGCATTGAACACCAACTGCCATGCTTTAGACCATTCCTCAAGTTTCTCCCAGGTCACTGCTGATTCTCTCCACCCTTTGAGTGTCCACCTACTACAGATTTTGATATCATATGCAAAAGACACACCTTCCTTTTAGTTTCTTAATAGTATCGCTTATGGAAACACTAAAATGGACAGGTCCCAGTACTGAGCACTGTGGCACCCCACTGAACACTCCTCCATCATTCAAGTGAGTGCCATTTACTATTACCATCTATAGCCTATCCTTAAACCAGTTTCTAGCCCAATTCACCACTTTGGATCCCACCCAGGTTGCTGCGTTTCTATATCAGCCTTCTGGGTGGCACAGTGTCAAAGGCCGTGCTGAAGTCCAGATTGGCCATCCACTGCCTTCCATTGATCTATTTCCATGGTCACCCAGTCAAAGAAAGCTATCAGATTTATTTGGCGTGCCCCCAATGAATCAATGCTATCTGTGGTCTTGCTCACAACTGGATTCAAGATACTAAACCAGTCTTTTCTTTAGGAGGGTTTCCATTGTTTCCCACAACTGATGTAAGACTGATCAATGTACAGTCGCTAGCCTCCTCCCTGCTGCCATTCTTCTATTGAGGGACCACATTCACTCTTCTCCAGTCTCCCAAAACCATGCCTGTGTCCAGTAAGCTGTTGAACAAAGATGTCAGTGGAGCAGCTAGCACCTCCTGAGTTCCTTTAGAACTCTCTTGGAAGTTTCCTACCGGTCCAATAGCATTGTCCTCTCAGAGCTGCAGTTCCCTACCGGACACTCTCTTTTGAAAATAGACTTGTGTCCAACAACCCCTTACTGCCACTCCCTGGTAGTCTGTCTCCCCACCCCCACTGTGAAGACTCAGCAGAAGTACCTGTTGTTTAAGATCAGAAATAAAAGAATGTCTTGGTGCAGCTCAAAACCTCTTTAGAGCTGAAATAGAGATAGGTGCAACAATGGTAGGAAAAAGTTACTGCGGTGTTGTTTAGGATGCCTGTTTTTTCTTGGACCTTTTCTTTGCAGTCACCCCTCCCCCATCCTAATCCTCACTATTTCTCCCTTTGTTCTCTGGTTTTCACTTAAGTATCTTATGAAAGTCATATTCCCTTTGTGACCCTCTTCTCAATTCTTTTCTTTGTATGTCCTTTGCTCCCTCACCACCTTGCTTGCTTCCTCTGCTTTACTAGGTATATCTCACTGTCCTCCTCTCTCTGTGTTTCCTTATGCCTCCAGAATGCCACCTTTTTTCCTTCAGCATCCTTGTCACTTCCTTAACCATAACAGCCTCTTTTTCATTTGCCTTTACTCACTTCTTTCACACAGAGGTCAGTTGCTTTAGTTATACCATCCTTATTATTGCCCAATGTGCCTCCACCCCTCCCTGGCAGTCCCCCACCACCTTGGCAGTTTCTGAAGCAGTCTCCCATATCTTTAAAATCCACCTTTATAAAGTCCAAGCCCCTTTCCTTTGTGGTTAGCCTCTGTTCCTGTCTTAGGTTAAACTACACTGTACAGTCATCACTGGTACCCAGGGGACTGCCCACTGTGACATCTGCAATACTGCCCCTGTTTGTAAGCACGGGTCTAGCACTGCCCCGTCCCTAGTGGATTCTTTGACCAGCTGCCTGTGAAAAGCCCTTGTAGGGAGTCAAGGATGGCCCTACTCCTTGCAGAAGCTGCAGTTGGGGGCTCCACTGCGCGTGTGGCAGACTGAAGTCACCCACTGGAAGCACCTCATCCTTACTCACCATTCTGGTGATGGCTTCCCCAAGTGTCGTGTCCTGTTCCTCTCCATGTGTCAGAGGGCTGTACAGTCAGTACCTGGTGTGGACAGCAGGCCGAGCCTGTCTCCAGGGTGTCCCTAGCACCTCCAGCCCTTCCTTTTCCTCCTGGTGTCCCTGTACCTCCAAGACCTTGATTCTCTCCCTCACGTAAACAAACCCCATCTCCCTCTTCCCTGCCCTGTCTCTCAGAAACATAGAGTAATCCACCATGGCCATGTCCCAATCATGGTGCTCAGTGCACCAGGACTTCACAATTGCCACTAAATCCAGATGCATCTTTGCCATGATGGCTTCCATGGCTGGAATTTTGCTCCCAAGACTCCATGAATTGGTGTGAATGGCTGTCCATACCTTTCTTCCTTCCTCTCTACCCACTGCTCTGCTTTCCCATCCCATTCCTGACTGTGTTTTCCTAAGCTCCCGACTTTCCTCCTAACTTTTAATTTCCTCATTCCTTGTCTCCTTCAATTCTCTCTTACCTGAGGTTTACCCCTTTTCTTTCTGTCAGGTCCCCATCCCTGCCTTTCTGTGTCCCTGCCCTAAAGGGTTTTCTCCCCACACGCCACCTCCTGTTTCACTATCATCTGGAAAGAGTGATTTTTGTCTCCCTTTGTTTTACTTACTCCCCCAACTAGTTTAAATGCTCATCAAGTAGCATTTAATTCTCCCACCAAGGACTGCATTCCTTCCCAGAAGGATACAGGCTGTCTCCCTTATAGAGGACCATATTCTCCCAGGTTGGCCTCAGTCCCTGATGTAGCCAAAGCCTTCCTCTATGCACCAAAGCTTTCAACCAGTCATTAAATGCCTTGGTGTGGAGTACCCTTCATCTCCTCAGCTATACACTGGTAATACCTTGGAAAAGCCACCATGTGCTTAGGCCCTTCCAAACTCCCTGAAGTTACCCGTACTACCCCTACCCTGTCCCTTGCCAGGTCATTTGTCCCCAGGTGGGCATTGATATCTAATGTAGCTCCCTCCATCCCCTGCTGCCCTAGTGATCATCTGGTTACACTCTCTCCACTCTCCACCCCTCAAGCCAAAACATCTCTGAGGCACTTTGCCTCCCTCTCCCTTCCTCCTTCCACTCCCAAGCATATTCCCCTAACAGCAGAGTCCTCCACAAGTAGCTACATCCTCCTAGACTGGGGTCTCTTCCTTCCTCATGGGGCCACCACTTCTGAGAACCCACTTCATCTCTTCCCATTGTGACAGGTACCTCCTTTCAGCTGCCCCATCCCCAGTATGGCGATGGAATTCTGCAGTGATATAGACTGAGGAGCATTCACCCTTTCTGCCACTCCCACCTTCCCAAAGCATGTCAAGTTCATTTCCTCTGTCTTGGCCTAGGCATCCTCTGGAGAAGCAGTGGCAGACTTGGGGACTCCTGGGTGAAGCAGAAGGTTGTCTGTTCCCTTACCAGTTCGGGCCAGAGTTAAGCCAGTCTCTGCCTGCATCCCAGAGAGGTGAGTACAAATGGGGCAGGATCTCAGTCTCTAGGAGGTGTCCCAAAAGTCTGTGGCTCTTGAGGACAAAGAAGAACTTAATCACATACTCCTGCAAATGATCTCTGCCATTCAGGCATCTGAAAGTCATATGCTCAGGGTGTGTGGTTAGAAAACAAAAATCCTCTGCCTCCACCTGGACCATTGATCTTCTTTTAACTTTGTTTCTATAGCCCTGTGCCCATAAGCATGGCATGCCTCTATAGACTTCTGTAATTCAAGTTATGTACGTGGAATATAGCATTAAAGATGGCGCCAGCAAGAAGCAAAAATTCACACTTGGAAAGAGTACAAAAATATCTTCATTATGTCAGACTTTCACATGAAAACTGGAGCTGTGTTACCTATAGTTCATCTAAAGTTTGGGGCTACTTCTGGAGCTGATGTAAGAATTCTGTACTTGTGAAATTAAGTCATTTCCACAGTAACTGAAATTGTGATGTTGGGAAATGATGTCTCACGAGTCCTGCTGATGCTACCTGTGTGAAATTTTTGAGTCAGAGACCCTATTTAATTACCCTTGGGATGATAAATAATAAATACAGCAATGATGTGGTCTTATAATATGTGTTATCTTCACTGCTTAGTAAATCCCAGTCACTGCACCCCATCATTCCTTTCTTGCTGGATTACATTTCCAATTACTTTCTAGAAATACATTTATGTACTTCAGTGCCCTGAATAACAAATATATCTATCTATACTTTAGCTAGTCCATCTGTTGTCACCCATCAGCAGACTTTCTGGTGAATTTTCAGTGATTTGTTTTGCCATTTAAAAACTGCTTACCAGGAAAGGCACACTGAGACAAGGCTCATTTCCAGGTGAGACCTGTAGAGGCATTACAGAAGAGAGAGCACAGACACTACTACAAGCATCAGATGATCACACTGGAGTAGGACAATTTTAAAATTGTTATGGGACTGTCCAAAGTGTAAAAGGAAATACAAAATACAATACAGTAAAAACCACTTATCAGGATATGCTTAATTGGAACATCTGCTTGTAATGTTCAAGCAGAAAATGATTATGTGGCCATGTATTTCAATAATAATAATAATCTATATTTTATATCGCTATTTACAAGTATCAAAGTGCTGTACAAATGTAGTCAATAAAAGCAAGTTAAAACAATAAAATAATAAAATACAACTCTAAACTGCACACCAATATAGATTAGACAGTTCACTGCATAAGATCCCCAAAAGCAAGCTGAAACAAGTGGGTCTTTAAGGCCATCTTGAAGCTCTCCATGGCCTGGCACTCTCGAATCCGATGAAGTAGAGAGTTCCACAGGGTGGGGGCTGCGTACATAAAGGTCACAACCCTGAAGTTTTCAGCCGTACCCGGGAACCTCTAGTAACCCCTCGTTGGCTGGCGGAGTGGCGGATGGAGCAGTAAGGATTCAGGAGCTCTTGCAGGTAACCGGACCCAATCCATGTAGGGCTTTGTAGGTCAGTAAACTAACCTTGAAGGTGATCCACCACTGTACTGGCAGCTAGTGCAGCTCACACAGCACAGGTGAGATGTGACTCGAACAAGGAGCCCCCACCAACAACCTGACCACCGTGTTCTGCACTAGCTGCAAGCGGTGGATATCAACCCAGAAGCCCTAGGTAAAGGGAGTTACAGTAGTCCAGAGTGAGGTCACAAGGTGCGGATCAATGTTAGAAGGTCACTAGATGGAACAAGATGCTTAACCTGGGCGATGTTCCTCAGATGGTAAAAGAGGACCTGACTACTGCCAACACCTGAAGCCGCATTGTCAGCCCGTCATCAAGAATCACCTCCAGGCTTCACACCTGTTTGGAGGACAGCAGCTGGTTATCCCAAGCCAAAGCCCGAGGAGACCCTGCCACTGACCCCTCTATCCGGTGATCTGGATCCACCACCAACACCTCAGTCTTGTCAGAATTCAACTTCAGCCAGCTGGTCTTCATCCAGTCCTGAATTTCTGTGAGGCTGTTAAACACTGAAACCACACTATCCTGGTCAGGCACAAAATACTGGTAGAGCTGGGTATCATCTGCATAACAGTGAAACCTCAGTCCATACCATCTCACAATGTCTCCCAATGGCAGCATATACCACGAACAACATTGGGGACAGCATGAGCCTTGTGGGTCCCCACATGGCAGAGAGAATGGATCCGAGGAATACATCCAAGACACCACCCTCTGGGATCTGCCAGTGAGGAAAGATTGAAACCATCTGAGGACTGTCCCGACAGGCCACAGATACCCTGCAGGCACTCCAGAAGTTCCCCAGGCCCACGTTGTCAAAGGCCAAGAGAGATCAAGAAGCACCAAGATGGAGTGGCGCTTCTGATCTTTTGCTATCAGAAGATCACTGAGCACCCGAACCAGAGCAGTCTTGGTACTATGCCTCTTCCAAAACTGGACTGAAGAGGATCATAGATGTCATGGATGGTAAGGTGGTTCTCCAGCTGCAGCGCCTTCTTTCAATCACCTTCCCTACAAAGGAAGGTTAGAGATTGGCCTGTAGTTAGCAGGACAGTTTGGGTCAAGAGAAGGTTTAAGGGGGTCACCACTGCCTCCTTCAGGGAGTTTGGAAACTCACCCAACTCTAGAGATCACCAAACTATCTCTGCCAGGACAGGGCCAATGATATCCACATGCTCCATTATGAGGTGTGTTGGGCCTGGGTCCAAACTACAGCAAGTCGGCCACATACTCTGGACAAATCCACATGACATCCACAATCTCCACGCCAGTCAAAGTATGCCCAAGTAAACTGAGGAGTAGTGACCAAGCACAGACCACTGACAATCCCGTGGGACAAGCTGATCAGATCTCTGCACTGATGTCGGCCATCTTATAAGCAAAGTATCGAGCAAACTCATCACACTTATCTTGTGAAAATGCACTTTGAACCTGCAGACAGGTTAGATTCCACGCCTGTCCATAGTTCAAAAGAGCTGAGCCAGATGATTCTGAGCTGCAGCAATCTCCTGGACGGGAACTCTGCCTTCTTATGAGTGATTGCTGATTGATTCAATGGACGCTTTACCTGTTAATAGAAATAGGTCTGCCAGCCACTCACTCACTGACTCACTCACTGACTCACTCACTCACTCACTCACTCCTCTCAAGATTTGACTTTTAAGTGCCTGTGAAGTTGAAAAGTATAATCACCAGCCAGGATGCAATGCAGTAATGCAGCAGTATATCACAAAATGCTGCAGTATAGTGCAGGAAACAGTGTCATTGAATGGCAATTAAGCCCTTTTGTCATGTTTGTCATGTAGTCTGCACTTACTGCAGGTTACTGCATTGCATCGTGGCTGACTCCACTGTACCTGTGAACTGCAAGTCAGCCACTTCCTGTCTGGATTCACACTCAGTTTTCATGCCCTCCTGGTCCTTCTAGTCCACAATCCTTTTCTCCCAACAGCAGCTCTAGTCCATTGTGTACAGTCCTTACACTTCTTTGCAGTTCCTCTCACTTACCACAAACCCTTGGTTAACACGTCCAACTTTTTGGTCCAAGTAGACGAACATTGCAACCACCTCTCCCAACTGTGGTTCCATGAGGTGTGTGGGCATCAGGACAGCTTCTCCCAACTGCAGCACCATTCAACTCTTTAACTTACAGCCCTTTGTCCCTTTGGATCCATTTGACAAAAGTGGCAAGGATACACTCAAATCAAGCATATCCGACTGCAACTCTGCACCTAATACCCGTCTGCACTGGACAGCATTCACAGCCCACCCACCATGCTCTACTAGTGTGAGCTGTGCATTGGGCCAAGGGGTGGCAGAGGTGAGTGGAGCTGGTTCATCACAGCAGCATCCAAACAGACCAGTTTTTTAACTATTTGAGTCCAGATTCTCTATTTGCTAGACAGGCAGCAATTTGTCAAATTTGGTGACACCACCTCCAACTTATTGCCAGTCAATCATGACATCCCCAGAGATCCATACTAGAATCACCCCTCTTTTCTATCTATATAAACACCTCCTCTCTGTCTCCTCCAAATGCTCTATCATCATGTAAGCAGATGATATTGCTCTCTTACAGCACCCAAAACCCCTCTCAAAGTAGTGCCCAAATTTACACTGACTTCACCCACATACAGAACTGGCTTATGGGTAACAACCTGGTCCTCAGTGCTAATGTAAGTCCCTTTCATTTGAGAGAAGCTTATGCTGCCTTTAGGGACCTCTTCCTTCTTAGTTGTACCCAGAGATTAGGGATCTCTTAGTGCTATGGGGTGCAATTGCTGTTAACCACCTTTTGGTGGCAGCAGAGTTTTTGGGTTTAGGCAGGCTGGCTTTATCAGCAGCGATGTGCCAGGTCCCAGGGTGAGAATCCAAGGGAAGGCATACAGACAGGTAGCTGTGGCCATATCTATGGGATCCTGGCCTCTGGGAGTTGGAAGGAGAAGTAGAGATGCAGGATAAGTAGGCCCCAGGGTCTGGGTGGCCCTGTTTCAGGTGGATAGTGGGCCTAGGTCATTGGGGTGGCAGTAGGTGATGGGGGCCTCTGCCTCCTGATGTGGCAAGGTGGCCTGGGTTCCCTCTGGTGAGGGGCCTGGGGAGCCTCTAACCCCGCTAGGGCCTGTTTGGAGGGACAGGCCTGGGGCTGCAAATCTTTAGCCAGTGGGCCACAGAGTGCTCTGAGGTGTGTTTCCCCAATGCTGGTTGCACATATCGGGCAGCAGGATGGCTGATGGAAGGCTGTACAGGCCGGAGAGTCCAGTGTGCACCACGTCTCTATGCTTGTTCAGGATCTAGAAGGGAGTAAAATGTAATCTGGGTAGACCATTGCAGACCAGGAAAGCAACCAGACAGGAGAGTGTGAGAGTGCGGTGTTGTGGTTTTGACTGGTACCGCACCATCTGTGTCCTGAAATGCCGGATCAAAGAGTCGGGGAACAGTGGGGAGAAGCTGTACACTTCTTGTGTTAGAGGAAGAATGTTAGGACCCCTTTAATGAGAAGCTCGGTTAGAGTACGTACTTGTGCCATTTGGGATCTTTGGATCTTCACGGTCTATAATAGAGCTAGTTTAGGTTCCTGGGAAAATCAGTTCTACAGAGAGCTGTTAAAGACCTTGCTCTGCTGAAAGTTTACTGATATTTACCTCTGTATAAAAGTTTAGCCCAATGGAGCTGTAGTATGTTTATTCAAGCTGCAGTTGAACCCCTGTGCTCATCTTAATTCATTTTGGGCACAGGAGAAATAAAGGGATTGGCTTATTAAGGGAATGAAGTGGAGTTGATGTTGTTTGTAAATAGCATCCAATGAACTTAATTTTCCCAATTGTTTCAATTGTTTAACCAGGTGAAGCACACTAAGCTGAAAGCTTGTTTACAGGTGCAACCTGGGAGCACAGGAAGTTAAGTGACTTGCTCAGGGTCACACAGTATATGCAAGTGAGGGCTGTGGGTTCAAACCCAGTCTCCAGATTTGCAGCTCAGAGCCTTAAACCACTGTTATACTGCCTAATAACCCGAAGTTTAAACTGCTAATGCGTTTCTTTTCAATGGGTCTGTTATTAAAGCATTCTTGTATCTCTGGTCCTGGGGTTGGTGGGATCCACATGGCTGAAAGACATCAGAGGGCATCCAGAGCTGTGTATCTCGGGTTAAGTGATGGGGTGCCCTTCATGTCATTGTGGCCTGTTCTCTGAAAATTCCCAGCTGTCTTGAAGACGTCTTCAGGTAGGCACAAATGTTTCATCTTAAGCCTTAAACCTGTAGAAAATTTCTGGTGAGATTTCTGTGCTGGGCATCGCACCCCTCCTCACATACCATCTGTGCACCCCTAGACAATGGGGAGCGCATGGGAGCCACACTAAAAAACCCAAGCAATGTTATTTGGCTCTAAGTGTGCAGAGCATCCTCACCCTGCTTGTTGTCTATTTGCTGTCCTGACAGCACCCTTTCTCCACAGTGAGTGAATTTAAGTACCTTAGCATCACCCTAGACCCTGCTCTGGATTTCTCTTCACATATCTCCACCATAACCAAATCTATAAATTCCAGGCTAGATATAGCTTATTGCCTCCACCACTTCCTTACTCCGAAGCATGTAGAGCTATATCCTAAGACATTCCTCCCCTACCTCCAATACAGCTACTTATTCTCACAAATACCCCTCAAAACTCACTACATATAGTGGATGTTATTAAAATAACATCCATCACTTTGCTAGGCCTCCCTGCCTAACCCATCATTGCTTACTATACTCCACTCTGGGTTGGCTCTCCACTCTGCTTCACGCTCTTATGCTACTGGATGCTTTCTCTTCAGACTTCTCAGGCCCACCTCCACAGCCACCCCTATCTCACTACTACATGGTGCTTGCCCCACTTACTCACTTTATTTGATAGATACTACCTCCCTGGTTGTTTAAAGCGCTAGACCAAAATGGGTGATCAGGCCTTCTCCTAAGCTGCCCCAAGGCTGTGGAACTCCTCCCTACCAACATCCACAACTCTCCAACCTTGCCGTCCTTCAAAGTAGCTTTGATGGCTCATTTCCTTCTATCTATGGCTTGTACCTGCACTTAACCTCATCCACCACCCATTGTTTTTCAACACCCTTTACACTGTGCAGTCTAACTACCAGTCTATCCATGTTTGCTTATAGCAAATTTGACTACTCTCTTTTAATCCCTGACTAAACTAATGTACTGTTTGTTACTTGCTGTCACACTGTAATGTTCATGGTTTTTGCTTTTGTTGTTCCTGTAATTGCGTACCTTTGCTTTACTCAGTACTGTCGATTGTTGATTGTCTTGCACCTACCTGAGTCATACCTGACAATAGACATTGAATTATCTCGTGTACTTACCCGATGACCAAAAAACAAAAAATAGATTTCCATGCCTGTGTGCCGATGGATCCCTGCCTGCGCGGGGTGCAGGGACCAACAGGGTAAAGGGTCCTTCAAATTGCCATATCCCTGTCCACAAAACAAAATAGCTAGCATTTACACTGTCTGGGGCCGGTGCATCTCACAAACCCTTCCTAACTACTGACAGGGCTAGGTGCAGGTGATCTATGTACCAATCGGGCACTGGTGGCCAGCTAGTGGGAAGCACATAAAGTGCTACTATAGCCCCTAGGTTGGTGTAATGTACTCCCCTCCACCGACCAGTTGCTTGGTGAAAATACTTTGTAGATAGGGTGGATGCCTACCCCTTGCCTACCCCTTGATTGTCTCCAGATGGTGTGTGAAACTAGCTATGTTGATACCACAGAGTGCTCTGCTGATGTGCATCTTGTGTGACAGGGTGTTCCATGGCTTTTCCTGACTCTCTTTATGTACAGAAGGGAGGGCCTAAATCACTTCCGCATTAGCCCAGTATGTTTTGCTTATTCAGGCTAAAGCTGCTGCAGCCAGTTAACACTTGCCTTCTTCTCACTACACGCGACCCCCCACCCCCGCATAAGGACCATCTGTATGGTCCCAGTGAACAGACAGTATGCTCATGTCTGTCCCTGTGTACAGCACATACAGCACTAACGCTGTCCAACAGCCTGCTTATGAGGAGGACACTTTCTGCCATGTCTCGAGTGTACAGGCACCTTGTGAAGTAAGTTTAAACTTGAAGCTACATCCATCCTGTTGAGTGTCAGAGGTCAAAGAGGTGTCATGAGCAACAAAAGCAGAGATAAGTAAAATATGGTGTCCTGAGATGTGAGACAGCCACCATGTTTAGCACCAGGGTGTCCTGATTAAAGTCTTTCACTGTAGTAATATAAGAAAAATTATCATATAAAATTAATCAATTAAATCAAGAAAAATTGCCAATTTCTGTTCCTAATCTCTGCCTTACATTGACTTTCACATGCTCTTTCCAAGTTTTTCCAATGTTTAACATGCCTAAAATATGTGCATGTGGTCAGCTAACTAGGATTGCTTTGATCATACTTTTTAAGGTGCCCTCAGGGCCTGGACTGTGTCTTCCCAGGGTGAGTGCCCTCTAGGATGCCTTGGCGGTACGGGCATTACTGCCTTACTATGCCACCAGGTCACAGTAACTATCACTGTGCCAGCTGGGTTCATGATGTCCCTATTTGATGTGAGGGGCTTCACATTCATTGACAGAAAGAAATACTGTAGCATGCCCCTCCCAAGAAGGAATATAGTACTTACCCACTTCTTTACTATGGTCCCCATTTGTGAACCCATACAATAGCTATATAGTCCCCACTAATCATACACTTAAACTCTACACTGAATGGCAGCTGGCAATAAATTCAAACACTAGTAGTAGTAATTAGTAAAACTTTTATTTGTATTTAGTATGCACAGGAGACTGAGTTGAGACAAGCTCATTTTCCATGAGGTCCCTTCCGTATAGTAGTCACAAAGCAGTTCTACATCATTGCATAGGATATAATCAAGTACAGTATATTGTATAATAATTCATGTACTAATAATATGTACATATACAATACATAAATGTGCAGATAAGGGACCAATTAAATATCTACACAGTAGATAGCCACTCTGATACTTTGGGTTCAAAGCCACTACAGTAATAATACAAACAGGTTTTATACTACTCTTATGAAATATCCTTTACCAAGAAATTACCCAGTATCTAAGTCTGGCAACATACTGACTTCTTTTGGCCTGTTCAATTACCCATTTTTTATTTGGTTCATCCTAACAGAATAATAGTTTTATTTTAGGGACCAGGACCCAAAATAGGAAAAGGGCAGAGTTAGCAGATATTGTAGTGTGGTTGGTATATCACCGACTGGTCTGCCAGAGCCAGTGCAGGCCCAGTCTGAACACAAGGCTGCTCTTCTCTCAAGCCCTGAGCTGGTGCAGCCAAAACTGAACACTTCCTTGGGCTGTCACTAAAAATTGCCCTCCTAGGCCCAGCCCTCACATGTAGCCCACCCCACACTACAGTGTGTTTTACAGCACTGGGATCTCGCACTCCTTTATTGGAGTCACTACCTTCTCCACACTGGTACCAATGCTTTGCTCTTTATAGCCCTTCAAGGAGCTCCCAAAATGTTATTGGGTACCCAGCAATGGAGTTGCTGTAGGTCCCTGCCACACTGCATGTGGTGAAGCCAATGGTGCTGCACCTTAAACTAAAGAACTAGGTAATGCAGTGAATTAGAATCCCCAGACCCAAAGGCCATGCAGTTGCAAATAATAAACCCAAACCTCAAATGGAGGAATTTTAACTCCTAATCATTTTAGCCAGCAGCAGTAAATGCTTTTCACACTGTGGTACTATACCCCAGGTGGAGAGGCAAGCCCTGATTTTACTCACAGTCCTGTTGCAACAAGATCTCCCTTGATATGCCAGGGCTTCTCAGTTGTAGCTTACAGCAATTCCTTTCAGGTGGTCGGTTGGTCTTTCATTCGTCTCTTGCATTCTCCTCTTTCTTTCTCACTTTCTTTCTCTCACTATACATCTGGAAGGCATTACAGCTCAATGGTTTGGCTGTTCTCTTATTAACTAGGACACTATTAATCCACAGTACCTTCCACATTGAGGCATCCAGTCCCATAGGGTAGAAATACCCTGGTACTTGGGCTGGTAGCCACTAGTAGATCCCACAGTGGCTAAGGTAGTCAGTCAACTTTGGCTCTCACTCTCAGCAGTCAATGGTGTTCAGCATCGAGGCATTCTTGCTAGCTGGAAAATACCTCCATCTCTTCAGGCAGGAAGCTACTGACAAGTATTCAGTTTGTCAATGACAGATGCAGTCTGTCACAGTACAGCTCGCAGTAGCAGTCAGCAAGTCTGCTCTCTTCAGGAGTCCAAACAGAACTGACTTAGAACACTCCCTACTCTTCATGAGGGGAAATAATGAACTGATTAGCCCACTGGGCTGTCAATCAGTCCTGCAGGTCTACCACACTACAGGCAATTGGCAGTTGGAAAGGCATCTGAATTAATTATGTTCATCAGTAGTTCAAGAGCCCTGTGGCTCCCTGAGTTGGCAAATGTTCCTGACTGGGTGGCACTGTACCCTCAACCCTGTCACCATGCCAAGTAGGTCAAAGGAATGTGACACATTTGCCAATATAGTAAATTAATTCACAGAACCAACTACATAGTACATTGTGTTGAGAAAGCCTTTGTATGTAGGAATAGCGGTGTATTATACCCATCTATCGAACTTCCATAATATCACATCTGGACTGTGGTACTCAGCTGTGGAACCCTTATTTAAGGGAGATGTTGATACAGGCGAGGTTCAGAGCAGACAACAAGCTGATCTCCGGTCTACAACATATGTCATATGAGGATAGACTTAGATATTGGGGATGTACTCATTGGAACAGAGACAAGTATCGCAGGTGACCTCCTGATGATATACAAAATACTACATTATCAGGAACTGTTAGAGGAAATGGGAATTGAGATACAAACTAAACCAACTGCACTAAGATTACATAAAATGCAGGTACTGTTAGAACACACTAAAAGGAATGGTCAGTTACATTCCTTCACACACAAAGAACAGGCAGATTATGGAATACCTTCCTGAAGTCCTAGTTCAAAGTGGCAACAAAGGTATCTTTAAAAAAACTTGATGACCACCTACTCACTATTGGGCAAAATGTACCCACTAATGTGGGTGGACAGACTCTATGGGCATTTCTGGCCTTTTTCTGTCCAATAAACCCAGTATGAATTTGTAGTCCCAGCTGTAATTTCTACAAAACCCTGATTTACACAAAGCAGTATCCAAATGTAATTTCACATCCTGAATTAGTTCCCAAGTGTGCAAACTCACATCCCCTTCAGTTGGCAAACACATTTGGCATTTCCGGGCCTGTTACTAAGACAGCATTATCAGCTCCCAAGGGAGACATATGGTATAGTCAGTCGGTGGGGGTTACACTTTCTCAATACAACCACTGTTTTCTTTTTGTTTTGTTGTTGTTCCCCGGTCAGCACTGTCTAATGAGTGCCCCAACCCTGTCACCCCAACGTTCACCATGACTTACCTGCCAGCCATCTTCCCCATGGCTTTCCCCAGTGGGGAGTCGGTGGGTTCTACAAACCTCGCTACAAAACAGATCCAGCTGGTTGGCGTTCCCAGCTGGTCGGGTGCTGGGCCTGCGGGCACTCGTCATCATCCTACTGTCAGATTTTTTCCTCTGTTTTTCAGCCCCTGGGAGGCGTGATATGCAGTGATGCCATGGTGCATGCCACCTGCTCGTGCAACATGCACTGATGTCTGCCACACCTCCTGACCTTCTTGGCCGGGTGCCTTTCCCCAGCTTCCAGCAGGGCCCGGCAAGCTGGACTCTGTCCACTCTTCCCCAGAGGGAAAGAGTAGTCCCATGGATGCTTGATCATCCCCCATGGCCAGTTCCTGACAACCCGAATCACTTCCGAACCTGGTCATTACAGCATCGCAAGCAGTAGTGCTATACTGCACCAATGGGCCAGCAAACAACCAGTGCTTAAAAATCTAGCAGCAATTTTCCAAGCCGGCTCTTCGGTTTGTCACATGATGAACATTAGTCAAAATCCATACTGTTGATCAGCAAGTAATTTATTCAGTTCTCTTCCATTTCAGCTGGACAGCTACAGTATCTCTAAGTTTGGCTTTCTCTGCAGAGTAATATAATCTGGATATTAGATGAATCCAAGTTGACCTTGAATTATTTCTACATCTATGCATTGTTGATGTGTTTTTAGTTTTCTTTTTATTCAGTTCTATGAATAAATAACGAAAAATCGAGGTAAGCAGTTGATCAGATGAGTACATTGCATTTCACCATGTGGTAAAATTCTCAGTCACAAGGACATTCAACTAGAATACATAACTCCTATTTTGGCTACAGTGTTAGGAGGGTCACCTTAAAATGTTAACATACAGCATATAGTAGACAATTAGCCATGCCAGCAAGGTACATTACACACCAGTTATGCAGAATATTATCACGTTGTTCATCAGACTTAGTAATAAATAATGCCATGCACTGTTATTATTTGTAAGAAGTTAAAATATAATGGAAAGGACACCCTACTCCTGCCAAAGGCTGGCATAGATTACAATGTACTGATTCCCAAATTAGGTATAACAGCTATAAACTAGAACATTCGTTAATAGTTTGTTGAAAGATGAACTGTCTCCAAGGAGAGCCAGCACTTGAATGACTCAGTTCTATTTGTATAAGTAGGTTTTGGTCAGCATGGGAAACTGAGTGGCCTTCTTCATGGGCTTTACCTTGCAGTCTTAAACGCATGGGGAGGATGGAAAAGTACCAAATAAACAGTGCGTTTATTCAGGGCAGCGCCAACAGGAGGAGGCCATTCTGAATTATAACAACTGAAACTCAGCACTAACCAATGCCACTCTCTCCATCACATTCCCAAATCAAAAGTTCAAGAGTATATTATTGCCCAGCCCAAATCCACCTAATGTCACAACATTAAAGTCTTAATCCACAATTTGTTTCAGACATCCTTTTATCCCTCTGATGGCTACTTTGCATCTGAATTCATTTCTGTGAACTCCATCTCCAGTTTGTCCAAAGGATGTCTGGCATCATGCAAGTCACTAAACAGATATGATTTTCACCTACACCAATATGAATATGAGCCGGTAGTAATAAGGCATAAGGTTCAAGTTTCTAAGCCATTGTTTGTTCCCACTGTAACACTTTCAATGAACACAAGCATGAACTAACACGAAGCGAGCATGTGCTAGGTCAGGACAAAGATGTACAAGACCATCTTCTGCCAGTAACTCCTTTTGTTTTCTGGCCAGTTTTAATGCTTGGTCAGGCATGTTCTGGTCAGTTGGATCGGTATAGGCCATTGTATGTAGGAATTCTGTGGAGGTCTTATGGGGTTGATTCTGTGTACTCAATAAGCTGGTGGAGCAGAGTCCCATTTAGCAAGGTTGGTAACCAACTCTCAAAAAGCTAACTAGATAATTTCTTTCAAATCCTGCAGGAAACCAACCAGGCATAGATTTCTGTCCTGAGCCGAGTTCTTCAGTTGATCCAGTGTGTGTGTTTTACAGTAGTAATACAGACATTACCAGCTATTTCCAGATATTTTCTTGAAATTTCTAAGGTTTCTCTCTGCTGCCCCTACTATAATAATGCAGAAAGCAGGAGATTTCTCAAGAAATATCACAGACATTTCAGAAATAGCTGCCAATGTCTGTCGCTACTACTTAAATGTTTATTTTCAGCAACTAATTTCCCAGTTGCTGCCACTGCCTTCTAAACCTGCTGCTCTATGGTCCCAGTCTGGGTTGACAGCCCTAATACTGATGGCTCCACCAAGACCATGAGTCCAGTGAAGTCATCGAATTTCTTTTTGATGCTCTGTAGCAAGTAACAGAGAGTTTCTAATCATATTGATCATAGATTTATCACGAGCCAAGATAGGCTTATGCCTATAGTACAGCTTGCCCTTAACTCAAAGGTATAACCTTTCATTGAATTTAAAGAGCAATAGTTATGCAATCGATTTTTAAAACTGGCCATATTATTTCTACCCACTACTTCTAGTGGCAGATGATTCCACATTCCAACAACTCTTTGACTGAAGTATCACTCTTTTTGGGTATTGTATATTTGTCCCCGTAGCTGCATGTCATGTGATTGTGTGGCCTGTTTAGATTCATTATACTGTAGCCCTGAAATTTCCCAAAGATCGCCTCTGGAAAAAGCACTATAGACAAAACACATGTCTTCCTTAATCTCCTATATTCCAGAGAGTACAGATGAAGATCTTGCAATCTCTCCTCATATTTATCATCCCTGATTGATTCTATCATTCTTGTAGCTCTTCTTTGGATCCTCAGCATTATAATATCCTTTTCAATAATTGGTGCAGTAAATTGTGAGCAGTACTCAGATTTGGTCTTACAAGTGACTTGTACAAGAGAATAATCACCTCTGTTCCTACTGGTAATATGTCAGGCTATGCAGTTTAATATACTTCAAGCCTTATTAGTTTTAACTTGGCAGTTTCTACTGTTTTGAGGTCCTTTGTGATGATGACTCCCAGGTCTTTCTCTTCCTCTGTTACTCTTAGTATTCTGCCCCTAGGGAGTATGCTGCCATGATGTTAGGCTTTCTCAACTGCATGACTGTGCAGTTATCCAGATTGAAGGCTGGCTTATATTCCTTTGCCAAAGCATCTATTCTGTCAAGTTCTTTCTGTAGTTTGACTGCATCTAGTTCATTATGCACTATTATACAATGGCAAGAAAGAATCCTAGACTCTGATTGGTCAGTGTATGCTTGAGACAGTGATGTTATTACACAATAACATCACTGTATGGATGAAACATGAGCTTGAGCCATTTTTTTAAGAAACAAAGATATACTGCCACACTAAAATCTACTAAAAACATTTTTAAAATGTTTTTATTTTAATATAACAACAAGCCATTGTATAATAGCAATAAGGCACTCCAGTGTGTGTTATTGTGTAATAACGTCACTCCTGGGGTGGTGGAAGCACTTCGGCTTCGCCTCGTGCTTAACCCACCCCAGGGTGACGTCTCTACAATAACACACCCTCGTGCCTTATTGCTTAATTAAACTAGGTTTGGTGTCATCTGTGAACTAGACCACCATGTTTTCTTCCCACTATTCAATGTTCACTATCCCTGATGTACTGGGCACCACTGCAGTTTTCTGACCCCTCCTTCTGTGCAGGGCCTAACTTCAGTTTAAAAAATCCACAAAGGGCAACTATGAACTTGTCCCTTTTAACATTCCCATTGCAACTAACTGCTCCCAGCATTTTATGTAGTACCAGATAAGTTCTTATATTGTAGTTCAGTGAGAAAGGGTTGATTAGCTGGTTTATTATAAGCCTGTAGCAGAAGCTGAATACATAGGCATCTGCTCAAGCAGATGGTTATCCCCGCATTGCTAATGTTTTATTAAGTTGCCCTTATCTGGAAACATCTATATCTGACTCTAAAGTCTCAATTCTATATTTTAGCAGGGAGGAATTTCTTTATCCTTTTCTTTGTCCATTGGGCTGTAGTATAGCCTATAGGTTAGAGGAATGAAGTGTGAACAAGCTTGGTACATCCAGCAGACCATACCTGAGTTTGATTCTCACAACATCCACTTGCATACTGTGTGACTCTGAGCAAGTCACTTAACCATCCAGTGCTCCCAGGTGCCCTGAAAATAAGCACTTGTGCCTAGTGGCCCTTGCCCAGTTACCAAACACTAAAATTAAAAATAAAACATTTTCTAGTGATACTTTTTTTCCACTGAACTGGCCATAATAAAACATTCATATACATATCGTGTTTATTTTAGACAGTTAATCAGTTAATTTTAGTGAAAAAGAATAGTATGTCTTCTGTCTTGAGACAAAGATTGTGAATCCCAAGAGATATATGCACAAACCACAGTAATGTGAGCAGCCAGTCTAAAAGTCATTTCAGTAGTCCTTGGTCCCTTCAGTTCTAATTTAATCAAATGGGTAAACTAGCATTACAGCAAGACATCTCCATCAACTGGAACATACCCTTTCTGGGTCTGTCTAAGATCCCTCTGCTCCAATTATAAAATTCAGATAATGTACGTTTCTTCAAATAGTAACTACTCAAACAGAGGTTCCTATTCTCAATACAGGTGTTAACACTGCCAAGGTGATTAGCAAACAATGGAATTGGCCTAGTCAGTTAGATTCAGTTCATCTAGCTCTGAAAAGTGTCACCCAAAGCTCTTAAAGGGAATCATAAAGGCCCACTGTAGAGGGTCTTAGCCGTCAAATAATGCCCTGGATGAGGGTGATGCATCAAGGTGCAGCCAAGACTGCTTAGCCACCTGGGATTATCTGACTGGAAAGGCCCTTAAAAGGGTGTTATTAGTATGATAAACTTCCTGCTGGGATTGTTAAATTACAATAAAGCAAAAGAAAAGCATAATTTAAATTGACCATCTGTTGTTGGGCTATGTGGGAAGAGCTCCCAGTGTTCTGCTTACACTAGTGGTCCCTTACTAGTGGCATAAGGACTGCAAGTGGACCAATCAGAATGCAGAAATCCCAGCTATAGAGTCTGTGAGGTTTACAATAAAATACACTGAAAGAGCAAAAGTATCTCTCTTTTTAATAGCATCCTTTAAATTACCAGAATAAAATTATCTGGACCCAATTAAAGGAATTCAGTCCACATCTCATCTAGCATGAGACACTTGAGAAGATGTAGGGTAGCTCCTTCTCCTGATCATACCAAACGGCATGGTTCAACCATCTATCCTGATCAAATCAAGGAAAGTATATAACAACACCAGCATGGGCATAATTATACTTCTTGTTAAGTCCACAGCATAAGCATGCACCATCATAGGAATCTACAAAACAGTCACACTGTGTTTTCACATACACCAACATCACTGCCAAAAATCAATCATAAAGGTGACTCTTTCCTCTGTAAGAGTCCAGAGCAGAGCTTCTAATGCACATACAAAGTTCATCCATAGTCCGCATGATATCACATGGCAGAGGGCCGTGCCACCAGGCTCAAACTGAGCTTAGCATCAGCTCTCTGCTGGCAGCCATCAGCTAGATACAAGTAAAAATTAAGTCCAGGAGCTAACTGTGCAGATGCACTGACTTCCTTAGGCATCAGACTATCAACTCATCCAGTGTCTTCTATTGGCTTAGACAAGACAAGAGACAGAAAATGACTTGGATACAAGATCTTGGCATTGTCACCAGTCAAAACATGCTTGCCTGGCCTGTGGCCAACTGTTTTTCTTTTCATTTTGAGCATGACAGTGGATGGAAGCAGACAAAATCAGGGAGGATGTAACCTGTGAACACCACTAGGAAAATGTAATGTTTTCTGGCTTGTACACACTGAGTGATTTGTTACTCCTGCCATGCATGACATGAACTAAATATAAAAGCAAGAGAGCCTATAGCAGCAGTACTGATTAGTCTGCAGAAACTTTATCATACAATGTTTTAAGCAATAATTTCCTTCTGGCAAAACATCAAGATGCATGTTCTACTTTCCAATTTGTTTCTTTCCTTAACTGAGATGGGCGGTTTTGAAATGTTACATCCTCTCCTGCTCTGCCCACCATGGCAAAACAAAGCCTCTTGCTGCAGTGCTGTGCTGTTTAGCATTAGAAACATGTGGTAGCATCATCCTCTCACCCGAATACAGTACATCCACAGAATAAGTCACTAATCTCATTTTGGCCAGTCAGCATACAGAACCACTGTACATCTTCTCTAAGCTGTAGAAATATAATTTGCCTTACCTGCCTTGTACAGTGTGCTCTCGTGCAGGAGCATTTGGAGTGAGCATTCCACTTCAGTGCGGAGGTATTGCAGCATAAGTTAATTTAAAAAAGATGCTGTAGACATATTTGGAAGGCTTTAGCCTGAAGTTCAATGGGGAATAGTTCCTCCACTTCCCCTACTGAGGCTGAGGGAGACACCAGAGTTGGCTAGTTTGAGTAGAGACGGTGGTAATCCACTGTGTTAAAAGCCTTTCCAGGTCCATGTTGGTGTGTATGTGGTTGGCAACTCTAAGAAGGGAGGAGGTTGAGTGGTTTGAGCAAAAGCCAGAATGGTAGAAAGTTAGGAAGACAGTTTGGGCATAGTAGTTCAACAGCTGTCTGCTGATAAACCTCTCAAGGGTTTTGAAGAGGATGGGGAACAGACTGATTGGCCAGTAGTTGGAGGTGAGTCAGATGGGCCACCTTTGTGTTTTGGAACTACCAGTGCATGTTTACAGCTGCAATGAAAGGAGCTGGTGCATATTGATCTATTAAATATGTTGCAGTAGGGACAGCAATTGCTGGAGCACGTATTTTGAGAATTTGAGTATGATGACATTGACTCCACAGCTGGATGCTGCATTTAGTGCCAAAAGCTTTTGCAAACATCAGCCACTGAAATTGCCTACAGGTGGAGTTGCCACTGGTGGGTGGATTGGGTAACAAGGGTTGGGGAAGTTTAGGGATGAGATCCCTGGGGCCTTCTGTGAAGTACTGGCTCAGGCGTCAGTGGTTAAGGAGGAACAAGGTGAGGTCTGTGCCCCACTGCGGGGGTTAATTAGGCTAATGACTGTTTCCAAAATTTAGAAGGGTCAAGGATATTTCAAGATTGCTTACCCTGGAAACATTTGGCTTTAGCTAGTATGCAGCTCCTGGTGCACTGATTTTGAAGTGTGGTGTAGGCCTAGCTATCCTGGGGTAGCCAATTGAGTTGTACCCTGAATAGGCCAAGTCACTTCACAGAAACATATAGAATTTGATGGCAGATAAGAACCACTTGGCCCACCTAGTCTCCCCATTTTCCTACCATCACTGGAAGAGTTCAATTATGTCTGGTGTGATCTAGGGAGGTGGTGGCCACGGACTCTGTGCCACTTTGTTGGTGCACATTTGTCACACATATATAGGAATGTAAGAAAGGTGTGCCAGTGCCTCGTCCAGATCAAGGGCTGATAGGACAGGGGACCAGTTGGCTGCCAGGAAATCCTGAGTGACTTTATTAGGGCACTGATTTAAAGGATCTGGTATAGGTTATTTTCGGGGAGGGGCTTTCATGGATTTAATTTTCACACAATACATCATACAATGGTCACTAAAAATGTCTGGCAAGGTGGCAGAGGGCAGGATTCTCTGAGGGTTGGATACCAGCACCTAATCTATCATGCTGTGATTGTCTGATTTGGGATTGATGCATGTGGGCTCTGAGACTAGTTGGTGCAAATTCAGAGCTTTGACTTTGGAGTGAAGGTTGCTGTGTGAGAGAGCTTGGTGCCAAATGACGGTTAATGTTACAGTCACTTGGCATCATGGCGCGTGGCCTGCTATGGACCCAGGCAGTGACATTATGGGGCAACATGACACCATGTTCATGTCAGGCTTGTGAGCAGACTGTCTTACCGTGCATGACACATATAGGCACAGCTGTGCATCCACCCATCACTGCCCACAGACATGCTGCCTGCCACACCATGTGTTTCGGATGTGTTGTGCATTGCGCTTGGATGTGCTTTCCCTGGAGTCTGGGGCATGCATGCCCACACCAGCAGTGGCCGTCGCCATGTAGCCATGGAGACAGTTCCCAGATATCTATGACTGCCCATGCTGTTGCACCTCTGCGGTTTGTAAACACACCTGGGTGTGGCACATTGCCATTCGCGGACTATTTCCCTTTATCTGGCAAGCCTGGCAGTGTCTCTCCTCTTCAGATCGCCATACCGGTGGCAGCACTGCTCACCAGTATGCTCAATCCCCATCCACCCAGAAAGCCTGCCTGCCACCTGGGCCCACACGTGGACCAGGAGGTAACCGGTAGTAAGTGCCACAGAACTTGCCCTCCACTGGGTCCACTAGGTCCACAAGGTTGGCAAGTTCAACATCGGACCATTTCTGGTCCCTTCTTGTGCCTGCCACAGCTCTGGTGCTGTGTATTAGCCCTACCTTGCTGCAAGATCTGGGCTTGCACTGGTTGTAGTTCACGCCTATTGTGCGATTCACTGTCATATGTTTAGTGTGGGTGGCATGTGTTATGGCCATATGCTAGTACCATAGGGTATGCAGTGCCACACTCTGCACATGCACAGTGCCATATGCGCAGGCAGCAAATCAGGGTCGTGACCCACACTAACATGCATGCACAACATAGTTGGACCGAATGTTGTGGGAGGTCAGGCTGTGCCACAACCTGTCCTGAATGTATCACGCAACAAACCGTGACAGCGCATCATGCATGCACAGCACTATGATGCCTGGGTGTGCATTGTGTGGTACTGGTGTACACATCACTGGAGCACCACTATGGCATTGCACGATGACATGACGTGTCCCTGACTGTGTGCAATGTCCTGTGGGTTTGCGCAAATGCAGACTGCAGCACATATGCATATGCGCCGATATACTCCGGCCTGTGTGGCGTGGTTCAGTGCTATAGTCAACCAGCATATGCTAACGGCCTCATTACATTGCCCTGCTCATCCTAGATATTTGCATGTCATTACTGGCCTTGGGTCCACCCATTTACCTGTAGATTAGCATAAGATGAGCAATGCACCACTGAGCAATGTGGTGTGAACCAGAAACTGCATCCTGTAAGGTAGGCCATTCTTACTTTTTGTGTGTGATACCCTGTCTTTCATATTCCAGTCGTGCTCCCACATGGCAGTGGTGCCAGGGCTTATGCATAATTCTGTGTCTTCTAGCACCACTGATGGCATCTGGAAGACATAGAAGGCCAAACCACAGCGGATGAGCTGAAGGCCCTGACAGTGGCCTATATACAGAGGAGGCTGTCCTGTGTCGAAAGACAGGGACACGGCAGGATTATGATAAAGGCTGGGATAAGGTGGCAGAGGCAGTAAACACACAGGGGCAAACAACCACACCCCAGGAGTGTAGAAAGTTTGCCAGTGGTCTCCATACATGAACTAAAGAGCAACTGGCTCAGGTCTGCAGGGATCAACAAGCCATGGGTGGGCAGGTGCACCACAGCTGATGGCACAGGAGGCACTGATGGCCACCACCTTCTGGTCGGTGGCCCTGGTTGGTGTTAAAGGCGGTGGATGGGAGGTTGACCTTGCATTGGCCCAATGCTGTGAGTATGGTATAGTACTGTCTAGCCATCACATGTATGTCACAACAACAGTGTGGGGACACAGGCACATATCCAGTGTGTAGTCACTTCATCACACGCACATAGTAGATGTATGTTTGTACAGCACACTTCGTCCACACCACATGTGCCTGCCCATACATTGCATGCCACAGACAGGGATGCTGGCCTGCATGCACAGACCCTGTCAACACCTGTCCACCCATGTATGTCAGCATGCTGTTCACCATGTTGAACCAGCCCTACTGATGTTATTCCTTTTCATCCACAGCACCAATAAGGCCTGGGCCTAGTGGGCTATCACAGGTGCATGCCGCTGGACTGGATGCACCCTCCATGAGTGCACACCATCACCATTGCCACCCTGCAATGTACTGCAGAGCCCCTGGTGCAGGCCGGGCCTTCCACTGGTGGTACATCCCTTGCCGTCCTGGTTGTGGCGGGGGCAGGGGACTGGTGTTGGTGGTCTTGATGGTGATGTTGATGATGATGGTGATGATGGTGATGATGGTGATGATGGTGATGAGCAGGCTGACTTCAATGATGATGCAACACCCTTGCTGTATGGTGGGGACATGCTGGTGTTTGAGGGCTGAGTAACCTGGACCCAGGTGAGGTGCTTGCCACAAGCATTGTCAGTGGGGACACCTTCATCGACAGTGTAATCCAAGACACGGGCCCACAGTTCCTCATGTCATCAACCTGTGCACCTCGTTGCACCCGGCGCTTGTACAAGTCATGACCCTCTGCAGGCCACCGCGTGGGCATGCACAGATGCCCACTCTGCAGGTGCCTGGATGCAGCTGTGCACCCTGCCACTGCCATGCAGCAGGGTCCCATGGACATGCACATGGCAGCTAATGCCGATGAGCAGCATGCCCTGCAGTTTGCATGGCCCTTACAGGAACATCCAGTCACCAAGGTGTTGCCCACCCCCACCCCGATTGCAGGCTGCTGTGCTGGCGAGGTGCCACCAGACGACCTGCACAGGGCTCAAAGCCCAACACATGATTGACTGGCCATACTGGAACAGAAGCCACTCCCCAGAACCCTGTGCTTGCCACCATAACATCATGCTGAGGTCAGCTGTGGATGCCCAGGTGCGCCTGCATTATGACATGGTGAGGCTACAGACTACCTTATGCTACCACGAGGGCATTGCACTGTCTGGCATGCTGCACTGATGGGGCCATCACTGCCAATACAGAGGCACTGCAGGATATTGCCGGCGGCAATACATGCGCACACAGCATCAGGGGTTGTGGGCTGTGGGCAGTCGCCCCCCACACATGCACATGCGTTCAACAGTACCTTCAGCACACCCATCCGACAACCACCAGGCTTTTCCAATGCCACCCTTCCCCACTCACCCTGCCATTCACACCACAACACCCGGTGGTGGTCTTGTGTTCACTGTGATGACACCTGCGTGGGCGCCCATGACCAGGCATCAGTACCCCATCAAGGTACAGGACACAGCATGTGGGATGCCCCAGTCCCACAGTGACACTGTTGCATGCACCTCCCCATGGCGCGATCAGAGACATCCCCTGCGCCATCAGCATGTGGCACTGCCCTGGTGTTGCCCATCCCAGAGAGACTCCATCCATGTGCTCCAGCGGCCGCTCGCAGGCCATAATGTGCCTGTCCTATCACCTGCAGCAGATGGCTCGCACCCCCACCACTGTACGATGTTCAGTATTCCCCATCCCTCATGCTGCAGTGTCAACAAGCATGGTTGTCATGAGGCTCTGGGCTGCATTGTCAGGTGACATGGGCATGGCATGGGGATGATGAGTGCACATTAGCTACCCACTGTGGGTATGTGCCATATCAAGCATTCTGGCCCATGCAGCCCACATTGCCAGACATATGCAACTCTGTGCGTGGCATCTGCCTGTCATGGGCAGGGTTCCAGACAGGATTCATATGCTGGCGTTCCTGCAGTCCATTCTACAACACCCCTAGGTCCCCTTCACATGGGGTTGGCTGGCAGTGGCATTCAGGGTGCATGGCTACCTGTCTGCTGTCACATCCTACATACTTACTCACCTCCTGTCATGAAGTGTTCCATGATGATGGTGTCCCTGTGCTGCCACCCCAGTATGACCATCGTCATCATTGGTTTCCCTCTCCTGCCACAGCTGTGCTGCCCATCTGCTGGCACCATATCCAGTGCTATGTCGCTCTCCTGGTCCTGTAACAGTATTCCATGGTCGAGGACCATGTTATGAAACATGCAACAGGTCTGGAATATGTCTGAACCTTCTGTGGGCTGTACTGTATAGCAACCCCAGACCTGTACAGGAATCTGAACTGCATCTTTAGGATGCCAAACACTTGCTCTATGATGTTTCTTGTCCTGGTGGGTGCCGCACATTGTACCTCTCCTCCACCTCGGATGTGGGCCACTGGATGGGCATTAGCAGCCATGGTCTGAAGGAGTATGCGCTGTCACCTGTGGATGGATGGAAAAAGTGTGTTACTCTCGCCAGGTCTGTCCATCATGCACCACCCAGGGCCCACCTGACCTATCACTGGCTGTCACCATTGGTCTGCCCTGCGGTAGCCACACATGCGTGCCACTGCCGGTGTTGGTTCCCTGTTGCCATGGTCACCCATGCCCACTGTCTGCCCATGGGCAACTCTCCCCCACCTTGGGCAGCCTGTGTGTGTTGCCATCCTCCATTGCAGCACGCAGTAATGCACACCTGTGTGTGTCGCCTGTGTACCCTGTACGATTGCCCTGCTTCCTGTTCCCTATGCCAGCTGCTACTTTCTATGCTGACTATGAGCTACCATCCTTCTTTCTCCAGTCACATTGTCTGTGTTGTTGCCCCCCATACCTGTCTGCATGCACTGCTGCCTGCCACCCTTCTGTGCCCTCTGCATATCCCCCTTGTCTGCACCATTGTGTTCTGTGTGCACCTGTGCTGATGTTGTGCTGCTCACCACGAGATAGCCCCGGTCAGCTCCCCAGACTCAAAGTGGCAGCACAGGATCTAACTGGTGCTAGATGTAGGCATCATGTGCACTTGCTCCCAGGGTAGTTGGCATACACATACATGATGCTCCTGTGGCGTGCACATCACCTGGCAGTTGATGGGTGGTAGTCCTTCAGTTCCAGTATATTGCTTTCACCACCATGTGGTGCACTGAAACCACATGGGTCCAATCTATTGTGTCAAGTACACCAGGTAGGTGTACCACCCTGTAGAAGTCCTGTTTGATTTCTGTCCACTCCGCTGCCATGCTGGGGAATCTTATGTACTCACCAGCATGGGGCAGCAGAACATTGAGGAACTCAGTGAGGAGCCTGGATGTGGCTAACTGGGTGATACTGGTGGTGTCCCCACTGGTGTCTGTAAAGGTACCCATGGCACACAGGCACATGGCCTCAGTGACCTCTGTCTCCTCCGCCATGGGCATGGCGTCTGTGTCTGGGTGCCTGCAGGTTATCATGAACCAACTCACAGAGCTGTCTCAGTGGTGCTCTGTCAAGTCAGTACTGGCCCAGGATCTCTGTGTCCATAGCTGTTCAAAGATAATGCAGGGCGGTACTGTCTGTGCTGGCATACCGCCTACGGGCCCTCCGTCATCCAGCCTGTTGTTCCCTCAGTCTCCTCACATCAGCCATTACTGCAGCCATGGCAAATACTAGACCTGCCATCACTCTGGTGCCTGCAGTGTCTGTTGTTGTGTCTAACTGTCTCTATTATGGCTCTTTCCCTGTCTGCACCACTGTCTCCCCACTCCTGTGCAGTTCCTATGCTTGTCACTGGGTGGTTTTGCTAATTTAGGGCTGCCTGTTTTATTCCTTTCTTTGCACAGTCACGCATGTGTTGCGCAATGGGCTGGCAGTGCAGTCATCTTAAATATGTGGTTGCACGGCGCATTCCGTCCACATGACATGCGGTTTCACTTCAAGGTGCACTGCGGCGCAAGCCTTTCTGCCTGACCCTGGGGTCTGCTGAATATGGGTCTGTCGCACATCTCTCAGGTGCACCACGCATCTCACTTGCTCCACGCATCTGTTTTCAATAATGTGGCCTTAGAGTGTTTGTTTTTAAAAGTTGATTATGGACCCATTTTATAATCCAGGTCACCAACATCATGCGATAACACTACTACTGCCTGATGAGCTAGTCCCTTATTTAAAGTTTTCATTTGTATATGAGAGTGTTTCTGTGCTTATTTAGTTTGAAATGTTAGTTCCTTCTGTGTGTTGAAATGAATGATTATTGTGTTTATACAGGTCAACCCCATTTATCCGACCACCCATAAACTGAATCTCCTACATAATGGACTGGTTGCTTGTCCCCAGTGTTCCCATTGAAATAATGGTTGTTATTCTCATCTTGTTACGTGATCGTGGCTCCCTGCAATCACAATGGAACTCATTTCAGTAGTTGCAGAACCTTGTTGTCTCAACAAAATGAGTAGCTTCATTAACTGACCCTCCATTGTACATTGTAGAATTAAGGGAAAAGGAGATAGGAGTTTGAGCCATACAAGCCGTATGTTCAGTGGATACAGAAAGGGCTGTTTTCAGTGCCTGGTTGTGGTGTTTGGGGTTTTGGTTTAGATAAGTTAGCCAGTTTGGCGATGAAATACACACAGCTTATTCAACTCTTCTCTCTTCAGGTACTATTTTCAATACCTTTTTTCAACCTTTCTGCCTTTTCTTTCAGGATCTGTCCTCCACTATACTCCATTCTCCTAATTTGCAAGTCTCTGGCCTTCCTACTCTGTATTTTTGTATTCATCCATAGCTACCACTTCAGCGCACTTTTCATTCTTCTCCTGCTTCTCCAGTTTCCAGTCTACCTTCATATCTCCTGGAAAAACTCCCAAAGTCCACATCAAGCCTTCACCAGTTCTGCTGCTCCCAAGGTTCGAATTCAGATTTTGGATCTGCAACAGAATGACAAAGAGCACCCTTCCTTAAGGTAATACTTAAGGTGGATTCATCTGCAGTGAGGGTGGGAGGGGTCCAACTAACATTACTGTACTAACTAGAGAATCGCAGTCCATTGAAATTTATATAGCCCGTTTATACGAACTCTAGATTATCCAACCTGATCTGATGTCTCCCAGGCAGTTCAGATAATCGAGGTTGTACTGTATTGGGTGTTTGGTTCTTGTTCTGCTGTATTTTGTGCCTTGTGGTTTGGCATTGTTAGATTTCAGGAATGCTAAATAGTATAAGTGACTTAGTGTTTCCATGGTTGGGGGCACATGTTGTGGGGTGCTTTTGACAGGATTGGATGTGAGTTGTTCCATTTGCATAGTGTCATTTCCATACTTATTTTTTACTTCTGTGTTGCACTTGGAACAACATGCTTTTCCTAGGTGTTATATAGCATGTCTTGGAGAGTGTACTGCCTGTAGGGTAGCATACCCCTCCCATAATGTGACTAGGTTTTCAGCAATCCTTGAGATATATATATATATATATATATATATTAGTTTTCCATAGAGTTGTAGTTGGTTAATAATTTCAAAAAGCACATTTCCTGTGGGTATCAGTAACAGATAATACTTAAAGTGGCTATCAAGCCCCCTTGCTACCATAAATTAGCTTTGGCATATCTGATCATGATTCCCTTGAAAGCTATTTTGTCTAACCCATTTAGTTTGAAAAGGAAAAAGAAAACGATGCAGTCAAAAAAGCAGAATATCACCAGCTTAATAATATTGAACCCTCTGTTGTCATCTGTGTACTGTATTTGTGAATACACACACACGCACGCCACTACGCACGCACAGCTTTAGAAGCTCAGTTGGAGGAAAAAATAGCAACAAAGTATTTGTGGTTAATACACTTAATTAGACCAACAAAAATTACTAAAAAAAAGATCAGCTCTCTACTGGAAAGAGTTCAAATCCTGAATCCAAATGATCCAGATGTATTTGCTTTTGCTATGAGACACTGCTTTATAAGTATTCCGTCCAACCCAAAGCTCCAGCCTTGTTTACATGTTTGTGAAACACAGACAGCTGGCTCAGCATAATCTTTCTGGTGGGCTGACAGCCATCTCTCAAATATTTACACAGAATCACCACATTTGCTCCAACATAACCCTCTGTCATTCTCAGAACCATGCAGCTGGGTGGCTCATGGATTGGCAGCAGACTAAAAAGCCTTTCTCCTGTTGCCCACTTGTTCAAATCTGGCTCAGACTGGTAGTAGCTGCAAGCCATTACTGTCGGATGGCTGTTTGTCGACTATGTAAAATGAGTTGTGCTGGGCATAGCTCGTGTTTGTTTATTGATGTATGCATTTATTTATGTAATGTGTAATTTTGACCAGGAAAGGCACACTGAGCTGTGACAGCTTACTGCATTTTGGATGTGTCCTAGAAGTTGGGTTATAAATCAGTTTTATCGATAGGTGGAATGTTGGCCACAACATCTTTGGATTATACCTGGACAGCCACCAGAGGTGGGCAGAAGGGACCCTAGTTTAATGTCTCATCTGAAGGATGGCACCTAAACAATGCTGTACCCTCAGACTAGATTAGAACCCATGACCTTGTGATCCTCTGGCCCCAGGGCACATTTGCAACCACTGAGCCACTGACACTGGGACATATCCTAGTGAACAAGTGTTCACTTCACAAAGCTACACTCCTCTTGTTGGCAGTCTCACATGAGGCGGGGACTGAATAGGCAAGGAGTCTGCACTAACCTGTTACCTGCAAAGTGCTCACTAATTGACAGGGTTGAGGCATGGTGGCAGAACAGTATAAGGAAGTATTAAGCTTTAACTGCGTATGTTGACCTGTCATGTGGACGTGGTGAAAACAGCATCTGAAGTCCGGACACAATTGGCAATCATGTGTCTGAGGGGAACTGAAAATCATGGACTCGATTTTCAGAGCCCCAAATACTGCCTGCGGTGGAAAACTGGCGCTAAGCAGTGTAGCCACTCTGCAGAGCCACAGTTTCCTGCACCGGTGGTATTTTCAAAGTGGGTGCTGGTTTACAACTGGTTCTGATTTATGGCTGCTTGTGGCTGTGCTGAAATGAGTGCGGCTTAGTGGAACCATATATGTCATCTTCGATAAAGCGCGCAAACTGAAAATATTATGGAAGTCCACAGGTGCACGGATTTCATTCCACACCAGTACAGCAGAGTGGGAGATAGTCCCAGGAGCCCTAAAATCCAGCCTCCTGTCAGTAATTTGTAAATTAGTTTATTAAGATCAAAAGGAAGGCTGGTCCTGTGGACTGAAAGTTGAGGAGCTGGACACCACACCTCACACCACACCGGCAATCTGGGTTGGGAATGAGCCCAGAGCGGGGTTGCTGAGGAGGGAAGGGATCGAGCATCCACAGAGCAGCCTCCTTTCCTGGGGTGGGTTCTGGGAAGCACTGTGCCATAGTGGCACCTGGCGGTGGCTGGAATAGTGCACGCATAGCGGTGCTAAGCATAGCTAGGGGTGGAGTTGGCAGGCGCCGTATATTGTGCCCAGCCACCACTGCACATCTGAACCTCCAAGGGCAAAAAGAGAAAATCCTCCCTTTGGGTGTAGGCGATGGCAATGCTTCATGCACTGCTCCAACTTCATTGGCAAGTTCTGATTCAGAGTGCTCCCCTCCTACCTTCTGTCCTCTCTCTCCCCAACCCACTCCCTCAGGAGTAGAGACACCCGTACCTTTGCTGTCCCCAAGTCCTCATCTGCTGGTCAGGCATCCTTCTCACACCGCTTTCCTAAGCTCTGGAACTCGCTCCATATCAACATTTAAAATGCTCCCACATTTAGCTCGTTATCCTTTCTACTGTGCTCTTTCACCCCCCACTTACAACTGCCCTAATTCTCCTGCCTCTTCCATGATGACCTTGATGACTAACTCAGTCTCCTCCACCCTAGCTGCACTGTCAGCCAAGATGAGTTGTTATGACCTGTTCTGCACTTATCAATCAGCACTAGTGTACAACTGTTGTCAGCAATTTTATGTCTCTGAGTCAGTAGTTTCATTGTAACCCCTGCTTGTATGTACAAATGTTACCTATTCTGCTGTATAGTGTACCCTGTGTTGTTATGTGTACTTTTGCTATTGTACCATCCATTCTCTGTAACCATGCCCTCCTCCTTTCACCCAGGACACATCTGGAAATTAGCAAATTGCTCGGTATGTCTTTCTGGTGAAACATTTCAATAAATAAATAAAAATAAAATGGAAAAAAATGTTTTTGCCAGAAAAGAAACATTGGGTCCAATTCCAAAATGACTTACACATGGTGCAAAAGGTGCTTTCGCCCAGACCCAATGGCGTAAATCACACCTTGTGCCATGCATTCCCCAAGTTGGTATTCCAAGTTGTGGCTTGCGCCATGCTGCATGCAGCGTGCGCTAAAGGTAGACTATGCCACCACTACATCTGCAACCCACTGCAGCATGGCAAAGGGTGGATTACAGCAGCAACTACACCTATTCCAGAAGGGCAGCTGCCATAACCCACTAATGCCATTCCAAGACCCACTATGGCACTGCAGACTTAGAACCAGCATGGAGGGGATCTGATGGGCATCTGTCCTTGCCAACTGACAGATGCCCACTCTGCAGCACTGTGGAGGTACATATACCTGCTACACATCCCCCAGCAAGCTCATGTCCCCTAAAATGTGGGACCCCTGGTCCATTTCCGCAGTGCCTCCAAATGCCTGTGCCATCCGGCAGCCCCTCAATGCCCCAGGTGGTTGTGGGTGCATTTTGAGGTGGAGGGGCTCTGGGGGCAGTAAACTGTGGGCCACGACTTGCGTACCCGGTCCATTGTGCCATTCCTGCGCGCTAGCCTGCAGCTATCATAAGTCACGGGACATAAGTGGCAGGGACCCTTCCTGTCTTGAATATGGCACAGGGTCCCCAGCATAGCACCACATGGCGCAACTCACATATGCCTGCAAGTTGCGCCATGTGACTTGGAATCGGGCCCCATTAGTTGATGCTTATTTCCTGATGTATCCTGGGAGCACAGTAAGTTAAATTACTTGCTCATGGTCACACTGCATGCAAGTGGTGAGTGTGGGATTCAAACTCGGTTCTCAAGGTCAGTGCTCTTAACCACTATGCTATACTGCCTCCCAAAATGCCAGCCTGCAACAGCAATCAGGGTTCAGAAGTACGGCAAGTAGTTCTGCAACAACTGCACTAACAGGCTGAAAAGGTTAGATTCTTATAGAACATCCTTAGACCAATTCTTGTGGGAGATCACTACAAAAATAATTGAAAAATTATAGTGATTGTCCACAGGTATACCCATGAATGAAGTTGCTGGGGCTAAGGGTTCTTTTCATTGTGTATGTAAGCAATAACCCATGAAGGTGTAAGGTAATGTTAAATTGAAGCATGTCCATGGAGTGATGATCCCAAGGCATTTATGCTGAGTGCCTTTACACCCCTGGGAAGTTGCAGAGTTGGCATTTTCATGCACCTGGGAATGAGTTTTTGCACTTATAAAATGGCTTGTTTATAAATCAGCTGCCAGCACAGCGGCAGCATCACCGCTGCAATGCTGACAAACTGGGTTCAGGAATGAACCTGGAGCATCAGAGGGCTGGCCAGAGGAGGCAAGATGAGCATCCCATGGACTGCTCTCCTCCTCCAGGATGGGGGTCATGAACTCTCAGCACATGACTGACACCCAGTGGAGACTTGGTGTACACCGCCAGGACCACGTAAAGAAGGGGCAGAAGTGACAGTGAATATATGTGAGACATGCATGTGTGCAGCACATCCACACGCTTGATGTTGTTGCAGCTCTGTGTCTCCGGGAGAACCTAGAAAGAGAAAACCCTCCAGGCAGGCCATAGAATAAAGCCCAAGATCCATGAACCACCACACCACAGAAATGACCTGCACGTAAGTCTTGGCCAGGGCCTTAGAGTGATCTCGGTCTCTTCCTGAGGGAAGCCTCTCCATGAGGGAAAAGTCACAGTCCTCCCGAGCCAGGCAATAGTAAGGGCTGCTGAGGAGAGGGTGGTTTGAGGGTCTGACGGCTGATAAAAGGGTACATCCACCTGGGCCAGGACAGCCAGAACTAGAATTGGGAAAAAAATGGCTTGTTGTTTAGTAAACAGTCTTTTGGCTATAAAAGTAGGTTTAGAAATGATGTGCATCAAGTAATGAATAACTCATGACTGAGTGTGCAGTAAATATAGGATAAAGTATGGGGAGAAGTGTGTTACAAGAATTTAACACACCCGAGTTGTTGGATGGCATAAGACCCGAGGCGAAGCCCGGTTTATAATGCCATCCAACAACGAGGTGTCGTCGAGTCTAACACTTCTCCCCATATTCTATTTATATAATTGAAGGGCTCCATTTTAAATAAACAGGCGCGAGCTTCAACTGTCCTTGTTTCCAAAAGTACTGCAGAAAACACTACTTCTCTGCATTACCTCAGTTTACCAGTGAGCCTAGAAGCACAAGAGTGTGTTTGGGATGGAGGTAATGCAGATCATAAAATTTTCTCGTCGCAGTACCTGTTTGAGAAACAAGGACAGTTGGAAGCTCCCGCCTGTTTATTTGCTTGTCTCGGAGCGTTGGTATAGAAAGGAGCTGTGGAATGCGTAACACCTACTCAGGTGTTATGGTATTTAACACACGGTTTTGTCTATGGCAAAAACGGAGACCGTTAATTATTGCTAAATTATGGACAGCAGTACAAAGTGTGCATTCTTATAAATAGTTCAGTATAGATGTAGCACATGTTGTCTTCTAACACTCTATCGACGGAATGTCCATTGTAATAGGCGTATTGACATTCTCCAGGATAACCTTACAATAATCCATAGATGGGATGTTTTATCACCAATTCTTCCTTCGTTTTGCAATAACTCCGCCCCAGCACACCCAGCTCTCCTTTCTGAAGCATGTGGTAATTTTGAAAAGTGAAATTATTGCATGGTCAAGTGACCAATTTTGACCAATGTTTGAGAGAAGTCATTTTATTATGGGGTCAATATGTAGTGATGTGATCCATCTCAGCCAATTATGTTTTTTAATGCTATTTTTAAAATCTTTATAAACATGAACTGCTCTAAAACTGGATCATTTGTCAATGGAGGTTCAAGTATACAAATGCATCTTAAAAGAATCAATAAAGGGCAGGGACTCAGCTTGAAAAGGTCCAGTTAGTTGTCACTCATGGATGCATTTTATCTTTTACAGTGATGACACTGCTGTACCTGTACCTTTTATTTTTTTAGATTACCCTTTTCTTTTTTGTAGGTTAACCTTTACTTCATTGTGAGTCTGCTTTAGCTGCTTTCTTTAGACTTTAATTAATTAAAGGGTAGTTCCATTAAATATGACAGCCCCAGGTTTTCTTTAATATTCTCAGCTGTATTTGAACACCCACCTTTTGATGAACAAGCATGCAGCGGAAACTTCTGCCTGACCATATAGGACACAGGGAATATCAGGGCTAACCCAAGCCACAATAGTAAAGCTCTAATATAGTAACAAAAAATTAACTATGGCACCATTTAAATGGATTTGGAACCATTCTTTCCCTTTACTGTCACTGTGTCTATATGTGGTGTTTACTGTCTCCAGCTATTTGCATCTTTATAACTTAGTGTATATTAAGTAAGTAATAAGCCATGACAGGGTGTGCATTATAGCATTATAATTACTGGCGTGCACTTTTTCCTATAGAAACCCAGTTATAATTTGCCGTTATAACCAGCTGGCCTGGTTATAACGACAAGCTCGCTGGTTTCCTCACAGCACGCATGCGAGTCACCGATTTTCCTCTTCTGCAGCGTATCTTTTACCTTGGCCAGACTTCTGCCCTCGATCTTGGTGGTAAGTTGTTATTTGTGAAAAAAACTCTCCCTCTGACCTGAAATAAAACAAACAAACAAACCAAAAAAAAAAGCGGAAACTTAGGCAGCGCTGGAGAGCCCTCTCAGCAATCATACGCTAGCTCACCACAACTGCCGCCGGGCAGTCAGTTTCGATTTAACATAAAAATACATCTAAGCAATATTTTAAATGAAAAGCCCATTTCTTTATCCTCGAATAAATGGGGTACTGTAGCTAAGGACTGCACAGAAACCAGACTGCTCCATGGCTGCTGATTTTGCTTTACTCCTTCTTTATTTATTTTCTATATAATTGCTGAGCAATAGCGCATGCCAACGTTATAAAAAAATAAAAAATGGGAATTGGCTTGTGTAAGCTCGATTTTACACACACCTCGTTGTGGGATGCTTTTCACAAACCCCCTGGGCTTCGCCCTTAGGGTTTATGTAGCATCCCACAACTCGGTGTGTGTAAATCTACACAGGCCACCCCATATATTATTCTCTATTTAATGCATGCCCTGGAGTATAGTAAGGGAGGAGATTGAAGGCAGTATCCTCACGCTGCTGGGAAGTGCATTAAACATTCTATGATGTACACCCTAGAGGTGCTTATTATGCTTATAAATGGCTCTAAGTAGAGTTTTGGGAGAAGAAAATGAGATTCAGCACCTGACCATGCTTATAGAGATTTAATGCACAGCCAAGTGACTTCTCTCAGCCAATGAAATTTCTAGATTTTTTCTTGCCATTTTATAATGCATGTATTTGTATAAACTCCAGTCTGGTTTTACTTGATTGCAATAATAAATGTGAATTTAAACATCAAGGTTTGTTTATTTATTTATATATTTATAATTTATTTACCCAGGAAGCCCAGCTGAGACACAACATCTTTATTTCAGTGACATACTGCTGCTTGTGCCCATTTCTACAGCTGCTTTAACTGCAGCAATAAGAGGTTCATTTGACTTATCCAACTTCACACTGTGAGTATTTGGCTCTAGTTAGGTTTGAAGCTCTGATCTGGAACTAAACAACAAACCAGGCTGAGAACAGCCTTACTAGTCCTCAGTCTTGCACACTGTTTGTGCTAAAAAAGTTATCTGCATACTTAATCAATCAATCTTTATGTACTGGAAAGGTATGTGAGCAGAAATGCCTGTTTTCACAAACGTCCAGTGTAAGTACATGAACACAGAGAGATAACTGAGAACAAAACCAAACCAGGAAAATAACATAGTACAGCATGGATATACAGAGATATAAACAGTGGTATGAATGTAATACAATACAACCTGGTCTACCAGATAAAATGATGAACTAAGGAAGTGCCATGGTTAAATGTGGGCAGGATACAACAGACTGGGGGACAGGGTGGGGAAAAGCAGGAAGAAACAGCAACAACTAAGGTGTCAGTAAAAGGGTGAGAGAGGTGAAATGGTATGGATGGGGACCCCAGGGTATATGGGAAGCAGAGAGAAGTGACTAAGTAAGGGGTGTAGGGAAGAGACAAATGGGGGGATAAGTGCATGAAGTGGAATTAGTGCAGTGGGCTGTACCCAGGCAGAACCTGGTGGTCTTAAGTGGAGAAAGGCACCAGGCTGGGTACAGAGTTAAGCCTGTGATGGGCAACTGCAAAGGAAGTACTAAGAAGGTGGCACTTGAGGGAGTTGAAGAGTGGATCGGTTACAGGCTTGGTGCAAGGGGTATTCTGTTGTACAACTTAGTCCCAGCACAGTAGATTGAGTTCTGTGCTAGTTTAGTTCAGAAAATGGGGTGGCAAAGACCATGGTGGTGGAACCACAGGTCCACGGCCCAGGTGCTGCTAGCGGGAAGAGGGCATTGATGCTGGGTGGCATCTGTTTGGGGTGGATTTTGTGAAAGAAGGAAAGGATTTTAGGTGAGATCTCCCTTCAAGTGAGGGCCAGCAGAGGGATGCATAGAGGGTGCAGTGGTGGGTTTTCCAGGGAAGACTGGTGATGAAGCGTGCTATACTGTTCTTGTACGTAACTCTTTAGTTTAGAGTAGAGGTGAGGAAGTTGGAGGGAGAAGACCAGAGAATCATAGTCTATGAGGGGCAGGAGCAGACAGCTGGCCAGGCGTAGTCTGGTGGCAGGGAGAAGGAACTTATAGATCCTGTAGAGGAGACCAAGTCTGGTAAGGACCTTCTTAGTGAGGTTGTTAACATGTATATTGCAGGAGTGTAGAGAGGTTTGGATCAAAGTAGAGCCCCAGGTATCTGAATTCAGTCACTTGTTCAATGGGAATACCTGAGTTGTCGACAAGGGTCAGGTCGATGGCAGGGGCTTTATGAGGTCCAGCAAAGATCACAATTTGGTCTTCTTAGAGTTTAGGACCATGCCGTACCCAAAGAACCACAGTGTAGCTTACTGAAATCGGATTGAAGATTGTGGATCATAGCGGATGGGTTTCGATTACTGAAGTACAGGGTCATGTCGTTGGTGTATATGACTAGTTAAGTGGATTGGCAGATGCAGGGGAGGTTATTAATGAAAAGAGAAAAGAAGGGGTCCAGGATCGAGCCTGAGGAATCCCACATTTGACTGGACAAGCAGAGAAGAGGTGTCCATCAATGGAGATTTGATGGGATCTCCCTGAGAGTAGCCATTGACCCATTTGACAACATTATCTAAGAGATGCAGACCATGAAGGGTGTCAAGGAGAGGGCATGGTCCACCAGGTTGAAGATTTTGGTCAGGTCAACAAAATGGATCTGGTGTAATGCCCTCTGTCATTAGCCTTAAGGATGTCATTAGTGAACCTGACCAAGGCCGTTTCAGTGCTGTGACCAGATTTAAAGCTATGTTGGGTGCTGCAGAGTAGGTTGTGTGATTCGAGGTAGGAAGTGAGTTGGGAGTGTACTACCGTCTCAATAATTTTGAGAAGGGGCTAAGAGAAAATAGGATAGTAGTTTCCAACATCATTTCTGGACCCAGCCTTGAACAGGGGTTTAATGGTGGTGGTTTTCCAGGTATTAGGAAAGAGCCAGAGCTGAGTGAGTGAGTGGTTGATTAGATTGGTGAGGGGAATTGCTACGAAGCGATGGACAGTTTCAGGATTTTGTAATCAATCCTGTTGGCCCCTTTGCTGGGTTTTGGGTTAATCCTCTGAATAAGCTTAATAGTGTTTGAAGGCTTAAGGGCCTTAAAGTAGAAATTGTGTCTTGGGGGATGAGAGGTGTTGGGGCGGGCCGGAAGGTTATCCTGGGATTTTTTTCTGGCAAGGTTATTGTTAGCTTGGTTTTAGTTTTAGTTCCAGTTTGGTTTATCATGTGCTGTAGCCTTATCCCTAGTGGCCCATTTGTTTGTTTGTTTGTTTTATTTGTTTGAACCTGTGATCTCCAATTCCCAAGCTAGTGTGCTAACAACTAGACCACACAGCCTTGAGTTAACAAAGGAGTGTATAGTAAAGCCTACTGGAAACTTAACATGGAATACTACTTTGTCTATCATATGCAACAAAATTTGCCAGTGCATGTACACTGTCCTGACGTTCACTGTTTTGGAGTTAATTGTTCTTTTGTTTGTTTAAGATTATGTATTATAATTGTCTTATTTAAAATATACCAATAAAGTACAAACTATAAAACATCCCAATCATACTAAATTAAACACATTCTGTTCTTGTACTATTCAAAGCCAGGCTTGTTCTTTTCTTCAAACTACTCCAAACAACTGAAAATAATTTAGAAGTCAAGTAAAAGCCTCAAACATTAATAACAATAGAACAGTAAAAGCTCTTCTGTACACATCTGGTTGTGATTATTATCAGGAGCTTTTTGAACAAGTAACCTGAATAAGCTGGACAGTATGTTGAAAATGACAGCAGCTGCCTCTTTAACATAGTACTTCAGGATTTAGGTATTTGTAACTGCATGTGTTCAGGGTTTGATCATAAATTCTGCTCTATAATTTTTTCCATTTCTTTGCTCACAGTTAGATGCAACATCCTGTTTTCAGTGGGGTTATACTCACTTCTGCAGCTGGGAGTACTGGAGCACAGGAAACTGTACTTGACAAGCTCATGGTGACACAAAGAGTGCTATGAGTGGCTCAGGTTGAACCGACCTTTTGATCTCTTTGGTTCACAGGGCTCTGTTCTAACCATGGTACTAAACTGCCTCTTAGTAGTAATAAAGTTCACGAGTTGCCAGTTAATAAAGTTTATTTGTTTGACAAGAAGAAATACAAGTCATTACAAAGTTTTAAAAAATATTAAAATGTACACATAGAAACATATACATTAGTTCCCCAGGACCTATACTTTTCAATAGCATTTTAGTATTGCACATTAAATACAAAATTGATCAATAATTTTATAGACAGTTATAACTTTTGTCTAAATACATTCTTGTAAAATTTTATTTTTACAGAAAATCAATTGTGATTGCTCATTCTACATGTGTTATTGCACATCTCTACATCATTTACAGTAATATTCAAAGCATCTATTCTTGTCTATTTAAGTAGGAATGTAATAGACTTAATCTATACATACTTTTCTTATACAAAACTATAGTTGAAAGTTATCATACCATATTGGCTGATTCCCTGCAGGTTATTAGTTCTTTTATAAATTTAGCCAAAACTATGGCTTGCCAAATATCCACTGGGTGCAAGAGTATATATAATCCATCTCCCAAATTGTTTACATAAGGTTGTAAAAATCTCTCTATATATGCCTTCTTCCATGTTTTATATACAAAGGACAAAATAAGATCATATGGGTAAGGGTCTCCGTTTGTTCTTTATTGCATGGACATAAGTTGTTCCTTGAGTCTCCATCCTTCTATATATATATATATATATATATATATATATATATATATATGCTAACTTTATAGTGGGTAAGAACTCAATTCTAGCTCTTGTTATTATCTTTTTTATATTCAGGTCTAATTGGTAGAGTCCAATGGACTTCTAAACTATACAATTTTAATTTTGCAAAAACCACTGTGCTACTTTAAGTTTACCACAGCTTCAAGGTCCAGTTGGATGACCTTGTCAAAATATTTGGTTTTATTCTTATTTTATATTTTGTGATATTAGTGTCACTTTAGTGAAAGCAGCCAAAGTGATTTGAACTGGCTGGAAGTTAGTATATTTATTAGGAATCACAGCCAAGGAGATGACAAATCTCTTTTCATCCATTGTATCTTTTCCTTTAGAACCCATAAAGTTGGAGGAGTTGTTTTATATGTATTATTCTTATCCAGTACAGAACTAGTCTTAGTAGAACCAACATTTTAATTGGTATTCTACCTAGTTCTGCATGAACGCACAGTTAGGGATAGTTTTCGGATTTTTAAGAGAGCTTTATAATAAGTGTTAAATGGTCTTTCAATAATATCTGTTACTTGAAATCCCCACACCTCTGCCCCATACAGACTTACAGGAGAATGTTTTAGCTCTGCTGCTTTCAGGGCCGGAAAGACTGACCATCCTCCATCTTTATTGTTAAAATTTCCCAGATTACTGTATTGTACTGTCAATTCATTATTAGTGTAAAGCTGGATAATTGGGCTCAATGATGAATGATTAATTCCTAGATTAACCAGGGTCTGCCATAGTAACATCCTGTCCAAGGAATCAAAAGCATTAGAAAAGTCTATAAAGACCGCAAACAACTTTGACTTTTTGATTCCAGTATATTTTTCTACTAAATGTTGTTTGACAAAAATATTATCCACTGGTGAACTATTTTCCTAAAGCCATTTTGATACGGAGACAGGATACTTTCTCTTTCATAACATAGAAACAGATAAGGACCACTTGGCCCACCTAGTCTGCCCATTTCCCTACCGGATAAGCTGCAGTTCCTAGTTAACCAAACAGCCTACTTCCTGCTGCCCTCCCACTAGGATTGCCTTATGTCTCCCCATGCATTCTTGAATTCTCCCACGATTTTGACACCATGACCTCCTCAGGAAGGCTGTTCCATGTGTACACCACCTTCTCCGTGAAAAATACTTCCTCAACGTTACCCCTGAGCCATCCTCCTCTATCTTCAAATTGTGCCTCCTTGTTTTTGCACATTTCTTTTTCTGAAAGATGCTACCCTCTTGGACTTTGTTGATTCCTTGAGATACTTGAAGTTTCCATCATGTTCCCCTTCACCCTCCTTTCCTGAGGCTATAATATTAAGCTCCTTTAGTCTCCCTTCATATGGCTTCTGGTGCAGACCCTGCACCATTTAGTGCCCTCCTCTGGACTGCCTCCATCCTGTCTATGTCCTTGCAGAGATGGGATCTCCAGAACTGCATGCAGTACTCCAGATGGGGTCTCACCAACTGCCTGTACAGAGGATAACTACTTCCTGTTTTCTACTGGTGATGCCTCTCCCTATGCATCCCAGTATGTCCCCAACCCCTTACTGCCTTCTCACATTGCTTGTATACCTTTAGGTCATCTGATATGACTACCCCAAGGTCCCTTTCCATTTTATGGCTGCAGTGGGAGGAGCCTTCAGATGTTTTGCATTTACAAAGGGCTGATGTCATGTTTTCTGTCTGTGGAACTGGCTGAAGATGTAAATAGTCTCCTCCACTTACCCTCCTCCAAGAAATGCTTTCTGCACTCAAATAAATACACTCTCATGTTAGTCAGTGGTTGCAGGGCACTATTTTCTTTCTTAAATGGGAGGTACAAGAACTGGAACCTGAGTAGTGGGAGGCAGCATTAGTTTTTTGGGGAGGTTAGATCCACCCCACCTCCACCTGAAAAGCTCCTAAAGATCCACCAGCACCTTTTTTTGGTTCATGGGGAGGGGCATGAGGTGGATCTATCGTGTTGGAACAACTGACTATCAGAGCTGCCTGGAGCATCAGAGCTTAAGGTTCAGAAGGAAAGAAAAAGTAATTAAGGAGTGCCTGAAACTGCATCCTTATACAGCACTTGTGAAACTGCATCCTGAAATTACAGCACTTGAGGAAAGCAAGCACTTGCAACACAAGAATGACAATTAAGGAATAAGCCCACAAAGGAGTAAAATATGTCACCCAAAGACGACTATCCCATATTGGATACTAGAGTGTCTGTTTCTTAAAAGCTTTTATAACCCCCCACACACACACACACACAGAGTTGAAGCACCCACCCAAATAGCTAGGGAAGCTCTACGTTTTTATCTCTCTGGGACCTGAAGTTTAGCAGTAATGTGTGAAGAGAATAAAGTCTTGTGTTTGTGCATTTGAATAGGTTTAGTGTTTAGAAATTAAAAGATATAAATATATATACATAGTTTCATGGGCACCTGAAAAGGAAGGAGCTACTACTGAAATAAATGTTATTCTGATGATTTATTTATGTTGTAAATGTATGTGTAGTTCTGCCTAGGTCACAGACAAATAAGCTATAAAAAGGTACGTTTAAGGATGGATGTATTAGTCAAAGCTTGTAGTAAAATAAAGCAAGAAAAATAATATAGTGTGGATATTTTTCTTTCAATTGTTTAACCAGGAGTGGCACACTAAACTGAAAGCGTGTTTACAGGGTGCAACCTGGGAGCACATGGAAGTTAAGTGACTTGCTCAGGGTCACCAGTATGCAAGTGAGGGCTGTGGGATTTAAGCCCAGATCTCAGATTTGCAGCTCAGATCCTTAAACTACTGTGCTATACTGCCTCCTAGTTATGGCAGTGATCTGTTTTATGGTTCATGGTGTTGGTGTAGTAAGTAGAAGTACATTGCATAGCAGGTGTAAATGTCAATAAGTATGTCATGCAATAGATATGATGAGCAGTTACTGAAGCAAGAAATGTATTTAGGATAGTAAATATTCCTGTTAGAAAATTGATAAATGTGTGACATTTGCATCTCAATTTCAAGGACGTCCTTATGAGGTGTCAATGTACAATATAAAGTAGTTATAGTTTTCAAGTTGTCTGGGTAATTGCTTTGTACTGCCATTGGTACTAAATTTTATTTATTCTATGAAGAAAATTAAGTTATGTAACTGTCTGTAAATGTATTAAAAACATTTACTTGTCCTTATAATGTAATGCATTAAATGCTGTTGCTAGGTTAAGAAGTCACATAACAATGCCTAGGCATTAGGGTTTCTGACCATAACACCCTTCCCTGTAGGACTGACAGGCATCAGGGTGTGACTTGGGATCATCAACAGTAATGCTCATGACATTCCACCCCATCCCCACCCTGCAGCCAGTGACAGGTATCGAGGTGTGCCTTTGACTCTTTAGCCCCAAAGTTCACTCCATTTTCTTATACATTACTGTACCCATTTCAGTGTATTTCCTTATGGAATGGGATCAGTGTAAAGCTTGAACACCCAAGGCACACCTCAACACTTGTCTGTGTCTGCAGGGTAGGGTGAGGTGAAATGGCCTGGGCGCTATGGGCAATGACCCAAAGGTACACCCAATGCCTGTCCATCTCTGAATGGTGGGGTGGGGTTGGCTTCACTGCAATACTTCACTGCCATTCCTATTCTGCCTGTCTGTCTGTCTGTCTATGTAATTATCTATCTTTCTATCAATTGCATGTATCGCTATTTTTACCTATTTCTAAAATAAACCTGCATATCACATTTGCCTGCACTCTGAGTACATATTTATGAAACTGTGCACATTTGTACTCACTTCTGCATAAGCCTCATACTTTCCTAATATTCCCATTATCATAAGCATAACTACCTTACCCTTATCAAAGTGACCCCTCTGAAAGTTACTATCACATTTGTCTGCTAACAGTCCATCATTACACCTGACTTCCTGACATCAACACATTGCTTAAATATAACTTACATCACCTCATGGACAAAAACCTTGTTTCTCTAACAAAAAAAAACTGTGTAAATAATCTCAAGGCTGAACATATGCCAGCCATTACTTTTTCATGTACTGCCACCTTTTGTACTATCGTGAGGATTTGCATATGTTTCCCATGATGCTTTGCATTATTGGGGTATGTGCAGTGTGTTTTCTTTAAAATTTGGCTGTCCAGGGCTGGTCCACTGGCACAGTGGTTTGACTTCTGCTTGTGATGCCAGCGACCTGTGTTCGGGAATGGACCCGGGGAACTAGAAGACTGGCCGGGGAGAATGATTGAGCACCCCAGGCTGCTGTCCTTCTTTGAGGAAGGGCTGGGGTGAATGCCCAGCATGCGTGGGACTTCTAGCGGAGGCTGGGAGGAATGCAAGCACCGGCATCTGGAACCATTGAGGGAGTGGAGCAGACACAGGCCGTCATTGCATGTCCCGCTCCTGGGGACTTAAGGAAAATCTTAGCTCACAGCTGCCACAAGTGATGCCCGCCCTGACCTAATTAGCTTCCAGGCCGGCTCCCAAACTGGTTACATGATTGCAGCACTGAGCTCAGGCGCTGCAACCCAAGCTGGGGTATCAGGAGATACAGCCAGTTTGGAAGTGAGAGGTTCGGGGTCCGTGATCGGGTTGATGTGCCGTGGCTGCGGGCAGCAAAAGTGTAAATAAAAAAATGTGGCTGTCGGACAATATCATCTGGGATAACACATACCTCATGGGGTTCTTCTGTAAACCTATATTGCTTCCTATTCCTTCCATTAAAATATACACCTCCATATATTTTTCTAATAATTGTATGTCTTCCTTAGAACAGAAACTAAAACAAATCTGAGTACTTACAAATCATTGTGTTGTTTCTCCATACCTCCTTAACAATTCCACACAACTTCACTAACTTCATTATGCAGCTGTGGTGGATCTGACCAGAATTTGTTGTCGCTGTTAGTACCTCCCCACCTCCATCCCATTGTGTACTCTTCCCTTGGGTTTTTGTTTCCCAGTCGCATTACTTTGCAATTCTTTGCATTGAATCTAAGCTGCCATATGCTTGACCATTCCTCCAACCTTGCCAAGTCCTTTCTCATCCTGTCCACCTCCCTTGTGTATCAACCCTGTTGCAGATCTTTGTGTCACCTGCAAAGAGGCATACTTTTCCTTCCAGTTCTTCTGCAACATCACCTATAAAGACATTAAAGAGGACCAGTCCCAGTCCTGAACCCTGCGGTACCCTGCTAGTAACCCTCTCTTCTGAGTATTTCAATCCAAATAATAATAATCTGTTTAGGATAATTGTAGAGTAAACCTTTGAAACAGAGTCCAAGAGACTGACAGGTCTAAGTTTATGGTTTCCGCTGGATCCCTGTTTTATATATCTTGGTACTATAATATTTTTGTCCATTGATCCAGGATGAATCAGTTTTTATACATTTATTAAATAAATTCACAAGAACAGGAACCCATATAATCAACGAGGATTGGCAGGCCCCATTTGGGATACATCCAAACCAGGAGCTTTTTCTTAGAGGCCATTAGTATTGTATTTTGAAGTTCCCTAATTGTCACCATTAGGAGTAGTACTTACATCTAGATATCTGATTTCTGACCAATTTAACTGAGGCAATTGTTCATTAAAAAAGACTTAAAATGAGAGATCCATGAATCCTCCAGGATGTGGATGAGTATAGGAAAAAGAAATTACAGGACCCTTTTGCAGCTAGTCTCCAAAACTGTACACCATCTCTATTATTTAAAAGTTTCATCATTTCATCCAGGATTTGTAGAAACAGATTATACTGCTTTCTTTCTTCTCATTTAGCCTCTCAATGTGTTTTTTTTCCTAAAAGAATTCTTTTTGACTCATCTTATCAGTTTGGCCATTTTTTTTTTTTTTGCTTGTTTACAATTGTTATTAAACCTGTTATTTACTGGTGATAATAATTTTTGGTATATAAAATTTCATTTATTTTGCCAAAGATGTTCATAAGTAGTTTGCTGTTTTAAAAGAAGACTGGAAGTATTTCTACTTGGCAGTTGTCTGCAATGCTCCTGTTTTCAAATTGAAATCCATACAACTCACCGCCCCCAAAAAATGAAATCTTTGCATTCATAACTGCCTATACTGTTCCTATTATCAGATTTGGAGTCCCAAATTATCCATATTTAACTGTACCTGAATAAAAGCCAATGTGAAAAATTCCCCATTGGTTACTATAGAAGAACAGCTACTAGGACCTCATTTATTATTTGACTATCTCTTTCTCCCAATTCTGAAACACCTCAAAGACAATCCATGCATCATAAATTCTATTAAAATAATGAATGTAACTGTCGTAACCTAAAATTAGTAATCCCATAGGTTCAAAACAGCCACTTTGGAGCGATTCATGTATTGCTACAATAATACTCCTCTGCCAGACCCAGGTTGCTCTAAATTGGGGATACATCAGTTAGAAGATATTACCACACACCCAAAAGTTGGAGGAGATGGGATTTTTAGAAGATGGGCCCTGTTGGAGATGTAGAAAATGCCATGCAGGGTTGTTGCATATCTTATGGGATTGCTCATGTCTTTCTATTTTTGGCAACACTTACTTTCCATCGTTCTCAGATAATTGGGCACTGAATTACTCCATCCCCTTCTTTTATTATACTAGGGATTTTCAGCATCATTTGCTCTACCTTAAAATCAATTGAACTGGCTCCTTGCAGTACTTTTAGGAGTCAAACATTTACTTTGAAATTGGGGCACTAATATTGTAACTACAGTGTCAGACTGGTATTCTTTTATGTCCTCAGTTCGAATAACCAAGTGTTAGCTATCGTTGTTAGATCAATCAAATTCCTTTTGAATGAATCTGGAACCCGTTCTTAAATTCAGAAAAAATGTCAAAAAGCCAAGTAAGTGGAACTTTTGCAATTCTCCTGTTGCTGTTTTATAATTATTGTTGTTGTCAGCAAGCACTGTTTTCGTACTTATTGCCTACCTCTTTTCTTATGAATTTTGTTAACGTTTTAGTAATTGTTATTTGTGCTCATTTCATTGGTTCAGGTATCTAATTTCCTGTCATCTCATTTCTTTAGTTAATATTAAGTGTTTTCAAAATTGCTGTGTTAATGAATAGTTGTGGAGCTGTTATCATTGCTTCTTTTACTGTTACTTGACACTATTATATGTATATTTACTGTCTCTTAAATGTTTAAATGGTTAAGTGTTTGAAAACTTTCAAAACTTTCAAAGAACTTTTAATGGAATGAAAAACTGTATATTCCATTGTTTTCTTTTCATGAACAACAATCTGTACTATTCTCTTCAGGAAGCGAGGAATTTAGGGGTTTGACTATGTCACTGCAAGGATACAGAATTCTGATTACTGCACTGATAGGTTGGCTGCTCATGGTCAGAGTTCTAAATTCATGCAGTGACATAGTCAAAATTCAAATATCTGGTCCTTGCAGACAACTGTATAGAAGGTTGTCCAAGAGAGAAAACAATAGTTTGTACATCAACCTTTATTTGGATGCAGCTAAATATTTATAATTTGGGGGCTATCAGTAACATTTCTGGAAAAGGAACATTCACCAGTTCTGTTCAGTGTCTTTATTAGACATCGCAAAAGGCTGGAGCGAAAGGTATGCCTGTGACTCACAGAATAATGTCACTTGGGTAATCAGAGGATCGTCAGAATTTGGAAATGAGGGCAGACTCGATGCGCCATTGGGGTCCTTTTCTGCCATCAGATCTTTATGGTTCTATGAGGGGATCCTCAAAGAAATCTTATTATTTATCCCAATATACCAAACATTTTAATGAAAACATAATGTAAGCAATGTGGAAGGGGGTTCTGTGCACTCATGGAGCCACCCCTTGACCAAAGCCCTATAACAGCCAGCTTCTGGGAAGCTAAACAGATTGGGGTTTTGTTTTGAAGAGATCACAGAGTGAAATGGAACAAGTAGGCCCAGAAAGTGAAACAGAAAGAGAGAGCTATAATTAAACCTAAAAGAAAGACAATCTTGTTATGAAAGCTGGTTGTGTGCTGCTAAAGGATTTTGTTTGAACTTTAAAATCTGTGTCCATCTGCAGAGTGTTATTGCCACATTGAGGCTTCAGCCTATCACATCTTGGCTATAGTCATATTTAATGTAAGCAGTAATACATGATAGGGGGTGAGGCGTGACACCAACAAGGGACTGGGAGATACCTATCCTTTTAACAGCTTTTTTTTCCTGGCTTGCCAAATATTTTTATTGAATGACAAAAATCTCCTCAGAAAATTATTTGAATCATGGGCAGTTTCAGAGCGAAACATGATAATCTGATAATTTGCGATTCTGATCACACAGATGTTGAGCTAGCCAATCATCTCTAGTTATGTTGTAATAACTACATGCCCAGGCCTGGGGTATTGTGAGGCATGAGGCAAACGTGCCTTCAAACACCTGGGAATTGCCATTATTAAAGTATGCACACTCACAAACATTGGGGATGTTATTGTGCTTATAAAATGGTGAGAAAAGCCTCAAAATTTTAACTGAACAGTTCAGTTAATGGTTATGTCAGCAGTAAAAGCACAACAAGGAGTGTGGGTTACTATTCCTGAACCACATGCCCAGGTGCATTGTGAGGCACATGGTTCTTGCACCAAGTGCCTTCAGCCACCTAGAAGTGTGGTTCAGGAATAGTAATCCACTCCCTGAAGTGCCTTACTGCACTTATAAAATGGGTCTACTGTCAAAAAAAATATATATATGTATAATATGTTTAGCAATGTGGTTGCTATTCCTGAACCACACTGCTTTGGAATCTTCTCCACCAATCAGGAAGCAGGGTTTTCCTACCCTGTGTATGTGATGCAATATCTTATTTTCAGTGGCGTCCTGGTTTTAACATTTTTAGACTGTATTTACCAGGATAGGGCTGCTGAGAGCAATACCTAATTTTCAGTGGGCTCCCATTTGTCCCCAACTTTCCAACAGTCTTTTATGATCTGATGTTATGATTAAGACAGGTGGAATTTTTAAAATAGGTAGTCCTTTTTCCTTGTGCAGAATTAACATATTAGTACGCTAGTGGGTTTTGACATGTATGTTATTGTCGGTCCAATAAAGAACAGTCTGCAAAGGCTCGTCAGTGTCAGACCAATAACAGCCAAGCTGATCATGACACTGTTCTCGTCTTGCTGGGTGGAAATTTTATGTAGTTCAAAGGAAAGAGCCTGGCCAGTCACAGGGTGGCTCTTTCCTTTGATCTGCTAATGCCACCCAGCAATCAAAGCTGATTGCATCATGATCAGCCTGCTGTGGTCCTCCCCAATATAAAACAATCCTTCCCACCCTCTGCCTAATATCCCTCCCACCTCAGATTGCTTGCCCTTCTTAAGTCTTCAACACCACAGTACCTAATCCCAGTGCCAGACAGTACCCACCACCTGCCTGTTGTAAGTGTGGGACACTGGTGAGCCCATCCCAGGTGCAGCCAAACATAACACTGACACTGGTATGTATAAGTATGCTACGTGGGGTCATAAGAAGGCTATGTTGAAAATCTGGGGTAGAAAGTTTAAAACAACAAAGTTATGAGCTGGCCTGGTGGTGTAGAGGGCTGAGGCACTGGTGCCTTACACTCCAACCATGCCAATGACCCAGGGTCGGGAGCAGCTTCAGGAGTCAGAGGGTCAGCCAGGGGAAGGGCGGCGAACATCTCATGGACTCTCCTCCTCCTCCTCCAGGGTGGGTGGGGACGACCGCTGAGGCACTGGCTCCTGGTGGTGGCCTGGGCCTGGTGCACACTCTGGGGCAAAAGAATAGGGTGGTGCAGGTGGCGTTGGATATACAGTGTGTGGTAGCATGTGCTGCAGCATCCCTGATGTCACTGCATGCTCGTGCATTGAGGGGTGCACTCACGAGTCTCATCAATCCTCCAGCACGCTTGAAGGCCAACTCTGATGGCACCACCATGAATGCACCCAAGTCAGCTCCCCAAGCCAGGGCCTCTAGGTCCCCGCAGTGGTGGGATAAGTACCCGCTGTGAAGTGGCCTGTGAGGCTAGGGACGAGGGGTTCGAGCTCTGGCTGCGGCCTGGGCAGGGGACCATGAGGGCTTGCTGGAAGGGGAACCAATGGCCAACCCCCCAACTGAGGAGGTACAAAAATACCATAAATAAGACTAAGAAAAAAAAACACCTAAGTTATGGGTGTATGTTGAAATTTTTACAATGCATGCTAATGCGTTTGGTAATTTTCAATATTTTGATCCCAAATTTTAACATAGAAATTTTTCACACCACATCATGATGTAACAGCTGCCATTTTCAATCTTAGCCATAATGTGTTTCCACACTTGTAGTGCAAAATGACATTTTGGACACTATTTTATAAATGACACCTGTCATGTTCAGAAGGAGTGGTCTTAAAGACTATGTTGAAAATTTGGGGTCAGAATGTGAAAAACAACTAAGTTATGAGGAATTGTTTAATTGTTCCAATGTTTACTCATACAGTAAGTTTATTTCTGCAGATTTTGGTCCCTAATGTTTGACATATCTCTTGTGTTTCCCAACCTCCTGAACATGACAGTTGTCATTTTCAAATCCACCAAAACTTGTTTTCACAGTGCCACTGCAAAATCAGCTTTCAGATGGGATTTTAAAATTCCACCTGTCTTGATCATAATATCAGGGCATAAAAAGACTGTTGGAAATTTGGGGACAAAATGTGGAAGCCCACTGAAAATTAGATATTGCCTCTCAGCAGCCCTATTCTGGGTAAATACAATTTAAAATGTGTAAAAGCAGAACACCACTGAAAATGAGATATTGCATCTCATCTGGTCTATTCAGGGTAACTATATAGTAAAAATGTGTACAAGCAAGACCTGGTACAACAGCAGTGCAATAGCGAACCTTCAGCATTGACAAATGTTTGTTATAGTCTGTAGACTGTAGCCATGCAACTATACTCAACTGATCAGAGGACAAGATTTTCTCTTATCCATTTCATAAACTACACTCAGTATCAAAAGTAGGCCTCAAGTCTGAAAATATATTTCTAATCTTCAAGCCTTATAAACATTTTTAGACAACAGACCATTGATCTTTTTCTGCAGGCAGCATCTATGTTTCTGTGTCAAACAGTTAGAATAGTGAACACATCCAACAGTACATTGCAGCTACAGGTTTGGGCAGAATTAACAATATGTATTTCTCAAGGTCACATTCAACCATGTGTGGGTGCCAAACACCACTCTTTCACAACCACTAGTTTACTTTTAAACCATTTGTTGTGAGTGTTTGGGGCTTAGCACTCCTGTGTCATCTCCTGAGTGCTTCCTGGTTTGTTTTCTCTGCTATCATACATATTTGTTTGATGACTAAAAGCTCATCGTTACAAAGCTTGGGAGTCTCATGACTGGGAGGCACATGTCATTTATGAAAGTATGTAATAATTTTAGGGAGTTACAAGTGGAAACTTTTGTTTTTATCTAATGTCTACTGACAGTAGTTATTTTCCTTTTCTAATTTTTATTTATTTATTTATTGAAATGTTTCAATAGAAAGGCACACTGAGCAACGTGTAGAATAGTCATAAAAATAAAGCAGTACCATTCCAGGGCCACTCATAATGAAAAATTCATGAGCTTCCTTTTCCTGTTTTGTATACATATATATATATATATATATATATATATATATATAGTTTTCATCTTTCTGTCGCGGAGCAACCCTCTCCTGCTTAGCTATCCCTAGCCCCATCCTTCCATCCTCTAGCTCTTACTCCGGTACTTCAGGAGATCCATGATGCAACTCTTGCATCCGTAGTGAGCTCCATCCAAGGGTTATACACTGACTCCTATCTAGCCCTTCTAGTATGTGAGAATCTCGTGGCCAGTCAGATTGGCAGGGTCAACTTCACGCTGTGCACTTTGGAGCTTTTCTTCCTTAGTTTCACCCAGGATGCTGGCAAGCAGGGCATCAGGAGCACGCCTCACAGAGCATGCTCACACCCTGACACACTCAGCGCCCTTCCATCCGCTTGTCTCTCCAAATGCACCCCCTAGTGGTCACCCAGGTGACAGTGTTCCAGTGGAACCTGCAGTCCTCCATCCCCAGAGGATAGCATCCTATGGGAAGCCCCGTCCCCAGCCAGCCTTCTGATGCCTATACTCATTCCTGAGTCTGGGTTTCCTGGATCATGATCAGCAGTCCTGCCGCTGTGCCAGTGGACTGACGAGTTCTATCTAGCTGTAGTCCATTTCCTGTCATTAAATACTGAGCAATGAATGCTCACAGCGTATTTTGATGTACTGATGGGTTGAAGGCATAGGATTAACTTCTGTGTGCTTGCATTTGCATATTTATTCTGACCTTTTATTGTTTTCTTTTTATTTATTGTGTATTGTTTTACTCACTTCAGTGACATGGATGTAATGCTCTGTCAGAGAAACTTTATTAGCAGATCCAGAGAAGTTATAGCTTGATTATAAAGTGCATATGGGTCTGAGAATACTGCTGCCATTTCTGGAATCCTTATCAAAAGGAGATTGGAAAAGACTGGGTAGAAGAGCCATGCAGGCTTTTCAAATTCTACTTCAGCCAGAATTCCTGGAGTTTGGGAAATTCCAACTAATTCCATGGAATTACATCAGAACTGGAATTCTGACATTCTGAAAGTGGGATGTTTCCTTCTTAAACTGCGTATTAGTAATTCACAGGTTACACAAACCATGGAAAAGTAGTCAGTAGTTTACATACACTGCAGATTAATTTCCTGCAAACCATGGAATTAAAAAGAAATTCTAAAAGCATCTGAATCCTGCCAGTGATATTCTATATTCCACAGCTGAGAATCAGAGAAGGTAATAAGAATGATGATAGCTGAAGGCATGTTGGGATACAAGGAAAGACTTCTGTAGTACACTGAACATGTTCAGTTTGGAAAAAGAAGAATGAGATTAATTGCTCACGTGATTATGTAAAAGATCCAGAGTTGTGTAAGGAATTGGGACTGAATATAAAAGCAAACAAAAGTACAACTAGGACACACTAAACAAGGAGAAATATTTAGGGAGGATAGATGGAAGTATTATTTCTCCTAGAGAGTGGTGGGAACTTGGAACTCACTTCAAGTAATATAGTCAGTTCAAACATGCTGGAAACATTTAAAGAGTTGCTGACGTCTTTAAAAAACTTTGAAAAACATATTAATTAGGTACAATTTAGCTTCCATTCATTGTATATTCTAAAGATTCCTCCTCCCAGTATTTATTACTAAGGACATTTGCATGAATGCATGATCTTTATCCCTCAGGGTTCATCTGCCTCTATAGCTGACTCCCTACTTCAAGTCATGATCCTCTGTTGTGACATCACAGTCTGTTGCCATGGGAGTACCTGTGATGTCACGAAGCATGTATTATGACCTCAAATAGAGACAGCAACAGGAATAGATGAACTTTTCAGGACAAAGATCCTGTTTTCATGCAAATGACCTCAGTAATTAATAAATAATGAGGAGGAGAAATACAGAACTAATGTGAAATATAAGCTGAACTGTTTCTAAATAGTATGTTTTGTTAAAATTCTCCTGAAGGCATCAGCAGTTCTTTAAAAAGGGCTGGATGCACACTTACAGAAGGAAAACATAAACAGGTACTACCACTGAAAAGTGCAGGGTGATCTGAATGGGTGTCAAGCCTTCATCAGTCGTAATTTTCGTATGTTTTCATAAACTAAATTAACAGGCTGCCTTTGAGAAATATTTCCTCCAAGGAGAACTTTTAATTCAAACAGCACCAAGTTTGATAAGTTTAAAAACTACAGAGGAGCCTTATCTCCTAGGAAGGTATTAGGAGCTGGCAGTAAAGCCTACAGGTTAGAGTGACAAGCTGTGAATGAATAACTTGGTACATCCAACAAATGGTGTTTGATTCCCACAACCTTCATTTGCATGCTGTGTGACTCTGAGCAAGTCACTTAACCTCTCCAGTGTTCCCGGGTCACCTCTGAAAACAGGCCTAGTGGGCCTTACCTGGTTACCAAAGACTAAACAAGAACATAACAAAATTGTTTTAAGTGCTCTGTTTTTTTTTATATCATCTATATTTCTCCTGTCCCTGTACGGCCCCCATCTGACCGACCCCCAGCTCCATCCCGGAATTGCAGGGGCTTACCTTACACCGGTCCAGGGGCGGTGCCTGCAGAGTCGGTTGCCATCCTGCTGCCGATGTTTTCCCTTTTCTCCCCCATTTTTGCCCGAGGACCCCCAGGAATCGCATGCGTGTGGAGGCATGCATGCGCCTTACAGCCCAGTAAGGCCCTCCTCTGCCCGCCCCATTGGCCTATCGCTGGCACCCTTGCTTGCGCAACCCCTCAGCCTCCACCAGGGGTAGCCATGGCGGGGATGTCACCCACCTCCCGGAGAGGAGAGCTGCCTTGATGGCTGCTCCATCCAGCTCCACTCACCCCCGTGCTGACCTCCAGCGACCCAGGCTCGCTCCCAAACCAGGTCGCCAGCATGCCGCGAGGTGAGACGTCCAGTGCCTCAGCACTCTGCACAACCAGGATGGCTTAAGTGCTCTGTTTTAGGCAGAAAGGGATCATATGTTGGAGCTGTGGAGCCAGCAGCCAGATCTCTTCCACTTCCTGGAGTTTCAGTCCTGCCCTGTGCCAGGCTGTTTTGTGATGTCAAAGTCTAGAGAGTGTAAGTGTGCTCCATAGAAGTTAATGGGAGTGTTTATCCCATACAGTATTTATGTTTTATGAGGCTGCAAAAACAATTATAAATCTCTAATGCAATTTCAGCCAATCAACCTTCTCTTTTATTCCAGTACAGTGTGCTCTTGTGCAGGAGCATTAGGAGGAGCACTCCATTGGTGCCTGAGGAGAGCACAGCACAATAAAAAAAATACTACTCTAAACCTACTAAAATCCCTTGAGCTAAACATGAGTGATTTATAATAAGGCCTCTGAGGGATGTCTCTTATGGTATAAGAGATTCCTCTCATGCAGGTTGGGCAGACAGAACTGCTCATCTTGGCTGCGGTCCTCCCACCCAAACCTCATGCTTGGACTTCTATCACACAAAACATCACTCGGAGGACCTAGTAACTTGTAGAACAGTGCACTTATCCAGCCTCAAGCTCATTTCAAATGCTGTCAGTGACACTTGATAGCAGGAATCCAGTGACATGTTGACAGTGCAAAAGAAGCCCTTTACTCACAGTGCAAATAAAGCAAAGCATTTAGCTTCCAGTTTGTGCTCATTGTGTGCCAACACCATTTTGTCTTTTACACTTCGAATAAAGAACTTGTTCTGTATCTTCTGCATTGGCTGATGCATTTCCTGATATGCAGCATGCAGAGTACAATTGAACTGAGCATGGAAGCTGGTGCATGCCCTGCTCTTTTTTCTTTTTCTTGGTCTTTTTCTGGTCCGAGGCACCACGAGATCTGCTGAGCATTCCAATATTTTTGTATTTAAGAGGGCTACTTGTCAAAGATAAGGGCTGCCACCCTTAACTAACAAGGCTGTCTGGACAGTGTAAGGGATCAGTGGTTGGACTCATACAGCAGAAATATGATACCTTCCCTCCTTAATATGCAGCACTTAATAAATTGTCTTTGTCTTCTTAACCTCTTACCAGATGATAAGGCTCTCTCTCTGTTTTTTAACTTATCAAACTTGATGCTTTTTAAATTAAAGTTCTCCTTGGAAGAAATATTTCTTATAGACATCCTGCTGTTTTCAGTCAGTTTACTGTATAGAAAAATTGCACTAAAGTTGTTTTAATGTTTAATTAGGCACTTATATGTAAAATCGTGATTGTCAGTTAAATATGTAACCGGGTTTCCCAAATAGAAATAAGCAATAACATGGTGCCTCCACCCAGAGTAAACATAGTGGGCCAGATATTTGTAGGGTGCAACCCCTGGGGTGCTGTACCCACCCACCTCCCCTTTTAGTAACTCCCACACAGAATACCATAAACAGTTGCTGTACTTTGCATGAAATTAATGACAATAGCTAATAATATGCTCACAGACAGTTTTAATAGTAACAATAATAACACATTTATTATAGGAAAGGGGAATGGGAGATACAAATTTAAAGCAGTGGCATAAAGTTGGTAACTGGGAACAGCAAATGAAACACATCAATAAGTGTGCCCACCCCAACAGCAGCAACACATTTAACACCCACCTCCCCACTGGTACCAGTGTCCTGAAAGAATCTACCTGGGTACCCAGGATAAGGTGCAGGCCTGATCATTGTCAAGAGGGTCACCGCATTGGTGCACTTTAAACTAAACTGTAACTTGTTGCAAAACTTTAATCTAACTCCCCAGGTCAGAGCAGACCCTGTTTTACTCATAGTTTTGCTGCTCAGTTCACAGGGTCTGGCAATGACCACAGATACAGTCTGTTGAGCTGGGGACCTTGAGTTGTACAAGTAGGGACAGCTGTCTTGGCTATGGCAGGTCTTATAACTTGTCACTGTCTGTCTTGACCTCTGTGAATGCAGCTGTACTGGCTCACACTTCTCTATCATGGCTCTCCTAGGTCAAATCCAGGATACAGGAGCACTGTGCAGCCTTCCCAGTTCCCAAATAGCCCAGACCCAGGAGCGACTCCCCACAGTCCGACTCCTCAAAAGTGTAGAGTACCCCAGTACTCAGGGTGCACCTGTGGCTCCCTGTTTCCCAGGCATGCGGCTGTGGCTTCCTGTTTCCTGATCCACCTCACTTGATAAGGGCTAGCTGTCCCTTAACTGGCTCAAGGTGGCCTTAACAGGATGCAGCCTCAGTCTCCACTTGGATCAGCTCAGTACTCTTGGATGCTGCAGTGGCACTCACTTTTGGCAAGGAGTTCTGGATTTTCTCAGGATTGCTACAGCAATTATCCCCAAACACTCTGGACACTCTCACTCCGGGGCATCCAGTTACTGCACAGTTAGGCCAGACTCTCAGTCTTTGGTTGCAGAAGCCCTTATTCTGGTCACTAGCCATATGCCCTACTCACTCAGGGAGAGCCTCAGGAGAACTGCCCCAAGCTGTAACCATCCCTGGGGTTCAGAGGAAAAATCCCAGCTTCTGATTGGTTGCCACAGCTGTCCATTAAATTAATAAACATCAGGTCCCTTGATGTCTGATTGGTTGCTTGTTTGGGCGTCAGGGAATTGTCCTCTCCACTTCCCAGGAGTCATAGCCACATGTCCTTGGCCTTCTTGATTCCTGATTGGTGGATACTGGGGTCAGGGGTTACAATTGGCTGCTAGAAATGCAGCTTCACAAAGTCCTAAATTTAAGTTCATGTTGCAGGCAGACTAAATGGTTTTAAACATATATTCCCCAATGTCCAAAAGCTGCCCCTCTGCCCTGGCATCCGTGACAAAATTGAAAATTAAAATTATTTCCCCTGTCTGTTGCACCTGTAAAATATAGAATGCCCCCAGATGACAGGCAGAGCAGTTTATTTCTATAGCAGCCTCAACTGGTCTTAAGGTGTATCCGCTTTAATGATAACACTTAGGGCGCTATTTATAAACTTTATTTCCTCCCTACAGTGTGCCTCTGGACTCAAATATATTTACTAGAGTCCCAGGGGTCAGAGCACACAAAAGGAGCTGCTGCACAGAGCCACTGCAGCAGCTCTGTCATTTGATCGCCATAGCAATTCTAACATTCGAGCTGGACACAGCCAGCTTTCACATTATGCTGGCAGTACTGGAGTGCATATAAGCACTAAATGACATTTTGCCATACTGTTAAGCTGGTGGTTTCAACTTTTCTTTTTCTTCATTTGCTCCTCCAGTCCCCTATCCAGGACATCACTGGGGTGGCAGGAAGGCACCAAAGGGCTGGGACTGGAAGGAGCTGATGGCACAGAGGCAGAGCAGTGTTAAGGGAAAACAAGGTAAGCTCCACCTGGGGGAGGGTACAGCTATAACTTTGCATTTTGTTACCAAGGGACCCAAAATTCACATGCACATCCATTTTGACAAGATCTGCAAACCCTGCAAATTAATTAATAATTGACTGGGTAGATTTTAAGTTACAGGATGTTTAAAACACTTAAAGAAATAAGGCTGAATTTTCTGCTGCAACACAACTGTGCCATAGTCACAACACTTGTGACATTATTTTAGACCACCTAAATTGTGGTCTAACGTCTGTGTGCAAATGTCATGACTTGCAGCAATTCAGGGCCTAAACAGTAAGCTGTACTTTTGCTCGGAGAACAGGGTGACCAGCAAACACCTAGGGGCCAGATTTTCAGCCACTGTTGGACTAAGTTCCACACCACAGCTGCCAGTGCAGAAAATCTCTGCAACTGCACCAAGTCCTAATTGCCACACAGGTGACAGGCACAGCAGTGGAGCTTGTTACACCTGGTCCAATCAGGCATAACATTTTGGTACAGCTGAGCCAAAAACAGCCACAAACTGCCATAAATCATGCATTGCAAATGACTCCATAATTGAAAATACAATGCATGCAGAATAAGCTTGTGGACCTGCAAGGTTTGTTACATGGGCACTGAAAAGATCCTGTTTTGAAAATCCAGACCCTGAATTAAGTTTCAAAGCTCTGACAATGGAAAAGAATACTGCAGCACTGAACCCTGTAAGTCACACATCAAATAGAAATGCTTCCTCCTTCTACTGTTGTCCATGTGCAGGATTTTCAAAACCGGCACAGGGCTTCGATCCAACCTTGCACCATCACTCTTAGATTCTGTCCATGTGCGAATGCTTCCTGCAACTGCACCAATTTTCCAGTCTTGGGCACAGTTGTGACAGTTTCCATGAGTTACGGCAGCTTGCACCAAATATCTGGTGCTCCGTAACAAGGGCCTCCAGGATTACTGCAAGGTAGACCAGAGAAAGTTGATCTACCTTAAGGCAATTGCTGCATGGGATAGAAAATCCCATTAGATCTCTGCAAGCCCCATGAGTCATATTGTCAGTGCACCAAGGCTTGCTGTGATCTAAGACTTTTGAAAATCCTGACCCATGTTTTTATTGTGAAAACAAATACAGTGCAGTTAGATACAAAATGATACCAAAGCGCAGATTGTTAGTAATTGGTGGAGGCAGTACTGGCAGATAAAAATCAAATTCTGCACCGACACTCCATGAGTGTAAACATACAACAAGAAGACCAGGCAGCCAGTTAGACAGTGTGTGTGCCGCAGGTGCATGCACAAGAGTTGATGTTTCAGCATAGCCTTCCTCAGAGTCGACTGACTACTGCTTAAGCATGCACTAAATATGCATGCCTAATGAATATTCATTATTTGGGTGAGCCAAAATATCAGCTAGTAATCATTGCAAAACCTCAACTGATCCAAAAACCTGTGGAATAATAAGAAACATTTAAATGAAGCCAAGAAAGGTTGGGGAGGAGAAAATACAAAAAACAGCCAAAATTCCAGAGAAATATTAATAGACATGCACAATGAAAATGTTATCAATAAAAACAACTGACATGAATAGAAAGAGGAGGAATGGGTAACACAGAGACAGAGGCAAGGGATTTACAAGTAAATAAACAACAATATAGCAATAGACACTACAGACAATCACAAGTAAACTTATGTCAGTAGTAGCCAAACAGCTAATACAACAAACAACAAATAATAACTTACATCATATTAAACATAGATAGATAAAATCAAACAAGGATGAAGGAAAGAAAAAAGGAGCAGAGATCGAACAACAAAGGTAAAGGCAAGGGCAGTTTAGGTAGCCAAATGGCTAGCAAAATCATCTCATCCATGAAAATGTGACAGTGGCAAATCGCGCGTAAGTTCCAAAGAGATCAGAGTCTGAAGAATATAGATCCAAAAGCATTCCCATTGTGACAGTTTTTCTGAATATCTCCTCCTCAAATATCCAATGGCACATGTTGAGACCAGCAGACAAAGGTTTGCTGGGGACCTATAGCATTTCCTTTAAAGGTCTTGCCATAGCATTGGTGGCTACTTTAATCTGTGTAGCCAATTTGTGTTCACCACACATTCTTTTAACTGTCATCTTGTCTATGCTACATATCAAAGCCCGCAGGGACAGGTCAACAAACAAATAACACGTGGTCGAGCAATAAAATGATCTGATATTGTATTTCTTACCAGACTGAGGGTGGCTAAAAGTAGTTGAATCCATAGTATTATCACCGTGAACAAAGTGTCCACAACGATAATTGCCCTTAGGTACACTCAGTAACCACATTCTTGTACTGTGGGTGTCTCTTGATGCAAACTATGTACTACACAATCTTTAATAGTTCTTCCTCTTCTGTATGTAGTCTGAGGCTTGGCATATCACACTTCACAGAATGCTGGATCTCCTTGTAGCAAATTCCAGCAGAGAATGCACTGGGCTGATTGTGCTAGGGCAAAAACAAAGTGAATCCAACTCAAAGCAATCAGCCTCACCACCACAATAAACACCGTCCAAACTGAAGATAGAAGTGCAAATCCTTTATTAGTGCTCCAGTGATACACGTTCTGATGTGTTTTGGATTAATACCTTTATCAAAGACATGTCCTTTGATAAAGGTATTAATCTGAAATGCATCAGGGACGTGTATCACTGAGTACTTTAATAAAAATAGTGCATGCCTATATCCAGTTTGACAGCATTTATTTTGGTGGTGAGTGCTGGACTGCTTTGAGTTGGATCTCCTTGTGGCACTTGTCAATGGTGTCTAACTATCCTGGCCACTTGTTCGGTCTCATTGCAAAATGTGGTCATAAAAGCTGGAGCTGTAGTTCATCCGAGGCCATTTTTTCTGGAGCAGATTTGCTCTCTCTCTCTGCATTATCAGCTCTATCCTTCTCTGCTAAGTTTATCTTTGGATCATACCCCTCTGAATTACTCTGTTTGCCATAACTGAGGTTTATTTCTCTTACTCAGGTTCTGCCATGCAACTGGATTTTGCTCTCAACATCTGTCCTACTGGAATATTCTGTACCAAGGACCTTTGGTGATTGCTAGTATAGTGCAACAGTGCACTCCATAGGTTTTCTGAAAATAGTAGTGAATAGTTCATACCCATTCTTGGAAATTGTCAGATCCAGAAATCTATTTGCTGTTTGTCACTAGTCATGGTAAATTTCAGGTTCACATCAGTCGATTAATGTACTGAACAAAATTGTGTGCCTTCCCAATCCGCATAACATTTTGGCACAGCTGCACCACAAAACAGCCACAAGCTGTTGTAAATCATAGACCAGTTGCAAATGGCTCCATGATTGAAAATATGACACATGCAGGAAAAACCTTGTGGATCACAAGGTTTTCTGGCATGAGTGCTGAAAACCACCTGTTTTGAAAATCTGGACCCTGGCTGAGCTTGTAAAGCTCTAACATACAATGTGCAGACTATTGAACCTCCCACAGTTGCAGCCCTGCTCTGATGTCAGCTGCTGGGGAGCCTAGGATTTGTAGTTACAGCAAATGTCAGATTAGAAGTCAGCAGAATTAGTCTGATACAATCTACAATGCAACAATAAACAGTAAGTAAACAAATTGTTTTGCATATAAAGTGGAAATTTGGGACCAGCCCCCATACTTGAGTGTGGGGCTCTTAGTGCTGACTGTTCCCTTTAGCATTCCTAAACTTTGTCAAGCATTTTAAATGCTCCAATTCTTGTTGCCTTTGTCTTTATTTTATAATGAGTAATCTACACAAATGGGTTTATACCATAGCAGTGAGAACAAATTTCACCAGCTAAATTGTGTTATTTTGTTGAAGACATACCTACTATCAAAGTCATAAGCGACAAAGTGACTTGATTTACAAAGCCCTAGAATGATGCAAAGGTGCCTGCATCAAACATAAATGATACAAGTGGTACCTTGTGCCAAAAGATGCCCAGGAGCTATTCAAAAGCAGCCTACGTCAAACACAGGCTGCATGCTCCAAAGGGTTTATGCAGACCTTGTGCCACAAAATGCGCTTCAGCATGGCACAAGGGGGCTTGCAACAGATGCAGGCTGCCATATCCCCAATTCCATATAACAAAACCCTCCCAGAGGGCAAAATTCTAAGTACCCTTCTAAGGGTATAGGCGTGCTCCTGGGAGGGTTTTTGACATTTGTGGCAATGTGCTCACACCCCAGCCCCGACTCCCACAGCATGCATAGTGTATACAGTAGCTCATTGATAGCTCAGTCAGTGCCCAGCCGTGGTGGTGAGCAATGTTCCCTCTAATTTTTGACTCTGTGGGTGGATGTCTCATGTGTGTGTGCAGCACTGGGCACCAAGAAAGAGATTTATATGCACAAAGCAAACTAAGTCTATAATAGGGATACGTTTATTGCCACTAAAAAGTGTAGCTTAACATTTTCACAATAACATGTACTACTGCTTTAAAGAGCTCCTGACACAGTTGAGACTGTCACAAATGCACTCCACAGGTCAGGCCCTCTGCTGCCACAGTGCCAACTTCAGAGTGCAATAGTGGAACAGGTGACAGGCAGGGTAGCCCTCCTGTCTGTTTTGGGTCTGAATCACCTACTAGCCTTGAGTTCTGGGGTCCAATGGGAACCTAATGCTAGCATACCAATTAACAGGCTCAGATATGCATTCTCTTTGGGAAATGCAATACAATCCTTAGCCCAGGGACACCAAGCCAGGTTTCCAAATGTACCTTTTAGCTCTATGACAGACCTAGGTATATTCTTACCTTTAAGCAAGCTTAGTAACACATTCAAGCCCTAAACAGCTGTCAGACTTAAACACAGGGTCAGCAATCACATGTAAAATAACTGAGAAAAAACAGGCAGTATTTTAAAGAAAATGTTTATTAAAGATATTAAAACAGGTAAAATCAAACACAGAACAGTTATATAATTAACTTACAGTCACAATAAAAAAATGGGAAGTTACAGAACACAAACTCCACCACAAATACTTAAGTTCTTTCCTAGCTAGTTGTTACCCTTAAGTGCTTTCAAGTCCAGAGAATTAAGTCTCTCTCAAAGTCCAGAATAATATGCCACATATTCCCCAGATGCATGTTTCATTTCAAACTCCCTCTCCCACTCCATTTGGTGAGGTCACAGTTAGATCTTCCCATAGATTAAATTTCTTAACATAATTATCTACAAGGATGTATGTTAATTCTGTGAAAATCAGCAACAGCCATTTCCCAAATTATGAGTCTTTGGATCAAAACATCCCTTTGAGGTTTTACAACCCCACAATCTGTCCCTAGTTCTCAGCTAGGTGAGACAAAACCAGAGGAATCAGCAAAATTACTTCTTCCTGCTATGTCATAAATGCATCCATGGCAATCAACTTCAAAGGCAGAAGCATGTTATACAGAGGTAATAAACTGTCCTTCTGAAAGCAGGCTGTTTAATTAGGTTTCCTGGTCTGTTTTATAACAACCTGCTGCTTTTCTTTACACTGACATCTTTTGGAGTCAAAGGTCAAGTCCCTCACTCACTGCAGCAGTCAGTCTGGTTTTGTGCATAAACAGACATTCACATTTGTTTATAATAGAAATATTGTACAATAATAATATTAGAGGGTTTATCACGTCACAGAGACAACTTTGAAAAATGTAATAGACATAATTGTAGCTAATATTTTATATTTTATTCTGTAATTCTAGCCCTTACTCCCTTATCTTGGGGGTATTTTCATCAATACATTATCTCTGGTCTTTGGGCTCTGGCTGCCTGCCTACACTTGACATCATAATTCTGTTATGACATCAAAATATGTTGCTGTAGAGATAATTATGATGTCATAAACAAGGAATGTGATGTCATGTGTACAGAAGCAGCCAGAATAGATAGAGTCTAGAGAACAGGGATCTTGTTTTCATGCAACTGTTTTCAGTAATAAAGAAAATGGGAATTAATTACTGAAAATATATAACGATACTACAGTAAATGGGATGGAAATGGATATAAATGAATATAAATCTTATTTCTTTTCCAAAGTTTTGCTAATGCTGTTCTTTAACTTTAACAGTTCTACACTCAAGCATATTTATAGTCCAGTTAAATTTTGCTCAATTATTTGACTTAGGCCTTCAAGAGCCCCTGACAGCATTAGAAAAACTGAGAAAAAAGTAAGATTTATATTTAGCTCCATTCCATTTTCTTTATTACTTCATATATTTTCAGTAATTAATACCACATTTTCTTTATTACTGAAAACAGTTGCATGAAAACAAGATCCCTATGCCTTAGAATGTGTTCATTTGGCTGCTTTCACACATGACATCATAATCCCTTGTTTATGGCATCATAATTATCTCCACAGCAACATATTTTGATGTCATAAACAGAATTAGGATATCAGGAGTATGCAAGCAGGCAGAGTTAAAAGAGCAGAGACATTGTATTTGTGCAAATACCTTAGTAATAAGGAAATAAGGGTGAGAATTTCAGAATAAAATATGAAATATAAGCTACATTTATTCCTGAATGATCCTTTTTTTTTTCAAAATTGTCTCAACTGTCAACTGTCAGGAGCTCTTTAAATTGTCAGACAGTCAGGCAATTCCCTAGGCTTTTTAAAGGTCTTTAAAAACATGTTCAGAAATGCAGTGAGATGCAGCCATTTAAAACGAGACACAATTAAATACAAATAATTTCTTGCTTGTCTGTCTGTAGTTTCGGCATGGATGGGAATTAAAAAAAGAAACATAATTTTCTATGGGCAGACAGTCTCAAAAACAGACTATGCCAAAGTCACCCTCCTGCATACCATTTGTAGAGCAGCCTTCCTCATAAAATTTGTTCAGCTGTGACAGGCTCCCCTAACATCAAAGCTAGCCCTGTGAAAATTTACAACTGAAGACAAGAGGAGTTATGAGGAACACAGACTCTCAATTTAATCCCTACTGCTGCAGACAGAAGCAGAATATAAGGAATTCTGGACTGATATGTCAGTCCATGGAAAACAAGAATTAAGCACAGTGGGTTTTTATCTGCATGCCACTGTTACTGTAGTGTGCAGCCATTTCTTTGATCTGCATGGATGTTTCTTTGATCTGCATGGCCGCACAAGCACGCATCTTAGGGGAACATAGGTGAAGAGTGAGGGCTTTGCCAGGTGCCGACTCTGGACTGGGATGGGGACGGGGTGGTGGGTCCACTAGACCACCAGGACCTTTATTACATTGGAAATGGGGACCAGGGCTGGGTTGGGGGACCACTAACCACCAGGATCTTTTAATAATATTTGAACGGGGATCGGGGCTGGGTTTGGGGCACCTCTAGATCACCAGGGATGTTTGTTTTACTTTCAACAGGGATCAGGGCTAGGGGCCACGTGATAGCCACCAGGGACTGCTGTCCGTGGTGCTATTGCCGCATGGCTACCCTGCAGCTTGCAGTACACCTTGCAGATGTGTGTCTGTTTGACACAGGGCCAGGGTTGCCACAAGCCATGGGACTTTGCCACCAGCACCCTACCGATAGTGAATCAGGCATAGGGTCCCTGGTGCACTGGCACCCTGGTACAAGCTGCCTTCAGTGCAGCTTGCACCAACCTTTGTGAATCGCATGCAAGATGTTAGATATATCACAAACTTAGATGACACACAGTATGTTAAATATGTCATAATGCTGTACAGAACCAATAGGAGAGCAGCTGAAATAATGCTTGATGATGTCACAGTGTAGCCATGCAGCATTTAAACTGGAGTAATGAAGTCAAAGTAAACTGTTAGAGCTCAAAAAATGAGCTAGTGTAAACTGAAATGTTTACATTTGGATACATAGTATAAACCAGAAATACAATGGCTTTATTCTGAATATGACATGTATTATTATTTGTGAGGTGTTAGGACGAGATTACTCACTTGTGGCTTCCCATTCATATATTATGATCCTGCCTCTTTAGTCATGGAGATAAATGGCATATTCTGAGTCACACCATTGTGTATCCTTGATATATGAATGAGCAACTGATGTACCTTGGGGTTTTCTTGGCATTTGTTAATCCTGCAAGCCTTTTCTCATGGTTCACTTGCATGAACAGGACCTCTCGATACCATACTAACCTGTTACATACTTTCTAACATACATTTTCCTCTGTTTTGTACTTCTATCTAGGCTACATGGTTTCATGTCATAGCACGGCGATCATGGAATAGCAATCGCCATCAGCCAAGTGCACAGTGCCCAAAATAAAAAGGGCGATGTGCACTCGCAGTGAAGAAACAACAGTGAAACTGAAGAGGTTGTTCTGTGGGACACAGCCTCCCGCACTTCTATGTGAAGGGCTGTGCCTCACACACACACACACCCTACTTAATGATTACTAACTCTGGGTGGGGTGCATGTCGGGCAGAGGAGAACATCTTGCAAAAAGAAATTGCTTATGGAGCACAAGTGGAAATAAAATTTGTGTCCCTCCCAGCCCTGAACTCTGCACCCTTTCCACTGTAGCCTGCCAACCTCACCACTCCCCAACAGTGCCAGCTTGGCAGCCTCCTGCCACACAACCCCTACATACCCTCCCTCCTCTTTCAGTCTCCCTCCGTTTCTGTCTGTCACCCTGATCGCTAACCTTGCATGGCAGCCCACATAACAGGCACTGTAATTGAGTTGCTCATATTCGAGTTGCTCAAATTCATGCTTCTGATTGACACTAAAATAGACACAAGGGCAGGATTCATGCAGCATTTCAGGACCAAGTCCCACCGCAACTAGCTGTGGACTGAAATTGCTGCAGCTGCAGAGATTAGTATTGACAGTCTTCCCACATCTGTAGAGATGTCACACCAGGCCCCACCATCCATAACAGTTTTCACAGCTGTGGGGACTTCCATAGCAACACCACCTGCAAACCACCATAAATCATGGAGCTGGTCGAAACCCAGCTCCACTTTGTGAGTACCCACAACTGCAGGAAAACTGCAGATCCACAAGTGGCAACCCACTTGAGCGGGTTTTCCCACAGCTGCAGGACTTTCAAGAGCTTTATGAATCCTGCCCAATGTCAGTGTGCAATGACTTAACTGAAGCAGGAAAGTGCTAGTTGTATCTTTGTACCTCAATGGTTAATAGCAGCTCACCATTTCACTTTAATGCATAAAAGTTATACTGACTTCTGGTGACGTCACCGACCCATGCAGACGTGCGGGCATTAGTCTGTCTCGATCTCCTGACCAAAAGCTTAATTTACATTTAAAATAGCAAGGCAACACACCTTAAAGGAATATTTCTGCAATCAGAGAGCATGGTGACTCAGAATAGACTTAAAGCAGGGACTAGCAGTGGGTTAAAGCAACAAAACTGAACTTGCCTTCTAAAGGTCCGGTCAGTAGTGAGGAGGCCGCTAAATCCACATAAATAGTTGAACCAGCATGGGAGATCGAATCAGAGGAAGAAGGGAGGACTTTAATATAACCTCCTGTCAGCTTTGCTGGGAGCTGCAGCACCTTAGTAATATTTTGGATACCATCAAAGCAGATATTAAAGAAAACAAAATAAATATTTAAAAGCAAGGAAAACAAATCGAGATATTAGAAGAACACTTTACTACCTGCTCAGAATCAGTCGATCTGCACAATGGGGCCATCATTAAACTACACAATCACATGCAGCTTCTCATGGACAAAATGGAGGATCTTGAAAACCAATCCCTGGGATTAACCTCCGAATCCACGGGTACCAGAACATACTGAAATAGGTAACATGCCAGAATATATTGAAGGCTTAATCAGGGAACTGTTGGACTTTAGCAAAGACATCCTCTAAACATCATTCATGCTCACAGAGCCCTGACAGCCCTGCGAAGGATCCCAAAGCTAAACCATGCTCTATTATAATCGCATTCCTGGACTACAGGATGAGGGAGATGGTTTTAAAGGAGGCTTGGCCTAAAAGAAAAATTACTTACCATAGTAATCTTCTTTCTTCCCAGTGATGCTCAGACATTCATAACTTTGTGCAGTCATCCTGATGAGTTGGACTGCCGGAGAGATGGAACACATGCAAATGATGGAATTCTTTACACGTGAGCATCTTTCAAATACTGCCTCTACCAACTGTAGTGTTCTAAGCCCTTCAGATTTGTAAAAGCCTGGAAGTCAGGCAACATGGAAAAATCCGACAACTAATTGATAAAACATTTTTAGGATTAGCCTAATAAAACAACTTCTTCAAAAACCTCCAAGGGAGGAACTGTATCTATATATAATAATGGTGTTCACCATACAGTGAGAAGAAAACTATTAAGAGAGACAGACAACTCTGTTAAAAATCTGTCTAGCATAGAGAAATGTATCCAGAAGGAATGGCTATGTGGCACTAGCATGCAGAATGCAGAGGCTGAAGTTCTGGAAGGGGAGGATGGGAGGAGTTATGAATGTCTGAGCATCACTGGGAAGAAAGAAGATTACTATGGTAAGTAATTTTTTCTTCTAACCGTCAATGCTCAGACCATTCATACCTTTGTCAGACTACCAAGCAGTATCCCTGGTGGTGGGCACAGAACTTATTTTGAAACAGACTTTGCAGGACTGCTGTGCCAAACTTAGCGTCACTTCTGGACAAAATATCTAAATTATAATGCTTTGTAAAGGTGTGTACTGATTTCCAAGTAGCTGCTTTACAAATGTCCAACAATGGCACCTTCTAGCAGCTGCAATAGTGGCAGCTGTTCCTCTTGTTGAATGAGCCCTCAGCCCAGCTGGGGACTCTCTACCTGCTTTAGTGTAGCAGAATTGAATACACTGGACAATCCACTGAGAAATGGATCTTTTCGAGGCTGACTTACCCATTTCCAACATCCCCATATGTGAGGAAAAGTTGTTTCTTGTCTTGCCTGTGGCTTTAGTAGCTGTCATGTAGTAGCTGAGAGCTCTTTTCACATCCAGACTGTGAAGCCTTCTTTCACCAGAGCTTATATGGTCAGTGAAGAAGACAGGCAGAGTGATTGATTGGTTCAGATGGAAATCTGAAACCACTTTGGGAAGGAATTGTCTGTTTGTTCTGAGGGACCACTGGTTCAGATGGAAATCTGAAACCACTTTGGGAAGGAATTGTCTGTTTGTTCTGAGGACTACTTTATCCCTGTGGAAGGAACTGTAGTCCTGGTCAACACAGAGAGCCTGAAGCTCACTGATTCTTCTTGCTGAAGTAATTGCTACCAGGAAAACTGTTTTCCAGGTAACATACATTAAATGGGCTGTAGCCATGGGCTCAAAAGGAGCCCGCATCAATCTAGCTATACACACATTAAGATCCCAAGCGGGCACTGGTGCCCTGTGAGGAGGGTGCAAATGCATCAAGCCTTTGAAAAATCTTTTGAAAATGGGATCTGATGCTACAGACACCTTTGTCCTAGCAGACAGGTATGCAGATACTGCTGCAAGGTGAACTCTTAAGGAACTGGGTTGCAGACCTTGTGAATGTAAATGAGTTGGATAATCCAACACCACTGAGACCCTGCATCATTTAGGGTGAAGTTGCTACCAGAGCACCAGAAAGAGAATCTTTTCCACTTAGCAGAATAAGTTTTCTTAGTGGAAGGCTGCCTATAACCTTTCAAGATGTTTAATACAGCCTCAGAAAGGTTCAAGCCTGCATACTCTAACTCCTCAAGAGCCATGCCTTGAGATGAAGAGACTTGAGATTTGGAACAGCAATGTTCCCTGATTGGAGGTTAGAAGATTGTGCCTGACAGGCAAGCTTATTGGCTTGCTCACTGCATGGAGAGCAGAAGAGAGTACCATGGTTGCCTGGGCCAATCTGGAGCTATCAATATCAGAGAAGCTGAGAGGGATCTGAGTTTCAGCAGTACCCTGAAAACTAGAGGAAAGGGGAAAGGCATAGAAACTTGCCCGACCAATCCAGTACCAGGGCGTCCAGAGGATTGTGCCTTGGGCTGGTGGCCTGCAACAATACTGAGGCAACTGGTGGTTCTGGTGGGATGTGAACAAGTCTATCTCTGGAACACCCCACCTGCTGAAATTATCTGCACCACCTGCTTGTTCAGTGTCCATTCATGATGGGACTGGTTTATCCAACTCAGTGTGTCTGCCAAGATATTGTCCCTTCCTGGCAGATGGTGGCTTGCAGGGACACCTTTAGAGAATATGCCAGAGCCCAAATTCTCATGCTTCTGTGCATAGGGAACCTGATCTGGTGCCACCCTGCTTGTTTATGTAATACATAGTGGTGGTATTGTCTGTTCTGACTTGTACCACTTTGCCCATTACCAGTGTAGAAAACTTTTAGTGCTAGCCGCACTGCTCTGAGTTCCAGCAAATTTATATGCTGCAGGGACTCTGCCCCTGACCAGGTACCCTGAGTTGTGTGCTCCCTAGATGGGCACCCCAGCCCAGAAGGGATGCATCTGTTGTGAGGACCAGTGAAGGATCCTCCTTCTGGAAGTGGACTCCCTGACTTAGGTTGGATTCCTCTTTCCACCACAAGAGGGCTTGTAACAGCGGCCTTCTCACTGGAATGAGTCACTGGAATGAATTTTGAAAAGGGATATTTTTCTGACTCCAATGAGTCCTGAGGTGAAACTGGATGTGTCTCATGTGAAACCTGGAACCTGCACTGTGCCTGTGGATGCAGTCATATGACCCAAGAGCTGCAGGAATTGCCTTGCTGTTTTTTGACCGTGCAACTTGAAGGAGTTTGCTATGGCCTGAAGACTTTGCACCCTGTCTAGTGGTAAAAGGCCCCTGGCTTTAGGGTGCTGATCTCTGCCCCATGAACTGTAAAGTCTGTGTAGGGGTGAAGACAGATTTTTCTGGTTTACTATGAGACCAGGGACTCAAAGGTCCTGTGTGAGCCTTAGAGAGTTGCGACCTGTTCTGGTGATTTGCCCACTACCAGCCAGTCGTCCAGGTATGGGAAGACAGTCACTTCTTGTCTTCAAAGAAATGCCACCACAGCTGCTAGGCATTTTATAAACACCCTTGGTGCCGAAGAGAGCGAAGGGTAGGGTTGCAAACTGATAATGACCTGATGGGAGTCTGAATCTGAGATAGTTCTGTAAGATTCCTTTATGGCAATAGTTCTCGGACTTAGTCACAGTGAGCCTCCCCAAATTCATGGAAAAGATTTGAGCCTCCCTAAAAACTTAAATAATCTTGGGCCTCCCCAAAGAAAAATAACACACTGTACTTTGCACAGTACACCATGAATAACTTGAAACCCCTTTGAGTACTTGGCTCACATTCAGTTCTTTGTCTTATACTGACTTAGAACTTATAAAAAAGCTCCTGTGCTCAAAGGTGTTATCTGAATAACAAATAAATAAAATAAACAAATATTATTATTCAGCTTATTGTAACACCCCCACGGCCAACCTACTTGCTCTGCTATTTTAATTTTTGAACCATTGTTACCCCTTGTTGCAGTACCTTCATTGGTCTGCCTACTTTCCCTGTTTCCTGTCTATATGAAATGAAATAACCTTCCTACATATTTTGCCTCTCCTCCTTTCCTGCTCTTAAGCAACTTCTCAGGGATTACTTTGCTCCTTCCTGCTATTGCTCTTAGCACTTCTATCCTCAACCCTTGTAGTTGGGCTGTTCTGCCATCAATTACCACCACTCATTATTAATTTATTGTTCATATTTGTTTGCACTGTTGCTCAGTGTATATTTCTTGATTGTTTTGCAGTTACCTTTTGAAATGTATTCCTCCTACCCTTCCCTTTGCACATCTGAAATGAGCCTTGGCCATTCACCTTCCCTTGTCACCTATTAGTAAATAAATACATAACATTCACCTACTGTTATTATCCTCTTTCAGTTTGCTTCATCTCTTCACACAAAATATATAAAACCCAAAATTTAAATACAGTATTTTTGAGACTTGCTTGAGCCTCCCTGAACAGGTTGGGGCCTCCCAGGAGGCTGGCCTCCTCATTTGAGAACCCCTGCTTTATGGGGATGTGGAAATAAGCGTCCTGTAAGTCCAGAGATGCCAGCCAGTCCCTTTACATTCACTTGCGTGCATGCGCGAAGGAACGTCTTGGGAGAATGGGACACTTTGGAGGTGTGCCTTCCCTGTGCAATCCTGCTCCGTTGAGCAGGCGTGGCGATCCTGCACCAATCGCTGCGGTGCTGTGTATGACAGCGGTGGTCTTCTCTTCAAAGAAACCACCACTGTGTGCTTGCAGCGCGTCACACCCCAAAATCTTTGCTGCTACTCTGGGAGCCCACCCCAACGTGGCAAACATCCTGCGTCATCTGCCGCACGGGTGCCCAATCCCCGTCGGCTCCACCTCCCCCAAACAGCTTTCCCTGCTGCCATGCTGGGAGTCCACCCCAGCGTGGCAAACGTCCCGTGTCGTCTGCCAACGGGGTGCCCAATCCCCCATCGGCTCCATGGCCCCCCAGCCATCCTTCTGCCATGCTGGGAGCCCACCCCAGCTTGGCAAGCGTCCACGTCATCAATTATAGAAAAAAACCTGTAAATTAAAACAGTCCCACGCAGTCTCGCCCCTCCCAACCCACACCCACCCTGCACACCTGCCTCCCGACACCCCACCCCATACTTACCTCCGGAGCTCAGCGCTGACGATCTTGATGGAACGGGAACACGTCCTGCACTCTTCAAAGCCGACCGTGAACTGAGAAATGCGGTAAGCTGTATAATGGGCTAGATGGGGTTTTCAACTTTGTTGCATATCTTAGCATTTTGGAATTTTGCAAATTTTCAACATGGGGTTTTGGGACCCTTTCTCATGAATTCTGTCACTGTCATGGCATTGACTCGGGCCCGAAGGGTGATTTCGCAGTCACTGTGTGAAATCACCTTTGGGCCTGATTAACGAAAATGACAGTGCCAGCGTTCATAAGGTGGGCTCACAAAAGCCTATTTTGAAAATTTGGTGGAAAAATTCTAAAATTACTGCTTTAGCGATGCATTGCGCAGTTCCTACGCAGGCCTCGTAAGTTCACGGATTTTCAATATTTTCACTCCAGATTTTCAACATTGCCATTTTACCATGCCTTCTTATGAGTAGTACAGCTGTCATTTTTCACATCTCACCAAAGCGTGTTTCCGCCCATGTAGTGCACAATGGCGCAGTCGGTGTGTGAAATCAATGTATGGGACACATTAAGAAAATCACAGTGACACTGTTCATGAGCAGAGGTCTTAAAATGGCTATGTTGAAAATTTGGTGAAAAATTCCTAAAATGACTGTTTTATGAGTGTGCTGTTATGCAGTTCCTATGCACACTCGTAAGTTTGGTAATTTTCAATATTTTCACTCCAGATTTTCAACATTGCCATTTTACCACACCTCTTCATGAGCAGTACAGCTGTCATTTTTCACATCCTGCCCAAAGCGTGTTTCCTCCCATATAGCGCACAATGGCGCGAGTCGTTATGCGAACTCAATGTATGGGACACATTAAGAAAATCACAGTGACACTGTTCATTAGCAGAGGTCTTAAAATGGCTATGTTGAGAAATTTGGTGAAAAAATTCCTAGAAATGACTGTTTTGACGCGTCGTTATGCAGTTCCTACGCATGCTCGTAAGTTTGCGAATTTTCAATATTTTCACTCCAGATTTTCAACATTGCCATTTTACCACACCTCCTCATGAGCAGTACAGCTGTCATTTTTCACATCCTGCCCAAAATGTGTTTCCACCTCATGTAGCACACAACGGCGCGGTCGGTGTGCAAACTCAATGTATGGGACACATTAAGAAAATCACAGTGACACTGTTCATGAGCAGAGGTCTTAAAATGGCTATGTTGAAAATTTGGTGAAAAATTCTAAAAATGACTTTTACGGCGTACGTTGCGCGGTTCCTCATGCGCTCATAAGTTTTAATTTTCAATATTTGTACTCCAATGACTTCCAAATACCTAAACAGCACATAGAAGCAAGCAACATTCGACATTGACAAATGCTTGTACTTCTTTGTCACTGATTTTAAGCCATGTCCAAGTGCCAAATACCACTGCAAATACCTGCAAGGCGAATGTTCGGCATTGACAAATGCTTGTTGGATTGTTGGCAGAATCCGAGCCAAAGTGACCATTTTGAACTTTGGCTTTTTAGGTGCTTGTTTAAAGCTCTGAGATCAAAATTGGCCGCCACTCCCATTTTTCTTGGTTGTTAGGAAGTATCTGGAGAAAAACCTCTTCCTCTCAGGGTTGTAGGGACTAGTTCCACTGCTTTGAGCTGAAGCAGCTTCTGAACCTCTGCCTCTAGCAATGAGATTTGTGCTAGGAGTGGGAAGTGGAAACCCTGGGGTGTCTTCGAGGAAGAAATTTGAACTGCAGAGGCAGACCCTTGCCCATTACCTCCAATACCCATTTGTCTGTGGTGATGGTGACCAGAGGAGGAAATGGGACAGTCTGCCTCCAACAGGTAGGAAGGAGGCGACTTGCATCTCAGGGGTTCTGTTTAGGCTGAGGTTGAGGTTGTGGCTGAGCCCTCACCTAGAGCCCCTTCTACCCCTACCCCTTGAGTAGCCCTGTGGGGGTACTGCTGGTATTAGGGCATGGCTACTGGCTGGAAAAGGGTCTTGATAAAAGGAATGACCCCTAGCCCCCTTCCATTGGGCCTAGTGGATGAGGAAGCTCTGTCTCTAGCAGAGTTACTTCTATAAGTAGCCTTATATTCATCCACATTTTTCATATAGGCCACTGTGGACTCCCCAAAGGGCATTTCCTTCTAATGGAAATCCAGGGCCTTGACTGGGTATCCTGAGTGAGGTTTGTAGCCCTAAGCCAAGCAAACCTCCTCTGAGCCACTGTATTAGCCATCCATCTGGCTGCAGTGTCATTTAGATCAGCAGCCATCTGGAACTGGTACTTGGCGCCTCTAGCCCAAACCTGGCAGTTTCAGCCAGGTCATCTGACAAGGGTGGGGTGGCCTTCATGGACATTGTCAGTACCGACTGCCACAGGGATTTCTGATACTGGGCAGCATAAGCTTGAAAAGTGGCCTGTCTCATGGACAACGAGGCTGATAATAGCCCTTTTGGCCATACTGTCCAATTTCTGGATTCCTTGTCTGGTGGGTGTGGGGACAGAGGACTTTAGCCTTATCACAGGCAGCTTGCTGAATTACCCCTTGATGATCAGGGTGTGAAAAAGGAAGTCAGCTCCCTCCCTCTCGAGCTGCTATTTTTATCTATTCGCTTGCCAATAGGAGAATAGAATTTGGGGTCTGCAGGAGCTTCATAGCATCCTTCTTGAAGAATTTATATACTGAGAGGAAGAGGGCCTTTGTGGGTGTTAAACCGATCATATTGAGGTACTCAATCTCCTCCATCCTCTACTTTGTTCTGTTGTGGCAATATCCAGAGCATCTGCCATTTTCTACGAAAAGAAAAATGAGGAAAAATCCTCAGACACTCTGGGATGGAGCCAAATTCCTGCTCAGGGGAACCTCTAGGGAATAGGTTCACCTCCCTCATAAGGCTCAACCTCTTCAAAATAGTGTTGCTCAGGATCAGGGGCAGCACAGTAGCAGCAACCTGGGGACCCTGGGAAGGGCAGGAGGCTGAGGATGATGCTCTGCAGAGCCTGAATAATTTTAAATGCCTGGGCTATGTCCTGAGCGAAGGCATTACAGGCTGCTGTGCAGAAGTCCCTGGTTTAGCAGAGAGGGTTCTGCATGTTTGAGCTTCTTTAATTTCTTTAAAGGAACCGGAGAGTCAGCCAGTTATTTCCCTCTTTTGCCCTTTTCACCTGTATCAGGGACAGGGTAGAAGCACTTGTTAATTCAACCACAACAGACTGGGGTGTCAGCTGGTCAGAGCCTGGGGACCCCTTGGAACTTTTATTAAGCCTTTCAAAGCGCTTTTCAACAATTTTTCTGGGAATGTTTTCGTGTATCACATTCCTGGTCCAAATATTCAAAACCCAGACAAGCCACACATAAGGTGTGCTTGTCTGCCTTAACAAACACATCTCCACACTTCAAACAGTTTTTAAAACCAGGCTCCCGGTTCTCTTTTAGGTTTCTCAGTCATGGTGAAAGATAAAGTGAACCCCCAACCGCTAAATACCAAAGCTAATCGGTAATTTAAACAACTTTTTTTTTTTTTTTTTTTGCGGTGTCAGGAACCGATAAGGAACCGATGGAACCGAGAGAGGAGATGAAAATGAACTGGTTCAGCAGTTCTGTAACCGATAAAAGTGGTTACAAATAAAATCTTTTAGGACCAAATTTTAGCGATACTGAACAGGTTCTTTAATTAGAGAACGAAACAAAGTTAAAACTAACTCGGATCCCTCACGGTTATACCGAACATGAGGAACGAGAAAACAACAATTTAAACAATAATAACTAATGTAAACTAACAATTGATAGAGGCAGTAAAAGAAACTAAAAATACTTATTTTTTATTTTTCTTTCTTCTTTCACGAAAGAAGCGACAGAGACTTGACGACCAGACTTTCAGGCGGAGAGAAAAATCTGAAGGGCTTAGAACACTACAGTTGGTAGAGGCAGTATTTGAAAGATGCTCACGTGCAAAGAATTCCATCATTTGCATGTGTTCCATCTCTGGGCAGTCCAACCCATCAGGATGACTGCACAAAGTTATGAATGGTCTGAGCATTACTGGGGTTAGAAAAGAAATAGCGTTTGGAAATACTAAATTATTCTTTGAACCAGATTATGCTAACAATGATGGCATGCGGAGGTTTGGTTTCCTGTTATTAGGGCCTTGAGAGAAAAGGCCTGAAGACCAGAGTAGATTTTCCAGCGTGCATACAATTACCTCAGATGCAGGCACAAAGCTTTTGAAAAAATTGCTGAATCAAAGTATATATCCTCACTGGAGATTCAGGTACATGATTTGATTCCGCCCTACAACAATTAAAAAATTGAAAAACAACAATGGCAAGTGATATGAGGAGGACTTGGTAGGAGACAGAAAGCAGGCCCTGCTGCAAAGATTGGGAACTTTAATACCTGGAGATGATTACAAGAATGGGCAAAAATATACTGGGACAAGCGTTGAGTGGGAAGAAATCGGCAGACCCTACACCATGAACTACTCAAGGCTCGAGCAGATTTCAAGAGCCTGATTAGTGGGTTATACTATTTTGAGCTGGGTAGAAGAAATTCTAGCAACTGTTCTCCTGATCCCTTCAAACTTTGACAGGTCTTTATAATGGCTTGAATAATTAGTTTCCTGACACTTAAGCAGAGTGGGTGATACCCTTTAATAGGAAATGAGATCATTTACTGGCACTGTCTTACACTGCATTTGGAACCGTCTGCAGGTTGTGACAGGGAGGCGGAGGGGTGGTGGAGACACAAGGGTCTACTGTTGAATTGGAGTTAACCAAATCATTCAAAGCTGGAACCTATTATGCCATCTTAAGGTTACAGCCTCCCTATTAATGGGGAGAGAACGAAAATTATTTACCAGGCAGATGCCTTGCTCAAGAAGAAGAAGAAGAAGAATCAGCATTTATATAGCGCTTTTCATACATCCAAAGCGCTTTACAAGCAATGCTAGACTGGTAGTGAAGTGACTGAATGTGTGGTGGCCATATACGCACATCATCACCACACACACAGCCTGGATAATTGCATGAACCGGTTTATGGGAAGGGAATGTTGGCCAGGACACCAGAATGTTCCTACTCTTTTGCGAAGAGTGCCCTGGGTTCTTTACTTCCACCTGACACCCACCAGGACAACACCAGGATGGGCAGAAGGGACCTCAGTTTAATGTCTCATCCGAAGGACGGCACACCCCAGCAGTACAGCACCCCAATACTGCACTCAGATGCCAGCGATTTTTAGGTGCAAGTCCAATCCGTGTGGGACAAGAACCCACGACCTTCTGGTCCAGAGGCGGATGTGCTACCAACTGAGCCACGCTGACAAGATGGGGGGCAGTGGGCAGTTGAAAATCTGGAGCCCTCCCACCTCTCCTAAATTTTTGTTCAAATACTGGTCGGGGGAGAAGAGGGTGGATCACACAGTTTGCATTGGGAAGGTGGAGTCCATTGATGCAGCTTGTACCTGGAATGTTCCAGTACTCGCAGCAAGATGCTGAGTTAACCCCAGCATTACTCACCAAACATCGATTCTATCTAAATGGTGAGCATTTTGTGGCACCTTGGAAGGGCAATGGGAGAGTAGAGGAGCAAAGGTTCAATTTTCATGTTTGGGAACGGTTGGCTGGTGGGCCATTTTCCATCATTACAGTTTATATTTTATGTTGTTAGTTGTTTGTATTGTATTGACTCGCACTTATCTTCCCTCACTTCTGAGATCAGGTCAGGTTCTAGAAGCCCTGGCTCTCAGTACATAGTAAAAGGATACTGCTGCAATGGAGGGCTTAACCTCATCTCATATAATGTCCAGGATTAACCACTGGATCAAAGATCAAGAATTCTACAAGAGCTGGGAAATTGAATGCACATATAGCTCTATTACAAAAACCCCACCTTACAGAGGTGGAACACAAAAAACTATATGCATTAGGTGGATGAGTTCTGACTATGCCTCTTCTTATTTAGGACACCCACATAATAGAGAAACCGCCATCTTAATTCACAAATCATGTCCCTCCAAGTGCAGAGGTCCTCTCTGATCCAGAAGGAAGGTTCATTAAGCTGACAGCTACTTATGAGGGACACTCCCAGCAGGATAGCCAGTATATATGCTCCTAATGGAGATAAAGAGGCAGCACATTTTTCAGGACAAGCTTCCCAACTCTTGTAGAAGCAGATGGCTGTCTCTTTGTTTTAGGAGGTGATTTAATATGATCCTTTGACTTCCTTGGATAGATGGGGGGCTGGGAGGTCCACTTTGAGTCATGCTGGAAATACATTAAATAGACTGGTCCAAAACTGGGTCCTTCTGGATGTTTGGAGATGGAAAAATGGCCACGTCAAAAATTATACCCACTACTCAGACAGACATGGGTGCTATACAAAGATAGACATGCTGTTTCTGTTGGAGGAGTGGGTCCACACTCTATCTGAGTGTTGCATTCTTTCCTGCAGAATCTCAGACCATGCACCTGTAAAACTTTCCTCACTTTGACACCTATGGTTAGAAACTCACATTGACATTTTTTATTTTTATAGAATCAGAATTACAACCCTTTGAGTCTCCCAAGGACTCATTTACAAAGGCTCTTTGTCAAAAACAGAGAGTACAAAGCATATAAACACAGTAAACATATTATACAGAGAATTATAAGGGGATAATTTATATATATGTACATTGTTACAGTAAATGTACATAGTTACAGTGAATAAAGCCCAACATGGGAGAGACACTCTTGTAGGTCCTATACAATGTGGTAGCTAAATTACATATATGTACATAGATACAGTAAAAAGAGTCCAACATGGGAGAGACATTCTATGTAGTTCATAAACATTGTGGGTCTCCTCGACAATTCAAGTTTAAACTCCATATCAATGTTATTATTAAAGAATACTAGAAAACAATTCAGAGGGCTCGGTACCTCATACTGTACGATGGGATGCCCTTAAGACAGTCCTTAGGGGGCTATTATTAGTTTTGCCACCGAGAGAAAAGAAACAAAATGCTAAGATAGTAGAATTAGAAACTGAGATTGCTGATTTAGAATTTCACGTCACGATTTCCTAAATCCAGAAACAAAAAGCATCTAAAGGAACCTAAACAGAAGTTAGATAAAATCTGAACTTTGTACATAGAAGGGTCATATAGACAAATCCGTCAGTCATACTTTGAGGGTGGCAATCATGCGGGAAAATTATTGGCTAACATGCTCCATACCCAGCAGGCCAATCTTAAGGATTAGAGACTTAATGGAAACCAGGAAACCAGTCACCTGAGAATTACCCATATCTTTGCAGATTATTATAAGCAGCTGTACATTCAAGAACCAATTAGAGACTTTGAGGCCATAGCTACTAGAGCGTTTTGAAGGAACAAAGCTTATGCACCTTGACCAGAGCTCTAGAGAGCTTCTGAAAAATAGATCATGCAAATCGAAATGCATGAGCAGGTTAAAGCACTTAAACATGGTAAGTCTCTGGGATTAGATGGATTCACATCAGAATTCTATAAAGAATTCAGGAAACCTTAGTACCAATCCTGACAGAAGCTTGCAAGGAGGTCATGGAGGAAACACACTCCTATGTCCTGGCGGACAGCTCAGATTTCAGTACTGCATAAAGGGGAAAGACCCTAGAATGCAGGTCATATAGACCATATGCCTGCTTAATGTTGACTTAAAGATTTTCACAGGCCTATTGGCAAAAGGATTGCAGAGGGTGGTCTCCCAGGTGATCCATGAAGACCAAACAGGGTTTATTTCTGGAGATATCTCTCAAATAATATTAGAAAGTTGTTAAACATTATTTCTTCTCAAAAAGCATTCAGATTTTCAATTGGCAATTTCCATGCACACAGAAAAAGCATTTGATAGAATTACTTGGCAATTTTAAAACAGTCCATGGAAAAATGAATTTGGACCTAAATTCTAACAAACCATGACTCAACTATACACACGCCAGAGAACCTAGTGAGAGTTAATGGTATAAGTTCCATCCCTTTCCTGTATCCAGAGGAACAAGGCAGAGTGCCCTTATCACCCCTCCTCTTTGTGATAAGTCTGGAACCACTGGCCTCCAAAGTCCAGGCGGGACCTGGGGATTAGAGGCATTACGGTAGGGGGACTAGAACAACAGGCGTCCTTTTGCGGCTGATTCCTCTTTTATCTGTCATCCCTGGAGACTTCCCTACCCCTCTGATGAAGACATTGCTCTCCTTTGGTGAGGTATCAGGCTACAAAATTAATTCCCAGAAATCTGAAGCTGTAGTCTTAAGCAGATTCCCTCTAGAGAATGTAGAAACATTTCTCTTTGCATGGGCCCCAGATAATCAGATAAGGTATCTGGGAGTTCAGATTACAATAGATTTTTCCAAACGGTTTTCCTCAAACTATGAGAAACTTTGGAACAAATTGGAGCAAGGATATGGCCAGGTGGTGACTCCTACCTCTCTCTTTGGTAGGGAGGAAGGAAGTGATAAAAATGAACATATGGCCCGCCTGCTATTCCTGTTCCAGTGTCTGCCAGTCCAGATCCCACACAGATTTTGGAACAAGATGAATAAGTGTATATTGCAATTTATATGGAATCATAAGAAGCATAGAGTGGCTAGAAATATTCAACAGCAAACAAAGGAGGTGGGGGGGTCTTGTCTTCCAAATTTACAGTACTATTATCTTGTAGCTCAAACTGCTGGTTTAATGACATGGGCAAAACAGACAGTGTCTTTTCAGTGGTATATACTGGAGGATGCAACACTGGGAGATAGGCCATTGTTTACTTTAATCTTAGCAGAGACCATGCCAGATTACAAGAGGCAAGAGCAGAACTGGTGGGTGAAGCATGGGTTGGAAATACTGGGAAGATAAGAAGGTGTTGGACACAGCAACAGGTTTTGGCCCTTTCCTTATTCGTTATGAGCCTGAGTTTTTCCCCATCCTTGACCCTGGATATGCCAGATGGGCGCGAGGGGTTACAAGATTTTCCAATTTCTGGAAGGGGTAGATGCATTACCTTTCAGAGAGCAGAGGAGAAATTCCACTGGACAAACTCCAAATTCTTGTGCTACATGCAAGTAAGACATTTTATTAACTCAGATGACCATATCTTAAGATTGTCCCAGCCCTACTCTAGCTGGGAAGACTTCCTATATGGCACAGTAACAGTGGTAGGGCCTACCAAGTTCATATCAAGTATATATAAACTGATTCTTGAAAGACAGAGGTCTCCCTAGGGACATATAAGTGAGCCTATGAGGGAGAGGCCAGCATAACAATAACAGTAGCAGACTGGAAACATAGACTGAAATGGGGATGAAAGCTACATCAGCTCCTATATGGAAGAATTTTTGGAAGATCTTGGTGCACTTCTTCACACTCCCAGGTGACACGACACTATCAAGTGACCACTGGGGATAGATGTTGGAGGCTTTGTGGACAGAAGGGTAGTCACTGGCATATCTTTTGGAGTTGCCCAAAACTGTCAATTTCTGGGAAGAGATTCAGGAAGCAGTGAGAAGCATCTCAGGTGGAAATTCCCTGACATTTCTGGACTGGATTTTTGGGCTGCCTACAGCAACACACCAAAAGGAGATACTAGGAAGGTATTGCTAATATTGATAGTGGTGGCACTAAAATGCATTATGGGAAAATAGGCTGACACAAGAACCACCAAGTTTGAGGCAGTGGGTCCAGAGGGTGAAGAGAGTATATTAATGGAATCTATTACAGCCAAACTTCGACTTAGTCTGGAAAACATCTGGAAAGATGGCGAGGTTAGGAGGATGGTTGCTAGGATGGGAAGCTGTCTCGTAGGGGTGTGAGATAGATATGATAAGACAAGAGAGAAGGGTTAGTAGGTAACAACTTTGGAGGAAGTGTCTGGGAGATCATTCTAAGCTAGGCTGGGACTATTGGACCCTGGACGGGATGTTGCAGATCTAGTGAAGTTAATAAGGGAGTGGAGGAGGTGCTAGCCTAACTGGGGGCCAGGTTGGTGAGGCCCATGTTTGAGACAATCCTGTTACTTGTTCTATTGTTGCTCATCTTTCTTCTTTCTATGTGCTCAGCTTATGAAAGGTCGAATGGAAGGAAATATGCCATATATGTGTGAAAAGGATACTAAAGGACTAACTTTACTACGGTAACCTGTATAACATGAGTCAAATACAGCCATCTGTTTTCTTAATATTTATATAAAAGTCTGATTCAACACTTACTTGAAGTAATCCTGAAATGTCTAATACTGTAATTGATTTGACCAGCATATATGTACCATTGTACATCTTTTAACATACTGTAACAGAATGAAATAATAAATCTGAGTTTAAAAAAGTTATACTTAGCTAACATGCAAGCTAAGCTTAGATTTTAAATAATTAATTCAAGTGAAAGGATTAAGTGCTACAATTTAAACTTTATCCCACAAACTGCACTGGAAAAATTTGACATCCAGGTGGATTTATATAATGTATTCAGAAAATCTGATTGCAGGACTTTTTGCTACAAGAGACCATACCTCTCAACCTCCTGTCTCATAAATCAGGGACAAGGCTTAAAAATCAGGACACATTTTCAAATTGGTTATATCCACTCAGGAAGCTGGCAGAATAAAGGACTGGTGTATAATACATTTTCTGAAGAATAAGAAGTCTGCAACTTTATTGTTTGACATAATTTTATTCTTATAATCCTTACTGTTTAGTCAAGGAACACAAATTTAAGGAGGGACAGAGTAAAATTTTGAGGTGAAATCAGGGACATCCTTGAAAATCAGGGACAGTTGAGAGGTATGCAAGAGACACTCCAGCAATCACTATGGGAACCACAACTGACACTTTAGTTTCAGATAACCAGAAAAGCTTCCAGAATTCCATGGTCAGAATGGTGCAATAAGAACTCTCAGAACTTACAGATCATATTGTGAACCCGGATGAAGGTAATTTTGGAACTTTAGCTGCTTATGATGATCAAAGTGACTTAGGTTGGTCTGATCTAGATTTAGTAACTTTAGCAACTCTTGAATCCTTAGCGAATAAGAGTATGATGCAGATAGTATAACTAACAGAGTGCTGGCTCACATCAATTCCTCTGGACAATTCACTCCTAGACAATTTGCTCTGGGCAAGTCGAGCCCACAACAATAGGGTCCCTGACAAATTCATTCCCTCCAACAATTTGTTCCCATGATATATATTATGTATTACATACAGGTGAGTGCCATTTGACCCACGGATGACCATGAGCAGGTATGCTCGAGGTCTTTAAAACTAGCTTTTCTGCTGTCATTCTTGTTTAAGTCATGTTCAATATAATATGGGAACAAATTGTCATGAAACAAATTTGTCACAGACCCAACTGTCATGGGAGTAAGTTCTCCAGAATGACTTGTCTAGGAAAATTTTCTTGAGTGAATTGACATTTCCCCAAGGGTTTGATGTTTCAGAGCAACCAATATCTAAAATTAGAACTACATGGGGAGGTGGCGCTAGAAGCCTGGGTGATCAGACATGGTTTCAGTCAGCTACTGAAAAATGCTTTGAATTTATCACTAAAACTTATTCTTTTAAGCCTGAAATCAGCTGAAACTCAGTTTCTTGCATTTGAATACTGTTCTCTACATTCAATGCAATTTTCCTTTAATTCTAGCAATGGGAAAGCCGAAAAATGCCCCAGGGAGTTCCCAAGACTTCTTTAAGCTAAAGACTTCAGCAAAAGAACTGGGAAAGATGAAAAGAAGCAAGCATGAGTGGAAAGCCTAAAATAACAGTCATGGTGCTACACACATGATACAAATGAGCAAATCCTTAGAACTGTTAAACAGTAAATTCAATAGTTTCACAGCCAGGCTGCAAATCATTGAGCAAATAATGAAACCCACTCTTGGGAGATTGTGAAGGTAATGAACAGTGTGGTAGAGCCCTAACAGTGTTGGCCGGCCTGGTAAAGAAATCAGCTCATACGGTCCAGGCTCAAGCACGCAGAATCTGCTATGAGAAAGCAATGTCAAACTAATAGACTGGTGGAGGTTTTAAAGGTGACACACCTGCAAAGCTATAAAAAGTTGGCTGTGGGAAGCATTGGGGATGAATCTGAATAATCAACCTTTAACCATTCAAAATGTTATCACACAACTCGCCATAAGAATAACAGTAAAAAAAGGGCACTGTTGCTGAAACTTGGTTCGATACACCAGAGACTTAATACTAAAGAAGCTTGAGGTTGAAAGACATTCAGGTTGATGGTCAGAATATCCTAATGTTTCTATGTTTATGTTTTCAACCACCCAAAGGCAGAAAGATTTTGATATTGGCAAGAGACAGCTTAGAGAACTGAATGTGCCTTTTAATACTGTTTATCCTACAGAACTACAGTATGTGTGCAGTATTCGGGACATATATATATATATCATTACCAGCCTCACAAATGTTGACAAGCTACTTGAGAGTATTGAATGGGATATTACTCAAACAAGGGATGGTAAGAGAGATTCAGATGCCGAGGACTGAATGTATTTACCACCAGGTGTGTGAGTACTAATTATCGCTATGGAGTATATATGCAAACCTTAAAATTGTTTCAGAAGGTCCCAAGGTATTTATTTAAGATTCTTTAGAACAGTTAATTGGGACCTGGCTCTGCTGAACACTCATAGTGTAATCTGTGTTTTAATTAACTGGGCCACTAATCCAAGATGTCACCCATGAGGTGTCCTGATTTTAGGCGTGCTTTTGGACAGATATTTCGGGACTTTACAGAGACTTCCATTTTGCATGGTTTGCACCAAGATGATTGCCTCAATTGTCTGTAAAACCCGCTGAGGTGCTTTCTACTAATATTACTGTTGCACACAGTATCTTACCTGTGTGCTTTTCTGAACACAAATGGATAGAATGTATATATAGCTTTGAAACTTCAGTGTATTACCACATTGAGCTGGATTATATGCTACCTATTTGCATAGTTTAATTTTTCTGTAAATTGAAGTCATCTGGATGTTGTAGAGGTGGAGTAGCGCCAATGGTACTCGGGAGTTCCAGGTTTGAAGCTCAACAGTTTAACTTTCTCAGAAGAGCTGTTCGTGTTTATTCACAAAAGATTAGCTAATACAGTAATAGTTAAAGGGGGTTCTGCACAGTCATCATTAGAGAACTGCATTATGTTACCAATACAATAATAGTTTTTACTTACAGGTCTCTGCCCATTGGCAGCAGTATAGTTTATTAGCTAATAATTTGTTTGTGTCAGTTGTAGGTCAGTGGCAATGTATGCCATGATCTTGGGTATTCCCTCAAGATAGTTCCAAAGAATGTAATACAATGTTCTTTTTAAGTGTTTACCAATACATGTCTGTATTGGTTTCTTGTCTATTTATGTTCTGCAATTTACAAAGCGTAAATAAAAGTAAAAAAAATTAGAACTACAATTTTAAACCAAAGTCAGTACTTCTGCCCTTACACACTTTTCCCCACTATCAAAATTTTTGAGAGCATTTTTCTTATGGAAACTAAAATCTGCAGAGTATCCCGCCCTCCTTGCTTGCAGGAACATCACCAAGGAATAATGTGCTGCCCTTTATGAATTAAAAAACTTAAAAGATATAATAATCAAACCTGCAGACAAAGGAGAAATGGGTAGTCCTGATTAAAAGCTATTACAGGAGATATGTTTTTAATTTATGGCAAACCAATATTATTACAAGCTGCTTCCTGGTGACCACACTGAGATCTTTAAGAAAAAATATTGTTACTCTTAGAATGGGGAAGAACTACTTGCAAGTATTGGATGGAAACCTCAGGTACCTATGGTCAGAGACCCTATCATCCCCACCTTCCACACTCTGCCCAAAATTCATAAGAGCTTAGAGCAGCCTCCAGGACATCCAATTGTGTTTGGGGTGGGCTTCATGTCTGACAACCTCTGCAAATTTTGAGACATCTTTTTAAAGACTGTGTTATTAGACTGGGTCCATACCTCCACAAGATGGTAGCAGTGAGGTGGGCACCTGAATTAGGTGCTGTCTGAAATGGTGATGCAATGTGGGTGAAAGCCGAATGGTGATGGGGTAGGTAGGATGTGGTGGGGTGGGTGACTGCAGTGACAGGATGTCGCTATATGTACATGCTTGCGCGGGGGTGAGCACAGCTGAGCATGGAGTTGGGAGGGAGCGGAGGGGATGTAGGGGTGGCACTGCAGTCAGCTGCTGAGCTGCACGTGGCATCGAGGTTGGCCTCCACTACATGATGTGTGGGGTACCAGGTTCGGGTCTAGGTCTGGGCACTGCTTTTGTTGCGCCGGCCCAAAACTTGTTTTTTTGCTTTCACCCCCCGACATGCACCCCCGGAGTTGAGAATCTTTTAGGGGGGTGTGGGGCAAGCCTCCCCATGTGCGGGGTGTGGGGTGCAGCCCCACAGAAAGCAAAGATTTAAAGTCCGGCGCCATTCTTCCATGCACTGAGGATGTCAGGGTGGTGAAATTATTTTCACCACCCTGACGTCCAGACACGCAGTCGCCGTCACGCCACCATTATCACATAGAACCCACAAGACAATGGACATTCTCAACAAATTTGATGAATTTCAGTGGGATAATTATATGTGCCTAGGAATTGACATCAAGTCACTGTACACTTGTATTGAACACCATGCCTGCTCTCATTTTAGAATATCATCCCTTAAGGACACCTTCCTATACCTTTTATATTGGCAGGTCTCTCTCTTGTTCTAAGCCACAGCTATTTCAAATTGAATAAGTCTTTTTACCTTTAGTTATGTGGGACAGCAGTGGGCACGCCATGGTGCCTCTTGACAACCTCTTCCTGTGTTTCTGGAAAAAGATAATCACCCTCAGTCCTGTCACTAACCCCACCTACACCACATTATAAAGTAGTATAGATATATTGATGACATATGTGTCTTGTGGGGGACCTAGGAAAGAGCTGCTGAATTCATGAGATGGTTGTTACCAGTGAACTCAATCACATTCACCAACACCATATAGAGCACCAGTCTAAATTTTCTGGACCTGGCTCACCATTGACAAAGGCGTTTTGGTTAGCACTAAGGGTATAGAAATCCAAATGCTACTAACAGCCTCTTATGAGCCAAAAGTGCCTCCCCATTCTTTGGTCAGTGCCATCCCTAGGCCCAGTGTCTGCATATTCACAGAAACTGCTCTTGTAATAATGACTTTCGAGGGCAGGCCACTGAAGGCTTATACGAGGGTTCATTACCAGAGGATATGATGCCAGTCTCTTAAGAGATGTACTTGATAGAGCTAGGAACATAAATAGAAAAACCTTGCTATGGTGCAGAAACAGAAAAAAAAGAGAACCTGTATGCTTGTGATAAAGTATACTCTAATTTCTCATCAGATTGGGAGCATTATCAAGAAATATTAGCCTGCACTGCTGAATGACCCTGTACTGTCCACTGAGCTAGGTAAATCCCGAATTTCAATCTCAAGGGCCTAACCTTAAGGAAAACCTGTTCATAGTCAATACAGAAGTAGCAAAGGGCAACCTGAATTCAAAAACTGGCTACCATCACCCCCAATGTCATGCATAGATGTGGCCTTGCAGCGTGTGCCATTTTATGCCAGCAGTGAAATCGTTCAATTGGGAGGGTTATGACAGGGAAGTGGAGTAAACATTAACTGCAATAGCAGTTTTGTCATTACACTATCTGGTTGCTGTCCCATGCTGTATATTGGTCGAAACAATAAACTGAATGGGACAGCTATATATTGGTTTAACCATTGGGCCATTACTCCAGTGTATACAGGAAAATATATGCTGCCTGCATCAAGTCTGGACAAGCCAACACTCCAATTGACAGGCATCTTTCAGAAAAGCATAGCAGTGATTCTGCACATGTTAAATGGATGGGTCTTGAAACAGTGGGTAAGTGCTGGCCCAGTGGCACAGAGGACTGAGGCCCTTGTTTATCACCTGTTGCCTCACCATTGAACCTGGTTGAGGAATGACCACGGATTGCTGGAGGTTGGTCAGTGGGGAGAGGATTGAGCATCCCAGGACTGCTCTCCTCTCCCGGGAAAGGTAGCAAACCCATCCCAGCCCTTGACTGCCACCAAGTGGAGGCCTAGGAGCAGTGCAGACTCTGAGAGACTTTGAAGGAGGAGATTACTATTCTGCAGCATGTGCATCTCCATGTGCGTTGCACTTACGTACCATCACAACGGGAGGGAGGAATGAGAAGAAAAAAACAGAAAATGGAAGGCAGGTGGTCTTAATGAAGCCCCACCCACTCTACCTTGTCCTGCATTGCTGCTCGTTCCCCAGAGCACTTCTGGATTGTGTACCAGGGAGATGTCCCTCTTTCTCTTTTGGCCCTGCTGTGGGAGGAGATCCATGGGGATTTAAGCCCAAGGGACAGGGAGATGTGGCAGCCAGTCATGGGCTGGAGAGAGGGCTGAAGAGCCACCTGTTTGGTCTGCAGAAGCTTTATGGCAAGAAAGAAACAGTAAGCAGGTACAGTCATGATGGAGAGACAGCTCAGCCTTCTACAAAGAGAACTTCTAGATATACTCTCTGAGGTTTTCCAGTTGAGAAGTTTAAACCTCAAATAGGACCTCAAATCATTTCTGTAACTCTCATGCTTCCAAATGTAATCGCAGATTGGTATCCCATTTCTTTGATTTTGCCCTGTACTTGTAAACATTTTCATTAATTTAACTTCAAAACCTTTTATAAGAGGATACCCCTCACTTTGTGAAGCTAACATTTGTGTTTGAAGTGAAACCATTGTTTTGATTTTTTCTGACAAGTCTACCTATGCTGTTATTATTACTCTAAGTGAAAAGAACAGTTATGTAAGAACTTACTGTAACAGTAGATCTTCAAGGAATCTCTGTCATCAGGTCACACATATGGAACTTAGCCATCAGGCGTCAAGATCACATGGAAGCTTTTTCTGCAGCAGTCAATTAGGGGCTGTTCACGCCAATGACAGGCTCTGACGGTACACACCTATATAGGAGTGGTTGGCGCTCCTCCTCAGTTCTTTCTTTAGCTGGAGGCCATGGGAGACAGGAGTCCCACCAGGGAACCAAGGAGAGAGAAGGTGCCCAGCTAGCAGAAAAGCTGGAGCAACAGGACAGCCAAGCTAGAGAGAGATCGAGAAAGGAGGATGGAGAGAGGGATGGCATGACCTGATGACAGAGACTTCCTTGAAGATCTGCTGTTACAGTGAGTTCTTACATAACTGTTCTGTCTTCTTCGGAATTTCTCTGCTACCAGGTCACACCTATAAATTGAGTCTCAAGGACTGCTGAGAGCAAAGACAGTCTGGGTGACAGGAGGCCAGAAGCCTAAGAAAGAAGGCCGTAAAGCACAGCTAGGCCAAAGCCTGCCCATCTTCTGGAGGCAATGTCTAGACTGCAGTGTTTGGAGAAAGTGTGGACAGTACTCCAAGTGGCATGCTGTAAATCTCGGCTGCAGATATGCCCCTAAAACAAGCAACAGAGGTGGCCATACCCCTGGTAGAATGGCCCTTAACAACTCAGAAAGTTCCTTACCGTACATTGCTGTAATAAAAATACAGTTGGCCAATCATTTGAACAAGCACAGTTTTGAAACTGAGTGCTTTCTCTGCCAGGGGCAAATGAAACAAACAACTGAGTGGACTTCCTGCAGTTCTTCATACAGTGTGTATAGTAACAAAAATTCTATGCATGTCAAAGTATGGAGCAATGCTTCCCTGGATTAGCATGCTCTGGATAATAAATGGGCAAGTGGATGGATTGATTTAGGATAAACACAGACACCACCTTAAGAAGAAACTTAGGGTTAGTATGCAAAGATATCCTGGGCAGGATTTTCCATCATGAATGAATGCCCAAGCCCTCGATACGCCAAACATACAGTGCACAGGGGATTGCGGCATTTATCTAGGGCATCTGGAATTTCCTTCCCTTGTGCTCACAGAGGTCCTTAGACCACATAAGTGTGGTCTTGCTTGAGCCATCTCTCCAGGACAAAATTCATGGTAGCAACATTGCATTGGCGCAAGTAGCCAAACCACGAATTGTTGGCAACTGCACCTGTTAATGGAAAATCAGGTGCAGTTGAGGCAAAGAGGATCAGCGCAGGCAATTCAAAGTCCGTGGCGCAAGGCTGGATGCATGCCCTGCTCCACCTTTCAAAATCCTGCCCCTGTCTTTGTGGAAAATCAAATAAGGCTGCTCACACGAGGGCCTGTAGCTCTGAAATTCTTTGAGAAGAAGTATACATATTGAGGTCCTCCAGTCTCTCCTCATATGACTTTTAGTGTAGAACCTGCACCATTTTGTTGCCTTTCTCTGAACTGCCTCTACCCTGTCTGTATCTTTACAGAGATGTGGCCTCAGAGCTGGACACAGTACTCCAAATGAGGTCTCACTAGTGATCTGTACAGGGGCATCACCACCTCCCTTCTTTTGCTGGTGATACCTCTCCTATGCACCCCACTACCACACTGGTTCTCCCACAGCCTTTGCACATTGTCTGGCAACCTTTTGATTATCCCCAGATCCCTTTCCTGTTTTGTGCTAGTCAGTATTCCCCCAATCATAAGCCCCGGGTTCCTGTGCCCCAAATGCATGATTTTGCACTTTTTGCATTGAATCTTAGCTGCCACACTTTTGACCATTCCTCTAGCTTACCTCGTCCCTCCTCATTCTATCCATCCCTCCTGGAGTGTCAACCGTATTGCAGATCTTAGTGTCATCTGCAAAGAGGCATGCCTTTCCTTCCAGCAATGTCACTTATGAAGACATTGAATAGGACTGGCGCCAGAACCGATCCCTATGGCATCCACTGGTCATCCTTCTCTCTCCTCAGATTGAGCTCCATTTACCACCGCTTTCTGTGTCTATCTCCCAACCAATTTCTAACCAGTTTACACGCCTTGGGACCCTATTCCCAGGCTGCCAGCTTCTTTTCAAGCATCTTCATGGAGCAGTGTTGAAGGCCTTGCTGAAATCCAGGTAGGCCCATCCACCACTCCCCTTTTCCACTTCCCGGTCACCCAGTCAAAGAAATCTATCAGATTCATTTGGCATGACCTTCCCACCGTGAATCCATGCTGCCTCAGATCCTGGGCTCTGCTGGATTCAAAATGTTCTATCATTTAGCAGTGATTCCATTATTTCTCCCCACCACTGAGGTCATGCTGACTGGTCTATAGTTTCCAGCCTCCTCCCTACTCCTATTTTTTGTGCAGAGGGACTACGGCTGCTCTTCTCCAGTCCTCTAGAACCAGTCCTGTTTCCAACTATTCATTGAACAGAGCTGCCAGTGGTGCTGCCAGCACCTCCAGGCTCCTTTACTATTCTAGGATGTATCTTGTCTGGTCCCATTGCTTTGTTCACTTTCAGTTTTGAGAGTTCCTTTAGAACCCTCACCTCCATAAACAGAGTGGTGTCAACCTGCCTCCTTTATTGTCCTGCCTCTTAATTGTGGTCCCTCACCTTCCCTCTCTTCTGTGAATACAGGTACTGAACAAAATATCTGTTCAGGATAGCTGCTTTCTCCAAGTCCCCTTCCAATACTCCCCTTCTTCCCCTCTAAGCCTTTCAATCCCTTCCTTGTCTTTCTTTCACTACCATACCTATAAAAGTATTGTCCCCTTTCTTTATAGCCTGAGCTATTTTTCCTCTATTTCACCCTTGTGCTCCTGACTGCCTTCCTGCCTCCCTCTGCTTATCCAGATAAACTACCCTGTCTGCCTCCTTCTGTGTTTCCTTATACTTCCTGGAAAGCCAACATTTTCCTCTAACCTTCTGGCCATTTCCTCTGAGAACCACAGCTGATTTTCTTTTCCTCTTGTCTTTGTTTATTTACCTAATGCAATGGTGTGGCCTCCACAATGGCTCCTTTTGGATGGGCTCACTGTTCCTCAACTCCCTGGTCCTTCCTCTCCCTGCTCTAGCTTTCCTGAGACATACCCCAACTTTGCAAAGTGGATCGATTATACTGTCTCAAAAAGTAAGGAAGTTCATGCAAAAAACTTTGTTACAGAGCTACTGGCCTCGAAGAAAACTTAAAAAAATAATAATTAGGTACAATTCTGCCTGCATTCCATTTATTTTTATATATTTCACCTTCTTGTAAGTTATTACTAAAGAAATGTGTATGGATATGATAGCTGTCCTTACAGTTCATTTTGAGTTCATCTGCCACTATACTTACTCCCTACTTCAAGTCATAATCCTCTGTTGTGATACCACAATCTGTTGCCATGGGAGTAAATGTAATGTCACAAGCAGTGCTCTATGACTTCAGGCAGGGAGAAAGCAGCAGGAATAAATGAACTCTTCAGGAGCAAAGAGCCTATTTTCATGTAAATGACCTCACTACTAAATAATGGGAGGAGGAGGAATACAGAACTAATGGAAATACAAGCTGGACAGTGCCTAAATATTATGCTTTGTTAAAGTTCTGAACGTGTCTCCAGCTCTTTAATGAAACAGTTAGGGTTAAAATGGCAAAGGTGAGGAAATGTGCCATTAGGGTTCCAGCCCTAACGTACCCACCCTGCAAGCAGCAACAGAAAAAACATTACTATTTTACCCTCCTGTATCTTCACCCCAGAGACATGGGGTGTGCCTTGGGATTGTTAAATTCTAATGCTCACCCAATTCTCATACACTGTACCCATCTCAGCTTATTTACGATGGAATGGGGTGTGTATTTGAGTTGACAACCCCAACTATCACCCCACACCTGATTTGTGAAGATGCAGGAGAGGTCAAATAGTAATGTTTTTTTTTCCTGTTGCTGCCTGTAATGGGTGGATTAGGTTAGAACCCTAACAATCATCATTTCACTACTTTTTGTCGGTTTAACCCTTAACTAGTGCATTAACAAAGTTTTTTGCAATGAATATAAAATGTATCTCAAACATAAAAACCTAAGACAGCATTGAGTAAATATTGTTCAGGTACAAGTGCATGCAGATTGTAATAGTAAATATGGCTGAAGTCTAATTTTAAAACAGGCATGAGAAACCGATGACCTGATATCATGAGGCAACGTGTTCCAAAAAAGGGTACAAAAATAAAAAGGATCTATAACGTATTCTACTGGTAAGCATTAGCTCTTTGTATAGATACCTTTCCTTGGAGCAAATAGAGTTAACAACCTGGACTTATTAAACAATAGGGAACAGATATTTGAAAGATAAACTGTTGATAGAATTGTAAATAAAATATCCAAGATCAGAGGATCATGTAACAGGTGGAGAAAGCCAATTCAAGTCCAGGTACAAATACCAATGGTACTCATAATGATTAGAGTGGGTCACAAGTCTACATACAAAACAAAAGGCAATATTAAATGCCGCTGAAAATAGAAAATAGAGTTAGAATAGACATTTTGACCATAGGTCTTCTTCCAGAATTATCTAAAAGAGAAAAAGCAAAGTTAGTGGAGAGGTAAAGGAAACAAGGGATATACTGTATATGTGAGGAAAGAAAATATGGAGAGGCTCTAGGAGAAAAGTGATAATAGGCAAGATAAGAAAAGAATCTGGAAAACAAACAGGTGATGATGGGTATGAAAAGGTATAGTAGGAGTGAATGAGCTGATGAGTCCTCAAGTGAGGACTAATTAACAGAGGCCTAGTAAGAAGGCTGAAAAGTAACAAATATGTGTGAAAAGAGAGACGACTGTGGAAAATGAAAATAGATGTGCACACATACTGGAATGCCCATGTGAACATGTTCACCCTACACTAGTAAACCCATTGTATCTCACTTTACCTCCATGGACCACAATGTCAATGATCTTTCTGTCTGTGTCCTTCAGCAGGGTTTCCGGGATGCTGACCACAGAAAAACATGGAAACCAAACTAATCATTTGCCTAGGCATCCAGCAGCCCTCCTGTTTAGATGACATACTTATTTTCTACTAACATTTTTAACCACCTTACGGTTCACCACCGTATTCTGTCTTTTGCCCCAACCCTGTCATATCTTTGCTTGCATGTGTGCATGTTAGTATGGTACATTTGCATGTATGGCCTGCTTGCACACGCTTATATTCATTATTACTTTCAATATAGTTTGTAGCATCTCCTGTTCACCCAGTTTGTTTCCTAGACTTTTTGAATTGGTGGGCATACACCTCCAGTTGCTGGGGGGTTCTTGTTGGTCCACTTCTCAGCCTCTCCTGTTGCCTCCCTTGTTTTGCATGTGACAATCTCTGAATTAATTTATTCTATATTACTTTGTTCATTTGTTTCCTTTTCCATTTATTTTAGCATCACTAGCCTTCTCCAGTGTCCCTACTTCCCTTTATCAGTTAATTATAATTATATTGCTCTTGTTATCAAAATGATTGCTCTGTTTTGATCTGGATGTAATCTGACTTCTCTGAAAAGATCTTGTCTTCAATCAAAGGTTTGTCAAGGTCCTAAGATGGGTAAATCCTTATTCCTTGCCCCAAAACCTAGTCCAAGTGTTTATCCTTCAAATCCTATGAGAAAGAGGATGGGTCAACATGTGTTTGGAGGTGGTTCTTGCAACAAGAGAGTGAGGCAGTGGTAGGAGAAATGATGGATCATGAATGGTATGGTATGGAGGGTCAGGATGTGAACATGAGTAATGCACTGTTGGAATAGGCAATTATTTGTGTGGGATATGATGTATGCCACAGCTACACCCATTGCCCATCATGGCCCATCAGAGGATGGGTCCTGTACAGATGAATTATGATGGGCAGTCACTGAAGTTGTATCTTGAGACTACTGAGCCAGTCCTGTATTGGGCTGTTACCTTCCCAATTCGGCATTTACATAGTTAGATTCTCATTTACACAGTTCCACCTGAGTCACAGTTGTCGGCTAATATGGCCTCTCAGGCCAGCCTGTCCACCCTCCTAGTGGTACGAGTAGCTAGCAAGATGCTGCTACAACCCGCCTGCCAGGCCACAGCAAAGACCCAGGTTTGGGTGCGAACCAGGGTCACTGGCATGTCAAGCAGCTCCTAAAAACACAGGGAGCACAATCTGGCAGGTGACAAGTAAATGTCAGACACTGGGATACTTAGAAATAGTTTAATAGGATTTATAGCTCTGGCTGCTGTCTCTTGAACTTGGTTTGTGAGTCCTAATAAATTATTTTACTGTACTCCAGTGCCTGACTTTTATTTAGTTGTCACCCTCCAGTGTGTGCCATGTGTTTTTGTGTTCTGACATTCGGTTTTGGTGGCACCCATTCTTAGCAACTTTCAAGTGCACAGTTGACGTGTTTCACAAGCAGCACCTCGCCAACTACAGTAATAGGTTGGCCCAAAAAGCTTAACATTTAAAGTTATGTAATATAAAGTGAAAAACATATTTCAAGACTACCAAAATAAGCAGCTTTTATTTCAATTTTATCCATATAGTTCCAAAACCCTTGGGGTACAGTAAAAGAATAAATTAAATACAATTAAGCTGTTAAGTTAGCAAAGCTTCTGGAACCGTGAGCAACAGCTCTGTAATATCATCAAAATGAATAACATATTAGCTAGGTCTCTGTTATATGCCACATGATATAATATACAGCATACAGTACAGGTTTTAATGCTACAGTACAGTACACTGAATTTCAAAATATTGGATCAGATTAGTAGTCCTTAGAGTTCTGCTTAACTTGGCAAGTATTTACATTGCTATAGAGGATCTCTCTCTTGTTGTTTTGAGAAAACATTTGCAATGGGGGTTGAATTAAGGCACTGGGCCTCTTTCAGAGTGGTCCTGGTTATCACAGGGCACAAGGGCACCCTGCAGCCTCATAGCTTAACACCTACAGCACTACAGCTTCAGTTAATTTCCTAAAATTGTTTCCAATTTTAGACATGCAGATGATAGCATTGTGTGTATGCCTGCAAGGCCATTCTTTTATATAACCCTTCATAACCATGTGATTCATAACTCTGTGTGTGTGTGTGTGTGTGTGTGTGTGTGTGTGTGTGTGTGTGTCTTTTCCATACGGCTCATGTGAAAAGTCAAATGTACACAAAACAGCCATAGCTTTCAATTGATTTGCTTCTATGTATAGGATGGTCCTTTTGGGAAGCATATGGCATATGGATTATCAAGGTCTTTCTCCAAGATGAAATCATACATTCAAATTTATTCTTGTCATAACAGCATCTACAATCAACTGGAGGCATATTAAAGGCAAAGCACGGAAAAGGCCACAAACAGGGAAAATGGGATGTTGTTGTCTGTGAAGCTCTGCTAAGTCTCATGTGATATCACCTAAGCTGCTGCCAAAACATGAACAGTTGTTGCTATTTATTTTGAAGGATTTATATGAGAATCTACTGTACTGCCAGCAAGCTATCATCGTACAACTTTAAAACACAGACTTTAGGGAATGCAGAATGAGCTGTCAGTTGACTGGAATAGCACGCTGTCCGGAAAATGTACTATGAAAAAGTTGTACAGTATAGTAGACAGAGATCTGGCAATCTAAGTTCCTCCCAATAGAATCTGGGGTAGCAGAGGCAAATGTGTTCAGGCAAGGATGAGAGGAAAGAAAAGAAATATGAAAGATAAATAGAATAAATACCTTTGAAAGGAAGCCAAGTTTGAAAAAATTCTTAAAAGACTGAAAACCCATGAGAGCACTTCAAACGAGATGAGGCTTGCCTTTAGGAGTCAACAGTCTGGAGATATTCATATATAAATCAGCCCTAACTTGACACAATACAGCAGCCATATCATGAGACAAGTGATGTTACACTTGGACAAGCTGTGTTTAAATAGTGTGTGTTCACTTTTTGAAATAGTTATTAATTGTGCTTAGTGTGTTAGTAAAAGGCGTGTGAGTTTTACCATACCTTTCAATTGTCTAGTAAAAGCTGTTCAGTAAATTCTGGTACCTGTATTTTGATGTCAGATAATGTCAACTACTAAGGAACCAAAGTACTTTGGTGAGAAACCGTACATTTATTTGTATCTTTTGAAAGGAAATAGATGCTACGTTACTTTAAAACAAATTGCACCTCTTACATGTTTGTAATGTTGAAGAAATTCAAAATCATACATGTCCTAATCATGCAAAGTATCATGGAAGTACATGCAAATAACCACAACAGACTTTAAGCTGGTGTGTGGTGCCAAATGTTGTCTCACATGATCTGCAAAGGCTGAAAACTGAAGATACAGACACTTGTTTCATCCTTCTCAGGATTCATCAGTGGGTCTCATCTAAATCTCAACCCACAGGAAAAGGGAACCAGCTTTATGATGGTCTTATGGGTTTGGGTCATAGTGAGCCCAAAATAGGAAATAAATCTAAAGACAAAGAATTTCAGCACAAAAGCACTAAGGCAAGGGTTGCCTGGAAAAGGCATTAGCAATAAAACTGTTTTCAAAGAAATACAAAATCACACATACCGCAATAATGTAAGCGTCATGGGAAATATATGCAGAATGCAAAACCATCAATGTGATGAACAGATCACACTAGCAAGCAAACTTTTCAAAACTTAATTCTTTTATTTTTATTATTTCTCATGCCACCATCAAACTTCCCCAATGGTTAGCCTAACCAAACCACTTCAATCTTTTTCAAGGGGTGAGCAATACCTGTTAAAAATAGACGCAGAATGTTTAGTGAGTGGGAGCTGCCTATGGCACTTAAACACACACTACAGTTTTATAACACAATTTACTTTAGAATAGTAGGCAGTTTTCAACATATCAACTCACTGAAATCAGATGCTAGTAAAGTTTAAATAGTATCTTTGCCACATAAATGTACCCCACAGCATGCCAAGCAACAAGCATCTGCTCAGTGGCAAGCCAGGTTTGAGGCCAGAAGCCATTCAGTCAATCACAGGCTCTACAATGGACACTAAACAGTGAATAAAGATGGTGGTGGGGTGCCACTACTCACACTGGGGCAGCCAGGAGGGGCGACCAACCCCCAGCCCCCAGCTCTGCCACTGCATCTGCTCAGTGTGGTAGTTCATCACCTGCAATGAGCATCACAGCATCATGATGTCAGAGGTGTTGCATCTGCATCTGTCATTGGCGGACTCAACTGAGATGAGGATGTTTGCTAGTTGCATGTGAAGGAACAAAAGATGAAGAATTAAGTTTTGAGAAATGTTGGTTGCTGGTGTGATCTGTTCATCAAGTCGATGGTTTTGCACTTTGGATCCTTTGAATTTACTTCAGTGACCAGCTGATTATTTTTATTAAGTAAGGTTCGATTGCAGGTCATTTAGACCAAGAATATGCAAAACATCATGATAAATTTAGACCTCCTTCCTGACCTCCATTTCTTCTCCTTAACTGTAATTTAAATATTGGAGATCTTCTAACCCCTTCAGAGAGCCTATTTATGGAATCATTCCCTTTGCATTTAAGATATCTTGGGGCCAAAATTAATATTTTGAAATTTGTTAAGTGGTGTATGACTTGGACTAACAACGCTAATATTTGTAATGATTGTAGTGCACTTTAAAGATTGATCTGAAGTCCTTATTTGTTGTATTATAATCTACTGTAGTTAATGTTGTTGTTATTTGTTGTTTATTATATTGTATGTATGTTATATGTGGAACCTAAGCACCTTACTTGATCTGGAACTTCACTGAAAATGAGCTTTGCTCAGCTGAATATATTCCATTATTCTTTTGAAAAAGATTTACTACTACTCCTACTAGATTGCCTCTGCTTTAAGAAACAGTGTATGGTGCCAGATGGCCTCTCACACATTCTGCAAAAGCTGAGAACAGGGACACAGACACATGTCTTTCTCAAGAGTAATCGGTGTGCCTCATCTGTATCTCACCCCAGAGGAAGACAGGACCAGCCTTTACGATGGTCTTAGAGGTTTGGGTCATGGTGAGCCCAAAGTAGGAATGCAAACAAAAAGGCGAAACTCTGCACAAGCACACTGAGGCAAAGGGTTGCCCGGTAGGCCACTGTTGGGTAACCCTTGCCTCAATTTCATGCTTTAGTTCTTGTCTTCTTGTTTTAGTGTTGTTGCCCATCTATATAATCTTGCAATTTTGCAATTAATTAACAAGTAATTATCTTCTGTTTTTCCTTCAGAAGTAAAGTGTTTTTAGGATGAAAATAGCACCTACTAAATAATAAAAAAAAAAATTGCAGATGACAAAAGTCACATATTTCAAGGTTGGCTCCACAGTACTGAGCAATGGGAACTACCCTGGCATTTTAGCAACCAGGGCTCACACACCTGAGCAAACAGAAATGGAGGTCAGGAAGGAGGTCAATTGATTGCATGGATGTCTTCTCCTGAGGGAAATGAGGTCTGGGCTCCACTTTGAAGTTGTTCATGGTGGTGGCACACTTGGAAGCATGGGTGACCATGTTCTTCTGCAACACCCTTATATTCGGCAGTGTTCACATGCTAGAAAAGGAAGGCAGTAGGCTAGCAAAAATGGAGACAACTTCCCACCCTGTAGAAAAGTCCCTCCTGCTCAAACACTGCAGTGCGATGATGATATGAGGAGCTTATGGTGGTGACATCAGGCCTGGTGACACTGGGCGACAAGTGGCAGATGTCGTGCAGTCATGCACCAGCACAGATAAGCTCACTCTGAGAAAAGTCGCACTTGGTTGGTGGTGCTCAATGACAAAGCTTAGAACAGTCACTCACAAAGTCAACCCTCACCACCTCAAATAATGAACTCTGGCTCCAGAGAAAAATTTTGTTAAGTTGTCATTTATTAAGACAATCTTACATGAAGACCAACGCCAGCCTAGCCTGACACATTTCAGAACAGAGATTCCTTTGATAAAGGGATCTCTACACTGAAACGTGTCAGGCTAGGCTGGTGTTGCTCTTCATGTAAGATTGTCTTAATAAATGACAACTTAACTGCATTTTTCTCTGGAGCCAGAGTTCATTATTTGGAGGTGGTGAGTGCTGACTTTTGTGAATGACCAGCACAGACTATTTGTCCCTGCCTGGTCCAGTTGCAGACATCCTATGCTCACAGCCCAAACCGGGCTGCTAGCAGGCCAGATCATCCCCCACTGCTCAGTGTCAGCAGCAGGCCTTAACATTTGTGATTTCGATAATCTGTGAACTTTCATTATGACATAGCAGGTGATATTTTCTCCCAGATCAGACTTACTAAAAGAAGAAAATCAGTTTTTTATTAATTGTATGATTATACAGATGGACAACAGCATTACAAATTGTAAAATGGGTACTTTATTATTGAAAGCAGTGTCAGTTTCTTTTAAAAATATAGAACTAGTTTCTCACTGAAATATGTTGGGCTTTTTAGAAGTTAGGATTTTCCAACTTCACAAAACATTCTCGGTGTTCAGGAAGGATTTGCAGTAGTGGAAGTTGATCAAGGACTGTAAACAAACATGTTTTTGTGTGGTAACACCAGTGTGATGGACACAGCTTTTTCTTTAAGTAGGAAAAACAGAGGCAGATGCACAGCAAACAGCATCATCAGTACAGACGTCACCAATCATAAAATGTGTTTTTGATCTAGGGACAACTTGTGGCTGAAGGGACTATGATTCTACATTAAATGTTAGATTTTTGAAGGTATTATTGCTTTAGATGACAAGAGGAATGCTGGACCGTTACTTTCGAAATTGTCAGAACACAGTCGGTAAAATTCCATTTCAGGAGTGAATGTGCATGATCATGCACTTTAGTAAATCCAGTAACCACTATCAATACAAACCTATGCAAGTAGCTACATCTGACAGGTTTGTGTATTAATATAACTAACAGCCTAAAATCTCAGTGTCAACGGACTATCAAGCACGAAATATTGATATATCTTCTATAAAATGGCACTTTATCAACAGAAGGGTGGTGATTACTACGCCTCTGTACAGGTCATTGGTCAGTCCACAGCTCAACTATTGCTCCCAGCTCTGAAGTCCATACTTGAGAACTGACATAAACACAGTAGAGGTTCCAGAATCAAGTAACAAAACTGGTTATGGGATTATAAAATAAACTCTATAATGGACAACTACTAAGTCTGGGATTATACAGTCTAGAGAGAGAGGGACAAGGGAGATATGGTACTTATAACATGGGGTTGTGAGCTTAATAACTGATTGGATAGAAAAATGATCACCTGATTATACATTAATCCAGTTTAAATGCACACTGAGTGAGTAGGCTTCCAAGAATCCCTGCTCATATGTAAGTGTCAGTGAGTTGGAACTAACAGATATCTAACAAACGTGTAGGAGAGAATAATGTTGTTTCCCCATCCACCGCCCTGGCAATCTCCACGGTACTCAGTCTAATCTGTGTAAAACAGACAGTTACAGTGATTACCACACAAAATCTGTGCTGGTTTCCATCTGAAGTTCACTGTGTAACTGTGAAGAACAAGTGGTAACAACGCACTAGGGTGTTGATTAATCTCTAATAATTCCATACCCTATCACATAGAAACACAGAATCACAGAAATTGTCTACAGATAAGGACACTGAGCCCATCTAGTCTGCTTAAAAGCCTTACACTAGTTTGTGGCCTCTGGCCCTAACTGGCCAATGGCTTTTCACCCCACCTTCCCACCTCTAAGTACCCTTATGCATGTCCCATGCATGTTTAAAACCCTCCACTGTGCTCACCCCAGCACGTCTTGTGGCAGTCCATTCCATGTGATGTGTCCACAAACCTGTTCATGAAGAAAATGTCCTCATATTTCCCTCATCTGCCACCTTCCAGTTTGTATCATGCCCCTCATTCTTGTACATCTCTTATATTGGAAGATGTCTTCCCTTGCACCTTGTTTATGCCCTTAAGGTACTTTAATGTTTCGATTATGCCACCCGATCTCTCCTCTCCTCCGGCGAGTACATATTGAGGTCCTTTAGTCTCTCCTCATATGTTTTCTGGTGCAAGAACTGTACCATCTTAGTCACCCTTCTCTGGACTGCCTCCAACCTGTCAATGTCCTTATGAAGGTCGGCCTCCAGAATTACTGGAGTACTCTTGGCGAGGCCTCCTAACATTTTGTACAATGGAATCACTACCTCCCACCTTCTGCTAGTGATATCTCTGCCTATGCACCCCAGCATGCCACTGGCTCTCCCTGTAGCCTTTGTACTCTGCTTAGACACTTTTAGGTCATCAGAAATGATAACCCCCAGGTACATTTCTTCCTTGTTGACTGTTGGCAACTCCCCACCCCCATCCTGCAGCTCTCCCCAGGGTTCCTGAGTGCATTATTTTGCACTTCTTGGAACTGAATCTCAATTGACATACCTCAGACCATTTTTCAAACTTTCCCAGGTCCCTGCTCATTCTCTCCACCCGTCCAGAGTTTCCACCCTGTTGCAGATTTTGGTATCATCTGCAAACAGGCAGACCTTTCTTCTAGTCCTACCACAATGTCACTAATGAAGACATTAAACAGAACTGGCCCATGGACTGATCCTTGTGGTACTCGCTGGTCACTCCCCTCTCCCGATTGGATCCCATTCACCACCTCTGCTTCTTGTCCATTGGCCAGTTCCTAACCCAGTTTGCCACCTTATGCCCCATGCCCAGACTATTCATTTTGTTGAGCAGCCTTTTATGTGGGACGGTTTCTAAGGCTTCTACCACACCACCATGATTTACCTCCTTTTTCACCCAGTCAAAACAATCTTTTGGATTTGTCTGACATAATAATAATAATAACACTTTATTTCTATAGTGCCTTTCAAAATCACATAGCTTACAAAATTTAAAAACACATCAAACATTACAAATCTTAAAATATATAAAACAGCTGCTGGGATGCTGTGAATCCATGTTGCCTTGGATCCTGGGCACCGCTGGATTCCAAGTGTGCCACTATTCTTTCTTTAAGCAGTGCATCCATGATCTTACCCACTACTGAGGGGAGGCTGACTGGCCCATAGTTCTCTGCCTCCTCCCTACTATCACTTGGTGTAGTAGGACAACATGTGCCCTCTTCCAGTCCTCTGGAACCACTCCTGTGTTGAGGGACTCAGTGAACAATGCTGCCAGAGGCGCCGCTACTTTCTTTGCAGCTCCTTAATATCCTCAGGTGTATGCCATCTGGCTCCATTGCTTTGCCCACCTTCAGTTTTGTGAGTTGCTTAGGACTTTCTCCACTGTGAATGGGCTTGTGTTTAACTCCACCCCCCTTGTGTCTGTTATCCAGATGTGGTTTCTGCCACCCCCTCCTTAGTGAATACAGGCAGAAGTATTTTTCAGTATTTCTGCCTTTTCCTTGTCTCCTCCTTACACCTCCTTGTATCCTGTTTGAGGCTTACAATCCCCATCTTCCTTATTTTGCTAATGTACCTATAGAATGCCTTGTCCCTTTCTTCACTGTCTGCGCTAATCTTTCTTCAGTCTGCGTCTTTGCTCTCCTAGCAGCCTTCCCAGCTTCCCTGAGTTTCCTTATGTACCTCCCTGTCCTCCTCCCTTTGGGTCTCCTTATAGTTCCTGAAACCTGCCCTTTTTGGCCTTTACCTTGTCTGCCACCTCTCTTGAGAACCACAGTGGTTTCTTCCTTCTCTTGCCCTGATCTACCAACCTGATGCATTGGCTTGTCACCTCCTCTATGGCTCCCTTCAGTTTTCCCACTGCTCCTCATCTCCCCTCTTATCTCCCTTCTTGCCAATGTCTCTTTAATATAGCTTTCCATTTTAGCAAAATCAGCCTTCTAAAATCTAAGACCTTTGCCTTCATTTGACTAGACTGTGTCTCTGTCCCTATGCTGCACCACACTATGTGATGGTCACTAGACCCCAGTTGACCTTCCACTTGGATATCTGCGATTCTGTCCCATTGGTCAGTACTAGGTCCAGAATCACCCTGTCTCTGGTGGGATCAATCCTAGCTGTCTTAGGCCTGTCTCCTGTAGGAATCCAGGATGTCTCTGCTCCTGGTTGAAGCAGCTGCTCAAATGGCCCAGTCCATGTCTAGGATATTGAAATCATCCAGCAGTAATACCTCACCTTTGCTGCCATCGCATGATTTTGATCCTCTAGATCCCTATCCAACTCCTCCCCATGTGCTGGAAGCCAGTAGATCACCACTGCTTGGATTGCTGTGCCATTGCCTCTCAAGGGTGACCCACAGTGCCTCAGCCTCCCGAGTTTATTTGTTTATTTATTTATTTATTTAAGGTTTTACCAGGAAAGCATACTGAACTGGTTACCACTTGATTCAGTTGCATCCTGGGGAGGGGCAGTGGACACATACAAATCATAAATCATAAGCACAGGGAGAGAGTACAGAATGCAAATTGTTGAAACATACAAAACATAAGCACAGAGAAGAGTGTACCAGGTGCATATACATACAGTAGAGGGTAGCGTATCATAATTATATTGCACTAAGCAGAATATTGTGGTAAGACCGCATCAAGGGAAAACTAGTACCTCTGTTCACTTTATACCCTCCCTAACGTGACATGGCCACTCCTCCCCCTTTTCACCTCTTTCCCTCCTGAATAAAGCATACCCAGCATTAACATCCCAGTCATGATTTGCAGTGTACCAGGTCTCCACTATTGCTGATATGTCCAGGTCTGCCTCTGCTAACAATGCTTCCAGGTCTGGGATTTATTTCCCAGGCTGCAAGCATTTGTAACCATAGCCTTCCATGTTTTGCTGCTTATCTGTCATGGGTTATTGCTTACTTACTGTATATATAACATCAAAAATATAGTGAAATTGTGTTCAGTCTTGGCCTAAATATGACAGTGTGATTAGAACAAGGGATCACAATAAAAAACTCCTGAGGTTACCATTTCATACAAAAATGACAGTTCATTCTTACTCAAATGTTCATCAATGGAATAAACTTCCATCTGATATAGTAGAACCTAGTAGTTTTACAGTTTTTAAAAATCAGAGTGGATAAACATATAAAGAGGAAACATTTTAGAAAGGTTTTACAGTTAGAAATTAATGGTTACCATAGGCATATCACCTTCTTCTGTTCTACACCTTCAGTGGGAACCTTCAGTAATGTATAAGGAATACTGTCATGGAATAGGATGAAGACTGGCTGGCTAAACAAAAACTGTTGAAAAGACAGGAAACAGAGTGAAACCATAACTGGCAAGAAGTTAATAGCTAGTTGCTACAACAATGGAAGTTGGGCCCCTCTTTGATATTACTCATACAGATGGCTTGGTTGATGACACTAAAAATATAGAAACATAGAAAGGTGATGGCAGAAGGAGACCAAAGATCCACCTAGTCTGCCCGTTAGTTTGCAGGGACCCCTATTGGGCCCTATAGACTAGCAATATAATTTATGTTTTCAGTGAAGCCACCCCCTTACCCTGTGTTGCATGTATGCCTTGTCCCATCCTAGTTTGAATGAAGTGATTGTTTTGGCCTCGACTACTTCAGAAGGTAAACCATTCAAGGTACTACCACTCGCTCTGAGAAAAAGTGTTCATGATATCGCGCTTGAAATTCCACCCCCCTTGAGTTTCCAGTTGTGCCCATGTTAGTGTTGTTGAACCTAGTAAACAGTTCTGAGTATGGAACTTTGTTGATGCCTTTTCGTACTTGAATGTCTCAATCATGTCCCCACTCGCTCTTTAGACTCAAGTGAGAATAAATTCAGCTCTTTCAGACATTCATCATATGGCAGGTCATGTAATCCTGATATCATTTTGTGGCCCTTCTCTGGACCGTCTCTAGCTTCTTGTTGTCCTTCCTAAGGTATGGGCTCCAAAACTGGACACAGTACTCCAAGTGAGGTCTCACCAGTGATCTATAAAGAGGCAGGATGGCATTCCTGTTCCTGCTATCAAAGCTTCTGTTGATGCACCTAACATTCTACTGCCCTTGCTGTATGCCATGGTTTCAATATTTGCAGATAGTGCTAACTTTTTATTTATTTATCTCATGTATTTATTTATTTGGTTCAAACTTTTAACTTGGCGAGCCTGTATGGGATAAAGTCATCTAAGGTTGGATCTTCAAAACCTTAATTGCCTACAGGTGGGATTTCAGGCAGATTACATTTTATTTATTTATTTATTTATTTGTTTATTTATTTATTGAAAGAGTTTTGCAAAAAGCCTACAGAGCCAAAATAGCTAGTTTCCAGAGGCAAAATTTACAGCATTCAGTGCAGCTCAAATAAGGTGGAGATTTAGGCAGGTACAAACAAGGTGCAGTGCAGGTGAGCCTAAATAACAATTAAATATACATTATTTACAATATTCAGTGAAGGTCCAAGGGAAAAAAGAATATTAAAGGCTGGTGCAAGTGTCAGTGGTGTGAGTGTGGAGAACAACCTTTACTAGCAAGTAGAGGCCGCATGAATGGTGGATGGATCATGGGAGGGAGGGAGGACCAGGAGTCTGTGAAAAAGCAAACTGCCAAGCAAAGGCCTCGGCACAGGCAATGGAGAAGGAGAAGGCCCTTAATGGAGAGAAAGGAGTTGGAGGTAGGAGGAGAAGGGAAAGAGGGAGGAAAGGTAGCAGGGGGCAAGCCACACCAGAATTTGGCAATGAGATAGGTGCAGTGAGAGAGGCAGTGACCTTCAAGGAGAGAGAAGGATAGGGAGGATTACAGGGGCAGTCATGAGTTCAGGAGGGAGTCCAGTGAAAGTGACAGAAAGAGTGGGAAAGGGGCCCAGTATGGCCAGGGTGGATTGGGAGCAGCACTTTAAACCACATCACCAAACTCAAAGGCAGAGAGGATAATTTTGTAGGCGATCTCATGCCTGACTGGAGGATACAGGCTTTATTCCTTATAGAGGGGATGTCATGGCCTTAACAACCTTCCTTGCTGGATGAACTGTGCCCAGGTGGAAGTAGAGATTGAAGAGATCATTTGGGGAGAGGCAATGACAGGAGCTGGTAGACAGAGAAGTTTTGGACCTAGCCGTCAGGGCTATGACCCTTTATACAGTTTAAGGAGAGCAAGGAAGAGAGGATAACAGAGATGGAGGTAGGATGAAAACAGAAAGATGATAGAGTGGTAAAAGGGAGGAGTGGGGGAGGGAGGGCAGCAAGAGGAAGGGAGGAAGGAGCAGGTGCAGGTAGAAAGAAAGCGGTTGAAGGTGGAGGCTGCATCCACAGAGAGGAGATGACAGATCCATCAAGGGAAAGGGAGGGATGTGAGATGGGAGGTGGGGTTGAAGAAGGAGTGGACAACTTTCCAAAATTTATATGGGGAGTTTACATTTGTTTCAAAATTTGATGTGAAGTTATTGGCTTTGCTTGTCTGGTGGCATATGTGCAGGTACTTCAGAACCTTTATAAGTGAGGCAGCTGACCTGGAGAATCCTGAAGGGTTATGTATACCTTGAGGGCTACTAGCAATTCTGAAGTAAGTTTGTCCACATATGATCACATATGGTTACCTCGCTAACATCTGTGACTGTGATCTTTTAAATAGTTATGTACCGAGCATAGAGACAATGCTCTAACATCCATTTGAGATGGGCAATTCCATGACATAGATCAGCCAAATAGAAAAGCAGCTAGAGAGTCACTTGCTATGCCAGAAATCCAGGTTTATACTCTGATCCTTGAATATCACTACAGACAAGCAGAAGGGTTAAGCATCACACAGGTGCTTTCCTCCTTTGGATGTGCAATACTGACACCTGGCATACCAGACAGTGCAATGCTGGTCAGACCAAAGTAGAATTCTAAGTAAATGGCATAAATAGGAAAGGGGTTCCATCCAGGAGGATGCTAGGTAGGGAACAGAGAAAATGACAAGACCCCTGTGGAGGATGTCCTCCTGCCTGACACATCCCCAACTAGACAGCCTCAATTTCTTGTCCTTCCTAGCTCCACCACCTCACTCCAGAATAACTAGTCTTCCCATCAGAATAGGGAAATTATGCCCACTGGATAGAATAACCTCCAGGATGTCCACGATTTTTAGGAGATGTGGTTCCTGGGGTAGGAACTAGAAATGAAAGTTGGTGGGTCCTCAAGAAGGGTCTGCCATGACCTAGATTTGAGGGCGACTGAAATAGCATACAGAGGATCAACTAGTGGATTAAAAATGGTGGAAACCTTTTAAAAAGGATTAAAAACATATTCAATTAGGCATTTGACTTAAGATGAGTTGAAACTGCACTGACTGCAGTTTTGCTGCTTTTATTGTATTTTTGCATTGTTTTTGAGTTGTTCTAATATAGGATAGATAGAATTATATAAATCTCTGCATTATGTTGTGAAGCAAGTTAAGTGTTATGTATGGATTGTTTTAAATATTGTTAAGCATCCTGCATCTCCGGGAAGGAAGCTGTATAAATAAAGCTTCTATCTATTTATCTATCTACCTATCTAGAAATAGAATTTAAAATTCTTCTGAGGTTATGCAGTGAAGAGGATGATTTTGCTGAGCAGACCCAAATAATGCATAGTTTTTTTATCAGCAGGGGTACCCTAAAGCACGGTGGAGAGAGCACTCTCGGGTCAAGTAACATGCCCGTAACCTTGACCCCCAAGAAGGATACTGTCACACAAGAACAATGACCAATTCCACTAGTGCTTCCTTTCCATCAGAGCACACCTTCTCTTCACAGGATCATCATCAGTAACTTTCCCATTTTGCAAACTGACCTAACGCCAGTTGCTTCCTTTACAGGACCACCTACTGCCTCTACCGCCGACCACCTAACCTGCGGAATCTCCTGTTAAAAGCAGCCTACCTACTCCTAACAGTTCCTCCCTCTAGGTACCTAACCTTGCAACAGGACTCGCTGCTACACCTGCAAATTTATTTCCAGTGTGACTGAGATTTGGGGCCTACAGGTGTTTTCACATCACCAAGGAGTTCTCATGCACCTCCACTAATGTGGTGTATTGTATTCTTTGCAGGAAGTGTACAGCTATTTACATTGGAGAAACTGGTAGGCATCTTGTTGACCGTTTCAGGAACATTACAGAGCAGTCAGGAATGGTGAAACTGCTAAACCCATTGTATCCACTTTATCTCCAGGGACCACAATGTCAATGACCTTTCTGTTTGTGTCCTTCAGCAGGGCTTCTGGGATCCTGACCATAGAAAACATGGAAGCCAAGCTGATCATCTGCCTGGTTCCTGCAGCCCTCTGGTTTAAATGATAGACTTATTTTCCACTAACATCGTTCAGCCATCCTTTTTTTCCCTAAAATCTATTTGTTTTGTACTCATTTAATTTATTTTCATTTCACCATAAGTCTCCATCTCTGTCTCCTTCCACACATTTGTCACCTTTCAGCCTTCTTACTAGGCCCTGTTAATTAGTCCCACCTGGGAACTTCCTAGCTCTTTCATTCCCATTATGCTTTATCTTTCCCATCATCACCTTTTGTTTCACAGATTCTCTCTTAATCTTACCTTTTATCACTTCTTCTCCCTGAGCTTCCCTTTCTTCTTTCCCCATATATATATATATATATATATATATAGATAGATAGATAGATAGATCGATATATCTCATTTTACTTCCCCATTACACTAACTTTGTTTTTTCTCTTTTAGATATTTCCTGAAGAAGACCTAAGGTCGAAATGTAAATTTTAACTCTATTTTCTATTTTCAGCGTGCATTTAATATAACCATTTTGTTTTGCTTTTAGACCACATGTGACGCTTAGTGACTTGTTTTTGTTTTTAGAATTTAGAAATGTCTTGTAAAATATTATTAAAGGTTTTATGTCATAAAGAAAGTAAAGTGTATCTACTTGGCTAGCATCTTGATGGATGATAGATCAATAGATAGATAGACAGACAGACAGACAGACCGATAAGATAGACAAACAGACAGATATATACACAAGTGGTGTTGTTGAGCATGCATGTGGCATAGCTGAGTGCCTTAACAAAAGATGAGTGTGGACAGAACAGTATGACTACATATCCTTGGAATTTGTTATCACTCTTGTAAGACGGGTTTGTGTTGAGAGGAAAGTGAAACTACACAAAACTAGATTGATAGACAGATGACAGACAGACAGGCAGCTAGATAGATAGAAAGACAGACAGCTAGATAGATAGATGACAGAGAGAGACAGACAAATGAGTGATAGATGATATATAGACAGGCAGAGGCAGACAGACAGACAGGAAGATAGGTGTCCACAGGAGTTTAATGGTGATGTTTATGTGAATCCTATGATGCAAAGCATGTCAGCATGTGCTGAAAAATAAATCCCACAACTACAGTGTATGAGGATCCAGTCCTCAGTTTCTGTGTCCTGGTAGACATTGATTGCAGCAGCAGTGAGTGGATAATAAACATCAAAGAGAAGAGAAAGTAATTCATTGTGATACAAATCACATCATTCTTGTAACGCAACTCATTATAAGGCTGCCCTTCACTTAAAGGCATTACATGCTGGTTACCAAATTCATTGATTTAAACCCCATTTCAGTCTCTCCCTATATCACACACTTCACCACAACATACAAAGTGTTGGACTCCTAAGTGTAATTTTATAAGAAGCTAGACTGTACTGCTTAGCTAAAACTAATAACAGCTACAAAATGACCTTATGAATCTTAACAATGATGCATTAAAGGACCCAAGTCCTGTTAACAAGTATACCATTATCTGACAAGTGACAACACGTCTCAGCTGCCACACAGTATTTCTAAAAGTATATTTGTTAGCATTTCATCTCACAACAGGTACTGCAGTGACTCTTGACTCCCCTAATACCCAAACCCAACACCAGCCAGAACCTCATAGATTGCTTCCCTAACCTGGCTCATTTACCTTTAGTTACAGAAAGCATATGAGTGGGTGAAACTTAGGATCAGTGTTAGCCTGTAAAGATCACTGGAACCTGAACCAGCCTGGCAGGCTTCTCTGTTTCAAATTTTCTGCTCCCCTTCCCACGATGCTAACACACTCACATCTAGTCCCTGGTGCATACATGTCATAACATCACATCTCCTGCCTAACATGCACCATACTTGCAGTCCCCTGTGGTCAGAGATGCTGACAGATAACTCTCAAGATGTATCAGTCCAGTCAAAGGGGGTCACTGTGGCGCAGGATGACCTGTGCCCCTTCACGGGGTGAAGAGTGCTGCCACCCACAGCGTGTCAACCCCAAGCCAGCTGGATGTGGAGATCTGGGTCTGCAGAATGAGCCCAGATCATTCACATGCTACCTCTGAACAATCTATAATGGCTACTGTTAGTCCTCTTGTTAAAGCTGTTAATGCATATGTGTTCAATATAAAGAAAGTGGAGAAGAAAGGTACACATGCCAATTGTTAACCTAGCACTTAAACTGAAGTTTAATTTCTGATTTTAACATCTACTTAATTGGGGTGGCAAGATAGCAGCCAGCCTTAGCAGACATCTCTAAGGAGCTCCTGCCAGCGGTCTGGAATAACTACAATATTTCTTGTTTCCTTTCAAGTATAAAAGTTCTTACTGGATTCTTGAAGTGGACAACTATCAGAGGATACTAGACACGCATAAGTCAGCCAGAAATGACTGACTCAGTCTTGGAGGATTGGTGGCGGGTTGCAGTGCCACAGCGCCCTGCAGCTCGGCCAGGAGCTTGCTCTCTCGGGGAGCTATGTGCATTTGAGGCCAAAAGGCATGGCCCAAGCCATGGGGTGTGAGAATAGCAGGAGAAAACTGAGGAAGAAACCCCCATCCATCTAAATGATCGCATATCTACCTGGACAAGGCATAACCCTAATAATAGGGTATATACCTGACAACATGATATATCCCTAAAGGACAGACAGGTACAAAAACACCTCTATAAAAACAGTGACATTGGGTCAGTTATATGACGTCACCATGCTTGTGGGTGTAGTATTTGATGGGATCCTTTATAAACAAGATGGCCTCATAGCCTGGAGCTCCTAGAAAGGTGAGGAGCTAGGAACAGAAAGATTGTCTTAAGGTATGACAACCTTACAGTTTGAAATGGTTAAGAATCGATGATTGGATGTTTTATTATTGTTTGAGCCAACTAATCTGCTGTTGGATGAAACAAGGTACATGTAATGGAAGCAAAAGTTTGGGAAAGGAATGGGGTTTGAGATGAAAGTGCAGGACATGTACTGGAAACAGTGACGGTGCTCTAAAAAGTGCAAATGTTTAAATGCAAAACAAAATGGGTTTGAACAGAAGTACGGCTAAGATAGAAGTGAAGAATGTTTACAAGAAACTGTGACAATGCTCTGAATAGTACAAGTGTGTTTACTCTGTTTTGAGTTTTTATCAAAAGAAATGTAGAAAATTAATTTGTACACAAGTACTGGATAAGTGTACCCATCTGATATATGTAAAGACCCATGTTTTTCTTAAATAAGAAATAAAGATGACAACCAGATTTCTTTTAGTGCACTGCTAAGCAATTTAAATCACAAATCATAGTGAGAAGGAAATAATGCGATACACTGGTATTTGAACCCTGGCCCCAGAATACCGTCCTGATGCTCTTAACCACTAAGCTACGGCTCACATGGTTTGGCCTGTATTTTCCTGGATACACCTTATTTCTCCAGTGTTGCACATTTCTGCAACTAGGAACAAAGATGACAACCAGATGTTCAAGCCATGTGAGCTATAGTTTAGTGGTTAACAGCACCAAGATGGTATTCTGAGGGCCTGGTTCAGATCCCAGTGGGTCATATTAGCTCTTTCTCACTACAATCAAGAAATTCAAGGTATAAAAAGAAATAAAATGAAAACAAGCACATAAAAAGTTTAAGCAATTGCTGTTTTTTTTTTTTTTTTGAAAACTAAATAAATGCTTGCAGCAGTTGTTATTTAGGCTCCATTGTTACCACAGAGATAATCACAAGGAATCATCAGCAGAACTGTATGATACACAGAACATTTCAAGACCATAGCATAATGCTGCTTAATTTATTTATTTATTTCAATCTAGGATTACAATACCTTTGAGCTGAGGCTCTTTTACAAAGGTTCTACGTCAGCGTGTGCAACAGTCATCATTTTTAGTTACAAACATATAGTCATTGACTTACAGACATGTAATAACCAGTACAAAGATTTGAGCTATGAGCAAGACAAGGGAAGTGGGGTGGGTGGTGGGGAAATGAGGGTAGGAGTCGAGGGGAAGGAGGTGCAGGCAGTAAGGGGAGTCGGGAGGTGGTTGGGGTGGGGGCAGGAGTGGAGATATGGGGAGGTGGGTGAGGTGGGAGACAGTGCAGCCAGGGGCCTTGTCGAGGATTATGACAGGTAAGGTGCTAGGGGTGCAAAGACTGATTGTAAGTGCTGGGTGCTGGGGCATTTGCAGCGGAATGGTGGAAATGTTAAGATGGGCAATCGCAGGATGCAAGCAGTGAGAGGCACATCTTGGACTTGAAGAGGCTGAGTGTTGGAGCAGTCGCTATGTCGCTGCCAAGAGAGTTGAGCCAGTTGGATGCCCAATAGGTGAATGATCTTTGTCCTTGGGTCATGCAACATCGTGGGATATGTAGTAGATGGAATTGGATCTTCTTGTAGTGACATTCCTATGTCTTAGGCTTAAGGAGGGCACAGACACCAGGTGGGGCCAGACCCATTATAATTTTATTGGCAGTGATGCAGGTTTGGTATTTTATGCGTTTGTCCAGTTGAAGCCATCCAGATTGAGAATAAGGTCACATGTGTAGAGTGCAGCGATGTAAGCCAGTGATGAGATGACAGGTCTTATTCAGGGAGGTTGCAATACATTTGAGAGCAGAGGTAGTTGCAGACCCATATGATAAGACCATAGTCTATGATGCTGTGATGGAACTTTGAATGACCACTGCAGTGATTCTGGGGTTAGGTGTTTCCTGTGCGGAATATCGCCTAACCTCGCATTGGCAGACTTTACAACATTGCTGATATGGACAGCGTATGAGAGTGGGGATCAAGGGTGATGCTGAGGTACTTGAACAATTGTGTTTGCTCTAGGATGGCTCCTTGTTTGGTTGCAATGGAGAGGTGGAGTTGCTTGTTTTGTTGTGGGGGCTGCAGAAGACCATATACTTGTTTTTTTTCTGATTGAGAAGCAGTTTATGATTTAGAAACCAGGATTTGATGGAGGAGAAGGCCTGCTAAAGTTTATTTTGTAATTGGATTGGATCAGGGTCCAAGGTGAGGATCACAGCATAGTCAGCGAGAAATTATTTGTTCTGGACAGCTGTCCAGTAGTGAGTTAAGAATAGGCTGAAGAGGAAGGGTCCCAGAATGGAGCCCTGGGGACTCCTGAGCGACCGGTCTAGGGTCCGAGAGTGTATCAGAGATTCTTACTGTTTGGGACCGTTCTTCAAGGTAGCTATACCAGAAATGTTATTTCTAGTGCATATAAGATCATTTGAGGTAAAAGAAATAACAAGAAATTCCAGAAAAGAAAAAGAAAAATTATAAAAGTAAAAAGAATAGCATGGAGCTCTAGATATCGTTTAGATTTACAGCATAATGAAATAAGGAAAAGGGATCGAAGGAATCTGAAATTTAAAGAAGTAAGAAATATTGCATCAGCTTTATAAATGGATTTTAAGTATAGCTTTCACAATTTATAAATCTACAAGGTTTAGCAACCTGAATGTTCACATTTCAACCCTTCTTCCAATCTCTCCCCTTTCCCTTTTCCTACCACTTTTATCTTTGAACATTAGAAATGTAGCAAACACATAAAAGACATTAAGAAAATCAGTAGTGAGCCATAAGGTGTGTGATTGGTTCAGTCTTTAACCCAACTGTGTGTATAGTATTTGTGTTGTGTTAAGGTAAATAAAAATACTGAAAGTCTAATTATTTTTAACTTGAATTTAGAAACACCGCCCTCCATCCTGAGGAAGGGGTACTGTGGACACCCTGAAACATTGGTGGACCCTGGGTGTTTGTATGGCATGAAATAAAACATTTTGTACTCTAAGATTTAAGTGTGTGAGTGGTCATGTTTGGTTCTTATGTACTATTGGAAGGTTATATGATCTGCCAGTTCTTTTACCAATGATGGATGTAAGCCTTTAGGACCAGGCAATTTGACTTATTTAATAATTTGAGCTAATCTAGTACAAATCAAGATTAATTAGGTATACAGTTGTGCTCAAGTTTCCCATCTGATATCTGATGGGCTTTTATCTATGCAATCCATCCTGGGCGGGTGACAGTCAAAGTACTTGTTGAACTCTTGTGCCATTTTGCTTGATCTTTTATCTGTTTATTATGTGAATAAGAGGCCTTCTATTAGGTTACTACATATTTCATTTCCCTCTTCAGGTCTCATGACTCAATATGGTCTCACTACAAGGCCTCCGTAACCCTGAGAATTTATGGAATTACAAAGAACCCAAACTCTTCCACAAAGTCCCTCAGAGTAGCAAAGGCCACTTACTTGCCCCCAACCTGCAGATCAGTCTCCATTCCCACCCTAAATTCTGGCAGATCATCCACGTCTTTTTGTCTCCCACAGCCAATGGACCTCTCCAGTCATCAAAGTTGAATACCCCTCCTCTGTCCCACCATGAAGTAGCAGTGGCCTATAATGCCACTTCATTACTTGTGCTTCTACCTTCACTTCTGTCACTTTTCCGGCTTCCTCACCCTTTCCCCACATTTTCTCTCCTTCTGCCCATTACTCCACCTGCTGCCCTGCCTGCTCTGTGCTCACTCATCCCTTCCAAGGGTTACAGCCCTGATAGTCTTGACCCCAGCTCCTTCACCACTCTGCTCCAACTATCTCTGCCCCTCACACTACACGTCTTAATCTCTCATTTGTCATGGGGCTGTTCTGTATGCATGAAACAGAATAAAGTCCTCCACCTCCACAAGGGGTGACTTCTCTCCCTGCTAACTACTGCCCTGCTTCTCTTCTCCCTACTCTGGCTAAACTCCAGGAGATGCTGATTCTGTCCCAACTCTCTGCCTTCCTTGTGTTATTCATTCTCATCTCCTTCTAGTGTGGCATTCAGAAGGGCCACTCCATGGTCTCTTCTCTCTGGTATTCAGTGAACAAGGTGACTGAAACTGAGCACCTACAAAAACACCGACTCAGTTTCAGCACCTGTGTTCATAGCTACCTAACAGGAGCAACCAGATACTAGGATGGGTGAAATACTGCAATGGGAAGTAGTGGGTATGTGCATGCACGCACAGGGGAGGGACAGGGAGGGGTGGTATGTGGGAAGGGGTGTGTGGGCAACTGCTGAGCTGCTCCGCTAGTGTGGTGGGGAGGTGGTCAGCTGGGGCGCAGGGTTCAGGTCCGTGTGGGCGCATTTTTTTTGTCACCAGGCGGCTTTACATTTATTCAGGTTCCACCCCCAACATGCACCCCCTGGAGTTGAGAATCCTTAAGTGGGAGGGGATGTAGAGGCACAGCCCCACATTAAAAATAACACCTGTAGGTCTTGGGCACCATTTATGTCTGCACTGCAGTGTGCATCACCATAATTCATTTTCAGCGATGTACACTCACCGTAATGTGATCGCTATTCCGATCACCTTTATGACATGGAACCTTTCTCTCCTAGCGTCACTATTGCCATTCTCAAGGAGATGGACTTGGACTTCATTACAGCAGCCATATTCATTGACCTTAAGGCCTTTGAAACTGTGGAACACCAGATCCTCCTGGAGATACTGAGTGCTGTTTGACTGTCGGTTGGAGTCCAATCCTATCTCACTGACCTGCACCAGTCAGTCCAGGTTGGTGATAACTGATTTCTTCCTTTCCCTGTTTACTCTGGAGTGCCCCAAAGCTGTATCTTAGGATCCATCCTTTTCTGTCTGTTCTTCAATAGCCTTCCCATTGTCTGTGTCTCCTCTGACATACACATTTAAGTGGATGACACTGTCCTCTTTGTCACTGGTGCCTTAGTCCCTGAGCTGGAAGTTTCACTATCACTTGACTTTGACCATGTCCTACGCTGGTTTAGTTGAGACCAACTCACCTTAAACTACAAAAGACAGTTACTACCAGTATGTCTTTTGGCACCAGGCAACACCTTGTCTGACTAAGTCACCCCCAAGTCACTCGAACCCTGAATGGTGCTCCATCTGAAGAGGTTTTCAACTTCAGGAACCTTGGTGTGTGGCTGGACAGGATATTTGACTTCTCTTCCATGTTGACCCTACACATAAAAACTGCCCAAAGCTCAGTGCTTTCCTTTCAAAATATTGGCTTGCGTGTCTCTCCTTCTTACCTCTCTGTTCTAATGTCACCCTATATTGCCTCCTGCTACTCACTCCACTCAATGGGCAAGTGCTGTTACACCATTCCTCATTGTAACACCTCTGTTGGTCAATCCACCCTTCCTCATGCCATTTCACCCCTCTTCCTACCCCTCTCCCAAACAGCACTTCAGATTTTTCAACATCCTAGCTGTCTGCTGCCTTTCACCTCTGTTTACTCTAACTATTGCCAAGATCACCCATTAACTACCCTCCTGGAGACAATACAGACTTAGTCTCCAAAGTTTTATATATATTGCTATCTACTTGTAACCCCCTGCAAATGGGGTTCTAAAAAGCCTTCTAGGAGCTTGCCTGAGTGCTCCCTGCCTAGCTGGCGTCGTGAAATACCATTTAGTTGTTGGCACTGCCCGCACTCCAATGCCTATGAGTACTGTCTCTTTAAGGTCTGCCTGCTTGCCGACATAATTAGTTTGCCTGGAGGACTGTGTGTTCTTTGCTCAAGTCCCACCTGAGCTTCTGAGTAATTGTCCGATTCTGCCATCGCTAGTGGTGCAGAGGGAGCTCTTTTCAAAGATGTAACTGTTTGCCAGAAACCATTTAGAAAAGTAACAAAATGTAGTTTGCTTAACCTGCTTTTCTTAGAGCACGAACTGTTCTGTGAAGCCCCACCATTTTGGTTCTGAACTGCGAAAATGGACCAATTGGGTTGGGGAGCCTAAAATGGAGACTGCTTGGGCCAGTCAGGAAAGGGACTCCAGCTGGAGCTTGTTACAAGGGGCTAAATGGAAGTAGCCCTGGGAAGTGTAGTTCTCATCCAATGGTGCCTTTTTGCACCTATAGAGAACCCTGCTGTGACTGACAGTTTCTTCAGCCAACCGGACTCTAGTGTATCTAAGGAAATGCACTGAACTGTCGCTGGCAAGGCAGATCCGGTGACAGTGAGAGAGAAGGAGCCCGTTGTTCGAAGCGGCGAGTAGTTTCGCGCGGAAGCATGTGTAGGTCCCAAAGTCAGTCCACGGTTAGGGTAATCGTAGTTCGGACTGAATCTAAGTTTTTGAGGAGGAAGAAAAGCAGAAGTGTGAGAACCAGGCTTAACCTGAAGAAGACCGAAGTTTGCTGAATGCAATTGGCCTGTCAGGGACTGCTGATGCTGTGCATGCTCCGGGTATTTTGCAGTATGCGATCGGGATCATGGAGCAGTCTGCTTGGTACAGTACTTTCCTTTAAATATAAATGTGCCTTAAATTGGAGGAAGTGCAGTCTTAATTTCCCTCACTCTGCAGTGTGTGCTGAATGCTGGAAACCCAAAAACAACACCATACATCCTGTAATCTGTATTGGGTATGGTGAGTACAATTCAGGGCAAACCCTGCAACAATTTATGAATCAAAAGTGTGATCTGATTTACTTGTGCTTTCTTTTCTGGAATTGAGCCTCTGCTCCAGATTACAATTTTGCTGTGCATGCCTTTCTTTCTTTTAGGGCCCCAACCAGCTATACCAACTGGCCAGCCCGGGCAACAGACATGGCTAGCCCCGCCATCCTGGGTACCCAGCAAGTGTGATACTTGGACCCTAAGTTTCATGCACAGTACTGTGATTTATATGTCTTAATGCAAATTCAGCCTGATTCCTTCCTTGTTATATCCCTGAATAAATCAGATTTATGTTTGTTGAACTATATCCTACTTGTGGTGTCAGTACATATAGCAGAGACTATTGCATAGTTGCTGTGGCATTGTTTAACCTTATTTTACAGGGGGTCTCAGGGACGTGCTGCAGAATGAGACCTGAGGGTAAGTGGGTACTGTTGTGTAATGAGTGTACATATGTGGGGTATGGAAGGTAACTCCTGTGTACTGTGTGGACCACTAGTGGGAACAAAGGGGGTCACAGTGTCCCAGAGGGCTGTGCCCAAGCAAGTTTAACCACTACCAACCCTGACCTCTGGGTGGAGGCACCTGTCACTGGACCTAGGCCCTTAACCTGTCACTAGCCATACAGGCAGGGGTAATAGCCCTTGGGATAGTGCCACCTATGGGTTACATCTTGGAGGCACCACTGGGATTAGTGTCCTCTAGTGGTCACATGAGGAATTACCCCAATATGTTCAGTTTAGGAGAGAAAATGGAGGGGTTTACTAGCCAAGCTAAAATTGCTCCTCATAAGCTACTGGTGCACCAAATGATGGGATGGAGTGAAGCCGAGGATAGACCCTCAGAGGGCTATTTTGTTATTGGATATCCCTTAGGGACAAGTATTGCTGATATTTAACTAACACTGCAGGGCAGATTAAGGGTGTGGGCCAGGTAGAGGTAAGGGATGAGAAGCAGACTTATTTGAACAGACTATGATGGTACTGCTCTCAAGTAGTTCCTAATAGACCCTGAGAAGGTACCCCTGTGATTCTACCTGAAGGTGATCAGAAGGGATGGAGGGTAATCCATTTACATAGTGGTCCGGCACCCTGTAATGGTCTCCTTGTATAGAGCGGGTTTAAAGAAAAGCTGCTCAAGCTGTTAGCATCTGAAGGAGAACTGCTCAAGAGTTTGTAACGGTGTTAGACCTATCAGAAGACATAGCCCCCAGTCCAAGAAGAGTCTTGTGGGGCCCCAGTGGTCCCACAACAGAGACGGGACCCCCACCCTTCAAAGAATCTAGAGAAACTAAGTTTTGCTACCACTGTGGAGAGGATGGGCATATTCAGTCCACCTGTCACTTGCCGGAGAACTTAAGAAAGGTTATCACTAGGTTGTTGGCCTGGCACCACAGGACCAGTGCACGGCCACCAGGGAGCTGCTCAGAAAAGTTATGCCACCCGAGCCAATGCCTGATCGACACCCAGGTCAGTGCCACGGAATGGTCTGAAGTGGTGAGTTCCTCCATGGAGACCACTGTAAAGGTGAATGGGTGTCTTCAAGAGCTATATTAGACAGTGGCTCCCAAGTGACAATTATGTTCCAGGATTGGTATCAGAAGCATTTGTCAGATGTACCCTTACAACTGTTGGAAGGACTGCATGTCTGGGGTTAAGTGAGAAGGCCTACCCCTACTCTGGTTATATCTGAATTTGGCTGTCTTTCCCCACCTCATGGCTGGAGTGGCAGAGCAAGTAGAGACCCTGGCCTTAGTGTGTCCCCTACTGGACTGTATGATGGGGTTCCTCTACTAATTGGGATGAATGCACATATGTTTGGATGGTTGGAGCAGTTGTGTTATGAGAAACAGTGTCAGGACTGGTAGAGCTTTGAGAATTCTGGTCTTGATCAAGAAGGCCTATGATGCACAGAGATGCTGAAGGAGTGGACCCAGAGGAACCGGTTGGAATTGTCTGGAAGAAGGATCCTGAGCCCTGATCCTGGCGCCAAATGCCTAGTGTACCTTACAGGGGAGATTCATATCAGAAAGGATGTCAAGAATAAAATACTCATGCTGGATGCACCAGGCAATGGGAAATTGCCAGGACTGCTGGTCAAGTAAAGTTTATTTAAAATGCTTTTCCAATGATCAAAGCATTTTACAAACAGTAAACAACAATACAGTATTAATAATATAAAATCATAAAATCATGGGCCATAAGCTTTAGAAAATAGCCCATGCTTATGCCAGATGGGTAATGGTCCAAGTTCATAATGTGTCTGATAGAGATTCGAGTAAATAGAGGTTGCACCCTGGGTAATGTACATTGTGCAAATACTGCAGTGTTACCCAGTAACAAGTTTTCAGGAAGAATGGCAGGTGATGCCCAACTTGTTCGATTTCAAAGACTTCCCTTTGTCAGCTGAATGGAAAATGAGGATCAGTGAGAGCTTGCCCAGAGAGACCAGGTAGTAGTAGTAGTAATTTATTGATCGACTTATTCAAGTCATTACAACTAAAATACATAATTAAAATTTAATTAAATACATTTTTATAATTTCCATTTTAAAACATCCATCATACAACATTAGACCTCAATTTTACATTTATCTAAATAGTATCCACATTTTAAATATATTTAAATATCAGCATATTGGACAAAATATAGGCAGCTTAACCTTCCCCTTAAATTGAAGCATTCCTCACATGCAATTTTTTCTGCTCAATTATTTTTAAAAGGAGGCCACAGTAGTAGTATTTTCAGGTTATGAGATTTTAACAAAAATTTAACATCATTTCTGGATCTAACTCAAGTTTTCTCAAAATCACCCCCCAAATTTTTCTTCTATCTTTCTCATATAGAGGCATATTATTAATAAATGTCTAAGTGTATGTTTATCTATTCCACATTTACATAGTATATCCCTCACTATTTTCTCTGAATTATATAAATTTAATTTCCAATTTGTTGTTATGCTCTTGAATCTTGCTCGGGTTAATCATTTCCTAAACTCAGGATTGATCTTCACTCTCAAATAATATTTTGATTACGTGCAACCTCTTATTTTAGCCATCCATTCATTCACTTTATATTGTTTACACAGTGCCAAATCTAATTGGATATAATAATCTCTAACCCTATCTTTAATTTTTAATTTAATCATATCTGCTGGGCAAATCATACTTTCCGTAATAATCTCTAACAGCCCCATTGATTTTATTATTCTCTGCTATTGCCATACTTGGAAACATCCTATAATGTTTACTATACTCCATTGCCTCCTCCATGCATAATCTAGGAAACTTTTGGTTGCTCATGTTATACACCTTTAACCAATAGTTAATTTGTCTTATTTTTATTTCACATCCCAACTGATGTTGTCCCAATTCTGCCTAACTGTTACTGATGGCGTCCTGATGGAAAGACCCCAAATTTTTTATAGAATTTATTCAAAATAAATTCTAATTTAGAAAAATCGCCAAATCCCCAAATTTCTGCCCATAAAGTATTTGAGCTTTAACTTTTGCATTTAAAACCCTCAAATTTCCTTTTATTGACTGCCCTCCATGTTTATACACAAATCTATTCATTACTACCATAAATCTATTTACTTTACTACATGTTTCTTTTATATGTTTATTCCATAATCCATCTTGAGTGAAAACTATTCCTAGATAGCAGAATTCTTTTACCACTCCCAGTTTATATCCATCTATTTTATATTGGTATTCTTTTATTCCCTCTAAATACCAATACTTTTGTTTTTCATAATGTAATAATAAATCTGCCTTCTTACATTCTCCAACAAATTTGATTAACATCTTGTTTATGCTAATGAAGCTTGTTGATAATAAAGCTACATCATCTGCAAATGCCAAATAAGCACAATACTTCTTCCCTATTCTAGGCAAATTAAAATCTGAATCATATAGTTTGCTTAATATTGTTTGAAAATATAAATTAAATAACAATGGAGAGAGAGAGAGAGAGAGAGAGAACATCCCTGCTTTGCCCCAATGTTGGTTTGAAACCATTGTGTCAATTGTCCCTTGTTGAATATCTTACACTTGTATAATTATCCTGATATAATCGCTCAATCATTGTCACCATGTGCCTATCCACTCCTAGTCCTTTTAATCTTTCCCACATCATACTGAGATTCACGCGATCAAATGCTGTTTTAGATCAACAAATATACAATATAGCTTTTGTTTTTAATCTTAGTATACTTGTAAATTAAATGCACCAATGACCAACATTGATCTAATGTAGATTGGCCATTTCTAAATCCTGCTTGTGCTGTATCAATAATATTGTTTCTTTGTGTCAATCTATTATTTAATATTTTAGTGAATATCTTCTCCGTACTATCTATTAAACTAATTGGTCGATAACATTCTGGACTTTTTCCCCCTTTTTAAATATTGGAACAATTATATTTAAATTTCAACTAGCTGATATTATTCCTTTATCCCAAATCTTATTAAATAGTATCGTCAAGTAAAGAGACCCAGAATCGAGCTGTATGAAAAATAACATTAAAAGGTATCCCATCTGGACCTGGGGCTTTATGTTTATGAAAGAATCCAAAACCTTCCATACAACCTCTTCCATAATTGGTTTATTATTAATCAATTCTTGGTTTATAATGTCAAATCCATTCTTGCCATATTGTTCATCTATATTTTGATTCTTTTTATTTGTTGTATAAAATAGTTCTTCATAATATTGCACCCATACATCCAGCTCAATTAATGTAGTTATCCTGTTGTCATGATTTAATGTACCATTATTAACTATATTCCAAAACTTCTTAGAGTAATTTGATGCTACAACTTCCTCTAGTTCTGTCCATAGTTTAAGTTGGCATCTTTCTCTATTTATTTTCAAAATCCTTTTATACTCTGTTCTTAATTTATTCATTTCTTTATTCTTATTTTCTACAAGACTTCCTTTTAAAACTCTCATTAACCCATTAAATTTCCTCTTTGCATCCCTACATTCTTTATTATACCAAGCCTGTCCTTTCCTTGCTATTATAATTTGTTGTCTGGAGATAATCTGCCTGACATCCACCATAATGATATTATATTCCAATAATATTTCTCTATCATTTTTATCATCAGTATAATTATTTATTTTGTCCAATATACCTCCATCATACATTAACTGGATACATTCCCACCTTCTATAATATCCCACCTATAACATTCTTTCTTATCAGTTTCAACACATCTGGTCCCACTTGATCAACAACAAATTTGCCTGATCCTTTTCTAACACTAGTTCTAGGGAGGCATGCTGGCTCTCTAAAGTTGTCTTTATCCTCATCTCAACACATTTTGATAACAAATTTAAGTTAACCCAGACATAATCTATTGTAGATGACCTCGACCCCATTACCCGGAATGTCACCTTTTATTCTCCCATTTAATAAAAGGAAATTTCTATCACATAACTTCCTGTGAACTAGAATTCACTTATTGTTTACTGTATAATCCATCACTTCCTATTAGCCATCAGATTATTCTTCTCCAAATGAGAACAAGATATCATTTCTTCTGATGTTCCTTGTAAAGTATCCAATCTTACATTAAAATCTCCTACTAGTATTGTTTTGCTATTAGGATATTGAAATATCAATCTATCTAATTCCTTGATAATTTTTTCAACCAATCCTTATCACCATAGGAACTATTAAATGGAAGTGCATAGATATTTATTAATATTAAATCATCTTCTCCTTCCTCCTGTATATGTACTATTAATATACTCTTGCTATCAATCTGTATATCCTTTGTTTTCACTTTGTTATTTAATTTACAAAAAGTTTGAAGAGCCCCTGCATTCCTTCCATACCTTTTCAACTTCTCCGCTTTTTCCAATATGTCATATATCCATCTAAATAAACCTCATTCATTATTCATGTTTCCTGGATACATACATATTTAAACGTTTTAAATGTTTTACCAAATCTGGATCTCCTAATCTTTCCTGTAATCCGAGGAGTTCCAAGTAAGAATTTGTATCTTGTTCTTTAATTCTATCGTATTCTTATTTTGTTCTCTCTCATATGTAATCTCATTAGCCATTGTATTATACTCTGATATCTGTGGCCTCCTTTCATTACTTTTCCAGGCAGTCACTGATCCAAATCTGTTAATAATATATATCTATTTGATGTCTCTATCATTACTTCCATTTCCTTGACTTTTTGTGCTTTTGAACTTCTTGATCCATCTCTACTAGTTCCATACAGACATATACACCAAGATCATCCAGCAATGACTGTCTCTGTGTTAATAATTCAAAAATAATCCCCTTTTTCATCTTTACCAATATTTGGCCATCCTTCTCACATCGAATAGCCTGTGTTACTTAGTGCTGCAGCCCTCAGTGCTCAACAGTATATTTAGTAAGTCAGCCACTTTGCTCTTGAGATTCTTCCTATTTTCCATATAGAATTGCTTTAAACCATATATAATGACCTCTTTTTATTTCCCTCTTTTTCTAAAACCGCATAATATCCGGAAATAATTCTTCCAAAGTTATCAATTCTCCAAATTGAATTCCATTTTACCTAACTCTTTTGCTTGTTTGTCAATAGCTTTCAAAACATAATACTGGTCTGTAACCACCAGAGCCAATTCTAATTCCATAATAGGCCTTACAATACTAATATTATTCAGCATTTGTCTGCATCTACTCAGTACACTGTCTAATAAGTTCTTGACCATTTTGACAAACTTTCTTCGGTTTCATTAGGCAAACATGCCATTTTGTACAAAGGTAAGACAAAATCTCTTTTTTTAGAAACTTTTCATTATTTCCTCATGTTTATTGTCTAACGCTTCACCATCTAACAATGTGTTTTCTAAGTCAATTCTTCCTAGAATTCCTTTCCACCTTCTCCTCTACATTGTCATTCACTTTTCCTATATCATCTACAACTTCTCCACATCTCTTTTGTCCTAGTTGTCCTTTAATATTCTCTACTGTATTTGTCTTTCCTTCCATCTTCTATTTTCTTGCTCTTTATCTTATTTTTCCTTCAACACTCTCTTTCCACTTATTTTTTCTTGTCTTCTGTGAATTTTCTTCTATAATTACTCCAGTTGTTACCCTTTCTATCTGTCTTCCTTTAATATTTTCCTTTGTCCTTTATTTTCAAACACCTTCCTTGTATTATTTGGGCCTTCTACTACCTGCTCCTCCTCTATTTTGTATTTTAACCTTCTAACATCTTTACTAGTTCCTTCATCTTTATTCACATTCTCATCTTCCATCTCTTTATTTTCTTGTTGTTCTCCTTTTCCCATATATCAGAAATCTGTTTTTAAGTCCATACATATGCTTTCTTCCCTAAATATTTTGTCTGACAGCATCACATATTCTATTGAATCCTCCCTTCACTTGTCTCTTTTCACCATATTTCTTGATTTCATCTACTTTCTCATCTAATTTAGATACCCTCTTGTGTTGAATTCCAAAATTATTTTTATCTTGGTTTTCAACAAGATAATCTAATCTTATCTTATTTTCAATCATTATTCCTTTTAGGAATGCCAACTCCTTTTAATTTCAGTCAACTGTTGATAGATCAAAACATTTGATTGCAATGGGTCTCTAAGTGTTCTTCCAACTTCTTTTGTTTTCCATCTAGATCTAAGTCCATCATAGAGATGCTAATTGAATTATGAGACCACGATAGTTCTTCCTCTGCCCAGGTCTGTTGATTATCCAGAGGACTCAATGTCTCATCTATTACTACTGACTTTTTAGATGTAATGTCTTCTTGTATTTCCGTAGCATTCCTAATTAAATCACCTTTATTATTAGTTTTTTAATTTTAGATTCCATTAATGAATTCCACACTTCCATATCATCATTGTTTTTCCTTATCTTTTGATCCCCTCATTAGATCTTAAACTTTTCGTTTCCTCCATCTTATTCATTCTTAATCCATCTAACACTTGATCAATATTAATATTTTAGTTACCTTCAAAATTTTGTAATATCTCCATTTGGAGTGGAAGTACAAACTATTTCTTTGTTGTTCATTATCTTTACTATTTTCTTCTTTTTAGTTTCAGTTTGTCTAAATTTGATTTATTCCTTCGTTTATTTGGCATTTTCCCAACCAATAATCCTATTAAGAGCTATCTCCCCCTTTCTCCACCTCCTTCTGTTCTCTTTTATTCTTAGATTTAGCCTCTAATAATTTGACCCGTCTTCTGGTCATAATAGACATTTATTCTAGGCAGTATATATATATATATATATATATATATATATATATATATATATATATATATATATATATGGACTAGTCAATATGGATAGTATCAATTTCAAAACTTTCCTATATCAAACTTTTTACAAAAATTTCAAGTAATTTGTTATTATATCACAATACTAAATAACTAACATGGAACATTTTTTTAAATCTATTACCTCTTGTCTAGTTCAAAATCTTAATAATAAATAAAACTAGGCAAGATAGTATTACTGTACACTGAAACCAATCACCTTCCAGAAATAATGAATTACACTGGTCTTCAATTTTTAATCAAATGTAGGTCAATATAAAATGGAAGTCCATTTTGAATGTAATATTCAGTATAAGTCCCAGCAAAATTGAGAGTCCCAGATGCTTTTAATCTGTTTTCTACCATAAAATGCCTCTTTCAATCCATCCAATATGTCTACAAACACTTTGTTTCTATATAATGGATTCACTATATAAAAAATATAACGATTTCTAAAAATGTTTAACCTTTATAAATGCTAAATTTAAACTTTTAAACTCCAACTTCTTATAATATATGATATATGGAAATTCTCAGCTTCAATTCTTATCCTATTAACAACTTGCCAGAAATTTTCACAAGTTAATCTAAATTGGATAAATTTAAAACCTAATAAAACTATATATAACCCTTAATAATTACTATTACACTATTGCACTTATTGCACTTGTTACACTACTACACTTGTTGCATTAACAATTTCAAACAGTTGCAGTAATCAATATCTTTTAAAATAATAAATCATTAAACAATATGCAATTTGCAATTTACAGTTTGCAAGTTTATACACTCTATTTCTTCTTAACAAAATTTTAAACAAAACTCAATGGTTTTGATGTATCTTAACCATTTAATATTACATTTAACATTTAACTTACTTTTAAACAAAGTTGACAACCCAATATCCAGATGTACTCTTGACTGGTGTCTAAAATCCCAATCAGAAAGGTGTCTGTCTGGCCAGCGACCACTTCTACTTATTGCCAAACAGTCACACAAACTGCACTGGTATCACACAGGTACCACAAAATAAATATAATTCTCTCACTCAGATATTCAGCTGCACGCTTCTCATTTCTCACTTCTCACTTGATTGTAACAGAAACAGATTTAGCGGTTATACCTTAGATGCGTATAAGTACGAATATCTTTGACTAATTTCACTAGCTGTAACCCTTTTAGCAGACAGCGCCATGATTTTACAACTTAATAAGCATAGGCTGTGCATAAAATACTTGACACACTGTCCAACACACACTCTCCAACACGCACGCAGCTTCTTCCTCGTCTCCCAGCTCATATCTGAATGAGGATTACCAAATCCCTCTTTTATATAAAGCAATGGTTAGTCTATTAATTAATTGAATTAATAAACTGGATATTTATAGGGGCAATTAAGACATCAGTAATTATTTTTACCCACTAAGACACTAGCACAAACAATTGACTATTAGTAGCTTAATTATTAAGTTTTGATTTTAATTGGCATGTAAAAAGCCTGAACATCTAAATTCTTTAATTTATTTCACCAGTCTCTAATTCTAATCTCGGTCTATCAGCTCATGGCATAATTAAAGCTCGCTATTATGCAATTACCATAGATGATGGTGGGTATGGGTGAAGTGAGATTCTGAGGTTAGAAGAGTTTTATTTACTAGCAATTACAATTCTGCTAGCTTTTCTGTGTTATTATCTATGTGGTGGTGGAAGTCTTTGGGGGGTATCCAGGGGTTTGTAAATAAGGGGTGTATATAGTTTGCACATTCAGTTTTGAGTGTGCACGGGTTTCGGGTTTATGTGTGTGTTTGTATCATTATTCTGGGAAAATAAATAAAGTTTTCTTTAAAAAAAAATTATGCAATTACAAGTTACAAGAGTACATGCTACAAGCTAACTGCCTGTTTTTAGACTCAACCTTCTCCTAATTAAATCAATAATCCAATAATTACCTAGAATTAGTTTGTTACTTATTGCTTATTTGCTTTATTTTATTGTTCTTTAAAACTTTATAGTTTGTTATGTTTTGTTTTAAAACACTATCACCCTCAATTTGTAACCGTTTTAACAGCCACAACTACTATATTACTACTGCACAACACAATTTTTGAAAATACCTAGCAACAAATGTAGATTTAAAATAAAAAATCAAAATAAAGAAAAAAAGTTTAAAGCAAGCTCTTTCTTGATATATTTTCCTGTTATGTTTCCTCCAAATGGCCGTGTCTCTCTTCCACAATTCCACAATTGCAGCTGTCAGTAGTTCCACTCGTAAAAAAACTTTCTCACATTCTCCATTAAACCGTACACCAAACTCTACTCTCAATTCTTCTTTTCTTCTAATCAATCACCGTCCTCCGGTCTCTGATTTTCTGTCCTTGTTATACTTTCTGTGCCCTCTATACTGTACCTGGGGTGAAACCCTCACTCTTCTTTCACTCCTACGTTCATCTTCCCTCTTGGCTGTTGTCTTCAAACCCTAAAAAATATAAATGGCACATCCTCTGGAGAAACTTGATTTAAGTCAAAAAAGGCGAAGAAAGAGACCACCAAATTAAGGCAATGGTGGTTTACCTTTTCTAAATAAATATAGGCATACATCTCAAAAACTCAGTTTCTCTCTGGTAAACCACCTCTCCTCTCAGGAAACAATTCCACTACAGGCTATCCACCCAGGAAGTGAAATACTTTGACTCAAGAGACCAGGTGTTTTCTTTAAAGGAATGGGATGTGGGATGCGTGCAAGGAGCTGAGCACCATATCCGGTTGCATGATGAAAAGCCATTTCATGAGAGGTCCCAATGCCTGGCACCTGCTGACTTTGCTGTGCGTCAGCTGATCAGCACATGGAAATGACCACATGAAGTGCTTTTACAAACAGGCCATACAGGGCAGCCCTCAGAAGAAAAGAAAGCAAAGAAAACACTGCTAGCTGGATGATGAAAACTTGGCATTCTCTGTGACTCTGGCAAGAAGCTGAAGTCTCCTAGTCAAGCAGATGGTTCTCTGGATGATCTGCAGCAATTACCACTGGCAGGTCCCCAGCACAAAGGCCACCTCCCAACAAGACAACTGCTGGCAATGCAATCCTCTGGCAGCCTCTACAGATTGGTACTGCTATGCGCACACATATGAACAGCCAGAAAAATACAAAAGGTCATGCACGGTGTTAACTGTGGCTCTTCACTTTTGAGCCAGGGTGACTCTTGAGCTGACTTATTGCTGGATATCTAACTAGCAGCTCTCTACAACTTATCATCACAGGATTGATGCTGAAACACTGTGGCAGTCCTTTTGGAGGGTCGGAGACAGGTCTGCTGAAGATGGAGGATAGGCTGGGGACCTCCCAGCTCAGTGTCAGATGCTTAAGAAACTGGTTTTGCCAATGAAGGTGAAGTTAGATGTGAAGTACACAAAAGACATATTCCAATCACAGCTGAGGTGGAAGCCAACAGTTCCTTTCCTCGGCAAACAGTTTAGATTTCAGGCAAACAGTTCAGATGTTAAATGTTAAAATGTTAAATGTTAAAATTTTTATGAGGGAGTTAAAGTATGAACTGAAGGTGCGATGTATATGTAATGACTAGAATGAGAGTGCTATGTATGTTGCATATGATGATCTGATTTCATGTTTTGTATGATTTGTTCATTTTGTATTGTAACTAAAAAGGAGCATCTATAATATAGGACTTTCATCCTAAAGATGCTTTATTTCAGCTTATCCTGTATAAAAATAAAGATTTTTACTACTACTACTACTACTAGGCAGACAGTTCAGTTATTGAAGAAGAGTGCAGCCTCTAGGGGTGCCTGACAGGCTACAGCACAGTCCGTTTCAGGTGGTGGCTAAGGACACACCCACGCAACCTATGGATCGGACCATTCCCTTCTCTCTCCTCCCAGAGGATGCTGTAAATTTAAGAGTCTTTCTTTTCAGACTGTTTCTGCAGCACCAGCCCCTTCATTAATATTAATAACTACCCCAATGCCTGAGTCTATGGGCCTGCCTTCCTTATGAATATTAATGGGGCCTTGGCTGCTGACCCTGCCCTTTCCCCTTTGGGCCTCTATAGCCTCTTGCCTTGCACATGCATATTAACAAAGGACTACTGCCACAGCCCATCACAGTTATGAGGGCCTTTGTTCCCTGACCCTGCCCTCAGGTGCAGAATGGTGCCAAAGCAGAATAAAGGAGCCATCAGTCCATCGCTCTCTGCCTTTCTCCCTCTCCGAATTCTAGATCATGGCACCCCTCTTTTTCTTTTGTGTTGGTGCTCTGTGCCCTGCCCACTATGCCCTTTAATGCTCTGATTTTATTTGGGGTCTGGCTCTTTAATTATATCCTTTCTCCCTCCTCCCACTCCCTGGCACCTGTGGTGCAAGCAAAAAAAATTGCCTACTCACCACCCACAGCCCCAGAGATGGATACTGCTGCTGGGGGTCTACAAATGTTGCTGGGGACCCACACACCCACCTGGCTTCTCAGCACTCCCTGTTGCATGGCTGGAATGGCACTAATTGGTCTGGGGCACATTTCTGCTGGACTGATTTTCTGGCTGCACATTTTGGTCTGCCATCCAGACAATCCCCACTGCCACTGCTGATTGGGACCCATATACATCATGAAGCTGCTGCACTTACCTGACTGCTGCTGCTGCTGCACTGCCATGGACCTGCACTGAAGGGAGCAATGCTGGAGGAGCCATGGGACCACTGCAGATATGTCAACTGTCTGTGCTCTTGCATCCTCCACCCCACTAGGCCACCCAAGAACTACCCTTCACACCCTCCCCTGGCCCTTTTGTAGGACAGGGAGGTCCTGTCTGGTAGCTGTGGGAAGTGGGCCTTCTGAGCCCATAGGCAGGATCTTCGACCTGGGCTGAGTTGTGCCTCAGCCCTCCCAACATGCCAAGGGCAGAAACAAACAAAGGATGGTGTGGGGTTGGGAGCAGAGCAGGGAAGGGCAGGGAGATAGAAAATTGGAACCAAAAAAAAAATAGCTTGCAGCTTGGTTTTATTTATTTATTTAGTTTTGTGCCCAGCTTTGAGGCACTACATGTGCAACTTTTATTATTTCTAATGGAAAATAAGCATTTGTCAATGCCAAATGTTCACTGCTTGCATTAACTGTGTGTACGGTCTTTTTGTACTCATTTTTACTATAAATTTACACAAGATAAACCAGATAAGGTGTAAAATGTCATTTGCAATGGGGTCCTGATTTTATATCATTTTATACTGCATTAGGGATTATAATTGACTCTAATTTTAGCTTTAAATAACAGTACAAACATTGTTTCTAAAGCAAATCATATGGTTGGGGCAATAAAAATAATATTAAAAGCCATTCAGTAGACATACTATTGCCTCAGTACAGGTCTTATGTGCCTCAGCAAGATTATTGCAGATAGCTTTGGTGTCCCTACCTGAGGAAGGATGTGGATAGGGTGGAGAATGTGCAACGTAGGTTTACGAATCTATCAGGAGTTTAAAATTAATGCCGCATGAATCCAGATTAAAACTGACTGACATAACATGGAAGTGAGAAAAAGTGGGTGATGTCTTGTTTTACCACAATATCATAAATGACCCATATTTGATGAGCAAACTGAACATAGAATACAAGGATATTAACTCAGTGACATGAGGACATCCATTGCAGGTTAAAGCAAAACATTTAAGAACCAATAAAAGAAAGTATTTTTATACGTAAAGAACAGCAAATTTATGGAATAGACTGCCCGAACAAATAATAATCAGCAAAAATAAGGATATTTTAAAGAAATTGAGATAAATATGTTATTGAGGGCGGGAATATGAATTTCTACAGTTGAATCTAAGGAGCAACATATGAGTCTTTGCCTTTATGCTCCTTCCTACATTAGTGACATTTACCCAGAGTAGTAGAAATGAGATGCAATATCTCATTTTTAGTGTGGTCCTGCTTTTATAATGTGTTTTTCTAGGGCAGATCATTTTATATGCAACATATCTTTTCAGTAGGGTTGTGCTGTGGGGTCCTATTTTTACACAGTTTTGCAATACATTTACCCAGAATAACCCAGCTGAGATGCAATATCTCATTTTCAGTAGGGTCCTGCTTTGACACATGTGTCTACTGTGTTTAACCAGTATAGCACAGCTCAGAAGCTGTCTTGTTTTCAGTTGGATCCTGCTTTTCCCAGTTTTCATGTTGTATTTACCCAGAATAGCTCAACTGAGATGCAATATTTTGTTTTCAATGGGCCTCTGCTTTACTCAGTTTTAAAATGTATTTACCCAGGATATCCCAGTCCAGTTGAAAGGCAAGTTACATTTTCAGTGGGGTCCACCTTTTACACTGTATTTTTCACAGGATAGATCAGCACAGTTGTATAGTTCATTGGGGCTGTGCTGTACTGAGGTCCTGCATTTATACATTTTACTAAATATTTGCCCAAGATAGACCAAATGAGATGCAATATCTCATTTTCAGTTGTGTCCTGCTTTTACACATTTTAGTTTATGTTTACCAAGGATAGGCCAGCTGAGAGGCAATATCCAATTTTCAGTGGGCTCCACATTTTGCTCAAATTTCCAAGTCTTTTTCTAACCTGATGTTATGATCAAGACAGGCAAAATGTTTAAATCCCATCTGAAAGATGATTTTGCAGTGTGATTGCAAAACATGTTTCCAAGGGATTTTGAAAAATTATATCTGTCATGTTCAGGAGGTGGTAGCATTAAGGGATATGTTGAATATTATGGGGTCAAAATCTGCTAAAATAAAGCTATGAGTAAACACTGGAACAATTCAGCATTTCTTCATAACTTTTTCACATTTCATCATTTTGCCACAAGTGTGAAAATGCATTTGACCAGGATGTCGAAATTGACAGCTGTAACATTCATGATGTGGGTGACAAAATAGCTATGTTGAAAATTTGAGGTCAGAATACTGAAAATTTGCAAAGGTATAAGTGTGCATTGAAAGCGTTCAATGTACAACTCATAACTTTATTGTTTTCAATATTTTATCCCAAATTTTCAACGTAGCTTTCTTGTAACACCACCTCATGAACAAGTGTGGAGAAAATTTTAAATCCCATCCGAAGGTGATTTTGCACAGTAACATAAAATCATATTTAGGGACGATTTGAATAATTTCACCACCCTCATGCATGAGTGGGTTCCCAAATAAGACAAATTGAAAATTTGGGAGAAAATAATAAACAAATGATCTTGTTATGTGGAAAAGCTCAAAATACACTGAAATACATGGATCCATATACCTGATTTCCTCGGTTCCTTGTCCGGCATTGAAGTGAAGATGTGTTTCTGGTCCAGAGACGATTACAGTTTTGAACCCATGGTAGGTAAGTAAGGGGTGGTGGTGTGGGGTGCTGAGTTGGGGGTTGGTGGAGGATAACAGCCATGGGGAATAGCGGCTGCAACAGACATCAACGGACTATTTTCTTTTACCAGATGTATACAAATTGTTAGCATAAAAAAAAAAAAGGCATCTTGGGTTCTGACCACACTCCTGCTACAGTAGAGTGGGTCCAAAGGGAGCCTCTGCTATGGACTTGGCTGGGAAGGAGAGTGGGAGGGCTTAGTAACCTAAATTAAAAAATATTAGGCATCTTGGATTCCAACCATGCACCTGCTGCAGTCAAATTCTCATCTTGAAGCTCCCAAATCTGCACTGTAGGGAGGGATATGTGGTTTGGGGACACAGCTGTTTTGTCCTCTAGTAATCCAACCAGGAACATCAATGGAATCTGGGGCAACCTGCCAAACAGTGAGGCCATGTGGAGCATTGCTGTAGGCAAGATACAGGCAAAAGATAAACAGGCTGATAATAACGCCCACTCCAGCTGGTTGGTGGGTGGCATCATGCAGATGAATGAAGGCCGCCGCTGTCTGGTAAGCATGGCTACCTCTTTTCAACTACAACAAGTTTCCACCCATCAACTGGCAGAGCTGCGTCATGATCAGCCTTTCTGATCATTGGACTCTCACAGTCAAGCCCATTGCAGTTTGATCTGCATTGGCTCCGACAGTGACACACCTCTGAAATCCAGTATCACAGTAATATGTTCACCTTTATGCAAGCCAAAGAGCAAACATAAAAAGTGCTGAAGCAGACTCAGAATGGTAAAAGAAGGATATCATACGAGACAGGTGGTAGGGGGCAACCTGAAATGGAATAAGAAAAGTATAGGTCAAAAATCTTCACCGTTAACATGCTCTGCTGTTTTATTAGGAAAGTATTCGACTTTCAATTAATCAAAGAATACTATGTAACAAACCACAACATCTAGGCTTCTCTGATATGGTTCTAACATTATTTCACAGCTACAAAACCTTGCTGAGAGAAAAAAGAATGTTGTTATTCAAGATGTCAAGTATATCTCATCAATTTGGGAGTTTCACTGGCTTCAGTTTAACAGGGGCATCAGTAGGGGTGGGCATTAGGTGCTGCAGTTCGGAATCTTTCAGCTGTAGCCCCAAATGATTTATGAGATACTTTTTTTTTTGCATGCCCTCTGTTATGATCAGCTGTGTGGCTTCTGGGCAGCACTCTAACGTCTGCAGTGTAGCACACTGTGTGTGACTGTTTGCTTAAGATAAGGAGAGAGACAGAGAGAGAGAGAGGAGAGAGGGAGGGAGAGAGAGACAGACAGACAGACAGACAGTCAGGGATGATCATCTTGATCTGTCTTATAGACCTTCACCCTGCTGCCATCAGTTTTCCCCGTCAGTGCTTACAATATTTTTACTTTACATTTTTTTTAATATATTTCACTCAGATGTGTGTGTGTTTGCTGGAGCCTTGAGGATTGATGAGATGATCCTGGGTGTCAGGCTAGCAACTGCAAGTCAGGATTCTCCTGGCTGAGAAAGAAACAAACAAATGGAGGACAAATTAATTTAAAGCACACTCACACACTCAAGCTGAGACTTAAAACATCTTTTAAGTTCACCATGCTGCGATGCATAGAACGTCTTGTGGTAGAGTGACTTTTGAGGGGTGTGTCACTGTCTGTCAAATGCAAAATGGTCTGCAAGGCAGGACAGTGCTACACCAATCATCAACCAGGCTGATCATGACACTATTTTGCCTGAAGCGGTCTGCACTTGAAAAGAAAAAGCCGCACCAATCATAATGCAGCTTTTTCTTGTCATCTGCAGGATACCACCAAGCAAACAGCAGTTACGTGTCCTGATCAGCCTGGCTAACATGATGTCCCCACATCCCATCTGTCTCTTCCCTCACCGTGCACCAAGACATGCAGCGATTTCTGTGCCACCTTGCTTCCCGGTCCTGGGTGGCCACTGAGTGCTCCTGCCAGCCCCATTATCTGTTGGTCTTGATTGGGGGTCAGGCAGTGTAACAGTAAAAAGCCATATGCTGCTGGCGAGGGTTGCTGATCACTGCACAACTCAATGTGTGAGCTGCTGCGATTGGCTCCTCACATCCTCCCTCTCCCTCTCACATTGCTGAAACCTGGCCTCATTTTTTATGTTATTCCCCACACACAACCCTCCTCTAAGCACCCACCATCCTACACCTCCACACTAAACAGATACTGACACTGGGGTGCCTAATCCTCAGTGTCCTCAATTGTACAGCAAATTCTCTGAAAGAAAGAAAACCATCCAGCATTGGCTGTTGTGCCCTTACCTCCCCTACATGACCTCACAAGGGTGACCACCAAGTGCTCCTGCCAGCCCTGTTATCTGTTGGCCTTGATTGGGGTCCAGTGGAGCGTAACAGTAAAGTCAAAACATTCCAGTCCCTAAAAAAAAGAAAACATTACTTACCATAGTAATATTCTTTCTTCCCAGTGATGCTCAGGTATTCATAACTTTGTGCAGTCAGCCTGGCGGGTTGGACTGCCGCAGAGATGGAACACATGCAAATGATGGAATTTTGCATGTGAGCATCTTTCAAATACTGCCTCTACCAGCTGTAGTGTTCTAAACCCTTCAGATTTGTAAGAAGCTCGGAAGTCAGGCAATATGAAAAAATTTGACAACTAATTATTTAAAACATTTTTAGTATTAGCCTAATAAAACAATTTACTTCAAAAACCTCCAAGGGAGGGACTATATCTATAATAATGGTGTTCACTAGACAGTGAGAAAACTATTAAGAGAGACAGAAAACTCTGTTAAAACCTATTTAGCATAGAGAAGTGTACCAGAAGGGTATGGCTACGTGGCACTAGCATGCGGAATGCAGAGGCTGAAGTTCTGGAAGGGAGGATGGAGGGAGTTATGAATATCTGAGCATCACTGGGAAGAAAGAAGATTACTATGGTAAGTAATTTTTTCTTCTAACCCCAGTAATGCTCAGAATATTCATAACTTTGTGCAGACTACCAAGCAGTACCCCTGGAGGTGGGCACAGAACTCTATTTTGGAAACAGACTTTGCAGGACTGCTGTGCCAAACCTGGCATCACTTCTGGACAAAACATCCAAGTTATAATGCTTTGTAAAGGTGTGCACTGATTTCCAAGTAGCTGCTTTACAAATGTCCAATAATGGCATTTCCAGCAGCTGCAAGAGTGGCAGCTGTTCCTTCTTGTTAAGTGAGCCTCAGCCCAGCTGGGGACTCCTACCTGCTTTAATGTAGCAGAATTGAATACACTGGACAATCCACCGAGAAATGGATCTTTTGAGGCTGGTTTGCCCATTCTGACATCCCCATATGTAAGGAAAAGTTGTTTCTTGTCTTGCCTATGGCCTCTAGTAGCTGCCATGTAGTAGCTGAGAGCTCTTTTCACATCCAGATTGTGGAGTCTTCTTTCACCAGAGCTTGTATGGTCTGTGAAGAAGACAGGCAGAGTGATTGATTGGTTCAGATGGAAATCTGAAACAACCTTGGAAGGAATTGTCTGTTTGTTCTGAGGACTACCTTATCCCTGTGGAAGGAAATGTAGTCCTGCTCAACACAGAGAGCCTGAAGCTCACTGATTCTTCTTGCTGAGGTAATTGCTACCAGGAAAACTGTTTTCCAGGTAACATACTTTAAATGGGCTGTAGCCATGGGCTCAAAAGGACCCGCATCAATCTGGCTATACATATATTAAGATCCCAAGCGGGCACTGGTGCCCTGTGAGGAGGGTGCAAATGCCTCAGACCTTTAAAAATCTTTTGAAAATGGGATCTGATGCTACTGACACCTTTGTCCTAGCAGAAAGGTATGCAGATACTGCTGCAAGGTGAACTCTTAAAGAGCTGGGTTGTAGACCTTGTGAATGTAAGTGAGTCAGGTAATCCAACACCACTGAGACCCCTGCATCATTTGGGGCGAAGTTTCTACCAAACACCAGAGGAGAATCTTTTCACTTAGCAGAATAAGTTTTCTTAGTGGCTGGCTTCCTATAACCTTTCAAGATGTTTAATACAGCTTCAGAAAGGTTTAAGTCTGCATATCTAACTCCTCAAGAGCCATGCCTTGAGGTGGAGGGACTTGAGATTTGAGAACAGCAAAGTTCCCTGATTGGAGGTTAGAAGATTGTGCCTGAGAGGCAAGCTTGTTGGCTTGCTCACTGACATGGAGAGCAGAAGAGAGTACCATGGCTGCCTGGGCCAATCTGGAGCTATCAAGATCAGAGAAGCTGAGAGGGATCTGAGCTTTAGCAGTACCCTGAAGACCAGAGGAAAGGGGCAAGGCATAGAAAACTTGCCTGACCAATCCAGTACCAGGCGTCCAGAGGGATTGTGCCTGGGCTGGTGGCCTGCAACAATACTGAGGCAACTGGTGGTTTTGGTGGGATGCAAACAAGTCTATCTCTGGAATGCCCCACCTGCTGAAAAACCCGCACCACCTGCCTGTTCAGTGTCCATTCATGATGGGACTGATTGATCCAACTCAGTGTGTCTGCCAAGATATTGTCCTTTCCTGGCAGATGGATGGCTTGCAGGATACCTTTAGAGAATATGCCAGAGTCCAAATTTTCATGGCTTCTGTGCATAGGGGACTTGATCTGGTGCCACCCTGCTTGTTTATGTAATACATAGTGGAGGTATTGTCTGTTCTGACCTGTACCACCTTGCCCATTACCAGTGTTGAGAAAACTTTTAGTGCCAGCCGCATGCTCTGAGTTCCAGCAAATTTATATGCTGGAAGGACTCTGCCCTGACCAGGTACCCTGAGTTGTGTGCTCCCCAGATGGGCAACCCATACCAGAAGGGATGCATCTGTTGTGAGGACTAGTGAAGGATCCTCCTTCTGCAAGGGGACCCCTGCCTTAGGTTGGATTCCTTTTTCCACCACAAGAGGGCTTGTAACAGAGGCCTTGTCACTGGAATGAGTTTTGAAAAGGGATCTTTTTCTGACTCCAATGATTCCTGAGATGAAACTGGATGTCTCTCATGTGAAACCTGGAACCCTGCACTGTGCCTGTGGATGCAGCCATGACCCAAGAGCTGCAGGAATGCCTGGCTGTTTTTGGCCGTGCAACTTGAAAGAATTTGCTATAGCCTGAAGGCTTTGCACCCTGTCTAGTGGTAAAAGGCCCTGGCCTGTAGAGTACTGATCTCTGCCCCTATGAACTGTAAAGTCTGTGTAGGGGTGAAGACAGATTTTTCTGGTTTACTATGAAACCCAAGGAGTCCAAAAGAACCTGTGTGAGCTTTGAGAGATTGTGACTTGTTCTGGTGATTTTCCACCACCAGCCAGTCGTCCAGGTATGGGAAAACAGTCACTCCCTGTCTTTGAAGAAATGCCACCACAGCTGCTAGGCATTTTGTAAACACCCTTGGTGCCGAGGAAAGGCCAAAGGGCAGGGTTGCAAACTGATAATGACCTGATGGGAGTTTGAATCTGAGAAATTTCCTGAAAGATTCTTTTATGGGATGTGGAAATAAGCATCCTGCAAGTCCAGAGATGCCAGCCAGTCCCTTTTGGATTGTTGGCAGAATCCGAGCCAAAGTTACCATCTTGAACTTCGGCTTTTCAGGTGCTTGTTTAAAGCTCTGAGATCCAAAATTGGCTGCCACTCCCATTTTTCTTTGTTGTTAGGAAGTATCTGGAGTAAAACCTCTTCCTCTCAGGGTTGCAGGGACTAGTTCCACTGCTTTGAGCTGAAGCAACTTCTGAACCTCTGCCTCTAGCAACAAAATTTGTGCTGGGGTGGGAGGTGGAAACCCTGGGGTTTTTCGAGGAAGAAATTTGAAGTCCAGAGACAGACCTTGCCCACTACCTCCAACACCCACTTGTCTGTGGTGATGATTGACCAGAGGGGAGGAAATGGGACAGTCTGCCTCCAAAAGGTAGGGAGAAGGTGGCCTGCATCTCAGGGGTTCTGTTTAGGCTGGGGTTGAGGTTGTGCCTGGGTCCCTCGCCTAGAGCCCTTCTACCCCTAGCCCTTGAGTAGCCCTGTGGGGTACTGCTGGTATTAGGGCATGGCTACTGGCTGGAAAAAGGGTCTTGACAAGAAAGAACCCCTAGCCCCCTTCCCTAGGGCCTGGTGGATGAAGAAGCTCTATCTCTAGCAGAGTTACTTCGATAAGTAGCCTTATATTCATCCACCTTTTTCATATAGGCCACTGTGACTCCCCAAAGGCGCATTTCCTCTAATGGGAAATCCAGGGCCTTGACTGGGTATCCTGAGTGAGGTTTGTAGCCCTAAGCCAAGCAAACCTCCTCTGAGCCACTGTATTAGCCATCCATCTGGCTGCAGTGTCATTTAGATCAGCAGCCATTTGGAATTGGTACTCAGCGCCTCCAGCCCAAACCTGGCAGTTTCAGCCAGGTCATCTGACAAAGGTGAGGTGGTCTTCATGGACATTGCCAGTACCGACTGCCACAGGATTTCTGATACTGGGCAGAATAAGCTTGAAAAGTAGCCTGTCTCATGGCCAATGAGGCTGACAAATAGCCCTTTTGGCCATACTGTCCAATTTTCTGGATTCCTTGTCCGGTGGGTGTGAGGACAGAGGGACTTTAGCTTTATCACAGACAGCTTGCTGTATTACCCTAATGATCAGGATGGGAGAAGAGGAAGTCAGCTCCCTCCCTGTCCAGCTAGTATTTTTATCTATTCGCTTGTCAATTGGAGGAATAGAATTTGGGGTCTGCAGAAGCTTCATAGCATCCTTCTTGAAAATTTATATACTGGGAGGAGGAGGGCCTTTGTGGGTGTTAAACCCATCATATTAAAGTACTCAGTCTCCTCCTCATCTTCCACTTGTTCTGTTGTGGCAATATCAGAGCATCTGCCATTTTTCTTACGAAAGAAAAATGGGAGGAAAAATCCTCAGACACTCTGGGAGGCAAGCCAAATTCCTGCTCAGGGGACACCTCTGGGGGATAGGTTTGTCCTACTCATAAGCCCTCATCCACTTGCAAATAGTGTTGCTCGAGCAGGGGGCAACACAATAGCAGCAACCTGGGGGCCCTGGGAAGGCAGGAGGCTGAGGATGATGTCCTGCAAAGCCTAAATAATTTTAAATGCCTGAGCTATGTCCTGAGCTGAAGGCATTACAGGCTGCTCGCTAGAAGTCCCTGGTTTAGCAGAAGAGGTTCTGCATGCTTGAGCTTCTTTAATTTCTTTAAGGGAACCAGAGAGTCAGCAGGTTCTTTCCTCTTTTGCCTCTTTTCACCTGCATCAGGGGCAGGGGTAGTAGCACTTGTTGCTTCAACCACAACAGACTGGGGTGTCAGCTGGCCAGAGCCTGAGGGACCCCTAGGAAACTTTTATTAAGCCTTTCAAGGCGCTTTTCAACAGTTTTTCCTGGGAATGTTATGCATATCTCACATTCCTGGTCCAAATGTTCAAAACCAGACAAGCTACACATAAAGTGTGCTTGTCTGCCTTAACAAACACATCTCCACACTTTAAACAGTTTTTAAAACTGGGCCCCTGTTCTCTTCTTGGGTTTCTCAGTCATGGTGAAAGACAGTGAAAACCCCAGCTGCTAAATGTTAAATGCTGCTGCGGTTATTTAAACAGCTTAAAAGGGTTTTCCTTTTTTTTTTTTTTTTTGGCAGTCGGTTCCGGACTGATAGGAACCAATGGAACCGAGAGAGGAGATGAAATGTGAACCGGTTCAGCGGTTCTGTAACCGATAAAAGCGGTTACAACTAAAGTTTTAAGGACCAAAATTAGCGATAATGAATAGGTTCTTTAGTCAGAGAACCAAAATAAAATTAAACTAACTCGGATCCCTCATGGTTATGCTGAACCACGAGGAACCGAGAAAACAACTATTTAAATAATAAACTAGATGTAAACTGACAATTAGTAGAGGTAGTAAAAGAAACTAAATATACTTATGGTTTTGGTGATTTTTTCTATCTTCACGTGAAAGAGGGTGACAGAGATTCCGAGCGACCAGACTTTCAGGCGAGAGAAAAATCTGAAGGGTTTAGAACACTACAGTTGGTAGAGGCAGTATTTGAAAGATGCTCACATGCAAAGAATTCCATCATTTGCATGTGTTCCATCTCTCCAGGCAGTCCAACCCACCAGGCTGACTGCACAAAGTTATGAATATTCTGAGCATTACTGGGGTTAGAAGATGTCGCCCCACGCCTTTATTATTTTATTTATTCCTGTAAAAAGAAAATGGTCCCTCATTATCTCCCCATCCTCCCTCCCCATCCTAACCCTCCTCTGTGCAACCACCTCCCACATCCCCACCACCCTTACCCCATACTTAGCACTGGAGGTTAAGCACTGTCATCTTCTCTGGACCAGGACATGTCTGCGCTCTTCAAATCCCAACTGCAAACTGAACAATCAAGCTAAAGGCTGTATAATAGCAGTTTTAACTTATGTTGATATCACAGCCATTTTTTGAGATGTTTGCACCACATTTTCAACATGGGGTTCTTGGGACCCCACCTCATGACCACTATCACTGTCACTGTCATTTTGTTACCCGGTCCTGAAAGGTGATTTCACAGTCACTGCATGGAATCACCTTTGAGACAGATTACCAAAATGACAGTGCCATTGTTCAAGAGGTGGGATCCCAAAAGCCCATGTTGAAAATTTGGTAAAATAAAATGAGCATGTTATTTTTATACGCACGCACCTTTGGTTATTTTTAATATTTTGACTCCAAATTTTCAGCATAGCTATTGTTTCACACCACCTAAAACAGTAAAGATGTCATTTTCCTGCCCGAAACATATTTTCACACCTGTGGCACAGACTGTGCAGTCGCTGTGTGAAATCCCCTTTCTGGATAGAGTATTGAAATGATAGTGTCACTGTTCATGAGGTGGGGTTCAAAATGCCCATGTTGAAAATTTGAGCAAAATATCAACAACCCCCAAGTTATGTGCGCTTATTTAAATTTTCCCATGCATGAGCGTAACTTGGTCAATTTTTAATATTATTACTCCAGATTTTTAACATAGCCATTTTCCAACACTGCCTCATGAACAATATAGCTGGCATTTCACATATTGCTCAAAACATGTTCTCACACCTGTGGCATGGGCGAGGGCAGTCGCTGCACAAAATCACGTTTTGGGATTAAGTAACAAAATGATAGCACCACTGTTCATGAGGCAGGGTACCAAAAGCCCAGGTTGAAAATCTGGAACAAAAAAAAAACAACAAAACAAGAGTTACGGCAGTCATTGAAATTTTCCTATGCACATGCATAACTTTGCCAATTTTTATATGTATGTATATTTTTTAACTCTATTTATGCACCGCTCTGTGGAACTCTCTTGGGCATCCTACACTGCCCCAACTCTACCTCCATGCCTAAGAGGCCTCCTGCCTCCTGGCACCAGCCGGCTATCCCCGGCTCCAAGTCCCCGAGTAGGGCCACTCTATCCGCCCAGGGTGCTCCATCTGAAAGTCGGGCGGGCTGGGCTCGGCCCAGGAGAGAGTGCCACGCAGTGGAGTGGTCGGGTGGATGTAGGTGCCATCGCCTATCCACAAGCCGGGATTTTCTATTTCAGTTGCTTCCCCTGTCCCACCCCTCCCCTGGAGTTTGGACGGCAATGATGTCACTACGCCTGCCACAACTCCGCTTCCTTCTACTGTAGTGCCCAGACATGGGCACTTCCTCCAGTCTCCATCGGGTGATGCTGTTACACCAGGCAGTCCCTGGATCCCTCCCAGAGAGAGAAGAGGAGAGCAGTCTACAGATGCTCAATCCTTCTCTCCCTGCCAGTCCCTGACACCCCGGCATGTTTCCAAACCCGGGTCGCCAGCATGGCGCGAGGTGTCGTGTCTAGCGCCTCAACCTCAGCGCCACCAGGCTGGCTATTTTTATATTTTGACTCCAAATTTTCAACCTAGCCATTTCTTCACACAACCTCATGAATAGTCCTGCCCAAAATGAGTTTCCAAACCTATTGCATGGAATGGCACTTTGCCATGGATTCAGACATTTTCACCTATGGGTTTATGAGAATGCGGTAATAAGAAGACTATGTTGAAATTTTGGGGTCAAAATGTGAAAAAAATACAAGGTGTGCATAGGCAGGGGTGTCACCAGCAGAAAGAGTGAGGATAATGATGCCATTATATAAAACCTGGTCAAACCTAACAGCGGATAGGTTGTGTCAGAGGAATCTGATAGATTTCCTTGACGCGTGATGAAGGAAGTTAATCAGGGGAGGGCTGTGGACATCACCTACCTCCAATTTCAGCAAGGTCTTGCACCTGTCTTGTTCAATGTCTTCATTGGTGACATTGCAGAGAGCCTGGAAGGAAAGCTCTGCCTGTTTGCAGATGACACCAAGATCTGCAACAGGGTGGATACACGGAACTGGTGGAGAAAATGAGAATGGATCTAGGCAGGCTTGAGAAATGGTCTGAAAAGTGGCAAATGAGGTTTAAATCAAAGAAGTGCAAATTATGCACCTGGAGCATAGAAATCCTGGGAGCGCTACAGGATGGGGGAGGCAATTGCTGACAGTCACCAAGGAACAAAGGGACCTGTGGTTATAATTTCACATGACTTGAAAATGTCAAAGCAGACTACAAAGGCAGCAGGAGAGCCAGTGGCAAGCTGGTGTGCATAAGCAGGGGTATCACCAACAGAAGGAGGGAGGTAGTGATGACATTCTATAAAACCCTGGTCAGGGCTCGCATGGAGTACTGTGTGCAGTTGTGGAGGTCACACCTTCAAAGGGCATAAACAGACTGGAGATGGTCCAGAGGAGGAGACTAAGATGGTACAGGGCTTGCACCACAAAACAAATGAGCAGAGATTAAGGGACTGCAATATGTACTCACTGGAGGAGAGAAGTAGACAGGAGACATGGTAGAGACATTCAAGTACCTCAAGTGTGTAAACAAGGTGCAGAGGAAGACATCTTCCAATACAGAAGGAGTGCAGAATGAGGGGCAGGATATGAAATTGGAAGGTGGCAGGCTAAGAGAATATGAGGACACTTTTCTTCACAGACAGGGTTATGGACACATGGAATGGTCTGCGAAGGAGGTGGTGGAGCGAGTACTGTGGCGGAAGTTAAACGGCATGTACAGGCATTGGAGAATCATAGAGGTAACAACTGAGGGAGGGTCAGAAGCCGTAGTCAAGTACACAGCTTACAATCAGACTGGATTGTCCTACTGGTCCTTATCTGCTGGCAATTTCTATGGTTCAACCTCTGGCAGCCATGTTCACAGAGTCACTCAACACAGGAGTGGTGCCAGAGGATTGGAGGACACATGTGGTCCCTCTACACAAATCTGGCAGTAGGGAAGAGACGGGAACTATAGGCTAGTAAGCCTCACCTTAGTAGTGGTGACGATCATGTACACACTGCTTAAAGAAAGGATAGTGGAACATTCACAACCCATCGGTGCCAGGACCCTAGGTACCATGGAATCACATCGGGTAGGTTGTGTCACACAGATCTGATAGATTTCTTTAAATGGGTGATGAAGGAAGTAGGTATGGGGGTAGATGTCACCTACCTCGATTTCAGCAAGGCCTTCAACACCGTCTCACATAAGAGGCTTATTAACAAAATGGGTACTCTGGGCATAGGGCACACAGTGGTGAACTGGGTTAGGAACTGGCTAACAGACAGGATACAGAGGATGGTGGTAAATAGGGTACAGTCTGGGGAGGTGGGCGACCAGTGGGAGGGAGGGTGTCACCAGCAGAAGGAGGAGGGAGGGAGGTAGTGATGCTGTTTAATAAACCCTGGTCAGGCCTAACAGTGGGTGGGTCGTGTCAGACAAATCGGATAGATTTCTTTGACTGGGTGACAAAGAAAGTTAATTGGGGAGGGCATGAATGTCACCTACCTCGATTTCAGCAAGGTCTTCAACACTATCTCATATAAGAGACTTGTTAACAAGATTGGTAGTCTGGACATGGTAGACAAGGTGGGGAACTGGGTTAGGAGCTGGCTAACAGACAGAAGGCAGAGGCGGTGGCAAATAGGGTACAATCTGAGGAGGGAGGTGACCAGTGGGTACCACAGGAATCCGTCCTTGGGACAGTCCTGTTCAATGTCTTCATTAGTGACATTGCAGAGGGCTGGAAGAAAGCTCTGCCTATTTGCCGATGACACCAAGATCTGCAACAGGGTGGATACACCGAACTGGTGGAGAAGATGAGAAAGGACCTAGGCAGGCTTCAGAAATGGTCTGAGGAGTGGCAAATGAGGTTTAAATCAAAGAAGTGCAAAATTATGCACCTGAGGCATAGAAACCCTGGGGAGAGCTACTGGATGGGGGGGCAGTTGCTGACAGCCACCAAGGAACAAAGGGACCTGGGGTTATAATTTCACATGACTTGAAAATGTCAAAGCAAAGTACAAAGGTAGTGGGGATAGCCAGTAGCATGCTGGGGTGCATAAGCAGGGTATCACCAGCAGAAGGAGGGAGGTAGTGATGATATTATATAAAACCCTTATCAGGCCTCACATGGAGTACTGTGTGTGTAGTTCTGGAGGCACACACTTTTGAAAGGGCATAAACAGGCTGGAGACGGTCCAGCAAAGGCAACTAAGATGGTACAGGGCTTGCACCACCTAAAAAATGAGCAGAGATTAATGGACCACAATATTTACTTGCTGGAGGAGAAGAGGTAGACAGGAGACATGATAGAGACATTCAAGTACCTCAAGGGTATAAACAAGGTGCAGGGGAAGACATCTGCCAATACAGGAGAAGTACAAGAATGAGGGCAGGACATGAAATTGAAAAGTGGCAGGCTAAGAGGGAATATGAGGATGCTTTTCTTCACAGAGAGGGTGGTGGACACATGGAATGGTCTGCTGTAGGAGGTGGTGAGAGCAAGTATTGTAGCAGGAGTTAAACATGCATGGGATAGGCATAGGAAAATCTTGAAGGTAGAGCTGAGGGAGGGTCAGAAGCCGTAGTCAAGTACGACTTAACGGTCAGACTGGATTGGCCTAGTGGTCCTTATCTGCCAACAGTTTCTCTGTTTCAATCTCTGGTAGCCATGTTCACAGAGTCAATGTTGTGGCAGTGACAACAGCAATACCAATACCTATGGCAAACTTTCGGCATTGAAAAATGCTTGTTTATTCATGCTGTTGCTTCTTGGTTTCAAGCCCATGGACTGCCAGAGGCAAGGCAAGGCAAAACAACCATTAGAAATACATTAAATAAACAGATGAACAGCTGCAGCATGCAGAAATTAGTACAGGTTTTAAGGCACTGGTCACTGTGCTTTAAATCACTGCATCCTAATTGTTTGGTTTAGCAAAACTGACTACTCATAGCTGCACCAATCAGGAGCATTTAGACTTGGATGTTTTCACTTTGAACAAAACTTCAAAACCTTTACTCACAACACCAATGTGTCTGCTGGAGAGTAGCTTACTTCACCTTGAAGGTGAATATTATATTGTCTGTTAGTGACAGCAGCCACACTGAACCCCACTGCCCCCACTCACTCACTAAGTTGTCAGATGAGGTCTCCACCCTCTGCTCCAGTCCATTCTTGCATACTACTCACACTGAGTGTATCTACTCCCATTGCACACAGCCACTCCCTTTTTATGATAAATATTAAAACCTGTGGCTAAGGTTTATTACTCAGTAAGATTCCAAAAGTATTTATTATCTGATTGTGAAAATATTTGTAATAACCTGACCTCCAGTTTGATTTGGAACCTTGGCCTGAGAGGAACTTCCTTTAACTTGTAGTGGGATGGGGAGAAGGTCACATGCCTGGACTGAAAAGGAAAGAATGAAGATAAAAGAAATATACCAATATGTATTAGTCTGCCTAAGATGAGAGAGAGAGAGAGAGAGAGAGACAGAGAAATACTTCTCAGAGAGCAGCTGCAGATGTGAAATTTATGAGTGCGAGATATTGAATTTGTTATCTTTCACAAAGAGAATACTTGTTTCAATTGTGTGAGACCAAGGACAACAAGCATTTGTCAATGCCGAATGTTGTCTCACTGGCATTGGTATTGGTAGTGCAGGAGTTAGAGAGATGCATAATAGGAATGGCAGTGAAGTATTGAACTGATGCCAGCCCACCCCACCCTGCAGAGACTGACAGGCATTGGGGTGTGCCTTTGGGTCTTCAGCCATAATGCTCATGCCATTTCACCTCACCCTACCCTGCAGGCACCGGCAAGTAGGGATGCACGGACCGTCCATTGAGAATCAGAACCCCCGGATCCCATGATGTCCTGCTGATGCGGGTAAATAAGAACTCTGCCATGAAGTGTACCGGGTCCGTGGAAAATATCTCTCCCATTTGCAAAACCACCCCATCCCCTGTAAAATTCCAGAAGAAATGCCCATAATAATAATAATAATAATAATAATAAAGATTATTTCATTTATTTTATTTCTGGACTGGATTTTTTTCCTATTTCCTGTATCCACTCTCTGCACTAGCACTTCCAGTGTGCTGAACATCCGTGTCTCACATACTACGGGTTCAGATCAGTTTAGCGGCAGAGGCGCGGATTGTGAGGCTTCTCTAGATCTTTGCCTCAGTCACCACATTGGGGAAAAGGTCAATAAATGAAGTCTGAGAAGGACAGTCCAGGCGAACTGCCGATTGTTGCAGCCAATAAAAGGAGCAGCAGTCCGAAAAGCAAGGTGTTCGTAAGGCCAATGAAATTGCTGCTCAGCTATTAAACAGTGATCTCTTGGCTTGGGCCATATTCAATAGGGAACTCTGGCTAAGAACACCTGGTATTAGCGTCTGTGCACTCAGTGGTTAAAAAAAATGATTGATGTATTGTAAGAGGTGGTCTGATCTGCCATTATTTGCGGGGGCATCAGGGAGAGACCCGTTTGGTAGACAAACTGGAGTCACTTTGCTAATGTAGTGCTTCCAGTTGACGAAACTTGGGACCAATGCAGTCCATCATGGTAGGTCGGTCCCTCGCAGTTGGTCGGTCCATCGCGTCAGTTGATAAAGAGATCAGAAGTGGTAAGCCAGCCAAGGAAGCAGATAGTCAGTGGTTACACTGGCCAAATGGGGCAGTAGTTGATGTTTGACTGATATAGCAGACAAGTGGTTGATGGCAGCAGCATGGCAGCAGATAAGGACCAGCCTGACCAGAAGAAAGATTTGTTTTCAAGTTAGCAAAATTGCAGTTTGTGGTGTGTGGTGAGGTATTACCAGCACTACAGTAAAGTTAGAGATGGATATGAAATTTGTGGGGAAAGAGATAGGGATGCTATGCACTGCAGGCAGCAGTCAGTTGCCAGGACTGGGCTAGGAAGGGGCCAAAATGTTATAACTAAGGCAGAGAAAGGAAGACATTTGAAAACTAGGACAGGGGTGTGGGCAGAAATGGGAAATATGGGGCAGGGAGGGGCTATGAAATCCTGGGTAGAGAGGGACATAAATGGGAAGTTCTGGGTAGGGAGGCAGAAATGGAATCTTAGGCAGGGAAGAGGCAGAAATCTGGAAACAAGGAAGGAGGAGCAGAAATGTAAGAAGTGGGTCTGGGAGGATAGATACATGTGTTTATACTGGGGAAGGAAGGTGACCTGAGATATGTTTATCCATACCCCACACAGAAGGTAAGGATGGGAACAAAGAACAAGAAAGAAAAGAGAGCAGAAGAATGCATAGAAGAGTCAAAACACAGACCAGCACACACGTTAGAAAAAGTATTTATTTTAGTGCATTTTGTGAATGTTTTCATATTTCCAAAGGTTCTGATTTGAATCAGAACCAATCAGAACTAATCAGGACTCTGACCTGTATCCTGGTCCTGATAATAAGGGTCAGGATGTTTCGGGTCCACCCATCCCTACCGACAAGTGTTAAGTGTTTCTTGGGGTCTTTGGGCCTTCTGGCACCCCATTCCATGAAATATGCTGAGATGGGTGCAGTATAGGAGAATGGGATGAACTTTGGGGTCGAAGAGTCCAAGGCACACCTTGATGCCTGTCACTGGCTGCAGGGTGGGGATGGAATGGCGTGAGCATTACAGCCAACAATCCTAAATCACACCCCTGAAACCTGTCAGTCTCTACAGGATGGGCGTTATGGTTGGAAACCTAACACCCCAGGTGTTTGTTGGTATTTTTACTCCAAATCTGCAACATGGGCTTTTTATGACCCCACCTCATGAACAGTGGCACTGTCAGTTCATTAGCTGAAAAGTGATTTTGGCAGCAACTGCACCATTTGGCACCACAGGTGAAAACACATTTCAGGCAGGATGTGAAAATGACAGCTGTATTGTTCATGAGAAGATCTAAAAAATGGCAATGTTGAAAATCTGGAGTGAAAATATGAAAATTGAAGTTACGAGCTCAGAGAAACTGCTCAATGCACGTCCGTAACGCAATTATTAGGGGATTGTTTTAACCAAATTTTCAACATAGGCATTTTGGGAACTCTGCTCACGAACAGTGGCACTGTGATTTTGTTAATCTGTTCCAAAAGTTGATTTCCCTCAGAACCGTGCCATTGTATGCCAGGTGTGCGAAAACACATTTCGGACAGGATGTGAAAAATGACAGCTGTACTATTCATAAGGAGGTGTGAAAAATGGCAATGTTGAAAATCTGGAGTGAAATTATTAAAATTTTGAAGCTAAGAGTGTGTGTGGAAGCTGCGACGCACACTCATAACAGTAATTTTTGGAATATTTTCACCAAATTTGCAACACAGGCTCTTTGGGAAACCACCTCATGAACAGTGGCACTGTTGTTTTGTTACTTGATCCCAAAAGGTGATTCCATGCAGTGACCATAAAATCACCTTTCAGGACCGAATAACGAGATGACAGTGCATGTGTTCATAAGGTGGGGTCCCACCTAAAATGGGAGGGTGGAGGGGTGGGAAGAAGGGCAATTAGTAAAAAGCTGTAGTTCTAGACTGCTGTTGCTTGCTCTGAACTTTGCTTTCAGAGCAAGTAACAGCAGTCTAAAACTACAGCTTTTTACTAATTGCCTTCCTTCCCACCTCCATCCTCCCCCAACGTAAGCTGTTCCTACTTTTTATATCCACTGGATTTGACTGATAACAGGAACAGGAACTTCCTGTTTGGCAGTAGGAAGGAAGGATCACTGAGACACATTAGTTTCATCAACCTTGAAGGAACCAAAAAGATAATAACTCTCCCCCGCCCCGGCGCTGGAGGTCTGAATCCAAGCACGGAAGAAGGAGACTACTGAAGACTACAGGAAGTTCCTGTCCCAGAACAGGGAGGGTGAGAGTTGTAATGGCACATAGGCAGTAGGAAAGTAAGTAAAAATACATAGGGGAGGAGACAGTAAGCATACAAAGCAACAGAGAGGGACACAAAATAAGTCAAGATGAGAGTGGTGCAGTGCAATAGCTGTGGGCAGCAGTATTCTGGGAGACATTTTGGAGGCTGTGATGCCCTGTTTGCAGACACCCTCTGGTCTGAGGAGGAGGTTGCCCGTCTCCAGGCTGACCTGGCTAGGATTCATGAAACCTCTTCCCTCACCCAGGGACCATCAGGGCCACCACCGCTACCTCAGAGGTTGCCAAGAAAGAGGAGCGTTGGACCGAGGTGGGCTCAGGGAGGGAGAGAGTGGTGGAACAGAGGTGCATCCTCCAGTTGTACCTCTCCACAATTCATATGCTGTTCTCTGGCAAAAGTGGTTCCTCTATGGAGGCACCTGCAGTGAAGACCAAGGAGGATGCTGGGAACCTCCACAAAGGAGACCCACAGGAGGGTGGCATGAGACCATACAGGGAAGGAAACAACTCCTGGTGGGGGACTCAATCATTAGGGGTGTAGAAGTGGAGGAGGAAGGGGCTAGGGAGGTAAGGTGCCTGCCTGGCACCACAGCTCGGAGGGACAGGAAGCGAATCCTCAGGATTGCAGGAGCAGCTGCATGAGGAGGGAGCTGGATGTCATTGTCCACCTAGGGACAAATGACCTGGCTGTGAATGGGATCAGAGTGGTGCAAGAGGAGTTTATAGAGTTGGGGAAGGGCCTTAGACAAGTAGCATGTACGGTAACCTTCTTGGAGGTGCTGCCTGTTCATAGTAAGGATGATGCTAGGGTATTCTGCACCATGGAGTCAATGAATGGTTGAAAACTGGTGTGGAGCTCAGGGTTTTGGCTTCATTGGGGACTGGGCAGCCACCTGGAGGGATGCAGGCCTATACTGGTGCGATGGTCTGCATCTGTCCAGGGGAGCCAGGATCCCAGGTGATAGGTTTAAATGCTTCATTGGCAAGCATTTAAACTAGCCAAGGGAGGCACTGAAAACGAGCAGGAAATCCCAGCCTCCCTACAAAACACAGTAGTTAGAGAGGTAAACACCAAGGTAGAGAAGTCTGTAGGGAGCAGGACGGTGGAAATGCAGAAAAGGCAAAGGACAGGGATGGGGCTAAAAGGGTAAGGCCATTGAAAAAAATGGAAGGTGATGAGTACCAATGTCCGCAGTCTGTGTAACAAGCTCCTGAACTAGTGGCTTTGATGGAAGAGGATACCTGGATATTGTGACAGTCATTGAAACATGGTTCACAGAGAACCATGACTGGAATGTCAACATACCAGGATACACAATCTACAGGAGGAACAGGGTGGGTAAAAGAGGAGGAGGAGGAGGAGGGTAGCTCTCTATATAAGGGAGGGATTAAAATAACAGAACTAAAGAGTAAACAGGAAGTTGATGAGTCGCATGGGTCACCCAGGAGACAGGAAATGGCACCACAATCCGATGGGGTTGTGATAGACCCCATCTCAGGGGAGGAAATGTACAAGGAAATGATAGCAGGCATCCTTAAAATGGCAGAAAAAGGAGAGATATTGTTGATGGGGACCTGAATATGCCAGATGTTAACTGGAGTACCTTTGCTGCAGGCACATCCAAAGAGCAGGGTCATTCTTGATGCCCTACGGGGCATGCCTCAGACAGCTAGTGTTGGAACCCACTTTTTTTTTTTTTTAGTCTTTGGTAACTAGGTAAGGCTCACTAGGCACAAGTGCCTGTTTTCAGGGGCGACCTGGGAGCACTTGGGAGGAGCAATCTTAGACCTGGTACTCTCAAATGAGGAAGGAGAAAGGATCTCAGATTTAGAAGTGGGTAGCCATCTGGGAACAAGTGACCACCAAAAGTGTGGTTCATAATAAACACAGCCATAGAGTCAAGCCATTGCAAAAACAAGAGTATTAGACTTTAGGAAGGCTGACTTTGGCAAAATGAGAGTGCCTCAGAAAAGCACTAGCAAACAGGTAAGAAGGAGGGGTGGAGGAACAATGGGAATAATCAAACAGCCATCGCAGAGGCAACAAGCCTTGTGTGAAGCAAATCAACAAAACAAAATGAAGGAAAAAACACTATGGTTCTCAAAAGAGGTGGAAGGGAAGATTAAGGATAAAAGGATAGCATTCAAGAAATATAAGGAAACACAGAAGGAGCAGGACAGAGAACTTTATCAGTTAAAGCAGAAGGAGGGGAAGGCAGTCAGAATAGCAAAGGCACAAACTGAGGAAAAGATAGCCAACTCTGTTAAGAAGGGGATAAAACTTGTTATAGGTACATTAGGGAGTGAAGAAAGACCAAAGGAGGGATACAGAGACTTAATAAAGGGAGGAATGTGGGCAGAGGGTGACAGTGAAAAAGCAGGGCTACTGAAACAATATTTCTGCTCAGTATTCACAACGGAAGAGGAGGGGAGGTACCTAAACAAACAAGACAGAAACTCTGAATAGAGGGGTCGATACCAGTCCATTCACAGAAGAAAGGGTTTTGAAAGAACTCTTAAACTGAGGGTGGACAAAGCAATGGAGCCTGATGGGATTCACCCAAGAATTCTAAAAGAACTAAGGGTAGAACTAATAACATCACAGACTACTCTCTTTAACAAATCATGGGAGGATGGAGTGGTACCTGAGGACTGGAGGAGGGCAAATGTGATTCCACTTCACAAAAGTGGGAGCAGGGCAGAGGCAGGAAACTACAGACCAGTTAGTTTGACCTCAGTGGCAGGGAAAATGATGGAATCACTTCTGAAGGAAAAACTTTTGAGTACCTAGAGGCCAGTGGGGCACAGAACCCAAGGCAGCATGGTTTCACAGCAGAAAGGTCATGTCAGACGTACCTAATAGATTTCTTTGACTGGGTGACCAAAGTAGTAGACCAGGGAGGGGCTGTGGATATGGCCTACCTAGATTTTAACAAGGCATTTGACATAGTCTCACACAAAAGATTAATATACAAGTTAGCCAGCCTTGGGTGGGTCCCAAGGTGGTAGCCTGGCTAAAAACTGGCTGGACAATAGGACATAAGGGTAATAGTAAATGGAGTCCACAGTGAAGAAAGGAGGGTAACTAGCGGGGTACCACAGGGTTCGGTACTGGGATTGGTCCTCTTTAATGTCTTTATAAGTGACATTGAAGAGCACCTGGAAGGAAGGTATGTCTCTTTGCAGATGACACAAGATCTGCAACAGGGTTGATACACAAGGTGGGGTGGAAAGGATGAAAAGGACTTGGCAAGGTTGGAGGAATGGTCAAATATGTGGCAGCTCAGATTCAATGCAAAGAAGTGCAAGGTAATGCATCTGGGAAACAAAAATCGGGGAAGAAGTACACAATGGAGGTGAGTTAACAACAGCAACAAAATCGAAAGAGACCTAGGAGTAATTATATCAGATGACCTAAAGGTGGGCAAGCAATGTGACAAGGCAGTAAGGAGGGCTGGGGGGTACTGGGATTCATAGGAAGAGACATCAACAGTAGAAAACAGGAAGTTATTATCCCTCTGTACAGACAGTTGGTGAGACCCCATCTGGAGTACTGCGTGCAATTCTGGAGACCCCATCTCCTAAAAGACAGAATGGAGGCTGTTCATAGGAGGGAAACCAAAATGGTGCAGGGTCTGCACCAGAAGACATGAGCAGAGACTAAAGCAGCTTAATATGTATACCCTTGAGGAAAGAAGGGAGAGGGGTGACATGATAGAAACATTCAGGTTTCTCAAGGGAATTAACAAAGTACAAGAGGGTAGCATCTTTCAGAAGAAGAGATGTGCAAGAACAAGAGGGCACAATGAGGGGGCAGCTCAGAGGTAATGTTAGAAGTATTTTTTCGCAGAGAGGGTTGTGGATGCATGAAACAGCCTTCCGAGGAGGTTGTGGAGTCAGGAACAGTGGGAGAATTCAAGAATGCATGGGACAGGCATAAGGCAATTCTAGTGGGGGTAGGAGGAAGTAAGCTGTTGATTAACTAGAATCTGCAGCTTATCCATCAGGTAGGAAATGGGCAGACCAGGTGGGCCAAGCAGTCCTTATCTGCCATCAAAGTCTGTGTTTCTACATTTCTGTTGAAAATTTGGAGCCAAAATTCAAACAAATGGCTGAGATATCCACCTAAGTTGAAACCCCCTCATTGATGCCATTATACAGCTTACCGGCATTTCTTCATTTTGCAGTTCAGCTTTGAAGAGACCAGATGTGTTCCCACTCCAAAGATCACAGCACTGGACCTCAGAAGTAAGTATGGGGTGAGAGTGTGTGTGTGGGGAGGTGGGGTGCGCAGAGGGTGGTTGCAGGTTGGTGGTGGAGGAGGAGGCACCACGGACAACAGACTGTTTTCTTTTTTCAGGTACAAAAAAACAAAATGAACACTACACTGCAGGACAGTTTCTTTCTTTACAGTGAAATAAAACAAATGTTGGGCACACTGGGTGAGGCTCCCTGTATACCCATGACTTTTGGGAGGGTGATTTTGGCCACACTGGTGTGGGCTCCCAGTGTGCCACACAATGGAGGTGGGGCGAGGAGAAACATGCTGACACGGTCAGCTATCTGTGAAACAGAGAGGCACACTGGGGTGGGCTCCCAGTGTACCCACACAATGTGGGGGGGTACGTGCCAACAGGGATTGCACCCCAATGTCAGCTTTCTGAGATTGCACCACCACCATGTTTATTGAAACGTTTCACCAGCGTGCCATCTGTTCCATTACATGACAAGCTGGTCTCTGATTACAGCACACACATTTCTTTCAAGTTGGTGGCACTTTACATAGTCTGTGCCAGCTAGCGTGCTGGCTAATTGGGGAATGAGGGACGACCTACTAAAGCATGCCCTGCATTCACCAACACTGCACACCTCTGCATTTCTTCTACTATCACAAGATGTTGTTGTGCACACGCAAGACAACATAAAAATTACACAAACTTAATTAAAGAGTTGGATAATAACCCTGACTAGACATTAGGTCCTGCGTAGGCTAGAGTAAAACAGGGCAGACTGGATGGACCAGTGGTCTTTTCTGTCAACTTTTTCTATTTTTCTATGGCAATTTAATATATGTCTTCACTGACAAACAAACAAAAATGAAGGAACAATTTGCTACTGAGCTGTGTAGAGGGACAGAGAGAGGAACCCAAGCCAGGGATGGCCTGGCCACTGGGGACATTTGATTACCAGTTACCAAGCAAACAGCAGTCTGCAGCGTCATTTCCTACAGACTAAGGAGGAGGAGGAGAATATCTGACAGAAAACTGAACTAGGAATTAAATGATCACTAGTAATTCAATTCTCATTAGAGCAACAAGCTGTGAATGAGCATGTTATATCAGATCAGGTTTAATTCCACAACTTTCACTCTGCATACTGTGTGACCATGAGCAAGTTATGTAACATCCCTGGCTGCCTGGTCACCCTTGTAAATTGGCCTTGCACCTAGTGAGCCTTGTGTGGTTGGCAAAGAATAAAAATAAAAAATTATGGCATTGTGTTTGACCTATTGTGCACTCATCCTCTTAGCACCTGAATCTGAGTCATTACCCAGTGCTACCATCCACATATGCAGGTCAACCTGTAGGGCATAGGGAGTGACCCATGCACAGCCTGTGCAGAAATGTATCTAAGAAGTCAGTAGCAGCAGAACTGTGATAGTCTATATTATAGAAAAGAAAATTTAGTTAACAAACATCTCATGATGACCAAGTTAAAATTATTTTTGACCTGTTTGTAAAAATACCTTACATTCTTACAAAATGCATGGCAGATTTGGAATGTAAGGGCTTATAAAATAAGCCTCAGAATGCACCACAGAGCATCAAAACCCACTAAACTTCTGGGAGTATTCATTAGGAATTTTGCAGTTGGGCTCAAGCCCCTAATGTATTCAATGCTAGAAACACCCTGCAATTTAAGGCTGTTGATGGTTTCTGGTATACATAAAGGATATTCTCAGTGCATGCACTAATTCTGGTGTTTACTGTATATACAAACATACAAAGAAATCAGCAGAAGGCAGCCATTTGATCTATCTAGACAACTCGTGTTGCAGGGTCCACAGCCTGAGCTATTGAACCTGCCCCTCCCCACTCCCATCGTTTCCATCCTCCTACCCATGATTCTTACCTTCCCCATGCCTATCCTAGCCTCTCTTGAAGCTGCCCACCATCTTCAACAAGACCACCTCTTTCAGCACCGCATTCAAGTGCCCACCACCCTCTCTGTAAAGAAGTGCTTCCTGTCCTCCTTCCTAAACCTCCTCCTCCAGCTTAAGACCGTGCCCCTTGTGTTATGGTTGCCACTTACTTTAAACAGACCCTCCTTATCCACCTTATTTATCCCTTTTAAGTACTTGAAGGTTTCAATCATCTCCCTCTCCTCGTCCTCACCCTCTCCTCTCCCTCTCCCTCTCCCTCTACCTCTCCTCCCCCCATCTTCCAGGGAGTACCTGTTCAGTGCCCTCAACCTCTCCTTGTATGTCTTACCCTGCTGACCTGCTATCATCTTTGTAGCTCTTCTCTGGACCTTCTCCAGCAGGTTAATTGTCCTTTTATGTTGTCTTATGATGTAGCGTAAGCAACATTTTCTGACAGCTTGTTTTAGAAGCAGGTTGTGGAGGTGTGGCTGTGTTGTGGCCAATGGCACCACTGCTTTTTGGGCTGGTCTCCATGGCACCAATGAATGACCATGCTGTCTCTGACAGCAGTTCAGAAGCATGCCACCAACTTGAAGAAATCCGCCACTGCAATGAGGAGACAGAGCTCATCATTGCAGCAGCAAATCTGACAAGCCTCCATTCTGCTCTGGAGAAACATTTCAATAAACATGGTGGCAGCTCCTGCTGTCCACCTCTCACAATCCCTACAAAACCGACATCGGGGTGCCAAATTCCACTGTCGGCATGCCCCCTCCCCAGTTCATTTGTCAATGGGGAGCCCAATCCCCATCAGCATAATGTCTCTCCTTGTTTTTCTGCTGAGGGTGTGCCCAGTCCCCCTCGGCATCATGCCCCCCAAACACAGACACACTTTCTTTTAACGGGGGCCCAAATCATTGGCTTCAGTCCCCTCCCACAAACACAGGTGGCACACTGGGAGCCCACTTCAGTGTGCCCAAAGCAAACCTAAATAAAAACCTTCCTGTGACATCCTTTTTTTATCTGTAGAACAGAAAAACGGTCCCTCATGGTCACACTCCTTCCCCAACCTGCACGCACACCTCTGCGCATTCCACCTCCCCGCACTCCCTCACCCCATACATACCTCCAGAGCCTGTCACGACAATCTTCGTGGAGCGGAGAAGTCTCATTCTTCAAAAGCCAACCGCTGAACTGAAGAAAATCACAGTAAGCTGTATAATGGCATCAATGGGGTCAATTTAGGTGGATATCTCAGCCATTTTGCAACATTTGGCTCCAGATTTTCAACATGGGGTTCTTGGGACCCCACTCATGTACTCAGTCTCTGTCACTTTGTTATTCTGTCCCAAAAGGTGATTTCATGGTCACTGCACGAATCACCTTTTTGGGACTGATTGATGAAATGATAGTGTCACTGTTCATGAAATGGGCTCCCAAAAAGCCTATCTTGCAAATGTGATAACAAAATTCAAAAAATGACTGTTACGAAGCGCATTGCACAGTTTCCACGCCGCGTGTAACTTCAAGAATTTTAATATTTTCACTCCAGATTTTCAATATTGCCATTTTTCACACCTCTTTATGAACATTACAGCTGTCATTTTTCACATCCTGCCCAAAATGTGTTTTGCACTATCTGGCACAGAATGGCGAGTCACTGTGGAAATCCACATTCAGAGGACAGATGAACAAAATCACAGTGCCACTGTTCATGAGCGGAGGTCCCAAATGCTTTCATGAGATGGGGTCACAAAAGCCCATGTTGAAAATTTGGAGTGAAAATACTAACAAACGTCCGGGGTTAGGGTTTTCTAACCATAACTGTCCCATCTGTAGAGACTGACAGGTGTCAGAGGTGTGACTTTGGATTGTTGGCTATAATGCTCACGCCATTTCACCCCCATCCCCACCCTTCAGTTAGTGACAGGCATGAAGGTGTGCCTTGGACTCTTCAGCCCCAAAGTTCACCCCATTCTCCTATACTGCACCCATCTCAACATATTTCCTTATGGAATGGGATGAGCATAAGGCCTGATGATCCCAAGGCAACAATGCGACACTTGGAGTTTGTAGTAGGTTGAGGCAAATGGCATTAGAGTTATGGCTCGAAGACCCAAAGGCACACCTCAATGCCTGTCAGTCTCTGCAGGGTGGGCTGGGGTTGGCCAGTTCCATACTTCACTGCCATTCCTATTATGCATTTCTCTAACTCCTGCATTACCAATGCCAATGCCAGCAAGACAACATTTGGCATTGACAAATCCTTGTTGAGGTGTGGGCATCAGTACTGAACTCCATACTCTAGATATGGTCTCACCAGTGACCTGTACAGGGTAGTACAACCTCTCTCCTACTAATGATCCCCTAGCTATGCATCCCAGCATATTGTTTGCCCTTGCTGCTTTCTTTCTTGCACTTGCGTGGGTGCGTCAGGTCACTAGTGCTCATCACTGTGTATGCCATATATGTATGCAGATGGCAAAAATCACCAAACCAAGGAGAAAGCTTCTTAACATAGATCTACTCAGCATGAATGACAATAGTAACCAGCTCTCTCTTAACTGGAATAAACCATATTGCATTCTTTTTATTTATTTAGTTTTGTTAACTTGGGTGAGGGCACTAGACACAGACTGACTATTTTCAGGCCCGACCAGGAGGTTACAAAGTACAGGTAGGCAATTTGGAGACACATAACAATGAATAACAGATTTGATATAATATAGAATACAAGGTTACAGCATTTGATTACAATACAGAATACGAGGTTACAGCAATTTCAGAGGGTAACATGTTCACACAGGATATAAGTGCTGAGTCCAGGTATGCTAAAACAAAGGAAAAGACAAGATCATTCAAGTTTATGCAGCACCTGACATGAGAATCTTTAATTCCATGAGAAGATAGGATAAACCAATTTAAGGAGTTAGCATGGGAGGGGTAGATAGGCAGGAAGAGAGGGGAGGGGACAATTAGTGTGATAGGAGGAGTATAAGAGACTAGAGTCGGAGTAGGATATATGAGGTAGACATAGGGACCAGGGAATGAGGTGGCAAGGTGAGAGGTATAGGGAGGATTGAAGCAAGTATGGGGAAAAATTCCAAAGGAAAAACAGTGGCATTTTTGAAGAGTGTGTAACTGGGTGCACTACGGACATCCAGGGGTAAGGAGTTCCAGTAGCTTGGGGCTGTAATAGAGAAAGCACCAGAATCCTTAGTTGTTTTTATCTGCAGCACTTGAAATAAGGACTTTCAGCAGACTGTAGCCCATAGGAAGATATAATAGGTGCAGCATGGAGGCAAGCTTATCTGGTATAGTGTGTCTGACGATATTGTCTATCAAAGATCCTAATGCAAGGAGACAGTGAGCTGAAGTGGAGAGCCAGTTGAGATCATGGTAAGGCTGACAGTGATGCTTTAGGCATGAGGATGAAGAGGCAAAACAACAGATATTATTGTATGTCATATCCCATTTCTTGAGGGCAGTATTTGTAGCTCTCACATATGTGACTGCACCATTCACAAGTGCAGGAAGGAGGATGCCCCAGGAAATGGCCAGTCTAGCTGAAGGAGTGAGGGAATGGTCGTCCTGTAGGCAATGCCAATTTTAGTATTTACAGCTTTGTTGTAATCTGGATATGGAGGTCAAAGTTCAATGACTTATCAAAAACAACTCTAAGATATTTGACAGAGCTGACCTTTCCATAACAGTGCCATCAGGGCACTGGATTCTAAATTAGTTATGGCATTTTTTAGTTTGATTCCGGATCCAGAAAGCATAGATTGTGTTTTGCTCATATTTAGTAGTACTTATGCTTGGAGAGCCACTCCTGGATGTTGAGAAAAGCAGAGGTGAGAGAGAGGTTGATCACAGATATGGAACTGGAGCTGAGTAAAGTACCAGATCATCAGCATAGAGAACTGAGGAGCAGCAGGGGATGGCTGATGCAATCTGATTTATAAAGATAGAAAAGAGTAGTGGACCAAGGATGGAGCACTGAGGAATGCCAATGTTTATAGTAGCATGCTCAGACACAGCCGAGTTAAACTTGAAAACCTGTCTCCTATTTGCCAGGTAGCTACGAACTAGTCAACAGTCAGATCCAAGTAACCAAGGGATCTAAGACAGGAGAGAAGAAGTGGGTGATCTACAAGATCAAAGGCTTTTGTGAGATCAATGAAAATTGCACCAGTTAGGGAGTCTTAGTCCATAGCAGTTTGAATGCTGTTTGTGAGTTGGAGCAAGGCAGTGGAGGTGCTATGATCCTTGTGAAAGCCATGTTGTTTGGGCAGTGAGGAGATTGTGTTAAGTAAGATGGTCCAGCTTGGGCTGCCACTAGCTTCTCCAGTAGTTTGCTCAAAACTGAGAGTATGGCAATTGGGTGGTAATTTGAGATCATCTTTCTATCTTCTTTCTTAAAGACTGGAGTTACTATAGCAATTTTCCAGATATCTGGGACATCATTTTGGCAGAGGGATAATGTGAATATTTTGGACAGGGCCCAGCTGTAAAAGGGGAAGCTAGTTTCAGGAGTTTGGGCTCCAGGGTATCAGAGCCGACACTAGTGGTGTCAGAGATTTTATTTTGGAGTTTGAGGACTTCAGATTTTGCAATTGCCCTAAAACAGAAAGGTGGGTAGGGTAGTTTAGGTCATCTGGGGAAAACACTGTGTAATAGGTGTGGAAGGGAATGAGGAGGTTAAAGTAGAAAGGACTGAGAAGTGTTTATTGAAAGCATTGGCAATGGTTTGAGGATCATTGCAGTGAGCACCATTTAGTGCCATATCATTAGCATTACATTCCTGTTTGGAACCTAGGATTGATTTTACGTGACTCGAACTTCCTGGAGTCACCCACTGCATCCAGTAGGAGTTCTATAAAATAGGAGCTTTTGGCCAGTCTGATTTTTCTCTTACAGGAGTTTTAGTGCCTGTAGGAATTAAAATCCAATTCAGAGCCTGACTTCTTGAAACATTTCCAGCTTTTATCCCTGGTACGGAGAGAGGCACAGAGGTATTTATGGAGTCATCTGGAACTCTTTCCCTGAACACAATGTGTGATCGAGGGAGTATGTCTGTCTTGAAGAGCCCAGAAATTTTGCAGGAAAAAGTCTAGTGCATCCTGAGTATCCCGCGTCTGATATACATAGGACCAATCAATCAAAGAGACTTCAAGCAGGAAAGTGGCTTGGTCTAGATTTGCAAAGTTTCGGAAGGTAACGTAGAGGCAGCAGAGATAGGGGTAATTGAGGGCACCAGTTACAGAAAATGGGAGAGTGATTGCTAATTACATCCGGTAGAGTGTCCGCAGCTTCTAGTCTATCAATACGATTTGTTAATATCCAATTGATTAGAGTGCCAGGATGCTAGAGGATGTTACCCTAGTTGGGTCATCAATCACTTGATGCAGGTTATAGCTTTGTACCATGGATAGGAGATTGGTATGGTTTTGCCTAACCAGTTCAGGTTTACATCCTCTAGGATGAGCAGTTCATTTGCCTACTGCGTTAACTGAGTAGTCAAGGAGCTTGGTCAGCCCAGCAGCACCTCCTCGTGGAGTTATGGGCATATAATGTGCAGTTTCTTGTGTTCACATCAAAGCCAAATTATGCATCCGAGTCCTACTCTGCTAATCTAACCTTATTTTTATTGGCTCTATACTCCAGAAAACCTATAACTATAAACTACCTTGTATCCATTGCATCTAGATAATGCGTTATTGTATAATGTGCTGCTCTGCACATTAACAAACTTCAGGAGTAAAATCTTGGGTCTACTGAGCCAACAAAAACATTACTATCTCATGACAGTCACGCCCTTTGTCTATAAAGTACCAATGAGAACTTTGCACTACCACAAGGGCATTTATTTATAATAACCACATCACTGATTCATTGTAACTTACTCAAATAAAGCCAGACTGCTTTGTTGTACCCCAGAGGAGTGGTTATCCCACACTACATCACCTTTCATATAAAGCACCAATCAGAGCCTTCTACATTGTACCAACACAAGGGAGTGATTATTTCATGATAACTACATCACTGTCACTGTATAGTGCCAGTCAGACCTCATAGAACACTCAAGGGTGTTACTATCTCTTGATAATAACTACAGGACCATGCCATATGATGTATCAGTGTCATGCCTCATTATGCTACACTGTGTGTTTATCTCATGTTGTACTGGAAAAGATCCACTAGCAGAGTTATTGTACTATCCCATTATTCTGTGATAACTGGACATTAGACCGAATAATAGGGCAGTAATGCTTGTATTTTGATTAGCCTGTACACAGAAGCTACTCCTAAAGGAAGTAAGGGTTATTCCATGTCATTTTACCTACATCACTAGCACAGAATGACCACTGTAGAAGCAAAACACCAAAATAATATAATATAATTTAACATAATGTAGTAATTGTAAGCATGATTCAGCAGAACAACCAGAGCTGTCTGGCACAGCATAATTGCAGTAACACAATTGGTCTGAGTTTCCTTTGTAATTACTGACTGGGGGTTAATAAACACCTGGCCTTCAGCCTCAGTGTTTTTACCCACAGTCCAGTTATTACCTCATAAACCCAGGCTGCTATGCTGTTATCACTGTAATAATCATACCCTTATTGTGTCTTATTGCATTGCCATCCCTAATATAACAATAATATTAATTTATTTTTATTTTTTATTTATTTTCAAAAATATACAATACATTTGAATGCATTGCATGGTTCTGAGTATAGAACACATTATACTACATCCCATAAAAGTATATTCAACACTCTTCTTCCTTAGTTACTGTGTGAGAGGATATAAAAAATATTATGAACTGAGGATCGTAAATAGAGGATTCTGATTGGTTGAGAGTCTTTGAAGCCATGATGATATTGGCTACATCATCACGGCTTCAAAACGCTCCAGCCAGCAGCCTCCTTGCTTCTACTGTCTGAGAACTATTTTTTCAAATGTACTCCTACACCACCCAAAAATCATTCATAAAATGTTTTAAAACCTGTTTCTTTTATTTATAAAACTTGAAACTCAGTTCATAATAGCAATAAGTTACTCAGGGTGTGGTATATCATGGGATATCGTCACTTCTCAGGTGGTTGGATCACTCGGTTATGTGGCCTGCGTGCTCACACCCAAGGCTTGACGATATCCCATGATATACCAAACCTGTCATGCCTATTGCTTAATTACTTATCCAGTTAATTTTCTTTATTGCCATACTTACATACTGTCATAGGGTGCGGGTAACTTCGTGAACCGGCAAACTGCACAGTAGTGTGACACAATTCCAGGTAAAAATTCAGCAACTTTATTTTACTTCAGCATCTTTCTTCTTTTTAGCAAGACATATTTAAACAGCAAATTGGTACGACATAAATAAAACATAAATGGCAACCTCACAGAACAGAAATCACTGGGAATCCATGGCCAGAAACAGCTAGCCATCCAGGTGTTCTGCTTTAATACCTGGGAGCAATGCTCAGAGCTCCTGCTGGAGTCTGTCTCCAGACCCAACACCTATCTAGAAGTAGCTTGCAATAACAGCCCTTATATACTTGCTTACAAACCCATGTGACTTGAACCCACCCATCTAGCATTTCAAACTTTTATTTACACAATACAAACTGTTTTTACTTCTATCTTCATTTAACAGTATTATTCTAACATTTGTATCACATAACACTGGAAATAAATACTATTTAATTCATATTTCAAAGAAAACCAAAAGCTTCATAAATAATTCATGAGCTCCACCTCCATTCAAACGATCCTGACTTGAACTGTATAAAATAGTGGCTGCATGCCTGCAGGCTCCTAAAGGAGTCCTGAATTTACACATGGAAGAGCAGACCAGTGAGAGGGGTAAGTGGAGTTCCTTTCCTTAGGACCATTGTTTCCTAACTGTAAACGTTTGAACAAGTAGTAACAAACCTCACTTGCTTCAGTTCTTTGGGCAGTTTCTATGTCAGCATTTTAAAGCCCTTTAAAGGGAAACAGTGGAAAAGGCATAGCTTTAGCCAGGCACTACAAAAATGCTTGATTAGTGCTTTCAGATGGTAACATTTTTAACAAATAATTCTAATTGATTTTTAGTGATTTAAACAGTGGCCTTCAACTTTCACTTTCTATTGCTGGCAGCCACCATTTCATAAGTAGCAGAGAGCTTCCTGAGCTCACTTTATGCTAATATGTCCTGCTAACTATGAGGCAGTATAAGCGAGTGGTCTCAAGGCTCTGAGCTGTAAATCTGGTGACATCCAGCAGACCAGACCTGGTTTGAATCCCACAGCTTCCACTTACATACTGTGTGACCCTGAGCAAGTCACTTAACCTCCGTGTGCTCCCAGGTCACTCCTGTAAAAACTTTCAGCTTAGTGTGCTATACGTGGTTAAACAACTAAATAAATAAAAAAAAAAAAAACTAAATACCTGAGGTCAAACAGGCATATTAGCATACAGTGAGCTCAGGGAGCTCACTGCTGCTCATGTGAAATGCTGCTGCCAGCAACAGGAAGTGGAAGTTGTGGGTAGCTGTTCTAAATCATTAAATAAAGTTGTTACTGTCTGAAAGCACTAATTGAGACTTTCTGCAGTGTCTGAGGAAAGCTTTGTCTTTTCCATTGTTTCCCTTAAGTAAATTACACAAAGGTGAAGTGAAACAGGACACAAACCTCCCACAGCATTCTGACCAAGCACCAGTCAGAAAACCAACAGTAAGTGCAAATACAGCAATTTTATTCTCAATACCTTTTATGTTCTGTGCTGAGAAAAGAGGAAATGTAAAGATACCTCCTTAAACTATTTTTAGTCTAACCTTAACACTGCTAAGCCTTGTAACCCTTTTACAGCATAGTTAAATAGTAGTGTCCATGAAGGCGAGGAAGGGCAGTTCTTGCTGAGAAACCACATTTGCTTAGCAGCACCCTTACAAGAAATAATTACCTAGGAAATGCAAACCAACCCCCAGTAGCATTATCCCCAGCAGCACAAATGTGTTTAAAGTCATGGCGTGTCCGCCACACCCAGCCCTCAAGCAAAGGGAACTAGTCAGAAATCAGAACACAACACACCAAGCTCAGACCGACACAGAGCAACTGCACCATCTCCTTGCAGTTATCCGGCGGCGGCTTTATTGCTCCCGACCTGCACTCCTCACCAAAGTTACGGCAACACAGGCAAATGCTTGAGAAGCCAAGAAACACAACCTCCCAAAAGACAGGCGACTCAAACCCCTTGCACCAACTTTCCCAAAGGCTATCCGTCACTTTTGCTGGGGAGGGGAGAACATCCTACAACTCATAACAGTCTACCTTTCCCCATTCAAATATTTACCTCATGTAGTTCAAAACAGCGTTAAACTGTGTGTTTCTTTTACAGACATTCTTTCAAGCCTATTATTGTCAATCTCCTGGACTGCATAATTAATAAAGAACTACCAGACTCACAGCACTGCGCTTAAACCCTTTTATCTCCCAAAACACAGCCTGTATAAGCATGAAATTAGAGAAACACCACCACCACAAGGAACAGCCTTTATCTACCACCTACAAGTCCCCAGTGGTGGCTTCCACTAATTACCTTCACTATTTACTTTTACTATTCAAGCACTCCTGCTTCCCACTATAAATAGAGGGACAAATAGCAGAGCACTACACTATTCAAAGCACCATTTTATGCACTATTGCTTACTAGCATCTGTTATTATTCAAATACATTCCAGAAGCAGCAGGAAATTCTAACTCAGGCATTCACTATTTCATAGCGTTGTCAGGACACCTATAATTCCTATTGGGAAAATGAATCCCAAAGGAACCTCAAACAGATAATGTCCTTCCCATATCATTATAAAGCTATACCAATACCTGTACTATAAATAACTAAAACACCTAAGCACTTTATATCCTTTGCAGAAGGGGGTTAACATTTTTTCTAAAACCCTCACTCATCACAGATCACCCTGTGACACATACAACATATGAATTTTTCCGTAGATAAAGCCCTTATTGTCTATCAGAGTCTGTCTGAGTGTGCAGCTAGCAACCCTATACTGCAGCTGCCCCTCCTTACCCTATCCCATCCCCTTTTGAAGCAGTCAACTGTTCCACAGGATACCACTTCCACAGGCAATTAGTTCCACCCAGACACCACTCTCTCGTGAAGATGTCTTCTCCACCGGCCTGGTTGCGCTGAGGGTTGAGGCAGGGAAGCCACACCTCGCTGCATGCTGGTGACCCAGGTTCTGGGAATGGACTCATGGTTGTCAGGGAAAGAGGGAGAGGAGGATTAGCATCCCAATGAATGCCTCCTCCTCCTGGGATGGGTTCATGGGGCTCATGAGCACCCGACACACTGGCACCAGTGGTAGCAGGTACCAGGGCACCAGGCAGCTCTTTGGAGTAGGGGTGGGAGGATGTTGTGGGCATTTGACAACAGCATGCATCAGCACGCTGTCTGTCTGACATCCGTCTTCTGTGCCAATGCCCTCAGGGGAGGAGGACCAAGGAAGAAAGCAGAAAACACCCGCCGGACCAAGATGACGACTCGAGCCCAGCCCTGATCACCTACTCACGGGCAGACCCCGCTGTGCAGGCTCTCCAGAGGAAAGAGGAGCAAGGTAGGGAGACAATGGGTAAGTCTAGGGGCAGATGCCATGGGAGGGATTACAGGGATTGATTGGTCCTAAGGGGTGGACGAGTGGGCAGTAAGAGGGGATAAAAAAGAAAGTGCAAAAAGCAGCTCTTCTCATTTCCTCCTAAACCTCCACCTCTCCAGTCTGAGATTGTGACCTCAAGTGTCCCTACCCCTTATCTTGAATAGTCCCCGTGCCTGTCTTGTTTATTCCTTCATGTACTTGAGGTTTCAATCATATCCTCCCTGTCGCTCCTCTCCTCCAGTTCGTACATGTTCAGATCCCTCAGCCTGCTCATGTAGGATATGTCCCAGTCCCTGGATCATCTTTGTTGCCCAGCACGCTGCACCCCTCCAGTTACTTAATGTCCCTCTTCAGGTATGAGGTGCCAGTACTGCATGCAGTACTCTTAGTGTAGCCTAACCAGTGACTTATACAATGGCAGGATCACCTCCCCTATCCTTGAAGATATTCTCCTGGCAATACAACCCAGCATTTTGTTGGCCTTTACAGCTGCCTTTCTACATTGTGCTGAATTGTTCACTGAGTCCGTTATAATCACCCCAGATCCTTCTCCTCCTCTGTCATGGCTAGCTGACCCCCCTTGCTGGTAGCTCCTTCTTTGATTTTTGCCCTGAAATGTAGCACCTCTCACTTTTGGCATTGAACCTCAACTGCCAGGTGTCCCACCAGGTTTCCAGTTTTGAAAGATCATCCTACAACCCATGCCACCCTCCTAGGTCATCCACTACTGCTCCCATCTTGGTGACATCTGCAAACAAACTGATCTTGCTCTTGATGCCCATTGAGATGTCTGATATGAACAACCCAAACACCATTCCCAGCACTGAGCCCTGTGATACTCTGCTTGTCACTTCCCTCGAGATGAGCTCCCTCCCACCACCACCCTCTGCTGCCTTCTCTGTAACCAGTTTACTACCCATCCCACCATTTTGCCCCTGCACCTGTACCTGCCAGCTTACTACTCAGCCTCCCATGTGGCACCAAATTAAATGCCTTACGAAGTCCAGAAACAGGACATCCACTGCATGGCCCTTGTCAAACTGTCTAGTTACCCAGTCATAGTAATCCACCAGGTTGGTCTGACAGGATCTGCCCATGACAAACTCATGCAGCCCAATGTCCTGCAGCCCAGAGATCTCCAGAAGGGACACCAGCCTCTTCTTTACAATTGTCTCCATCAGTTTTCCCATGATGGATATGGAGGCTTACCGACCTGTAGTTTTCTGGTTCATCTTTGGGACCGCTTTTGGAGGGTACCACGTAGCCATCCTCCAATCCTGAGGTACACTTCCAGAGACCAGGGAGACATTGAACAGGTCTGCCAAGGGCCCCCGTCCAGGATTTCTGCCAGCTCTCTCAGTACCCTGGGGTGAATGCCATCCGCCCTGGCACTTTGTCCATACTCAGTGCCCTCAGGCCCTCAGTACCCTGCCCTCTGTGATTTCCCATCTGTCACCTCCTCCCCCGAGCCTGACCTCCCACCCCCGTAGTGCCCTCCTTTCTCCTTAGTAAACATCAAGCAGAAGTATTCATTAAGCTCTTCTACCTGCTCTGCCCTGTTTCCACCACCCCCATCCCTCTTAATCCTTACTATTTTGTCCTTACAACTCCTTTTCTCCCTGAGGTACCTGAAGAATTCCTTCTCCCCTTTTTGATGCCTTGCACCAGCCTGGAGCTCCTTAGATGCCTTGGCTGCCCTTACTGCTTTCGTCACCCCTTTGATTCCTCCAGGTAATCATCTCTGTCCTCCCCTCCCTGTTTTTTTGAACCTCCTAAAGGCAGCTCTTTTATTTCTTACTTTCTCCATGACCCCTTGCTCAACCAGCTGGGTTTCGTGACCCTAACTCTCTTACTCTGGACCCTGATGCAGGTTTTGTTGCCTCCTCAATCCCCAGTTTTATGACCTCCCACCTCTGGTTACTTGGTTTACTTGGTTTATAGGACAAAAGAAGGCAGTTTGCCCATCAAGATTGTCCTCCATACATATGGAACATTAACCCAAATTCTGTTCTTCCATCCATTTATCAAGTTTGTTTTGAAAGTTGTAATAGTCGGTGAGTCAACAATATCCTGAGGTAATGTATTACATATCCTAGGTGTTCTAATGGTAAAGAAGTTTAACCTTTTATTGTTGTTAACCTTTTTACTTCTAGTTGTTTATTATGAAGTCTAGCCACAATCTTTCTTGTGGAGTAAGCAATGTCACATTGTGTCATTTGAACAGGAAATTTAAGGATCTTAAACAACTGTAGAAGGTCTCCTCTAGTTCGTCTTCGCTAAGGAATATAATCCCATTTTTGAAGTCTGATGTCATATTCTAAATGAGCAGATGGGGCACAAGTTTGGTGGCTCCGTTGGACTTGTTCAATTCTATTAATGTCAGACTTTAAGTAAGGACTCAGAATGGGGCTCCATAATCCAAATGGGGCCTGACATGGGACCTATACAGAGTCATAAGGCATTGTTCAGATTTAGAAATAAATGTTTTATTAATCCTATGAAGTAATGCATTTGTTTGATTAGCGATTCTGGAACAATGAGAAGTAGAAGATAGTTTATCATTTACCAATATTCCCAGGTATTTTCTATGTTGGAGGTCCTAATAGTAATGTTATTTAAATGGTATATTTGTTTGGGGTTGTTTTCTCTAAATGAAGTACTGCACATTTTGAAATGTTGAAGTACATTTTGTTGATGTTTGCCCATTGTTCAATTAAGGCGAGATAGTTAGTGTCCATATTAGTTTGAATTCTGACTAGATACCCTTTAACTACCTCCCAATCCTCCGAAGCTGGCCTTCCTGAAGTCCAACACTCTTGCACCAGTCCCTACTCCCTCCTTACCCATTTTTAACTTGAACCACACTGGTGGTGGTCGTTCTACCAACAGTTCTTCCACCCCAGTTCCTCACAAACTCCCATTTGCCAGCAGAGGTCTAGGGTGTTCCATAGCCTAGTTGGTTCACTGACCATTGCATTAGGAAGTTATCCTTTAATGCATCCAAAAGTATCTGCTCTATTCTGTTCATGTGGCTGGGGTACTCCAATCTGTTCCCAGCAGGTTGAAGTCCCCACAATCACCGTGTTACCCTTTCCAGAGCCCTTCTGATCTGACCCACTAGTTCCCTGTCTAACTCCCTCTCTGAGATGATGGCCTGTACACTACTCCCATCTGGAGAGTCCTATTCTTGGATTCCTGGATTTGCATCCATAACGACCTCTACTACCCTCCTGCCCCTCCTCACAGACACACTTCAGTCCTTCTCTAACATACAGTGTCACTGCCCCCACCCTTCCCATTTACCCTTATCTCTGCAGAATATCTTATACCCTGGTACCACCAGGTCCCAGTCCTGGTAATAGGTGGCCCATGTTTCAGTGATGGTTGCCATGTCCACCTCCCCTCTGCCATGAGAGCCTGTAGCTCTGCTGTTTTGTTCCATAGACTCCTAGCATTCAAGGTGACCATCCTTTTCCTTCTCCCTCCCTCCTCCTGCTCTCCCTTCCGAGCATCCTCTCTAGTACTCCTTTTTTCCATTGCTTCTAGCACAGGGTAAGCTCATTTCGCTTCCCTTCCAGTGGATTCTGCATACCTCCTGCCCACTTGTCACTTCCCGCCTCCTAGTTTAAATGCCCTTCTTTGCTATGTAATCCCCATCCTCTGCTTCAATATCTTCTTTCCCTCCTCACTTAGGTGATATCTATCCTCATCTGAGACCCTTGACCTGAGTCCCCATCTCAGTTCCCTATCCGCCACCCTTTTCCTGCTCCTTCCCTATTGGTTCCTATCTGTCCTTCCTCCTCAGTTCCCCATCTACTTACTCCACCTTTTGGTTGCTATCCACTGCAGCCGCCATTCCTTCTTAGCTCCTCCTGTAGACCTCTGATCTCATTTTTAAGCTGCATTATTTGCCTGCACACCAAACAACCCCCACTCTCCACAAAATTCTAAGAAAGATTGGTGCTCTGCAGTTGTTACAGCCTACTACCTACCCATCTCTCTATTCGCCCACCAGCGACCCCCTCACACTTTCAGAAGGAAGTCCATCACACCCCCATACATCCTCTCTTTGTCCATTTCTAGATTTGTTCATGTTCCACCAGTACAATGAATATTGTAGCTAAAAGATGTATATACTTTCTGTTTAAGCTATACTGTTATTAAAAGTTACAAATATTTTCTTAAATCCAAGATTATCATGCACTTTTCTTATCATTCTGTCCTTTTCTTTTCTCTCAAAATTTATGCCCAGCCAAAACAGTTTTGCAATGTAATATTTACATAATATAATTTAGAGTGGTTGCCCTTGGAACAGCTTGCAGGAAATCATCTGTGCAGATAGTAAGGCCCGTTTCAAGCATAAATTGGACTCTATTATATTGAAAGGGCACAAACTAGCATATTATGGGTGATGGGACAGAGTAGGTATGGCACAGTAAGGCTCCTTTAGCTCCTTACCACTTAGTATAAAACTTAGTATAAGATCCCTAAAACAGTCCCTTATAGCTTTAAATATTTTTTGAATTTACAAGGACCACCTATAGATGGTACCTAATTGCTAATTGCTTACTTAATCAACAGCCAAGCAGAGTCTAGTAAGAAAATGGGGCTACACAATGCACTGTATGCATAAGGTAATCTAGTACAGTACATAAAAGGTATCCCACTCCATTTCCTGATCTCCCCATCAATAACCCCACCCTCAAGCTGGTGAGGTTGCCTCTGCCTTCAGTTTTTCTTAACTTCCTGTGCTCTTTCTCAGCGCCCTACCCCAGCTCTCCACATCATGCCTCCTTCCCCTCCATCTCAACCCTCCAGTCTCCTTTATCTCCCTCTGTCCCATACCTCTCAACTGTCCCTACGTTACATACGATGTGACTCATTTATCCCTCAAAATTGCTCGGTCCCACATGAAAAGGCAAGCCCACACAAAGAAGATGTGGTGAATTCTAAGCTGAAATATGTGATATTCTAATATACTAAATCCAACAAAACTTTGAACAAAAGCAATGTTTTCAACAGTGTTCTGAGCTTGTATCTACATGTTTGGTTATGTGTCCAACATTATGAGGGCTAGTGCTCCACACTGTTCCATATTTGGAATGACAGAGTCCCACATTTCAGTGACAGAATGTTGAGCAGTACACCCAATTCCTTTGCTGTAACTACCACTGCTGCATGTCTCACTACCTTGCGGTCACTCAGCCTGTCCATAGGCCACAGCCTAAAATGACTTGATTTGAAGCTCCTCCCTCTTCAGTACCGCTATGGTTGCCCTTCTCTCCTGTCTCCTCAACACCTCAGTTCTCTAAGCAAAGTTATCTGGTGCTTGAAAGAAGTCCAAAGTTCTCAACAAAGGAGTGACCCTTCCACTACAGGGAACTACTTATCATAGGGACATAGGTCAGAAATCATAGGAAAACCAGGAGAAGTTATAACATTCACAAATAATGTTTTATTATTAATAACAATAAAATAAAAAAATAATATTATGCAGGATAGCCCTTCATACAGGCAGCACAAACAAAGAAAGTCATACATCTCAAAGTCTCACAATTATTTTAAATCTCAGTGTCTGAAATATCTCCAAAAACAAAACATTGCTCTTTTTATAAGATGTCTTTTCCTGGCAGTTTAAACTCTGTATCCTGACTGCTGTAAGTTACCTCCTGTTTCTCACAAAACATACCAGAGCTTTGTCAGTTTCTCTCCTGAGGCCAATCTGAAGAGCATATCTAGCCTTTAACAGGTACAACAAAAACACTATTTTGTCACAGAGTTGGTCTCCTGTTGACAACTCTGTATACAAGCTTCTGGAAGTCAAAAATACATCTCAAGGTCAATGTTATATATTAAAGACTGTTATATTCTTAAGAAACCTGAATAGCTTTCGCAATCATTTCCACAATATAATTATATACATTTACAAACTAATGGATCCCAGTTTCACATAATGATTCACATATATGTTTTAACCACAGAGAAACAAGGGAGAAAGAAAGAATAGAAACAGCAAGTGAAGGAATGGAGATAACAGGGAAAATTGTGGGATCATTGAGTGGCTAATTCTCATGTGCACAAGAAAATCTGACTGTGCAATCAGACAGGCAAGAGATAGACAAGGACAGAATAGGGAGAGGAGAGGACAAAAGATCATTGCGTTAATTCCCTACGTATCAAATGGGACAAGGTCTTACTCAGCCCTGTCACACTGCTGTCCTATCTCCAGTTCTCCCCACTCTGGTGTCAGTACAAGAACAACTGATGCTTTCCAGCTCTCCTACTTTTTGGATGCCTTTTCTTCCCATTCTAATCTGGCTTCCATAAGTATGACTCCACTGTCTCCTCACTTCTGTGATTAATTTATACTGTCCTGAAGGGATAGTTCAGGCCAAGTAAGTACAGCTGTCTTTGTTAACCTCACTAAATCTTTTAACACTGATGCCCACTCCATCCTAGTTGAGAAACATGAAGGAGCTGACCTATCTAATCACTCAGTCAGCTGATTCTGCTTCTACCTGTTTAACTGGCAGCAGTCCATCCTCATATGTGATTCCCTATCCTCCATCCTTCTGATCTTGTCAGGTGTCCCCAGGACACAATCCTGGGTCTTATTTTGTACTCAGTGTTCCTTAATAGCCTCTCCTGAGTCTGTGTCTCCAATCATATCCATGTTTATGGATGACACTGCCATTTTGCCTCCAGTTCCTTGCCCTCTGAGATGGAAGCAGTCCTCCAGCATGGTTTTAATAACATCCAACATTGGTTCTGCTCTAAACAATTTTTCTCTTTAACATTAAAAATGGTGTCCATGACCTTTGGCAGTGTGAAGACTGCTCATGTTCCAAACTACCCATTCTTCAAGACTCTGGAAGCTCCTACCTGACAAGATCCCTTCTGAAAATACCTTGGTCTTTGGCTTCATCGACAACTTGTCTTTTCTTACGACATTGACACCATTTACAGAAAGCTTCTTTTCAAACTCTGTGCACAATAATGCAACAGATCCTGCCTTTCTCTCCAAGTCTGTTCTGAGATTGTTCGCGATAATGGTCAGCCCAGAGTTTCACTATGCATATGTAGTATGCAGTACTGCTGCCCCAAGTCCACCCTAGTCAGACTAGATCCTCTCTCCACTCTGTCTGCTGCTTTGCTGTAAACTGCCCTTCCAATACTCATCACTGTTCACTACATGTCAACCTGTCCATCCCCTGCTGGAAGGCAGGCACCTATCTCACTGTGCTGACCTCATTTCTAATACTGGTTCATCTCCCTCCCTTATTATTTCTCCACCCTCCTTTCTATTGTCCTCCCTTCTCCTACTCTTAGATCATCTGACTCTAGCTCCTTTCATGTCCTCACTGTAAGACAGCTTAATCTGGTTCAATTTTGGTTGGTTACCATCTGTATCCCCTCCCCGGTCACCCCCTGAAAAAGGGACTTTAGTCTCAGTGGGCCTACCGGTCAACAAAATTCAATAAATAAATAAGATCACAGTTGGGCAGGTTCCCTTCTTGTCCTGCCTCCCAATTTAAAAGAAACTCTGTCCCATTCTCTGCTCTTCCATTTCCCCATTTCTTCCAAGTTCCACCTCTGTTAACCTCTTCTCACCCTGTTCCTGCAACTACCCTTCCTCTCTCCATGGCCCCATTTAGCCTGGTACCTGCCACTATGTACAGTTTCTTTGTACTGTTCCTGAAGTTAACTACATAGATTGTATTTGTATTTAAAGTCACTGTGTTTTAATTACTACTCCATACTGTTCTCCTGTCTATTATTTGACATACTGTAATATATTGATGTACATTCTCCCTCTATTTTTGTAACCCTTCCCTCGGTCACACCTGGGAATAAATCTGCTCAGAGTAACTTCCTGACAAAAAGTAATAAATCAAATTTCTAGATACCATCTGGACTCTGGGGCATGGGGTGCAAAGAACTACAAGTGCTGCAAGGCAACTTCCTTCAAGAGCATATTTACCTTTTGCATGCATCGCAGCCCTCCCTGGCATTTCCTCACAGCTGTACTTTGGTAATTCTGCAAACTGCATACAGCAGTAGTTTTTTTCCTTTTGCAAGACATTTTCCTGAATGTACTGTAGTGCAGCTCAGCTTAGGAATCCTTGATTGCTCCAAGGATTTTGGCACACAGAGATCTGAAGACACCATGGGCACAACGATGAAAGAAAAATGTCATTGATGCTGTCTGGCAACCAGTTTTGAACTCCCACGAATAGCTGACGACTGCATATTTCATTTTGAAAAGATCAAAGTCATTTTTGTGACAGCCCAGTTCAGATTCATAGCTATTAATTAAAATGAATCTCTAACCGGTACTGAATGTAAAATAGTTTAGGGTAGCTGTAGCTATCAGGAGAAAAAAATGGCAGGTATGAGGATAAAATTATCAAACAGTTGACCAAGGAATGCAGCACAAGGCAAAACAGCAACATTTAAAGTCAGTATTCTGAAGCAGGTTAGATTCACTCAAGTCCATTAACAAAAGTAATTTTAAAATACTTTAGACAATATCATAGTTGCAAATGGATGATGTGGAAATACACAGTCACTAATACATTATATTCAGAATTGAAGGGGCACCAACCAGGGCACAATTTTTTTTTACCTGGACACATTTCATGATGTGCTACCACCAAGCATGTTTCATTTTGAGAAAAAGTGTGAGAGAGAAGCCTTCTATCTCAGTATCTCAGTAGGCAAACATACAGTTAACTATTACCTGGGCCTGATTACATTTATAGTATTTTAAACACCACCTCTAATACAGTGCTACTGTACAGTACATCAGCTTGGCATGCTGTAAAAAGCTTTGTAAGTATGCCCTTGCATTTGACCGTGCACTCGCCACTGTACACTTTCTCAGAGATTGAACTGGCTGAGCCCTTCAGACTGGAGGAACTTACTATTAAATTACTTTTCCCTACAAGTGTGTAAATAGTGATGCCTCTGAAAAACTCTGGTCTCGCCTCACTTCTTCCAACTCCAGCTATGCTCTCACACCCAGAACATACCCAACTGTGTTACACCCAAGGTTGGGAGAGACTGCTGTAGGTGTGCACTTGGCTTCCTTGCTCCTGACTGCTGAAATAAACTCCCACTTCACCTCAAGGCTCTTCCACAGCTATCTGCCTTCAGACAGAATTGTTTGATCACCTGGATTCTTCCTGCCTCAGTCTTTGGTGACTAAGCTACTGGAATTAGTGTTATCTACGATGTGTCTGTTACTGTAATTTTTAAAGGGGAACAGTCAGCACAAAGGACATCATACACACAAGTGTGGGGCTGGTCCCAATGTGCACTATGTGAGCAAAAAGCATTTTGGTTTACTTTCTGTTTATTGTAGCATAGTAGATTTTCAAACTAATGTTGTTTAGTTGTAGACTGACATCTTCTTTTGCTACAAATCCCAGAATCCCCTACAGCTAACATCAGAGCAGTAGGGAGCAGTGGGAGATCCAATAGCCTACAGTGCATATTAGAGCTTTTATAATCTCTGACCAGATGTTTTCTGGGACTGCTTTTCTCCAGAGGCTCAGTACAGTCCTCTGTGACTGTACATAGCCCATGGAGGACAGCAGGACCAGCAAACAAAGATTAGAGCTATATAAACTCTAACATGTACTGCAGGCTATTGAATCTTCTCCTGCTACCTACTGCTCTGATGTCATCTGCAGGGTATTCTGGGATTTGCAGTAATAGAAGAGGTCAGTCTACAGCTAAGTAAATTAGTCTGATACAATCTACTATACTATAGTGAACAGTTAAGTAAACTAAAATATTTTTGCACACAAAGTGCACACTGGGACCAGCCCCACACTTCAGTGTGGGGCCCTTGGTGGTGACTGCTACCTTTTAACATACAGTAATATAGTACTATATGTTAGTGGTACAGAGAACTTAGGTTCCATCTTGTTCTTCTAGCCCCCTAGCACAGGGCACTGGCCAGTCTCCATCCAAGCATAACTGCTGTATTGGCAACCCACTCATGCTGTGTAACCCTCAGCGATATATTCTCCATCAAGAATCTGTCTAGGTTTGCTTTAAAGCCTGGCAGTGCTAATCTCTACAGCCTCTCAGGTGAGCCACCCACATACATTGCTAGCACTCTCTTCATGAAGAAATGCTTTTGATATTTTCCCTTATCCTGCCCCTATCCCCAGTTTGAGTGTATGTCCTCCAACTCTGCTTCCACTCACCAGCTCAAATATCTGGGCATTCTCCAGCTAGTCTAGTCCTTTATTATCTGAGACACCATGATCACGTCTCCCATCAGACTTCTATCTCTGTGCTAAATAAGTTGAGTCTGTCCAGCCTTTTCTTGTAGTTCTCTTTATCGGCAACACCACCCTGAGCCACAACTCAATTTAGTGGCCCTATGCTGGACCCTCTGTCCAATATTCTTTCTAAATTGCAGTGACCAAAACTAGACCCAGTACTCCAGGTGTCATCTACCCAGCACCTTGTAGAGGTTCAGATCACCACCCATGACCTGTTTCTTTACTCCCTCCTAATTTATCCCATCACTGCACTTGTTCTCTTAACAGCTGATGGATGTATTGTTACTTCTACCCAAAGGCACACCCCAAACAGGTTTAACTCTACATATTAATACATGTCACTATACCTCTCCAATCAGAATTTCTAAGATCTGCTCAACTACTAACATCCCTACCCCAACTTCACTCCTCAAAAAACAGTAGGTGAATTACAACACACTGGATTTTTCAACTCCTATTTCAGATTTGCAAAGCCATTGTCCAGCCACACACAGCACAGCAGGTCACTCAGTTCACACCCTTCCACCTCTCAACCCCAGGAAAAACAAGCATTTGTCAATGCCGAATGTTTGCTTGCTGGCATTAGCAGTAGAAGTGCAGGAGTTAGACAGATGCAGTAATGCCATTGAAGTATTGAACTGACGCCAACTCCACCTCACTCTGCAGAGATGGACAGGCATTGGGGTGTGCCTATGGGTCATCACCCATGATGGTCACGACATTTCACCTCACCCTACCCTTCAGATGCTGGCAAATGTCAAGGTGCCTTGGGGTGTTTGGGCTTTACAGTCACCTCATTCCATAAGGAAATACACTGAAATGGGTGCAGTATAGGAGAATGGGGTGAACTCTGGGGCAAAGGGTCCAAGGCACACCTCGATGCCTGTCACTGGATGCAGAGTGGGGTGGAGGTGGAATGGCATGAGCATTACTGTCGAAAATCCCAAGTCACACCCCTGATGCCTGTCAGTCCTTACAGGGTAGGGTGTTATGGTCAAAACCCTAACACCCTGGGTGTTTCTTGGCATTTTTACTCCAAGTTTTCCACATGGGCTTTTTGTGACCCCCACCACATGGACAGTGACACTATCAGTTCGTTAGATGAAAGGTGATTTGGTGTGAAAACACATTTCGAACAGGATGTGAAAAGTGACAGTGTACTGTTCATGAGGAAGTGTAAAATGGCATTGTTGAAAATCTGGAGTGAAAATATACAAAACTGGTGAAGTCACGAGCGTGTAGAAACTGTGCAACGTACACCCGTAATGTAATTAGTTTGGGGATTTTTACAGCAGATTTTCAACACAGGCATTTTGGGAACTCCACTCATGAACAGTGTCACTGTGAGTTTCAGTAATCTGTCCCAACACCAGTTTCCTACAGCGAAGCGCTTATTCTGCGCTGGAAGTGCGAAACACATTTCGCCAGGGTGTGAAAATGACAGCTGTACTGCTCGTAAGGAGGTGTGGAAAATGCAAGTGTTGAAAATCTGGACTGAAAATATTACACATTCATGAATTTACGAGGTGTGTGGAAACTGAGCAATGCATGCTCGTAACACAGTCATTTTATAGACTTTGTCACCAAATTTTCAACATAGCCATTTTAAGACATCTGCTCATGAACAATGTCACTGTGATGTTCTTACTCTGTCCTGAACATTGATTTCACACAGACTGCGCCATTGTGCGCTACATACAAAACACATCTTGGGCAAGATGTGAAAATGACAGCTGTACTGCTCATAAGGAGGTGTGGTAAAATGGTAATGTTGAAAATCTGGAGTGAAAATATTAAAATCCACAAAGTTCTGACAGCGTGTGTAGGAACTGTATAGCATAGCTAATAAAACAGTTATTGTTAGGAATTTTTTTCACCAAATTCTCAACATAGGATTTGGGGCCTACTTCATGAATTGTGACACTGTCATTTCATTACTCAGTCCCAAAAGGTGGTTCCATGCAGTGACCGCTAAATCACCTTTCAGGACCGAATAACAAAATGACAGTGACTTAGTTCATGAGGTGGGGTCCTAAGAACCAAGTGTTGACAATTTGGTGAAAAATTCCCAAAACCAAAGTTGAAAAAACATTTATGCCATTATACAGCTTACTGGCATTTCTTCAGTTCGTGATCGGCTTTGAAGAGTGTAGACGTGTTCCCGGTCCACTGAAGATCATCGTCGTTGGCTCCAGAAGCAAGTATGGGAACAGGGGTGTGGGGAGGTGGGCACAGAGAGTGGATGTGGGTTGTGGGACGGGGAAAGACAGTCAACGAGGGACCTTTTTTTTTACAGGTTTTTTTTTTCTTTTCAGGAAGGCGCCGGGACTTTGCCAGCTGGGGTGGGCCCCCAGTATGGCAGCTGGAAGTTTTGGGGGAGGAGCAGTGGAGCCGATGGGAGGATTGGACACCCCATCGGCCATATGGTGTATGGGGGGCATGAGCACGCTTGGGTGGGCTCCCAGCGTGCTACTTGGGTGTTTGTTGGGGAAATAGAAAAATGGAGCTGTCTATGACAACTGTTCACATGCAGTGCTGAGTGTAGGCATTTTGCATACTGCACGGCAGTATGTAAATTGCCTGTTGACTGCAGTATGCAAATTGCCTACGTTACCACCGTTGATTGTAGCGGTCTTTGGCTTTCAACTGAATGCCACTGCATTTGAACTGCTGTCATAGACAGTTCTGATATTTATTTGTGTGGTGAGGCCACGCCTGAAAGAAGGAGCAGGACATTGGAAGCGGAGTGGCACACCTATGAAAATTGTGATAGGAGACTATGTTTCTTGCATGCATGCAAGAAAACATAAAATGAAGTACCAAACTTAGCTCTACAGCCTTATAACAAACATAATTGCAACAAACTCTTTGTCATTTAAAAATTCTAAAGTAATTATATAACAAACTCATCTGTCATCTTCTTAAAATGAATACATAATCTTACCTTGCTTTAAGACTGCAAAACTCCAGCAGCTAAAGACAGTCCCTTCATGCCCAGCTCAGCCTAAAATTTTAAACCAGCAAAAAGAAACTCTGACAGTTCAACCCTCTCATGAAAAGTTCATTGAGACCCTACTTATTAAACTTCTTTTTATATTTACAAAGCCATTTTCAAAGAAAATTACAGTCTTTTATGATTCTTTCCCACTGGCCCAGCTGCTTAGGAAATCCTTCTGCCTCTTCCAGTAGCACTTTCCTTCTGTTGAGGCCCCTTGCCTCCTGGGGACTCCTTGGGCCACCCATAACACACCTGCACATTGCCTCCTTGGATTAAGACCCAAAGTAGGACCTGCTTTCACCTCCTTTGGCAGCTGCACTCCATATCCAGCTGCCCATGGTAGCTCCACCCCATGTCCAGCTGCCCATGGTCACTCCACTCCCATGTTCAGCTGTCCATGGTAGCTCCACCCTCACATCCAGCTGCCCATGGTAGTTCCACCCCCTATCCAGCTGCCCATAGTACAGGTGAAGCCCAGGAGAGAGATGCCTGATGCTCAAAATGGAAAGGAGGCAGGGCTTCATCTGCCCAGCCAGTAGCCAATCTTCCCATTTTATTCCTCCCCTGCAGCCATGGAGTGATGCTCAAAGCATGCTGTCATACTCCATACATGGGCAGAGCATGCCGGTGTTGGTCACATCCCAACCTTCCTGAATCAATTAACCCAGCTGCTCTGGCACCCATATTTTGCCAGGTGGCAGATCATGCAACCCCTAAGGAGAGCAGCTCATGGATGTTCCATTGTCCTTTCCTGGCTGGCTCTCACTGACTTGAGCTTGCTTTCAAACACAGGCCACTAGCATCATGAGCAGTAGTGCTATTGCTGTGCCAATGAACTGGCCCAAAATTCTATTTAATAACAGGCCATTTTTCTAAAGGCAATAAAATATTCCAGGATGATGTGTTCATTCTGATGTAAGCATTCCTGTGGTGTGTGCTGAGGAGCATTCCGTCTGCAGCCTTGTTCCTCACTACACAATGGAGAAGTACCAATATCTTCCAAATAATATTCACTGTCCTGTGTTATTGCCTGCATAGGCTGTACAGTGTGTGTGGTGTGTGTGTGTGTGTGTGTGTGTGTGTGTGTGTGCAAGCGTGCATGCATATGTGTGTGTGTGTGGGGGACTCTCACTACAAGAGTTCCAGGTGGTGGAACTGTCACCTAGGTGGCAGTACTCTCTTACAGAATTCAATGGAGAAAGATAACAGAGTTGCAGGAAATTTCCTATAATTTTGTTAAAGACGGGAACTGAGCTCCTGTTTTTCCTGCTCAAGAATAAAGTCCCTGTGCTGGGAAGTCTGTCTTTCTGTCAACTTCTCAGTTGTGAGAATCTTAGTGTTACTGAAAGGTGTGTGACTAACAGCACTGGAGAGCAAAGCCCTCTGTTTATTCACATGCCTAAGGAGTAGCTACAGAAAGAATATAAATTCTGAAAGGCAGTTATGTTCACATAAAGACTTGCAGAACTACAAGTCCCTTGTACACATACAGTAAAGGGACTTGCCGCATTCCTTTGGCACAGATTGCAATTCCAAGTCAGATGTGCCAAATACGCAAGTTAAACAAGCTCCCCCTGCTCTAACTTTGTGCCATTTGGGCACCCTTTTATGGGGCTTGTGCCAAATAGTTGCAGCTGACATATATTATGGAAAATGTCACAACTGCACTCAATGTGCTAAAATTGGGTGCAGTTGCATTAAAGAGTTTGGTGCAGTTGCCTAAACATCTGGGGTGATGCAGGTCTTGATGTAAGCTCAGCATCATCCTTTGAAAATGGTCCCACAATTTCAAAGAGGGAAAACAGTTTCTTAGCACCAGTATTCACTCAGTCGACAGTGGGAGAAAAGAACTATAGTGGTTTGGGCCTTCCCATGTTATATCTTATTCTGTAAAGGGGTTTCATGCACAGCTGCCCTGGAAACGGACACATTTGGGTAGAATTTTTCTAAAAAAACATTTTATAGCAAGATGGCGGCCACGCTGGGCTGACCATCTACTTAAGGAGAGAGTGTCATGCTATGACCCCTAGTTGAGATAGTCACACTACAGGACCTACTGCCTTAGTGAGGGGGCTGTGTGGAGAGGCGTTGTTTGGGAGTTACATGCTAGAACGCTGAGGAGCAACATTTGTAGCAGGAGTCAGTGAAAGCACATTTTATTTTATCAAAGGTATGCCACCGGTTGCCACACTATATTTTAATTTCACTGACCTTTCCAATATGTCTTAGAACCCCGACGAGGCATTGAAGTGCTCTGATCTCGGCTCTAGCTTGGCGGACCTTCAGGCCTCCTGTTCACCCTCGACAGCCAGAGTTCTTCCGGTGGAGTAGCCTACTGTCGGTGGAGGAGTGCTTGGTGGAGTCTGTGGAGACTTAACGGCCTGCTTACCAGCTGAGTGGAAAGAGCTCGAGTTTTATGAAGAATCGCTGGAGAGTTTGTTGATCCAACTCGATTTGTCTATATGCCCACATTGAGGAACTGTGTGTTATTTGCTGCGTTGCTTTGCCTGTTTAAAACTAGCTGCTATCATCTGTTTTTTTTTTCTATTGTATTGTATTTATACTGCGATATTTTAACCTGAAATGAAATTTAATGATAGCTTAGAAGGTGAATTGTTGCAGTTCTCTTTTTAGCTGCTTTATCTGCTTTAGTTGCAGATTTTAGCTATAATCCGCTTGAAACACCCAGTTAGCGGAAGTGGTAAAGCAATAAAACAACTGATAAAAGGGATTGCACTATTTTACTATTTTATATTTTAATTTATATTTGGTCGTATTTCGTTGTATTTGGTCACATTTGAAAAAATACGAGGAGGCAGGGATTCTATTGGTACAAGGTTACACATGACCTCTGAGCTTAAAAGTGCATGTGCAAGTGCTTCTCAAACAGATGAGCCATTCCAGTTTAGATGACTTACGGAGAGGTGACCATGAGTGAGGAGCTATATGAGCAAGCACTGAAAAGTTATTTATGAGAGAATTTGATACCCAGCCAAAGTTTCTTTTTAAGCTTTTTAAGCTCCAAGTCTTAATTGTAAAACCTGTTAGCTCTGTCATTTTGGGATTTAATGATTTGCTGTGCTTGTGTTCTTCCATGAGAGCAATCCGTGCATAAGTCAACTGGGTTTTGCTTCATTTTCCCTGTTTACCACATTTTCGCCTCAAATTCTTCTGGAGGAGGAGGTTTCAGAATTCTCATGAGGAAAAAGTAAGAGATCCAATTTTACTGACAGTAAATGTTGTTATAAGGGTGTTAAGAGTGAAAATTTAAATCAAAGGATTTAAGATTTAAGAAAACTCAATCAAAAGAACAAAGTAAATAAAGTAAATAAATCAAACTACCTGCAGCAGTTTAGAAGCAGGTTATCAGGTTACCAGAATTTAGTTTTCTAATTTGTTTGGTATCTGTTGTTTAATTTTTTAGACCATTTGGGGTTATCTATATTGTATTTATTGTGTTCTTCCACATATTAGTGTTCTTTATTTTGTACCCACAGTGGAACTAATATGATGGATTATTCTGAAATTTAATTAACCTAAGAGGTGGTGTAAAGAACTGAAAACAAGGAAATTGGTCTGGACCGTATCAAGAGTGGTGTCGGTTACCATTTGGTCATTCTTGGTATATCCACATTGGAAATTTATCAACGGGTAACATTTTACAACTTGACTGAATAAGTGGGTTAAAGCAAGGAGTTTAAAAGACCAGAGAACAGAGACTAGAGACTAGAATCCAAAAGAAAGATCATTATATGGAAAAGGAACTGATCTGAATTGATTTGAAATTGAATTTAAAGAGACCAAGAAGATCAACTGGAAGATTAACCATTTGGGACTTTTTACTTTATTTGATTACCTGTTGATTGTTGATTTTTTTCCTTATTTGTTAATTTTTGTGTTTGTTCTCATAAGTCAGAAATCTGCACAAATATCGGTAGAGTGTTTTTGGTTGATTGGCTCAGTTGTTGGGATTGTTGCTGATTAACCAATTTTTGATTAAAACCAGTTTATCATAACTATTATAGCTATTACTTTATTTTATTTTTATTTATAAATTTGCATATGAAGTTGCAGTTGTGAAAGGGATTACTGGATTTAGACTGTCTTTCTTTTTCCCTCATTATGCCAGCAGCTACCAGAAGTGGGAGAATGCAAAAGAAAAAGAAGAACAAAGGAGATAATAATAGGAATTTAAGTTTAGAAATTATTATATCAAATTAAGAAGGAAACCTAATCTAAGGTTACCATTAACTACGGAAGCAGAAAAAGAAACTAATAGTGAGGGAAAAGGACATATTTACTAGAAGGGAAATCATTGAGTAAAGGGAATAATAAGACCTCAACTCCTATTGGCCATATAGTAAAAGATAAGAGGAAGAGTTTGCCCTCTAATCAGTTAACAATATGTGAAATATTAGAAAAGAATAAAGAAAAATCAATGAAGACTCCTGATGATAAGAACAAAAAGAAGGAAGTAGAAATCCCAGAAGGTGATTTCAATAACACTGAACATAATGCCCCTAAGAAAACATATGTGTACATACTAACATACTAAAATGCCAGCAGAATAGGCCTAACGGTCTTTTTGAGTCTGCTCGAATTGGTCAGCCCACCCTGGGTGCTGACCTTGCTACCCTTGCCTTCTCTGGCTTCTCCTTCCCAGTTCCGGATATTCTTGCTGCATTGGATTTTGCTTCCAGAACCCTTCCCTGTACCTGTCCCAGCCCCTCTTGAACCCTCCACCATCTCTGCCTCCAGCAGCCCCCTAGGCAGTGCATTCCATGGCTCCACCACCCTCTCAGTGAAGTAGCACCTCCTCCTTTCTCCCGGAATCTTCCCTCCAGCTTCCACCCATGCCCTCTAGTGGCCCTCCTCCTTCCTTTCAAAGCACCCTGACTGTTCCCCATTTACCCTCTTCATGTACTTGAAGACCTCTATCATGTCCCCCAGTCCCTTCTCTCTTCCAATGTGTACATATGTAGCTCTTCAAGCTCTCCTCATGGGTCCTGTCCCCCAAGCCCCAAATCATTTTGGTTGCCCTCCTCTGGACCCTCTCCAGGAGTTTAATGTTCCTCTTTAATGTGGCTTCCAAAACTGCATGCAGTACTCAAGGTGTGGCCTCACCAAGCAGTTATACAGAGGGAGTATCATTTCCTTCCTTCTGGAGGTGATCCCCTAGCGATGCATCCCAGCATCCTGTTGGCCTTGGCTGCTGCCCTCCTACAAGTCTCTGAGTTGTTCATCTTGACATCCACCACCACCCCAGGTCCCTCTCAGCCATCGAGACTTGTAGCATTTCCCCAGGGTGTACACTTGGCCCAGGTTTCTGGCCCCAGGTGGAGTACCTTGCATTTCCCTGCATTGAACCTGAGCTTCCACTTTCTAGACCATCTTTCCAGAGCCTCCAGGTCCCCTCTAGGGCCACCCTCCCCTCCTCCCCATCCACCACTGCCCCAGTTTTGAGTCATCCGCAAAGAGACTCATCTCACTCCTGATTCCTGTCCTTATGTCAGAGATGTAGGCATTGAACAGGAGGGGCCCAAGGACTGATCCCCTGTGGGACCCCACTAATGACCCTCTTTGGGGATGAGACTATCCTGCCAACTACAACCCTCTGGGTCTGGTCCTGGAGCCAATTGCCTATCCATCTGATCATCTGGCTCCCCACCCCATTTCTCCCAGCTTATCCAACAGGCCCATGTGAGGAACAGAGTCAAATGCCTTGCTTAAGTCTAGAAAGAGGACGTCCACTGGTCTACCCAGATCCAAGGCACTCGCCATCCAGTCATAGAACTCCACAAGGTTTGTCTGACATGATTTCCCAGGATGAATCCATGCTGTCTATCATCCAGGCACCCTGACTTTTCCAGGTCCCCACCTCTCTCCTTGACAATGCCCTCCATCACCTTGCCCACCACTGATGTCAGGCTGACAGACCTGTAGTTCCCTGCCACCTCCCTTGATCCCCTGAGGATAGGCACTATATGCACCACCTTCCAGTCCTGGGACACCCACCCTGTCCTCAGAGAGAGATGGTGAAAAGTTCCGCCAGGGGTTTCGCTTAGGACATCCGTGTTCAATTTAGATATGATCAACTTCATAAATAAAGAAGTTAACAATACAATTGAAGAAGTCAGGGGCAATAGGGACCAATAGGTTAATTGAGGAAAAGATCAGGGATTTAAAATAGGCATGATTAGATCAGTATCACCTCTCATAGCAGAGCAAAATGTGCAAGATGAGGAAATTGATACTAAAAAGTCAAATGTGGAGGAGAGCAATTTGATATCTGATGATATTGAGAAAATTTACAGGCAAGCACAACAATTGACTGATATATTGATGAATAATGAGAAATCAGGTGAAGCTACTATGTGTATGAGTCCTATAAGCTTCACTAATAAAAGGGCATTAATTACAGACAATATAACTGAAGACTTATGTATGGCACTGTGAGACACTTTTAGTGCAAATATAATGATGTATGAGCAATTAGTGGCAATTAGAAAAGATTGTTCCTTTGTTAAAGGAATTTGTATAGAGAATAGTATCCATATTAAACAGATAACTGGAAGTCAAACGATTAGAAACCCTGATATTAAGAACCACAGTAAAGATTGGCAAATGAAAGGATTTATAACAGAATGTGTGATAAAAGAGAGGGGGATGGTCTAGTAGAGATTCAGAATTTGCTGATTAATCTAGAGAAGTTAAGGGACTCAGAGGTTGAGTCAGAACTAATAATGCTCCCAGATGAAAGATGGAGGCAAGAAAGTGTATAAGGAGTTAAGAGAGGGAAACACTCTGCTATGGGAAAAAGGGTTATTATAAGAAGAATGAGATAAACTAAATATAAGTGAGAAGAAGAAAGAAGGGGTAAAACAACTATGGGTAACAAAGAGGAAAATGAGAAGAATTTGAAGAAAGAAATAGATATTAGTAAAGAAAATAAAGATAGTGAAGTTAATCCTAAAAATCCCCTCATTAAAGAAGTGTAAATAAACAACAAAGAAAGAGACAGAGATGTAATGAGAAAATAATGTAGGATTAAAGATGGAAAAGAAATAAACAGAGAGAAAAGGAAAAATGAGAGTAAAAGACTACAAAAAATTGAAGGACTCAACTTCAGAAAAGAAGGAAAAGAAAATCTAAAAGAAAACAAGAATATTTGGAAGATAAGGAGGAAGGAATTGAAGAACTGGATTCACAAAAAGATTGATGTTGTCAAATAAACAAAACAAGGAAAAGAATAATTTAGGAAATAAAGGAAAATGAATGTAAATGAAAGAATGAAAGATTGAAGGAAATAGATTATGAGTTTAAAACAGAATTTAGACAATTTCTAAATAAAACCAGGGTTCTGATTATGTACTACTTCTATACAAAGTTTCACATTTACCAAATGAGACAAATGACATCTTGTCAACAATGACAAATTATTTGATTATATAACTGGCTGCACACATGTATCAGAGTATTTGAGTGGTATTAGACCAATAGCAAATTTAGAGCTGATTTTGCTGGTAACAGATCAATTCTTTCTCATTAAAGCTTTTTCTAATAAAAAAGGAAATTGAAGGGCTGGTATGGAAGTAGGCGATGCTGTAACATTGGAAGTTCTGTTTCCAGAATATTATAAAAGTTAGAGAGATGGAACAAACAAAAATAAATAATTTTATCTATATTTTGCCTTAAACAAAAGGAGAGGAAAATAAAAGCAGTATTTGAGAAATTGTATTAGACACTTTAAGTACATTACTGAATCAACATGTTTGCAGCCATGAAACTGCCAACATTACTAGATGGGAATATAATGGACAAATTACGGTATGGCTGTGTAATGAAAATTTGAGGGATTTATTAAAACTAAACAAAGTTTATTGGATGAGATGGGATTTATCTATGAGGAAGAGAAATAAACGAAGAGTCCAAACACAACCTTAAAAGCAGGGAATAGTACTGAATGGAAATATATAATTGAAGTCTCAAATAAATGTGGCATTTTGTCCAATGTAGATCTATGACACTTAATGTTGGATATTGATCAAGGTGTCAACCATGGAAGAAGAAAACAGAGAATCTGAACACAGTACAAGACGATATAAAACTAATGAGAAATGAAGCAGACTCAAATAGCATATTGCTATCATGGAACATTTCAGGTTTAGGAGATAAATTAGAGACCCAGAATTTGTAGAATACTTGAAGAAATTTAATATAATTTGTATTCAAGAGACTTGGACTACTGGGGCTATTTATTTAAATGGTTTTAAAGCTCACTGGAAGAGTGCAATCAAAAGAAAAATACAGAAGAAATATAGGAGGGCTGGCAATTTATGTAAATTGAAAGATAAAGTGCAAACAGAAGAAATCAAAGTGGAAAGTAACAGCATTTTCATAATTAAAATCACAAGGACATAATACTCATCAATATCCCTGGTGGTCCAGTGGACTGCTCGCAGCCTGATTGCAGGTGTCAGTAGAAAATAATGCCACACCAAAACAACCCTGGTGGACTAAGCGGTACCCCCTCACAACCACCCACTGGCCCCACTGCCCGCTCCCCAGTCAGTGGCGGCGGCAGTCTCTACCGCTTGCCACCCGCCACCCGCCAACTGACACCATACAGTAGGGCTGTACGCCCATTGGTCCACAAAGTGAGCCAATGGGCATACATTCCGTACCGTACTACACAGTCCAGATATGTGAATGGATCCATCCAATATCTGGACTGTGTAGTATGGTATAGCTGCATGCCCATTGGCTCATGCTGTGGACCAATGGGTGTACAACCCTACTATATGGTGTCAGTCAGTGGGTGGCAGGCGCAAGTGGGTGGGAGCTGCCGCCGCCGTGACGGGGAGCGGGGTGGTGGGGCTCAGTGGGCGGTGGGGAGGGGGTACCACCAGTCCATCAGGGTTGTTTTGGTGTGGCATTATTTTCTACTGATGCCCGCACTACGCTGCAAGGGTCCACTGGACCACCAGGGATATTGGATGAGTATTATGTTCTACATATGCCCGCAATTCTGCAAGCGTCCACTGGACCACCAGGGATATTGGATGAGTATTTTCTTCACCTATGCCCACAATCAGGCTGCGAGCAGTCCACTGGACCACCAGGGATACTGGACATTTATTATATTCTACATATGCCAGCGATTGGGCAGTGGGGCACTTTGCAGCGTGTGCAGGGGGTGTCGGTCTCACAGCTGCAGCCTGGCAGGGCGCCAGGTGCAAGTCACTGGGGATTGGTGCACCTGCATTCAAATGGAGCCATAATGACATGCAAATTGCCCCATTTGAGTCTTGCATGCATTATGGCCCCATTTGCATGTGCACTTTTGAATATCGCGGTTGTTGCACCAAGCGCAATGGAACTTGCACTAGCGCATCCCCTGCTCCACTCTGGCCACTTGCACTGGTGCAGTGCCAGCTGCACCATGCGCACTGCTGGTGGCCAGGTGTGATATTCAGCGATACTGTGCCATGGCGCAGCTCCATTGAATATCACCCTGTCAACACTCTGCGCAGTTGTTGCACTGCGCTTCAGGTTTATACAGCCTGCGTAGTCTGAATATCCGGCCTTAGTGTATAAATATAGAATAATTAAAAACAAAAGTTGTATTGCACCTTTATCGATTTGAAATCAGCCTTTGACAGGATCAATAGGGTTTATTATGGGAACGCTTAGAACAGAAAGGGATGGAAAAATCTATACTTAATATAATTAAAATATTGTATCAGAATAACTCCTCTTGTATTCTATATAATACAGGAGGAAATCAGTGATTGGTTTAAGACAAATATAGGAGTAAAACAAGGTTGTACTCTATCTCCAATTTTATTTAATGTATTCTTCGATACGGTCCTCAATACATTATATGATCCAGAATTTCATATGCCTACAATAGGTGAGAAAGATGTCCATATTTAGCATATGCAGACGATGTGGCACTACTTTCTACTAGTTATCTGGGTATGAAAAGATTATTAAAGAAATTCCATCAAGAATGTGTCCAGGCTGATCTAGAAATTAATTATATAAAACAAAAGTAATGGTATTTGGAGGAAACAATAATAGGTATAAGTATACAATAAATAACAATAATATAGAAGTTGTAAAGGAATTTGGTTATCTAGGCATAACATTTTCACAAGAAGGAACATTGACAAAACATATTCTAGAAATTCAAAATAAAATTACAAAATTGATCTTTGCATTAACTCATTTTCTTACAAATATGGAGGTAAATGGTAAAAGGAAACTTAGATGTAATAAATGCAAAAATTAAAAACCAGATATTGTATGGTGCAGAGATTTGGGGTAGTTACTCAAAATCAATGATTGAACCCTGTTTAAATAAATTTTACTATAAGAAATTGCTAGGCTTACCTTCAAGTGGCCCATCAGCTTTAGTTAGAGGTAAATTGGGACAGGTACAGATAAATGTCATATTATTCAAAGATTAATAATTTATTGGTTAAAAGTATATTGTATGGAATCTTATAGACACCTCAAATAATGCCTGAGGAGGCAATTCTGTATTTGAATAGAAACTTGTTTTTCCAAGTATGAGGACAGTTGAGGAATACATTAGACCCTTGGTTTATTAACCTGTATTTCAGACTCCATCAGACATCGTTATGGTAACTTAAATTTTGAGATCAAAAATAGAATAAGAGATGTCTTTATACAACATGACTTAGGAAATGTAAACAATATAAAATTTGTAATTGGTTAAAACTAACAAAAGGACCCATACAATGGAGAATTATTTATCCTTACTGACTAATCCCAGTCAAATGCTGATTTTAACTCGATTTAGATTTGAATAGTTTACTAGTCAGGCTTATATGAAAAGATGTGCAAAAATAAGAATGAAATAGATATCCTATGTAAGTGTGGTAAAGGACATGATGATTAGAAACATTTACTTATATTATGTCCCCTGTATAATACCTATAGGGAGAAATTACTAGGTAACATTATTAGGAAATGGAATACATCCAATACATTTAACATCCTGTCTTTTGAAAACAAATGATAAAGAAATTTTAAAAGCTGTTGCTTCCTTTCTGAAAATAATTGAAAGCACCAAACTACATTTATGTCAAGCCTGATTTGATATTTATTGTAAATTGCTTTGTGTATTTTTATATATGCTGTATGTAATGTAATTTTAAATTGTAATGGCTTAATATAAGCTGATCAATAAAATTGAATTGAAATACTCTAAGGAGAGGATTTTCAGTTTTATTTCTTTCTATTTCATTTAAGCTCTCTTTTAGTTAGTTTTAGCGTAGGGACTGGGTAGCATTAGTGAGGGATTTGAGTGAGGTAGGTCAGGAGTTTAGTTTTATTTTTAGTTAGCAGTTGTAACTTTCACACTAAAATAGTGTTGGAGGTTTACCATTTTGCTGTGTGAATTGACCACCTGCTTCACCTGTTTTATCACTTTACTACTTGCAAGGATTCAATGATCTGTGAGTGGAGCTACATGATTCTGCTAAGAACTGCTAAAAACTGAAAGATGGTACCGTTGAGCTGACATTCATGGTAGCTTGGTGACTTGTTCTTTGTTCTCAGGGATTTGTGCTGGGCTCCCAGCTGAGAAGCGATTGTCTTGTCAGATGGTGGTGGATGTTCTTCTGGGCTCTGCTTATGACCTGGTGTGGTCCGTGGTGTCTGCTGCCCATTGGTGTTTGCCACCATAGTCATAGTGGCCCAGTGAGGGAGTGAGTGAGTGAGTGAGAGTCTGAGGACCCACGCCGTTGCCTGTATTCATTTTGCTGGATCTGTACTGTGCTCTTAGTTGTGGAGTGGACTATTCTGTTGGAATACAGTGGTTGTTCTTCTGGGACTCACTCATGACCCATGTGTGTGTCTGCAGCATCTTCTACACACTGGTCACTGCCACTGTGGACATTGTGAGCTGGTAAGGAGTGGGGCTCCAGAAGACTGCTTCATAGCTTGAATTCAGAGGAGTTGCTTCGATTTGGGTCTTGTTGCATGGCCCATTACATCAGACTGAAGCACGGCGGTCTCCACTGATGAGATCACAAATTGTGGTATGTGGATAAGAATTTTGGGTCCCTTTCGAGGAACTGTTGAATTACTGACTGTGTGTGTGGGGCAGGTTGGTCATCTGCCATCAGTTGGTAGGCTTTATTTTGATTATGTAAATCCAACAGAGAAATCATAAAACTGTGAGAAACTGGTTCAAAATTTGACTGATTTTGGTAATGAGAGGGCCAGAAGTGAACTACCATCTGTTAGTTTAAATTGTAATTTGCACACAACTCAGAGCAGTGAGAGAGCTTAGGAAATGGACTTTGGCCCATGGAGGTGAGAGCCCTAGGCTCTTCTTTACAAAAGGCTATTTCTGAACTGGAAAGAAGACTGCTCATTTCAAAGAACACTGGATTTTATTGAATTTATGGGACATCAGATTGTTCATAGAATCCTTTCCTTTTAGTGGACTGCTCTTGAGGATATTTGGGCATAAGGATTGGGAGGGGGTTATCACTGTTTTAGCAAGTAGTGTGATGTAGTATGATTGTGAGGTGTGTAATTTGATAGTGTGTGTGTGCTATATTGTTGTCATTTAATATTTTGTTGTATGGTGTGTGGTGTGTATGTGCATAGCTCTGTGTGTGAAGTGTGTAGCTGGTGGAATTGTATTGTATTGTATTGTATTCATGTTATACTGAGAGTGAGGATATGCTGTTGACAAAGACGGTGGCCAGACATTACTCACCCACCAGACTCCATGAGCTCTGTCCTTTTGATGTTCCCTCTGGCTCTGGAGGTATATAACCACTGTACAGCATTAGGGATAGTTGGGGTGGAAATTTAGGGGTCTGGTGGATTACAGTTATGGAGAGGGTGGATGGATTGGACTGGTGGGGACAAGAAGACACATTGGGGTGAAATGGGTCCAGGAGAGGGGTCCTCCTGCTTGTCCCCATACCCAAGGGTTTCACAAGTTGTGGGCAGGATGCTGGGACTGCCTCATCCACCTATCTTCTCGGCAGTGTTGTACAATGCCAGATCCATTAAGAACAAATCACCAATCATTGATGATCTTGTTGCAACAACTGATTTGGCTTGCATCACTGAGACCTGGTTGGATGAAAATGCTGGTCCAGTTTTGGAAGCAACAGTTCTGATCAGGTACTTGTGATACACTGCCTGAGAAAGGATCATAGGGGCAGGGGACTAGCCATCTGTTTTAAATTGACTTGAGCCTGTAGCCATCCAGGCAGGAGAGACCAGATCCTTTGAATGTATCATAGCTGTAGGTGCAGGCTGCAGGATTCTTCTCCTCTACTGACCACCTGGTGATGGAGAATTCCTGCAGGAAGTCACAGACTTCATCATCAACCTAGTGTTGGAGTCTCGTGAGATGGATTACCTGGTGGATTTCAATGCTTGGTTCAATGATGAACTCTCAATTTGGTCAAGACTTCCTCTAACTGATGAGTTTGTTGGGCCTGTCACAGGTTGTTTCCTCTGCAACTCACATTCATGGTCATTCACTGGACCTTGTCTTCCTGTTGGGGATGGAGGTCCCTAATCTGATGGTGGAACCAGTTGGGTGGTCAGACCACCATACTATAAGGTTAAGGTTTGAGGCACCCCTAATAGACCTTCCTACAGAGATGGTCCAGTATTTCCTTTAAGGGAATGACCCCCAAGGTCTAATGGAGCAACTGGACTTATCAGGTAGGATGAGTACATGCAAGGATCAGAGGAAACTGGTGCTAGCCTGTAATATGGCTGTTACCAAGGCCCTTAACTCTTTGGCACCTGTCTGTGTTCACCCTCACCCTTCGCCAGAAGTCCCCATGGTATGATGGGACAATGAAGGAGATGAGACTGAGGTGTCAAGGTTGGAGTGACACTGGAGGAAATTCTGTCTGTTGAGGACAAACTTAGATTGATAGCTAGCCCATTATTGAGACTATCAATCAGCCATCTCCTGTAAGAAGGCAGAGTTCCTGTCCAAGAAGATCACTACAGCAACTAACAGACCAGCTCATCTCTTCCATAATGTCAATAGGCTGTGCAATCCAACCTGTCTTCAGTCTCAGGGAGCCTTTTCACAGTCTAGGTGTGATGAGTTTGCTGAGTTTTTGCTGATAAGATTGCCACCCTCAGATCGGAGATCCTATCAGCACCCTCAAACGGGTCTTGCAGCAATAGCCAAGAGGTTGCAAGCACTAGGCCGACCTTGGTCTGACTTTAGCTTGTTGGCGATCAAGGATGTGGTGCAGGTCATCCAGGGACTGCAGCCATCTGCTGTAGTTTGGATCTGGGACCAATACCCATTAATAGGGTGTGCTGAGGTCATTGGCCCAGTCCTTGCCAGGATAGTCCGATGTTCACTAGCAACAGGGTCTTTCTGGAGCCCTGAAGGAGGTGGTTGTTAACTCATTCAGGCCTAGATATGCCTGTAGGCGGCGCCTGAAAGCTAGCCACTCAGGACAATAACGCCTGTAGACATACTCAGCTGACATTCACTCAGGCCGAGAAACGCCTGAGGAAGTCAGCAGTTTTACCTAAATATTAAACCAAATTGTTTAGAATTGATTGCATAGCACCGTTAGAAAGATAAATTTGTGCTAAACAATTTTGCTGGTGATACTTTGTGTCTATCATGTATAATTTAGGAGTTATTCGCATTTGTTTAAGATATGGTGCATGGCTGACATTTGTCTCTCAAGCCTCACCTAAGCAACTTGAATAAATCTGAAAAAATAGTTGTTTGGTATTTCAGCTACTATAAAATAAAATGAAATGGATTACAATTGATTGCATAGCACCATTAGAAAGATAATTTTGTGCTCAACTATTTTGCCATGGATTCTTTGCGTCTACCATGTATACTTTAGGACTTATTTGCATTTGTTTAAGGGATGGTGTGCATGGCTGACATTTGTCTTCAAGTCTCACCTAAGCACCTTGAATAAATCAGAAAAATCAGTTGTTTAGTATTTCAGCTAGTATAAAATAAAAACTAAATTGATTACAATTGATTGCATAGTACCATTGGAAAGGTGATGTTGTGCTAAACAACTTTGCCACTGTACTTTGTATGTAGCACTTACAGTTCAAGACGTATTCACATTTGTTTGTGGCATGCTGATTATGGCTTGATTTGGCTTAGAAAGGCCCAGGATGCAGTGCTAAGAGTATACAGGGCACAAGTGGTGAAGTCTCAAAGAGCTCTTGTGGCGTGAATGAGTTAAACCATCCTGAAAAACCTTCACTAGATCCGGACTGCCTGTGAACTACAGACCAGTCTCTAATCTACCCTTGTGGGTAAGGTTATTGAGATGGTGGTGACTGCTCAACTGGATGACCATTTAACAGTGCATAGCATCCATGATTCTCTCAGTCTAGGTTCAGAAAGAGGCATAGTACAGAGACTGCCCTTGTTCAGGAACTGAATGATCTCCTGATGGCGAGGATCGAGGAGTCATTTCATCTTGGTTCTTTTCAACCTCTCTGCAGCATTTGACATTGTGAACCATGGGGTGTTGATGGAGCACCTGCAGGTTTGCTGTGGACCAGCTGGTATTGTCCTCAGCTGGTTTAAATCTTTTCTCACGTGAAGGAAGCAGAGAGTAGTAGGGATTTATTCTTCAACTTCTGCCCCTATTCTGTGGAGTTTCACAGGGCTCAGTCTTATCCCCATGTTGTTCACAGTGTATATGCTGCCATTAGGAGATATCATCAGACAGTATGGGCTGAGTTTTCACTGTTATGCAGATGATACTCAGCTTTGCATGTCTTTGTACCCAAGCGGGTCAGTATATGACAACTGTCTCGCTGAGATCTGAGGCTGGATGAGTGCCAACTGGCTGAAGTTGAATCCAGACATTTGGTATCTGAACCTGGTCACCAGGGTGTGAGGGGGAAAACTGGTCAGGTCTCTGGACTTCAGCTCAGAGACTCCCAGCAGCTCATATCAGATCAGCCGAGAAATCTGGGTGTTGTCTTTGACTGAGGTCTGACACTGAAAGCTCAGGTGTTGGCCATAATCAAGACTTCATTTTATCATCTTAGAAACGCACCCGGATTAAACACTTGATTCCCCTGGTGACTACTAAGATTGGTTCATTCCTTTATAACCTCACACCTTGATTACTGCAATGTCCTATAACTAGGGATACTGGAAGCTGATCTTCTCCGATTGCAGCAGTAGAATGTGGTGACCAGGTTGTTGACTGGCTTGTTGAAATCTTGCCATATCATTCCTGTACTCTGCTACCTGCACTGGCCTGCTGGTAAAGTGGCAGAATCATTCAAGGTTGGGTTGACTGATCTATAAAGCCTTACAAAGCCAGGGACTCAGCAAGCTGCAAGATCTTCTGCACCCCAACCACCCAATCCAGCCACTCTGCTCTGCTCCACTGATAAGGGATTACTAGATTCCCAGGGTCAGATTAAAGACATCTGGGGCCCAAACATTGCATTTATGCCCTGACCCTGTGGAATTCTTACCTCATCAGATTAGAGAGTGCCAGACCATCACCAGTTCAAAATAAAGTTGAAAACATTCTTATTTAGCCAGGCATTTCCTGAGATAAGTTAAAATGATGACTACAATATAGTATAATTGGGGTTTTACTGTATATTTTATGGGGTTGATATGTATTTTGTGGCTTAAATATTGTCATTGTATGTAAAGCGCTTTGAATCTTGTTGAGAATTGAGCTCTCATAAATAAATACTGATTTACTGATTGAAAATGTAATAAATTATTTGATTGTTCTCGATCAATAGTATATTAATACCACCACCAAGATCATTCTTACAGTTGTAAGAGTGGATTCCTCCATTCTTAGGGAATCAGAACTGCTATCCTTCGGTTCATAGTTCTTATTCAGTAAGAACATATGAGACCACTCTACAACCATAAGAGTGGTCTCAATGTTAGTATTAACATACAATATAACACTCATTGCTATGGTGGCCCTATGACCCCTAGTCTAGTTATGACACTAATGTCAGTTTGTGCATCACCAGCATCAATAGAAAACCACTAGTGTGTATGTAATTACACTTTTTTTATACAACTGTATGAAGCTTTCTGTTACAGTGTACTACTGTTCTCAGTCGATGCAACGCCATCGTCCAGTAGGTGACAGGTGAATAACTGTAGTCAGTGTCACTTCACGAACAGTAGCGCAATTTGAGTGGTACAGATAAGTAATGTCATCAAGAATACTAGCATGATGCCCATCTAAATTCTAACCTTCATGCATTTACTCTGTTGTTCATATACATCTCCAGCTGAGCTTGATATTATTATGGAGGAAATGCATTGGGCTTCTGACATTTCACATTCCTTTATTTATTTATTTGAACCTGGTAACCAGGCAGGCCCAGTGAGCCACGGCTCATTTCCAGGTGAGAACTGGGGAAGGGAGTACAGTTAACAGCATACAAAGCATCACTGAAACAGTGCAAAGTAAAATGCCAGAAGTGCACTCATTAACATGGCAAAGTGCAATAACAGTAGAAAATGCAAAACAATGGTATATTGATAGCACTGTTATGCAGAATAAAGTGAACAGTGCATTTAGCAATATGGCGGTGCAATAGTTACTGAGAGTCAAAGATGGATTCTTATCAGTGATAAGAATTCATATATCAGTATCTTCCATGATGCAAAAAAATGTTGTAGGTGCCGATTGGTCCTATTAAAATAGATCCAGAAACAAATGATTTGATACCTTTATTGGACCAACATGGATGTTACAGAAAGAACAAAGTGCTTTAGCTTCACAAAGCTTCTGAAGAAGGACCTGGTTGGTTCGAAAGCTAAAGCACTTTGTTCTTTTCTGTAACATCCATGTTGGTCCAATAAAAGGTATCAAATCATTTGTTTCTGGATCTATATCAGTATCTGTAAGTTAGTCTATAAAATATATTCTTTGCAAAACTTTGTTAATGCACCAGTTAGGGTTCAACTTAATGCCACAAAGTTTGGAAATGTGACATTAGGTTTTCCTACCTAACGTCCCACCCCACCCCAGCAGCAAAAGGAAAAGTATTATGGTTTGGGGTCTCCTGCATCTTGGTGAATCACTGGTGGGTCTTGCTTGGGTTGTCAACCCTAATGCCCACCTTGTTCCTCAACAAACAATGTAAAAAATTTTGGGCCCTCCATAAAAAGCTACAACAAATTTTGTTGCCATTGGCAACATGTGGTGAGACATACCTCTCTACCTTTGAAGAGTGTATCAGTATGAGGTACTGGCCTGCAGCTGTACCTTTGGTTTGGACAGGAGGCTATGTACTGGTGAAGGAAGGAGGTGGGCATTAGGGTTGACAACCTCAAGGAAGACCCACCAGTAATTTGCCAAGACTCTGGAGACCTAAAACTCTAATGTTTTTTCCTTTTATTGCTTGGGGGTAGGGGTGGGGAGTTAGGATAGAAATCCAATGCTACATTTCCCTACCTTTGAGGCATTAAATTGAACCCTAACTGATGTATTAATGAAGTTTTTGCAAAGAACTTTCTTTTCGAGATAGTAAAATTGTATCTTCATTTACGATTGAAACAGATGCAGGGTGATGCACGGGCCCAAACTCTGTCCACCTTCAGAGGTGCAGGGCCCTTGCTGGCCCTGTACTTGTATGCAACAACGGATGTAAAGAATTCATCTGGCTGTCTGGTGGGTGTGGAAGCACAGGGCCCCTGTTCTCTGCACTTCCATGTGACTGCAGATACAGGCACACAGAGCAAACAGTCCATCTGTCAGCCATTGATCAAGCCCTCTGCCACCCTCAGGTGCAGAGGTGCTGGGTCTTATGCCAAGAGGACAGTTTTCTTCATTATATGGTACCCAGGTACATGCAGATATCCCTGCAGCTTTCATTTACTGGCTAAGGTAGTGTCGCAACAGTGCCATACCCCACGCCACTCCATACAGCTGGGTCACTGAGCTCACCCTCAAACATAGCTCACCAGCACAGGATCACAAAGCATACCCACTGGAGTGAAGACTGATACTACACCCAAAGTTTCTAACAATTATATATATTTTTTAAATTTTTACCTAAATTTTCAAGATAATCATTTTATGACTCCTTATAAGCATGATATGTAACATTTATAGTATATTGGCTGAAATGTCATTTTGAACCAGAAGCACGAAAAATATCTCATCCACAATTTAAAAAATGACATTTGTCAAGTTTATGAAGTGGTACAGAAAATGGCTATATTGAAAGTCTGGAGTTAAAATATTGAAAAGAAGTGAAGTTGTGAGTGAACATTGAAGTAGTGCAACGCTCACTCATAACCTAACATAGAAACATGTAAGTATAGAAACTAATGGCAGGTAAAGACTGTTACGCCACTCAGTCTGTCCATTTTCTCAACCTGTTGCAAAAGCCACAGAAGTAGTATAGAGTTCTATATCTTGTCAAATGTTAAATGTCAGCCAATCAGCGTGTGCTACGTCATTTGTCAGGTGGGTGTGGCCTAAAATGGACCAATCACAATCATCCCTGTATGGCGAGGAAGTCCCACCCTCTGCACAGGATGTCCACCTTAAATGCAGGGTCCCCACGTCAAACACAGGAAGTGATGTACTAAAATGCAGGAAATGATATATTCTCTAACCCGAAATTACACATCATTCCCTGCTCTACATCCCTATGTCCTTCCTCCTCCATCCCCAGTCCCTCAAACCTCCATGAAACCATCCAAGCTCAAACCCAAGTCTGCCCTCCTTCCCTCTAACTGCAACCACCCCATCCTAGCTTGAACCTGAATCCATCCTCCATCCCTCGACCCCTGCCACAATATCTTGGCACAAACTCTCCCATCCTCCCACCTTGTCCCACCACAACCCTTGCACCCATCACCTACCTCGAACCTGAGTCTCTCCCCTCCTCCCTCCATGCCCCACCACTACCTACATTGCACCCCATCACCTACCAGGAACCCAAGTCTCTCCCTCCCTCCTCTCACCTTGCTCCACCATCACCTACCTGGCAATCTCTCAACCTCCCACTGTTGATCTGTGGTATGACTGCAGGGTGCCTTTTACTCAGGGATTTTTGTGTGTGAAATGTGCTTTGAAGCTTGGAGGACTGTAAGAACATTTATCTCTTCAGTGTAAGGAAGTTCTTTTAACACAATGCATTTTAAGTATTTATGAAAAACAGTGATTTCTCTTTAATGTGAAAAGAAAATGAGTTCTAATGTTAAAAGCAAGAGACAGCATGTGTGTGTGTGTTGAAACTAATGTTTCAAGGGTTTATAGTCTAAGGAGACTGCTTCAAATGCTAAAGTCTGATTTAAAACATGCATACATACTCTCTGCATTCTGGTTTTTAAGAGGGTTTTATCTTCTGCATTTCCTGTAAGAATATTTTATCTTTGCTATACAAAAAATTATGTTAAAAGAATGCATTTTAAGTATTTATGAAAAACAGTGATTTCTTTTTTAATGCGAAAAAGAAAGTTAGTTCTAACTTTAAAAGCAGAGACTGTGTGTGTGTGTGTGTGTGTGTGTGTGTGTGTGTGTGTGTGTGTGTAAACTGATGTTTCAAGGGTTTGTAGCCTAAGTAGAGTGCTTCAAATCCTGAAGTCTGTTTAAAACAGTCATACTCTGTACAAACATTTTCTTTTAAATGAATACATCAGAAATCTGGTATTTTGATGTCAGAAACTAAACATACATTTCTAGTTCCTTTGAAAAGATCATTTACAAGCATCACTGCTTATCAAAAGATATATTTCTATTAAATATATATTAATGTACTGGTGAAAGTATTTAAGAGTGTTTTAACCTCCAGAAAGCAACAAAAAGTGCTCTGCATTACCTATGTAAAACTGAAAACCAGTAGACTGCTTCATAGAGACTTTTATACTCTGCAATACTTAAGAAAATCCTATTAAAAGTTCATATTAAGCATGCTCTGCCCAACATTACAGTATAAAATCACATACTAGTCATTCTATGTATCACAAGAAATGACATAACTGTATTTATCAATGGAGGTCTGTCTTCTAGAAACCTTTTGCCAGTCTTGAGATGGCACATAGATGATAGTTGATATTAATAAACCTCCTACTATACATGCTGATTCGTGGTGCTAGTCATAAGAGATTACATCACTATATGGGATCAATGGCATCTGTCTTCTAGAAACCTTGTGATGGGCACATAGCGTGACCTCATCTGGCTAAGTCTTGTATATAGTTAGGGTCTCAAAGACCAGAAATTCATAGTTTTGAAAACTTTATGCTCATGAACGGCTGGTCTGATTCAGAAGATCTATCTGATAGTGAGATAATGGAAGCTGCCATTGTATCAATACCTGAACCACAAGGTATGTATTCTTTCTGAAAATGTTTAAAATGTACCTACGTGTAAGCTTTGTTATTACAACTAAAAGCCAGTCTGCCTTTTTGTTGTTGTTGTTGTTGTTGTTTGATTGGTAGGGGATTTGACAGATAAATACAATGTTATATATCTATTAGGGTCATCTGTCTTACTAAATATGTTTTGTAAAATGGTGAGGAAATCTTTGTACACTGTGGTGGGGGTGGTTCATGTTGGGTTAATGTAAATGTTTGCAGATAATAAACAAAGTATTTATATTGTCTTAAATACTCCTTAGTGCTAGTTTGAGAAAATAGCATGCATTTACATTGTTTACATAAGTAGCCTCTGTCTGACTGGTGTGTGTACGTGTGTGTGTGTGTGTGATAAAATACAATGCTATATATCTATTAGGGACATTTGTCTTACTACATACGTTTGAATAAAATGGGATTAGCTTATGTTGGGGTTATGGATTAACTGCTTTGTAGTTTGAGAAAATATTTGACATACATTTACATAATTTTAATTGCTTTTAGTGTAAGTGTGTGTGTGTATGTGTGAATTATCTTTGGAAGATGTCTTCATAACAATGTAAATGAAAGCTAGACAGCCTTTGATTGGTAGTTCTTCTCTGGGGACAGACATGATGGACCTAGAGACCCTTTAGACCTCATAATTACTCTATAGATACTCCTGTAATGTTTAAAATGCTTAACTGATAAGTTGATGCTCTGCTTTTTTTTTTGTCAACAGTTCAAACATGTGCTTCAGGAAAAGACAACATAAAAGAGACAGTCAGAAGTTTGTGAAAACAAACAGAGGCCTACTGAAATTGCCACTACCAGCACTGAAAGTTTAAATGCAATAAATGACATTTGTTTAAATTTTAACCAGAGGGTACAACCTTCCACCAGCTCAGGGGTTGCAGACAGAGCTGTGCCTCACCCCAGGATTGAGGAAAGAAACATTGTTGCACTGAAGTCATTGCTGACATTTTTCCATTAATAACTGGTGCCTTGTTTAAAGGGCTTGTGGCAGGTTTCAGGGCACATCATTGTTTAAAAATGACATTTTAAATGGTACTGTGATAAAACATGTATTTTCTTTGACATGTGTAGCTAAGGAATTTAACTCAGAGCTGAAACGTGCTCTGCAGGTAGCACAAATGTATCAAACAATCAAAGCACTGGAACTGAAACTGTCTCAGAAACAGTGACAAGACAGAAAATCTCACAGGCTACATAAAGGGGTCAGCATTAAAAGAATGAAAAAATAGTAATGACAGTGAAAATAATTACATGGGATAAAAATAAAAGAACTTAGAACATCTGAGAAAGAAAAAGGCATGCAAAATCATATTACATCAGGAGGGCATCACAGCAGCTTGCTGAAAATCAGCCAGATGCTGAATTAGAAACCAGCAGCCCCTCCAGTTTTTTAGAAAGAATTCAGCATTCTGAACATGTGCTACAAAACTTTAGAGCAACAGAATTGTATCAGACATTTAGGTTTGTAAATCTTGATAGACTAGCCTCATTCAGCCAGTCCATTCAAGCTGTGCAATCAGCAATTCAAGAACTTTAGACCACATTATCCCTCAGTTAGGGGTACATGACTTTCTACACTGCGTTTGAGTACTGGCTCTTTAAATCACCCCTTGTTGTCAAGGAGAACACGCCTCAAATAGTTAAATGCTGGTATATTCTTAGATCACATAGCTGGCATGTTACAAAGCAATGCTGAAGTCATTGCTGATGATTCTTTACAGTTGGTGGTAACAACCATCAGAAACTGGGAGGGTGGTATGGTGAGGTGTAGATGTTCACTGAGTTCTATCCTCTATAGCAAAATAATTGAGAAAAAGAGACGTTACTTGATTGAGTTAATAAACAATAGAGATAATGTTTTTTTTGTTTTGCTGGAAGTGTACTTGTGCTCTAAACAGACACCTGACTGACAATCAATTGATCAGTAAGGCTAAAATATTGCATGCTGAGATAGGTTTTTCAGAACACACACCTGTTAGTTTCAGTGATGTGCCACAATTTGAAAAGTTTTTAGGAGTAACTATTAAGGTTCTATATCATAATGAAGGAAACTGGCAAACATTTTCAATGGGGTCTGGGAGCTATCCTAAAACACTGTTTGTATTACATCATAACAATCACTTTTACGGTGTCACAAATGTCAAGAAATTTATAGGGCCAGATACCTCTGTGAATACTGTCAATCAGCCTTCAGTCACAAAAATCTTCACTCATGCACTCTTTTTTGTGTAAGGTGTACTGGATCCAGTCTGTGCAGAACAAATTCCCAGTACAGAGAAATGTCCAAATGTAACAAAATTTGCAGATCCTTAGATCGCCTGGAGAGGCAATACCACCAAAGCTGATTTAGGCATGATCCCATGTGAATCAAGCAAGCTATGTAGAAGAATATTTTGCCGTGATATAAAGGAATCATAAATGTAAATGGGCAGATGTCCTAGATGTGGTTCTCTTATGACAGCTGACTAACATTTGTGTTACATGTCTCCACAGAAACAAGTGAAGACCTCTGAGAAATATATAGTGTTTGATTTTGAGGCCAGACAAGAAACAGGAACACACACACACCAAATTATGTCTATGCAAGCAACTGGATGATAGCAGATGTTGGGCATTTGAAGGAGATAATTGTTTAAAAGATTTTGTCAGGCACTTAATAGATACACCATTCAAACACTACACATTTATAGCTCCAATGCCAAAGGCTATGACAGCTATTTTATTGTTAGTCAGCTAGTCAAGGAAAAATTGGTATCAAATTGCTCACACTAGAGGGAAATTGCTCTCCATGACAGTATCTGCACTCACATTAGATTTATAGATTCACTGTGTTTCCTGCCAATGCATTTGTCTAAAATCCCAGGCACATTTGGCTTTGAAAATAAGATCGCTAAAGGGTACTTTCCACATTTCTTTAACACCAAGGCCAGTGAAAACTATGCAGGTCCCTGCCTGATTACAAATTTTATGGGGTAGATTATATGATGCCTAGAGAAAAACAGAGTTCATGTGGTAGTCAACCAACATACAGAATTTGATCTGAAAAAGAGCTTCACTACTACTGTCAATTAGATGTTGAAATTCTTCAAAAGCCTGTGACAAATTTAGGCAAGAAGTGATGAACATGACAGCCATGCAGGTTTTAAAATAGTCAGATGGTGACATTTTAGAGCATGAAAAGGTTTGTTTAGATCCTTTCAATATACAACCATAGCATCTGTCTGCATGGCCACATACAGATTCATGTTTTTGAAAGAACACACACTCTCAGTTCTCTCCCAGATAATTACCATGACCTGCAAAAGAGGTTCTCCACACCTGTGATACAGTGGTTAATGTACATAGCAGAGAAAGAAAACATTACTATTCAGCACACACTATGGGGTGGAATTTAAAGTGAGGCCATATTTTCTCTATGGTTACTCAATAATTAATGGAGTTCCACTGCCTCTGAATTCAGCAGGTATATTTTCAACATCTGTTACTGTGAAAAGATTGAAATCATATGACAGGTTTGACTTTTGGGCAGTTATTCAATCGGACCATGCACAAGGTTCATTTTTAAAAGTCAGGAGTTTGCCATTAGAGTCCTGTGGGAACACAAGTGGAGGAAATGTAGGCCACAGATCAAGGTTGACTGATTTTTGAGGGACAGGGCACTATCCCAACCTCTCGAACCTAGAGAGTCACTGTTTGGGGACAAACAAATGCCATTCTCTGTACTATAAGATACAGCCCAATGAGACAATCTACTATTATGATTTTTCCAGCATATACACTTTTGTCAATAAAACTAAACAGTACCTAGTGGGTCACCCTGCTATCATTTGTGAGAACTTTGCTGACATGAATCAGTACTTTGGTTTGGCAAAATAAAGTTTTACTCCTAGAGGTCTCTTTTTTCCAGTGCTGCCATCTAGGATTGGAAAAAACTTATATTCACATTATGTCATGCATGTGCAGAAGACAAAGTTCAGACACTGTGCACACACAATGATGAACAAAGGGCACTGACTGGTCCCTACTGTACCATGGACCTAAACCTGGCACTGGAAAAAGGTGCAAGATCTTAACAATTTATGAAGTGTGGCATTTTAGACAGTCATCAACAGAACCGCTTGCTGATTACATCAAACTGCATCTGAAAGGCAAGCAAGAGGCATCTGGTTTCCCTTCATGGGTAAAAATGAAGTAGATAATGTCAGGTACATAGAGCAGTATTTTGAAAGAGAAAATGTGCATTTTAACCCGGCTGACATCGCTGTTAACCTGCAAAGAGACAAATATCTAAACTGTTCTTAAATTCTCTTTGGGGAAATTTGGACAGAGAGTTAATTTGCCCATCACCAGATTAGCATCAGAACCCAACGAGCTTTTCCAGTATGTGTTTGCCCCTATTATGATGTGGCCTCGTGCTGATTCATCGATGATGAAACAACATGTTTATGCTGGAAATATACCAAAGACCACTACCCAAATTCTAGCAATGCCAACATATTCATAGCTAGTTTCACCACTGCATATGCCAGACTAGAACTCTATAAACTGCTAGATAAGTTACAGGACAGGTGCCTGTATCATGACACAGACTCTGTCATTTTGTGCCTAGACCAGGTGACTGGAAGCCCCCCTAGGTGACTACTTGGGGAATTGACTAGTGAGCTTCCTCCAGATGAGCACATTACTGAGTTTGCGTCTGCAGGTCCCAAGATGTATGGGTTCCGCAGTCTGGAGGACAAATTGTCGTTAAAGTGAAAGGCTTCACCCTTACTGTAGGGCAACTGTGAACACATTAATTTTGACAGCTAAAAGATCTTGTTTTGATTACTCAGGGTCACAGACATCTAAAGAAACCACAGTGAGGCAACCCAGAATAGTTAGAAACAAAAAGAAGTGGTCCCTTGAAACAAGAACGCTGTCCAAGTCCCAAAGAGTAGTTTATGATAAACGAGTTTTACTATCAGATTTCAGAACACTTCCTTACGGATACCGAGGACTGAAAATGGATATCAGGTTGCAGCATCCCTTTACTTATCTGTCGGCGGCCCATCTAACAGTGGGAAAAGCTTCTTCATAAAGCAATTGTTGGAAAATTATGATACCACTTTTCACATACATCTGAAAATATTGTCTGGTTTTACAGCTGTTGGCAAACTTTGTACAATGAACTGCTGTTAAAGTTTCTGCAGATTAAATTTGTGGAGGGGCTACCAGTGTCATTTGCTGATGATGATCTATTACCCCAGAGAAGGTGAATTTTGTTGTTATAGATGATTTAATGGACTCTGCCTGTCAAAATAGTGACGTCGAGTATGGGTTTACCAATTACAGCCATTATAAACAGTTAACAATATTTCTAATTGTACAGAATGTATTTTGTCAAGGTAAGAAAAGCTGGACCATGACACTTAATACCAAATATATGGTCCTGTTTAAAACCCACGGGACAAGGTGCAGATACAAATACTGGCCAGACAGATGTACCCCAGTCAGACCAAATTTTTAGAAGCTTTTGAAGATGCCACAAAAAACTTACAGCTATTTACTGGTTGATTTAAGAGCTGGTATGCCAGATGAATGCAGGCTGTGCAGTGGGTTGTTTCACCTGACTGGCCTGTGGTGTACATCTTGAAAAACACATTCTGGTTTTAGAAATACATGATGATGTATTGTCATTATGTCTAAAAGACTGCAGAGAAACCTCTCTGTTTTAAAGTTACTTGTCAGAGGACCTCCTGTTTAAGAAAAGCTATTTTGTGCTCAGCCTCTGATGACTTGATATCCGCCATCGTGGAGGTTGCTTTAAACACCCTGAAAGGAAATATACCATTGTTGGCTAAATAGCTAGCTTTTCTGAGAAAAGGGTAGAGTCATAAAAATTTAAGCAACAGGAAAGTGCCTTTAAAAATAAAAAACAGATTGTAAACCAGACAGGCAGATTCATAGGGACGTTGTTGGGTATCGCTCCTTTGATTACTGGACTGCTGGCTAACATATAATGGCTTTTACTCAGAAATGTATCTGGTCCCTCAACAGCAACTGGACCATATGAAAACAAACTATCCTGATGAGGATGTGAGAAAAGTCGCAACTTACAGCTTGGATACAGAAATAGATCTATACTATCACGGACTGATTTATCAGGTCATGACAAAGCCACGCTGTACTGCAGTGTTGCAATGTTACCTCACTCTAGTACATCAAGGAGAACAGGCTAAAACTAGTTTGACCTTACACATGCCTGAGAGTGAGGCAGTTTCCAGGAACCCCTTACTGAAACTCTTTCTGTCACGAGTTCTATGGAAAAAGACATTTTGAACAGTGTTTCTCAAAGGTGTAAAAAATACTGAGATATTACTAAAACAAATGGCAAGAACACGAATATTATTTTCAAGAATATTCTTTTCTGGAATAATAATATGGGGAATTGATGTATAAAGGTAGTGTTGTTTCTGGGTCTCATATGGTCAATTTGGTAATGGCTGCTACAGCTACTCTCACGATCCCTGACCACAAAGAGCCAAAGGGTGGGATGTGTTTGTCAAAGCAGTGGCAGAGGCTAACATACCCACATATCGCCTTTGGTCATTCAGCAAACGGGATATGTTGAAAGTCGAAAACAGCCGATGTAAAAGCCCTGAACCCTCTCCACTTAGCAAATGGTCAGTGACACCCAAAAGATGAAAGACATTTAAGAAACCTGCCTGGCTCCCTGAATAAATGTAAATATTATATACCTTAGTGACCGATGTGTACTGACTATTTTGGCATGTTTTTTTTACAAAAGGTATTAACAGTGATGTATGTTATAATCCTACATCATATTGAATACATTAGCATGTTTTTTTAAAAAAGGTACTTATATTTCTGTATGTTATCATCCTACCTCATATTGAAAATGGTAGTATTTTTTACAAAAGGTGTGTATACTGATACATGTTAGCCTACCTCATCTTTAGTATGTAATCATGGTTTATTTTAAAAGGGCATGTCATAATCCTAGCTCAGTGGTATGTCACATGTAATGTGCCTTTTTAATGAGAGGCTTTTAGTTCTCTGTATCTTATCTATGATTTTATCTGTCATTGTTTTACAATAAATACCTTTTAATATTTTATAAATCATGTCATTATTGAAGACATTACATATCTGAAAATTTCAAACACATGTCCCCCAGAAAACTGACAAAGACACAGAGATCATGAGGGTATATATGATTTTATAAAATGATGTTTTTAAGTTACAAGTGATTGCATATTTTAAATTCATTACAAGACAAACAAGTCTGAATATGTTGCCATCCCACTGATACAGGCCCTGACATGTTTTGATATCTGAAAGGGCGATGTACAAAACTAGTGTCCATGGCATCATTTCTGAGCAAATCATTAGAGTACATATTTAGAATTTGATCATAAGAAAGTCCTTTACATCTGTGATGTAAGAAAAGATGCAGTGAAATCCACAGGTGGTAGAGAGGGTATCTTGCAACTGTGTGTTTTGGTATAGCATGGTCTTTGCATTTCTCTTTAAAAGACCCCAATCCTTTGTGCATAATTGTCAGGATGAAAACCGTAGCTATCAAAGAACTCCCAGCCCCATTTTCTGAAATGTATACAGCTAACCAATGCTGTCCAGGGAGGTCATGGGGTCAGTATTGATGACTAATGCTGCGGAAGGTTTCTCAGTCTCTCCTTGGGTAGCAGATCATAGGAAACACACACAGAAAGCAGTCACGGATGTGTGAGTCATTAGTTACAATTTTTTCCAGCTGCTTTGTGTTTATTTTTATGGTTTATCACATAGAATCAAAATAACATTTCTTCTCTGGTTTATTTCAATGATGTTATCAAACACAACATAAATAATGAGATTAACTGTTTGTGGAAGGGCTTCCACAAATCTGATTTCTGCTCTGAGGTTCCCAGTTTTAATTAAAGAGTAATGATCAGCACATTCTTGGTCCGGCATGCGATCAAAGGCAAACAGCGTGTACCCTGGAAATTCCTGATGGCTGACAACTAATTGTCTATCTTTCATGTTTTTCCCTCTGCCTGTACTAGATTAAAATATTCTCTCACAGCATTTCCATTTCTAAAATCAGGCTGCAGAGGTTTAGCAGGGATTTGTTCACCGTCCAGATACACAGCCACAAAATTAATGTTATAATGTTTAAAGTTAAAGGGTTTTGACTGTAGGAACTGCTAAAAACATCATTGTCAACAAATTCCATGACCATCATTTTTGGTAAATGTCCCAAAATGAATTATCTTGGTTACAGACCCTGCTGCCTGCTGAGAGGCTGAACACTTTCATCCCCACTCTGTCTATAGGGTATTTAGTGTTGGAGGTCAGCAGGGCTTCCAAATGTCCAGGCGAACATTCGGGGTCACTTTAACCCTTTTGACAAACAGAGAGGCGGCCATGATTTTTAGCTTATAAGGCTCAGCATCTCCACTCTTCAGGCAAAAGCTGTCCCTGTTATGTCAGTTTAATTTTAATATCCACACCATTCAGCATCAGTTTCTCTTGAAAAAACAAGTCTGTGTGCAAGTATCCCAGCAGCTCTACCCTCTACTGAGATGTGTGAAGGAGCTTCTTTTATTAAACCCTACATTGTCACTGGCTCTGTCTGTGATTTTGTGTTTCCCCAGGGTGTCTTTGTAAAATAATCCTGCTGTGAATGTGTAGAAAAGGTCTCTTCACTGAAGTTCAGCACAGATTCTATGATAGCCCTGTAGGGTAAAAGTTATTGCTCTGACTGATGAGCCGATCACCGACAGTCAAATTCAGCTAGCTGAAAATGGTGGCCACTGGGCAGTTTATACAAGACCCACTTTGGCCACTGCAGGTATATCATCACCATCCACTTCAGTGATTTTGCAAACCAGGTAAAGAAGTCTGTTATTTAGATCCAAATATTCTTCACTATTCTGCTATATAAAACTCAATTGGTGAGTTTTCTGAAAGGGCAAGCCAGAGAGCATCTCTACATAAATGTTTTTTCAGTGCTTGTCTGTGTGGGAGCAATGGCAAATAAGTCCAATTCTGATTTTGTGCATTCTTCAGAACCACAGAGCATGAAAGCCATGTTTTAGAATAAATCTCTATGTTTTTAAGTCTCCTCGAAGGTCCTTTGGACTTTGACCTCTTTCTTTATGTGACATTCTGTGTTTTGAGACACACCTTTTAAAGTAGTGGGAGGTCTGATGAGAAGTGACGGGTGTACTCTGTGCTTCTCTTTCTACCTCTCTTGGCCACAATCATCCCTGAACCACCCTGAGTGGTCTTATCACCTCCTGACATCCTTTGAGTGACAGCGTAGTCACATGCCCCACAACATCCTTTGTGACATTTTTAGCAGCTGTTTGTAGATGTGGTTTGGCAATTTTGAAACCCTTCTTAAAAATTTAACTGCTTTTCTAAACAGACTACAAAATCTCTCTCCTATACCAGAACCATACATAGTAGGAAGTCCATGAAAGTCTGGAAGGCTGTATCCTGCCTGTGTCTTGTAATAGCTTCTGTACAAGGCAGGGTCTCCATAATGTTGAAACAATCACCATCCTTGTTTAAATTTTAAAAGTACTCTCTGGGGCAAAATGCAACTTCACGATCACCTTTCCAAATCAAAATGGCACAGGTTCATTTTGATCATTCTTTATTCAATAGTGACTGCATCAATCTGATGTTTACTTATTGTTTGATAATGGGGTTTATCGTAGGTCAAGGTCACTATCTCATTGTCTAGGTCCCTGATGGGTACGCATCTTAGCAGAGGCACTAGACTGTCACCCACTATTTTATGCATGATAATGTCAGTGTAGATATATAATGTGTAAAACTCCCCATTAATATCTGTAGGGTTCTTTGTTAGAGTCTTTCCTACACCTATCTCGAGTCTACTAAAACTCAAAAGGTACTGTAACTGCCCTTGCATAAACAAAATGCATTTGATGTCGCTGTCAATGCTTATTTCTCTCCAATGGCTTGTTGTTCCAAAACAACTGGCAGTTCATTTGCTTCAAATATGCTTTTATTAATTTGATTAATAACACTCGCCATGTTAGGATAATAGCCTGATGGAATTTTCAATGTTTTGGGCTCAACAAAGGGGCTGGTTGGTGGTGTTTTACTATGGGCTACATTTAGAGGCTGATAGAGCATACTCAACCTGTTTTTCTGTGCAGGCACATTGTTCCAGGTGTGAAGGTACTGAATTTCTGCTAATCCCACTTCCCATACACCAAGCAGTTCCAGCGTTTGTGGTAACTTTACTGTAAAAGTGGATATAGCATTGTTGGGCAAAATCTTGTGCAAGGTGTTGCTAGGCAAGGTGATATAAAAACATTTTTGAGCATTTTTAAATCTTATCCACTTCTGATGTCCTGAACCTGTGTTGCCTCAATCCAGCTATTGAATTTATCAGGCCACCTAGCCACTTTACCAGATACCAAGTTTTTCTGTCACGCTTTTTCTCTGCCAGGATTTTCTGCACCCTATACACTCGGTCCTCATCCGTTCAATTTTCTGCAACTCTTCTGCATAGAAGTACCTTTGATGTCTTCCCCTGATAGCCTTTTGACTTATAGGTGAGTCTCAGTGTTTTTAAGACCTCCTTCACAATAAATATCTCATCTGTGCATGTCTGTTCATATCCTTTTCAAACACCCCTTTCAGCTTTAACATTCTTACATGATCACTTTTCTGAAGGGTACCCTCTTTGTGTTTTGCCAAGAACTGTTTTGCCACAGATGGTCTTCCATACATCCAGGGCACTGGAAGGGTTAACATCCACTAGTCTGCGTGTAATGCTTCTATGATAAGTATGATTATAGCTGTGCACCAAGTCAGGCAACACATCAATATATTTCCACGTGTTTTGGGCTGTAAAGTAATGCCACATGCATGTCTTTAAAGTTCTATTGAACCATCCTACAATGCTAGCCTTAACTTCATTATTTGTTACAAAATGGTGTCTTTATTTTGTTATAATAATGCCCTTAAGGAGGCATTTAGAAATGATTTACCCTGATCAGTCTGCAACTTCTCAAGTATGCATCCACTTTTAAAAATTGTTTTAAAGGCCTGCATCACTGCCTTGCCTGATTTATCTTTTAAAGCCGCTACCCAGGCATGCTTGCACAGCACATTGATGCACGTCAGTATGTATTTAAACCCATTATTGTACTTTGCATATTGACTCATAGCCACTAAATCAGCTTGCCATTGTCTATCTATGTCAGAAACAATGACAGGATTTCTCTTAAATCAAATTCTTGCTGCTCTGTGTAACGATAGGGGTCCTGCTTGGCAAGCCATTCTGCAACACCTTTCCTGGTCACACCTTTATAAATTTCTTTTGCAGCTTTATATAACTGGGTCACACCACTAAAACTGCCCACTTTTCTTGCATTCAAATATATATTCTGAAGCAGTTGATCAGTCATCTTCTTTCATCAGTACCAAAATACATCTGTTAACTAACCAGCCTCTTGTCACCCATAAAATGATGTATATGTATATGTGTGCTCTTTTTCTTAAAAATTCGATGACAACCATAAACTGCAATATGTGATTGTATTTTATTCACACATACAAAACATAAACTGATACATATATTAATTACATACAAAAGCCATAACAGTGTTTTAAGAGCATATATATACCGTAACACATAGTATGCATGCAATGATTACATAATATCCTGTTTCTACACTACCAGATTCTTTCACATTCTACCATACCCAGAGACAGTAACTTTTGGGCTGTATGTTTCACACAAGCAAGGGTTTCATCCACTTTCCCCTGGTGACAAGGTAGGCACAAAACATACACACATGTGCCAAGCACCACTCAAAATAATCAGGGTGATCTTTGAGGGTACTGTTGCAGAATCAAAATGCGATTCACCGTACATATGTCTGTGTGGTTTTTTGTTCATTGCATCAATATACATATGCCACAAAATTGAGGGCATACTTTTAATCTCAGTCATTGTCCTTTCTGCCAGTGGCGTGCAGCACTTTCACAACATACGTTTAATGCATGGCACTTTCCAAAGTATACAGGGTCTTTTAAATGTCCTTTATCACACGGCACATTGTAGCCATCAAGAGTGACTGGAATATCGGAGCATGCCATTCGTTCCATCTGAAAGCACATAATACATGTTATACAGATTATTGTGCCACTTTTTATTCAGAAAAATGACTGCTACATCACATTTATTAAATACAACGTAAGTGATACATTCTGCAAAAATTTGATGAATACATATGATGCTTAGTGCTCTTTCATTTCATGGAGCATCATAACAATTGTCACAGTATGAGAAATATCACTTTCTTTTCTTTGCTTTAAAGCAGACACACACACATTGCTGCAACTACCAATATATACAGGTTACAAAGACATTCAGGATCTTCTATGAATCTAGGCGCAATCACTGTAATGTTTTCTAAAAGTGTCAACTCAGATTCTTTCATATAGTCATCTATATCCCCCACATGTCTGAGGGGCATGCAACATCAGTTCCATGGCAGAAGATAAGTCAGAAAGGGATGCTTCAAAGTCAGGCAGCCTGAACACGGAAGGATTGCAGTAATGGCTTATGATCAGATACATAAGTCTTTGGACAGTCTCTTTGCTTGCATCCGCATGGTTCTCTGTAAATAAAATATGAAGCTTTGGGTTCTACAACATTTACACATAACCTGTAGCAGATCAGCAGTTAAATGAATTTTCACAACAAAACAGAGTCCCTTAATTTCTTTTAGAAATTTAACAAAGTCCCCAAAGTTCTTGTTAGAAATTTTTAAAGGAGCATTTACTGACTAGACATCTGGCCTCTTTTAAATCTCACCATCTGTCTGTTGTAACATATGTGTAAGTAAGCCCATGGGGTCATCAGCTCTTTTCACATCTTTTAAAACATGACTTACAGATTTTATAGTTTCATTGCTCATGCTTAAGCCCTGTTGTTTCATAGCTATTGCTAAGATGACAGGCATGAGATGTCCTATATGTATGGCTTCAGAAATATTTTTGTATGCTTCTCTAGCCATCAAGTCATCAAAGATCGTGTATGGTTTATCTGACTAGGGTCATCTATCTCACACCCAGGACAGGCATCAACCATTTCACAATGTGTCACTCTCTCTATCACTGCAGCAATTACACCATAAATGGTTTGGTACATAAAATACTTAAATACATATCGTGGTCAGTTTTGGGGCTTAATACTTAGGCCTGGTTTTCACCTGAGGAAACCTGTTTAATCTCAGTAAGCGAAGATGGTTGTGGCTGTGTAGTGATTACAGTGTTTTCTGTTTTTCAAGCATTCTATTGCTCTCTAACTTTCTAACATATTGACTCTCACACATCTCATTAATAATCACATCTGTATCTTTCACACAGCAAACAGAGTCAAGCAGTAGATTTGTGGAGACTCAAGTATCCATGCTGTCCGAATAAGACTGTTGCTCCATTCCATATCCACCACTCTGATAAAGCAAAAGAAAACAACATTGGTCCTTTTACTCAATAAGTTCCAGTTCATCTGCTAACTCATCTGTTCAGTTACACTCTGCACGCATGTCTCCACTCACTCATTTTTTAGTGTTTAAAACAAAACATAAATTTACCTCCCAGTGCAAGATGCTTTGCCATCTTTTTCTTCTTCTTTAGCCTGTTGCTTTTTCTTTTCTTTTTCTTAGCCTGCGGCTTGCTGGTCATAGCAGTGTCACCATCTGCCTCTTGGCTGGCTGCTGCTTCTGCCTGTGTCTTGGCATCCTTATCTGACTCTCCCTCCATGTCACTTTCTGTTCTGGGCTTCATTTTCACATCTTTCTCTGCAACAGACTCACATGCTAGCTCTTCTTCAAGGTCTTGCAATTGTGCCTCTTTGATAGGCGTATAAGGATCAGTTATTGCTTTTACAATTCACCAAACTGTGCAGTGAGATTTCTTTTATGTCACAAATCCTTCCACTGGCCAAAATTCGAATTGGACATTCTTTTCACACTTTATGTAGCACACATATGGGTTTGGGCCTGAAAGGCAATGTCTTTTCTGGCTTTTCATCTCCTGGCTATTGATTTGGTGGCATAACCATCTGTTCCATAACCGAATGTTAGTTTGAGATTATGTGTTCTGGGCCATCTTCTTGAATCTCTTGGATAATCAGCTCAGATCCTATAAAGCAGATTCAATGAGGCTCTGAAAGCTATTCTGGCGCATCTCCAACTAGGGGTTTATATAAGACCCCTGCCAGATGAACTCACGCTATGTGACCATCACATGGATGGGCACAGGGTTTCTGGAAGACAATCCTCCACTGATAAATATAGTTATGTCATCTCTTATGACTAGTAAATCAAATCAAATCAAACTTTATTTTTATAGAGCCTTTCAAAACCAAAGGCGCTGTACATAAAATCGAATACAAGAAATATAAATATGAATTAAAACAACAATAAAACAAATTAACCATAGTTAGGAAAGGGGAACTTGTTTAACCAGGAAAAGCACACTAAGCAAAACTTGTTTCCAGGTGCAACCTGGGAGCACAAGGAAGTTAAGTGACTTGCTCAGGGTCACACAGTATGCAAGTGGGGCTGTGGGATTCAAACCCAGTCTGGTCTTGCTGGATATCACCAGATTTTCAGCTCAGAGCCTTAAACCACTGCACTATACTGCCTCCAAGTTTCCCAGTTAGGAAGGCCAAAGTGAATAAATAAGTTTTCAACTCAATTTTAAACCTATCAACGGTCAGGCATTCTCTTAACCAACGGTAGAGAATTCCACAGGGTTGGATCTGAAAAAGAAAAACCATAAGCATCAGATGTCTTCAATGCACCCTGGGAATCTCTAGCAATCCCTCATCAGCGGATCGGAGAGGGCAGAGGGCAGTAGGGTACCAGGAGGTCTTGCAAGTAGCTGGGTCCCTGATCATGTAGGGCTTTGAAGGTTAGCAAGCCAACCTTAGCGTGATCTGCCACTGAATAGGTAGCCAGTACAGCTTATGGAGCACAGGCGTAATATGACTGGACCTAGAGGTCCCAGTCAAAGATGCTGTTTAGTTGGGGTTTATTAATATCAACTATCATCTATGTGACCGTCACAAGACTGGCAAAGGTTTCTAGAAGACAGACCTCCATTGATAAATATAGTTATGTCGTCTCTTGTGATACATAGAATGACTAGTATGTGATTTTTCTACTGTAATGTTGGGCAGGGCATGTTTAATATGAACTTTTAATAGGAATTTTCTTAAGTATCTCAGAGTATAAAAGTCTCTATGAAGCAGTCTACTGGTTTTTCAGTTTTACATAGGTAATCAGAGCACTTTTTGTTGCTTTCTGGAGGTTAAAACACTCTTAAATACTTTCACCAGTACATTATTATATATTTAATAGAAATATATGCTTTTGATCAGCAGTGATGCTTGTAAATGATCTTTTCAAAGGAAATAGAAAAATATGTTTAGTTTCTGACTTCAAAATACCAGATTTCTGATGTATTCATTTAAAAGAAAATGTATCTAGAGAGTATGACTGTTTTAAACAGACTTTAGGATTTGAAGCAGTCTACTTAGACTACAGACCTTGAAACATCAGCTTCAACACACACACACACACACACACACACACACACACTGTCTCTGCTTTTAAAGTTAGAACTCATTTTCTTTTCACATTAAAGAGAAATTACAGTTTTATAAATACTTAAAATGCATTCTTTTAACATAAATTTTTGTATAGCAAAGATAACATGTTTTATAGAAAATGCAGAGAGGATAACACACTCTTGAAAAACAGAATGCAGAGAGTATGTATGTATGTTTTAAATCAGACTTTAGCATTTGGAGCAGTCTACTTAGACTACAAACCCTTGAAACATCTGCTTCAACACACACACACAAACACACACACACACACACACACACACACACACACACACTCTGTCTTTGCTTTTAAAGTTAGAACTAACTTTCTTTTTACATTAAAGAGAAATCATTGTTTTTTCATAAATACTTAAAATGCATTGTGTTAAAGAACTTCCTTACACTGAAGAGATAAATGTTCTTACAGTCCTCTGAGCTTCAAAGCACATTTCACATGCAAAAAATCCCTGAGCACTCTGCAGTCATACCACAGATCGACAGGGGAGGTTAAGCATTGCTAGGTAGGTGATGGTGGGGCAAGGTGAGGAGGAGGGAGAGACTGGGTTCAGGTAGGTGATGGGTGCAAGGGGTGGTGGTGGGACAAGGTGGAAGGACAGGAGAGTTTGTGCCAAGATATTGTGGCAGGGGTCAAGGGACAGAGGATGGATTCTAGTTTGAGCTAGGATGGGGTGGTTGTGGTTCAAGGGATGGAGGATGGACTTGGGTTTGAGCTTGGATGGTGTCATGGGTTTGAGGGACTGGGGATGGAGGAGGAAGGATGTAGGGATGTAGAATGGGAAAGATGTGTAATTTCCAGGTTCAAGAATATATCATTTCCTGCATTTGTTACATCACTTCCTGAGTTTGATGTGGAGCCTGCATTTAAGGCGGACGTCCTGCATGAAGGCGGGACTCCCTGCGCCATCTGGGGACAATTCTGATTTGTCCATTTTAGGCCATGCCCACCTGTCAAATGATGTGGTGCATGCTGATTGGCTGAAATTGAACATTTAATGAGCTATATGAACTCTATACTACTCACAGATCCTACTTGATCTGCAGCTTTTTCCTTTCTTTGCTAGGGTTCCTCTATGTCTAGCCCATGCATCTTGAATTCCCTACTGAAGTTGCCCTTACCAACTCCACTGGGAGGCTGTTCCATGCATCCACCACCCTTTCTATGAAGACATACTTCCTCACATTATACCCTTAGTCTTCCCCTTCCAGCCTTATGTCATGATTCCTTGTTCTAGAACATCTCTTTTTCTGAAAGATGCTATCCTCCTGTACCTTATTTATGCCCTTGAGATAGTTGAAGGTCCTATCCCCTTTTCCTTCTCTCCTCCAGGGTATACATATTTAGGTCCTCAGTCTCTCCTCATATGACTTTTGGTGCAGTCCCTGCACCATTTATGTTGCCCTTCTCTGAACTGCCTCTACCCTGTCTTTGTTCTTACAGAGATGCAACCTCAGAAATGGACACAGTACTCCAGATGAGGCCTCACTATGATTTGTACAGTGGCATCATCACCTCCTTTCTTCTGTTGGTGATACCTCTCCTTATAGACCCCAGTACCCTACTGGTCTCCCCCAGCCTTGGCATATCATTTGGCCACCTTTAGGTCATCTGATAGATTACCCCAGATCACTTTCTTGTTTGGTGTCTGCCAGTACCTCCCGCATCATGTAAGACTCCCTGGGTTTCATATACCCCAATTGCATGATTTTGCATTTTGGCATTGAATCTTAGATGCCACACTTTTGACCATTCCTCTAGTTTACTTAGGTCCCTCCTCATTTTTTCCACCCTCCCAGAGTGTCTACACTGTTGCAAGATCTTAGTGTCATCTGCAAAGAGCCATACCTTTTCTTCTGCCCTCCACAATGTCACTTATGTAGACATTGAATAGGATTGGCCCCAGAACTGATCCATGGGGCACTCTGCTGGTCACCCTCCTTTCCTCAGATTGAGCTCTATTTCCACCACCCTTTGTATTCTATCCCTCAGCCAATTTCTAACCCAGTTTACCACCTTAGGACCCATTCTCAGGCTGCCTAGCTTGTTTACAAGCCTCTTATGTGGAATGGTGTTGAAGCCCTTGCTGGAAATCCAGATAGGCCACATCCACCACTCTCCTAGTCACTTAGTCAAAGAAATCTATCAGATTTGTTTGACATGACCTTCCGCTGTGAATCCACACTGCCTTGGATTCTGTGCTCCACTGGATTCAAGATGTTTCACAATCCTTTCTTTAAGCAGTGATAACATTATTTTACCACCCATGAGTTCAGGCTGACTGATCTATGGTTTCCAGCCTCCTCCCTGCTCCACTTTTGTGTAGAGGACTCGTCGCTCTCCTTCAGTCCTCTGGAACCACTCCCATCTCCAGTGCTTTGACTGAACAGGGCTGCCAGTGGTGCTGCCAGCACCTCCCTAAGCTCCCTCAATTTTCTAGGATGTATCCCATTGCCATGTCCACTTTCAGTTTTGTGAGTTCCTTTAGAACTCTGTCCTCCCGTAAATGGACTGGTGTTCACCTCCTTACTTTTTGCTCTGCCACTTAATTGTGGTCTCTCACATTCCACTCTTCTGTAAATACTGAACAAAAATATTTGTTCAGGATTGTTGTGTTTTCCTTGTCCCCTCACAATTCCCTTCCTCCCCTTAAGCCTTACAATCCCACCCCTTGTCTTTCTTCTTTCACTAATGTACCTATAAAAGTCATGTCCCTTTCTTTACTGCCTGAGCTGTGTTTTCCTCCATTTGTGTCTTTGTGCTCCTGACTGCCTTCCCAGCATCACTCTACTTATCCAGATACACTACCCTGTTCTCCTCCTTCTGTGTTTCCTTGTTCTTCCTGAATGCTAACTTTCTTCTTACCTTCCAGCCCTTCCTTTGAAAACCATAGTGCTTTTCTTTTTCTCTTGCCTTTGTTTATTTGCCTAGTACAAGATTTGTTGCCTCCACTGTAGCTCCTTTTAGATGGGTCCACTGTTCCTGAACTCCTTCAGCCCCCACTAGGGCCCTGCTGAGCATATCCCCAACTTTGCAAAGTCTGACCTCCTGGAAGTTCTGGACCTCACTTTCATGTGACTTGACTCTGCCACAATACTCATATTGAATCACTGTGCAATAATCACTGGACCCCAGGTGTCCACCCACCATGACATCTGCAATTCTGTCCCATTGGTGAGTAGCAGGTCCACAATTGCACCCACAAGGGTGGGTTCTAACACTAGCTGCCTGAGGCATGCCCCTACAGGGGAGTCCAGTATGTCCCTGCTCCTGGGCATGTACACCAAATTTTCAGCATAGTCTTCTTACTACCTCACATTATGAACCCGTGGGTGAACATTTTCAAATCCCACTGAAACATCTTTCCATGTCACCAAAACGTCATTTTGTGCCACAGGTGCAAAAACACTCTTTGGCCAGGATTTGAAAATTACAGCTGTAACGTTCATGAGGTGGTGTGAAAAAATGGCTATGTTGAAATGTAGGGTCAAACTATTTAACATTGCCAAAGTTATGAGCAAGCATAGAAAATGTCAAGCATTCACTCATAATGTTGCGATTTGTACATATTTTTACCCCAAATTTTAAACATAGCCTTCTTATGACACCACCTCATAAACAAGGATGGTGAAAATTTGACTCCCACCAAAAGATGATTTTGCAAAAGACCATGAAATCACCTTTCAGGCTAGATTTGCATAATTTCACTGCCATTGGTCATGAGGTGGGGCCCCGAAAAGGCCATATTAAAATGTGTGGTCAAAATATGCTAAACAGGCAAGTTATGCATCAAAGTTGAAAACCCCTTTGAAATACATTGAACTGCACTTACCTTAGTTTCTCATATTGCAGTTACCACTTCCAGCAGCAAGACATGTCTTTGATCAGAGTGGATCTTCTCTGTGGGACATGTCCAGGTGAGTGAGGGTGTGTGGGTGTGGATGTGGGTGTGATGGGTGCTTAGTGGGAGGTCAGAGGGGAACAAGGAGGAGAATATCAAACACAATTCACTCTAGTCACAATACCTTCCACAGTATTAACCCTTCTCACCACCCCATGGGTGCACCCAAGTGTCCTGTGCAGTGGTGCAGGCCTGAGGTCTTTCATCAAGGCCCAATTAAACACAACACATGTTGGATTGCTTATCTTATACTGGCAACCTTTGAATATCTTTTAATAGAGGTGGAATGATTTACCCCCAAATCCTATCTGACTAGCATACTAAAAGACTCCCCAGAGCCACAGCTTGGGGTACTACAGTTGGTAGTCCACGCTGGGGTTCACAGCCAGCTGTGTTTCATGCTACTGTGGAGGTGCTGATGTAGGTGGTGCACCACTGGTGGGGAAAATAAACTTGGTGGTTCCAGGGATGATGAGCTTCACCTGCCTGGCCTTGCCAGCTTCAGCTACTTATTGATTTATTGCAATTGTTTTACCAGGAAGGCCACACTGAGCAACAAGATGCTCATCTCCCAGTTCGACCAGGGGGTACACATGGATATGATAATATACAGGTTATCAAGTGAATAGTTAACAGAAGCAAATAAAAGCAGCATAAGGATACGATTGGATGAATATACAAGTAGCGACATTGAATGCTTAGGATATTATAGTGTCAAATAACAATTTTTGTGACAAGAACAGCAGACAAAGTAAATTAGCACAGCAGTAATATCTGTAACAACAGAGGACGTATATCACAGTTATACAGTTATACACAGTACATAAGGCAAAATAGGCCCAGGACATAAGTGCAGGGTTGGGGTTACATGCCAGCTTCTGTAGCAAGGCTAATGCCACTGGCCAGGCATTGGGGAGGGATAGTGGGGCATGGCAGGCCTATGGGCCTTTGTATACAGAATTTGCACAGGCAGGCCTTTTTATCCTTTAACCCAGTGCGTCGATGTCTTCAGTCCAGGGAACCAAGTTTGTTTATGTTCCCAAACCCTTTCCAAACACACAGGACCACCCTCAGGACCAACAGGGCAGCAGTGCTTCCTCAGTCTCAAAACCTACAGCCCCTCACCTTGAGCATACTTTCACAGCAGGCTGGGTCCTGTTGCAGCAACTTGGATCAACACTTGCAGACTCTCCCGAGTGAAATGTCCACTTCACTTAATGATTTCTGCGCTGTGGGAGCAGGGATTATTTTTGAAGTCCACAGCCCATCTCTTATTTTCTCAGTTCAAACTGAAGTTCAAACTAGTTGGGCTGCTATAAACTCTGCTTTTCTCTACCCTGTTTTAATCTCACATGCAGCTACTTTTCTACCTGCACTCAACTTGGCAGATGGAGGTAGGCAGGATTTGCACAGCTAGTTGGGCTGTATTCATGAGATCAGCCTCACCTCTCACATCCACCCTGCAGTCCCTCTTGACCTCCAACCACTTTTTGGCACCAAAATAGCCTTATATTTCCCTGAGCAGCCTCTCTATTATTGGCTGCAACTCCCCAGGTGATCTCAGGCTGCCTCTAGCTATTTTCCCAGCAGCAACCAGTTTTGTAGTTCTTTAGGGAGCTGTTCTTTGTCTTCCTGGTAGGTTCCTGAAGTCATGCCCCAGATTATTTAATTAGCCTGTTAACACCACAGCCACTCAGCAGAGGGTCGGGGGCCATAGCCCTACCAGGAAAGCCTGAATTGGGGGCTTACAGATAGATAGATAGCCAGACAGAAAGACAAACAGGTAGAATGACACAGAATGAGAGAGACAAAGACAGGCAGAAAGAACATGGGATCAGTTGCATACTGCTGTCACTGAAGACCACAGCAGGATTACAGTTGCAGCTGCAGAATTCAAGAAAGTCCTGCTGTTATACAGAGAACACGGTGAACAGCTTCTTTACTAGCTGTGCACCCTGGATTCTAGGGTGCCCAGAAAAGGTATCTGTGCCATTATTTTAAAAACAACAGAATCTAGCTAAACAGGTCTCATTTAGCTAGGTTCAGGTGTTATGTATTTTAAAATGACACAATTTTTTTCGTAACAATGAATTTTTGTAAATCAGTTATTGCTGTAAATGTATCCATGTCATTGTCTATGTTCTGCACTTTCTGGATCATCCTTGAAAAGAGACTGTAATGTCTCAGGGCTCACCTGGTTACCAAAGTTCAAATAAATATATAAATAAATAATTTTATGTATTTTCCATGTTTTTTATTTCAGGGGAAAATAAAGAAGATGGCAGCTCTTATGGCACAAAAATATTTCATGCTGTGAGAAGCAAGTGGTGAGCAATCAAAATGGTCTTGCAACACAGAATTTTAGGTGCCATATCAGAACGTTATCCTAAAACCCTACTGAGCATACTCAGAACAGAAAACAAAACGTTAAATCTTTATAACTCTGAACCATTTAATATTTTTTCACTAAACCTTCCAAAGGCACTACCTTGGCACAGCACACTTCTACCCTGAATGTTTTGGAATCAAATTCCATTCTGTGTAGGCTGTAGGTGACAGCAAACCCAATTCCCATGTTAAGCATAGGAAAAATAAATTAGATATCTACTGGAAAATGACATATCCGGATCTTAAAAACCACACAAGTTATTATCATGAAGCTTTTGCACAGAATTTGACCTTGCCTCATGGACAACACAAGCAAAATTTCAGCACGTTGCCAAATGTTACCAGGATATTAAGGTGCAAAGTTAAGGGTTTAACATTGAACATCCTACTCAATCCTAACTATAGGGAACATACAATATTAGTTTTCTGATTAAATACACTTTTTATTTGCAGCATGAATTTGAAATTTCTATATTTCTAAATGATGTTGATGGTCAGAGACAACGTGTACATAAAGATAATGTTAAAAATGTGTTCGTAGTTTCATTAATTAAAATAAACATATACAAAATGTACACAGTAAAATACATATCAAAGAAAATCTCCATAAAATTATGAAATCACATTACTAATATTTAACTAATATAACACAGGAAAAGCACTCTCCTCAAAGTAGTTCTTGAGGTTTATTTCTGACTGTTGTGTGATGCACATTAACTGTGTCACTGTGTGGATAGTAAGTGCCTGTATGTGGTGCCAGGGGACAGTCGATGCTGTTGGGAGGGTGTGAAGTGAACTGTCAGAGTGGGTAGTTTAAGTGCTGGGGAATGGGGACAGTGCCTGGTGTGTGCATAGTAAGTGGTAAGTGCCCGTATGTGATGTCAGGGGACAGTCAATGTTTTGGGGAAGTTGTAGAGAAAACTGTCACGGTGGGTAGTTTAAGGGCCAGGAGGAGACAGTTCCTGGTGTGTACAGTAAGTGGCTGTATGTGGTGCCCGGGAAAGTCAATGCTTTGGGGAGGGTGTAAAGACAAACTGTCAGGATGAGTAGTTTAAATGCCAGGGAAGGGGACAGGTGGGTAGTTTAGTGCTGGGAAAGGGGCAGTGCCTAGTGTGTGCACAGTAGTACCTGTATGTGGTGCCAGGGGATAGTTGATGCTTTTGAGGGTGGGTGTAGAGGTGAACTGTCAGGGTGAGTAGTTTAAGTGCTGGGGAAGGGGGACAGTACCTGGTGTGTGAATAGTAAGTGTCTGCATATGGTGCTAGAGGGACAGTCAATGCTTTTGAGGAGTCTGCAGAAGCAAACTGTCAGGGTGGGTAGTTTAAGTGCAATTTGGGGAGCTGATCATGGGAGTGTGCTGACACAAGCCATCTCCTCTGGGCTAGGCAGGTAGGAAGCAGCACTCCTTCACCTGATGTTGGGAGCCCACACCTTGTTGGAAAGTCCGTGAAAATGCTAACAGAACATAAATCAGTTATCTGTTTACAGTCAACTGCCTCAGACATGAACCGAGCAGATATCGGTTGAGGAAAACCCAGAAGGTGGCATGATGAAAAATAATGAAAGGTAAAGAGATAGTTTGGGAGACAGCATTCTTACAGGTACAGTGACTGTGAAGGAGAGCCATTTGACAAAAAGTAGATTCCCTTTTCTTTGAAGGTGACACACAGCTCGAAATCATTTATAGGTTCTGAATGCATGCTTTGTTTGTCCATGTACTCCAGTTAAAAGCAGGAGCAGAACTCAATAAAGGAAAATAAAAATAAAAATAAAAGGACCCTATAAAGAAACAAATAAGCCTCAAAATAAGGTGAGACTGTGGCAAGGAAGAAATAAAGTTACTCAGAAGTTGCCTAGAAGACTGAAATTGATATGGGGCCTTTTAGAGGTATGATGCTTTGATCTCACATGGTAATATACAAAGACACAGTAACAAGGATAAAGGGAAACAATCTGTTTTAAATGCAATAAAAGTCTCTCCTCGGGTTGGTGGCTCTAAAATAATATAAACCTACTAAATATTGATCAAACTCAGGAAAACAAAACAAACAAACAGGGAGGACTACTATAAAATCATATACTGCAGTGTACGGACATACCATCTGTTGAAGTACCACATGTATTAAAGTACTGGTTACTAATTTTCAAATTTAATCGTGGAGTCAACAAAATCTCAAATAAAGAAAATTGTACAGAGGAAAGTACCTCAAACTCACCTAATGAAGCAGAATGGGAAAAACAAAGCAGAATAGGCTAGCAAAATAATTAGAAATTCTGGAATACAAGTCCAAAATAAAGAAGAACTAGATGAACCAAAATACCTCCAAAATCAGAGGCAGAAAGCTCTTTAAATCCTGGAATGGAGAAACAAGATTGACGCAAGTTAACTCTGCCATATAAAACTGCTGTAGCCCAACTGGTCCAATAAGGAAAAATGCCTCCTAAAATACAACAGGAAATGGACACAAAATGAGAAAGATAAAAAGGAGAAAGCCTTTGCAAGCCAACAAAATTCTTTTAAATACAGAAGATAAAGCAGCTGAATTAAATAACAATGATGAAACCCTAAACAGCTGCTAAAGAGGCTATGGCTCTAGAAAATATGTAGACCATGAACCAGAGTCCTCCAGTAAAAGTGCAAGAGAGGATCTGCTCCAACATGGGCTCAAAAACTGATGGACAATATAGTCAGTGGCGTGAAAAGTATTTGCCCCTTCCTGATTTTCTCTGTTATTGCATATTTGTCACACTGGATGTTTTCAGGTCTTTAGACAAAATGTAATATTAGATAAAGGAACCTGAGTGAACAAATAACACTTTTTTTTTTTACTTATTTCATTTATTTAATGAAAACAGTTAACCAACACCAACTGGCACTGTGTGAAAAGTAATTGCCCCTTACACTTAATAACTGGTTACGTCACCTTTAGCTGCAATGACTGCAACCAAACGCTTCCTATAATTCAATATCAGTCTTTCACATCGCTGTGGAGAAATTTTAGCCCTCTTCCTCGCAGAACTGCTTTAATTCAGTAACATTGGTAGGTTTTCGAGCATGAACTGCTCGTTTGGGTCCTGCCACAGCATCTCTATTGGGTTTAGGTCTGGACTTTAACTAGGCCACTCCAAAACTTTAATTTTACTTCTTTTCAGCCATTCTGATGTGGACTTGCTTTTGTGTTTTGGATCATTGTTTTGCTGCATGACCCAACTACGCTCAGCTTCAGCTGACGGACGGATGACCGGACATTCTCCTTAAGAATTTTTTGGTACAGAGCAGAACTCATGGTTCCTTCAATTATGGCAAGTCGTCCAGGTCCTGAGGCAGCAAAGCATCCCCACACAATCACACTACCACCACCATGTTTGACTGTTGGTATGATGTTCTTACTGTGGAATGCTGTGTTTGCTTTACGCCAGACATAATGGGATCCATGTCGTCCAAAAGTTCCACTTTGGACCATCTGTCCATAGAACATTTTCCCAAAAGGCTTGTGGATCATACAGGTGCTTCTTGCAAATGAGAGATGAGCATTTATGTTCTTCTTGGTTAGCAGTGGTTTCGCTTTGCTACTGTCCCATGAAGCCCATTTTGCCCAGTCTCTTTCTGATTGTGGAGTCATGAACACTGACCTTAGCTGAGGCAAGAGAAGCCTGCAGTTCTTTGGATGTTGTTTTAGGATCCTTTGAGACATCCTGGATGATTTTACGCTGTGCCCTTGGAGTAATTTTGGCAGGCCGCCCACTCCTGGGAAGAATCACTACTGTTCCAAGTGTTCTCCATTTGAGATTATGGCTCTCACTGTGGTTCGATGGAGTCCCAGAGCCTTAGAAATAGCTTTGTAACCCTTTCCAGACTGATAGATAGCAACAACTTTTTCTGATCTTTCAGGAACTTCCTTTGATCGTGGCATAATGTGCTTGTTGAATCTTTGTGCTGGCAACATGACTCTGATGGTAAGGGTCAAAATAAGTGAGGTTTATATTGAGCAGGGCTGGCTGTAATCAAGCCTGGCTGTGTTCAATCAGCTGACTCTAATTATCCCTTTAATTGGGTTGATTTAACTAGGGACAATTACTTTATCACACAGTGCCAGTTGGTGTTGGTTAACTTTTTCATTAAATTAATAAAATAAGTAAAAAAAAACAAGTGTTACTGTATTTGTTCACTCAGGTTCCCTTTATCTAATATTACATTTTGTCTAAAGACCTGAAAACATCCAGTGTGACAAATATGCAATAATAGACAAAATCAGGAAGGGCAAATACTTTTCACGCCACTGTAGTATCATTGCAACAAGCAGTCCAAAATCTTCAATATTTACCAGATTCCCTTGAAAACTTAATTTTACAATGGCCAGATTGAAGACTAGATGGAAAATGAGATAAAAAGAATAAATGAACTTGAAGAAAGGCAATCCAAACTGGAAGATGTAGTAAATTCTGTGCCAACAGATATAAAAGACTTAAAGAGGAATTATGCCACACTAGAAAACAAAGTAGATGACCAGGAAAACCGTTTCTAGATGGAAGAATGTCATAATTTTGGTATACTTACTGACTGGGGAAAAAATTCTTCCATGATGGATATTCTCAAAATCTTTTCTCTGCTTTATCGGTCAAAACCAACATTTGCCTATTTTAGACAGAGCTCATTAGTTGGTGTATAAAAAGAAAGAGCCACATGCCTGGTGATGGTTAAATGTTTGACTTTGGAAGGAAAGGACATCATCATGCAAGCTTTTACAAAACAAAAACTTTAAATTCAGAGACCAGTCAATTTTATAAAACTTGACTTCTTAAAGTCTCTGTGGGACTTAAGGAGCAATATCTAAATCTACAGGAGTTTTTGTGGAAAGGGGGAGTGTATATTACTTATCCTGAAAAATTCAAAGTTGTACTAAATGATCAGTAACAGTGTAAAGGAGGCTTTACAGATCTTAAAATATGCTTACCAATTACGCTTACTACTTATGAGTTTGGTTAATGACATAAAGTAATATCAGACAATAGATAGAGAATGGGAAATATTAAGAGGTGAGGAGACTAGCCCAGATCTGGGTGAATGCACCCAAGAGTGTTTCAGGCTATGCCAGAAAAGAGTCTTTGGCATAGTAAGGGAGCAGGAGGATGGGAGGATAAAGAGGAATTTAGGGACGTTCTGGAGGAGGAGAGATTATTATGGCTATTATAAATATTACTCGGTCAAGGGCATAGAATGGATGTTTCTATTTGATGATGCTTTATATAAAAAGGGTCAGAGTTTAGCCAAATTTTAAAAATATCCCCAATGATGCTGTTATTATGGCTATGGCACTAACAGGTGGAACCTGGAATGTAAACGAATAAACTCTCCGGTTAAAAGATACAGAATATGTAACAGAATTTAAAAACTCAAATTGGATATAACCTTTCTCCAGGAAATATTTTTAAATGAGAAAGAAATTCAAAAAATAGAAAATTAAAGGGGTATCAAAAGTGATCTATGCAGTAAGCCAAAACAAAAAGAACTAGTGCCTGGGTTGCCTTAATTTATAATAAGGGTTTCAAGGGAAGATCATAGACCAGATAACAGATTCTAGTGGATGAATTGTGCTGGCTAAAATAGAATTTAATGGAAAGGAGATGGTTATAGGATCTGTCTATGCCCCATTCATAGGATGTGGCAACTTTTTGCAGAAATTTTGAAATTACTATGTACATGGAATTGCCCATATATTGTGATGGGGGATTTTAATGCAATGTGTAACCCTATAAAAGACAAATCTTCATGAATTTTGTAATGGGACAGACATAAACCCAGGCTCTTGAACAATTTTTGGGCTTCCTATAATTTAGAAGATTCTTGGTGCATTACACAGGGTCAGACAAATATTACACCTACCAATCAGCAAAATACAAAACATTTGCTACATTAGACTATATATTTGTTTCAAAGAACTTTTGATAGATTGTTATGCTATGGCTGCATCCATAGAGCCACTTGTTATATCAGATCACAATATGTTTTCCTTTCAGCTACAGATAGATTTCAATAAAAAGCAGGATAGTTGGAAATGTAATAATAACCTTCTACAAGAAAATGTCATTATAAAAATACAAGAGGAATATAAAACTTTATAAAAGATAACTAAATAACACAAAATAATTTAATAAATGGGTGGAATGTGCTAAAAGCTACTGTTGAGGGTATGTTATCTCAGAGGTGGCCTGGAGAACAAAAAAAGACTAAAAATATAGAAAGAGGCAGAGAAAACTGGAAGAATTAGAAAAAGTGGTAAAAGGGGATCAAAATAAAAAGGAAGAATGTCAAGAACTTAAAAATTAGTACAATCCTCTGATATAAAGCAGATTAAAAATGGGCTCATAAATAGACATTGGAAAAACAATAGTAGGAAAATAGGTAAACTATTAGCAAACAGAATAAAAACAGCTGAAAGCAAAGTGGAAATAACTATAATAAAAATTCTTCAAATCAAAATATTTTGGACCCAGTTTTGATAAGAGAGGAATGTTAAACTATTATCAAAAACTTTGCACCTCAGAATCTTTTATGGATATAGAAGAACTAAATTATTATGAACAATTAAAAACATATTCCTCCCAAAGAACAAGAATAATTAATACAACCTATTGCAACCTCTGAGATAATATCCACAATACACAGTATGGCAAAGGAAAGTCCAGAGCTAGATGGTTATACCCTGGAATATTATATTGCCCTGGAAGCTGTATTGGCCCCAATATTAGAACAATTATTCAATCAAATACAAAAGTGGGATTACTACCAAAATCTTTTAATCAGGCATACATAGTACTCATCCCAAAACCTGGGAAAGACTTACAGAAGACTGAAAATTATAGGCAAATTGCCATTCTGAATCTAGATTACAAGATATACACAAAATAATAAATAATAGATTATTAAAGGTATTACATTCTCATATTCATACAGATCAGTCTGGATTTAACCCAGAGAGACCCATACAGTTGGCCTACATGAAAGTCATTTCTAACAAAATACTTACAAAAATCTGGAAATAAGGCTATATTTCTTTCTTCAGATGCAACCAAGGCATTTGATATGCTTGAATGGGAATATTTGTCTAGAATACAACGTATGTATAGGATTCCTGAAAATTTCAATAATTATATATGGATATTATATAAAGAACCACTGGCAAAAATAAAAATTAATAACACATACTGACTTTTTGACTAAAAAGAGGGGTTAGCAAGGCTTCCCTCTCTCCAACTCTATTTTTGCTGGCTTTAGAAATTTAGCTTAATGAAATAAGAAAAACCCTAAAATAAAGGGTATTAAAATTGGACCAGATGAAATAAGAATGAATGCTTATGCAAATGATTTATTACATACTTTGCAAAACCCAACTGAAAGCTGGTATAAATGAAAAGAGTTATTGATAAATTTTCAAATTTTTCCAGATATAGGGTAAATTAAAATAAATCAGAGATTATAATTCTTGGCCCTACCCCACCAGAAAAATAAGAGAATTTTAATGCCAAAATACGATAAAGGGAATGAATTATTTAGGACTATTTATATCAAATCAGCTACAGAACTTTTACTCTCTGAACTATGCCACACTATTGACCTCATTAAAAGACAAACTACAAGGGTGGAGCAAAATACATGTGTCCCTGTGGGGAAAAATCCAACTGTCCCTTATTTGTCATGTAGACTCCAAACAATTATTACACCAATTCCAAGACAGTAGTTTAAAGAAATCAATAAAACTTTTCTAAATTTATATGGAACTACAAAAGTCCTAGAATAGCATGGAACAAATTATGTTTACCAAAAGATTATGGGGGTATGGCTTGTCCAGATGTCTAGAATCACTATGTTGCCTATATGTAGAAGATGGCTTTCAGATGGTCACAAATGGACCTTGATAGCTCTAAAATAATAAATGCTATAATAAGTAAAATAACAGGCACCAATTTCCATATAAGGCTTCTATTTTATTTGCTGAATAAAAATAAAAATCATCTTCTAATATAATCAAGAACATTTCAGGTATTCTAAACTATTTCAGTGATAAATCAAAATGGCTTATACAATGCTCCCCATTGGCAAGAATATGCGGTTATCCAAACTATATGGCAAATGGGAAAGTATTGAAAAACAGATACTGGGAACTACATGGAATTCAAAGATAGTTAGATCTGATAGAGAAGAACAAAATGATGGCATGGGACACAGTAAAAATAAATTTAGATTAAAAATACAGATAGGTTTCAGTACTACCAGTTATGTAGTATATATAAAAGATTTTAACAGGTGGGAAAGGGCCCCAACCAATAAAACAAATAGAATCCAAATTTCAGGATATAGTTGAAACAAAAATAAAATCTAAACAAATTTTTCCTTGGATAATCAGTTTATTAACAGACTCTGTAAAGAACATAACGGAAAGGTTAGCCTAGATCCTGAAAGCTGCTGCACCTCTTATAGCCTCCCCACTAATAAAAGTCTTCAACCCATCACTATGCCATGGCACAGTTCCTAATATCTGGAAAATTGCTAAAATTACACCCATTCCTAAAAAGGTGATCCTAAAGTAATCACTAATTACCGACCCATAGCTATCCTCTCTGTGCTTAGCAAAATCTTGGAAAAACTACTGGCAACTCAATCCATAGATTATCTTCAGAAGCACAATCATCTCTTCTAGCTCCCAGTATGGCTTCCACAAAGGCCGCAGCACTTTCACTGCAATCCTAAAACCCACAAATGACATTGGGCTTCCTCACAGGTGTGGTTTCCATTGATTTAACTAAGGCATTCGATCTGGTTAACCATCCCTTCTCCTTGTGAAACTACATTCCCTATGTTTCTCTGCCAATGTAGTGGCCTGGTTTAATAGCTATCTGTCTGATAGGAAATAGGCTGTAGTTTTCAACTCAGCCATATATGACCTCTCATCTGTACAAGTTGGCATTCCCCAGGGCTCTATACTTGGCCCCTTGCATTTCTTGATATTCATTATCGACCTCCCACTGCTGTACCAACCTGTTCATTTCTGCTCTCACGGACAACCTTGTCATTTACCACAGTGCAAGAAATATCTTGAAATAAACCACTCTCTTGCCTTGGATTTCTTAAGTATTCAGTCCTGGCTAACAAAGAACAACTTCATTCTAAAAACAAGCAAGACACAATCCATGCTCTTTGGCTCACCTGCCAGACTTAAAGTAAACCAAAGCCCCTCAAAATATCATGTGCCGATGGTGCCCACTGGTTAGCACTAGCTCCTTTAAATATCTGGGCATTCATCTTGGACGAATCTCTAGATTTTGATTTACATACCACCACCTGTAAATCTGTCAATGCTAAGATAGGAGGTGCCTATCATACTAGCTATGCCCTCACCCCATTGGCTAGACTAGCTGTGGCACAAGGCTTTCTGCTCCCAGCCCTGGCCTATGGCTCAGCCACCTACCTCTCTGCCACAAGGACCTCCCTCCATAAATGGGACACTACCTATAATTTTATCTACTGCTATGTCTCTGCATCTCCATGATACAAGCACCATTGCCAGCTCTATGCTGACCTAAATTGGCCCAGCCCCTCTGCCTATCGACTCCAGTCCTATGGCTCTCTAATTGATAGTATTCAGATCAGGCCTCCCCAATCTCTTGCCTCTCTGCTTCCTCACAACCCCCTCTCCTATGGGCTTGATCTACTGACCAAACCCCTCCCATATCCCCAGATGCAAAACAAATATGGGTGCATGTGCTTTTTCATACACAGCTCCAAAGTACTGGAACTCCATACCCAAACTATTAGGTCAAGCTCCCACCCATGCTAGCTTCAAGAAACTTCACCGTGTATCATCTGCATGCTACCAGTCCCTCCACTTGCTTTCATCCACCATAGTCCATCCTTCTCCCTGCCCTCTGCACCCTAAGCAACTACTCTTCTGACACCTTTCTCCTCCTCTCTATAACCATCCTTTAAATCCTTTCTATTATCCCTCACCCTCTTCCTCTGCTTTCTCCACTCTCCCTTCCTCTCCTCCTCCGTTTTACTCTCCCTAAGCTATCAGCCACATAATGGCACTCATTGTATTTGTACAGGCTTTTGAAATGTCAGTTTTCTCACATGTTTTTGCATTTCTTGCTTTTCTTTTGACTGTCAAAACTGTATTGACTGTATCATGCTGAAGAATGTTTTTCCAAACCTACAGTTGATTGTATGTGATACTCCTCCTCACTATATTACATATCTCATGTGCTGCATCACATGTATACTCATGTATTTCCTATTGTAACCTCCCGGTCGAGTTTCCGAAAATAGGCATTCTTATGCCTAGTGCACCCACCCAGTTACCGAAAGCAAATAAATAAATAAATAATAAATGGGAAGATGATCTTCAAAGGAAATGTACAGAAGCTCAATGGATACAAGCATGTAAAGCTATACAGGACTACAAATTATCCAGGGATAAATCTATACAATTCAAAATATTTAACAGGGCCTATTTCACACCTTATAGATTAAGCAAAATTAATCCATCAATTTCAACAACATGTTTTAGAAAATGCCTCACTGGTCTGAGGACTAGTAGCCATTCCTGAAGAGATGGCTGATATACAAAACAATTATTTTGTTCAGTTTTCAATACCGGCAATCAAAATATACACCTAGGAAAATGCAACTCAAATCCTGGAGAAATCATTGTGGAAGTTAATGATATTTATGCCAGGTTATCTAAACTAGATATTTCTAAAACTCCTGTCCCTGATGACGTGCATCCCAGAATATTAAAGGAATTGGCATTGTATTGGCCCCCTTACATATGTTTTCAGCCTTCCTTGGAGCAAGGGTTAGTATCTAAGGATTGGAACATGCCTTAGTGGTCTCCATCCTTAAAAAGAGTCAGGACAAAACCAGAAAATTCAGACCAATAAGTCTGAATTCATTAATGGGTAAGATCTTAGAAGGGGTTATAAAGGATTATATCTTAATGCACTTGGAGACGAAAGGTCTGCTTAACCATTCTCAGCATGGGTTCACAAAGTCCAGATCCTGTCAGACAAACCTACTGGCCTTTTATGAAAATGTAAATAGGGAGTTGGACCTGGGAAACTCGTTAATGTGGTGTACCTAAACTTTGCAAAGACCTTTGATAAATTACCCCATTTGGAGTTATTAAATTGTTAGAGGAGATTAAACTGAACCCTAATATTTGTAACTGGGTATCAGCATGGTTACAAGGAGACAACAGAGGGTAACCATTAAAGGAACTTTTCTAATTGGTCAACTATTTCTAGCGGTGCCACTCAGGGTTCCATTTGGGACCTTATTTGTTCAATATATATATATATATATAGCCTCCCTGCAATCAGATAACCCTAGGGTATGCCTATACAAATTTGCTGATGACTGCAGGTTAGGGGCTGTTGTGAATACTCATGATGAGACACTGGAACTGCAGAATATTAGAAACAAAACTTCAGACTGGACCATTACTAATAAACTAGTTTTGAATATTACTACATGCAAAATAATGCACATGGGCAAAACAAATAAACATAATAACTACACACTTGCCAATATACCACTTACTGGTACCATTGAAGAAAAAGATTTAGGTGTTATAGTAGGCCCTGAATTTAAGTTTAGCACACATTGTAGATTTCCAATAAAAAAGCTAATCAAACTTAAATTGTATTTTATGATATATTGCTAGTAGGGAGGCCAAAGTGCTAATTCCACTCTATGTAGCCTTGGTCAGACCCCACTTAGAGTATGCTATACAGGTATGATCTCCTCAAAATAGGGAAGATATTGTTAAATGGAATCTGTCCAGAGAAGATTTACCAAATCTATACAGGGATGAAGGCATTATCATATCCAGCTAGATTAATGTCTCTAAATTTATATTCATTACATTATAAGAGGTTATAAGGTAATTTGTGATTCCAACTGCTGTATTGAATTAGGAATCTACCAAGAACAGATGAATATGGTAGTAGAAGGCACAATAAACAATTAATACAATCCAAATGGAAACACAATATACGTAGTACTGGTATAGCTAGAGGTTGTTACTCCTTGGAATGCCTTACCTAGGGCATTAATTGACAGTGGGAGTATGAACCAGTTTAAGAATAATTTAGATCTGCATTTTGGTGGTATGAAAATTCAGTTTTGATCCAGATATAAATGGGCACGCTTTATAGACACAAGTCTATTTGCTTGTAAACATCTATGAAATCTATGAAATGTTGGCATTGTGGGGAACAAGATGCAGATATGATTCATTCCTTTTGGAACTATCAGTTAACTAAAAACTGGTGGACTCAGTCCTATACGTTTTAAACTAAATTGATTCAGACCACCAAACTGGAATGATTGCCAATTCACAATTCTAGAACTGTACAGTAACATTTATCTTGATACTAAGCAACGTTTAGTGACCAAGGCTAATCTAATAGCAATAAAAGACTTGTACTCAAAATTGGAAAGAGCCATCAGTTAATATGCCCTTTCCAATCTGGGAATGGAAACAATTATTTTAACTCACCTTTTTAATAATAATTTCTTTGCAAATTGGGAGCAAGTCTGGAAACTATTTAATAAGGATATAGAGGGCTGGGTCCATTCAGGTTTCATAACATAAATGCCACAGTCAAAATTAATTTACTAAAACTGAATAAGATAAGAAATATTCAAGTTTTTTTTTCAGAATTTCATATACTTTGTATCTCTTGTTAGTGTCTTATCCTCCTACCAGAACATATTTATGGAAATAATTCATGTATTTATTCAATACCAATAAAATATATATTTTAAAAAGGGTGGGTAGTTTAGAGCCAGGAGAAGGGGACAGTGTCTGGTGTATGGACAGTAAGTGCCTGTATGTGGTGCCAGGGAATAGTCAATGCTTTTGTGGGACTTGCAGAGGTGAATTATTAAGATGTGCATTTTAAGTTCTGTGGCAGAGGGACAGTGCCTGGTGTGTGCACAGTAAGTGCCTGTATGTGGTGTGACGGTGGACAGTCTGTTCGTTTGGGAGGCAAAAAGGTAAGGTAAACCAGTGTCAGTGGCTCAGCAGGTAGCACACTCACCTCTGAGGCCAGAAGATTGGAAGGTTGTGGGTTCTAGCCACACACTGGGAACTTAGGATAAATCCCAATACTGACACTGAAGTGCATCAAGATGGCGGTGCTGGCCAGCCCGGTGGCACTGAGGTTGAGGTGCTGGACTCCACACCTCACGGCATGCTGGCAACCTGGGTTTGGGAATGAGCCCAGGTCAAGGGGGTCGGCAGGAGGAGAGGATTGAGCATCCGATGGACAGCTCTCTCTCCTCTCCTCCTGGGAGGGCTGGGGATTGTCCGGTGCACCAATGGCTCCCGGTGGAGATTGAGGCACTACAGTATGCAGACAGCACAAATCAGTGTAGCTGACGCGTCGGCAGGTTGCCGTGCACTTGATGTCAGGGGTGCCCATGCAAGGGAGGCGGAGAGAAGCAACAGGGAGAACACAGAAAACTCAGCTCTGCGGGTAGGTGATGGCACCTGACCCCCATGACCTCTGCCGGATCCAGCTTATCCAGCCTCTGGAGTTCCTCCACCCAGGTCCCACCACTGCAGCCGGGTCTGAGCTGAAGTGCGCCCAAGAGGAGGGGCAACCCCACCCTGGAGGGTTAAGCTGGGGAGTGCCGGCTGCAGATGAGGGGAGAGGAGGCTTCCAGAGTGAGAGGACCTCAGGCAGGCAGGAACAGGCTGGATGCCTGAGAGGAGCTCTGCAGGCCGTGACCAGAGGAAAAAGAATTGAAAAAAAAAGATGGCGGTGCTGCACTTCTGAGGTACCATCTTTCAGATGAGACATTAAACTGAGGTCCTGTCTGTCTATTCTGGTGGTTGTTCAGGTGGACATTAAAGATCCCATGGCACTGCTCGAAAAGAGTAGGGAGTTTTATTGCGGACATAAATCTGTTACATGAACTGAAAAGAAACTCAATCAACTGGCAGCAATATGTCAGAAATAAAAAAACTAGAAACAAACAGTACAGAAAGGAAGAAAGCCATTCAGGGGCTCAAAGCACCAACCGGCACAGCATTTCCACATCAGCTGAAACTGTCACTGAGAAAACCATCTGTAATCCACCTGATACACCAGGAAGAACTGATACTTCAGACAAGCAGACAATTCCAGATGAGGTCCCTACTATTGGTGGATAACTTACCTGCACCCCAGGCCTGTCAAATGTAGTACTTTAAAGGCCACACAGCACGTTCAAAGTGCTCAGGTAAGAAACATTCCAAGGTCCAGTGTTAATGCCCAACACCAGGACTTCAAAAGTAATGTAAGCAAAGGTGGAGAGTGGACCAGAGTGGCAAGAAACACCCAGAAGGAGGAAACTTATGGCAATCAAAAACAAATGTGACTGGTTTCTCAAGACCATTGCAAACCTCTCTAGGGCAATAGCAGTCAGTAAATTGCTTATGTTTGTGGCTACTACAAACCCCCAGGTGCCAATGACTGGAAAGCCACACAGTATCCCAGACCTATACCGGAGTCTAGGAGCCATTAATTGTCTCAGAGTAATGGAAGTAGTCCTGGGGTGCCCAGGGAAAACTAATGGTTCTAAGAAAAAAAACTGCAAAATATAAAGATACAACTCCTTCCACAAAGTGGTAATAAGAAGGACAGGGCTCAACTTCCACTGCCTCAGTCTCTGTGCTGCCTGGCATATATAATCCGGCTGCGGGGATTTTCATTCTTATTACACTATCCATTTACCCCACTCCCAGACTGGAAAAATCTTGTCCAACCACTCCTTATCCCAGTCATTCTAGTCAATCACTTCACCTATCAAATAGGGCTGAAAGGTAAATGAAAAAAGTGGCATACAAAACAATTACAGGATTAACCATATGCAAACCTCCTTGACTAACAGGGGATCGTACAATGCCTTTTCAGCAGACTAAGTTGGCTGACCCATAAGACACAAAAAACTAACTATACAACCGCATCTCCAACTTACCCAGCGGGGCAAAACAAAACTTAAATACAAAAAGAGGCAATAATAGGGTCTTAATCAAAATAACCCTTTTCTACTTGGAAATGGTCATGGAGGGCCAAGGGCAGTAAGCCATTCACCCTTTTGTATTGTCTGCTCCCAGTTATCCTAAGCCATGTTACCATGCCCAAAAGTGACCCCAAAATTTTAATTTCCATATCAATCAGTGGAATGGAACCCAAGCACCTCAGTCCAAGCTCCACCTTCCAGATGAGACCAAGCGCAATGCTTTTACAGACATTAATCTGTGTCCCTGACAGGACAGAAAATTTGTCCAGCAGGTCCCAAGAAGAGTCCCAAGAAGCTTCATCAGCTAAAAAGAATAATGTCATCCATGTAGGCATTCACTTTAATGGGCTCAGATGGACCACAGGCTGAATGCCCCAGATGAGGGAGAACTAGATATACCCCTTAATAGAATATCAATACTGAAACATAAAGAAGGGAGCTTATGGGCATCCTTGTCACACCCTGCATAAAAATCAGAATGTGATGTCCCAGGAACCCATTCACCAAAGGGAAAAATGGACCTCCGGCACAAAATCTGTAGCCATGCAATGAAGGATTGGGAATTCCATGAAAAGCTAAGGCTTGGAAAAGAAAATCATGAGGGACCCTATCAAAAGCTTTCTCCTGGTCCAAGGAGACCAGACACCCAAGGTCACATCCATGTTGCCTCAAGTGACCACCTCCCAGTGTCAAATCAGATTGTCACTGATCAGCCTCCTTGGGATGGAACAATACTGATATGCGAGATTGTAATGCGCAATGGGACAAAGCTGCAGCACCAGGATCTTTGCAAGGATCTCTAAATCTGTGTTAAGAAGTGAAATAGGCCACCAATTGTCCAAATCAGCCCTATCCCCTACTTATACAACAAAATCAAAATAGCTTGAAACATTTCCAAAGGAGCATGCAATAAGGTTAGCACAACATTAAACACTTCCTGCAAAATGACGGAAAGAAGATCCGAAAAGACAAAACTCAGGCCCAAGGCCATCCAGTCCAGAGACTGTTTTGGGCTCAAGGAACCACCTGGACTACCTCCAAGGCCTGAACAGGGACAAGAGCCCTGTCAGTCTTCTACTGACACCGGATCCTGCAAAGGGAGGCCGATAAAGTCACTAACTGAATCGCTCTTTGAAAGAGAGTGCCAAAGGCAGTCCTCATATAATCTTCAACAGTGGCACGGATACTAGCTGTATCAGCATGCACATCTCCAGTGTAGCTCCTGACAGAAGTAAGGAGTTTTGAGTTGATTCCCTCTTGGCAGTGACAAAAGATCCCCAAGTTCTTTTTTTCCCGGGCCCCGAACTGTTGTTCCAAGCACAAAGATCAGGCCTATCATGCAAATATTAATGCATATCAGTTTTCAAGTGGTCAATCTGTGACATACAAGAGGTCTTTTCAGTAGTTTGCAAGGACAGGAAGTGAAACAACTGAAAATGGAGTTGTAAACAATGAAAGTATTCTGAACAGTCTTTAGCCATTCCTGCTGAGTGTAAAGGTTTTTCAGAAAGCAGTCTGTATCTCCTCACTAGTCCAGTAAAGAATCATAACAAGTGATCACCAACCCACAAGCTTTAAATAGTTTCTTACACTCAGAAACTATTGAAGGGTTCTCCAATAAGGAACTGTTAAGCTTCCAGTAACTTCTCCCAACAGGCTGGCTCTCATCCAGGCCCAAAGTGGCCCAAACCTCAGAATGGTCAGAGGTGGCTGAAGCTACTGTTTAGACAGTCAGCATCATACTGCTAGGGGAAACAAAGACAAATCAGTCCTCATGGAAAGAATACCCTGTGGTATGTAGGACCCCCTTGAGGGTGCAAACTTCTGTAAGCATCCCAAAAGTCCAGTCAAGGTTAACATCTGGCGAAGAAGGTGGTATCACAGAAATGTTTCTGAGTATTGAAAGTTTTGTCTTGTAATTCCAAGGGCAGTTGAAATCATCTCAATAATCATAAATTTAGAAGTTAACAAATTGGGTTGTAAAGCAGTAAACAAGGCAACCCTGGAAGCTTTCATTTGGGGACTGCATACACCAGCCCCAAACAAAGGGGCCGATTCTGAATAAGGACGTCTAAGAGCAGTAACCTCCTGGTTCCACATCCATAGCCTGCACAATATGAAGGGCAAGGAATGGAATAATACTGCCACCCTGAACAGGGTTTCTCTGCCATGGACATAGATTGAAGGTCTCAGGGCCAGGCCTTTGTGCCTGATGGACTGAGGCTATGGTATTAAACCTGGTGCACTGGAGAAAGAATGATATGGCCCCAGAGGGTACTTAATGCTGCAAAGGTAGTCAATCATCTCCAAAGTTCTTAATACTGAGAGTAAGCACCCTCAGAACCATGCAAGCAGTAGTAGACATCCCTTTAAGGAAAGAGAGGAAACCATAACATATAGTTAGTCAATAAAACAAATCAGAATTCACAACTGTTTCTTCCAAGTTTTTGTCAGGGCAAGCCACACATCAGCTATGTCAAACTCTACATCTGAAAGTTCCTTTTGGGAAGTGTGACTCGAGGAAGCGCCAGTGCCCTTCTTATTCTCAGCAACCTGTCCCTCCAGGGCCAATATCTATTTCGAGAAGACATAGTGTCCTTTAGCAACACCTTGGCCTTCAAGTGATGCAAGAACTCCTCTCTTCCCAGACACTACCATAAAGCCATCCAAAGACGGAGTTGAAGGGGCATTTCTAGGGTGCAAGGTGAGGGGCAGGAGACATTCAACACAGGTGCTATAGCTGGACCACTGTAAGTCATCGGGAGGCCTCCTTGGTACTGGCAGGTAAGGACTGGAGGATCCCAGAACTAGCTGGATCCACCTGTTGAAGCACTGATGAAACAGGAAGAGGGATGTAGTTGCCAGCAAGATGTCAGGGGACAGAACTCAGAGGGGGGCTGAGTGTTGTCAGAAGGTAACACAGATCAGTAGCCAACTCCGCAGTCACTCAAGATTTCTGAACCTTCTCCACCATATCTTCCTGGTCATAATAGTGCCTTTATTGTGAACAGCCCAAGACAAGACCGAAGGAGTGCCACACCTCATCACAAAGGTTACAACAGACTGGGTTAATATAGTAATGGCTGGAGTGCCCAATCCCCAAACACAATTCACAGGCGAAGCTGTCACAGGCATTACTAAGGTGGGACAAAGAGCCACACCGATGACACATTCTGGGCTGGCTGGCTGGCTGGCTGGCTGGCATAGAAGCAAAAGCTTCTATCCCTCCCAATGTAAAAGCAGATGGGGAGATGCTGAACCCCTGAGGCTGATGGTCAAAGCTTCACCCTGATCTTCCATCCTCTGGTTCAGATGTTCTCAGTGTCCAGTATGGGCTGTGAGCAGTCAGTCACATCAGCCCGCTGCTTCACCCAATGAAGAATATCTGAGATGTGCACCTCTTCATTCTTAAAAGCACCATAGTAGTCTTAATGGAGGGCTTAGGCAGGGAAATGGCACTGAAAAAGACTCCACAAGGGGGACGTCTTGACAGTGTGGAACTTTGTCCAGAAATGGTCCAATAGTTGTGCGGTATGGAAACTGTGTTTCGCCTGGAGGTGTGAATTAGCACAAAATATCAGCTGCCAGAAATCCCAAAGAATCCTTCAGCAGCTTGCAGGCCACAAAGATTCAATTGGGGATCCTCCATCCTCCTTGTACTAGCGAGACAGCGTTCCCACCTCTTTACTGGTTCTCCAAGGTTAGAAAATAAGTTTGCCATACAGAAAGGGCGTCTCCAGTGTAGGCCTGTGAGCGGGCTGGGCCAGACAGCTCAGGAAGAATATCCTTAGGAGGGAACTGACACTGCCCCTCTGGGGGTGGGGAATCTGGGCCTTCTGCAGAGAAATGTCTAGTAGAAGATCTGGGCAAACATCAGCCAGTTCCATCATATCTGCCCAGAAAGTTGAGGGCTGAACTGTAAGTAGAGGGGAGAAGACCAGCCACCTTTTCCATCCTGGGAACTGATCCTACCTAACCAAATCAAGTGGGAGGGAGAGTGGGGAGTCCACCACAAGCAAAGAGGTAGCAGCATGTCCCGTAGGGGAAAGTCAGTGTGAGCTGGGGATATGAGGTCCCAGAAAATTCCATAGGAACTGAAATAAGCAATTGAGAGTCCTCTTTATGCACCTGCTAGTCGGTACTGCAACGGAGGATCGACAATCAAGTACCATGGCACTGATGGGGAGGCAGAGGCTCTGATGACCCACAAGGAAAAAAGCAGCAGTACCTGGTGGGAGTCAGAATAAGAGGCTCTAGAGTAGTCTGAGATTGAGGAAACTTTTCTTATAGTGGAGAAGTATCCAACTGAGCAGCAAAGACAGGTTGAGAGGCAGACACAGGCAAAATAGAGTGGGAAGGTAATGAAACACAGGCAGGAAGACTTGGGGACACCATCCCAGGGAAACAGCATGGGACTGGAAGTCGGTCAGCCCTTTCCAGAATAAGCCTCAACCGTAATGCAGGCATGAGAGTGATATCCGATTTTAAAGGCAAAGAATTGTCTTTCACAGGCTGGGAAAAGGCACCCCTGTAAATGAATTTGGCATCAGACACGGAGCCCATGAATATCTAGGAGGGCTGCTGTAGGCCAGCTGTTGAATAGCATACACCTAGGGACAACCCCCACAGCCGAGACTGCCCCATCCTGCACCAGAGCCTAACCAGCTTCCTGCAGGGCTCGAGCAGGTGACCAAGGAGCCACAGCTGTCTGTTAAGGCTGGCATAATTGGAGGTTCAGGCTCAGAAAAGGGATTTGGTACAGTAACATGCCAGTCCAATACAGAAGCAGTAGCAGAAAAATAAATGTCTGTACCTGACAGTGCAGCACCGAAAGCATATGGAGAGCACAGTCCTCAACCACCTAACAATTGCAGCAGTCTCCAGTGGTGACTGTGAATCTCTGCCAGTGTCAGTGCTGTGGCATGGGGCAAAGAAGCATCAAACAGAGGTACTTGGCACAATATCATCTGTTGCAATCAAGTCTGTCAAAAGCTGTTCCTCTAGCATCTGTGTGAGGTCCAAAGGTTACAGAGCCATAGTACTCCCAGAGGTCTCCACTGAAACATCCACATCTGAAGACCAAAACTCAGTCTGGAACATACTGCACAGATTCCATAGCATCAGGCAAATCCTGGTAAATAGAAACAACTTCAACTTGTAGCCACAATTCATCCAATGAAAGCACTGCAGGCTATTGCATAATTGTTCTTTCACCTCCCGGTTCCACAGCAACACTGAGGTCAGCCATCCTGTTGACTGCATAGAACGGAGCTCCCCTACCAACAAGAGATGGGGAAGTTTTATTGGGATAAAGAAACAAACAGGGAGTAATACAATAATTCTCGTACAGGAAAATAACGGTATTCAGAAAAACAAGCAATAGCGAGAAAGCAAAAACAGAGACATCATAAAAGGCAAATACAAAAAGCAAGCAGCTGCAACCCACAGACCCCAAACCCTGGAGGAAACAAAACAGCGATATATAGAAAACAGCTACTAAGTAAACAAAAGAATCAATCCTTGAAAGGGACAAAGTGAAAAAGGAGGGGCCTGGGTGGGATAAATGAAATAACACTCAAGACAGTTCAAAATTACCTTTAACATTCCTCCAATGAGAAGGACAGTAGTGCAACAAAGAAGACTTACCTCCTTCTGGTAAATGGCTGCCAATTCTGCCACCACCATGCCAAGCAAGGCATATGAGGAGAGAGCAATATTTTGCAGGATAAAAACACATCTGTCATGCTATAAATAGTATTTTGAGACCATAAGAACCACTCTCAAAACGACCTTATCATGCAGGTGTGCAGAGGTCCCCAAAATGATATCACTGTAGGGAGGCCATTCCAACCAGGGTCCTTCCACCCAGTAGCCAGGGATCACCAATAAGCCTGAGCAAATGGACAGTCCATCAAAAAGTGGGTCATCATCTCAAAAACAGCCCCACACACCTCCCGCGGACAGTACCTGTCTTCCACACAATTATGTTTTGCATTAGCTTTGATACTCAACTTCCCATGACAACACAGCCAGAGTGTATCCCACATCTGAGGAGGAGTGCTGGATCAGTCAAGGCTTTGGGAATCAAATCAGATCATGTGGTCTCTATACCCAGGTAAGTATGAGGGGTAGTTAAAAAGAACTCACAATGTTTGGATAAAGGAGTTTTGGCCATGTCAAATTTTAAGAGAATATGCACTTCTCCACCTTCTTAATCTTTCCAAAAGTGACTTAACAAATAGGGATGCCCCTTTGGACAAAACAGGAGAGAAGTTGGGACGAGACCATTGCACCATGATAGGGTCCTACTAGCTGGCCATCCAAGGTTTCCCACACGGGCCATGGGTGTTATGGTAAAGTCCCAAGTTCCACGTAAGAAAGTGACAAAAATCTGAAACCACCGGTTAGTTATATTAAGGCCCCTCTCTTGATTGGGAGATATAGCACATTCTTTTGATAGGATTCAACCTACTGCCCCAGATCATTTGGAAAAAGACTATAAAATCTAGTTTCCAAAACCTTGGGCAGAGGAAATACCTGACAAAGGTGTAAAAAGGGGAATAAAAACAGCTTCACAATTGCCACCTCTTTTTCTCATCTGCCTCCAAGACTTTCCGTGGGCAATCCCGGCCTGACAAAATCAGTCTTAAATTCCCAATTAAGGAGAGCTAAATCCACTGCTCTAAATTTAATACCAAGGATTCAGATTGGGTTCATGACTATCCGAATGTCTCCTATGGAGCACAAGGGAGGCAGACCTGTGCCCAAAAAGATACCTGCACATTTCTGGAGGTTCAAACATGCCCTGAAATGGGCTAAAAAGGAATGGAAAATGTCCAGTGGGAAGGGACATCCTGAACTAACAAGGTCACATTGTTGCATACACTGTAACCTTCACTTCAGAATTGGCAGCTGGACTCATGATGTCTCATATCTGCGGGTGCATCAGAATTTTCTATAGAATGGGGTCTATGCAAAACATATATACAGTAGGGGCTCAAAGGGCACCTTGCTGACCCCGCTGGACAGCAATACACATACCCTTATGGCCATTAATAAGGGGCAGAATTGTTGCAGAAGCATAGATAGCTCAAATCCATGAGTAGAAGACTGTCAGAACATCATAATGAGCCAGTACCTGAAACAAAAATGGTGTGAGACCCTATCAAAAGCTTTTTCCTGGTCTAGGGACAGCAGGGAACTCTCCACCCCCACCCATCATACCTTCCTGCTGGAAAAGTTCCCGAATCAGGATCAGGTTATCCACCATGTCTGTGGAGGTATAGCACAGGTTTGAACAAGGAAATCACAATATTTGCAACAATCTCCAATTGTCTATTCAGAATAATCATTAATAGCTTTAAATCAGTATTTAAGAGACACAAAGCTCTCCAGTTATGCAAATCAGAGGCTGGACCCTTCTTATACAAAAGGATCTGTAAAGTCTCTGAAAAAGATGTGGTCACCCTCTCCATCTTCAGGATCCAGTTAAAGAACACCATCAAAATTGTCACCATAGAGTCCCTGTAGGCTTTGTAAAATTCAGCCATCAGGCCACCCAAACCAGGGGCCTGGTTGTATGCAAACATGAAATAGCTTGGTCAACCTTAGAAGAGGTTATGGCTCTAGTAAGGGCTCACAGCTCCCACTCAGGGATAAGAGAAACCTGGACAGAGGCCAGAAAAGCCTCCAATGGCAGGCAAGGTACAGGGCTACCAAACAGGGCCAAAAGATGCTCTGAACCTGTGCCATGATGCCCTTCTTATCCGTGACTATCTTCCCTGAAGTGTGGTAACCCCAGATAGAATCCTATAGGCCACACAGTCCTTGCAACCCTCAAATGGGTCCACTCAGACAATGCAGACCCCAGGTACCACTCTGGGGCTCCATATTTAGAGAGGTACTCCTATCATATTGTAGGGCCTTCATTCTATTTTTAATATGAATGAGCCAAATGTAAAGGTTGCTCCCTGTTTCCAACTGTAAAGTAAGGAGTCTGGTAAATTGTACCCATAATGCCAAATATTCCTTATACGAGGTATTGATACAAGTAGTAGACAGACAGGTGCATAGGACCGTAAGTCATGCTTCATATCATCCCACCATAGCCCCACATCATCAGTAAAACAGGTCATTGTCAGGCCGAAGAAGATCTAGAATCACCTGGCATACATATTCATCCCTGAGGATAAAGTTATTAAATCTCCAATAGCCCCTCCTGGGACCATCAAAGAGGACTCCCCAAAGGTTCCCCAAAAAGGTGATCAGAAATTTCAATGGGGACCAATCTCATAGAGCCAGGTGACAGGAAGGAGAACCAAAAGATAGTTGATTCTTGTAGCTAGGGTAGACCTGTGGAAGGTACTTCCCGCCTTGTGCACACACAGATAATCATCAATAAGGGAAGCACCCTTCAGGATGGCAGTAAGGGCAATGGTGTCACAAAGTTTTGTAGTTTTCCACCCCTGGTAGTGGACAAACTGCAATTAAAGTCTCCCAAATACTACATGCCTTGAAATGTATAAAAAGCTGTATCAACCTAAAAAGATCTACCCATTCCTTTTTAGATTGGGGTGTATATATATATATATATATATATATATATATATATATATATATATATATATATATATATATAAATAAACCAAAAACATGAATCCTGGAATGTAATATCCAGCAGGAGAGCTCTCCATGATCCAGGTCCACTAATCTGCTGACAGAGAGAACAACCCGAAAGAGTATTCCCACCCGTCACAGAGGTCATGTTGGCAGACCAAAAGGAAGGGCCCCAACACCAGTCCCCACTGGCCTGGTAAACATCAGTAGTAGTATGGATAGGGTAACCTGAATGAAAAAATGTCAAACTCCAAATCCTTTACGATGGAAAACTATAATAACCTCCTTGTCATATATTTAACGCTATTCACATTTAAAGTAGCTAGGAAAATTGTGTTCACTAGAGGTGACTAAGGAGGAAAGAAAAGAAAAGGAAAAAGAACAAAAGAGACAAAACAAACAGACAAATCAAGCAACATTCATCGATTGTTCCTTTTTCTGACAGGTAACCATCTTCAGCCTCTTCCTAAGCTTCATCTTGGTTTAATCTTAGTCGTGTACCCTTCCGTATCTGAAGTGACTGAATGCTAAGAAAAGCACAGGATGAGTATTCAGAATCCACACAGAGGTCCTTCTCCTCTAAGATGTCCATCAGGGTCTGAAAATTTGTTATCCAAATGCAAAGCCACACCCACCCTGGATGAATTTCTCAGGAGCTGAAAGAGCCTTATCGGACTGCAGAGAGTGCTTGCAACCACAGTCAAGTCAGGAGGGTGGGCATCATCCCACATCAATGGGATCCTCTCCTTCATACAAGGGTCTCCACCACTGGGACAACAGGAGGTGCAGCCAGGGCCTCCTTTGTAATTGGGAGGGATGAGTCAGAGGTCTGCTCCTGCAACAGGGAGATCCTGGATCTGCCACAGGAACAGGCACAAGTCCTCCAGAGGGAGGAGTGTCGGCAACAGACTTCGGATCATGGGCAACAGCAGTAGCCAGCTTCTTGCTATGACACTGCTGCACGGTGCACACATTCCAAAATGAAGTCCTGGTTATCCTCTTCTTCCTTATTATGCATCGCCCAGGGACACGTATCAAATGAATGCCCCATCTCTTTGCAAAATTACAGCATAAGTAATTTGTACAGTGTGAACTGATATGCCCCAATGACAGACATAGATTACAGCATATCTTCTCACAAGCATTACTTAGTGGGTGTCAGAGCCACAACAGAAGCAGGTTTTGACTTCCCAGAGTAAAAACACTGGGCACAGTCCTGACCCAGACAGAAAAGGCTAGGTATATGTTGCAGCCCTGAGGTAGTGTGCCACAGCTTGACTTTAAAATGCCAATATCCTGTCCAAAAAGCTCAGAATCCAAAATGGGCTAAGGTTCCTCCATCATGTCACACCTCTGGGAGAGCCAGTAATGAACATCCTATACCCTAACCACTTTATTTGTAAGCATAACAGTAAGAGTTCAGTATAGTAGGTTTCATCAAAGGACAGCCAGAAAAGGGGTCCAAAGTGGTGTGACTTTCAACTGATTATAGGAAGTCCAAACCTGTCCATGTACACCGGGAGCAGAAACTAAGATAAAATAGCCATCCAGAGAAGCATGAAGGAGCACATACAGTTCATGAGGAATGACTTATAAGGATTCCTTCAAAAGAAAATGTCCCACATAAGACCTGTCAGGTTTTGGGGTCTAAACCTCCTTTGTGAAAAAGTCTGACAGCATTACGTCTCTGTGCCAGGGCAGGTGCTTTCAAAAGGTATCAGTTTTATGAAACTGCGACCACCTTTAGGCTGCTGTCTTGTCCCCTAAGGATGTCCCAGGAGATGTAAGTTGGGTAGGGGGGGCCAGTCACAGAGTCCACTTGGTCCGCCCAAGAGAGAATCAGGGATACCTCCTGATGTGCATTGGCAGGCAACCCTGCTCCAGTAAGCACAGCAGGCAGAGAAAAGAGATTTCCAGCTGGAGGAGAACAGCCAACCTAAGATGTAGAATTGGTGACTGGCAGGGAAACAGAGATGCTTGTAGGCCGAGACATCTCCTGATGCCCATCTGCCAATTCAGGTGCACACATAGTCCAGAACAAACTCATCTCACACAATCCCAGATGAAGCAATATCGGGTTGGGGGCCTCCCGAAACCAGAGACACCCCAGGAATAGCAATTCCTGGACCTCAATAGGTGTACTGTCCATCTTCTGAACTCCCCCATGAGGAAAACAAGTCAACATCATCAGCCTGAAATACAGGCACTGTCGGTTCTCAGGGCTGGGCAGAGTGCCACTGCCCAATTGTGTCCCTAGACCAACCTGCCTCCTTTAGGGCATGAACAGGTGACCAATTACTGCGAGGTAATAACCCCTCCTAGGAGTAGTAGGGCCAGTCTCCTGGCCAGGGTGTGATGATCCAACAGCCGGGAAGTAGCAGAATCCTATTTGTGTAGATGTCGGTCAGCTGCCAGTAACCCTTCTCTAGAATGTTCCACAGCTGCAGGCCTAGGAAGGCCCAAAACAGTACCCACTGTCAGCAAAGATTAATCTCCTGGGCCCCCAGTGACACGAGCAACATGATGCAACTAATCCTATGCCAATGGGATCAACAGACTAACATGCCTGGCTGAAGAAGAGAAAATGTACCTGAGCAGCCTCTTCACTGTCTCCATCCAACAAACGAGGCTCTATGTAAACCGCAGCAAGCACATGCAGTCCTGAGCAGTGACAGTGCTAGGCGTCCATGACTATAGGTCCAATTGGACCCATCCCTGTCAGAAATGTGAGTCCAAAAAGAAATTTGTAGGTCCAGCATTTGAAATCAATCAAAATACTTTTATAAATGCTGTAACACCATATGTAGGTTAATAATATAGTGTTTTAAGCACTTTGCCATTATTCCTTAAGTGACGTTTTGATATTTTGACTCTCTCAGGTTATACCAGACCAGAAACATCAGGTTAACTGTGCAATACACCTTCTCAACTTTCTCCAGTACAGGAAAGGAAAAAGAGCAGAAAAAGACAGAGAAGGCAGACTGGAGATTGTCAGCTCAGCTGCTCATCCAGAGTGGAGTAGCCAAGAGAACTATAAGGCAGTCAGTTCAATCACAACCAGCAGCAACTGCCCTGTTGTGATCATAAGTCAGGGACTTTGCAGAATAAAGGAGAAGAAGGAAGAGTTAACTACATCTGTACTCAAAAAGTAGCACCAGGCAGAAACATAGCCAAATGCTGGTAGATTTTGTAATGGGCTAACAAAATTTTCCTTAATATAGCCATGCAGCAGGCTTGTACTAGAGAAGGTAACATTTCAGTAAACACACCAGCTGGGTCAGTGGAAAAGTCTGCACACTGTGGAGCTAGCGGAATTCTCCAGTCAGTAGCCCTGCTGGTTAGCAGCTGCAAAACTTATTTTTGACCCCACCATATTACCCATCACCCCACCCCTGAAATCAGGCAACAATGTCTAGCCCACATTTCCAACATGACTCCATAAGACATACTGAGGTCGAAATTAGTTTTGCATCCACTAGCCAGTGAGGCTAGTGACTAGGAAAATCCACTGGCCTCTGCCCCACATACTTCCTCACTGGCCCAGTTGGTGTAAGAGTTGCCTTCTCCAGTACAAGTGAAGCACGCAGGCTAGTTAAATGAAAATCTTACTAGCCCAACACAAAATCTACCGGCATTTGGCTAGTGGACGGTGCTCATTAGGATTCCTGCATTATTGCATACATTCATGATTCATAACTAAATAAAAAAAATCTACATATGTACAAGTGCATGGCACCATCAGCATGCAGGTGCACCAAACCAAGCAAGGCACCACAAAGAAGACCACTGGAGAAACTGATTCATCAACAACTTCAACACATGGATACGACTGCCACAGCAATAGTAATGCTTCAGTTTGTTTGAGTTTGACAAATGGGCAGCACCCTTTGTAGCTAGGTAATGGCTAGATAATGGACAAACTAACCAGCTTGCTACATCAATAATTATCAGCAGTACCTGGCCAGGCCCATGTTGTCATAGTGTTTTGATAGCCTTTCACAATCACACTACTGCCAATGCCCATAATGCTATACTGATAGGTCTCAAATTAATCTTAGGGTAAAGAAAGAAGACAAAATCGGACACTACAGTTTACTTATATATCAGCGTCATCATGACCCATTAGCAAGGTCCCTGCCCTCCCTTTAATCCATGTTTTCTACTGTTTGAAAGATTGCATGATAAGACTATTAAGAAACAATGTGTGGCATTTTTTAGCAGTGCAGAATCGAGGCAGTAGCTAGCCTGGTCTAATGATCATTGTATAATTGTTAAAGTTGCTCCTGAATTTCCATTCAATAACAGTAGTACTAATAGACACTAGATGGTAGTTCTTCTTCTCTGATTAACACAAGGCAAGTAAGCACCACGTCTACATTCATTCAGTTCTTTCTGTGTAACAGTGTGACCTCTCAGAGGATGCTCCTTGCCAGCTCCACTATATGAGGACTCTCACATCAACAGGAACACACAATGGCAAGCTCAGTAAGTTTCACAGCCTCCGAACTGGCCACCCATGATGTTGAGCAGCACACAGAAATGTAGCCTAGCCTACTACTGTGTCTATGTCTACCATACTGTACCACCTGCCAACGTACTCAGGCTAAGCAAAGGCAGCAGGATTACGGTAAGCAGACCTGGCCTAAATTTACTGGGTGGTCATGTCCGTACTGTGACCATGGTGACATGATGAGAGTAAGACTGGCAGTTTAAAATCTAGGTCCCCAGGATGAAATTAAATGACGACAACAGTGGGAGGGCACATTAGAAGCAGGAGTGCAGCTGCAGGACTCTACAGGGCAGGCAACAGCTCAACGACATCAATTTGGCAGCATGCTAGAACTACTGAGCCAGGCCAGCCCATCCTTGCTGCCTAACTGTTGCTGAGTGCCTCATACAACAACCAGGGACAGGCACACACAGCGCAATACACAATACTCTGTCAGGAATGGAGGGGGCTGTCACATTCTTAGGCTAGTACGTAGTGGTACACTTATCTAATTGACTCCTGGTCGGTTGCCGGTCTGGTTGTTGTTCGCACACTCAAATCAGGGTCGCTTAGCAGCACAGTTAAAGTTAGTCAGAATGCGGCCCTCCCCCACTTAGCGACCAGCACAACTGAAGGTCCTCATGTGTACCGCCAGCAACAATAAATACAAATACAAAATTTAACAATACACACTGACATCCTCTGAGCTCTGACAAGATCCCCCGGCCGAGTGTGACCCGTTACTGTCAGATACCTAGCTGAAGCTGCAGACCATCTCCCAAATTAGTTTACAATGCATGCTGACATCCTCTGAGCTCTGACAAGATCCCCCACAGGCCCGAGGTGACCCATTACTGTCATAGATACCTGACTGAAGCTGCAGACCCTCTCCCAAATCCCCAGTATTTCATTCTATGCCTATCAGTGTCTACTCTGCTTATTATGAGACTACAGTGGAGAGAGGGACGAGTGGGACCAGCAGCACAACATACCTCCGAAAACAGCTGTGCTTCCTTCCGATGATTTTGCCTCACTCAGTCGCATTTTCTTGCTCCAGCTCTGCCAAGAAACAACTCAATTCTTCCTCCACTGCTCTAAGTCTGAAGATGGCGCCTCCTGGTCCAATGCTTTGCCATGCAATGGTATGTGGTTAGGGAGCATGGTCAGAAGTGATTGGTGGAAAATGCATCTGTCACACTTACCTCCAATCACTTCTTACCCTTTAAAAATCTGTATTTATTTCATTGGAAGAAACACACCTCCACCTTCCCCACTAAATGCCACTGCCTGCTAGAGGAAAAAACTTCAGGGGAAAAAAAAATGGTCAACCGTGAGTCAGTATACATTCACAGCAGTCACAGCTAAGCACAAAGCGTGTCCGTTTGACGCTCTACCACATGGGGAATGCGCCTAAAAATAGATTGATGTACCTTTTTCCTTTCAGATGCACGTTAAGCGTGGTCACTAGTCCCGAGTCCTCCATCCCTGGCAACAACTCGTCTAGGGATCCCAGCATTGTAAGTCCATCCAAAGACTGCATATCTGAAATAGCAGCCTGGGCCATGGTGCACGCCCAATAGCTCCACCACCTCCTTGCTCCAAGACATCCACCATTGTGGACATTAGAGCACAAGCACCTCCTACCACAGAGTAGGGAAATTCTTTATTTAAAACTTTAAAACAAAATATGCAAACTAGTATTACTTAATACAAAATCATAAGAAAAGAAAATCGAAAACATAAATAGTATTACTTCATACAAATACATAATAAAAGAAAATCAAAACATAATTATTACATCATACAATAACTTCACATGTAAGTAATTCCTACTGTACCAACACCCCTCCCTCCTCACTAAAAGAGTAGGAAATTTATATTTAAATCGTAAGAGCAAAATATATAAAAATCACATTGTGTCATACAAATTCATCATAAAAAAGCTAAAAACATAAATAAGTATTACTTTATACAGTAACCCCCATGAAATTAAAACATTCTGTAAACAGACCCCATCACTTTCCCCACTAAAGGAGTGAGAATTATTTTCTTTATTTAAACAAATATACACAAATTAAAATTACACCATACAATCCCATAAAATAAAATCCCTAATCATAAGTAGGTATTACATGATACGATAACCCCAGTCTTAAGTAAATCAAACTGAAACAGGCCCCTCCTTCCACCTTCTAAAAGAGTAAGGGATTTATAATAAAACAAAACAACAGAAATCAAACAAATCAGTGTTCCTGTCACTCTAAATTGTAATACCAAAAGGAAAATATATGAAACAAAAAATCCCATCTTACATGCTAAAAATGCCAGAAGGAAAAGTCCAGCAACTGCCTAATCGAGACGAACCAAGAATAGTCCAGCGAGCAAAAGGAAAAATTTCCAGTTGTTAATCCTGCAAAATAAACCCTACATACTAAATAAACAACCCTCCCCTCCCCACTCCTTCTGAGTCTAGGATTCTTATGGGTAAAACTGTTTTAGACAGTCTGACTGTCTTTATCAACAGGAATCCTCAGTTTGAACACCAGAGATCCCTAAATTTATTTATTTATTTTATTTATTGAATAGAATCAGAATTACAGTCTTTTCAGTCATAGACTCTTTTGCAAAGGCTCCACATCAGATAAAAGTAAAATACAGAGGAAACACAAGAAAAATACAAATACAATAATAATGTAATAATACAAGGTCAGAATAGTCCTGGCTTAAGCGTATTTGTGGGTTACATCAACTGGGAGCATATGGAAGGTCCCAGGTCAGATTTAAGACAGGATACAATTTCATAGGATCTTGAGGACCCAGAGTCGTAATATCTGGACAAGGGGATTGGTAACATAGGAGAGACATAGGAGGGAGGCTAGCAACTAACTAACTTTTAGCTACAGGATATTTACTGAGATGGAGTAGACTCCTGTGGACCATATGTCTCTGGAATGAGGTTCAAGAGGCAGGGTGGAGACAGTAATGTGAGTGGGTTTAATTACAGTCACAGGTTGTTGAGTCAAGGAGTAGGATTTTGAGACCTGATTTAAATAGGTTGAGACTATAGGCTAAGGAGATAGAGGACGGTAGGCTGTTCAGCCTCAGAGGGGCATGATAGCGGAAGGATCTTTGTCCAAGTGATGTTCTACAGTGGGGAACTAAAAGGGTAGGGTTAGCTGAGTGCCTTTGTGTCCTCCTAAGGGGGCACTGTGCAGATAAGTGAGTGGAGGCCAACTGGGGCTTGCTTAAGTTGTATCTTTTGGCAAGGAGGCAGGTAAAGTACTTAAGCCTGCCTTGGAAATTTAACCAGCCAGTATGTTTATAAAGTTCAGCGTGAGTTAACCTGTCACATCCCGTGACTAGTCGGCAAGCTTTGTTGAGGGTGAGGTTGATGCTGCATAGGGCAGTTTGATTAGCAGAATCATCTCAATATTCCCTCCCTTTTAAAAGTAAAATTACAGTTACAGTCATCCATTAATATCACATACCCGCCCACTTTAAATAGCCTTCACAACCAGTTAAAATGTTGCCAATATCTTAACCATGTTTGTTGGCTGAGCTTATTTTGTTCTGAATAACGAATGCATGTATTTCTGGAACTATTATATGATGAAGATCTCTGCAAGGATGACCTGTTGCCGAAGGACTAACCTACACCTGCTGATCCATATCCAGTACAAAATATGCAACATCAAAATGTGAACCATGTTACTATTATAAGACAACCTCATGTGGCAAATGATCCCGTAATACAATAATTCTAGATTTGGGGGACAGGCACATCCCATTTTCTTTTATCCTTTACTATGTCTCAAAATTCAAGGATGTAGGGACAATGTAAATACATATGGTCCATATTTTCAATTTGTGCAGCAACTCTCCCTAGGGCAATACCTTTTATTTGTAACTGCTTGTGTTTTGATTCCCCTAAGATTACCTCTCCCTTGTATCCCTAACCAAGCCATATCCTACATTTTTCTGGAATTCTGTTATCCATATTATATGCAGATATACAGTGCTGGCGGCATTAGAAAACCTTGAAAAACGGTGTTGTGTAAAACAGTCCAATAATACATCCATATACATTTTCCTAGGTAATTTTTAAGACAGCAACAAAATCAATTTTCCACTTTTTATGGTATCAAAACCCCCTCCCACATATACAACAATCTTGGTATGCTTTTATTTTGTGTAAAAAGTCTGCCACCCTCCATTCTGCTATAATACCTCTAACTGCTTCTAAACTCCTTGTAAGCCAAAGCTGGTTGCCTTCCTTCATTATTGGTGCTATATTGACGATAAAAAGGACATGAAAGAGAATAAAATTGGGTTCGGCATACCTGCTCCACCTGCTTTGACATCTTTATGCAACATATTTAGTTTAATGGGGTTGTGCCTGCCCCCCAAAAAAAATCCCAGCACACTAGTTTCCAGTTTTTGGAAAGGAAAACATAACTAAGACATAAAAATATTGGAATCAAAAGGTTTTGATCATATAAATCCTCTTTTTCTGGAGGTTTTCCATGCATTCCACTGAGACACTTTCTCCTTCCCCACAATCAATAGTCATTCCTAATTAAACTGGGCAATATCTCTACCCCAAAATAAACTCCAAAATTTTGCATGGAGCTGTAGATACCATTATACCTGCTACTTCCTCCTGTACTCGAGGGAACCAAAGTAAACTAAGACATTTGGTTTTCCTTAGGTTGAGTGTAGCTCCCATCACACTACCCAGATCCTGTATTAGGCTACATGCCCTATGAATTGACTTCTCATCCTGTACCACTCAAACATAGGTCATCAGCATAAGCACAACTTTGATGACTGGTAAAACTGCTGTCCTAGTTCCATTGATCAAAGGGATCTATGAAGAATCCTTACTACTGGGTCTAAAGTAAAACATACAGCAACTGGCTCAAAGGGCAGCCCTGTCTTACTCCTCTCATAATCCACCCACTGGCCCCCATTCTACTGTTTTCATAAGGTCTGACAAATGTTAGGCATAGCACATCTGAAGCCACTGTATAAACTGCCTCAGGATCCCATACACACCCAGGCATTGCCATAAGAATTCATGGAAGACCTTATCAAACACCTTAACCTGGTCCAGACTTACCACAAACCCTTGTTCATGATCTGCTTCTGGTACCGCCTTCTAATGTGGTCAGTTCTCTTATAATTCAGCGCATCTGAGATGCTCTTTCTGAAATAGAGAAAACTGATTGGGATGAACCTAATCCCCCATAACCAACCCTAGCCTATTACCCAAAAGTTTAGCAAAGATTTTAAAATCAATGTTTAATAATGTAATGGGATGCCGATTTGAAATTGCAGACTGTTCCCCTGACTTCAACAAAAATTCATAAGACCTCATACATTTTGGTGGGTATACTTATTCTTCAATAAATGAATTACAGATCCTAATAACTTGTGGCATTAACTCCCACAAGACTTTATACAACTCCTGGTAAGCCATCTGATCCCGGGAAACATCGTTCTCTACTGCTTGAATTACCTCCTTAATTCATCTGCGAAAAAGGGGCAATTAAACTTATTGTTTTGCTCTAACTTAAACATGGCAAGTCTGCCACCTGTAACAATTGTGTTGTGAATTGAGAGTGTGGGGCAGGTACACCAAAGGTCTGTAAAATATGAGCTTCCAACTGCCTCCATGATTCCCATAATTGTCTCTGACTATGATTCCTGTGAAGATACTAGCTGTACCATCACCTTCTTCTCCCTTCTGGTTTTACAATCTTGAAAAGGATAAGTGCCTTGTCTTTCCTTGTGTTCTAAAAGCCTGTTCTTTTCCAGAGATTTTAGCCTATCATATTGATAGTTAGACATCTCTTCTTTTATTAAATTGATTTCCTCAGTTAAACTGACCTGATGTGTGTTTTGCCTAGAAATCAGGAGTTGTAATTCTCCCTAAGTTCTAAATACTTACAGTGCACTGTTTTAGCGTAGGCAATAGCTTTCTGCTGAAAACAAAATTAGACAAAGCTTCAGTTCCTCCCACCACTGGCACATATGATCACACAGGCAAATAGTAGTAATTCTGTCCTGTATAAGTTGTGTCAGTTCCTGTTTCATATCTGGATCCTTTAACAAGATGGAATTCAACCTCCAGTAACCCTTCCTGCCTCTCTAGGTGGTACTGTTGCTACTGAAACTGCAAGTAGTGTGTGGTCCAAGGTCTCCGTGGGCACAGTTACTGTAGAAATAACAGGTAATGACTGTGTTAAAAAATAAAATCAATGTATGATGACAGCGTTCCTTGTAAAACGTTAGGTCTTTCTCTTCCCATGAATAGTATGTGCATTCTGTTAACCAGCTTGACTCAGTATTTTAGTTAGAAATAATCAGTCACAATAAACCTTACTTTTCCCACTATCAATATTACTACACTTTAAATTAATATTAAAGTCCCCTCAAAAAAGCTACCTACCAGTGTGAAGAACAGCAGAACTTTTTCAGAAGCTCAATCCTGCTGGCCTTCATTTGCAGCCCATAAATATTAATTAGGCTACACTGTGAATTATTTATGTAAACATCCAACAGAAATGCTCGGCCAGGGTCTATTTCTTCTGTTCTCAGAACCTGTACATTTGGGGTTGTAAAACAAAATCCTACCCCACAACATGCATCCAGACCTATTGACCAATATGATGTGCCCCAATGCCACTCCTTTGTAGCCACATCCATCTCTGCCACTGTGTGAAACCGTGTCCTGTAAAAATACATCAAAACATAACTGTTGTAATATGGCAAATGTAGCAGTATGTTTTACATGTTATATGATTTAATGCTGTTCACGTTTAGGCTTGCTGACTTGAGGTGTTCAAGCTCAGGAGGTTGGTGATGTTTCGTACTTGATCTTGTTACGTTTCTGAATGCCTGAATTAGCAGTTTGGGCATTCACCTATATGGTATCTTTCCTGCCGGTCAGGTTGGGAAGCCGTCAAAACTTCCACGGATCTTCAGATTCCATCCTGTCTCCCCATGTCTGGAAGGCCTCAAATCTATTCGTGAGAGGCAGGGGGAGATAATGCTTTACCCTATCTTATATCCCATACTACATTTAGGTGGGGAGGTTCTGGTAGTATCCACCATCACTACCTCTGGATGTTGTTCTTTAAGCCTGCTATAACCACTTCCTCCATGCAATCTACAGGGAGTGGGGTGAAGACTCAAGCATAACTATGTCCATACTAGGCGGGCAATCCAGTGGGGGAGTCCTCCTTGAAAGTTATCACACTGCCTCCTGGCTATGAATGCCCCTGTAAGAACATCATTCTCTGCAGGTGGCCCCATTACTACAACCATAGCACTCTGTGGTTGTGGTCTAGCATCTCTTTAGCAGGTGAAGGTTGCCTGGGTTGTTCTGGTCTTGGCCTGGTCCCCAAGTTCCTCCTGCCTCTGCCTCTCCTTTTGAATAAACCTCATGTCCTGGTTCTTCTTTCTCATTGTCAAATTTTTTTTTGCCTGGTATAGGTAGTAGTCCTGATCCGAATTATCATCTGAATTATGAGTCACCCATGGACAGTCTCTAAAGTATGCTTATCATCCCGCATAAGTTACATATGGGAGCTGACATTGTGTCGCAGTATGACCAATCACTCCACATTTACAGCACTTTATTTTATCACAATCTGTATTGAGATGTGCTAAAGGCCCACAGTGATAGCAACTTTTGGGGTGGCCTGCATAAAATGTATGCCACTGTCTCTCCCCAAAAAGGAATTTGGCAAGTGTTAGATGCCTTGCTCGTTTGCCTCAGCTGAATGCGGAATGTCCACCCTAGTCCAAAACCCATTATCATCTACTATAGGGTTTGGTCTGTCAAAAACAGTGCAATGTTTTTCCAACCAGAAAACAACATCATTAATGTTTACTCCTTAATTTCTAAAGAGGAGAGTCACAGTTTTATAGTAGGTTTAGTGATCGGAATAGCCATAAAATCTTTCCACACCTCAGAATTTTTAATCTCGTAATACACCCTCCAAAATTTGTCTAATACAGTGACTCTACAGAAGCTAATGTCACAACAGTGGTCTCCAGGTGAATGGATGAAGGCGAACCTCCGTGAGGGGTTAACCCTAGGAATCCTTAATCAAAGTTTTCCAACCCAATGTCTGTCCTGAGATAAAGAAGCCAAGCCTTTATAATGAAGGCAGACCACAACCTTCATTTGCTGCCTCCACAGGTTTTTGAAAGAGGCCCCATATGATTTTGTGTTAGTATTAATTTCTGGGCCACCCTCTCCCCCTTCCTTTGCCAACGATATCCCTCAGACACTGTACCTGACTTTGGAGACATAGTTGCAACCTCCTCTCATCCACCATCCACAGAGTGGTAAGAAATAGATGAAGCCAGAGAAGATCTCCTGGAAATGTCACACCTGGGCAGTTTGCCCACTGAAGGAAAAAGCATCTGGCGCAGCACCTTTCCCAGTGCCTCCACTTCATATCGCGCAACTGCAGCAGGGACCACTACATCTGTTGTATTCTCCATAGTGCATTCCAATCCTTCTTGCCTGACCTCTATTTCAGAACATCGTGCCGCATCCTTTTGTGGTTCTGGGAGCCTGGGAGAGGGATAGCAGGGTCCAGGACCCACTGATTATTTTGGTACAACCATCCTGCCTGCCGAAGCGCCACCCAGCATCCAATCCGATGCAGATCCGCTTATGACAATGCTGTCTTCTGGTGATCCTGGGTCCTTTGCAATCTGCACTGGAGCTATTGCAGCCTCTTGAGGTGCTTCAGTCCCTGTCCCTACAGGTAAGCGTTTTAGTTTTCTGTATAGAATTTGCCATTGAATGTTTGCGTTCTTCTGTTCTTCCAACTTCATTTTCCTTGTAGATATTCCTGCTCAGCAGCCACATCACTGCCAACAACTGGAAGTCTTTTTTCTAATTCTACCTTTCAACGGTCATCCTCTACCAGCACTTCCACATCTTCAGGTAATGTAGGTTGTGCAGGATATTGCTAGTCTCACTAGTAGCACCACCATCATGTTGCTCCAGTTCTTTCACTGGTATAACAGTATTCAACAGTTCTCGAGCTCCTGCAGCACAACATTCCCCATCCAGCATTCGATTCTTTACTGAGGTCCTCCATGCTCCCTGCAGTGCAGACAGTGCCCCCTGCAGGAGAAGTAGGGAATTTCCTGGTGTCCTGGTCAATTTTCCCCATACACTGGAAATACCACCAACAGCTTAATCTGGTTCTGTATGTCAGTTTGCATCTGTATCTTCCCTCTCCCCTGGACAAGGGCTGAAAATAGGTAGAATTGCCTAGTCCTCCTTACCAGTCAACAAAAGGTGAAATGTTAGGAGGTGCAATTGAAGCTATGAGGGTGGCACAGAGGTGAACTATCAGAGGTGTACTTTAAATGTTAGGGGACAGTAACTATGAGTCTGTAGTGTCAGAAGTGACAGGTGGTGCCTGTGGTTGGGGTGGGGGCAAGATTCTAATGCCTCTGAGGTAGGACACTAGATGCTTATGGGGGTTGTAAACCTAACTGTCACTGGTAAGGCAGATGCCACCTGTCTGCAGATGGGGAAGTCTGTATAAGTTGTAAGGTCGTTTAGACCTCAGAGGAGAATATGTAAGACAATAATAAACACTGAAAATATTGAAACACTTACTATTCTAGAAGCAATCATCACCAGCAGTAAAATGGACAGAACATATAACATTGTGCCTCTTTATTTATTTAAATTTTTTACTGTAGGGACACTGGACAAAATGTCATTTTCAGGTCCAATCCAGAGGTGCAGCACAAAATTCAAAACAGACAATACAAAGCAACATCAGCAATTAAATGAAACAATTACAAGCATCCTGATCCAGCAGATATTGTTTAAAATTAGATTTAAAACTTTGCAGAGAATTTACAGACCAAAGTGCTGCAGGTAAACAATTCTAGTATACAGGTGCTGCTATGGAAAAGCCCCAAGAACCCAATTTAGATTTACAAGCAATAGTATTTAATACCATACCCTTAGCTGACCTTACTTTAAAAGAAACAGATCTAATGGAATCAAGATAAGACAAAGAAAAATAAGTACATAAAAGAAATAGACTTGAAGATCATACACCCAAAAATGTATTGAATCCTAGAACTTGGTGATAACCATTCTATCTGGGATTAAAGATCATAGTGATGACTTTGGATGGAATTTGAAAGTCACTTGCATCCAAGTCAGAACACTGTAAGGATAAAATCCATTTTCTTTTTTAAGGATTCATCACATGAAATTCAACGAAAACTATTTTACCCATCATCTTTCTCTTTCCTAAACCTATCTGCACAATCATACAGGTTGGCATTTTATGGCCAGCTAAGACTAGCATCAGAATGTAAATGAAATCATTGAATTAATACATATCTTTATTTACATAACTCAAAAATAAATCATTAAGGCAGGCTCAAATAAGTCTTTTTGTACTTTCACTAAGAGGAAATGTCAAGCTGTAACTGCAAGGAGAAACACCTAGGAGCCAAACAAAAAACTGAGAGGAATCAGCTGTTTTAGTGCTCTTGGTAGGAGCTGTCAAATGACTAACAAAGTAGGGCACTGAACAATTAACCTGGTCATGCATTATCAGCTGCAACATGCATATGGACTGTTGTAGTGCAGCACTCCTTCACAAAATGGCACTGTGCATACTGAGAGCTGCTCATGCATATGGGGAAGAAAAATGCGAACAGCACATCATGGAGGTTATTTAAAATTAAAACAAATACTTAGGTGCCTAAATTAGGCATTTCTGCAATAAAATAAGAAAATGAAAGGAAATTAAGTGTTCTCCTTTAAATGTAGTTTACTCATTAGATTTTCAAAAATTAGCATAAAACTGTGTTATGAGTGTCCAGAACATCTACTCTTTTGTCTATTTTATCCCTTCCATGTAAAACTGTGATGTCCCTCATTCATCTACACAATTTATTTATGTAGGTCAAATCTTTCACCAGGAAATCTCCACGGAACATAAACATTCCATTTCCAGGCGTGTCCTGGGAGTAAAGTAATGCATTTGGAAAACCAGACTATAGGAATGTTTATTTATACATGGAAAATATAGCAGTCATAAATGTAGAGCAGAGAAACCAATCACCTTCATTATAATGCAGAAACAGAACAAAGGTGTATCTAAAGATTAGCTTGATATTTTCAGGTCCCAGTAGGTCACATTATTTCTATCTCACTACAATATGTGATTTAAATTGCTTAACAGTGGCTAATACTGCACCAAAATATTTAATTGTCATTTTGATTATTCCTGGTTGTAGAATATGCAATACCAGAGAAAGAAAGTGTGCCCAGGAACCTGGGTTGGACCATGTGAGCCTGTAACTCAGTGGTGAGAGCACCAGTACAGTATTCTAGGGCCTAGGTTCAAGTCCCAATAGATCACATGATTTCTTCTCACTACAATTTCTGATTTAAATTGCTTAGCAGTGGCCAATACTGCACCAAGAGAAAACCTAATTGTCATCTTGATTATTCCTAGTTGCAGGGTTATATGCAATACCAGAGAAAGGAAGTGTGTCTGAGAACCCCAGGTCAAACCAAGTGAGCCTCTAGCTAAGTGGTTAGAATGCCAGGATGGCTTTACATGGGTCTGGGTTCAAGTCCCGGTAGAACACATCACTTCTTTCTCACTAGAATTTGTGACTTGGCTAATTTATCACAATATCCAGACAGATTGCTACTGCTGCAGTATGACTGAAGACCATCTGTCAACGGAAATAAAGATAGTATCACCTGGAACTGTCTGATGAGATTGGAATGCCCTAATTTCTTTTTTCTCTACAGGGGTTAATGTTGAAGATCAATGATTGTAACTTGTTCATGCTCTTTATGTCAACACAGTGTAAATTGAAATGTCTACTGTATTCTTCTGTATTGTGTTGTACCAATGTTTATATCTTCTGGTTTTGTACTGTGCAGTCTGCTATCTTGATGGCCCAGGCTGTGCCTAAAAAGGTCCTCTGGACCAGTGTACTCATCCAGTTAACAAATACATAAATAAATACATTTTCTTAAACCTACCAAGCAATAACTAATGTTCACATATTTAAAACAGCTGGCCCAGCCTAGCACCATATACCGTCGCCTAGCACGCCTGGTCTGGGCTGGCAACACTGGGTTTAATGTAATGCATTACCATACAGGAGACTTGAGTTCATGAGAGATGATCCCACTGTGGATAAAAACAGCAACAGAAATAATAAAGGAGCCAGAGAAAGTTTGTTTGAAATAATGATGTGACCAGAAAGAAGGCTGACAGCTTTCCCCAGCAAAGTTGTTGTTATACTAGCACTTGATCTATTGCATTCATTAAATGGTTTATAATTTTTATTTGAGACCAAATCAGAACCTTGCATTTACATCTTCTTAACAGAATTCTGAATTTGCACATGTTTTGTAACACTGTAATGTACCTTTGTGTGTACTGGTATTTATTATGTATCTTATTGGGGCTGTTTCTATTACACATCAATATGAGCGTTGAATGATTTTACATGTGGAAACCATGGAAATGTTAATTGATTACTTGTTGGTGCTAATTAAATATGTGGGATTCTGTTTGAGGTTCACCACTAACAAAAACCTTTGGGTTGAAGTGCCAGAGCTTGTGACAAGTCATCCTCTTATAGTCTTTGTATTTATTAATGTCTATAGCTCACCAAGTTTTATGAATAATAGATATGAGCGGAGAAAAACTAAGGGCCATCTCAGCAGATTGAGATCAGAAGGAGGGTGGGTGGAAGAGGAGGATCAGGCAAAGGTATTTAGCAGTACTTGCCTCTGTGTTCACTAGGGAGAGGGATGGGATATCTACAAAGCAAGGCACAGTGGGGATAGAAGCAGCAGTGAGTGGGATCGGGAGCAACAGAAATGGAGCAAGAGGAGGGAGAGGTACCCCAGGGGTGTCACATCAGGATAAGGATAAAAAGGTCAGTAGGTGGAGGGATGGATGATGCTACCTCCACCAAAATGGTGTGGTTAGCCCTCAAGGCCCTAAAGAAAGACAAATCTCCTGGGCGGATGGCATTCATCTGAGAGTACTATGGAATTGGCAGACATACTGCTGCCTCTGGGAGCTCTTCAACAGGTTACTTGAGACAGGGAGGGTACCTAGGGATTGGCGAGAGGCACATGTGGTGCCAATCCATAAAGGGGGTCGAGGAAGTACCAGCTAACTATAGACCCATCAGTTTGACCTCGGTGATGGGAAAATTAATGGAGAGTATACTAAAGGAACGATTGGGGGTGTACTTGGAGGAGGTGGGAGGTCTGGATAGTCGGCAACATGGGTTTGTGCCAGGTAGATCATGTCAAACCAATCTTGTGGAGTTCTACAAATGGGTAACATCAGGACTGGACAGGGAAAGCCTGTGGATGTATTATTCTTGGACTTCAGCAAGCGTGTTGACTCTGTCCCCACAATGGTCTGGTGGAGAAACTGATGTGGTTGGGAGTAGGCCCTTTGATGGTCAGATGGATTGAAAATGGCTAGCTGGACGCACCCAGAGGTAGTGGTCTGTGGGGAGCTCTTGAATCCTAGAGAGGTTGGTAGGGGTGCCGCAGGGCTCTGTCCTGGGTCCGATCCTGTTTAATGCATACATATTGGACATCAGGGAGGGTATAGGGTGTGAAATGAGTCTCTTATTGATGACTCCAAGATGGGAGCAGTAGTTGAGGGAGAAGAGGATGGTTGGCCCTGCAAGGACCTGGACACCCTGGAAAGCTGGGCTCACACATGGAAATTAAATTTCAATATCACCAAGTGCAAGGTGTTACATCTTGGGCGGGAAACCCTAAACACAGGTACACCCTAGGAGGGAGGTGCTGGAGGCCTCATTAGGGGAAAAGACCTAGGGGTCATGGTGGATGCATGTATGAATAACTCTGAGCAGTGCAGGAGAGCGCTAGCAAGGCAAATAGGATGTTGGGATGTATCGTAAGGGGATCACCTCTAGAAGCAAGGAAGTGATTCTGCCACTGTACAATGGGCTGGTTAGACCACATCTTGAGTACTGTGTACAGTACTGAGATCACACTTGAAGAGGGACATACAGCTCCTGGAGAGGGTACAGAGGAGGGTAATTAAGATGATATGAGGGCTAGGGATTTGACGATGAGGACAGACTGAGGAGCTCTGCCTGTTTTCATTGGAGGAGAGGAGAGACAGGGGGACATGATTGAGGTCTTCAAGCACCCAAGGAATAAATAGGGGTAAACATGGAGGGGATCTTTAGACTAAAGCAAGGAGGTATCACCAGAGGGCATGGTTTGAAGTTGGAAGGTGGAAGGGTGAGGGGAAAGAGGAGGAGGTTTTTCACTGAGAGGGTGGTGGACCCTTAGAATGCACTGCCTGGCAAGCTGTTTCAGAGATCCACAGTGGAGGCTTCAAGAGAGGGTGGGACAGACACAGAAAGTGGATGTATCAGATGATGGCCTGTCCCAGGGGAGGGCCTCGCACCCAACTAGGGATCTGAGGTTCAAGCAGACTGATAGACCATAAGGCCTCAATCTGCTGGCAAATAGTATGTTAGTATGATAAAACTTTACACTATTGCCTTTAGCAGCCTGCTTTGTTTCCTCAAGTGCACTTGCCTGGTTCTTGTTCCTTGGCAATGAAAAGGAAATGGCATGGGGATGTGGTCTGAGCACAGCATCTTTCAATAATAGTGAGAAAGAAAAACAATGTTCCATTCTAGGGATGAAACCCAGGCCTCCCTACCCTGTACTGCTAGGTTGCCCGTGGTTTACCACTGTAGTAAGCTTCCAAAGCAGGAAATGCAAGCAATTGCAAAGGACATTTGATGCAATGTTTCCAAAGTTGTACTTAAATTGTATTTAAAGCTCAAAGTCAAGTTAACAGCAATATAGAATGTCAAACTTTGCTGAGATCAGCAGTGACATCTCTCTCTTTGATTTCGCTCATACTACTTAAATTGTAGTGAGAAAGAAAAAATGTTCAACTCTGGGGATCAGACTCAGGCCCATACTCTACTGCTTGGCAGCCTGTAGCTCTACCACTGTACTAAACTTCCTAGACAGGAGATGAACACTGTGGCAAAGGACATACAGCAATTAGTGCAGACTTTCCCATCCTCCCCACACACACGAACATGTACACACACACACACACACACACACACACACACACACACACACACACACACACAGCTGCAGTGAATGTTCTTAATTTACAGTCTGTCTGAAGTAGTGTTTCCCAAGGTGCATTTGAATCTCAAGTCTGAACTGGAACTTTTCAAGTTATCAGCAATATAGAACTTCAAACCTTGCTGAAAGTACATTACCATCATCAGCAATGATATCTAACAATTTCTCTCATACTACATAAATTGTAGTGAAAAAGAAAACCATGTTTTACTCTGGGATCAAACACATGTCCCTACTCTCTACTTCTTGGTAGCCTGTAGCTCTACCACTCTACTAAGCTCCTTATACAGGAGGTGCATGCTGTTCCAAAGGACATCCAGCATGAGTGCAACCCTCACACACACACACACACACACAAACGCACACAAGAGTTGAAGTGAATGTTCATAATGAAGTGTATATTTCAAACATGTTCTCCAAGTTTTATTTAAACCTAAAAGAGCTGAAACTTTGAAGTTGTCAGAAATACAGAATGTCCAACATTGCTGGAAGTCTATCACTAACATCAGCAATGACATCTAACTATTTCTCTCATACTCCATAAACTGTAGTGAGAAAGAAAAAGTATTCAACTCTCATGGATCAAATCCAGGCCCCTACTCTCTACTGCTTGATAGGCTGTAGCTCTATAGCTATACTAAACTTCCTAGACAAGAGATGCATGCTGTGGCAAAGGACATCCACAGAGAGTGCAGACCCCCCACATACACAACTGCAATGGATTTTGTAACAGTCTGTTTATTCCAAGTAATATTTTCCAAGTTGCATACACCACTCTCTCTGCGTGTGGTAACATATAAACATCTTCCACAGCATTCTATAAAACCAATTGCATTAGATTTCCTCCATCCCTTAGTTTTTATTATCCCTATCTATTTTCCTCTATGCGCAATATTAACCCAGTGTGGGTTTCAATCTGTGACCCTTATTGCCTGGACCATCAATAGACAGCTGCACTATCCCCAAGGCCATATAGCCTACTAGAGTGCATTCTCCCAAAGCATGTGTTAATCCAACGGCCCTCTGTGGTCACATGAAGTATTACATGTCACTGTAACCAACCAGACATGTTCTGTAACCAACCAGACACATTCTGAAACAGTCTCCTCACTTTATCGTTGATTTGTTATAGGAAATGGCCACTAGGGACACCTCTTGATTTGCTCCTGCAAACCTAAGCTACCTTAGTTGATCTGACCCTGTAAACGCCTTCTGATATAAGCACCCTGCTGAATCATTTGCCCTTACATGACTTCCACCATGAGTAATGCCAGCTATACAGCAACTTTTATGTAGATACAGTACTAATTTTCACTCTTTCTGATCACCCATCACTCACTCACTAAAACACCTCCACCTGTGGTGAACACCCAACCTTGATGCAGGATATCTATGAACCAAAACAGAGGTATCTCCTCATCCTTTGCCTCCCAAATGTGATGTAGTCCACCTCAAGCATTGGCTCTGATACAGCCTCCACACACCCTTACTTCTTGGAGGCAAAACCAAAAAGAACATCCTCCTCTCTGCATCTACCTTTCTGCCCCTCTTCCTCCTACTCATTCGAGCAGGCAATGCTGAACCTAACTCTGCCCCCACTTGCCTTCCTCAAGCACTCTGGCACTAATGACCACCGACAAACCGTAAAAGGTCTGAAGATTGCCACATGAATGCCAGAGCCTTGCCCTAAACTAGCGGAGCTTGAGGCATGGGTGATACAACATAACCCTGATATCCTAGGGATCTCCGAGACCTGGCTCAAGCCATCAATTAGCCAGAATGAAGATGTCTCTGCAAGGCTAGTCCTGCTTTAGGAGAGATTCAAAGACAAAAAGGGGTGGGGTGCTACTGTACATTAAGTCTGGCATTGCGGCCACAGAAATCCCACCCGGATCCTGACTTCTCCTCAGTGGAATCCTGTTCCTCACCGTAACCTTTGGGAAATGTAAAACCTTATCGCTGGCTGCACATATCCCTTCCTCCCTCATCCCATCCCTTGTAAACCTCCCCCATCATGACCTGGAGATCTGTGGTGACTTCAACCTAGACTGGCTAAACCTCAGTATGAATAAGATCCACTCTATCTTGTCCGAATCCAACCTCGTCCAACTTATCCCTGAACCATAGGATCATAGGATGACAAGGTCAGTTACATTAGCCATATATGACCTATGTGCCAAACCATGTAGTCTAGTTATAAACCTTAGTTGTTAAATTTCTCCGTGCATCATCTAGTGAGAGCTTAAACAGACTTACGCTGGAGCTATTTATCATGGGTCCATAATGACACAGCTCTCTTTTATTTATCCATCCTCCTCAAGCTGTATTTTTATAGTTTTCATCCTTTAACATATTATCTTAGTTTTATTCTTTGCCTCAAGGCCTAGACATTCCCATATATCACTATCTTCAAAGGCCCTATACACTATACAAATACCTCCTCTAATTCTTCTGTAGTTAAGGAGTACATTCCAATGTCCTTAAGTCTGTCCTCATAGGTAAGATGTTTCAAATTGTTTACCATTTTGTTGGTCTCCTCTGAACACTCTACATCTTCTGTATTAGTCCCTTTTATATGGTGTCCACAGAGGAGCACAGTACTCCAAGTGTGGCCTCACCAATGCCACTTGCAAGGGCAGCAAAACCTCCCAACATGGATTAATACAGAATCAGGCAATCCTCCCTCATTGACTGGATAGTCACCAACTGTGCCCCAAGGTCAAGATGGTGGATGTCCTTCCTGAAAGTTTCAGTGACCACTCACTGACATATTGCATTGGCATAAAATTCCCTAACCTTCCCAAAAATCTTCCTAGTCAGGGACATATCACATTTCAACAAGCATTCCTAGCCTCCAACTCAGGCACCGAATGGGGACCTATAAACTCCCTGCCAGATATCAATCAGGCACTAGACTACTTCATTACCACTTTTACCACCATAGTACATCATCACATCCCTCTGAAGAAATAGAGATCTAAGGGCCTCAAAGCACCCTGGCTGTCCAAAGAACTAAGGAAATGAATGACTGCTCGAGACAAAGCCTGGCATACCTTTAAAGGCAGTGACCTCCATAGGGATTGGCTAGCCTACAGGCAGCTCAAGAATACCTAGAAACTCTCTTTGCAAAGCCAAGCAAACCTATTTTAAGTCATTACAGACCAACCACCTCAGTAACTCCAACAAATTTTGAAACAAATTATCTCCTTAATGAAAGGCAAAACTACTGAACTCCTGAGCTCCTTAATGCCCAAAGTAACATCCTCTTCAATCCCCAGCAATTGCTGTGGGTTTAAATGAATTCTTCACTGACCTACACAAATATACCATGCTCTTTAACCTGCCCCTCCCACCCATAGTGGACATTGGCCACCGGGCCGATTTCCATCTCAAACTTGCAACCCTGAAAGAGGTATGCAAGCCGCCTCTAACTTAAAGTCAGAGCGCTCCCCGGTCATGACACACTCAAACCTAAATTCCTCAAACTTGGTGCCACAGGGCTGGCCACACTTGTATAGAATCTGCTTGACAGATCCTTTTTCTCTGGAACTGTCTTGCTAAATGGAAAGTCACTGTGGTCATTCCAATCCACAAAGGTGGTCCTAACACAGTAGTTGAAAACTATAGGCCCATCTCCATTCTTTGCCCACTGGCAAAGACGCAGAAACACATTCTCTACAACCACCCACAAGATTATCATTAATCCCATCTCCTTCTCTCAACCTACCAGTATGGGTTCAGGAAGAATCACAGCACCTTCACAGCTCTGATAAAAGTATCAGATGACATACTCAGTGCAATGGACCAAGGCCCTCATCACTGATGCCATTTTCCTGGACCTCATGAGGCATTCGACCTGGTCAATCACAATTTCTTCATCACAGCTTCACTTTCTGGGCCTAGATCACAGTGCTCTTACATGGCTCCACAGCTACCTTTCTAACTGCTCCCTAAGGGTCAAGTGGTCAGGGGCCTTTTGGACTTCAGACCTATAACATGCTGTGCATCAGGGTTTCATTCTGGGACCACTATTATTCTCCTGTTTATTAATGATTTGCCAAATAACTGTGATTGCACCTTAGTTCACTTATACACAGACAATGCCAACATCTACTGCTCCTCCTCAGACATTGGTTGAGTAAACTGAAGTCCAGCATCTGACTTCTATACCCTTGAAGAATGGTTCTTAGAAACCATCTAGTTCTCAATATTAAAAGATAAAAAGTATGCTGTTCCACAAATCTGCCTCTACACCCCTACCTCAGCATCCCTCAGGATCCAGTCTCAGGATGGTAATGCCCTTGAACTCGTCCACTCGTTCAAGTACCTGGGTATTACCCTAGACCCGTCCCTTCGAAATCCATGCCAAATTATTGACTAAGGCAATCAATGAAAGGCTGTCTATTGTATCATCTCCATCCCTCCTATCATTCACCTTGTGTCAAAAATTGCAATGTCCACACCCCTCCTCTCCTCACCTATGGTACCCCACTGCTCCTCCCAGCCCGGACCACTATCCTATCTCACCTCAATCAATGCTATCTGAGGGTAGGATGTTTTGTAGTAGGAGCAGACCCCCAGCACCACCATTGCAATGTCCACCATCTCTATGCTGGGCACATCTGGAGTTTAAATCTAATACATCACCTTAGGCCTCATGTTTAAGCTGATTCACCTCACACACACACACACACACACACACACACACACACGTAAGCACCTGCCTGGGCAACCTCATCAAACCTAGGCAGCCCCAACATAATCTACAGTCTTCCTCCTACTGGCTACTCCCACCCTCGGCTGGCAGTCAGCAGAAGATCCTTTGCCTTTTCAGCCACATCCACCTGGAATTCTCTCCCACATGTGATTCTCTCCAGCACCTCTCTCTCACAATTTGAACACAACATCTCACATCACCTCCTTGCCCCTCTCCTGTTCCTGTTTTCACTGACAGCTTTCCTGCCCAAATGGAAAATCTCCGTTGTCTGAATTTACCCCAATCCCACTATGTATAAATGTTAGCAAGCCTGAACTGCTGTATTCAATGTTTTGCACTTTATTTGACCTGCTGTTACTTACACTGTTGTAACATTGTATTTATACTGCTGTAATACTGAACTTGTACCATGATTGAATATGCCTGTATTAGCACTTGCCATGTTAGCCATTGTACTTCTACCCTTCAGTAACATGTCTGTATCTGTTGTCTTGTCCTGGACCACCCTCAAAAAGGAACTGTATTGTCTCAGTGGGCCTACCTGGTTACCAAAATGAAAATAAATAGTAATATATGTACCTCAAAGTCTGAGCTGGAACTTTCAAGTTATCAGTAATACAGAACTTCAAACCTTGCTGAAAGTCTATTGCTAGCATCAGCAATGACACCTAACAATTACTCTCATACTACATCAACTGTAGTGAAAAAAAGAAAAAAAATGTTCCACACTGCAGATTGAATCCAGGTCCCATTACTTCAACTGCTTGGTAGCATGTAACTCTGCCTGTACTAATTTTCCTGTACAGGAGATACATGATGTGAAAGGACATCCAGCAGTGAGAGTAGACCTCCCCAAAAAATACACACAAACAAATGCAGTGGGTGTCCATAATTAACAGGTTATCTATTTGAAGAAGAGTGCCATTTAAACTTTAAAGTCTGAGCTGGAATTTTCTAGTTATCAGCAATATAGGATGTCATACTTTGCTGAATGTACACCACTAACATCAGCAATGACATTTATTAATTTCTCTAATAATATATAAATTGTTGTGAGGTAGAGAAAATGCTCCATTGTGGGGATCAAACACAGGCCCCTACCCTCCACTGGAGTAGCTAGGGTGGTTTCCTGGATGCCCAGAAAGCCCTTCCCATCTTCCTTCCATTTTGTTTTAATAAAAACGTTTTTGTACACAGAGATTAAATCGATTTTACTGGCGGCAACCCCTGTTTCCAAATCCTGGCGATGCCTCTATCTACTGCTTAGTAGCCTGTAGCTTTATTGCTGTACTAAGTTTCCTATACAGAAGAGGCATGCTATGGAAAAAGAACAACCAACAGTGACTGCAGACACCACACACACACACACACCTGCAGTGGATTTTCATAATGAACAGTCTCTCAATTTAAAGCAATGTTTCCTAAGCTGCATTTAAACCTCAAAGTCTCAGCTGTAACCTTTAAAGTTAATAATAATATAAAACTTCTAGCCTTACAGAAGCCCTATCAATTACATCAGTAGTGACACCTAACAATTTTTCTCATTCTACATGAATTGTAGTGAGAAAGAAAAAATGTTCTGCACTGGGGATTGAACCCAGGCTTGTGTAGGTCTAAACCTACACCAAGATCTAAAACCCCATCACTAACATCATTAGTAACATTATGCAACCGAATCATTCACTCTTCAAGTACCTTTGAACTTGACTAAATGCAAAAAAAAGAGTATACATGACCACAATACGCATTTACAGCTACACTGCTGGCACTTTGAAAATTACCAACCTGACACACACACACACACACACAAATGTCACTGCTTAAAACACACACTGATGACTTTTTGAGTATTAAAATACCAATGTTTAAAAGCCAGGACAGGAAACTCTCCACAGCTTTTGCATTTATCTGAAGCCCAAACCAGCTGGGTACTTACAAAATCATGATTTGTGCTTGCTTAGTTGTGGGTATTTGAAATCTATTGTAGAATTCATAGGACCAAAATGAAAATGTTGATCTTACTTGAGGAAGGCTCTTGCAGCAGGTCACACTGGTAGGACTAAGTCTCCGGGTACTAGGACCACACAGAAAAGTTCTAGCTAGCAGTCTATCATGAGGATGGTCCCACACCTATCTCAGTTCTTTTCCCACTGTCAACCCATGCACATTGGACCTTATTGGCGCATATCTGCAGTCGACTGCTATTTCCCACACTTGCCGTGCTTTTTTATTTTAATTTTTCTTTAGTATAAAATATTTCAGTGTTTCCATCAACAAGTTTGTCTTCTCCACCAGCCTTGTCTTCTGAACACTCCTTGAGGTGCACTGTGGCAAACAAATCACTGAAAAGGACAGTAATTCTGCATCCCTGATTTGCCTAGGCCCAGCCACGACACCAAAGTCTGCCACTTTTGTCAGAAATTCATCCAGGCCACTTAGAGACATTGTTTAAAAACTCTGGAGAGCCACCTTTTGAAGCAGAGGTTGATTGTGATGGAGAAGGAGCTGCAGACCTGGAGCTCTTGGCCTCGCACACAGTTCTCCGGCCTCTTCGTCTTCTCACAAGGAGATATCTGGGAAACATAAGAACTGTGATAAACACCGGACCAGGCCCAGTCAGCTTCCCATTTGTGGTCACCCCACAAACTGTTGATCACGATGGGGTCATCCTCCCACAGGGTCAGCTCCTACAGCCCCACCATCCCTCAGGTGCCAGCTCCTCCAGCAGGGCTGATGCTGGTGGATACTTCACGGGCACTCCAGGCCATTGCCTGCTGGGCCACTGCCAGTGTTGCTGCAGCCACAATCTAAGAGCCTGACTCATTATTGCCCCTGCTGAGCCTTCACCACAGCTGATGCCAGCTGTACTGTTGCCAGATCATCACCTGGCACTGGGTGGACCTATGCCTGGGAATCCTTCATGGCTCCTCAGCCATCATTCTCCTGTGCCCTCCTTTGCACTTCTGTTGGTGTACAATATAGCACCTCAGGTGGATTATAATGCCCTCTTTGGCATGGTGGTCTTCATGCAAAAGCAGACCCTGCCCTCAGGGTTCACCTCCGCATCCCCTCTCTGCCCTCCCCAGGGCCCCCAGCCCCAGAATTCAGACAGGGCTGGTCTGAGCAAGCCCCATACATCAGGATCCTCTGGGACTTGACCTGACATTAGTTCAGGTTCCAGACAGGAAGATCAACAGCCTCTGACATCTGTCCTGGACAGTGATACTACTGAGGATGATTCCAATGCTTTGTGGTCTTCCTCCTCTCCTGGGGAGCCTTTGGAAGGGGATGATCAGGCTAAACAGGTGCCCAAGTCCCCCTGATGATCCATCCTTTATGGATGTCATGCACCACATCCAGTCCATTATGGCTGGAAGATGGGGAGCAGGACCCAGAGAGATGCCAATAGGTCATCTACCACTGGCAGCAGGATGCCCTTCCAGTGGTGGCGCCTTTGATTGACTCCTATGAAGATGTCACTAAGACAGCCTGGAACCACCTTCTATGGCTTCTACAATGCCAGTTTAACAAATATTTTGTCAACTGACATTACAACGACAGATTTATGTTGACTGCAATTGCAGTAGGCAGAACTCCATCCATGAACACTTTGTTTTCTTTGGGGGCTTCCCATGACCCCCCATATAGGGGGCTCTGCCCGCACCTCCATAGTAAATATAATCAACTCCAAGTCAGAGCTGATTCGGGGTGGGTACAAGACCCTGAAAGCAATGCCGAGGTCCTGCTGTGACAGTACAGTGACCTGTTGCTGTGTCGCTGTGCGATCTGAATATGCCCTTCTACCACTCCTCTTCTACCTAAAAGGTGACCATGATGGGTCATCATCCCACAAGGTCAGCTCCTACAGCCCCACCAGCCCTCTCTTCTTCCGGGCTCCCGGCACCTCCACCGCCCACCCTTATTTCTATTTCAGACAGTGGCTCCTTGGGGCAGGGTTTCATCTCCTGCTCCCCAGCCCTGATGCTCAAGCCCATATCTTACATGGGCTCTCAGCCAACTGATTTGGCTGGCGTTGGTCTCTTGGGAATCAGCTCTACTACCATCACCCCACCTCAGCACTACCTTCATTGGTTCCCTCCACTGGGGCTGATGTCAGCTCTGCTAGGCAGCACCCACAGCAGGCTACTGCCATCTCTTCTTCACTTGCATCATCTCTGCCTTTACCTCAGGGGTCTCCTTCCCTCAGGTGCCAGCTTCTCCAGCAGGGCTGATGCTGGTGGATACTCACCGGCACTCCATGCCCTGGCTGGCAAGCCTTTTCTGGAGAAACAGGTGGAGAAACGCCAGAAGGATATGAATGGGAGAAGTCAGATTTTTTTCATAAAAAGGAGGTGGAGAGCCAGAGATCACTTACAAGGCATTGAGGTAACCACAGAGAATAATAATAATGTGAAAATTAGCCTTTTGGAACTTGAGAACTTGCTATAACTCTATTTCTAGCTCCCACTTGAACCCGGAGAACTCTCTCGGCATCCACTTACCTCAGCTCTACCTCCGGGCCTGAAACTCACCAGCTTCCTGGCACCAGCCAGTCTATCCCTCAGCTCTGTGCCCTCCCGAGGTGGGGCCGCCTCCCAGGGCACTCTATCTACAAATTCAGGCCAGACTGGACTCGGTCCAGGAGCTGGATGAGTTCAGCCAATGGAGTGTGGCTTTAGGGTGGTGCCTTCACCTATCTCCGGGAGGGGGTTTTCACTACTTTTTGTTATGCACTCCTCCCTCTCCCTCCCCAATGGAGCCCTGACATGCAAAGACACCAGGGAACATCTTGCCGTGGCTCCGCAGCCATCTTCTTGAGCCCTGAAGCGTTGCAGTACCTCTAGTCTCCACCAGAGGTCGCCATGGTGCTGGGCATCATCCCTGGACCCCCGAGGAAGGAGAGCAGTCCTCTAGATGCTCAATACTTTCTCCCCTGCCGACTTCTATGGCGATCTAGGCTCATTCCCGAACCTGGGTCACCGGCGTGGCGTGAGGTGTGTGCTCAGTGCCTCAACCCCCAGTGCCACCAGGCTGGACAAGAACTTGCTAGTTAAAGAGATAGATATTTCCTACAATACATCAACCCTTGAAGAATACATAAGCAGAGAGCAAGTACTAGAGGGCTTCGCACCACAATAGTGCCTGCCAGTGGTCTTGAGGATTTCCAATTTAAAGACTAATGGTTGGCAGCTGCAACTGAATGTTCAAGATATTTATTAAATTGTTTATTAAAAGTGACTCCATTAAATATGATAACTTGCTCAAAGACATTGACACTGTGAAAGCAAAAGTTATTGCTTTGAAAAGTGACGCACAATATATGGAATTTGATTCTCGTTAAAAGCTAAATTGGCCAAATATGAAGCAGCTATCATAGAAAGGAAGTTGAATAAATTATTGAGAGATCTAACAGATTATGAAAAGGGAATATTATCAGTTGGGCAAAACCTAAGTCTAGCCAGTCTAACAGCAGGCGGCACTCAAAAGTAAGATTTTCAGCAAGAGATTCATCATGAAAAGAAGTGGCGAGCGGCAGGAGTTCAGGAGGGAACTGAAGAAAGGACCACAGAAATTGTTGTAAAAGTGCAACTACTGCTCAGGGAGCAAAACACCTAAGAGGAGGAGGACAGGAGAGGAAAAGCGGGGTGGCAGAAAAATCAAATGGAATTTCCGTTTGAGAGAAGCTGATGAATAAGCTGCAAGTGATTAATTTGTCCTCTGTCACTCTCACACAAGCACAACTGAGAGTACTGGAGAAAGGCTTAGTCTTATTCCTACCCCTACTGTGAACCATTTTCAGATCTTTGTGGACCTACAAAAGTTTTCAGGAAATTAAAGTTGTGATTGTATTTTCTGCATCAGGAGCTCATTCCACACACACATACAATATGTTTTTTTCCAGATACAGAGGATTTAGTATATGCATGTGAAGATGGAATGGAAGAACTGGAGGATTTGGATTTCATTATTAGGGCCATGGACATATCAGGTTTAGTAAATGAAAATCCTGATACCACTGCAGGTATGTCAAGGGAACATATGGTTTTGAAAAGTAAAGCTGCTGTCTCCTTGATTTGTGAAGATATTAGTGGGGCAGCAGCTAATGTACAGGAATGTATTCTCAATTAATCCATCTTGAATCATTCCCTCTCTCCCTCCTTAGTGCTAGCGATAGTGCTGAATATCTAGCAATAAAGAATTCATGTTCACAAACAGATCTAGAGAATTTAGAGGGACTACTTATTGAAAATAGTTTAGGAGCAGAGACTGAACAGTCAGAAGATTATATACAAACTGGTATGGGCATTTTTAGAGCAAGGGTCCTTTACAGGCACAGAGAAGTACAGTTCAAATAGAAACCATCCTTCATTCCTGACAATTTTAGTATGGTGATTAACATCTATGAGAAAGTGGTCTGCAAATAGGTTAAAATAGCATTGAAATAGAGTCTGTCCAGAAGTATAATACATCAGGTGCAGAGAGAAAAGCGTCAATGAGCCTGTCCAATAATGATGCCATAGTTATAAAACCAGCAGACAAAGGTGGCAAAATAGTGATCTTTAATAGGATCATTATTAAAATTTAATTATGTCACTAATGAATGATCACTTGAGCCATGACCCCTTCTAGCCTATAGAAAAGAACTCCAAAATTTGTAAATTCAGCTTTGGAGAAAGGTGACATTTCAGAGAATGAATACCAGTTCATATGGCCAGAATTCCTAACCAGATATTTATGTTTTACCTAAGATTCATAAGGACAGGGATAATCCCCATGGAGACCAATAATATTGGGGTAGGAAGCCTTACACAGAATCTTGGTAAATTTGTTGACTTCTTTCTACAGACCAGTGTTTTAAACTTAAAATCATATATAAGAGACACTAAAGATCTGCTGGGAAATTGGAACACCTTAGTGGGAGACAGATTTTATTTGGTTGGGTATACAGTAGATGTATGTTCTTTATATATGTCTATACATCACGATCAAGGCTTATCGGCTCTAAAATTCTTTTTGAACAGAATCTCGAGATGAAGATGTACCAAAGAATTCATAATGCAGTCCTGGAGTTCATTTTGAAGCATAATTATGTCAAATTTGAAAATGAATATTTTTGCAGAAATGTAGGACTGCAATGGGTTGACATGGCACCTAGCTATGCCAACCTGCTTATGGGGTACTGGGAACTCACCACTCTATATAACCTATGCAAAATCCCTACCATGCACATGTAAAATATTGGTACTTATTTATTGACGATATATTGTATATGGCAGGTGAAGTGAGACCATTACAGATTTTATACAGTGGCTTACAGTGAATAATTTCAACTTAAAATTCACAGATGAAACAAGTGTACAAACACTCAACTTCTTGGACCTTAGCTTGACAGTAAGCGACAGTGGTATCATTAATAGTAGATGTTACCGTAAGCCCACTGCCACCAATTCTGTCTTACATGCCAGTAGTACTTATCCAGAACCTTAAAGATTCAATTCCTTACATCCAACTACTGAAAATCAGAGGAATTGCAATTCAGAGGCTGATTTCAAAGTACAGTGGAATGAATTGATTGACAGATTTGTGGCAGGGGCTATAAACTAGATCTTTGCAGAGAACAAAAGATAAAATCAATAGTCAGGGAAGGCAGTCAGAATAGCAAAGGCACAAACTAGGAAAAGATAGCCAACTCTGTTAAGAAAGGGCATAAAACCTTTTATAGGTACATTAGGGAGTGAAGAAAGATCAAGGGTGGGATACAGAGACTTAATAAAGGGGAGGAATGTGGGCAGAGGGTGACAGTGAAAAAGCAGTGATACTGAACTAATATTTTGCTCAGTATTCACAACAGAAGAGGAGGAGGAGGTACCTAAACTGAAGAGAAACTCTGAATAGGGGTCAATATCAGTCCATTCACAGAAGAAAGGGTTTGAAAGAACTCTTGAAACTGATGGTGGACAAAGCAATGGGCCTGATGGGATTCACCTAAGAATTCTAAAAGAACTAAGGGTAGAACTAGTAACACCACTGACTAAGTGCTTCAAAAAATCATGGGAAGATGGGGTGGTACCTGAGGACTGGAGGACGGTAAATGGATTCCACTTCACAAAAGTGGGAGCGGGCAGAAGCAGGAAACTACAGACCGTTAGTTTGACCTCAGTGGTAGGAAAATGATGGAATCACTTCTGAAGGAAAGAATTGTCAAGTACCCAAAACCAGAGGGCACAGGACCCAAGGCAGCATGGTTTCACAGCAGGAAAGTCATCTCAGATGAACCTAATAGATTTCTTTGACTGGTGACCAAAGTAGTAGACCAGGGAGGGGCTGTGGATATGGCCTACCTAGATGTTAGCAAGGCATTTGACACAGTCTCACACAAAAGATTAATATACAAGTTAGCCAGCCTTGGAGTGGGTCCCAAGGTGGTAGCATGGATAAAAACTGTCTAGACATCAGGACACAAAAGGTAATAGTAAACGGAGTCCACAGTGAAGAAAGGAGGGTAACTAGTGGGTACCGTGAGGGTTCGGTACTGGGACCGGTCCTCTTTAATGTCTTTATAAGTGACATTGGAGAGCACCTGGAAGGAAAGGTATGTCTCTTTGCAGATGACACAAAGATTTGCAACAGGGTTGATAAACAAGGTGGGGTGGAAAGGATGAAAAGGAATTTAGCAAGGTTGGAGGAATGGTCAAATATGTGGCAGCTCACATTCAATGCAAAGAAGTGCATAAAATGTACCTGGGAAACAAAAACCCAGGGAAGAGTACACAATGGGGGTGAGTTAATAACAACAACAAAAATCGAAAGAGACCTAGGAATAATTATATCAGATGACCTAAAGGTGGGCAAGCAATGTGAGAAGGCAGTAGGGAGGGCTGGGGGATACTGGGATGCATAGGAGAGGCATCAACAGAAGAAAACAGGAAGTTGTTATCCTCTGTACAGAAGGATGGTGAGGCCCATCTGGAGTACTAGCATGCAATTCTGGAGACCCCATCTCTGCAAAGACATAGACAGAGTGAGGCTGTTCAGAGGAGGGCAACCAAATGGTTCAGGCTCTGCACCAGAAGACATACAAGGAGAGACTAAAGCAGCTTAATATGTATACCCTTGAGGAAATGAGGGATAGGAGGGACATGACAGAAACTTTCCAAGTATCTCAAGGGATTAACAAAGTACAAGAGGGTAGCATCTTTCACAAGAAGAGATGTGCAAGAACAAGGGGTACAATTTGGATAGAGGGATGGCTCAGAGGTAATGTTAGAAAGTATTTTTTCACAGCCGAGGCTTGTGGATGCATGGAACAGCCTTCCTGAGGAGGTTGTGGAGTCAGGAACAGTGAGAGAATTCAAGAATGCATGGGACAGGCATAAGGCAATTCTAGTGGGGGTTAGGAGGAAGTAAGCTGTTGATTATCTAGAATCTGCAGCTTATCCATCAGGTAGGAGATGGGCAGACTAGGTGACCAAGCGGTCCTTATCTGCCATCAAATTCTATGTTTCTAGGAACAGTTAATTGAGTATAACATGAACTTGACATCCCACACACAACCATGCATTTATTACTGAATATAGCCACAAGGCAGAAAAGATAGGCAACATTATCCATCAGAATTGGAGCATACATTTATCAGATGATGAAGTAGCTGCAGCCATGGGTGAAAAGCTTAGAGATTCATTTAGAAGCTAGAAATCTTAGGGATATGCTGGTACACAGTAGACTGAACATTTCACCTAACACTGCTAATCATACCTGGTTACCACACAGGACCAATGGCTTCTACAAATGTATGAGGTGTAACATTTATAGATTTGGTACAGCTGGTAAAATTTTCAACACCCTATGGATGTAACAAAACAGTAGAAATTAGGGAACTCATTACTTGTGATACCAGTTATGTTGTATATGTACTTTGGTGTGAATGTAATTTAATTTATGTGGGAAAACTGTCCGCCTTTAAAACAAAGGATTCAAGAACATGTTAGGATAATTGTCAGTCAGAGACTAGATACACCAGTAGGTAACCATTTTGCAGCATGCCATAGGTCTAAACCAGATGAACTGAAATTCATGGGTCTGGAATGGGTACCTCCACAGGCAGAAGGAGGATAGATCTAATTTGTTATTAGAAAAACAAAAGTATACGGATCTACAAACTGAACAGTGTGAAACCGTCTGGACTGAACGATAGATGGGACTTGAACCATTTCTTAAAAAGTGATAATGATAACATGGTTTTGATATGAAGTAAATACAGACTATGGTAATGTTAGGATGATTGTTTTCTCCACCTGGAATTTCTCTTTTTGTAATATCTCTCTTGCTCTTTCTCCTTTTAGGGCAACCTGTCTCACCAGGAACCATGGACATGCAGATCACCACTCTGTATTGGATTTTAATCATTGGATTAAATATTCACTTAAAAGTCCAGGAACTGGTTTGTTCACTCTTGTAGTATTTATGATGTATGATTTGGTGTTACGCAAATAATGTAACTTTAAAGAGTGCCATAGGCAGCAAATACAGGTTACTCACCTGTAACAGGAGTTCTAGGAATGGTATATGTTGTTCATCACACTGTCTGGCAGACTCCTAGCAGTTCTCCGGGGAAGGGAGGGCACACACCCCTACTTAGGAAATAAAGACTGGAGAACCGAGGCCCCAAAACCAGCATTCCAGCGTGACTCAAGATCGATGTAGTAGTGGGTGATGAAGGTGTGGCTGACTTCCAGGTAGCAGCCCTGCAGATTTCCTGGATAGGGACGTCCCTGGAAGCAGCCACACGATGCAGCAGTATGGTGGGTAGAATGAGCTCTTATCCCTCTGGGAGGCTCCATGCCCATCAACCCATAGCAGAGATCTATGCAGGAGGTGACCCACCTGCCTATCGCCTGCTTGTCTGTAGGTCTGCCAGGTGCAGCTTCAGTGTAGGTGAAAAACAGCTGGTGAACCTCTCCCCTGAACTTCAGCCATCGGCTCCTGTAGTAAGCAAGCGCTTCTAGGGTCCAAAGTATGGAGCCTATATTCGCCTCCGAGGTGTGATTGGGTAGAACACCGCAGAGTCAACACCTGATTAAGGTGAAATTCTGACACCACCTTGAAGGAATTTCGGTGGGGCACAGGACAACCTTGTCCCTGTGGAAGAACAGATAGGGAGACTCGATGAAAAGCAGCTGGAGCTCTCCCATCCTTCTGGCTGACTTGATAGCCACCAAGAAGGCGGTCTTCCATAACAGGTGAGAGATGTCACACCTGTGCATTGGTCTCGAATGGCTTGCCCATGAGCTTAGCCAATACCAGCAGTAGATCCGGAGGTGGAGGTTCTCACACCAGAGGGATATGTGATCAAGGCCTTTGAAAAAAGCACCCGACCACCTTCTCCTGCACCACCGACTGCTGCCCGGCCTGCGCCCGGTAAGCAGAGATGGCTGCCAGGTGCATCTTGAGGGTCGCCGACTCAAAGCCCTTGCTGAGAAAGGGACCACAGGTAGTCCAGAATGCTTGCCAAGGAACAGGAGGAAGGGTCCAGGCCCTTGCCTTGACACCAAATGGAGAATCTCTTCCATTTGAAGGCGTAGCATTTTCTGGTCGACTCCTTATGGGATGCATCAACGATGTTGAGGACCATCAGAAGACCCAAGGCCTGGAACTCAGGAACCAGGCGTCAGGTGCAGGGATTGAAGGTCCGATGGAATACCTTCTCCTGATTGACTGAGATCAAGTCCGGGTGCTGGAAGCTGCCTCAGGAGCCTGGAGCTGAGACTGAGGAGATCTGGATACCAGAACTGGCGGAGCCAGTCTGGGGGCTATCAGAATCACCTGTGCCTTGTCCTCTCACCTTGAGAAGCACCTTGTGGATCAAGGGAAATAGGGAAGGTGTAGAGAGGCCCGGGTCCACGGCCTCGGAAGGCATCCCTGCAGCGAGCCCCTGCTGAGGGGGTGGCATGAGACAGTCTCAGCTTCGCATTCTCCCTGAAGGCAAACAGGTCCACCTGAGGCATGCCCCAGTGGGAGAACAAATCTTGTACTACCTCCGCAGGAGTGACCACTGTGGGACGAGCCCCTATCTGGCTTAGGGGCATCGGCCAGGGTGTTGGAGGCTCCTGCCACATGGATGGCAAGGAGATCCACCTCCAGGCTGTGCATGAGTGACCAAATGCAGAGAGCTTCCCACACAGAGGCATGGAGCATGTCCCGCCTGGTGGTTTAGGTAGTACATGGTCGTGGTATTGTCCATCTGGACCTGAACCACTTGACCCCGTAGAAACGGAGCAAAGACGGTGAGGGCTGGATGAACTGCTCAAGCTCCAGCAGGTTGATGTGGCATCGACTCCCAAGGGGACCAGAGGCCATGCACTCTGTGCTCCCCAGATGGGCACCCCAACCCATCAAAGAGGCATCGTTGATAGAGAGACCGTTGGCTCGGGCGACAAATGGGATGTCCTCCTGCAGATGTGCTGGAACAGTCCACCACTGGAGAGCATTCCACATCCCCTGGGTCTCTGTCACTAGCTGATCCAGCAGATTGAAGTGCTGTGACCATTGGCTGGCCAGCCCCATTGAAGGGACGCATGTACCAATGGGCCCAATGGACCACACTGGTGCAGGCTGCCATGAGGCCCAGGAGGCACATGAAGTCCCGGTCAGGGCACAATTGCCCATCCTGAAATGATTGGGCAAAGGAGGAAAGAACCTCGCCCTGTCCACCAGGAGCCATGCTCTGGCCTGTGAGAGAGTCGATGAATTGTATCACCTGCTTTGGCATGAATTCCAACTTGGCCTCATTGATCAGGAGGCCAACCTGAGAGCAAACCTGGAGGGCCTGATCTCTGGACCGCTCCACCTCCGTTCTGGATGGGGCTGCAATCAGCCAGTCACCCAGGTAGGGGTACACCTGGACCCTTCAGTGCCACAGGAATGCTGTCACCATTGCCATGCATTTGGTGAAGACCCTGGGAGCTAGGAAAAGGCCAAAGGGCATGGCCTGGAACTCATATGGGATCCCTCTGCCCTGAAGCAGAGGAATCTCTGGTGGGACAGACGGATAGGAATGTGAAAGAACATCCTGAGGTCCAGAGAACAGAACCATATGCCTCATTCCAAGGATGGGATTATCTGAGCCAGAGTGACCATCCTGTAGGTCCGAGACCTTAGGAACCTGTTCAGGTTGTGCAGGTCGAGAATGGGGCGCCAGCCCCCATTCCTTTATGGGACCAGGAAGTACCTAGATACAAATCCTGGGTCTGGAGGAGGATCTGCCACCTTCCTGATCACCTCTTTTTCAAGGAGCAGGGCGATATCAGGCTCAGCCAGCTGACAGAGGGGCTGTCCCCATAGCCCACGAGGGGTGAGCTTGGAAGCGGCGGGCCTGCTCTAGAACTCCAGAGGCAGGCTCCTTTCCTACCACCTCCAACACCCAGTGGTCCATGGTGATAGCAGACCAGGCGGGAAGGAAGTGGCGGTGTGGATGAACAACATATTCATGTCCCTAGTAATACAGGTTACTCACCTGTAACAGGAGTTCTAGAATGGTATATGTTGTTCTTCCACATGACCCACCTGGCCTCCCGGCTTCAACGCACAACCGGCTTCCCGTGGGCTAGATCTGGCGCCATGGGGCAGAGCCGAGAGTTTACCACCCGGGTGGGTGGAGGAGCCAGCTTGAAGACCTTCCGCAAGATTTAAAGCGGCAAGGATCCTGCCAGACAGTGTGGATGAACAACATATGCATGTCCCTAGAACTTACATATTTCATAGAATTGACTTAAAATAGTGGGTTGTCTTATTCATATTAGTACGTTAACTTAAGAAATAGTGCTTTTATGAGTGCACATTTATTTTAGATTTTGATAGATTTTTTTAAGAGATTCCTATATTATGTGAGTGATTATAAAGATTATAACAAACCCCTTCCTTCTCCCTCCCAGTTTCCTCCCTCAAGTTTTCCCTTTGTAAATTTTCCTTTAAAGCACCGTGATTAGGTGATTGTCTTTAACATGAATATGTATGAGCATTGCATTTAAATGACTTGTCATACACTCTGGACCACACCCTGAGGGAAGACTCAAGAGGAGTCGAGCTGGAGTGGTTAGAGAAGCGTTATGTTTTGGTCTTCAATAAACCTACTGTTATATTTTGCATACCTCAGACTCATTGTAGCCTTATTGAAGAACCCAAGTGCCACCATACTTTTGTTTGTCTGTTGAGTCACCCTAAGGTAGATTCAGTGATAATTAATGCAGTGTATGACCGCATTTAAGACGCCTGAGCACCATGGTACCCTTCCCCAAACTAGAGTCCTGGCAGCTGGATCACCTTGGCAAATGAGTCTTTGCCTCCACTATTCTGGCTATCTGGGCCATAAATTATCTTGCCCAAATGGTCAATACCAGAATGTTCTTTGTGATCAAGCCAGGGACCTGGAATAGACTTTACCAGAGGACCCCACTAAGAAGCAACTTTCCCAACTTAGGAAGTCAGGCTCAGACATTAGCAATTATGTTCCCCAGGTAGCTTACGATGCTGTTGAGGCATCTGGGCATAGGCAGCTACTGGGATCTGTCTCCAATGCCATTCTTGGCTCCAGGTATCTGGCTTTGCATCAGATGTGCAGGCAGCATTTTGGACACCCCTTCTGGGATCGGTCTTGTTTGGAGGGATGTCCAGGACATCATTTTACCCTGCAGGAGTCAGACGGCGCTCAGGTTGGTCCATTTGCTCTATCACACCCAATCCAGGGCGGGCCAACATCAGTCCTTTTGCAGGTCCTCCCACAAGCATTCTCGGAACCAGCCTGCCAAGGGTCAGCACAAGCATAAGGCTGCAGCAGCCCTGTTTCTGCAGCTGCCAGAGCTCCCAGAGCCCCTGTGACCCCTCCTGCATGCACCCACCTCTGCCTTCTGACTCTTAGTTGACCCCTCTCTGGTCAAGGATCCAAGGGAGGCAGGGGATTGGTTCTCCCTCCACCCAGACGGGTTACAGGGAGTGACCACAAACAACTAGGTACTCCAGATCATAGCTCGTGGTCACACTTGAGTTCTTAGAGTGACCATCTGAAAGCCTCCATTCAACTCCATCTACCCCCCCACACATCTGTCTCTGGTTTTGGAGGAAATTCAGGCTCTTCTTCAAAAGAGCCATAGAGCACGCCCTCAGGCTTAATGGGGACGGGGTTTACTTCCACTTCTTCCTTGTCCCCAAAAGACTGGGGATCTCCAGCCTATCCTGGACCTGAGCCATCTGATCTGTACATCAAGCACAATTGCTTCAGGATGGTAACCCTCTAGGGACTGTTACCCTCCTGCACCAAGGGACTGGCTCTGTTCACGGACATGCAGGATGCTTACCTGCACATCCAGGTCTTTTCTGCCCATTGTTGCTTCCTCTGCTTCCACTTTCAGGGGCCCATTTCCAATTCTGGGCCCTCCCTTTGCTTCTCCTCAGCTCCCCAGGTATTTACCAAAGGCCTGGCAGTGGTGGCAACCACATTGTAGAAGCAAGGATTCTATCGTTCCCCTACCTGGAAGACTGGTTGTTAGCTCCCTCCAGGGAATGTCTAGTTCAGACCCTGGAGCACACCCACTGTGTCTTCCAGACCCTGGGATCACTATCAATCTACCAAAGTCCTGCCTCTCCCTTTGCCAGTGCCTTCAATACATGGGGCAGTTCTGGACACCAGCCAGGGCAAGGACAGTGTTCTTAGCTTGAGGAGGGTCTTTCCTGTGCCCTAAGGAGGTGGTGGTGACACCCTCCTAAAAACCCATCACTAGACTCAGACTGCCTGGCTTAACTGCAAACCCTCTCTAATTTACCCTACCTCTTCTTAGGGAAGGGTATTGAGAAGGGTGGTGGCCTTACAACTGGAGGCCCATTTGTTAACTCATGACATCTACAGCCCTCCCTAGTAAGGCTCTAGGAAAAGGCACATTACTAAGACTGCCTTGGTTTGGGTGCTTAATGATCTCCTGATGGCAACGGATAGAGGAGAGTGGTCCATTCTTGTTCTCCTCAATCTCTCAGCTGCTTTTGACACACGTTGACCAGGGTGATTTTGGATCACCTGCAGGTTTGTTGTGGACTCTTTGGTATGGTCCTCAACTGGTTCCATTCTTTCCTCACCGACAGGATGCAGAGAGTGGACTTAGGGACTTTTCCTCTCAACCGCTGCCCTCCCATGTGTGGTCCTGCTGGATTCCATTTTGTCCCCATGCTGTTCACAGTGTATATGCCACCATTAGGGACAGTATAAGCAGGGCCCTAGTGCTCTGCTGCAGCATTTTCTGATTTCTGCAACAGGGCTCCTAGGCTTCAGCGGCAGCATTTTCTGATTTCTGTGGCATGATTTATTCATTTCTGTGGCAGAATGCAGTCCTGTCATTGGCTAAAATATGATGTGATATCATTGATGACATCACGTGCCAAGCATAGAGGAGGGCTTCAGGATAAACAAGATTGGTACGGGAAGCCTGGCACTATGGAAAAATATGTCTGAATGAAAATTCACCAAAAGAATGAATTCTGCAGCACTATATGAATTCTGCGGCATTAAGCAGATTCTGTGGAACATTCTGCAACTGCAGAATTGCAGAATTCAGGGCCTTGATTATAAGATGGTACAGACTGGATTTTCATTGCTATGCTGATGATACCCAGCTGTACCTGCCTTTGTGACCAAACAACTTGATGTGGTCTCAGTTTTCAATCGGTGCCTTGCTGAGGTCCAAGACTGGGTAAGTGCCAACTAGCTGAGGTTAAACCAAGATGAGACAGAAGTTCTTGTGATGGAACCTGCTCACTGCGAGTTGGTGTGCAGGCTGGTCAAGTCACTGGGCTTAGGCTTGGAGACTCCCAGCTTCTCACTTCTTGTAAGTTGTAAGATCTTGGCGTTGTGCTGGATAGTGGCCTAGCACTTGGATCTCACGTGTTGGCTATGGTCCAGAGTGATTTTTACCATTTAGAAACATTGCTAGGATTAAACAATTGATCCCCATGGCTTCATTACTGCAATGCTCTTTACTTAGAGCTTTTGGGGGTTGATCTTCTTGTCTACAGCTGGTGCAGAGCATGGCAGCGGGCTGCTGACTGACCTTCTGAGGTCATGTCACATTGCACCTGTGCTGCTCTCTGTGCACTGGCTCCCTATTGGGTGGTGAATCACCTTCAAGGTTGGTTTACTGACCTATAAAGCCCTACATGGTCTGGAGCCCAGTTACCTGCAGGAGCTCTTACAGACCTACCACCCTTCTTGCCCCCTCCGGTCAGCCAAGGACAGCCTCCTAGTTATTTCCAGGGTTTATTTAAAATCATCTGGTGCTTGGGCTTTTTAGTTGCAGTGCCTACCCTGTGGAGTTCACTGCTCAACAGCTTAGAGAGGCCCCCTCAGTTAGTGCCTTCAAGAGGATCTGAAAAACTTTTTTTACTAAAGCCTTTCCTCCATCTAACTAATTATGCTCTGTTTATATCTTATATTTGTTTCATTTTAATTTTGTCTATATTATTTGGACATTTGTAAAGCACCTTGAGTCACAATGAGATAGAGTGCTCTAACAAATCAGTAAACTTGTAGGAGTCAATCAAAGGGTATCACCACTAGAGGCCATCCTGCTACCAGTGGTAGATGGCCAAATGGCATCTCTCTGGCTACTGCTCCTCCATCTCCCAGACACAGGGTACCTGGATGGATGTAGAGCAGGGTCTTCATATCAATGTTCTGGAGATATAGGTGATTCTTTATGCCCTGCAGCCTTTCAGACTCATCTCCTCTAGGTCCACTGCTGGAGCAGATGGACAACATGTGTGTGGTGTATGGCATCAAACAGCGGAGGCAATTCTTACCCTTGTGTCAGGAGGTGATGAGAGTCTGGTATTAGGCCATTAAGCACGGTCTGAAGCTATCAGCCATTCATGTTCCAGCTGTTCAAAACAACTTGGCTGACAGTCTCAGCCACCCCAGATCACAGGTTCATGGTGGGAGCTTCTAACCTCAGTGGTCAAGGTCTCTTCAGCAGGTGGGCCATCCAGAGTTGGATCTCTTTGCGTCCCCACTCAACCACATAAAACAGCCACTTTTTGTTTGCTCGATCCCAGGCCTGGAGTTTTCTGGTGAGACACATTGTCCCTCTTGTAGAAGGAGAGGTTTCTGTATGTCTTTCCTCCCTTCCCACACTTGCAGATGGTTCTGCTCAAGTTCAGGTTGGAAGAGGCAGATGATTCTCATAGCCTCCTTCTGGCCATGCCAGATTTAGTTCCCTTGCTGCAACAGCTGGCGGTGGAGCCTCAGTGCCTCTGCCCCTGTGCTTGCTCTCCCATGACCAGAGCACTTCTAGTCCATCTAGACCTCAAGTCTCTGCATCTCCATGCATGGCTCCTGTAGACCCAGCTATTGCACACTTTGGGGTATTATCTAGGGGTCGCAGATGTTCTGGTGGCCACCAAGAAACCCTCCACCAGGGCCACTTTTGATATGAAATGGAAGCACTTCTTCATTTGGGCTGCTGCTTGCCATTTGGATCCTTTCACCTGCCCAGTGACTCAGGTGTTGGAGTACCTCTTTTCCCTTTTGGATTTGGGCCTAGGGTACTCCTCTCTTAAAGGTGCACCTTTCTGCCATCTCTGTGTACCATGCACCTGTTGAGGCAAAGCTGTCACCCAGCTTGAGGTGTTCCACACATTCCTGTGGGAGCATTTGCATCTGAAACCTCCCATTTGTGACTCGGTCCCTTCATGGGACCTCAACTTTATGTTGCAGAAACTCACTTTACCTTCCTTTGAACTGGTCATGAGTTGTGAGCTATGCTTTCTGTTGTGGAAGCACTCTTTTTAGTTGCTGTTACTTCTGCTCGAAGGTTTCTAAGCTACATGCTCTTATTGTAAGGGGCCTTATTTGGTTTTACAAAGACCGGGTGTCTTTGTGTATTAATCCTAAGTTTTTGCCTAAGGTGGTGTCTGAATTTATGTTAAACCAATCCATCCACCTACCAGTTTATTTCCTGAGTATTCGGGGAGGCTTTGCTCCATGCTTTGGATGTCCATCGGTGCTTTGGTATTATATAAACTGCACCAAGTCTTTCAAAAATATGAACAGTTGTTTTTTTGTTTGCCCCAAGAGAGCGAGTGCTCCTGTTTCCAAACAGTGTTTGTCTAAGTGGTTAGCAAATTGTATGGTTTATTGCTACCACAAGTACAACAAACCCCTTCTGGAGGTGGTCAAAGGCCATTCTTCCATTGGCCTGGCTGCCTCCATGGCTTCTTCAGAAATTTGTCTGCTGCTGATGTCTGTGCAGCTGCCACCTGGAGTTCTGTCCACATTCACCAAGTATTACAGTCTGGACATCACCTCTTGGCATAGGGCCAATTTCATCCTGGCAGTTCTTCAGGGCCTTCTCTCCTGAGTGCTTAGCTGCTGCTCTGCCCTTCTCCGGTGATGTTATCCTGGTGATACCTGGTACTGCCTGGGACTCATTCCTACCAGTGTAGCCTACTAAAAGAGCCTTCCTCTACATAAGACAGCACAGTTACATAAGAACTCATTATAACAGTCAATTTTCGAGAGAAGTTCTTGCAGTAGACACTGCTTCCTCCCTCTTTCCCCTGTTGCTCTTTTCTCTTGCATCGTCTTTCATTCTCTTAGCTCTCAGGAAACCTCCTCGATTTTCCCTTAGATCCTGTATGGGCTCTCTAGTAGGAAAACTGAGGTAGGTGTGTGGACTGCCCTCCTATATACACTAGGCTGGTATCAGTGACTGACATCAGCAGGGCGGTCCCACATAATAGACTGCTAGCTAGAAGTTTTCTTGCGGTCCTAGCAGCTGATAGCTTAGTCCTACTAGGGTGGCATGCTGCACCCAGAATCAACTTTTATGCAATTCATTCTTGACAGAATCTTCCAGAAATGCATCAGCTGCAGTCTTGGCAGTTTTCCACAGGTTATTCTGGTGTTTAATCATAAGGGCCTGATAAAGTACAGTTACGTAAGAACTTACCATAACAGTAGATCTTCGAGAAGATTATTTTTTAAATCTTTTTACGTGAGCTGTCAAAATCCTTTTCATCAAATGATTCCTTTTTTGTGAGATGACAAAATCCTTTGTCATCATCACAAAAGGATTAGGTTCTTTGACCAGATGACCGTGCCACTATCCTCTTTCATGAGGATGGCAAAGGATTTTGTCATCTCATGAAACAGTAATCATCCCACAGAAAAGATTTGACAGCTCACAAAAAATAATATTTTTAAATCCTCTTTGTTGAGATGCCTTAATCCTTTTCGTGAGACAATTTTGGTTAACCACCCCCCAATGACATTTGCCAGTGAGGTCCCCACAGCGACTACAGCACCTAGTCATGCTGGGAGACCCGCTGGAACCCAGTGCTGTCTGTTGGGAGTCCTGCACCACCCCAATCAGCTCCAACTGGAGTTGAGAATCCTTAAGTGGGGGATGCAGGGGCCAGCCCCACATGGGAGGGTTTTGGGGTGAAGCACCCCAGAAAACAAAGAAACAGATAGTGAACCAACAGCTGACTGCAGAATGCGTCGACCTGCCAGTGTCGCTGATGGGATGTTCGCGTAAATTCTGTTGGACTCCTGTCATGGATCCAGACAATTCCTGTTTTGTGAGATGACAAAATCCTTTGTTGTCATGAAGAAAAAGATTAGGACTTTTCTGACCAGGGTCTGTGTGCGCTGTACTGTTGTCTGCATTCGTACCTGCACTCCAACTTGTAAAGATGTTGTAGCACAGGGCTTGTGGGCCACTGTGCTGGTGCCTGAGATACGGTGGGAGTGCAGAGTCCAAGGACCCTGCACTCCCACCCTAAACATATTGTAACGCAGGATCTATGTGGCACTGTGTTGCTGCCTGAGATACTGTAGGTGTGCAGGGTCTCACATACATATATGTCCTATGGAGGATTGGAGTGCAGAGCTCAGAGGGCCCTGCCCTCCAACGAGCACATTAGGATATTATTACATTATCTCAAAAGTAAGGAAATAAGTTGAAAAAACTTTGTTAATGCATCAGTTAGGGTTAAAGTGACAAAAGTAGGGAAATGTGGCATTAGCGTCACCAACCCTAACACCCCATCCCCCATACTGCACAGATGAAGAGGCATCAGGGGTGGCATTGGGTCATCAGCCCTAATGCTCACCCCATTCTCCTATGCTGCACCCACCAAGCTTATTTTGTAATGGAATGGGATGAGCATTAGGGCAGATGACCCTGAGCAGTCTTTCTACCTCCGCTTTTGATCTCCGTCACTGTGAATGTATGTAATGATCTCATTATAAAAGCAATGAAATATAAATTTAAAAAGAAAGCTTATTAGGATCAAGATAGTGAAGACATCAAACCGTAATTGTATGATTCAGAAGTGACAGAATAGGGAGAGAGTAACCAAAGGCAAAGGCACACTATAGTGTAGCACAGCTTGATCGTCAGTGACATCACAAGGTTCTGAAAATGGTGGCAGTGTTGTTTCAGTATGGGGCAGACTTCACCATCGATACCTCTGGACTGCTGCCAGCTACATGTAAGCCTTATACCTCATTTAAAATATCTTTACATGGGCTTTCAGAACTGTGAGGGGTACTTTTTATAAATGTTCCCCTTTAAGTTAAATGGGCAACAAGAACTGAAACATTTGTAACTCACTTGATAAAAGAGAGATAAAAGGACTTCATAAACTGGATCAGGCTTGATGATGCGTGTCTAGAGAGTAGAATGTGGAATTGGTTTAACAGTTAGGAAAATTATGATTGTATTTTGATTTTCATCTACTTACATAATGAGCTATAAAAGAATTCCTAAAGATATAGACGTTTTATCAGAAACAGCATCTACAAGAGGGCAATGTCACACAAAGGGACAGAAGAAAGAGAAACTGGTTTTGAAACATGATGAGAAGAAAATGTTTAGTATTTAAACAAAGTAGACCGTACAAATCTAGAATGCATGGAAAATCTAACCAAGTAGAAGATGAAAAAATCTTGCTAAAGACTCACACTATTATCTAAATACAACACTACAAAAGCTGGAGCAAACACAATTATTTTAAAGATTAAACTTAAAAAAATTGAAATCCATTTATTTTTTGTTTTGTTCTACCCAGGCCCCACTCCTTCAGGTTCCCTTGTCCATCCCTCTGACCGCCAGACTCAACCCCTGCTGCTACCACTTACCTCCATGCTCCCTGAGATCCTCCAACATTCCATATGCTCTGGTTTGACCCTGCCATGGGCCTCCTGCTGCCAACAAGGAGGAAGCACCTCTGACATTGGAGGTGATGGTTGAGGGTAAGATTTGTGCACTGGGCAGTCCATGGTGTGAGGGGACTCACAGAGGGCCACCATCTGGCACTCCAGGACAGGCCATTTTCATGTTTTCTCCTTCCTCTGCTTCCACCACATGATGGCTGCATGTTGTGGCATCCTGGGAAGGATGCATGGCAGCATGTGGTCACCCATGCTTTCAAATGCACCTCTGCTGGCCTACCACAAGAGCTGCTCGAGGGTGGTCATAACCTCCCAGGGATGGCAGCATCTGCATGGATGCTCCTAATAACCCCCATCATCGCTGCAGTCATCCTAGGTGCGTAGGCGTGAAACCCAGGTCACCAGCATGCCAAGTGGGCACTTCACTACTCAGCACCATGAAGCCAGTGAAAATCCATTTCTAATTAATTTTAGTGTATACAACTAAGAGATCAGTATGTAACCTAGAGCTAAAAGTAACATGGGGCCAAATAAATTAGAAGGCTTATTCACCACTAAAATTGTACATATTTATTTGCTGTAACTTTAACTGGCTACCAGTCAAACCTCAACATTTTGCAGTGTACGCCATTTATTCAATGAAGGTTGTCCTACTTATTCTGCTAACCAACATTTATGTCTCCACAGTACATTGCAGCAGAGGAGTCAATCAGGAAGAACAGATAGACCATGGCAATAAGTACAAGGCACAATACACAGAGTTGTTCTACTGACACAATAAAAATAAAAATATAAACTGCCAGATGGGATCAGAATTACAACGGGTTTGGAAAAATTATTTAAAGCTGCTTTACATCAGTTATAAATAATAAGCTTGCAAAGTTGTTTGCACTCCTTATCTGCTCTGAAAGTTCTTGACCGTATCAAAACTGTACCCCCTTTCTAAGCAGTAGGAAGTAATAACTTGCAGCTTCAGGTTAACCTGTTTAACTAGGTCAGGTTTGTCTTGTTCTTGGCTTCTTGGCAGTCTGCCCTATCTTCTAAGAGAGTTCAGAGTGTGTAGAGAGCACCCTTTTTTTGCAGTCTTCCAAGGGCTATTTATTGTTTTCTGATCTGACCTCAATGTGACCTTTTGTTCTCAGCACACGCCCCACATTACAGTCAATTAGCTGTCCTGCCTGAGCTTCCTGAAATAAACAAAAAGTAAGAAAACCAACTCTAGCACAGGCATGAAAATATTAACCCTTCCTGCCTTCAGAGTTAATTTATTCTGTAAACAAACTCCTAGTTTTAGAAAAATAAACTGGTTCCTCATCACAGCTTAAGGAACAGCTTACATTTATTTTAACAACTCCGTAGTGTGTGATTACAGACCCAGTAAGTCTAATTTCATGGGGTAAACCATGTACTAAGACAGAGAGGAAAAGGGAAGAAAAGAGAGAACAAAAGGAAAAACAAACAGAGAATAAAGACAGCCTGGGAAGCAAGAGAGGGAAGTACAGTAGAAAGACCAAGGAATGGGAGAGTTGTCAAACTGCTGGAGGGCCAGCTCCTGAAATACACAACCAATTTTAAAAGATAGAAAGGACAGAATAGGTAAAGGATAGGGATGAATGAAACAAAATAGGTTTTAGTTTTTATTTTCCCCTGTAAAGATGCGACAGGGTGATTAGCCCCATGGCATGGTGGTTGCTTACTGCCTGCCATGCCCGACAATCTGGGTCCAGAAGCAAACTGGATTACCAAAGACTGGGCAGGGAGTAAGGATAGAGCATTTGGAGGACTCATCTCCTCTCCATGGTGGGAACTGCACTCCCAAGGTATGCCTGAAACCTAGCAGAGGCTGGGTGTCATGGCAGATGGGAGGCCCTGAATGGTGAGGAACATCTGCAAATGCTTTGCATTATTGCACATCAACATGTCTAGAAGGGTTTAGTGGCAATATAACCTAGAGATTAGAGCAAAGAGCTGTGAATGGGTATGGTACATCCAGTAGACCTGGGTATGATTCCCACAACGTCCACTAGGGTATCACTACAGAAGACTGATACTCATTTGCCCAACAGCTATTAACTTAAGACCAACTCTGATGCGAAAATCCACGACGGTGGGATTTTGCCTGCAGCAGAGTTGGTTAGAATATTACAGAACGCAGGGGTGAAGCCCCCACATTAGAGTGAGGCAAAGCCCCCCAAAACATGAAAAAATAGTCCGGCCACAGGCAAAATCCCACTGTCAGGATTTTTGGTGTTGGGAAGTTGGTTCAGGCTAATGGGTGTCAGGCAAATGAGTGTCGGTCTCCTGTAGTATATCCTCTACGAGGCAAGGCAAGGCAAATTTTAATGATAAAAACAATAAAACATCCCAGTAGATACATATAATTATAAAAGATTAAAAACTTTTTCAAATAAGTATATTTTAAAAGAGGCTTTAAAGGTCTCCACCGTACTGGCTGTTTTAATATACGGTGGAAGGAACTCCACAACAACAGAGTGGCCACCCCAAATGCTCTATCCCTTGATCTTTTCAGGTGGGAGTAGGAACCACCAGTAAACCAGCCTTGGTGTAATGTAAGGGGCAGATAGGAGAGTACAGAATCAGGAGATCTTTTTAGGTGGTCAGGATCCCAGACCACGTCGGCCTTGTATGTTAACAAGCCTATCTTGAAGGTGATGTGCGCTCACGGGCAGCCAGTGCAGAGTGCACAGAACAGGAGTGACATGATCCCTCATAGAGGTACCCATCAACATCCTGGCCACGGCATTCTGCACTAACTGCAGACAATGCAGCAAACCTCCAGACAACCCTAGGTACAGAGCATTACAGTAGTCGAGTCAGCTAGTAACAAAGGCATGGATATCCATAGCTAGGTCAGTAGAGTCAGAAATGGATGGATTCCTGGCAATATTCTGAGATGGGGAAAAAACCGGCTCTGACAACAGAAGAGACCTGTTTTTCAAGGTTGAGACGGTTGTCAGAACAACACCAAGATCCTTAACCACACTGATCACCGACAAGGGATGCCCGTCAACCACTAGGTGGACAATCTCCCATCAGCGTAAACACCCCAATGACCCGCTCAATCGCCATAACCTCTGTCTTGCCAGGGTTGAGATCTAGCCAGTTGCGGAAATCCAGATGACCTCCACTAGCATACTGTAGCTCAGTCACTAACTTTCCCAGTGCTCCCAGGTCTTTACTGAAAACAGGCCTTGTGCCTAGTGGGTCTTGGTTATACCAAAAAGAATAAAGCATAGAGAAAAGAAAGAGGAAAATACATCCAGCCAGAGCAGGATGAAGAATGGCTCTGCAGGCTCTAGCATAACTGACTGGGTTCCTCACCAGATCCTGCTTACGTAGAAACATAGAAACATAGACTTTGATGGCAGATAAGGACCACTTGGCCCACCTAGTCTGCCCATTTCCTACCTACTGGATAAGCTGCAGATCCTAGTTAACCAACAGCCTATTTCTTCCTACCCCTACTAAAATTGCCTTATGTCTGTCCCATGCATTCTTGAATTTTCCCACAGTTTTAGACCCCACAACCTCCTCAGGAAGGCTGTTCCATGCGTCCACCACCCTCTCTGTGAAAAATACTTCCACATTGCCCCAGAACCACCCCATCTATCTTCAAATTGTGTCCCTTGTTCTTGCACATCTCTTTTCTGAAAGATGCTACCCTCTTGGACTTTGATGATTCCACTGAGGTACTTAAAAGTTTCTATCATGTCCCCCCTCCTTTCCTCAAGGGTATATATTAAGTTCCTTTAGTCTTTCCTCATATAGCTTCTCTTGCAGACCCTGCACCATTTTAGTTGCCCTCCTCTGGACTACCTCTATCCTGTCTATGTCCTTGCGGAGATGGGGTCTCCAGAACTGGACACAGTACTCCAGATGGGGTCTCACCAACTGTCTGTACAGAGGATAACAACTTCCTGTTTTCTGCTGGTGACACCTCCCTATACATCCCAGTATCCCCCAGCCCTCCCTACCGCCTTCTCACATTGCTTGCTAACCTTAAAGGTCATCTGATATGATTACCCAGGTCCCTTCCATTTTTTGTTGTTGTTACTACCTCAATGTGTAATCTTCCCCTGGGTTTTTGTTTCCCAGGTGCATTATTTTGCACTTATTTGCATTGAATCCAAGAGCTGCCATACTTTGACCATTCCTCCAACCTTGCCAAGTCCCTTCTCATCCTTTCCACACCTCCTGTGTATCAACCCTGTTGCAGATCTTTGTGTCATCTGCAAAGAGGCACTTTTCCTTCCAGTCCCTCTGCAATGTCAGTTATAAAGACATTAAAAGGACTGGAGCCAGTACTGTACCCTGCAGTATCCCACTAGTAAACCCTCTTTCTTCAGAGTGGACTCCATTTACAATTACCTTCTGTGTCCTGTTGTCGAGCCATTCTTTTACCCAGGTTACCACCCTGGAGACCCACTCCCAGGCTGGTTAATTTACCTATTAATCTTTGTATGGGACTGTGTCAAATGGCTTGTTAAAGTCTAGGTAGGCCATGTCCACAGCCCTCCTGGTCTACTACTTTGGTCACCCAGTCAAAGAAATCAATTAGATTCATCTGACATGACCTTCCCACTGTGAACCCTTGCTGCCTTGGGTCCTGTGCCCCACTGGCCACTTAAGTACTTAATGATTCTTTCCTTCAGAAGTGATTTCATCACTTGCCCTACCACAGAGTCAAACTGACAGGTCTGTAGTTTCCTGCCTCTGTCTTGGTCCCAGTTTTGTGAAGGGAATCATATCCGCCTTCCTCCAGTCCTCAGGTACCACACCATCATCCCATGATTTGTTAAAAGGGTAGTCAGTGGTTTCACTAGTTCTCCTTAATTATTTTAGAATTCTGGGTGAATTCCATCAGGCCCCATTGTTTTGTCCACCTTCAGTTTTAGGAGTTCTTTCAGAACCCGTTCTTCTGTGAAAGGACTGTGATCGACCCCCTATCCAGAGTGCTTCTGTAATTGGATTAGACACCTCTCCCACTTCCTCTTTGTGGAATACTGAGCAGAAATATTCGTTCAGTATCCTGCTTTTCACTGTCCTCTCTTCCCATCCACCGTCCATTTTATTCAGCCTCACTATCCTTTCGTTTGTCTTTCTATGCTCCCTAGATGCACCTATAAAATGTTTTATCCCTTCTTAACCGAGTTGACTATCTTTCCTCAGTTTGGGCCTTTGCTATTCTGACTTCCTCCCTACTTCCTTCTGCCTTAACTGGTACAGCTCTCTGTCCTGCTCCTTCCATGTTAACTTATACTTCCTGAATGCTATCTTTTCTCCCTGACCTTCCCTGCCACCTCTTTTGAGAACCATAGTGGCTTTTTCTTTCATTTTGATTTGTTTATTTGCTTCACACAAAGGCTTGTTGCCTCTGTGATGGCAGTTTTGATGTTTCCCCATTGTTGCTCCACCCTCCTTCTAGCCTGTTTGCTAGTGTTTTCTAAGGCACTCTCCCATCTTGCCAAAGTCAGCCCTCCTGAAGTCCAGTACCCTCACTTTTGTATGGCTTGGCTCTGTAGCTGAGTTTATCGTGAACCACACTGTTTGGTGGTCACTTGTTCCCAGATGGCTACCCACTTTTATATCTGAGATCCTCTCACTGTCCCCATTTGAGAGTACATAGAGGTTGATGGCAGATAAGGACCGCAAGGCCCATCCAATCTGCCCATTTTTTCTACCTTATGAATGTGCCACACACCTTTACACTGTCAATGACCTATCTATCCATATTCATCTGTATTGCTCCCTTATGCCTATCCCATGCCTGTTTGAAGCCCTGCACTGTATTCATAGCCACCACTTCCTGAGGTAGGCTGTTCCATGCATCCACCGCTCTTTCTGTGAAAAGAATTTCCTCACATTCCCCCTTAATCGGCCTCCCTCTATTCTCATGCTGTGTCCTCTTGTCCTGCTATTTTCTTATATTTAAACATGTTAAACTCTTTCACATGTTAATGCCCTTAAGGTGTTTGAATGTTTCGATCATATCACCTCTCTTCCTCCTTTGCTCAAGGGTATACATATTGAGCTCCGTTAATCTGTCCTCATATGTCTTCTGATGCAGTCCCTGCACCATTTTGGTTGCCCTTCTCTGGACTGCCTCAATTTGGTTAATGTCCTTGTGAAGGTGTGGCCTCCAGTACTGCAGCAGTACTCCAGATGGGAGCCTAACCAGTGTCTTGTAAAGAGGGATTATTACCTCCTCTCTTACGACTTGTAGATACCCTGCTAATACACCCAACATCCCCTAGCTCACTCTACTGCTTTAGAGGTCTGCTTGGATGATTTCAGGTCATCGGTGATGATGATGCCCAAGTCTCTTTCTTCCTTTGTGACTGCCAGCTCCCTCCCAGCATATGGGTGGCTTCAGGGTTTCTCTTCCTATGGGAAACCCTGAAGCCACATATAGGCTCCCTCATGAGTGGGTTCCAAAACTAGCTGTCTGAGGCATGCCACCTGTAGGGCATCGAGAATGGCCCAGCTCTTGGCTGTGGCTGCAGCAAATTGTGCTCAGTTAACATCTGGCATATTCAGGTCTCCCATCAACAGTATCTCCCTTTCTCTGCCTTCTATCATCCTTGTCCATTCCTCCCTGACATGGGGTCTGTATACAACCCCTGTGTGGATTCTTGGTGCCATTTCCAGTCTCTGAGGTGACCCACAGTGCCTCCTCTCCTCCCTGTTTACTCTTTGTTCAGTTGCTTTTATCCCTTCCCTACATAGAGAACTACTCCTCCTCTTCTCCTCCCTGTCTCTCCTGTAGGTTGTGTACCCTGGTATGTTAACATCCCAGTCATGGTTGTCTGTGTACCATGTTTCTGTGACTGCTATGATATCCAGGCATCCCTCTTCCATCAAGGCCACCAGTTCAGGGAGTTTGTTGCCCAGACTATGGGCATTGGTACTCATTACCCTCCATTTCTTGATGTTTTACCCCATTTTACCCCATCCCTGTCCTTATTGCCTTTGTAACTTTCTCCATTTACTCCTTCCCTTCTCCCTATCGACATCTCTAACTTGGTGTTCACATCACTTACTACCCTAACTTTTTTGGAGAGGCTAGGATTTCCCTGCTCCTTTCCAGTGCCTCCCTTTGGCCAGTTTAAATGCTTGCCAATGAAGCATTTAAACCTATCACCTAGGATCCTGGTTTCCTCCTGGACAGATGCAGACCATCACTCCAGTATAGGCCTGCATCACTCCAGGTGAACCCCCAGTCACCAATAAGCCAGACCCCTGAGCTCTGCACCAGTTTTTCAACCACTGATTGAATCCCAGTGTGGAGCAAGGAGAAAGGGCAAGTTGCCCCTTACCCACCATGAGGGGCTAGCTGTGGGGTAATGGGTATGTCCAGAGATGGTGGATAACTGGGCAGAGGAGCCGTCCAGATGGGGCCAGAAGAAGAGAAGAGATAAAGATCAAGTGAAAACACAGATAGGACAGGGTTCTGACACTGTCACATGCATAATATTCTAACCATAACATTTCAGTAACTATTTGATCAGGTCCCTCCCTGAAGTACTGCATTTTCTAAGGATGGAGAGGCATTCAGCAGCTCTCTCAGCTGTCAGCTGATATCCCCTCTCCAGTTTCTCCTGCCAACAGTAAGACTTGAGGTCATCCATGTGGTGCTGTCATGGTGAAGTAGGACAGCCTCCCTCTGTGGAGGAGGTGAGCAATCTCTGGGACAGTCAGTACTACTCCCCCACTGGCCACCTAATTGACCCTGGCTCTTTCTTAAACTCAGGTTGTGGATATCACAAGTGGTAATGCTGTTGGACTAATCAGATTAGGACTCCTTTGTATACCCCAACTTCTCAAGATTCTGATTATGCCTTACAATGCACGACTCCTAGACAAGCTTTAAAGGCAGTGTGGGCTCGGTTTAACAAACTCAACATGCCCGTAAGTTAATGTATAATCTGCCATTACAGCAGTTCACATGGGGGGCAGCAGGCTACTGAACAACTGGAACTGCTTACTTCAAGAGAGCCATTCTTGCTGTTATTTTTAAATCGAAAGCAAATGAGAGGAAGCTCTCTTACCTCCATAGAGCTCCACTGTGGTGAAAGCATCCTTTTGGTTTGTGTATTTGTTTGTTTATTATTTTATTTATTTATTTGCATCTCAGATTAACACCTTTGAGCTACAAGTTCATTTACAAAGGCTCCCGTCATGGTGAACAAAGTTGACACATTGAGAGCTATACAACATTTCAGAGAATTTTTACAACAAGGTTACAAAAAACTTTGAACAATGTAGAGCAATCAGATTTGTGATGCTGGAATAAGCTGTGTCACTAGAAGTTTGAGTGAGGGGTAACGGGTAGTGAGAGTAGGGAGTAAGGAAAGCAGAAGTAGAGGAAGCAAGACCTGGGTTGCAGGCATAAACGAGTGGGGGAAGAGTAGAAGGTAGTTAGTGGAGGCTAATCATTTAAAAGCCACCCAGATGGGCCTTGTCTTAGTAGGAGAGAAGCTTGGGAGGAGCCATAGGGGCGGCAAGGGGGGTGGGTTAAGTGGGGGTGCGGGGTGAGTGCATGGGGGCTAGAGAGGCCTAAGGGAGGTGGGATGATTTAGGATGGAAGGGTACAGTAAAAGGTAGGGGCAAGGTTGAAACATAGGGATGGGAAAATGAGGGGTGAGATAGCATGAAGGAGGGACAAACGGGAGCAGGAGTGGAAGGAAGGTAGAAGAGAAAGTGCTGGTGCTGGAAGGTAGGAGGTTGGAGACTAAGTGCTAGTGTTGGATATTGACAAAAGGGGGTGAAGTTTCCTTGGGAGGGGTTTGCAGCCTTAGTAGAGGGGAAATATGAGCTAGGTGTTACAGTCACATGTGCTGGAGGCAATAAGATGATCCCGGTTGAGACTTGAATTGACCAGTTCTTTGCATAGCTTGCAGGTCGCTAATGAGAGAGTTAATCCATTTAGGTGCTCTGTAGGCAAATGACCATTGCATCTGGGTGTTCTGCAAAAGGGGACTAGCAGTGTACTTCGCATGTGTCCCTGGTATTTCTGGGTAGGGAGGATAGGCAGATGAGAGTCTGAACCCCAGGGCAGTAAGGTCCTGGATGGCCTTCTTACCGAATAGGCATACCTGGTGTTGGATTCTATTTTGTAGAGTAAACCATCCCGAATGAGCATAGAGCTCGCAGGTTTGGGTAAGCCAATGTGCGCCCAGTACTAGTTTGCAAGCTTTTGCTGAGTGCAGTTTTTATCCTCTTTAGTGCAGAGTTATTGGTGGTCCTCTATAGACTACTACACCAGTAGTCAATGACTGACAGGGCGGAGCTAGTAACTCGAGCTTGGTAGCCCTTCACTTAGGCAGTGTCTATGCCTGTATAATTGCCAGTCCTTGCATTAGCAGCCTTGGCAACCGATCAATGTGCATAATGAAAAGAGGGTAATATCAAGCATGACAGCAAGGTATTTAATAATTATAATAATAAAATGTATTTATATAGCACAATTCAACAAGTATCAAAGCGCTGTACAGAGATTAAAACACAAATAAACATTAAAATAACTAAAAATCAATAAAATGCAGTATTACAGCTTCAACAATCCCCAAAGGCGCGGTTAAATAAGAATATTTTTAAAGCCGTCTTGAAGCCCTCCACGGTCAGGCACTTTCTAATCCGCAAGGTAGAGAATTCCACAGGGTCAGGCCTGCATACATAGATGCTCTCACACCAGAAGTTTTCAGTCAAACCCTGGGAACCTCTAGCAATCCCTTGTCAGCTGAACGGAGGGATCAGAGCAGGCAGTTAGGAACCAGGAGCTCTTTCAGGTAGCCGGACCCAGTCCGTGCAGATCCTTATAGGTCAGTAAACCGACCTTGAAGGTGATTCACCACTGAACAGGCAGCCAGTGCAGTTCGCGAGCACAGGGGTGATGTGACTAATCCATAAAACCCCAGTTAGTAACCTGGCGCAGCATTCTGCACCAGCTGCAAGTGGCAAATATCAAGCCCTGGAAGCCCTAGGTATAGGGAGTTGCAGTAGTCAAGGCAGGAGGTCACAAAGGCGTGGATCAATGTTGGAAGGTCGCGAGATGGAACAAGGTGCTTGATCCGGACGCTATTCCTCAGATGGAAGAAAGAGGATTTGACTACAGCTGATACCTGAGAACGCAAGTGTCAGCCCTTCATCAAATATAACGCCCAGATTCCACAACTGAACAGAGGACATGAGCTGGCGACTCCGAGCCAAAGCCCAGAGTCAAGCCATGCTCCTGTCCTCTCTATCCCATGACCTGGATCCACCACCAACACCTCAGTCTTATCATGGTTCAACCTTAGCCAGCTGGCCAGCATCCAGTCCTGGAGCTCTGCAAGGCAGCTATTAAAGGCGGAGACCGCACTATCCTAGTTGAGGGCAAAGACAAGTAGAGCTGGGTATCATCTGCATAACAGTGAAACCGCATCCCATACCATCTTACAATGTCTCCCAACGCAGCAACACACCGTGAACAACATAGGGGACAGCACAGAGCTCTGAGGAACCCCAAATGGCAGTGAGAATGGAGCAAAGAATACATCCCCGACACCACTCTCAGAGTTCTGCCAGTGAGAAAAGGTCTAAACCAACTAAGGACTGTACCTGACAGGCCACGATGTCTCTCAGGCACTCAAGCAGGCCCCACCATGGTCCACGGTGTCAAAGGCTGACGAGATCAAGAAGGACCAAAATTGAAAGACACTTCCAATCTCTAGCAATCAGAAGATCATTGAGCATCTGAACCAGAGTGGTCTCTGTACTGTGCCTTTTCTGAAAACCAGACTGGAGGAAATCATAGATGTCATGGATGGTCAGATGGCTATCCAACTGAAAAGCAACTACTTTCTCTAGCAATAAAGGGAAGTTAGAGATTGGCCTGTAGTTGGCAAGGCAGTTTGGGTCAAGAGAAGATTTTTAAGGAGCGTGTAACTCATTGCTCTCCTTTAGGAGTTTGAAACTCACCTAACTCTAAAGAACATCAAACTATCTCTGCCAGAACAGGGCTGATGACATCTACATACCCCAAAATGAGGCATGTAGGGCCCAGGTCAAGACTACAGCAAGTAGGTCGTATACTTTGGACAATCCATAACATCATAGATTGCCGGCCAGTCAAAGTGATCCCAGGAAGACTGGGGTGTAGTAACCCTACACCGACCACCGCAAACCCCATAGAGCATGCCGAATGGATCTCAGCCCTGATGTCGGGTCATTTTATTGGCAAAGAATTGAGCCTAACTGTTCGTCATCTCTAGCGTGGTATTTTGGTTGTTTCAGATTTTAAGACAGTATGACCTGTGCCTCTTCTGTGTCAAGGTGAAGAGCATAGTCTTAGTCTTTTGTAATTAAGGAGGAGCTTGGAGTTAATGAACCAAGCTTTGATATCGGAAAAGTCATCATGCATTAGTTTTTCAAGGGCAGCGGGTTGGTGTGGCTAGAAAAGAGTACTGCATCGTCCATGTACAGCAGGACATTGCCATGACAGGCCTTAGGGAGGTTGTTTAGAAACAAGCTGAACAGAAGGTGACCCAAGATAGAACCTTTGGGACCCCGTAGCAACACTGCGCTGTACAGAAAGGACATCGTGTATTTTCACTTGCTGAACACGTCCTGTCAGGTAGCTCTGGAACCAGTTCACAGATGCTGAGGAGAGGCCAATATTCACCAGTTGGTTTGGTAATAGCCTGTGGTTGACCATGTCGAAGGCCTTGGTGAGGTCAGTGTAGGTGGTCCCACCAAGAGCCCCAGTCTAGGGCCTCGTGGACATAGCCAATGAATTCCACAAGCACTGTGTTCATGCTATGAAGCTTCTGAAATCCATGTTGTTCATGGCATTGAAGGTTATATTTGTCTAGATAGTCTACAAGCTGGTGTAGGCGATCCTCTCCAGCACCTTCGAGAGTGGTGGAAGGATTGATATAGGTTGGTAGTTGGAATGACAAGGCCAATCCCTGTTTTTGAAAATGGGAGTGACCTTTTCACTTTTCAGTATTGAGAAACTTCCCAGTTATGAGTGACAGGTTTAGGATCCTTGTAACTGGGGATAGCACCTCATCAAGGGTGCACGGCAGAAGCTTGAGGTTTAAGGATCCATTAGCTGTTCTGACTTCTTTAGTGCTTGTTGGAGGTATTTCTTAGCTTTAGTTTTAGTGATGACCTTAAGGTAGAAGGGGAGTTGTGTTGACAGATTGGTTATCAGTGCAAGCAAGGCGGAGCTTGTCAGCGGAGTTAGATAGTCTAGGGAGTACTCCATTAAGGTCTGTAAATGCCTTGTTGAAGTGGTTAATGACTTCAATAAGGTCATGTGTAGTGTTACTATCAATGTTGAGAATGGAGGGCGGTGTTTTGTTGGCTTTACCAGTTGGAGACTTTATGCTATCCCAAATTTGGCTCTCTCCCAGTTGTTGTCAAGCTGTGCTTTGAAATAGAGGTTTTGCTCTATGGATGACCCTGGTGCATTCATTACGAGTGGTTTTATATCTCTGAAGGTCTATGAGGGACCCAGAACGTTTGGCTTTATGCCATAAATTGTCCCTTACATTCATTTGGTCAAGAGATCCATGACTTACTAGACCCCTTGAGCTTTCTTTTCTTGTAGCGTGCAAATATGTCACAGGATGAGTTAAATTTCTTTCAAAGTCTTCCAGGGCAGTGTCGAGCATCCTTGATACTGTAGATAGTTGACCAGTTTAGTTTTGAGAGCTGTGCTTTAAATGAGACAAGATGCCCTTTTTTTAGCATGGGTGGTGACTATTTTGGGTGGTATTTTTGGAGACTTGTTCATCCAGGTGTAGAGGATGGCGGAGTGGTCACTAATGACATCAGGGAGTACCACTGAGCTGGATATTCTGTCCGGCCTATTGGTTATTATCCATTCTACAGCGTGCTTGAGCCAGTATGATAGTTCACATGGGCAGGGGTCTCTATTAGTTGGGACATGCTGAGAACCAAGAGTGCATCTTTGTAAGGAGAGTCGCCCAGAGGACAGCTAATTTATATTGAAGTCCCCGAGCAGTAGAACTTCAGAGTTGAGTTTGTTCTCAGATAGGTAGTCTAGTGCTGATTTAAAGCCAGGACCTGGTCTTTGGTGGGCATGTAGACAGAGATTATGGTGAGGCATTTGCCCAGAGTACCTAGCTCAACTTTGATACCGAGCATTTGCATTTTGCCAGTGGTTGGAGAGTGGGTCAGTGCAAGCCCTTGGAGGGTGTCTCTTATGTATATGATACAACCCCCACCTCGTTTGCCCACTCTGTCCTGCCTGTAAGTGGTATAACCATTCAGCTGGATAGCCAGGTCAGGGACTCTGGGGGTTAGCCAGGTTTCGACTATGAACAGAATGTCTGGTTGGTGTTGGGCAGCCCAGACCTGCGAAAGTCAGATTTAGCCAGGAGACTGCAGATGTTGATGGAGGCAATTTTAGCACTCCAGCTTGCATCGACAGCACAGGTGAAATTGCCGCTAGGCCTGTTTTTATTTTTAAAATGGTTAGACCCCCAAAGGAAGGAAAGGATCATAAATTTCCTGAGGGGCTAGTGGAAAACCCTGGCTCCAGTTTTATCAAATGGTCACTTAAATGGCCAAAACTGTGTTTTCAAATCATGCTCTTAGACTTGAATGCAGTAGATGCCCGATTCTCCCTATACCTATGTCATAAAGCGGAGTGTGGTCGGCAACAGGGAAGTAGAAAGAGATCGTTGCTAGCCCCTCAGGGCAATTTGCAATCCCTTACCTTCCTTTGTGGTATAACCAAAAGGCTGCTTTTACCACAGAAGAGCTCCCACAGAGGTAAGCTTCTTGTTATTTGTGTGCAGCACTGAGAAGTTAGGTGCTCTTTCAAAGCCTTAATTGGGGGAGGGGTTGCCATGTTCACTGACAAGATAAGAATGACTGAGGCCGTTGGTTTTCCAAACATTTTAAATATGTTACACATTTATGCCTACATTTCATATTTTGCAATGTTTTATATCCCCATTTTTAATTAATAGGACTATTTGATAAAATTGCTGTCTTTTTCCCATGGAATTCATCTGTTCCTGCTGCTTATCCCCATCAGAAGTCACAGTATAATACCTTCTGTGGTGGTAGATTGTGATGTCCTAAACCAAGGACTATGGCTTCAGGGGCCATTCTCACTAAAAATGGTGGCCATTAGTGGGCATTGTTTTTATTGTGATTATGATTATTATTATTTTATTATTCTTTTGGTAACTAGGTAACGCCCACTAGAAACAAGTGATTGTTTTCAGGAGTGACCTGGAAGCACTAGGGTGGTTAAGTGATTTGCTCAGACTCACACAGTGTGCAAGTGGAGGTTGTGGGACTCAAACTGAGGTCTGCTGGATGTACCAAATTCATTCGCAGCTCACATTTACCCTTCAGGCTATACTGCCAGCCGCAGTCATTGTGACCACTGAGTGCCACTGCATACATTATGTAAGCAACAAGACATAAGACATTGGTAGTACTGTGACAGCTGCATATCCAGTGGCATAGTAAGGCACAAGGACACAAGTCAAGAGCTTTTGGCCCATGAAGTGCAGTTATCACAGTACTACCACTTCCTGTAGTGTCTCATTACGGTTATAAAATGGGTTTGTGAGAAACATTTAAAAATAAAAACAGATATCAAAATATAAATTCTCACCATTGATAGTACTGTCATGATACAGGGTTATGGCCAATCAGGATGCAAAGGTTTTCCTACTCATTTTCAGGCCTCTTAGAACTATGACCAACAGGTGTTGCAACTTCTTTCCTTAGCAGTAGCAAATGTCTTTGAAAATGTCATGAAATGAGGTGGGATTTGCCATACAAATAGCCCACAGGACCATACACAAAGGCATGGTGTCCATCATAAGCCTGGCTGCAGCTTCCTGCATCTCCCCTGATTACCATCTGGTAAAATCAAGCAGTAATGGAAGCAGGTGCAGCTGTTGGGAAGCCAGACAGGATCAGAGGGACCCGGCTGGCCCACTAGATACTTGGGCATATAAGGGGCAGGAGGGTGGTTCCACTGAATCTCAGAAATAACCCAATCTGTGGGAGTAGGTGGAAGAGTACTGAATGACAGTTGGTCGCCAGAACATTAAGTGGTGAGTCATTAAACAACCAAGGTCCTTTACTCATGGGTGGGTCAGGTTAGGAAGAGGAGCACTTCAAAATGGGACATTTGTGCAACACACAGTTACTAAATCACTACATGGATTGGATTTGTGTGATCTACCTGGCTAAGTTCCATGCTGTAACCTGGTCCCAGGCATAATTCAGCCTGTAAGTGGGTGCAAACCCCATTTGCACACACTGGATTGCAAATTACACTGTGCCCCTATCACATGAGGTCTCCCTCCCCACCCTACATCCACACCCCCAGCAGCCCGCACTAATGTTTGAAGTACAGCACTATCAGGCGGCAGCACAACAGTACATCAGAAATCTTCTAATTTTGTGCTGCCCTAATTTCAACTAAGAATAGGGTCCCTGTTGTAGAATAAGCAGCTAGAATATAAAGACCAAAGGACAAAGATACTGTTTTAAAGCTGAAAAACATGTTAACCGAGTAGTGTTCATCACTTCCAGATTTTCGCATTGTCTCCTCTCTCTCTGTTTCACTCTTGCCAAGACCACGATGCAATTTTTCAACTTAAAGACCTCAACAGATGTTCTGGGAACGCCATGCTTAAGTGTTACCAAACATTGTCATAAAGACCATTGGGACTCGATTTGTTTCCTACACAGATGAAAAGGGCTCAGAGCACCTCTCAAGCAATTTCAGTGTGTATTTTATTGCCATTTACTCAATTCCATTTTGGATCCTGCATGCAGTTTTGAAATACTCATCTCTTACAGTAAGATACAGTAATTGAGGGCATAGGCTTTTAACTCATGTGATATGAATGCCAGTCACTGGCGTGAATTAAAGGGAAAAGTGTACAGAGCTAATGTAGAGGCTCAAGTTTGTTTTTGTACAGTGATATTTACAAATGTTGGACACAAGAGGGCTCCAGAGAACCTGTCCTAATACTGGACATGATCCCTTTCATTATGAACAGCTTGCAAAATGGTATAAATCCCTTGGCTGTTTCATCTTACCACTGTAATTGAACAGACATTACAAAAAAATGAAGGGTGTTACCAAGCTTTGACTTTTTGACAACTGCTTATTATGTGAAATGGCACGTAAACAGTACATCAATGAGTCTACCTAAACACATGTACAGTATTAACACAACCTGTTCTCAGATTAGTGCTCAGGGTAACCTTACTGCCATCTAGAAACTGTCATTAACCTAGCAAAGATGAGAGACTTCCTTTAGAATTGTCTGTCCCTCGGAGGCCGGTGGCACTGAGGGTTGAGGCGCTGGACACCACACCTTGTGCCACACTGAAGACCCGGGTTCAGACACAAGCCCGAGGCATCAGGAGTCAGCAGGGGATAGGATTGAGCATCCGGAGGACTGCTCTCCTATCCCGGGGTGGGATCCAGGGTATCAGCGCCTGCAGCAGCCCCTGGTGATGACTGGGGACACTGCTAGAGACAGTGCAGCAGCATGGAGTGTGGCAGGCATCGGCACGTGTCGTGCCATGGCGTCGTGTATGCTGCACTCCCAGGGCCAAAAATCAGAAAACATCAGCACAGACCACGGCAGCTTGATGGCCACTACTCCACCAGCCAACGATGCCTGGATAACTGCGCCTAGTATTGGTTCCTTGTCTGGCATGGGGCAATGGGGTGCTCCTCTCGAGGGTATAGCTGCATATGCCAGCTGGGGCATGTAACTCCGGAGTCAGTGGTGGAGGTGGGGCGGTGGCTGGAGTATGAGGCAGGTCAGTGGCTGCAAGTGGGATAAATTGTGATATGTTAAAAAGAATTGTCTGTCCCTCATTCTGTAAACATTTTATGGATGTCACAGTTTTAAGTTTATTTTTTAAACAATCTGTAACCAGGAAAACCTCAGTGGGATGCAGAATCATGTTTTCAGGATTATCCTGAGAAGCAATAACGGCAGTAGTAGCAGTCAGATTATAAACACTGACACCCTATTAACTACTATTCATGCTACAGCTCTTTTCAACCCAATTAGTGTTTTCTCATTTTGAAATATTGGTGCCACCCATTTTGAAAAAGAAAAGGTTAAACAATAAGTATGCTTGTATTCTCTGAATCCCTTTCATTTGCTTCCATTGCAATTTCAGAAATTCTGTTCTGAGTCTGATTCTGTTCTGGCTCCAACTAAGGCACTGGGACAGAATCAGAGACAGAATCAGAATTTTGCATCCTAGTAGCTGCTCAAGCAAAACATCCCTCCAAGCCAGGTGATGTACACTTGCTTGTGACTGCTCCCTTTCCCACACTTGTGTCTACTCACTCTCCTGCCTTATGACAGCAGCTGCTGCTATGAAGCAGAAAGCTACAGGAGTTCAGCCTTGCTAAGCATCTGGCGAGGTCTGGTGGCACTGATGGTCCTCCTTCTCTACCATCCATCCAATCCAACACAAGCCAGATCTGCTGTCCTCCTCTATATGAAGTCCAAAGTTCCCAAACTGAGACAGCCACCCTTCCCAAATCGGCACCTTGCTAAGTCACTCATTCCAGTGACAGAAATAGTTCAGGCTGCTGCTCAGCTTGCCAAGGTGCATAAATGCACAGAGCATATATTCGTGCTCCTATCCAGATATCTATAATCCACATCCCAAGCCTAACTAGCAGCCAGAACCAGGCAGTCACACTGCCCTAAGGAATTCCTCCACCCTGACCCAACCTGACCTCACAATGATACAGCCTCATCTGCTGACTGAACTCAACTGAACTAAACAAACAAAACCTAAATTCTGGTCCAGCCATCAGGCTTGTTCTACTTTCTGACTTAGTCCTCTCACATAACCCTTCCTGAGTGACCTGGGAAATTGAGAGGTGCAGAGTTTGCCTGCCTGCATCAAACCCTGTGTAACCCTATACACCTTACTATCAGTGTAGCATCTGGAGTGGCCAAAATACCCTGAGTTTGATGCAGGTAGGCTACCTCCTCTCTGCCCAGTATACCAAGGTCACTCAGGGAGGGTCATATGGAAGAACTCAGTGGATGGGAGGAGAACGATGGCCAGGCAGACCTTTGGTTTTAGCTATTTTGCTTGGTTGGGTTCAGTCAGTAAATCAGGGCACGGTGAGCTGGGGCAGCAGGGCTTGAGTTTGTACTACAGATGTCTGTGTAGTGGCAATAGTATGTGTGTGTGTGTGTGTGTGTGTGTGTCTCTCTGTGGTGCACATTTGTGCATCTTGGTGAGTTGGGCAATGGCCTGGGCTACTGCTGTCACTTGGAGCCAGTGACTTCACAAGGTGGCAGGCTGGGGAGGAAACCTCTCAATTTGAACTTAATATGGAGGTTGCGAGACTTGGCTTGTGTTGGACTGGATGGACAGCAGAGCAGAAGGACCCTCAGTGCCACCAAAGCCCACTAGATGCCATATGGAGGCAGAACCCCCCAAGCTTTCTCAGCAGTAGCTATATAGGTAGGGTGTGTGGGAACACAAGGGTAGGGAAAGTGGAGAGTTCATTCAAGTTCCAATCCTATATTAACTTATTTATTTTATAGTGTTCCAGGTAGGGGAGGTTTTGCAAGCAGATGTAACTACAATCAGATTATGACTCCAACCTGCTTTTTCTGAATTCATATTTTGGGCATTCAATACTGAAATTTGAATGAAAAAAGCCCAGAATCCAATTAATCAGATTCTGTTCAATCAATTCTAAGCAACCCTACTAATGAACTTTGGATATTCTGCTCTGCCAGTCATTGCGTGGCTGCTGCAAGCACATGCAACCTGCCTCCTCAGTTTGCCCCCAAAATGCTGATTTAGCTACATATGGTGAGCGATGATTAGCCAGATAGCTAACAATTTTAAATTCTACGGCAAACCTGATTAGTCAAGTACAACAATCAAACAAATCACACAGTTGTGTATAACCAAAAGTTCATATAATCTCAATGAAATCCTGAAGAACGAAACACTGATGTTTGAAAGACCAAAGCCTTGTTATGAGCTGGAAATCATATAACAGTGCATTAAAGTCAGCAACTGCTCTAAAAGAAAATATTACTAGTTACTACAAGAACCACAGCAAAAAGAGAGACCAGTGTCAGTACTGAACCTGTGTAATGAAGCATTGTGGAATACCACTTTATCTCAAGGGTGAACCCATAATTTTTAAAAGGGGTAGCAATTTTACTAAGGGGTAGCTCTTTCCCAATAAAATATGAAATATTCCTTTTTAAACTCAGATTAGACTAAAACAGGTAACAAGCTTTACTTCCTAAGAGCTGGATCCGCTAGTGTATCATCAGTAGTTTTTTTTTTTTAAACGTTGTTTATCCCCTGGCCACAGATGAATTCTCCTTGCACTCCCTACCAGTGCCCATCCCCAGCCCATTGAGGTTCGCAGACCAGCCTCCTGGGACCACACACACCCCACCTGTGCCTCACCACTGCATTGCCTCCCCCAGCCCCAGCTTGTCCCTGGGCTGGATACCATCAACTCCTTTGGCATTTCTTCCCCACAGATATCTGGCTGCCCACAGTGTAGGTGAAGACAGGAGGTGTCCTCCAGAAGGTGGCAGGTGGAACCCAATGTGGATGTAGTTGGCCAGTAGGCACTTCCTCTGCTCTACTTGTGCCATTTTTCCCCTGTAGCCCATCCTGCACCCCAGGGCACACTTTCATCACTGGGCACCAGCACAGCTGATGCACCCAGACAACAAAAGTTTGCTTCAACTCCTCGCTCTCACCGCTATTCCTCTGCACTGCCACCTATGGTCACCCAGGTGACAATAGAGCAGCAGGTTGTGGAATCCCCAGCCACAGAGAGAGCATCCGGTGGAACGCTCAATCCTCATCCACTGGCCGGCTCTTCAATGGCCATAGCTCATTCCCGAACCTGGGTTGTGGTGCCACAGGCAGGAACTCTACTGCTGTGCTGGTGGGCTGGTCCATTAACTGTAGGTTGACATATCTGTTGTAGTTTATTTATTTATTGTTAACCAAGAAAGAAGAACTAGATAATACTGACTATTTCCAACCCAGTCCTGGGGTGGAGGGGGTACTGATGCAAGCCAACTGAAACTGAACTAGATTAAGCTGTATGTAGTATTTTAGCGAATGGGGACAATTTGGTCAGGACACCGTGCAAATTCACTTACTCTTTCAAGAAGTGCCATGGGATCCTTAACATCCATGTAAGTAACCACCAGAAAAGGCAGATGGGGCTTTGATTTAATGGCGCATCTGAAGGACAGCACACTCTGACAATACAGCATACACCAATTACTGTACTTGGCTGCCAGCATCTACAGTAAGAGTCCAATCTCATTGGGGACTAGAAACCGTGGCTTTCTGGCCAGGGCAGATGTGCAACCAACAGAGCCTTGCTGACACCATAGTTGACACCATGAAGTTCTCCTTCATACCTCATCAGCACTGTGATTGCACCAAATGTTATATCACAGTTAACCAGTCAGTGCAAGGGATTAGTGGAATAAACTTACACGGCTTTTATTTCTTGGTTATAATGTTATAGTCAGGTGCTATAGCTTACAATACTGATGAAATATGAAGAATAGCACTTGATAAGTCCATTCCCAAGGAGGGTGCCATTCTACATACCACACCTTGTACTAGTAACCTCTTCCTAAAGGGGACTCATCTTTGGCTCTCTCCGGAGCAGTGTTGCTGCCTTTCCCTCCAATGCTCCTTCGCTTCCAGTCCTGGTCCAGACTGTAGCTGTGAGACCCAGAGCTGGATTGGACATTGCCAATTGCTCTGCAGGCTTATTCAGTGCCCTTCTCACAATGGCCAGGGCGCTGCCACCTCTCTTCACTCACTGGCTCTTGGACAGCCTTCAGGGTCAGGGCACACAGCCAGAAGATTGCTCAGTTTCAAGCAGCTCTCAAAACTGCACAAAGTATAAAACCACTCCTTCCCAGGAGCACGCACTTTGGAGACTAGTTCAGCTCTGCAAAACAACTAAATTAGTACGCCCTGTCCTTGTAAAACTGACATCAAATTGGATACCAGTTGCATTTCAAAACTAAATTAGTACATCCTATCCCTGTGAAACTGACATCAGTTTGGAGCTGAGCTCTGTAAAACAGCTCTGAAATGCAAGCTGGCTCAGGACTTGTGGCATGCTTTTCCCCTGTAACTGACAACTACTGAGCCAGGGGTTTAGCATAATTAATAATGCATGAAATGCTCACCACTGATATATTTGATGCCTGTATTTCTGCACAAGGGAGAGCCCTGTGTAATAGAGACTGGTCTGAGAGAAATATCTGAGGAGCAGAGAAAATGTGTGAATAGCTCCCAATTGCTATTCCTGTCTGACTAAAATGTTTGTACAAAACAGACTTGAGACCACTGAAAAAGGATATTGATGCAGCTAGAGTGCCAAGTCTGGGATCTAGCACTGAAATAGCACAGGGGCTGCATTGAAAGCTGCTCTGCATTGGAAAAGGTGGTGAGCCACTACTTTTTGCTGCTGTTAGGATTTTATCCTGACAGGGATCGAATCCAGCTAAGGTTCCAAGTGACAGAACACCTGTCGGGTGGGCGGAAGTAAGTCCCCTTGTGGGGCAAAAGATCATCATCATCCAGAGCACCACCACCCACACCTCTTGCCACCAGCAGCATGCTGGGTCTGCTACACCTGTAACCAGCTTACAGAACAGAGTTCTCATCATCCAAAGTCATTACAGCCTATATTCTTCAACACCAAGAGCACATTGGGTCCACTGCTCCTGTATCCAGCCTACGGAAAACACCATACAGCCATCACCTGCCTAAGCAGGGGAGACATCTCCATGGAAACAGCACCAGCTTGTCATCTAAAGGTCGTGAGTACTAGGTTTTACCTGCAGAACCTATCATTCCTATTGTTTAGCTGTCTAGCTAGATTCTTTGTGGGCATTCCTGCACAACCTTAGAATCAAGCCCACATGGCTACAACACATAGCTAGGAGCAACTGTTTTACTGTCCATCAAACTTTATAATTTGCCAGTCAGCAGCTGCAATCAGCAACCAAATTTAACAGTACTGCACAAGCTTCACAGGCCTGCAGTTCTGCATCTGTGTGCCCACTTGAACTGTAACTGGGAGCTCCCAGAAGGACTGTGGGGTTAACTTGTGCACCAGTGTTGGGGGTGCTGAAACACTTTTATGGTGGGGGTGAATGCAGTCTGCTGTCTTTGTTTAGTTTCACCTTTGTTTCCCTTGTGCCCTACTTTGTTCTCTAACCCCAAAATAAAAATTATTTGCAACTGCTAATACAGTTTGCCATTATAGTGTATAGTAGAGTGTTGTTCTGTATAGAGTTCCATCCCTTTCAAAATGCTGTTGTACCACAGTTTCAAAGGTCATGGAATGTGATTCTACCCTACTGTGGTAGAACAGCATTCTAGAACCTCTAGAGACTGCATGAGTCAGTTTCATTTTGAAAGCAAAAAGTCATGCACACATATTCACACAGTACTATACGCTATAAAAATTACAGGATGAGCAACTCTATGCAACCAGTGTGTTCTGCCACCTCGGGGTTCTGATTCTCATGGACCTCTCGAGCTTTGCTCTCGAGGTCAGAGGAATCAGAACCCCTCTATGACAGAACACACTGGCTGTGCATAGTTACCATCCAGTATTCTCTATGTTGCCTTGCTGTTTATTTGCATGCTTAGAGTGATAAGTGGGGAAGGGATTGTGTTATTGTGATCCCTGTCACAGATGGTGAGGTTCTATTTGTTTCCTGTGGGGAAGCACCCTTGCAGCACTCTGTGAAAAGAGCCCCATAGATAGAGGTGCCATGCCACTTTCTAAGCCCATTTCTAACCATGAACCCAGGGACCATTCCGCCAAAGGCATAATAGACTTTGTCCTTTACCATCTCCAGGCTTAGTCAGCTGAATATCTCCAAAATGGCAAGGAAGTACAATACTTAGAAATCAAAACTAACAACTGGCAACTCGCTAAATCAACTACTATCACTATGCTTCTTCAGAGTGTATTTGCCCATACCTCTCAAAATTTTGTAATCAAAATGAGGGACATAGACACTTAAAATGAGGACAGTGAGGATACTGACCCCCCACTGAGGAACACATTCTAAAACATGGAGATGCAAGCTCAGAACACTGTGGAAACCATTATGTTTACGTGTACAAAGTTTACTTTTGAATTAGCATCTTAGAATGTTATGAATTTCTTCTTCTTCTTTAAAGCTTGAATTTACAGTACATTCTGTTTGTGGGCAACATTTACCATGAGGGACAGATAAGGGACAAAGCAACTGTGAGGTGCAAAATGAGAGGTATCCTCGTAATCAGGGACAGTTGAGAGGTATGTATTTGCCCTTTTTATAGTATTGGAAGGTAATTGCTGTCCCTTTTCTGTCTTAAATCCCAACCCCCTGTATCCCTAAAACCCCTAAACTCTTGGTTGCAAGTCACAGAAGGTATTAAACCCTTAAGCGAAATGTCCACCTCATATCAGGTCCCACCTCCGTGTGAAGCAGAGCCTGATTAGCAATTGATAAATCAGTATTTTTTAACTTACTGTGGTAGATTTAATTTAAAATTCTATCTGGTTGATCCTGCACCCTCCCTGCTGGCATTTTACAAGTAAGAGCCCTCCTCAGCATGCTCACAACCACCCACAGCTGCCCTCAATATGATCGTCGTCTGAGGAGCAGCCGGGGCTCAAATCCATTAGCTTATTGTGTGGCTGTGTTTTAAATAGCTCCAGTTTGCAGCCTGGGTGTTCCCATGCTATATCAGGATCAGGTACCATTTAAGAGGCACCCTGGCGGTTGGTACCTTGTCTCGGTACAACACAGACACACAAAGACTCCAAACCAGAGTTATTTGAAGATATGGCAATACAGATTACTGTATTGCCGTATCTTTAAATAGCTCTGGTTTGGAGACTATATGTCCGTGCTATGCGAGACCAGGTAACCGACTGGCAGGGTGCTTCTCAGCCCGTACCTGGTCCAGGTATAGCATGGAACATCCAGGCTCCAAACCGAAGCTACTTAAAAACAGAGCCATACAATAAGCCAATGGATCTAGCCTCAGCTGCTCCACACACACAGCGCATCATATTGAGGACAGCTGCTGGTGGTTGGGGCATGTTGGGGAGGGCTCTTATTCAGAAATGCCAGTGAGGAGAGTGCAGGATCAACCAGATAGAACTTTGAATTAAATCTACCACAGTAGGTTAAAAAATACTTTAATTTATTAAATTGCTAATCGGGTCCTGCTTCATGGAGGTGGGCCTGATATAAGGTGGACGTTTCCTTTTAAATTTGTAGTCCTGGCCCAGGTTAAAGGGACACTGTCAACCTGTTTTTCATCCTATTATTTCTACTTAAAATCCCATATTTTATAATTGCTTAGCTTCTCTAAAATTCATTGATGCTGCTGTTTGTTTTGTCTGTCTCCTTGTTTAGCAGAAATGAAATGCTTAGCAATGTATATTTATAAACAACCTTCTTTTGTTTACAATTCTGGAGCTGTTCTTACTGCATATTTTCTGAGCATTGGAAACACCCCCAAACAGTGCAGTCATTCATGAGGCAACAGCCTCCTAAACTCCCACTTCATCATGAGGGGCTAGCCTGTGTCATGGGTGTTCCCAAGTCCAGGAAAGATGTAGTTGGAGCTGATCAAGGAATGTAAACAAACCTGTGTTTGTGTGGTGACACCAGTATGGTGGGCAGTCTGTTTTCACTTTTCTAAGCACAAAGAGTCAGAATCAAACTACCAGCTACATCAGTAATCTTTACAGAATGTTGGCAGTCATAAAAAGCATTTTTAAACTATGCACACTTTGAGAACTAAGGGGTTGACAGTGTCCCTTCAACAGATTATGTCGTCTGTTGGTAACAGCACTGTGACCCCGACTGTGACTTGTGTAATAAATGACATCATCTCACTTCTGATGTTTTGAAGACAGTTTCAGCGGCAGTCTGTGTTGTTGTAGACAGTTAAGAAGTCTAGTGAACTGCATCCACTGTGTATAAAAGAAAGGGTGTTGACATCTCTTTTAGCTGCTTTCTAAACCTAGTGTTTTGACAATTTCTTTGGAGAAGAAACCTCCATAAAGTGGAATACATTCTGTCTGTTGTTACACTGTAAGCAACTGGACAGCATGTTACCTTATAAACAAGGTTTAAATGTAAACCTAGGGTAGGAAGTCCCATTACACTATAATGACTCTTCTGTCAAATGTGCCATTTTCATGATTTCACAGAACTGTATGTAACCCCCTTGTTACCGGGGTTACTAGAATCCCAGTAAGACCTAGTGGTAGGCAGGAAGGCAGCTTGTGAAACTCCAGTTAAATGGGTTTCACACTGTCTCACTCTGTTCTCAGTCTCAGCTGAGACTGAGGGACGACATCACCAATAGAACTATCGCAGCTGCATGAGCCACATTGGAATCTGCAGCAAGGGAGTTGGTTAGAATGCTGGGAGATTTTGAAGTCAGTGTCTTCAGTTCAGTCTTCAGTGAGTGGCGTGAAGTTGGGAGCTTGCTGAGAAAGCAGCTCAGTGAAGGCTCTAGGAGCCTCAGCCTTGACAGAGGGCTACTTCTAAGTAAAAGGGTGTGTCTCTACCTTAAAGAGAGAGACAAAGATTACTGAAGTGGTGGAGACCGCTATTTTCAGGTCTCAGGGCCCCTCCCTTTGGTGGGGGCAAGAAAGGTTCCCTGCAGATTCCTGGGGCAACCCCTAGTTCTGCTTGTGAAGGAAAAGCTGCCTATGTGTTCCAGTGTTTATTTGGGAGAACAAGAAGATTTGTGAGTCACCTGTGGGGCTCCTGCAACGTGAGTGAGTGTCTGCTCTTGCTAAAAGGACCTATGTTTTCACCCTGGGACTTGTGTGACAATGTGGGGATTGAACTATTAAATATTGGGAAGCCTAGAGTAATGGGCTAAGCAAAGTAAAAGTAGGTTCAAGTCCAGAGTTTGTTGGGATGCAAATAATATGTAGAGGAGATGTGACAGACATCTCCCAGAATCTACATTTGAAAGTTCAGTAAAGGAATTGTTCAGTTTCAGAGAAATGGCGGGTATGGGCTGTGGGAGCTGGAGGTGGGTGGCCCCATCTTTAGTGACCAGGTCCACCTCTACAGATTTCTTCTGTGGATTTCTACTTTACTTCAGGCACTTGGCCAGTGATGGGGAAGTACCCAGACATGTGATTGTAGGAAAATTCTCTCTAGGAGTCAAAGACTCTAGTGTGGTTTGGGGAGCCACAACAGGACAATTGGTTCATTCCTCAAATGGACTGCTGGACTGGGAGTGGTCATGGGGAGCTGGCCAGTGGGGAAAACCCAAGTAGTGTATGTCGGCTGTGTACCCAAAGCTGCGTGGCAAGTCCGGCTGTGCCTGGTGGGTTTAGAGCCTGAGGGATGGAAATGGAGATAAAGTGTTCTGTAGTCTCTAATCTGCATTACCAGGAAATGTAGCCCCATGGAGTCCGTCTATGCTTTGTTTGTTCAGCTTGGATGTGAATAAAAGCCACTGAAGGATCCCATTCCTGGTTCTGGACATCACAGTTATTGCTTCCTGTGTTCGGATTTTCTTGGGTGCCCCTGTGCAGAGTAGCCAAACCTAGGCCCCCTGTGCCAAGTAACCTCATCCTCCCAGACCCAGTCCCCACCAGGTACTGCTGTCAGCTTCAACAGCATGCCACCTGTCGTTTTGCTAGAAAGGCAGGGGTGAGGGGTTACATGTATCAAGTTGAGGCATTTGATTTGACATTTGAGAACATTTCCTTTTGCATTCCCACTGAATGGATGAATAAGCAGATGTGTCAACAGCATGAATATGGTGCAGTAATCAGTACCTGGGCTGCAGGAAATCTCTGGCAGAATGGGCCTGACCCACCAGAAAGGATTTACAGAAGGAAGCCATGAGTATGGCCCTGTAAAGACAGAATCAAGTTATAGTCTTTACTGAATCTAGTTCCAGCCAAATTAAGGTGGTCTAAGACGGGAAGGAGAGTTTGAGCTTCTCTATATAACGGAACCTACACTGGAGAAGGACCAAACAGCTATCCCGAGTAAAACCAAAATGTTCTACACTGACCATACCCTTATAAACTAATGATCTTTGCAGATGTAAATCTTTTATTAAACTTTATTTTTATTAGTTACAGGATTAGGAAAGTCCATTCCAATATCCATGCGAAACCACATGAGGGGTAAGTCAAATGTAAATAGAAAGTCCAACATTTGATGAAGAATGAGCTGTAAGCATAACTTAAGACAAACTTTACAGAGATATAAAACTGCATTGCACTGTTGAATTCGATAACATTCAAACATTATGCATTTAAACTTGGTGATATCTTGCATACTTAACAAGTAAAAATAAAGTTGCAGAGCACGAAACAGTTGCCAAAATAAATGCAATGCATAGCCGTAAACAGCCTTTTTGTGTGTATGTTATTTTTCAAACCAGACTCAGTGGGTGAGGCTACTTCCCAATAATATCTGTTCTTAGTAATTCAAAAAGAAAGCTGATGTCATTTAGCATCAGATAAAAAAAATTATTTACCTTATGAGGAGATAAATTGCAGGAGATGTACTCCAAGATGAGCTAATAAACTTGTCCTAAAAGTGGGTGAGAAGCAGAAAAAAGGACTACGCCTGAGTTCTCTAGGTCCCACAACCCAGGCCATTTGTCCTCCCACCAACCATAAGGAGACCAGTTCAAGCCACGTGGAAACCACCATCTCATGGAGAAAACAATATACCCAGGCTAAAGCCATATCACAAGAACCATCCAGCTATTTTAATACAAAGTCTGCCATAAACCCCAGTCCATAGCCCACTTCTCATCTCCTGCTTGCATGTGGAATGTGACAGCATCAAAATAAGTCACAGTAAAATCATAGCACACACATTGAAAACCTCTGGTACTTTGTATCAGTAAAATGACTTAAGAGTCAATCAAAAATAAAAAGTGGAAGCCACTCATCTTCATCACAAAGCCCCACAAGTCTTATCATCTCAAGCCTCAAAGTCCTTTTTATTTTTCAACCATTTTCCAGCGTTTATGGAATCATTCTAGTTGATAATCTCTTCAGGCCTATGAAAACTGGAGATGTACTGGAACTTGCAGGGATCAGCAATCCTTAATGCTCAAAGTAATATCTGCACCGCATCAAGTCCCATCCGTCGCTGCCTGGTTTAGAAACTTAGGTCCAGAAAAGATATACAGGTACGCCTGCTTGTGTAGAATGTCTACCCTGAGCCCTGCCAACTGCAACAACCAATCTCTTTCACGCATTCTAGTTGTAACCAGCAAAAGGCATCTGGGAAGCAATTCATCATTAGGCCGTCTTCTTGTTGTAATTCTATATACCTAATAATCACAACAGGAGAGTCTAAATTTAGGAAGCTTATACATATGCCCCAGTAGGGTTAACTGGGTCTTTTGGGGTTTCCTCAATGTCTTGCAATTCCAAACATCTTTCATTAGGAGCTCTTACCAAATTCTTGACATGTTCAATCTGGCTTGCAACATTTGTTCACACTAATAATTGCAAAGTTCCCCCATTGCTCTATTTGTGATCCCTCGCATTTTTTACTTCCCTAGCCATAAGGTTCATTTTGTTTCTAGGGTAGTCACCCTGACTTTAATGGTTTCAGCTTTTTTAGTGAGGTCCCCAGTCACACCTCAAGGTATTTGTAGGCAGGAACCTCTTGAGAGGAGTGCAAGCATTGGTATTGAAGGCAGGAGGGAGCCTGGCAAGTTTCTGCTTGGTGCCAAAGGTCATGACAATTTTTTGGCACTCATTTTAGGTTGTTAGCTGAGAACCAGGATATTACTGCAGTGAAGTCATGTTGAAGAGGCTTGGACATCTGGGTAGAGGGACCAGATAGGAAAAGGATGGTGTTGTCCACATACATGTGGATGTGGGCGTGGTGCATACAAAAAAATCATTAATAAACGTAGAAAAGGACAGATCAGAAGATTGAACCTGAGGACACCAGCAGAAGGATGGGGGAGATAGGACGTTGTTGATTTTTACTGACTGGGACCGACCAGTTAGATATGATCCAAAACCAGGATACAAGAGCTGGGGAAAGACCAATGGCACTTAGCTTGTTTAGAAGAAGGAGTGGAAATGGAATCAAAAGCTTTTGATAAGTCAATAAATATGGCTGAAGTGATCTGCCCTTTATTCATTTCAGAGTAGATGGCATCTGTGAAACAAAGAAAGGAGGAGGTGGTGGGTGAAATTTTCTAAATCCGGATTGGACAGGGTGAGAGAGTCAGTATACGCAGTGGTTTAAGGCTCTGAGCTGCAAATTTGGTGACATCCAGCAGACCAGACCTGGGTTTGAATCACAGCTTCCCTTGCACTCTGTGACCCTGGGCAAGTCACTTAACTCCCTATGCTCCCAGATCACACCTGTAAAAAAAGCTTTCAGCAAATGTGCTACTCCTGGTTAAACAACTAAAATAAAAAGAGAGTGTTAGAGGCAGAGAGGAAGTGATTTAGCCTTGTGAGAACAAGGATTCTTGGAAATAGTGCGAGCTGGGGAACTGATAGGGGTGATAGTTTCGGGCGGTAGGTCACCTCCTTTATGAAGGGGAGGACAATTGCAGTTTCCAGGCTGAGGGATGGTAGAGGAAGAGAAAGATAGATTGAGGAGGTATGTTAGAGGATCAAAATATAATAAAATAATACATAATAATAATAATATGTAAATATAATTATAATGTCATAATCATAATCCACTTCTATGTTAGAGGACATGTAAAACCATTGGCCTGTGTCTTCTGACTCTTCATGCTGAAACTTGGAAGGCTCAGCCCCTTAAAATAACATGTTGTACTGGTCTGGGATCAAGCTATCTCAGGCCTACAGAAATAGATCAAAATGAAAAAAAGTTTCCCATAAGGATGAGTCACTAGAAGGAACAACCAGAGATGAGGCACAGGGGTGTGGGGCACAGCTCCCCATCATAAATGTCTTTATTCTGGGAACTTACTGGGGATGAAGTGCATACCATGGTATATACAGCAGTAACCAACAATAGCACTGTAGATAGTGCAAAGGAATCACAGGAAGGACCTGGAAAACAGGGCCCAAGAACTGAGAAGAGGCTGATGTGTAAAGTCAGGATCATAGCTCCTTGTTGCACAGACTAGTTCAGTAGGGGTTCACACTTGGATCCTGGGTGGAATCACAACCTGACCTTCAGACACAGAAACCATGGGGTTGCCATGTTAATCAGAAGGAAACTGGGGGTTCCTTCCACTAACGTGCCACCCTGTTTAAAGGGCTTTCAAATTAAACTACTTATTGAGGTCCCACCAAAGAAGCCCCTCTTTCTGTTTTTTTTTTTTCCATAGGCTCAGTCAAATTTGTCAGATGTTAGTCTCTTTTTATTGCCATCTCAGAGGACTCTTAGACTTCATTAGGAGAGGTAGCCAAGGTACTATGTTTTTGCTTCTGAACTTGTGAACTTGAACTGAATTTGTGACTTCTGCCAAACTTGCTTCCTCCCTTTAGCAGCCTTCCAGAGGCTGCAACCAACTCTAAGGGTCACCGTTGTTAAGTTTATTACACTTGTGGGATTTTCCCAAGGAGAGGATTTTAAGAATGATGGGCATGGCAGAGATGAAGCAATGGTGTACCCCAAAAATAAATTATGTTTGATAACCTGAGATCTAAAGTCCAAAGACTTAATGATCTACCCCTAAAAGACCAAAACCATATGAACAAAAGACTCATGTCCTTCCAATAGCTTGGATCTAAAGAGCTTCACAAACTGATCAAGACCAGAGGATGGCAAGGTTGAGTGGGCCCACCTTTAAGAAGCAGTAACCTTCAGAACCCACAGTAAAGAAAATCTAAGACCCCTGTATGGGCAAGACATAGCAAGGCTCATGATCAAAGCCTATATCTAAAGTGTCTTACACATGGAAGGCCGATCCTTCCTTAAACAAGGATATTAGGAAGGCATACTACCTTCTCAGGGAACAGAATGCATCACGGTAATCTAGGTAATGCTCTAGATGCAGCCACCAAAGGCATTTTTTGTGGGTGTCTGAAAGGCAACTTTCTGTTGCAGCATATGCACATTTTGAAGACTGCCTATCCTCCACAGCTGTGCAGTAAGCCACAGTGGAGGGATCAAGGATAGGAAAGGCCTCAAAGAACTCAGGCACATGAAACTATTAACTGCATGGGTCGAGTGCTTTTCAAAATAATAAAACAATGCACAATTTAACATGCCACAAAAATCTAACATTTAATTTCTTTCTAGTCTAAACAAGAGCTGATGAGAAGAGATATTGATGAGTCTGGTGAAAATGAAGACCTGAAGGTTGAGGTTGGGGATTCAAGGTTGTGATGGTTGGTTGCATTTGGGAGATTACCACCAGTAGACATTCTGAGGCCTTCATGCGCATGGTGTATTCTGCCACAGTATGGATCTGCATGAATTCATCTTAGTAAAATGTATTTATTTATCTGTGTATTTGTTTATTTATTTATTTATTTCAAAACTGGTAAGTGGGAGAGACACACTGAGCTGCAGCTCATTTCAGGTGTGACCCAGGGGAAAAGGAAGGGAGAAGCACTTTACAAACAACTCACAGCCAGTTTGGTGATGCAGTTACAATGATGATGACATGAAGAGCATAAGTGGAGTATAGTACAGACAAAATGGCAAAACATTGTATAGGGAGAACAAACAAATTAGCATACAAATCATCTGTGCAAATTGGGCTAACTCAAAAGGTGCATAGTGCCAGAGTGAAGGAGGCTGAGCTAGTGCTGAAAGGAGGAGTCAAAGCAGGTTGATAAACTAAAACGAAGTTGACAGAACTATGAGGTTAGAGAGGAGGGAGAGGGTGGGGTGGTCAAAGGCCAGGCAGGGGTTCAGGAAAGGGTTGGGAGAAGCAGGGGGATTTTAGCTGGCGTCTAATGGAGGAAGTGGTGGAAGAGATGAATGGAGGAGGTGGCTGATTTCAGAGGGAGGATAGACAGTATGAGAAAGCAGATTTGCCTGCTGAGGTGTGGGTAGAGAAGGAGAAGGTGCATGGTCTCATGAGCGCAAGGAGTAGGAGGAGGAGGTGGGGATGGAGGAGAGGAGATGTGATTGGTATGAGGAGAGTGACATTTGGGGCCCAGTCTAGTCTGCTTTTCTATCATTTATTTATTTTATACATGAGGTCTTGTTTTTGCAAACTTTTCAAGACATATATAAGAATAAATAAAACACATACCTGAATCAACGTACAGTAATAACAGTGACAACTCCTATACAATCAGTTTTGCAACAATGTATGCCTAGGAACTATAGCTAGTATTCAGGGGCAGAGCTAAGGATCTCTGATTGGAGGAAGTAAGCTGTTATCAAGGGTTTTAGTTCTGCAGGATAAAAAGTGAGCAATGCTTGTAAAGTATACAAAAATAAAATTTTTAATTGCAGACCGGTGTGGCTGCTGCCGAGACTCCAGAAACTCTGGGGTTTATATGCTCTCTGGTGCCTTTTGGGGCTTGTATTAGAGATAAAAAACACTTCTGTTGATAAGGCTCCTCCCAATATACCCCAACAGCGACACCATTACAACGCGAACAACATCAATGCAAACAACATCGACAGTTCGCTGTAATGGTGTGCCTGAGACAGCATTCTGTCTCCCAGTCCTGCACCCCCCGAATCAACTCTGAGTTGATTATATTTAGTACATAGTGTCAGTGGCAGCCCCAATTGGGGGTTTGGGGCAAAGGCCCCAATAGAAAAAGGACCAGGTTTCCTTACAGATTTATGTCAACTGCAACTTACAGTCAACATAAATACATAGCTGTGATACTGCTTAACTAAATAGTTGTTGAACCGGCATCGTAGAGCCACCCCTCCCAACTTCAGGAAAAAGAAGGCACAAAACTTTACAGCCAAGGCTCATATTTCTAAAAATGGGTATATGAACCATACTGTGCGTTTATGTTCCTGCAAATATACGTTACTATCCGGCAAACCATTTTACTTCCTTGCTTTCCTTCTGTTTTCCTTACCTTTCACTATAGTCTTTCTGTGTTTCAGCTCCCTTTCTCTCCTATAGCTGCCTCTTTCATTTCTCTGAGCATATTTTCTTTCGTTTGTGGGCTCTGTTTGTTTATTTTATCTTTCCTGGGCTGATGGGCTCCTATGAACATAAAAATAGCCAACAGAAGGAGTCCTCTCTGTCTATCGGGCCTGCTCAAAATAATAAGGATTGATTCTGGCCTTTAGTTTACATCTGACATTAACCTCCTCACCCCAATTTTCCTGTCTTTTCCCTACAGAGGCCACCTGACATTCCTTTATGCTTGTCTCAGGCTGTTTTGAAGGCTCCATGACTTCGACTCCACCACTCCTATGGAAGTTCGTTCCATGCCGTCACCATTCTTTCTGTAAAAAGTGCTTCCTTACATCCCTCTTGAATCCATCCCCTACCAGTTTTAGGTTGTGCCCTCTGGTGGTGGTGTTGGCCCTTTATTGAATAGGCTTCCGCAGTCCACTCTGTTAATGCTCCTCAAGTATTTGAACATCTTTATCATATCCCTCTCTGCCTCCTCTCCTCCAGAGTGTACATCCCCAGGTCCTCCAACCTCTCTGCATATGATCTATCCTGCTGTCCCTCTATCATTTTAGTTGCTCTCCTCTGGACCCTTTTCAGCATGTTTATGTCCTTCCTCAGGTGTGAATGCCAATATTTTACTCCGTATTCAAGTAAGGTCTCACCAATGAGCGAAAAGTGGCAGAATAACCTCACTCTCCTACTGCTAAATCCCTTGCAATACACCCCAGCATCCCATTTGCCTTTGCTACTGCCTTTTGCATTGAGTCAAGTGTTTCAGGTCACTAAAATTATCACCCCAGATCCTTTTCTTCCTCCGATGGTGTAATCTGATCTTTTCCAATGTAGTACTCTGTTCTCGGGTTCTTTGACCCTATGTGCATCACCTTGCACTTTTGGCATGAACCCAAGTTGCCATATCCTGACCATCTCTCTGACTTGGCTGGGTCCTTCCTCATCTCCTTTATCCCTCCTGGGCATCCACACTCACACAGAGCTTGGTGTCACCTGCGAACATGCACATTTTCCCTGAATGTCTTCCCTATGTCGCTAATAAAGATGTTAAACAACACCGGTCCCAACAATGCCCCTGTGAAACCCCACTGGTAACCTCCTTGTACTGGAGAACTCTCCCCTCCCACTACTACCCTCTGTGTCCTGCCACTCAGCCAGTAGTCAACCTATCTAACCAACCTTTCCCCACCCCTAAGTCCTTCAGCTTCATTATCAGCCTTTTGTGTGGCACAGATTCAAGGCCTTGCTAAAGTCAAGATATATAATATCCACTGTCTGGCCTTTGTCCACTGTGCAGGTGACCCAGTCAAAGAACTCAAATCAAGTTCATTTGACACGATCTGCCTGCCAAGACCTGTGCTGTTACTATCCTGCAGGCTATTTTCCTCTAAGAACTTGATCAGGCCCTCTTTCAATATTGTCTCCATTAGTTTACACACAATTGAGGTCAGGCTGACCAGCCTGTAGTTTCAGGGTCCTCCTTGGGGCCACTCTTAGGAAGCAGCATGATATGTGCTGTTCTCTCCATTCCCCTGGCACCACCCCGTATCAAGAGATCTATTGAATAGTATTGTCAGTGGGCCTGCTAGCTCCTCTGTCATCTCTTTTAGTATCCTGGGGTGTATTCCATCAGGCCCCAGGGATTTTCCCCCTCAAATTCATGAGCCCCTCCACACCCATTCAATCCCTATGGTCCTATTGAGTCCTCGCCAGCCCCCTCCCTGCTCTTCCCACTGTGTGATATCGGGCCCCTTTGTCTTTGGTAAAGACAGAGCAGAAGTATTCATTTAATACCTCCACTTTTGTCCCATCTTCCACCACTATGCTTTCCCCTTCCTCAGCCTGACTATGCCATCCTTTTTGTCTCTTTTTTCTTTAATGTAACAAAAGAAGGCCTTATCCCTTTTGTTTTATCTCTTCCGCTATATGGAGTTCCTTTTTGCTTTTGCCTGTATTACCTGCCTTTTGCTAGTTTAGCCAGCCTTTGGTACTCCTCCTCATCCTCTTCCCTCATTGTCCTTCTACTTTTCCCATATGCAACTATCTTTCACTACCTTAGCCACCTCCCTGCTAAACCAGCTAGGCAGTTGAGTTCCTGCCATGTTTCCTTCATCTTTATGCAGCTGTTTGAAGCATTCTATATGGCCCCTCTGATTGTGTCCCATATATCCTCAACACCAAGCCTTCCTCTAAGTTCCCTAGATCTTCTCTAATCATTTCCCTCATTCTCTTAAAATTAGCTGTTCTGAAATCTAGCGCTCTTGTCTTTGTGAGGCTGTCTTTCCTACCCATGTCCAGGTTGAGCCATACTGTGCTGTGGTCATTTCCACCCTGGGATCCCCAATGTCTATATCCTACACATGTTAGCCATTGGAGAGCATCAGGTCCAGAACTGTTTCCCCCAGTGGGACTGGTCACATACTGTGCCATGAAGCCATCCTGGATTGCCTGGCTTCTGGCACAGGATGTGACTGGACTAACCCATTCAATTTTGGGCAGGTTAAGTCACCTACCACTACTACCTCCCCTTCTCTGCTGCCTTTAACTGAGTGCTTAACTCCCTGTCCTTATCCTCGCCCTGACTAGGCGGTCTGTATACAACCCCATCCTTATCTTCATTTCTATATTTGTCTGGAGCTGGAGCCATAACCCTCTGTGCTCCCTCTTTCAAACTCCTCCTCCCTTGTGCACAGTACTTTCCCTTATGTATGCTGCCACCTCACCCCTTTTCTGTCTCCTGACCTTTCTATATTGCCTGTAACCTGGGATCGATGGGTCCAGTCATTATGTGCTGTTGATCAGGTCTCTGTAATGGCAGCGATGTCTCAGCCTGCTTTCTACTAAGAATGCCTGCAGTTCTGCCATCCTGTTCCCAAGACTGCATGCATTCAGCACCACCATCCTCCACTTTGTCTCTGTCATGCCCTTGCTCTTCTTCTGACTTAGTCCTCAGATTTGCTTCTCCCTATTTTCTTATTTGATATCCATCCTTGCACCTGTTCCTTATCTCTGCTGATGTGGGGAGGCAATCCGACTTTCCCTATTCTGCCTCCCCGTTAGCAGTTTAAACCCAATTCCCTTGCCATGTATTCCCAATTTTAGCTTTAATATTCTTTCTCCCTTCCCAGGTCAGGTGTAGTCTATCAGCATATAGAGTCTCTTGTCCAACCACGTCTCCCCACTTGTCTATAAGACTGTATCACTCCTCCTTACACCACTGGCCTAGCCATCCATTAAATTCCACTATCCTCTTCTTCCTAGCTGTGCTTCCCTTTGGTACAGAAATTATCTCAGAAAGGTTAATGATTTCTACAGACTGCCTACATGCTACAGCTAAGTCCATAAATCTGTGTTTGACCTCCATCTCTTCCCAGCTAAATCATTTGTCCCAATGTGCAGTATCAAGTCTGTTTTTTCCCTGCCACCCTTATCAGCCCTCTTATCTTTTGAATTGCTTTATCTGCCTCCATCCCAGGTGCACACACCACTGTTGTTCCTCATGTGTGTGTCCTCACCTCTTCCCCATTGTATACCTTTTATTATTGAATCCCCATAGACTATCATTTTATTCTTTCCAAGTGTCTGTACTCCCTACCCTTCTTCCCCTCTGTGTCATGATTACCCTACTTCTGGCTGCTCCCTGTCTTGAGCCATGATTTCTCCTCTTGTTTCTTTGCCTCCCTCTTCCACCCTGATTCCTGTGTGGACCATTCCTCCTATGGTTCCTGCCTCCTGTATTGTCTGCCCTCATTTGCTTTTTCCCTCTTCACCTTTCCTGTCTCTCTTTGTTTTTTGTCTTCCTTGTCTCTTTCCATCAAGACATATGGTTTCTGGCCCTCTTCAGCTACCTTCTGACTTTGTTCACCTACTACCTATATTTGTTGGGAGAATGGCAATAGTAAAAATGTGAGTGGTGGAAAGTTTGTTCAGGTAATGGAAACAGTTGGATTGGAACAGCTAATATATAAACCAACTAGAGGAGGAAACATCTTGGACTTATTGATAATGAATAGATTGGATATTGTTAAAGGAATAAAGATAAGAGAACATCTAGGAAATAGCGATCATGCTGTAGTGGAATTTAAAATAAAAATAAAATTATATGTGATAAAGTGAAAACAGTGGCAAAAATTATAATAGAGCAGATTTTAGAAATATTAAGAAACATTAGAGAAATGGAAATGGAAGCAAAATATAGAAATAAAAACAGTAGGACAAATATGGGATGAATTGAAAAACTAATTGTAAACCTAGAAAAGAGTTTGTACCAGATAAAAGGTTGTATAACAAAGAGGTAGAAAACCCTTGTGGTGTACCAGTAAAGTAATAAAGCATGCCTAAAAAAGAAAAAGGCATTTAGAAGAATGAAAATATCAGAAACAGTGGATTCTGTAAAACATTATAGGAATTGTGTAAAGGAAGTTAAACAGATTATAAAATTTGAGAGGAAAAAATCTGAAGCAAATTTGACTTACAGAAAGGACAATGGAAAGAGTTTTTATGCATATATTAACCAGCAAAGGAGAGGTAAACAGGGTATAGGACCATTAGAGGTGAATGGTAAGGAAATTAATGATCCTAGTGAAACGGCTAATGTATTAAATGAATATTTTGGATCAGTTTTGAGGAAGGAAATGATGTAAAAACGTGGTAGTGGATCTGAACAATCAAAATTTAGATATGGTTACTACTAAAGAAGAAGTTGAAAGGATAATAAATAAGGTAAAATATATAAATCAGCAGGACCAGATATGTTAGATCCAAGATATAGTAAAAAGTATTACCATTAATATCAGAAATTGTGGTGTGGATATTTAATGAATCCTTTAGGACTGGTGAGGTGCCAGAGGACTGGAAATGAGTGTTTGTGGTGCCTTTATTCAAAAAGGAAAAAGATCTATAGTGTCAAATTACAGACCAGTGAGCCTGTCTGCAATTCTGGGAAAAGTAGCTGAAAGTATATTAAAAGTAAAATAGAGGATAGTATGAAGTTATTAGGTAATACGGATAAAAACAACATGGATTTAAAAAACAGAGCATGTGGTACAAACCATTTTGTGCTTTTATGAAAAGATCAAGGAGGAATTGAATAATAAGATACCAGTGGATATAATACTTTTGGACTTTCAAAAGGCCTTTGATAAAGTGACTCACGATAATCTGATTATGACATTAAATAAAATGGGACTAGATATCGAATTGTTGTATGAATAAAAGATTGGCTAAGTGATAGAAATCAAAATGTTAGAGAGTTGGGGTGTTATCTGAGTCAATAAGGATGAGAAGTGGGGTCCCGGGAGTTCTGTGTTGGGCCCCACATTGTTCTCATGTATATTAATGACTTGCATAAAGGAATTACTAATCAATTAGTGAAATTTGCAGATGACATCAAGCTGGCGGGACCAGTAAGAACAATAGAACAACAAAACAGGTTGAAAAGGTTTTAGAAAAAGTGGAAATTTGGGCAAGACAAAATAAGATGAAATTTAGTTTAGAAAAATCAGGGTAATGTATCTAGGAAAAGAGAGTAGAGAAAAAAGAGGTATATACTTGATGGTAAGAATTAAATAAAGTTACAGAGGAAAAAGATTGTGGTATAATAATTGATAGAGAACTAACATTTGATAAACAAAGAATGGTAGCTATACAAAAAGCAAATAACATAGTAAGAAATATAAAATGTAGTTTAAGAATAAATCTTTGGGATGCATGGTACAATATATAGGTCTTATGTCAGGCCATATTTGGACTATAGCTCCCAATTGTGGAATCATATACAAAGAAAAGAAACAGGGAGGGTGGAAAGAGTGCAGAGGAAATATACCAAGATGATAGGAAGTTTAAATAGATATGAGTACAATGAGAGATTACAGAGAACAGGATTGTATATGTTGGAGCAAAGAAAGGAAAGAGTTGATTTAATGATGATGTTTGAATAATAAATGATCACAAGTTAGTAGAGGAAATGGGTATAAAAATGAAAGAAAGGTCAAGGGGTTGAGAAGTCACAATAAACAAACTGAATTAAAGACCGTAAGGAAAAATGTATATATTATTCTTTGTTAATAGAACAGGCGAGTATGGAATACACTGCCAAGAGATGTGGTGGAAAGTAAAACATTGGAAGAGTTTAAAAGGAATTGATAAGTTTTTCTTGGGGAGTAATGGATGTGGACCCACTATAGTGGGGAACAGTTTATATGGACCTATTGGTCTTCTACAGTTCTATACCAACTATTAATACCAAGTATAAATACCTCTCTGGTATCCTGCTGCATCTCCGTTTCCACCTTGTCTTTGCTTCCTGGGTCCCCTCCCGAGATGGAATTTCCTGAGCTCTCCAGCTCCTTCCTAATTCCTTGTTTATGTCCCCCTTTCTTGGCATTTTCCACCTCTCCCCTGTCCCTTTCATAAGTATTGCTTTTCCTGCTGACCTATCCCTTGCCCTCATCTGTCTTCTTCCTGTCTCTCCCCATTGCTGATATTCTTTAGTCCATGTACATCTGCTCCATGTCCACTTTGCCCTGCATCCATCTAGGTTGCCACCTTTCATTTCTTGTAATGCCTTAGTAAGGCATCATATCTCCATTTTAGATTTCCTATGCTCCTGCACTGCCCCCGTTTTCCACAGCATCTCCATAAATACAGCTGCCCCACAATTGTTACAACCTATAATCCTTCCTTGGTTGCCCTGTCCAGTGTTGTGTCCCTTAACCCCCTACATTTTACACACTGCTTTTCTGGCTATAAATACTCCTCTAGGTCTGAAATTGCTCAGTCTTGGAACCACGCTATACATTACAATTTAGTGAATTAACTGCAATTGTATGTTGATAGCAATATCTTCCTAAACGGTCCTCACATAGTTCATCTAGCTTAAATTCAACTGTACTTCAAATGTCCTAATAATAAAGTGTCCTAAAAATAAGCAAAATACATTAAATTACTAACTTAATTACTAAGTGAATAATAAAGTACCTAAATAATAAGCAAAAGTACACTAAATTACTAACTTAATTACTAGGATAATAATAAGCAAAGTACACTAAATTATTAACTTAATTACTAGGTTAATAATATCACTAACTTAATTTCTAGGTTAATGACTACTAAAGTACAATTCAATTACTGACTTTAACAACTACCCGAAAGAAGAAGCACTGTAAGTCCTAGCATAAACCTTAACTAAAAGCTTAAAATATAAAACTTTTAAAATCTTTTAACATCCCTCAACTTAACTAAAAGCCTAAAAATATAGAATCTATTAAAATTTAATAACTACCCAAAAGAAGAAGTACTGTACTACCTAGCCTAAACCTTAACCCAAAGCCTAAAATATCCTCCATTAAGCAGACAATGCAATTGTTAGCAGAAACAAGACAAACCCAAAATGACCCAGATATCCCCCACAAAAGTCACAGTGCCCCGGTTATGCTGCAATTTAGTCTTTATGGATGTATTCTACAGTAGCTTCACAATATTTTCAAGTCCCTCCAGCCACAGAAGTCCCTGCCTCAAAGTTCACCTTGAGGCCACCCCTTAACTCCTCCTCCTCCTGCCCACTCCCGATAGGTGCTCCTCCTTCTGAGTGTGCCTCTGCTAGCCCATACAATACGGAGGTGGTGCGGGGTGGCAGGGCAGGGAAAAAATTGCTCCTCTGCTGGATTCCTTAACTGCTCCTCTGCTGGATTCCTCTGCTGTGCTTGGTTTCATAGCCCAGTGACCAATTTAAAGTAGCTCCTTGCTTGCACCAGTCAGCCACGGATGCAGCTCCTCCTTTCCTGGCTCCTGCTTGAGCCCCATCCCAACATGGCATGTGACCACCAGAATCTCTGGCAGCAACAGCCGCCAATGATAGAAACTTTCAAGTGCCTCAAGGAATCAACAAAATTCAAGAGAGTAGCATCTTTCAAAACAAAGAGAAGTGCAAGAACAGGGCAACAATTTGAAGATAGAAGGGAGATGGCTCCAGGGGCAACGTGAGGAAGTATTTTTCATGGACAGGGTGGTGGATACATGGAACGGCCTTCCTGAGAGAGGTTGTGGGGTCAAAAACAGTGGGAGACTTCAAGAATGCATGGGACAGATATAAGGCAATTATAGTGGGGGTAGGAGGAAGTAGGCTGTTGGTTAACTAGGATCTGCAACTTATCCAATAGGTAGGAAATGGGCAGATTGGGTGGGCCAAGCGGTCTTTACCTGCCATCAAAGTCTATGTTTCAACACAGCGTGAATGCATCTGGACATGAGTAGGAGGAAAAACACCAAAACCAGAGTATTAGATTTTAGGAAGGCAGACTACAACGGGAATGTGCAGTTTTAAATTGGCACCATGTTGATATCAAAGAAGAGATGGGAGTAGACCAGAAATGGGCCAAAATCAAGGAGGGACTAGAGCCACTTACGAGTGTGCAAAATTGAAAAGTAAAAATCTAAGGCCAAAAAGCCAGCTGGTTTGATAGGTTCTTCAAGCAATGAGGAAAAGGCTGTCCTTTAAGAACTTCAAAAGGACCCAGAAGGAGGAAGACAGGATGGAGTAGAGTATTGACTGGGAGGTGGGCAGAGCAGACCAGTTGGTCAAGGTCAGAAAGGAGCTGTAACTGGCAGGGGAGAAAATGGGAGAAGGCTTTCTTCCAGTATAGCAGGGAGAAAAGGTATATGAATGATGGGATTGTCAAGCTAAAAAGGAGAGGAGGTGAGTGGAAGGTGGTAAGAGAAGGCAGAAGAACTAAATAGCATTTTGCTCAGTATTCACAAGAGAGAAGGATGGTCTGATGCCTCAAGGGAATTAAGGGTGGCAACTGGCAGAGAGTGGAAAAAGGGGAGAAGGCTTTCTTCAGTATATCAGGAAAAAGGTATTTGAAGGATGGGATTGCCAAGTTAAAAAGGGGGGTGGGGTGAGGCGGAAGGCAGGAAGAGAAAGCAGAAGTACCAAATAAGTATTTTGCTCAGTTTTGAACAGTGAGAAAGATGGTCTGATGCCTCAAGGGAAGTAAGGGGTGAGCAACTTAAAGAGGGTGAAAAAAGTGGAAGAGGCTTTCTTCCAGTGTACCAGGAGAAAAGGATCACGAAGGATAGGGTTGCCAAGTTAAAACAGGTGGGAAAGTGGGCAGAAGGTAGTGAAGAAGGCAAGTACTAAATAAGTACTTTTGCTCAGTATACACCATGGAGAAGGATGGCCTGAGGCCTCCAAGGAAGTAAGGGGTGGGCAATGGGGTGGGAAGTGACACTGATGGGGATATTGGTAAGGATAGGGTAGGAAGGTTGCTAGGGCCCTGAAAGTGGACAAGTGCCCAGGACCAGAAGGCATACATCAGGAGGTGCTGAGGAACTGGCAGATGTGTTTGCGGATCCCTGATGGACCTGTTTAATAGCTAACTGGTGTTGGGTGAGGTACTGTTAGACCGGAGAACAGCACATAGTGCCTACCCACTGAAGTGGGCAGAAGGATGACCCTGGCTACTATAGACCGTCAGTCTGACCTCAACTGTAGAAAAGGTTATGGAGGGTATACTGAAGGAATGAGTGGTGTGCTTTCTGAAAAATAATGGACTCCAAGACAGGAGGCAGCATGGGTTTTGGCGAGGGCAAGCCTGCCAAACAAACCTGATTAATTTATTGGATTGGGTAACCAAGACAGTGGATAAAAACCAGGTGGTGGACATACTGTATCTAGATTTTAGTAAGGCCTTTGATTCTGTGCTCCACAGGAGACTACTTAGGAAGCTGGAGGATCTGGAGTGAGGATAAAGCTAGAGACCCGGTAAAAAACTGGTTGCAGGACAGGAGCCAGAAGATAGTGGTCGGTCGGGGGGATTCTTGGTGGCTACAGCAGTCACTAGTGGGGTTCCACAGAATTCAGTGCTCATTCCAGTGCTGCTTAATAAATTCATTAGTGACATAACAAATAGTGTAAGGGTAAGATCTGACTGTTTGCACATGACATCAAACTCTGTGGGAGGGTGGCCACAGAGGAGAGAATACAGGATCTCAGGGAAGATAGAGCAAAGCTTGAGAGGTGTTGGGTATTTGGCAACTGGAGTTCAATGCCAAGATGTGCAAAGCCATGCACTTGGGGGCTAAGAACCCGAAGACCGAATATTATCTGGGTAGTGTGGAGGTTACCAAATCAGAAAAGGAAAAAGATTTAGGGGTGATCATCACAACGGACCTGAAGCACTCCGCAACACTGCAATGAAGGCAGCTGCCAAAGCAAACAGAATACTGGAATGCATAACCAGAGGAATAACTAACAGGAAGGCGGAAGACATTTGCTGCTGCACAGATCCCTGGTGCATCCACACCTGGAGTACAGCGGACAGAACTGGTGACCATACCTAAAGAAAGACATCAATCTCCTGAAAATGGTCAGGAGGAGGGCACTAAAATGATTTAGGGTCAGCAGTGCAGGACGATGAAGAGAGACTCAGAGACCTTACATGTACTCCGTGGAGGACAGGAGGAAGAGGGTAGACATGACTGAAACATTTAAATACCCCAGTGGTGCAAACAAGATGAACTCTGAGGGTCTCTTCACCTTAGCAATAATAAAACCATTTGAGAACACTGCCTCAGGCTGGTGGGAGGACGATTAAAGAGGGAAATAAAGAGGCACTTTTCACTCGATGGTGGTGGCTAAGCGGAATGAAATACCAGTAGAGGTGGTATCCTCAAAGACAGTGGACAGGTTCAAGAGGGTTGGGACAAAGAAAAGGCAAGGGTGCAATTAAAAGTGGAAGCATGGGGAGGGTGGAATTCTTATTGGGAGGGAAAACTCCTAATGGGTGGAAGGGGTGGATCCTCAGTAGTTACTGAGAGATCCACATTACAAGCAGACAAGATAAACCTTTTGGCCTTTTTCTGCTGCCATTTTGTGTATGTACATATGTTTTATGACAGTATTATATGACTATCTGTCACACCTCCTGTGCACCCCTCCTCCGGTTACACCTAGGAATGAGCCTTGATTCAGTATGCCTCTCTTGGTCACCAGTTAAATTAATAAAATTAAATAATGTTACACAAGCCTAGCCACTATATTTATGCTGCTGTGTCATACAAATGTGAGGACGTAATGAGTAATAGATTCCTGACTAGACGAGTTGTTTCTTAAGCCTAATAATGTAATAAATGTTCACGGAATCAAAGGGCTGTGCTGCAACAGAGGCAGGGCTCATCAGAAACGAATGCATGCCACATTTTACATTTGCTATAAACATTGCTGTTGTCAAGCAAGACCTGGCCAGGAATCTTAGATGGGGTTTTGCAATGAACAGAAAGAAGATCTTTGTACGCTTTTGTGGCTGTGTAAAGACTAAGATGTGTGAAACAGTTTTACATAAAACTGTGTCAAGTGTTGCTGAGAATAAAAATAGGGTGCTGTGTCAGCATGTGAGCTGCACATAGAACTAAAGCGTTATCTTGAAAGCACAAATATAAAATATAGTTACAATGTCCCCACCATGAGACCTTCTTCACCTATCCATTTGTTAACCCACACTACCCTGAGGCATTAATGCTATTATAAGTCAATAGAGAATGTAAAGAAATACCTCTATTTGTTTAAATTATCCACCTTATAAGCTGTCTATTTGCAAAACACAATGAGCTACTCCTGCATTCATCTGTTGGTTGTTGGTAGCCACTACAGTTTCTTATTCAGTTGTGCTGTTCTGTGTTCCACAAGGCTTATAGAGGCAGGAGGCAGCATAGTGTAGTGGTTAAAGGCACTGAGCTGCAGACCTGGGTTTGAATCCTATCTGCTCCTACTTGCATACTGTGTGACCCTGAGCAAGTCACTTAACTTCCTTGTGCTCCCAGGTTGCACCTGGAAACAAGTTCTGGCTTAGCGTGCCTTTCCTAGTTAGACAATGTCCCCTTTCCCCTTTATAGTTATAACGTAACACAGACAGTTTGCTTTGTCCTTTCAGAGAAGTGACGCACACTGCACTGATAAATGTCGGTAATTTGTTGCCCCCAGCGATAATCTGCTCCTCTCACCATTCTTTTTGTAGGTATATGGGACTAAACCATTATAGAAACAAGCCACCAGAAAGACGGCCTTGAGGTCTAACGAGTCTGTTTGATGTGGGGTTGCTTGTCCTTTGTTACCCTGTGGCCTTGGATACTGAGTTTTTCCAACACCGGGTAGTTTTCTAGTCGACTGGCTTTATGGCTGCAGTGGTGGGGCCTGCAGCCATCTTGCTGTAGCTGAAACATAGAAACATAGAAGTTGACGGCAGATATGGACCGCAAGGCCCATCCAGTCTGCCCATTTCTTTTCTGCCTTATAAATGTGCTATCGCCCTTGCTGTCAGTGGCCTATCTGTTCATACTCATCTGTATTGCTCCTTATGCCTATCCCATGTCTGTTTGAAGCCCTGCACTGTATTCATAGCCACCACTTCCTGAGGTAGGCTGCTCCATGCATCCACCACCCTTTCTGTGAAAAGAACTTCCACATTACCCCTTAATCGGCCTCCTCTAATCTCATGCTGTGTCCTCTTGTCCTGCTATTTTACTTATATTGAAACATGTTAGTCTCTTTCACCTTGTTAATGCTCTTAAGGTGTTTGAATGTTTCGATCATATCACCTCTCTCCCTCCTTTGCTCTGGGGTATACATATTGAGCTCCGTTAATCTGTTCTCATATGTCTTTTGATGCAGTCTCTGCACCATTTTGTTGCCCTTCTCTGGACTGCCTCAATTTGTTTAATGTCCTTGTGAAAGTGTGGCCTCCAGTACTGCCTGAGTACTCCAGATGGGCCTAACAGTGTCTTGTAAAGAGGGATTATTATCTCCTCTTGGCTTACTTGTGATACCCTTACTATCACACCCTAACATCCCCTAGCCTTACTCTACTGCTTAGAGGTCTGCTTGGATGATTTCAGGTCATCGGTGATGATGATGCCCAAGTCTCTTTCTTCCTTTGTGATTGCCAGAAACTCCCTTCCAGCCTATAGGTGGCTTCAGGGTTTCTCTTCCTATGATCTTGCACTTCTTTGCATTAAATCCCAGTTGCCACTCTTCTGACCATTTTGCTAGTTTATCCAGATCTCTTCTCATTCTGCCCACCCCATCTGGATCATCTACTCTGTTGCAGATCTTGGTGTCATCTGCAAACAGACAAGTCTTACCCTCTAATCCATCTGCAATGTCACTGATGAAGATATTGAAGAGATTGGCCCCAGGACTGATCCCTGAGGTACCCCACTTGTGACTTGCATCTCTTCTGACTGCATACCATTTACCACCACTCTCTGTTTTCTGCCTGTCAACCAGTTTGCCACCCAATTGACCAACTTCTGACCTACCCCAAGCCTACCCAGCTTGTTTATCAATCTTCTATGTGGAACAGTGTCGAAAGATTTGTTGAAGTCAAGGTGACATCAACTACTCCCTTGGTCCGCCACTCTGGTTGCCAGTCAAAGAAATCTATGAGAAAATGGGATACCGATGAGCACAGCATTTGGAGTTCCACTACGCTTCCCAACTCAAAATAGCTCCGATCATCCCATAGAATTCAATAACCCCATGAGTGCTACTTTTCGACATGACTTTTGCTCATGAGTCATGGTGGAACATGGAACAGTTCACCTTGTCCAAGATGGTCACCAACTGTATTGCACATGCACGAATACTTCTGCATGTGCAATACAGTTCGGCAACTATCTAGGACCCAGCAAACTGTGCCATATTCCATCGTGACAGCTGCGATCTTAGCTGCAGCCATACTGGATCTGGCCAGAGTTTGTTCTGTGTGGGACCACTTAATTTCTGTGCAAGAAAACATTTTAATACAGTTTAATTTTACCTTTTTGAGGCCTGCATCTGGCCTGGCTGCAGAGGTGAAGGAGTTGAAGTGTGGAAGTTTACTTTATTTGTGCTTAGCTGAAGAAGGTGCAGCAGTACCAGAAGAGAAACTGTTGTTCTAAAAGTCCACCTCTGCAGGTCTAGTGCAACCACTGGCTTGCTGTTCTGGGGAGGCAAGGGCATACATGGGCATTGGTGAATTATGTGACATCCCAGCAAAAAGGTGTTCAAGAACAAGAGGACATGATAGGAAGCTGGGAGGGGTAGTTTCAGGACAGATACGTGTAAGTACTTCTTCACAGAAAGAGTGGTGGATTCCTGGAACAGCCTTCCAGTCGAGTTGGTGGGGGCAAAACGGTGGCTGGTTTCAAGAATGCATGGGATAAGCATAAGAAAATCATAGTGGAAAGGAAGGGGGAGGGAGAAAGAGTTGTAGATCAAGTAGGGTCTGCGGTGAGAATGCAGGTAGGAAAAAGGGCAGACTGGGTGGGTCAAGTGTCTCTTATCTGTAGGCAGATTCAATGTTTCAGCAGCACAAAGATATTTCCCACCCAGGAGTTCCTCTACTCTCACCTCCTGAGCATGTGTTCCATTTGTCAGCACCAAGTCTAGGATGACTGTCTCCCTGGAGGGCCCCATAACATTGTGTCAGAAACCAACTCTGAAATGCATCTAGCATCACCTGTGACCTGGTATAGGAAGTAGCTGGGATTGGCTAATCCACACTAGGCAAACTGAGTCCCCGATAATCACCACCTTCCCTTGCTTGCCATCTCCACTATTTTGGGCCCCCAGATCCTGGTCCATCTCCTCTTCTTGGTTTGGTGCTCTGTACACCACTCCCAGCTATGTTTTCTCCCTTTTGTGCCCTCTACCTGCACCCACAGCACCTCAGTCCTCCCCATCCTTTCCTGTACAGATTATTCCCTTCCTTACATACAGTGCAACTTCCCACCTCTCCCCACCCACAGTCCCTTCTACATAATTTGTACCCAAGGACAGAGGGACCTCTGTGATGGCTGCTATGTCTACGTCCCACTCAGCCATTGGCACTTTTCAAGGATACCACTTTCTACTATTACTCCTTCCTCTCTCTTCCCCTGGTCTTTCTGGCCTCTCCTATCTGATCTCAGATACTCCACTGCTCTTCCTATCTTATCCCCTAGCCCACCCTTGCATCCCATCATTCTTCCTCTGTCCCACCATTACATCCTGCCCTCTTTCCTATCAGGATTTCTCCCCATTGCCCATACTGTTAGTGCCCCTCTCCATCACCCTTACCTCCAAGTGACTAAAGGTGCTGTGGCCCTTGCTGCACCCCATTACCAGTTTACATTAAGGGCACTTACCACATAATCCCCCATCTTTCCTTCAGCACCTGGGTGTTCTCGATACTGAGATGCAGTCTAATGTAGGTAAATACAGGTAAACATAGGTAACATAAGTAAACATAGGTAATATATTGTAAATAAATGTAGGTAAACTGGCAAAAAGTAACAACTGGTTACAAGATCTGACTACACAGCAACAAGTTCAGATAAGAAGACAAATAAAAAAAAACTAGGAAGATACATTGCCCAAAACAAAACTGAGCAGAATAAATCATTTTACCTGGAATAATAAGACTTTTTCCACTAGGCATTATTTGAGTACATGTTTAATTTTTCAGCTAGTACTTAAGCAGATGGTATAGTGTAGAGGTTAGAGCACTGAGCTGTGAATCAGGAGACTCAGCAATGCTGGGATTGAACCCCTCAGTCACCTCTTGCAATATGGTGTAACCTTTATCAAGTCAATTAATTTCCCTGTTCTCGAGGGTTGCACTTGGAAATGAGTTGTGGCTCAGTGGCCTTAACGTCACAAATAAATAAATAGCACATTAATGGACAGACTATCTGGCAAAACCAGGGATAATTTCTTTACAAACAATGATTTACAAAATAGGGGACCGCACACCTAAAACGTGTTAATTTATTTAATATTCTTCTTCACCTGGATATTCTTATGAGATGCAGCATCTCATTTACATGAGGGTCTCAGGAGATGGAAGTACACACACTTGTTACAGTACTTGTACTCAACGTTGTAAAAATCAAGGGTGCAATACATTTATAGCAAAAAAAATACAGGAAAGCTTGCCCATTGATGACACTGCATGATTCTAAGGACATTTCTTGTAGTTCTGGCTACAATTTTGTAAGTAATAATGTGCAACATGTATTTAAAGGACAGATTTTGGAGGCCAAATCGGTCTTTAATAGAACAGTGACTACTTAAATAACAATGGCTTTGGCAGGTTAGTCAAAAAGGCAGAAGCAGGAGCATTCAGCAAACCAAACAGTCTCCTCTTGAGGTATATAACTCTGGAAGAGCACTCTGGTAAGGTTAGAGTTTTATTCCAGCAGGCAAGGGAAGGGTACACATGTATAGCAATATATCCAAGCCAGACCACTTCAGTGACAAGAGGCAAAGCTGTTCCACAAAATGTTATTTAAATCTAAAGCATCTAAATCAGAACTGTTACACTAACCTCCACCACTTCATATTATCGCAGTGATGCTTCATCAGGGTGGAGCCCTGTCTTCAACATCTCATGGAAATACAAAATCTGAACTGTACGGACTCACAACTACATTAGTAAAATACAGCATTTGATTAACCATGACTGAGTGCTGTACATACAAATGCATATGATTGTGTTACACTATACAAATCAATTTACTAGGGCTGAATGAAAATATATATATGGCATTTTCTAATTTTATAAAGTTGTATATAGGAACAGTTCATGTTTGTATAGGGAGTTATACACTATAATCGCATATTGGGACTATTTTGCCCTTTCCATGCCTATCATTTACTCCACCATTCCCTTTCATTCTTTCTTTCTTTCTTGTGTTCCTTCTAGAGCCCATATCACCTTTCTTCTGGTGTTCCCAGCCCTGTCACCCTGCCATCCCAGCACTTACCACTCTCCAATTATGCTCCATGGAATACCCTCCCTCACAGTGAGGCCATTGGGATGGAATAGTCCCCAATGGTGACCAAACCCACATATCCAGAGCAGTGCCTGGTCTGTGGCTGTGGAGACTGCAGGACACTAGAGTACTACTGCATCCAGGCCCTGGTATTTCTTTGGGTTTCTTGTCCTGAGGAAATCCCATGAATGACATCATGACAAGCTCCTCCCCAATGTCAGAAACATCCCCTCCAGCTCTACTATCCCATTCCACACTCTCTCTCTGTGGTCACCCAGGGGCGGTGTGGTAGCAGGAACTGAACTCCCCACCCCTCTGAGGAAGGGATCATCTACTTGAACGCTCACCATTCCTCCTGGCTGACCCACTCCATGCACTGAGTTTGCTTCCAAACTCAGGTCATCGGCACCACAAGTGGTCGTACTATGGATGTGCCAATTGGCTTACTTCTTTGTTCTTTTCTTTCACTTTCAGTACCTACCTTTCACCAGTCACCAATACGTGTTTTACTGAGGTTTCTCTAGTTCAATCCATATTCTATTTTGTTGGTGTCTCATCCAAATCAATGAGCCAGTGCCCCCATACAAAAATGAAGTGTCCCTGTATACAACGTTATAAAATCACAAAATGGTATATATTTTTCTTTAGTCCTATTATTTTGTTTTGGTTTGTTTAGTTTAAGACTACCATGTACAGTACATTTATATGCACAGCACTGAGTCATGATTAATCAAATTCTCTCTCTTTACTAATATACTGTAAGTCTGTAGCTTTAAAAATATTGTAATTAGTGACATCTTGAGGGCAGTGCTCCACCCCGATGATGTGTTACTGCACTGACATGAAGCACTGGGATGAGTCCAGAATTTTAATTCTTATGCCTTACATTTAAATAAACATTTTTGTTGCATCAGCCTTTCTCTTGCCCCTAGAGTTCACCAGTTTGTATGTGTTGCTGTCCCTAGTTTTCGGCAGTACCTGTTCTAATATATGAGCATGTGGTTTTGTGTTTTATAGGCATGCTTATAACAGTCTCTCTTAACCTTGGGTACAGCAAGGTTGAGAGGTCCTGGGAGCAAATGGTATAGTTTCAGCTAAGGGTAGTAGGAGAGACCAGAGTTATTCAGGTGTGTTCTTACAATGTGTGTACACTAATGAAGGAAAGCAATCCAGTGTCAGTTTCTTTTTTTTTTTTTTGTACTTGCCGGGCCTTGTATCCCTCCAACTCCATCTACCAGGTCTCGCTACCGAGATCCCAGGCTTCATTGTGCTCGTTGCTGCTGGGGTGTATTCATTTCCCCCTGTCCCTAGAGGCGACAGTGTGAAGGACGTTCATCCAGATAAATGGCGTGCTGGCGCACACGCTGTCAAGTGCCCAACAACGCCCCTCCCTCCTGGCTCCATAGAGCCGCAGCCACCACCACCCGTGCCTCCAGAGGCAGAGAGAGCTACAGGCATACACTATCCAGTAACCCACCCCATCTGGAGGAGGAGAGCATCCATTGGGTCACTCAGTCCTCCTCCCCGGAAAACACCTGATGACACAGGTCTATTCCCGAACTCGGGTAGCCAGCGTGGTTTGAGGAGTGATGTCCAGTGCCTCAACCCTCAGCACCACTGGCCAGCCCAGTGGCAGTTTCTGATTGAAGTGCTTAGACAATTCATTCTATGGTCAAACGTACACTACTGTGTGAGAGGGTAGCCCCAATCAAGTGTACAGTGCTGTGTGAGAGGATAGCACCCAATCAAGTGTACAGTGCAGTGTGAAAGGGTAGCACCCAATCAAGTGTGTACAGTGCTGTGTGAGAGGGTAGCACCCAATCAAGTGTACAGTACTGTGAGAGAGGGTAGTACCCAATCAAGTGAACAGTGCTGTGTGAGAAGGTAGCACCCAATCAAGTGTACAGTGCTGTGTGAGAGGATAACACCCAATCAAGTGTACAGTGCTGTGAAAGAGGATAGTACTCAATCAAGTATAAGAGCTGTGTGAGAGGTACTACCCAATCAAGTGTACAGTGCTGTGTGAAAGGTAACACCCAATCAAGTGTACAGTGCTATGTGAGGAGGTAGCTCACAATCAAGTGTACAGTGCTGTGTGAGAAGGTAGCACCCAATCAAGTGTACAGTGCTGTGTGAGAGGGTAGCACCCAATCAAGTGTACAGTGCTGTGTGAGAGGTAGTACCCAATCAAGTGTACAGTGCTGTGAGAGAGGATAGGACCCAATCAAGTGTACAGTGCTGTGTGAGAGGGTAACACCCAATCAAGTGTACAGTGCTGTGTGAAAGGACAGCACCCAACAAGTGTGCAGTGCTGTGCTAGAAGGTGACACCCAATCAAGTGTACAGTGCTGTGTGAAAGGGTAGCACCCAATCAAGTGTACAGTGCTGTGTGAGAGGATAGCACCCAATCAAATGTACAGTGCTGTGTGAGAGGATAGGACCCAATCAAGTGTACAGTGCTTGTGTGAGAAGATAGCACCCAATCAAATGTACAGTGCTGTGTGAGAGGATAGCACCCAATCAAATGTACAGTGCTGTGTGAGAGGATAGCACCCAATCAAGTGCACAGTGCAGTGATAGAGAATAGCACCCAATCAAGTGTACAGTGCTGTGTAAGAGGGTAGCACCCAATCAAGTGTACAGTGCTGTGTGAGAGGGTAGCACCCAATCAAGTGTATAGTGCTGTGTGAGAGGGTAGCACCCAATCAAGTTACAGTGCTGTGTGGAGGGTAGCACCCAATCAAGTGTACAATGCTGTGTGAGAGGATAGCACCCAATCCGGAGTGTACAGTGCTGTGTGAAGGACAGCGCAATCAGAAATGTGCAGTGCTGTGCTAGAAGGTAACACCCAATCAAGTGTACAGTGCTGTGTGAAAGGTAGCACCCAATCAAGTGTACAGTGCTGTGTGAGAGGATAGCACCCAATCAAATGTACAGTGCTGTGAGAGAGGATAGCACCCAATCAAGTGTATAGTGCTGTGTGAGAGGGTAGCACCCAATCAAATGTACAGTGCTGTGTGAAAGGGTAGCACCCAATCAAGTGTACAGTGCTGTGTGAGAGGATAGCACCCAATCAAATGTATAGTGCTGTGTGAAAGGGTAGCACCCAAGAACCATTCTGAGAACATATTGTACATTATAAAATGGGTCTTGAAAATCTTGTAACCTCATTGGTCAAAACATTTCACATGACCATGTGTAACTCCTGCAACAGACAACTGGTAAAGATTCTTCTGATCAAATGTTTACTTTCTTTGAACCTAATTCATTTTTATTTTTATTTTAATAACAGATTAATTTTATAATCACAATAATGCACTTTAGGGCATGTGTATGTAACCCTAGGTGGCGCTATCCCAAGGGCTACTACCCCTGCCTGCTTGGCTAGTAGCAGGTTAAGGGCCTGGGTGATGAAGCAGGTGCCTCCACCCAGAGGTCAGGGTTGTTAGTGGTCAAGCTAAACTGGGCACAGCCCTCCAGACACTGTAACTCCCTCTTTCCCTTCTAGTGGCCTGAACAATATACAATAATTGCTTTCACTGACCCTTATTCATCAGACAATTACACACACTGTTTGAACTTACCACCAGGGCTGGTTCCTCTAGCTTGACCGAGAGACCCCTGTAAAATAAGGTTAAGCACAGCAAATAGCAACAGTATAATACTTTTCGCACAAACTGGAACCACAGTCAGGTTAAATGCAAAGAAAGTTAAATCTGATTTATTCAGGGACTTGAACAAGGGAGGGCATAATCAGGTTGCTTTGCTTAAATGCTATATTAATCAGACAGTTATGTATGCAGTTCAGAGTCCCTACACAGTCACACACTCTGGGTACTCAGGTAGGAAAATGGTGGGTTAGCCAGGAATGTTGCAGCTGGTTGGGGCCCTGTGATGGAAGAAAGCAACATGCACAACACACTATTTGAAATCTGGAGCTCGAGGGTTCAGTTCGTGAAAGAAAAGGCAACAAGACAATCAGATGACAACACTTTTAGATTTAGCTGTTGTTGCAGGGGCTACCCTGATATTTACTCACAATACCCAATACTGGACACAGGCAGGACGAATTGAGACTGCAGGCTGTTGAGCTGGAGTGCTCGGAGAAGCAAGGCCCACACGAATCACCAAGGCGTCGTTCCTGTTCAAGGCGTTGGGCAGGGGCTGATCCCCAGGCGAGTCTCTAGTCAATAACTTTCTCTGCATAGCAGGTATTCTGGCTGGGCCAGTGTAGCAGGGCCAGGAAAATGTAAATGAATACAGATTCAGTCCGTGGAGCTGGATACAGCCTCCTGCAAGCAAAACACAGTTCAGACACACAGTGGGAACCAAATCATGACCCACTATAAGCACACAGCACATTCACTTGTAAGGAAATTCCACTGTACCAGGCAAATGGCTCTCTGGTAGCAATTACAGAGTCTCTGCACAATCCAGGAGTTTAGAGGTAGCTGGAAGTCCTGACAGGCAGATCGCATTCAGCAAATCTTCAGTCTTCTTCAGGTTAAAGCCTGGTCACAATTCAGTGGCTTAATTCGCTCTCAAATTCGGACTGAGTCTGAAAAAAGCACCAAGTTCCCTCTCAGGAACAGCAGGTAGGCATGCAGGCCAAACTCAGGCCTTTCCACAGTTCTCCCACAAATCCACTATGGATTGCTGCTCAAACTATCTCGAGCTGTTACTTCTTCACTTCCCAGCTCAGATCTAACTGAAACTACAAGCAGTGTGGGACTTTCCCCAATATCCAAAGTTTGGTTGGCTGATCTGTCTGTCAGTCATAACAAGAGCTCCCTCCCAGTTATTTTATGCTTAAAGCCCAAAACTACAATTCCTATAAGTTTGGCCCCACCAAGCCCCTGTAGGCAGGCTCCATTTTAGAGTCCCGAGTGTACTGATTGGCTCATTCTGCAGTCCAGGACCAAGATGATGGAAACAAACAGAACTGTCCATGCTGCAAAGAAGGCAGGTGAGAACAAACTGCAATATTATTACTACTCTAACAAATGATCAGCAAACAAGTACATCATCTAACAGAGCTCCCTCTCAAATTAATTATATGACTGCAATCCAGGCAGCTCTTAAAGAGACAGTGCATGAGAGGCTATACAGGCACTCTCTGGCAATACATTTACACTGCTAAAACGCAGGACACCAGCCTGGCAGTGAGCATTGAGCAAACTCAAAGAAGACTGTTTTGGGAACCCATTTGTAGGGGTTTATATGTAGTAGTAAGTTTACACACTTCCTGTATGGTTAAAGTCACTGGTTGTGCCTCGTGACACACCACACAAGGCGTGTGTAAATCTCATAACAACACATGCTCTGTTGTGCGTTATTGCTCAAATTTATCAAGTTTATGTAGCACTGTGGTGTAGACCATGGAGAAAATATCTTGACAATCAAGTAAAGGTATTAAGTGATGCATCATTAGTTGTGTGCCACGGCAACAAGACAGGATCAGTACAAGCAGTTTAGCCTCAGTCTGGTAGTCAATATGCTTACTGTAGTTTAAGGAGGGTGGAGCCAGCCAGTCACTTTGATAATTTGGTTCAGTCAACCTACTCAATGAGAAGGTTAGCCAAGGTTCTAATAACAATTTGGTCTACAATATCCTTTATATTAGAGGGCACCAAGATCACAGTTTTCATCTTAGTGGCATTCATACTAAATCTCCTGTCAGAGAACCAATTTTCATTCTAATGGAAATATGATTGGAAATTATTATCCATATACTGGCAGTAATACAATGTTAGAAATTCCTTTTGAATTAAGACTGCTATATTTCCAGATACTTATTTGATGAAAGAAACTAAAATTCCATTAGAATTGAGCACAAAAGATCAATAAATTAAATATAACAGCACAGAGTAAGCTAACAAAACATATCAATCTGAATCCGTACCAGTATAAACCACTCACAATGCCATTTTACCTCGAATAAAGCATGGAAACTAAGAACAGAATAAAGTCATCTGACTCTCCCTCTACACAGGTTTTAATTTGCCTCAGATATGGATAATGCATCACCAGGGAGACATGGACAAACATCATTGAATGAGTATGACAACACTGTTTGATACAATAGTTGAGTCTTAAGGACACATAGTTTCCAGATTTGTCATAAATCTAATTCAAGGCCCTACATTTCTATAAAAGAGTATATAGTGACTTGATTTGTAAACACACTGTACAAAAAGACAACACCTATGAACAACAGGCTGAATGAGTCAGATAAAGGTATGGTCTGCTTTAAGCGAAACCAAATCCAGGGCATGCTTCATCTCTTTGCAGATGACACTAAGATCTGTGGGAACCTGGGAGGGTGGATAGTGATGATGGAATAAAGAAAATGCAGAGAGACTTGCAAAAGCTGGAGGGTGGTCAAGGGTTCAGCAGTTGAAATTTAATGCCAAAAGTGCAAGGTGATGCACCTAGGGACAAGAACCCCAGGACGGAGTACTGGATAGGAGGGTGAGACTCAGTACCATGACTGAGGAATGAGACCTTGGAGTTATCATCAGCAATTCCTAAAGCAATCAAGTCAGTGCAACAAGTCTTATAGCATGACAAATAGAATGCCTGGTTATATCGGGAAGGGTACTGACTGGAGAAAAAGGGAGGTAATACTTCCCTGTATAGGTTCTGTGAGGCCAGACCTGGAGTACTGCACCCAGTTCAGGGGTCCTCACTCAGGAAGGATAGGGATAGCTTGAGATGATGGCACATGCAGGTACCTAAAACTATTCAGGGCGCAGGGCATGTCCTGTGAAGAACATCTCGAGGTACTGTGTATGGCATACATTCACTAAAGACCAGAAGGGAGAGGAGATATGATAGAGACCTTCAAATTCCCAAAGGAATTAGCAGGGTGAACTACACAGAATTATTTTACTTGAATACCAGCTGATGATCACATGGTCACAAGTGGAAGCTAACAGGAGGGGATTCAGGAGGGACTTGTGGAAATACTATTTTACAGAAAAGGTGGTTAATGGTTTTAAGCATGGCTGGGACATAATGAAGAGTATAGTGGTTGCTCAGAGTGTCAAAATTGGGGAAGAGAATGGAGGTGGGTGGGAGGACTAGAACCCTGGAGGAACAGTAGGCCCCAGGGCTAAATAGGGAACCTGAGCAGACTAGATGGACTTTGATCCTTTTCTGCCATCATTGTTTATGTTTCTATATCAGAAAAACTAAGTTGTGTTTGTTGTGGAGCCATAGTGTAAACACGTGCATCCTATAAATTCTAATCTATGATAAGTATTATATATATACATTAACACTACAGAACAGTTGAGCGTTGTGATATTGCTGCTGATCATGCACATTTAACCTTAATAAAATTAGAAATAAAATGAATGTCTCTACCCTACCTATCTCAGCAACCTCCTGACTAGGGTTACCTTAATCAAGTTTCTAAGCTGGTAGATAAGAGTGTTCCTAATCAAAAGATTACTGAGACAGGGGACTCCATTGTTAGGAAGGTAGAACTGGGGAGGAAGGGAGAGGGAGGTAAGATGCCTGCCTGGCACCATGGCTTGGAGGGACAGGGAGCGAATCCTCAGGATCACAGGAGCAGCTGCACAGGGAGAGAGCTGGATGTCATTGCCCACCTAGGGACAAATTACCTGGCTAAGAAAGGGATCAGAGCAGTGCAAGAAGCACTTGTGGAGATGGAGAGGGTCTTAGACAACAGCACACTACTGTAACCTTCTCGGAGGTGCTGCCTGTCTATGGCACGGATGAGGCTAGGTGCTCCACCATGGGATTCAATCAGTGGTTGAAAAACTGGTGCAGAGCTCAGGGATTTGGCTTCACTGGGGACTGGGGTCCACCTGGATGGATGCAGACCTATACTGGCGTGATGGTCTGCATTTGCCAGGAGGGCAACCAGGATCCTAGGTGATAGGGTTTAAATACTTCATTGGCAAGCATTTAAACCAGCCAAGGGGAGGCACTGGAAAAGAGCAGGGAAATCCTAGTCCCCAAAAAAAAATCAGGGTATTAAGTGAGGTACACCAACATAGAGATGTCAATAGGGAGAAGCGCTGGGGTAAATGGAGAAAGTGACAAATGCAATAAGGACAGGGATGGGGCAAAAGGGGTAAGGCCATCAAGAAATGAAAGGTAATGAGTACCAACGTGTAGTCTGGGCAACAAGTTCCCTGAACTGGTGGCCTTGATGGAAGAGGGATGCCTTGATATCGTAGCAGTCACAGAAACATGGTACACAGAGAACCATGACTGGGATGTTAACATACCAGGGTACACAACCTACAGGAGAGACAGGGAGGGCAGAAGAGGGGAGTAGCTCTCTATGTAAGGGAAGGGATAAATGCAACTGAACAAAAAAGTAAACAGGGAGGAGAGGAGGCACTGTGGGTCACCTTAGAGACTGGAAATGGCACCACAATCTGCACAGGTTGTATACAGACCCTCATGTCAGGGGGAGGAATGGACAAGGATATGATAGAAGGCATACTTAGGATGGCAGAGAAAGGGAGATATTGTTGATGGGGACCTTAATATGCAAGATGTTAACTGAAGCACCTTTGCTGCAGCCACATCCAAAAGCAGGGCCATTCTTGATGCCTTCAGGTGGCATGCCTCAGACAGCTAGTTTTGAACCTACTGTGAGGGAGCAATCTTAGACCTCATACTATCAAATGGGGACAGTGAAAGGATCTCAGATCTAGAAGTGGGTAGCCATTTGGGAACAAGTGACCACCCAAACAGTGTGGTTCACGATAAACTCAGCTACAGAGTCAAGCCATACAAAAGTGAGGATTCTGGATTTCAGGAGGGCTGACTTTGGCAAGATGGGAGAGTGCCTTTGAAAAGCACTCAGCAAACAGGCTAGAAGGAGGGGTGGAGCAACAATGGGGAATCATCAAACTGCCATCACAGAGACAACAAGCCTTTGTGTGAAGCAAATAAACAAATCAAAATGAAAGAAAAAGCCACTATTGTTCTCAAAAGAAGTGGTGGTGAAGGTTAGGGAGAAAAAGATAGCATTTAGGAAGTTTAAGGAAACACAGAAGGAGCAGGACAGAGAACTGTACCAGTTAAGGCAGAAGAAAGCAGGAGGGTAGTCAGAATAGCAAAAGTCACAAACTGAGGGAAAAGATAGTCAACTCGTTAAGCAGGAGGATAAAACCTTTATAGGTATATCAGGAGCGAGAAAGACAAAGGAGGGATAGTGAGGCTGAATAGAATGGATGGTGGGTGGGCAGAGAGTGACAGTGAAAAGAGGGTACTGAATGAATACTTCTGTTCAGTATTCACAAAAGAGGAAGTGGTGGAGGTGCTCTAATCCAATTAACAGAAGCACTCTGGAGAGGGTCTATTCCAGTCCTTTCACAGAAGAAAGGGTTCTGAAAGAACTCCTAAAACTGAAGGTGGACAAAGCAATGGGGCCAGATGGAATTCACCCCAGAGTTCTAAAAGAATTAAGCAGAGAACTAGTGACACCACTGACTACCCTTTATAACAAATCATGGGAGGATGGTGTGGTACCCAGGACTGGAAGAAGGCTGATGTGATTCCCTTCACAGAAGTGGAAGCAAGACAGAGGCAGGAAACTACAGACCTGTCAGTTTGACCTCTGTGGTAGGAAAGTGATGGAATCACTTCTGAAGGAAAGAATTGTTGAGTACCTAGAGGCCAGTGGGGCACAGGACCCAAGGCAGCATGGGTTCACAGCGGAAGGTCATGTCAGACAAATCTAATTGATTTCTTGACTGGGTTACCAAAGTAGTAGACTAGGGAGGGGCTGTAGATATGGCCTACCTAGACTTTAGCAAGACATTTGACACAGTCCCACACAAAGATTAGTAGTCAAATTAACCAGCCTTGGAGTGGGTCCCAGGGTGGTAGCCTGGGCAAAACATTGACTGAACAACAGGACACAGAAGGTAATTGTAAATGGAGTCCACTCTGAAGAAAGAGGAGTTACTAGTGGGGTACCGCAGGTTCAGTACTGGCTCCAGTCCTTTTAATGTCTTTATAAGTGACATTGTACAGGGACTGGAAGGAAAATATGCCTCTTTGCAGATGACACAAAGATCTGCAATAGGGTTGATACACAAGGAGGGCATGGAAAGGATGAGAAGGGACTTGGCAAGGTTGGAGGAATGGTCAGAAGTATGGCAGCTTGGATTCAATGCAAAAGAAGTGCAAAGTAACGATCTTGGAAACAAAACCCAGGGAAGATTACACAATGGGGAGGAAGTAACAACAACAAAAATGGAAAGGGACCTGGGGATAATCATATCAGATGACCTTAAGTTTGGCAAGCAATGTGAGAAGGTCATAGGGAGGGCTGGGGGATACTGGGATGTATAGGAAGAGGCATCACCAGCAGAAAACAGGAAGTTGTTATCCCCTGTACAGACAGTTGGTGAGACCCCATCTGAGTACTCGTCCAGTTCTGGAGACCCCATCTCCGCAAGGACATAGACAGGATGGAGGCAGTTCAGGGAGGGCAACTGAAATGGTGCAGGGTCTGCAAGAGAAGCCATACGAGGAGAGACTAAAGGAGCTTAATATGTATACCCCTGAGGAAAGGAGGAGAGGAGGGATATGATAGAAATGTTTAAGTACCTCAGTGGAATCAACAAAGTCCAAGAGGGTAGCATCTTTCAGAAAAGAGATGTGCAAGAACAAGGGAACACAATTTGAAGATGGGGGGACGGCTCTGGGGCAATGTGAGGAAGTATTTTTTCCAGAGAGGGTGGTGGATGCATGGAACAGCCTTCCTGAGGAAGGCCGTGGGGTCTAAAACTGTGGGAGAGTCAAGAATGCATGGGGCAGACATAAGGCAATTTTGCAGGGGTAGGAAGAAATAGGCTGTTGGTTAAATAGGATCTGTAGCTTATCCTCTAGGTAGGAAATGGGCAGACTAGGTGGGCCAGCGGTCCTTATCTGCCGTCAAAGTCTATGTTTCTATGTTTCTAAGGCAAAGATCATAGGAGCGTAGAAACACAGAATTTGTCAGCAGAAAAGACTGCTTGGCCACCCAGCCTGTCCAGATGTTTTCTACCAAATCTGTCTCTGCAGATCTGAATTGGTTTCTTGCAACCTTCTCCCTCCCTGTCAATTTACTAATAGCCCCTATGTCTTTCCCATGCATGATTGCAGCCCTCCATTGTTTTGCCCCATCACTTAACTGGCAGTCTGATCCAAGCATCTACCACCTTTCAGCGAACAGTACTTTCTTGCATCCTTCTTATACCCCCCTCAGCTTCATTGCATGCCCCTGGTCCTGGAGCACTTTCCCATTTGAAAGAGACTCCTCTCCTGCACCCTGTTCACCCTTGTGAGGTACTTGTAGGCCTCTATCATGTCCCTCTTGCTCTCCTCTCTTCCACGGTGTACATGTGGAGATCCTTCAATCCTCCTCATGGGGCTTCTCTGCAAGCCCTGCACCACTGCCGTCCCCCTCTGGACTGCCTCCACTCTATGTCCTTTCTGAGATGCGGCCTCCAGACCTGGACACTAGTACTCCAAGATGGTGTCACCATCGAGCATTACAGTGGCAGCACCACCTCCTCTTCCTGCTGGAGATACCCCTCTATGCACCCCAGCATCCCACTAGCCTACCCACTGCTTTGTCACACTGCCCCGCCACTTTTTATTGTATACTTCATTGTTTGTATTTTTGTAGTTGCACTATCTTGGGTCGCACCTGAAAACAGGTATTTGACTGCCTAGTGTGCCTACCCAGTAAACAAAAGTAAAATAAAATAATCAGTTATGATAAAATTTGTAAGGTCCCTTTCTGACTGTAAGTACCTCCCTCCTATATACTCATCTCTTAGGTTCCTATGCCTTAGGTGCATGATTTTGCATTTTTGGCATTGAACCCAAACTGCCATGCTCTTGACCACTCCTCGAGTTTCCCAAGATCCCTGTGCATTCTTTTTACTCCTTCCTGAGTGTCCACCCTATTGTAGAATTTGGTATCATCTACAAAAGGCATACCATCCTCACTAGTTCTTCTGCAGTGTCATTTATGAAGACACCAAAGAGGACCAATCCTAGTGCTGAGCCCTGAGGCACCCTGCTGGTCACTCTCCCACCATTAGAGTGAGTGCCATTAGCCACCACCTCTGTCACCTATCTGTTAACCAGTTTCTAACCCTGTTCATCACCTTGGATCCCATCCCTAGACTGCTCAGTTCCTTTATCAGTCTCCTGTGCACACAGTGTGAAAACCTTGCTAAAGTCAAGATAGGCCACATCCACTGTCCTCCCTAGTATATCTACCAGATCACTCAGTCAAAGAAATTTATCTGATTCATCTGGCATGATCCTCCCTTCCCCAAATTCATGCTACCTGGGAGCTTGCAGCCAATTGGATTAAAGATATTCTATTAGCCTTTCCTTAAGCAGGGTTTCAATTAATTCTGCCCCACTGAAGTGAGACTGACAGGCGTATAGTTGCTAGCTTCCTCCCTGCTGCCACTCTTCTGTAGAGGATCATAGCTGCTCTTCTCCAGTCTTCCAGATCCATGACCTTTTCCAGTGAACTGTTGAATAAGTCTTGAGTGGGGCACCCAGCACCTCCCTGAGTTCCTTCAGTACCCTTGGGTGTATCCTGTCTGGATTACAGATTTTGGTATCATCTGCAAAGAGGCATACCTTCCCTTCCAGTTCTTTGCAATGTCACTTATGAAGACATTTATGAGGGCCAGTCCAGTACTGAGCCCTGTGGCACCATGCTAGTCACTCTTCCGTCATTAGAGTGAGTGCCATTAACCACCACCCTCTGTTGCTTATCTGTTAACCAGTTTCAAACCCATTCGCCACTTTGGATCCCATCCCTAGACTTCTCAGTTTCTTGATCAATCTCCAGTGTGGCACAGTGTTGAAGGCCTTCCTAAAGTCCAGATAAGCCATGTCTACTGCCCTCCCTGATCTATTTCCTTGGTCCTCCAATCAAAAAATCAATCAGATTTGTCTAGCATCCCCCCTCCCCACACCCCAGTGAATCCATTTCCTGTGGTCTTGCAGCCCACTGGATTCAAGATACTCAGCCAGCCTTTCTTAAGCAGGGTTTCCATTAATTTTCCCACCAATAAAGTGAGAATGACCGCCCATAGTTACTAGCTTCCTCCTTGCTGCTGCTCTTATGTAGGGGAATCACATCTGTTCTTCTCCAGTCATCTGTAACCCACATCTGTTTCAGTGAACTGTTAAATAAGGCCATCAATGAGGCAGCTAGCACCTCCCAGAGTTCCTTCAGTACCACGGGTGTATTCTCTCTGTCCATAGCCTTGTCCACATTCAGAGTTACAAGTCCCTTCAGGAATTTACTCTGAAAATGGACTTGCCCACCTGGGCCCTACCTTAAATCCTGCTACTCCCTGGTGGTCCGACCCCCTCTCCCACCTGTGAAGACTGAGCAGAAGTGCCTGTTCAGGATGGCAGCTTTTCTTGGTCCTCTTCTGCCCAGTCTCCCTTATGCCTCCTGATCCTCACTATTCCTCCCTTGCTTTTCTCTTTTCACCTATGTATCTGAAGGAAGTCACTATATGTGCTATTCTTTCCTCTAGCTGTGCCTTTGTTTCATTCATCGCTTTTCCTGCATCCCTCTGTTTTACTTGGTATACCTCCGGTGCTTCTTCCTCTGCTTTTCCCTACAATTACTGAATGCAACCCATTTTCCTTCCACCACCTTGGTTACGTACCAGGAAAACAATAACAGTCTCTTTTCCTTCTGCTTTTACTCACTTCCTTACGCAGAGGCTGCCTGCTTTAATTATGCCTTGCCTTATTGTTCCCTACTGTGCCTCACCCTCCTCCCTGGCAATCCCACCTACAAAGCAGTTTCTGAGGCAGTCTCCCATTTCTTTAAAATTTGCCCCCCAAAGTCCAGAACCTGTGTCCTCATGTGGTCTCCATCTGCTCCTGTCTTTATACAGTATTAAACAACACTGTACGGTGATCACGGGGACATAGGGGACTGCCAACTGTGATGTCTGCAATGCTGTCCCTGTTTGTAAGCATCAGGTCCTTAACTGCCCCATCCCTAGTGGTTCTCTGACTAGCTGCCTGAGGAAAGCCCCATGAAGGGAGTCAAGGATGGCCCTGCTCCTTGTGAAGTCACCATTGAAGGTTCACTCTATGTCTGGCAGAGTGGAGTCCCAACTAGCAGCACCTCCCCTTATTTGCCATTCTGATTATGGCTTCCCCAAGTGCCTTTTCCCAACTCCTCTTCCTGTGCTAGAGGTATGTGCACTACCCTGTATGGATAGCAGCCCTAGAGCCTATCTACAGAGTGACCAACAGCACCTTCAGCCCTTCCTTTTCCTCTGGATGACCCTGTACATCTGTGGCCTTGATTCCCTCCCTCACATATAGTGCAACCCCTCCTCCGCCATTCCTGCCTGCTCTGTCTCTCCTGATGAGAGAGTAGTCAGGTAGCCACATATGGCCATGTACCATTTGGGGTGCTCTGTGCACCATGACTCTGTTCTGGACACCAAATCCATCAATAACCGGCTGCAGTGTTCTGCACTAGCTGCAAGTGGCAGATATCCACCCCAGGTAGCCCTAGATAAAGGGAGTTGCAATAATCAAGGCACGAGGTCACAAAATCATGGACCAAAGTAGGTAGATCACTGGATGGAACTAGGTGTTTAACTCTGGAGATGTTCCTCAGATGACAAAGGAAGATTTGACAACCGCCGACACCTGTGATCGCAGTGTCAGCCCATCGTCAAAAGTTACCCCAGGTTTTGCACCTGCTCAGAGGTAAGGAGCTGGGAGCCTCCAAGAAAAAGTCCAGAAGGCAAACCTGTTCCCAACTCCTCTACCCGATGACCTGGGTCCACCACCAGCACCTCAGTCTACTCCAAGTTCAACCTCAGCCAGCTCGAATTCATCCAACACTGGATTTCAGCGAGACAGTTGTTAAATACCGAAGAGCTCTATCCTGGTCAGCAAAAGATAGGTAGAGCTGGTATCATCAGCATAGTAACAAAACCTCAGCCCATACCTTCTTACAATGTCTCAAAGGGTAGCATGTACACTCACGAACAACATGGGGACAACACTAAACCCTGAGGTACCCCACATGACAGAGAGACTGGGTCAGAGGAATAAATCCCGCCACCACCCTCTGAGTTCTGCCAATGAGGAAGGATTTAAACCACCTGAGGACTGTACCAGACAGCCCGCAGATGAACCTCAAGCATTTGAGAAGAACCCCATGATCCACAGTATCAAACGCTGATGAGAGATCCAAGAACCAAGATGGAGTGCTCTTCTGATCTCTAGCCATCATGAGATCATTGAGCACCAGAACCAGGCAGTCTCGGTACTATGCCTCTTTCAGAAACCGGATTGAGAGATTCATAGATGCTATGCATGGTCAAATGGTTCTCCAGCTGTAAGGCCACTACTTTTCAATCACCTTCCTGCAAAGGGAAGGTTAGAGATTGGTCTGTAGTTGGCAGGGCAGTCTGGGTCCAGAGAAGTTTTTCTTCAGGAGGGTGTTACCACTGCCTCCTTCAGGGAGCTAGGAACTCACCCATCCCAAGGAGCACCAGACTATCCGTTACTAGGACTGGGCCGATGGTATCAGAACAGTCCATACTCAGGGGTAGTTGGGCCCAGATCCAAACTACAGCATGTAGGTGCATACCCTGGACAATCCGCATGACATCGATGAACTCCGGCCGACGAAGGTACTCCACAAGAACTGAGGGACAGTGACGGCGCTGATCCATAGCATCTCCCATAGAGTGTGCTGGTTGGAGCTCCGCCCTGATGTCAGCCACCTTAGCTGCAAGGAATCGAGTGAGCTCATCATGCTCCACTTGTGAAAAGGCGCTTTGAACCTGTAGGCAGGCTGGGTTGCCAGTCTATCCACAGTTCGAAAGAGCTGAGCCGGTCAGCTCTGAGCAGCCGCAATCTCCTGGACAGGAACTTTGCCTTCTTACGGGTGATTGCAGATTGATAGATTTGATAATGTTCTACTAATCTAAGGTGCTCGGCATCAAGGGCAGATTTCTGCCAGCAACGCTCTAATCTTCATCCTTGTCATCGCATCTCCCTCAAGGTCCCATCAAACCAAGGGGACCGAGGGTGACAGAGAGAGAATGAACATGGATGGGAGCAGTGGCATCCAGAGCTGTAGAAATGGCCTTATTATAAGCCAGAACCAAAGCATCAGGGTCATTGCTTGCTCCAGGAAGAGCCAATAGGTCAAGCACCACTGCCAGGCCTTCAGAGCTTACTTCTCAGAAGGGCGGTACCTGACCATCTCCACAAGGGTGGGCCTATGAAGGGGTGCGAAAACTGAACCCCACAGTGTAATGGTCTGACCATCTGACAGGTTCCACCCCAAATCAAAGGCTTGATCCCAGGAGGAAGACTAGGTCAAGAGAGCAACCATGTTTGTAGTAGCAGAAGTAACAACTTGTGTAAGGCCCAGAGATGTCATCAACTATAGGAAGTGTTGTTCAAATTAGGAGTTCATCATCAACCCAGGCATTGAAGTCGCTGGGACCATCAGCCTGGGCGACTCAAACGCTATGTTGATCACGAAATCACTACTTCCTGAAGGACGGTAGATGAAGCGATCCTACAACCTACACCTGCCACTACAGTACATTCAAATGACCCAGCCTCCTTCTCAACACTTAACCTCCCTGTGGTCCCAAACACACCCAGAAATAAGCTGTAGTTGTGTGCCTTTCCTGGACAAAGACAGTAAAACTATCTGTGCATGTGTTATGATTCTGAAAATATTATGCTCTTTCTATCCAGATTTGACTTGAAAAGAAAAAAATGGGACACCATTAATAGTTTATTAATTGCAAAAACACACAGATGGACAACATTGTTAAAACATGCATAATTGGAACTGCATTATAAAATATAGAATAATATATGGGTGGGTGTGTGTAACCAGAATTTTACACACACACACAAGGTATGGGATGCTACATAACCCAGGGGCAAAGTCCAAGGGGTTTATAGAAACATCCTGACACCATGGTGTGTGCAGAATTCTGTTTTTTACACCCACCCACTCATATATTATTTTACTTAATTAATGGTGATAATTTTTTTCACTTTCAGCACATTTCAGTTAGTGCAACACTTCTCTCAGAGATAGACACACACACATGCACACACTTCAAGCACACTTGCACACACAGACGCTGCGTACTCACACACACACGCACATACACACACACAGCCTGTCTCTCCTTTTTTTTTTCTTTTTTTACATTACAATGGGAATGGCATTCTGGAAAGTTGTGGTCCATTGGCAGAGCTGCAGCGTAAGACACGCCTAAGGGCATAAGCGCAGGATCAACCAAATTCATTTGTTTCCTTTACAGTAGAAAATTATTCCAACCAAAGTATTTCAGTAAGAAACTGTTATACTTTTAACTTCATCCAAAAAGGTAAAATACTCTTTTAATAATGCAGTTCAGGTTATGCATGTATTAACAATGATGTCCATGTATGTGTTTTGCAATTAATAAACAATTAATGGTGTCCTCATTTTTTTCAAGTCAACATGCTCAGATTGTTTTCACTATCTTTGTCACAAGGCACATGACTACAGTACAGCTTGTGTCTGGGTGTGTTTTGGGACCACAGGGAGGATAAGTGACTTGCTCTGGTCACACAATATACAAGTAGAGCATGTTGGAATCAAACCCCATTCTGCTGGATGAACAAAGCTTGTTCACAGCTCTTGCTTTAACCTCTAGGCTATGCTGACAGCTGTTAATCAAAAACTACCCATTTCAAGACTGATCCCAAGATGCCAGGCCAGTAGGCACGTAGCCACATTTGCATCTTATAGACCTGAGTTCACATCCAACATTGTAAGAAAGAGAATGGAATAAGACAGAAGTCGGTGGTGTGGCAGCTGTAGAAATCTGCACTGACATGAACACAGCCAGGGTTTAGACATCCTGGTACAATATGGTGCCCCAATACCTGTTGACAGCACAGAGTCAGCCTTGAGATGTGTAGTTTTTAATGATCAGCTGGCAGTATAGCCTACAGGTTAAAGCAATCCTAAAGATGGATTATTTTACTAATAGTTTGAAATGTAAAGGTGATAACTCACTAGTTTCAATGCACATACAAAGCAATTATTATAAATGTACAAAGTGTTGTAATAACACCTTAAAACACACTTAATAAAACAGATGATTTCCTATTTAACCTACAGTAAATGGAGGGCCAAGTTCCTCAGTGACATCATTTCCTGTCAGAAGCCTAAAACACATGGCTGCCCCAGCCCTTAATTACAGACTGATTTACATATGAATAACTCTAGACTACAAAGACTCACACATAAACACAATGGCTCACACAAATTAGCTTTTATGGACTTTCAGACATTAAGAAACCCTGTTGATGACAGTTCCCTTTAAGCTTTGACTTTTGTTCCTGACAAGCAACGTGAAATTGTTTTCATCACTGGAGGCAGTGCTGTACCCTGAGACATCACATATGAATCCTTTGAAAACTGGAACAATTCCTATACCCTCTTAAAGCTGAATTCTATGTCTTTTATGTTGCAGTTATTAAAAGACCTGCTTTAGAACTTTGACTTCCAGCTGGTAGTAAACAAACCTTTCCACCTGCTCAACATTAGCCCAGGAGAAACTTTAATACAAGTACTACTTCATAAGATTTTACCAGATTTCCACAATTTTCTTATCACAGTGAGGGAATGTTTGTATTTTAGATTGCTAGATTATCTGGAAATGTCAGAAATTAGTACTTTTGACAACAAGGACAGTCTAGCTGACTCTTATTTTCCACTGTGGGACACTAGCATTCGCGAGAAGGATATGAAGCCTAATATGTAGGAACATTCTGCATAGGAGCGATTGATATGTCACACTCAGATTTTGAGATGTGTCCAAAATTGCTTATTGGGTTGCAACCAAACTTGCTACAGACATGCAATGCCATGAGATTTTCAATGTCAAATATTAGCCTGAATGACTTCATAAGGCGTGAAGCTATTACCTGTGATTGACTTTGTGACAAAGTTATGTTTAGTTACACTTACTTTTTAGCAATATAGTATCTTGAAAACAACATCAGACTGTCACCAAACTTGGTATAGACATTGAATGTTATAGGTGCTATCATGATTGCAAACAGTGGTGCAAAACTAGGCCGAAAAGAAAACAAAAAAACTGGTACTATGCTGCTGATCAAAACCTAACTATGAAATCAGGAAGGGCTGTTACATGAAAGACAGTTCCACAAGTCTCAGTACTCGCCAATCAGTATTCTGTATTTATATAAATGACACATTCAAGTGTCAAACTTCTTTTACCACATTTATGCTTCTGGCACTACCATCTATGCTTCAGGCTCTTCATCAGTCATACTTTAGTCTGAGTGTTCAGCTCACCATTATGATTTTCAGGCTGAACCAGTAAAAATCAGCTAGCTTTAAATAGCTCAGAACTAAAATGATTCTACTTGGATCAGCTGCTAGACTTTGTGGTGGTAAAATGGGATTACCTTTGGTAGGCCCAGTGGTGTGGATTGTGGAGGCACTGGGCACCCTACCTCCTACCACACCAGCGACCTGGCTTTGGGAATGAGTTTCGATCACTTGAAGGTCAGCCAGAGGGAAAGGATTGCATATCTGAGACAGCTCTCCTCTGCCAAGGTGGGGAGTCATGCTGATTTGCCCTTGGCTGCCACCAGGAGGAGGCCTGTGAGTAATGACAGCATTCGAGAGACATAGATGGGAGGGGCTGTGGTTTTATATTGAGTGTGCGCCTCCGTGCACATGCTATGTGCCCCAGCAGCAGGGGAACCAGGGGAAAAAAAAAGTTAGCGCAGCTTACATGAAGCCCGACAACCTAACCCCAGCCTGTATCACTGCCTGGACCATTGGTCCATCACTGCATGAGAATCACCAGCTGAGGGAAGATGACTCTTCCTCCAGGCCCCAGAGGGGCCAATCCATGTGGGTCTTCGGGCCATGTAAGTATGAGGGAGGTGGATGCTGGACTGGGAGGCAGGGATAGGGCTGTGAGCCCAACTGCGATGATCACAAGGCAAAAGCTTTGGGGAATTACCTCTTGTTTCCTTCTATGCCCTTAATCTCTCTCTATAAGTATCTGGGTCTGTGGCTTCATTAATATTTAAATATCATATTGACTAGCTGGTTAAAGTTAAAAAGTACATACTAAAACATGACTTCGTATACAGGTATAGGAAATACTTTTCTTTTGAAGATAGATTGTGATTTATAACCCAGGTGATTCTACCTCTGAATAATTAAGAGAATATGCTCCTATTCATATGACTTATTCAAGCAGCATTTTGGAAAAGCTACGGTCATTATATAATGCCTCTTACTCTAAACCTAACTGGGCTATTTATAAAGACATGGACAGGATGATTCTGAAAGCCAACGAATAGCCAATTTTTATGTCTTGTTTTTAAACCTAAAAGTCATCAACCCTAATTACCTGTGAGCTTTAAAACTCTGCTTATACTCTCAGATCGAATCAAGTTACAACCTTACAAAGGCCACAATACCTTTGCATATCAGGGGCCAGATATTCAAATATGTGCAAAATCAGAGTGCAAAGGTTTGTGCTGAGCTTGCACTAGCGCCGAGCCAGCAGTTGCCTTATTCAGTAAGATAGCACAGCCATACTATCTGAATATAGGACCATGTCAGTGCAGCACTAAGGCAAGTACTGCTGCCCTGACATGGACCTGTGCTGTATGCAGTCCATAGGAAACTGTGCCCGAGAACAGGCAGTGCTGGGAACCACAGTGCAGTATTCGTCACAAAATGCAAATGAGTCCATTGGGCATGCAAGGTGTTAGAGGCCACATGCATGCCCATTACGGCTCATTTGCAAGGGAAGTGGCAGCAGGTTTGTGCCCATCCAGTGGCTGCCCACTACATCAGGCATAGTGACAAGTGGCCCACCCACAACCCAAACCCCAGTCCTTGCAATGCAAAGTACTCCCTTCATGTCTAGTGGCACCCCTACCCTCTGATCATCCATCCCTGTACTGTTAGTGTTTTCCCTGGTGTCTAGGTGGCACTCCTGCCCTCTGATCACCCATCCCTGTAGTTGTAGTGCTTTTCTGGTGTCTAGTGGTCCTCCCAGCCTTTACATGCTCCTGGCATTCCATATGGTGGCTGGCTAGAGGGTGAGAGTAGAGCTGTGCCAGTCACCATATCAGGCTCTCCACAGCACTGCCATCAGAGGTATGGGGGTTAGCTGGGTGGTGTGCTTGGAGCAGGGGGACTGGTGGACATGGGGACTCGGGGCTGGCACAGGGATAGGTGCTTGGCAGGTGTGGTACCACCAGACATGAGGCAAAGCACTACAACTACAGGGATGAGTGCTCAGAGGGCAGGACTAAAGGAGGTGCCACTAGACAAGAGAATGCATTGTGAATACAGATATGGGTGATTGAAGGGCAGTGGGTGCCACTAGATTCAGGAACACACTTACAATACAGGATGGGTGATCAGAGGGTGGGGGTGCCACTAGACACCAGGAAAATGTCAGCTATACTGGGATGGGTGATTGGAGGGCAGGGGTTGCCACCAGACACAAAGAAACACACTTACAGTACAGAACCTGTGACTGGAAGGCAGGGAGTGCCACTAGACACCGTGGAACACACTAACAGTACAGGGACAAGTGATCAGAGCACAGGGATGCCACTAGACACCAGGAATACACTAACAGTACAGGGACAGGTGATTGGAAAGCAGGGGTGCCAACAGACACCAGGGAAATTGTCAGCTATACTGGACAGGTGATCAGAGGGTGAGGTGCCACTAAACACAGTGGAACACACTAACAGTACAGGGATGGGTGACTGAAGAGCAGGGGTGCCACTAGATACAAAGGAACTCACTAACAGTACAGGGACAGGCGATCGGGAGTGAGAGGTGCCACTACATGCCAGGGAAAATGTCAGCTATCACTGGGTGATTGGAGAGCAAGGGTGCTTCTAGATACAAGGGAACTCATTAACAGTACCGGGATGGGTGGTTGGAAGGCAGGGGTGCCACCAGACACCAGGAAATGTCAACTACTGTACACTGGGACAGGTGAACAGAGGGTGGGGTTCCACTAGACACCATAGAGCACACTAGGAGCACAGGGACGAGTGACTGGAGGATCAAAACACAGTAAGATTGCACTTGTGGAAAGAAACTGTAGACATGGAGCACTTTAAAGCCATTTATTGCAAGCTCAAAAATAGAAGATGCTGTCTGGCTGCCCCAGCGCTTTGACTATTAGACACCAGGGGAAAATGTCAGCTATACTGCAATGGTGACTGATATATATTGCATTAACTTGCCATTTTCAAGCACTGTCAGTTTACCAGCCCCTTTTAGTGATGTTTACACTGGTATGTAGGATCCTCCTGATCCCACATACCAGTTCTGTGATGCCAGTCAAGGTGTTGTCCTCGAGCTGCAGGCGGTTGTGGATTTTGCACCAATAAAATCTTTTGCACAATTATTGGTGGTGCCAGCATTTGCTTTTCTTGATATTCATGATTATATCAGGCGTACTACGTGGTGGAGCTGAGATTGCGTCTTTCTCAACACCCTAAGTGCCTATGCTAACTTTTCAACATCTGGCCCCAGGGCCGATATTCAAAACTTTGTCTGGGCTAAATCCAAGTATGCCTGCAGAAACCGGGTTTTGCATGGATTTCATATTCAAAAGCCTTGTTAGGTCAGGGCTAACAGGGTTTGCACCTGAGCAATATTCAGAGGGGAGCACAATGAAAATGAAGAGGCTGGGACCTGAATATTGGCGCAGTCCAACATTCAGAGTATGTGCACTGTGCAAGGCCTTTTGCACAGTCTCGCGTGGTGCACATACTACTGATCAAAACCCTGACTTACTCCCATGTAGCCCTGGCAGTTGGAGGAGGAAGTGCAGCAGCCCCCAACCCCTAACACAATAGTCTCTATTGTCTAGTGGTCCCCCCTGCCAATCACCCGCCTGATGTAAAAGACACTTTCCCTGGTGCTTAGTGGTCTCCCTGCCCCTCCCATCGATCACTGGCCCAATGTAAAAAGACAACGTTTCCTGGTGTCTAGTGGTTCACCACCTGCCAGTCGCTAGCACAATGTAAATAACAAATGTTCACTGGTGTCTAGTGGTCTCTCCCCCACCTGCACCCATGCGGATGTTGAGGTAACTATTTCCTGTTGTCCAGTAGTCCTTACTATCCCGATCCCATGTAAAATATTTTTCATTTCATTTTTTATTTTTGTACTTGTAAGCAGGATGAGCAAAACTGCCTGTTTTCACCAGCGACAATTACAAAACATACATAAATATACACAGTATTACACACAAACAAAGCATTTGAAATAATACAAAATACAGAACCAAACAATAATGATCAAACAATTATTTAACTTGAACACATGCAAATATCGTTATCCATCATCCAATATTTTAGTCTGGTTTTAAAAGACCACACTGTCATGCTTTCAGTAATATCAACAAGTAGCGAGTTAAAAACAAAGGAGCACTGTATAAAGTAGATCTCTGGCCAAAGGCAGTTTGAAACAATGGAATTTCGTAAGTAAATTTAGTCTGAGATCTAGTACCACTAAATTAAAGACCTAGGGAATAATAATGAAACTATGAGAGATATAAGGCCATTTTACCTTAAACATCATGGTACCCATTTTATGCAAAATCCTGTTTTAAGGGATAGACTGTGAGAACATTTAAGCAAAAGACAATGATGTGTTTGAAAAGGAACAACAAGCATGAAACGTAAACTAGAGTTGTAAGTTACCTTACGTTTATTAAGTAAATGACCTGAGAAAGAATAAATAATAATACCATAATCCAAACCACTCATCAAAACTATGAGCAAGTAAAAACCTTGATTCTCTGGTGAAAAACTGTTTAACTCTATAAAGGGAATCTAATCGCTGAAGAAGAGTTTTCCTTAGTTTATTCAAATGGGGTTCAAAAGTTAATTTTGAATCGAGAATTATCCCAGGTATTTAAAACTATCTACTAAATCAATCAAATTTCCATCCTGTGTAACAATGTGATGTAAACTATTAGACTCAACGCCTTTTTGAGAACAGCATGACTTTGGTTTTGCTTGAATTGAGTACCATAAAATTTGAGAGCAGCCATTTCTGAAAAGAATCAAGGTCGGATTGAACCTCAGCCAAAGCATCATTAGAGTGGAACCAATACTATAAATTACTGCATCATCAGCGTAAAGTATCATTGATGAATGAGAACACACCAAAGGAGCAGAGTTCATGTAGAATGAAAAAATCAGAGGGCCAACAATTGACCCTTGAGGGTACCCGCATTCAATAATACTAGGGAAGAAATACTATCACCTATTCGAGTACAATGAGATCTATTGGAAAGATAATCATACTACCAAGAAATACATTATCACAAAAAGAAAAACTAGAAAGAATACCATTTAATAAACCGTGTTCAACCAAATCAAAGGCCTTGGTGAGGTCCACCCGTGTGCAACCAGTGTTCCCCACCCGATCGCCTTTATGGAGAATGAAACCCACTCACTGGTGCCAGTGGTTCCCCTCCCTATCCCCACCTGTAAAGTAAAATAAAACCCATTCTCTGGTGTCTAGTGAACCCCACCCCTAACAGGTAGTAACCCCCACGCTGCTCCCCCTATCCCGTCATTGAATTGGCAACGGCACAGCCCTCCACTCTCCACCATGGCTGGCCACTGACTGAGTTGTGAATGAACACGTACTGTTTGCAGTACATGCTCATTGACAGCTCAGTCGGTGGCTGACCATGGTGGAGAGCAGAGGCTCATGCCGATCACCAGCTCAGTGATGGAATGGGAAGAGTGGGGTGGAGGGCTACTACCTATTGGGGTGGGGTCCACTAGACACCAGGATATGGGTTTTATTCTACTTACGGGTGATCAGGATAAAGGGGATCACTGTCACCAGCGAGTGGTTTCTGCTATACTATATGGGCAGTCGGGAGGAGAGAACACTGGACACCCAGGTAGTGGGTCTATAATATTTTTCATGGGATCAGGGATGGGGATCAACTGGACTCCAGGGACTAGTTACCTCAACATTGGACATGGGTGCGGATGGGGAAGGGATCACTAGACACCAGGAAAGTTTCTTTATTACATCAGGCGGTGATCGCTGAGGGGGACCACTAGACATCAGGGAAAGGTTCTTTATTACATTGGGCCAGTATTGACAGGGGAAAATAAGACACCAGGGACAGTTTCTTTATTACATCAGGCTGGTGATCGGTTGGGGGTGAACCACTAGTACCAGGGATAGCTCACTGGGACCAGGAAAGTGGGGTGGTGCCACACTAAATTGCTGGGCTACCCATGCAAATAAGCCCATAATGGACATGCAAATGGCCTCTTAGCATCTTGCATGCCAATGAGACCATTGCATGGGCCCATTTGTATATAGGAGATTTAGTGTATGTGCAAGCCATTGTGGTGACCCTATTTTGGGAGCCATATCTGCTCAGCACTAAGTGGCTAAGTGCTGGGCACCATGGCCCTTTATTCAGCGAAATATCACTAGTATGCTATTCCACTGAATATAGCATTTTTGGAGACCAGGCAACACATAGGACCGGAGCTGTTTGCACCTTTTTGAATATCAGGCCCCAGAATCTCTTCACAATAGAATCTTTCAGACACATATATTAAAGCAAATACTAAATTCCTGAGTTTACTCAACTTAATAGCTTCCTTTCAAGCCAAAGAAAAAGTAATAGTTGTATATGATAGTCATACTTAAAGCAGCAGTGCAACAAATAATGTAGTTTTAAAATGCTATTTTCAGTTAAAATTAATAACAAGCATTTGTCAATGCCAAATGTTTGCTTGCTGGTATTAGCATTGGAAATGCAGGAGTTAGACAGATGCAGAGTAGGAATGGCAGTGAGGTATTGAACTTCACACCAACCCCACCTACACCCTGTAGAGATGGACAGGCATTGGGCATGCATTTGGGTTGTCACCCATAATGTTCACGCCATTTCACCTCACCTATCCTGCAGACACTGACAAGTGTTGAGGTGTGCCTTGGGTGTTCAGTATTTACAATCACCCCACTCCATAAGGACATATGCTGAAATGGGTGCAATATAGAATGGGGTGAACTGTGGGGCCAAAGTGTCCAAGACACAGCTTGATGTCTGTCAGTGGCTGCAGGGTGGGGGAGGGTTGGAATAGCATAAGCATTACAGTCCACAATCCAAAAGCACACCCTGATGCCTGTCAGTCTGTACAGGGTGGGACATTATGGTTAGAAACCGCAATGCCCGGGCATGTGCTGGTATTTGCAGTACAAATTTTCAGCATGAGCATTTGTGCCCCCACCTCCTTGAAAGCATTTGGGACCTCTTCTCACGAACAGTGGTACTCTAATTTTGTCAATGTGTCCTGAAATTTGAGTTTCCACAGTGACCGTGCCATTGTGTGCCAGATGTACGAAAACAGAGATTGGGCAGGATGTGAAGAATGACAGCTGTACCATTCATAGGGAGGTGTGAAGAGATGGCAATGTTGAAAATCTGTAGTGAAAGTATTAAAATGCTCAAACTTCTGAGCGTACATGGAAACTGCATGATGCATGCATGTAACACAGTCATTTAGTGGAATTATGTCACCAAATTTTCAACATTGGCGTTTTGTGACCTTTGCTCACGAGCACTGTCAGCATGATTTTCTTAATCTGTCCCGAACATTGATTTCCCACAGCAACAGCGGCTATTCTGTACCAGATGTATAAGCGCATATTTCAGGCAGGATGTGAAAAATGACAACTGTACTCTTCATAAGGAGGTCTTAAAAATGGCAATGTTGAAAATCTAGAGTGAAAATACTACAAATTTGCGGAGTTACAAGGGTGCGTGGAAACTGCATCACGCACACTTGTAATAGTATTTTATGGATATTTGTCACCAAATTTTAACATCGGCATTTTAGACCTTCTGCTCATGAACAGAGTCACTGTAATTTTACATATGAACATAAAAATCTGCCAGCAGAACACACCAATCGGTTTATGTAAGTCTGCCCGTTGTGCAGCTAGCACCCTAGATTGCAGCTGCCCCAGCCTCCTCCCCTCAGTTCCTCCCCTCTTGTCCCAGCCACTGCCCCGACTCTTCCTCTTGCTTTATCCCTCCTCTTTAAAGCTATTGACTGTCCTACATGTTACCACATCCTCTGGCAGTGCATTCAACTAGACACCACCCTCCAGAGAAGTAGTGCCTCCTCATTTCCTCTTGAAACATCCCCTTTCAACCTTAGTCCATGCCCGCTGTCTCTCTTCCACTCCTCCATTTAAACACCCCTCGGTATTAGGTTTAGTTACCCCTCAGGTATTTAAACGCTTCAATCATATCCCCATTCCTCCTCTCCTCCAGTGTGTACATGTTCAGGTCCTTCAGCCTAACTATATTTCTTTCCTTCCAACCCTTTAACATTTTTGTTGCCCTCCTTTGCACTCCCTCAGTAACTTTATATCTCTCCTCAGGTATGTCCTCAGTATTGCACATAGTACTGTAGGTGCGGTCTGACCAATGATTTGTAGAGAGGTAGAATCACATCCCTGTGTCTGGATGAGAACCCCTCATATGCACCGCAGCATCCTGTTTGCCTTTGCTGCTGCTCTCCTGCAGTGGGCTGAGTTGTTCAGCCTCCCAGTTACCAAGACCCTAGGTCCTTCTACTCTGTCTGATCCCCAACCAATAGTCCCTCTTCTGGTTCTTAGCCCAGAGTGCATCACCTACACTTCTTTGCATTGAATCCTAGCTGCTACTCCACCGACCATATCTCTGGTTTGGTTGGGTCCGCTGCAGTTTTCCCTATCTGTCCTCTTCGTCCACCACCGCCCCAAGTTGGTATAATTTGCGAACATACTAACCCTGCTCCTCACTCCATGTGCCATATCAGAGATAAAGGCCCAAATAGCACCAGGCCCAGCACTGACCCCTTCGGCACCCACTTGTCACTGCTCTGGGTGCGAGGCTCCCCACCACCACCCCTCTGCACCTCCCCTGTAACCAGTTCTCTATCCATTTAGTCAGCTTTTCCCCACCCCCACTGCCACCAGCTCCCCAGTCTCCCATGAGGCACTGTATCAAAGGCCTTACTGAAGTCCAAGTCACAGGACATATACCGCATGGTCCTGTCCAACTCCCTTGTCACCCAGTCACAATACTCTATTAGGCTGGTTTGACAAGATCTCCTGAGATGAACCCATGTTGCCGCCCATCTTGGAGGCCATTACTGCCTAGGAATGCCACCAGCCTCTCCTTCAGTATCGGCTCCATAAGCTTACCCACTATGGACATGAGACTTACCAGCCGATGATTTCCTGGCTCCTCCCTAGGCCACTCTTGTGTATGGGCACCACATGGACTCCCTCAGTCCTGGGGTACACACCCGTTTCAGGGAGGTAAAACAGATCTGCCAGCGACTCAGCCAACAGCTCTGCCTTCTCCCTCAGCACCCTGGGGTGGATGACATTGGGACTTTGTGCCTTGTCCACCCTTACTGCCTCACCCCTCTAGCAACCTACTTCCTGTGATCACATGGTCTCACCTCCTCCCCCCTTTCCCCACTGCCCCAGCCCATTCTGGTAGTGGGCCGTCCCCTCTCCTTAGTGAAAATGAGCAGAAGTACACATTTAAAATTTCCACTTGCTCCTCCCCTTTTCCAGCCAATCACCTCCCGCTTTATTCTCACAATATGTTCCTTGCAGTTCCTCTTTTCCCTGACATACCTAAAAGTCCTTTTCCCTCCTTTTATGCCCTGTGTGGAACTTAATTGCCTGGAGGCCTTAGCTTTTTCACCCTCTGGCAACCTTCCTTGACCAACTCCCAAAAGCTTCCTTATCCTCTGCCTCCCTGTTCTCCTGTACTTCCGGTATGCAGCCGTCTTTGCCCTCATCCATTGCAGCACTTACTTGTTCAGCCAGCATGGTTTCTTGCTTCTGCTCTTCTTACTCCTGGCCCTGGTGCAGGCTACTGTGGCCTCTGTTAGCCCAGTCTTTATGACTCCCCACTTTTGTTTTGTTCCGCATCCATCCCTACCCTTATATCCTGGAGTCTTCCTTGCAGTATTACTCCCATCCCCCAAAGTCCACCCTAATAAAGTCCACCACCTTAGTGCCCATACCTCCTGTCTCCCTGCCCAGCGCTACAACAAGCCACACTGTTTGGTGATCGCTACTTGCTAGTGGGTCCTCCACCCTTACCTCCCTCACCGCCTCCCCATCTGCCAGTACTAGGTCCAGAGTTCTATCAAGCCTTGTAGGCCCTTACCAATTGCATGAGGAAGGCCATCCTGGAATGCATCAAGGAGCACCTGCTCCCTGGTACTGCTAGTGACGGGTGCTCCAGTCAACCTGTGGTGGTTAAATCCCCACTATCACCACACTCCCCTTCTACACACCCTCCTTATCTGCTCTGGCAACTCCCCATCCAGTTCTCCAGATTGGGCTGGTGGTCTATACACCACTCCCAGCCTCAGCTTTCTGCCCTTGGGTGCAGGAGCTGCATCAATGTGCCTCTGTCCTCTCCTCTTCTCCCTCATCCCTTATGCATTTAATCTCTTCCCTTACACAGCATGCAGCCCCCTCATCCAACCCTCCGGTCCCTCCTGTATATCCTGTATTAGAGGATCCCAAGCCCCAATCATGGCACTCTGTGACCCAAGTCTCTGTCACTGCAGCAATCTCCACCTTCCCTCTGAAGGGTGTCTGAGCTCTGCAGTTTTGTTACTCAGGCTTCTTGCTATGAGAGAGACCACCTTCCACCTGTACCCTACTTCTCCTCACTCTTCTCTTCCTTGGCCTGTGTCCCTCCTGCCGGTAGTCTGCACCTCTCTCTCCTTATTCTTACCCGGTGGTGGTGCCTTCTGTATTACACTCAGACCACTCTGCCCTCCCCTCCCAGGGTTACTACACCTCCACCTTTACATATATCTAGGGAGTGAGCTCATTAGGCTCCCTGTCCGGACCTTTCTACTAACCTCAGTCTTTTGGCTACCCCCTCATTAGTTTAAATCCACCTTAGTAGAGATATGCCTTTCTAACCCTGCCTTTAATACTCCCTCCCTTCCTGCTCACGTGTATCCTGTCCCCACATGCAAGTCACTATTTTCCCAGACCCTACCCCAGTTAGTCACCTAACCCATAAATTCTGGTGTGGCACCAATACCTCTGCCCTTATTTGAACTCCTTAATCCTACCCCTTCCTCCCCATGCTTACACATGGTACAGGGAGTAACTCCGAGAATGCCACCATCTTCCCCACCCCTCACTGCTTGCCCAGCTACTTGAACCTCCCCTCACTACTTCCACAATCTCCCTCACCAAGTTGTTTGTACCCACATGCAACAGTAATAAGGTTTCTTCCTCCCCTTGCTGCACACTTGAGCAGTGCCTGCCCTACCCTCCTGCAGTCAACCTGGGGATAGCTTCAACACAAATACGGCTGTGTCTTCCCCCACTGCTCCATCTCACCCCTTTCAGTATACAATCTCCTAGGATGAGTACCCCCATCCCTTGGCCCCTTTCCTTCTAATGCCCTTCCACCCCAGTATTCGATCTTCCCTTCCCTTACCCCTGCCAGCTGCACCTCTGTGACTTCTGTATCTGTACCCACTACTGCCTCACCCTTTTCTCTGCCTTATTTCTCCATCCCTTGAACCCTTTCCCAGCCTGACTACTTCCTACTGGGCTTCCCATGTCGATGTCCCTCCTCCCTGCTGATTTCCAACCCCCTCCTATCCCACTGTTTTTGATTTAGAGCCCTATTCTCTTCTACCCCGACAGTGATGCCCCTCCCATCCTTCCCTTTCCCGCAGCCTACTCTCCTCCAGTCACCACCCCTCCTTCCTTACTAGCCCGCATTCTACCCTTTCGTCCTCATTATCTCCTCCCCTAGCTGTTGCCAACCCTCTCATGCCCTGCCTGTCCTCCCCCATTCAGTATGTGTGTGCTCCCCCTCTCTCTCTCATAGCAGAGGCTCGATCTATTCCTACTCGATGCCCCTCCTACATCTCTTCCCCTATCAGTTCCCCCTCCTACTTGTTCCCCATTGCCACCCCTGGTCCCTCCCTACCCACAGCCATCTGCTCTCTCTCTGGTGCTCTTCTTGGTCTCTTCCTCCCCAAAGGAGGCCCCTGCCTTCTACCCTTTCGTCCTCGCTATCTCTTCCCTAGCTGTTGCCATCCCTCCATGCCCACTTGTCCTCCTCCCTTCAGTATGTTCCTGCCCTCCCATAGCTGAGGCTCAAATCTATTTCTAGTTAATACCCTCCTACATCTCTTCCCTATCAGTTCCCCCTCCTACTTGTCCATCTTATGTTGTGGGCTGTTACTCCCAGGTTCTGTACCCTACAACTGTTAGGCCCCTATTTACTCAAATTCCTGTTCCCCCCACACTAGTCCCCTACTGGCCCTTGCTGACCCGGGTAATTCAGTCTCAAATCTCATCCATTAGATACTGTTTTACTGTAGCAATCTTAAAAGCCTCCTTGTCCATTTTCACCCCTTAGCTACCATACTTTTGTTCTTAGCTCTCATATAGTTTCACTTAGCCCATTTAGAAATCCTATTGCACTCCAAGTATTACTCAGCTCAGTTAGAGGAATAAACAGAACAAATAAATATGTATTAGTACCAATCATAACAGTATAGCTCAGTAGTTAGCTCAGTTAGAGAAATAAACAGAACAACTAAATCTGTACTATTACAGCACTCCTCAAAGTATCCAATCATTGCTTTGTCTCCACCCCAGAGACCCTGCTGTAATATAGGACCACAGAAGGACCCTAGGTGGGAGGGTAGGCAACTCTAAAGTCCCAGCAGACCTCCATTGAGCTGCTTACCTCCCCCACCCCACTCGCTCATTCTGTTTTCCCAGCACTGCAGGCTGCCCTTTTGTACTGGGCTCCTGCCTGCATTGGCACCTTTTTCTGCCCACAAAGAAATCTGCAGCAGTCGCGACAGAGCTCCGTTGAGCTTGCTCACTCCCCTCCCTCACTTGCTCATTCCATTTCTCTCCGCCTGCAGGCTGCCTTTTTAATACTAGGCTCCTGCCTGCATTGACACCTTTTTCTGTCCACAGAAATCCGCAGCAGTCCCGACAGAGCTCTGTTGAGCTTGCTCACTCCCCTTCCCTCATTTGCTCGTTCTGTTTCTCCCGGCGCTGCAGGCTGCCCTTTTGTACCGGACTCCTGCCTGCATTGGCCTTTTCAACCCTCCCACTCTCTCGAACTTAATCTGTCCCAAATACTGATTTCCCACAGCGACCGCACTATTCTACGCCAGAAGTGCAAAAATATATTTCCAGCCAGGATGTGAAAATGACAGCTGTACTGTTCGTAAGGAGGGTGTGAAAAAGGTCAGTGTTGAAAATCTGGCGTGAAAATATTACAAATTCGGGAAGTTGGTACGTGCATGGAAACTGGGAATGCGCTCATGAAAATCATTTTTGGATTGTTTTCACCAATTTGCAACATAGGCCTTTTGAGAGCCCACCTCATGAACAGTGGCCCTGTCATTTCGTAATAGGTCCCGAAAGGTGATTCCATGCAGTGACCGCAAAATCACCATTCAGGACTGAATAGCAAATGACAGTGACTGAATTCATGAGTAGGGATCCCAAGAACCCCATGTTGAAAATTTGGTGCCAAAATTCCCAAACATGCCCGAGATATGCACCAAAGTTGAAAAACCCTATTCATGCCATTATACAGCTTACCAGTATTTCTTCAGTTATGATCGGCTTTGAGGAGTGCAGATGTGTTCCCCAGTCCACGAAGATTGTCGCGCTGGGCTCCAGAGGTAAGTATGGGGTGAGAGAGGGGGTGTGGGGAGGTGGATGCGGAGGTAGGTGTGGGTTGGAGGAGGCCACCGAACTCTCTACGAGGGACCGCTTTCTTATTTTACAGGTGTTGAAAATAAAAACATTGCAGGACTTTTTTTTCCAGGGACTTTGGCATGCTGGGGTGGGCTCCCAGCGTGCCACCTGAGTTTTGGGGGCTGTAGCCACGGGATTGGGCACCCTGTCGGCACATACCAGTTGGGGGGAGAGCCATGGAGATTGAGGAACCCGGCACACAGCAAATTGGGGGTGACATTATGCCAACGGGAGTGGGCTCCCCCATCGACAAATTGAACTGGGGACTGAGCCGATGGGGATTGGGGCACCCATCGGCAAAGAAAGACTGTTGGGGGATACATGCTGCCAAGATTGGGCACCCCTCAGCACACAACAAATGGGAGGGTGTTACAGTGTGCTTAACGGAGTGGGCTGCCGCTCGGCAAATGTACTGGGTCGGGCGGCACAGGGATGGCAGTGACTGGCCCCTGCAATGACGGTCACTCCCTCATTGCAGTGAAATGGCTGACACTGCAATGATGAGCGGCCCTGATTGCAGCAGCGAAAATGTTTAAACTTGGTGGCACTTCTGCAGAACCAGTATCATCAAGACACTGGGCCTGCATTGGTCCACCAGTGCCAAGCCCCCAAATCAGTGCCCCTGGCTGCCAGGAGTGCCGCCTCCACAACCCACTTCTCTCCTAAGCTGCCACATAATGTTTCTTGCACATGCATGCAAGCAAACATAAAATGAATATGACTATTTAGGGAACAATGGGAACCACCAAATGTGTTCTTTATAAGAGGGGTTGTTATTGAGGGTTTTATAGTGAAGGAGCACTGTATTAGCATGCCTGTCAAAGCTACTTTTCTAGATACCTCCTATGCTGCTGCACTATTCATTTTTTTTCTCAACCATAATCGTTGAGTGGTCTGCAGTGCTATTTCAAAATGCTCAAATTGTGGTAGAACTAGAAAAATTTTACCACCAAGTAAAACAGCAACATGTCTGGAATCTTTTATTTTGAAAAGTTAGGGTCACATTTTTGCTCAATTACGTTTCACTGCTGCTTTAAGTTTCATTTAAAAAAAAAAAACAGAAATCTTCAACATGATTCATAATACGTTTATAGATATACTTCCTGTGCCTCTCATGGTTATAAGTGTTTCTTCTCATGCTCTTTATGTGCCAAAACCACTCAGCTTCGTTTACATCACTCACCTGAAATGTAAATGCTTACTGTTACTTGGTACTAGTTTTCTATTTACTATGTATGATATTAATTTATTTATTACTTTTATATATCATTATACAAAAAATTTGTTTTATTTGGTTGTATGTTCTATAAACCTTTGTAAATATTTGCCACTATCTTCCCAGGACCCTTTTATAAATGAGATGTATTTTAAGGGTACTCAAATCTTGAGTAAATAAATCAAACTGAACTTGATACATATGGGAAAAGTGTTATGTTTGTTAGGCATGATATGGGATATATGTATCTTAGTGATGTTAATTGACAATAATGACAGTTTTTTTTATCTGGACAGAAGGCAATGACATAATTAGTCGATTTGTCAATCAATGAATGTGTCAGTCATCATTTTAGTGTTAGCTGACATGAGTTTTACTGTCTGTCAGATTCTAAAATTGTCTTATCACTACATGCCAAAAGTAAATGACCTGGCTAATATGTCAGTATTGTAATGTCCTCTGTGTGGACTCCCCAGAAGAATGCAATACAGAAGGAAAACGTATACCTAACCTTACATAATACAGAGGATAATGCATGGGTACCTTGAACAAATAGGTGATCACAAGTGAAATTTCTACTGAGTTGTTTAAAGCCACCCATGTTTTGCTGGTTATGTAAGCAATAAGATCGATGGGGTGTGCATTAGACAATTCTAATGCATGGCTAGGAGGACGTGAGTGAGGCACAAGGCCACAGGCTGAGTGCATCCAGTCCCCTAGTCAGCATTAGAACTGTCTAATACACATCCTCGGAGGCTTATTACGCTATAAAATGGGCCTGTGTATTCTAAATGGGGTTTTGTTTTAGCTGTGCATTAGACACATCTAATGCACAGCTAACAACCAATCAGATTGCTTGAAACTTTGCCCATTTTATAAATTAGATTACTCAAGTGCTATGACACCTAGAGGACCGAGGCAGGTGTTTTCACAGTTCACACATTGCTATTTACCATTATACAATGGCAAGGATAAGCCCAGCAATCGATTGGCTGCCAAACCCTTGAACCAGTGAAGTTAGCTGATGATGACATCATTGTATCTAGGCCAAGCACAGAAATGACCACATGCCCAATTCTGAAGTCACTCCCTGCACAATCTGCATAGAATCCCTCTGTACTCAATTCATACATAAGCCTAGCCCCCAGCCACAACCAACACTGAACCCGTCACAGCTTCATTTCCCCCTAGTCCCTCACTTCTCGGTAAACTACCCAGCCACATTAAAAACAACTTTTTCCAAACTGCCGTTGTGTGTAGCTAAAGGATTTCAGTTTCAGTGCACAGGCTCAGCCATCTGTTTCACTGGAAAATCACAAGCGTGGGATATATATAACACATAAGAATCTTTATTTTTTTTTCACAACTGCTTTCTTGGCATCAAACCCACCTCTCCAAGTCAACTGCTGTCCTCTGTATGCTGAGTTCTTCACCTAAACATCCATTTCCCTGGTTGGCACTGTGATCTTGTGAGCACATGTGCACATCAAAAGTGCTGCACTCATTCCACACACCATCCAGCTCCCAAACCCAATGGCAGCGCTATCAAATAAAACAACATACTTTTCCCGGTAGACACTGCTCACACTGTACTGGGAGAAACACATAAACAATGAGAGAGAGAGAGAGAGAGAGAGAGAGAGAGAGTGGGGGATACTGTAACACTGAGCATTGGAGAGCGAGCAGACTTGCAGCACCACCTAGTGTACAAAACAAAAACTGTACACTTTATTAATTCATATACCCACACATAGCAAAATCTACTTACAAATCAATGTTAATTTTTTGTAATTTTTTTCTTAATAAACAAGCCATTTTATAATAGCAATAAGGCACTCCAGGGATATGTGTTATTGTATAATAACATCACTTCTTGGGTGTTGAATACACTTAGCCTGCTGCCTCATGCTTCAACCACCTGAGGCAGGACATTGTTGCACAGTAACACCCAGATGTTATGCCTTACTGTTAAGTGTGATATCACACCTATGAAAAACCATGTATGAGCTATTAATAACATTTATGTTTTGATCTCATTAAACTCAGTAGTGAATAAGGGTCATCTATGTTAGATTAGTTAGTTGATTTGAATTGGCTGAATTAGTTCAAGAGTTTCACCAGTAAAGACATACTGAGCTGGTAACGCCTTGTTTCCAGATGCGTCTTGGGGAAAGAGAATGGGGAACATCAAATAAAAGCATTTACAATAAATATATAGAGAATACAGTAATTCTGTTTAAGTGAATAAATAATTATTTAAATATATAACAGAAGACATATGTATAGATAGGGGAAAACAGAGCACCAGGGCAAAGTTGGTGAGGGGACAAGGAAGAGGGACAAGAACAGTTGCAGAAAGAAGAAAAAGTCATGCAGGAGACACTTTAAGCAGAAAGCTGAAGAGGCAGAGCAAATAGGCAAAGGAAGAGAGGACCAAAGTTTAGGAAGGCAATAAGAGAAAGCAGATTGACCAGTTGTAGATTTCTAGAAGTAACAGCAAGGGAATGAGAAGTATTTACATAAAGGATAGCAGGAAGCTGAGGAAGAGGATAAGAGGAGGAAGGAAGGAAGGAAGGAGAACCAAACCAAAATTTAGATATAAAGGAGGTACAGTGGAGAAGGTGCCTGGCTTCAAGAGAGGAGAGAGAAGAGCAGAGTAGAGTGAATATAGGGTGTAATGCTATCAAGGAGTTCTGTCTTATCCAGGGACCCTCTGAAGTGGCCACATTTGGAGTACTGTGTAGAGGTTTGGTGTTCAGCCTCAAAAAGGACAGGTATAGCACTAAAGCAGATAAGGCAAAAAATGATTCAGGGCAGCAAAAACGTCTCCACAGAGAGGCTTGAGGGCTTCAACATGTATACACTGGAAGCCAGGAGAGAGGGTGAACACATGGTTGAAACTTTCTAGTGTCTTCACTGGATAAACAAGGTAGACACTGGGGAACTGTTCTGAGCAGAAACACTGGGGAACTCAAAGAAGCTGGCAGGAGGAGGAAGATTCAGGAAGGATGTCAGAAAGTATTTATTTACAGTGAGTGCAGAGGATAAGTGGAAGCTGCTGCTGAAGGGGTTGTTCTGTGCCAATTCAGTGGATGGATTCAAGCAAGGATGGGACAGACATATGGAGCTGGAGACGATAGCAGGGGAGGATGACATGGGAGGGAATGAGTGACCATTAGGGCATTCATATCATGTAGGGTGAGGCAAACTAGAAGGGCCATTGGGTCTTTACGTGGACATGGACTATGTGGACAGCAGTGGCCTCCAGTTTAGTAAACAGCACAGATTCGTGGCTGGGAGATCTTGTCGACCTAACCAGATAGTTTTCTTCGACTGGATGTCATGGGAATTAAATAGGGGCCATGCTGTGGATTTCTCTACTTCATCTTCAGCAAGGCTTTTGACTCACTGCATCACATACTCTTGCCGAAGAAGGTGGAGGATCTGGGTGTAGCTATGGTCAAAGTAGACTGGGTAGGTAACTGGCTAATGGGGAGGCAGCTGAGGGTTTTGGTCAGTGGGGTTTAATCAGAACAGAGACAGGTTATAGAGATGTGCAACAAAAACTTCCACTGGCAGAATTCAAGCAAAAGGAGCAAAAGTTTGGAAATCCATTTAAGAATTGCGAGAAATTCCTGCACCCTGGCCTGTAGTAATATTTGCAGATGACCCTCAGACATTACCGTTTAGTTCACCTGAACTGTGTTGCAAGTAATAGTAAGTAATATTTGCTTCCTGAATCCCTGTGTCTAGTGCCCCCACCCCACACACCGCTGGCCACTGATAGATGCCCGATTGCCCAAAAACCCTGATGGCCAGCGGTCCCTCCCCCACCTGATCACCCACCCTAACATGTCATTCAAAAGCCCTGGTGGCTAGCAGTCCTACCCCACCCAATCACCCACCTGATGTGTGTCATTCAAAGGCCCTGGTGGCTAGCGATCCCTCCCTCCACCTGATCACCCACCCAACATGTCATTCAAAAAGCCTTGGTGGCTAGTGGTCCATCCATCCACCCACCCAATCACCCACCCAACGTGTCCAGTCAGTGTAACCCTCCATCCCTATCCCCGTATAGCATTATAAATGTTTTTTCCTTTTAGTCTAGTAACCCCTCCCTATCCCGATCCCAGTCCATGAACTAAAATGCTATTCCTTGGCGGTCTAGTGCACCCCCCACCAGGTAGTGTCCCCACCACACCACTCCCTCCTGAACCCCAGAGGGCAACTGGCACAACCCTCCTCTCTCCTCCATGGCCCGGCCACCCACTGAGCTGTCAATGACTGAGCATGTGCTAGTGCAAAACAGTCGGAAGTTTTCCGATCTGCCACAGGCAGAAGTTCAGAAACTTCCACTGAAAGTTCCGTAAAGGCAAAAATAACAACTTCTGCCCACCTATAGTCCTGAGTGGGGTAACACAGAGATCTGTGCTGAGTCTGCTCCTTGTCAGCGTGATCATCAGTGACACTGGTGAGGAACCTAGGGCAGGCTGTGTCTCTTCATGAGATAACACTAAGCTCTGTGTGAATGTGGATAATGATGAGGGAATAGAGAAAATGTAGAGATACAGTACTTACAAAGAGGTAGAGGAGTGGTCTAGGGTTTGGCAGTTGAAATTCAACGCCAAAAGTCTAAGATAATGCACTTTGGGAACCAAGAACCCAAAGACAGAATACTGGATCGGAGGGTGAGATTTAGTACTATAACTGAGAAACGAGACCTTGGAGTTATCATCAGTGACTCCTAAAGCAACAAGTCAGTGCAACAAGGTATATAGCAAGGCAAATAGGATGCTGGGATGTATCAGGAGGAGTACTGATAGCGGAAACAGAGAGAGATAATACTTCCCTAAATAGATCCTTGGTGAGGCCACAACTGAGTACTTACATAGATTACATAGACAATACTGAGCATAAAGACATTCATCCGTGAGCTCGCAAGTAACACCTAATTATATCCTTTTATATTCTTCCTTTCCAAGAATTTATCTAGCTGTGTTTTAAATTCCTGCATTGTACTGCTTTCCACAACCTCTCCTGGTAGCATATTCCAAATTTCTGTTACCCTATTACTTAACCAGTATTTCCTTCTATTTGTTTTATATCTATCCTTAACCAGTTGGTAACAATGTGCTCTAGTGTCATATATTTGAGCCCTTTTAACCAAGCCCAGTAAGTCCCATAAGTTAGTATCAGTCCATGCCCTATATATCAAACACATATAGCCTCTCTTCTACGATATTCAGAATACAGCTCCAAATCCTGCAGTCTCTGCTCATAACTCAATCCATCCAATCCCTTGATTCTCTTTGTAAGTCTCCTCTGTACCCCTCCATCAAGTGCAACATCCTCCTCTTATCTGGGGGCCCCAAACTGGACACAGTACTCCCGTGAAGCGTACCAATGCATTATACAGAGGCATCACAACCTGCCTATCTCTAGTTTTTATGTGTCTCAATATACAGTGTTTATACTACCGCTTTTAATAGCTGTATTACAGTGTAAGCTGAAGCCAAGATCTTTATTAACCATAACCCCTAAGTCTTTCTCTTCATCCACTACTTTTAGTACAGATCCTCCTAAATTATACTGAATTTGTTATTTTTCTTTCCAAAGTGCATAACATTACACTTTCCGATGTTGAAAATAGATTGTTCTGGGAGGCCCATGTGTCTAGCCTATCCAGAGCTGTTTGTAGGACTAGATGTTCTTCCCAGTTATTTACTGGACTCCCAACCCTAGTGTCGCCTGCAAATTTAGATAGCCACACATCTGTATGCACCTGCATGGATGAAATATACATATTAAACAAACATGGTCCCAAGACCGAGGCCTGTGGGACACCACTAGTCACTCTGACATAATCAGAGTATTCACCTTTATGCAGACTTTCTGGACTCTGTCCGTAAGCAAGCCTTCACCCATGTTTGTATCCATATTGGTATCTCCAGCTCATAAAGTGCTTTAACAAGCTCCCCATGGGCACTTTATCAAAGGCTTTGCAAAGTCCAGAAAGATCACATCCACTGCACTACCCATATCCATAGCCTTGCTAACCTTATCGTGAATTCTAATAAGTTAGTTTGGCATGATCTTCCTTGTGAATCGCTGAGTCATGTCTATACCTGCCTGTCCTCTCAATATGTTCCATAATACAATCCTTGATTATACCCTCCAGAATCTTACCAAGAACGGAGGTTAGACTAATAGGTCTATAATTTGAGACGGTCTGCCTACAACCCTACAACCTTTTTGTATATGGGTACAATCACAGCTTGCCTCCATGCCTCAGGAACCTCACCAATGTTAATACTTTCCTGAAAAGGTAAGTTACTGGCTCCACTAATAGTGTTGCCATTTCCTTAATCACCGTTGGTGAATCCCATCTGGCCCTGTGCTTTTATTTGGTTAACCTTCTGCAATCTAATAAGTACTTCAGCTGGGTCTATTTTTGGGCTCTGTTCTCTATGTCTAATTTTCTTATTATCCACGAAGTTGGAAGACTTTGCCAAAGACCGATTAAAGTATACATTATATTCCTCCGAAGAGCCTTATTTTCTGTTATAATATTTCCATCATACGTTTTTAAGGGTCCTATGACTTTACTTTTCCTTTTTATTATTTATGTATGAATAAAATGTTTTGTAATTATCTTGGACCTTAGTTGCTATTGTATACTCAGTATTCCTTTTAGCCTGGGCTATAGCTCTTTTGCTATTTTAAGATTAATCCTATAATATTCCCAGCCTTCTTCCATATTATTATGTCTTGCTAGATGGTATGCTTTATTTTTGTTTTAATTAATCCTTTATAGAATGGGTTATCCAGGGCACAGTTAGACTTGTAGACCCCTTATATTTGTTCCTGGTTGGTACATATCTAGTAGTTAGGCCATCTATAGTATTTGTTAATCTTCCCTACATTTGATCTACTGTCTGGTTTTCAAACTCAGATTTCCAGTCCCATGTTGCCAGGTCCTGTCTCATCTGTTCATAATCTGCAGCATTATATCGATGTGTCAATGTAGTACCCTATTGCCCTAGCTTGCGGAGTACTAAAACCCTATTATAGCATGATCGCTGAACCCAAAGGTGGGAATATCTTACTGTTTATAATATTGTCACCAAGGTCACTTAATATTAGATCCAATATATGATTCCCTTGTATTAGCTGTAACATATTGATCTAACCCTCCAAGACTGAAAGTCTCCAAAAATTTATTCTCCCGATGTACTTGCCTTTAAAATATCCCACTCAATACCTGGGAGGTTGAAGTCACCAACTAGTATTACATTACCTACTGCTGATAACTGGTTTACAAGATCTAGTATAGTTTCATCCTCTGATAGCCTAGCGGATGGTGGCCTATAAATTACTGCTAGATTGATTTTAGCAGCTCTATGGGGGCTAATCCTTACCCAGATGACGCCAGCATCTGTCCATCTGGTTGTATCTATACTCTCTGTGGGGATACCTCAGCAACATATAGTGCCACCCTCCACCTCTAGATATGGAACGATCCTTATTATAGAGTATGTACCCTGAATTTGCCTATCCCAGGTGTCCTCAGGTTGCCACCATGTTTCCACAATCGCACAAATGTGTACTTTATGCGTTTTAAAGTTAGCTGTAACTCATCAGACTTGTCTGTTAAACTCCTTCATTAATGAGCATAATATTCCATTCATTTTGGGGTGACCAGTCTTTATATCCCCACATCCCCTGCCTGTGAAGTTTAAATGATGGTGAACGGAATTTTTGAGTTGTTGTGCTCACAGTGCTTGCCCATTTTATTAAAGATGTAACCCATCCCTTGCAAATAGCTGCTTATTCTGAAATTCATGCAATGATCAATATACCTATAACCCTCTGACAGTCCACCTGTACCCAGTTCTGGAGTCCTCACCTTAGGAAGACAGGGATAGGCTGAAGACAGTGCAGTGCAGTGCAGGGTAAAGACAAGCATTTGTCAATGCTGAATGTTGTCTCACTGGCATTGGCATTGGTAGTGCGAGTTAGAGATGCATATCCGGAATGGCAGTGAAGTATTGAAGTGACGCCAACCCTACCCACTGTAGAGACGACAGGCATTGGGGTGTGCCTTTGAGTCTTCAGCTATATCGCTCATGCAATTGTACCTCACCATACCTGTAGACACTGACAAGTGTTGTGGTGTGCTTTAGGGTCTTTGGGCGTATACTTACCCCATTACATAAGGAATACGTGGAGGTGGGTGCAGTATAGGAGAATGGGGTGAACTTTGTGGCGAACACTGCAAGGCACACCATGATGCCTGTCACTGGCTGCAGGGTGGGTGTGGAATGGCTTAAGCATTATAGCTGATGATCCCAAGTCACACCCCTGATGCCTGTCCGGTCTCTGGGGGCTACCACTGGAAACCTAACACCGTAGTCGTGGGTTGGTATTTTCACTCCAAATTTTCAACATGGGCTTTGTGACCCCACCTCATGAAGAGCGCACAATCAGTTTGTAAGCTGAAAAGTGGATTTGCACAGCGGCTATGCCATTTGGCGACAGAGGATGAAAACACATTTTTGGCAGGCATGTGGAACATGACAACTGTATTGTTCATGAGAGGCATACAAAAATGGCAAGCGTTGAAAATCTGGAGTGAAAAAAATGAAAATTGGTGGAATCATTAGCATGCATAGAAACTGCGCAACACATTTGTAAACCAATTATTTGTATGAGTTTTTAGCCACATTTTCAACATAGGTATTTTGGGACCTCCTCTCACGAACAGTGGCGCTGTGATTTTGTTAATGTGTCCCAAAGGTGATTTCTCACAGCGACCATGTCATTGTGTACCACAGCTGTGGAAACGCATTTTGGTCAGGCTGTGAAAATGACAGCTGTACTGTTGATAAGGAGGTGTGAAAAATGGCAGTGCTGATCGCAAATTTGTGAAGTTACAAAGGTGCGTGGAAACTGCGCAATGCATGCTTGCAACACAGTCATTTAATGGACTTTTGCCACCAAATTTTCAACATAGGCATTTAAGACCTCTGCTCATGAACAGTGTCACCTTCATTTCCTCAAACTGTCCTGAAAACTGATTTCGCACAGCAACCGTGCAATTCTGCACGGACAAGTGAAAACACATTTCAGCCAGGATATGTAAATGACAACTGTACTATTCATAAGAAGGCACGGAAAATGGCAATTTTGAAAATCTGGAGGAAAATATTACAAATTCACGAGTTACGAGTGACGTGGAAACTGGCGCAAACGCATGCATAAAACACTCATTTTATGGACTTTTGTCACCAAATTTTCAACATAGGTATTTTAGGACCTCTGCTAATGAACAGTGTCACTGTCATTTTCATAATCTGTCACCAACATGGATTCCCCACTGCAACCACACTATTCTGCGTCGAACTGCGAAAACACATTTCGATCAGGATGTGAAAAATGACAACTACACTGTCATGAGGAGGTGCAGAACAATGGAAATGTTGAAAATCTGGAGTGAAAATATTATAAATTCGCGAACTTACAAGCGTGCTTGCAAACTGTGCAACGCAGCTCATAACACAGTCATTTTATGGAGTATCGTCACCAAATTTTCAACATAGGCATTTTAGGACCTCTGCTCATGAACAGTGTCACTGTCATTTTGTAATCTGTCCCAAACACTGATTATCCACTAGCGACCGTGCTATTCTGAGCGGATGTCAAGCACATTTAAAGCCGGGATGTGAAAATGACAGCTGTACTGTTCTGGGAGGTGTGTAAAAATGGCAATATTAAAAATCTGCATGAAATATTGCAAATTTCGGAGATTCACGAGCATGCATTAGCAACTGCACAACACCGCTACGTAAAACAGTCATTTTGTAGTTTTTCCTCGGAATTTGCAACATAGGCTGTTTGAGAGCCACCTCATGAACACTGGCACTGTTGTTTCATTAATCGGTCCCGAAGGTGATTCCACGCAGTAATCCGAAATCACCTTTTGGGGCTGAATAATGCCATGACAGTGACAGAATTCATGAGGAGGGTCTAAAACCCATGTTGAAAATCTGGTGCCAAAATTCAAAAATGCCTGAGATATGCATCAAAGTTGAAAAACCTATTCATTCCATTATACAACTTACCGGCATTTCCTCAGTTACGTAGTGGCTTTGAAGAGTGCAGATGTGTTCCCGGTCCACGAAGATCATCGCACGGGACTGTGGAAGTAAGTATGGTATGGTGTGGGAGGCAGGGTGCACAGAGGGGGTCGGGGAGTTGCGAGGGGGCAGGGAAACAGCGAGGACCATTTTTCCCACAGGGTAAAAAAACAAAAACATCGCCAGGACAGTTTTTTTGCAGGTATTTGGCATGCTGGGGTGGGCTCCCAGCGTACCACCGAAGTGTTTTGGGGGATGCAGTAGCCGACAGGGATTTGGCACCCGTCAGCACATATGGAAGGGAGTGGGGACATGAGCCAGAGAGTTAGGCACCCTCAGCACAGAAAGGGGGACATCGTACGTGAGGAGTAGGCCCCGTCCGTCAGATCTAACTGGGAAAGGGGAACTGAAGTTGACGAGATTGGGGCCCTGTCGGCAAAGAAAAGGTTTTTTGGCAGTGATGATGCCAAGGGGATTGGGCACCCGGCACACAGCAAAAATGGGGAGGGTGAATTATGCCGCTGGGGAGTGGGCTCCTGTCGGCATTGACAGGCAGCAGCAGTCACTGCTGCCATGTTGCCTGCACGTCAGGAGTCGTGATGGGTCACGCTGCATGGGAGCTTGCCTCATTGCAGCGGACCTTTCTTCAGATGTTGTGGCCACATTAGATATGCAGGGTATCGGACCCTGCTGCTGGCAGATTGGGGAATGAGGGATGCACCTACTGATGCATGCCATGCATTTTCCCAACAGTGACTGCTCCTCCAAATCTGCTACTATTGCAATATGTTAGTTATACATGCGTGAGCCAACATAAAATGATTCGGATCCAACAGGGCAGTTCCTATGAGGAGAACCTCAAGGCACTGAACATGTACTGCTAGAAAGCAGAAGAGAGGGGAGATATAATAGAGACCTTAAGCTCCAAAAGGAATCAACAAGGCGAACTGTGGGAACTATTTAGCTTGAATACTGTCTTGCAGTCACGTGGACATGAGTGGGAACTAAAAGGAGGGTGGTTCAGAAGGGATGTGAAGTACTGTTTACAGAGGAGGTGAAGCTTTGGAACAGTCTGCCAGCCAGGTGGTGGATGTGAAAACCGTTAGTGGTTTCAAGCACGGTTGGTACACAATAAAAGTATAGTGGTTGCTTGGGGCTGGGGCAGGAGAAAGAGGGGAAGTGATGGGGGGATGGGGAGGCTAGGACCCTCAAGGAACAGTAGGGAAAATAAGGAATTTGGACAGACTGGAAGGACCATTGATTTTTTGCAGTCATTGTCTATGTTCCTATGTTTCTTTTTCTGTCCTCAATTTCTATGTATCTTTGTTTCTCTGTAGACATTTATAAACATCAAGAAGAAAGTAGAAGTGTGTGTTTTGACTCCAAAACCCTCAAATAGCATTGCACCCTATTTTTAGGATCTGTGTTTATTTAATTGGTTATGATATCTTATTATCTGGGAGTGACATAAGCATCGAATGATAACAGGAATAGAAATAGTCAATGCTTACATCAAATCTTTCTTTTTTTCAGCTTAAGACCCTTACGTCTCTTGCCTGCTCCTTGCAGCCAGTTCCCCCCAGTCCCATCACTCACCATCTCTGGGTACTTATCCTCCATCCTCCTATATCGCCATGGCTCACCCCCCTGGTGGAGGTCATTACAGTGTCCCAAGCCCCTAAGGAAGTCTTGCTCAGTGGGGAGGGTGCGAGGGTTCCTGGCATTATTCTGCTTTAACCAGGGTGCTTTTCCATTTTCAATTATCCTGCCCCTGTGGTACCTCATGGGCTAGAACAAGTGAGCACACACATGCAATGCATGTCCACGCTGCCAACAGGAGATTTTTAATCCACCCCTAGCATCTCTGGCTTCCACCCCACCCGTAGTCACCAATGTGGAAGCAGCAGAGTGGAGCACACTGCTCTCTTCCCAGAGGAGAAGAGCATCTTCTGGGATGCTGAATCTCTTCATCCCTGGTGGCTTACAATGGTCCAGACTCCTTCCCAAACTTGAGTTGCCAGCATCATGAGTGGTAATGTTACCACTGCACAGTCTAGCTTCTATGTCACACCTTACAGTTGCTCAGTACTGATGTAAGCACAGAACAATTATGTTCATAGGTGCCAACTGAGGGGGCTGAGGGGCTGAAGCCACCCAGGAAGTTAAAGTGGGGCTCAGCCCCCGCCTGCCTGGCCGGGATTGTGTGTATTTTTTTTTGTCACTCTGCACTGCTGGCCTGGGCAATCAAACATATTTTTTTTTCCCCATTCTGGAGGCTGGAGCACACAGGGCAGGGCAGGGCAGGAAGGTCAGGTCACACTCTCTCTCAGCGGCACTGCATTCATCTGTTTGGGAGCCTGGGACCTTAATATTAATCAGTGTTTTCATTGGTGGAACACACTGGTTGGAAGGACAGTCATGCAGCGCAGTGGTGGCCTGTGCTCAAACACATGCTTGGCACCAGCACAAGCACCAGCGATGGCACCAAGATGCCCAGCACTGCCGTCTACCATTTGTTTTGCTTGGCTCATATGGACGGGTACTACTAGAGGTCGGGGAGCCAGTAGTGCAGTCGCTCATGCCACAGTTGGTCCGTATCCGTGGGTCAGTCGGAGTCGGACTCAGTCTGCGCCAAGCGCAAGTAACACATTAGCAAGAATGGGCCTGGCACTGTGAGAGATAGTGTCAGGAAGATCCAGGAGAGGGTCCTTAATCAGACAGAATCAAGAGGAGTGAGGTTGGACTTGGACTTGGTGGACACCGAGACCGACTTGTCAGCAGCAAGGCGAGGCCTGGTCCGGGTCCCTGACTCCCTGGTGAGCTTTCTAATCTAGTTCTTCAAGAAGACTGGTAATTTTATTTACAAATTCACAACAAAACTCCCTCTGGCCTATAGTATTGGTAATGGTATGATAAGACTCAGACCCCCCAACAGCCCTTCAAATATATCAGAAGAAACTAGCCTAGGAGGATATGATTCTTTTTTAAAACATGGGCAGGGACTCGGCTCAGGGAGGGTGGATTAATAATGGGGCAAGGGTATGAGGGGCTGGTGGTTCGGTCTCCATTCTGTTTGGGCCTGTAAGCTCAAGAAATTACAGGCCAAACAGAACGGAGACAGAACCCAACCCCCTTATGCCTTTCCCCATGTATCCATCCTCCCTCCTCCCTGAGTCCCAGCCCATGTTTTAAAAAGCATAATAAATATAATCCTATCCTAGGCTAGTTCTGAAATGTAATTGTGACTTGGTGGACACATATAAAGAAGGGTCAGTTGTGAATGTTAGTGCAGAGATGTTTTATGATAGAGGATATGCTGATGCTTGTGCAAGCTAAAAAAAGGTGGATGAAAATGAAATGCATAGACAACAGTTATACTAATGGAAAGGGGAGATGGTTTAACCAGGAGAGACACACTAAGCTGAAACTTGTTTCCAGGTATAACCTGGGAGCACAAATAAGTTAAGAGACTTGCTTAGGATCACACAGTATGCAAGTGGGGGTTGTGGGATTCAAACCCAGTTCTCTAGGTTTGTAGCTTAGAGCCCTAAAACGCTGTGCTATCCTACCTTCTTACTAATACTTAGGAAAAGACAGCAAAATAAATTCCAAAGGAGTCCTAATTCTGTGACTGTTTGTAACACACAGGAAAACAAGATATGAGAGAGCTATTGACTGAGAACAGGCATAGGAAAGCAGTATAGCGCAGTGGGTTAAGGCTCTGAGCTGCAGATCTGGAGACTGAGTTTGAACTCACAGCCACCTCGGTGCATACTTTAGATCCCTAACAAGTCACTTAACTTCCTTTGTGCTCCCAAGTTGTATCTGGAAACAAGGTTTGGCTTAGTGTGCTACTCCTGGTTAAACAATGTTCCCTATTTTACGGAGACCAAACCTGTTTTGAGAGACATCCTAATACAGTACATTTGAAAAAGGTTGAAACCTGGCATACAATTTGGTGCACAGCCTAAATATCCCTACATAAGAACAAACAAGGAATATTTTATCTCATGGGATATATCGTGTAGGAACCATAATGTATGTGACGACATTTGGATGAGATGCTTTTATTCAACCTGTTATGGGAACAGAGTATAAGGGAAAGGATTGGCATGTCAGGTAATATGGACACAGTTGAATTCATAGAAGTGGGCAACTGTAAACGTTTTTATGTAGGCAAAGCAAATTAGAAAGTTCTGAACAGGAATAACTGAACATCTGTGCAGTATTTGACTAGCACACAGTGATAGTGCTTTAGCAGTGTGCACATCTAAAGAAATGATCCCTGACATATGCTCAAATTTACTACTGTGTAGAGAAGTCATTTGGCAGTATAAATTGTGAGCTCTTTCTCCTCCAGGTCTGAATGCATGTTTCCAATTATCTCAGTTCTTAAAATGAAAGGAATATTTATTTATCTCGTATGGAACATGTGTTAGTATAGTTTAAGTTTAATATACAGTACGTATCTTTTCAGGAAGATTATAATATTGAATATCAATATTGGTAGATTTAGTTGCAAAAAGGTAAAACTATTATGAATTTGATACAGCTATATTAATTTACATAGATTACTTTTTCATCCTGTAGCTTCTAGTCAAGTACCTATATTTTGTTTCAGTCTGATACATTTAATTGGAAGGTGAGGTGGTCGTCTATGCAACGCCTAAGGTCCGAACTGAAGCTGAGTTATGTTTTATTACTAGTTAAATGCCTGCCTCTGAGGAGTCTTGGCACAATTGTGGTAGTAATTAAGTTGGCAACTAACGATTCATGAATGAAACAACGATCATCACAATTAAACAGAAGTACAGCAAGTTAGCAGCTGCAACCTCATGGAATTCTCATCGCTTGTACAATGTTAGCTTTATGTATGTGGGTTTGAGTTTTAGCTGAAAGTTTGAAACTAGCATGCTGTTTTGAACAAGAGTTGGCAGATTCTGTAGTACTGTGTAATTAAATACTGATGGAAGAAAGCACTACAGAAGGAATTATTTCTGCAGGACATTCTGAGTCAGAATGCCCTGCAAGAAAGCAGATGAATTTGGGAACTGTGCTGATTTCAATGGTGTTTGTACTGTGCTATCTCTTCAGTATAACCTTTAAAACATGCACCAGAACACCAAAACCCAGAGTTTCAGCCTTGGTGGCCCCAGACCCCAGCCATTAGTTGAGCCCCTCCCAGAAAAAAAAAAAGTCGCCTCCTATGATTATGTTAAGGAGAAACTATGCTGAACTGTACATAATAAGGGTGTAAAGCTACCAAGGGGTTCTAGTGTTACTTATAAATCATGAGGCTGAAGACAGCATACATTTATATTTGCCACCAGCTCCTAAGATAGCTGTGCCTCACTTATTTATGCATAGCTGGTCATAATTCATATGTTGCCATATGAATTTCAGAAACATACACAGAAAATGGTTTGCATTACAAAAAGATGGCCAAACCCAGTACATGATGTACGAACTGAATGTTTACAGATGTGATTAATGCTCATATCCTGTCTTACCTAATTATCATTCAATGATGAAGGAGTAATAAATGATAATGATGCTGCAAAGTACTATCTTTTATAAATAGAATAATAAAAATAGAATACAGCTTTAAATGTTAATGGAACAATTGTAACTGACCCGGTTAAGATAAGCAAAGCCTTTCTAAATAAGCTACCAATTTATCAGATTATACAGAAAGGTTTGATGAAAATACTACTAATAATATCTTTAATGGTAATTCAATTAGTAATAATCAGCGACCCTCTTTTTATTTTCATCTTGTAAAATACAAACAAGCCCTGGAAATGCTAAATACCATAGCTATGCATAACAACTCAGGAGGTGATGGTCTTGAGCCACGGTTTTTAAAGCTAGTGGCAGAGTATATTTATGTCCTTTGGCCAAGATTTTTAATTTATCCTTAATTATGGGTCAATTTCCACCTCAATGGAAGCAAACCACAATTATACAGATCTTCAAAATGGACAACAGGATATTGTGGACAATTATCATCCAATATCCCTTTGCCTATCCTGGGGAAAATGCTGGAAAGGATAGTTAGTGTTCAGTTGACAGAATATTTGAATTCCAGTGGTCTCCAATCTCCCGAGCAGCATGGTTTCCAGAAGAAATCATGGTACAGCCTTTGGTAATGTTCTACAGATCACATCAGTAGGGCAAGGGACAATCAGTTGCTTACCGTGCAGTATTCGTGGACCTGTCAAAGGCCTTTAATTTGGTTAATCACCAGTTGCTGCTCGGGAGACTGGGGAACGCTGGATTAGCTGACTACCCATGTGAATGGTTTACTAGTTATCTGTTTCAGCGCCCACTGAGGTTGAGCAATGGGGTGTTTTGTCTCATGTTGTAGTGATGAAACAGGCATTCCCCATGGCTCGATACTGGGGCTGCTACTGTTTTCATTGTTCATTGATACTTTGCCATCTGTTCTACCAACACGATACTTTAATGTACTGTATGCAGATGATATAATGGTTATGATGGTTAAGTTTCACCTAACTGTCCTGTGAATCCTAATTTAAATGTGAATCTAAGCCTGTCTACAGCAATTTTACACTCCAAGGGTAGTTTCAAGTGCAGAATCTTTCAGAGTGCAGGTTTTAGGATTTAAAGTATTACAGCTCTACTTGTTTTAAGCTCCTGTGGTATTTTACTTGGGATCAGAAACTAAGTTTAAAGTGATACAGCTTTTTTGAACACTCCTCTGTTTAGACCAGGTTTCATTTGTGTTACAATTCTAAACTGTGCCCTGCAACTAATCCCATTTCTACTTCCATTTTCTCCTTCCAGCTTGAATTGTTTCACCCATGCCCCTCCCCCATCACCAGCCACCCCAAGCCTTTATTAAATATCTCCTCACCCAGCAGCACCACCTCTAGGCAGTATTCATCCTCTCCTCTCACTAATATTGCAACTCCTTAAAGATATAGAATACAGTTATAGGACCTAACACGTGTTGGGATAATCTTATAGTAGCTACTGTGTCTTTGTTACCTAATCCAAAACTATACTCCACCTTCTCTACAGTTGTCGTCTTGCTGGTCTATAGGAAGAATTTTTATTATCTGATGATACTAATTTCAAATACAAATGTTCTCTCCTGTGCTTTTCATTACATTAGACATTACGTCTATTATGACTCTTAAAGCGTAACGCAACTCAATCAGCCACCCATTCCACAGCAATGCTTTACAGATCTCACTGTGCTAGCTTCTGTTGCTCTAACATAGGATGCACTCTCCTCCTGCTCTTTGTAACCTCTTTTCAGCACTGTTGGCCCTTGGTACTGAAATGGACCACTGCCACCTCTACTAGAACCATATCTTAGAAACTATGGGCTGTCAACCGCATCACAGCATGCCTCGCTTGGATACCAGCTATACTCTGCCTGCATACCACCAACAAACCCCTGGGCCCCCTCGTCCACCCCCAGCTTTGATATTAATGATTAGTTCCCCACAAAGCTACCACCAGTGGTCGCCCACCCTCTCATAGCAAGTTTAGGCAGCGGAAGATCACGGACCACAACAAGCATTCCAGCCTTATGGCCAGGAATGTTATTTTCATGCTACTGCTCCTATCTGAAATAGCCATGTTAACTCAGGCCCACCATCTTTGTCAGATGCTGGAGGATACAAGATCAAAGAGTGGCAGGCATGGATGACTCACCATGCTCCCAACATTCTCTGCCTGATGGAGACCTGGTTGTCAATCAAGATTAAAGATAACAGTAGCACTTCTTGGGCACAAAGCCTTCAGGATAGACAGGAAGGGTAAGAAAGGTGAAGGATGCTTTATCTATGCCAGGGATCCCTGTAATGCTCCATCCTCCTGTTACCGTAGTGGCAGAGGATTATGAACTATCAACAGTAAAAGCATAGGTCAGGCAGCATGGCAAGACTCTAATCATTGCCACAGTCTACCTATCCCCAAAAAGGCCAGAGAAGGCCTCCTAAAGTTCTGGATGCAATTGCCACTCTCCCTAAGGGCACAGAACCCATTATCACAGGTGACTTTAACATTGCCTGGCTGGCAAGGAATTTATGGTTGCTACTTCCAGTCTAACCAACTTGTTCCCTGCCCCACCAGGCAGATCTACAAGACAGGCAATGACACCCTCCTTGATTGGTTCCTCTCAAGTTCACCATCACAGATCTCCAAGCTCAAGGTTCTGTTGGACATCATAAGTGACCACTTCTCAGGCACATGCCTGTGGTCCAACAAATTTAGTAACTCCTTACCCATCCTAATTGAAAGTAGGGTCCTGAGGAAGGGCAAACTTAGGTCCCTCACCTCAGCCCTCTCCTGCATGACTGGTCCCCTATTGACCTGGCATCCAATCTCACCAGGCCCTTGGCTACCTTATTGATGGATTCAACAGCATCTGTGATCTCTTTGCCCCACTGAGGAAAAGGAAAACTGGGAAATGAAAATGGCTGGATTACAGGGATCTCCTTACCCAGATGAAAAAAAAGGACAGCCTCTGGGAAAAACCTAGTCCACCCATAGCAAACATGATTACCAGTGCTACAGAGCCTCAAGGAATCACTGCACTAAACTTATCCGACAAGCAAAACTTTCATAAGGAACAGCTTAGCAATTCCTGGGTGATGGCAAGAGGTTCTGGGAGAACATCAAAAACTCCTTGGGAAGGATGATAAAAGGCACCCTCATCTGCTGAACATCAACAGCTCCCCATAACTGACCCACTACTTATAGCGGACTCATTCAACACGGCCTTCACTGACTTGACCTCGGTATTACCCCCGACTACCTGCTCTTGCCACTGCCAACCCAACTGCAAGCCACTCAATAACACACACCCAGACTTCTACTTCAAGAGGGTGACAGTGAAGGAGGCTCTAAAACATGTAAAAAAGTGCTAGGCAAGACTAGAATGGGCAGTGATGAGGTGGACATGAAACTTCTATCCCTCACACCTGATGTTCTCATCGTGCCAATAACAAAGCTATTTAATATGTCATTGGCTCTTGCTAAATTCCTGGAGATCTGGAAGCAGGCCCTTGTGACACCTGTGCATAAAACAGAGACAAGACATGTATAGCCAATTATAGACCAATTTCCATCCTATCCAAGGCATTGGAAAAGATAATGGCAGCACAGATCACCGAATACCTCAACAAATGCTAACTATTATGTCCTAACCAGCATGGCTTCAGACAGAACCATAGTACCACCACTGCCCTGTTGGAGTATATGGACTACAAGCACAAGGCACTGGATGAAGGCAAATTGGTGGGATCAGTGTTCATTGACCTCACCAAAGTCTTGACACTGTTAACCATTCCTTCTCTGGCACAACTGTAGAACCTGGGTGTGGCAGTCAATACTCATATTGGTTCCAGGACTACCTGACTCATAGAAACCAATGTGTTAAAGTTGGGGAAACAGTGTCTAGCTCCAGAGAAGTATCATTGGGTCCCTAGGGTCAATACTGGGGTCCCTACTTTTCAGCCTTTTTAAACAATCTTCCTAAAGCATGTGATACTAAACTTATCCTATACTCCGATGATGCAGTACTTCTCAACAGCAACACGTCCCATGACACCCTCCAATCCGAACTACAGAACTCTTTCAACAAACTAGAGGACTGGTTCTGCAGGCATAAATTTCTACTAAATTATAAAAGACAAGGCCATGCTTATATCCAGTCCCCAGCACAAAAGAGGCTCCTCCTTGTCATCTCCAACACAGTCAGAGAACCATTGGAACAAGTGCACTGCTCAAGTACCTGGGAGTTACCCTAGATGACACCCTCACCTTCACCCAACACATCAACTCAATGGTTAAGGTGGTAAACACCAAGTTGGGTGTCCTCTATAGACACAGGAAATATCTCACCCCTGAGGCCTTCTGTCTCTCAGTCTCCAGCTCCATCTTATCAACCATTGATTATGGCCTGGTGGTCTATGGGACAGCAATGGATATGGCACTAAGAGGGTTCATATTACTCTCAATAAAGCCTGCAGGCTCACCCTGACTGCAGATCGTCATACACACACTTGCTGTCTGTATGAATGGACTAATTGTCTGCCTCTAAAGAACAGGATCAAGTTCTAAACCTGCCTCCTGGGTAGAAGGCATTATTGGGCAACCCACCCCCCATGTATCCAACATCCTCTTGCAGACTGCTACCCTCTGTGACACCAGAGGTAGGATGAGGGGCCCTATCAACACCTTTCTGTCAAACTGTGCTTGGACAACACGCCGCCTATAGGGCTCCCAGTGGTTTAACGAAATCCCTGTGCCCATTCAACCCTCCACATGCCTATCACACTTCAAAACTGGACTAAGGCAACACCTTAAATCAACCACAGTGTGACTGCCTCTGAAGGCTAGCCCCTCCCCTCCTTAGCCTCCCAAGTTGTTCATATGGCAGCCCTGCTGCCCCGCTCCTTCATACAGCTAGTGTCTGCTCTCCGTGGTAGCCACTCTTCCCTCCTTTGGTACTCTCCCTCCATTAACCTACATCTTGCCTCCTGAACTGACAGTAGGCATCCACTCTGTTCCCCACCCCTTAATCCCTCCTGCCCCTTCCACCTCTTCTGATATGCCTAGGGGCCAACCCCACCCCATGTGGCTTTCAGCATGCCGCCTCTACTGTTCCCTCTGAGTGCCTCCTTCCTCATAACTCCATCCCAGCACCACTTCCTTCCCCATTTCCCTGTATGACCATTTAGTTAAGCACTTTCCCCTCTGGTGCCACCCTTCCCTTTCCTCCCTCCCCGGCACCAGCCACTATTTCATCCTCTATTTTGACAAAGCCCCAACATGAGGCTGCCTTACCTTTCTAAGTCTCCCATCAACTCGGAAGGGGTCCCCCGCTTTCCCCACGAGCTCCTCACTGGTCTTTCTACATCCTTTACTGATGCTGTACTAATTTCATGGTACTAGTGATAACACTGTAATATTGTAACCCATGTATATTCTATACCTGCTTGCTGTAATATGTCTGCTGTCTGTCAACCTGATGTGGAACCTTTGTAAAAAAGCTTGTGCTCAAAGGTCTTCTCAAATCCTTAAATAAATAAATAAAATAATATTGTACCATAGGTCTCCCTCAGTGGATGTCTTAAATAGGGCTTTGAGTACAGATTTTCTATTCTGGATGACTGGTTATTAAAACATAGAGTAAGTAAGTAAGTAATAATTTATTTTTAAGCGCTTTTCAATACCAAGCGCTGTACAAATAGAAACAGTTTAAAATACACATATAACACTAACAACAACAATAACAATATAATCACAATAAGATCACAATAAAATCACTCTCCATATGCCTTTTGAAATAAATAAGTTTTTAATTCTAACTTAAAACTCTCAACGGTCAGGCAGCTCGTATCCGCGAGGTGAGAATTCCACAGGGTAGGGGCAGCGTAAGAAAATGCCCATGCTCCAGATGTTTTAAACAAACCCTAGGAATCTCTAGCAATCCCTCGTCGGTGGAGCGGAGCGAGCAAGAGGACAGTAGGGAATAAGGAGATCTTGAAGATACTCGTGTCCCTGTTCATGTAGGGCTTTATATAGGTCAGTAACCCGACCTTAAAAGTGATCCGTACCACGACGGCAGCCAGTGCAGTTCGGCAAGAGCACAGGCGTATTACGACTTCATAGATGTCCCAGTCAAGCCTTGGCTGCTGCATTCTGCACCAGCTGCAAGCGCGAATATCAACTCTCGTAGCCCTAGGTACAGGGCATTGCAGTAATCAAGGCGAGAAGTAACAAAGGCATGGACCAATGTCAGAAGGTCAGCCGAGGAACTAGGTGTTTCACCCAAGCGATATTCCTAAGATGGTAAAAGGAGGATTTGACAGCGGATGACAGCTGAGATTTCAGGGTCAAACCGGCGTCAATAATAACGCCCAGGTTACGCACCGGGTCTGAAGTTGGGAGCTGGGCACCATCGATCCATACACCTGAAAGAAGCCCAGCCCTACAACCCGCCTCAAGGCGACCTGGGTCCACCACCAACACCTCAGTCTTATCCAGGTTTAATCTTAGCCAGCTGGCACTCATCCAATCCTTGATCTCGGATAAACAGCTGTTAAGTATAGAGACTGCATCTTCCTGTCCGGACTAAAGACAAATACAGCTGGGTGTCATCTGCATAGCAGTGAAAAACCCAAGCTGTACTGCCTAATAATGTCTCCCAATGACAGCATATAGACAGCGAACAACATAGGTGCCAAAATGGAGCCCTGCGTGATCCCCACAGGCAGGAGGACAGTATCAGAGGAATAAATTCCGTGATAACCCTCTGTCTCCGCCCGTGAGAAAGATTGAAACCATTGCAGAACTGTACCAGACAGTCCACAATAGAACCGCAGGCTGCCCGAAGCACACCATGGTCCACAGTGTCAAATGTTGCAGAGAGACAAGAAGGACAAGAATAGTACGAGCCTTTCGATCTCTGCTATCAGGAGATCATTAGAACCCGGACAAGGGCAGTCTCAGTACTATGTCTTTTCCTAAATCCTGATTGAAGAGTATCATAGATATTGTGATTTGTAATGTGGTCATCCAGTTGCAGTGCAACCACCTTTTCAATAACCTTGCCCAGAAAGGGCAGGTTAGAGACAGGTCTGAGTTAGCTGGGCAGTTTGGATTCAATGAAGGTTTTTTCAGGAGTGGTTGAATGACCACCCCTTTAGGGAATCAGGAAAGATCCCTGCTCCAGAGATTTCCAAACAATTTCAGCAATGGTCGGACAGATAGTATCTACTCAACTTAATAATAGAGGTTAGGGCCCGGATCCAAACTACAACTGGTTGGACGTACAGTCTGGACAACCCTCACAATATCCATGAATCTCGGCTCACTAAAGTCAAACCAGGGTGACAGGTGTTTGTTTCCCGCCGATCACCACAAACCCTTGAAGAGTGAGCCTAGCTGATATCCCACCTAATGCTGGCAATCTCATCAGCTAAAAACCGAGCAAGCTCATCACACTTTATTTGTGAAAATCTCTTCCAGACTGTAGACAGAGTGGATTGCATAGTCTGTCAACAGTCCAAAAGAGTTGAGCTGGTCGGTTCACTGCTGCAGCAATCTGGACAGGAATTCTGCCTTCTTAAGGTTATTGCCAATTGATAGACACCATAATGATCCATCAATCTAAGTCTGTCAGCATCCAAGGAAGATTTCCGCAGGCTCTTCTAGTTTTTGCCCCACTCTCCTCAGTTCCTTCAAAGACTCATCAAACCATGGAGTCTTGGGGCGCTGAGTGAGTGGGCAAACATGAACAGGAGCATGGTCCAAGGCCTTGCTTCACTGCTATATTATAGGCAAGAACAGGTCCCCTGGACCCATGCTCTCACCCGAAACACCCGAGCAGGTCCAGTACCGCTAATAGGCCCTCTGGGTTTACTCCTTAAAGGCGATACTGGACCATCTCCGAGAGGCAGGCCTATTAGGGGGTGCCCCAAAGCTGAATTTTATGGTGTGACTTTACTTAACAGTAAAAGACAAAATGTGATCTTTAGACCTAGGCTAAAACTTGCAAAATTCCCCTTCGTCATTTTAATAATTCAGGTGATCAGTTAGAACAAGTTGATTGTTTCAAGTATTTAGGAATAACACTGATCCGAATTAAAAATTCTCATTGCACTTAAGATTGATTTGTTGATAGGTTAATAACAAACTTGGTGCCTTGTTTAAATTACAAAACATGTTGACTTTGCCTGCTAGGACTGAACTTGGCAAAGGTGTTCTTTTGCCAGTACTGAATTATAATTCTTTTGTTTACGTAAAATAAAAGCTGATTTATGTCTTCTAAACACCACCTTTAACGCAATATGCAGATCTGTGTTACTGTCCCCATACAGAACTCATTACTGTACTTTATATGAATCCTTGGGGTGGTTGCCACCTAAACTTGGTTATGAATATAACTTAAATTGCTTAACTGATAAACTACTTTGTTTAATAACAGATTCTTCACTTTTTAACTTAAAAGGAGGTTAGAACTTTAAGGTCCAATAGCGGCATTTGTTTAGTTGTCCCTAGAGGTTTTTATATTTATCAGTTGTGTAACTAGGAGGAGTACACTAAGCTGAAAGCTTATTTGCAAGAGCAACTTGAAGCACAGGGAAGTTAAGTGACTTGTTTAGGATCACACAGTATGCAAGTGGAAGCTGTGGGATTCAAACCCAGGTCTGGTCTGCTGGAAGTCACTAGATTTGCATCTCAGAGCCTTAAACCACTGCACTATACTGCCTCCTCAAGTTTCAAGTAGCATAGGGAGTGAGCTTTTACAGTGTGTGCTGCAAGAAATTGGAATTCTTTACCTAATCATATTCATGAGGGTGATAGTCATGCTACTTTTAAACTGCGTCTTACAAAATATTACTGTGCACAAATGTTTTGTACATGTTTTGTATAATTGAAAGTGTGATATTATTGTTTATGTGTTTTTTATATTTCATTGTAACACCACTGGCTATTGCATAGCCCTAGGTCATGTATGAAAAGGGCCTTGGCACATTACACATACCTGGTTAACAAAAATTTAAGTAAATACAAATAATAGGTAGTGTGTATTATAAGGGGTAATACATTGAGAATTCTGGGGACATGGGAACCTCAAAAGTGAGCGTTCAAGAGGTTCCCATGTCCCCACAACCTCAAGATGGTATTACTCCTTGTGATACATACCTTCTGTCTGTTTTTTTTTTCATAATATATGGATCCAATTCAAAAACTGCTGTTCTGAGTTCTTTTATAACTATCCAGTGACAATGGCCACCTGACCACTGTGCTGAATACTACTCTCTCACTATGTGAACTTCTGCTCCTTCTTCAGTGCTCTCCAGTCATCAGCACCAGTAGCCAGTGCTGCCTGCTAGTTGGCTTCCAGAGCTGAGTGAAGGCAGGATCAAGCAGATAATATTTAAGTGTAAAAAAATATGAAAAATCATACCGCCACTGGCCCGATGGCATCGAGAGTTAAGGTGGTGGTTGCCACACCGCACCACACCAGCAACCTGTGTTCAGGACTGAGCATGGGTTGTCATGGGTCAGAAGGAGGAGATGGATCAAGCATCCGACTGACTGCTCTCCATCTCTGGGGAACCTGTGGCCAGTGTGCACCTGACCCCTAGCGGAGGCTGGGGGTCAGTGACATAAAGCACAATCTCAAGGGGTGGGAGCATGCAGACACTTGATGTGGTGTGCACAGGAGTGTGCGTGACCCCATTGCAGGTGTCATTGTATGTCGCGCCTCCTATAACAAGGGGCACAATGAAACGGAAACTGGCATCTTTGGTCATCAGCTTGATGACCATCCAATGGGTGCTCCAGCTTCAGGGACTCACCAGAACTGGATCTGGACCTGTAGGGACAGTTGGGGCTCCTGACACCCTGCTTCAGAGGGCAAGCTACAGGGCAGACCGGATGGTGGCCGGAGACAAACAGAAGTGCAGACAAGGGTGCTGACCAGGAGCCACAGGAGAAAAAAATCATGCTGCCAAAATTACTAAGACAACAAATTAGTTAGTCTCACTAAGCAAGAGACAGCCACCATGTTTTCTGAACTGTTCTTCCCTCCCACAGAGAAAAGTGGCCAACCATAAAGCACACTTCAAAATCACCATGTTGTGTGTCTAGCAACCACACTTGGCATCATAGCAACCAGCTCTACAGTGTGAGACAGTCTTGAGCTTGTGCTGCTTGTTTCTGTGTTAATACTATTGTTCAGAGCTCTGAGAAATAGTGTTACAGGCTCTGAATGATACTACATACGACGGTGGAACGATGGTACAGTATTATCACTTTTCAACAGTGTTATTACTGAGTTTTTTCATCCTTTTCTAACATATTATTTTGACTTATCCATATATTACATAGTTATTACCATTCCCTATATATTATAAACCTGAAAACTTTATACATGAATAATCTATTACCATGTATAATGAGGAAATAAAGAATAAGTTGTGGTGAGGATCCAAATGCCTAATGTACAGTAAAGCCTCACCAAAACCATCAAGAAAGAAGAAAGAGGCTGGCCCAGTGGCACTGAGGTGCCGGACACCACACCCGTGCCGCCGGCGCCCAGGTTCAGGAACGAGCCCGGGACGCCGGGGTCGTAGGGGAGGGAGGAGGATTGAGCATCCGAGGACAGCCTCCCTCTCGGGAGGGGGGACAGATTCTCGGTGTCTGACTGGCCTCTGGTGGAAGCTGGAGGCATGGCAGACATAGGCGCACTAGGGGTTGGGAAGTAGGCAGGCGTCCATAGCTACGCCGTGATGTCAGGCAGTGGCCTCTCCCATAGAACAACGGAAAATACCCTATGGCACTCCCACGTAGGCGGAGGCCAGGCCCTGATCCCTAACACCCTACTCTGCCCGTGACCGGCATCCTGATGAGTCAAGGAATTTCAAGGCTTGCCTCCCACCTGCCACCGCCTGGGGGTAAGCCAAGGCAACATGGAGGATGGACCGCCATGGGATCCAGGTAGGAGGTGGGACAAGAATGGCTATTGGCTACTCCCTAAAAAAGAGGGAGTGCTGTGGGAAGAAGGCGGTAAAGAGAAAATAAAATAAAAGAAAGAAGAAAGAGGTTATGTGTTGTTCAACCATTAATAAACATTCCATCTTCCAGCTTTTTGAGAAAACTTACACAAACTGCCTTCTGCTAACGTTATGCTTTAAAGTGTTTGAAAAAAAATACACTAATGACAAAATAAACACTAGCTATTACTTATCTTTCTTTTACTAGTTATGCCCACAGAGAGAAAGATCAATGAAGCAGACCATCCTTTGTAAAAAGATACAAAGAATCTCCTAAGCTGCCAGCTATAGCTGGAAAAATTAAAACTGCCCTCAGAATTCCAAAACAATAAGACACCAAGAATAAACTAAAAGGTGGACAGATAACTTAGATAACACAGATCAGAGTTAGGTTGTGAAAGAATTGTATCACACTGTCACACACAGTACATGCATAATAGCACACAACACTTTACATAGCCTAGGGAGACACCTTGTGTAGGTTTCATGTACTGTTTTTATTTGTTTTGCAATGTTTCAAGCTATTTTCCCTCAGCTGATCCCACAGTAGTCTCAGAGTAGTATGAGGGTCCCTAGTTATCAATGAGTCTAAGGGTTCCAGATTATTAACTTTACAATAATGAGCTGCTATGTCTATGGATACAAAGGCCATGTCCAGACTATTATTTATTAATTTATTGAAGTAGAATTTCTGCACACTGGAATATCTACATTTAGACAGGTTATAAGCCTAGTTTTCAAGAGGATTTCAGGAGAACAGATACAGCAGCAGGAGTGGTAAGCAAATTATGTAACAGGTATGTTTATTAGGTTACAATGAAACAAGTGGCAAAGCTATGCAGGTTATAAAATGGAATTGACTAAAGCTGTATAATACTAATAAATACAATGCAATTTTACATAATTGAGGAGGGCAACTACCTAAAAGACAGATTAGTACACAGTAGACAGGCACGAGCTGTCAGCAATACTTGTCTCCAAAACAGGAGTATGGGTTGTTTTGCTTGTAAGAACTGCCTGTATTGTAAATGTGATATCAGCTGGATATTTCTTTGAAAACCCACATAATGGTAGAAGATATGAGATTAGACAATTTATTGCCTGCAACAGCAATGGAGTCATCTATGCTGCCACATGCAAATGTGATGTGTTTACATTGGTAAGAGCAAGAGACAGTTTACAGGGTGGGAGAACACTGCCGAGCAATCCTAACTACAATAGGCTGGTTCTGCTGAATGGGGGAGGGACAATGCTGGTATTTCTATCGGTTGGGTGTGGGAAGCCCTCCAGTCCTAAAAAGGATAAATCTCCAGGGCCTGATGCTATTCATCCCAGAGTACTGAGGGAGTTGGCAGATGTTTTGACTGCACCATTGGTGGATCTCTTTAACTTGTCGCCCAGACAGGAGGGTGCCAAGGGATTGGAAGCAGGTGCATGTCATGCCCATCCATAAAGGGGGATTGAGAGAAGAGCCAGGAAACTAGAGACCCGTCAGTTTGATGTCAGTGGTGGGGAAGGTAATGGAGAGTACACTTAAGGAAAGGCTGTGTGGTTTCTTGGAGAAGATAGGTTACCTGGATGACTGGCAGCATGGGTTTGTGCCAGGGTAGATTATGCCAAAAACCTTGTAGAGTTCTATGAGTGGGTGACATCAGCCAGGGCCGCAGTAATGGGGGAAGTGGGGAAGTTGTCCGGGGCCCCGAGTTCAGGAGAGGCCCACCTGAGGAGTTAGCATTACCCCTGGCATTAGCTGGTTTGGGAAACGGGGCCCATTTCAGTGACTTGTCTGGGCCCCAATATTCATAACTGCAGCCCTGACATCAGCACTTAACAGGGGAGACCAGTGGATGTACTGTTCCTGGACTTCAGCAAGGCTTTTGATTTGGTCCTCACATTGGCCTAAGGGAGAAGCTGGGAAGAGGATGGGGTAGGCCCATTGACAGTTAGTTGGATTGGAAATTGGCTTTCAAGTCGCACTCAGCAGGTAGTGGTCAGAGGCGAGGACTCATCTTCTTGGGAGGTCATATGGGGTCCCACAGGAATCAGTCCTGGGGCCACTCCTGTTTAATGCCTGCATCTCCGATATCAGGGAAGGTATCAGTGAAATGAGTCTCTTTGCAGATGACTCTAAGCTGGGGCGGTGGTGGAGGGGAGGAGGGAGATTGGCCCTGCAAGAGGACCTGAATACTCGGATAGGTGGTCCTGCACCTGGAAATTGAAATTTAACTCCTCCAAGTGCAAGGTGCTAACACCTAGAGTGGAAAACCCCAACTATGTGTACATCCTGGGGATGAGTTGCAGGTCATGGCAGGGAAAGAGACTCTAGGACTCTTGGTGGATGTTAACATGAATAATTCAGAGCAGTGCAGGAGGGCTGGCATCAGGGCAAATAGGATGCTGGGATGCATTGCTAGGGGATTACCTCAAGGAACATGGAGGTGATTCTGCTACTGTACAACAGCCTGGTTAGACCACATCTCAAGTACTGCATGCAGTTCTGGAGGCCGCACCTAAGGAGGGACATCCAACTCCTGGAGACAGTTCAGACGAGAGCAACCAGAATAATCTATGGCCTGGGGATATGACATATGAGGAATGACTAGGGAGCTCAACCTGTTCTCGCTGGAGGAGAGGAGGGACCAGGGGAACATGATTGAGGTCTTCTGCACTCAAGGGAGTAAATAAGGTAACTGAGAGGATCTTTCAACTGAAGGAGGGTGGAGTCACTAGAGGACACAGTTGGAAGATTGAGGGTGGTAGGATTGGGGGGGGCTACTTCACCGAGAGAGTGATGGAATCAGTAGAATGCACTGCCCAGGGAGCTGGTACAGGCAGCTATGGTGGAGGGATTCAAGAGAGGGTGGGACAGGTATAGGCAAGGGTGAAGCAGAGGCTGGGTTGCCCAGGGGTGGCAGGACTGGGGATGGAGTAACAGTGGAAGGGAGACAGAGGCCACGGTACCCAATCAGGGTGCTGAAGCACGAGCAGACTTGATAGACCAATAGGCCAACTCTGCTGGCGTCTAGTATGTTAGTATATGCAACAGCAGTGGACATTGAAAATACCAGAAATGAAGGGAGCATGTCTTTACTGTTAGGGCCATAGATAAAAGTGTAAAAAACACGTGGTGTGGATTATGATAAACTGATCTTACAAAGAGAAGGTTTTTGTATCCACACACTTGGAGCTTGCAAACCCCTAGGAATCAATGGTGTTTTGATGTTATGCCACACATCAAATAGAATGTATTTTATATGTTGTTCTAACAGAGATTAGTGTTTGGGGAATAAGCCAGACGTGATATATGCAAATAAAATATTTATGCTAACCAAATTAAATGGGTTTATTTCTAGGTCGGTACCAGGATATGGAATTACTCCTGAAGTGACGACCGATCTGGACCCATCAGAAGCCTCCATCTTGACACTTTAGATATGATGATTTTTTTTTTCAGATTTTAGAGACTTATGTATTGTTTGATATTGTATATAGCTGTTTGTCTATTTGTATGTATATTTCTACAAAGTGATTGCCATGTGATTTTGTAAAATGTTATTCTTTATATCTGTTTATTAGTTTGAATGTTTACTAAAAATGTCTTTTGTTACATAACCATGTACAGACCATTACTGATGATGTCACTATGACAGTATATAAAGTGACCTGTTTTGTGAAGTGACATGACTTTTGAGAAAGGAACCAATTCCAAAACATGTCAAAGCATGTTTTATTGTTTTACCTGGCACCTGAATAAATATTTTGGCACTTGTTTGATATCTGCACTTGTGAGCAGCGTTTCATATTGGTGGCAAGTGCTGTATTTTGTGTGTTTTATAAACATTTGGGATAAATTCTTTAAAACCGCCTTGTTATAAACATAAGTTGTTTTCTATACAAAGACAAAGTTCTTCTTTCAAGAGCAGATTTTCCTCCTTTGTATGGTCTCGTGAAAGAAGATGATGAAAGAAGAAATTCAAAAGGATGTCACGAAGAAGAATCTTGCCTCAATTAAGAAACTCTTCTTTTGTGAGCTTCTTTGATATGAAAGAACATCGCAAAACAAGAAACCTCTTACAAAAGATCACAAAACAAGAAATTTCTTCTTTGTCAGATTCAATTCTTTCATGAGCCGAGATTCTTCTTTCATGAGATTCACTTAGTCTTCCACCTAGGATTATTGAAATGTTCCAAAACCATATTTCAGGGTCATTTTCAAAAACAAACTTCAGAATCAAGTTAAATGGGTCCTGTTTAGCTATGTTTATGTGTTTGTTTTTTCCAGTGCATCATATTTAAGGGTTTTAATTGTTTTTAAATGAGACCCAAGATGGCAACCATAAAATAATTTTTTTCACAAAAGAAAACATTCAACTCACAAAAGAGGAGTCTTCTCTCATGAGCCAGAAATGTTTCTTCTGTGTTGGACATATAAATGAAAGACCCTACACAGCATGCTCAAAACCAAAATTTCAAATCCTTAGAAGTCAGGAACCAGTTAAAGCAGAAGTACTAGATAATCAGGAAGTGATTCATTTCCAGTTTTGTGGTGCCACAGTAAATATGGCTGCTGCCTAATTTTCAGCCAAGTTCCCCTTCATGTTGCATCATGTTTTTGTCTACTTCAGAGGGACCCTGTGTTGCACATTTCCATTGTCCCTGTGTAGTACTGAGAGTCATACACATGGTGATTGGCAGCAGAGGGTTCCAGTTCAACATGGTAGGTGGAAGAAATGTAAATAAAACAAAGGAAAATGGAGCAAATTACAGGGTGATAGTACAGTGAAAACGAGAAAGATAACAGGTAAATGCTCAACAGAGCACAGAAAAACAAACTGTTACAAAAGATCAGATTTTTGTTATCTAGTACTGCTGCTTTAATGTTTTTCACCAAATCAAAAAATTGCCTCTTCTAGGGCAAGTCCCTTCTCCTGAAATTTTCAGAACAAAATTGCAAATCATCTGGGCTGTAGGTGAGAGCAAATAAAAGGCCCAAACCCCAGATTTTCCACTTTTTGCACTATCTGGATCTCAGAATCTGGACATCTGACTATCACAAAATGTGCAAGTAAAGAGCTTGCCCACAGATTGCACATGTAGAATTTCCTGCAATCTCATTGAACAGGGACAAAGTTATTAAGATGTAAAGTTAGGGGATTGACATTAAACACCCTACTCAACCCTATAGTGGCACTGCCACCCCTATAATAATTTATTTTTGTTGACCGGTAAGTGCACTAGACAAATCCTGCCTATTTTCAGGCACTACCCAGAGGAGGGGATACAGATGAATACCAACTGACCTTGAACCAGATTAAGCTGTTGGTGGTATTTTTAGTGAATGAGGGAAATTTGGCAGGACACCAGGGAAATTCCCTACTCTGTCAGAGGGATTCCTGTCCAAGATGGAGGACGCTCTGCTGCCTGCAGTTGCTGGAGCTGTGGAGACAGGAGACCTGGTCTCGACTCCTGTCTCTGTACCTGAGGAGACCCACGACTATTAAGCGGATTACTATACCTGTATCTTCAGTGTTGGAAGCGATTTACAGGAGGTGCCTTTTGTTCCCACAGATGGTTCGTTTTACAGAGGTTGGTCGGCCCGCTCGAATGCTTAGGGGACCGCAGAGACGACACTTCCTTAGACTCGAACCTTTGAGTCGGGAAGTGCCTGTACCGCGACGACTGTTTGATGGAGGCGGACTGCTGTAGTACGACTCGCCGGATGGGCTTGCAGCAGAAACTTCGTAGTAAGCAGCAAGACGGTGTGCCCCTGGCTATGATAGGCACTATTGTTACAGTCCACGAAGACCTGCCTGGAGTCTCTGAACAGGTGCCTCAGTCAAACGTTTGCAGCAGCTGTCTCTGGCAATTCTTTTGCGGTGGATGGATCAGTGAGTACTTTTCCGGTGAGCCCGCCCTCTGTATCCCAGGCTGAATTGTTAATTTCCCAGTCCCTCCTATTCAGGCAAACCCTACTGTTGCCCCTGCATGGTCTGTAGATGAGGCGCTCAAGGCAGGATGGGTGCAAGACCCTGGGTGGGTTCCTGTTCCGGCCGCCCCCTAATACAATCTCCTCGGACTGTGCAAGACATGATATTGGATGGGGAGAACAGATTCCTCAAACTGTTACTGACCCTCTGGACCTTCCTACTGAACTTTGTCTGACCCAAAATCCGGTCCTGGACCTTAACAAGGTCCCTGCTACACAGACTCTTCCCGGTTCAGACCCTATGGCAGAAGGGACCTCTGCCACTGTTTGACCTCCTTTCCTCGAGCTGGGTCAGCAAGGTCTTTCTCTATGTTTAAGTTTCCAGTTCTGGCAGCTAAACGTCATAACGCTGTTCGGCTTTCTTATAGAGGTGGGCTAGCGGACTCTGACTGTGTGTATGTGGCCAGAACACTGTTAAAGGATTCAATGAAGTTTTTGCTCACAAAATATATGCCCTAATACATGTCTCAGGAGAACTAACTTTTGACATTAGTTTTCAGACATCTCGTGGCCTTGACCGCTTTTTGGTCCAAATATCATGTATTGTGTAACACTGCTTTATGGACCCCATTTCAGGCTATACCCTTTCAAAACCTGCTTTCAAGATAGTCACTGTTATGTTTTGCAGTGAGGGAGTAGATGTCTCAATATTGTTTATTGGTTAAAACAACGTTGTACTTTACAAGGTCAGCCAGAGGCTATCTTGGACTCTGAAAATATATGGACAGGGGTTGGAAATTTAAAGTCATGTTGAATGTTTCTGAATCTGGGCCAGTGCACTTACCAAATTCTTTTTTTAGGTCGGATAGAAGAGTTCTATTTACCCTGGCCAACCCAAAGCGTGTTATAGATGCGGATTCCTCACATCTGAGCAGTGCGTATGATAAGATCAAATGTCATAACTGTGGTGGAAATGGGTCATGTAGGTATGCATTGTCTGAACGATTGCAGGTGTAATCTATGTGACGAGATGGGCACACATTTCAATCCTGTCCCTGGGCTGCACATACCAAGGTAACACATGATGGGGTGTGGATCAACGTTATGTAATTACTCAAGCCCAGAAAGCTCGTCTTAGCACTACATTGGAAGCCCCTCTATAGGTGACTCCTCCCCTAAAGCTTTGGCCTTGGAAACCTCCTGTAGTACTGTACCTCTGTCAGTCAACAAGGCTCCACCCCGGAAGGTACTAAATTCAGTACGCCCTATGGAGCTATAGGATGTGGTGCAGGTCCCGGGACCTAGTACTATGCCTCCCCTCGTGAACCTGCTAAAGTAAAATGTCATAGATCATTACGATCGGGTTCCCGATTATCGCGTCTCCGAGGGCCTGCGCTGCACCTTCCATTGCACTATCTAATGCTTTTGAGGTGCTTCAGTCGATATTGGATGATGCAGGTGGTGAATCTGACTCTTCCTCTATCGCTTCTTCCCTCCCTGAAGGTCTTGAAGACTCTGAAATTAATTCAGCTCTGGCCTTTCACAAAACGGAAGGCCAAGGTTAGACTGTAAGGGACTAAGGTAGCTGGAAAGAGAAAACTTGATAGTGCTGGTTACTTTATTTTGTGAGCTGCCATGTCACATTTTACCTGTCATACTGTCAATGTCAATAGTTTGAAACGTGTGGACAAGAGACGGCTGGTATTTTCTTTTGAGGCTTTTGCCATTTGGGATATTTCTTTACAGGATACGAGATTCCATACTGTGCAGGAGACCAACTGGCTCAACGAGATTGGCTTATGGGTCCTTCCTTTTGGTCAATAGGCCAAGACTCCTGCTCTGGTCTTGCATTTTAGTTAATATTCCTGAGTTTAGGCTTTGAAGCTGTTTGATTTGGCCCTGGTAGAGCTTTGATTTGGATTTTTGCTTGGGCAATGCCCGTATCGGGTGGTAAATGTCTATGCCTCCAACTGAAAACTGAGCGGATAGCTCTTTTGATTTAATTCGTCTCTTATTTACATTCTTCTTTCCGAATCATATTTTCTGGTGACTTTAACTGCGGCCTTAGTCTCCAGGATAAGAGTTCTTTGCTACCACTAAGAAACTGTATTGTGACTCACTCGTACTGAGACGATAATCTGCTGCCCGTTTGACTGACTCTTATTTTTCTTTCATGAAACAGCATACTCCACATTTCAGAAGGGTAGGTTGGCCACCGCATTGATTTTGTTTTACATCCAGTATTTTTGAAGCTACTTGGCTGTAGTGCGAGCGGTAGCCTTTCTGACCATAAGCTGCTTTCGTTGGTTTGGATCTCCTGCCAGTTGTGGTAAGGGCCGGGTTTCTGGAAATTTAATATTTCCTTATTACAGGTACCATTATTTCAGCAAACCCTTTTGTCATTTATTCGTGCCCGTAAGTCTGTATACCCCATGTATGATGATCCAATACAGTGGTGGATGGATATGAAACGTACTCTAACTAGTATGTTGAAATCCTATAGTCGGTCAAAAGCAGGTCTGAATATCTTGTATATTTACAGAAGAGGGCTCATTTCCAGTCTTTACTGTCACTAGCATACTTGACGGGCAGGATCTTGTGCAGCAAATACAATTAGTGCAGCAAGACATGTTGGATTTCCAGTCTAAACAGTCGCAACAACTGTACCACCAACATAGCTATGCAGTGAAAGGTACCCGGAAATAGTTTGCCTGCTTGACTCTAACTATCATCAGATTGCCCATAGATCAATGTCAAGTCAAATCAATTCAAATGGAGATCTTTGTACTTCTCATTTGGATATATGTCAAATTGTTACTGACCATACGACTGCATTGTTTTCCCTCTACCTACTGTGTCAGTGGACCTGAGACAATAGTACGGTGCCCTTTATGTTCCCTCTCCTCCTTGCAGAGTGTAGAATTTGCATGCCAACCCTTCACGGAACAGGAAATTGGATTAGCTATATCCTCCTTGCTCTCACGCCGGACCCTGGTCCGGACGGCTCCTCACTGCCTTGTATAAATTTTGGGGAACACCTCCTTTCGGAATTGACCTCTGTGTTTGCCTCCTTCTTGCCTCTGAACATATCCCATTGGAGTTTACTAAGGGCACATTGATTTATGTATATAAGGGAAAGGTGACATTAAGTCCCTTGACAACTGGTGCCCCTTTGCATGTTAAATACGGATTTTAAGATATTGACTAAACTTATCACACAACATTTGCTCGGGTTGGCTGAAATAGTTATTCACCCGCCCAATCCTGTTCTCTACCTAACAGAAGAATTTCTGATCACTTGATTCTTCTCCATGAACTATTTTCGCATGGTTTATCGGACTCTGTTTCGGGCTTATTGTTTCGGTTGATCAAAAGGCTGCCTTTGACTCTGTTAACCATGATTTTCTATGGAATGTATTGCATTTCCTGTACATTCCTGATAAGATGATTCGCTGGATTCAGACACTTTATAAAGACGGCGACCGTTGTTCAGCTGATTAATGGATGGGCGGGCCCGATGATCCTGGTGAAACGGGGAGTTCGCCAGGGTTGTCCACTGAGCCTCTATTATATGTTTTTTCTGTGTTGCTTGACGTCTCAATGCCCATCCCAGATTAGCGCCATCTCGTGTTCAGCACCTCGATCGCCATTCTCAGCGATTGCATATGCTGACGATGTGTGTTTCCAGTAGCTGACGAGGCTTCAGCGCTGTCTCTCTTCAGGAATGTTCTTCTTTGGTGCATTTTCTGGAGGAAGTATAAACTTTGGTAAGAGTATGGGATTTGGTTGGGTTCATCCTCCAACTCTTCGGATACTATTGGTCCTTTACGTATGACAGAAGGCAATCCGTATACTTGGTGTTTATTTCGGGATGAGAGATTCTGATTCCTTTAACTGGGAAGAGAAGTTGAAACAGGGCAAGAGCATGGTGACCTCTTGGAACAAGGGTCAGATTGGGAAGAAAACGTGTTTTCTGATCAAAACCTATATTCTCTCTCTGTTTTATATTTAAGTTATGTTTTCTTATCCCAAAACAGCTGGAAATGATGGTATCCAGCTTATTTTTCAAGCCCTATGGGGCAGCAGGTTGAATCCGATAAAGAGGAATATTACTTACTTGCCTACCTTTGAAGGCGGTGTCCAGATGATTAACTCATTGCTTTTCTTTGCTAGCATTTCCTTTTCGGCCAATCTGCGGCCTTTACTGGTGAACACTCAGAGGCGGTGGGAAGAGTGGTTTTATGACTCTGTAGGTATTGGTTTCATATGTGGAACATAATTTTTGGGTGTGTTACAACATGGGGATGTTCCGTGTACATTAAGCATATGTTTCTTCGTTTAAAACAATGGCAAGTGTCGCCTCAGACTCTTATTAGAAACCCGCGATAAGGCTCTGTACAAGACACTTTTGTCCTCTGTTTGTAAGGTGCAAGCCCTTTTCCAAAATGTCCGGACAGCTGTCTACCTCGCTTCTAGTCCTGTTACGTTGTTCTAGAATCCCAGGCCACATGTGGGACTTTCACTGGTTATCTTGTCATGAACGGATAAATGTGAAAGCAAATCATAAACATAAACAATCTCAGGATCGATTTTGCTCTAGATCTCTCTGTATAGCTACCCGGAGTCTATTTCACATTTATTTTTTGATTGCTCTTTATATTGCAAACTGGTGGCTCTATTTGGCGACTCCTGGGATGTTCCAATATTCTCCACAATAACATATCAAAAATATTATATGGTGCCTTTTCCTCTCACTGGTCTCGATGGCACAGAGACACTCTGAACCTTGTATTTTTGTAATTAAATGGAATATTTGGATGTCAAGATGTATGTTTACATTGCAACAAAAATTTTGTTCTTATTGAACTTGAAGGAAGATAGTAGCAGACTTAAAGAAAATATCGACCATGAAAGGACTTTGTATTCGGCATCGTCTCTATTGGCCTTATAGACAGCCCTTCCGTGGATCACAAATAATGACTCAGCTATAACTTGAAGGAATTAAGCAGTATTTTGTTGTTTTCCATTTTCTTTCTTAATTTACTTTCCTTTTCTTTTTGGTTTTCTGTATACTTTCTATTGATGTAATTTATGTTGGCTTGCTTGTACAATTTTTGTTTCAATAAAATGTCCCCTACTCTTTTCAATAAGTGCCATGGGATCTTTAACATCCACCTGAACTACCAGCAATCCAGGCAGATGGGACCTCAGTTTAACGTCTCATCTGAAAGACAGCACCTCAGAAGTGCAACACCCCTCTCATGCTACTACAGTGTCAGTATTGGGATATTAACCCAAGTGCCAGATGTGGGAATTGAACCCACAGCCCTCTGATCTCCTAGCCTCAGAGGTGAGTGTGCTACCTACTGAGCCACTGACACTGCACAATATATCTAGATAGACCGATAGATATAGGTATATTTTACATTTACAGAATTTAGGCAACTTAGAGCTTGTCAAGTGAAGAAATGGAGAATGGGTGGCTAGATAGCAGGTGCAGGTAAGGAGCTGGGCTAGGGCAGCAAAGGTTTAACATGGCACTGGTGGTTGGTGCTTCTTGGATGCTAGTGGGGGTGCATTTCAAGTAGCTGGTGCAGCTGTTGCAAAGACATGAGATCCAGTGTGTCTGCAGATCTTGGTACTTGGAGAAGTCCCTTGTTTTGGGATATCAGCATATACGATGAGTTAAGCAATTTTTGAAAGCTACCGAGGTAGGTGGAGTATGTTCCATGAAGACATTTCTAAAAGAATGAGGCACATCTTCCCTCACATCTCTTCTCTGGTGCAAGAAAACCAAGGTTATTGTAGAGAAGATAGCAGTGAGTTGTTTTATTACAGGACAATGAAGCTCTGTAGATAAAATACTGTTAACTGCTGTTGTGACTTTTTTGTTTTGCAGAGAATAGGCTAGGCAGTCCTACAGATTTCACTGCCATATTTTAGAGCTGGATAAGTGACTGCATGAGAATGGAACCCATGGGTTCCACAAGCCCTGGAGGGTTAAACTGGTTGTGGTCTGCAGTCCAGTGATGTGCTGGGCCTGCAGAGAGAGAGAGAGAGAGATGATGTCATGCTGCTTCAGGACTGGGAGGCTTTCCTTTCCTTTGGTCCTCTCCCCAGCGTCTCATGGGCTAGGACTAAGGAGTAATCTGCATGCTTACTAGTCAGAGGGGCTCCACCCAACTATTGTGGCTCTGCTGAATTGCCACTGCGGTCACCCAGGTGGAGTGTCATAGCTGAGCACCTAGTCCCTCCCTTCCCGGGAGAGGAACATCCTCTGGGACCTCAGTCCTCCTCCCTGGGCCAGCCCCAATGAGTTCCACAGCAAAGGGCACTCCAAGCAGACAAACACATGAGAGGACTCAATTAAATTAAAGATTCAAACTTTTAATAAAGAAATACTAGTCCACAAACAATTACATCACCAGAAGCAGCTGCCACACTTCACCTAAAAAGGCTTCATCAGAAGGTGCAGCCTTGCATTAACCTTAGTCATTTTATACCATGTCACCAAAGCATCATCACTTGAAAGTACATCCTGCTGATATGTAGTGACTTAGTCCCTTAAAGAGCTGCTGCATTGAAAGAATCTTTGAAAACATAATAATTAGGTAAAATTCAGCTTCCATTCCATACATATTCTAAAGATTCCTCTCCCAGTATTTATTACTAAGAACATTTGCAAGAATATATGATCTTTATCCCTCAGGGTTCATCTGCCTGTATAAGCTGATTCCCTACTTGAAATACATCTCAGCGACATCACACTCTGTTGCCATGGGAGTAACTGTGATGTCCCAAGAAGAAATATGACCTCAGGTAGGGAGAAACCAACAAGAATAGTGAAGTCTTCAGGAGCAAAGATCCTGTTTTCATGCAGATGACCTCAGTAATAGATAATAGGAGGTGGAATACAGAACTAATGTGAAATGCAAGCTGAACTGTGTCTAAATATTATGTTTTGGTAAGTTGTCCTGAAGGTGTCAGCTGCTCTTTAAAGACAAGGAAAAGATAAAAATAAATAAATAAATTAAGAACTAATTCAGCTAATCCATTATACTAGAAATGGTGTCCCAAAAGTGATAAGTAATAATGGATACACCAGTGGGACATCATTATTAGAGGTACATGACAGTGATCCAGCATGCCTACAGCCCACCAGCAGGAGAGACTTTAGATAGTTTCCACAATCTGTGAGAGTATAGAGCCTGAATGATGAATCTGTTTCCTAAAGCATCAGATCAGCATAGCGCAATGGTTTAAGGCTCTGAGCTGCAAACCTGGAGACCTGGGTTTGAATCCCACAGCCCCACTTTGCATACTGTGTGACCCTGAGCAAGTCACATAATTCCTTGTGCTCCCAGGTCGCACCTGTAAACAAGCTTCAGCTTAGTGTATCTCTCCTGGTTTAAAAAATTAAAATTGCCAAAAGACTGTGATCTGCCTTCAGCAAAAGGAGGTAACCTGCCAGCCTGTGGGCACCACAGAAACCATGTGAGAAGCCTGCCTTGAACAGAAAGAAAGCCTGCATCATCCAGCAGACAGTCTGGGAGATGGCCAGTTGGTACAACACCAGGTACTAGCTATCACTCACATTGGGGTTTCTTTGGAAGCCTGGATGTGGGGTGTGTCTGTGGCCCCTGCTCCTTGGACTGGTCTGAACTCCAGAGGAGGAGAAGAACTAGAGAGGTCGGTGGACACCATTGAGAACCAGTTGCAGGATTCATGTGGGACTCAGCAGGCAAACCTACGAACTACCCCTTCCCCTCCCCACCGATCGCTGTGGGACCACTCCAAATCATGACTTTTGAACTCCCTTTGCACTCCTCCAATTGGAGCACAGAACCAAGCCAATGGCCCTCCTCCCACTGCCTCCTGGACCCTCCGTGAGGACACCTGTGGTATTCCTTCCTTGCCTCCCCAAGCGGTCCCTCTGGCTAGTGGTCTGGAGTGCTAAGGGCCGCAGAGTGCAAAGGGTGTCAGTTGTGGGAGTTGGCTGTCCGCCAACCATCCTGCCCTTTCATTCCACCCTTCTTGCTTCACATGTGGACTGGATTCCTGTTGCTGACTCTTTAGTTACAGTTTGAAAGGCTTTATTTTCCATTGCAGGCATACTACTCCTTTTCTGACGTGGCCAGTGCTGCACCTAGTTGATGAACCTACCTGTACTGAATAGGTGTTTATTTCCTACCTAGTTTCTACATTAAGTTTAATACTCCCCAAAAGTACAGACATTTATGTTTCTTGCAGTGGTGGTATCTTAACTATTTGCTTGTTTATTTAATGCAGCTTTAAATACGACCTCAGTGCTGACATTCAATCTGTTCATTACCTAGCTTAACGTAATGCTAGTTACTCTTACTGAACTGCAGGCTGTTACTGGTTTGCTTTCACTGCTAATTCTACCCAAGGTGCTGTTTCTACCAATTGTAACTTGGTTGCCATATTAGCAGTCTGCTTGATTACACTGAAACTACCCTGATGAGTACTCACCTACATAATCTAATAACCTGACTGAATAAACATACCTGAATTGACATACCTGCCGCCCCCATCTCTGTGAGGCCCTTGCGCATCCACAGTGAGGCCGGGACATGACTGCTGCTTTTGCCAATATATTGATCATTTTAGGGTGCTAACTAACTCCTTCCCTTCCTGACAGCATTGGTGGCCATAAACTGGATCCCTGGGCTCCACTGCTATCTCCAAATTATACAACTCATTGCAGTCCCACCCTAATCATACTGCTAAGACCCTATAGTGATGGAAATTGCTATAAGTGGGTTGCCTTCCTGGCAGATCATGCAGCCTACCCCTGTCTACCATGCTTCCGAACATCTGTAAACTATTACGATTCTTCCTGCTACTACTGTTGGGAGATGTTGAGTTTAATCCAGGCCCCGCCCCCATTGCAAACTATAGAGTATGTTCCCTTACTGACAACTGCTGGATGAAAACCAAGGGCTCAAAATAGTGCACATGAGCATAAACAGACTCAGGCCTAAACTCCATGAGTTGGAGGCGGGTTAAGTCACACCGCTGACATTATTGCCCTTACAGAGGTCTGGCTCAAGCCACATGTACTCCCCATGAGGTTGAACTCACTATATTTAATTTAATTTAGGCAAGACAGGCCTAGATTAAAGGGAGGAAGTGTTCTCATACACACCAGATCTACCCTGCAGGCCTCTCTGGTACCAATGCCTGACCTTAATGACTCCAAAGTGATGCTATACTGATAAAGGTGCTGCTGGGTGGAGCTAAGTCCTTAGCATGGGCAACATTTACAATACACCCAAAGTTGCTGCTCAAGTAGATGTCCTACCAAAGGCACTCCCTGACCAGAACAAAGGAAAAATTAATTATACTTGGGGACTTTAAAATTAATTGGACCCATGACTTTGGGGTGCTGTTAAGAGAGATAAGCAGAGGCTCAACTTACCAAATAATAACAGAGCCCATGAGGCATAACCACAGAACCGAAATCATACTCTAATAGACTGGGTGCTAACTTCTAGACCAGACAGGATCAAAGTTGCAGGGGTCTTTGCAGACTCACTCAGTGACCATACCCCAGTCTTCTGCATTTGGAAAACAATTACCCAAAACCCCCTCCCAGACCTTTCTGATCCCATGACTTCTCCAATTTTCCACATCCTCCTTCTTTCCACCTATCAGGAATTAACTGGTCAGGGATCAAGGAACTGCCCACCACTGATGATGCACTTGACTTTCATATTAACAGCGCATCTATCAGCTGCCAGTAAGCATGCCCTTCTTAGGCCGCCCAGAGTTAAAGGGCAATTCTAATTACAAACAAGGTCATGATTGTGATCTGTGACTGTGAGACATCTTCGTGGTGGCAGGTGAGAGCTGCAAATAGCCAGATAACACTCGACATTTACAGGAGAGCTGTATGAATCTCTGTGACTGTGTATTTTAAACTGTGTCTGTCTCCCAGTCTACTACTTAAACATTGCTGCTAGTGAATTGCCTTGTTTCTACGTTTTCTCCTGCTGATTGACTGCACCTGAATCACCTAAGAATCGTGCAGGAGGGGTCAAGCTAGTGAAGAACGTGGGGCTCCTACATTACAAAGCCTCCACGCTGATCATGGGCACGAGCACGTGTACGGCGATGGGAGTGGCACGAGCGCCACTGGGAGAAAAACTTGGACTTCTATAATTATAACAGCATAAAGCAATAAGAATGGGGTTTATTTTACAGTTGTGTTTGGGGGGTGGTTGGTATGGAGTTTAGTTGTAGTAAACACATATGAAAACAAAGAGGCAGGAAATAACATGATTAGAACAATGAGTTTGTACTCAGCAGGAAATCCTTATCCCACACATGAGAATAATTTCATTTGGAGAAGAAATCAATTTACAAATGAATTTTATAATTATGAGAGGTTACTCTGTGCTATGCACACCTTTTGTAAATTAAGTGTCTCAGGGAATACTAATATGTTATGCATTATACTACTGACACAAAGTGGAGACATTGAATTAAATCCAGGTCCTGATTGTAAAAGAGTTAAACAGTTTACTATAGTTCATGAGAATGTCAGAAGTATAGTACACAAGATGGATCTAATACAGAGCATGGATAGCTAGAGCTGAGTACCATTTGTTAGCAGTTTCAGAAACATGGTTGCACCCTGGTGTAATATGGGAGGAAATTCAACTCTCTGGATATACTTTAGAATGGACAGATGGGGTAAGAGGGAGGGGTGATGTTATACATTAAAAATACGCTTGCCCTTATGAAACATTATTGAGTATAAACAAGGAGGAATTGATTGTCTTATTGTGGAACTACTTGCAACAAAGTTAGTGGTAGGAGTTTTTCGCACCCCTAAAACTAAAAATAAATCATTTGACATACTGGCAGAATTAATCTTAGAAAAGATAAAAGATAAGCAAATGATTCTGACAGAAGATTTTAAAGCAGATTGGATCAGAACAGAGGTAAGAAATTAGAGAACAGTTTTGCTATTTTGGGGCTAAACCAAATAATTCAAAACCTACTAGACACACAAAAATGGACAGCAGGGTTCAGTTTTGAATTAATTTTTGTCTCTCAAGATTCAGTAAAAATTGGGATGTATTACCATTATACTTGGGGACCACAATCCTATAACCTGCAACATTGAAATACAAAATGTTATTTTTCAGCAGCCAAGCACATACTGGTGTAGAGACTTTAAGGGTTAAATGAGCAATTTTTATAAATCATCTGAAGCAAACTCATTGGAGAGAGTATATTTGATACCAGACATAGAATTGGCAATACAGCAGTTTAATGACGTTAGTGAATGTAATTCAGTATCATGCTCCGTTAGTGAAAAAACTAAAAGAAACAAGGAAGATCCATGGATCACGGATAGAATAAAAAAAATTTAAGGATAAGAGACAGAACATGGAAAAGGGCTAGAAAATGAAAAAGTAGAAGACTGGTTATATTTTAAGGAATGGAGGAATAAATGTAAAAGCATAATTAAAATGCAAAAATAAATATTATTGGAATAAAATAAAATACTTCTGACTCTATATAATTCTGGAAACTTATTACAGACTTAAAGACTCAAATGTTAATAATATAAGTTTAGTGCAAGAAGAGAAGCTAGTGACAGATATAATGGATGTAGCAAATGTTTTTAATACCTATTTTTTGGATTTACCGGACCTAAAATTATTAAAATTAACTTCTAATGTATCAGATGCTGCCCCAGAAAGGATAGATCAGAAGATCTAAATAAAAATTTAGAGTTGAGGTAATACATGAGAAAGACATAGTACAAGAATTACAGAATTTAAACTCAAATAAATCTGGAGGTATAGATGGTATAGAGGCACGATTTTGAAGTTAGGTGTGCAAGTAATAGCCCTGTTATAACTTATTTGTATAATTGGAGCCTGAGTAGCTCCACTGTTCCTGAAATCTGGAAAATAGGAAAAATTATTGCCGTTTTTAAAGGAGGTGACAAAACAACTGTCTCAAACTACAGGCCAATATCTCTTTGCCTATAATGTCAAAAATCTTAGGGCGTAGAGTACATTTACAGCTGAATCACTATTTGGAATCTAATGTTATACTAACAGAAAAACAACATGGCTTTAGGAAGGGGAGATTCACAAGCACCGCCCTGTTGGAATTTAATGACTTGGTGGTGACATCTATGAACCAAGGGACTGAGTACAGGGGCGGTGTTTGTGGATCTCAGCAAGGCCTTTGATCTGGTCCAGCACAAACTACTTTTGGAAAGGTTGGGAAATAGGATTCAAGGGAAAATGTTATAATGGTTGAAGTCATATCTGACCAATCGTCAACAATGTGTAGCATGTGGAACCTGGTGTCGGGCCCTGGGAAACTAGAGAGGGGTGTTCCCTAGGGCTCGATTCTGGGACCATTATTAGTTAACATTTATGTTAATAATCTTATTCAAGTTATTAAACACAGTGAAGTAAGACTGTAAGCAGGCGATAATGTGTTGGTGACATCTGCCGACAATTTTACAGATATGACAGTCAAACTTCAACAGGATCTGCTCCAAATGGAAAATGATGAGGATTCTGGCCTTCTTCTCAATTCAAAGAAAACTCAGAGCATGCTGTTTTCAGTGGGTCAATATAGGAAATAGGCCAGAAATGCAACTACACCTTCAAGATGGAACAAAATTAAAAGTGTATTTAGCTATAGATACCTAGGATTTCAAGTAGATTCAAGGATGACATATATAGAGCATATAACAACTCAGACTAAAAAAGTAAACAGGAGACTAGGGGCTCTCAGAAGAGTAGCAGGTAGTTTACCATTGGCAGCTAGAGAATAGTTGGCAAAACAGATGCTTTTACCAGTGGTGGAATATGGTTCCATAATTTACATGAATTCGACTCAGTCAGCTTTAAAATGATCAATCAAGCTTATTGCAGGATAGGAAAATTTGCTACTGGCAGTGGTAAGAAGTTGCACCATTGTGTAATTTATAAAAACTTAGACTGGCTTCAACCAGAGATGTATAGAAATTATCTTTGGCTTGTTACATGTCATAAGATTTTACATAAAAATATAATCATCCATTACACAAACAAGTAAAAGAAAATCAAATAAGGAAATACGATTAAGACAAGAAAAGTATTAAGTAGTATTCTAATGCACAGAAGTTTTAATAGATTGGGTGACAGCACACTCCAGAATTGTGTAGCACATAGTTGGAATAAATTGACAGAATCACTGAAGACAAACACAAACTTCTTTAGTTTTAAAATATTTTGTCTGATTGTTTGAAGTCTTCTTGCACATGTTTTAAAGTAATTTGTTGTGATGTGATTTTCCTTTTGTACTTTTTGTATCTTCAGTATTTGTGTTTGTTAATTGTTTAATGTTTAGTATAACAAATTGAAATGCAGGACTTTGTTGTAAACGGACTTTGTCCCAACAAATGTTATTTCCTGTGAAAAAGTAAATTTTAATCAATCAATCAATGATGTTTTTCTGGGGATGAGGTAACTGGCGCACCACCTTCTGTCAATAAAACTACTAGCAAGTGTGGTATGGGATATAATTACCTCAATTCCAACACAAAAACTCTGTAATTAAAATTTTATTGGTAAATGCCAGAAGTCTTACCAACAAACTGGGTGAACTTCAATATAGATTGAACAAGGATGGTGTAGGGCACAGGGTCCATTATTTCAAGACATAATGTCGCATTGCATAATCGTGCTGCATGATTAATGCCATGAGGCATTTTGTCATTGTTCTGTGGGGCCTCTGCCCCACACCTTCCATTATGGGGGATGGCCCCCAGACCCACCCACTACAGATTCTCAACTCGGGGGTCCAACTCAAGGAGCGCATAGGTCCAGGTTCGCCATAATGCCATACACTATTAAGCATGTGACATTATGACCTGGTATTACGGTATAGATATTTGTGGTGTCACTGAGATCTGGTTTGCTGATGGTGACTGGGCTACTGATATACCCGGTTATTCTATTGTTAGCAAGAATCACCAAAGAAAGTAGGAGGTGTTACTGTATATCAGTAACAGACTGAAATACTGTGAGATAGAGAGTGGACACCCAAATAGCGAATTAATATGGGTTAAAATTAATTGTCAGGTTAAACCTTTAATGATAGGGCTAGGATATTGTGCCCTCAATCTAGATGCTGTAGCCAACAATGCCTTCTTTTGGTGTTGAACAATATGGTAGTTGAGGATGACTCTGTGTTATTTTGATGACTTCAACCTACCTAACATATGTTGGCCATCCCTGTATGGAATGGAAACTGGGAAAATAAGCTGATCCAATTCTCAGTACAAAACGACCTGAAACAGATAGTACCCAGACCAACTAGGAAAGACAATATACTAGATTTGATATTTACAAATGTCAAAGATTTTGACTCCAGCCCTCAGATTTTGGAGTCTCTTGGTGACAGCGACCATAATGCTATATTATGGAGCTTTACGAGCCTAAAGACAAAGATACTTGGAAGCACTAATATCAAAAATTTCAATAAAGCAAATTATGCCACTATTAAGCATGTAACTGAATAACTGAGAATGGGAACTAGAACTGAAAGCACTTGATGTTAATACTATGTGGAAGGTTATTCAAAATAAAATTGATTTTTGCATTAAGTCTTGGGTCCTGGATGTACAAAATACAACAATAATGAACAAAGTGTTCCTCCATGGTGGAATACTAAAATCAAGAGGAGTATAAAAGAAAAGAAAGCTTTCCGCTGCTGCAAGAAGGATCCCTCTAATGAAACTTGGCAAAACTTTAAAACATTTCATATAAAACAAGAAAAATAGGTAAAGGCTTGTTAAAAAAATCTAGAAGTAAAACTTGTCAAGGATACTACAGATAAAAAAGTTTTACAATTATATTGGATCTCTCGGAGGAAATCATTTCGGCTGGTCCGCTTGTTATACTGGAGACTCTTATTACTGATGAGAAATAATGGCTGATGAGTTTAACAAATACTTTCTCAGTATATTTAAAACTAAAGATGATATATGCCTTAGCAGTTTGAATAATCCCGAAATGCTTAATACTTTTACTGAGAATGAAGTTTGACTGCAATCCAAAACACTAAATCAAGTACAGCTTTGAGAACAGATGGAATCCCTTCAATCTTTATCAAAAATCTCTCATATGAACTAGTAGGACTCCTCACACTACTGTTTATCACATCAATGAGGAATTGCATTAGATGAATGGAAATTAGCAAACATTACTCCTATATATAAAAGGGTTCTAAATAGAATGTTTGCAACTATAGACCTATAAGTCTAACTTCCAGTATCGGAAAGATAATGGAGAGGTTACTACAAATTATAAAATGGGCAAAAATGTTTAGCAATCTGGCCAAGAGTTTCTCAGAGCCATGTTCTTATAGTGCCATATTATTTGCAACCTGCACTATTTCAAAGACCCACCTCTGCACAACTGGCATATCGTTGTGCCTACGCTGCTCACTTTCTGACAGAGTGAGCATAGCCAAGGTTCTGAATGGACGACTGTGCATTCACACAGCGTCCCTCACAGCGCAACACCTTACAGCACCTCAGTAGTCAAAAAACACATATATGCTATTCTCTGTGACCGAAGCCTCCTTTCTGCACATCCCTAAACATAAATATTTTGCATATCATTTTTTGTTGTTTAATTTTCTTTTCTTCTTGCCCTTTTGCTCACTGGCTGCCCATTTCTCCATGCACTGCTGCTGCTTCACAAAAGTACAGTGAACGCTTCAACATCTCCAGACTCCATTCCTCCATTGCCCCACCTCCTCTCCTTGAAATATCAATATCAATGTAAATTAAAACTGTACCCATTACTCACAAAATCATGACTTTCTCTGTCAGTGTTACACTTTCACATCCTGGAAGCAGGAAGCGATAGTCTCGGTGGCCAGTAAGTGACATGCTCGCTCCCACTCAAATCATCCCAACTGACACTGATACAACTAGACAGACGAAGATAAAAACAACTAAAATTATACAAAATAAACAGTTTTACATGTGGGTAGGGGTGGAACTTCACAGTACATATGTTGCCCATTATGAGACACGTCGTTTCTATACCCTCAGTCCCGATAGCTGTAACTCTAACTGAGTGGGAAACAGAAAATATTAAACAAAAAGAAAACAAGAACACATGGTTTCAAGTCTTTCTGGGGTGACTGTGTGATGATTGGACACACACACACCACTGCCCTGTAGTGACTTTCAATGAAAAGGCCATTCCAAGACAATTACAAGGGCTATTTTTACTTTTTACTCAAATTATATTTTTACTGTTTTATGCACAGTTTCTATCTCTGTTTTTAATTAATTCTTTAGGAGGGGCCCATTTTATAAGTGCAATAAGACACTCCAAGGTGTGGGTTATGGCCTGATAAACACTTCCGTGTGCTAAAGGAAAGTGCCTCGTGCCTTCATAACACACCTGGGGCATGCTCTTATCAGGTCATAACCTACACCTTGTTGTGTCTTATTCTAGCATAAAATCATTACCCATCTATATAGCAAGGAAACTATGACTTATCACAACATGGGTTTTCTCAGGGCAAATCATGTAGGAGTAACCTGATTGGATTCTTTCAATCCGTTAGCAAAGCTCTGGATAAAGGATTTCCTGTTGATGTGATATTCTTCAATTATGAGAAAGCTTTTGATACTGTGTCTCATAAAATTTGAATTGAGCAACTTATAAAACTTCAACTCCGTCCATTGATTATCAAGTGGATAAATTCTTGGCTAGAGAATAGACAACAAAAGGTTATTCTAAAAGGGTATGAGTCTAAATGGGGTAGTGTAACTAGTGGAGTACCACAGGGATCTGTGCTGGGACCTACATTGTTTAATATTACGATCTCTAGCATGCATGCAGATAATGGAGTATGGATCCAGATATGTTGATGACAGCAAGCTAGGTTGCATTGTTAATAATGATTTGACTATAAAATCCCTACAGAAGAATCTAGATAATCTATATACCTGGGCATCTGACAATAAAATGGTTTTCAATAAATGTAGAGTAATGCATTTTGGGAAACATAATAAATAGGCAAATTATACCATTAACAATACCTTATTACAAGTCACAACATCGGAACGAGATGTTAGAGTTACTATCATAAACAATCTGAAATTTGGAACACATATAACAAAACAGCTAAAAATGTCATGGGATTCTCCAGTGTATTTTCAAGTATATCAAAAGTCGTGACCCTGGAGGTCATAATTCCTCTATATACTAGTTTAGTATGGACTAATCTGGAGTATTGCACTCATTTCTGTTCCCCTACATCAATCAGGGACAAAACAACCCATGAGTCTGTCCAATGTAAATTAACAACACATTTACAAATCAATGTTCATTGGGATATGAGGAAAGGTTGAAAAATCTAGGTTTATACACCTTGGATTACAGAATTATAAGGGAGAACTATGCTGGGCCTATGAAGCATTTAGGGACCCAGTTTTATTCGAGTCTAATTGTATGGTTAGACAAACTCCCTCGGCTGTACTAGATCACACAAATTGAGGTTACAGCTGAAACATGTAAGACTGTTTGTAGGAAAAACTTTATCACACAGAGAGTTCCACAGTTATGGAATACATTACCATTGAAGTCATGACAAGTGATAATATTGAGCTATTAAAGCAGACTCGATCTGTATATGGGAGACAAAATGTCTTCTCTGCCGTTAGGTAAAACAAGTCCATTATGGGCTTGCCCTTGAACTTATACAACCTATGAACCTATGAACACTCAAAATGGTTGAACAATGGTCTAAAAACTTATGAAGCTGAGAGATAAGTTATGAGGGCAATTCAAATCCACTGGTTTCCAGGCAGACTGGCAAAATACAGGGAACAACGAAACCTCTGTAAAACAAAATTTAAAACAGCAAAAAGGAATATCCCACCTCACTACAGGACATGAACCTCGTTGACCCCAAGAAATTCTGGACTCAGATTGATGCCCTCATAAAGGGTGGTTCTGCCTTATCGGTAGGGATATTATAGCAAGTAAATGTCATAGTGACTCCCTTGGCTTAGCAAATGCACTCAACACATTTTTTACTGATGTGGACAAATTCAAAATCTCTTACCTGGATCTCAACAACCCTCCCTACTGCAATTGAGTACCATTAACGTGGGACCAGAATTTCACTTCAGATTAATTATTTGCCGCAAAGTGCTAAAACACCTAAGAAAGTTCAAAGCTGAAGGGTCAGCTAGATATGATAAATTGGACCCTAAACTCCTAAAGCTAGCTGCCCTGTTATAGTAGCCCCATTAGTCATGTTCTACAACAGATCCTACTAGAAGGGAAAATACCAACTAAATGTAAGATAGCCCTGGTAGTACCTATTCACAAGGGTGGCCTCAAAGAACCGTAAACTGATATCTCTCCTCTGTGCACTAGCCAAAATGCAAGTGAGATTAGTCTATGATTAGATTCAGTAATACATAAAACAGCATGGTTTGCTCGCACATGTGCCACATGGGTTCAGAAAATACCACTCTGGTCAGGTTGATCATAGATATATCTAGGGTCATGGAACAGGGCATAAAATTAGTGTAGTCTTTATTGACCTCAGCAAAATCTTTGATCTGGTAAATCACAGTCTCCTCCTGAACAAACAAACAACTAGGGCTGGATGGGCTATCCCTCTAGTGGTTAACTGACTACCTGCCCAACAGATCACAGCTAGTAAGGTGGAGAGGTGTCCCATCGGATCAGTGTACAATTATGGAGAGTGTCCTATAAGGCTCATTCCTTGGCCTACTTTGATTCCTCTTTTTGTACATGATATGCAAGAAAACTGTGGAAGGGCAAGCCTCCTCCTCTATGCAGATGATGCCATCCTATATTGCAGTGCCATTAACACTAACAGTCTTAATGCCCAGCTCACTAATGACTTTAGCATACTGGAAGCTTGGTCCATAAACAACAAATTAATCCTAAATTCAGAAAAGACCAAAGCTATTCTGTTTGGCCCCAGGCATCTTGGTGCAGTCCAGCAGAAGTTACTAAACATTAATACAAGCTATGGTACTCCCACTGAGGCTGTGACATCCATGAAATACTTGGGATTCCACCTGGACCAAGCCTTGATGCAGGGGTGTAAATCCCATTGCCCCTGTCCGGGCAAGTAAATTTCATTGAAGGACAAGTACAAAAACAGAGCTAATTTCACTGTAATTAAACAGGGCAAGTGAAAATACAGCTACAGTCTTTGCTGGGCAAGTAATAAAAGTTTGATTTGAACACCCTGCCTTGATTGCCTTGATGCTTTAGATCCCATGTTGAGCATCTAACCAAGTCTATGCACCAACAAATTGGGCTGCTGTATTCCTCAAAAACTACATAACCAAACAACACAGACTAGTGATTGCGGGCTCCACTCTACTTCCCAAACTGCTATATAGTGCCCTGATATTTAGGGCAGCCAGGGGTAAATGCAAAAAACTAATTTCCCTCTATTACAGGGTAGCTCACATTGCCGAAGGGTCCCCCAACAGGGAGCATTATTGTAAGGTGCTAAAACTACCTAATTGGCCTACAGTGGAGGGCAGACTAGATGATTCCCTACTCAACCTAGCATTTGACTAATAAAAGGCCCTACACCGCTCAACCTGAGAGATATTCTGTCAATCAAGCCCCAACAAAGGTCTCTCTGGTCCTCCAACCACATATTACTAGAAGTGCCACGTGAGGTCCAATGTAGGAAAAAGATCCTTGCCACTCTAGCTCCATCTCTTTGAATAATCTTGACCCACCCACCAAAATTCCTTGCCCCTCATGGGATTCAAGAAAGAGCTAAAGACCTACCTACTACAGTGTAATATATGCAACTGTCTTCTTGAGTAGGTCTGTCCCCCCAACAAGTAGTCTCTGCCTCTACTCTGCACTTGACTATCCTGTAATCTACTCAGCTGTCTTGACTACAAACATGACTTATCTAGCCTCTCTTGAGCTGTAATTTGTATCTTATCTGCCACATGTGTTTGGTTCCAAATCAATGTATTACTGGTTCTATGTACCTAAGTCTTATATGTAAATTGTAATATGGCTATAAAAATCCAGTAATCTGATTGGCTGAAGAGCTTGGAACCCAGTGCTGATATCCCATGATGCCAAAAATGGAAGAAGGTCCAGTAGCCTTTCACAAAGAAATCAGTAGTACCAGCCATTCCTGACTGCCATCACAAATGTGGCTGTCACCTTTACTCACTAAAACCTTCAACTAGGCCACAGAACTAAAACTCTTAAATTTATAAACATAAGAACTAAATGTTATTTGCCCTCATAATACTCTTGTTACACATGCACATGCATAACTTAAAATGAAGTACTACAGTACTCAGAATTGTAGTTCATGGTGTTCTTTGCTGACCATGAAAAATCCCCCTCCTTTCCTCACCTGCTTACTAAGTAAATCTGTGTTGTTTAAGCTGCTACAGATATAACAAAATCCTTGGTTCCATATAAGGCCTCCTGTTGTGCCTAGTGGGAGTAAACATTCTGCCAGCAGAACTGAACAGAGCTTTGAATTCTTGCATTCTATCTATAGTAAACATTCCATCTCTTGAATGTTGGCAAGACAGAAAATAAGAAGAGAAAAGGAGGAATATTATAAAGAAGAAGAAAGAAAAGGGAGGAATGGGTAAAGGGGTAGGTTGGGAAACTAGAGGATTTCTGAGCTAATTAAAAATATATGAATGTTGCTGTACATAATATTTAAACCTGAGATGGACTGGAATTCTTTGTCTCCCCACTTAAAGTGCTCCTTATCTCACTCTTCCTTTAAAACTTCACTTTTTTCTCACCTGCATGTGCTTAATACTTGTGACTGTAACTAACCACGCTTGACCTTCTGCTCTTGCTTTTGCTTATATGGATTATTGCATCCCAATGCTGCAAGTGTATCTCTGGGCTTGCCCACATTTGACTTCTCATCCCTGCATGGATGGTTCTGTTTGTTTTGTATAATCTTCCAACTATCCCACGTGGATACATGTTCGGAAGCTGTCATGTTCTGATTGTATGCTACCCAGGACTGCTTGTAAGATTGCATTTTGTACTCTCCTGGTCATACCTGAAAATAGGCAGGTTATTGCCTAATGTACTTACCCGTCATCAAAAGCTAATAAATAAATAAATAAAATGTCAGTGCAGGGATGTGCTGGGGCTATTTTAAAAGTCATAAAATGTTTATTTTTTATTTGGTGCATCCCCCAAACACACAAAGACATCTTGCACCTATTTTATAATCATGGTAAGACACTTTAGGGTGTACATAGTGGTGGGGTAATGGCACATCTCAGGTGGTTGAAGTGAAAGCCCTCTGTGATACCTCATGCCACACCAAGGTGTACCACTATCCAACCACAATGCATGCCCTGTCATACCTTATTGCTTAATTGTTTGTTTTTGTTTGTTTGTTAGACAGTCTTCACCCCTGTTTAAAAAACACAGAAAATAACCATATGGATGCCTCTGCCACAGCATGCTTGATCTCTATAGGGACACTATATGGACTGTTAATATTAATGTGTTCAATTCTGCAAAGTGAAAAATGAGATAAAAGCAGGAGTATAAAATATTATCTAAACTCAAAGTAATAAAATCAGCTATAAAAAAGTCAGTGTAAGCAATTTGGAAGGATGCAGTAAAGCTCTTGAAGGGACTATTTTATCTCTATTATAACGTCTAAATTACTTATAATAAAGTTAACATCTGATTTGTATCTTATGTATATTGCTTAATCATTAAAGTCTTGTTGGATTTTTATAGCCATATTATAATCACAATAAGGCACTCCAGGTGTGCATCAGCCTGAATAACATCACACCTATGGTGGCGGAGCACCCTAGGTGTGACGTTATTCAGCAGCAATGATGCACACCCTGTCATGCCTTATTGCTTAAATATCCAAATGTTTTAGCCAACTGCTGCTGTATGTCCAAATTATTCTCTGTCTGTACATTATTGTATTAATTCCAGGTTACCCCTGAAAAGTGACATCCGCCTCAGTGGGCCTACCTGGTCAACAAATTCAATAAATAATAAATAAATAAACAAACAAGCATTTGTCAATGCCGAACATTTGTTGTTGGCATGCACCTCTTTTTTTAATTTTTGACCTCAACTTTTAAAGATACTTGTTTTAGGATTTGTCTTATAGACGTGGGTATGTACCATTTATGGTATATTGGTGAAATGACATTTTGTACCAAAGTTGTGAAAACACATCTTGTCCAGGATTTTTATTTATTTTATTTTTTATTTTAAATTTGTTAACCAGGTGGGAACACTGGGCAATGCCCTTTTTCAGGTCCAACCCGCATAATCAACAATAGAAACAAATACAATCACATAACAAATAATTAATGCAAACAATTACAAACATCAACAGATAACAAATAATGTTTAAATTTAACCTTAAACCCAGTTACAGAGTTAATGGATCTAAGAGAAAGGGGTAGATCATTACATGCGGGTAGCAGATGATACAAATGAATGAAAAACAGAATCACATTTATTAGCAAATGTTTTCAAAATAATTCCTTGATTCAAGCGTAGGTTAACCTGAGAATCCTAAATTCAAGTAAATCAGATAAAAGAGATATAGTCCTAGCATAAATAGCTTGATGGATCAAGTTACAAACAGCATAGGTAAACTTTAGTTTGAGAGATAACCAACCCAGGAGGAATACAAAACACAGTAGTGTGTTAACAAAAGGCACCAAGAACAAAGCAACAAATATTATTATAAGCTACAGTCAGAACCCTACACTCCTGACACCCAAGTTGTAATATTACAAAGAAACATAGTCAAGGTGTGGCAATAAAGTACACACGGCAATGGTTTTATGAGATTCAGTTGATAAATAAGCTCTTGAAATTCTACAGCAAACCCAATTTAGAATTTATGGTCTTATTTACAGATTTAACCTGAGGAAAACCTAAGCCAGGGTCTAAAAGAACTCCCAAATACTTGAATTCATTTGCCTGTTCAAGTAACTCGCCAGACCCATCAAGACGAGATGCAAGCTTGAATTCATCTTTAGCTGAGCAGCACTCCCAAAACCATACACTTGGTCCTTTTTGCATTTAAGACCATTTGATTGGTCAATAACGAGGAACCAAGTGTATCAAAATCACTCTGCAGCCCTTCATTAACCTGCTCACTGATTGTATAAAATTAAGTCATCAGCATAAAGGAGACAATGGCTTCTTATGAAAATAGAAGGACTTGGTTTATGAATAAGAAAATAACAGGGATCCAAGAATAGACCCCTGTGGAACACCACTAGAGTTAAACCGTAAATCAGACAAAACTGAATCAATTGAGACTCGCTGAGATCTTCTTTCTAAAAGCTCCTAAGAAAAGATACTGCCAAACTGGAAATACCCATGCCTTTTAACTTCTGGCAAAGCAAGCTATGGTTTATTAAATCAACGGCCTGGGTCAGGTCCATGAACACTGCCCCTGTTAGAAGACCTCTATCGCAACTAAGGAGGATGGTGTCTGTGAACCTGACCAGAGCCATACCTGTTCCCTACCCTTTCTAAACCCATGTTGTTCAGAACAAAGTAAGCCACTGGGTTCAAAGAAATCAGTAAGCTGTTTTACCACTAGCTTTTCTAAAAGCTTACTTAAGGAATTTAATATTGAAATTGGACAAAGTCCTCCACAGAGACAGCCCTTGCTTTTTAGGAATGGGCACCACTCTTGCAACTCTCCATACAGATGGAAAAATCCTGGTAGACCAACACAAATTAAATAATGAGCAGAGCGGGTCAGCAATGAAAGAAGCAGCCAATTGTACTAACCTTACGACTAACCCACGCTCGCAATCACTGAACTTATTGGGTAATTGACATAGCAATGTCAACACTTCAGATGAATTTATGTTAGTAAAACAAAACTAGGCAAGCTGTTAGGTAAATCAGAGGCTATTGAAAAGTTAGATTTGGTATCACATTTACTAATACCACTAGGAAAGCCTGGGACACCAGAGACAAAACCAGAACTATTCGTGAATTAATCATTTAACAAATTAGCCATCAAAAATAGATCAGTTGCCATACCATTAGGAGAATTTAGATGGAAATTGTAGCCACATTTATGGGTTTTGTGGAAAATGCTATGTTAAAAGTTTGGAGTCAAAATATTCAAAATTTTTTTTTTTTTTTAGTTTAGTTTAGTTTATTGTTCTAGGAATTATTACCTGTGTCAAATAGCCAGTAAAACACAGTCCCTTAATAACAAACTTTGTGCAAGACAGGAAAAACAATAAATACTTACTATATAAAAAATCAAGCCAGTTGAGGAAAAGCATTAGTGAAATGTACAGATAGAGAGGGTAAGAGGAGGTGAGGGAGCAGACAATAGCTAGAAAAAGATTCTCGAACATGCCTTTGTCAAGAAATGAAGCAGAGTGGGTGAAATGATAGAAAATATTTAATCAAGGCAGTCACAGGAGCTGCAGGCGTGAGGTGAGTATAGCCTAGATTTGAAAGCACCTAGAGAGGTGGAGGAGGTAATAAGAGTGCTGAGGGCATTTAGCCAGCTGGGGGCACGATAGGCAAATGATCTTTGACCCTGAGTAGTCCGGCATCGGGGACCTGGAGAGGCTGATGTTCTGATCTTCTGGTGAAATGGATACTAGTGTTCGGGCATAACAGGTTTTGGATACACGTGGAGTGAGGCCCATGGTGAATTTTTTCGCCATCAGGCAGGTAAGGTACTTTAAGCGGTTTGAGAGTTGCAACCAACCTGTTTCTGTGTAGAGATCACAGTGTGAGTGTGTCTATGAGCACCAGTGAGCAGTCAACAGGCCTTGTTTAGGAGGTTGTGATGTGATTAATGCAGTGGTAGAGGCAGACCCATAGATAATTAAGCCATAGTTAATGATTGAGATGACAGAGCTTTGAATAGCAATCAACGTAGATTGGGTAAGGGAACTCGTCGGGTTCCAGTACAGGATCCCAATCATTGATTAACAGCCGCTGTACCATCAATAAGGGTTGTAAAGGTTAAGCCTTGATCAAAGGTGATTCCAAGATATTTAAATATTGTCACTTGTTCGAGGGTACTTCCCAGGTACGTATTGATAGTAAGTGGTACTTGCCTTTTCTTGTTTTGTGTCCTGGAGAAGAGCATGGATTTAGTTTTTTTGTGGTTTAGAACCAGCTTATGTTCAAGGAACCACATCTCGACCTTGGAAAAAGCATGCTGCAGGCTAAGGTGTAAGGGGTCTGATCTTTATGGGAGGAAAGAATCACGGCATCATCAGCATAGAGGATTATTTGTTCAGGGCAGGATTTGGGGAGACAGTTTAGAAAAGGCTGAAAAGGAGAGGACCTAAGATGGATCCTCATGGAACTCCTGAGAGAACCGGTTTGAGTCTGAGAGAACTCCAGCTATTTTTACAGTTTGAGAGCACTGAGTGAGGTAACTTTTTACCCAGGCACCAGGACCCTGAGAGAGCCCAAGAGACTATAGTTGTTTGACGAATAAGCCATGGTGAACAGTATCAAACGCCTTAGTTAGGTCAATGTAAACAGCTCCAGTTAGGTATCCTTTATCCATAGCATTGTGGATTGCTCCTGAGAACTCAAGTAGGGCAGTCAATGTGCTGTCCTTTAGCGGTTATGAGCCTAACGCTGAAATAGTGTAATGTTCAGTCATAACCCAGGCATTTTACCATATCTATACACCAAATTTTCAGCATCACCTTCTTATTACCCCACCTAATGAACCCGCAGGTGAAAATTTTCAAATCCTGTTAAATGTCATTACGTACCAAACATCATTCTGTGCCACATGTACAAACATATTTGGCCAGAATTTGAAAAACAGTTGCCACATTCATGAGTTGCTGTGAAGAAATGGCTATGTATAAAATTTGGGGTTAAAATATTGAAAATTACCAAAGTTACAAGCTCATGCTCATAAATTTCAACTTACAACAGTAAGTTCCATAGTAAACTTCTGGTGTGCAGCTGTAACTGTTTTGAAAGCTGATCAGCTGTTTACTGACCGCTTCATGCAAATCAAAGGACCAAAGCCCTCTGATTTGAGTGGTTTCAGTCCTTTGAAGTACATGCAGTTTCAGCCCACCAAGCAGAGAGTTGCATCACAGCCACAATGCATGGTCCTTGTCTAGACTGCCAAGCTCCTTGTAGTTTCAACTGCAATGGGCTTGGCAGTGACACCCCTCCCCAAAATCACCTGTACTGGTCACAAATGTTTGGCGACGTCGCAGCAAATGTAATCAATAAATAGGTCCAGAAGACTGCAGCAGAGCCTGAGCTACATCCAGAGGCACCTATACTAAGGTTCATACTAAGGTGAGTTAAAGAGCAAGGAGGCCAGAGCCCATAACGCTGTTATACTAAGCCAGTGAGTAGTAAGAAAGATTGTAACCTGCATTGATTAATTTATCAAGTCGATATTTAAAGATATTTTTAGTCTCACTAATAGCTACTTCCAAGGGTAATCTATTCCAAGGACCTACAGTTCTAAGGGTAAAATGTATTTATGACTGGTGAGATTAAATGGCTTCCTTATTAATTGTAATGGATGACCCCTAATATCATGGGAATAATTTTTAAAGTCAAGCCCTAATTCGACATAAGATAAGGGTCCTGAACAATGTCAAAAGGAACATGCGGTCACCTATAAGACGACGGGTGGAGAGTGACATCAGATTTAAAGTTTTCAATCTGTTTTCATATGTTTCAGTTTTGAGCCCTGAGATGTGTTTTGTGAACTTTCTTGAACTTTTCAAGTGAGTTACCATCTGATTTTTTTAGGGGCACCATAGCTGGGAGGCATATTCTAGGTGCGGCCTAGCGTGTGACCTGAATAGAGGCATCAACACCTCAGGATCCCTCAATCTGACATTATGCAAAATAGATCAGACAACTCTATTAGATTTATTGATGACTCCTGTAGGTTTATTTGTGGGACATATCATGTGAAATTGTAATACCCAGATCCTTCTCATCAGAAGTAGTGTTAAGTATAAAGCCTGCCAGTGTATACGATAGTTTAAATTCCTGGGTCCTAAATGCATTACCTTACATTTAGATGTATTCAGTTTCATCCCCCATGTATTTACCCATGATGAAATAATGTAAGGTCATGTTGAATAATTGTGGCTGGTGGTAGATTTTATAAATGGGCCCCAATTTTGACATCATCCGCTACTTAGTGGTGATGGAAAAGCAGTCTTTGGACAAGTCAGCAATAAATGCCTGAAAAGGCAGGGACCCAAGACTGAGCCCTGGGGCATGCTGCTAGACACTTTTCCTCGTTGGACAAGGAGCTGTTGATGGCTACCTTTTGAGTTCTGTCTTGACAATTACTAATCCAGTTTATAATGAAACTATTAATATTAGATTGATACATCCAGCAGACCAGACCTGAGTTTGATTCTCACAACCTCCACTTATGTGACTCTGAGCAAGTCACTTAACCGCCCAGTGCTCCCAGGTCACCCCTGAAAACAGCCACTTGTGCCTAATGGGCCTTACCTGGTTACCAAAGACTAAAAAAATTAAATTTTTGAAGTTTTCTGATTAGAGCCCAATGAGGCAAGACATCAAATGCCCTACGGAAGTCAGTGAATATGATGTCGCAAGATATTCTGCTGTCAAGAAAGGAGCTGATGTGTTCATAAAATAGCAGATTCGTGAGGCAACTTCTTCTGCTTTTGAAGCCATGTTGCTCTGGGTCATAATTATTAAGTGTAGGGGTAATAATTTCTTTGATGAGACTCTCTAGAAGCTTGTAAATGGAAGAGGTCAAACTTATGGGCCTATAGGTGTCCCAGTTATTTTTGGGCCCTTTTATGAATTGGAACAACATTTGCCTCTTTCCAGTCATCTGGGACATAGCTTTCCACCAACAAGCTGCTCAAAAATTATTTTAAGGGAGGGCAATATTATCTGTCAATAGGAATAAGAGATGTCCTGCTAGATTGTCAGGACCAGGACAATATTTACCCTTAAATGCAAGCAACTTTTTATAAGAATCTCTTCTGAAAAACAAATAATAACGATTATTATTTTTCTTGGTAGGATGGGGTTTGCTAGATTACTATGTAAAAATATTGCAAAATTCTTTGTTAAATAGATCAGCCATAGTCTTAGGGTTGTGGATTAGTTGATTATTCTGCAATAAAGGGCCTACTTGGCACACTGTTTTTTTCAGGGAATTAATATATGAATAAAAGCGTTTACTGTTGTTTTTTTTTTTAGCATTACTGGCAAGATAATACTCCCATCTTGATTTAGCTTTTTAATGGTGGATTTGCATTTCATTTTAATTTTTTTGTAGAAGTCCCAGTTAGGTACAGTCTTGTTTTTAAGACAGGTATTATATATTTTTGCTCTTTAGTCTAATAAGTTTTTATGGAATCTTCATCCATTTGGGTGAACGCCAGACTGGGGATTTAAGTTTTCGACGAGATGAAAGAATCTCTTAAGTGAGAAATTATAGATTTAAATGTGGACCAACTTAGTTCCGGTTTAAATTTGAAAGAATAGAACTCAGTTAATATTATTGAGAGGACCTGAGACTCAAAGCACCTGTGAGCTGTCACCCCAGCTGTCACAACAAGCATCAACCTGAGAGAATCATGCTTCCAGAGGAGGAGGAAAAGGATCCCAGATTACATGGAAGTGGTACAACAGCACCATGAGTACTCTCAGGGCTTGCCCTGCAACTGGGAAATTTGTATAAAGTTCACCACCCAAACTACAGTTTTGCCATTGAGCCAGGAATTACAAACACCTCATTTAGCAGTTTGGCCATTTAAGCAAATTGCATGGCATGTGGTTTGGGTTTAAAAGTGTTATTCTTATTTATGTTAAAGGTCACCACTGCCAGCCAACTAGCTGCAATGACATCGGGCCTGCACCATTTCAATGGCTGGATACCCACTGAAGCATAGGGAGCTCCTTTAAACTTAATGGTAACTTGGTACCAGTGGTAATATTCCCAAAGCGGTTGGGTTGTTAGCCCTAGAAGGGTTTGCTTGCAGCTAATGTTAACCTGTTTTGCCTGGTGGAAAGTGGGCACTGTTTAACTGAATATGCTGTTTAAAAGGTTAAATAGAATGAGTCTAGTCGTTACTAAATTTCAGTCTTGTCATCGCAGTATTTGCCATTCAGTCAAAATTCCTTTGCATTGCATTTCCTATCCCCAGTGAATGTCCCCTAATAAATGTTTTGCTGATACAGTTGAACCCACTTAAGTGAATACCTGATAAGTGAATAAACTGGATAAGTGAATACAAGTCTGAAGTCCCAGTTCCTTTCCTATCTGTTTAATGTTAAAATTTCTGTTAAGTGAATACAACCTCTCGTTAAGTGAATTTATTTTTTTGATTTTCCGACCCTGCTGACAGCCCATTATCACACCTCCTCAGGTAACCCTACTCTGCCCCACCCTTTGCTTGGACAATAACTTGCCAGTTAGGGGCTGGCAGTATAGTTTAGAGAGTAATGAGCTGTGAATGAGCTTAGTGCATCCAGCAGACAGTCCTGGGTTTGATTCCCAACCTCCACTTGCATACTGTGCAACTCTGAACAAGTCACAAACAACCTTTTCAGTACTTCCAGGTCACCCCTGGAAACAGGCACCTGTGCATAGTGGGCCTTACTTGGTTAACAAACAAAAAATAAAACGCTTGCAATCAGCACTTCAATTAAGCACAGCTGGTAGCTAACTGCAGTTCACTGTGAGGTGTCAAATCCAGTTCCTGCCTTTGTTCTTGATGCTGACACTGGCTGCTAAAGATTCCAAAGAATCTCAAACCTCCAAGACACACAAATGAATGTCTTAAACAAAGTGCATAACTTTTTAAAACATTTTAAAGCTTTTATGCCTTGAATAAATAAGCCTGACTCATAAAATCTAAACAAAATGATTGCATGTATCCCTTTCAGCCTCTGCTAATGAAAACTGTGGAAATCCTGTTTAGTAAATAACCTGCTTAAGTGAACGCTTTTGTGGCACATTGCATATTCATTTAAGAGGGTTTCACTGTATTTTATATTTTGTCTTGTGAGCATATTATTAGTGAAAGTCAAAAATTGCATGTTTTGCTGAACTTAAGGTTGCACTGTGGAGTCGGCCTACCAGCATAGCAGTAGAGCTACCTATTGTGGTGCCAACTAGAGTTCAGGTCATCAGAGGGTCGGCCTTGGAGGAGAAGGCTGAGCATCCTCAGGACTGCTTGTCTTCTCCGAGAGGAAGGGGACCTGGTGCCCGGTGTCTATGGACCTCTAATGCTGACTAGGAAGTATTTTTTTATTTTATTTATTATTTTTATTTATTAAAGTCTTGGAATTACAACTTTGAGTCATAGAATCCTTTACAAGGGCTTCACATCAAATAGTTCACAGCAAAACACAGCAATAAACAGGATAACAAGGTGCAGGATACAATACAGAAACAAGTAATTTATAATGAGACAATGCAGGATACAATGAGATAATCATATAATATACAAGGAAGCAATGCAGTAACAAACAGGTTGATACCAGTCAGAAGTATGAGTCCAGAAAGTGCAGAGTTAGGAAGGGCAAGAGGGGGAGGAGGCAGAGGCAGAGGACAGGGGTAGGGGAATAGGAGGGCAGGGAGGGGAAGGTGAGGAGAAAACAAGGGGAGTGACAAAGGAGAGCAGTCAGAAAGACATTGTCATATGAAATGTTGGTTAAGGGGAAGTAGGGCATGATGGGAAGGCGGAATAAAGGGCAAACAAGGACCAGTCATGGAAAATGGTCAGGAGAGGTGCCATAAGGTAGGCAGGACCTGAACCAGCATGAAGAGCCTAGTGAAAGGAGATGGTGGATGTCTGCACGTCAGGGGTAGGAACAGAGGGTAGGAACACCCGACCATGTCTGAGGTCATTGCACAACCTTTCTCTCTGCTCTTGGAGACCACTAAGGAAACCACACAAGGAAAAAACCTTGGGGACACACAGAATGAGTTTGGGATCTCTCAGGGACCCAGCAGACAGATGTGGGGTATATCCTAGCCATTATCAAGAAGCAAAAATAGAAGCATAAAAAAAGTTGCACTGTGATTTGCTTGTGGGGAAACACTGTGGAGGTACTGCATCCCAGGAGTTGTATCGCTTGACACCAGGCCCACTTAAATTTTACTCTGGTGGAGACACCACACTAACGCTCAAAGATCTGGAAACGACCCCAATCAGGAAAATCAGAGCCCAGGCCCCTCAACCTTGTTTGAGCCTGCAAGACAGGGGTAGTAACTGTACATCCATGGAAACCCAGTCACATTAGCTTCAGCTTTCTTTGGTTCCTGGGACTGATTGGAAACCAGAGAAACCACAATACACACAAATAAAATAAAACAGAAACAACCTAACTAATGCAGACTATGGAGAAATAACTAAAAACATGTTAAAACAAATTCTGGAGGCCAGAAACATGGAGCTGTACTTTGGGGTGATTGCCTCTTCAGGCGGAGAAACAAATCTGACTGTTGGTGGGAGGTAGCCAAGTGCAGAGCTTGAACTTAGTTCTAATTCTAAGATTCAAAAATTATTATTAGTTCTGTTTCTGGGCAGCTAAAACCAGAGGACTGATTGCTATTGTAAAGCTATACTGATGGATTCCTAGGGTCCTTATCTGCCAGCCCTTCCTACAGTGCCTATGCCCCTGAGTAGCAGTTCTATATACTAACATACTAAAATGCCAGCAGAATAGTAGTAATGGTCTTTCGAGTCTGCTCATTTTCAGCACCCACACTGAGGGCTGATTTTGGTGTCCTCCTCCCTAGGGTTATACTGTTCCCAGTCCAAGATGTGTCTGAGTTGGCTGAAGTGAATTGTTATCTTTGCAGTTATCTAGGTGTTTGTCTGAGTTAGCTGAAGAGAAATGTTATCTGTGCATTTAACTAGGTGTAGAAAGAGCTGTAAATTAGGGGAGTGGCTTAGCTAGAAGGAAGCCAGGTGTTTTAGATTTAAAACTGTCCTAGATAGCTTCTGGCAGAGAACAGCAAGAGGAAGGAGTGCTGTTATAACTGTACTTCTACTGGGACAATATTGCCTCCTTCCTCCCTTCCACCCCTCCCTTTGCTAGTTCTATTTTTATAGACACAGGATTTGACTGACAACAGGAACTTCCTGCTTGGGAACAGGAAGTGAGTGATCACAGAGCCACAAAAGACTCACCACCCTAGAAGGAAAAGAGTAGCCTCCATCCTCTCCCCCAGCTGCTGGAGGTCTGACTCTGAGCAAGTAAGGAGACTACTGAGAAATATAGGAACTTTGTCTTAGAACAGGAAGATCAGGAGCTTAAAGGCACAGAGACAGTAAGTAAGTAGGGAGAAAAATAAAATAAATAATTAATAAATAAACAGAGGAAAGAGTAAGTATTCAAAACAACAGTTAATGGACCAGAAATAGGACATGATGGGAGTGGTGCAGTGCAGTGGCTGTGGAGCAGCAGTCTTCCGGGAGATGTTCTGGAGGATGCGGTGTTGTCCCATCTGCAGGCACCTCTGTGGGTTGAGGGAGGAGGTTGCTCATCTCCCGGCTGAGTTGACCAGGATTTGGGGACCTCCTCTCCCACCCAGGGACCACCAGGGCCACTGCTGTTGCCTCAGAGGCTGCCAAAAAGAGGAGCAGTTGGACCACAGTGGGCCCAGGGAGGTGAGGGTGGTGGAACAGAGGTGGCAACCCTCCAGTTGTACCTCCAACAATTCATATGCCATTCTAGCAAAGTGTGGTTCCTCTATGGAGGCACCAGCAGTGGAGACCAAGTAGGATGCTGGGAACCTCCACAAAGGAGACCCACAGGAGGGTGGATGGGACCCACAGGAAGGAAACAACTCCTGTGGGGACTCCTATTGGGGGTAGAACTGGGGAGGAAGGAGAGGAGTCAAGGTGCCTGCCTGGCACCATGGCTTGAGGGACAGGGAAAGAATCCTCAAGATCGCAGGAGCAGCTGCATGGAGGAGGGAGCTGATGTCATTGTCCACCTAGGGACAAATGACCTGGCTGGGAAAGGGATCAGAGCAGTACAGGAAGAGTTTGTGGAGCTGAGGAGGGCCTTAGACAAGTAGCATGCACAGTTACCTTCTCGGAGGTGCTGCCTGTTCATGGCATGGTGAAGCTAGGTGCTCTACACCATGGGATTCAATCAGTGGTTGAAAATCTGGTGCAAAGCTCAGGGTTTGGCTTCATTGGGGACAGGGGGTCCACCTGGAGTGATGCAGGCCTATACTGGCGCGATGGTCTGCATCTGTCCAGGAGGGGAACCAGGAGTCTAGTGATAGGTTTAAATGCTTCATTGGCAAGCATTTAAACTAGCCAGGGGAGGCACTGAAAGGAGCAGGGGAATCCTAGCCCCCAAAAAATCAAGGTAGTAAGTGATGTAAACACCAAGATAGAGACATCGATAGGAGAAGGCAGGAGTAAATGAAGAAAACGACAAAGGCAATAAGGACAGAGCTGGGGCAAAAGGGTAAGACCATCAAGAAATGGAGGTAATGAGTACCAGTGCTGTAGTCTGGGCAACAAGCTCCCTGAACTGGTGGCCTTGATGGAAGAGGGATGCCTGGATATCATGGCAGTCACAGAAACATGGTACACAAAGAACCATGACTGGGATGTTAACATACCAGGGTACACAACCTACAGGAAAGAGAGGGAGGGTAGAAGAGGGGAGGAGTAGCTCTCATGTAAGGAAAGGGATAAAAGCAATGGAACAAAAGAGTAAACAGGGAGGAGAGGAGGCACTGTGGGTCACCTAGAGACTGGAAATGGCACCGCAATCTGCACAGGGGTTGTACACAGACCCCATCTCAGGGGAGGAAATGGACAAGGATATGATAGAAGGCATCCTTAGGATGGCAGAGAAAGGGAAGACACTGTTGATGGGTGACCTGAACATGCCAGATGTTAACTGGAGCACCTTTGCTGCAGACACATCCAAGAGCAGGGCCATTCTCGATGCCCTACAAGGGCTTGTCTCAGACAGCTGGTGTTGGAACCCACTCTGAGGGACCAATCTTAGACCTCATACTCTCAAATGGGGACAGTGAGAGGATCTCAGATCTAGAAGTGGGTAGCCATCTGGGAACAAGTGAATACCAAGCAGTGTGGTTCACGCTAAACTCAGCTGCAGAGTCAAGCCATACAAAAGTGAGGGTACTGGACTTCAGGAGGGCTGACTTTGGCAAGATGGGAGAGTGCCTTAGAAAAGCACTAGCAAACAGGCAAGAAGGAGGGTGGAGCAACAATGGGGACACAGCAAACAGCCATCACAGAGGCAACAAGCCTTTGTGTGAAGCAAATAAACAAATCAAAATGAAAGCAAACACCACTATGGTTCACAAAAGAGGTGGCAGAGAAGGTTAGGAGAAAAACATAGCATTTAGAAGTATAAGGAAACACAGAAGGAGCAAGACAGAGAACTGTACCAGTTAAGGCAGAAGGAAGCAGGGAAGGCAGTCAGAATAGCAAAGGCCCAAACTGAGGAAAAGACAGCCAACTCGGTTAAGAAGGGGATAAGACCTTTTATAGGTACATTAGGGAGCGAGAAAGACAAAGGGAGGGATAGTGAGGCTGAATAGAATGGACGGTGGGTGGGCAGAGAGGGGCAGTGAAAAGCAGGGATACTGAACGAATACTTCTGCTCAGTATTCACAAAAGAGGAGGAGGGAGGTACCTAATCCAATTAACAGAAGCACTCTGGATAGGGGGTTGATCCCAATCCTTTCACAGAAGAAAGAGTTCTGAAAGAACTCCTAAAACTGAAGGTGGACAAAGCAATGGGGCATGATGGGATTCAACCCAGAATTCTAAAAGAATTAAGAGGAGAACTAGTGACACCACTGACTACCCTTTTAACAAATCATAGGAGGATGGTGTGGTACCTGAGGACTGGAGGAGGGCGGATGTGATTCCCTTCACAAAGTGGGAGCAAGACAGAGGCAGGAACTACAGACCTGTCAGTTTGACCTCTGTGGTAGGAAGTGATGGAATCACTTCTGAAGGAAAGAATTGTTGAGTACCTAGAGGCAGTATGGCACTGGACCCAAAGGCAGCATGGGTTCACAGTGGGAAGGTCATGTCAGACGAATCTAATTGATTTCTTTGACTGGGTGACCAAAGTAGTAGACCAGGGAGGGCTGTGGACATGGCCTACCTAGACTTTAGCAAGGCATTTGACACAGTCCCACAAAAGATTAATAAACAAAGTAGCCAGCCTGGGAGTGGGTTTCCAGGGTGGTATCCTGGAAAACATTGACTGGACAACAGGACACAGAAGGTAATAGTAAACTGAGTCCACTCTAAAGAAAGGGGTTACTAGTGGGGTACTGCAGGGTTCAGTACTGGGTCCAGTCCTTTTAATGTCTTTACAGGTGACATTGCACAGGGACTAGAAGGAAAAGTCTGTCTCTTTGCAGATGACACAAAGATCTGCAACAGGGTTGATACACAAGGAGGTGTGGAATGATGAGAAGGAACTTGGAAAGGTTCGAGGAATGGTCAGAAGTATGGCAGCTTGGATTCAATGCAAACAAGTGCAAATAATATACCTGGGAAACAAAACCCAGGAGAAGAGTACACAATGGTGGGTAGTAACAACAACAAAATGAAAGGGACCTGGGGTAATCATATCAGATGACCTTGAGGTTGGCAAGCAATGTGAGAAGGCAGTAGGGAGAGCTGGGGGATACTGGGATGTAGAGGCAGAGGCATCACCAGCAGAAAACAGGAAGTTGTTATCTCTCTATACAGACAGTTGGTGAGACCCCATCTGGAGTACTGTGTCCAGTTCTGGAGACCCCATCTCTGCAAGAACATAGACAGAATGGAGGCAGTCCAGAGGAGGGCAACTAAAATGGTGCAGGGTCTGCAAGAGAAGCCATATGAGGAGAGACTAAAGGAGCTTACTATATATACCCTTGAGGAAAGGAGGGAGAGGGGGACATGATAGAAACTTTTAAGTACCTCAGTGGAATCAACAAAGTCCAAGAGAGTAGCATCTTTCAGAAAAGAGATGTGCAGAACAAGGAGACATAATTGGAAGACAGAGGGGGCGACTCGGGGTAATGTGAGAAGTTTTTCACAGAGAGGTGGTGGATGCATGGAACAGCCTTCCTGAGGAGGTTGTGGGGTCTAAAACTGTGAGACAATTCAAGACTGTATGGGAGAGACATAAGGCAATCTTGTGGGGTAGGAAGAAAAAGGCTGTTGATTAACTAGATCTGCAGCTTATCCAGTAAGTAGGAAATGGGCAGACTAGGTGGGTCAGGCAGTTCTTATTTGCCATCAATGTCTATGTTTCAATGTTTCTATGTGCCACCTGCATTGGACCTGGTCAGATTTACCTCCCCTATACCTGTTCCATCCCTCTTAAGCCCATCCACAGTCTCCGCCTCTACCAGCTCCCTGGGCAACGCATTCCATGGCTCCACCAACCTTTCAGCAAAATAACATCACCTCCTCCTCCTCCTCCTCTCCCCTCTAAGCCTGCCCCCTTCCAGCTTACACATTCCCTCTCATTGCCCCTCCTCCTTCCTTTGGAGCACCCTGACTGGGCCCCTCTTATTGATCCCTTGCATGTACTTAAAGACCTCTATCATGTCCCCCATCCCTCCTCTCCTCCAGGGTGTACATGTTGAGCCCCTGAGCCTCTCCTCATAGGTCTCTCCCCAAGCCCCAGATCATTTTGGTTGCCCTCCTTGGACTCTCTCTAGAAGTGTAATGTCCCTCTTTAAATGTGGTTTCCAAACTGCACACAATACTGGAGGTGTGGCTTAACCAAGCAGTTGTACAGGGTAAGATTACTTCCACCTTTCTGAAAGTAATCCCTGGTGATGCATCCCAGCATCCTATTTTCCTTGCTGCCCCTCTTACAGGTCTCTGAGTTGTTCATTTTGACAACTACCACTACCCCAGGTCCCTCTCACCCTCAATGATTTGAATTTTGTCTCCTCCCAGGGTATACCCCTGGCCTGGATTTCTGACTCCAGGTGCAGAACCTTGCACCTCCTCACTGAGTTTTAGTTTCCATTTTCCTGACCACCTTTCCAGAGCCTCCAGATCCTCCTGCAAGGCCACCTCTCCTCCTCCTCCACCACTGCACCCAGCTTTGAGTCATCTGCAAAGAGACTCATTTCCCTGATCCCCTTCCTTATGTCTGAAACATAATTGTTGAATAGGGTGGCCCCAACACTGACCCCTGGGCACCCCACTAGTAACCCACCTTGGGGATGAGGCTGCCCCAAACCACCACCCTCTGAGTATGCTCAGAAAGCCAATTTCCTATCCATCTTAACAACTGTCTCCCTACCCCCATTTCCTTCAGTTTAGCCAGTAGGCCATTATAGGTACTAAATCAAATGCCTTGCTGACGTCCAGAAAGAGGATGTCCACTGGCCTACCCAGGTCCAGGGCCCTCATCACTCCAGTCATAGAACTCCACAAGGTTCGCTGACATTATCTTCCAGGACAAAGCCATGCTGCCTATCATCCAAATACCCACTTTGCTCCAGTAACCCCCTAGCCTATCTTTGACAATACCTCCATCACCTTGCTGACCACCGATGTCAGGCTAACAGGCCTGTAATTTCCTGCCTCCTCCTTGACCATCCCCTTGTGGATCGGCCACGACATATGAAAAAATAATTATTCTAACATTGTTTAGGTGTTGATAGTTAACTTTTAATCAGTGCTCAAAATCTCCATTTGTAAGGCAACTGGCAGCCAACCCGGGAGCAGCTCACTCTCACCTAGAATATGCCTGTGTACCTCGCTGCCTCAGTGCACTGGTCAATGGAGGCACATTAGTTATTATCCCAGGAGGGAGCGAGCGGCTCCCATGAGATGGTTGCTGGCAGCCTTACAAAATGAAAGTTTGTGAGCACTGATTAAAAGTTAGAGAGCAACCTAAATGGTGATAGAAAAAATTTTCATGTAGAAGTACTAATTGGGGCATAGACATCGCAGGAGAGCAACCGCAGGTAAGTGGTGTTTTCCTTTAATTTTTTTTGCATTCTCACATCTCTATGCCCCATTTTGTGTCTGTGACACTACTTGGTTGTAAATTGTGTTACCACATCTATTTTGATGTTATGAGTATTGTTCTCTATGTTGCTTTATTGTTTGATTTGGATGTATCATGTAACTGCTTAACTCTGTGCTGTTACTGTAAAATGTACTTTGCCCTCCTCCGACTTACCTGGAAACCAGGTGATAAGGTTAAATACATCTATGCTTTAAGAGCAAAACAAAAATGTTCAACTATTCAAAATAGTCATGTTGTAAATCAATGTATAAAGTACATGATGTAGTAATAAAATATATTTTACAAATATAGTCATCTCAAACAAGTTGTTCAAAATGCCTGTTTTTATTTGTTACATTAGCTGGCTTTTTTTTTCTCTGAAACACCAACGCAACATAGTGATGGGGTGCCTCTTTTGGGGGTGGGGTGTTTCAGCAGTGGTGCAGTGCCAGTAGTTGGCATCGCTTTTCTGAGACTTGAGGAACATCGTCCGGGAAGAAGCAGGATGGTGGCATGAGGGAAGGTAATCTGAACATTCTAAAACAGTCATTACTCACACTTGTGATGTGATAGTCATGCATAATGAAATTTGTGCTGTCACTATTGTAAATAATGACTTTAGAAACCATGAGCAGAGCATACAGAACACACACTAGCCATCTAATATAAGGATGTAATGTTACTGAGGGGTTTGGGAGACATTTACATGGTCTTGTGGTTTGTATTTGTTACCAGAGCCTCGAGATAGATAAACCCTTATTGTGTAGAGTTTGGCTATATTGTATTTATTATGATATATTGTCCTTACCTGGGAGTAACATACTGTAAGTACTGAATGATTACTGGGCTTATAATAACTGATGAGCCCTTTATCACATTGATTAACAGTGTGATCAAATGCCATAACAGCAGGGTAAGACATCATACTCAGTTATTATGGTGTCTGGAGCGCTCATACTTCACTTTCCTTTCTACAGCTCAACAGCAGGAAGCATGACTCGTGTGGATCTTCCTAGTAGTCTTCTTCTTTTGTGCTTATGTCCCTGCAGCACTCATTATAAAAACAAAACATAAGTGACCGTGTGCTTTGCTCTCGAGGTTTATGGGACATGACACACCTTGGGTGTAAAAAACTTCATAACACACAGTCGTCTATGCATTATTTTCAGTACAATTTAATATAAACTTTCTGTACTTACATCTCATCTTATAATTAATCAGTGCAAACATAAGCACCAGGCAATTATAGGACTTTTAATGTCTTTATTTTATACAGGTATTAGATCTTCATAAATGACTCTGCCATTGTGTTCAATATATGATATTTATCTACATACCTTTCAGTTTTGAACAATATATCAAAAACTAATAATATCCCTCTATCTGAAACCTAGCAGAAGCATAATGATCTGTTTTCCCATTAATCTACAGCTATTATGAAATCAGAATTTAACCTGGACGTCAGCTTTTCTAAGGTACTTATTATTCTAAAATTTAAATATACAGAAACTTATTTGAGAGCAGAAATCAGAAATGCTGACAGTATTCATTGTGCAGTGTCAGTGGTTCTGCAGGCTGCACACTGGCCTCGGAGGCTGGAAGATCAGATGGTTGTGTGTTTTAGCCGCACACCAGGAATTTGGGGTGAATCCCAATACTGACACTGTAGTGCAGCATGTGTGGGGGCAGGGTGCTGCACTGCAGAGGTGCCATGTTTTATACGAGATGTTAAACTGGGGTCCCATCTGCCTCTTCTATTGGTTGTTAAGGTGGCATTAAACAGTTCATGGCACTCACTAAACATGGAAATTTGCCCAGTGTCCTGGCCAAATTGCTCTCATTCACTTAAATACCACCAGTAGCTTAATCTGGTTCAGTTTCAGTTGATTTGCATCAACCCCCACCCCACCACCGCCACCACCATAGGGACAAGGCAGAAAATATGCAGAATTGCAAGCCCTCCTTTCCTAGCCAACAAAACTAACTACATAAATAAATAAAATAATCTTCCATATCTTCAGTTAATCAATTGTAAGGGTAAATTTAGGAACAGCAATCTTTCAGGTTACTATTGTTTAGATCACAGGAGCCAGACTAGAAGGGCAATGGTCGACTTCTCTGTCTCATTCCACCTACTGTACATCCCTATGTAAATATAATGTACAAATGGCGGCTGCATGATCTCACAAGACATGTTACCTTTAATGCACTTTCAAAAGGATTATCGTACTGAGATATCGTAGCTATTAAGTAGCACAAGTTGCTTTTAGTCAAACATTTGAATTCAGTTTATATTTAAGTAATCACTACTGCACTAATTCATTTTACTGCTAAAGAAGCAAATGTACCGCATTGCATGTTCTTAATTGTGCTTATCATGATTTTGTTCACACAGGCGTTGCTGTAACCTTGAATTAAGACAGGGGCCCTGCAAGAGTTCCTCAGACAGGAATAAAGAAGTGCAGGTAAGGACTGTAGGCAGAGCGGATGATGCATTAATTTCCTGCTACTGAAGACCTGATTCATAGTGCAAGCGAAACAATTGTCTGGTCTCAACTCAGTTCCTCGTAAAGCAGAAGGACAAGGCCACTGTACAAAGGATATTCAAATCTGGGACAGCTGGCAGTCTTTGCTCAAAAAAAAAAGAGGACCAGAACTATGGGAGAGTGAAAACTGAGATGTCTTCTCATACCTGGGAAGACCCTGGCTTCTCTTACATCAGGCTTAACACATACTGATACAGTAGTGTGGAGTATCTTGTACTGCAGTCAACAGTGTGGCACAGAACTGTAAATTGCATTGTCCTGGTCTGTGGTTTTCGTACAACATCATCATTCCTTCACTTTTCGTAAGCACTGAACTGCTCACACAATTTTAAGTTCAGTAAAGGAAAACCAGTGAAGCTTGAAGAAAAGATGACTACATATTTTCTCTCTACAAAAGATATGTGTAGAAAATCTTTTGAGTTCAGCAGCTACAGATCCCACTCTGCCTTCATAAGCTGACCATAAAACTATTCCACATCATACTAAAATGCCTACAGGATGTCAATAAAACCAGACGTTTGCAATAGAAATATGCACAAACATTGATGAGCTACTGATGCCCGTAATAACATTCAGAAAAACTCAGTGCATACAGTTTTATGTTTTTACATTCCTCATCCTCTTCTGCATTTTTATTAGGTGTCCTTTGACTTCATCGACTGCTGTATATGCAACTGAAGACATAGCAGCTGTCATACAGAAAACTACCAATGCCACATGCAACCATACATTTAGTTCCATGGATTAATTATTTTTGTTTATTTACTATGCTTTATCTCTCCTCATCCGCCGGTATCCCATCAGTCCAACTACATGCTTGGCCCCGCCACACCCAGGGACTTAGCTGACTCCCAAACATCCCCCAGCATATCTTCCAGGGGCAGGGCCACTGGTGGAGCCCCATCTTCCCCGTGACAGACACTGAATGGTAGAATGGGAGCCAGAGCCCAGTCAGCGGTCACGGGTCCATTTTGCATGGGGCGGATGTCATCATGTGGCAGCAGAACCTCCTCCTTTTTCTTTTTTTTTCTCCCTAAAAGGCATGTCATGCAATGACGTTAGCAGAAATGCCGAATGTCTGACACCCTCCTAACATAGGCAGTCCTGGTTGTTGAACCCCGACTGCTGCAAGGGTCACATAAACACTGGCGGCGTCCCCTCCCCCAGAAGAGGAAAGCAGTCCATAGGATGCTCAATCCTCCACCACCCCAGCCAGCCCTCCAACTTCTCAGGCTCCCTCTTGAACCCTGGTCATTGGCGTTGTGAAAGGTAGCACTACCGCTGCGCTTGGTGGACTGGCCATCATGGAAGAATTATTATGAGAAATATCTCTGGACCCATTCTTAAATGTAAATTATGAAATGGGTAGAAAGAATGCTGGCTCCTGATTGGCCAAGAGGTACTTTCAGCTGGGTTGTTATCCCAGCACAATGGCCCAGCTGAAAGTGGTTGAACAAAAATATATTTAAAAAGTACAACCAATTTACTAAAAGGACCCATTTCATGATCACAATGAGGCACTCCAGAGAGGTATTATGGTGGGCTAACTCATTCTTTCAGGTGGTGTAAGCACTCGGCTTCTCCTCATGCTTCAACTCACCTGAGGTGGGCCATAATCCCACTATAACACCCCGCCATGCCTTACTGCTTAAGTATGGTGGCAGGCCAGCCCATCACTGCAGTGGTACTGGTGATCCAGATTCAAGAAAAACATGTTGTTGGAGGGTCAGCCAGGGGAAGAGGGCCTGAGTGTCCCAGAAGATGGTCACCCTCTGAGGAAGGGTGGCTGCCTGTAACACTGCTGTAGTGATTCCTATGGATGCATGTGAGCAGCAGCACAGGTAGAAGAATAGTAGGGAGTTTGTTGGCTTGCACGTGGAACACTCATTTGTGTGTGTACATGTATGTTAACATCACCAATTTCAGGTGAGGAGCAACAAAACCAGAGGAAAAGTGTCCAGGATGCAGGATAACTCTGGCATCTTGCAGGACCTGCACTGCTGACCAGGCTCTGCTCCAGTATTGATTCAGTCATTGCCAGGACCTTGTTTCATCCTGGTGGTCTCACTCATGGGGAACATACCACAGGGAATCAGAGCAGGCTAAGTCCTGGAGATGGAGGGTGATGGGCAGAGGGCACCAAAGGATGGGAACACTGGCCAGTTGAAGGCAAAAGCAGTAAAAAAAAAAAAAAAAGTATGGTGGCAGAAACTGGAGGAGGAGGCACTATGGCCCCATTGTGCCACCACTCATTTGTGTTATATACAGAAGAGTTCATTACTTGTTGGGAGGAGAGTCCCCTCATGGCTATGTTGCAATGCAAATCATGTGCCCAGATGATAGTGAGTACAAACAGGTTTGCACATATTAATATACTGGTTTGTGACTCTTACAGAATCACTGCATGAGACAGCACCCATCACATGCCACTATGCCATGCTGCCATGCTTTGTAATCAAGAAGTGCTGCCTAGAAGTTTCCTCAAGCTTTTTCTTCCTTTACCTTGGGTCCCCTTCTGGGCCTGATTTTTTCCCCATCAGTTGGTTATGCTCCTACTGGCTGGCACCCGTTGTCCCTGACACTTCCCGACATTTCACCCACCTAATCTAGGACACACCTGAGCCGGACAAGTGCCCCACAGATTCCCCCATGATGGGGCTGGAGGAGTGCTCCTCCTCCTCCCAGACCCCTATTCAGATGTTCTGGGAGGTGCCTTGCCAGTGGTGTGGGGCCTGCAGAGGGTCAGAAAGTCATCTAGCCAGTCTGATTTTTTTCCTTCAGCATTACACCCCAGGATCACGCAGCACACAATGATGCCCTGTGCACAACTGCCACACCCGCATGTGTGTATCAGCATCCGATGGTGGCCCTCCCACTGGGAATGCAATCCTTGCTGTGCTACCACTTGGCTTCTGCCAGGTGTCAGGCTGGTAGCTGGACACAGAAGCCACCCTCCCCAAGGGAGAGGAGTCGTCCATCGGACACTCTATCCTCTCTCCCCAGATGACCCAGGAACAGCCCCAGTCCGCCCTGGACCTGGGTCGCCAGTGTGGCATGTGGTAGTGCCACAGAATACCACTGGGCCAGCTTGGACCTTATTTATTTTGTGCTTTATATATACACACTGCCATCTGACCTCAGACCGGTGATCATCTTCCCCAGCAGCTTTCCGCATGCTGAAGGGTCTTCAGAGTAGGGGCATTGCCCCTCCTTCAAGCTCAGGTTTTAGTCCGAAGGCAAGCTTCACACATCAGGGTCCAAGGGGTTGTTATAGTTTCAAATCATCAAGTGTTGTGCTCCTGCTGGTAGTCCTTTGATCTCTGCTCACCTCCCTGCCATCAGTATCATCTAGAGGCCTGCCTAGTTCACTGGGGTCTCAATTTGAGTGCCCACCTTGTGAGGGAGCAGGCTCTTCAGCCCACTGTGAGGTGTTGTCTCAGTAGTGGGCACTGATGGCCTCCATCCTAGGCTTGGACATGCTGCCCAGCCGTCCAACTACCGAGTTCACTCTTGAACTCAGGGATTCAAGAATGTGTGTGATAGGCACATGGGAATTATCAAGGTTGAGGTGAAAGGGGGGCTTGTAGCATCTAAGGTACCTTAAGCATTAGAAAGAGGGATAGGGCAGACTGGATGGGCCACAAGGCCCTTACCTGCCGACAACATCTATGTATCTATATCTATGAACTGGGTTTGCTGGCATAGAAGAGAAAGACATTTCCATTGGGCTATCAAGCAGCCCAGACCGGTTGGTTTTCATATTCCAAGGGCTGATGGCCATTGTGCTCATAGTGCAGTGCTCTCCCCACACCACAAACTACAGTCACATCCCTATTGTCCAGGAACCCCCTCCACCTGGTAATCCTCCAAAGCACCTCAACTGCTGTGTCTCCAGGAAACACTTTCCCTTCCAGTCCCAGCACTGCAACTCCCTTTACATCTGTGAAGTAGTTTTACAGGCACGGGGAGGGGTTGTAGGAAGCTGCAACCATTGTGTGAGGGCCACTATGCTCAAGAATGGCCCTGCAAGCCATTTGCATGGTAGCCTCCAGCCCTTATGATTCCAAATCCTTTTGCTACTGTATAGGGAAGGACTGCAACTCCATTGGACTGACACTAAGTGGTTAGAAGCAAAGACAGCCCCTTATTTTAATACAAATCGTTATACAAATTATAAACAGGGAAGCTGTAGGCAGACGTGTTCAAATATTTAAATATTACATATTTCATGGCTTTACCTTGGGTGCCAGTACATAAATCTTTAAGATATGATGTGAGTGCATTACATTTCCCATATTCATACTTGCCCAAAATGTAGCATTTAAAAATAGAAATGTTCAGCCTGTCAGACCAATTATATATGTATATCAGGTGAAGCAGTATTCTTCCCAGCTTTAGGTTTACAATTTCATATACAGTATGATACAGTGATACATGCCTTAATCTGTTTCATCAAATCTCCAGTTCCTCTAACCAATCAAATTTCAGTTAAACAGAGAGGTGCTACACAGGATGGGGTGACAGAGCCAGCACCACAGAGATATCCTTGGACATAAACAGTTCTGAACAATTCAGGTCATCCACTCTTCTCTAATATCAGCTATTGGCACAGACATATTAGAAATTACATGGTGTATTATCCTCAAGCCACTCAGTACAAAGAAGCTGGCCTTTATAGTCATGATTGGTTTTACTAACAAATGTATATGTTTCATCTAAATGATTTTGAATGGCTTTTGGTCTTGTCGAGTCAAAAATGCTTAACAGTTTCTTCTGCTAAATCTTTAACTTTATCAATACTCCTCTCTTCATACAGATGCCTGTACACAATCTTGTAAAGAGATCCAAACTGCTCTTGCTCGTAAGTCAGGTGTGAGCAGCTTCTCCTTACAGTCATGAAAACAGCACAATAAGAAGGCAGCTTCCAAGAAGACCCCATCCAATTATCTGTGAAACGGCATGGCAGTTCCAATATTTATCCTGCTGTTGCTGAATGGCTTCACAAGGGTTATCAAGCACAGCACAAGCATAATACTTGCCATCCAAGAAAGTCATTGAAACCCAAGTTATTGGAGCCAGTAGTGCCTTCATAGTCATCAATGTGAGAAGTTGACATGCTGCATACCTAGAATGAGTTTTGTTATAGCAGCACCAGTGCAAATTCTCCAAGCACTTCTGTTGACCATAATGCCAAGACAAAATAATACCAATCCTGGAATTCCTATAAACATAACGCTGTAAATTATATTTGTCGGAGTCTCACAAGGGCATCTGAAAGAGACAACAGAGACAATTTGTTCACCTCCTACAGTCATTAGGACAACAAGCAAACTGGAAACGGAGGTCTGGTGGTGTTTAAAAATAGCAGGCTATGTCCACTGCCTGTGGCTTCTGGGAGACATGCGAACATATTGGACCAAGAAACAGTATAATCTGAAAGGAAATGCTAAAATGCTCATGTTTATAAGTTCTTGTGGCACCAAAGTGAGAATGTGGCACAGATGTGTGAATATCTACAGCTTGAATGACTCCCTAGAATGGTTCCAAATGCCAGCTGGTAACTCATGTTAGAACGCTGTTACCAGGGAAAAACATTTGTAATTGGAGCCAAAGTAATACCACAGTGAATGTGACCTTTGTACTTTCAGTCATCTGTTAAGGTTTTAGAAAAGTAACATTTAAGATGAAATCAGGTCACCAGCAAAAATAAATAAACAATCACAGTTGGTATTGACAGAACTCAGCTGCATAACATTCTCCAAAACTGACTTTCATCCCATTTTATTAATTGGTATCACTGGACGCATTCACAAAAGCAAGGAAGATAAGGGAGTTACTAGAGCAGGTACAAAAATGTGTGTGATGTGATTAAACCTATTGAACTGCTTTGGATGGTCTTTCAAATGTGCCAGCTATTAAAGACACAATGTAAATTGTTTATTTAATTAAAAGCATTGTCTAAAATGTATAAAATGAAAGACTTTATATAAAAACAAGTATCCAGAAATTGTTATTGGTGAAATGTGCATGTGCATGTGTCAACGTGAAACCATCATTGCACCTCTATTCCAGGAGGGCGGCAAGTGGTTGCCTTATCAATGATGCTAGTGCCACTCCATAATCACACTCAACTGGAATGATCACCGCAATGCCAGTTCAAATGCAGTGAAAAATGTCATTGTAACGCTGCAAAAGATCCAGTGATGGTGCAAAGGTAAGAGCACTCAGCCTACACCCCGAGTGTAGCCTGAGTACTCCTACCTTTGCATAACCACTGATTTTTGCAATGTTGAGTGTGACTACTTCTTGTTGCTACACATTTGTGTATGGGTTGGTCGACCCATAACCACACCATGGCCTCTGCACCACCTGTGCATGCAGCTTACCTTGCCTCTAGATTCTACTCTGTAATCAGCTGGTAGGAGAATGGGTGAATGCCAGATGGCCCATACACTTCCTCTCTCTCCCTGAGCCTTTCCACTACCGAGAGCTGGCACCTCACCACTGCCAAGCAGATATATGGAGCCTTGCCAACTTATTTATTTATTTATTTTGTTTTAGTTAACTAAATGTAGGCCAAGGAGAAGAAAGGAGAATGACTAGCTGCCGCTAATTATGTCGATAAGCTACAGTGAGTGTGTGTGTGTGTGTTAAGAATATATCATTGTTTTACCTTTTGTAATTGACTTCTGGGTGTATTGAATTTTAATGTATGGTACCCTATGCCTCAGGAAGGGTGCTTAATTAAATAAATTACAACATGTGCAGGGGTGATCATAAACGGTTATTTGGTTTCAGAAAAATATTCCCAACCTGTCAATTACAATGCATATAAATCCAGTACAATGTATTATCAGGTCTATAACATCTCAGCCACCTACACATTCTCCATGGGACCACAATTACTTAAAATAAAAGTCACGATTCAGTTTAGGTGGCAAAAACACCCAAACCACAGTAGCCTGAGCCCAATGGTACCAGCCACTTTTGTTTTTCCAAGTACAAGTTCACTGCTTTGTAAAACAGAGTGAAACGCAGTATGTAGGAAAAGTGATATGTAAATGTGAATCATATTGTTACGGCTGTCAAATATGTTTCTCACCAACTAAGTTTCCTAGAATTAACAATAACAAAAACAGACAGTGTGCTCTTTATTATTTATTTATTTAAACTTTTTTTCACCAGGCTAGCCTCATTTAAGTGCAGCTTCTAGTTTGTAAGATGGTCCCAGGGGACAAGAACAGGAGCAGCAGTTACATTTCCAAAGATATCAAGATTAATACATGATTATGGTTATTAGGTCAACAAAGCTGATCAAAGCAAGAAACAACTGCACAAACAGAATCAAAGCAAAGAGTGACTGCATAAACATTTTAATTCTAGGTGGAAAGAAAAGGCTACTCACCTTTGATCATAGTTCTAAGAGTGATATATGGTTCACATCCACATTCTGGAAGTTCCACTGAATGTGATGATTGGCCGGACATCTTTAAGCTAAGCTCCTACCAACACCCAGGCAGATATACCCGCCAATCCCACCCCGTGATGTCAGATTTCACACACTGGAAGCAGGATCAGGTGCCACTGCCAGGGGAGGTTGTGTGGATGTGAACCATATACCACCCCCTGAACTATAGTTACAGGTGAGTAACCTTTTCTTCTAGGGCATGGATATGATTCACTTATTCACACTCCAGCAGACTCCTAGCAGTTCTCTGGGAAGAGGGCAAAGCCCACACCCCACTTGGCAAACTAAGATTGGAGAACCAAGGTCCCAAACGCACATCCCAGCATGACTTGAGGTTGATGCAGTAGTGGAAAATGAAGGTGCATGCTGACTTCAGGTAACAGCCCTACAGATTTTCTGTAGGGGAACATCCCTGAAAGAAACCACTGAGGTAGCAGTATCACTGGTGGAATGAGTCTTAATCCTTGCATAAGGTTCCCGACCAGCCAACCTATTGCAGAGGTCGATGCATGATGTGATCCACCTTGAAACTGTCCACTTTGCTTGGCTGGTGAGCCTGTCTCCAAATCCCAGCTGTATGCTTCACATAACAGGACAATACACCTGAGGTCCAGGGTATGGAGTCTTTGGTCGGCCTCCAAAGATGGGTCAGTAAAGTATATTGGTAAGGTAACCACTTGTTTAAGTTGAAACTCTAATACCACCTTTGGAAGAAACATCAGGTCGGGGCGAAGGATGTCTCTGTCCCTGTGGAAGACCAGGTAGAGAGACTCTACCAGGAACACCTGGAACTCTGCAATCCTTCTGGCAGATGTGATGGCCACCAGGAAGGCTGTCTTCCATGACAGATGTGACAACTCATACCTGTGCATCGGCTCTAATGGCTTGCCTATGAGCATAGCCAGGAGCAGCAGTAAGTCCCACGGAGGAGGTGGATCACGAGCGGTGGAACAAATGGTTAAGCCCATTGATAAAGCACCCAACCACCTTCTCCTGGGACACTATCAACATATGGGACTGGGCACAGTAAGCAGAGATGACTACCAGATGCACCTTAAGGGTCGTTGCTCATAGTCCCAGCTAGGAAAGGGACCAGAGGTAGTCCAGTATGCTACAGGGCAGGCAAGGAGATCAACCTCCTTGTTCTGGCACCAAATGGAAAATCTCTTACACTTAAAGGCATAGCAACTACAAGTTAACTTCTTCCTGGTGCCTCCACAACATGGAGTACATCCTCGAGAGACCCAAGGCCTGGAACTTTAAGTACTCAGGAACCAAGCCTGGAGGTGAAGGGTCCATCCCCAAAGTCTGGTCAGCAGGTCAGAACAGAGAGGCAGTTGCCACAGAGACCAGCTGCTGAGGCTGAGGAGATCCAGGTACCAGAACTGCCTGCCCACTGGGAGACTAGTTCTGCCCTGATGAACTTGATCATCAGCTTCAGTACCAGTTTGGACTTGTCCAGGTTGGCCAACAGGCCCAAGTCTTGGCAGATCTGTAGAGCCAGGTCTGTGGATCTCAGCACGGCTTCTCTGGATGGACCATCTATCATCAAGTCATCCAGGTAGGGTACACTCATCAGATCCCTAGGAGCACAAGAGGCCACCACCATTGCAGTGCACTTGGTGAAGACCCTGGGAGCTGAGGAGAGGTCAAACAGCATGACCTGGGACTGGTACAGGACCTCCTCCACTGAGAACCAGAGGTACCAGCAGTGAGACCTGCAGACAGGAATGTGGAAGAATGCATCCTAGAAGTCCAGGAGCACAACACATGTCCTGCTCCAGGGATGGCATAATCTGGCTCAGAGTGACCATCAAGAACTTGTGCTTCTGTGCATATCGGTTGAGATCATGAAGATCCCGTTTGGGGTGCTAGCCCTCCCATCCATTTGGGACCAGGAAGTACCTGGACATGTAACCCTGACTGGCCAAGGTGTCTGGGACATGGAATATGGCTCCTTTCACAGGAGTTGAGCAATGTCCTCCCTGAGGGTGGACAACTTGCCCTGTGACACCCGAACTCTTGAGGCACGTGGAGGAGGTAGAGCAGGACAGCCTCAAAATCGAGAGATAGTCCTCTGCTCACTACTTTCCAACACCCACTTGTCCATTGTAATAACGGACCAGTGTGTGAAGAAGAGACAGCCTGCCTCTGATGGAGCAGCAGTCAGAGACAGGACAGGTGGAAGAACAACACCCCCAACCCATCACTGGGCAGCTTTTGCAGGGCCAATGGCAGGTGCTGCCAGAAGGCACCACTACCTCCCTTGGACCTTGACCCAGACTTTTGGGGCGCCATGTCTGAAACTGCACCCACTCAAGCGCTGCTGGGTTGGCTGCAACTGGAAGGACCAGTACTGAAAGGCGGTTTCTTAGGCTTTTCTTCAGTTCCTTCTGGGATGAAGTCACAGAATACAGGACAGCATTGGACTTCTCGATCCGTGTGAGCTGCCCTTCCATGCCAGGGCCAAAGAGTCAGTGCCCAGAAAGGAAACCTTCCAGCCTCTTCCAGTATCTGCTCTTAAGGTGGACAAGTGCAGCCAAGCCCTGTGATGCATGGAGGCAGCTCAGCACACCGCGTATGGGCGCAAGAGTCGCCCATGTTGAAGGCTGTCTGGAGCTGGTGTTTAGCCAGCAATTGACCATGGTCTCTAAATGAGTTCCACCATAACCTGTTGCTCTGGGTGAGGGTAGGGAGGACAACATTGAACATTCCAGCATGGAATGCCCATAATTTGCCATCATGACAGCATAGCTAGCCTGCCAGAGACCCAGGGTAAGCACAGCATACACATTTTAGTGGCACTGTCAGTGTTACTGGAACTCCTTGTCCAGACGCTTGTCCACCTTCTTCTGGTGTCCTTACTTACAGAACAGTGAGTCTGTAAACAGATCTCTGTCCAAAGGGTGATTAGAAAACCCCAAAAGGGAGCCCACAGGGGCTGCGTACTTTGCAGACCGTAAGGGTTGAGGGTGCCTGCAGGATGCTGGATGTTGCCAAAGCTCCAGAACTGGTCCCAAGATGGCCTCAGCCTCAGGAAAGACAACTCCTGGGGATTTGTCATAGTACAAAATGTCCATAAGAGGCTTCTTATCCCTCTTCTGGACTGGTTCCAGTAGTACAGACATGGATTCTGCAATTAGGTGAAGCAGCACCCCAAACAAGACTGACCCTTAGTCGTGGAGGGCTCATCAATCATACTACAGTGGAAGAGCAGAGTCCCAGAAGAGACCATGGACTTCTGAGCTGAGTCATCTGACCTCCTAGGACTCTTCACCTGTGGAGATCCTCACTGACAATCGGCCTGGCAGTCGGGAGCTGAACAGCTGTTCTCCTTGTCCAGTGCACTGACCAGCAGCTGTCAGGGTGGTAGCTCCACTGTAATCTGCAGAGAAGCAGATGTTGAATGCACCTGTGGAACTTGAATTGGCAGGGAACCACTAGTGGCTACCAGGGACTAAAGGTCCTTGGGGTAGCCCCTTCCTGCCCGCAAATGGCCCACTGCTGCCAGGAGGAACCCTTGCAGCACTGGCATATTTTCTGACAGTGCCTCTCCTTACCCAAGGATAAGGAGCGCCAATGGTGGCATCTCTCAGTTGAGTGGGATGGAGGCATGAACACCTTGACTGTGACCTCTACCATTAACCGTCCAATCGATGGTGAGTGGGATCTTCCTGGTGCTGGCCATAAATAACCTGCTGGCCCACATGCAATAACATGGGCATCAAAGGCCTGACCTCAGTTGGAGGTTTGTCCCAAACAGGATTGACCAGGGACACCGATCGAATCAAGCCCTCCTAAGTGAGGACCTGGAGCACCGAGATCTGCGAGACTGAACCTTGGCATTATCCAACAACTGGTCGACCAGGCTGAGAAAGATCTCAGCAGGTTGGTCGACTGAAGTCAAGTTGACTGGCTCACCAGCAGAGCGGATGAGCCTCGACTTGCCCGACCTGCCCCTTGACTGAGTGGCACTCAATAGCTGTCGAGCAGTCAGGTGAGTCAAGGAACTGGGAGGACCGTGATCTCTCCCCATCCCATGACCAGCGATGGTGGTGAGAAGATTTTTCAACTTAGTCTTGGTCCAAGAGCCACAGTGGGTGGGGCTGTCCCTCCACAGTCTGAGGGCCGCACAAATAACGGAACTGGTCCATAAAGGCCCCTCTGACACTGGCCTCAGGTGGGAACAGCACTGAGGCCAAGGAGGTGCCTGCTGTGGCTGCTGCTCTTCTTCAAGGGCTGCAAGTGTGCTGCAGACCTGGTAGCCACTGAGGCCTTTCTGCCGCCTCTTAGAGCTATTCTTTGGATCTCATTCCAAAGGCTGAATCAGCACTAGCTGAAGCTTCTCATCCTCAAGGGACTCAGGAAGCATGGATAGGCAAGGTCATACCCAACCAAGTCATGTTGCCTGCCCAGGCAGTACACGTGATGTCGTGTAGATCAGTGGACGACATCTTCTAGTGGCACTGAACACAAAATTTGAATCTAGGCTTCTCCATCACAAATCCAGAGATGGAGTCAAGGAAACTGTGAGAAAATCACTACTTTAGCTTTGAAAACCTCAAAGTGACAATTCACCAGTGGTGCAGAGAAAACCTAAGCAGACTACAAAGGATGTGGCCTGTTTTTCCAGCAAAAGAAAGATCTGACATCAAAGGGTGGAGTCAGCGGATATATCTGCCTAGGTGGTGGGAGAAGCTTAACTTAAAGACATCCAGCCAATCATTGCATTCGGTGGAACTGCCAGAGTCTGGATAAGTGAACCATATCCACGCCCTCAGAAATCTAATTGTAGCCACATATTTGTGAATTCAGTGTAAAGTGACCTACAGTCCTGGTCTGTTGTCCCAGTGTTTCATTCCTGCTCGAGTTTTATCTGGGTGACCCAAGCAGCAGGAGCAGCAGATCAGTACTGTAAGGCACTTTACTTGTAATTTAAATCATGATTGTATGGCTGTCATTTGATTTTTCCACCTTGGAATAAAAAGCTTACACAATTTATATTGGCTCAAATGCTGTTTGTGCAGCTTTTCTTTCTTTGACAGTTGTTAGTAGCTAGCCTGCCTTTTGGCTTGCACCCATGCATTCCATGAGTGCAGTCTTTGCCTCTATTTTCAGCTAAGTTGATCAACTGTTACATTACGGGAGCTAAATCCTGTTACATTGTAACTTGGGTCAGAAAAAAACACCACAAGGGTAGTCAGGATTTTGAAGGCCAAGGATTAGTAGCACTCACAGAGACCCAGTGGGAGGAGAACATGACTGGGACACCAGGATAGTGGAATATAGACTATTCCCAATGGAAAAGCCTTACAGGAAAGGTATTAAAGTGGTCCTGTTCTTAAGATAGCAAGTCACTCTGGAGGACAAGGAGGACACCAGGAGAGCAAACAGTGCCATATAATCCATCTGGTCAATCTACAAGAGGGAAAGAGGTAAAAGGACATACTGGCAGTGTGCTTAAGGCCCCAAACAGATTAGAGCTCCATGATGCCCAGCTGGTCAGGGAAATTTCAAGAGCAGCCAGATCAGATGCAAGGCTGATCCTGTGCGAGTTCCAGCCCCAGGCACTGACTGGCATCTTAAGAGGACTAGTGGAAGGGCTGAGACCAAGTAACTGTCCACCTTCAAGGATTGCTTCCTAGAACAGCATGTCCAACATGGGCCTCGTTTAAGGCCACCTTGGCCTTGTTGTCAGCAGTAGGAAAGAGGTAATTCCAATATGAACATCAAAGAAGTGCTTACAGGCAGTGACGACAACAGGGTAACCTTCTCCCTGGTGCCATGGAAGATTAACCAGGCTTCAGCCATCAGGATCCAGAACTTCAGAAATGTGTTCTTTGTCAAGATGACGGACCCAGTAACTAAGGGTTTGGATCTGCTATATGAGGCTGGTACTGTCTGCACAAGTGGGGTTTGTTTACAAAGGGCTCATAACAGCTGCATCCTTGTAAGTAATAAGGAAAAAGGCCAAAAAGTGACCCCCTGGCTCAACAGTGACCTAAGGCAACAAATATGGAATAAAAAGAAGATCTGCACCTGCTGGAAAGAAACAAGCATTCAGGCGACAGAAGATTGGAGAGCAGCACTGATAAACAGCAAGACTACAATTAAGAAAGCCAAACAGGGACTGGGAGCCAAAGAGCAATAAAAGCTTTGAGCAACAACAAAGCTTTCTTCCAGAACATAAATGGAAGGAGGAAAATGAAGGAGGGATTGGGCCATTTAAAACAGGAGGAATAACCTGTGAGAGAGCCTGGGAGATTGTTAAGATGTTTACTGAATGTTTTAACTCCTGTGTTCACCAAAGGGCTGCCAGGAGGGAAGGGTGCTTTGAGAAGGCCTGTGGCATATGAGGTAGCCAAAATGCAGATCACAGATATCACACCTGCTCTGGTAGAAGACCACCTGGCAAAGATCAAGCCAGGTAAGACCCTACTATCATGAACAATTGGCAGGGCCACTTGCAGTAATCTTTCATGAGTCCATCTGGGTGGTGCCAGAGCCCTAGAAAAAAAAAGCCCATATCCCTTATTGAACAATGGGGTAAGGTTGGACCCAGGAAACTACTGACCAGTAAGTCAAACATCAGTGTTGGGCAAGGTCCAAGGAGCTAGTAGCAGGGCAGAATAATAGCACTTGGTTGAGGCGAAGGTTCTTGCCCTCTCAATATGGCTCCATGAGGGAAGATCATGCCAAACCAAACTGAACACCTTCTTTAAAAGGGTAGCCTGGAAGGCAGACCGGGTGGGGCATTGATGTAGTCTTCCTGGACTTTGGCAAGACTTTTGTCACTGTGGTCATGAGAAGTGCTAGGAAGATATATACAGGGCATGCATAAGGCAGATTGTTAACAGGCTTGGATGCAGAAAGCAAAGGTATGTGGTGGACGGGCACCCTTCCAGTGGAGAGGTATACTCAGTGATGTTCCTCTGGGATCCGTGCTGGAGCAATGGTTTTCCAGTATTTGTAGCAACAATCTGAAAGCTGGAGTCTCCAGCAGGCTGCTCATGTTCATTGATGACTCTGAGCTGGCCAGGGATTTGGCCTTCCTAAAGAATGGGGACAAGGTTTAGGAGGACCTAAAAAGCTGAATAATTGTTCTGACTCCTGTAGTCTCAGCGTCAATGTAGCCAAATGAATGATACTACACCGAGGAAGAAAACCCAAACACTGTGGCAATAGGTCTCTTGCTGCTGTGAAGGAGGTAAAGAACATGGGCGCTTACTAGACAAGGTGCTGAGGCAAGATAAGCAGTGTGAGCCACTGTCAAGAGAGTCTGCAGAATGCTAAGTCACATCAAAAGGAGATGAGTAGCCGGGCATGGGAAACAATTCTGGTACTTTATAAAGCTCTAGTCAGATCTCACCTGGAGTACAGTGTGCGATCTGGGCTCCTGAAACCAGAAGGTGCAAACACAGGGCCACCAAAATGACCAGGGCCACTGGGGATAAAAGGTACAAGGAGAAGCTGGAGCCTTCTAACATGTTCAGCCTGGGGAAAAGAAACTGAGAAGGGATTTGATCTCAACCTTCTGCACACTCAGTGGTATTGATACGATTGAACAAAAGAGATGTTTAAACTGGTGTGCTTCAGCAGGATGTGGTGACAAGTCCTAAAGCTCAGAGGTGGTTAAACACAGGAGCAATGATAGGAGGCACTTTTTCTCCAAGAGGTTGGTCAATAATGGAACTGCTTACCAGCAGAGACAGTGGATCTGAAGATAGTACAGGCCTTCAAGGTAAGCCTGGATGAATGTTTAATTAGCATGGGAAATACAGGTACCCTGGGTAGTAGAGTGAATGATGTTGACATTTAAATTAGTACTTGTTTGCACAGAGCACTCATAACATAAACTTTAACTGGGCACAGGAAGCTAAATATGTCAACATTATTAAACACTGTTGATGCAATTCAATAGTAGAATAAGGTCTACAATGCAAAAGTGCATGCAAGGGTGAGATAGGATTCTTCTTAGTCATGATAAAACGGTTTAACAAAAACAGTTCTGCTTTCAGTGTGGACAGACAAGAACAATTTTGTGTTGAAATTCAAAAGAAAATGATTACAGGGTAGAACAGGTTTAACAACAGCAATGTGGACACACTATTGTTATCAAGAACAACTACTTCATAATGTGGACAAACTGAACCAGTTGAAGCTAAACTGCTTTTGAAAACGGTTTCCAAAAACAGAATAGTGTGGAGAGGGTCTAAGTGGGGGTTCTAGATCAAGCACAGTGAGAGGAATATGAATTAGTAATGGTGCCCAAAGCAAGCAACTGCAGTGTTTGTTCAGGTCCTTGCATAAGTACTACCTTGAAAAATGATATTTTAGCTTGGTTTTTAATGTGGTCAGGTATTGCATTCCAAACAGTTGGTGATGTGTATAGAAGGCCCTCCTGCTGATCTCAAAAGTACAGTAGTCGGGGCCACCTTTAGGAAGACCTAACGGTCAAAGTACAGCAGGGTTTTTGTCGGTGACTGCGGTATCTGGCAATTTCTTTGTGGCACAATAAACTTCACAAGTTTTTACCTGCATATCTTGCGTTGTGCCTAATTTCGTTTGTTGGTGAGTGCTTCCTCAACTACTGTGCTTTTGTGTTAAGGCTGGTTGCCCTGTATAGCACCCCCCGGCTCGATTGAAGCACTGGCTTCTTTACATTTGTTTGTTACCTCTGCTGATCTCCTCTTGATTAGTGGGATTGTGAGGAATCTTGACTTATGAACACAACAGTATACATAGGTCACCCTGTTTAAAATGTCCCTTAGATGGTTAGGATAAGTGCCATAGATGCAATGGTGAAGAGCATAGCTCAGTGAAGCTCACATCAATACAGTAGTTTCTCTGCTATAACAGGTAGCTTATATGTTAGACTGCATTTTAGTCCTGGCCTTAAGCATTAATTTCTAGCAACCAAGCTAGCTCTGAGAAACTGTCCTGCAACTGGGTTGGTCAACTGCTGAAAACATAATATAAATGCCCACTTATAAGAACTCATGTCATTAAAACATTCCATTATAAAACATGTAAGCTATATAATCACGACAGGCCATGGGTATACTAGGCATTATGCACACCCAGGTGCGTGCTGTGAGGTACAAGGTGAAGCTGATGACCTCCAACCACCTGGGAAGTGCATTTACCCATCGCCTGAGTGGATTATTGCATTTAAAAATGACATGTTTTCAGAGAGAAAAAATAACCAAAACTGTTTAAATCATTTAAAATAGTCTTTATTTTCACTGTGTCCATCTGCTTTAAAAGTAGTTCTCCTGTAAAAAAAAAAGCTTATTTTCATATTTTACGATGTGTAATAAAATTCCATTTTATTCTAAGTGTGATTCCATATTTTATCTTTAGATTAAACCTCAATTTTGTTGTTAGTGTGCTTTTTGGCCAGATGCGGAAGACAACATTCATTAGTTACATAAATGTCTGTAATTTGTAGAAACCCAAGCAAATTTTTTAAGCATTTCTTTTTAGCTAAGTAATCAGGGTTATAAAACAGCAGAACAAATAAGGCACAAGTGGTGCCATGCAATTGGGGACAGCGGATCACCATCTCAGATCCCACAAGTGGAGCCAGACAATCGGGGATAGTGTAGGGCTGCAAGAAGCCGATGAGTTGCTTGGTATGCAGCTTCCTAATCTGGCTCTATGCCACCTCGACACACTGCCCCTCTCCGAATTTTGACTCCTGAGGGAACAAGTTCTGCATGCCAAGTAGGAGAATCTGAGTTACATGGGTGGGTAAAAGTGCCTGGCATTTACCAAATGATGTAGACACATCTTCTGTCTTCTGACATTTTGTTTTGTTAATTTGGTTTACTTTAATTACTTTTTGTCTGGACGGCATAGCTTAGTTTATTTGGGAGAAAGCATGGTGAGCTGAAAGCTGCTGCGTTACTCGTCTCAGCACTCAGATATGCAGCCATTGCTATCTCACTCGCTAACAGCCACAAGGGAAGGAGCACCAGTGTGCCCCAGAATACCAGTTTTAGTCCTTTACGGCAACTATGTTAATGCTGAGGGTTAATGCATGGCCATGCAGACCCAGTCCACCAATGGGGTTGCACATTTTATACAACCCATTTTATAATTTTTTCAAATCCTAATCCATTTCCAGCAGCATTACTGTGCCATGTTATATTTTACCATTTTGTTTTTTTATATACTGTTTTCCCTCCTTGGCCAGGACAGGCTGGGCTCCTGCTCAGCGCTGTACCACCACCCCACCAAGCACCCAAGACTGAACAGCATCTCCCCAGGACGACCTTGCTGGAGTAACCCCCATTGATCCCACCCCCCATGGCTGGGTCAGGAGGGAGGGCCATGCCCCCCAAAGCACATGATCCAGTTCGGACCAGGGTCCCAGTGATGCGGGGCGGGTGAGTTGGCAGGCAGGCTTCATGAACGCCTTTGGGTCCTGCCATTTTTCCACCAGGTTCTCCATTAACTTCCCCAATGGCAGCAGCAACATGGAAGCATGCATGCCGGATCCAGCATTTCCGCTCTGCCCACCCTTGGCCTAATGCTTGGCCCTCCCATTTGCTCAGCACTACCACCGACCCTCCACTCAGTGGTAGCCAAGTGCCAGGAAGGCCAACCTCCCTACCCAGGAGAGGAGAGCTGCCTGTAGACTACTCGATCCATCTCCCGACTGACCCCGGTAACCCATGCTTGTTCCTGAACATGGGTCTCCAGCGTGGGAAAGGTAAGGCACAAAGCTCTTCAGCACCACTGGGCCAGCCCTGTGTTTTACCATTTTGTCATTCATACTGCAAGCGCAATACTACTGTTTATGGTGACTGTGCTTACCTCTGAATGTTTTATTTCAAAATGCTTTTACCAGGAAACATTATTGTTTTCCTGTACACCCGCCCCAACACCAGAAAATTGAGCATTGGCTCAGTGTGTCCTGCCCAGTTACCAGTTTTCAATAAATAAATAAATGTAAGAATATATATTCCTTGAACCAAAGATCATGCCACTTGTAAGAGCAATGTGAAGGCAGAATTGTTGAAGAAATTCTTACATCATCTGACTGAGAGATGGAAATTGATTAAACAACAGCTGTCATGTGTAGATAAAATAATCTAGTTCTGTGACACAGTTATTAATGGGTCAGCTAAATAAATTAGTCCTTTCCATGCTTTATTATAGTTTTATAGAAAATATTTGTTAAAAGATCCTTTAGGTGTAGCACTTAGGGTGATTTTGGAACAGAGATCCACTGTACTGTGGAACACCAGTCTGCTCAAAGTCTCTGTAGATACCCTTGCTTACAAAGTATTTTTTTTAACTACTGTCCAAAGTTGCCCACAAAAAATGTACTATACACTCATGAATTCTTTGCTGTGAAGTTCATAACATTCTATTCTAATGTTTGTTTTTCCGGGGAATTATTAAACAAAGTGCTTCTGAACACTAGAGGTTAAAGGCTTGACTTGCATCACGGAACCACAGCAGTGGCATACTTGGCAAAACTGTGCAGGACAAGGAGTAAATACTGAAATGCCTTCTGGGTGCTGTCATCCTCATTTAGATAGAGTCCAGTAAGTTAAAGCATTTATCATGTGGCTTTCCTTTAGAATTTAAAATTACCTTATAGTTGAACGTGTTCTGTTTTACAATGACTATAAAAAAGGCTCTAAGCTTTTTAATAATCTCATCCATCAATCATACTTGCATATTGTGTAATATCATTACTAAATAGAAGACAGCTAAGGGTTACACAGCGAAAGGGAAAACTTGGAATATTTAATCTTCTGTATCAGCTCCAAGATAGCTGTGCCGACATACAGTATGTGAAAAGCAAATTACACAGATCTATATTCTTGTTACTGTACTGCTTGTCCAATACAAATTACCCTTAACTCAACAAAGCATCATTAACAAGATAAGTGGTATTTGTATTACCTTGTCTTTAGCTAAAAATATATAAATATATGGTCTTGTCCAGGTGCAAACATTCCAAATAAATTAAGAATTGTGACATCGCTTGTTCCCTTCAACAGGGACACTGTTGCATGCATCCAGAGCCTGATGCTACGGACACACCATGGGGAGGGGAGATAAAAGAAAACCAGGGAGAAAACCCACAGCACCGCTTACATGACAGCCTGGATTCCTGGATCCCTGGGTCCCCTAGCCTGACAGCACTAAGTCGTGTCTCACACAGTGAGCTGCCTTGGGAGAATGGTTCTCCTGTCCCCACACATGGGAAATCACTGTGGGGTATGCTAGCAGGTGGGTGGGTGCCTGGAGTGAGCCGGTAGTCTGAGGCCAATTCAGGGTGTATCCCTTGGACCAGGTATCTACCCCACAGAGCATGGCTGGGAGCAAATAGAAATAGAAAAAAGAGTTGCAACATCCATCAAGGAAGCCGGCCCAGTAGTGCTGAGGGTTGAGCCGCTGGATGCCACATCTCGTGCTACACCGGCGACCTGGGTTTGGAAGCGAGCTCGGGTCGGCAGGAGGGAGAGGATTGAGCATCCAATGGACTGCTTTCTCTCCCGGGAGAGAGCAACAGGGTTGTATCGGTGTCCCAGTGACCCCCAATTGAGATCGGGGCACTGCAGGATGGCGGACCAAATGTGGGGAACGTGGCTGACATCGGCAGGTAGCCATGCGCCATGGCATCATTGCACACCACGCTCAGGAGGGCGGAGGGAGCTCACAGGAACTCACTATGAAAACCCTCTGGCCCAGATAGGCGATGGTCCCACAGTGCCTAGCCACCACACGCCCAACACTGGACCCCTTCCTCTGCCTCTTCAATCTCCCCATGCACCTTGGGATCCCGCAGGAGAAACTAACATCCTTGAGGAGGCGGGGTCACAGTAGTCGGTAGAGTGGCAGGTGAGCTGGGAGCCTGAGAGAGTTCCGTGCTCGGAGGAGATACACATAGAGTTAAAAAAAAAAAAACCAACAAGGAAGATCATTTATCTTAAAGAGGAGACCTTGCCAAACATACAAAATTTAGAACTGGGGATCAGCAGATGCCCAATAAGCATCAGACCAAATCTGAGCCCTTAAGGTGTCTTTTGGTGTATTTACATAGACTCCCTAAGCTGCAGCATTCTGCTCTGTCGCTCTTCTCGGTCCTATGGCAATCAGGCTGGCGTACACACACTCCCTCTCAGCACCAATGTAAGCCATGCTCAAGAGGGCCAAGATTTCAGGGGATGACATGTGCAGTGATGCATCAGATTGCCTGCAAATGGATGACATCACACCTGCTGGTTGCTATGCCTTCCATGCAAGCAGAAAGTGCTGGAAACGTGGATTCACCACTACTGTTTTCTTCTGCCTCCAGTTGGGACAGACTTCCCTTGTTCATCTTGATAGAGGAGGATACCGAGCACAGCCACCAGCACAGCCAGACTTCTCCTTGTTCCTCTCGATAGTAGGGGCACTATGAGCACCAGGCCAGTAAGGCCAAGGGCTGGCATGTTCCTACTGCCACAACTTCCTGTTTACAAACAGGGCATTGTAGGATTTGAGGGTGTTGCAGTGATGCAGGCGGTGCTGCCAGTACACATGGCAGACTACACGCTTGCTTCACCTGTGCATCCACAACTCGGTTGAGGCTTAGGGGTGGATTAAGGACCAGCATCATGATTGGATAAGTGTCACACTGACACATTTGTGCCACAGAAACGTGCAATCCAGTTGCTGTGGTACAAATGTGGCACTGTAAACATGCCATTTGTTTAAATGTCACAGCCCTTTTGTAATCCTTATTTCATGACCTGTTAAAAAGTCAGTTGCACTGAAGAGTTACTGATAATGTCAATTTCAGAACTCACAGCCTACTCCTAACTGCCAACATTATATGACATAGTCATCCCAAGTTTAATAAATCTGTAGTAGCAGTAAACATTTGAAAGCAAAGCATACACTTGGTCGAATGCAGTGCAGACATTTCCAGAATGTGCAGATACAGAGGAGCTTGTCCTAACTGGTCTGGAGCTCCTAGAGAGGCGCTGCAAAGCCCCATCTGTGACTGGGAGGAGGAGATGCCCCTTGGCTGAATATACAGGGCATGCTAATGGCAGCACCAAGATAGATATGGTGCAATGGTGGAAATGTAATCATGCCTGGGACCCAGAGTGGATGCAGGGATGGGACAGTTTTGCAGTGGGCTGCAGGCAAAACCGAGGTAAAGAAGGAGGCTCAGATGCCCAGCCAGGAAGGAAAATTGGAGGATAAACCAGAACTGAAAAATCGTGGTTGCATTAGTAACATAAAACAAAATGAACATTAAAGATCAAATGTTATACAGGCAAATACTGCACAGGTCTTCAACACCAGTTATGGACTAGTTTACAAAGATATATAGAGAATAATGCCTGTGCAGGTATGTGTTATGATGATTGTTTTACACACCTGAGGTGTGTGATAATCCATAAACCCGAGAGCAACACTTGTGAGGTTTATGAGATTATCAGACACCGAGGGTGTGAAAAATCTCATAAAACAAGCTTTGCATAGGAATCATTTTATAACTGGTGCAAGGTTTCAGAGAGAAAATATAACCTGTATTTGTTTGAGTCAGCGTGTCCCTCAGTGACCATCGTACCACACAAATACAGTGTGCTTTTTTCCATGCTTCAGTGAAGTGAAAAGCGAGGAGGAAAACAATCACAATAATCCACAGTCGAGTTATTATGGAATTCAGTGGGGTTTCGGCGGCTTATCAACACTGGACATCCAGACATTATAGGGGTCACCAGTTATTATAATGCATTAGCCTATGTAGTTAGAAGATTGTTACACAACCGAGCCAGAAGCACAGCATTTGCCCTACTGCTCGCTATACCAGAGATGTGGGCTTGGGAATGGACTCAGGTTGCTTGAAGACAACTGGGAAGGAAGGAAGGATTGGGCATCTAGAAGAGCTTTAATCCCTTATGGAGGCACCTCCTCCCTCCAGCAGACCCATGCATGAATAACACAGCAGGCCACCAAGCATCACTAAGTCCCTGAGTGGGTGGAAGATAATCGATAAGTCTATGAAAAGATCAGTGACGGGTGGGGGTGCTGCAAGGTGAGTTGAGGAATGAGAGAAAGCTTGATGGAATAACAGTTATTGCACACAGAACCTATGCTGTGGTTGTAAGAGACTGGCGGTTTATTTTTATTTAGCTGTTTCTGCATCACTATAGCCTCATTCAGTTCTAGGTTTTAATTTCTAAAAGGGTTTAAGCAGAGGCAGAGCTGCAGCAGTGGCAATCATACAGTAAGCTATATTACAATGTTTCCTAATTCGATCGAGGTACGTTTGTAGAAGTGGACAGATTAGTGTTTTCATACAAGCAAGCTAAGCAATAGGAATGATCAGGGATTACTGATGGTGCACACCTCTGCCAAGCATAAAGTTGTGAGTCATTTCGCACAAGCAACAGTGTTTGTCCACGAATACATATTAAGATTTGAAGGGGGAGATGGAAAAGGCGAGGAAGGCATTTTTATACAGTATGATCTGGTAGGACATTCCAGCTGACAGGTGGAATAGAAGGTATTTTCCTATAGCTCATGGGATATGTGAAACCTTTAAATGAATACTTCAATGACCATTTAAATTAGCCGAAAAGGATGGTGGAAGAAGTTGGGAGGCAGAAACTGTCCCCACAAGAGGCTGCAGTAGACAGTAGAGATACCTCAAGGGAGAGGAAGCCCTCAGGGTGGAAATGATAAAAGGAAGCAGGATGATAATAATGGGGGGACAGAAGCATTAAAAGAAAGGAAGAAGGAGGAGGGCAAAAGGAAAATGGGGTAACAAGCAGAGTGCTAACATAATCTGGAAGGCCATGTAAAAGCAATGCTAGAAACCTAGGAAATAAGATTCCAGACCTAGAGGCCATCATGGCAGAGGCCGTCCTGGATATAGTGGTCATTACCGGAGTCATGGTCCACTCAAAACCATAACTGGGACATGGCTGTACCTGGCCACTCTGTTCAGGATGGATGGGTGGGAAGAAAAGGAGGGGTGTGGGGCTTTATGTAAAGTAAAGCATAAACTGACAGAGATACAAGGAATTTTGGGGGCTGAGGTACTGTGGGTCACCTGGAGTCAGGGAACAGAGCCACTATTCACACCTTCGTGATCTATAGACCTTCAGCACAGGGGAGGAGTTAGATACGGTACTGTTGGAGGCCACTGGCAAAATGGCAGAAAAGGGAGGTGCTGCTGGTGAGGGACAGGCACCTCCCACTGTGTTTCAGCTAGAAGCAGGGACATCCTGGACTCCTGCAGGGGGCATTCCTCTAGCAACTACTCAGTGAGCCCACTCATGATGGGGCAATACTTGACCTGGTTCTGACTAACAGGGACAGTGTTGCAGACGTCATGGTGCAAGGCCACCTGGTGGCCAGTGATCACCATTCAGTGTGGTTCAGTATAAGGACAGGTGTGAAACCAAACCACACACGGGCAAGGGTCCTGGACTTCAGAAGGGCAGATTTTATAAAGATGGGTAAATGCCTCGGGATGGCCTGGGCCGGGGGGTGACCTGGGGATGGAAGAACAGTGGACCAAGCTGAAAAGGGGCATAGTAAAGGCAATAAACCTCTGCATCAAGCAAGTGAGCAAATCAAAAGGAAAAAGAGACCGCTATGGTTCTTGAAAGAGGTGGCAGAAAGGTAAATGCTAAAAAGGTTGTATTCAAAAGGTACATGGAGACACAGAGAGAGGAGGAGGATTGAGGTGTATCAGGGGAAACAGGGAAAGCAGTAAGGAGTGCAAAGACACAAACTGAACAGAGAATGGCCTAAGAGGTAACGAAAGGATAAGACAGTTTTACATATGGAAGCACAAACAGGAAGAAAATGGGAGGATTGTAAAGTTAGAAAGTGAAGGGGGACTGTACAGAAGGGACCAGGAAAAGGCAGACATAGAAACATAGAATTTGACAGCTGATAAGGACTGCTTGGCCCACCTAGTCTGCCCATTTCCTAAATACTTCTGCTCAGTGTTCACAGAGGAAAGGGAAGAAAGACCACAAAAGTAACAGGACCTCTGAGGAGGGAGGTGGACACTGGTCCTTTTTCAGAGGTGAGAGGCCTGAAGGCACTCACTAATCTGAAAGTGAACAATGCAATGGGGCCAGACAAGGTGCATCCAAGGGTTTTGAGGGAGCTCTAGGGAGGTACTGGCTGCACTCGACAGTTGTATTTAACAGCTCACTGAAACTGAAGTGGTTCCAGAGGACTGAGGAGGGCAGATGTAGTCCCATTTCACAAATGTTGTAGCAGGGAAGAGGCTGGCAATTATAGGTCAGTCAGCCTGACATCGGTGGAGGGAAAATGGAATGGAAACACTGCTGAAGGAAAGGATAGTGGAATATCTTGACTCCAACATGTTGCAATACCCAAGGCAGCATGGATTCACGGGGTGGAATGTCAAAAATCTGATAGATTTCTTTGACTGGTTGACCAAGGAATTAGATCAGGGAGAAGCAGTGGATGTGATCTGCATCGATTTCAGTAAGGCTTTCCACTCTGTTTCACATAGGAGACAAAAAGCAAGCTGGGTAGCTTAGGACTGGGTAAAAGGTGGTAAACGAGGTAAGACATTTGTTAGGGGATAGGCGACAAGAGGGTGGTGATAAATGGCATTCGCTCTGAGGGAGGGAAGGTGACCAACGAGGTACTGCAGGGACTGGTGTTAGACTGGTCCTCTTTAATGTCTTTATAAGGACATTTCAGAGGGGATGGAAGGTAAGGTCTGCCTTTTGTGGATGACACCAAGATCTGCAACAGAATGGACACTCCATGGGAATAGAAAGGATGAGCAGAAACCCAGAAATCTCAAGGAGTGGTCAAGGGTATGGCAACTGGATTTCAATGCAAAACATGCAAAATAATGCACTTGGTACACAGAAACCTAGGAGCAGAGTACAAAATGGGTGGAGGGTATTGATGACTAGACCTAAAGGTAATCATATCGGATGACCTAAAGGTGGCCAGGCAGTGTGACAAGGCTGTCGGGAGGGCTAGTGGGATGCAGGGATGCAGAGGAAGGGTATCACCAGCAGAAGAGAGACAGGTGGTATTGCCCTGTATGAATAGCTGGTATGACCCCACCTTGAGTACTGTGTCCAGTTTTGAGACCACGTGTCCAGAAGGACATAGACAGAGTGAGGTGGTCCAGAAGTGAGCATCTAAAATGGTGCAGTGCCTGCATCAAACACCCTACAAAGAAAGAGAGAGAGAGAGAGAGAGAGAGAAAGGACCTCAATATGTACAACCTGAAAGAGAGGAGGGATATGATAGACCTCAATACCTCATGGGGGATAAATGCAGTCCAGGAGGGAAGTATTTTCAGAAAAGAAGGTGTTCAAGAACAAGGGACATGCTATGAAGCCAGAAGGGGCAGATTCAGTAGAGATGTGAGGAAGTACTCTTCACAGAAAGAATGGTGGATTCCTGGAACAACCTTCCAGTGGAGGTGGTGAAAACAGTGGTGAAATTCAAAAATGCATGGGATAGGCACAAGGGAATCATAGTGGAAAGGAAGAGGGGAAGAGCTGCAGATCAAGTAGGGTCAATGGTGAGAATGAAGGTAGGTAAAATGGGCAGACTGGGTGAGCCAAGCAGCCCTTATCTGCTGTCAGATTCTACATGTCTATGTTTCTAAAATATAATCACTATCAAAGGCATCCCTAATACATTTGATTTGATTATGTAACCTGGTTTGTTGTGAGCAAAATTCCATTTTATGGGCAACCAAGGGTAACAAACACTTACAATACAACTCTGACAACTTGCAATGTATTTTGTGTGTGTTTTCATCTTTATCATCATCTATGCCTATATAAAGTATTTCAGCTGATGTGGGAGGTCCGTGGAAACCGAAAATTACATTCCTCTGTAACCTATGCCTCAGGGTACTTAGCTAGGAATGGCCTTTGTTTAACAGTCTTTTGCTGTCTTGTAAAGGCCCTTTGTTTTGGGTAAACTTTAAAGGGCTAAGACCCTTTAATAAAAAGGCATCTTTCGAATATAAACAGGGTCTAGGCATAGCAAGATGTTTTTAGCTGTGCTAGGTGGCCAGGATAACAATGTAAGCCAAAGCAAATATACAAATCTAGTTTGGATCTGTCTGGAAAAAGGTGGCCCCAGTGACCAAAATCAGAGACAGGGCATGATGTCACAGAGGCCTGTCCAATGACGCAGGGAAAAGGGAGCAGGCCAGCTGAAGGTATTTCTGTTGTTTGCACTAAGAATTCAGGTGTGCTAGGAATTTGAGCTAATAATGTCATGGGTTTGAGTCTGCCATAACTCACCAGTTCCCAGTTAGGGGTTAGTTTCTTCTACCCTAGAGACTTGGATAGCTTTGAGTTTGTTTTTCCTGTGTGATCTCTGTCTTTTAAATGGGTTTATTTTTATCGTAGAACTATTGTTTTACCCATAGTCTTTAATGAGTATTATCCTGTAACATACAGTATGTGTAAAGTTTATTCTATATACTTCATGCTTTCTGTGACTGAGTCAGTTCAGGTATAGGTAACCGAGGTAAACTGGCAAGTCTGTGATCCATTTCCAAGGACAGGCTACAAAGTTACCATATCCAGAGTAAAGTGTTCTCAACTGTAACAACAGGGATGGGTCATTTATCCTTTCAAAAGAGCACTGTACTGTGGACCAGTGGCTCTAGTGGGTTTGGATGGTATGCTGTCTCTAGGTCAACAATTTTACCTCAGCCGACATTACAGTGACAATAGAGCCAGATCGCTGTAATGTTGGCTCAGGATCCTGGCACTTCTTTCTGGGGTCTTGCACTCCCTCCCGAATCAACTCCGACTTGGAGTTGATTATAATAGATATGAGGGTACCATGGGGGTTTAGGGGCCAGCGCCCGAGGGAAAACAAAGTCTCCAGTGAATCGCTTATGCCAACCGCAACTGCGGTCAGCAAAGGAGTCACTAGAAACTGGTTGACAATGAAATTGTCAACTGATTGTCATGGATCCGATTTGGATCTAGAGATATTCCAAGTGAGATTGCAGCTGGGTGGTGGTAATGTACAAAGGTAATCATTCAGGCACCTGAAGTCTGAAAACTTTAGCAGGGCAGACTGAGTTCTGGAAGAGAACCAGTCTGTGACAACAACCTAGAAAATAATCAATTGTGTTTGCATGAAGTACAATTATTACTTTTTCTTTAGTATATTTTATTGAGAGTTTCATATTTTCACGGGACAGTACACAACAACATGACCAAATGGTAAAACATTCAAACAATCCCCCTTGACACCCCGACACCCTCCCCCTTGGAGTACCTCTAGCAGGTATAACAGTTAATGAGATCAGTATTAAGATATGTATAATATACAGAGGAAAACAATACAGTGTTAGGAGAGGTACAATCAGAATTACTCACTCCCAGTTACATATCTGAGATGCATTACATTACAAGGAGCAAAGCATGAAGTGACTACTATCTTTTCGGTATGTTTTATATCTATTACTGACAATGGCAACTTGTTTTCAATATTCATGGCCATCAGGATCTCCTTGTACCATTCCGCTCTGGTTGGCACACTGTCATCCCACCAATGTCACAGAATGGTCAGTTTTGCAGCAGCCATGATCATGGGTATATGGCCTTCCTGGAGCCCAAAACTTTATCCTGATAGTTACTTACCAGGCAAATGTCTGGGACGAAGGCCTCCTCCAAGCCCAGAAGAGGGTCCAGATTACATTAGCGCCCAACCAAAAGGGGTAACTTTTCACATTCCCATAATATATGTTTCAATTAGCCCTATTCTTTCCCACATCTTGTACAGGTAACACTTTCCATTTGGCCCATTCTAAAGAGCTTTGGTGAGAAAAGCTCATATTTTGCAATATTTTGAACTACATCAATGTTTAATGTACTTGTAGAGGTCCCCATATTCTCTGCCAATCATCTGCAGTCCACTTAACCTGAAGAGCCCTCTGCCAGTAGTGACATCTTCCTTTCAGTCCTCTAGGATCTAGAGATTGCAGCCTTTTATACAATAGGGATATTGCATGGGATTGCAGTGCATCGAGAACAATTTTTCAGCGTGCTTCCCAAGCGACTGGCCAGAGAGGTGCCACGGTGTTCTCACAGTGTGGGTTAGCTGTAACAATTGAAAGCAAGATGAGGTAGGTATACCCTGTCAGTTTCAAAGTCACAAAGTCTATGAAATTACCCTCCAAAGTAATGTGAGCCACTGTAGGGATCTGTATTTGTGGCCAGAAACCATCCAAGATCGCTTAGTTTGCTATTTTGAGACTGGGATTGTAGGCGACTGGCTGTACAACATCTTGAACAAGGTTAAGATCTAAGTAGGAGCTTAGCTGGGCATGAGCTCAAGGCCCTGTATGCAGGTGTCATCTTAAAGTGAAGAGTTTAGGGGATTAACAAAAGGAGGCTTTGTACTTGATCCCCACCATTCAGCCACATTTCTTCTATCCCCACCCACTTGGGCACATATCCAAGATCTGCATCAGTAGCCCTGCCCTTTCCCTCTGCAAGTATTTACTGCCATGTACAGCCAGGTAATACAGAAAAAATCAGGAGTCTAAGGCTCCCCTTCAGTTTGGGGTTGGTTAATTTAAAATATGATCTCCTGGCTTTTTTCCTTGTCAAAGGAAACCTGCACTCATCTGTTGTAATTGCCTAACCAGGACTTGGGTAAACCACATTTAACATCCCAACTGGATATAAAACTCGGACCAGATTAATTTTAATTATATCATTCAGCCTCATAGGTTGATGGTACCAAATGCAATCTCTGGAAATCCAGCTTGATGGTGTGCAGAGGAGTCTTAAGTTATTTTTCTCTAGGCCAGTGAGGAGACATGAGACCTTGATACCTAAGTATGTCAGTACTTGAGGTCCCACTGCAGACCGAGGTCCACCACTTCCTGTTGGTAACCAAATTGTTTAAGGGTAGGGTACTAATTTTTCCAAGATTTTGCTTATTTATTTATTTATTAGCTTTTGGTGACCGGTAAGTGCATTAGGCAATAACCCTGCCTATTTTCAAGCACGACCCGGAGAGTACAAGATACAGGCATGCAATCAAACACAGTTCAAATACAAACATTCCCTCAATGCTTACAATCATTCCGGGAGAGTACAGGCATACAAAGTAAACACAATTCCAATACTAAAACAGTCCGAAATACTATAATAGTTGCCCCCACAGGAGCAACATGGAGTTACACATACAAGCAGTAGCCATCTTCACAGGGATGATAACGACAGGTGACAAAACCAGTTAATACACTTGAAGTTAGGAAAACCAAGTAATGCTAGGCAGGAAGAAGCAGAAACAGAGGTCCCCGGAGGTTAGGTAGTCACAGGAATCAAGTACATGAAGGCAGAGAAAAGTGCAGTCTTGAAGGAGGGTGAGATAAGGAGTGCTTTAAACTGGCAGGCACGGGTTCCAGAATTTGGGGGCAAAATGGGGAATGCGTGCTCACCCATTTTGTTGAGCATTGTGGGACTTGAGAACAGAGGGAGTTTGAAGACTCAGAGTGCAGGAGTAATGCACAGGGTAAGCATACCTCCAAGACAGTCAGGGCAGGTGGGTTCTTGTCATGGAGTAAAATGAAACAACCCAGAGAGAAGAAGCGCAGGGATTTGGGAGACAGCCAATTCAGGTTAGAGTAAAGGAGGCAATGGTGAGTAAGCGAGGGCGATTGGGCAAATCTACAGATGTTGTTGTATGTGGTGTCCCATTTATGAATACCAGTGTTGGCATGGGAAAGGGTAGGAGGGCATACTGTAGCCTTGGGAGCAGGACACCTCTAGCCATAGAGATCCTGGCTGCAGGGGTTAGGAGTGACGATGCGTAGTCGGCACCTGATGTTAACGCATCTGCATATCTCATTTATGTGAGAGGAGAAATCAAGCACGGGATCCAGCGCCACTCCAAGGTATTTGAAAGAGTCAGTGGACAGGACTACTGATCCATCACAGCAAAGCACACAAAGCTTATGGGACTCGGCATGGACTTTTCTGGAGGACCCAAAGAGCATGGCCTGAGTCTTGGGTAGATTGAGGATAAGGGAGTTGGAGGAGAGCCATAGCTAAATCTGTTGGAACGCCAATGACAGGTGAACATTAAGGTCAGTGACGGAACGAGGCAGCATAGACTATCAGGTCATCAGCATACATGATGGAGTGACAGTGGGGAAAGGAAGTGGGACTATCATTAATAAAGATGGAGAAGAGCAAAGGTCCAGTATGGACCCTTCCGGGACACCGCAAGAGATGGGAGGCGGAGAAGAAAGAACCCACAACAGAAGACAGATTGGGATTGGTTAGTGAGGTAGCTACTGAACCAGGATAAGGTGAATCCACAGGGACCAACTGAATGCAGTTTGTACAGGAGCAGTGGGTGATTAACCAAGTCAAAAGCTTTGGTGAGGTCAATGAACACAGCACCAGTAAGTAGGCCTTTGTCCATGTTGGACTTAACTCACTGGTGAATAGGGTGAGGGCTGTAGTGGTACTGTGTCCAGTCCTGAAACCATGTTGAACAGGGACTGAAGATTGAAATTTAGTAAATGAGCAGAGATCTGGCAGTGGATAAGTTTCTCCAAAATCTTACCAAGGGTAGGCAGTAAAGCTATGGGCCAATAGTTAGACAGACTTTGGGGTCACCTTTCTTGAACACCAGACTAGTTCTGCAAGATTTCCAGGTTTATGGCACTGTAGAGGAGCAGATGGACAGATTAAACAGCCTAGTAATGGGGTAGCCAGGAGAGGGGCACCAAGTCTAAGGATCCTGGATTCAATACCATCTGGACCGTGCTGCTATGAGCAGGAATGGACTGTAGTAACCTAAGAACCTCCAAACGCATGATATGGGAGAGCACCAGGGCAGAAGGAGCATCAGGAGGTGCTGGAGGAGGGGCAGGGAGCCGCAAGATGCCAAAGGGAAATATTAGGAACCTCGTAAAAGGAGTTAAAGGCATTGACAATAGTGCAGGGTTATTGCAAGAGTATCATTGATTAGCATGTCTTTGGGCATCAGCGGCTTTGTATTCCCAAGATCTCATTAATCTGGTCCAGTACTTCTTTGGGTCAGAGGCCGAGAACTGGAGAAGTTCCCAGTAGTAGTTGCTCTTGGCAGCCGAACCTCCTTCTTGCAGGTGTTTCACAATGCACGATATTCAGCAAAGTCAGCCTGATTAGAGGAGGATTTATTTAGACGAAAGTTTGTCACACTGCTTGAGCAGTTGCAGGAAAGGCTGATATCCACTTGGTCACCTTCCTCTGACCCTCCGAGTAGAGAATGGAATGTGCTTATTCTGTAAGGCTAGTAAAGTTGTGTTGGAAATAGTCGGTAACTAGGTTGATGTCATTGGTAGTAAATAGGGAGACCAGTCAGCATGTTTAGAACATGTAGAAACACAACAGGGTCAAGCTTGGAAAAGTTAGCAAAGGACAAACTTTGGGAGGATATGAGCAAGAGAAGGATCCCCCACGCAGTAGACTGGGCAGTGATCACTGACTGAGTCGGGTAGAACCCAAGCAGGGAAGTAAAAGTCCTTGCAGTTGGTGAGGATCCAGTCTATCATAGTACGGCTGAGACTGTTCTGAGGTATCCGAGGATGAGATGAGTTGAAAGAGGCTGGCCTTGCTGATAGTAGAAACAAGGAGGAGGAGTTTGGACTGAGCCAGTCAAGGTTAAAAATCATCCAGAGAGATCACCTCATTGTTCTTGATTAAAGCAGGATTCAGTCCAGTAAGCTCAAGACCAAGCTTGCTATTATGGGGAGGTATATATACACCAAATATGTGCACCTTCTTGGCACCACCAAGGAGTATAAATGAGTGTAATACCACGCTGTTGTTCAGCGGGATAGGCAGTAGAGAGACGTTCAGGTGGGACTTGTAATACAGTGCCAAGCCTCCACCTCTTTTGGAGGAAGGTCGGTTGATCCGGTACATGTTATAGACTGGTAGGGCACAGTTAGGGTCCAGGACAGTTGGTTTCAACAAGGTTTCAGGTAGGCGTTTATATGCCAAGATTAGCTGAAATTTCTCAATGTCTTGCATTGCTGTTGGAATGGAGCTTTTATAGTCCTCAGTGTGAAGTAGGATGTCATCTGCATAGGAATACCATTTATACTCAGACAGCCCAATAGTAATACCCCTGACATTTGGGTTAGTCTGAAAATATGCATGTAGGGGCTCTAGTGTAAGTTAAACAACAAAGGCAATAGGGACACCCTTGCCTCATCCCACACTCCAACCTCACCTTCTCAGACAGTACTCTGTTACACAGAATTTGAGCTGTCGGGTGCTGATAGAAGATATGTACCCAGGTTACAAACTGTACAGGATAGTAATACCCTTTAGTATCTAAAAAAAATAGTACAGTAATTGCTTGATAAAAGATACTGTTATAACAATGATTTAAAACTTAAGAGGAGCGACTGTGTGATCTCTACATGTACACCGTGGGAGAGAGGAGAGCAATAGTGGACATGATAGAGACCTACAAATACCTCACAGGTGTGAATAGGGTGCAGGATGGAGTCTCTTTCAAAGAAGAAAGAGCACCAGGATCAGGGTAAGCAACAAAACTAGAGGCAAGTTTAAGAGGGATGTGAGGAAGTACGACTTCAGTGAAAGGGTGGTACACAACTGGAATTGACTAACAGTGGAAGTGGTGGGGTGAAAACAGTGGTGGCTTCAAACATGTGCGGATAGACATGGGAGGATATTAATAAATCAGCAGGGAGAAGGGAGGGACGCTGGAGACCAGTTAGGGTCTGCTGCAACTGACTTATTGAGAACATTTGGGAGAACTGCGTGGGCAAGCAATCCTTTTCTGCCAATAAATTTATGTTTCTTAGACAGTTTATCAGCTGATCAATACCTGTGAAATGAAGGGTAAGTTTTAGCAGCCCTGATAGAGAAAACTCTTTGTCCATGTGGCATCGCTCATAAAAGGTACTAAGAAAAATGCTTACTATGCTCATCTTAGATTCAGACCTGAATGCTGGAAACAAAACAGATTGGAAGGAGGAGTAATTCCAAAGCAATATTCTTCATAAAATAGCAGCAAAATAAATTTATCATCGATGGAAAGCCACTGCAATGAGTGAAGTAACTTAGTGATGGGTTCTCACTGGAGCTTGTATAATAAAATGAGATTTTATTATGCAGTACTCTTAACACTCGCCAATCCACTTATAAGGCAGCAAAATAAATCACAAGACTATACTCAAGAACAGGCAGATGAAAACTTTAAGCTAATAATTTTATTTATTCTGGGAAAAGCATATTAACATGATAAAAGTAACCAAGACACTTATGTACTAACTTTATAAAAAAAATATGGTGCTCATAGAACAGTGTACTATTAAGAGGAGTCCTACATGTTTAAAACTGGAGACCAGTTCCATGGGTGCTTCAAACAGCACAGCCTTTGTTTTTGTTTTTGTTGGCTAGCTTATGTTGTTGAAACCAGGCCCAGGGGAACACAAATAGAAACAAACAAAACGGGCACTACGCCTGTCATCGAGTACTGCAGAGGATGCCAGGGAGGAGGAACGACTGGTCTATGGTTGGCTCTGGAAAGGTGGGAGTTGGTGAAACAAAGGCACATTCCTCAACTGGTACCACTACATAATTCCTACACCACTCTGGCACAGCGGGACTGCCAGGAGGAGGCACCCACAGTAGTGACCAGGAAGATGTTGGTGCTGTCCATAGTGAAGACTCCAAGTAGGGTGATAGAGGATCGAGAGGAGGAGGAAACAAATTCTGATGGGGACTTGACTGTGAGAGCAGATTTAGGAATAGGAATGGGGGGAGGCAGGTTATGCCAACATAGGCCATGGCCCAGAGGGATGGGAAGTGGATTCTGAGGATCACTGGGGCAGCCAGACAGGAGGGAGAGCTGGATGTCATTGTCCATCTGGGAACTAATGACCTGGCTAGGGATGGGGCTGGGACAGTGCAGGGGAGTTTAGGGAGCTGGGGAGGGTTCTTAGGTAACTCGCTCAGTGACTTTCGCTGAAGTGCTGCCTGTCTATGAAAGAGGGCAGGAGAGGATTTCACCAGGAGCTTCAACTCATAGCTGAAGAAATGGTGCAGAGGGAAGGGTTCAGCTACCTTGAGGACTGAGGACCCAAATGGAAGGGTAGGCCTATAACGTGATGGCCTGCATCCATCTGGGAGGGAACCGCAGTCCTTAGTGGATGGTTTAAATGTTACTTTGATGAACATTTAAACTAGTCAAGTGATGCAGTGGAAAGAATCAGGAGTCAGAGACTACCCCCCAGGCTGAAGTAGATCATAAGGTGAACCTGGGGAGGAATTTCCAGGGTGCAAATTAATTGGGAAGCAGAGTGGTAGAGATTAATGGGGAAAGGAATGGAGCATTAAAAAACAGAGGGGAAGGGAAAAAGGGGCAACAAGCAGAGGAAACAAAATCTGAAGGCCATGTGTGTGAATGCTAGAAGTCTAGGAAATAAGATTCTGGGCCTACAGTCCACCATGACAAAGGCCAATCTAGATATTGTGGCCATTATCAAGTCATGCTGCACTGAAAACCATGACTAGGACATTGCCATACCAGGCTATATTCAGTTCAAGAAGGACTGTGTGGGATGAAAGGAGGGTGTGTTGCTTTATGTGAGAGAAAATCATTAAAGTGGTGGAGATACAGGGAATACAGGGAGAGGCAGACTTAATGTGGGTCATCCTGGAGACAAGGAATGAAACCACTATTTGCACTGGAGTGAGCTATAGAACCCAGTGGGGAGGAATGTAAGGTACTGGTAGAAGCCTTTGGCAAGATGGCAGAAAAGGAGGATGTGTTGCTGGTGGGGACTCAACCTGCCAGATGTAGATTAAAGTCTCCAGCAAGGGCTTCTTAAAGAAGCAGGGATATTCTGGACTCTCTGCAGGGGACATTCCACAGGCAACTAGTCAGTGAACCCACTCATGATGAGGCAATACTAGATGTAGTACTCACTAACAGGGACAGTGTTGCAGATGTCAAGGCGGAGACCACTTGGAGACCAACAATCACTGTATGATGTGGTTCAATATAAGGATGGCTGTGGAATCGAACCACACAAGGGCGAGGATCCTGAACCTCAGGAGGGCAGATTTTATAAAGATGGGTGAATGCCTCAGGGATGACTTGGCAGTGGGAGATGGCCAGGGTGGGGTAGAAGAACAGTGGGTGAAGATAAAATGGAGCATAGTAAAAGCAGCAAACCTCTGCATCACACACGGAGCAAACGCAAGAGGAAAAAAGACTGTTATAGTTTCGGAAGAGGTGAGCTGAAAAGGTAAAGGCTAAAAGGGTAGCATTCAGAAGGTATAAGGAGATGCAGAGAAGGAAGCTTAGAGAGATGTATCAGGGAAGCAGAGAAAGCAGTAAGGAGCGCAAAGACGCAAACTGAAGAGAGAATAGTCCAGGAGGTAATGGAAGAGGACAAAATATCTTTTAGGTATGTAAGGAAAGAGGAAGACTGGGGGTGGGATTGTAAGGCTAAAAAGGAAAGGGGGACTGTGCAGAGGGGACCAGGAAAAAGGAAGATATCCTGAAAAATACTTTGTTCTGTGTGCACAGAGGAAGGAGAAGGAGGGCCACAAAGGAAAAGAAGCTTTGAGGGAGGGAGGTGGACACTAGTCCATTTTTGGAGGTAAGGGTCCTGAAGGACTTGCAATCTGTAGGTGGACAGAGCAATGAGGCCAGATAGAGTGCATCCAAGGGCATTGGAGAGCTCAAGGAAATACTGGCTGCACCTCTGACAGTTCTAGTTAACAGCTCACTGGAAATAGGAGTAGTTTATGGGGCAGGAGGAGGGTGGATGGGTCCCAACTACACAAAAGTGGTAGCAGAGAGGAGGCTGGCAATTATAGGCCAGTACGCCTGATGGTGGGAAAGTTAATGGAATCACTACTGAAGGAAAGGATTGTAGAATATCTTGAATCCAGTGGGTTACAAGACCCAAGGCAGCATGGTTTCATAGACGGGAGGTCACATCAAATTAATCTGATAAATTTCTTTGACTGGGTGACCAAGGAAATAGATTAGGTGGATTGGTGGACTTGGCCTACCAAGATTTCAGTAAGGCTTTGATACTGTTCCACATAGAGACTAGTAAAGGTGTTGGGTAGTTTAGAACTGTCCATGCCAGTCCGTGGCGCTGAGGGTTGAGGCGCTGACGCCACACCGCACCACGCCCAGTGACCCGGGTTCGGAGCAGACTGGGTTGCTGAGGGTCAGCCGGGGAGAAAGGCTGAGCGTCCGATGACAGCTCACCTTTCCGGGGAGGGGGGATCCAACCCGGACGAGCGGTGACCCTGGCAGAGGCTGGGGCGACAGCAAAAGTCGGCACCTCGAGGTTAAATTGGTCACAGCCAGAGGCCTGTAGACCAATCACCTCTAGGGGCTGCATCATTGAGGGAGGGACGCCAGGACATCGGCGCTATGCCCTGATGTCAGGCTAACAACGCCCCTCATAGAAAAACAGGAAAAAACCTCCAGAGCCAGGAAGATGGAGTGCCGAGCCTGGTCCCGATGCGTGCCAGCGCCAGCCTGCAGTCCTGGGAGCCTGATGAAAATTGAAGAATCGGGCGCCCTGCTCCTTTCCAGACCCCTCGCTTGGGGCAAATCCATGGCTGGATGGATGGATAAGACACCGCAGGGATGGGCTACATTGGACTACTCCTGATGGGTCAGCTCTGGTAGGACCGAGAGGAGAGATAAACAGAAGATAAAAAAAATTAAAAAGAACTGGGTCCAAAGGTGGTAGACTGGATAAGAAACTGGTTAGAGGATAGGCAACAGAGGGGTGGTAAATGGAGTTCACTCTGAGGAAGGAAAGGTCACTAGTGCAGTACTCAAGAATCAGTGCTGGAACTGGTCTTTTAACGCCTTTATAAGTGACATTGCAGAACAGCTGGAAGCTAGGTCTGCCTCTTTATGGATGACACCAAATTTACAATAGAGTGGACACCTGGGGACATTGAAAGGATGAGCAGAGACCTGAGAAAATGAGGGAGTGGTCGGGTATGGCAGCTGGATGCAAACAAGAGCAAAATAATGCACTTAAGGCACAGAAATCCAGGGTAGATTACAAAATAGGAGGAGTGGTACTGACGACCACCAAGCAGGAAACAGACCTGGGGGTAATCAAATCAGATGACCTAAAAGTGGCCAGGTAGTGCGACAAAGCAGTAGGAAGAGCTAGTGGGATGCTGGGGTGCATAGGGAGGGTATCACCAGCAGAAAGTAGGAGGTGGTGTTGCCTCTGTGTAGACTCCTGTAAGACCCCTCCCCAGAGTATTGTGTCCAGTTCTGAAGACTACATCTCGGAAGACATAGACAGAGTGGAGGCGGTCCAGAGGAGGGCAACTGAATGGTGCAGGGTCTGCATCAAAGGCCCTATGAGGAGAGACTAAAGGGCCTCAATATGTACACCCTGGAATGGAGGGGGGGATATGATAAAGATTTTAAATACCTGACATGGATGAATAAGATAGAGGAGGGAAATACTTTTCAGAAGAAAAGATGCTCAAGAACAAGGGGACATGCTATGAGGCTGGAGGGGGTAGAAACGGAGAGATGTGAGGAAGTAGTTCTTCACAGAAAGAGTGGTGGATTCTGAAACAGCCTTCCAGCAGAGGTGGGGGGTGAAAACAGTGGTGGAGTTCAAGAATGCATGAGATAACCACAAAGGAGTCATAGTGGAAAGTAACGTGGAGGAGAGAAGAAAAATTACTCACCTTAGAAATGTTGTTTCTTCTAATGGAGTCTTGCTGTATTCTGACTATTGCAGTTAGGTCCTGCCTTTCAACTGCCTCGGAGAACAAAGAGTTAACTTTCCATGGCCAGCATGGAACGTTCAGCACGAGCTCAGTTGAAGCCCCTGTCTGCTGTTGTTTAAACTCCAACCGCCAGATCTTTACGAGCAATACTCCCTAAAAGTTCTGTGTGGAAACTGTAAACTCACACTAGCCAACTGGCAACCAAATTTATTAAAAACATTTTTGGGGGTTTCAAAGCAAAGGCTCAAGTCAGGAAACTCAAAACAAAACACAACACACACCCAAAGTAAAGGAGGGTGAAAGGGCACCCCTAGGGTGCCAACACTGTTCCTGCCCACCCACATCCCAAAAACAGGTTCTGAGAGGGGAGTAGGGGGTAGAATACAGCAAGACTCCATTAGAAGAAACAACATTACTAAGGTGAGTAATTTTTCTTCAAACAACATGAAGTCTTGCTGTATTCTGACTATTGCAGACTACTAAGCAGTACCTCCATGGAGGAGGGACAGAACCTACTTTGGGAATAGGCTCGAAGTACTGCTGTGTAAAACCGAGCATCACCCTAGCCTGGATATCCAGAGAGTAATGCTTGGTGAATGTATGGACTGTTTTCCAGATGTCTGCTTGACAAATTTCTAAGATAGAATATCCTGGCAGCAGCCAGGGAAGCAGCTGTACCTCTAGTAGAGTGAGCCTCAGGTCTGAGGGGTGGGTTCACCCAGTTTTTCATAGCAGAATTGTATACAAGAGACAATCCACCTGGCAATACATCTCTTAGTGGCAGGTTTGCCCTCACCGACTCTCCATATGTGAGGAATAACTGAGGGACTCAAACCGTAGACCCTTGGTGCTTCTATGTAGTAGCTGAGGCCCTTTTAACATCCGTTGTTTAGCCTCCTCTCTCCAGAGGAGGAATGGTCAGTGAAGAAAACAGGAGAGATATAGACTGATTAAGGTGGAAATCTGAAACCACCTTAGGCAAAAACTTCCTGTCAGTTCTTAGGACCACTTTATCTCTATGGAGAGAGATGAAATCAGGCTCCACTGACAGGGTTTGCAACTCACTGAGACGCCTGGCAGAGGTAATGGCTACCAAAACACAGTTTTCCAAGTCAAGTACTTAAGCTCTGCAGAGGACAAAGGCTCAAAGGATGGTTGCATAAGCTGAGCAATGCAAACATTAAGGTCCCAAGCAGGAGCAGGATCCCTAAAGGTGGGATTGGTGTGCAGCAATCCTGAAGAACTTACAAAACACAGGATGGGCTGACAGAGGAGAGGGCTTGCCTACTGACAAGAAGGCAGAAACAGCTGCCAAATGCACTTTAGTGTAGCTGGCCTAAGTCCTAAGCCATTAAGATGGACCATGTAGTCCAGAACTGTAGGCAACCCAGCAGATTCTGGAGAAATATGCTTATTAGAGCACCAAATAGTGAACCTTTTCCATTTGGAGTTGTAAGTCTTTCTGGTGGAAGGCTTTGAGAAGCCTTCAGGATATCCAAACCCCATTGAGAAAGGTTCAGATCAGCAAACTCTAACTGTTCAAGAGCTATGCCTTGAGATTGAGAGACTTGAGGTTCGGATACCAAATCCTCCCTGAGAGGATGTCAACAGGTTATAATTCCTGGGAAGAGACAGGGGAAGGTGGACTGCTAAGGACAGCAACAGTGGGTACCAGGGCTGTCTGGTCCAGTCTGGAGCAATCAGAATCACTTTGCATGGTTGTGATCTCATCTTGACTAACACTTTGAACAGGAGAGGGAAGGGGAAAAGCATAAAATTTCCTTTCCCAATTCAGAATCAGAGCATCCAGGGGACTGAGCCCAAGACTGGGGGTCTGCAACAAAAGAGAGGAAGTTGGTGATTGTCTGGGGTTGCAAAAGATCTATCTGTGGAGTGCCCCATCTTGAGAAAATCACTTTCAAAAACTAGGGGATCTAGGGTCCATTCGTGATGGCCCTGGGATATCCTGCTGAGAGCATCTGCTAGGACATTGTCCTTCCCTGGGAGGTGAACTACTATCAGAGAGGTTTGCAGAAATAGGCCAGGACCACAACTTCATTGCCTCTGCAGATCGAGTGCCTGCTTGTTGATGTACACATGGTGGTGGTGTTGTCTGTTCTGATCTGGACCACCTTGTTCTGTACAGATTTGAAAAGGCTTGCAGTGCCAGAAACACTGCTCTGAGTTCCAAGAGATTTATGTGAAGCAGAGATTCTTGAGGTGACCACAGTCCCTGGGTGGTAAGATCCCCAGGTGGGCTCCCAGCCCAGCAGGGAAGCATCTGTGGTGAGTATCACTGAATGAGACTGAGTGACAAAAGGAACTCCTTGTCTCAAATTGTCCTGATCCTGCCACTATTGCAAAGCCTGGATCAGGCTTCGTAACTGGGACTAGTATGGTAAGGGAATCCTTTCTTTGGGACCAGAAGGCTCTTAAGTGGAACTGAATGTCCCTCATCTGGAATCTTGCTCCCTGGACCACTGCTGTGGAACCTGCCATGTGGCCCAATAGCTGAAGGAAGTGCCTTGCTGGCCACACACCTGTAGGGTGAATGAAGAGGCTAGTTCCATAAGGGTCCTTGCCCTGTCCAGGGGAAGGAAGGCTTTGCCTTTAGCTGTGTCCAGCTCCACCCCTCATGAAGGCGAGAAGCTGTACTGGCTCGAGAACTGACTTTGAAGGTTGAGAAGGAATCTAAGGAAGTGAGCACTGCTGAGATACTTGCAGATGTGACTTGACTTGGTCTGGAGACTGACCCACTATAAGCCAGTCATCCAGATATGGAAAGATGGAGATCTTTTTTTCCTTAGGAAAGCAACCACTACTGCCAGGCACTTTGTGAACACCTTTGGGGCTGATGTTAGCCAAAGGGCATTGCTCTGAATTGATAGTGGCCTGAGGACAACTTGAACCTTAGGTACTTTCTGTGGGAGCACCTGATGGGAATGTGAAAGTAGGCATCTTTGAGGTCCTGGGAGGCTAGCAAGTCCCCTGGCCTTAGAGAGGCAGAATTATTCCCAGAGTCACTGCTTTGAACTTTGGTTTTAAAAGGTGCTTGTTCAGATATCTTAGATCCAGGATGGGCCACCATTCTCCTGCTTTTGGGGCTAGGAAGTACCTGGAGTATGATCCTTGCCCTTGTGTAGAATAGAAACCCTTTCTATGGCTCTGAGAGCCAGAAGGGAAGAAACCTCTGCCTCTAGGGCAAGGGTCTCGGATGGATTTGCAGGTGGAAAGGATCTGGTTCTCATCTTGGGAAATGTTTTGAAGCTGAGAACCAGTCCCTGGCTTACTGCTTCCAGGACCCACTTGTCTGATGTCAGAGACTTCGGTCCTGGACAAAGTAAGCCAGCCTGCTCCTACGGGTACTGGAGAATTGGCCCGGCAGACCCATCAGGTGTCTGCTTGGTAGGGCTTTAGGTTGAGGTGGGAAGCAGGCCTGTTCATTCCCCATCTGCCTCCCTCTGAAGAACTCCTCTGAGCATAAGCAGAAGAGAAGGCCTGGGCTTGGTAAAAGGCCTTTGAAAGGGCCTGCCCTGCCCCTGGACTGTTGTCTTGAGGAGTGGCCTGAGCACCCCTGTAGGTGGTTCTGCACTCATCCATCTTTTTCATGTAGTTCTCTGTCTGCTCCCCAAACAGAGAATTACCAGTGACAGGAAATCCATGGCCTTAGCCTGGGTATCCTGTGATAGGCTAATACATCTGAGCCAAGCCATCCTCCAAAGGGCCACAGATGTAGCCATGACTATAAATGAAACATCATTGGAGTCCACAGCAGCATGAAAGAAAAATTACTCACCTTAGTAATGTTGTTTCTTCTAATGGAGTCTTGCTATATTATGACATATGCAGTTTGTCTCAGCCTTAGAACTGCTCCGGAGGTGAAAGAGTTAACTTCCATGCCAGGCATGGAATCTGGAGCCAGCTCGGTTGAAAAACTCTGTCTGTTGATCTTCAAACTGAAACTGTCAGATCTTTTACGAGCAAAAACTCACTAAGGTTCTGTGTGGAAGCTGTAAACCTACACTAGCCAACTGGCTACTAAAATATTAATACATTTTCTGGCCCCAAAACCAAGACTCAAGTCAGGGACCCAGAAAATAAGATAAAATAAATACAACATCTAAACACCCCAAAAGGAGGGTGAAGAACACAAGGTGGGCATCATTATGTTAACACTGCACTGCCCACCCACATCCCAAGAGTAGAGGTTCTGAGAGGGCAGGCGGGGGAGGTCATAATAAGCAAGACTCCATTAGAAGAAACAACATTACTAAGGTGAGTAATTTTTTCTTCAAACAACATGAAGTCTTGCTATATTATGACATATGCAGACTCACAGCAGTACCTCCATGGAGGAGGGACAGAACCTACTTAGGAAATAGGCCTGAAGCACAGCTGTGCTAAACCGAAAGCATCCTCCCAGCCTGGATGTCCAGGGAGTAATGGTTGGTGAAAGTGTGACTGTTTTCCAGGTAGCTGCCTGACATATCTCTAAGATAGGGATGTCCCTGGCCGCAGCTAGGGGCAGCTGTACCTCTGGTAGAGTGAGCCCTCAGGCCTGAAGGGGAACCTTACCCAGTTTTTGATAGCAAAATTGGATACAAGAGACAATCCACCTGTCAATGGATCTTTTAGTGGCATGTTTCCTTTACCAGCCTCACCATAAGTGAGGAACAGTTGGAGGGAGTCAAACCTGTGACCCTTGGTACGCTCTATGTAGTAACTAAGGGCTCTCTTCACATCTAAATTGTGCAGCCTCCTCTCCAGAGGAGGAATGGTCAGTGAAGTACACTGGAAGAGATATAGATTGATTAAGGTGGAAATCTGAAACAACCTTAGGCAAGAACTTCCTGTTAGTCCTGAGGACTACCTTATCTCTGTGAAAGGAGATAAAATCAGGCTCCACTGACAAAGCTTGTAATTCACTTATGCACCTGGCAGAAATGATGGCTACTAGAAACACAGTTTTCAAGTCAAGTACTTAAGCTCTGCTGAAGACAAAGGTTCAAAGGAGGGTTGCATCAGCTGAGCAATGCAAACATTAAGATCCCAGGCAGGAGCAGGGTCCCTGAATGGAGGGTTGGTGTGAAGCAATCCTTGAAAAACTTGGAGAATACAGGGTGAGCAGAAAGAGAAGAGGCTTTCCTGCTGAAATAAAAGCAGAGACAGCTGTCAAATGCACTTTCAGGGTAGCTGGCCTCAGCCCCAAAGTATTTAGATGGACCATATAGTCCAAGACTGTGGGCAAATCAGCAGATTCTGGGAAATATGCTTCCCAGAGCATTTCCATTTAGAATTATAGTAGCCCTGGTGGAAGGCTTCCTAGAAGCTTTCAAGATTTCGAGTACACCTTGAGAAAGGTGTAGGTCAGCAACTCTAACCCTCAAGAGCCAGGCCTTGAGGTTGAGGGATTTGAGATTCGATACCAAACTCTCCCTGGGCACAGGTTAACAAATTGTGGTTCCTGGGGAGACACAGGGAAGATGGACTGCTAAGGACAGAAGGAGTGGATACCAGGGCTGTCTGGCCCAATCTGGAGCAATCAGAATCATCTTGCAAGGTTGAAATCTGATTTTGACTAGCACCTTGAACAAGAGAGGAAGGGGAAAGGCATAGAGGAACTTCCTTCCCAATCGAGAAGGAAGGCATCCAGAGGGACTGAGCCCAACACTGGGGCCTGCAACAAAAAAGCGGAAGTTGGTGATTGTCTGGGGCTGCAAAAGATCTATCTGAGGGTGCCCCACCTGGCAAAAACTAACCCTAGTACTAGGGATCCAGTGACCATTCGTGATGGCCCTGGGAAATCCTGCTGAGAGCATCTGCCAGGACATTGTCCTTGCCTGGGAGGTGAACTGCTAGTGAAGGAGGCGTCTCAGGGAATAAGCCAGAGACCACACTTATTGCCTCGGTGCACAAGGTCAAGACCGAGTGCCCCTTGCTTGTTGATGTACCACATTGTAGTGGTGTTGTCTGTTCTGACCTGTACCACTTTGTTCTGAACAGATGCAGAAAAACCTGAAGTGCTAGAAAACAGCTCTGAGTTCCAACAGATTGATGTGGAGCACAGATTCCTGAGGGGACCACAGTCCCTGGGTGGAGAGGTCACCATGTGAGCTCCCCATCCCAAGAGGGACGCATCTGTAGTAAGGGTCAAGGAGTGAGATTGAGGGATGAAAGGAACCCTGTCTCAGATTGCTCTGATCCTGCCACCACTGCAGGGCCTGGATCAGGGTTCGAGTTACTGGGATCAATTTGGTTAGGGATCTCTCCTTTGAGACCAGAAGGCTCTCAAATGGAACTGAATGTCCCTCATCTGAAATCTTGCTCCTTGCACTACAGCTGTGGAAGCAGCCATGTGTCCTAGGAGCTGTAGAAAGTGTCTTGCTGGTCGAGAGACCTGCAGAGTGAAGGAGGAGGCCAGAGCCACCAGGGTCTTTACTCTTTCTAGAGGAGAGGAAGCTCTGGCCTGCTTTGTCCAGTTCTGTGCCTATGAAGGTGAGTGGCTGAACAGGCTCTAGAACTGACTTTGGGAGATTGAGAAGAAAACCTAGAGATGTAAGCAGCTGCTGGGTAACCTGAAGGTGTGATTTGACTTGGTCTGGAGACTGACCCACTATGAGCCAGTCGTCCAGGTAAGGAAAGATGGCAATCTTTGCCTTCTTAAGTGAGCAACTGCTACTGCCAGGCATTTTGTGAATACTCTTGGGGCAGAGGTAAGGTCGAGGGCATTGCTCTGAACTGGTAATGGCCTGAGGGCAGTTCAATGTGAGGTACTTTCGGTGGGAGCTTCTGATGAGAACATGGAAGTAGGCATCCTTGAGGTCTAGGGACGCAGCCAGTCCCTGGCCTTAGGGAGGGTAAAATCATTCCCAGAGTCACCATTTTGAATTTTGGTTTAAAAGGTGCTTGTTTAGGTATCTTAGATCCAGGATGGCTGCCATTCTCCTGTCTTTTTGGTGTAAGGAAGTACCTGGAGTACAGTCCTTTGCCCTGGTGTAGGGAAGGAACCCTTCCACAGCTCTGAGAGCCAGGAGGGTTGAGACTTCTGTTTCCAAAGCAAGAGCCTCTAATGGATTTGCAGGTGGAAAGATCTGGTTCTCATCTTTGGAAATTTTTGAAGCTGAGAACCAGTCCCTGCTTACTACTTCCAGGACCCACTTGTCTGATGTTAAAGACTCTCAGTCCTGGACCTAAGCCAGCCTGCCCCCAGGTAATGGAGAATCGTCCCTGGGCATCCCATCAGGTGCCTGTTTGGCAGGAGCTTTAGGTGAGGGGTGGAGCAGGCCTGCTCGTCCCGCCTGCCTCCTCCCTCTGAAGAACCCCTCTGGGCATAAGCTGAAGAGGAGGCTTGGGCTTGGTAAAAGGCCTGTGAAAAGGCCTGCCCCAGCTCCTGGAAAGCTGCCTCTGAGGAGTGGCTTGCCTTTCCTGGCCTGTGCACTCTATAAGTGGCCCTATACTCATCCATTTTCTTCATGTAATTCTCTGTCTGCTCCCAAACAGAGAATTACCCACAACAGGAAAATCCATGGCCTTAGCCTGGTATCCTGTGACAGGCTAGTACACCTGAGCCAAGCCATTCTACAAAAGTCCACAGATGCAGCCATGACTCTTGAAGATACATCATTAGAGTCCACTGCAGCATGGAATTGCACCTTGGATGCCTCAATACCATCAGCAGCCACCTGTTCCAGCTCCTGGCAAAACTGGCCAGGACCTGTCTTGCTAAAGCTATAACAGTATCCCATCTGGATTTCTGGTATCTTGCAACATAGGCCATATAATTTGCCTGTCTGAGTCCCAAGGATGCTGCCATGTATTGTTTCTTAGCCATGGCATCAATCCTCCTGGAGTTCTTGTCAGGGGGTGTAGTCAAGGGAATATTTGCCTTATCACAGGCTGCAGCCTGCACCACCCTAACATGGCTGCATTGTTGTGAAAGGAACTCCGTATCAGGGCCTGACAAAGTGTACCTCCTGTCCATCTTTTTATCCACAGGAGGTAAAGAATTAGGAGCTTTTAAAATTTTTGTTGTTTGTTTCCTAAAGGATTTATGTAAAGGAATAGACAATCTCCTGGACTCTGGGATATCCATCATTTCCACATAGTCAGGCTCTCCTGTTCATCCACAGCTTCTTCCAAAGGGAGCTGGAGGGTTTCAGCAACTTTTTATAAACAGAAATGAGAAGGGACTCAGAAAGCCTAGGGGAGACACCTGAAGGTCTGTCTGGGTAGATGTCCGTTCAATGGGCACATCCAGACTTTCAAAATCACATTCACACTGTTCATAATCCTCCTCCCTCCTCCGGTTCATAAAATTCTCTATATCATATTCTTGAGCCGGTGGAACCGACCGACCGACCGTTTACCTGATAGTGGCGGTTCGACGGAACCGGGAAAGCAACTGGACAATTTGGATGCTTTGGCTATCTCTGCAGCAGTTGGAGAAGGAAATTTTGGCTCCACACCTGTTGATTTTCTAGTCCTCTTTGCTGGAACTGGCTCCTCGAGTCAGCTCTTCATTTGCCGAGAAGTCTCGCCCTGGTCAAAGGGCACTCCCTCGGTCGGTTGGCACCGAACTGGGCTGGCCATCCGGGTCAGCAGACTTTTGGCCTCTCGCCCCTGAGCCTACCAACTCTCTTATCCAGGGTAGCTGCAGGAAATTCTTGCAAATCTGGCAGTCTGCATTGAGGTGGTCAAACCCCAGACAATAAACACATGTGGTGTGTGGGTCAGCCTTGGCAAAGGCTTCCCACAGACACTACAGTGCTGAAACCCAGTGGGCCCGTTTTTTCTTTTGGGTTTCTCAGACATAATGCCAGCCTAACCAAAAACTTGCCCTTTTCGCAAATCGCTAAGATGACACCTTATCGGTTCCCAACCGTGTCACATGGTCGTGAAAACCGAATGAAATCCATTTTTTAGAACCGATAAGAACCAGGAACTGCACTCTAAATGTAATTTTAATAAGTTTTAGCAACATCCTGATCGGTTCAAACTGAACCGATAACAACGCTACAAGTTCCACACAGAGAATGTAAAACCTATCTAGTACTTACGATACCGCAGACAGAGCTTGAACCGACCGGTTTGCAGTTAAAATAAATATAATTGCGGTTTAAACAAACCGAGAAAAACACTTTTAACCAAGAAATGAACCGAGCAGTAGAAGGAATCTTCGAGCGACTGTTCAGTGAGGCGGAGTAAAGAATCTGACAGTTTCAGTTTGAAGATCAACAGACAAGAGTTTTTCAACCGAGCTCACGCTCAGATTCCATGCCTGGCATGGAAGTTAACTCTTTCACCTCGAGCAGTTCTAAGGCTGAGACAAACTGCATATGTCATAATATAGCAAGACTTCATGTTGTTTGAAATTGCACCTTGATGCCTCAATCCCATCAGCAGCCACCTCCTCCAGCTCCTTGGCAAGCTGGTCAGGGCCTGTTTAGCCAGAACCAGCACAGTGTCCCACCTGGACTTCTGGCATCTAGCTGTGTAGGCCATATATTTAGCCTGCCTGAGTCCCAAAGATGCTGCCACGCACTGCTTCTTTGCCATGGCATCAATCCTCCTGGGTCCTTATCTCGGGTGTGATGCCAAGGGAATATTTGCCTTATCACAGGCAGCAGCCTGCACTACCCCAACATGGCTGCATTGCTGAGAAAGGAACCCATGTCCGAAGCCTGAAAGGGTATACCTCTTGTCCATTCGTCTGTCCACAGGAGGTATGGAGTTAGAGTCTTTAGAATTTTAAATGTCTGTCTCCCCAAAAGATTAATGGAGGGAATAGACAGTCTCCTGGACTCTGGGATGTCCATCATTTCAACAAAATCAGGCTCCTCCTGATCCCCTACTGCTTTTTCCATTGGAAGCTGGAGGTTTCAGCCCTTTCTTATAAAACATAAAGTGGGAAGGAGACTCTGAAAGCCTAGGAGGAGAAACGTTGAAGGTCTGTCTGGGGAGATGTCCGGTCAATAGGCACATCCAGACTTTCATAATCACCATCATCATCATCATCATCCTCATACTCTTCCCTCCTCCTCCGGTTGATAACATTCTTCTAAAGTACAATCCGAACTGACCAAACCGAGCCCCTGCCTGATTGTGCCGGTTCGGCCGGAACCGGGTTAGCAATTGCACTATCCTTATCGCTTGGTTATTTCATCAGTGGTCGGAGAAAGAATTTGTGGATCCGAACTGGATGATTTTTCTCTCTTTCTTTTAACCAGAACTGACTCTCAGAATCGGCCCTCCGTCTCAAGAAGTTTCGCCTGGTCAGAGGGTTCCTTCTTGGTTCGTTGGAACCGAACCGGCTGGCCATCCGAGCCAGTGGACTTCACCTCCCTTTCCTCAGTCTACCTACTCTTATCCAGGGTGGCTTTGGGAAAAACTCTACAGATTTGGCAGTCTGAATCGAGGTGGTCAAACCCCAGACACAAACACAGGTGGTGGGGATCAGCCTTAGCAAAGGCTTCCCCACACACACTGCAGTGTTGAACCAGTGGGCCCATTTTTTTCTTGGGTTTCAGACACAGCCAATCCTATCCAAAACTTACCTTTTTTCGCAATCTGCCAGGTAAGACACCCCTATCGTTCGACTGTGTTACGGGTCTCGAAAAAATGTAATTAAATCCGCTAGGAACCGACACGGACCGTTACAACACTCTAAATAAATTCACAAGTTTTTAAGATTAAACTGATCGGTTCAAACCGAACCGATCCCAAATTTACAAGTTTCACACAGAAACTAAATGTAAAACCTGTCTAGTACTCATGGTACCACAGACAGAGACTTAAACCGACAGATTCGGTAGCAGAAATTCGGAGAAACCGAGTTAAAACGACATTTTAACCAACTTTTTTGAACCGAACAAAGGAGAAATCTCCGGAGCGACTGTTCAGTGAGGTGGAGTAAAGAATCTGATGGTTGGAGTTTAAACAACAGCAGACGGCTTCAACCGAGCTTGCACTGAACGCTCCATGCTGGCCATGGAAAGTTAACTCTTTGTTCTCCGGGCAGTTGAAAGGCAGGACCTAACTGCAATAGTCAGAATACAGCAAGACTTCACGTTGTTTGAAAGAGCTGCAGGTCAGGCATGGTCTGCTGTAATAGTGTAGGTAGAGAACTGGGCAGACTGGATGGGCCAAGCAGTCTCTTATCTGCCATCAAATCCTATGTTTCCGTGCAATTTAAGTCACTCTGTGCAGGGGGCAAAATCAGCAGCCAACAGTCAGTCACAGTTTACAGAGCTCAGAGATATTCCTAATAAACTAAGTTTAGAACAACTTGCAGTTCAAATTTTAAACGTTAAAACTTACAATTGGCAGATCCACTACCCTTTGTGGAATACAGAATCTTCAGAGTGTCAAGCAATGGGAAATACATGGAAAACGACTAGACAGGACTCCAGCAAGTGAAAGCAGGGAAGCCACCTGAACCATCAGAGCCAAGTGGAGCACATGATGGGATGAGAAAGAGGTTGAAACCACCAATGGAGTCCTTCCCAAGATCATTCAGGACCATGATAAAAAAGGTGGAGACACTATCTATTAGATTTACCCTGCCGGATACCAAATTGGGAGCAGTATTGACAGAGGCTTGGTCAGTCAACAAGTCGGCAAGCACATTAGTGGTAGTGGGGGCAGGAGTAATTACTGAAAGCAGAATTATGAAGATGTGACTGCAGCAGTTGGAAATTAGGGCACGCCTGACCAATGTCCAATTGCTTGGCCTTTCTGAAAATCTAGAAACAGAGAACCCTGTCTCATTTATTCAAGAACTGTTGGGACAATTATTGGACATAGATTTAGAGGACAAACTGGTGAAGGTATATAGGGTTACTCCTAGAAAATGGCCATAGATCCCCGAGTAATCATTCACAATGCTCATTGTTACCAGCTGGGTGCAAGTAAGAGATACAGTACCATCCTGGCTGCTGCTAAAAGAAAGCGGCAAATTCATTTAAATGACAGGACTCCAGCTTTATTATGCTCCCAACCTCAGCTCTGTGATGAGACAGTGCTGCAAAAGCTTTGAGGTGGTACGAGCAGGATTACAGACATAAGGTTAATCATGTCCTCTAATTCCTGCAAAACCAGGGTTCAATAGACCAGTAAGACTTTTATATTTTGAGACACCATCAAAGCTGGCAAACAAATGGACATTATTAAAAGCTGACTTTGCCTGTACTGAGAATACTGGTGAAACTGATGGAGAGGACTGAGATCATTTTAATACTCAGTGACTGCTTTGGTTTAGGCTCCCCATGACAAACACCAGAGGCAAGTTGTGGGGACACAAATGTAAACAAATGCCATAATGATTTATGAGAACAAGGCAATTTCGGTATCTACATGATCCAAGCTGACACTGTCAACATTGATGAGATGATTAGGGTGTTTCAGATTAATATCGTTGCAACTTCATCGTTGAGTAGTCTGAGGCATTAAGGGAGTTATGAGCTCAAGATAGCACCAACCACAAAGAGTAGTATTGTGATGCAGTTCAATACATTTTGAAATGCACCCCAGACCTCCACAGAGCGGGTAAATAACATGATTATATGATATTAAACAAGATCAATTTTATCAATGCAAAATACTGAGTGCATTTGTTTTTGTTAGCTTCCATTTGCAAACTGCTCGATTAACACAGTGCATGTTGCTCTGAGGAGTATATTTAGATTAGGCAGAGTGGTCAGTCCAGTTTGCTCTGTCTTGTATATTTTAGTGTGAAAATCTTTCATGTCGAGAGTGTCCATAAGCTTTATAATGTAATGTTTTACTCTATAAGATTGAACAGCAAGTTAAAAAGTGTTATAAATTTCTAGGTTTTATTGTTAAAGGTAGCCATTACATATTTTACACTGCTTCTGATCTCAGGGTGTTTTGTGGACTTACCATCACAGAAGCATGATGTTTAAAATGCTCTGGCACTAGTCAGACTTATCAATGCTTGTTAAGCCAAGTCCATGGCCATACTGCACTAACGGCTCAGAGTTACTTACACATTATTTACTGTTCCATTCATTAAGTTCGTTGTCCTCCAGTGTGGTAACAAAGGGTACACAATGCCTGATCCTATGGATGTGTATTGGCTATCTACTAACTAGGTACCACAAAGTGTTCTTATGTATTCAATGCATTCTAAAACTAATCAAATTAATAAAATATTAACTCTGTACAGCATTAGTGATGTAGCTGTGACCACTAGAAAATATAATGGTAGAGCCACATACAGGTGTAGTTCTGTTGTTTAACGAGCCTGAGGAACAGCTGAAAAGACAAAAAGCAGGGACCCAGGTTGGAGCCACTTCCATCCCATGAAGTAAAAGGGAGTATATTTTTCAGCTAAGCTTTTCCTCATTCCCAGACTCGCCTGATAGCATTACCAACCTTCTCGTGGAGTTATCAATTATCCACCACTTGCACAGGATACATAGATACATAGATGTTGATGGCAGATAGGACCCACGGCCCACCCAGTGTGCCCTTTTGCACAAGTAACTGCGCTTTTTCAAGCTTCCGTGAGAAGTAGGTTGTCCTCTCTCTACCAGGATCCCCTTATTCCTATCCTATGCCTTCTTAAATCCTGCAGTCATTTCTGCCCCACTGACACCTCCAACAGGGCATTACATTTGTCCACCACCCTTTCTGTGAAGAAGTACCGCATCCCCCGAACCTTGCTCCCTCCAGTTTCATTCCATGTCCTCTTGTCCTGGAGCCTCTTTTCTATGAAAATTGTTTTCTCCTGCACCTTGTTCCTCCCTGTGAGGTACTTATATGTCTCAATCATATCCCCACTCTCCCTCCTCTCTTCCAGGGAGTACATATTTAAGTCTTTTAGTCTGTCCTTGTAGGTTTTGTGATGTAATCCCTGCACCATCTTGGTTGCCCTCCTCTGAAGTGCCTCCACCTTGTCTATGTCCTTTCATGGTAACCACCTAACAGGACCACGACAGTGGTGAGGAGTCTGCCATGTCAGTCATGCTTGGGGCTGTGGGGTACGGGTGCCAATGCAACGGTGGCAGCTCCTGGTTTTCTCCCCAGTTGTGCTGGTGCAGATGCATACATGCCTCACAACATCTGGCGGCAGCCCTTCCCCTGCTGCAGTCCTGCTGTGCTCCAGCAGGTGGCAGACAAGCAGTGGAATGCTGTGTTCCAGTGGGCCCCAGGTAACCCAAGTCCATTCCTCAAGCCAGGTTGCTGGCATAGTGAATGGCAGTGCTATCACTGTGCTATCAGACCAGCTGGAGTATGCATTTTGATACTGGTCCACTGTATCCTATGGGGCTGTAATAATACGCTATCTGTAATTCAGACAAAATAAATTGAACTTGCTCCACCTTTAGAGGAGCAAATATCTCGGACATAACAGCTATGGTTGACAATATTCTACATGATTGCAGTGACAGTTCTTTACCTGTCATACATGCTGGTGCTAATAACATTGCATATGACTCTGTACAAAGAATCCAGCAAGATTCTGTTGCACTAACTAACAAACTTGTTGATTTAGAAACAGACATTTGCTTTTCTGAAATTCTTCCTATTCCTAGAGCTACTGAGTATCAAATCAGAAAGATTAAAACCATAAATGAATGGTTGTAAATGGTGTCTGAGACAGAGTCTGTCTTGTATTACTCATTGGGAGAAGTTTGATAATAGACCAGAACTCTTTTGGGGATGGATTACATTTAAGTCATAGGGCAATATTTTACTTGGAAAGCATATTGTAGATAAAATCTCCTTCATTTAAACTAATTGAATAGGGGAGAAGGAAAGTTGTCTCCTCCTCTAAAAGTAATTTTTCGAACTACAAATACCCTCTCACTAAAACTCAATTAAAATGTATATACTTCAATGCTAGAAGTCTCAATAAAGCTGGACTAATTAAAATCAGGGCTATACAGGACATCAATATTATCTCCATATCTGAAATGTGGGGAGATAATAAAGCATCATGGGACATTCACACCCAGGTTATAGTCTATATAAACTGGATCATTACTAGAAAAGGAGGTGGTGTTGCCTTATTTATTAACAGTAGCATAAAAACCATTGAGGTCTCAGATAAAGTCCGTACTCATGATCTTGAAACAGAGACCATTTGGGTTAAATTGTTTCCTCTCATTCACAATCACTTGTTATTGGTACCTGTTATAGACGCTCGAGACTCAACCCCTGACTACTTTGATGCAGTCTTGATGGAAACTGAAAATGCTGCAGCACTGGTGATTTTAATCTTGGTAACATTAATTGGATAGATAAATCATCCAGTTCTAGTAATGGAAAAAACAACTCCGACTTAGTCAGCAAATCGAACTCCAACTAGAGGGACAGGATCCTTTACTTAGTATTAGCAACTGACTACCTAGCTCTTATGACTGTTAATATTAACTTACCAGTAGGAAACAGTGATCATAATTCTGTTTCAATCAGTCTACAAATGTTTTTCACCTAATACTGGATCAACAAAATTGTATTTATATGAGCTGACATAACATACCTCAAGGAGGAACTAAATTCAATTTGCTGGGATACAGCTTCCATGGATTAAATGCTAAAGAGTGCTGGAATTACTTTAAAAGTACTTACTCTACCTTAGGGACAAGTATATACCTACTAGGGAAAACTACGAACATACTAGACATTGCCCAAAATGGCTAAATAAACCAATACAAAGATTACTCGAAGCTAAATGACAAAAATATCAGTCTTATTTAAAATCCAAAACCGTTATTAATTGGGCAGCTTACCTATCTATACAAAAGAAGTGTAAAACTAAAATAAGAAAAGCTAAAACTAAGTGGAATGTAACCTTGCTAGGACAGCTAATAAAAGAATGAAAACAATTCTACTCCTACATTAATTCTCTAACAAAACCTATTAGTCAGGTGGGGCCCATATTGATTCATGACATAGTCATTACTATGTATTTAGAAACAAGCATTTGTCAATGCTGAATGTTTGCTTGCTGGCATTGGCATTGGTAGTGTGGAAGTTACAGAGCTGCATAATAGAATGGCAGTGAAGTATTGAACTGAAGCCAACCCCACCACCACCCTGCACAGACTGATAGGCATTGGGGTGTGCTTTTGGGTCATCAGGCATAATGGCCATGCCATTTCACCGCACCCTACCCTGCAGACACTGACAAGTGTCACGGTGTGCCTTGAGTCTTTGGCCTTATGCACACCCCAATCCATCAGGAAATACGGTGAGATGGGTGCAGTATAGGAGAATGGGGTGAACTTTGGGGCTGAAGAGTCCAAGGCATGCCTCGATGCCTCTCACTAACTGCAGGGTGTGGAATAGTATGAGCATTAAGAGGCGAGAATCCCAAGTCACACACCCCTGATGCCTGTCATTCTGTACAGGCAATATGGTCAGAAAACCCAAACGCCTCAGGTATCTGTTGGTATTTACCCAAATTTTCAACATGGTGTTTTGTGACCCCACCCATGAACAGTGGCAATATCAGTTTGTTAGCCAAAGCTGCTTTTGCACAGCGATTACGCATTTAGCACCACAGGTGCAAAACACATTCAAAACAGGAAGTGAAAATGACAGCTGTACTGTTCATGGGAGGTGTAAAATGGCAATGTTGCAAATCTGCAGTGAAATATTAAAAAACTGGTGAAGTCACGAGTGCATAGAAACTGTGCAACGACACCTGTAATGTAATAAGTTTGGGAGATTTTACAGCAGATTGTCAACACAGGCATTTTGGGACCTCCGATCATGAACAGTGTCACTGTGATTTTCTTTATCTGACCCGAACAATGATTTCCCACAGCGACCACGCAGTTCTGCGCTGAAAGTGTGAAAACACATTTTGGCCATGTTGTGAAAATGATAGCTGTGCTGTTCATAAGGAAGTGTGGAAAAATGCCACTGGTGAAAATCTGGTCTGAAAATATTACAAAGTCATGAACTTAAGAGGGTGCATGGAAACTGCACAATGCTCACTTGTAACACAGTCATTTTATGGACTTTTGTCAAATTTTCAACATAGCCATTTTAAGACCTCTGCTCATGAACAGTGCAACTGTGATTTTCTTAATCGGTCCCAAACATTGCTTTTGCACACCGACTGCACCATCGTAGTGCTACATGCAGGAAACACATTTGGGGTGACATGTGAAAAATGACAGCTATGCTGCTCATAAGGAGATATGGTAAACGGCAATGTTGAAAATCTGAAGCGCAAATATTAAAATTTTATATCCACGAAAGCGCAAGGAGACCTACGCAACGCGACCGTAAAAGTCATTTTTAGAATTATTACAGAATTTTCAACATAGCCATTTTAAAACCTCTGCTCATGAACAGTGTCACTGTGATTTTCTTAATGTGTCCCATACATTGATTTAGCACCGACTGCGCCATTGTGCGCTACATGGCTAGAAACACATTTGGGTGAGATATGAAAATGACAGCTGTACTGCTCATAGTAGGTGTGGTAAAATGGCAATGTTGAAAATCAGATGCAAATATTAAAATTCGTGAACTTACGAGCATGCACAGGAACTGAGCAATGCGCTAGATAAAACAGTAATTTTAAAGATTTTTCTATGGTAACATAGATTTTTGAGAGCCCACCTTATAAACACTGGCATTGTCGTTTGTTAATCGATCCCGAAGGTGATTTCAAGACAGTGACTCACGTAAATCACCTTCGCCATGATTAACGCCTGACAGTTCAAGAATTCATGAGGAGGGTCCCAAAACCCCATGTTAAAATTTGGTGCCAAAATTCAAAAATGCCTGAGATCACGAGAAAGTTGAAAAACCCTATTCATTACATTATACAGCTTAACGGCATTTCCTCAGTTCATGGGTCGGCTTTGAAGAGCGCAGAGCGTGTTCCGTCCACCGAAGATTGTCACGCCGAGCTCCGGAGGTGGGTGCTGAGGTGGGGGTGGGGAGGCAGGGTGCGAGGGTGGGTGCGGTGGGCTGGAGAGTGCCGAGGAATGTTTTCTTGTTTACAGGTTTGTTTGTTTTTAAAGGAAGACGACGCGGATGTTTGCCATGCTGGGGTGGGCTCTCAGCGTGGCAGCTAAAAGGCTGTTTGGGAGGTCTGGAGCCGACGGAGATTGGGCACCCCGTTGGCCATATGGACTTTGTGCCATGCTGGGGGGCTCCCAGCATGGCACCTGGAAAGCTTTTTGGGGGATGGAACCGACGGGGATTGGGCACCCCATTGGCCATACAGTGCGTGGGGAGGCTGTGAGCACGTAATATGCATGCGCAGGCAGGAGGTGAGCTCTGCTCACTGAAGCGGAGCTCTTCTTCAACTGTATGCCACTGCATTTTCAACTGCTGTCATAGACAGCTGGAGCAGTGATTGGAGAACTGTGACCGCGCCTGCAAACACATTGACTGAATTGGAAGAAGCTGACACACCTCCGAAAAACTCGCACTATGTTTCATGCACATGCATGCAAGCAAACATAAAAACACTGTGCTATGTATCTGACCTGATGTATTGCTTTTTGTTTTCTTTCTTGTGATACTGTACTGTTTTATGCCCAGGCCCACCTTGCAAATGAGTTTACCTCAATGGTGTTTCACCTGGTTAAATAAAGATGGATTGATTGATTGATCTTAATCCATGATCCAAAAGCCATGGGCAATCTGTTTAATATAAAATTTGTGAAATTTTAGTACTGATCAGCAGAATGTACAAGCGCCAGTCCCGTGATTTTAGTCACATCACTTTTACTTTAGACCAGATTCGTACTCAACGTATAGCACAAAAGGTAAGACTAGTGCCTGGTGGCGTGGAGGTCTGGCGCTGGACGCCATACCTCACGCCACGCCAGTGACCTGGGTTCAGGAATGGATGGGGGAGAAGGATTGACAGTCCCATTGGATGCTCTCCTCCTCCAGGGGTGGGTTATTAGGTAGCACAAAGCACCAGTAACTCCTCTGCCTGTGGAAGCACGGGCAGTATGGGCCTACGGCTCTCTGGAGTTGAGGAGGAGGATGCTGTCAGGTGCTTGATGATGGCATGCGTCCAATACGTCATTCATCTGGACGAACGTCCTCTGTGCGCGTTCTCAGGGATAAGGAGAAAATAGGGGAAAATGTATACACCTAAGGCTGTAAGAGCACTATGAAACCAGGGGATCCTAGTGGAAGGACCTGGCAGATGGAGTAGGAGGGGTGCGAGGCCCCTCTAGCCGAGGAGCTGGGCAAGAAAAAAAGGTAAGACTAGTTTTGGTCCTGAGAATATCTCTGGACATTTATTATATTCTTTGTCTGACTGTTTGGCATATCCATTGAAAACAATATTTGAGGGATGCTTAATGTACAACTATGTCCCTGAAGACTGGAAACATGCCCATGTCATTCCATCTAAAAATGGCCCAAATCTTCATGGGAAAATTATAGATGCATCAGTCTTACTTCATCTGTCTGCAAAGTTCTAGAAAGTCTAATTAAGGACATCATCACACCAATCCTGGATAGACATGATCATGAACAGCATGGGTTTAAGGAAGGCAGAGGCTGCTTACATACATATGAAGAAGCCAGCAGAAGAAGGCCATTTGGTCTATCAAGTCTGCTCATATTGCAGGGTCCACAGCTTGAGCCAATGCCCTGCCCTCCCTCCCCACTCCTCCCATCCTCCCTAATCATGATCCTTACTTTCCCCATGCCTATCCCAGCCTCTCTAAAGCTGCCCACTGTCTTCAACGAGATGACCTCTTCAGGCAGTGCATTCAAAATGTCTACCACACTCTCTGAGAAGAAGTGTTTCCTGACCTCCTCCTAAACCTCTCACCCTCCAGCTTAAGACTGTGCCCCCAGTGTTATGGTTGCCACCAGCTTAAAGAGACTCTCCTTATCAACCTTAGTTATCCCTTTCAAGTACTTGAAGGTCCCAATCATGTCCCCTCTCCCTCCTGTCTTCCAGGGAGTACATGTTCAGTGCCCTCAACCTCCTCGTATGCCTTAGCCCTGCTGACCCACTATCATCTTTGTAGCCTCCTCTGGACCTTCTCCAGCAGGTTAATGTCTTTTGAGGTGTGGGTACCAGTACTGAACTCCATACTCTAGATGTGGCTCACTAGTGACCTGTAATAGGGCAGTATAACCCCTCACTCCCACTACTAATCCCCCTAGATATGCATCCCAGCATTTTGTTTTCCTTTGCTGCTGCTTTCTTGCACTGTGTGGAGTGCTTCAGGTCACTAGTGATCATCACTCCCAGGTCCTTCTCCTCCTCCTCCTCTGATGCAGATGCTCGGACTCCACCCAGGTAGTACTCTGCATTGGGATTCTTGGTTCCAATATGCATAATTTTGCATTTCTTGGCATTAAAGCCAAGCTGCCAGATCCTGGACTCCCTCCCAGCTTCTCCAGATCTCCTGTAGTTCCTGTATCCTTCAGCTATGTCCAATCTCCCACAGAGCTTGGTATCATCTTGAATAAGCACATTTGCCCTTAATGCCATCCCCAATGTCACTGATGAAGACATTGAACAACGCCAGCCCCAGCACAGAGCTCTGTGGGACCCCACTGGTTACCTCTCTGGTACCAGATATCTCTCCCCACAACCACCCTCTGGGTTCTGTCCTCAGCCAGTTTTCCACCCATTTGGCCACCTTTTCCCCAACCCCAAGATCCACCAACTTCCTGATCAACCTTTTGCAGGGCACAGAGTCAAAGGCCTTGCTGAACTCAAGATAGAGGAGGTCTGCTACTTGGTCCCTGTCTACTGTCTGACTTCTTTGACTGTGTCACTAAATCAGATTCATTTGACACAATCTCCCCTCCATGAACCCATGCTGCCTCGCATCCTGGAGACCATGCTCCTCTAGATATTCCACCAATCTTCCTTTAGTATGGTCTCCATTAGCTTGCCCACAATGGAGGTCAGACTGATTGATCTGTAATTCCCTGGGTCATCCTTGGACCGCTTTTGTGGAGGGGCACTACATGTGCTGTTCTCCAGTCCTGCAGTACCATGCCTGATTCTAGTGAACTATTAAACAGGTCTGCCAGTGGCCCTGCCAGCTCCTAAGCCAGTCCCTTTAGTACCCTTTGTATGTACTCTGTCCGGCTTGGCGATTTGTCCACCTTCAATGCCAGCAGCCACCCTCACTCTGTCCTTCTCTATCACTACATCTGTGTTCTCCTGCTCCTCTTTTCCTCATGAAGGCACTGATTCATCCTCCTCCCTGGTGAAAATGGAACAGAAGTATTCATTTAGTATCTCTGCTTCTCCTCCATTATCCTCCACCCACTCCACCCCTTTCTTAAGCCTAACAACCCTTCCTTCTTTTCCTTTTCTCACTTACATAGCAAAAGAAAGCCTTCTCCCTTCTTAATTCCTTCAGCTATCTGCAGCTCCTTCTGTGCCTTTGCTCGCCAGACTTCCTTACCTGCCTCATTAACCAACCTTAGTAATTTTCCCTATCCACCTCTCTTTGGTCTTCCTGAATTTTTATAGGCCAACCTCTTTTCTCTTACTGCCTGGGCAACCCCAGAACTGAACCAGCTGGGCGCTTTGGCCCTTGTGTTCTTACCCTGAGCCTAACACACTCATCTGTTGCAACCAGTATTCCTTCCTTGATGATGAACCACCTTTGCTCCACCCCTACATCTGCTTTGATGCCCGCCATATGGCTCCTTAGCACTTCACCCATTTTCCTGAAGTCCGCCCTCCTGAAATCCAAGATTTTGTCTTAGTCAGACGCTTGCCCATATCCAACTGGAAGCATACTGTGCAATAGTCACTTCCACCCAATGGCTCCTGACCATTATTTCCTGTACATGCTCCCCATTTGTGAGCACCAGATCAAGAATTGCCTCAGCTCTTGTTGGTTCAGTGATGCCCTGAGTCAGGAACCCACTCTGCAGTCCTTCCAGGATCACCTGACTCTAGTACATGTTGCGCTTGTTAACCAACCTTACACGCTTTTATGAGGCCATTAGTTCTGAGCTTATAGGAAAATCCCATATGATGTTATCTTCATAGACTTTAGTAAAGTCTTTGATGTTATGCCTCACTGGGCTTTAAATGATAAATTACTACATCTTAATATAAATAAATCCATAACTAACTGGATATGTAACTGGTTAAATGGTAGGACTCAAAGAGTACTTATCAACAGTGGACTTTCTGATATGGGTCTTGTGACAAGTGGGGTGCCTCAGGGCTCAGTTTTGGCCTCTGCCTTTTCCAGGCTTTCATCTCAGATATGACAGCACTTGCATCTCCACATCCACTAAATATGGAGATGATGTTTAATTGCTGGTCCCATTGCTACCCCAGATCAGGCTGAAACCATACAGCAAGATTTAAATAGGAACTTTGATTGGGTAACCAAATGGGGTATGAAACTCAATAATAAAAATGTAAAGTAACACGTTGGGACCCCAGAACCCTAATACTTTGTACATTCTAGGAGATACCATCTTACTGATTACCACTGTTGAAAAAGATCTAGAATTATTATTTCTAACAACTTAGAGCATTCGAACCAAGTTAATCAGATCATCAGTAAAACAAATAAGGTTATTTGGTCTATCTGACGATATCAAATCTCATGATCCATACATCATGATGCCTTTATTCCGGCTTATGTAAGACCCCACTTAGAATATGCTTCCCAGTCGTGGTGCCCATATAAGAAACCAATTGCACCCAATTAGAGAAAGTGCAATGGACTTACACTAAACATATACATGGCTTATATAATATCAGATAACACCAGACTTGTCTCCTTCATCTAATGTCACTTGAAACTCGCCGACTGAGAAGTGATTTATTATTTTACTTGATATTATCAATCACCTGTATTTAATGTCTGAACTTGATTTAGAGTTTAAAGACAACAAATATAGTACTAGAGGGCATCCTTCACAATTGGCTGGTAAACATTTTCATTGTAAAACAGAAAATTTTTGTGCCATGCACGTTATACAACCATGGAACAAATTGCCCCTAGAGGTCATCTGGCACTTGGGTTAATATCCAGTACTAACACTGTAGTGCAGCATGAGAGGGTGCTGCACTTCGAGGTGCCGCTTCGGATGAGATGTTAAACCGAGGTCCCATCTGCCTGGATTGGTGGTAGTTCAGGTGGATGTTAAAAGATTCCATGGCACTTATCGAAAGAGTAGGAATTTCCCGTGTCCTGGCCAAATTTCCTCATTCACTAAAAAAATACCACCAACAGCTTAATCTGGTTCAAGGTCAGTTGGCATTCATCTGTATCCTCCTCGGTCGTGCCTGAAAATAGGCAGGATTTGTCTAGTGCACTTACCCGTCAACAAAAGCTAAATAAATAAAAATAAATCATCGGTAAGACAAAACAAGAATTAAAAAACACCTTGATGCATTCTGACTTCAGGCCTGACACTTAAATACTACTAAATTTAGTATATATTTTGATAGTATAGGAGCACCTTGAGGCTTACAGCTTCCTTTGCTACCATCATTCCTTTGTATGATCCTTAGTATGAAGAGTGTGGTATCACGCATTCTTAGGACAAGAGGACTGCGAATCAAAGGTGAGCAGTTCTGTGGTCCTAAGGATACAAGAGGCAACACACTGATAGCCATAAGTGGCACTTCAACTGGGCCTATACAATTATTATAGACAGCTAACTTTACTAAATAAAAAAAACTTTTTTATTTAATAAAGTTAGTGGCAGGAGCAGTCATCAAGAGGCCTGTTACAGTAGTTCAGCACGTGAGGTACTCTTATAGCAATAAGAGTACCGTCCGCAACTGAAGGAAGCATTGTGATGGTCAAAGACGCCCTGTGATCTGTAATTATAAAAGCAGGATACAGCATCCATTGAGAGACCCAGAGAACTCAAGGTTGTCAACAAAAGTTTCTGGCTGACTATAACGCTTTGGTGAGGTCTCAACACCACAGCAGCAAACTGTCCAAAGTCTACTGCCTAGTGGATAAATTGTGTGACCTTCACCAAAGCTGGTGTCATACTATGTTTGAATTTAAATCCACGATGAACTGGAGACAAGTAATTTAGGAGGCAGCATAGCGCAGTGGTTTAAGGCTCTGAGCTGCAAATCTGGAGACCTGGGTTTGAATCCCACAGCCCCCACTTGCATACTGTGTGACCCTGAGCAAGTCACTTAACTTCCCTGTGCTCCCAGGTCACACCTGTAAACAAGCTTTCAGCTTAGTGTGCCAAGTCTGGTTAAAACATTGCAAAAAAAATTAAGAAAACTCAGTGAACTGAACAAAACAATTTTTCCAGAACTGTGGTTAGTGGGGTTAAAAGAGACAGCAGGTGACAGTTGTTCATTTTGTAGGGTCACTGCAGTATACTTGTGGATCGGCACCACAGTGGCCACTTTTCACACAGAGGGCATATAACCTCGCACAATGATACATTAAAGGTTTGTCAGACTGGTACTGCTAATGACATAGATACTGCCTTGACCTATCTGAAGACAGTGTTATACGTTACCAAGAAAAGATCTGGGATTTGTTCTAGTAAGATGTGCCAGCACCTCATTTGCCATGAGGATCCTAAAATAAAACATAGAAACACAGACATAATGATCCGAGGGTCCATTCAGTCTTCCCATATAGATATTACTTCAGGAACCACTAGGGATGTTCATGTTACCTATGGATAACAGCACATTCGTGTCAGAGGTCTCCACCTTTGGGACAACCTTTTCCAAGTTATCACAATATTGATTAAAATATTAACCGGTTCTAGTGGATAGGTAATTAACTCTAGATCAGTATTTCCTGAATGTATGCTAACTTTACATTTTCTATCAAGTAATTCATTTAAGATATTCCAAGTATTAGTGGTACCATTTTGACTAAACTTTAGCTGTTTATTTCTACAAAAAAATGCACATTTGCCAGTCAGACTAAAGACTCACATCTGTTAAACTGTTGCTTTTATTCATGAGAGACTACCATTCCTGGATTTATGGTATTGCTTCCAGTACCTGTCCTTAGTTTTGATATATTTTAACAACTCCAGAGTGATGCATAGAAACACAGATGAGGACAGCAGAAAAGACTGATGGTCCATCCAGTCTGCCCATATTGCTCTGTCATACCCCAAGACCTATTGTCTCTGTGGGGTCTTCACTTACATTATTCCACTTTTGTTCTCTGTGTTTTAACCTCCTCTTCCCACTGAGTAGGTACTGTACCCTTGACTGCATCCCACCCGTGTTGAAGCTGTTTATGGTTGTTAGCATCAACTACCTCTGTCGGCAGACCATTCCATGGCTCCTCCACTCCTTCTGTAAAATAATACTTCCTTACATCCTTTTAAACCTTTCCCCATTACTGTCCACTCATGATCCTGTGTCCCAGGGTCTTGGAGCCAGATTTTCAGAAGCTTGAGATTGCCATAAGCCCGGGTGTGAAAAATTATGTACCTACCGTATTTTTTATCTCCTCCTGTATCTTCACTATTCATTACTGCTGGTGTAAGCCGGAGGCACGACACACCACAGATTTTTTTTTTGAGGGAGGAGTTGGCACCAATGGCACCACCTAAGAGTGACGCACCACGGGTGTGGGGAGGCCTTTAGATCGCTGCAGACTCTCTTCCATCCCACTCTGTGAGCCGGAGAGGTGAAATAAAAGAATTAGAAAGATAACAGTGAAGCAAGAGAGCCAAGGGATAGATAAAAGAAAGGAAACAAACTGAAAAGGAATAAGCCAAAACAGGACAGGAAAGAAGAGAACCCTACCCTAAGGGCTGCAGGACCTCATTCCTTGGCGGCTCTGAGGGAGAAACAGATAAAGGAAAAGGAAGAGGAAGAAGAAGAAAAGGGGATAGTGAAGGAAGGAAGGGAAATGCTGCAACAAATTTTGAGTTAAATTGGCTTGAAGTTATTCAGCTCGGAGCTAAAAAGCAAGGAAGCAAGGATCCCTTCAGACAACACACTGGTTTAGATGGTTCAACCAAACCTTCCGCTCAGCTCGGGATGAGAGAGGCAGATTTCCTCATATCCCGCTATCCTATGACCCATCACTCAAGCAGGAGAGCTCACAGATTGCCAGAGTCAAATAATCTGTTCTGGAGAGGAAAGAGCCTCCAACTAGGTGTATGAGAATAGACCCCACTAGTATACAGCCATAGAAGTACTGGTTGGGGGGGCCTTCAAGATAGGGCAATGCACTTTGGAAAGATGAACAGAGACACAGCAGGAACTCCTTCTGACTCCCTGGTAGATAGTAGGGGCCAAAGGTACCAGACCACCAGTTCAAAATGGTACTTTTTTGAATTGAGCTATAATTGACATTGACTAGTCCTGGCCTGGCACTCACAAGGTAAGATTCAGGACAGCAGCTAAGTCTGAAGACCAAGGTTAGAGGACTGTCAGAACTAGTCCTGTTGGCTAGCAACTGAACTAATCTGTCCAGAAGGTAAGTCTCCAAGGAACACCTTCCAGGAAAATTAGAAAGAGTTCCCTCAGATAGAAAAGACAAGACTATACTCACCTCCTCCTTCTTCAAACCCTCGCTTTATTTTTTTTTTTTTTTTTTTTTTTAGAGAAGAAACAGAAAGTTCGAGGATCAGGGATGTAACCCCAATGGCCTGGAGGAGGGAGGGAGGAGGGTGAGCAGGGCAGGGAGACGCCTATGAGGGAAGTGTGTGGGATTCAGTAATGAATGGTGAAGATAAACGAGAAGATCAAGAATTACAGCAGGTACATGATTTCTTATCTTCCCTCGTCAATCTTCAGCATTCATTACTGCTGGCGAGTACCAAGCCCCCGGAGGGGTCTGATGTCCAACCCTGAGGGAACAGATCCTCAGCCTCCCACTGGTGGAAAGCAGGAGGGGAGACCCTAAACAATAGACTGAGGCAGTCTAAGGTTGCTGAGGACAAGGGAGTGTCCCCGTAGTCGGGGATGGACAATGCCCTGAAGAACCTTCTCGCCCTGAGGAAAACAGACGGGTCCCCAGAAAGTGGAGAAAGTCACCCCACACCGGCAATGGGTGACAGTCTGACAGATCGGCTATGCCATCTGCATTATGCAGATCGCTGTCCCTGCCAGTCTGGAAGCCACCTCACTGGCATCATAAGATGCCCTTGCCTGGTGCCTTACTAGCTCCAGACACCGCGCAGAGAGGGCAATGGCTTGTCTGGACTGTTCCATATCAGGCATGGATGCCATAACCTGAGCAGCATCGACTCACAGATGCCTGTTGTAGGCAGTATGGTGTGCCTGATGTGAACCTATACACATCAAAACATGAGCCAAAGAGAGACTCTTCGTCCCCACCAGTCAAATTCAGCAGAATCCATATCCAGGGTCAATCGTGTGCCAGGCGCCCAGGCCCAGAAGGAGTGTCTAGGGACATCAAGCCTGAGGGCAGGTGGAGGTAGGGAACCTAGAGACTTGTTGGGGCACAATACCATCTCCTGCAGTCTGCCGGGCTGGAGAAGGGCGCTGGAGACTGCCAGGTGTGGACAGACACCTCCTGGAAAGGGATTGGCCAGGAAGGCACCGAGGTGGCGAAAGGAATTAACTAAGGAATGCACGCTGCCTGCCACTTGGTATTGTCCTCTGAAACAAAGGAAATACGTAAGTTCCAAGACCAGCCTCGAAAGGAACCGCTGATATTCAGTGAAACCAGCGCCAGAGAACAGGTGGACAGGGAGGTTCCTTTTCCTCAGAAGAGAAAGATGAGGAGGAAGTGGAGCTCAAAATGATCAGAAGACTCCTGTGGTGGGGAGGTGGAAGACCTGTTTGTCCATGGCCCTGACATATGAAGGGTACGCTGCCACAGGAGCTCTGAATGTTTCCCAGTGGGCCCCATAGGACCACATGGCCTGGGAGAGAGGGGATAGCTGCAGAGGATAGGTGAAGGGCACCTGAGAGTATGTGCCTGGCCTCTGCCAGGGCTCTGAGATCCAGAGAATGATGCCACCATGACTGGGGACCCTGAGACCATACTGGCTGCGAAGAGGTAACTTGAGAAGACAACCTCGAACAGCCCAGAAGGGGCTCTCCTGTACGCTGACTGCGGTTGCATGTGTCCAGAAGGGCAACACTCTGCACCGCCACTACAAGGCACTCCCGAGACTTCAAAGGAAAGGCAGGTCAGCACTGCACCTCTCCCCACACCCCGTAGGGGCAGTGGGGATGAGCCGCCACCTCACCCCTGACCTATCAAACCCTCTAACCCTGAGGCAGCCCTCCTCAACACCAGCATCGGAGCTCCCACTCTGTGGGCCTCTGGAGTGAGGCCACAACAAGGCTCTCTGCCCCTTCCCGGGGCCCCAGCTGCACCAAAATGGCAGCTGCCTGGGCCCTCTCAGTAGAGGTATCCTCTCCCAATCCCAGAGCTATAACGCTTAGGGATCCCAGGCCACCCCTAGCCATGGGACCCCCATGGCGAACCTGCTCTGGGGAACTCAGGAAGAGGAACACTGGGCCACCTGACACCCCAGCCTTTAGATAGTTCCAACTCCAAAGAATGGCTGCCAGTCCGGGTCCACCTCTGAGTCATCCTCCGAAGAGGGGTCCAGCAGAGTGACCTCCAGAGAGGCAATCCCCAAAACATCTCTGATGACGGCACCGGAACAGTGCTGACATACGCCACAATGTCGCCAAAGTCTCCAGCCCATGAATGGCACCGAACTCCACAGCAGCACCACCAATGGTGCCACCTGTCCCCGCACTGCAGACAGTGCCAGAACCCAAAGTGACACCATTGTCCTCGGTGCCATGGATGGCACTGGAACTCAAAGTGGTGCCGCCAATGGCACTGCCCAAGTCCCCGGTGCCATGGATGGTGCCAGAACACAGAGCATCACTGCTTGGTGGCATTGAGGGTCCACAAGTGCCAGGCCCGCAACTGGGGGCCATGACATTGGGGAGCCTGCACTCTGTGGAGGTGACTGCCAGGATGGCGCCAGTGATGCGACCCTGGAGGAATCGCGACTGCTCCTCCAGCCAAGAAGAGACCTCCTCCCCAAGGCTGGAAGTGAAGGAGGCCTCCCCGCCGGGCCATAGACCCGAGAGGGGACCCGGAGGAAGGGTCAAGAGATCTGGCCTGAAGGCCCGCGGTGACATCCTCCAAAGTTGGCGGAGCCTGCCGATCTTAAAGAGTGGACTTCCAGTACAAGGCAGTCCATGGAAAACAGGCATCGCAGTGATCCATATCATGGTTGGGTCCCAGGCACCAAAGACAAACATCATGTCGTGATGGAAAATTGCCGCCACAGGGGCATCGACGATAGGGGCATGGCCCACCTTGGATTTACACTTGGCCCCGAATCAGACATGATGCGAACAAATCACAAAAACAGCAAATATCCTGGCGCCGCCAGAACTAGGGTTGAAGCACTGGACGCCACACCTCTCCACGCCAGCGACCTGGGTTCAGGAACGAGCCCGGGTCATCGGGGTTGGCAGGGAGGTCCTCTTTAGGTGGGGACTCCAGGACTGGGCACAGATTCATTCCTGTTTGACTCCTGTAATGGACAGCTTCCTCAGTCTGAGAGAAAAAAACTAACCAAGAACTTCTTCAAAACTCATAACCATGGTAACAGAGAGAAATCATAAGTTATGCCTGGCTTGGCTGAAGAGGCACTTTAGGGAAAACTACTGCCATTCTATTGGCTGAAGACTGGACTGGTGTTTGTTTACAAGACTCTGCATCTCTGGAAAATTACCAAGGTCAGCAGGCAGAGAGGAGCAGACAGAAGGTCAACATTGAAATTCCAATACACTTGCTCTGAGGGCTAGTCAGCCAGAATCTACAAGGAAGGATAATAGGCTTGGAAATGGGATTGAACAAGCCAAAAAGTAAGCTGCAATCAAGCTACTGAAAGGGAAGTCTCCAGATTCAGAACCTGGCCAGAGAAATGGAGGAAAAATATTTAAGAGAATGACAGATGGTCAAAACGCAGAAGAATGTTGCAAGCAGTATCAAAAAGCCTACAAGCACAAGGCCATTCTGGGAAGCAGAAGCAGTTCATCCATGATGCCTATTGTAGGAAGGATGAACTTTAGCAGCACATTCTGTGCCAGCAGTGTAGTCTGAACACACACTAACAAACCAATCTAACCATATTCATATAACCAGCAAATTCAATTGTGTGAAAGAAAAATGTACTCACCATAGTAATGTTGTTTTCTTAAAAGATCACTCACTATGTTTACATTTTATGCAGTCATCTTGGCTGAGAGTATTACCCCAGAGACATGACCTATGCAAATTTTGGAATTTTGAATGTAGGTTCAAACTTTGCATCCATGCTCTGCTCTGGCCATTGCTCAGATCTGTTTCAAGCCAGAATGTACCAGCAGCTAGTAAAACTTGGTAAAGTCTGCCAAATGTGATCCCCTAAGAAAAATAACATTACTGTGGTAGGTAATTTTTTTCTCACCCCAGGAATCACTTAATATTTACACTTTATGTAGACTCAGTAGCACTACCTTGGGAGACTGGATGCAGAACCTAGTTAAGAAAGAGGTTTTGTGAGACATCAGTTCCAATGCTAGCATCCTTCTGGATGGTATGCCCAAACGGTAGTGCTTTGTGAAGATGAATACTGTTTTTCAAGTAGCTGTTTTCAAATGTCTAACAATGGGATGCCCCAAGAGGATGCCACAGAGGCAGAGGTACCCCTTGGGAGTGTGCCCTTAAGTCTTTTTGTGGCATTTTCCAGCTTTTACATAGCAAAAATGAATGCAAGGGACCGATCTCTTTATAGCTAGTTTGCCTTAACCAACCACACCATAGGTAACAAAAAGCTGGGTACTGTGAGACTTGACATCTTTGTCTGGTCCATGTAGATAGTCAGGACTCACTTTGGGTCCAGGTTATGTAACTTTTCCTTGCCTGGAATGGAATGCTGTAGATGGAGCACAGGGAGGTCACTGCCTGATTCAGGTGGAATTCAAGATACCACTTTAGGAAGAACATTTCTTTGGTTCCAAGAACTACTTTATCCCTGTGTGGGATTATGTAATTTGCCTCTGTGCTGAGGGCTTGCAATTCACTTACCTCCTAGCAGAGGTCCTTGCAATCCAGGAATATGGTTTCCCAAGTGACATACTTCAGGTCAACAGTTTACACAGGCTCAAAGGGAGCCTCCATAAGCTGTGTAACGATATGTTGAGGTTCCAGGATGGGCAGGGTCCGACTGGGGTGCACAAGTGGCTTTAGTATTTATGATTCATTCCTATAGATGCAATATGGCGCCAGAACCATCCATTGCTGGAATGGACCCAAAATGGCCACCGGGAGCAAATAAGTTTAAAACAAAACTTGAAAACGGGTTGTGAAGCCAGATACTTTTCCTTGCTGGCTGACATGTATGCTGGTACTGCTGCTAAATGCACCTTTAAGTTGAAGGCCATAGGCTAACAACTGTAGATGTACTAGGTAGTGCAGAATTACAGGCAACCCTGCCTCTACCGAGTTTATTTTTCTGGGGCACACTAATAAGAAAACATTTACCATTTAGAGAAACACACTTTCCTGATAGTGGGCATCCTTGAAACCTTAATCATCTTCAGAACTTCTTCTGAGAGATCCAATCCAGAAAGTTCGAACTCCTCAAGAATCATGCCCTCATGTGTATGGTCCGGGGTTCAGAAATATTCTGCCCTGGGACAAAGTCAACAGATTGTGACTTGAGTGGCAGGCTGACTGGATTCATGTTGGATAGGACCAGGAGCATCAAGTACCAAGCCTGTCTGACCCAGTCTGGAGCTGTCATGATCATCATTGCAGATTTGCTCCTGAGTTTCAGGAGTACTTTAGGAAGGCACACAGAAACTTCCCTGTCCAGTCCAGTACCAGGCATCCTCTGGGACTGTTCCTCTGGCTGGTAGTCTGCAACAAAACTGCGGGAGCTGAAAGTTCTCCCAAGATGCAAAGAGGTCCATATTGGGAGTGCCCCACCTTCTAAACAATGTGGCCAAAACCTACTGTTTTAAGGCCCATTCATGGTGTCCCTGGCTGATTCTGCTTAGAGGTTGCCTGGCAGCTGCACTGCCAAATGTGTTTGCTTCTAAGGAACATGCAGGTCCCAGATCCTCATTGCCAGTGTACCCAGTTTTGAGGATCTTGTTCTTCCTGTGTGTTTATGTAGTACATTGCTGTAGTATTATCTGTCCTGATTTGAACAGACTGACCCTCTAGCTGGGAGGAGAAAGACTGCACTGCTGGCAGTACTGCTCTGAACTCCACGAGGTTCATATGTTATAGTGACTCCTGTGTGCTCCATATGCCACTAACTGTTAGGTCCTCTAGGTGGGCGCCCTACCCAGGACTGAGGCATCTGTAGTATGAAAACTTGTTGGTAATTGCTGAAGCAAGGAAATATCCTCTGAGGTTACTTTCTTCATTCCACTACTGCAATGATTCCGCTAGCATTTTTGTCACTGGCACTAGTTTTAAAAGTGGATCCCATCTTTGGGACCAGTTGTCCCTTAAGTGGTACTTGGTATCTTTCATTTGGAACCTGGCCCATAGAACCACAGCTGTGGATGTAGCCATGTGCCCTAGTAACTTAGGAAGTCTCCTGCAGGTCTTGGCTGACCTGCTGTGAAAAACTGCTATTGCTATCAAAGCTGCAACTCTGGACTGCAGGAAAAAGTTTTCCCTGCAGGGTGTTTAGCTATGCTCCTATGATGTCTAGTATTTCAGCAGGCTTTAGCTAGGACCTCTGCAGGTTTATCAAGAATCCCAGCTTCTCCGAGGTGCTTTTTATCAACTAAACCAAGCACCCTGTCTCTTGCTCTGTTTTCCACGAGACTAGCCAGCTGTCCAGGTAGGGAAAACCATCATGCCTTGTTTTCTCAGATGTGCTGCCACATGCCAGGCACTGTGTGAAAACCCTTGCAGATGAGTGAGACCAAAAGGAGAGCTGTCAACTGGTACTGGCAGTTCACTAGCTTGAATCTGAGGTATTTTCTGACTGGGATATAAAAATAGGCATCTTTCATGTTCAGGGATTCCAGCCAATGACCTTCCTGCAAAGACGGTATCACTGTTCTTAGTGTGACAATCTGAAACTTTTCTTTTCATTTATTTAACATTTTTAACTAGTTAATTCTGAGAGCATCATATGCCCATTTCACAGGGCACAGGGTCATAATCTTGCATGATAGAATGCTGCATGGCAAAATCGCTGCGCCAGTACAGCGAGATTCTTGCCATGTGGTATATCTCTTTTCTGTGGGGCTCTTCCCCCACCCTGTTATGGGGGGTTGTGCCCCAACCCCCCAACTATAGATTCTCAACCTGGGAGGGGGTTCAAGTCAGGAACACACAAAGTTGTAAAAATAAAGTTTTCGGACCGAATACAACCCGTCCCAGGCACTGCCTGAACCCTGCCGCTGTGGCTCAGTCCGTTGAGCCACAGCAGCTGGTCAGCAGAACCCACTGCCAGCAGAGGTCTTATCTCTGCCTGGAGAGTGAGAATGGTAGCAATACCGCCGCACAGCTGATATCGCCGTAGCCATGCCTATTCGCCTCACTGGTGCAGCGCCAGACTGGGTGTTTCATAATGTTGTAATGCTATAAAGCATGCAAGATTATGACCTAGTACCTTTTCACAGAGGACCTGGACAAAAACAATTAACAAATAGAAACTGTCCTCAGTGTGTGGTGTCCCAGCCACCCTAACCAGGTCTCCAAATTGGTCCCATTCTGACCCACTGCCTACTGTCCTTCAGTCTCTGGGTAGCATGTGATTGATTGCCATCTGCTTATGAATTAAGTGGCCCTGGTAAATAGGGTCACTCATGCAATGTAATTACCATTGAATTTGTTAGTCTATTTATTCTGTATGTATGTATATGTATATTTTACCTAATACTGCTCACGTAGACTATCTATGTTTATCTTGCTCTCTTGTAACTCTGTACATTGCCCCTCTTGTTGTTATGTACCTTGTTTGAACCTGTATTTTCATTGCACCTCCTGGGTCGCACTCTGAAAATAGGCATACAGATTGTCTAGTGTACCTACCTGGTCAACAAAAGCTAAATAAATAAAATAAATAAATACATAAAATTATAACAAAACCTACATACAGGAGAATAGTCACACTAAATACAAGACCAATAATAATCAATTATAGCAGTGACATTTTGCCTTTTAATGCATATTTCTTCAAGTTTCATTTAAAAGCATGAGAAGTTCCAAAATAATATAGTGATGGTGGAAATGTGTTCCAGTCTTTTAACACCTTACAGACAAATGAACGTTGAGCTGCAGATGATTTGTATAGAGGCAATCTAAAACAAAGCTGATGTAGAGCGAGATGAATATCTAGAACTGCCTTCTTTAATCAGAGTCTTTAAAGATAATTGAACGCTGCTATGCCAAAATCTCCAAAATGAAATTAACCTAAAATACAAACAACGATGTTCAAAGGAGTACCAATTAAATGAAGTATATGCAGGACATGATGCATAATCCTAGGACTAGCTAAAGAATAGTGACATGCAAGATGATAAGCAACTATGACTCTATTTAACGAAGTTCCACTGCAGCCGAGTAAACTGGTAGTCCATGATCAATAACGAATCAGATTAATGATTGCACCAACACTTTTAGAATTAAATGTAAGGCAATTCCTTATTCTGCAAAGCAAACCCAATCATGAATTAACAGACCTGACCAAAGAATAAATCTGAACATTGTAAAATAATAAACTATCCAAGTAAAACCTAAATACTTAAAATAATCAACCCGTTCAATTTCAACATCATTAGCATCCCTAAATGCCAGATAGCCTAGAATAGAAGTTAACTTGCTCCTATTTCCAAGCAGCATAAATGTTGTCTTAGACATATTCAATAGCAAACGTGTCATTTAACCACCTATTGACTAATTGAAACTCATACTGTAAATCCAATATTACATTTTCACAATTTCACATTTACGTAATTACAATTAATTGAAGAAGCCAGAAGGGAAGGAAGGAAACATATTCAATTCAGTGCTTTAGAGTAAATGGTAATGCTATTTTTCTTTAAACTTAGATTGTGGGCTTTTAGTGACACTATACTTTCTTTGTTGTCTTTACTTATAATTGTTTTTGGGCTGTTGAAAATTTAAAACATAGTGGTGGCGTAATTCTGTGCTGTCTTTAATTGCTGCAAATTTCCCCCTCCTTCCCAACTCTTAATTATATGCCCTGTTAAATCTGATTGACAGGAGCTAAACACAGGGTATAGTAAGGGTGTGAAGTAGGAGGGGCATAAGGGGAAGAAGCCCACCTCAGCACGACAAGTGTTTTCTACCATTTATTTATTTATTAGTTTTTTCTTTAAAAAAAAAAAAATTATCTGAGGATCAGTGGCAGGATTTTTAGTACAGTAAATTAATAAAAGGGAACTAGGAGAGCTTCAGTAGCAGACAAGTAGTGGAATTGCAGTAAAATGTGGGGATGGTGCAATGCAGTGGCTGTGGGGCAGCCATATTCAGGCAGACCTTCTGGACACTGAGGTGCTGCCCTATCTGCATGCATCTCTCTGGACTGTGGGATGAGGTAGCCAGACTCAGAGCAGAAGTAAACTGGGTCAGGAGTACCATCACCCTATCCAGGGACCACCCAGTCCAATGCAACTGCCTCAAAGGATGCCGAGAATGAGGAGCACTTGGATGACAGTGGGCTCAGGGAGGGTTAGAGCAGTCAGGCAGAGGCACATCCCAGATCCTATTCCACTAAGAACTCATATGCCACACTGGCAAATGAGCACAACCAAATAGAGGTACCCAGAGAAGTGGAAGGAAAGGATGTGGAGGTTAGCCAAGGAGGTGACCTCAGCGGGAAAGCAGTGGACCCCAGAGGAGGAGGAAGCGAATCCTGGTGGGGGACTCCATCATAAGAGGGATCCAGCTAGGAACACAGGAGGGGAGGACAGGGAGGTGAGGTGCCTACCAGGTGCCATGGCATGGAGGGATGGAAGGAAGATCCTGGGGATCACTGGGAAGGCAAGACGGAGGGTGAGCTGGATGTCATTATCCACCTAGGTACTAATGACCTGGCAAATGGGGAGCCAAAGGAAGTTCAGGAAGAGTTTAGGAAACTGGGAGGGTCTCAAACAAGTAGCTACTTCCTGTCACTTTCTCAGAAACTACCTGTGAGCAAGGAGAGCATAGGAGTACATGCACCAGGAACTTTAACTCATGGTTGAAGAACTGGTGCTGTGAGGAAGGGTTTGGATTCATTGGTGACTGGGGACCCACCTGGAGGGATGGAGGTTTGTTCAAGCCTGATGGCCTGCATCCATCCTGGAGGGAATCCAAGCACTCAATGATAAGTTTAAATGCTACATTGACAAGCATTTAAACTAGCAAAGGGGGTGGCAGGCCAGCAAGGAGGGTACCTACTTGCTCACCCCCACAAGCTAGCAGTGGAACCAGTGAACCAGAGGAGTGGCTATCTCTGCAAAGCAGTGTGCAAAAGATGGAGATTAGTGCCCAAGAGGTGGATAAGCAGAAAAGGGCAAAATTTAGCAGAAGGGCAGACAGCAAGGAGAACCAGGGATAAATGACAACCAAGGAAGGGGCTGGAGTAGAACAGTGAAACAGTCTAGGGAGGTCAAATCATGGAAAGCCATGTGTGCAAATACCAGGAGCCTTAGCAACAAGATGGAAGATCTGGAGGCTGTCATGGTACAGTCAGACCTGGACATTGTGGCCATCACTGAAACCTGGTGTAATGATATACATGACTGGGTAGGCCATACCTGGCTACAACATATTCAGAAGAGACAGAAAGGGAGGAGGAGTGGCACTGTATGTAAAAATGACATAAGGGCCACAGAGATCCAGGAGGAACAAAATGGGGAGAGATACTGTGGGTTAAGCTGGAAAGGAAAATGGGGACAGTCATCTGCACAGGTGTGGTCTATAGACCACCAGCCCAGGAGGAAGAAACAGATAGGGAGCTGATGCTAGCCATCCAAAGGATGCAGACAAGGGTGAGGTAGTACTGGTTGGAGACTTCAATATTCCAGACGTGGACTGGAGCATCAGCAGCATAGAAACATAGAAACATAGAAGTTGACGGCAGATAAGGACCAAGGCCCATCCAGTCTGCCCATTTCTTTTCTACCTTATAAATGTGCCATCGGCTTTTGCTCTGTCAGTGACCTAGCTATTCATAGTCATTTGTATTGCTCTCTATGCCTATCCCATGCCTGTTTGAAGCCCTGCACTGTATTCATAGCCACCACTTCTTGTGGTAAGCCATTCCATGCATCTACCACCCTTTCTGTGAAAAAGAATTTCCTCACATTCCCTTAATCGGCCTCCCTCTAATCTCATGCTGGTCCTCTTGTCCTGCTATTTTTCTTATATTTAAACATGTTAGACTCTTTCACCTTGTTTATGCCCTTAAGGTGTTTAAATGTCTCGATCATATCACCTCTCTCCCTCCTTTGCTCAAGGGTATACATATTGAGCTCCGTTAATCTGTCCTCATATGTCTTCTGATGCAGTCCCTGCACCATTTGGTTGCCCTTCTCTGGACTGCCTCAATTTGGTTAATGTCCTTGTGAAGGTGTGGCCTCCAATACTGCACGCAGTACTCCAGATGGGGCCTAACCAATGTCTTGTACAGAGGATTATTACCTCCCTCTTACGACTTGTGATACCCCTACTAATACACCCTAACACCCCCTAGCCTTACCTACTCTTTAGAGGTCTGCTTGGATGATTTTAGGTCATCAGTGATGATGATGCCCAAGTCTCTTTCTTCCTTTGTGACTGCTAGCAACTCCCTCCCAGCCTATAAGTGGCTTCAGGGTTTCTCTTCCCTATGTGCATGATTTTGCACTTCTTTGCATTAAATCCAGTTGCCACTCTTCTGACCATTCTGCTAGTTTATCCAGATCTCTTCTCATTCTGCCCACCCCATCTGGATCATCTACTCTGTTGCAGATCTTGGTGTCATCTGCAAACAGACAAGCCTTACCTCTAGTCCATCTCGTGAGGTCACTAATGAAGATGTTGAATAGGACTGGCCCAGGACTGATCCTAAGGTACCCACTTGTGACTTGCATCTCTTCTGACTGTATACCATTTACCACCACTCTCTGTTTTCTGCCAGTCAACCAGTTTGCCACCCAGTTGACCAACTTCAGACCACCCGAGCCTACCTAGCTTATTTATCAATCTTCTATGTGGAACAGTGTCAAAGCTTTGCTGAAGTCAGGTAGGCAACATCAACTGCTCCCCTTGGTCCACCACTCTGGTTACCCAGTCAAAGAAATCTATGAGATTAGTTTGACAGGACCTTCCTTTGTAAACCCATGCTGTCTTGGATCCTGTGCCCTATGGATTCCAGGTGTTGCACTATCCTTTCCTTAAGGAGTGCCTCCATAATCTTGCCCACTACTGAGGTAAGACTGACCGGTCTGTAGTTGCCCGCCTCCTCCCTGCTACCACTCTTGTGGAGGTGGGATCACATGAGCCCTTCTCCAGTCTTCTGGGACCTCTCCTGTGCTCAGAGACTCACTAAACAATTCTGCTAATGGCTCTGCTAGTTCCTCCTTTAGCTCCTTAAGTACCCTGGGATGTATGCCATCAGGTCCCATTGCCTTATCCACCCTGAGCTTAGCAAGCTCTTGTAGGACCCTTTCTTTTGTGAAGGGAGTAGTGCTCACCTCCCTCCCCTGTGTCCATGATGCTGAGCTGTGGGCCCTGCCTCTACCTTCTCTTCAGTAAATACTGAGCAAAAGTATCTATTTAGGATAGATGCCTTTACAGGGTCCTCCTCCTCACATGCTCCCTTTTCTCCATTAAGCTTAGCAATACCCCTCTGGACTTTCTCCTTTCACTAATGTATCTATAGAAAGTCTTGTCACCTTCTTTTACTGTTCGTGCTAGTGTTTCCTCAGTTTGGGACTTTGCCTGCCTTACTGCCTTACCTGCTTCCCTTAGGGCAGTTTGTATGCCTCCCTATCTTCATCCCGCTGTGTTCCCTTATATTTTCTGAAGGCCAGCCTTTTGCTCTGACCTTTTCTGCTACTGTATTTGAGAACCAAAGTGGTTTCCTTCTTCTTTTGCACTTCCTTTTCTGTCTAACACAATGGGATGTTGCTTCAAGTATTATATCCTTAATGCTTGCCCACTTTGCCTGTACCTCCTCACCTGTGTTTCTTTTTGCCAGGGCTAGCTTAACTCTGTTGGCCATCTTATCAAAGTCAGCTCCTCTGAAGTCCCATATTTTTGCTTTGGAATGGGATGATTTAGATGTAGTAGCCAAATTGAACCATACCATGTGATGGTCACTGGCCCCAGGTGACCTTCTACCTGGAGATCTGTGATCCCTTCTTTGTTAGTCAGTACTAGATCTAGGATAGCCCTGTCTCTTGTGGGTTGCTGTACCAGTTGTTTGAGGCCCTCCCTGCAGGAATCCACTATGAGTCTAGTTCTGGCAGATGTTCCTGCTGGTATTGACCAATCTGTATCTGGCATGTTGAAGTCTCCCATTATCAGAACCTCCCTTTAGCTGTCATGTTTTGTATATCTTCTAACAGTAATGTGTCTATGTCCTCCCTCTGGTCTGGGGCCTGTAGACAACCCCAGTTCTTATGGCTGTCCCATTTCCTGTTTCCAGGGTGACCCACAGTTCTTCTGGCTCCTTATGTGTATTCTGAATTTCTGTAGCTTTGATATTTTCATTAACATACAGAGGCACCTCCCCTTTTGCACTCGTCTCTTCTGAACAATACATAGCCAGGTACTGAAGTCTCCCAAGTGTGGTTACTGGTAAACCACGTCTCACTAATTGCTACTATGTCCAGTTTAGCCTCTGACATTATGCCTGCAGGTCTGGGATCTTATTTCCCAGGCTGTGAGCATTTTGTTACATGATTTTCCATTGGCCAGATTTTGGTGTGTTAGTTGTTGGGTGAAGTTTGGCATTACCCTGTGCATCGTATGGGGAGACAAACCTTTTTCTTACCTGGTGATGCAAATGAGCGGCAAACACGCTGAATTCCTGTTTGACAACTAGCTGAGGGGAGGGGTGTTCTCCCATTCGACGTGAGAGCTGCAATCTCTCCCCATTTGCTAGTTTAAATATTCTGCAAAGACGCCAAACTTGCCCCAATGCACTGACTCCCTCTTTAGTCAGATGCAGTCCATCAAATTTAAAGAACTTTCGCTCCCAGAACTGTTGCCAGTTCCTACAAATCTGTGTCCTTTTCCTGGCACCAGTCCTGAGCCACGTGTTTAGCTCCCCATCTCCCCTTCTCTGACCTTCCGTCCATCTGCTCCTTCTCCCAGACTGGCAGGATCTCAGAGAAGGAGATGCCGACGAAATAGATGATAGTTTGTCACCCAGCCTAGTCAGGTGTTCCTTGGTCTCCACAACTGACCGGCTGGCTAGATCATTAGTCCCTATGTGTACTAGGACATCAATGTTTTCTCCTGCTTTGTGAACAATTTAGCAATGCGTCAGTGTCTCTCCATGCTGATGTACCTGGGAGACATCTGACCATCACCCTGGCTGAGATGGGTATCAACTCCCGAATCATGGAGTCTCCTATGATCAGAAGTTTTGGATTTCCTTTGTGCTTGTTTAGTTTTGGTTCCTGATTTGGGTGAGTATTGTTGTGCTAGCTCCTGGCCGCATGATGTCCTGCTCTGCAGTGTCTTCTGCCTCTTTATTTGATTTCAGAGATAGAGGCAGATACCTGTTTATAGTGTTTATATGGTTTTTGGAGGTAATGTGTTGGAGAGCAGAGAGTGATGGGGCACCCGATTTGCTCCTCCTAACCACCTGCCAACCTCCTGGACCAACTACCCTCTCTTGGTCGAGGTTTTCTGTTGGATGCTGGGGAAATGGCGGGAAGCAGCATCAACTAGGAGCAGATTTATCCTGGACTCCTTCAGGGTGAAATCCTCAAGCAACTGGTCATGGAACCAACTCGGCAGAAGGCAATACTGGACCTTGTGCTCACAAACAGGGACAGTGTGACGGGGTAACAGTGGGGAGCACCTGGGAACAGTGACCACCAGTCATTGTGGTTTGATATCACAGAAAAGGCAGAACCAAATCACACAAAAACACGATCCTGGATTTTAGGGGGCCAGACTTTGGAAAAATGGGAGATACTTGAAAGAGGCATTAAGGGAATGGGACAGGAATCAGGGGTTGAGGAACAGTGGGCAGTATTTAAAATGGGGATTACAAGAACAACAGAATTATGCATTAAGCAGGTTAGCAAGAGGAAAAGGAAGAAGAGACCATTATGGTTTTCCAAAGAGGTAGCAAAGAAAGTGAAAGCCAAAAGATTGCATTCAGGCAATACAAAAAGACACAGGCAGAAGGGGACAGGAGAAGTACCAGGAGAAGCAAAGGGAGGCAGGGAGGTCAGTAAGGGAAGCCAAAGCTCAGACAGAAGAACACATTGCAAAATCAGTGGGTGAGGGGACAAAACCTTTTACAGGTACATAAGTGAAAAAGAAAGACAAAGGGAGGGATAGTGAGACTGAAGGGAGGATGGGGGCCATGTGGAGGATGACAACAGTAAAGCTGACATATTGAACAGGTATTTCTGCTCAGTCTTTACTGAGGAAGAGGAGGTAATGGGTCTGAAGGAGTACAAGGGGTGAGAATGGTGCAGAAATGGACACAAGTCCCTTTACACGAGAAAGGGTCCTGAAGGAACTGGAAGTAATAAGAGTTGATAAAGCAATGGGGCCAGATGGGGTGCACCCCAGGGTCCTTAAAGAACTAAGAGGTGGTGGCTGAACCTCTGGCTATCCTGTTTAGCTGATCACTGGAAACAGGGAGGTACCCAAAGACTGGAGGACAGCAGATGTAGTCCCCTTATACAAAAGTGGGAACAAGAGGAAGCAGGGAACTACAGACCAGTCAGCCTCACCCGGTATGGGGAAGATCATGGAAGCACTACTGAAGGAGAGATTGGTGGAACATCTGGTTGTCAATGGACTACAGGATCCAAGGCAGCATGGTTTCACCAGGGGAGGTCATGTCAGACCAACCTCATTGAATTTTTGACTGGGTGACTAGGAGGTGGATCAGGGAGGGCAGTGGACATGGCCTATCTGGACTTCAGCAAGGCCTTTGACACTGTGCCACATAGAAGACTATTACACAAACTGGGGAATATGGGTGTGGGCAGGACAGTAGTGTGGTGGGTAGGTAACTGGCTGGGTGGCAGGACACAGAGGGTGGTGTTAAATGGCTGTCACTCCACAGAGGGAAGAGTGACCAGTGGGGTACCACAGGATCAGTGCTGGGACTGGTCCTATTCAACATCTTCATCAGTGACATTGCGAGGGACCTAGAAGGCAGAATTTCACTATTCGCTGATGACACAAAGTTCTGTAACAGAGTAGACACACCAGAGGGTGTAGACAGAATGAAAGCGACCTGCAGAAACTTGAAGGATGGTCAGGGGTTTGGCAGTTGAAATTCAATGCATAGAAGCAAGATAATGCATATGGGGCACAAAAACCCTGGCACAATATATCAGTTGGGGGTGAGGATATAGCATGCACCAAGCAGGAAAGGGATCTTGGGGTTGTCATCTCTGATGACCTCAAGGTAGGAAACAGTGTGACAAGGCAGCAGGTAAAGCAAATAGGATGCTGGGATGTATAGGCAGGGGCATCACCAGCAGGAAAAGGAGGTCATAATTCCGCTATACAAGACACTAGTGAGGCCCCACCTGAGTACAGTGTACAGTTCTGGAGACCATACCTACGTAAGGACATAGATAGGGTAGAAGGTTCAGAGGAGGGCAACAAAGGTGGTGCATGGATTGCATCACAAGTCCTATGAAGACAGGTTGAAGGAACTGAACATGTACTCCTGGAGAAGAGAGAGAGAGGGATATGATAGAGACATACAAGTATCTTACAGGGAGGAACAGGGTGCAGGAAAACACTGTTTTTAAGCGAAAAAGATGTTCCAGGACTAGAGTGCATGGGATGAAGTTGGAGGAGGACGATTCAGAGGAAACATGAGAAAGAATTTCTTCACAGAACAGGCGGTGGACAAGTGGAACACCCTGCCAGAGGAAGTGGTGGGGGGCACAAACAATCACGGGATTTAAGAATGCATGGGATAGACATAAAGGAATTCTGGAGGTCAGGGGTAAGGGGCAACAGACTTCTAGGAAAACAAACTGAACTTACAAGCTCAAATGGGCAGACTGGGTGGGCCATAGGCCTTATCTGCTGACACTGTCTAAGTATCTATGTATCTATGTACACCCACTATTAAACAAAACAATATCATCTGCATAAAATGCGATCTTTGAAGAGGAAATAACCAACAGTAAATCGGTAACAAGAAGACTGAATGACAAAGGACCTAAAACAGAACCCTGTAGAACACTTATATTAGTTCCAACCAAAGGAGATTTTACACCATCTAAGGTTAGCTGGTGCTTTCTACCTCTCAAGTAACTCAATCCAAGAAATAACCCCATTCTCAAAGTCAGTGTCCTGAGCTTGGAAAGCACACAATTGTGGTGCACCAGCTCAAAGGCTTGGATAAATCCAGAAAACAACAGCAGCGGTCTCACCCCTGTCCAAGGCCTAATGAAAGGCAGTCAATTCCACCAAAGCTGTGTTCTTTTAAATCCATGTTGTGCCACAGATGGTAAATTATTCTGCTCCAGGTAGTCCAAGAAAAGTTTCTGAAATGTTCTCTCAGAGCTTGAGGTGTAAAATAGGTTGCCACTCCCCATTTTTTGTGGGTCAGAAAGCATCTTGAGAATAGGCTCTTGCCTCACTGGGAAGCAGGAGCTTTTCCTATAGCGTTGACATTAACAGTTTTGTTTATTACTTCCAGTTCCAGCAGACCTTTTATGTTGGAGAGCGACCGGAAAAACTTCAGTGTTTCTTCAAGTTTGGAAAGTGTTTGAACAGCAGACACAACCCCAGGCACTACTTAGGAGAGGAACAAGGGTTCTTTAGATACATTGGGAAAAACGAAGGGTGAAGGGCAGATTAGCAGGATTAAATCAGGGGAGAGATGGGCACAAGACGCGGGGAGCAGGCTGAGGTACTAAATAAGTACTTCACCTCAGTTTTCACCAAGGAAAATGGGGTGCTGCATCATACATGGGAGGAGACAGAGATACTGAGGAGGGGAGACCCTTACCGATCAGCGGGTCTGGGGAGGGGAGGCATCACTGGCAGGAGGGGAGGCTAAGCAGGGAGAAGAGGTACCAGAAGTGGAAATCACAGCAGAGAGTGAGGGAAGCCCTCAGCTCCCTTAAGAGCGGAGAAAGCACCGGGGCGGATAAATTACATCCCAGAGTGCTGAAGGAACTTGCGGATGTCCTGGCGAAACCCCTGGCGGAGCTTTTCACCATCTCTGAGAACAGGGTGGGTGCCCCAGGACTGGAAGGTGGCGCACATAGTGCCTATCCACAAGGGGGATCAAGGAGGTGGCAGAGAACTACAGGCCTGTCAGCCTGACATGGGTGGTGGGCAAGGTGATGGAGGGCATTGTCAAGGAGAGGCTAGTGGGGGACCTGGATAAGTCAGGGTGCCTGGACGATGACAGCATGGATTCATCCAGGAAATCATGTCAGACAAACCTGGTGGAGTTCTATGACTGGGTGACGAGTGCCTTGGACCTGGGTAGACCAGTGGACGCCCTCTTTCTAGACTTCAGCAAGGCATTTGACTCTGTTCCTCATGTGGGCCTGTTGGATAAGCTGGGAGAAATGGGGTGGGAGACCAGATGATCAGATGGATAGGCAATTGGCTCCAGGACTGGACCCAGAGGGTTGTAGTTGGTGGGATAGTCTCATCCCCAAGGAGGGTCATTAGTGGGGTCCCACAGGGATCAGTCCTTGGGCCTCTTCTGTTCAACGCCTATGTCTCTGACATAAGGACAGGAATCAGGAGTGAGATGAGTCTCTTTGCAGATGACTCGAAACTGGGGGCTGTGGTGGATGGGGAGGAGGGAGGGTGGCCCTACAGGGGACCTGGAGGCTCTGGAAAGATGGTCTAGAAAGTGGAAGCTGAGGTTCAATGCAGGAAATGCAAGGTACTCCACCTGGGGCCAGAAACCTGGGCCAAGTGTACACCCTGGGGAATGCTACAAGTCTCGATGGCTGAGAGGGACCTGGGGGTGGTGGTGGATGTCAAGATGAACAACTCTGAGACTTGTAGGAGGCAGCAGCCAAGGCCAACAGGATGCTGGGATGCATCGCTGGGATCACCTCCAGAAGGAGGAGTGATACTCCTCTGTATAACTGCTTGGTGAGGCCACACCTTGAGTACTGCGTGCAGTTTGGAGGCCACACTTAAAGAGGGCCTCCTGGAGAGGCTCCAGAGGAGGGCAACCAAATGATTTGGGGCTTGGGGGACAGGACCTATGAGGAGAGGCTCAAGAGCTAAATATGTACACATTGGAAGAGAGAAGGGACCGGGGGACATGATAGAGGTCTTCAGGTACATGAAGAGGGTAAATAGGGGAGGAACAGTCAGGGTGTTTCGAAGGAAGGAGGAGGGGCCATTAGAGGGCATGGGTGGAAGCTGGAGGGGAAGATTCAGGGGAGAAAGGAGGAGGTGCTACTTCACTGAGAGGGTGGTGGAGCCATGGAATGCGCTGCCTAGGGGCTGGTGGAGGCAGAGACAGTGGAGGGGTTCAAGAGGGGTGGGACAGGTACAGGGAACGTTCTGGAAGCAAAATCCAATGCAGCAAGAATATCCGAACTGGGAAGGAGAAGCCAGAGAAGGCAAGGGGCAGCAAGGTCAGTACCTCAGGGTGGAGGCTGACCAAACGAAACGGACACGAAAGACCGTTAGGCCTATTCTGCTGGCATTTTAGTATGTTAGTACTTCCTGTACCCACTGTCTGTGGTAATGTTTACCCAGTCCTGGAAGTAATATGTCAGTCTTCCTCCCACTGGCAATGATTGGACAACCTGGGCAAAATTGTCAGGGTTTTGATTTGGCTGGGACTTAGGCACTGGACCTGCAGCATTATGCCTGGAAGCCCTTTCCCCTTCCCCTATAGCAACCTCTTGTGACTGGTACTCATAGGGGCACAAGAGGCAATGGGCTCTTGGGAAGTATCCTCTGCTTCCCCTTCCATAGAACCTGCAGGAGGTAGAGGTCTTTTCCTTCTCATGTTACTTTTGAAAGTGGTTTTGTATTCATCCACTTTTTATGCTGTCTTGTCGCGCGCAGTGCAAGCAACATTTTGTGGCAGCTTGCTGGAGCAGCAGGTTGCGGAGGTATGGGCAGCAGCAGCCAATGACATCACTGCTGGGCTGCTGTCGCGCACCAATGAATGAGCATGCTGTCTATGACAGCAGTTCAGAAGCGTGCCACCAACTTGAAAGAATTTCGCAACCGCAATGAGGGAGCGCCCATCTTTGCAGGGCATGCCTTGCCTGCTGAAACATTTCAATAAAGATGGCAGTGGCTGCTGCCATCTGCCTCTTACAGTCCCTAGAACGCTGATGTCGAGGTGCCCAATCCCACTGTCGGCGTCAAGAAGTGCCCAATCCCCAGTTCATTTGCCGACAGAGGCCCAATCCCATTGGCATAATGTTCACCCTTGTTTTATTTGTCTGCCGAGGGTGCCCAATTCCCTTGGCATCATGCCCCCAAACACAGACATGCTTGCCGACGGGGCCCAATCCCCATCGGCTTCTGTCTCTCTGTCCCCAAAACCACAGGTGGCAAAGCAAACCTGTAAAAAAAAACCTACTTCCTGTGACATCCCCAGTAACACAAAAAAGGTCCCTCATGGTCACGACGCCCCCCCCCAACCGCACTCCACCCTCTACACTCCCACCTCCCCACACCACCCACACCCCATACTTACCTCCGAGCCCAGCACGATGATCTTCGTGGAGCGGAAGACGCCTGAACTCTTCAAAAGCTGACCGTGAACTGAAGAAAATCATGGTAAGCTGTATAATGGCATCAATGGAGGGGATTCAACTTAGGTGGATATCTCGCCATTTTGTGACTTTTGGTTCCAAATTTTCAACATGGGGTTCTTGGGACCCAACCTCATGAACTCAGTCACTGCCATTTGTTATTTGGCCTGAAAGGTGATTTCGTGGTCACTGCATGGAATCACCTTTGGGACCAATTAATAAAACAACAGTGTTACTGTTCATGAAGTGGGCTCCCAAATAGCCTATGTTGCTTATTTGATTAAACAAATTCCAAAAATTACTGTGTTATTATGTGCATTATGATTTTCCATGCGCTTGTAAGATTCAATAATTTTTAATATTTTCACTCCAGATTTTCAATATTGCCATTTTCACACCTCCTTATGAACAGTACAGCTGTCATTTTTCACATCCTGTCCAAAATGTGTTTGCATCTGGCACACAATGGCGTGGTCACTGTGGGAAATCAATGTTCAGGACAGATTAAGAAAATCACGTGCCACTGTTCATGAGCAGAAGTCCCAAATGCCACAAAATGCACATGTTGAAAATTTGGAGTCTGGCTCTCAACAAATGCCCAGGGCATTAGGGTTTCAACCTAACGTCCCCACCCTGTAGAGACTGACAGGTGTCAGGGTGTGACTTTGGATTGTCGGCTGTAATGCTCACGCCATTCCACCTCCATCCCACCCCACCCTGCAGCCAGTGACAGGCATAAGGTGTGCCTTGGACTCTTCAGCCCAAAGTTCACCCCATTCTCCTATACTGCACCCATCTCTACGTGTTGCTTAAGGAATGGGGTGAGCGTGAGACTCTGATGACAACAAGGCACAATGCAACACTGTTGAGTCCGCGGGGTAGGGTGAAGTGAAATGGGATGATCATTATGGCCGATAACCCAAAGGCACACCTCAATGCCTGTCAGTCTCTGCAGGGAGGGATGGGGTTAGCGTCAGTTCCATACTTCACTGCCATTCCTATTATGCATCTACCTCCTCGCTTTCAATGCCAATGCCAGCAAGACAACATTCGGCATTGACAAATGCTTGTTTCATGTAGGCCTCTGTTTTTCACCAAATAATGAATCTCAGAGGAGACATCCATAGCCTTGTTTTGAGTATCCTAGAAAGTATGGTAGTTCTTAGTTAGGAACACCTTTTTAATGACACTGCATGAGCAAAAGTCTGTGAGCAGTGTCATTAGTATCCTACCACTGTGTGGAAATTACATTTTCGCATCCAGTATTGATCTTACAGTGGCAATAGGGTCTTGTGCCAAACCATCGTCTGCTCTTTCTGCCAGGGCCAGAACTGTGTTCTAAAGTGCTTTCAGGTACTATGCAATATGTGCCGATTATGAACTAGGTAGGAAGAATGCTGGCTCCTGATTGGCCAAGATGAAAAAATTACTTACCATAGTAATGTTGTTTCTTCTAATGGAGTCTTGCTGTATTCTGACAATATGCAGTTAGACCGACCGTTCAACTGCCCCAGAGAACCAAGAGTTAAACGCTATGCAAATGCATAGAACGTTGAGCTTGAGCTTGGTTTTCAAACCACTGTCCTCGATACGTTCTAGTAACTGATCAGATTCTATGGAGTGAACTAGTTTAATATGCATGTAATGGCCAAAACTAAGCCTAAACAGGACCCCAACAGGGGCAACATAAGGAAACAAAACCAAGGGCATATAAAAGACTCAAGTCACAGATGCCCAGAAAACCATTACCACTAATGGTTTAAAGTTGCTACAGAAGAGCCACCCTTCCCTAGGTTCTGAAGGAAGGTAGGGTGGAGGTCAGAATACAGCAAGACTCTTTTAGAAGAAACAACATTACTATGGTAAGTAATTTTTCTTCAAACAACATGAAGTCTTGCTGTATTCTAACAATATGCAGACTATAAAGCAGTGCCCCAGGAGGTGGGCACAGAACCTATTTAGAGAATAGGCTCTGCAGTACAGCCGTGCCAAACTGGCATCACTCCTTGCCTGAATATCCAGGCTGTAATGTTAGTAAATGTATGGACGGACTTCCAGGTGGCAGCCTTACATATCTCAGCAAGGAACTTCCCTGGCAGCCGCCAGGAGAGGCATGAGTGCCTCTGGTAGAGTGGGCCCTAAGACCTGCTGGTGGTTCCTTACCCAGCTTACTGTAGCAGAACTGGATACAGGCCACAATCCATCTGGCTATAGTCCTTTGTGCGGCTGGTCTGCCCCAGCCAACTTCCCCATAAGTAAGAAAAAGCTGGGAACAATCCTTCCTTAGCTCTTTTGTCCTGTCCATATAATAGCTAATAGCTCTTTTAATGTCCAGGCTGTGCAGCCTGCATTCACCTGAACTAGAGTGATCTGAGAAAAATTTATTTATTGTATTTATTGAATTTGATGACGGGTAGGCCCACTGGGCCCGGAGGTCCCTTTCAGGCGACCGAGGTGTAACAATTACATACAGGTAGCAGATCAGTACAGTCAGGTGATAGTAATGTTTTACAATAGAAGACTTCATAGGATTACAGGCGGCAGGTAGTGGAAAACATACAGGCAAATAGGACATGGAAGTTGCACATGAAGAGAACATTTTATGTAATGGGAGCAAAATTAGTTAGAGAGTGCTTTGGTAATGGCAAGCAAAGCTAAGGACCTAGGTTACCTTCTATGGACTTAGTGGAAGGAGATATATTGGGACATAAGTGCACCCCATCCTTTGGAGGAGGTCCGTTGTACTACCCTGATAGCTATATGTGGTCTGGTCAGTAGGGCAGCCAGGCTGGCTATCGTGGTCAGGTTCTGTAACAAAGGCATGTGCTCCTGTCGAGCAGGTGTCCCTTGAGCTTTGTCGGAAGCTGGTGACGGACGCTGCCTCCCGAACCTCTAGGGAGGTTGTTCCAAATGGAAGGGCGGTGTGCATAGGACCTGGACCCAGCTTTGGTCCTAGTCTTGGGAACCACGAGGAGAGTTTGGCCTGAAGAGCGTAGGGTCCGTGGGTTAGGTTTCACCTAACGAGACCATTCAGACTAGGGAGGTGTGGGACCCAGTAGCAGATGTAAGGCAGAGGGTTGGGTAGATGAGGCGAGCTTCCAGAGCGGCCACCTGAGCCTAGATTGGGCCTCGCAGTGGTGCGTCCTCAGGTGCAACAGGGTGGAAAAGCAGACTATCTTGTTGTACAGGTCTGCAGCCTCCTAACTCCAGCTGCCACACCCCAAGAACCAACAAGCAGAGGGTGAGCTTCTTTGGGAGGAGTACGCTTGAAGGCAATAGCCACCCTAGCTTCAGGGATAATCTGGTCCTTTAGTCTATAGAGGATTCCAAGTTTCCCATGGATGGCTTTGTAATTTGGTCTACATGGTTTTTAGTGTGAAGCCTTGGTCCAGGGTGAGGCCAAGGTATTTGGTGGAAGTGACCACCTCAAGTTTTGCTCCCCTGGACTGAAGTTGTAGGAGCAGTGACCTCTCGGGTCCCAGGGATCTAGGACCAAACAGCATCACCTTCATTTTGTTGGTGTTTAAAACCATTTTGTTCAGAGTGAGCCAGTCCTCCATCTGAAGGATGTCTTCTTGGAGGCTGTCTCCAGCTCTGGTAAGTTAGGGAAGCTCCGTAAATGACCGCGTCATCAGCATACTGATAATGCTTCTGCCACCGCAGAGTGTGTGCAGATCATTTATGAACAGTGTGAAGAGAAGGGTCCAGAATTGACCCTTGAGGTACCCCTTCTTTGAGTGGTGCTAGGTTGGAGACTTTGTCCTTCCACTTGACCGTCTGGTGCGTCCGGAGATAACTCATGAACCATCCCAGTGTATGGGAGTCAAGTCCAAGTGAGCACATTTTTGTAGTAGGAGGTTGTGGTTTACCAAGTCGAATGCTTTGGATAGGTCAATAAAGACCGCTCCTGTGCTGACCCTGAGTCATTATTGCTCAGTACTTCTGCCGAGAATTTAGTTAGCGCAGTATCAGTACCATGCTTGGCTCTGAAGTCGTGCTGTGCGGTGAGATTGCCGGTGGATTTCCAGGTATTCTCGGAGTTGGGAGTAGACTAGCTTCTTCTGTACTTTGCAATGGCACATAGCAAGGAGATAAGCCTGTAGTTCTCTATAGGCTCTGTTGACCCCTCCCTGTGTATGGGAATCACTAGAGCCTGTTTCCATAGCTCAGGTACAGACCCTCCATGAAAGACCTGTTTATCAGCCAGGTTAGGGGCTTAGTTAAGCTGGAGCCCCTCTTTGAGGATTCTGGTTTGGATCCCATCTGGGCCTCCAGATCCTCTCGAGTGTAGGGATTTAGGATGATCAAGACCTCCTTTACCCTGACCAGCCTCAGGTGAAACAAAGGGCGGTCAAGGTCTGGGGGCCGTTGAGCGCTCGCTCACTCCTGTTGTCAGAGGGTCCCGGTCTTGTATGCATCCAGGTTCGTGAAGTGCCTGTTAAGGGTCTCCGCAATGAGTGATCCCTCATCAATTAATTGCCCGTTGACCATGATTGGACTGGGTGTGTTTTTTTTGTCCCTTTGATAAGTTCATTAATGTCGACTAAAAAGCCTGGGATTGCCTAGGTTAGTTTTTGTAGGTTGGTGATGTAGGCTTTTAGCTGACTTTGTGGCCTTTTGCATTGGTTTCTAAGGGCCCTGTAGCTGGCTAAGTCCACCGGTATCATTGATTTCCTGTACTTTTCCAGGCCTTGTCATGGGTGGACATCAGAGCTTTTAGAGAAGGTAAGATCCACTTATAGCAGCACCCTTTTACTCTGTGGGTTTTCATTGGAGCTAAAGGTCAGTGATTCTGGCGAGGGATGTCTGGAAAATTAATGGCATCCTCCAGGTTAGGTAGGTGTCTTATAGGGCTCCAGTCAATGCCATTTAAGCACCAATGAATTGGTCAGGATGGAAGTTAGAGTAGTCCTAGTAGTAATAATCCTAGGTGGAACTTTATTCGCACAGTTCTTCCAGATGGCAAATATCGTGAATGCTCGCTCAAGGCATCGGCTAAGGTCCTAGCCATTTTACATTACTAGGAGTGAAGCCAGGATCCAGTCAGTTATGGAATGCCTACCTGATGAGTGGTTAATTCTGGTCAGTAGGGAGATGACTTGTTGCAAGGTGGGAGTCATTTAATATTCCAGTGATGGCAGACTTCCCCTCTAGGGCCCAGTTTGGAGTTGAAGTCGCCCAGTAAGATAAGCTGGAAGCAGATTCTACTGCTGGGTTCTTCAGAAGCACGTCCAGAGAGCCGGTGCATTGGTAGGGGGCTATAAGCGCAGCCTATTGAGGTGCATAGCCCCACCTAATGTGAGCCAGAGGGAAGATAGCTTCTATGTCAGGGGTCATGCCTTGAGGCATGCTAACTAGGGAGGATGTTATTGTGTCCCTTACATATACCAAAACCCCCCCCTCTTCTCGAGGGTCTGTCCTTTCTGAAGAAGGCGTATCCCGAGGCAGCTACTCGTGATCCAGAATGTGGGACTTTAGCCAAGTCTCAGAGACTGCTAGTATATCTGGTTTGTAGACTGCTAGCCAAGCTTGTACTTCATGGATCTTTGGTCTCAGGCTGCAAATGTTCATATGCACCAATCTGAGACCTTTGGCTCCATCCAGACCTTATCTAAAGGGAGAAAATAGAAACATTAGGCGTCCCTGGGCCTGGGTTAGGCTGGATGTCCCCCGCCCAGTAGCAATAAGCGCCAGCTGCCGGAGAATGAGGGTTGGAGGTGGTAAACTTAGAGTAGCTGGGCATGGGGTTAAGCTCCTGGTGAGGAGAAGGGATTGGTAGAGATACGTTCTCCTAGTGAATTCATCGCCACTAGGAGAAGGATGTTACACCTGGGAGAGGGGCAGCTGTAGTGTGTGCGGTAGCTTTCCCGACCCCCATAGGCATAAGGGGGCAGTTGGCACTACTAATGAGCCAATCCGTCCCTAGCTGGGCCAGAACGTAAATTGTTGCCAAGAGGATGCCCTTGTTCCAGTTCCCAGGGTTCATCTTGAGACTTTTCAAGGCCCCCCTAGGATCCCAGATGACTGGCCTAGTGGGTCATGGAACCTGGTACTGGCGTCTTATCCTGTGGTTGCACTCGCATGCATGTCGGCTGTGGATACCAGAGCAGGTTCAGCCTCCAGTCTGGTTCCGTTAGGCAGGCGTGGCTGGGTGCCTTTGGGATAAAGGTTCCCTACAGGTTCCCTACAGGCAAAGTAATGGATTGGTTCAGATGAAAATCAGAAACCACCTTAGGGAGGAATTTCCTGTTAGTTCGAGACACAGTCTTGTCCCTGTGAGGTGAAATATAGTTGGGCTCCACAGACAAAGCCTGAAGCTCACTGATTCTTCTAGCAAGTGATAGCCACTAGAAAAACAGTTTTCCAAGTGAGAAACTGGAGTTCTGAAGAAACATAGGTTCAAAAGGAGGTGGCATAAGCTGACCTATACATATGTTCAGGTCCCATGGAGGTGTGGGTTCCTGATGTGGGGGATGAAGATGCAACAACCCTTGAAAACGTTTTGAAAACTGGGTGTGCAGCCAGAGAAGATGCCTTCCCTGCTGAAAGATAAGCAGAGTCAGCAGAAAGGTGTACCTTCAGGGTAGATGGCTATAGATGTAGAGACTGAAGGTGGACCCTAATAGTCCAGAAGCTGTGGTACTGTAGCTTGCTGTGGATCCAAATCCTTCCTGCACACCAGATGGAAAATTTTTTCCATTTGGAGTAATAGGTTTTTCTGGTAGCAGGCTTTCTAGCACCTTTCAGAATATCCAGGACAGATTGAGACAGTTGCAAATCTGCATATTCTAGCTCTTCAAGAGCCAAGACCTGAGGTGAAGGGACTGAAGTTTGGGGTACATTATCCTGCCCTGAGAGGATGTCAGCAGGTTGTACCTCCTGGGTACAGAAATCGGTTTGGTCACTGACAGTGACAACAGCACTGAGTACCATGGCTGTCTGGCCCAGTCTGGGGCTATGAGAATCATTGTGGCAGACTGAGACCTCACCTTGACCAGGACTCTGGCTATCAGAGGAAAGAGAGGAAAAGCATAAAGGAACTTGTTTGACCAGTCCAGAAGGAAACCATCCAGTGGCACTGAGTCCTGGAGTGGAGGCCTGCAACAATACAGAGGTAACTGGTGATTGTCTGGGGCTACAAAGAGATCTATCTCTGGAACCCCACCTCCTGAATACTGAAAGAAGGACCTGCTTGTTCAAGGTCCATTCGTGATAGCCTAGGCTGATTCTGCTGAGAGCATCTGCCAGTACATTGTCCTTGCCTGGCAAGTGAACTGCTAACAGTGACATGTTGAGAGAATATGGCAGCTTCCAAATCTTCATGGATTCCGCACAAAGCAGGGAGGATCTTGTTCCCCGTTTGTTGATGTAGTACATGGTGGTGGTGTTGTCTGTCCTGCCCTGTACCACCTTGCCATGTAGGAGGCTAGCAAACTCCTGAATAACCAGGAGCACCGCTCTGAGCTCCAGAAGATTGATGTACAAGAGAGACTCCTAAGGGAGCCACGAACCGTGTGCTGTGTGATCCCCAGGTGGGCACCCCAGCCCAGGAGGCATCCATTGTCAGCACCAGAGACGGTACCTGAGGAAAAAAGGAACCCCAACTCTGAGGCTGTCCATCTCCTGCCACGAAGAGCTAACAGAAAGGTGGGAGACACTGGAATCAGTTTGGACAGAGAATCCTTTTCTGAGACCAAAAGGATCTGAGGTGGAACTGAATATCCCTCATCTGGAACCTGGCTCCCAGGACCACAGCTGTGGTGGAGGCCATGTGTCCTAGGAGCTGTAAGAAGTACCTTGCTGGATGAGGAACTCGAACCTGAAAGGATTTTGCCAATTCTATGAGGTCTGTGCCTTGCAGGCAAAGAAGGCCCTTGCCTGAATGGTATTCAGTTCTGCCCTATAAATTCTAGTACTTGTACAGGGTTTAAGACAGACTTTTGAAGATTACCAAAACCCCAGAGAGAGTATCCTGGGTGAGTTTTAGGGCTTCTGTGACCTGCTGGGGATTGACCCATCAACAGCCAATCGTCCAGATAGAGTAAACTGACACCCTTGCCTTCTGAGGAATGCCACCACTACTGCCAGACATTTTGTAAACACTCTTGGTGCAGATGTCAGGCCGAAGGGCATAGCCCTGAATTGGTAGTGGCATGAAGACAGTCGAAATCTGAGATATTTCTGTGAGACTGTCTGATGGGATGTGGAAGTAAGCATCCTTTAGGTCTAGGGATGCCAGCCAGTCCCCTTGCTTTAGAGTAGGTAGAATGGTAGCCAGGGTTGTCATTTTGAATGTTGGCTTTGTAAGATGTCTGTTCAGGAATCTGAGATCCAGAATGGCTGCCACTCCCCATTTATCTTTGGTGCCAGGAAGTACCTTGAGTACAGTCCTTTTCCCTGTGCTGATGTGGCACAGGTTCCACTGCTCTTGACTGAAGTGTGGAAACCTCTGCCTCCAGCTGTGCTGTTTCTGCAGTGCTGGAAGGTCTGAAAATTCTTGCTGACAGTTTTGGAGGCACCTTGAAAGTGAGAGAATCTGACCCACTATCTCCAGGACCCATTCGTCTGAAGTGATGGAATGCCAAGCCTGGAGATAGTGGGTCAGCCTACCTCAACAGGGTGCACGGGAGGCGGTCTGAACAGAGCTTTCAGGGTGTCTGTTTCACTGGGGTAGCAGACTGAGGGGTGGAGGTGGCCTGCCAGCACCTCTCCTGCACCTTCCTCTAAAGAACCCCTGGGTTGCTGGCAAGAGGGAAAAGCTTGGGCCTGGTGGAAAGGCCTGGGGTAAGGTTTGCCCCTGCCCTGGCCTGCTGCTTCTGAGGAGTGGCAGCCTTTTCTTTTGCATAAGCACTCCTGTATGCCACTCTGTTCTCATTCATTTTCTTCATATATGTCTCAGTCTGTTCTCCAAACAGAGTTCTGGACAAGGGAAAAATCCATGGCATTATTCTGCATGTCCTGGGACAGGTTAGTACACCTGAGCCAGGGAAAAACACCTGAGGGATACAGCAGAAGCCATAGCCCTGGAAGCTGCATCATTGGAGTCCACAGCCATGTGGAACTGGGACTTGGATGCTTGCACCTCCTTATTGACCAACTCCTGAAGGTCATCAGAATTTAGCTAGTTGTTCGACAACCTCCCAAAGGGACTTCTGATAGCTGGAGGCATAAGCCATATTGGAGGCTTGCCTGATACCAAGAAAGATGCCAGGTACCCTTTCTTGGCAAGAGAATCCACCTTCCTGGAATCCTTGTCAGGGGTGAGAGGCCAGAGGAATGCCAGCCTTCTTGCAGGCTGCAGTCTGAACTACCCCTACATGGCTACAATGACTAGCTAAAAGTCAGTGCCATTGCCAACCAGAAGGTACTTCCTGTCCATCTTCTTATCTAAAGGAGGGACAGAACTAGGGTTTTGAGGATCTTTAAAGTCTGCTTCTTAAGGGACTTATGAACGGGAATTGAAAGTCCCTCAGATATAGGAATATCCATCATCTCCTTGTAATTCTCTTCCTCATCATCCTCCTACCTGGCCTCTTGTACAGAGAGCTGCAAGGTCTCAGCCACCTGCATCATAAAAGCAAAATGGAAGGTAGCCTCAGAGACAGGCCTAGGAGGGATTCGTACTGAGGATGGTCAGGGAGACCTCAGGGTCAATGAGTTCCCCTTCATCCTGTTCCTCCTCCTCTTCATATTCAGAAAAGTAATACTCCTCAGGATCAATGTGTCCTGAAGAGTTGAACCAATATCCGGAACTGTTGGTTGCCTAGGCGGTACCTCGACAGCTACTAAGCCCAGATTGCAAAGACTACACCATTTGGATGGCCTTTGCAATTTCATCTCTGATTGGAACAGAGACCGATTCTTATGCGGTTCGAACAGAGCGTTTGGCTTTCTTGACAGTGTAGGGTTCAGAAGCCACTCAGAGTGCCGTTTAGCCATCGACGGTTCACCCTGGCTTGAAAGGTCAGTTGTAGGATCTGAAGGTTGGTAGAACCTGAACCGGCCTCAACAGTCTTGTCCATTCTTTCCTTCAGTTTACCGAGGTGCCTGTATAAAGTAGACTGAGGAAGTTCTTACAAATATCACAGGCTGTTTGTAAGTGGTTAAAACCCAAACAATACAGACAAACCAAATGTGGATCAGCTTTTGCAAATAGCTCCCCACACTCAGTACAATGCTGAAACCCACTTGGACCGTTTTTTCTCTTGGGTTTCTGTGACATTACCCTAAATTTGGAGCTTAACCCAGTGGCTTAGTTAGGCAGGTTAAGCAGAATCAATACCTACTTTATCCATTGTGGCTTAGTTAGGCCAGGATAAAGAATGAAGAAATTTGAAAATTACCCCTGAAGGCTTAGTTAGGCTGGGTAATAGAGAAGACAAAGTCAGAACCCAGCCAGCAGTTTAGTGCCAACCAAAATGAACCGAGACCCCGGTTCTAGTCAAGACTTTGCACTGGTGACCCAATACAGTGAAAATTTAGATAAAAGGAGAAATTTAGAGGTTCAGCCCCTCACGGTCACAGAACTGATCGGAAGCGAACACTTACCCAACCTAGGAAATGTGAGCTATACAAAGACAGTGGTTTGAGAGCGTACTAAAATTAAAACAACAAGCGGTTTGGAAATAAACCGACAGACTCCTTCTAGACTGAAAGCAGCAAAGAAATCTCCAGTCTTCACTGGTGGCGGAGTAAAATCTGATCAGTTACTAGAATGCACGAGGACAGTGGTTTGAAAACCAAGCTCAACGTTCTATGCATTTGCATAGAGTTTAACTCTTGGTTCTCTGGGGCAGTTGAACCGTCGGTCTAACTGCATATTGTCAGAATACAGCAAGACTTCATGTTGTTTGAAGTACTTTCAGTCTGGCTGTTACCCCAGTATAACGGTCCAGCTGAAATTAGCTCAAAAAATATCTTTAAAAATACATTACATTTTCTAAAATGGACCCATTTCATCATCTTCGCTGAGTGCTTCCACCACCAGAGAAAACCATTAGTCCACCATAACGCAAAACCAGTCATGCCTTAAAGAGACCCTGATGCCAGTGTGATAACTTTAAAAAAATGTAATATTTAGACACAATTTAGCTTTTAGTTACTATTTATTTCTGTAATTCTCACCTTTACTTCCTTATTACAAAAGACATTTGCAGGTAAACAGGATTGCTGCCTACCTGTTCAGGCTGCTTGCCTACACTTGACATCACAGTTCTGTTTATGACATCACAGTCTGTAGCTGTGGAAATAATTATGATGCCATAAACAGGGGGTTATGATGTCAGGTGTAGGCAAGCAGAAAAAACAGACAGAGTCTAACTGACAGTACTCCTCTTTCATACAGCTGTCTCAGTAGTAAAGATAAAAGGAAAACAAGTATAGGTAATACATGAAAATAAACTGAATTGCCTCTAAATCTCACATTTGTTTCAACTTTTTCTAGTGGTGTCAGGGGCTCTTTAAGCGTAAATAAGCTGCCTGCCAGATAAGTGGGGAAGCTGTTGTATAAACATTTTTGCCATAGTACCCAATTTTTTTAGTCTTTTCAGGGGTTGCACAGACACAGTTTTTCTGCTCTCTCACAAGCTGCAGCCTGGACTACCCCAAACAGATTGCTGGTTAATGCCAGTGAAACCAAGGCAATGCTGTTTGGCTCCAGACCAAACTACCAAATTAGCTCTAGCCAATAACACATTTAACATCCATTCCCTGAAGGCTCACCCCTTGAGAATGTTAGCTCCTTTAAGTACATGGGCATCACCCTTGACCCTCATCTTCTTCTCTAACGATATTGAGATTTTAATATGCTGCATAAATCAAAGCTGGGGACCAGCTACCGATTAATCAATTACCTCACTCCTGAAGCCTGTCTCACCATTGCTCAGAGCAACCTTCTCCCACTCTTGGATTATGGCTCCCTCATCTACTACTCACAATCCTTCACTAACCTATCAAAACTAAACACCACTTTCAACATCATCTTCCATTTTACCCTTCAGGCTGCTTACTCCTTCCACCACTGCACCCTGTATCAGAGACTTGGTTGGCTCCCCTCAAGCCAGACTGAGCTACCTCTGGCTTGCACCATAGGCACGGTAATACATAATCCTCGACATCCCTCTCTCCCACCTACTTCAGCCAAAATATTTAGCCGTGACCTCAGCCATATTGCAAGCCTCGTGTTGGAATGCCCACAAGTCACCACTCACATGGGTCAGAGAGCTTTCTTTTCTGCCACCCCTACCTCAGGAACAGCCTGCCACCCTCCCTGAGAGCCCTTAACTCACCACAGCACTTCTGTAGTCTCCTCAGGATGCACCTACTGACCACTACTACCTGTTCTTGCTCCCTGGTGATCATGTGATGTAGTCTTTCCCTGGTTACACCTTTTAAGTCTCCACAAATTAGGAAGTTTAAAATTGAATGTGTTTTCCTCACATTTGTTCTTTTTGCTATCTCAGTGTGTTCTTTTGTACTCTTTGGATATTATCCCTACTCCCCCTTACATAACCTCTGTATAATTTCCCATTATCCCTGTTTACCTAGTGCATTGTATGGACTTTGATGTATTGGTTCCCTGATGTACTGGCGTTCAGAGAAGGGTGACTAAGATGGTGCAAGGTTTGCAACAAAAGACATGAGGAGAGATTAAAGACCTCAATATGTATACACTGGAAGAGAGGAGTGAAGAGGGATATATGATAGAAACCTTCAAATATCTTAAGGGCATAAACAAGGTGAAAGTGGAAGACATCTTTTGGTACAGGAGAGAAAATGAATAAGGGGACAAGATACGAGATTGGAGGGACAGGATAAAGGGTAATGCTAGGAAGTTCTTTTTCACAGAACAGGTGGTGGATACATAGAATAGCCTGCCCCAGGAGGTGGTAGGAGTGAGCACAGTGGCGGGATTCAAACATGCATGGGATAGGCAGAAGGAATCCTAAGCGGTAGGAAGGAGAAGCTAAAGCCAATGACCAAATAGGGTCAATGGCCACTAATACAGGTAGGGTATACAGGCAGACTGGATGGGTCTAGCAGTTCTTATCTGCCGTCAACTTCTGTGTTTCTATGCATTGTCTCGCTACATTCTTGTGTCATCTCAGTGGCCGGGTTGTGCCTGAATGCTATCCATGGGATCAGTGCACCTACCTGGTCAACAAATGAATGAATGAATAAATAAACAAATTATCAGGATGGGCATACAGATATTCCATTCCCTGATTGTCCACCTGAAATTTTCTCTCAATTTTTGTTGCGGCTGCAGTTGAAGTGGGTGCAGTCATAAGTAAGCAATAAGACATGACAGGGTGTGCATGGAACATATTTTACCGCATGGCCAGGGCGAATAAGCCACGAGGCCCCTGACAAGTGCCATTAGCCCCTGACGTGTGGTAAAATATGTTCCATGCACATCCTGAGTGTCTTATTGTGCTTATAAAATGGGCTCTTATTTTTTCTTACTTTGTAAAGTTAAAGATCATGCTATATGTAGAAAAAACATTTTATTCTGCCATTCTGTAATAAAATAGTCCTTCTGCCTCGCTGCTTAATATTGATGAGCTCATTTGCATATAGGGATTTAGTAAAATAACAAGGAGCTAAGTTTTCTCTCTGGCTGCACTAACTCTCTGGTCTAAAGGGTGACTGTGTTTTCTGGGGATCCATACGAAAATCCTGGCGTACATAATCCAGACTTCACAATCACGTCAACAAAATTCCAAAAGTACAAATACTCCGACTTTGGTTTGCACCATGAGGCCTTGAGGAAAATGGCATTATACAAACATCAAACATTGGTTTCAGTATTACGGCACCTTCCATAAGTTGCTTCAATGCTGCTCGAAGAGTCTGTAGTTTCTTTGCTGGGTTGAGGTGCTGGAAATGGAGCTCCACAGGTGGGAGGAGTTGGGGCTGTGGATCTGGCTACGGAGCTACTGTGCTGTAAGATGAGGGTTGGGGAAGGGAATCGCGGTTTTGTCACCATGCCAGCTCTCATTTGCTAGGTTGAGGTGCTGAGAAGCTGAGCTCCGTGGGTGGAAGGAGTTGGGGCTATGGAGCTACTGTGCTGCAAGATGAGGTTCAGGGGAGGGGTTGCGGTTTTGTCACCATGCCAGCTCTCATTAACAACCCCAGCTGAACTTCTCGTGGTTTTGTTACCAGGCAGTCACAAGTAGTTTGCACTTTGCTGAGGCCTTGAGGAAAATGGGGCATTATATAAACACATTGGGCAGCAGTTAATTACACTTTCATGAAGGTGCCTCGGAGAAAATGTGGTGCATGTGCCGGGATTTCTGAAGTCAGACAATGAATACATCTAGTTGTGCAAACAAGGATTATGAAATGGATAGGCTACATCCAAGTAGAGTTTTCTTCACGATGGGCAAATACAAAGATGACTGATGGTAAAAATGCCAGCATTCTATAGCTTATGGATATTGGCCTTTTTACTACCAGCTCTTTTTAACCCATGCATGGAACATATTTCATGCATGGGTAATGTAGAATAGATTGTTGGATTTAGCCTATCCATTTTATAATTTTGCTATGGCCTTTTTAAGTGGTTTATGTATGGGCAGTAACATTCTTCTAGGTGGAGCTACTCCCAGCATGTCCATAAAATCAGCATCCACTTCCTACTCCTCTGTTTCTAGTGGGAGGATACTGAGGGTATCAACCATCTGTCTGTCAAATAAGGATAAAGGTGTAGTCCTCAATTTGCCTTTGAGGAGATTCAAATCTTGCTCAAGTGTGCCCCCTAACTCCATGGGGTCACCTACCTCCATAAGCATATATATTCTTCCTCCCTCCACAGGCAGATAAGTTGTAGGCAGAACCCGGAAGTGTATTTTATTAAATTTTTCCATGGCCTGGATCACCTAGAAAAATTGCCACATTTTGATATGTCCTCTAATGAAGGCATTTATTCTGTGCCATCTGCCTGCTCTTTTAGCCATGTGGAAGGAGTGGCAGTGTCATCATTTTCTTTCAATTCCTGTTTGGCAGTCACTGTTTCCACTGCCTGCTATAAGCCTCTTTTATTTTATTTTACGGACTCAGGGTTCCCCTTTCAGAAATCCTGACATCAGAACCATCACTTACCAAGACTTTCTGATAGCTGTGCAGCTTCATCGGTTTCTTTTTCTTGTCACCTTTTACATTTCATGGTGTCAACCAGGGCTGGAGCATTTCATTAACACCTACAATGCAGCCTCTGGTATTTATGCCCAGTAAAACAGCAGAAGCTAAAAACCCAAACAATGGCTGGATCACCCAATCCCTCCTTGATCTCACTGGAGCCAGGGACCACCTATGGCATAAAGCCAAGGCTACCGATAAACCAGCAGACTGGCAGAAATACAGGACAGCCAGGAATAGCTGTACCCGAAAGATCAGGCTAGCAAAAGCAGAGCACTACAAAGAATAGAAACATAGAAACACAGAAGTTGACGGCAGATAAGGACCTAAGGCCCATCCAGTCTGCCCATTTCTTTTCTACCTTATAATGTGCCATCAGCCTTTGCTCTGTCAGTGGCCTATCTATTCATAGTCATTTGTACTGCTCCCTTATGCCTATCCATGCCTGTTTGAAGCCCTGCACTGTATTCATAGCCACCACTTCTTGTGGTAAGCCATTCCATGCATCCACCACCCTTTCTGTGAAAAAGAATTTCCTCACATTCCCTCTTAATCGTCCCCCTCTAATCTCATGCTGTGTCCTCTTGTCCTGCTATTTTCTTATATTTAAACATGTTAGACTCTTTTACCTTGTTAATGCCCTTAAGGTGTTTGAATGCCTCGATCATATCACCTCTCTCCCTCCTTTGCTCAAGGGTATACATATTGAGCTCTGTTAATCTGTCTTCATATGTCTTCTGATGCAGTCCCTGCACCATTTTGGTTGCCCTTCTCTGGACTGTCTCAATTTGGTTAATGTCCTTGTGAAGGTGTGGCCTCCAATACTGCAGGTACTCCAGATGGGGCCTAACCAGTGTCTTGTAAAGAGGGATCATTACCTCCCTCTTACAACTGTGATACCCTACTAATACACCCTAACACCCCCTAGCCTTACCTACTGCTTTGAGGTCTGCTTGGATGATTTCAGGTCACCAGTGATGATGATGCCCAAGTCTCTTTCTTCCTTTGTGACTGCTAGCAACTCCCCTCCAGCCTATAGGTGGCTTCAGGGTTTCTCTTCCCTATGTGCATGATTTTGCACTGCTTTGCATTAAATCCCAGTTGCCACTCTTCTGACCATTTGCTAGTTTATCCAGATCTCTTCTCATTCTGCCTACCCCATCTGGATCATCTACTCTGTTGCAGATTTTGGTGTCATCTGCAAACAGACAAGCTTACCCTTTAGTCCATCTGCAAGGTCACTAATGAAGATGTTGAAGAGGACTGGCCCCAGAACTGATCCCTGATTTGCCCCACTTGACTTGCATCTCTTCTGACTGTATACCATTTACCACTACTCTCTGTTTTCTGCCCGTCAACCAATTTGCCACCCAGTTGACCAACTTCTGACCCACCCGAGCCTGCCCAGCTTATTTATCAATCTTCTATGTGGAACAGTGTCAAAAGCTTTGCAGAAGTCAAGGTAGGCAACATCAACTGCTCCCCTTGGTCCACCACTCTGGTTACCCAGTCAAAGAAATTTATGAGATTAGTTTGACGGGACCTTCCTTCTGTAAACCCATGCTGTCTTGGATCCTGTGCTCCTATGGTTCCAGGTGTTGCACTATCCTTTCCTTAAGAGTGCCTCCATAATCTTGCCCACTACTGAGGTAAGACTGACTGGTCTGTAGTTCCCGCCTCCTCCCTACTACCACTCTTGTGAGCGGGATCACATGAGCCCTTCTCCAGTCTTCTGGGACCTCTCCTGTGCTCAGAGACTCACTAAACAGTTCTGCTAATGGCTCTGCTAGTTCTACCTTTAGCTCCTTAAGTACCCTGGGATGTATGCCATCAGGTCCCATTGCCTTATCCACCCTGAGCTTAGCAAGCTCTTGTATGACCCTTTCTTTTGTGAATGGAGCAGTGCTCACCTCCTCCCCCCTGTGTCCATGATGCTAGGCTGTGGGCCCTGCCCTACCTTCTCTTCAGTAAATACTGAGCAAAGTATCTATTTAGGATAGATGCCTTTACAGGGTCCTCCTCCTCACATGCTCCCTTTTCTCCATTAAGCTTAGCAATACCCCCTCTGTACTTTCTCCTTTCACTAATGTATCTATAGAAAGTCTTGTCACCTTCTTTTACTGTTCGTGCTAGTGTTTCCTCAGTTTGGGACTTTGCCTGCCTTACTGCCTTCCCTGCTTCCCTTAGGGCAGTTTGGTATGCTCCCTATCTTCATCCCTGTGTTCCTTATATTTCCTGGAGGCCAGCCTTTTGGCTCTGACCTTTTCCGCTACTGTATTTGAGAACAAAGTGATTTCCTTCTTCTTTTGCACTTCCTTTTCTGTCTAACACAATGGGATGTTGCTTCAAGTATTGCATCCTTAATGCTTGCCCACTTTGCCTGTACCCCCTCACCTGTGTTTCTTTTTGCCAGGCTAGCTAACTCTGTTGGCCATCTTATCAAAGTCAGCTCCTCTGAAGTCCCATATTTTTGCCTTGGAATGGGATGATTTAGATGTAGTAGCCAAATTGAACCATACCATGTGATGGTCACTGGCCCCAGGTGACCTTCTACCTGGAGATCTGTGATCCCTTCATTGTTAGTCAGTACTAGATCTAGGATAGCCCTGTCTCTTGTGGGTTGCTGTGCCAGTTGTTTGGGGCCTCCCCTGCAGGGAATCCACTATGTGTCTAGTTCTGGCAGATGTTCCTGCTGGTATTGACCAATCTGTATCCGGCATGTTGAAGTCGCCCATTATCAGAACCTCCCCTTTAGCTGTCATGTTTGTATATCTTCTAACAGTAATGTCTATGTCCTCCCCGGTCTGAGGGCCTGTAGACAACCCCAGTTCTTATGGCTGTCCCATTTCCTGTTCCAGGGTGACTCACAGTTCTTCTGGCTCCTTATGTGTATTCTGAATTTCTGTAGCTTTGATATTTTCATTGACATACAGGGCCCTCCTCCCCCCTTTTTGCACCTCGGTCTCTTCTGAACAATACATAGCCAGGTACTGAAGTCTCCCAAGTGTGGTTACTGGTAAACCATGTCTCACTAATTGCTACTATGTCCAGCTTAGCCTCTGACATTAATGCCTGCAGGTCTGGGATCTTATTTCCCAGGCTGTGAGCATTTGTGTACATGATTTTCCAATGGCTAGATTTTGGTGTGTTAGTTGTTGGGTGAGGTTTGGCATTACCCCTGTGCATCGTATGGGAGGCATGTACCTGGGGAAGATGGAAAAAATTCTGGAGTAACCTCAAAGACCTCGCTAGTAAAGTCAGCAAGTCCTCCCCTCAATGCTCCTTGTTAATGGTGATATCACTCAAGTAGGGTTACCACCTTTTAGAAGCCCGAGTGGGACATTTCCTCTTGAAACATGATGTTTTGCAGTACAAGATGTCATATCTTGACCAATGCAACAGACTTGTTTTCTCAAAATAATCAGAATTGAGACTAGGTGTTGTAGTTTTTTAGTTGTTTCTGTTGTTTCTTATCATTTTAAAATATTTTAGTTAAGGTATTATAGTTTTCTACAACATTTACAGGAAATCAGAAAATATTTTTCTGCTATGGAGAATCAGGACATGTAGTATTTTCATGTTTTTCGCAGGACACAGCTGCCCAAATCAGGACTGTCCTCACGAAAATCAGAGACAGTGGTAACCTACACTCAAGATCCTAAAACCATTGCCGACACTTTCAACACAGCTCTTTCTGAACTTAGCTCAGTACTCCCACTGGAATATTTAGACTTACCAACAACACTGAAAACACACTAACCACATGCCAACCACCCTGTAACCCCCCTCCCCCAACTTCAGGAACTCTCAGCTCCTGAAGCAAAAAATACCTCCAGAGAATCCTCAGTTAAACACAGCGTAGTAATGACACCTTAGATCTTAAAATGATAGCTCTCACACTTGATTTTATTTTTATCTGTAGAAGGAAAAGTACACCAGAATGCAATTCCATTTACAGGTGTGACCTGTAGTCATGTATACATACAGACAATATTTAACATGTAACAAACAGTAATATAGGAAAAAAATCTTCCATGTCATTAAAACAAAATAAGATTAGTAACAATCACAAAGTAGATTTTTAAAAAATTCAGTAAAGTGCTAGAGAAGGTTTTATAACAATTCAGGTTCCTAATTCTAGCTGGGCTATTATTCCATATTGTAGATGCAGCACATGAGAAAGTACATTGTCCACTTTGTGTTTGCTTATATGGAACATCCAAAAGAGGTTGGTCATGGGACAATCTTGTTTTTTTTTTTTATACATTTTCTTGTCTCCTATGCGGCTTGGGGTGTTACCGATAGTTCCCTCCAGTCCGCCTGACCAACATCCCCTAGTCTGCCCCTCATCCCAAGCTCAACCCCTTACCTCCAACCTGCACAACAATCTGTTTGCCGTGGTGGGCACGTGACCACCGCCACGGGATCCGAGGGGTTTTCAGTGTGGGGAGCATCCAGGTAGAAGCGGCGGGGCTGCTTTCGCCCGGCCATCATGTAGCCATAAGGATTTTCCCTTCTGTTTCCTCCCGTATGTCTGTGGCATGCAATGTAGGGTTGGGCAGCAGCACTACGCCCACGCCGCCTCCAGCGTCTGCCACAGCACGTCCTCTAGTTCTGCCCATGACCTCATAGCCCCCAGCCACCGCTTAGAGCCGGCAGGACTCGAGGGCATTCCCTCCCACCCCCGGAGAAGGAGAGCAGTCTAATGGACGCTCGATCCTTCTCCACCCTGCCGACCCCTCGACGGCCCAGGCTCGCGCTCGAACCCGGTCGGCGGCGAGGCGAGTGGCCCAGTGCCAACCCTCAGCCACCCGGCAAGGGACGATCTTGTTTTAGCCATGATACAATGTTCCCTTAACTGATCATGTAAACTTATTGGGATACCAGAATTTCCGATCCTGTATGTAAACCTAGCTAATGATAACTTAAAATATAAGTGTGGAGTTAACCACTCCAGTCTCTTCAAGTATTTCACAATGATGCATATTGTGTAATACAGAAGTGCAAACCTACCAATTTTGTTTAGTAATACAGACTTCCACTCAAGTATAGTTGGGGGACATTATCAGGCAGTCACGGGCTGGGTTTTCACTGCTATGCAGACGATACCCAGCTGTACCTGTTCTGTGCGCCTCATGCTCAGGTGTCAGATTCCATATGTAACAGCTGCCTCGAGAAATCCAGTCATGGATGCCGCACAACGCTTAGGCTTAACCCAGACAAGACTGAGGTACTGGTGGTGGAGCCGGGTCATCGTGGGAGGAGGGGGATGGGGGTTACCCTTAGCTTAGTGTTGCAGGTGTTCTTCTTGTCCCTTCTAGACAAGTGAAGGATTTGGATGTGATCCTAGATGATGGTCTGACATTTGATGCTCAGGTGTTGGCCATGGTCAAAAGTGTATTTTATCACCTTAGGAACATCGCCCGAATCCAAGCCCTGATCCTCCTGAGGACCTGACCACACTGGTGCATGCTTTCATCACTTCCAGGCTGGATTACTGTAATGCCCTGTACCATGAGTATCTGGAGGCAACCACTGCAGGTTGCAGCTGGTGCAGAACATGGTGGCATGACTTTTCACTGGGGTAGAGATATGCAAACATATTACACCGGTCCTCCACAGACTACACTGGCTACCGGTCAGGTGGTGGATTGCCTTCAAGATAGGGCTCCTTACCTATAAGACCCTGCATGAAGGGGTCCTGTCTGTCTACAGATCTCCTTGTTCCTTACTGTCCGGCCCGGGTACTCTGTTCTGCTGAGGGAGGCCTCCTTGGGGTTTCCAGGGTAAGGCTGCGCATTCGAAAGAGCATTTGCAGTGGTCACATCACCTGTGGAACTCTTACCTGATTATTTGAAGCTCCTCGGTAGAAGCCTTTAAAAGGGATTAAACACACATGTTCAAACTAGCTTTTACTGACTGATTTTATGAATTACAGATCGGTGGTTCTCTGTATATTTATAATGATTTTATTATTTGCGTGTTTTTGTTCGACGTAAAGAATTGGATTTTGTATTGTTGTTTTATTGTACAGCGTCCACAGTCCCAGCACTAGGCGCTTCTAAATAAAATATCTATCTATATCTATATCTATAGTCTTGCACTTGATGAAGCAGTTCAACCTATCACAAAATGTTCAATCTTTCCCTCAAACTCGTACAATTCCCAATGAGATGGAAAATAGCTGTAGTTACGCTTGTTCATAAAAGTGGTGACCTGCAATCCACTCTAACTACCGACCCATATCCATCCTACCCCCATCAAAGGCCCTTGAGCGGATAGTTTCAGATCAGCTGGTGGACAAACTGAATAAATATAATGTGCAATGCCCTCAACAGCATGGATTTCACAAGGCTTACAGCACTACTACTGCTCTCTTAGAATTCTCCGACTATATCCATGAGGCACTGGATATGGGAAACCTTGTGGGGTCTATATATATCGACTTCACAAAAGCCTGATATGGTCAACCACAGTATTCTCCTAAAAACTACTTGCCTTGGTATATCTACTGATGCAGCCCTGTGGTTCCAGAGTTGCCTAGCCCAAAGAACCCAGCAGGTAAAATACAAAATATACTCTTGGATGTCAGAAAAGAAAATTACTCACCACAGTAATGTTGTTTCTTCTAATGGAGTCTTGCTGTATTCAGACATAATGCAATTAGCCCCAGCACTTGAACTGCCTTGGAGAGAGAACAGTTAACTCTATGCAGAAGCATAGAACATTGAGCTCGAGCTTGGTTTTCAAACCTCTGTCTGTGGTACTTCCCAGTGTAACGTCAGATTCTTACAAGCAAACTAACTAATATACTATAGTATGGAAATTGTTCAAACACATATAAAGGCGAAAGATTCTTTTGGGCCAAAAGACTCAAGTCGAGAACACAAGAAGGAAAGGTGGTGACAATATTTAAGTATAAAACACCAGAAAAATAACAACAACATCTATCCCACCCAAGAGGGAGGGCACAAGGTACACCTCTGAGGTGCAACACTGTACCACAGCCACTTCCCAAAACCAGGTTCTGAGAGGGAAGGCAGGAGGACTGAATACAGCAAGACTCCATTAGAAGAAACAACATTACTATGGTGAGTAATTTTCCTTCAAACAACATGAAGTCTTGCTGTATTGAACATAATGCAGTACCAAGCAGTTCCCTATGGAGAACCTACTTTGGGAAGAGGCTCTGCAGTACTGCTGTGCCAAACCTAGCATCACTCCTAGCCTGGAAGTCCAGGGAGTAATGCTTGGTGAAAGTATGTACTGTTTTCCAGGTGGTTGCTTTACAGATCTCTAACAAAGGTATATCTCTGGCCGCTGCTTGGGAAGCAGCTGTACTCCTTAGTCGAGGTGAGCCCCTCAGGCCTGAAGGGGCGTTCTACCCAACTTGTCATAACGTAATTGTATACTAGAAACAATCCACCTGGCAATAGTTCTTTAGTGGCAGGCTTACCTTTCCCACTTCACCATAAGTGAGAAACAATTGGAGACAGTCATTCCTATGTGCCTTAGTATGCTCAATATAGTAGCTAAGGGTCCTCTTAACATCCAGACTGTGTAACTTTCTTTCACCTGAAGAATGATCAGTGAAAACACAGGGAGAGATATAGACTGGTTCAGATGAAAATCCGATACCACTTGGACAAGAACCTCCTATTGGTTCTTAGGACCACTTTGTCCCTATGGAAGGAGATGAAGTCAGGTTCAACTGACAGAGCCTGTAACTCACTAATCCGCCTGGCAGAAGTAATAGCTACCAGGAACACAGTTTTTCCAGGTCAAGTACTTCAATTCAGCGAAGCCAGAGGTTCAAAGGGTGACTGCATAAGTGAGCTATGTAGACATTAAAACCCATATGGAGTGGGCTCCTAAAGGAGGGTTAATGAGAACCAGACCTTTGAAAACTTTCTGAAAACAGGATGAGATGCCAGGAAGAGCCTCCCCTGCTGAAAGGAATGCAGAGACAGCTGCTAGATGAACCTTCAGAGTGGCAGACCTAAGGCCTAGACCATTCAGTTGAACTAGATAGTCTAAGGTTGTGGAAATGTCTGCAGAATCAGGAAGGATACCTTTCTGAGAGCACCAAATACTGAACCTTTTCCATTTGGAGTTGTAAGTTTTCTAGTGGAAGGTTTCCTGGAGACCTTCAGAATATCCAGAACTCCCTGAGAGAGATGTAGTGCTGCATATTCTAACTCTTCAAGAGCCAGGCCTTGAGATTGAGAGATTGGAGATTGGGGTACCAGATGTGCCCTGGGAGGAGGACAGGAGATTGTATGTTCTGGGCAGAGACAGGGGACGTGACACTGACAAGGACAGCAGTAGAGGATACCAAGGCTGTCTGGCCCAATCTGGAGCCACCAGTATCACTTTGTAGGGTTGAATCCTGATCTTAATCAGAACTCTGAACAGCAGAGGGAAGGAGGGAAGGCCTAGAAAACCTGCCCTTCCAGTCCAAAAGACAGCATCCTGGGAACCGCCCCAGGACTGGAGGTCTGCAACAAAACAGAGAAGTTGATGATTGTCCGGTGCTGCAAAGAGATCTATCTCTGGAGTGCCCCACCTAGAGAAGATGACCTTCAGGATGTGAGGATCTAGGGACCATTTGTGATGTCCCTGTGAAATTCTACTCAGAGCATCTGCTAGTATGTTGTCCTTCCCTGGAAGGCAAACTGCTAGCAGAGAAGTCTGAAGAGAACAGAGCTTCATGGCTTCTGTGCACAAGGCCGAGGACTGAGTGCCCCCTGCTTGTTGATGTACCACATTGTGGTGTTATCTGTTCTGACTTGGACCACCTTGCCCTTGACTGAATCTGAGAGTTCTGCAGGGCTAGGAAAACTGCCCTGAGTTCCAGGAGATAGATATGAAGGACAGACTCCTGTGGAGACCATACCCCTTGAGCTGTCAGGGCTCCCAGGTGGGCTCCCACCCTAAGTGAGAAGCATCCATAGTTAGAACTATTGATGGAACTTGAGGAGAAATGGAACCACTTGTTTGAGGTTGTCCTGGTCCAGCCACCACTGGAAAGCTTGGACCAGAGTCTGAGTCACTAGAATCAGTTTGGTAAGTGAGTCCTTCTTTTGAGACCAAAAGATCTTAGATGAAACTGAAAGTCCCTCATCTGGAACCTTACCCCTGCACACTGCCGTGGAAGCTGCCATGTGGCCCAGGAGCTGGAGGAACTGTCTTGCTGGGCGGGAGACCTGGAGGTTCGAAAGGAGGGCGAGATCCACTAGGACCTTCACCCTTGTCAGGGAAGGAAAGCTTTGCTTGTAAAGTGTCCAACTCTATGCCTATAAAGGTGAGAAGTGAAACTGGTTCGAGGACAGACTTTGGAAGACTGAGAAGAAACCCCAGGAAACTGAGGAGGTCCTGGGTAGTTTGAAGAGCTGACTTGACCTGTAAAGATGACTGACCCACTAAGAACCAATCGTCCAGATACGGGAAGACGGTGATACCCTGTCTTCTGAGGCAAGGCACTTAGAACACCCTTGGAGCTGATGTTAGGCCGAATGGCATGGTCTCTGAATTGGTAATAGCCTGAAGGCAACTCGAACCTGGGGTATTTTCTGTGGGAGCACCTGATAGGAATATGGAAGTAGGCATTCTTGAGGTCCAGAGATGCTAGCTAATCCCCTGGCCTTAGAGAGGAAAGATTAGTCCCAGAGTTACCATTTTAAATTTGGCTTTACAATGTGTTTGTTCAAATACCTTAAGTCTAGGATGGGTCACCGCTCCCTGTTTTCTTTGGGTAAGGAAGTACCTGGAGTACAGTCCTTTCCCCTTGTGCTGAGCAGGAACCCTTTCTACAGTTCTGAGAGCTAGAAGAGAGAAACCTCTGCCTCTAGAGTAATGGTCTCTGAGGCTGATGCAGGTGGAAAAGACTTGGCCCTCTTTTTGGGAACTTTTTGAAGCTGAGGACAGTCCTGGCTTACTACCTCCAGGACCCACCTGTCTGAAGTCACAGACTTCCAGGCCTGGAAGTAGTAAGCCAGCCTGCCTCCTACTGGAAATGGGGAGTCGATCCAGGCTGACACATCAGGGGTGTCTACTTGGCAGAAGCCTTAGACTGAGAGAAGGAGGGAGCCGCCTGCTCATCCCCTCCTGCCCTCCCTCTGAAGAACACCCTCTGTGGGAAGGGAGAGGAGGCCTGGGCTTGGTAAAAGGCCTTTGAAAGGGCCTGCCCTGCCCCTAGACTGCTGCTTGTGTGAGTGGCTTGCCTTTCCTTGGCCTGTGCACTCCTGTAGGTGGTCCTGTATTCATCCATTTTCTTCATATAAGCCTCTGTCTGCTCCCCAAACAGAGAGTTACCCACTACAGGAAAATCCATAGCCTTAGTCTGGGTATCCTGTGAGAAAGGCTAGTACATCTGAGCCAAGCATGTCTTCTGAGAGACACAGATGTAGCTATAACTCTAGATGCCACATCATTGAGTCCACAACAGCATGAAATTGCATTTTGGATGCCTCAATTCCATCAGCAGCCACCTCCTCCAGCTCCTTGGCTAGCTGGGAGAGGCCTGTTTAGTCAGTTCCAGAACCGTATCCCATCTGGATTTCTGGTACCTGGCTGTGTAGGCCATATAAGTAGCCTGCCTGAGTCCCAAAGAGGATGCAAAATATTGTTTTTGGCCATGGCATCCACTTTCCTGGAGTCCTTATCCAGGGGTGTGTGAAGCCAAAGGAATGTTAGCCTTGTCACAGGCTGCAGCCTGCACTACCTAACATGGCTGCAATGATTATAAAGGAACTCCACAGCTGAGCCTGATAACAATACCTCCTGTCCATTTCTCTTATCCACAGGAGGTACTGAATTAGAATTTGTCCAGTTTTGTGTGTCTGTTTCCCAAGGATTTATGAAGAGGGAGAGACAGCCTTTTGGACTCTGGGATGTCCATCATTTCCACAAAATCAGGCTCTTCACCCTCCTCTGTGGCTTCAACCAAGGGAAGCTGCAGGGTTTCTGCCACCTTTTGTAGAACAAAAATGTTAAGGGACTCAGAGAGTCTGGGAGGAGAGACACCTGAGGGCCTGTCTGTGAAGATGTCCAGTTCAATGGACATCCCCAGACCCCATCATCATCATCCACCTGGATAGTCTTCGTCTCCCTCCACTCCTCATAATGAGCATCTGGATCATAATCCGGAGGAGCCGGATCCAACCGAACTGGCAGTACCGGTTTAGATGGAACCAGTCTAAGCGATTGAACAATACTAATCGCTTTAGCTATTTCGCCCCTCGGTTGGAGAGCGATACAGGATCCGAACTGGCAGACTTACGCTTCTTTTTGATGGAAACCGACCCCTCGGGTCAGCTCTCCTTTGCCTGAGGAGGTATCGCCAGGTCAGCAGGGCACCTCCTCAGGTTCAGCCGCAACCAAAATGGGCTGGCCATCCGGATCTACAGACTTCTCGGCCTCCCTTTCCTTCAGCCTACTCAGTCTTTTGTCTAGAGTGGATTTAGGAAAGTTTTACAGATTTGGCAGTCTGACTTGAGGTGGTCAAACCCCAGACAATAAACACAGATGAGGTGGGGTCAGCCTTAGCAAAGGCCTCCCCACACTCAGTACAGTGTTGAAACCCAGTGGACCGTTTTCTTCTTGGTTTCTCAGACATGGCCAACCTAACAAATTACCTTATTGCAGCTTTCAAGCCAGCTAATACAATAACAGATCGGTTACAAACCGTGTCACAGGCTTTTAAAAGAACCAGCAAAAGGTCCAGTTCTTTTGAAACCAATCGGTACTGGAACACCACTCTAATCCCAGAAATAAAATTAAACAGAATGAACAAGGTTGGTTCCAAACCGGACTGACCGAAAGCAACCGAGAAAAGAACAATTCAACTTTTCACAAAATAAAACACAGTCACTACCTATCTACACACTACCTGTACCGTGAACAGAGGCTGGAAATCCGAAAATAAAAAAATATACGGTTTAAACCAAGCGCTTTACTTTTTACCAAACCGAGCAGAGGAAATCTCCCGAGCAACTTCCTGTTAGGCGGAGTAAATAATCCGGCCAGTTACACTGGGAAGTACCACAGACAGAGGTTTGAAAACCGAGCTTGAGCTCAACGTTCTATGCTTCTGCACAGAGTTAACTCTTTCCTCTCCGGGCAGTTCAAGTGCTGGGGCTAACTGCATTATGTCTGAATACAGCAAGACTTCATGTTGTTTGAAGTGTCTCTAGGGGTCCCCACAGGGCTCTATTCTCATTCCTGAGATCTGCCAGGCCAAACTACTTCTTTACGCGGATAATGCTGCATCTTTGCAAGCAGCCTCATCCAGACCTACTAAGAATCTGCAAGACAGTTTCTCTAGTGTTGAGGAGTGGTTCACCCAAAATAAAATCCTCATAAATTATTTAAAAAATGCTGTTCTTCAACCTCCAGAGCAAGAAAAACTTGCAATCTTACAATCCTTAACAGCAGGCTTGAACTGCTGGAACATGTAAACACCTATAAATACCTGGGTATCACCCTAGACAGCTCCCTTTCCTATACAAAGCATATCAACCACGTTGTAAAAACAGAACTGGCCTTCTCTATAGACACCATTCCTACTTGCCAGATGAAGCCCTGCACTTGCAGTAAACAGCTCTATTCTATTCATTGTTGGCTATGGCCTTATTGTATATAGCACAGCTATTAACACAGCACTGAAAAGGTAAGAACTATGCTATACAAGGCCTGTAAGCTGGTGCTAGGTGCAGGTGCCCTCACACATACCTGTGACCTATACGTCCAAAGTGGCCAAACCTACAGGGAGAATTAAGTACCAAGTCTGCCTCCTTGGTAAAAAAAAAAAAAGCCCTACTAGGGCTTGTGGCAACTACCCACTGTTAGTCCTTATTGGTAGACACAATTCTGTTGTATATTTTTTTATGTAATGTATATGCACATCACAAAATGCCAGTGTTAATACAAAGGCACATAGAGAAAAGACTGGATTTAATAAAAAGGGTTTCACCTGAAGGCCAACTTGCTTGCCAGGAATCGGACAAGTTATTGTCAAAGGCTTTGGGGATAACTGATCAAAGAGGTATTTCCAACAGTTAACTGACCAATGGAAACAGAGGTAAATAAAGTGTTCAGGAGATAGCCCTTTTAACTTCAAAAGCAGGATACTGTGTTCAAAGGTATTGCCTTTGATGAGATGAAAGGAAAAAAAGGAAACTTCCTTCTAACAGACCTGTGTGAGATTGTAATGTCAGGTGTCATAAACGTAGGCTTGGTAACATCACCAGGTGGCAGAACATTGTGTTGGAGAAGCGCAAGAGTGACACCTAATAGCCTAAAATGGAAGGGCCAGCCTTTATCCACAGACCAGGATGGCCATCCCTATAAATAGCCCCAGCTCAGGGCATTTGCACACACATTTTCATCTGACACTCTGCTTGACACACACACCAGAAGCCAAACTGCTAAGACCCAGTGTGGCTGCCAAGGACTAAAGGAAACTAAAACCTTCATCCACTATTTCTGGACTTCAATTTACTGCAAATGTAAGGCAGACTTTTAGCTAACAGTTTTAGTGTGTTTCATTGTGTATTTTTCCATTTTTGTTTATGTATACTGTTACTCAAATTAGCATATTCTCTTTTAGTTGAAACTGTATTTAAGTACTTTAGTAAAACATTTGTTTTTCTAAAGAAATTCTGCCTATGCGAGATTTCAATATTTGGTGTGACTGTAGATGGTTTATTAATAATCTGTGACAATTGTTAATTGCTTAGAGGGGCAGCAATAAGCAACAATCAAATTGAGAAAATGGTCTGTAAGGGATCAGGAAGGAAAGGAGAATACCAAAGTCTCAGGGATGAGTCTGCAGGATTTTGAACCAGGCTGTTGCATGTCCTGCAGGGAGAAGGCCAAATCAGGCTTATACTACTACCCCGAAGAGAGTGTGATGACTGTGTCTTCCTCCTTTTGTAATGGCCAAGGAAGGATTCATAGCTGGCCACAAGACTCGAGACTGGTTTTGTGCCCTTATCCAGAGTTAGAGGACGCCCTGGCAGAGGTGCATTCATGACCTCGGGAGCATTCAAAAGGATGAGGTAGGTATCCCTGTTCTCTCCCTCCATCATGGATTGCACTTAAGGGTTGGCACTATGAGCTCAGTGGGTCTAATCCCCAGGAGTGGGTTTGTGACAGATCTGGTGTGCAGTGTTGGGATCCAAGAGATCTGGTTGCATAGTATTGCGATTCGAGAGATATTGGTGGCACAGGCATAACAGCTGAATTCAAGCCCAGTGTATCAGATTGACAAACTGTAAACAGTCTACACACAATAAAGGCAGAGATTTAAAATATATAATGTATTATATACACATATATAATTTGGTTACAATACAAAGTTCCTGTTTTTTTTTTCCTCAGGTGTAAAGCTAGTGTAGCAGTAGTTAGGGAAGATGGCTTTCATCTACAGTGACTACACTGCAGAATACCTAAAGCAGTTGTGTCAGAGAAAAGGGTCCAGTGCGAGGGCGAACCAAAAAGCACCTTCTGTAGGCTCTTGTGAAGCTGATGAGCTAGCCTCCCAGGACCTCGAGGTTATAGCTGGTGACTCAAAGGACCAGACCTTGGGCATGGGGATGCCCAGGGACATTGCAGAGTCCAGTCCCAGGGAGAAGGGAAGGCAGCAAGACCAGAGGGAAGCCAGAGCCACAGTGCTGGGGAGTCACCACAAGCTAGACCCAGAAGGAACAGCTAGAGTTGAGGAGACTGAGCTGAATTTGAACAGAAGTTTGAAGCCCAGCAGCAAATGGAATTTGAGCAGAGAAGTTCAAGCTGGAGATGCAGGAAAAGAAAACCAGCATCAGAGAGAGTTTGAACTGGAGAACCTAAAACTCCAACGACCAGCCCAAAGGAGGTAAGTGGCAGGGGTGAACCTGGAACTCCAGCACTGCGGTATAAATTAAATTCCAAATTAATAGCTGACTTTAAGAGGAGGGATATGGATGCATTTTGAATTCTTTTGAAAAGGTCTGTATCCAGGCTAAAATACCCAGGGAGTCCTGGAGCCTTCAGCTATCCCCGTGCTTACTGGCAAAGGGTGAGGCACTAGGCCAAATGGACAATCAGGACAGCAGTAATTGTGAGAAACTTAAAGCTGCATTGCTTAAAAGTATGACTTAACCCCTGAAGCATACAGGGTTAAGTTCTGAAAGCTTTGGAGAAGCCCTGACATGAGGTATGAGGAACTCACACAAAGCAACGCCAGTTTTGAAACACTGGTGGGAGCGAGTTGAAGCAAACTCTGTACAAAACTTGAGGAGGTTGTACTTCTGGAGCAATTCTTTAGGCTTGCCCAACAGAGCTAAAACCAGGTTGGAGGACCAAGATCCAAAACAGCACTACAGGCTGCTGAGCTCTTGGACTGCTATACCAGGAACAGGCCTGCTCTGAAGAGGGGGTGGCAGCACAGAAGGGGAAAAGCGTGCCTTCAGGGCAGCTAAAACCCTCACTATCTCCACAGAAAGGGAAGCCCCAGGCTATAAAAAATGGATTTATCGGATAAAAGAAATTATAATCGTTGGTTTTGCAAACAGCCAGGGCATCTTGCTAGACAGTGTCATAAAAGGCATGGAGTGGTGCTCAAACAGAGTTGAGTGCACTGTGTATACTGAAAGCACGCCTATAAACATGAGGGACACATACACCCAGTTACTGTAAATGGGTGCAGACCCATGAGTTAAAGGACATGAAGGCGTCTCTTACCTTAGTAAAATGGAATTTGGTTGGCCCTGAACAGCTTATACCTAATCAGTTTGTAATGGTAAGGATTCACTTGGGAGGAAAAACTCTGCCACTAGCTAGTGTTCTCCTGGACTGGGGTGAGACAGGAGAGAGGTGCAAAAGTGGCTATAGCAGACAACCTCGCCCTGGATGTGATTATGAGGGAACAATCTCCAGAAGGGGGCATGTGTTGCAGTTACCCGCAGTCAGATGGCAACGCCGATTGTAGTTCCCTGGCCCCCATAGAAGCCCCTATGGAAAATAATGGGAGGCTGGTTCCCCAGCCTGTTTCCTGAAATGGAAAGTAGTGAATGGTGGGTAGGATTTCCTGAAGTAGCAGTTCACAAAACAGCTACAGAAGGTTACTCTGAGGAGGAGGGTAATTAATGGTCAGAAGGTTAGGATGGCAGTGACCCTGAATGCCCTGATGTTAGAGCAATGGACCCCAGTTTAGGAACTGAAGAGGACATGTCCCATGGCTTGGGAAAATCTGAAGAATTTGCAGCTGCTCAGAGGACTGATCCTAGTTTGGATAGGGCTGAGTGCTTGTGCAGAATCTGACAGCACACAGGGAGGTGACATGCGACACAGAGTATATTGGGACAATGGACTGTTGTATAAGCAGGACGCAAGGACAGAGGGAGGGGTGATGGGCAGGCAGTTTGTGGTTCCCAGGGGTACCGCGACTGGCTGCAAGATCACTCATGATATCCCCATGTCCAGACATCTGGGAATCGCGACACCATGCAGCGATTTGCCAAGAATTTCTATTGACCCAATTTCACCTAGCAGGTGAAGGAATATTGCAGGTCTTGTCACCAGTACTAACAAACAGGGAAGGCAGGTAGTAAAACCAAAGCAGCCCCGATTCCCCTGCCCATTGTGGAGAAGCCATTGCAGAGGGTAGGTAATGGATACTGTGGGACTTTAAGCACCACAAGCTCCTCCAGGCAGAGGTTTATCCTGACGGTGGTAGATTATGCCACCAATACCCAGAAGAGGTTGTGGTCGCCTCTCCTCACTTAGGATAAAGTGGCAGATGCCTTACTAGGATTTTCTCCCATGTCAGGTTTCCACAGGAGGTTATCACTGATTGAGGGGTACCTTCATGTCGGACCTGATGAAGTGTTTGTAGGAGAAGTGTGTGGGTGGTGCAGAGACATACAAACCTTATCACCCGTAAGCCAATGGGCTTGGAAAGGTTTAATGGTACCATAAAATCAATGCTCCAAGCGCTTGCTGAACAGCATGAGAGGGACTGGGAGAAATATCTTCCTCACCTGTTGTTCACATACAGGGAGGTGCCCATGAGTCAACAGGGTTTCCACTTTGAACTCTTATATGGATATAGGTGCGTGGGTCTCTAGACTTGATCTGGGAAGACTGGGAAGGTAAGCACTCCACCCAGGGAACTGCATAGTGGAGTATGTCCTAAAGTTTAGGGAAAAGCTGAAGGAGTTTATGGGAGCAGCCCAGGGCAAGCCTGTCAGCCACCCAACAGAAGCAAAAGTCAGATATGACTGCAGAGCCAGAACTCCCTTGTACAGTGTAGGTCAGGAAGTCATGATCCTTATTCTGGTCTGGAAGGATAATCTGCAGGCCGAGTGGGCGGGAATATTCAAGGCAGTCCCGACAGGTAAATGAGCGTGAACAATATTGTAGAACTGCCTGGCAGGAGACATCCATAGAATGTACCATGTCAACATGATGAAGCCATATGTAAACAGGGCACACATGGTATTTGCAGTGTTTAGTCCTGGGAGGGACTGACAAAGAAGACCCCTACTGGACTTGCTGGAAGAGGTAAGCAGGGTCCTCTGTGGAGACAATCAAACTGTCACCCCAGCTGACCCCGGAACAGACCCAGGAACTGAAGGAGGTTTAGTGGACTTTGCCCCTTTGTTTATGACCAAGCTTGGAAAACCTTGGCGACACAAGATGTAGACACCAGGACGCAAATGCCCATATGGCGGATAACCTACCAGGTGTCTGAGGCCACCTAAAGGACATTAGGAGGGAAGTGGAGGAGATGCTGGATTTAGGGTAATCCAGAAAATCCCACAGCCCTGGACCTCACCCATAGTCCTCGTTTCAAGCCGGATGAACTCTACTCATTTTGTGTGGACTATTGTGGACTCAACACTGTCACGAAGTCTGACACGCACTCAATGCCACAGATGGTCAAACTACCAGACAAGTTGGGAGGGCAACATACCTTACCACAACTGACTTGACAAAAGGCAATTGGCAGGTGGAGTTAACTGCCAGAGCTAGGAGAGGTCGGCCTTCATCACTCCAGTAGGATTATTTGAGTTCAGGGTAATGTCTTTTGGAATGAAGAATGCCCTGCCACCTTCAAAGGCTGGTCAACCAGATGTCACATGGTACTGAAGAGTACACAGTGGCATATCTGGATGATATTGCCATCTTCAGTGCCAGTTGGAAGGAACACCTGTCTCACCTGAAGGAAGTGTTGGGCAGGATACAGAGGGCAGGGCTCACTGTCAAGTTTGAAAAGTGCCAGGTGGCCATGGCAGAGGTGGCATACCTAGGCCATGTAGTGGGGCCAGGGCAGCTTTGTCTCAGTCAAGCCAAGACTGAGGTGATAAGGGCATGGCCCAGGCCTGAAATCAGAAGCAGGTTCGCAGTTTCCTAGGGACCACTGGGTACTATTAAAAGTTGCGCCAAATTACAGTTAATTGGCAGCTCCCCTCTGGCCTGCTACAGAAAAAGTGCCCAAAAGGTAAAAATGGGAGCCAGCCTGTGAATGAGCCTTCGCTCGCTAAAGGAGGCACTTTGCAGTGCCCCTGCATTGGCCAATCCATATTACAGTAAGCCATTTGTAGTCCAGATAGATGCCTCAGATGTGGGGATTGGAGCAGTCCTCAGTCAGACCTCTAATCAGGAAAAGATCACCTAATAGTATTACCTTAGCAAAACATTACTTTCCCGCGAGCAGGCATATTCCACAGTTGAAAAGGAATGCCCTGCGCTGGTATGGACCCTGAGGAAATTAGAGCCGCACCTCCACAGGAGGCACTTTGAGGTACAGACCGATCATAACCCCTGTGTGGCTGCACAGATGGGTAAAACAAATGGTTGTCTCTTAAGATGGAGTATTGCCTTACATGGCTATTGATATGGCAATTATCCACAGAGCTGGATCGCCAACGCAGACAGGCTATCTCGCTTCCAGGCGGCCCAACTTCAGGCAGACAAGGTGGTCCTGGAGGACTGGTTGCTGAAACAAGCAGCAAAAGTCGCAGGCCCGGCATAGTGCTTGTAGCCCAGGCAATAAACGCATGAGGCGGTGGGTCCATACATGACATCTTCTGCCTGTAAGGGCACAAGGAAATTCGGCGAGGACTCTTCTCCATTGCGGTCGAAGATCGTTTTGAAGAGGAAATCTACAAGTTTAAGTTTTGAAGTAAATTCAAGATTTGAGTGCTAGGGCCTACTCAACACGGGAGTGGAAAGGAAGATCTTGCAACATGGGGCAGAGCCAGGATATACCACCCAGGTGGGAGGAGCCAGCTTGAAGACTTTCTGGCAATACTGAGGGAAAGGACATGCCAGATAGTGTGTAGCACAACATATCCACATCCTAGAAAATAGATTCTACTTCAATGACAGAAATTGAAAAGTCTATTACTTCAATCCAATGGCAGAAGAAAAATAAAATGCGGTATGGGACTACCCATATTATATAGGATGTGCCAGCAAACTGTACATCAGCGTGGGCAGCCCCAGCTAGGTAAAAGTTTCTAAGTGGTCTGAACGCTGATGATTTACAGTTCCTAAGGTGTGGCTCAATCGAGGGAATGTACTCTGTGATCTTTTATTTCCATCTAAACACCTACCAGAGATGGGCAAAAGAAAAAATACTAACCATAGTAATCTTGTTTCTTCCAATGGAATTTTACTGTATTCTGACATATGCAGTTAGCTTTCACCATTCAACTGCCCCAGAGAAAATGAGTTATTAGAACCTATGCAAATAGTGGAACGTTGATAGCCTCAAGCTTGGTTTTCAAACCACTGTCCCTGGTGCATTCTATGCAGCAGTCAGATTCTCACAAAGCATGCACAAAAAATTCTATGCAAGCTATCCTAAAAAATAACTAATTCACCCACCAATAAACAATCCCTTTTTAATAAGGTGGCATCTTAAAGACTCAAGTCACAGATGCCCAAAGACAACCAACTTAAACAAGTTTCAACAACAACAATATGGACAGCTGGAGTGCAGTGCCCAGTAGGTTCTAATACAGGAGGTAGGGTGGGAGCTCAGAATACAGTAAAGATTCCCTTGGAAGAAACAAGATTACTATGGTAATTTTTTCTTCAAACCCCAGGAATCTGTACTGTATTCTAATGCAGACTACCCCAGCAGTACCTTTGGAGGTGGGCATAAAACCTAGTTAGAAAACAAGCTCTGCAGTACTGCTGTACCAAACCTGCATCACTTCTAGCCTGAGTGTCCAGGCAACAGTGTTTAGTAAATGTGTGAACAGTTTCCAAGTAGCTGCTTTGCAGATTTCTAGCAAGGAATGTCTCTAGTAGCTGCTATAAACCCCGCTGTACCCTGGTCGAATGGGCCCCGAGATCCACTGGAGGTTCCTGGTTCCACCACCACAGAGCGCCCGCGGTTGTGCACCCAGTCATTAGGGCGCCAAGTCAGAAAGTTGCCATCCTCTCTTTTATGCGGGCTGCACTCCCCACAGCCCCCTTTCTAAATATACTAACTGTGTGGGGAAGGTGCACCTCAAGGAGGGGCAGAAAATCCGACAATCGGCACCATAATGACCAGGCGCTGTAATGCCGCACCCTGATGACCAGTAAGGAGGTTCCTTGCCCACTTTGCTTTAGCAAAACTGAATGCAGGCAACAACCCAGAATGTAACAGTCCTCTTTGCATCTGGTTTCCTTTCCCCACCTCTCCATATGTCAGGAGAAGCTATGGATTCCCTTGCCTATGGTCCTTTGTGTGATCTATATAATAGCGGATGGCCCTCTTGACATCAAGGCTATGTAGCCTATGTTCCCCTGAACTGGAATGGTCAGTGAAGAAAACAGGCAGGGTAATAGACTGGTTGAGGTGGAAGTCAGATACCACTTTCGGGAGAAACCTTCTATTGGTCTGGAGTACTACCTTGTCCCTGTGAACCGAAATGTAGTTAGGCTCTGTGGACAAGGCCTGGAGCTCACTGATCCTCCTGGCTGAAGTGACTGCCACCAGGAACACTGTTTTCCAGGTCACATACTTGAGTTCTGCCAAAGACATGGGCTCAAAGGGGCTGCATTAGCTGGGCAATGCATATATTGAGATCCTGGGAGATGCAAATGCAGTAGCCCTTGAAAACGTCCTGAAAATCGGATTTGAGGCTAGGGAAGAGTCCTTACCTGCCGAGAGGTAAGCAGAGACAGCTGCCAGGTGTACCTTTAAGGTAGATGGCCTTAGACCAAGGGAATGGAGATGTGCCAAATAGTCCAATAGGACTGGAAGATCAGCCTGGTGTGGATCTATGTCCTTTTGCTGACACCAAATGGAGAACCTCTTCCACTTGAAAGTGTAAGTCTTCCTAGTAGAGGGTTTCTAGAGACTAAGAACCTCCAAGACCCCTTCAGAGAGTGCAAGTTAGCATACTCTAAGTCCTAAAGAGCCAGGCCCTGAGCCTGAGGGACTTGAAGCTGGGGTAAAGGATCCTGCCCTGGGAGGATGTCAGTAGGTTGTGCCTACTGGGAAGGCAAATTGGACTGGAGATTGACAGGGACATCAGCAGGGAGTACCAGGGCTGCCTGGCCCAGTCTGGAGCTATGAGGATCATTGCTGCTGGCGGAGTACTGAGTTTGTTCAACACCCTGGGCAACGAGGAAGGCATACAAGAACTTACCTGTCCAATCCAGCAGTAGTGCATCCAGTGGCAGAGTGCCCACTGCAGGAGGTCTGCAACAGAACTGTGGCAACTGGTAGTTGTCTGGGGCTGGAAAGAATCCGCCTCTGGGGTGCCACACCTCCTGAAAACAGCTTGCAGGACCTGCCGGTTCAGAGACCACTCGTGGTGGTTTGATTGATCCTGCTCAGGGTGTCTGCCAGGACATTGTTCTTTCCTGGAAGATGGACTGCTGAAAGGAAATTCTGAGGAAGTAAGCCAGACTCGATTTTCATGGCCTCTGTGCTTAGCAAGGCTGAACTTGTGCCCCTTGCTTGTTTATGTACTACACAGTGATTGTATTGTCTGTTCTGACTTGACCCACCTTGCCCTGAAGCATTGTTGCAAAGGACTGGAGTCCCAGAAAATTGCTCAGAGTTCCAACAGATTTATGTGCAGTAATGACTCCTGCTGGAGCTATGTACCATGTGCAGTGTGCTCCCCAGGTGGGAGGGAAGCATCTGTTGTCAACACTACTGTTGGGGACTGTTGCAGGAATGGCACCCCTTCTCTGAGGTTGTCCCTTTCCTGACACCACTGGAGTTCTTGAAGGAGAGTTCCTGTGATTGGCACTAGCTTTGACAGGGAATCTTTTTTCTGGGACCAATGAGACCGGAGGTGAAACTGAATGTTTCTCATTTGGAACCTGGCTCCTGGCACTGCTGCTGTTGAGGCTGCCATGTGACCCAACAATTACAGGAAATGTCTTGCTGGCCTGGGGTTAGCAGTTGGAAAGAGCATGCTAGCTGCACCAAATTGTCCACCCTTCCATGAGGAAGGAAAGCCTCCCCTCCTTAGTGTGTCCAACTCTGCTCCTATGAACTTCAGGAGCTGAACTGGTATCAAGACGGACCTTTTCAAGTTTACCAGGAACCCCAGAGACTGCAGGGTATTCTGTGTAAGGGTTAGCACATCGCCAACTTGCTGAGGTGACTGTCCCACGACTATCCAATCATCTAGATAAGGGAACACTGTCACCCGTCATCTCAAGAGTGCCACTACCACTGCCAGGAACTCCGTGAACACTCTTGGAGCAAAGGTCAAGCCGAAGGGCAGGGCTCTGAACTGATAATGGCCTGATGGCAACCTGAATCTGAGATACTTTCTGTGGGATTACCTGATTGGAATGTGAAAGTATGCATCCTTGAGGTCTAGTGATGCCAACCAATCCCCTGTGTGAGTGTGGGAGAACAGTTGCTAGAGTGACCATCTTGAACTTTGGCTTTGTAGGGTGTCTGTTCAAGCTGCCTGAGATCTAGTATGGGTCGCCACTCCCCATTTTTCTTTAGTGTTAGAAAGTACCTCGAGTATAGACCTTTCCTCCCTTGAGGTGCGGGGACAGATTCTACTGATTTTTCGAGTAGAAGGTTGGCTACTTCTGTTTCCAGTAATACTTTCTCTGTTGGGGTGGCAGGTGTGAACAGCCTTGCCTTCAACCTTGGTATGACCTTAAAACTGAGGGCAAGGCCCTGGCATATTAGATCCAGGACCCACTTGTCTGTGGTGATGGCTTGCCATGCCTGGATGTAATAAACCAGCCTGCCCCTACTGGAACTGGGAGGTGACTGATAAGCATATCAGGGTTCTGTTTTGCTTGTGCACTGGACTGGGGTTGGGGCTGTCCCGACTGCTGTCCCTTCTACCCCTGCCTCTAAAGTACCCTCTGCTGCTGGTACGTTGGGAAAGCCTGGGTCTGGAAAAAGGTCTAGAATAGGACCTTTCCCTACTCTGGTGCTTCTAGGGTGTGGATGCTTTTTCCTTGGCAGCAGCACTCTTGTAAGCTACCTTGTATTCATCCATCATCTTCATGAAGACCTTTGTCTGTACACCAAACAAAGAGGCTGGCTCACACTGAAAGTTCAGGGCCTTAGTCTGTGTGTACTGAGACAGGATAGTAGCCCTGAGCCAGCAAACCTCCTCAGTGACACTGAGGTTGCCATTACCCTGGCCGCAGTGTCATTAGAATCCACTGCCATGTGGAACTGATACTTGGATGCTTCAATGCCACATTTTGCAGTTTCCATATGATTAACTACTAGTGGGAAAGAGTGGACTTAGCCATCTCCTATCACAGAGTTCCAGAGGTTTTTCTGAAATCTGGAAACATAACAGGCTTGTCTGATAGCAAAGGAAGTTCCTAACAGGCCTTCTTGGCCATGGAGTCCATCCTTTGGAATCTATCAGAGAATGGGATAAGAGAGGTATGCTTGCTTTATCACAGGCAGCACCTGTACTATCCCTCATGGCTGGGATGACCGAGGAGGAATTCAGCTCACTTGCCCACTAGGTACTTCCTTTCCAGCTCGTCTACAGGGGGCAGGGGTAGAAGTGGGGTTCTGTAAAATCTTGGAGGCTTGCCTCTTCAGAAACTTATGGATAAGGAGAAGCAACCTTTTTGTTGCTGGCACATCCATCATCTCCATGTAGTCTGGTTCCTCCTCCTCCTCAGTGGTCTCTTGGTGGGGAGGTCCAGGGTCTCTGCCACTTTTTCATAAAAGAAAATAAGAGGAATAATCCTCAGGACGTTTAGGAAGAGAGTCAAACTCCTCTTTGTCTGGAGAACCTCTGGTTCAATGGGTTCTCCAAACTCCTGTTCTTCCTCCTCATCATCCTCATAATAGGGATCCTGTTCCAACAAACCAGGAACCACTGAAAATCCAGTGTTTGAACCAGGGGCTGTTGCTGCTGAGGAACCAGAACCGGAGCACTGGGTTGCACAACTGAATGACTCTAATCACGTTCTCAATTTCCTCAGCGGTTGGAACCATCGGTACCTTCAGTTGCGGTTCTTCCGCACTGTATGCTTTTCCTTTTTTTCCTCTTGAGCTAGCATCTTGTTCTGCACTCTTTTTTTCCTGAGGAAGTTCCGCCCTTGTCAGAGGGCTTTCCTCCTGTTCCTTCAGTTTATCTTAGAAGGAGGAACTGTATGTTCAGAAGCCGGTTCAGCAGCTTTATCAGACATTTTTCTCTCAGTCGGTTCAATCGCCTATCAAGCGTAGACCAAGTGAAATTTTTACAAATTTCACACTCTGTGTTCAGGTGGTCAAACCCTAAACAAAGGAGACAGATTAGGTGTGGATCAGCCTTTGCAAATGGCTCACCACACTCAGTGCAGTGTTGGAAACCAGTTGGCACAGTTCTCTTTTAGGCTTCTGTGACATAACCTAAACCCCCTAATACTGGGTTCTGACCGCAAAGACACTTAAAATCACAACAAAACAAAGTTCTGTTTTTTGGGGTTTTGCAGTCAGTTCAGCAACTAAGAAGAAAACTGAGAAATTCCCAGTTTAAAACCACAGAACTGTGAGGAGACATCTGGCCAATGGAGAACTAGTTTAAATTTAGTCAAAACTAATACATTTTACCTCAGAAAACAAGGAACATCTGGTTTCCTTCGGTTACGAGGAACTGACAGTAAACATAAAACTTACCAAAATAATGCTAAATCTAGACTAGTCTAACTGGAAATCAAGGACACTGCTTGAAAACAAAAGAAATTAAATTGGTACGTCAAAAAACGAGAAAAATAAATATCTTCAAGAAAGCTGAAGGAGAAGTCTCCGAGGTGTCTTACTAGGCAGTAGAGTAAAGAATCTGATGGCTGCATAGAATGCACCAAGTAAAGTGGTTTGAAAATCGAGCTCGAGCCTATCAACATTCCACTATCTGCATAGGTTCTATTAACTCATTTTCTCCAAGGCAGTTGAATGGTGAAGGCTAACAGCATATGCCAAAATACAGTAAAGACTTCCTGTGGTTTGAAAGGCCTTAGTAAGACATCTTATAATTAGGACACCATCTCGAACAGAGAAGCACCACCTCAGCACTGCAGTCTGCAGTGTCTGCACTGCATGAAAGTCCAAATCGCCAGGTGAGACTTCAACTCAGAACCTACTTGCTTACAGATAACGAGTCCTACTAACTAAGACACACTGATGCATCGTATTTACATATGAAATATAATTCACCGAAATTTAAATTTACACAAATACGTATGATTTACTCATAGTTTAAGTATACGTATATAGATATGTCTCTCTCGATAAATATATATTTATAAAATAGGGGTGAGGCGATATGCTATGAAGTAAATGGTGTTATTTTCACAGCCATTGTATAACCACTGTGATGACATCACCACTGTGGATTTATTTCCTGATAAACCCACAGTGTCTACATCACCAGCAAATACACAACAATGGTGATGTCACCAGAGAGAGACCATCTACACTGCAGCCTGCATTTAATAGCTTCACAGTTTCTCTTTCTCACTGAATCCTGCAACTAACTCAATTAGCATTGTAAAGACAATCACCTGTGTCTCATAGTTATTCTGACAATTCTAGCCCATTACTGTGCTGTTCTAATCTTCAAACCAGCCTCCTTCAGTAAACCAGTTTCTCTTTCTGAGTGCTGACTGCAACAGTTTCTCTGTCTCAGTGAAGCCAGCAACTTACCGAATAAACAATCTGTTTCTCACTCCTAGCTGCAGGTAACAATTATTATTGCAAATCACATGCACCTGTTTCTCATAGTGTCTCACAGTCTCAGCCCATTCAGAAACACTTACACACACTCAGACCACACACAAACAGAGCTGTCAGTATAGCCTAGACTCTAGAGCAACAGTTCTCAAACTTTTTCATAGTGAGCCTCCCTAAGCCATGGAAAAGATCTTGAGCCTCCCCAAAATGCTGAAATATTTTTGGGCCTCCCCATAGAAAAACAGCCTATGTTTCACAGTACATCAGGAATAAATTGAAACCTCTTTGCATAGCTGGATCTCATGTTATTAAGCTTATTATAACACCTCCCCCAAACAGGACAACCTACTTGCTCCAATATTTTGATTCTTGAACCATTGTTACCCCTTACTGTCATACTTTCATGGGTTAGACTGCGTTTCTGTTTCCCCCTAACTGGAATAACAATCCTGCCAACCTCTGCCTCTCCCCTGCTCGTAAACAACTTCTCAGGGTCATTTTGCTCCCTCCTGCTCTTATTCCTAGTGCCTGTATGGTTGACTCTTCTATTTGGACAGTTCTGTTGCCAGTCTAATTGATCAATTGTTCCTCACATTGTTAGTTCATTGTTCTTAATTTGTTTGCATGTTTATTCATTTTGTATTGCTTAAGTGTTTTGCAGTTACATTTTGAATTCTATTCTCTCACTACCCTTCCTGGGTACACCTGAAATAAGCCATGGCACAGTGTACAGTACCTTCCTGGTCACAGACTAGTGAATAAATAAATAAATTCACCTACTATTATCCTCTTTAGGTTTGCCTTATCCCTTCACACAAAATCTATAAAGTTGAAAACTGAACTATGACACTTTTTCAAGACTTGCTTGAGCCTCCCTGGAACAGGTTGGGGCCTCCCAGGAGGCTGGCCTCACCATTTGAGAACCCCTGGCCTAGAGTTTAGAGTAACAAGCAATGAACAAACTTCTTACATCCAGCAGCCCAGTCCAGTGTTTGATTCTCACAACTTCCATTTCAATACTGTGGGACTCTGAACAAATCCTTAACTGCCCAGTGCTCCCAGGTCCCCTAAAAACTTACCCAGTTACCAAAATGAAAAAAGAGTAAACAGGGAGAAAACACAGACAAAAATGTTCCCAATGGATAGTAGCAATATTGTATAAATCGCACACATGATGTGCGACTTGTGGAATATGGCAAACATTTGCACTCGTGCAAATATTTTCCATATTCCACACTTCATCATGTATCCCCTATATATATATATATATATATATATATATATATATATATATATATATATATATATATATATATACACAGTATATATATATATATATATACACACACAGTATATATATATATATATATATATATATTTATTAACAAAGATGGCCACGCTGGGTTGTCCATCGAACTGGGAGCAAGAACGATATAAATGTTAAGTATTTTTGTTTGATTTTTAGCATGTTTTATTTTGTTTACTAAGTTTTATTTTCAGAAGGGACAGAAGAGCCTGAGAGTTGGTCCAGGCCTGTGTAACTGTTTTTGTTTAGACCAGAGTGTTTGGGCTAAGCAGTATTCGTAAATGCAAACTTGTGACTACTGCAAGGAGGAGGAAGAAAAGCCCTGTGCTAAATTAAAATAAAACTGCCAAATTACCTGTGAAGTGAAGCATCAGTGTTGGTTAGAGGCTGTTGGCTGGGGTAACAGCAGTGGAGCAACAACAGAACTGAAAGATTGAGGCAGAAAGACTGGAGGAGCAATGCTGGAGTGGGAATTGTGGAGTGTGGTGGTTGACCCAGAACTGAATGCGAGGAGTGCCCAGGATTGCAGTCTGTGGGTTCAATTTCTGGGTGCAAGTGTGGTCAGGGGTGCTCCGGGTAGCCACCTAAGGGTGGTTGCGTCCGAGGAAGGATCCAACAGGGTGGCTGCTGGAGGGTGGGCGCCAGCACGGGAGTCCTGGGCCAACAGCTTGGTGGCAGATCCTGAGGAGCTGTGTACGAGAGGACTTTCTGGAGTTGGGGGTAGCTTTCACTAGGTCCAGTTTTGTGGCTGATGCTTCTCGTGAGATCGACTGCTGAAGGCTGGCTGGTCTGCGGGGTAGCTGGAAGCCTTGCCGGTGCCTGGTGGGGGTTGCCTCTGAAGAGGATTCTTTTGCTGGATGAGCCATTTTCCAGGACTGCAAGTAAGACTGTTATCACTTGGGATATATGAACTCCGGCTTTGACTGCATCTTTCTGGATTTTGGCTGGCTGGTGGCTTCTTTCTGTTATTAAACTTGCAAGTGTGCTGTTACACACATTTAAATTGCAAGAAATGGTCAGTACCAGGAGGGTGAGAGCCTCTTGGCACATGCACTGACTGAGCTGTGGAGGTGGGAGCTCTTCAGTGTCTGCTTATATATATTGCTGGCTATTTTATAGGAAATTGGACTTGGAAGGAAATTATTGCTAACAAGTCTTGAAGCATAAAACTGTATAACTCTGGACTGAACAGTTAAGAACTCCAATTTGCTGGACTGGTGTTTTTTCTTTCCCTTTAAGAGGGTTCTGTATTAATATTATCCGATTTATTTGTGAGATTGTGTGTGTTTGGGAGTTTGTATGTGTGAGTAAGTGGTCTGAGAGTTTGAATTGTGCAATTATCTGTAGTGGTGGGTGGTTTAGGGCACATTAATTTTGTTTTTTTTTTGTAACTATTAAGTTCTTTCTTAGTGTAAAGTTGGGTGGCTTTTCGGGTGGTTGTGAATTGTGGGATCAGCTTATTTTATTGTGTTATTTGTGTTAAGGAGATTTTATTCAGGGATCATATGTTTGGGACAGGGGCCCTTAAGGTACAACTACTGGGAGCTTCCCTCGGGACCTCAGTCAAGCTCCCAGCACTTCCTATGGACGTTTATAGGAAGTGTGGGGCACTGGGATAGCTCGGAGGGGATCCAGAAGGGTCATGTCAGAGTGGCTACGAAGTGTCCGGTATTTGGGTGGTGAGGCCAAGGAGACGCCCCTAAGCGAAACAGGAACTGGGGAGGGGTTTACCCTGCTTAATTCCCATACCCAAGGGCTCCACCTTAGATGGTGGGCAGATGGCTGGTCCAGCTGCCTCCCTCATCCTACTCAGGCTGTGTTATGCAATGCCAGGTCGATGAGGAACAAGACTGCCATAATGGCAGACTTGACACCCTCAGTCGACCTGGCTTGCCTCATGGAGACTTGGCTGGGCAAGAATGCTGCTCCCATTTTGGAGCGGCAGTGCCAGCCTGGTACTCTGTGATACACCGCCAAGGGAGGACTGATGGGGCAGAGTGGGGATGGCCATTTGTTTTAAATCTAACCTGAACCTCATGGTGCTACCTGTTGGTCCTGTAGGGTGCTTTGAATGTGTGGCCGCCGAGGGAGTCTTGGTCGCGGACTTCAGAGTTCTCCTGCTCTATCAGCCCCGGAAGCAGATGGGAATTTTTACGGAGATTGTTGAGCGCGTCGATGGCCTGGTGTTGGAGTCCCCAGATGGTTGATTCTGGGGACTTCAATGCTTGGGTCGACGGCAGGCTCTCGGATTTGGAAGCAATCTCCTTAGGAATACTGGAGCTCTGGACCTGACACAATGTTATGACAGCGATGCACTCGGCAGCCATACGCTGGACCTTGTTTTCTTTAGGTCTTGATATCACTGACCTCAGATTGGATCCACTAGTTTGGTCAGATCACAGCACCATGGTGTTTATGTTTAGGGTCCCTCTGCCCCTGTGGAGATGGTCTGGTACCACCCATTAAGAGGGATTCCTCAGTAGGACTTCAGACGGTGCTGGACCTTTCGAATGTGGAGACAGCATGTGCGATTGGGACAGAGGAGGCAATGGCAGCCTATAATGGGGCAGTCACTGCAGCCTTTGACTTGGTCGCACCCATTCATGTCTCGGCCCGTCTGCTCACTGGAGACCTCCGTGGTATGATGAAGATCTCTGGGTTTAAAGATTAGGGGCCGGAGAAGCACTGGAGGAGATCTGGCCTGATGGAGGACAAATTGGCCATGAAGTCGCATTATACTGACAGTCATAGGGGTTCAATCTCCCAAAAAGGCTGAATTTGGAGCCGGTCCAGTGGCACTGAAGGTTGAGGTGCTGGACACCACACCAGCCGCCACACCGGCGACCCAGGTTCGGGAACTGAATCGGGCTGTTGGCGTTGGCAAAGAAGGGAAGGAACCGAGCATCCGAAGGACTGCTCTCCTTCCTGGGGAGGGATCCAGGCTTAGCACCGCCCTTGGCAGCTCCTGATGGAGATCGGGGCAGAACAAGGACATGCAGTGCTGTGACTAGGGGGTGGAGCGCGGCGGACGTCAGCATGTCAGTGCCAGGATGTTATTGTGCATCCATGCTCTAGAAGGGCAACCATCATGCAAATACCCCAGAGGACCAGGGAGGCGCAGAGAACTCCAGTGACTTAGCCCACATCCCCAATGCCAGACCATCCCTCCAATGATCCCCAAGGCCATCGACTAGGACGGACCCTCTAATCTCAGAAAAGCTGCCAGGTAGGTGAGTGGGCCTCCCGGGAGTGATCCGGGAGGCTGGAAGGTCCTGGTTGGGGGTCCCGGAGTAGGGAGATCTCGTGGGAAGTACAGGCGGCAGTCACGTGGGCACCTCTGAGAAATGACTCAGGTCAATGGAGAATAAATAGAGTATAAAAAAGGCTGAATTTTGTCTAGGGAGATTGCTGCGACAAGGAGACCAGCTCAGCCCTTTCACACAGTAGACAGGCTTTTACATCCTGCCTGTCTCCCATGATGGTGGGCAGGTTCTAGCACTAGGTGCGAGAGCTTGCTGTTCTTTGCCGACAAAGTGTCCTCTATCAGGGCCGAGGTCTCGTCAAGTGTCTCGAAAGGGATGCAGGGTCCATCCTCAACCGTGTCAAACACTCCTCCTGCCTGGGATGAATTTGAGCTAGTTGGGGTGGAAGAGGTGGTGGAAATAGTCTTGAAGCTGCGACCAACACAAAGTGATCTGGACCCTGGTCTGACCCACCTTTTAGTTGGATGTTTGGACCCGTGGTTGCGAGTTGTCCGGAGTTCTTTGATGAGTGGGGTCTTTCTATCAGCCTTGATCAGGCCACTTCTGAAGAAGCCCTCCTTGGACCCAGACTGCCTTGGCAACTACAGGCCAGTCTCTAACCTCCCATTTTTAGGGAAGGTTATAGAAAAGGTGGTGGCTGTTCAGCTCGGCAAGCATCATGCCTCTTTTTCCACCTAGGAATCTTTTCAGTCTGGGTTCCAAGTGGGGCACAGTATGGAGACTGCCCTGGTGAAGGTGCTAAATGATCTCCTGATGGCGAGGGACAGGAGAGACCATACTATCTTGGTCCACCTGGCTCTCTCAGCAGCATTTGACACCGAGGACCATGAGGTGCTACTTGACTGCCTGCAGTTCTGGTGTGGCCTGTCTGGTAATGTTATCACCTGGTTCAGGTCATACCTGACAGAGTGCAAAGGGTGATGATGGGGTTGGCCTCATCTAACCCAAAGCCTCTGTGCTGTGGGGTTCCGAGGGTTTGGTCTTGTCACCCTTGTTGTTCGGTGTAGATGAAAAATTACTCACCTTAGTAATGTTGTTTGTTCTAATGAGTCTTGCTATATTATGACAATGTGCAGTATGACATGAGTTAGAACTGCTCGGAGGTGAAATAGTTAACTTTCCATGCAGGCATGGGAACTTAGGAAGCAGCTCAGTTGAAAACTCTGTCTGTTGCGCTTCAAACGCAAACTGTCAGATCTTTACAAACTAAAACTCACTAAGGTTCTGTGTGGAAGCTGTAAACCTACACTAGCCAACTGGCTACTAACATAAACACTCATTTTGGCCTAAAACAAAGACTCAAGTCAGGAGACCCAAAATGCAAAAATACAACACCAATTCACCCAAAAGGTAGGTGAAAAAACAACAAGGTGGGCATCAAAAAAGTGCCAACCCTGTACTGCCCACCCACATCCCCAAAACAGAGGTTCTGAGAGGGGCAGGCAGGGAGGAGGTCATAATATAGCAAGACTCCATTAGAAGAAACAACATTACTAAGGTGAGTAAATTTTCTTCAAACAACATGAAGTCTTGCTATATTATGACAATTACAGACTTACAGCAGTACCCCCATGGAGGAGGGACAGAACCTACCTAGGAAATAGGCTCTGAAGCACGGTTGTGTTAGAACCGAAAGCATCACTCCTAGCCTGGATGTCCAGGGAGTAATGCTTGGTAAAAGTGTGAACTGTTTTCCAGGTAGCTGCTTGACATATTTCTAGAATAGGAATGTCTCTGCAGCAGCCAGAGAAGCAGCTGTACCTTCTGGTAGAGTGAGCCCTCAGGCCTGAGGGGGAACTTTACCCAACTTCTCATAGCAGAATTGGATACAAGAGACAATCCACCTGGCAATGGATCTTTAGTGGCTGACTTCCTTCCAACTCGCCATGGGTGAGGAACAGTTGGAGGGAGTCAAACCTATGACCCTTGGTACGCTCTATGTAGTAACTAAGGGCTCTCTTCACATACTAGGCTGTGCAGCATCCTCTCCCTGAGGAGGAGTGGTCAGTGAAGTACACTGGAAGTGAAATAGATTGATTAAGGTGGAAATCTGAAACCACCTTAGGCAGGAACTTTCTGTTAGTCCGAGGACCACCTTATCTCTGTGAAAGAGATAAACTCCTGCTCCACTGACAATGCTTGTAATTCACTTATCGTCTAGCAGAGGTGATGGCTACCAAAACACAGTTTTCCAAGTCAAGTACTTGAGCTCAGCTGAAGACAAGGGCTCAGAGTGGGGTTGCATAAGCTGAGCAATGCAAACATTAAGATCCCAGGCAGGGGCAGGATCCCTGAATGGAGGTTGGTGAAACAACCCCTTAAAAACTTGGAAAATACAGGATGAGCTGAAAGGGAAGAGGATTTACCTGCTGAAATAAAGCAGACACAGCTGCCAAGTGCAACTTCAGGGTAGCTGGTCTCAGCCAAAGAATTCAGGTGGACCATATAATCCAGGACTGTGGGTAGATCAGCAGAGACTGGGAAATATGCTTTCCGAGCACCATATGGAATTTGGAATTGTAAGTAGCCCTGGTGGAGGCTTCCCTTCGGCCTTCAATATATCAATACACCTTGGGAAAGGTGTAAATCAGCAAACTCTAACTCTTCAAGAACCAAGCCTTGAGATTGAGAGATTTGAGATTAGGGTACCAGACCCTTCCCTAGGCACAGGTTAACAGATTGTGATTCCTGGGAAGGGACAGGGAGAGATGGACTGCTAAGGACAGCAGGAGTGGATACAGGGCTGTCTGGCCCCAATCCGTGCTATCAGAATGACTTTGCATGATTGGGATCTGAATTTGACTAGCACTTTGAACAGGAGAGGAAAGGAGGAAGGCATAGATAAACTTCCTCCCAACTGAAAGCTAAGGCATCCAGGATAGACCCAACACTGGGGGCCTGCAGCAAAAGAGGATTGGTGATTGTCTGGGGCTGCAAAAGATCTATCTGCAGGGTGCCCCATCTGGCAAATACTACTCCCAAGACCAGGGATCCAGTGACCATTCGTGGTGGCCTGGGAAATCCTGCTGAGCATCTGCCAGGACATTGTCCTTGCCTGGGAGGTGAACTGCCATAAGGGAGGTGTTCAGGAGTAAGCCAGAGACCACAACTTCATCGCTTGATTACCAAGACCGTAGACCGAGTGCCCCTTGCTTGTTGATGTACCACATTGTAGTGGTGTTGTCTGTTCTGACCTGAATACTCTTGTTCTGAACAGATTTGGAAAAACTGAAGTGCTAGAAAACTGCTCTGAGCTCCAACAGGTTGATGTGGAGCAGAGATTCCTGGGGAGACCACAGACCCTGGTGGTGAGGTCGCCCATGTGAGCTCCCAGCACAAGAGGGACACATCTGTAGTAAGGATTAGAGAATGAGACTGAGTGACAAAAGGAACCCCTTGTCTCAGGTTGCTCTGATCCTGCCACCACTGTAGGACTTGGATCAGGGTTCGAGTTACTGGGATCAGCTTGGTAAGAGGATCCTTTCTTTGAGACCAAAGCTCTCAAATGGAACTGGATGTCCCTCATCTGAAATCTTGCTCCTTGCACAACTGCTGTGAAAGCAGCCATGTGTCCTAGGAGCTGCAGAAAATGCCTTGCTGGCGGGAGACCTGCAGGGTAAATGAGGAGGCCAGGAGACTAGGGTCTTTGCCCTGTCCAGGGAGGAAGGCCCTGGCTTCCTGTGTGTTCAGTTCTGCGCTATGAAGGTAAGAAGCTGGACCGGCTCTAGAACTGACTTTGAGAGATTCAGAAGGAAACCTAGAGAGGTAAGCAGTTGCTGCGTTATCTGAAGGTGTAAATTGACCTGGTCTGGGGACTGGCCTACTAAGAGCCAATCGTCCAGGTAAGAAAAGATGGCAATCTTTTTGCCTTCTTAGGTAAACGCAACTGCTACAGCCAGGCATTTGGTGAATACCCTTGGGGCAGAAGTGAGGCCGAAGGGCATTGCTCTGAACTGGTAGTGGCCTGAGGGCAGCTCGAACCTGAGGTACTTTCGATGGGAGCTTCTGATGGGAATATGGAAGTAAGCATCCTTGAGGTCCAGGAAGCTACCCAGTCCCTGGCCTTAGAGAGGGTAGGATAATTCCCAGAGTCACCTTTTTGAACTTTGGCTTTAAAGGTGCTTGTTTAAATATCTGAGATCCAGGATGGGCCACCATTCTCCTGTCTTTTGGGTAAGGAAGTACCTGGAATACAAACCTTTGCCCTGGTGTAGGGAGGAACCCTTTCCACAGCTCTGAGAGCCAGGAGGGTAGAGACCTCTGCCTCTAGGACGAGTGCCTCTGATGGAGTTGCTGGTGGAAAAGATCTGGTTCTCAGCTTTGGAATTTTGAAGCTGAGAGACCAGTCCTAGCTTACTACTTCCAGGACCCACTTGTCTGATGTTAAAGACTTCCAGTCCTGGACAAAGTAAGCCAGCCTGCCCCTACAGGTGAGGAGAATCGGCCCTGGCAATCCCATCAGGGTGCCTGCTTGGCAGGGGCTTTGGGTTGAGGGTGGAAGCAGACCTGCTTGTACCCGTCTGCCTCCCTCTAAGGAAGCTTGGCTTGGTAAAAGGCCTATGAAAAGGCCTGCCCTGCCTCTAGGAAGCTGCTTTTGAGGAGTGGCCTGCTTTCCTTAGCCTGTGCACTCCTATAGGTGGTCCTATATTCATCCATTTTCTTCATGTAATTCTCTGTTTGCTCCCCAAATAGAGAATTTCCCTAACAGGAAAATCTATGGCCTTAGACTGGTGTATCCTGAGACAGGGTAGTACATCTGGGCAAGCCATCCTGCAAAGTGCCACAGATGTAGCCATGACTCTTGATGAAACATCATAGGAGTCCACTGCAGCATGAAATTGCACCTTGGATGCCTCAATACCATCCATAGCCACCTGTTCCAGCTCCTGGCAAGCTGGTCAGGGACTTGTTTCGCTAGGGCCAGCACAGTATCCCATCTGGATTTCTGGTACCTAGCAGCATAAGCCATATAATTTGCTTGTCTGAGTCCCAAAGATGCTGCCATGTACTGTTTCATTGCCATAGCATCAATCTTCCTGGAGTCCTTCTCAGGGGTGTGAAGCTAGGGAATATTAGCCTTGTCACAGGCTGCAGCCTGCACTACCCCACATGGCTGCATTGTTGGTGAGGAAATCAGTGTCGACCTGATAAGGTACCTCTTGTCCATCCTTTTATCCACAGGAGGTATAGTGTGAGGAGTTTTAAAACTTTTAGGCCCTGTACACATCAGGCTAGTTAACATGTTTAAAGGTGCTTAAAACGTTTTAACTAGTGCAAACACAAGCGCCCATCCGCATTTAAGCACGGTTTCAAAGCGTGTTAAGAAACCATGCTTAAACCCTGCTGCGAGCTAGTCTCAAGTCCATTTTAAAAACGGTTTGAAGGAGAAAGCGTGTTACCTTGTAGTGCGGACGGGCATGTGATTTTCTCTCTATTACAGTGCCAACATAACCGTGCTACAATCAACGGAGGATTACCGGGTTTGAAAACGCTATTTGCTGCTGATGCAGACGGAGTTTATCAGGTTACAACCGAGTTCAAACTCGGTGAACAATAATGAACGGGCTGCTGTGGTGATTTTGAAAACGTTTTGATACCGTTATTTACAACAGTACAAATCTTCAGTTGTAATGTGTACAGGGCCTCACTGTCTGTTTCCTAAAAGATTTATGCAAAGGAATAGACAGTCTCCTAGACTCTGGAATATCCATCATTTCTACATAGTCTGGCCTTGGTCATCAACAGCTTCCTCAACAGGGAGCTGAGAGTTTCAGCAACTTTTTTATAAAACATGAAATGAGAAGGGGACTCAGAAAGCCTTGGAGGAGAAACCCCTAAGGGTCTATCTGGAGATGTCCGGATCAATGGGCACATCCAGATCTTCAAAATCATATTCACTCTCCTCATATTCCTCTTCCCCTCCCGGTTCATAAAATCCTCAAAATCATAATCTTGAACGGTGGAACCGACGAACCTAACGCTTACCTGAAGGTGTCGGTTCGGGTTGGAAACCGGAGAGAGAGACTGGACAATTTGAATTGCTTTAGCTATTTCTCAGCAGTTGGGGAGAGAGAACTTTGGCTCCTACACTAGCTGACTTTCTAGTCCTTTTTGCTGGACACCAGCTCCTCAGAACTGGCTCTTCGCTTGCCCGAGGAAGTATTGCCCTGGTCAGAGGGCACTCCCTCCATTCGGTTGGCACCGAACCGGGTTGGCCATCCAGGTCAGCGGACTTTTTGGCCTCCTTTCCTGAGCCTACCAACTCTCTTATCTATGGTGGCAGCAGGGAAATTGTGACAAATCTGTCAGTCTGAATTGAGTGGTCAAACCCCAGACAATAGACACATGTGGTGTGTGGTCAGTACCTTAGCAAAAGCTTCCCCACAAACACTACAGTGTTGAAACCAGTGGGTCCGGTTTTTCTTTTGGGTTTCTCAGACATAATGCCAGCCTAACCAACTTGCCCGTTTATGGCAATCCACCAAGCAAGACACCCTTATCGGTTCCCAACCGTGTCACGGGTCGTGGAAAAAACGTAATGAAATCTGTTTTTTTAGAACCGATAAGAACCGGAACCGCACTCTAAAAAGGACTAGTAGATTTTAAATACAACCTGATTGGTTCAAACCGAACCGATAAAAATTACAAGTTCCACACAGAAAAATAAATGTAAAACCTATCTATTACTTACATTACCACAGACAGAGCTTGAACCGACGGTTGCGGTTTAATTTCGACTAAAACCGAAAAATAATACTTTTAAACCGACAAAATGAACCGAGCAGAAGGAGAAATCTCCGGAGCGACTGTTCAGTGAGGCGGAGTAAAGAATCTGACAGTTTGCGTTTGAAGCACAACAGACAGAGTTTTCAACTGAGCTCGCTCTAAGTTTCCATGCCTGCAGGAAAGTTAACTATTTCACCTCGAGCAGTTCTAACCTGCGGTCATACTGCAATTGTCATAATATAGCAAGACTTCATGTTGTTTGAAGTTGCTGTTGGGAGATATTATCAGGTGGTATGGGCTGGGTTTTCACTGTTATGCAGACGATACCCAGTTGTATCTGTTCTGTGTATCTGATACCCAGATGGCGGCCTCTGTATTTAACAGCTGCCTAGAGGAAATCAGACTTGGATGACTCAAAACTGACTTAAGCTGAACTCAGACAAGACTGAGTTACTGGTGGTGGATCCATGTCATCAGGGACGGGGGTGAGGGATACCCTGGGCTTAGTGCTGCGGGGTTCCCTTGCTCCATCTAGACAGGTGAAGGATTTGGGCATGATCCTAGACAACAGCCGGACACTTGATGCTCAGGTGTCTGCCATGGTCAAAGTGAATTCTACCACCTCAGGAACACTGCCCAGATCAGAGGCCTGATTCCGCCTGAGGCCCTGACTATGCTGGTGCATGCTTTTGTCACATCCAGGCTGGACTACTGTAATGCCCTGCACCTAGGATTATCTGGAGGCAACCTCCGCAGGCTGCAGCTGGTGTAGATCGTGGTAGCAAGATTGTTGAGTGGTGCAAAGAGGTGTGACCATATCACTCACGGTCCTCCATGAACTGCACTTGCTGCCAGTCAGGTGGTGGACTACCTTCAAGATAGGGCTCTTGACCTAAATGATCCCTGCAGGAAAGGGGCCAGTTTTATCTGCAAGATACCCTTGTCCCCTACTGGCCACCCTGTTCTGCTGAGGGAGGCCTCCTGGAATTCCCAGGGTTAGGTTGCAGCACTTGGGGACTGAGCATTTCGGTGGCCATGCCTGCCCTGTGGAACTCATTACTTGGTTATTTGAAGGAGGCTCCTTTGGTAGAAGCCTTCAAAAGGGTCTTAAGACTTGCTTGTTCCAACAGGCTTTTAATGGTTAAAATATGTGCTGTAATGTTTTTAAATTGGGATAGATCATTTGCTGATTCCCAGTTAATCTATTCTGTTTGATTTTAAGAATTGTATTGTTTGAATGTACAGCACCCCAAGTCTTCAGAAAGGGCACTTTATAAATAAAGTATCTATCTATCTATCTATCTGTGAGAATATTTCTAGCCAAATATCAGTAGTATTTTGCTTGCTAGTGATCTACAGTGAAAATATCAAAAATTTTCACTGTAGGTCCAAATATACCTATAGTAGGTCCACGTTGGCTCATTTGGAACTTATTTTACATTCAACCTCAGTAACAGTACTAACCGTATTTAAATGCGAATAACTTTAAAACGAAAAATGACAGCATGGTACTGTGAGCACGAAAGTTAGTTCAGCTCCAAAATATCTACAAAATAAGTGGCATTTCAATTTTAGCTAATTTTTAATTTTTGTTATAGTTAGCAAACAAAACAGTAAAAATGCTACTTTCTTTTCACCTTTTGGCAAACAAATGTAAATAACTTTAAAATGAAAATGATAGCATGGTACTTTGAGCACAAAATTTGTTCAGCACAAAATATCTACAACATGAGTTGTGTTTCATTTATAGATACCTTTTAGTTTTTTTCTTATTAGCACAAAATCAACGGAAAACTAAATTTGTTCATGTTTTGCAACAAACAAATGTCAATAACTTTAAAATGAAAAATGATACCATAGTACTATGAGCATGAAATTTATTCAGCACAAAAGTATCTACAAAACGATTGGTGTTTAATTTATAGATACCATATAGATTTTGTATAATCAGCAAAACAAACCAGCAGAATATATTTTTTCCACTTTCTGCAACAAACAAATGCATATAACTTTAAAATAAAATGATGGCATTGTAGTTTGAGCACAAAAGTTGATCAGGACAAAAATATCTACAAAACAAGCATTTGTCAATGCCGAATGTTTGCTTGCTGGCATTGGCAGTGGTAGTGTAGAAGTTACAGAGCTGCATAATAGGAATGGCGAGTGAAGTATTGAACTGAAGCCAACCCCCACCACCACCCTGCAGAGTGACAGGCATTGTGAACGTAATGGCGTTTGGGTCGTCAGGCATACTTGACCCGCGCCATTTCACCACACCACCTACCAGACACTGACCAGAGTGTCCACGGTGTTCCTTGTGGTCTTTGGCCCTTGTCGCACCCCATTTCATTAGGAATACAGCGGTGAGATGGGTGCGATATAGGAGAATGGGGTGAAGTTTGGGGCCAAAGAGTCCAAGGCATACCTCGATGCCTCTCACTGACTGCAGGGTGTGGAATGGTATGAGCATCACAGGCAAGAATCCCAAGTCACACCCCTGATGCCTGTCATTCTCTACAGAGTTAGGCGTTATAGTTGGAAACCCTAATACCTCAGGCATTGTTATTTTCACTCCAAATTTTCAACATGTTTGTTTTGACCCCATCTCATGAACAGGGGAATATCAGTTTGTTAGCCGAAGCTGCTTGTGCACAGTGACTACGGCATTTAGCAACCACAGGTGCAAAACATTCGAACAGGATGTAAAAAATGACAGCTGTACTCTTTCAGTGGGAGGTGTAAAAATGGCAATGTTGCAAATCTATAGTAAAATATTTAAAAATGGTGAAGTCACGCAGCGTACATAGAAACTGTACAGCCACACCCATAATATAATTAGGTTGAGGATTTTTCAGCAGATTGTCAACTCAGGCATTTGGTGCCTCCGATCATGAACAGTGTCACTGTGATTTTCTTTATTCTGCCGAACAATGATTTCCCACAGCGACTCACGCATCTCTGGCGCTGAAAGTAGTGAAACACACTTCAGTCATGTTGTGAAAATGACAGCTGTACTGTTCATAAGGAAGTGTGGAAAATGTCACTGGTGAAAATCTGGACTGAAAATATTACAAAGTCATGAACTAATGAGGGTGCGTGGAACTGCGCAATGCTCACTCGTAACAGTCATTTTATGGACTTTTGTTACCAAATTTTCAACATAGCCATTTTAAGACCTCTGCTCATGAACAGTGTAACTGTGATTTTCTTAATCTGTCCTAAACATTGCTTCCTTTCTATAGCACCAATATGCGCTACATGTGCGAAAACACATTTTGGGCGACATATGAAAAATTGCAGCTGTACTGTTCATAAGGAAGTTAATAAAATAGCAAGGTTGAAAATCTGGAATGAAAATATTAAATTTGCAAACTTAAAAGCATGCATAGGAACTGTGCATACGCTTATAAAAGTCATTTTTAGGAATTTTTTCACCAAATTTTTCAACATAGCCATTTTAAGACCTCTGCTCATGAACAGTGCCACTGTGATTTTCTTAATTTGTCTGTACATTGATTTAGCACACCGACTGCGCCATTTATTAAGCTATGTGAGGGAACCGTTTTGGGTGAGATGTGAAAAATGACAGCTGTACTACTCATAAGAAGGTGTGGTAAATGGCAATGCTGAAAATCTGGAGTGAAAATATTGAAAACTAGAACCAACGAAGCGTACGTTGGAACCGTACAACGACGTCAGAAACAACTGCCTTTTGGAATATTTTCACCAAATTTTCAACATAGCCATTTTAAGACCTTTGCTCATGAACAGTATCACTGTGATTTTCTTAAATTTCTCGTACATTGATCTCAAGACACCGACTGCATGCTATTGTGCTTCATGGGCGGAACACGCTTTGGGTGAGATGTGAAAAATGGCAGCTGTACTACTCATAAGAAGGTGTGGTAAAATGGCAATGTTGAAAAATCTGGAGTGAAAATATTGAAAATTCACGACCTTACGAAAGGCATGTAGGAACCGCGCAATGCACGGTCGTGAAACAGTCATTTTAGAATTTTTTCACATTTTCAACATAGCCATTTTAAGACCTCTGCTCATGAACAGTGTCACTGTGATTTTCTTAATTTGTCCCATACATTGATTTAAGCACGGCTAGCCATTTATTAAGCTACATGAGTGAGAAACACATTTTGAGTGAGATGTAAAATGACAGCTGTACTACTCATAAGAAGGTGTGGTAAAATGGTAATGTTGACAATCTGGAGAGTGAAAATATTGAAAGTGCATGAACTTACGAGCCTGCGTAGGAACTTCATAGCACTAAATAAAACAGTCATTTGGAGAATTTTGGCAAATTTTTCAACATGAGGTTTCTAGGACCCTTCTCATGAATGATGTCATTGTCATGGCGTTATTCAGGCCCGAAGGGTGATTTAGCAGTGACCTGAAATCACCCGCACCGACACAGCTTGCTCATGACAGTGACTATCATTCAGGAAAAGGTCTAAACTATGTTAGTAGTATAAATCAAAAATACCTGAGATATCACAACAAAGTTGAAAACCCCCATATAGCCCATTATACAGCTTACGGCATTTCCTCAGTTCGCGAGTCGACTTTGAAGAGTGCAGGCGTGTTCCCGGTCACGAGATCATCACGCCCGAGCTCCGGAGATAAGTATGGGGTGAGGGGTGTGGGGAAGCAGAAGTGCGCCAGTGGGTGGGTGCGGGTTGTGGGAGGGATGGGTCAGGAGAGACTACGTTAGACGTTTTTTCTTTCCAGGTAAAAAAGAACAAAAGGGCGGCGTGGGGCGTTCTGCGCTGGGAGTGGGCTCCCAGCGTGGCACAAAGACTTTGTTAAGGCGTTCAGCCCGGCGGGGGATTAGGCACCCGATGACCTGGAATCGATTACCGCCGCGCTGGGGTGGACTCCCAAGTAGCTGGCACTTACCTCTCGGGGGAGGACAGTGAGTGGGCAGACGGGGATTTAAGGCACCCCTCGGCTATATTATTAGTTGCCATGCTGGGCTGGGCACCCAGCATGGCATTTCTGAGCTTTGGGGGGCGGGAGCATGGCAGCACAGCCGGCGAGTTGGGCACCCGTCGACTGCCACAGTGCGATGGGGCGAGGCAGCCTTGCGCCTGCGTGCGTGCGGCGTGTGTGTGTTGAGGTGGCTGCGCGCGGCAGGCGATATCTGTCGCTACGCCTCAAGCGTAGCTCCCCTTTCAACTGTATGCCACTGCATTTTGGGCTTCATGAGACAGCTCCAGCATGCATGGCTTACAGGGGCCGTGCCTGCCAGCACACTGACTGAATTGAGGAGGAGGTGACACACCGAAATCTCCGATGATGGCACTATGTTTTGCACATGCAAAGCAAACATAATGAGTGGTGGTTTTAGTTACAGTTATCTTTTAGATTTTTATAATCAGCAAAAATGGCAAGAAGTTACATTTTTCACTTTTTGGAGTATGGCATAAATGAATCCATAGTCCCTGCTGGACATATTGTCGATATTTTTTTTTCTCTAGTGTCAACTGACCGTGGATATCACTCATGGCTTGCCACTCGTGTTGTTATCAGGTCAATTGGCACTCGAACAAATAATATCAACAAATATTTCCAGTAAGGTATATCCCTATTTAATATATATATATATATATGTAGATAGGGTGCGGTCGCAATTCCTATAGCTAGGGTTCAGTAGGTACCTCAATGTTAAACTCAAAATTTTGCACTTTAATAACTTTTGCAACCTGTTCAACGGATTTGAATGCAGCATGCAACGTCGCCCAGGGTAGTTCTCTGGATGTGGGTGTTACATCTGGTCGGATGTGCAGTTTCTGAGTTCTGGAGAGGTGAAAAAGCATTTTTTGCTCATTGACTTTGCTGGGATTTTTCTTTGAACTTGCCTACCACTAGACAGTTTGGAATCTTGGTCTGAAATGTTCAGGGCAGAAAGAGGCTATCCCACAGATGTACCTTTTGCTAGTCTGTGAAAAATGATAAGCCATTTTTTAAGTTATTGCAATTTAAAAAAATTGAAAAATCGATTCTGAAGCATGCTCAGTAAGCACTAAAAGATAGCTGTATGAAATGAAAAAATTATTATTTTTTGTATAACATCATTCTTTTCATTTGAGGAAAACACAGGTTAATTCACACCTGTAACAGTAGTTCTAGGAGTGGTATATGTTGTCCATCCACACTTATTGGCATGTCCTTTCCTTTAAGAATCTTGCCAGAAGGTCTAAAAGCTGGCTCTCCCACCCCACCTGGTGGTATATCCTCGGCTCCACCCCTTGATGCCAGATCTTGCCAGCTTGAAGCAGTGGCTGTAGGTCGAAGCCGGGAGGTTGGTGGGTCAGTGTGGATGAACAACATATACTACTCCTAGAAATTGCAGTTACGTAAGAACTCATCAGCAGAATAGTAGATCTTCGAAAGAGGTTCCTGCAGTAGGTCTTCACATATAGGACTGCACCCCTGATGTCAGGTCCAAAGCGGCAAACTTGTTGATAGCAATCATCCGGACCGCCCCGGCGTCAGCCTGACTATAAAGGAGACGGTCCGGCACGCCCCTCTCCAGTTCTTTTCCATAGGAGACCTAAAGAAAGGTAGTAAAAGCTAGGAGTAAATAAACTCTAGGACCTTTCCTCTCTAGACCAAAGGACTAGGCAGGATGGAAAATAAAGGAAAAACATCCAGGAGCTGGAGGAAGGTGGGAGGAATTAGATCTACTGCAGGAACCTCTCTGAAGATAGTACAGTTACGTAAGAACTTACCATAACAGTGGATCTTCCTTAGAGGCTCTTGCAGTAGTAATTACATATAGGACTGATGCTGTGGCAGCAGGACCCCTACAGAAAATTTCTAGCTAGCAGTCCTTCGGTGACCGCCCACATCAGGTGACCGCGCCAGGAGATGTCGGTATAAAGGGGCGGTCCCGGACACCCGCCTTCCAGTTCTTTTCCCGCCACAGGCCAAGACAGGCTGGACAAAGAGAAGCGGATATTTCCCTCACTGGAAAAGGAGCTGAAAAGCCTAGGGGTTGAGGGCGGGAAGGTATTATCTAGTGCAAGAGCCTCTCGAAGATCTACTGTTACGTAAGTTCTACGTAATTGTACTATCTTACTTCAAGAGGGCTCTTGCAGTAGGTAATTACATATAGGACTGAATCCCAAGCAGTCTGGAACAAAGAGAGGCACCGGGAGGAGAAAACTACTCCATGTAGGTAGTTCTGGCTGTGCAAGTCTCAAGATAGAGACCTTGCAAACAACCAGCCCGAAGCCTCCTCACGGCGAGAGGCAACATCCAAACTGTAGTGTTTTGTGCTGCATGGACGAAAAGTCCAGGTGGTGGCAGCACAGATGTCTGCCGCAGACACATTCTGAAACAAGCCGCTGAGGCAGCTACCCTCTTGTGGAGTGGCCTCTGACTTGACCTGGGAGGGTCTTGTTGTATTTTATCATAACAGAAAGTGATGCAGTGAGCTAACCACTTAGGCATTGCTTGAAACAGCACTGCCTCCCTTTGTAAGCAAAAGAGACGAACAACTGATCAGTCTTTCTGAGATCCTTCGTCCTGTTGGTGTAGTATCCCAGAATCCGTGAACATCCATAGTATGGAGTAATACTCCCTTAATTAGAGTACTGCGTAAAAGGCAGGTAACTCTATGGACTGATTTAGAGTAGACTCGCTACTACTTTAGGGAGAAACTTAGGATTCGGTGCGAACAGCAACTCGCTCCCTGTGAAAAATCAAGCACAGGATTTTACACATCAAGGCCTGGAGCTCGAGATTCTCAGAGCCAAGTAATGGCTACCAAGAAGAGAGTCTTCCACGAAAGGAATTTCAAATCCGCAGAAGCTGCAGGTCTCAAGGGAGGAGAGTAAGTTTCGAGAACAAAATTCAAGTCCCAAGGGGGAGCAGAGAGTATGGGGGGCCTCAGATGGAGGACCCTTTGAGAAAGGTCTTGAGACCTCCAGTTGAGCAAAAGTTTGTCTGCTAAGGGAACATGATAGGTCAAATGGCCGCCATGTGTACCTTCAGAGAGGAAATGGCTGAGACCCAGGTCAAACAGATGATGTAGATACTCCAGCAGAAGACCCGCTGAACAAGAGAAAGGTTCCACATTCTTGAAGCGCCCAGATAGTGAATCTTTTCCACTTCATGGCATAAGTGGATCTGGTGGAGGGTTTTCTGGCCTCCACTAAAATCTCCGCCACTTTGGGAGACACTCCAAACGGTATTGGCTAGGGTCTGCAGCAGCCATGCATGCAGTTGAAGGGATTGAGGCCTGGATGGACCAGGGTCCCTGATCCTGGGTCAACAAACCTCGAGATAGAGAAAGAGGAGGATCTTCTGAATATTGTTATAGAAGAGAGAACCAGACTTGCCTGGGCCAGAAAGGAGCTATCAGAATCATTTGGCGCCCTTCTGAAGCTAGTTTCTGCAAGACTCATGGGATCAGTGGAATTGGGGAAAAGGCACAGACGAATCTGTCCTTCCGGCTTCAGAGACAGAGCCGCCGCTTCCGGATGCCACGCCTGGAACGAGCGAGCAGAAGATGGGAAGTTTATGCTTAGGGGGATGCAAACAGGTTTCATCTGTGGTGTTCTCAAAGTTGGAAGATATTGTCTAGGACCCTTTGTCCAGTTCCCACTCGTGAGTCAGAGCAGAAGAGCGACTTAGCTTGTCTGCCAGGGTGTTGTCGACTCTCAGAACGTGAATTGTCGTGGAGGTGAAAGTCGGTTGTGTTGCTCAATCCCAAACCCTCACTGCCTCCCTGCATAGAGGGTGGTGGGACCGACCTCCTCCCTGTTTGTTGATGTACCACACCACGCACATGTTGTCCGCCTGGACGGCTAGGTGGCCGGGAAGGATGTATTGCTAAGGGCTTCGAGAGCATACAACACTGCCCAAGCTCGAGCACACTGATGTGGAGCGCTTGTTCTAGCTTTGACCAGGAGCCCTGGGTCTGATGAGGGCCTGATGGTCTCCAACCTTCGCCTGAGGCGCCTGTGGTTAGAGTCTGGAGGGGAGGAAGCTAACGGCGGAAAGAACTGGAAGGCGGGCGTCGGGACCGCCCCTTTATACCGCCTCCTGATGCCGGGTCACCTGATGTGGGGGCGCCGCCAGGGACTGCTAGCTAGGAAATTCTTCCATGGGTCCTGCTGCTGTCATAGGCAGTCCTATAGATCACTTACTGCAAGAGCCCTCTCAAGTAAGATCCACTGTTACGGTAAGTTCTTACATAACTGCAATATCTTATTTCGAGGGTTCCTGCAGTAGGTCTTCACATATAGGACTGAATACCAAGCAGTTCCCAATATAACTCCTGCTGAGGTGCTTCTGGGAGGAGAAGGAGAAGTCCATAGGGAATCATGACAGGAGGCTTTGCAAAACTGCAAGACCAAAGCCTGTTCTGCGCCTAGAGGCAATATCCAGACTGTAATGCTTAGTGAAGTGTGAACAGACACCATGTGGCCGCTGCACAGATCTCTGCATTGGACACATTCCTAAAGAAGGCAGTAGAGGTAGCTTATGCTGTGGGTGGAGTGGCCTTTAACTGCCCCCAGAACGGACTTCCCATATTTTGTGTAAGAAAATGGATGCAGTTGGTTAACCATCTAGAAATGGTTTGTTTAGAGATAGTCTTGCCTGGCACTTGAGGAGCAAAGGCTACAAAGAGTTGATTTAATTTGTGAACCTCTTAGTCCGGTTCGTGCAGCACTGGGATCCGTGCACATCTAAGGTGTGCAGAAGGTATTCCCTTGTTGGAATGCTTGGATAGTATACTGGTAATTCCACACCTGGTTCAGAGTGGTTTCTGAGATCACTTTGGGAAGAAAGGGTTAGTCCGAAGGACTACTCTGTCCCTATGAAAAATTAAATTGGTTCCTTACAAACAAAATCCTGGAGCTCAGAGACCTTCTGGTGGAAGTCACTGCACTAGAAAAATAGTCTTCCAGGAGAGAAGCGTAAGTCACAAGTAGAAGCTGGTTCAAACGGGGTAAAGTTAGCTTCTCGAGCATGAAATTCAGGTCCCAGGAAGACAGGGATTCCGGATCGGAGGTTTCAAGTGAAGGATGCCTTTCAGGAAGGTTTTGCAACCTCCAACCCAAGCAAAGGTTTTGCCTCCACTGGGAGGTGGTAGGCCGACACACTGAGAGATGGACCTTAATGGAGGAGCAGCTAAGACCCGCTCTCAGACAACTGTGAAAGGTACTCAACACCTGGTCCACCGAGCATGATAAGGATCCATGCTCCTTGCTAGGGCCCAGATCGAAAAATCTTTTCCACTTCATGGCATAGTGGATCTAGTAGAGGGTTTTCTGGCCTCTACTAACATATGTGCAACTCATGCGGGAGACACCATAGCGGAAACCACTATGTCCACAGGTGCCACTATGAAGGTGAAGAGACTGAAGGCTCGGATGCACCAGGGTGCCCTGCTCCTGTGTCAGAAGGTTGGGAAAATGGCAGAGGGACTGGAGGTTCCAGTGCCAGATGCTGCAAAAGAGGATACCAAATTTGACATGGCCAGAGAGGAGCAATAAGAATCATATGAGCTCCTCCTGCTGAAGTTTCACCAGAACCTTCTGAATGAGAGGAAAGGGAGGAAATGCATAAAGAAACCTCCTGTCGAAGAAAGAGACAGTGCGCCTTGCCAAAAGCACCATGCCCAGGAATGAGCGAGCAAAAGTTGGGTAGTTTTATGCTGAATGGGAGGTGAACAGATCTAAGTCTGGACAACTCCATCGAAGAAAGAGTTTTGACCACCCCTGACTTTAGCTCCCACTCAGGCCCTGGCCACTGATTGACTGAAACTGTCCGCCAGGACGCTGCTTATGCCTGATAGCGGACTGCTGTCAAGTAAAGGCTGTGCTGAATCGCCCAGTACCAGACCCTCATTGCTTCTCTGCAGAGAGGGTATGACTGGATTCCTCCCTGTTTGTTGACGTACTAGACTGTGGACATATTGTCCGTCAGGACCAGAAGTGATCCCGTACCAGAAGGGACTTGAACGCCTGGAGAGTGTAAAGAACCACCCTGGTCTCCAGAACGTTGATGTGGGAGCATAAGCTCCTGATCGATCAAGACCCCTGTGTCTTGTGGGCCCTCAAATGGGCCCCCAGCCCAAGTCTGAGGCATCCGTGGTGAGGATTTGGGTTGGGACGGGGATGAAAAGGTGTTCCTCGAAGGTTGGAGAGATCCTGCCACCAGCAAAGATCTCTCTGAAGGTTACTGAAGATCATGACTTTTGGTTCATGTCATCCGTCCTCTGGTCCCAGTGGACTGGAGAGACCACTGGGTGACCCTCATGTGAAGTCTGACCAGGAGTACTGTAGAAATGGCGCTGCCATCAGTCCCAAGAGACAAAGCACAGTGTGTGCTGGGATCCATCGAGCCTGGGCCACTAAAGTCTCGTCTCGATCCGATGGCAGAAAAGCCCTGTTCTGTACTGTATTCAGTATGGCTCCAATGAATTGGAGTCGTTGAGGTGGTACTAGCTGGGACTTGGGGAAGTTGACCATGATCTCCAAAAGTGAAAACAAGTTCAGAGTGAAAGAGAGGGACGCTTCAGGCTGGTAGGAGAGGGTGCTACCGAAGAGCCAGTCAGTCCCAGGTACAGGAAGACATAGATGCCTTGGTGGCGAAGAACGCCACCACCACCGCTTAGCCATTTCGCGAACACTTGGGGACCGAGAAAGGCCAAATGGGAGTACCGAAACTGGAAGTGGTCTCTTCATAAAAGCAAAATGGAGGAAGTGGTGGTGGGCTGGGAAGATGGGATGCAGGCAGGCATCCTGCATATCCAGGAGCACAGCCAGGAGTTGTGATGGAGCAGGAGGAGCCTCAAGAGTCAACATACAAAACTTCTTGTACTCAACGAAGATGTTTAGTGTGCTGAGGTCCAGGATTGGTCTCAGGTCGCCAGTTTTCTTTTGCCATAGGAAGAAGTGGGAGTAAAACTCTTCCTATCTGGTTTGGAAGGACAGGTTCTATGGCTTCCTTTAGCAGAAGTGCCTGGATCTCTTGAGAGACAAGCGACCTGATCCTGTGGATAGAAGGGCCGCCCCTGTGGTAGAGGGGCTGGAACTCGAGGAACTCAATGAGTGACCCCGCTGAATGAGCTGAAGCACCTAAGACTCTGTAGTGACGAACCTCCAACCCTCCAGGAGGAGGCTGAACCTCCCTCTGACCGGTTCCTCCTGATTTAAGAGAGGAGCGGAAGGAGGGAAAGGAGTCAGGACGCCGAGGGAGGGAGCTTTAGCCCCGAGGCTGGTTTGGAGAACTCAGTCTGTGGGGTTTGGGCTCCTGAGCCAGGGGACGCTCTTTCCCGGACGCTTTGCCTGGTTCTTGTTCCACCTTCTTTGGCGAGAAAGGGCTTTTTGACCCGGCTTGTACATGAAGCGCATGTTCTTTAGAGCGACCACCTCTTGCAGTCCTAGTTATTATATCTTTGGCATCACCGCCAAAGAGGACAGAACCCTAAAAGGGGTGTTCAAAAGGAAGACTGTACATCTGTGCCAGGCCAGCTATCCGAAGCCAGGAGAGCCTGTGGAGACAGATTCCGTGTGCCGCTTTCAGCCACTGAATCCACAGAGTCGTAGTCCTTCACAGCTGGGATTTCACATGAGGACTTCCCATCTTGATGTTGTCCATAGAGTTTCTTCCAAGGTTTTGTCCTGAACCTCAAGGAGATCCTTCCAGCTCTGAAAGAGTAGCTTTTGGAAAGCAACAATGTATGTAGACATAGTTGAGAGATCTAATGCCACTGAGGAATAATAGATTTCTCACCCAAACTGGTCTAATGTGAGAGTCCTTGTCTGGCGACATGGAACTCTGGTGTTTCAGTTGGGCTGACCGGTCATGAGCGGCAGTAATTACCATGGAGTCAGCCTTTGGATGGGAGTTAAGATGTTGAATCCCTCTGGGGATAATAAGTCCGGTCTGCCTTCCTGAGACCGCTGGTATGGAGGACGGTTGTTGCTATATGGTGGTCACCAAGTCTCATGGGGTCCCATCCATGGGAGGATGGGAATAGTATCTGAAGTGGCAAGATCCAGGTGCTCCGCTAGTCTTTTCGCTAGGATCCACCTCTTTCATGGGCCAGCCTCCAGCTGTCTGTATGGAGCGCAAGAGGTTCCTAAAGATGGGTCCTCTGGGGGACTTGGGTGACTCTTGGAGGAACCTCAACAGGAGATCTGGGGTCCGGAAGCTTGGAGTCAGACTCCATTTGGAGGGCTCGAGTCACTGGGAATGGGGTTCTATTCCAGCACCTCCCACGGCAAAGAGAACCGGGCTCTGCCGGAAGGAGGTGGTGGGGGCCCTAGGCTGGGGAGCATCCCCATAGACTGCCCAAGCTCTGACAGCAGCTGGTTTCTAGCCTCCTGCCACCAATGGGGCAGTCTCTGGCACCGGAAGTGGTGGAGGAGGAGGCTGGAAGGAAGGAAGGAAGGAAGGAAGGGAAGGAAGGATAGCCTGGGTACTGAGGCCAAGAAGGGTAGTGATAACCCATTTGTGGATAGTATGAGTACCCAGGGTATCCCGGAGTCGAGTATCCCGTGTCAGAGGCACATGGCCTGGTGTTGGGTACTGTGGAGCCGACAGCGAGCCACTCAGAGGTCAGACAATGGGTTCTGAACCTCAGAAACCCCGCCCAGAGGATCTGGTCCTGCTGGTGAAGTGCCATGGCGCCTTGGAGGCGCGACCTGGAAGAGCCCTCAAGGTCCTGAGGAGAAGGCTCCATGAAGAGATCCCCAGCCGCAGTGGACTACCTCCGGAACGCGGTAGGCCTGGTGAGGGGGAAGGTCCAGAAGGAGCCCGGCAGCAGGTCCAAAGGTGATCCTGCTGGCAAGAAATCAGCGGAGAGGGTGGCAGTCCCTAGGATGTAAAACTGGTGACTGAAGGGTCACTCTGCCCTTCACTCTGTCCAGCAAGGGGCCAAGCTGAGCCCGACGGGAGAGTGGAGAGATCCGGACGAGCGACAGAGGAGCTGTCGTTCAACTGAATGGACCACGCCGGCTAGTGGAAACCAGAGGCCACTGCTAGGCTGATCAGCAGGAGCCACGGGGTTGAGGGGTGTCATCGGCTAGGCAGGGTGACTTGACAGAGACCTCTAGAGCTACCCTGCTGCCCACCCACCTGGCAGGAGGGGGGGAAGGTGCCTGGCCTAAAGAAGAAGACGGGCACTGGCTGAAGTACTCACGGTTCTCGGAGGGCCCTCCTGCGGGCGACAGACTCTGGTCCCCGTGCTTCCTTGCTTTTCTTCTTTTGGGGCCGACGACCTATCCTGCAGTTCCTGGAGCTCCTTTCCATCTAGCCAGTCATCGGGTCAGGAGATGGGCCTCGAGGTCGCTTGTGCCTGGTTCGAGTCGCCTGGTTGAAGGCCTGGCAGATGGAGCACTCCTGGGAGTGTGCTTGGAACCAAGGCAGAGGAGGCAGCAGGAATGGTCGTTCCCTATGCAGGATTTGAGTGCCGCACTTCGAGCACTTTTTCTTCTGTCTAGAAGACATCAAATATGAGAGAAACGATGAGAAAGAATTATTTATGAGAGCAAGAAAACTTGACTAAAATGACAGACATATGATTGCTTCTATCGTGTGCCAAACATACTAGGCGTGGCGGAAAGAAACTGGTGGTGGCGGGACCGCCTTTATAGTCAGGCTGGACGTCGCGCTTGATGTGAGCGGTTCCCGCCGATGATTGCTATCTACAAGTCTGCCATTCGGATCCGACGCCAGGGGCGCAGTCCTATATGTGAAGACCTACTGCAGGAACCCGCTCGAAGTAAGATCTACTGTTACAGGTGAGTAACCTGTGCTTCTAGGGATGTGACATGTTGTTATCCACACTTATTGGCCGACTCCTAGCAGTTCCCCAGGAGAAGGAGGCAAGGTGCACACCCCTCACTTGAGGAACAGAGATTGAGAACTGAGGCCCCAAACCAGCATCCCGGCATGACTCTAGGTCAATGTGGCAATGGGAAATTAAGATGTTTGCTGACTTCCAGGTAGCAGCCCTGCAGACTTCCTGGATAGGGACGCCCCTAGAAGCAGCCACCAACGAAGCGGTATGGCGTGGTGGAATGAGCTCTTAGCCCTACAGCAGGCTCCCTACCTGCCAATCTATAGCAGAGATCAATGCAAGATGTAATCCATCTGCCAATCTTCCACTTGGCTGCAGGTCTGCCAGGTGCAGCTTCAGCGTGGGTGACAAACAGCTGGTGAATCTCTCCCCAACTCCGGACGTGGCGATCTTTGATAAAAGAGACTGTCGCCTCAGATCCAAAGCATGGAGCCTGTACTTGACCTCTGAGGTGCGACTGGGGTAATACACTGACAGAGTCATCACCTGGTTCAGGTGAAACCCGATACAACCCTTCAGAAGGAACTTTGGGTTGGGGTGCAGGACAACCTTGTCCCTGTGGAAGACCAGATAGGGAGACTCAACAGAGTGAGTCTGGAGCTCTCAATCCTTCTGGCTGATGTGATAGCTACCAGGAAGGTGGTCTTTCACGACAGGTGTGACATATCACCCTGTGCATCTGTTCAATAGCCTGCCCACAGCTTTGCCAGTACCAGCAGTAGGTCCCACGGGTGGTGGTGGTTCACGCACCGAGGGGAAATATGGTCAAAGCCTTGAGAAACGCCAGACCACCTTCTCCTGTGTCACCGCTACTGACCGACCCCGCACCGGTAGCACAGATGGCTGCCAGGTGCACTAGGGTTGTAGACCAGACCAAAGGTAGTCAAGAATGCCAGCCACCGGGCAGAACAAAAAGGGTCCAGGCTCTTGCCCTGACACCAAATGGCTAATCTCTTCCACTTGAAGGCACAGCACTTCCTGGTTGATTCCTTCCTAGGTGTCTCAACTACAGTGAGGATATCTTCGAGAGACCCAAAGCCTGGAACTCTAGCCACTGAGGAACCAGGCTGTCAGGTGCAGGGATTAAAGGTCCGGTGGAGGACCTTCCCTGATTGACTGAGAGCAGGTCCGGGCGTGCTGGAAGACGCCTCGGAGCCTGATGCGAGGCTGAGGAAACTGGAGTACTATAACTGGCGGCCAGTCCAGAGCCACCAGGATCACTTGTGCCTTTGTCCCTCCTCACCTTGAGGATCACCTTGTGGCTCAAGGGAAGTGGGAGGGGAGGGCATTAAAGAGGCCTTGGGTCCATGGCCTCAAGAAGGTATCCCCTGCAGCGAGCCCTGCTGAGAGGGGGCAGGCACAAAACACCTCAGCTTTATGTTTCTCCCTGGAGGCTAACAGGTCCACCTGAGGAGTGCCACACTGGGAAACAGGCTGTGTGTACTACCTCTGGATGGAGAGACCACTCTATGGGATGCCCCTGCCAACACAGCTGAGGACATCTGCCAGCTAATTTGAGGCTTCTGCCACATGAATGGCTAGGAGATCCGCATCCAGTCAGCTCAAGAGGGTCCTGATGCAGAGAGCTTCCTGCACAGAGGCTGGGAATGCGACGCCTTGTTTGTTGAGATAGTACATGGTCGGTGGTGTTGTCCGTCTGGACCTGAACCACCTGAACCAGAAGGAACAGAGTGAATGCAGTCAGCGCCAGCCGAACTACTCAGGGCTCCAGCAGGTTAATATGGCAGGATTCCTCATGGTCCAGGAGCCCGTGGACTCTGTGGTTCCCATGCAGGGCATCCTAGCCCATGAGAGAGGCGCTGATCGTCAAGATGACCGCTGGCTCGGGCGGACAAACTGGATCCTTTCCTGCAGATGCTCCAGGACGGTCCACCACTGGAAAGCATCCCACATCTTCTGGGTTACAGTAACCAGCTGGTCAAAATGACCTAGTCACAGAGTCCACTGGCTGGGCCAGCTCCACTGAAGGGGAGCATATGCCACCAGGCCCATCGGACCACGGAGGTGCAGGCTGCCATGTAGCCCAGGAAGTCGCTGCGGCAGGGCGGTGCCCAACCAGAAATCATCAGGCAAAGGAGAAGAGAACCTCCACCCTGCCCCTCGAGCCTGGCTCTGTCTTGGCAAGAGTTGAGCTCTGCCCGATGAAGCAAATCACCTGGTTTAAGGTACGAGTTCTGACTTTGCCTTGCTGAGTAGGAGGCCAAGGTCAATACAGGTCTGGAGGGCCAGATCCTGATTCTCTCACCTCCTGTCTGGAGGACCCGCTATGAGCTAATTGTCCAGACAGGAGTACACTCTGACCCCGACGCCAAAGATGGGCCCAATGCATTTGATGAAGACTCTGGGGGTCGATGACAGGCTGAACAGCATGGCTTGGAACTCATAGAGGGTTCCTCTGCCCAGATGTGGAGCAGCCCTCGGTGATGGATGGATCGACTGGAAGAATGAGTCCTGCAGATCCAGAGAGCAAAATCTCATGCTCTGCTCAAGAGATGGTATGATCTGAGACAAAGTTACCATCCTGAAGGTACAAGACCTGAGAAACTTGTTCAGGTCGTGCAGATCTTGAATGGGGTGCCAGCCCTCCATCTGTTCAGGACCAGGAAGTACCGGAAATGAACCCTGGGTTGACAGGGGATCCTGCGACTCTGACCGCTACCTCCTTCGCGGGAGGTTGGGTGATGTTGTCTCGAAGAGCCGACTGAGTGTCCATGAATACCTTCTCTCCCACTAGGGCTTAGGCTTCCGACTTGGTGAATTCCAGAGGCAGATCCCTGGCTGACCACTTTCCAATCCACCTGTCCATTGGGCACAGGACCAGGCGGAAAGGAAGTGGCGGAGCTGGCCCCCCACAGGATGACCCAGAGTGGGCGGATGGGCACGGGTGGTCACCCCATCCCATCACTGTGCAGGCTTGGAGAGGAGGATCTGGCCGTGGGACCACTGGGACCCTTCCTCCGGGCCTACGAACCACCAAAGCCCCTGACTTGGGCCGAGGGCACCAAGATTGAGCCCTGCTGCTGTTGTCCTGATTGATACTGAGAATGCTTGACTGCAGGGCAGCAGGTCGAAAGGGCTGATGCTTCTGCTTCTTGGAACCCATGCGATTCCTTCTGGGCGGAGGCAACAGAGTCAAGGTGGCATTAACTTCTGATGTGTTGAAGGTGACCATCAACTCCTGGACTGAACAAGTCAGTGCACAGAAAGGGAATGTCCGCCAGTTTGTGCTGGGTGTCCACAGTAAAGGACAAGACCTCAGCCAGGCCCTGCGGCATGATGGCAACCGCGCGCCACAGAACGGACACAGGAATCCCAATGTCCAGAGCCATCTGAGTTGCTGTTTTGCCACAGCCTGACTCCTGATCCCGGACCTACTTGACTGTAGTCTGAATGTCCATGGGGAGATGAGGAAGCACTGCTTCAGAGAGCCCATGAGGACATGGGAGATGTGTGCCATGATGACAGCCGAGTTCGCCTGATGGAGACCAAGCGAAGAGGCAGCACAGACTTTTCTGGCAGAGTGGTCCAGTTTTTGAACTCTTTGTCCAGAGGTCTATCAGTGTCTCCTGAATTGCCTGAGCGCTGAAACACAGATTCAGTCACCAACCCCTCAGCTGAGGGGTGCTCTGTGAACCCAGAAAGAGAGCTGATGGGAACCGATACTTGCACCATCTAAGCCAATGGCGTGGGGCAGGAGGCAGGACACTGCCAAAGCTCCAGGCGAGGCCAACAATGGCGTTGGCCACTGGGAAGGCCTCTGTCGGAGAAGCCCTTTTGTCAGAATGTCTGTTGGGGATATTGAGCCGATTTCTGAACAGGCTCCAGTTTCATCCCCATGGATTCCAGACGGGATGGAGAATGCTCATGAAAGACGTGGATTTTCCTCTGTAGAGAGACTCCTAGCAAAGCCTCGCCGAACGGACGAGAGTGCAAAGAGGAGGCCTCGGACTCCAGATAGATCGCCGACCACCGAGTCACTTTCAACCCGCTGTGGATGGTCAGGAGTGAGGGTGACTGACAGCCTATAAGGGAGGCCTTAGCAGGCCGAGACTCCTGACAGGAGCCCTGAGGAAGGGCTTACATGGTGGCTTCACCACAACTGGCGGACAAGCCGGTTTCAGCTGAGCCAAGAGGACTTCACCAGCGTGGGGAATGGTGTCGGCTGGCTTCGAGAAGTCGGCATCAGCCTAGAGGGTGACAGCCATGTGATGACCAGCATGGAAGCCGGGTCGACTTTGGACCGCCAACACCAACTGTTGCCACATGAGATCCTCGTATCTATCAACGAACTTGCGCTAAAGCCTCCTCTTCCGAAGAGGATGAGGATGAATAGCAGCAGCGCTGCTTTTGGAACCCCATGGCATTTGTAAGTTCTCCTCAACCTATCAGTCGAGGATACGAGACCTAGACCTTGACTCGTCGGGTGTACCGACAGGAGTGCTCAGAAGGAGCCAGGGAGACCCGTGGCTCCTCCAGGTCAGGGCCAGGGATGGCACTGAGATTCCCAGCAAACTGGGTTTCTCCTCGGTCGGTCCAGTCATAACCGAATTCTAAACAAGGAATTGTTGGCCTCATCCAGCCACAAAGGGGTAGATAATCTCGACCTGGTTTTCCCCGCCCCCTCGCCTTAGCTGACCGCTGATGGGGGCATTGTGGAAGCCAGTGGCCGAGGCTGCAATTTCGACCGGAGTCAAAACTGGAGATTCCTGGGAACGAGAGCTCTTCCGATCCCAAGAACGACATCAACGAGACTTCTTCTCTCGATTCCTGGAATCCTTTTTACGAGTACAGGAGCTGTGCGGTCGACGGGCCCTCCCCTTGGTCGAGAGAGACTGCACAACCCTTGAAGGAGCCTGTAAATATATAGCCCAGTTTGAGCGGTATGAAGACCTATGCTGAAGAGGACTGATCGGCATCCTAGCCGCTTTCCTCCTCAAGTCTTCATTTATTCAAGTTGTTCAGCAGACCCCGCAGCCGCTGGAGACCGCCTAACAGGCCTCCTTAGATTTGACCGCGGGTTCTGTTTCTCTGGTTGGCAGAGCTGTAAGCATGCAAGGTGATCGTCCAACATGTTCGGTTGAATGAGTGACAAAAGTCGCAAGCCTGGGATCGTGATCGCGGCCCAGGCAACATACACTTGTGGCATGTGGATCGGTGCAAGACACCTTCTGCCAGCAAGGGCACCGCAGAACCTTGGGCGAGACTCGGCCCTCCATCATGGTTGCGATCGAAAACACAGTGAAACTCTAATGAGGTTGAGCTTAGGGTAAGTAATCCAAAGATTTAAGCACCAGGGCCTACTCAACGCGGAAGCAATAAGGAGGGAACCTGAATCTTCCAGCAGAAAGGAAGAGCTGGCATCAAGGGCAGAGCCAAGGATACACCATCCGGTGGGTGGGAGGAGCCAGATTTTAGACCTTCCAGCAAGATTCTTAAAGGGAAAGAACATGCCAATAAGTATGGATAAGAACAACATATCCACATCCCAGAATCCTTTTCGATGGCATAATCTTGTTTTCAGTTTTGACTGAGAAATTCAAATTTGGAACCCCCAAAATGATATTCTGGGAATGAACCAACACATGTAGCTTGGTTTATTAGGACCCCTTAGCTGCATTTTGCACTTTACTGCTCAAGAAATGCCCTTAAAATACATCAACATTTTTTTTGTATCGAGACATACGAAAAAGATCTTGTTTCAGATGATGACTCAAAAACTATATTTTTTCTAGGGTAAATCAATGCATCTCAATGGGATTGCAACCTTGGTGCATAACTTGCTATGTGTGCATATTCTGACAAAATTTTCCATATACCCTTTTGAGACCCCTCCTACGAACAATGGGCATCCTTATGAAACTTCTGCCTGAAAGGTGATTTTGTGGTTACTGGGCAAATACACCTTTCAGGCAGGATTTATGAATGATCATTATATTAGCTTTAAGGTGGTTATAGAGACCATGTTGAAAATTTCGGTCAAAATATGTAACAATGACAAAGTTATGACCATTGGTTGCAATTTTGTTACAACCATAACTTTGGAAATTTAAGACTCTGACCCCAAATTTTCAACACAGTCTTCTTATTACCCCACCTCATGTATGTCACAGCTGTCATTTTTCAAATCCTAGTCGAAATGTGTTTTTGCACCTGTGGCATGGAATGGTGTTAGAAGTTAAGAGAATTACGCTTTGGTAGGGATTCAACATTTTCTGTACCAGGTACATAACGTAGGGTAATAAGATGGCCATGCTGGCAATCTGGTCACTGTTGTGCTATAAATGGAAGCACAGGGCCCTTCAACAGCAACCTACACATACGCATCTATGGAGCGATGGGAGTGCAGGGCCCAAAGAACTTTGCGCCCCACAGGCAAATAAGGATATGATTACTCTATCTAAAAGTTATACATGGGTGGAAGCGAGGCCCCATACAGGCCAATAGGGCTGAGATGACACTATCACAAAAGTAAGGAAATTCTTTATAACACTATGTTAATGCATCGTTAGGATTGATATCAAATTATAAAAGGAGGAATAGTTAGTTTCCAACCCAACACCACCTGAACACACCAAATAGGTAGTCAGGAGTGTGCCTTTGGGTCGTTAGCCAAACACTCACCCCATACTTCTATACTGTACCCATCTCAGCTTATTTAGTTATGGAATGGGGCATAGTGTTAGGCTGATGACCCCAGGCACATCCCTGACTCCTGCTGGTGTGCAAGGGTATTAGGGTTGGAAAACCCCAGCCATATGTCCTCCTTTTATGGTTTGATATCAACCTCAACTGATTCATTAACATAGTTGTTTGTAAAGAATATATTATAGGGACACAATAGTGCCCCTATATTGGGTCCAACGCCAAGTTAAACCCAAAATTATGGACTTTAATAACTTTGCAACTGTTCAACTGATTCACATGAAAGTTTGCATGCACCATCAGGGATCAAAGATCTCTTGATGTGGTAAGAGTGGTTTTTGCTTTCGCAAATGCGAAAGGCAGGTTGAGATTTCGCCATCTTGTTTTCAATCAGTGACGTGGAAAACTTAAATATCTTAAAAAGTGTGCCAGTTGGTAAACACCAACACTTGTGTTTACTCTAACCAGGGCCCGAGGAATTGGATGCTGTGCTTCCTTTGCCCTAAAATGGCCCAAAATATGTTTATTTTAATCGAAGCTTATTTTGCTTTCGCAACTGGCGGCAGTATGTGCTGCAATTTAAGAAAGTATTTCTTTATGAAGTACCACAAACTGCGCAATTGTTTCAAAACAAGGAGGTCAATGCTACAGTTTGCGACACTACTTTTTAAACTGTCTGCTTTTTGTCACTTCATTGCAAACAAATGGTTATTTATTCTTTATTATTTAGTTTTGTTGACCGGTAAGTGCACTAGACAAATTCTGCATATTTTCAGGCACGACCCAGGGAAGGGATACAGATGAATGCCAACTGACTTTGAACCAGATTAAGCTGTTGGTGGTATTTTAGTGAATGGGGAAATTTGGCCAGGGCACCAGAGAAATTCTATACCTACCAGCAGGGGCTTGACTTCCTGTGGAGTGGAGGAGCTCAGTTTGGAGCCAGATGGCAGTGGAGTAGGAAGTGCTGATGTGGCAGAGGGAGCTCTGCTGGATGACTGACACTGGTCAGTAGCAGTTTGATGGTGAGAGAGATGGCTTGAGGCTGAGGAGTGTCTCCTCCGGCCTTAATGGAGCTAGAGACCAAGAAATGGATGGATTGCAAGGAGAAAATGCGAAATGGAAAGCATGATGATCAGATGGAAATCAGAGAGACCACGGAGTCTGAGAGGCTTGATGTGGAGGAGAAAGGAAAAGAAGAAGCAACGACTCTCTCTGTGGAGACAGAGGAGAAGGTAATAAATATTGAAACAAAGTAAGCACAAGCTATAAGTAAAAAAGTAGTGTTGACAAAAAAAAAAAGAAGTGGTTCTAAAGGAAAACAGCTGAGAACGAGTGACAGTAGGAAGGAGGCCTGTCAAGCTCAGCTGAAACAAGCTGATGTGGCAGTGTCACAACTGCTAGATGAAACTGATGAAGGCCAAGAAGGAATGATACTAAAATGAGTGCCCTGAAAGGAAAGCCGGTAAAAGTCAGAAACGGCTTGGGTTAAACGGGCAGTGTATAAAAGCGAGTACAAATAAACATGATGGTGACAAGAAAAATACATCTAAGAGGGAAATGAAGCAAGGAAAGTGTAGCCAGAATGAAAGAAGGGAGGAAACTCAAAAGAAGGCTTAAATGAAACAGATGATGATAATATAGACTTTCCTGATACTCCAGAATGGGTCGCTAAGGCCCTAGTTGATGCAGGTTTGAAAAAACTTCAGATGGAAAGGGATGGGACCCAAACAATGACTCCCAAATAATATGTTCAACAGAAAAAACAGAAGGGGACAAGGAGGTAATGGGGTCTGTAGAACACGAAGAAGGACAGGATGAATCAAAAGAGTGGTGGATACAAGGAGGACGTGGAAGAAAATATAGGCCTTGATGAAAGGGAGGAGTTGGAGTCCTCCATGGAAGTAGAAGAAAACACTATACAAACAGAAAACAGCAACGGACCAAGAACGCTCAAAAAATAAAATAATGTTTGGGAGGAGAATGTCAGGGAGAAACTGTTTCGGAAGGCATGCAGCATTTAAATGAACCTGCAAATCAAGAAATGCTGTAAGACTTAAATACAGAGGCCTGGCAGCAGATGCCCTGATATATTGTTTGTGGGGAGGCAACTCATTAAAGGAAGTATGAAGTTTTATGATTGTGAAGTATATGCCTTAATACATATTCCTGGAGACATTATTTATGATAGAAGCTTTAAACATCCCTCAGGACTTGCTAGAGTTTGGAAATTGTATCATCAGCTGAAAAGTACAACATTATGGAAAGATTTCATGGTAATACCATTCACAAAACCAACATTTAAAATAGTAATGATCTTATTTAGAAACAAAGGAGTAAATGTGGCAGATATAGCCTTCTGCAAACCAGAAATGTGAATTAAAGGGTCCAGAGCCAATATCAGATGAAGAGAATCTATGGACAGGTGGCTGGAAATTTAAAGTGGTACTGAGATAACACAATGGAGAATGAAACATCTTCCCAACTGTTTCTTTTGGGAAGAGATAGAGGAATTGTATTTTATGCTGGCCAACCACGAGCGGTTATCGATGGGGATAAAAGACACTTGAGTAATGCATGTGAAAGAATCAATGTGGACAATTAGGACATTATGGGACAGCTTGTAAGAATCCATTAGATGTAGTTTATGTGAAGAATCAGGACATTCATTTAATAATTGTCCTGGGCAACTCATAATAGTCCAAATACTGGGGAGCAAGATATATATATTTGGCCCTAGCAAAAAAAGAAAAAGCAAAGCAGGACAAAATTGTGGATGTGGCAATGAAAAGAAGAAGACAGAGATAAGGAAGGAAGTTGTGTGGATATAAGACCTTCTACCTCTGGTGGGCAAATAGAGCATACCATTGAGAAAGGGGCAGATTGAGCCTGAGACAGAGCAAACTGCTCCAACAAAGATTTTGGAACCTGAAGGGAAGAAGTTGGAGAAATTCACAATGGTGACCAGGTCCAAAAATAAGGGAATAAAACAAATGGAACTTAAAGTCATGGAACAAAAAGAAGTAGTGAAATTATCAAATACATTTACAGTGTTGTGGGACAAAGAATGGGTGACTATAGATGAGGACACTGATGATTCTCTCTCAGAAAAGATAGATGGGGGCGAGCATCAGATTGTGATTCAGTAGATATAGAAGCTTCTAAGAAAAGGAAAAAGATAAAATAGGATAGGGAAGAAAGGAAAGGAGGAAAAACTAAATCTTGCATGGAGGGTCTTACCTGCATCATACATGTAATGTAAACAATATAAGAAATAAGACAAGGCGAATGGTTACATTTGAAATACTGGGAGGACTTAAAAGGGGACATAGCCATGTTGCAGGATACGAGTTTGTACTCAGTCTCAGAAATTAATGTGGCACAGAAAGAACGGAGGTGGGGGCCTCAATATGAGCTTAGGAAAAGAAACATATTCAGGTTTGGGGATTTTTTTTTCACAAGAAATTAAAATACTAAAAGTGACAGACATAGCTCCAGGTAGAGCAATTATGGTTGACGCTGAATTTAAGGAGCAAGTAATCAGGGTGATAAATGTATAATCCTCAGATGAAAACAGAAAATAAATTAATGGGAACAATTGAACCCTTTTTGCATACTGCAAAACTTACTTTGGGGAGAGTTTAACTGTGGGATCAAAAGCAGAAGTGGGGTAGGTCAACTAAGAAAATGTTTTTGATACTGTATGTTTAAACAGTACATTAAAAAGGCAAGGATGGAGGATGTGTTTGAAAGGAAAGAAAGAGGGCAGAGCATACATATTTTAGAGGAAGACTGTCATCAAGAATAGACTTTGGTTTGTATCTAGAAGGGCAGCATTAGAGGAAGCATATATAGTACCAATAGAAACAACAAATCATATGGCAGTATAAAAGCTAAAATAAATATTGAAAGACTATAATGCATGATCGAGGATACTGGAGAATGAATTTGGAAAATTTAGAAAATAAAGAAGCACAGGAAGAATTGCTAGATATGTTTGCAGCAAGGGGAACAGTGCTGGGATTGTATGAAGATGTAATGAAATGGTGGGATGACACAAAAGCAGACATAGGGACATTATGATAAAATCGCAGAAGAAAGAGAGAAATAAATATCAGAAATATTTAAGCTTGAGGGTAAACTATATAAAGAAATAACGGAGCAGCACAAAGATGGGAAAAATCATACAGAAAGAATAGAAGAAATTAAACAACAAACGTGGAGTATCAGTACAACAGAATGAGACCATTAGTAATGGAGCAGAAAAGTGGCACCCAGAAAACAGAGAGAGAGAAAATGGGTAATATCTGAATTAATAGATAAAAATAGAAAATGTGTAGATATAAAAAATGATGGTAACAGTAGAGGAACATTTAAGACAGAAGTTTCAAGTCTCAAAAGACAAGGTACCAAAAAGACAGTACAGAAACTACAAGTCCCACAAATTTCAGATACAGATAAACAGCTGGTAAAAGAACTCATTACAGAAAAAGAAATTAAAGAAGCACTAAAGTCGTTAACAGATAATACAGCTCCAGGAATGGATGGGATTCCAAATGCTTTTATAAAAAATGGAAAACGAATATACCCATACTGGCACACAGTATTTTTTTATTTAGTTGTTTAACCAGGTATAGCACACTAAGCTGAAAGCTTTTTACAGGAGCAACCTGGGAGCACAAGGAGGTTAAGGACTTGCTCATATATAACAATATTTTTATTAAGGGAGGTGACAGAGGCAATGAAACAGGGGATTACTATATTCATTCATAAAAGGAAATAGAGCAGACATTCATAATTGGAGACATATAAGCCTGTTAACTGCAGATTACAAAATTTTAGCAAAATCATACGGAGAAGGTTAGCCAAGTGTGCATCAGAATTAGTTATGAAAACACAAACATGTGCATTTCCTGGAAGAAACAAAAAGCAAAATTTAATTTTTGTTAGAGAAATAGTGGATAAAGGTAATAGGGAAGAACTGGAAGCATATTTGTATACACTAGATCAAGAGACAGCTTTTGATTCAGTTAACAGGATTATATATGGGACATATTAGAAAAATAAAATTTTCCGACAGAACTAGTGAGGATAGCAAAAGCTTTATACTTTGAGGCATAAGTATGTCCTTTGATAAATGGACATTTAGGGACATCTATGTATATTAAGAATGGGTAAGGTAGGGATGCCCCTTGAGCACCCTTCTGTACGCCATGTGTTTAGATCCATTGTTAAGATTAATTAAAGAAAACAAACAGGTTAAGGCAATAAAATTGGGGAAATGGATTTAATAAAACTAGTGCTTATGCAGATGATTGTTTGTTTTTATGAAGGACCAAAAGTCAGGGTAGAAAGCAGTTCAGATACTAGAAATGTATAAGGGGTATACAGGAATAACAATCGACAGAAATAAAAGCAAGATACTTCCATTAAGGAAAGTTAAAAGAGAAAACCGGGAAGCATTGAACTAGCTAATGATGAAATAGAAATATTAGGGATAACTTATGGAGGAATAGATGAAGCAAGAGAAAACTGGGAAAGGAAATTTTAGACAGCAGCTGGGAAGGTCAATAGATGGAAAAGCTGGAACATGACGAGGGAAGAGGATATATATGATCAAGACATTCATAATTCCAATATTTTGATATGTGGCACATATTTTCCCAGTACCATGGAAATGCAGACGAAAGTATTGGTATTTTTTTTATTATGGGAGCAAATTAAACCCAGTAAAAAAAAAGCGCATTTACAGACCTATAAATGAGGGAGGATTAAGCATGTTAAATCCTACTGCATTTTTTATAATGTTGTTTGTATATACAAATATAAGACCAATATTGCAAAAGAAAAATTACTCACCTTAGTAATGTTGTTTCTTCTATTGGAGTCTTGCTGTATTCTGAATATTGCAGTTAGGTCCTGCCTTCAACTGCCCCAGAGAACAAAGAGTTAACTTTCCATGGCCAGCATGGAACGTTCAGCTAACGGCTCGGTTGAAGCCCATCTGCTGTTGTTTAAACTCCAACCGCCAGATCTTTACGAGCAATACTCACTAGAAGTTCTGTGTGGAAACTGTAAACTCACACTAGCCACCTGGCAAATAAATTTATTAAAAAAGGGTTTTTGGTTTCAAAGCAAAGACTCAAGTCAGGAAACCAAAAACAAAACACAACACACACCCAAAATAAAGGAGGTGAAAGAGGGGCACCTCTAGGGTGCCAACACTGCTCCTGCCTACCCACATCCCAAAAACAGGTTCTGAGAGGTGAGGGGGGAGGTCGAATACAGCAAGACTCCATTAGAAGAAACATTACTAAGGTGAATAATTTTTCTTCAAACAACATGAAGTCTTGCTGTATTCTGACTATTGCAGACTACCAAGCAGTACCTCCATGGAGAAGGGACAGAACCTACTTTGGGAATAGGCTGTGAAGTCCTGTTGTGCCAAACCGAGCATCACTCCTAGCCTGCATATCCAGAGAGTAATGCTTGTGAATGTATAGACAGTTTTCAGGTGGCTGTTTGACAAATTTCTAAGATAAGAATGTAACCCCTTGCAAATGGGGGTTCCTAATGTGCCTCATGCCTGGTTGGTGATCGGCATGAAGCCGATTAAATGGGAACGTGGAGTGCTCCTAAAACCTCCGCAAGCTGTCTCTTTAAGGGTTGCCCTGTTGCAGTCAGAATTGGTTGGAATGGGAGGGAGTTTGAGTGTTGCTATGCTCAAATCCCGCCCAGGTTGTAGAGTAAGCGCTCCTTCTGCCATCGCTAGTGGTGCAGGGGAGCCCTGATGGAAGATGTGATGGTTTGCTTAAAATAACGTAAGATAATGATGATACTGTAGTTGTTCTAACCTGCCTTGTTTTGCAGCACCCAAGGTTTCGATTGCCTCCTCCATTTTGGTCCAGAACTATTGATTGGACCAATCAGTACCTTGGAACCCTACAGAGCTGGCTGACCAATAGAGGGGCTGTTTGTATCTGAGAAAGCGATTATGGGCTATGTGGCTTTTCGCACCAATGAGAGCTGAAAAGTGACTGGCAGGTTCCGCCAGCAATGGAAGCGGTAGTACCGAACTGAAGAAGAGCCCTTGTTGCTGGAGGGCAGATGCATTGTGATTGGTGAAGGAGAGGAGCTGTGCTTCTGTGTGCTGGAAAGAGTTCGCGAGGAAGTGCGTGAAGGCAGAAGGGGCCGTTTGTTTTTCGGCTCCAGCCGGACCTAAATCCGCTGGCGGGCGGTCGGAGGAGGCTGTGTCCTGCACAGCTACCACCAGGCTTGACCTGTTTGGAGGACTGGAGAGAACTGCCAAATCGCTTCGGTCTGAAGGAAAAGTGGAAGCTGCTGTTGCAGTATCTCAGTGGCTGTGAGTTTGTGAAGCCTGGAAGCAGCTGCCTGGTGTGGTACCCCTCTGTTGCTGTTTGCCATATAAATGTGTGAGAAGGCTGTGAAGTCAGGCTCCATCCTGGTAGCTTGAAGGAATCGAGTATTACTGGGGTTGTGAGTACTGATTCAGGGTAGCTCCCCAGAGTGTTTACATCGTGGTTTCAGTGCCTGATTGTATTGCTGACTGCCTAATTATACTCTCCTCCTATTCCACCATCTCAAGACTGTAATGTTTATCTGTGTTAAGGGCCCCAACCAGCTGCCAAGTTTGGACTAGCCGTTAGGGCTTGGGTACCCAGAGACAGTAAAACTGTGGGTTAGGCCTGTGCACAGAGTCCCAGGTGGGTAGGAATAGTGTAAGCCAATCAACCTGATTTCCCTTTCCCTTGTTATCTGCCCTCTAATAAATCAGATTGCTGTGTTATAACTACACCTGGCTGGTTTGTACTCTTCTGATGAGCTGCTGCATGGTGACTGTGATATAACTGTACCTTACTTTACAGGGGTCCCCGGAGGAGCGGGAATATATTATCCGAGGGTAAGTGTACTGGTGAAAAGAATTATTGGCACCCAGTGTGAGTCACTAGTGGGACAAAAGGCAGGGATAGCAGCCCTAAGGGTAGCGCCCCTAGGGGTTACAGGAATATCCCTGGCAGCAGCCAGGAAGCAGCTGTACTCTAGTAGAGTGAGCCCTCAGGCATGAGGGTGGGGTTCTACCCAGTTTTTCATAGCAGAATTTTATACAAGAGACAATCCACCTGGCAATACATCTTTTAGTGGCAGGTTTGTCCTTACCAACCTCTCCATATGTGAGGAACAACTGGAGGGACTCAAACCTGTGACCCTTGGTGTGCTCTATGTAGTAGCTGAGGGCCCTTTTAACATCCAGCTGTGCAGCCTCCTCTCTCAGAGGAGGAATGGTCAGTGAAGAAAACAGGAGAGACAGACTGATTAAGGTGGAAATCTGAAACCACCTTAGGCAAAACTTCCTGTTAGTTCTTAGGACCACTTTATCTCTATGGAAAGAGATGAAATCAGGCTCCACTGACAGGGCTTGTAATTCACCGATACTGCCTGGCAGAGGTAATGGCTACCAAAACACAGTTTTCCAAGTCAAGTACTTAAACTCTGCAGAGGACAAAGGCTCAAAGGGTGGTTGCATAAGCTGAGCAATGCAAACATTAAGGTCCCAAGCAGGAGCAGGGTTCTTAAAGGGAGGACTGGTGTGCAGCAATCCTTTGAAAGAACTTACAAAACACAGGATGGGCTGACAGAGGAGAGGACTTGCCTACTGACAAGAAGGCAGAAACAGCCGCCAGATGCACTTTAGGTGTAGCTGGCCTAAGTCCCAAGCCATTAAGATGAACCATATAGTCCAGGACTGTAGGCAACCCAGCAGATTCTGGAGAAATATGCTTATTAGAGCACCAAATAGTGAACCTTTTCCATTTGGAGTTGTAAGTCTTTCTGGTGGAAGGCTGAGAAGACTTAAGGATATCCAGAACCCTTGAGAAAGGTGTAGATCAGCAAACTCTAACTCTTCAAGAGCCACGCTTGAGATTGAGAGATTTGAGGTTTGGATACCAAATCCTCCCTGAGAGGATGTCAACATGTTGTAATTCCTGGGAAGAGACAGGGAAGGTGGGCTGCTAAGGACAGCAACAGTGGGTACCAAGGCTATCTGGCCCAGTCTGGAACAATCAGAATCATTTTGCATGGTTGAGACCTGATCTTGACTAACACTTTGAACAGGAGAGGGAAGGGGAAAAGCATACAGGAATTTCCTTCCCAATTCAGAATCAGAGAATCCAGGAGACTGAGCCCAAGACTGGTGGTCTGCAACAAAACAGAGGAAGTTGGTGATTGTCTGGGGCTGCAAAAAGATCTATCTGTGGAGTGCCCCATCTTGAGAAAAATCACTTCCAAAACTATAGGGGTGATGCCAAGGGAATATTTGCTCTTATCACAGGCAGAAGCCTGCACCACCCCAACATGGCTGCATTGCTGGGAAAGGAACTCCGTGTCCGAGCCTGAAAGGGTATACCTATTGTCCATTCTTCTGTCCACAGGAGGTATGGAATTAGGAGTCTTTAGAATTTTAAATGTCTGTTTCCAAAAGATTTATGGAGGGAATAGACAATCTCCTGAACTCTGGGATGTCCATCATCTCAACAAAATCAGGCTCCTCCTGATCCTCTGCTGCTTCTTCCATTGGAAGCTGGAGGGTTTCAGCCACTTTCTGTAAAACATAAAGTAGGAAGGGACTCAGAAAGCCTAGGAGGAGAAACACCTGAAGGTCTGTCTGGGGAGATGTCCAGGTCAATAGACACATCCAGACTTTCATAATCACCATCATCATTATCCTCATACTCTCCTTCCTCCTCATCCAGTTCATAAAATTCTTCTAAAGTATAATCCGGAACCGGGGAACCGATCGAACCGAGCCCCTGCCAGATGGGCGGAACCGGGTTAGCGATTGAACTATCCTTATCGCTTTGGCTATTTTATCAGCAGTCGGAGAAAGAATTTGTGGATCCGAACCAGATGATTTTTCTTCTCTTTCTTTTAACCGGAACCAACTCCTCAGAATCGGCTTCCTTTGGCTGAAGAAGTTTTGCCCTGGTCAGAGGGCACTCTTCTGGTTCAGTTGAACCGAACCGGCTGGCCATCCGGTCAGCAGCAGACTTCGCCTCCCTTTCCCTCAGTCTACCTACTCTCTTATCCAGGGTAGCTTTGGGAAAACTTTTACAAATTTGGCAGTCTGAATCGAGGTGGTCAAACCTCAGACAATAAACACAGATGGTGGGATCAGCCTTAGCAAAGGCTTCCCACACACACTACAGTGTTGAAACTCAGTGGGCCCGGTTTTTTCTTGGGTTTCTCAGACATGGCCAATCCTATCTAAAACTTACCCTTTTTCAGCAATCTGTCAGCAGCAAGACACTATCGGTTCCTGACCCGTGTGCTGGTCTTGGAAAAAGCACTAAACCGCTTTTTAGAACCGATCACGGACCGTTACCACACACTAATAAATTCAAAACTTTTAAGATTCAATCTGATCGGTTCAACGAACCGATCCAATGTTTACAGGCTCCACCAGAAACTAAATGCAAAACCTATCTAGTACTCACGGTACCACAGACAGAGACTTAAACGGACAGGTTCAGTAGCAGAAATTCGGTAGAAACTGAGCGAAAAACGACACTTTAACAAACTTTTTGAACCGAGCAAAGGAGAAATCTCGAGCGACTGTTCAGTGAGGCGGAGTAAAGACTCTGACGGTTGGGAGTTTAAACAGCAGCAGACAGGGCTTCAACCGAGCGTCGCACTGAACGCTCCATGCTGGCTATGGAAAGTTAATCTTTGTTCTCCGGGCAGTTGAAAGGCAGGACCTAACTGCAATAGTCAGAATACAGCAAGACTTCATGTTGTTTGAAGAGCAGAATATATGGTTAGTTCTGATAAATGATTGGGAGGAGGTATTGATGGACAGTAGGGGAAAAAGGAAATGTTAAAAAAAAAAATCTTGGTTACCAGATTATATTAATACCTACAGGAAATATCTAACACAATGGAATGTTTCAAGAGATGAAATAAAGATTAAAAAAGGAGGTAACTTATAGAAGAATCATAGAAGACAAGTATTATGAAGAACCCATGTTTAAAGTGGAGGATGGAATTAATGTGGATATACTGTTAAAACCATGTTATAAAAAGAATACCAAAATGATGAAGGAAGTAATATGGACGTATAGCCATAGGAAGATTAGTGTGGAAAGGGAATTTAAAGCATAAAAGGATGGAGGAAAGGAATTGTCTGGGGAAGCAATGCATGAATCAAGAGGAAACAATTAAGCATATGTTGTTTGAATGTGAATTTATAAAAGATTCTGGGAAATGTTAGCTAGAATGTGGGGATGGAGGTGTTTAAAGATATGACATATGCAATACTAGTATATGGTCAACTAAGAAGAGTGGATGAATATGGAAAGAAGTACAGTGTATGTGATTTTGCTATAATTAGTGGGGGTATGGCAACTGAGATGTCAAAGGTTTATACAGAACAAGGAAATCATGACAAATGACTTGCTGTTTAAAATACAAAAAGAAGTGGATAGTATTTATCAAAAGAAATGCATACAATTTGGAGAAGGAAGAGGTAAATATATGTGGAGAAATTTTGAAGGGTTAGGATAAAGAAATAAGAAATATATGAAGTAATGTATACTTAAATATAATAGACTATGTAATGTAAGAAGACTATATTGTAAAGTTATGTTTTTGTTTTAAATAAAATTCCCTACTAGCCAGTAGGGGAACCCCTTGACTGGTTGAGCTATGGACTCTGTCAGTCAGTTGCAAGAGCTGCAACGAGGAGGAGGTGGAGATGAACAGAGAAAGGATGAGAGAAATGAAAAGACACCAGTATATTTAAGCAATAATACACGACAGGGTGTGTGTTGTGCTGGGATAGCGTCACGCCTGGGGTGATTAGGCACGAGGCCGCAGGCTGGGTGCAACTGATCACCCCAGAAGTGACGTTATCCCAGCACAACACACACCCTGGAGTGCATTACTGCTATTATACAATGGCTCACTTATATTGAAAACAAAAAAAGATAAACAGCATTTTAGATAGATTTTCACTTTATTTCTTAATGTGGAGATATACCAAGGAAAAATTAGTTCTGTTTTGGCCAGTAGGTGGTGCTGCTGGTAAAGATTGGCTGTGTATGTGCAAATGCCATCTCCTTCCCCGATATACACACAGACATGACAGTTTCCTTTCCTGTTCGTAGGGACAGAGTGTTTTAGTTTGTGGCCAATGCTTTTGATCGGGAGGGATAAACATGGTTTTGAACAGTACTGAGTGAGTAATCTGTGACCTTTTCTGTTATGATGATTGCGATTACGATCGATGTAAACTGACAAAAAGGTGTTTGTTGATTCAGCCCCACCTACACTGGGACTGTTAAAATATGTTTCACTTTTTTTTGATTGTTTTCAGTCAGGAAAGAGGTAGTGGGAATGACCGTTTGAAAGCCAAGGGCGCAATGGTATTTGAAAGTCTCGGCTGCAGCCGAAGGGATAGAATCACCGTCTCAGATGATGGCTTTCTTAAAAATACACATTTATCTGGTTGGTGACATAGTGTTTCGGGTGTTGCCAGTGTTTGTGGATGGTGGCGGCGGCAAATAAGCGGCTCCTGTTACGTATTAGTTGCACAGTGAGGAGTTGAAGTGGCTGCAGAGCGGGTGGAAGTTAGCTGCGTGGAGTGATTCTTCAGTATGTTCATGGTCTTCAGGTATTGGGACTAGAGCCGTGATGTTGTGCTGACAACATCACGGCTCCAGTTCCAGATGGACCAATCAGAGTCCAAGATTCTTTTATGCCATTGTATAATTAAAAACAATACAAACAGATATCCAGGAAGCTATGGAGGAAGAAATTCCAATATCAAAGTGATTACCAAAGGAGGTCAAGAGAATCAGAGTCAGTGTCAAGAAAATAATATTCTGTTAAATACAAATACAATAGAAGAAAAAAAAAGAAACAGCAAGATTTAAGTCCTGAAGTCTGTTTTACAAAAAAAAGCTTGCTACAAAATTAAAGGATGACCACCAATTACAGGGTTCACAATAAACTGACTCAATCCCTTTCTTTTTCTGCATCTGAAAATATGTGGAAACCTGAGGAGGCTTTAGAAAAAGCCAGGAGGATTTTTCAAAATGGTACTTGGATTCCTGACCCATCAATTCCTTTACCTGGATGCAATCATTCACGAGCAGGTCCTTATCTCCAGACAAGCAAGAATTGACAAGCAACGATACTTTGATGGACTGCAACAAGCACTGAATAACACGCCAGCAAGACCCAAGGGTACGGCTCCAGTGAGTTTGTTACAATGCCAGACGCTAACTCAGATGCCTCTAAACAGCTGGGCAGTCAGCAACAACACTAAGAATGTACAAGAGCTCATACAGAACATATGGCACAAAAGAGCTTAATCACGATGATGCAGAAGGTGTGTTTTCAAGACAAAAAAGTAATACAGGGAAAGGGAGAGTCGGAACCTAAGGGTAAACAGTCAAGCTATGCTAGCTGATTTTGAAAACCAGAGGAGGCTGCAAGAAGGCGCTTTGTAGTCAGAATTTTGTATAAAAGTGGTGGATTTACCCCTGACAGAAATTACGTAGGGAAAAATTGTTAATTGAGTCCTTACATTTTTCTCCCGCTGAAGTCTATGCATTAATTCATGTACCAGGAGAACACAACATCGACGCCAGCCTTAGAGGCGGCTGGCTTTACTGGATAAATTTTGGGCAACTTATTATGAAGTCAAAAACAATCCAGAATGGAAACCATTTATTGCAATTCTGATCACTAGACCAACAGCCAAAGTGATTGCTGTACTTTTTAGAAATGAGGGGTAAATGCTACCGGTTGTTTACTGGTTGGAGAAAAGGTGCACTGTTCATGGAATACCACAACGATCATTGACGATAATGGGTTTTGGACTGGGGTTGGAAATTTACCGTGCAGCTAAAACAGACAGAGAAAGGAATACAGCACCTACCTAATTGTTTTTATATTGGTATAGACCATGGTATTATTTTTCCCAAGGCCAATCACACTCTGTACTGATGTGGTTCTAAAACACATTTAAACTCTGACTGTGATAAGCTAAAATGTTCAGTCTGTGGGGTTAAAGGCCACTCTGCAACCACATGTACAGTTTCCCCCTCTTGCAACCTATACAGACAGAAGATCATGGGCTAGATTCTAGAAGGGCAGCGCAAGTTGCCCTTGAGGCATAACCTGAGGCCTGCAACACTGACCCTCGTCCTATTCTAATAGGGCAGGGTCTTACATAACAAGTCCTGTGACTTACATGCGCCAGATACGCCAACTACAGGTGTATCTGACGCAGCATGTCGCAGTTGCAACAGCGGGCAGCACGGGCAACCTCCACCCATGCCCTGACCCCTAGTCGCCAGCAGCAAACGGCAGATACCAGGCAGCGCTGGTGGTCTAGTGCCCCCAACTGTTAAATATTAAATATACAGTCCCATATCCCTGGTAGTTTAGCGGACCCCAACTGTTAAATATGAAATATACAGTCCCATTACTCCTGGTAGTCTAGTGGTCCCCCAACTGGTAAATATTAAATATACAATCCCGTATCCCTGGTAGTCTAGCGCCCCAACTGTATATATTAAATATCATTCCCGTAACCCTGGTAGTCTACTGGCTCCCCAACTGTAAAATAAAAATATAGATCCCGTTTCCCTGGTAGTCTAGTGGCCCCCACCCCCCCGTGCCAGCCCACCAGCACCCCCACCGTCCCCAGCCAGCGACTGGCACAGCCCACCTCTCACCTCTACGGCCAGCCAACTGCGGCAGTATTAGTTGCTAGGAGATGCTCAGAAATTAATTTCTGAGCACGCCTCGCGCAGTAGCACTAATACTGCACTCACTCAGCGGCTGGCTGTGGAGGTGAGCTGTGCCAGTCACTGGCTGGGGACGGGTGCCGGGTGGGCTGGCACAGCTGGGTGGGGGGCCACTAGACTACCAAGGAAACAGGGATTCTCATTTTATTTATGTACAGTTCAGGAGTGGGGCCACTGCCTACCTGGGAAACGGGATTTGTTTTCATTCATGTACAGTTCGGGGGCCCACTAGACAACCAGGGCTGGATTACTGCTGCATATGTGGCGGGTGACTCACGGTTCGGGCACGAGGCGGGGATGGCAGCACCCCACTGAGGCACTACCACCAACGGCTGTTTTGGGGGCTGGGGTATGGGCAGCCCTGTAGAGACCCCTTCGGTGTGCTGGGCATGGGGGAGAAACTGTGCACTGTCCACTGGACAGCCGATGGTCTACAGGGCCCCAAGGGGCGTCCTTAAGTTATACCAGCTAAATGCTGGTATAACTTACGTTACCGGATCTCCTCAGGGGTTCTTGTAGAATCCCGATGTGGGCACTTATGGCTGCCCTTCTAGAATAGTGCGTAACTGCTGCCGTAAACCCCTAGTGCCATGTAGCAGGCGGTTTATGCGGCATAACTGCTGTTGCCGCGCAGCGGCTCGCGCGCCATGCGTCGCAGGGCCACTACGTAGAACCGCGCATGTCGCAACTGCTGGTGTAAGCTGCTACATGCCATTCTACTTGGCACAATTGTAGGTACACCAGGCGAACTCCTTCTAGAATCGGACCCAATGTCTTTTCTTCTTGACCATGGGCGTACATAACGCAGGCGGATTTTGTAGAACATGACTTCTACATAAATAAAGCTTCAAAAGAAAAAACATGACCACACCACAAAGAGATAATACATCAGCTCCTCATAGACAGACCAACAATATGACTGAAACTACTGGTTTCTAAGGAAACAGATCCCCAGACTTTGTCACGTAAAACAAACATTCAAAGGTCTACAGCAGGGACAAAGAAAATATGGCCCCACACACCTTTTGAGCCAAAAGACAAAATAGAGGTTCCAACCAAGGAAAAACTGCACAAGAAAATGAAAACTTTCAGACAGTACAGAGACACAAAGCTGCTACCAAAACTAAACACACTGAGCCTTCACTTTCAGCTTCTATCTCGAATCAGTATGAACCATTACAAAGTTGGGGGACCTTATGGATGATAATGACTGTCAAGTTTGTTCCATTTCCTGCACTGTATTTACCTTATTGTTGTAATGTCCAATCTTTTGTGACGTGCAACCTTTGTAAACGAGTCCTTGACTCAAATGTATTTTCCGAATCCTAAATAAATAAATAAAATGTGTCTATTCAGTCTATCCAGAGTGACTCTACTGAGCTATTGCCACAGTCGATGAACAACAAGGAAAATGAAGCTAAGAAAAGGATAACAAGGTCTAGCAAGAAAAACCTTCTTAACTGACTATATTCCCCTACGTCTCCGATTTATTAAGTATAGCGAGTCAATGTTAACAGTATAAGGTCAGACTATAAAAGGAAAGCCACATATGCTGTACTACAACTGTTACCTTATACTATTTTTTTGCTACAGGATACTACACTACATTCAAATCAGGAAGTGAATCAAGCATCAGTGGACTGGTTTAAGGGGCTGTCACTTTGGTCTATGGGACAGGACTTATGCTCTGGTTTGGGGATTTGTTTTCAACAAATGAAGGTCAGATTCAAAATGATTGATATAGAACGGGTAGAGCTATGTTGCTAGACATATCATTTCAAAACTTACAGTACAGAATCATCAATATTTATGCTCCCAACAAAAAGCAGTGAGGGTAGAGCTATTTCATAAAATTAAACCGTATCTATTTGCAAGCGCATTGTTCTCGGGGAACTAGAGCAGGGCTAAAAGATGCATTTCTTTCATCACCAGATCCTCGTTTTCAAAGGGACGATCTCATACTAGAATTGATTACTGGTTAACTTCAAAATATTTACACATAATAGAGGCAAAAACTAAACGGTGGAAACATCTGACCACAATATAATTGCTATAAGGATTTCAGTTTGTCCGATGGATTTTAATGAGAAAAGTGTATGGAAACAATGCAAGTTTGTTAAAAGATGAGAAATGGTGCCAGGAATTGAACGATATAATTGAAGGCGGGAACCTGTCTTATGTTTATATGACTCTCCCATAGAATGGTGGAGGGATACGAGTTGTGTCTTGCAGATTTTTTTAAAATCGATCTAGAATAATTTCAGAAAAAAAATTATGAGTATTTACAGTTAAGGAAAAATGTATTATTTAGTTTCATTAGAACAAGCTACAGGTATAGATTATACAACAGAATTATCCCAAATAAAAGGGACATTAACTGAATTGCAATATGGCAGACAAAAAACATTAGAATTAGAACAGCGTTTTGGAACACAAGGAAGGAAAAATCAGGTAAATCCACATGAAGATTGTAGACAGAGAACAAATGCTAGATATATGGAAGGACTTAGAGATTCAGCAGGATCAGCTGTTAAGGGGCTGGGAATATTTTCAAGTACTAGAACATTTCATACAACAAAAGTTTGGTACAGGATTGGGAACAGGAAGGAATGACAATGCTTCTCAAAGCGGCATATCTGACCAAAATTACCACTGCCAAGACAAACAAAAGCTGTGTGAGAATTTTTCCTTGGGAAGTTGAGACTTCAATAAAATCATTAAAAGACTTGACAGCACCAGGACCTGATGGACTGCCATTAGAATTATATAAAGTCTTATAGGAATTGATGCGAACTCTTTATTAGAAGTCTTTAATGCTTTTAGGAGAAGACAGGTTAACAGAGTCTATGTATGATGGACTGATAATTTTATTTAAAAAGGAGATGAGGCAAATTTGGAAAATTGGAGACCTATTACACTGCTAAATATGGACTTCAAATTATTTGCAAAATTGCTAAGTAAAAGGTTAAGCAGTGTACTTGATTACTTAATTCATCCTACCTAATATTGCTCCATACCTAACATTCATACAAGATGCATTGCTTGTAATAAGAGAATTGTTTAACCAAGGAAAAAAAGATAATTTCCAGATATCTGTTTAGTTTTGATTTAGCAAAAGCCTTTGATAATTTAACACAAGAATTCATTTGGCTTACACTTAAAGAATTCAGATTTCCAACTGAATTTACAAATTGGATTCAAATTTGTTATCTATTAGCATCAGTTAAACCGTATTTGAATGGATGGTAGGTAGAAGAATTTAGACAAGGCTGCCCATTAAGCCCGTTATTGTTTATATTAGCAATGGATCCAATAATTAGAATGTTGTATAAAACACCACTAATACAGAATGTAAAATGCCCAAAATGGGGATTAATTAAATCTATAGTATATGCTGATGATTTTGTGTCATCACTCCTGATAAAAAAAATGGAACATTTTTGTATACATTTTACCTACTTTATTAGAAATTAATATGACTAAAAGCACTTGTCTGGATATAACAGGAATAAAAGCCACAGGACAATACATAGGGGATAGAAATTGCAGACAACCCCAAAAATTTTAGAACTTCATTTTGGATCAAACACTCCAGCTGAATATAAGTGGGAGCTTTGTATCAACAAAGGTCAGTGAGAATTTGCAGATGGGCAAGCTGGAGAATTGGGGGAGAGTTGTTCCTAATCAGATCATATCTTCTACCTATATTTTTATTTGTAAGCCACATTTTTCCCCTGTCGAAACACATGATGATGTCTGTTTTGGGAGTCTTTTTCCCCTTTTGCTGGAGTAGGCTAAACCCAATAAAAATAAATGTTTTATATTTACCTATTTCAGAAGAAGCAGTACAGATGGTTAACCTAATTGTATTTTTTTTTCATAATCTTCACAACAAATTTAAAACCAATAATTAGTAAAGAAAAGAAACCATGGGTTGGGTGGGTACAGCAGAAATTGCAGAAGTATGGTTGGAATGGGAACATGGTATGTTTTTGCATAAAAACAAGTGGCGTTACAAGCCACCACACAACAGGATTATTTTGATTTGATAAAAGCAGGAACATTTCCTTTTCTGACTTTCAACAAATGACAAGGAAAGTATTATATCAGGATATTTTATATAAAAGTTATTCAGAAAACCATTTTCAGGTATTTACACCAGCAGAGAAATTAGATATTAAAAACAGATTATTGGATAAAAGATTCCCCAAGTAATGAACATTACATGGTTGGGAATACATGGACGGTAAATACCAGAGGTAAACATAAACAGATAACAGAGAAATACTGCTTACAGCAAAACTGTATACAGCAAATTGAAACTATGGACCATTTGTATTTTGAATGTCCATTCATAAAAACATTTTGGGATTTTTGGAGAACAAGCTGGGAAAATCATCCTTGGAACATTTGGAATCCTAGGCAATTATATTTTGGTATCTATCCAATTAGTTGGAAAAAATAGAGCTCCAGTACACTAAATATAATATTTATATATTATATTAGGTATAGCAATTTCAGTGTGGGTTTATCTTTCAACAAAACAGGATACTCCTTTACAATTATTTTTGTAATAAAAGAAGGTATTACTTGTTTAAGGAAACTGAATTCAGAACACTGAAAAGGGACTATGGGAAGACACGGAAAAGGTTTCTGACACCTTTTATTAAGAGACAAGATTAGTTTTGGGTTGTTATATCTATATAAGTTTGGGATTTTTTTGTCTTTGAAGTTCTTTTTGTTATATGATAAACTACATGGAATCGTATTATTGTTTTAACCACTCTTTTTATGATGGGAATACTTAACTATGTGTCTCTTGATTTATTTCTAGTATGACTTTGTGTGATGTAAAACATTTTGTTTATATTTTTGTTCTTTATGTTTTAATAAAAAATTCCCCTACTCTTTTCGAAGTGCCATGGGATCTTTAACATCCACCTGAACTAGGATAGGCAGATGGGACCTCAGTTTAACGTCTCATCCGAAGCGGCACCCCCTCATTCTGCACTACAGTGTCAGTATTGAGATTTAACCCAAATGCCTAGTGTGGGGATAGAACCCACAGCCTTCTGCTCTCCCGGCCTTATGGGCTGAAATTTTCAGGGTACAAAGGGTTTGCCCCAGAGATGTTCCTTTTGCTGGTTTGGTGAGAAAATGTTCATCTGTTCCACAGTTACTAGACTTTGAAGGTTTTTAATTTCCCACAGGATAACACTGTAATGGTTGGGGTCCCTTTCAGCAGCTATCTCTCAAAAATGCTTTGAAATATGGACTTGCAGCTTAGTACTAAGCTGTTTTGCATGTTTCAGGTATTGTTTACAGCTGCAGGGAAATTTTAATGACTGTGATACTGTGCCATGCATTCTAGCGTGACATTTATACTGCTTTTCCTACAAGTAAATGAGGACACTTGCAATATGCATGCATGGGAGCACAGGGCCCTGCTCCACATGGACATATAACATTATGGACTGATAGCAGCACAGGGCCTGTGCTTCCACACAGTGAAATGAGGGTTCATTACAATCTCCCTAAACTTATGTTGGAGAGCAGGGCCCTCCCTCCCATAACAAACTAGGGCTATGGTTCTACTTTGCCAAAAAGTAAGGAAATTCTATGCACAAACAAAACTTCGTTAATGCACCATTAGGGTTCCAGCATCAAAAGCTGGGAAATGAGATCTTAGGGTTCCCAACCCTAAGACCCCCGCATGCAGGAACAGGTGTGACTGATGTTCCTCGGGGTTCACCGACAATGCTCACCCCATTCTGTACCCATCTTAGCTTACTTACTCTTGGAATGGGGTGAACATTAATGTTCACAACCCCAAGGCACACCAACACCTGTTCCTGCATGCAGGGTGGGTTTAGGGTTGGAAGCAGAGTGGGGAGGGGTGGGGTCTTAGAGTTGGAAACCCTAAGATCTCATTTCCCAACTTTTGACGCTGGGACCCTAATGTGCATTACATTTTTTTGCATAGAATTTCCTACTTTCTGAGAAAGTATATTCATAAGGAACCCTAGTAGTGCTATATAAGTCTTACACAACTGACAAATCTAAGGTTATTTTTATGTTTAGGATTGTTCTGAAGTATACACATTTCTTATCAAACAATTAGACAACAGCAGGGATCACTGTACAAATAATATTTCAAAGAAATCATGTATTAAAAACATATCTGAGAAACATGCTTTTATCATATATAGCAAGGGATAACACATAAATAAAACAAACATCATTTTCATTTATACTTTAAAGAGACACAACATATCAGACATTTTTCTTTTATGTTATGCATTTGCAAATCTGGTAATTTACTTAAGATTTTTTGGCTGTTTTATAATGGAATTTAAAATTCTTGCAAACATTTTGCCCAAAGGATAACTGCTACTTATAAACATGAACTGTTTGCTAACACTCTGATGCCTTGCTGTATAATTTACAGAAATGAAGACTTTCCAGTTGACACCACTTTGTGTATACCTAGTCAACAAGCAGATTTTTAAAATAAACATGTAAAACAAATATAATTCAGAGACACGTCACATATATATGGGACTGTTACAATACATAAACAGAACAAACAATTTTCATAGATACAGCAATATTTCTGGAGAGCCAGTACATACTGAAAAACACTGCCTTTTGCTGTCATCCGTTTACAAATGTGAGTTTACTTAGAAGTTGTTTTTGCTGCATTATGCTGTGCATTCAAATTTCTCATTATCAATGTGCCAAGGCGTAAACTTTCTATCTGCATCTGCTTTTTACCAAGCATTTCTTTCTTGCTGTAAAATTAACAGAAATGAGAACTACTAACCCACTCCAGTGCATGCGTACTTCCATGAAAGGATCGTTAATGTATCGCTCATTAATATTTTGTCTATTTTAATCCACGATGACATATACGTAATTTAAGTGACTTGCAAATTTACAATTTTTTCACATACTGAATACTGTGATAGATCAACTTGATCCCATAAAAAGGGCACCGGTGTCTAAAACACAGAATTCAGTTAGGAGTTAAGTCGCCTCAAAACTAAATTTTAACATTAGTTAGAACTCATTATCCAAGGCTGTTTGTCACAGATCAGCTCCTGGGTTTCTGCATGTGACAGAGAATGTCAGGAAACTGATGTGTGTCCATACTCACTGAAGGACAACTACAGAGCCTGGTTTGAATAAACAAAAGTTGAAATTCTGAAACAAAAGCTGAAAAAAGACAGCATCTTACTCCTTCATCTAGCTGATAAACATACAAAAGGACAGAAGTAGGACTCCTGAGGCACTCGTTGTGTAACATAGCATGCAAATGCTGTGGAATATTAGCCAACTGCTATTTTAGAGACATTCTAAGTTAACAGCATTTCTAGGACACAGCACATGGGAACATGGCTCTGTATCGCTGCACAGGTGTGGAGGGTACATTTTGATTCAATGTGCATGTTCCACAGAAGCACAGTATACTATTGTTTCACTTCATCTTGGAGCAATTTCCAAGCTATTAAAAAACTAACTTCATGGAAACATCCAGAAAGACTAAATGCTCTTTAGTCTTGATCTTTTATTCCTTAATTTAGAAACTTCTCATTGTGCCCATTGTTGGATGTTTTGAAAGTCAGTGTCACACATTTTAGTCCTGATAAGCTGAAAGGTAGGTACTGGAACCCAACTCTGGGAATACAGGCAGGATTACAGTACAAAACTAGCATGGATTACATGCTGGCAGCAAGAATGGACTCAATACAGCTGCATGGGTCACTGCATTTGTAATGATATACACAAATATATCCCCATGAGGTTGTGAAAAGGAAAACTTTGCTTTTAAACAGAGAACACAGTATGTTGGATACTTTCAAATACCCTGTTTTGTAAGCTTACATGGCCTCTGCTGGGCATCTCTTCTGAGCGTGAGGTATGCATGAGTGGACTGCAAAGCAAAATTGAGCAGTTCTGGCTGCCAAACCTAATGAGAGGAGTCTCTCATACCATAGGAGACACCCACCAGAGCCCTACTAAATTACAAATTACCGAGTTGCACAGAGTGATTTATGGTAAGTTTTAAGTACTGATTTCAAAAGTTAATGAGGCCATCCGCCCCCGACTGTGAAGTGGAACGCTCCACTGATAATGCTCCTGCATGAAAGACTGCTGCATACAGGATAGGAGGTAAGTGCTGCCTCTGTGTGCAAACTGGCTTATTTCGCAGTGACAAAAGGGCCAAGACCATCATCATGAGTTGTCTGTGCCCCTTAAAAGGCAGTCAAGCAGTAATTTATCTTCAAATCACGTATGCACTCCCCAAAGAACGAACATTTAACATGTACTATATTATAGTCATTTGAGTAATTCAAATGCCATCTTTTACAGCAGACATGTTTTTCTTGCAGCATCACACTAGTTCTACATGGATTCTAATAACGTGACCTCATCAATAATTTCATGTACTGAATAGTGGCTTTTCTTACATGTAAGTGAATATGAAAACATCTATTCTGTGTACAGACTGCAGTACAATTTCAACTACTGCATTCTGTACCTCAGACTTTTAGGCAACAAAATCAAATATGTCAGATGCCACACAGACTTTTATCAACTTTAATGGCTTTTTCTATTCCAGGAAATAATTATCAAAGCTTTCTCTTAATGAAGTGGGACATAATTGTTGCTTAACGTAGAGGAGGTGATTTTTGTTTGTTTTACAGACAATGGTATAGAAGGAGTATTGGTTTTAGTGAACCCCACTCAAGATAGGATCCCTCCACCTTCAACAGCTCTAGCCAAGGATTTTATTCTGTGGACTGCCACCTTACCTGTAGCAGAGGCTATGGATATAGGCTATGGGGGTGGCAAGCTTTTCTGCTACCCTTTCATGTTTATAGCTGGATTACCCACTATTTATATTCCCTTAAATCCTCCTCCTGATATCAGCAGCTGCCATAGCCACCTCTGATAAACGCTCCAACTCACACCAACCCCATCTGGATATCTCAAAGTATGGCAAGAACCAGTCTCCCACACACTAGGGCAGAGTGTTGCTGCCACACCACTGGTCCAGTCAAAATAAAGTACAAGTAATGCTGGAAAAAGAATGTGTGAACTCATGAGACATAACTGTGGACCTCAGCCATCAGCATCTTCAAACTGTCCAGTCTCAGGTGTGAGCTCAGTGAGAATCCTAGTTATTGGGGCAACGTGATGACAGCTAGGGTCATAGACTGTGTCTTCTTGCCATGAACATGGGACTATGCAACCATTTGCTTCCAGGCCAATATCGATGACATCTTCATGATCTACAACAAAAGCAGAACTAGGTAAGTATTTCCAAATATACTCAAATCTAAAAACTATTTCAGATGATAATTTAGAGCTCAAAGGGTCACCGACTGTAAAGAATACTTATTCACATTTTGCTAGATTCACAAGTTACAGTTCACAGAACATATACTATACTGCTATAATATAGCCTTATTACAGTAGAAGGATTACAGGGTGCTCAGTGACGCATTCTGTCATGTTGCGACATGGCTATCAGTAACTCTCGGTGAAGTAAAGTTACTTTCCTGTAACTCTTAATCTTCTAGAGTATCTCCTCCATAGAATTACCCACACTGGTCATAGGAAAGTACCAGAACCAGTAGGGAAGTAGAGCTTTGAGCCAACCCATGCACAGTAGTGACATACTGTATAGTGCTGAGTGCACTGATGGTATAAATACCAGTGATGGCCCCATTATCTCTGCCTTTTAGGACAGAAAGAAAAATCCACAGAGCAATAAACTAGTTAAACTTAAATGTAAACAATTTTAAACACTATGCATAACACAAAGGCAAATGAAAAATTACTCACCTTAGTAATGTTGTTTCTTCTAATGGAGTCTTGCTGTATTCTGACATACACAGTTAGGTCCTGCCTTCAAATGCCCTGGGAACAAAGAGTTAAACTTTCCATGGCCAGCATGGAATGTTCACCACGAGCTCGGTTGAAGCCCCTGTCTGCTGTTGTTTAAACTCCAACCATCAGATCTTTACGAGCAATACTCACTAGAAGTTCTGTGTGGAAACTGTAAACCTCAAAACTAGCCAACTGGCAACTGTATCTATATAAAAGGGTTTTGGTTTCAAAAGAAGACTCCAAGTCAGGAAACCCAAAAACAAAACACATCCTAGAACACAATCACTCACCCAAAATAAAGGAGGGTGAAAAAGGGACACCCTAGGGTGCCAACACTGCCCTGCCCACCCACTTCCCAAAATTTCTAGGTTCTGAGAGGTGAAGGGAGTCAGAATACAGCAAGACTCCATTAAAAGAAACAACATTACTAAGGTGAGTAATTTTTCTTCAAACAACATGACGCCTTGCTGTATTCTGACATATGCAGACTTACCAAGCAGTACCTCCATGGAGGAGGGACAGAACCTACTTTGGAATAGGCTCTGAAGTACTGCTGTAGCAAACCAAGCATCACTCCTAGCCTGGATATCCAGAGAGTAATGCTTGGTAAAAGTATGGACTGTTTTCCAGGTGGCTGCTTGACAAATTTCTAAGATAGGAATATCCCTGGCAGCAGCCAGGGAAGCAGCTGTACCTCTAGTGGAATGAGCCCTCAGGTCTGAGGGTGGAGTTCTACCTAGTTTTTCATAGCAGAATTGTATACCAGAAACAATCCACCTGGCAATAGATCTCTTAGTGACAGGTTTGCCCTTACCAACCTCTCCATACATGAGGAACAACTGGGCCGATTCAAACCTGTGACCCTTGGTGCGCTCTATATGTAGCTGAGGCCCTTTAACATCTAAGCTGTGTAGCTCCTCTCTTCAGAGGAGGAATGGTCAGTGAAGAAAACAGGGAGAGAGACAGACTGGTTGAGGTGGAAATCTAAACCACTTTAGGCAAAAACTTTCTGTTAGTTCTTAGGACCACTTTATCTCTATGGAAAGAGATGAAATCAGGTTCCACTGACAGGGCTTGCAATTCACTGATACAGCTGGCAGAGGTAATGGCCACCAAAACACAGTTTTCCAAATCAAGTACTTAAGCTCTGCAGAGGACAAAGGCTCAAAGGGGGCTGCATAAGCTGAGCAATGCAAACATTAAGGTCCCAAGCAGGAGCAGGATCCCTAAAGGGGATTGGTGTGAAGCAATCCTTGAAGAACTACAAAACACAGGATGGACTGACACAGGGGATGGCTTGCCTACTGACAGAAAGCAGAAACAGCTGCCAAATGCACTTTAAGTGTAGCTGGCCAAGGCCTAGGTCACTGAGATGGACCATATAGTCCAGAACCGTAGGCAACTGAGAAGAATCTGGGGAAATATTTTTCTTAGAACACCAAATACTGAATCTTTTCCATTTGGAGATGTAAGTCTTTCTGGTGGAAGGCTTTTGAGAAGCCTTAAGGATATCCAGAACCCCTTGGGAAAGATGGAGATCAGCAAACTCTAACTCTTGAGATTTGAAAGACCAAAGGTTTGGGTACCAAATCCTCCCCTGAGAGGATGTCAACAGGTTGTAATTCTTGGGAAGAGGCAGGGGAAGGTGGACTGCTAGGGACAGCAACAGGGGATACCAGGGCTGTCTGGCCCAGTCTGGAGCAATCAGTATCACTTTGCATGGTTGTGACCTGATCTTGACTAACACTTTGAACAGGAGAGGAAGAAAAAATTACTCACCTTAGTAATGTTGTTTCTTCTAATGGAGTCTTGCTATATTATGACAATTGCAGTGAGTCCCCATCTTCGAACTGCTCTGGAGGTGAAATAGTTAACTTCCCATGCAGGCATGGAACTCTGAGCACGAGCTCGGGATGGAAACTCTGTCTGTTGTTCTTCAAACAGAAACTGTCAGATCTTTACAAGCTAAAACTCACTAAGGCTCTGTGTGGAAGAAGTAAACCTACACTAGCCAACTGGCTACTAACATAAACGCACATTTTTGGTCCCAAAGCAAAGACTCAAGTCAGAGACCCAAAAATGAAAACAAACACCAATTCACCCCAAAGAGGAGGGTGAAAAACAACAAGGCGGGCATCAAATAAGTGCCAACACTGTACTGCCACCCGTCCCAAAAACAGAGGTTCTCTGAGAGGGCAGGCAGGAGGGAGGTCATAATATAGAAAGACTCCATTAGAAGAAACAACATTACTAAGGTGAGTAATTTCTTCTTCAAACAACATGAGGTCTTGCTATATTATGACAATTACAGACTACACAGCAGTACCTCCATGGAGGAGGGACAGAACCTACTTAGGAATAGGCTCTGAAGCACAGCTGTGTAAACCGAGCATCACTCCTAGCCTGGATGTCCAGGGAGTAATGTTTGGTAAAAGTGTGAACTGTTTTCCAGGTAGCTGCTTGACATATCTCTAGAATAGGGATGTCCCTGGCAGCAGCCAGGAAGCTAGCCTACCTCTGGTAGAGTGAGCCCTCAGGCCTGAGGGAGGAACCTTACCTAGTTTTTCATAACAAAATTGGATCCAAGAGAAAATCCACCTGGCAATGGATCTTTAGTGGCAGGTTTCCTTTACCAACCTCACCATAAGTGAGGAATAGTTGGAGGAGTCAAACCTGTGACCCTTGGTACGGTCAATGTAGTAGCTAAGGGCTCTCTTCAAATCTAGATTGTGTAACCTCCTCTCCAGAGGAGGAATGGTCAGTAAAGTACACTGGAAGAGATATAGATTGGTTAAGGTGGAAATCTGAAACCCCTTAGGCAAAAACTTTCTGTTAGTCCTGAGTACCACCTTGTCTCTGTGAAAGGAGATAAAATCAGGCTCCACTGACAAAGCTTGTAATTCACTTACGTCCTGGCAGAAGTGATGGCTACTAGAAACACAGTCTTCCAAGTCAAGTACTTAAGCTCTGCTGAAGACAAGGGCTCAAAGGGGTTGCATGAGCTGAGCAATGCAAACATTAAGATCCCAGGCAGGGCAGGGTCCCTGAATGGAGGGTTGGTGTAAGCAACTCTTTAAAAACTTGGAAAATACAGGATGAGCTGAAAGAGAGGGTTTACCTGTCGAAATAAAAGCAGACACAGCTGCCAAATGCACCTTTAGTGTAGCTGGTCTCAGCCCTAAAGTGTTTAAATGGACCATATAGTCCAGGACTGTGGGTAAATCAGCCGAATCTGGGAAATATGCTTCCCAGAGCACCATATGGAAAACCTTTTCCATTTAGAATTATAAGTAGCCCTGGTGGAAGGCTTCCTAGAAGCCCTTAAAATATCCATTACACCTTGGGAGAGGTGTAAATCAGCAACTCTAACTCTTCAAGAGCCAGGCCTTGAGATTGAGAGAGTTGTGGTTCGGGTACCAAACCTTTCCTGAGCACAGGTTAACAGATTGTGATTCCTGGGAAGACACAGGGAAGATGGACTGCTAAGGACAGTAGGAGTGGATACCAGGGCTGTCTGGCCCAATCTGGAGCAATCAGAATTACTTGCAGGGTTGGGATCTGATTTTGACTAACACTTTGAACAGGAGAGGGAAGTGGGGAAGGCATAGAAACTTCCTTCCCAGTTGAGAATTAAAGCGTCCAGAGGGACTGAGCCCAACACTGGGGGCCTGCAGCAAAAAGGGAAGTTGGTGATTGTCTGGGGCTGCAAAAGATCTATTTGCGGGTGCCCCATCTGGCAATATACACCCCAGAAGCAGGGGGTCCAGTGACCATTCGTGATGGCCCTGGGAAATCCTGCTGAGAGCATCTGCTAGGACATTGTCCTTGCCTGGGAGGTGAATTGCTGTAAGGGAGGTGTCTAGGTGTAAGCCAGAGAGACCACAACTTCATTGCTTTGTGCACAAGGCTCGAGGACCGAGTGCCTCCTTGCTTGTTGATGTACCACATTGTAGTGGTGTTGTCTGTTCTGACCTGTACAACTTTGTTCTGAACAGATTCGGAAAAGCTTGAAGTGCTAGAAAACTGCTCTGAGCTCCAACAGATTGATGTGGAGCAGAGATTCCTGAGGGGACCACAGTCCCTGGGTAGTGAGTTCGCCTATGTGAGCTCCCCACCCTAAGAGGGACGATCTGTAGTAAGGATTAAAGAGTGAGACTGAGTGACAAAGGAACCCCTGTCCTTGTTGCTCTGATCCTGCCACCACTGTAGGGCTTGGAACAGGGTTCGAGTTACTGGGATCAAATTGGTTAGAGGGTCCTTTCTTTGAGACCAAAAGGCTCTCAAATGGAACTGGATGTCCCTCATTTGACATCTGGCTCCTTGCACTACTGCTGTAGAAGCAGCCATGTGTCCCAGGAGCTGCAGAAAATGCCTTGCTGGACGAGAGACCAGTAGGGTGAATGAGGAGGCCAGAGACACCAGGGTCCTTGCCCTGTCCAAGGGAAGGAAAGCTCTGGCTTCCTCTGTGTTCAGTTCTGCGCCTATGAAGGTGAGGCGCTGGACAGGCTCTAGAACTGACTTTGGAAGATTCAGAATGAAACCTAGGGAGGTAAGCAGTTGCTGAGTTATCTGAAGATGTAACTTGACTTGGTCTGGGGACTGACCTACTATGAGCCAGTCGTCCAGGTAAGGAAAGATGGCACGTTTTTGCCTCCTAGGTAGGCAACTGCTACTGCCAGGCATTTTGTGAATACCCTTGAGCAGACGTGAGGCCAAAGGGCATTGCTCTGAACTGGTAATGGCCTGAGGGCAGCTCAACCTGAGGTACTTTATGGAGCTCTGATGAGAATATGGAAGTAGGGCATCCTTGAGGTCTAGGGACGCTAGCCAGTCCCCTGGCCTTAGAGAGGGTAAAATAATTCCCAGAGTCACCATTTTGAATTTTGGTTTTAAAAAGGTGCTTGTTTAGGTATCTGAGATCCAGGATGGGCCGCCATTCTCCTGTCTTTTTGGGGTAAGGAAGTACCTGGGTACAAACCCTTGCCCTGATGTAGGGTGGGAACCCTTTCCACGGCTCTGAGCCAGGAGGGAAGAGACTTCTGCCTCTAGGGCAAGTGCCTCTGAAGGATTTGCAGGTGGAAAGGATCTGGTTCTCATCTTTGGAAACTTTTTAGCTGAGAACCAATTCCTGGCTTACCACCCAGGACCCACCTGTCTGATGTTAGAGACTCCAGTCCTGGACAAAGGGAAGCCAGCCTGCCTCTTTATGGGTAGAGGAGAATCGGCCCTGGCAACCCCAGGGGCTTTGGGCTGAGGGGTGGAAGCAGGCTTGCTTGTACCCCTGCCTGCCTCTCCTCTAAAAGAACCCTCTGGGCATAAGCAGAGAGGAGGCCAGGGGTTGGTAAAAAGGCCTATGAAAAGGCCTGCCCCTGCCCCTAGGAAGCTGCCTTTGAGGGTGGCCTGTCTTTCCTTGGCCTGCGACTCCTATAGGTGGTCCTATATCATCCCTTTTCTTCATGTAATTCTCTGTCTGCTCCTCAAACAGAGAATTGCCCACAACAGGAAAATCCATGGCCTTTAGACTGGGTATCCTGTCAGGCAGTACATCTGAGCCAAGCCATTCTTGTGGCGCCACAGATGTAGCCATGACCCTTGATGATACATCACTGGAGTCTACTGCAGCATGAAATTGCACCTTGATGCTCCCAATACCATCTGCAGCCACCTGTTCCAGCTCCCCGGCCAGCTGGTCAGGGGCCTGTTTTGCTAGAGCCAGCACAGTATCCCATCTGGTTTCTGGTACCTAGCAGCATAAGCATATAATTTGCCTGTCTGAGTCCCAAAGATGCTGCCATGTATTGTTTCTTTGCCATGGCATCAATCCTCCTGAATCCTTTTCAGGGGGTGTGAAGCTAGGGAATGTTTGCCTTGTCACAGGCTGCAGCCTGCATTACCCCACATGGCTGCATTGTTGTGTGAGGAATTCCGTATCAGAGCCTGATAATGTATACCTCTTGTCCATCCTTTTATCAACGGGGTATGGTGTGAGGAGTTTTTAAATTTTTACTGTCTGTTTCTGAAAAGATTTATGCAAAGGAATAGACAGTCTACTAGACTCTTAAATATCCATCATTTCTACATAATCAGGCTCCTCTTGGTCACCAACAGCTTCCTCAACAGGGAGCTGGAGAGTTTCAGCAACTTTTTATAGAACATAAATGAGAAGGGGACTCAGAGAGCCTGGGAGGAGAAACCCTGACGGTCTGTCTGGAGAGATGTCGGTTCAATGGGCACATCCAGACCTTCAAATCCACATCTACTCTCCTCTTAATCCTCTTCCCCTCCTCCGGTTCATAAAATCCTCAAAATCATAATCTTGAACCCGGTGGAACCGCCGAACCGAGCGCTTCCCTGATGGTGTCGGTTCGGTCGGAACCGGGAAAGTGACTGGACAATTTGAATTGCTTTAGCTATTTCTCAGCGGTTGGAGAGATAACTTTGGCTCCACACTAGCTGACTTCCTAGTCCTTTTGTTGGAACCGCTCCTCAGAGCTGGCTCTTCGCTGCCTCGAGAGTATCGCCTGGTCAGAGGGCACTCCCTCTGGTTCGGTTGGGACCGAACCGGGCTGGCCATCTGGGTCACGGACGCTTTGGCCTCCTTTCCCTGAGCCTACCAACTCTCTTCTCTATGGCAGCAGCAGGAAAAATTTTTACAAATCTGGCAGTCTGCATTGAGGTGGTCAAACCCCAGACAATAAGCACAGGTGGTGTGTGGTCATGTTAGCAAAGGCTTCCCCACAGACACCACAGTGTTGAAACCCAGTGGGCCGGGTTTTTCTTTTGGTTTCTCAGACATAGTGCCAGCCTAACCAAACTTGCCCATTTATGGCAATCCTAAGCAAGACTCCTTTATCGGTTCCCAACCGGTCACAGGTCGTGGAAAAACGAATGAAATCCATTTTTTAGAACCGATAAGAACCGGAACCGCACTCTAAAGAAGGACTAGTAAGTTTTAAGATAACCTGATCGGTTCAAACCGGACCAATAACAGCTTACAAGTTCCAACAGAAAAAAGAAATGTAAAACCTATCTAATACTTACAATACCACAGACAGAGCTTGAACCGACTGGTTGTGGTTTAATTTCGTCAAAAACCATAAAATAATACTTTAACCGACAAAATGAACCAAGCAGAAGGAGGAATCTCGGAGCGACTGTTCAGTGAGGCGGAGTAAAGAATCGGACAGCTTCTGTTTGAAGAACAACAGACAGTTTCAACCGAGCTCAGTGCTCAGAGTTCCATGTCTGCATGGAAAGTTAACTATTTCACCGGAGCAGTTCAAGATGGGGACTCACTGCAATTGCCATAATATAGCAAGACTTCATGTTGTTTGAAGCAGACTACACAGCAGTACCTCCATGGAGGAGGGACAGAACCACTTAGCAAAATGGGCTCTGAAGCACAGCTGTGCCAAACCGAGCATCACTCCTAGCCTGGATGTCCAGGAGTAATGCTTGGTAAAGTGTGAACTGTTTTTCCAGGTAGCTGCTTGACATATCTCTAGGATAGGATGTCCCTGGCAGCAGCCAGAGACGTAGCTGTACCTCTGGTAGAGTGAGCCCTCAGGCCTGAGGGAGGAACCCACCCAGTTTTCATAGCAAAATTGGATACAAGAGACAATCCACCTGGCAATGGATCTTTTAGTGGCAGGTTTCCTTTACCAACCTCACCATAAGTGAGGAACAGTTGAGGAGTCAAACCTGTGACCCTTGGTACGTTCTATGTAGTAACTAAGGCTCTTTTGACATCTAAATTGTGCAGTCTCCTCTCCAGAGGAGGAATGGTCAGTGAAGTACATAGGAGACACAGATTGATTAGGTGGAAGTCTGAAACCACCTTAGGCAAGAACTTTCTGTTAGTCCTGAGGACCACCTTATCTCTATGAAAGGAGATAAAATCAGGCTCCACTGACAATGCTTGTAATTCACTTATGCCTGGAAGAAGTGATAGCTACCAAAACACAGTTTTCCAAGTCAAGTACTTAAGCTCTGCTGAAGACAAGGGCTCAAAAGGGGTTGCATAAGCTGGGCAATGCAAATATTAAGATCCCAGGCAGTGGCAGGGTCCCTGAATGGAGGGTTGGTGTGAAGCAACCACTTGAAAACTTGGAGAACACAGGATGAGCTGAAAGAGAAGAGGGTTTACCTGCTGATAAGAAAGCAGACACGGCTGCCAGGTGCACTTTTAGGTAGCTGGTCTCAGCCCCAAAGTATTCAAATGCACCATATAATCCAGGACTGTGGGTAAGTCAGCAGATTCTGGGAAATGTGCTTGCCAGAGCACCATATGGAAAACCCTTCCACTTGGAATTATAAGTGGCCCTGGTGGAAGGCTTCCTAGAAGCCTTCAAGATATCCAATACACCTTGGGAAAGGTGTAGGTCAGCAAACTCTAACTCTTCAAGAGCCAGGCCTTGAGGTTGAGAGATTTGAGATTGGGTGCCAAACTCTCCCTGAGCACAGGTTAACAGGTTGTGATCCTGGGAAGACACAGGGAAGGTGGACTGCTAAGGACATAAGGAGTGGGTACCAGGGCTGTCTGGCCCAATCTGGAGCAATCAGGATCATCTTGCAGGGTTGAGATCTGATTTTGACTAGCACCTTGAACAGAAGAGGGAAGTGGGAAAGCATAGAGAAACTTCCTTCCCAACTGAGAAGGAAGGCATCCAGAGGGACTGGAGCCCAACACTGGGGCCTGCAACAAAAAAGGGAAGTTGGTGATTGTCTGGGGCTGCAAAAGATCTATCTCCTGGGTGCCCCATCTGGAAATACTACTCTCCAGTACTAATGGGATCCAGTGACCATTCGGGATGGCCCTGGGAAATCCCGTTGAGAGCATCTGCAGGACATTGTCCTTGCCTGGGAGGTGAACTGCCGTGGGAGGTGTTCAGGAATAAGCCAGAGACCACAACTTCATTGCTTGCGTGCACAAGGCCGTGACCGAGAGCCTCCTTGCTTGTTGATGTACCACATTGTAGTGGTGTTATCTGTTCTGACCTGTACAACTTTGTTCTGAACAGATGTGGAAAAACTTGAAGTGCTAGAAAACTGCTCTGAGTTCCAACAGGTTGATGTGGAGCAGAGATTCCTGAGGGGACCACAACCCTGGGTAGTGAGGTCGCCCATGTGAGCTCCTCATCCCAAGAGGGATGCATCTGTAGTAAGGATTAAGGAGTGAGACTGAGGGTGAAGGGGACCCTTGTCTCAGATTGCTCTGGTCCTGCCACCACTGAAGGGCTTGGATCAGGGTTGAGTCACTGGGATCAATTTGGTTAGAGGGTCTCTCCTTTGAGACCAAAAGGCTCTCAAATGGAACTGGATGTCCCTCATCTGAAATCTTGCTCCCTGCACCACTGCTGTAGAAGGAGCCATGTGCCCCAGGAGCTGCAGAAAATGCCTTGCTGGTCGAGAGACCTGCAGGGTGAAGGAGGAGGCCAGAGAGACCAGGGTCCTTGCTCTTTCCAGAGGAAGGAAGGCTCTGGCCTCTTTGTGTTCAGTTCTGCACCTATGAAGGTGAGAAGCTGGACAGGCTCTAGAATGGACTTTGGAAGATTGAGAAGGAAACCTAGAGATGTGAGCAGTTGCTGAGGTACCTGAAGGTGTAGTCTGACCTGGTCTGGAGACTGGCCTACTATGAGCCAGTCGTCCAGGTAAGGAAAGATGGCAATCTTTGCCTTCTTAAGTGGGCAACTGCTACTGCCAGGCATTTTGTGAATACCCTCGGGGCTGAGGTGAGGCCAAGGGCATTGCTCTGAACTGGTAATGGCCTGAGGGCAGTTCGAATCTGAGGTACTTTCGATGGGAGTTTCTGATAAGAACATGGAAGTAGGCATCCTTGAGGTCCAGGGACGCTAGCCAGTCCCCTGGCCTTAGAGAGAGTAAAATAATTCCCAGAGTCACCATTTTGAATTTTGGTTTTAAAGGTGCTTGTTTAGGTATCTGAGATCCAGGATGGGCTGCCATTCTCCTGTCTTTTGGGGTAAGGAAGTACCTGGAGTACAACCCTTGCCCTGGTGTAGGGGTGGAACCCTTTCCACAGCTCTGAGAGCTAGGAAGGTAGAAACTTCTGTTTCTAGGGCAAATGCCTCTTATGGATTTGAGGTGGAAGGACCTGGTTCTCATCTTGGAAATGTTTTGAAGCTGAGAACCAGTCCCTGGCTTACTACTTCCAGGACCCACTTGTCTGATGTTAAAGACTTTCAGTCCTGGACAAAGTAAGCCAGCCTGCCCCTACAGGTAGTGGAGAATCGGCCCTGGCCACCCCATCAGGGTGCCTGCTTGGCAGGGGCTTTAGGGTGAGGGTGGAAGCAGGTCTGCTTGTACCCCGCCTGCCTCTCCTCTAAAGAACCCTCTGGGCATAAGCTGAAGAGGATGCTTGGGCTTGGTAAAAGGCCTATGAAAAGGTCTGCCCCTGCCCCTGGAAGGCTGCCTTTGAGGAGTGGCCTGCCTTTCCTTGGCCTGTGCACTCCTATAGGTGGTCCTATACTCATCCATTTTTTCATGTAATTCTCTGTCTGCTCCCAAACAGAGAATTACCCACAACAGGAAAATCCATGGCCTTAGTCTGGGTATCCCAGACAGGCTAGTACATCTGAGCCAAGCCATTCTGCGAGGTGCCACAGATGTAGCCATGACTCTTGATGACACATCATTAGAGTCCACTGCAGCATGGAATTGCACCTGGATGCCTCAATACCATCAGCAGCCACCTGCTCCAGCTCCTTGGCAAGCTGGCAAGGGACCTGTTTTGCTAGAGCCATAACAGTATCCCATCTGGATTTCTGATATCTAGCAACATAAGCCATATAATTTGCCTGTCTAAGTCCCAAGGATGCTGCCATGTACTGTTTCTTTGCCATAGCATCAATCCTCCTGGAGTCCTTGTCAGGGGGTGTGAAGCCAAGGGAATATTAGCCTTGTCACAGGCTGCAGCCTGCACTACCCCAACATGGCTGCATTGTTGTGTAAGGAACTCCGATTAGAGCCTGACAATGTGTACCTCTTGTCCATTCTTCTATCCACAGGAGGTATAGTGTGAGGAGTTTTTAATTTTACTCTCTGTTTCCCAAAAGATTTATGCAAAGGAATAGAGAGTCTCCTAGACTCTGGGATATCCATCATTTCTACATAGTTAGGTCCTCTTGATCATCCACAGCTTCCTCCACAGGAGCTGGAGGGTTTCAGCCACTTTTTATAAAACATAAAATGAGAGGGGACTCAGGAAAGCCTAGGGGAGACACTCCTGAAGGTCTGTCTGGGAGATGTCCGGTTCAATGGGCACATCCAGACTTTCAAATCCACATTCACTTCCTCATACCCTCTTCCCTCCTCCTGTTCATAAAATTCCTCTAAAACATATTCTTGAACCGTAGAACTGACCGAACCGTACGCTTACCTGATGGTGCGGGTTTGGTCGGAACCGGGAAAGCGACTGACAATTTTTAATCGCTTTGGCTATTTCTTCACGTTGGAGATGGAAATTTTGGCTCCACACCTCGCTGATTTTCTAGTCCTTTTGCTGGAACCGACTCCTCCGAAGTCGGCTCCTTTTGCCAGAGGAAGTCTCGCCCTGGTCAGAGGAGCACTCCTCCGTTCAGTTACAACCGAACCGGCTGGCCATCCGGTCAGCGGACTTTTGGCCTCTCTTTCCTGAGCCTACCAACTCTTATCCATGGTAGCTGCAGGAAAATTGTTGCAAACCTGGCAGTCTGTATTGAGGTGGTCAAACCCCAGACAATAAACACAGGTGGTGTGGGGTCAGCCTTGGCAAAGGCTTCCCCACAAACACTGCAGTGTTGAAACCCAGTGGGTCCGGTTTTCTTTTGGGTTTCTAGACATAGTGACAGCCTAACCAAAACCTTGCCCATTTATGGCAATCCACAAGCAAGACCTCTTATCGGTTCCCAACCGTGTCACGGGTCGTGGAAAAACACGTAATGAAATCCGCTTTTTTTTTAGAACCGATAAGAACCGGAACCGCACTCTAAAGAGACAGAATTCAATGAATTTTCAACAACCTGATCGGTTCAAACTGAACCGATAATACCGCTTACAAGTTCCACAGAAATAAACGTAAAACCTATTCTAGTACTTACGGTACCACAGACAGAGCTTGAACCGACCGTTGCGGTTTAAATTGCGTTAAAAAAAACTAAAATTAATACTCTAACCGACAAAATGAACCGGGCAGAAGGAGGGATCTCCAGAGCGACTGTTCAGTGAGGAGGCGAGAAAAGAATCTGACAGTTTGAGTTTGAAGAACAACAGACAGAGCTTTCAACCGAGCTCGTGCTCAAAGTTCCATGCCTGGCATGGAAAGTTAACTCTTTCACCTCGGAGCAGTTCAAAGGTTGGGACTCACTGCATATGTCATAATATAGCAAGACTTCATGTTGTTTGAAAGTAAGGATTAGGAAGGAGGGGTTGGGTGGAAGCAGGGTGCGATAAAGGCGGAAGCACTAAATGAGTACTTCTGCTCAGTATTTACTAAAGAGAAGAGGGGTGACACCCAAGGTGGGAGAAATGGCAGAAGCAGGGTGGGAAGTGGCGACAGATGGGGAAATCATGGAGAGCAGAGTTTGAGAGGGTTTGAAGGCACTGAGGGTGGAGAAGGCGCAGGCCCAGATGGCATCCACCCCAGGGTGCTGAAGGAGCTGGCAGAGGTCCTGCAGGACCTTTGGCAGACCCATTTAATGCCTCACTACATTTGGGGTGTGTACCAGGACTGGAGGATGGCTCATGTGGTGTCCTTCCACAAGAGTGGCCCCAAGGATGAACCGGGAAACTACAAACCAGTAAGCCTCACATCCATCGTGGGTAAGCTAATGGAGAACATCTTGAAGGAGAAGCTGGTGGCCCTCCTAGAGGCCAAAGGACTACAGGACAGCAGACAGCATGGCTTCACGTGGCAGATCCTGCCAAACCAACCTGGTCAAGTTCTATGACTGGGTAACTAGGCAATTGGACAGGGGCCATGCAGTGGATGTCCTGTATCTGGACTTCAGTAAGGCATTCTGACTCAGTGCCACATGGAAGGCTGGGAAGGAAGTTAGTAGGCACAGGGCAGGTGCAAAGCTGGTGACATGGGTAGGAAACTGGCTGCAGGAAGGCAACAGAGGGTGGTGGTGGGTGGGAGCTCTCACACCCAAGGGCAGTGACGAGTGGTGTTCCACAGGGCTCGGTGTTGGGACCAGTGTTGTTTGGGATATTCATTGCAGACATATCATGGGACATCAAGAGCAAGATCAGTCTGTTTGCTGATGATACCAAGGTAGGCGCGGTGGTGGATGACCTAGGGGATGGCAGGGGTTGCAGGATGATCTGGCAAAGCTTGAAACCTGGTCAGACACCTGGCAACTGGGCTTTAATGCAAAAAGTGCAAGGTGCTGCATTTTGGGATGAAGAACCCAAAGAGGAGTTACCAGCTAGGGGAGTGCAGCTAGCCCAGACAGAGGAGGAGAAGGATCTGGGTGTGCTCATTACAGGGTCAATGAACAACTCGGCACAATGTAGGAAGGCAGCTGCAAAGGCCAACAAAATGCTGGGTTGTATTGCAAGGGGTATATCCTCGAGGAGGGAGGAGGTGATTCTGCCACTGTACAGGTCATTAGTTAGACCATACCTGGAGTACTGCATGCAGTACTGGCGTCCGTATCTGAAGAGGGACATTAAGTTACTGGAGGGGTGCATGCAGAGCCGACAAAGATGATCAAGGGCTGGGGACTTATCATACAAGAGGAGGTTGAAGGAGTTGAATATGTACTCACTGGAGGAGAGGAGAGACATGATTGAAACCTTTAAATACATGAAAGGAATAAACAAGACAAGTACAGAGGGGCTGTTCAAAGTAAGGGAGGGAGGGACACCAGGGCCATGATATGAGACTGGAGCGAGGAAGGTTCAGGAGGGAGATGAGAGACACTTTTTACAGAGAGGGTGGTGGCTGGGTGGAATCGTTACTCCTGAAGTGGTATGCAGTAGAACAGTAGACTGCTTCAAACGAGGATGGGACAGGACAAGGAGGAGGGTTAATGAAGGGAAGGGTGGAAGGGAGGCAGCTGCAGAATAAGGTGCTAGCTGCACATTCGAAGCAGACTTGATAGACCTCTAGGCCTTTATCTGCTGGCAAATTTCGATGTTCGTAAGGTCCAGTAATATAACAAAAAGATTTCCTCATAATTGCCAATCTGGACAGAAAATCCTCGGCACTGTTTAAATTTGAAATTTGCTGCAGATGCCTTGTGGTAAACCCCACGAGATCAGAGGTCAAAAAAAAAAAAAAAACAAGGCAACTGTCCCAAATACGACGGTTCCCACAAGAATTTTCCCCAAAATAAAAGAAGCTGTTGAAAATAAGCACCTACAATAAAATTTGTCTTTAAACAAAATACCAAGGTAAAAATAAAGTAAAAGCACCATTGCGCTAAAAATAAAAAATTTAGAGTGCTAATGAAAAGTAAAACTTTCACCGGCACACTAAAGGAGATAATTTATGAGGAAAGCTTTACCCAGATAAGCACTAGGAGGCTGTCAACAAGGAAAGTTGGGAGACACCTCAGAGGCAATATTCCTCAGTCCAGTGGAGAAACGATTCTGAGGCATTCAACTGCTCTCAGCTCACAACCCTCCTGTCTTTGACTGGCTTGGCCCTATGCTCATTTAAATATCTCCAAGGTCTGGCCCAGTGGCACTGAGGGGCTGAGGCGCTGGAGCGCCACACCTTGCGCTACGCTGGCAACCCGGGTTCGAGAACGAGCCCGGTCGTCGAGTCAGCAGGGAGGACTAGGATTGAGTATCGGGAGACAGCTTCCTAGTCTTGGGGAGGGCTGGGGAATCCACATTGCACTGCGGCGACTCTGGGACGCCCAGGACACGCTTGCACTTGCGTGACGGGGAGGCGGCAGTTGTCGGCACAGACGCCATTGCACGCCTGCACTCCCAATGGGAGAAAAAAGTGAAATGGTTGGGCGCGATCGCAGCCTGATGGTCGCGGCTGCCTCGCTGGGAGAACTCGCATGGAATCGCACTTGGAGGCCCAGAGCCAGTCTGGCTGGATAGGGTATGGGAGACCCTCCAGCATCGGCGACGGCCGTGCCAGATCCCCCATCATGGGAGTGAGCCTGGTGCTCTCCCAGTGGCTGGATGCCCCGCCGGGTAGTCGCCGCCACAGGCGGATAAATAAGAATAACATAAAAAAATATATCTCTTAAAGGCACACCCCGGGCAGCTGCACCTAGCCAGCCAAGTACAAAAGTTACTAATGCTAAAGGACTCCTGGGGTAAGAAGGAAAAAGTTATAAGCCCATCCCAAGGCCTGAACTCCAGGATCCATGGTAAGCAACCTTATGTTTCCCAACCCAACCGGATCCTGGTCTTGCCACTAAGATAGGGGTAGGAGGCTTAGCCCCCACCAGAGTAACACAGTTATGAAATAGGGATTGAGGGTTGCAGAAAGTTAGTGGCGTTAGTAAGTCACTGGAGCATAAATATAACACAATGCTATAAGGTACTGAATTTTATAACACCAGTGGTATCCAACAACTGTAGTCCTTCTACACCAACTCCTTACCATAAGGTTCCGCATCATCAAGTTCTTTGTCCCAGTCTTCTTTTTCCAGAGAAGAATTTGCTGCCATTACTGAAGGGGTATGTCACCTGAATGCCAACCTTGAAAGTCCAAGTCATAGTAATCATCAAATTGTTCCTTTCTAATGGATCAAAGTTTGAATCACAATCACTCTCTGTCTGACTACTGTTGTAACTGCCATCTTCTTTCCCCTCTTGATAACACTCGAAATTAGGACTACTGTGACTCTTCTTTACTGTGTTCTCTGTAGAAAGAAAAAGCACCAGTTTAAGGATACACAGTGCACTAATAAGAATTTTATTTTATTTAGATTTTTGGCAGGAAAGGCACTCTTGATATGACACATTTCCATGTGTGACCCTGGAACACAAGGAGACTGAGTGACCTCAGGGTCACACAGTATGTAAGTGTCAGTTGTGGGATTCAAACCCAAGTATGCAGGGTCTCCAGGTTCACAGCTTGGTGCTTCAGCCTCTAGGCTATACTGCCTAGAATGACACTTGCTATTTTCGGACTGCTTTGCTTACATTGTTGTCTGACTTGTCCATTACTGAACCATGTTTCACTGTCAAAAGCTGTATCCTGCTATTGTAATCCCACCCGTATTTTGTTACTGTACTGCCTTGCCTGTAACCTCCGGTCATGTCTGAAATAGTAATTCCTGTGGTTAGCACACCCACCTGGTAAACAAACAGTAAATAAATAAACAATGCCTAAATTTATCATTTATACCACCTAAAAGGAAAGTACAGTTACGTGAGAACTTACCATAACAGTAGATCTTGAGAGAAGCTCTTACAGCAGGTAACACAAGTAGGACTGACGCCACCTGGTGGCAGTTCACGGCAAATTCTTCTCTTAGCAGTACCAAAGGTGGGTGGGGGAGACGTGCTCGTATGAAGGAGGGCGTCCCCACGTGCTCCAGTCCTTGCACACCAAAAAGGCAGGATTGCATGAGGCACATGTACAAATGGCCTGAACACACACTCACCCTGAAAAAGAGACAGAACATGGTCGATACAGGAGAGGCCTAGTCATGGGGTAGGAGGGCAGGAAATCATACTGCTGCAAGAGTTTCTCTCAAAGATCTACTGTTACGGGAAGTTCTTACATAACTGTACTATCTTACTTTGAGGGAAGCTCTTGCAGCAGGTAACAAAAGTAGGATTGATTCCCAAGCAGTATAAACTGAAGATAACCCTCAGGAGGGGAGAAGGAAAGGCAGGAAACAGGAGCAAAGGGATCTCTCAGGGACCAAGCCCTGCAAGACTGCAAGGCCAAATCCTGCTCTCATGCCTGAAACTATGTCCAGGCTGTAATGCCTGACAAAGATGTGAACAGAATGCCATATGGCAGCGGTAAAATGTGAGCCGCTGACACCCTCTTCATGGTCGAAAGGAGGTGGCAACTGCCCTGGTAGAATGAGCCTTGACCGGCCATGAGAGGACTTGCTGTGTTTCTGGTAACAGTAGGAGATGCAGTTAACCAGCCAACGCGAAAGCGCCTGCTTGGTAACCGGCGTCCTAAGGACCTGTCCGCGAAGGAGCAACAATTGATCGGATTTCCTGGCCCCTTAGTTCTGGACAGGTACCAGTGCAACGCCCTACTAATGTTCAAAGAGTGGAGAAGTGCTTCCCTTTGTTGGAATATTCCAGTAGTAAACCGGAAGTTGAACCAACTGGTACAAGGTGAGCTCCAAACCACCTTAGGTAGAAACTTTGGATTGGTGCGAGGGTCTACCCTGTCCCTGTGGAAAATCAGGTAGGGTTCCTTACACATGAGGGCCTGAAGCTCTGAAATGTGCCTTGCCGATGTGCGCCACCAAAAGTAAGGTTTTCCAGGACAAAAACAAAGCTCAGCCTCCATGGCCGGTTCGAAAGGAGGAAGCGTTAGCTTTTCCAGAATGAAAAGCAGATCCCAGGAGGATAGGATCCCGAATAGGGATCTGATATGCAAAATGCTGCACAGAAAGGCTTTAGACACCTCCAATGAGCCACCAACCTGCCCTGGATTGGCATGTGATAGGCAGAAACTGCAGCCAGGTGTACCTTAATGGAGGAGTAACTTAGATCTGACTCAGAAAGGGAAAGCAGGTATTCCAAGATAGGGTTAACCAGACAGACCAGGGGTCCACCTGTCTGGCTGCCCCACAAGCAGAAATGTTTCTATTTCATAGCATAAGTGGCCCTTGTGGCAGGCTTGCGCTCTACCAATACCTGAGCCACCTTGTCTGAAACTCCAAACCTAGACTTCACTAGGTATTGAGGAGCCAGGCATGCAACTGAAGGGAACACAGGCTCGGATGAACCAGGGACCCGTTGTCCTGTGATAGAAGCTGGGACAAGATTGGAAGAGGAAGTGGAGGCTCTGCCATCAAACGCTGAAGCAAGGGAAACCAAATCTGTTGAGGCCACAGAGGAGCTATCAAGATCATGGTGGACTGTTCTGACTGAACCTTGAGGAGTACCTTCTGGAGCAGGGAGAAATGGGGAAAGGCACAGAGGAATCTCCCTTCAAGAGAAGGACAATGCATTTTGCCAGAAACCTCCAGGCTCTGGACTCAACGAGCAAAAACTAGGCAGTTTTGCATTGGATTGAGATGTGAAGAGATCTAGCTCTGGTGTCACCCATCTGACAAAGATTTGGTCTGCATATCCTGCAGCAAGGCTCACTCTGTGGCCTGCGACTTTGTTCGGCTGGGAGCATCTGACAGCACATTCTGTGTCCCTGGGACATGAACAGCCAAGATGGAGAGATGATGGCCAGTGCCCAGTCCCACACTCGCATGGCTTCTCAGCAGAGAGGGTAAGTGTGTGTGCCACCCTGTTTGTTGATGCAGAACAGCACAGATGTGTTGTCCGTCTGGATTAGAAGGTGGCTGGGCGATAGAGCAAAGGCCAAGGCCTGAAGCCCTATAAAGATCCACTTTCAGCTCGAGGATGTTGGTGGGCAGGTTCTCCTCTGATGTAGACCAGGAACCCAGAGTCCTGTGGTCCTCTAAGTGTGCGCCCCATCCCGAGATGGCGTCCTGGTCAGTGTCGGGCCCCCGGAGATATGAAGCCCCAGCCAGAAGATCTTTGGGATGACATCCACCAGCGTAGCTCCGGAGGATCGGCTCTGTGATTCCTATCAGTGCATCCAAAACATCCTGTGTTTGATCCCACTGGACGATAAGGACCGCTGAATGGTCCAGATTCGCAACCTCGCAAGCAGCACTGAACCTACAGCCCGCCACCATGTGGCCCAACAGCTTGAGAAGGAGTCTGGCAGGAACCTTTGAGGCTGAAGACATGTGATTTGCTAATGCTTGGATGCGCCCGCCCTGTCAGAAGGAAGGAAAACCTTTCCAAGAGTGGTGTCCAGAAGCGCCCTATGAATTGGAGTTCTGGGATGGGAACAGGTGAGACTTGTCCCTGTTCACCATAATGCCCAGACGCTGGCACAGAGTTAGGTGTCCCTGATGGTCTCCAATAGGGCGGGTCTGGAAGGAGCCAGGAGGAGCCAGTTGTCCAGGTAAGGAAACACAAAGTGGCCTATTCTCCGAACTACAGTGGTGACCACTGCCAGGCACTTGTGAATACCCTGGGTGAAGAGAGACCAATGGGAGGACTTTGAACTGAAACAGCCTGCCTTCAACCAGAATCTCAGAAACCTTCAATGTTTTTGCCAATCGGAATGTGCAGGTAAGCATCCTGCATGTCCAGAGAGGCCAGCCAATCTCCGTTGAAACCATGGGTAGGAGGTTGGGTAGAGAGACCATGCGGAACTGCCTGTAGGAGACCCACTGGTTCAAGCCGCTGAGATCCAGGATGGGTCGAGATCCCTGACTTCTTTGGGACCAGAAAGAAGTGGGAAAAGAACCCAGTCTCTTTCTCAGCCGGTCACTGGCTCTATGGCGTTCTTATCCAACAGGGACTGAATCTCTGACGAGTGAGAGCCCTTTGTTTCCTGGATAACGGGATGGGGGCGGTGGGCTGTCAGGACAGATGGCATCAAACTCGATGGAATGCTCGAATTCCACAAGGTCGAGGAACCACTAGTCGGAGGTCACTTGTCTCCAGGCTTCTGCCTATAGAGAAAAGCAGCCTTTGACCGGCTCTCTTGACTGGACGTCTGGGAGGGAGGGTCACCTAGATAGTCAGGCAATGGGGGGGGCAGCAGGTCTAACCTGTTGTGGAGGCAGTCGAGGGCCCAAGCCCCACCTCTACCAAAGCCGCCACGCTGTGGTTGCTGCTGAGGCTGTTGTCCCCATCGGCCACAAAACGGTTCACGAAAACGTCTGCTGGGCGCATACACGGACTGCATCACGACGGCCTCTACCGGAGTCCCGTAATTGCAATATTATTTTCTCCGACTATTCACTGAAGAGAACGGAGCTTTAAAGGAAGCATCCAGATGGTTAGTCTGTACCTCTGGATCAAACCCAGAGACCCGGAGCCAGGAGTGGCGCTGGAGGTGGCAGCCCTCGCAGAGGTGTCCACAGAGTCGTAGACTGATCTCAAGATGCGTGCCCACATCTGAGCCAGTCTGGAGAAGCTTGGCAAGCTCAGCCCTCTGAGGGCAGTGGAAAGCCCTGAACAATGTCCAGCCCTTGTTCCCAGAGGGCATTCTGGAACTGGACCATGTGAGTCAGGAAATTAAGGTCCTGATGCTGCAGGTGGGAGACATGTACACCTTCCTGCCCAATGAATCCAGCTGCTTAGACTCCTTGTCGGACGGCTGGGTGCTCAGGTGTCTGGGTCCTCTGCGAACAGTCATGAGCTGCCGAAATCACTGAGTCAGTGGTAGGTGTCCAGCCAAAAGGGATGGTCCTTAGGAGCCCTGCAGACATCTGTGCACCTTTTTCGGTACTGCAAAGGAAGAATGGGGACACTTCCAGGTAGCATATGTGACATCCTGGAAGGTGTCCACCTAAGGTGGGACTGACCACTGGTTTTGGATCTTTCTGGCAGAGGAACTTGGCCAATCTCAAATATTTGGGGTCAAGGGCCTCTGTGTCCCAACCAATATTTTCTTGAATGTGCCGCATGTCCTCCATGAAACTGGGGTCATTGGGCAGGGACTTAGGATGGTCCTCTGGGTCCCTGTGGGCAGAGTTGTCGGAGTCAGGTATGGATGGCTCTGAGTCGACGTATGACTCAAGACGAGGAGGAAGGGAGCGTGTCTCCTTCGCTTATGTCTTCTGTCTGGGAAGGCGAAAGGGAGGAGCTGCAGACCGGTCCTCCGCGCCTACTTTGTCCTTATGTTCCTGGGAGCAGCCGGCTTTTTCCTGCATCATCACTGGATGGTTCAGGAACCACTCCACTGTCCATATTAGGAGCAGGAGCAGGCGCAGTGTGAGGCATGGGTGGAGCAGGGATCACTGGGAGGTCCTGCTTGACCGTGTCCCACCAGTGGGAAGAGACTCCTTGACTTGAGCCATACTGAATCTGGGTGATTCTGGTGCAGGAGAAGCAACTATGCCTGAGCCTGGGACTGACCGGTGATAGCTCGCTACATCAGTGCCAGTGTCGATATTGACCGTCAGTCTGGCATTAAAGACGATGGAGGTACATCAGGTAGCCGTCATCAGGCTCAGACGGCAGGTGGGCCAGCATCTGCTGAGGAGATGGGGTGGCCTAGGAGCCGACATCAGGCCAAGCCAGAGAAGCTGGCGTTGGGACAACCCTGACCAGTGGCGAAGTGGACACGGGCAGAGTGACGTCAGGGTGTCGGTCTGGTGCCTGTTTTGTTGAAGGGTCCGACGGACGTCCCTCAGAGGACTTAGGCTTGGGATGGTCAGAGTGCTTGTGAGGTTTTTTCCAAGCAGCTCACTTGCCGAGGGCTGACGGTTGGAACCCTTGCTTTAGGCGGTAAGGACGAAGCCCTACTAGAGGAAGGCCCGGAGGCCTTTTCAACTCCTAGAGTCGGCCGAGACAGGAGGCCGTATGGGAGGAGGACTTACCGTGGCCAGCAGTGGATCCTTGTTCCATGGGTGGGCATATCTTAATCAGCTGCAGGGTGATGCCAGAAGATTTCTGGGCTGAAGATGCAGAAGTAGAAGTGGGAAGCTTAAGAGCCATGAGGCGGAGTCATGGCTGGAGAAGCTGGACCTGGAGGATGAGTGGGGGCCTGTGACCAGGCCCTCGAGTGGGACCTCTCCTGTCCCCGCGCTCATGGTGCTTATCTTTATGATGCTTCTTTCTATCGGGCGATGGTTCCAGTTCTTCAGAGGAAGAGCCCTTCTCCATAGTAGATAGTTTAGACTGAGCGAGAAGGCCAAAATACAGGTTACTCACCTGTAACAGGAGTTCTAGGAATGGTATATGTTGTTCATCCACACTGACTGGCAGGTTCCTTGCCACTTTAAATCTTGCCAGAAGGTCTTCAAGCTGGCTCCTCCCACCCACCTGGGTGGTAAAACTCTCCGGCTCCGCCCCATGACGCCAGATCTAGCCCTCTGGAAGCCAGGTTGTGTGGCAGTCCGGGGAGTGTTGGTGGGTTGTAGAATAACATACCATTCCTAGAACCCCTGTTACAGTTGAAAAACCTGTATTTAGGACATGGATATGTTGTTCATCCACACTGTCTGGCAGACTCCCTAGCAGTTCTCTGGGAGAGGGAGGCAAGGCACACACCCCTACTAAGGGAATAAAGACTGGAGAACTGAGGCCCCAAAACCAGCATCCCGCGTGACTCAAGGTCGATGTGGTAGTGGGTAATGAAGGTGTGTGCTACTTCCAGGTAGCAGCCCTGCAGATTTCCTGGATAGGGACGCCCCTGGAAGCAGCCACCGGGCAGCGGTATGGAGGTAGAATGAGCCTTATCCCTCTGGGAGGCTCCATGCCCGCCAACCTATACGAGATCTATGCAGGAGGTGACCCACCTGCCTATCGATCCACTTGGCTGCAAGTCTGCCAGGTGTGCTTCAGCGTAGGTGACAAACAGCTGGCCGAACCTCCCAATCTCAGTCCATCTTATAATAAGTGAGCGCCTTCTAGGGTCCACAGTATGGAGCCTATATTTGCCTCCGAGGTGACTGGGTAGAACACCGCAGAGTCAACACCTGGTTAAGGTGAAACTCGACACCACCTTTGGAAGGAAATTGGGTGGATGAGGACAACCTTGTCCCTGTGGAAGACCAGATAAGGAGACTGATGGAAAGTGCCTGGAGCTCTCCCATCCTTCTGGCTGATGTGACAGCCACCAAGAAGGCAGTCTTCCACTACAGGTGAGAGATGTCACACCTGTGCATCGGTTCGAATGGCTTGCCCATGAGCTTAGCCAATACCAGCAGTAGATCCCACGGAGGTGGAGGTTCTCACACCGGAGGGGATATGTGATCAAGGCCTTTGAAAGCGCCTGACCACCTTCTCCCTGCGCCACCGACTGCTTCCCGTCCCGCGCCCAGTAAGCAGAGATGGCTGCCAGTGCACCTTATGGTCGTCACAAGCCCTTGCTGAGAAAGGGACCACAGGTAGTCCAGAATGCTTGCCAAGGAGCAAGAGGAAGGGTCCAGACCCTTGACCTGACACCAAATGGAGAATCTCTTCCATTTAAAGGCGTAGCATTTTCTGGTCGACTCTACGGGAAGCCCCAACAATGTTGAGGACCTGCTGGAAAGACCCAAGGCCTGGAACTCTAGCCGCTCAGGAACCAGGGGCCGTCAGGTGCAGGGATTGAAGGTCCGGATGGAATACCTTCCCTGACTGACTGAAATCAGGTCCAGGCAGGCTGGAAGCCCGGAGCCTGGAGCTGAGACTGAGGAGATCTGATACCAGAACTGGTGGGGCCAGTCTGGGGCTACCAGAATCACCTGCGCCTTGTCCCTCCTCGCCTTGAGAAGCACCTTCTGGATCAAGGGAAATGGGGAAAGGCGAGAAGAGGCCCGGGTCCACGGCCTCGAGAAGGCATCCCCTGCAGAGGGGGGCGGCATGAAACAATTTCAGCTGCATTCTCCCTGGAGGCACAGGTCCACCTTAGGCATGCCCCAGTGGGAGAACAGATCTTGTACTACCTCCGCAGGAGAGACCACTCGTGGGACGCAGCTCCTATCCGGCTTAGGGCATCAACCAGAATGATGGAGGCTCCTGCCACATGGATGGCAAGGAGATCCGCCTCCAGGATGCGCGAGGGACCAAATGCAGAGAGCTTCCTGCACAGAGGCATGGAGTGTGTCCCACCCTGGCGGTTTAGGTAGTACAATGGTCGGTATTGTCCGTCCTGGACCTGGACCACTTGACCCTCAGATAAATGGAGCGAAGGCGTGAGGGACAGATGAACCGCCTCAAGCTCCAGCAGGTTGATGTGGCATCAGGACTCCCGAGAGGACCAGAGGCTGTGTGCTCTGTGCTCCCAGATGGGCACCCCAACCCATCAGAGAGGCATCGGTTGATAGAGAGACCGTCTGCTCGGGCGGACAAACGGGATGCCCTCCTGCAGATGAGCTGGAACGAACCACCACTGGAGCGTTCCACATCTCCTGGGTCACTATCACTGGCTGATACAAAGGACCGGAGCGCGACCATTGGCTGGCCAGTCCCCATTGTAGGGATGCATGTGCCAATGGGCCAACAGACCACGCTGGTGCAGGCCGCCATGAGGCCCAGGAAGTCCCGGCAGGACGTGATTGCCCAACCTGAAATGACTGGGCAAAGGAGGAAAGAACCTCGGCCCTGTCCCGCGGAGCCGTAGTCTTGACTCGCAGAGAGAAACAGCTCTGCCCCGAGGAATTGGATCACCTGCTTTGACACGAAGTTCCAACTTGGCCTCAAGTGGATAAGAGGCCACCTTGAGAGCAAACCTGGAGGGCCAGATCCCTGGACCGCTCCACCTCCATTCTGGAGGAGGCCGCAATCAGCCAGTTGTCCAGGTAGGGGTACACCCGACCCTTCGGCGCCACAGGAATGCTGTCACCACTGCCATGCATTTGGTGAAGACTCTGGGAGCTAGAGAAAGGCCAAAGGGCATGGCCCGAACTGAGGGACTGCTCTGCCCTGAAGCGGAGGAATCGCTGGTGGGACGGATGGATTGGGACGTGAAAGAACGCATCCTGGAGGTCCAGAGAACAGAACCACACGCCTTCGCTCCAAGGATGGAATGATCTGAGCCAGAGTGACCATCCTGAAGGTTCAAGACCTTAGGAACCTGTTCAGGTCGTGCAGGTCTAGAATGGGGCCAACCCCTGTCCGCTTCGGGACCAGGAAGTACCTGGACACAAACCCTGGGTCTGGTGGAGGATCCGCCACCTTCCTGATCACCTCCTTTCGAGGAGCAGGGCAATGTCAGCCCGACGAGCCGACAGAGAGGCTGCGGACCCTGTAGCCCCTGGGCAGGAGGCTTGGAAGGGCGGGGCCTGCTCAACTCCAGAGGCAGACCCCTTCCTACCACCTCCAACATCCAACGGTCCATGGTGATGGCGGACCAGGCGGAAAGGAAGTGGCGGGCGATCCCCCATGGGGGGAGTGACGAGCTGGGCTACACCCTCAACCCGTCACTGGGCACGCTTGGAAGAAGGACCAGCCGAGGGACCTCCTGGGCCTTTTCCTGCCTGCTTCCTGTTGGAGGAAGCTGCAGGCTTTGGCTTGGGGTGCCAAGTGCGATCCTGCTGGCCCTGATGCTGGTGTTGCTGGGCCGGACGGCCGCGACGGGCAGAAGGGCTAAAGGACTTATGTTGCTGATGACAGTCCTTGTCCTTCTGAGCCGATGTGACAGAGTCCAAGGTGGCGTTGACTTCGATCCGCTGGAGGTGGCCTTTCCACTCCAGGGCCGAACAGGTCGGCCCCAAGAAGGGACGTCTGCCAACTTGTGCTGGGTATCCGCCGTAAAGGTGGATATCCTCAGCCAGGCTCTGCGCGCATGGCCACTGCAGCTGCTACTGACCAGGCACAGGAGTCTTCGATACCTAGAGCCGCTTGGAGCTGCTGTTTCGCCACTGCCCTTCCTGATCCCGCACCTGCTTGACCGTAGTCTGCAGGTCAGCCGGGAGATGAGGGATCACCTCATCCAGGGAGCCCATGAGGGCGTGGGAGAAGTGCACCATCAGTACGTCCAACTGGCCTGACGGAGGCCAAGGGAGGATGCAGCGATACCTTGCGCCCGGCATAGTCCAGCTTTTGGACTCTTGTCGGGGTTTACCACATCCTATCGCTCCCAGAGTGCCGGAAAACACTATCGGTGACCAACCCCTCCGCAGAGGGGTGTTCCAAAAACCAGACAAAGAGCCGGTAGGTCGCATACTTCCTGGCCATCCTGGCCGAAGGTGCAGGACAGGAAGCCGGCCGCTGCAAAGCTCAAAGGCTTGGCCAACAATGGCTTAGCCACCGGAAAGACCTCCGTGGGAGAATCCTCGGTCCACTATCTCCGTGAAGGGATACTAGGCCCGCTCAGATATGGGCTCGAGCTGTATCCTGGTGGACTCTGAGATGAGCCAAGCAGACCCATGAATGATGATGGGCTTCGTCCATCGACTGCCCCCGGAGGACTCCAGGTCAAGGGGTCTGGAAAACAGGGAGGAGTCGCCGTCAGACTCTGAGGAGTCTGCGAAGAGCTGCCTGGGGCCTGAGCCACCCTCCACCTGCCGAGGACAGTCGGGAGTGAGGGTGACGACAACGATGGGCAGACCCAGACCCAACCGAGGTTCTTGGTCAGAGCCCCGATTTCGGTTGTGGAGGCGGAGGTTCTACCACAATCGGTGGGGCAGCTGGTTTAGGCGAACAACCGGCCCAGGCTTGGGCACCTCGACTACAGCAAGGGTTGTTTCGGCTGTTCGGTGACAGCCACTTAATGGCCGGGATGGTGTCGGCTTGTTCCGGACAAAGAAGCTGCTGCCACATTAAGTCCTCAAGCGCAACGCAATTTTCACTGAAGCTCTCCTCTTCCGAGGAGGAAGACGAGGACGAGGCGCGCCCGCTTTCCTCGGTGCAGACCGAGACCGCCCGATGTCAGTGGGATCAGCTGGACCAAGAAGAGACCCTCACTGTTTCCGAGGGTGGGTCTGGGAGGAGCGGGTGTCCCCGCCCTCCCTCGGCTCGAAACCTTGACCGGGACTCCGCACAGGAGGCGAGGCAAGTCCTCGGTTTCCATCGGGGACCCGGTGATGAGGGGTTGTCGGCTTCACCAGTCGACTTATTCCATCCGGACGGGTCGAGAAAATCTCGACCGCTGCGACAGGTGTCTCGGCCGCTGACCCTGGACGGGGACACCGTGAAGCCAGCAGCCTTAGCCGCAACCTCAAATCAAGTCGAGTGTCGACTGTCCGGGAAGGGACCTCTCCCACTCCCACGAACGCCGATGGTGGGACTTACCCTTCGAGTCCTTCTTTTGACTGAGAAGAGTGTCCCGATGGCCCTCGCCCTTTGTGGAGAGGGACTGGCAAAGCCTTAAAAGAAGCTGTGTAGGAGAATCAGAGAGAGCAGGACAAATGCTGCGCATCGAGGAAGATGAGGATGCAGCCTGGCGCCTCTCTCCTCGAGGGCGATCATCTGCTCGAGTTGCTCAGCTGAGCCAGCTGCCACGGACACCGCCCGAACGGCCTCCTTGACTTCACCAGCGATAACGCTTTCTCGGTGCCCAAGTTGTAGCCGGGCAGCGTGGTCTTCAAGGACGTTGGCCGAGAAGGTCTACACAACTCACAGGCCTGTGGGTCGTGGTCAAGGCCGAGGCAGTGGGCGCACATGGGTCGGATCTGTCCTGGCATCATCTGTCTCGCATGGGCACCGCGAAAACCAGGAGTCGATTTGTCCATCACAGCTGGAGGAAGAATTTGACCAAGTCTTGAAAACTTTAAATTATTTTTCGGGGAACCAAAGAGTTAGGATCCAGTCTATACACAGGCGTTAAAGAGGGAACCTGAGCTTCCAAGCGGTAAGGAAGACCTGGCGTCATAGGGCGGGCGAGAGTTTACCACCGAGTGGGTGGGAGGAGCCAGCATAGACCTCCGAAGATTTAAAGCAGAGAAACCTGCCAAGGACAGCGTGGATGAACAACATATCCATGTCCCTACAAATAAAGTTTATTATTAATTTTTATTACTTTGGGTACCACCCTCCTTCTTCTCAGAAGACAGTTTTCTACATTAGATAGACCTGGTTCTACTGGGTCAGGATTCTCCCAGACCCCATGTATTCACATCTTGATGTTCCATATTGCCAAGTTGGGGGTGTCGCCTGCAAATCTGGGTGAGCAGGATCACTCTGCTTCGTGCACCTGGAAGTGCCTGTATAGGTCCCCTGACCTGAAGGGTCCACTTTGAACTTGGGTGTCTTCACAGGTACAGTCTTAGGCCATCATCAGCTTCAAGCATCTCAATTAACAGTAGTATGGACTGTGAAACTCAGCTTAAATGAGTTCTACTGGCTTATGAAGCCCGACAGCTTCACAGATCAGGGCTTCACTGTACAGATCCCCCTGCAGTCACCTTATAAAATTACTGTTTTAGTTAGCTCACCGCTCATAAAATTCTGGGAAGCCCCAGTGCAGCGGCATTTTCAACCATGGGGCCCCAGTCCCATCGCGATCTCATTAGTGATAACAGAGATGACGACCACAGCCCTGCCTTATCATTGTCCCCATGTACAGAAAAATAATCAATGCTCTATACCAAATGCCCATAGGTATTTTGACACACCTCTCTAAATGCCATGTGCATACACAAAACGACATCGTGACCCTGACAGGGAAATGTTGGAAAACAAAGCATAGCAGTTTCTGACAGGAAAGTTTCTTGACAGGAAAATCTTATTCCTGACAGGGAGATCTTGAGGTACCTTTACTGTCCTACCAACTCACACAGTTAACCCCCAAAAAAAAGCAGAGCTCAACTGGACAAACTACATGTAAAACGGCACTGTGAGTGCACTGGCAATCAACCAGCCATGTTGTTGACAAGGCTCCCAAAGGCACAAGAAGTTGCCTGTAGTAGCTCCAGACTCCAAGTCTCTCAGCACTAGCCCTATCCCACCTCTTAACAGCAGAGCTCAATGGGACAAACTAAGAGCAAAAACAGTGCTCTGATGTAGTTGGCAGTCAGCCAACCACACAGCCAGGATAGACACCCAACAGTGTGAACACCGCCTGCACTATCTCCAGTTTGGCAAAATGAGCAGACAAGCTAAGCCCTACATGCTCTGAGGGAGCTGGTCACAAGTAAACACTGGAAAACCCTGGTTCCAAACACCAAAGGCATGGGGAAACTAGGCAGATCCCAGCAACTGACTGACTGCCATCCCTTCATTACAAGAATGGCAACAAAACTTAACCGAATTAGTTAAAACAGGAAAGAACTGGCCATCATTTCTGAAAAGATCCAGAAAGGGCAACAATTCTTACAAAAAAAGCCCAGGGTTTTTAACTCTAAAATTGATTAGCGTTTTGCTCATAAAAGTTCTAAAACATTGTGAAAATGCATAGCACTTGCCTCACTGTGTTTAACAAACATAACACTCTAGAAAACCTATATGAATGCTTTCTGTACAGTAAGTATTGTCCCAAGGAAAAAACTGCTAATCAATTATTTAAAACCCTGAGCCTAATACCAAAAACCATGATAGTTACCACCATGCTGTAGACACTGCCGGGGAGGGCAGCACCCCATCTAACAAGACTAAGCCACCCCAATAAATTAAATAGACTTTACCTCTCTATCAGTCTCTGATGAAACCCCAGCTAGAAAATTGTGTCCAGTTCTGAAGTCCTCATCTCCAAAAGACAGACAGAGGTGAGGCAGTCCAGAAGAGGGCAACCAAAATAGTGCGGGATCTACATCAAAAGCCCTACGAGGAGAGACTGAAGCACCTCAATATTCACAGACTGGAGGAAAGGAGGAAGAGGGGTATATAAGAGACTTTCAAAACCTCAATGGTATAACCTCATGAGGGAAACCTTTCTCAGAGAAAAGGATACACGAGAACAAGGCATCATGCAATGAAGCTGGAGAAGAATTAGGGAAATATAAGGAAGCACGCTTCACAGAAAGGGTGGTGGATGCTTGGAACAGCCTCCTGAGGAGGCAGTGGAGCAAAACTGTAATGGGATTTAAGAAGGCATGGGATACGATAAGGAATCTTAGAAGCAAGGGGTAAAGCCAGAGCTCAAGTAGGGTCTATGGGTGACAGCAGGTAGGGAATATGGGCAAACAGGTGGGCCAAGCAGTCCTTATCTGCTGTCAGATTTATACATTTCTATGTTTACTTACATGAGGCATCAGGCTAAAAACACTCACAGACCTACAATGTACAAAACAACCTGCTATGGCCAGTGGTCACCATCCAGTCACTGTAAGCATTAAAAGAGGAGTTTGCAAGAAGATAAGTCAATCTGAAAGCCTCAGAGTAACAGAATGCATTCTAAATTTCCCTAAAATTCTAATAACCTGGCTGGCTCCGTTGCCAGGTGAAGAGTGTTCACTCAGAACGCTGGGACCCTGAGTTTGTAACCTGACCCAGGTGTCAAGAGCAGAGTCCGCAGGGAGGGAGTTCAGAAAATCCTTGGACGCTTACCTCCTGGGGGTCTTGAGCTGCTCTCTGTCGGCCCCTGGAGGTGGCTTTGGGTTGACGTTCTAGGCGTGTGTGACCTCAGCGCACCGCAAACATCCTCACCCCCCAGGATGCTGCCGTGGCAGCCCTCTGAAGGAGGGTGGGTAGGTCAAGGAGGAAGGGAGGAATCGGATCCTGGCTGACCGGATGACAGCCTCTGGTCACGCAGCCACAAAGTTCTCAGAGGTGTCTGAGCCAACTCCCACCATGCCCGGATACACTGCATGCCTCTGGGTGTTCTCCTCCCGGTTGTCCCCTGTGTGGAAGGCCCCTCCTGACAAAGGGAAATGTTGGGATACCGGGTCACACCACAGATGAGGGTGGCGGATGGCGAAGGGACCAGGGAGCGTGGGCCTTGTTGGCCAGAAGGAGTGCAGGTGCAAAAAAGAAGAGGAAGAAATTCTAATAATCTAATTCTAAAATCCCTGGAAACGGGCAGACCCAACCTGCCCAAGTCACACAATGAGAAAAACAGATCTTCCAGAGAGCTCTGTCTATGCTTCCTACCCCCTTCAGTGGTACAGCAATGACTGGGGAGATGCTGTATAGAATGTTCACATCACTAGGGTTCTATACCAATGTGACAGCTTTGGGCTGTACCACTACCTCAATGGGGAGCACATTATACATACAGTAGTGGCCAAAAATATTGGTGCCCTTGCATTTTCTAATAATGCACCATTCCTTCAAAATTGTTGAAATTAAAAAATATTTCGGTATCCACATATATATTTCTTTGGTTTGCAGTGGAATAAAACACAAAAAGCAGAAAAATTTACTAAGTCTTAGCTTATTCCACACAAAAATCCTTAAATGGCCTGGACAAAATTATTGGCACCTTTTAGAAGTAGTTAGAAATAATTAGATTTCAAGCAGGTGATTCTCCTTCACTTTAGAACTGAACTCACCTGTGGTGAGTTGCGGTGTCTGCAACATAAAAATCACTCATTCAACCAGTTTTGAATAGAGAAAGGACTCATTCTCCTGTTTTGTGTCACTGTGTGTACCGCAATGAGCATAGAGAAAAGAAAGAAGGCCAGAGAATTGTCTGAGGAGGTCAGACAGAAGATTGTAGCCAAGCATGGACAATCTCAAGGCTACAAATCAATCTCCAGTGACCTTGATGGTCCTGTTTCCACCATACGTAATGTTATCAGGAAGTTTAAGGCCCATGGCACTGTAGCCAACCTCCTGGACGTGGCGCAAGAGAAAACTTGATCGAAGATTGCAGCGCAGGATTGTTCGAATGGTGGAGAAAGCACCTGATCAACTGCCAAACAGATTCAAGCTGACCTTCAGACACAAGGTACGACAGTTTCAACTCGCACCATCCGCCGCCAACTCAATGAAAGGGGGTTATATGGTAGGAGGCCCAGGAGGACCCCACTGCTGAGAGAGAGACATAAGAAAGCCTGACTGAGTTTGCCAAAACACACCTGAACGAGCCAAAATCCTTCTGGGAGAATGTCCTGTGGACAGATGAGACCAAATTAGAGCGTTTTGGTAAAGCACATCATCTCTATGTTTACAGAAACAAAATGAAGCCTTCAAAGAAAAGAACACCTTCCCTACAGTCAAACATGGAGGAGGTTCAGTGATGTTTTGGGGTTGCTGTGCTGCCTCTGGCATTGGGTGCCTTGAACGTGTGCATGGCATCATGAAATCTGGAGATTGCCAGCCCATTTTGGAGCATGTTGAACCCAGTGTCAGAAAGCTGGGTCTCCGTCAAGCTCATGGGTCTTCCAGCAGGACAATGACCCCAAACACACCTCAAAAAGCATCCAGGAATGGTTCAAGACAAGACGCTGGACTGTTCTGAAGTGGCTAGCAATGAGTCCAGATCTAAATCCCATTGAAAACCTGTGGAGAGATCTGAAAACAGCAGTTGGGAGAAGGCACCTTCAAATCTGGGAGAACTGGAGCAGTTTGCACAAGAAGAGTCACCAAACTGCCAGTAGAGAGGTGCAGGAAGCTCATCCATGGCTATAGGAAGCGGTTGATTGCAGTTATTTTGACCAAAGGCTGTGCTACCAAATATTAAGTCTAGGTGTCAATAATTCTGTCAATGCCATTTCTTTACATTTTCTGATTTAAAAGGATATATTAAATTCTGAATCAAAAACAAAGATTCTGTAATATTAACAGAGAAATAAAGAATTGTGAGACCAAATGCTGTTAATTTCAACTTATGTTTAGAGGAAATTGTGAGTTATTTGAAAAGGCAAGGGCAAATTAATATTTTGCCTACAACTGTATGTATTAACTACCTTCCCATTGACAACGTGGAGAGATACAAAACAGCACTCAGTTGTATTTCTACCAGAAGGAGAGAAGGGCTACAGATCACTGATGTGTTAGATATTAGAGAGAGCACTGTAAATCAAGTAGGGTCAGCAGCAGAAATGAAGATAATAAAATGGGCAGACTGGGTGGGTCCAGCGGCTTTTATCTGCCATCAGTTTCTATGTTTTGTTGAACTGTTGTATTTTGCATTATGTACTGATCACTGCTTAAGTTATTCTCCTACAGGTTGCTCTAACCCATCATTTTCCTTCTCCAAGTACTGCTCAATAATAAACTTGCATTTGCGCTTACTACAGAGCTGTATTAGGTCGAGGTTATTATTTTGCTATCTAGTGGACAAGGAAAGTTTAGGGGCACGACTTCAGGATACAGTTACAGGGTCCCTTGCCTGCTTCACTTAGCAGCTCCATTCAAAAATATATAGAAATATAGTGTAAGCAGGTAAAGGGAACCGCTGTGACCTACACCTGAAGGGGGAAGGAGGAGGGTCGGCATGGCCTGATTCTCTCAAAGATCTACTATTCACGGTAAATACGTAACTGTTCTATAATATGGTAGAACACTGTAACCTTAGAAATCATAATTTCAAGGTTGTTAACTCATCGATGTGATAGAAATGTTGTTAACCTATCGCTGCTCGCACATCGATAGGTTGACAATAGCGATCGCTCTCGCGCATGGTCGCTACTTTTTAGACAGGAACTGACGATGAATGCGCGTTAGAAGGACTGAAGGGCCGCTGGCGGTGACTTTTTAAAAGTAAGTCAGTTTTACTTTAGTGGGACCATACACTATAAAAATAATATACGGTCCTCTAACAGCAACCGGTCACTGTTAACTATCTCGAGGTTGCCATGGCGGCGTAAACCGTGGTCACCTGGCAGCCTCTCGACAGTTAACAGACCGTTGCGATTAGAGGACCATACATTATCCTCTATATCTTCTTCAAGATATCTCTTTCATCAGGCCACACCTTTGGACGAGTCCCAAACAGTACTAAACTGACAGTCTGGCATGACACCAGGCCTTGTAAGACAGCCAGGCCAAACCTGCTCATCACGGGCGATGTCCAGACTGTAATGTTTAGTGAAGGTGTGGCAGTCCATGTGGCAGCAGTGAACCCAGTCCAGTCTGCCACTCCCAGCTGGGAAGCAGGGATCCACACAGAGCAGGACCTGAAATCCCCTAGGGCTGCCACATATGGAGATGGGAAGGGTCATAGGTTTTTTGTCCCCGGCAAACACACAACATGCAAGGGCATAGTGACAAGCTCCGATTCACAGAGATGTCCTCAAACACCCGTGACTGGTCTTCTGCCTTTGTGCGCCAAGGTGCGTTACCACCTGGACACCTCTAAGTGGCAGACAAGCAGCAGGTTACACTATCCCAGGGAGGGTGCCATCCATTGGGATGCTCGATCCTCCCTCTCCGGCCAGCCTCAGAATGATCTGCATCCATTTCCAAACCCAGGTCGCTGTGAGGCAGGAGTTAAGTGCAGCACTCAGCCCTCCGTGCCACTGGGCTGGGTGGCTAAGACATTTTAAAATAAGCAACAGAAGTGGCCATGCCTCGCAGAATGACCATGGACACACCACCTTACCGTATTTCCTATAACAATAAGTACTATAGATTGCCAGCCATTTGGACAGGCACGATTTAGACACAGGAGCGCCATCTTTCCTAGGGGCAAACAAAAACAAAAAGCGAGAGGACTTTAACTCCAGAAAATAAACTGGAAGGTGGATAGCTTTATTTAAAGTAAACTCAGACACCACCTTTGCAAAACCTATAATTTGTATATAAAGACCCTGTCTTTGTGAAAAATCAAGTATGGGGGCTCACACATTGGAGCCTGTAGTTCTGAAATTCTTGAGCAGAAGTAATGGCAACTAAAGATACAACGTTCCATGAAGAAAGACACGCCTACAACTCAGCAGGCTTAAAAGGAGTCAAAGTAAGCTTTTCCAACACAAAATTTAAGTCTCAAGCTGGGACTGGATTCCTAATTGGAGGTTTCAAGTGTAGTACGTCTCTCAAAAAATACAGGATACTTCTAGCTGAGCAACTGTCACGGAGGTCTACAGGGCATGAAAGGTTGAAATGGTGGCCAAATGTCCCTTGAGGAGGAATATTGGAGCCCTGTGTCTGATAGGAACAGAAAATATTCCATCACCACATTAACTGGGCAAGTAAAAGGGTCCAGATGCTTGAAGAAAGCCCACTGTGAACTGCTTCCACTTCAAAAGGTAAGTATGTCTGGTAGGGTTTTCTAGCAGCCACCAGAACATCTGCCACTTTACAGGATATCCTAAACGTTTTTATGGCTAGGTCTTCAAGAGCCATGTATGCAGAGGCAGAGATTTCAGGTCCAGATGGACCAGAGACCGCTTGTCTTGTGACATAGGCCACTGCACAACAGCAGAGGCACAGGGATTCCACTGCTAGGTGTTGGAGCAGTGGGTACTGGATCTGTCGAGGCCAAGGAGGAGCAATTAGGAACAGAGTGGCTCCCTCCATCTGTAGTTTGAGTAACACTCTTTGTATTAGAGGAAAGGAGAGAAGGCATACAGAAACCTCCCTTTCCAAGAGAGGAGAACGTGTCTTGCCGGAAAACTCTAAATCACGGAGTGAGCAAGCTAAAATATGTCAGTTTTGTGTTGTACAGGGATGCAAAAGGTTCAACTCTGGGCAAACCTACCTTGCAAAAGAGATCTTTTGCCACTGAGGTCAGCAGTTTGCATTCATGCAGGCTGGACTGTGACTGGTTTAGCCTGTCAAGCTGTTTTTGGCCACCGGTTCCAGAGCCAAATAATCCAAGCAACGCATGCGAGTTACAGGGTGTGGGAGGTGCTGAGAGAGAAAGGGTAGCTAGCCCAGGCGTAAACCAAGTAAAAAGATCCTCTGCAAAGCACTCCAGACAAGGACAATAATGCTTGATTTTTGCAAATCAGAGTTTATTTAGGTACAGTACCAAAATGTGCTCACCAGCCACAGTACTTGTGTGTGGCCAGTGAGCACTTTTGTATTATAAACAAAATCTGCATTTGCAAAATCAAGCATACTGTCCTTTTCTGGAGTGCTTTTGGCAGAGGATATTTTTACATCGGGTTCCAGAGCCCACTGCCACAATCTCACTGTTTCCCTGCATAGCGGTATGAATGAGTCCCCCTTCTTACTGACATAATGCATCACACTGACACTGTCCATCTGTACTAACAGAGGCCTGGTGCCAGATGTGCTCAAAATGCCTGAAGACTGTAGAGAACAGCTCGCATCTCCAGGACATTTATGTGCAAGTTTTTCTCTGTCTGGGTCCAAATACTCTGTGTATGGCAAGAACCCAGGTGTGCTCCACACCGGATCCCAAGGCCTCTGAGGTAAAACCTGTGACACGGCTGGACTCAAACAATGCACCCTTGAGTACACTGGTCCAGTCCATCCACCACATCAAGGCCTTTCTCAGAGGAGACATAACTAGTACAGGTTTGTCTAGGTCATCTGTGATTGTTCCCACTGGACTCAGTAAAGACCACTGTGGATCCTCGTGTGCAAGCGAGCCACCAATGGCACTGTCGCTGCCATAAGGCCTAAAAGGCACAATAGGGTCCAGACTGGGACAGACCGACCCCATGTCTAGTACTGCCCCAATGTACTGCAGTATTTGATAGGAGGTCAGTATTGACTTTGGCAGATTCAGTCACTCTAGGTGGTTGAACCAGGTCCTCGTTTGAGCCAGAATGTATAGCAGTTGTTCTCTGGGCTGGGCCTTCAATAGCCAATCATCCAAGTAAGAGAACACATACAGTCCTTCCTTATGGAGGGCTGCTGCTACCACTACCAAACATTTGGTGACACCCATGGCACAGAAGACAAGCCAAAGGGCAAGACTCTGAACTGGTAATGTTCCGCTTCTAACAGGAATCTCAGATATATAGAAACACAGAATTTGACGGCAGATAAGGACCGCTTGGCCCACCCAGTCTGCCCATTTCCCTACCTGATGGATATGCTGCATCCTAGTTAACCAGCAGCCTACTTCTTCCTACCCCCAGAATTGCCTTATGACTGTCCCATGCATGCTGATTCCACCACTGTTTCTGACTCCACAACCTCCTCTGGAAGGCCGTTCCATACATCCACAACCCTCTCTGTGAAAAATACTTCCTTAAATTACCTCTGAGCCGCCCTTCTATCTTCAAATTGTACCTCTTGTTCTTGCACACCTCTTTTTGAAAGATGCTACCCTCTTGGACTTTGTTGATTCCCTTGAGGTACTTGAAAGTTTCTATCATGTCTCCCTCTCCTCCTTTCCTCGAGGCTACATATTAAGCTCCTTAAGTCTCTCTTCATATGTCTTCCGGTGCAGACCCTGCACCATTTTAGTTGCCCTCCTCTGGACAGCTTCCATCCTGTCTATGTCTTTGCGGAGATTAGGTCTCCAGAACTGCACGCAGTACTCCAGATGGGGTCTCACTAGCTGTCTGTACAGAGGGATAATAACTTCCTGTTTTCTACTGGTGATGCCTCTTCCTATGCATCCCAGTATCCCCCAGCCCTCCTTGCTGCCCTCTCACATTGCTTGCCCACCTTTAGGTCATCTGATATGACTACCCCAGGTCCCTTTCCATTTTGTTGTTGTTAGTAGCTCAACCCCCATTGTGTACTCTTCCCTGGGTTTTGTTTCCCAGGTGCATTACCTTGCACTTCTTAGCATTGAATCTAAGCTGCCATACATTTGACCATTCCTCTAACCTTGCCAAGTCCCTTCTCATCCTTTCCACTCCATCTTGTGCATCAACTCTGTTGCAGATCTTTGTGTCATCTGCAAAGAGACATACTTTTCTTCCAGTCCCTCTGCAATGTAACATAAAGACATTGAAGAGGACCGGTCCTAATACTGAACCCTGTGGTACCCCACTACTAACCCCCTTTTTCAGAGTGGACTCCATTTACTATTACTCTTGTGTCCTATTCTCCAGCCAATTCTTTACCCAGGCTGTCATCTTGGGACCCACTCCCAGGCTGGCTAACTTGTGTATTAATCTTTTGTGTGGGACTGTGTCAAATGCCTTGCTAAAGTCTAGGTAGGCCATGTCCACAGCCCTCCCTGATCAACTACTTTGGTCGCCCAGTCAAAGAAATCTATCAGATTTGTCTGGCATGACCTTCCGCTGTGAATCCATGCTGCCTTGGGTCCTGTGCCCCTCTGGCCTCTAGATACTCAACAATTCTTTCCTTCAGAGTGATTCCATCATTTTCCCTACCACTGAGGTTAAACTAACAGGTCTGTAGTTTCCTGCTTCTGCCTTGCTCCCACTTCTGTGAAGGGGAATCACATCTGCCCTCCTCAGTCCTCGGGTACCACCCCATCCTCCCATGATTTGTTAAAGACGGTAGTCAGTGGTGTCACTAGTTCTACCCTTAGTTCTTTAGAATTCTGGGATGAATCCATCAGGCCCCATTGCTTTGTCCACCTTCAGTTTTAAGAGTTCTTTCAGAACCCTTTCTTCTGTAAATGGGCTGGTATCAACTTCTGTATCAGAGTTTTTCTACTGTTTGTTTTAGGTACCTCCCCTCTTCCTTTGTAAATACTGAGCAAAAATATTTGTTTAGTATCTCTGCCTTTTCACAGTCACCCTCTGCCCACCCTCCCTCCCTTTATTAAGCCTCACTATCCCTCCCTTGGTCTCTCCTTCGCTCCTGATGTACCTATAAAAGGTTTTATCCCCTCTTAACTGAGTTGGCTATCTTTTCCTCGGTTTGGGCCTTTGCTGTTCTGACTGCCTTCCCAGCTTCCTTTTGCTTTAACTGATACAGTCTCTCTCCTGTTCCTTCTGTGATTCCTTGTACTTCCTGAATGCTTTCTTTCTCTTGAACCTTCACTGCCACTTCCTTTGAGAACCTTAGTGGTTTCTTACCTCGTTTCGTTTTGTTTATTTGCTTTACACAAAGGCTTGTTACCTCTGTGATGGCAGTTTTATTATTCCCATTGTTCTTCCACCCTCCTTCCTGACCATTTGCTAGTGCATTCCTTAGGCACTCACCCATTTTGACAAAGTCAGCCTCCTAAAATCCAGTACCTTTGTCTTTGTATGGCTTGACTCTATTGCTGTGTTTACTGTGAACCATACTGTTCGATGGTCGCTAGTGATTCTGTTTTTGTGATTCTTTCTGATTTTTATATGAAGGTAAACATCATTCATGTTCAGAAAACTGAGCCAGTCTCCTGTATTCAACAGGGTAATAAAGGCTTGTAGAGACCATCTGAAAAGTACAGTTATACAAGAACTTACTGTAACAGTAGATCTTTGAGAAGCTGTTGCAGCAAGCCACACCTAGTAGGACTAAGCCTTCAGGTGCCAAGACCACACAGAAAACGTCTAGCTAGCAGCTGACTGGGGGACTGCCCACCCACCACCAACTGACATCAGCCTAGCCTATAAAGGTAGGGGGTCCCCACACCTACCGTAGTTCTCCTGCCGGAGACCCCATAAGAGCAGCTAATGGAAAATCAAGGAGGTTTCCCGAGAGCCAAAGAAAGGCAGAAGAAGCGAGAGAAAAAGAGCAGCTGGGGAAGGAGGGAAAGCAGGGCCTGCTGCAAGAGCTTCTCTCTAAGATCTACTTTACGGTACATTCTTATGTAACTGTACTAGCTTACTTTAAGAAAGGCTCTGTAGCAGACCACACCAGTAGGACCGAGTCCCAAGCAGTATGGGAAATCACCAGGAGAACAACACCGGAGTAGGACAGATCAGCAGCAAATAGCTCAGGAGAAAAAGGCCCTGAAGGACTGCTAGGCGAAACTGGCTCTCGCCTAGAGGTGATGTCCAAACTGTAATGCTTGGTGAAGGTGTGAACAGAACTCCAGGTAGCAGCTGCACAGATGTCCGCAGCAGAAACATTTCTAAAACAAGCCGAGAGGCAGCCATACCTCTGGTGGAATAGCCCTTGACCACTCCCAGAAGAGGCCTGTTGCATGTGGTAGCAATAAACAATGCAATCTGTTAACCACTTAGACAAGCACTGTTTGGAAACAGGGCGCCTTCTCTCCTGGGGGTGAACAAAACAAGCAGCTGGCCAGATTTTCTGAAAGGCTCTGTGTGGTTCATTTAGTACCACAAAATCCTATGTACATCCAAAGTATGGAGCAAGCCTCCTCCTAATTAGAATACTCAAGAAAATAAACTGGAAGGTGGATGTATTGATTCAAAGTAAACTCTGACACCACCTTAGGTAAAAACTTAGGATTAGTCGCAAAGACACCCAGTCTTTGTGAAAACGAAATAAGGCTCCTTACACATATGAGTCTGTAGCTCAGAAATCCTTGAGCAGAAGTAACAGCAACTAAAACAGCGCTTTCACGACAGAAGAGCACCTCACAACTCACGTCTGGTTCAAAGGGAGGTAAAGAGAGTTTCTCCAACATAAAGTTGAGGTCCCATGGAGAGTTGGGTCCCGAACTGGAGGTTTCAGATAAAACAATACCCCACAGGAAGGTGTGGGACACTTTGAGATGGGTAACAGCTTTGCCCTTGATAGGTGCATGGTATGCAGAGATGGCGGAAAGGTGCACCTTGAGTGAGGAGTACCCAGGCCTGAATCTGAAAGTGATAGAAGGTACTCAACACCTGATTCACCGAGCAGGTAAATGGATCCAAATGGAGGCAGCGGCCTAAAGGTGAAGCGGCTTCCATTTCAAAGCATAAGTGGCTCTGGTGGAGGTTTCCAAGCAGCCACCAGGGCGTCTGCAACCTAGTGGACACCTCGAGCGGGCAATAACTAGGTCTTCAGGAGCCACACGTGGAGATGCAGGGACTTGAGATCCAGATGGACCAAGGTGCCTTGATCTTGGGAAAGCAAGCCAGTGCACAGAGGTAAGGCACCAGAGGTTCCACAGCCAGCTGCTGCAACAGGGGAACAAATCTGATGTGACCTGAAGAGAGCTATGAGAATCATCTCTGCCCCTTCCAAGTGGAGCTTCAGCAGAACCCTATGTAGGAGTGGGAAAGGAGGACAGGCATACAGAAACCTCTCCTTCCAAGACAGGGACAATGAATCTCACCAGAAAACTCCAGGCCCAGATCGAGCTAACCAAAAGTGGCAGTTTGCACGCATGGGGACACAAAGAGGTCCAACTCTGACGGCCCCATCTGTCAAGAAATCTCTGACCACTGAGGTTAGAAGTTCCCACTCTGTGAGCCTGCAACCTGGAGCGACTGAGAATGTTGGCCAAGACATTCTGAACGTCAAGCACAATATGGCAGAGAGCTCCAGACCGGTGCTTGCTAGCCCAATATCAGACTTTCATCGACTCCTGACGCAGAGGGGTAAGAATGTCCCCCCACTTGTTGATGTAATACTGTAGACCACGTCGCGTTGTCAGTCTGCACCAGCAGCCGCCAAGGAGGAGAGGAGTCTAAAAGGCCTGCACAGCATAAAGGACTGTCCACATCTCCAGGATGTTGATATGGAGACCCTGTTCTATGACCATCCAGGTAACCTGGGTCTGGTGACTGGCCAGATGAGCACCCCAGCCCAGGCTGGATACGTTGTTGTGAGAATCTGGCGGGGCTCAAGAGCTGAAAGGAAACCTCCTATGGAAATTGGCCAGATCCAGCTACCACAACAGAACTCTCTGGACCAGGTTGAAGACCAGACCAACTGATCCAGGTCATCCGTGCGTTGGTCCCACTGGACCCTCAAGGTCCACTGAAGAACCCACATATGCAAACGGGCCAGGGGAACTGTGGTAACAGCCGCTGCCATGTGACCCAGAAGGCGCAGGAACACTGTGGCAGGAATCTGCCGCCTGAAGGAAATCAGATGGGCCCTGCTTCATCAGTCACTCTGCCCTATCCTTGGGCAAAATGGCCTTACCCTGGCTGGTGTCAGGACTGCCCCAACGTACAAAGGCACTGGCAAGTGGAGAGTGGCAGGACTTGTAGACTGACAATGACCCCAAGGCCTGAAAAAGGTGGAACTTGTATTCCAGAGTCTGAACCAGGTGATCGGAGGGCTCTGTTAGCAGCCAATCATCCAGGTAGGGGAACACACAGAAGCCCTGCCTTCTCAATGCAGACGCCTCTACTGTCAGGCATTTGGTAAATACCCGGGAGGGTGCAAAGGAAGGCCAAAGGAGGGCTTGAACTGAAAATGAGCTCCTGAAAGTGGAGCGGAGGAAGCAATGATGCACAGGAAAGATCTGGATATGCAGGGAAGCATCCTGCATGTCCAGAGAGCACAGCAGTCCCACTGGTGCAAGGGTAACAGCCCCTGGAGGGTGGCCATCCGAAGCGCTTGTGCTCAATGTACAGATTCAGATGGCTCAGGTCCAAGATGGGCTGAAGATCCATGTTTTTCTGGGGACGAGGAAAGGTGGGAGTAAAACCCCTTCCCAACTGAGCCGGAGGAGCAAGCTCTATGGCTCCTTTCTGAAGAAAAGCATGAATTTCCTCCCAAACCAGATACAGATGGGCAAAAGGGAAGTGGAGTTACTGGCGGATTTTCTGGGGCCATTCCAGAAACTCCAGAGCGTGACAGTGCTCTATGATCTGAAGCACTCAGTTGTCTGTGGTCACCCTCCACCCTTCTAGGTGGAGGAAGAACCAACCTCCAACCGCTTCCCTTGCATCCTCGGCCGGGGGCGAGGTCAGCTAAGAGTCAGGAGGTGGGGGTGGGGCAGGCACAGGTAGGGAGTGTGCCAGCGGCCCTGAGAGCACTGGGGGGCGGCAGCAGCAGGGGCCGCTGTGGCCTTCAGCTTGTGCTGACCCTTGGCAGGCTAGTTCTGAGATTGCTTACAGGAGGACCCAAGAAGGACTGACAGCCTGCTCTAGGGCTGAGTGTGATAGGAGCAAACGGACCAACCTGAGGGCCCGCCTGACTCCTGCAGGGTGAAATAATATCCTGGACATCCCCTCTGAAAGGACCGAACCCCAGAAGGGGATGTCCAAAGTGTTGGCTTGTATGTCTGAGGCAAAGTCGGATACCCAGAGCCAAAAAATGGCGCCAGAAACAGATCCCAGCAGCTGCCCCACACCAGGAGGCATTCAAAGCATCATAAGCAGCCCGGAGGACATGACTGCCAATGTCCGAGCCCAATTTTATTAGCTGGGTGAGCTGTGTCTTGGTGGGATCCTCTGGCAAGGTCTGCACCAGATCCCTGGCTTGGTCCTAAAAACATTTTCATGTTGGACCATGTGGGCCAGATAATTCAGGGCCTGGATGGCCTGGGTAATAGTGGAAAACACACATTTGCCTAGGTGATCCAGCTTTTCGACTCCGTTCTGGAGGAAGGGTACAAAGGTGCTTGAACTTCTTAGTACAGTCATGCACGCATTAATCAACACAGAATCCATCTTAAGGTGGCCCCCTAAAGGGTTTGCCAGCTGGGATATGGTAAAGACGATCTGCCTTCTTAGGTAGAGAAGAGGGTGGCTCCATGCCACCCTAGTAACGATCCTCATAGGAGTCAATCAAAGGGAGACCACCATGGGGGACAGCATCCCGCTGCCGGAGGTAGATGGTCAAGTGGCACCTCTCTGGGTCCTGCCCTCCGCCTCCCAGCCCATAATGGACTGGATGTGGGCATGACATCCATGAAGGATGGATTGTCAGGAGGGACTTTGGTACCTCCTGGGATGGTCGTCCCCATACAGGACTCCCAGGTGAGGAGGAAGACCCCTAAGAATCAAGAGTGATCTTCAGAATACTCACTATCTGGGACCGGGCTGGAGGCCGGGCGCCATCCCTACAAGAGCCTGAGCCACGCCAGGTCGAGCCCAAGATGACCCTCAATGTGCGGAGTTTGCTTAGTCCAGCCCGGTCCGAATTCTGTAGCTGTGGGTCTTAGGGAGGACAGAGGGAGATGCCGGAGGTGGCCTTTGAGGGTGGGGTCTGCCTTTGGAAGAAGGACCACCACACCAGGAAAGGGCATTATAATGCACCAGAGGCTGACATTGTACACCAGTGGAAAAGATAAGAGGATGTCAGGTAAGTACGACAGTGAAAGAGCGGCGTAGGTACCCAGGAGTAGGAGCCTGCCCGTCGCGGTTGAGAATCCCGTGTTGGCCCAAAAGTGTCAGCCGTGGTGCAGGCTGCAGCAAGGGCAACGATGGGGTTGGTCTCATAGGCTGGGGCTGGGGCAGCGGCAGCACAGACGGCATTGGCCTGGAGCATCTGGGGAAGGATCTGCTGGCACTGGCCTGGCTGGAGAAGCAGGCGCCTGAGATGGCGGTTCCTCCTGCACGGACTGGCGTCGGTCCCAGAAGTGGGAAATGACAAAGGCAGCTCTGTGGCTGGAAGGGCGATGGTTATGGAACCGACGGACAAGGAAGCAATACTGGCCAAACCACCTGGCTGAAAGCCCATGAAAGATATGGGCCTGAGCATCAGGGGCTGGGAAGCAGGAGACAAAATTCCCTGCCCCAAGAACCACCACCCAAGATAGAAATAAAGGCGGGCAGCAAAGCCACTAGAGCTTGGAAGAAGACAGGGCTGAGGCGCAATCCCCGTGGGAGGACGACCCTGTCAGAGTCAACAGTTCGTGGGGTGCCAGGGAGCAAGAAGGTGTTTATCCTGGTGCTTGTGTTTCCTGGATTTCTTTTGAGAAGATAAGGAGGGCTCGGGGACTGTGCTGGTGAGGCCGAAGAGCTCATAGCCTGCAGCTCCTTCTCCATCTTGACCAACTTCTGCTTCAAAAGGTGGCTCTCCAGAGTTTTTGGACAACGTCTCTGAATGGCATGGTTAACGTTTTGGTAAAACTGGCAGGCTTCGGTGTCGTGGCTGCAGCCTAGGCAGATGAGACATGCAGAGTGGCCATCCTTTTCAGGAATCTGTCTGCCACAGGCACACTTGGGAGGAGCAGTCAAAGACGAGGCTGGTGGAGAAGACAAAACTCATCAAGTAAAACACTGAAAATTTGATGTTTGAACTTAAAAGAATGAAAAATAAAAAAGCGCAGCAAGCAGGGGGTAATAGCAGTGGAACTGTAGCTGCGGCATCCGTAAGGTCCGGCGTCGCAGGTCAATGACAGGAGAAAGAACTGACGTAGGTGTGGGGACCACCCACCTTTACAGACTAGGTTGATGTCAGCCAACTGACGTCAAGTGTGGGTGGTCCCTGTGGTGACTGCTAGCTAGAAGTTTTCCATGTGGTCCCGGTGCCTTAGTCCTACCAGTGTGGCCTGCTGCAACAGCCTTCCTCAAAGTAAGATCTTCTTTGTACTCTGTGTGAAGTTTAGGTTTCTCAGGTCTGGTCCCAAGTCTCCTGTCCACTTGGGGACCAGGATGTATCTGGAGTAGAAGCCCTGTTCCTCTGCCTGACAGGAACTGGTTCTACAGCCCATTTTTAAAGCATGGCTTTTATCTCCTTGAGCAGTGACGTGTCCTATGGGATACATGGAGACAGATGGCAGATGATCTGGAGGGGTCTCTAGAAGTTCCAGAGCATGGCCTTTTGCAACAATGTCAAGTACCCATTCGTCTGTAGTCATCTCCTGTCACTGATTCAAGTAAAGGGTTTGTCCTGTGTCCTATTCTCTTTTCCATGTTCTTGAATGACACCCCTCCTGTTCCTCTGTGTCCATTCATATGTATGCTGATAGTTAATTTTACATCTGGCTCCTCTTCCCATTGTAACCCCCCTTTGTTACCCGGGGTTACTAGAATCTCAGTAAGACCTAGTGGTAGGCGGAAGGCAGCTTGTGAAGCTCCAGTTAAATGGATTTCACACTGTCTCACTCTGTTCTCAGTCTCAGCTGAGACTGAGGGATGACATCACCATAGAACTGTCGCAGCTGCATGAGCCACAATGGAATCTACAGCAGGAAGTTGGAATAGAATGTTGGGAGGTTTGAACAGTAGTCTGTAGGTCAGCTGGAATTTGGAGCTTGCTGAGAGAGCAACACAGCAGCTCTGTGTGAAGCTATGGAGCCTCAGCCCTGACACAGGGGCTACAGTTAGGAAAAAGGTGTGTGTTTCCACCAAAAGAGACAAAGAAGCAGTTTGCAAGTGGTGGAGACCGCTGATTGGTCTCAGTGCCCCCTTCCTCAGGGATGGGGGCAGGAAAGGTTGTCCTGCATATTCTGGGCAACCCCTGGTTTTGCTACTAGTGGAGAAGCTGCCTTATTTGTTCCAGAGTTTTGGGAAACAAGAAGATTTGTGAATCGCCTGTGGGCACCTGCAACTGGAGGGTGAGTTTCTGCTCTTCCTAAAGGGCCTATGTTTTTCACCCTGGGACTTGTGCGCTAGTGGGGATTGGACTACTGAAGTAGTGGGAGGCACAGAGTAACAGGCTTAGCCAAAAGTAAAAGTATGTTCAAGTCCAGCACTTACGGGAAAGTCAAGACATGTAGAGGAGATGTGACATACGTCTACCCAGTAATCTACATTGCCAAGCTTTCAGAAAAGAATTGTTTAGTTTCCAGAGAAATGGCGGGTATGGATTATGGGAGCTGGAGGTGGAGACTCCATCTTTAGCAACCAGGTCCACCTCTACGGATTTGCTCTGTGGATTTCTACTTTGCATCATGCACTTGGCCAGTGATGAGGAAGTACCCAGACGTGGGATGGAAGGAAATTCCCTCTAGGAGTCGAAGGCTCTAAGGTGGTTTAGGGAGCCACAACAGGAAAACTGGTTCATTTCCCAAAATGGACCGTGGATCAAGTGGCCGGGGGGAGCCGGACCAGTGGGAAAACCCAAGTAGTGTACAAGTCGGGCTTGTACCCAAGCTGCGTGCAAGTCCGGGCTGTGTGCCTGGTGGGTTCAGAGCCTGAGGGCTGGAAACAGTGAAGAAGTGTTCTGTTGTCTCTAATCTGCATTACCAGGAATTTAGCCCGTCGGGTCCATCTATGCTTTGTTTGTTCAGCTTGGATGTGAATAAAAGCCACACTGTAGAATCCCATTGCTGGTTCTGGACATTACAGTTATTGCTTCCTGTGTTCAGATTTACTTGGGTGCCCCTGTGCAGGTAGCCAAACCTAGGCCCCTGGGCCAGTAACCTAATCCTCCCCGAACCCAGTCCCCACCAGGTACCGCTGTCATTCAACAGCATGCCACCTGTCGCTTTGCAAAAGACAGGGTGAGGGGTTACACATGATCTTACCTCACAGCTTCAGATGGGTTTGACAATATTCAGCACTGGTTCCAGTTTAACCAACTATCCCTCGATGGTTAAAAAAAAAAAAGTTTCCATAATTTTGCCATCCATCAGAGGCTTTTCAGATGCACCCTCTCCTTCATTTTATACCCTTGATAGTACTATTATTGAGTAAGTTTTCTCTTTTAAGTACCTCGGGATCTGGCTTGGTAATAAACATTTCAGATTGTGAATCGTCACCTATAGTTGTTCAAGCTTTAAGCAAGGGTCTGTCTTTTGTTCACTCTGTTAAAACTTTTTTCGTACAACTATTGATTTACACAAATTTGTACGTAATTTGACTTTAAAGATGCATTAATAATGACAATGATAGTGTACAGCAATCTATTAGTTAAGTTAATGGTACTAGTTCTAGATCCACATATTGCCGCAGCATTAACCCTACGGTCAATGTATTTTTGAAAAAGTGTGAATTTGATCAACAAACCCTTAGGTCTACCCCCATGCAGAGCATTACACAAAACTGCAGTAGATCTGAGAGGCAGGCATTAGTTGATTTAGCTCGAAATACCGATATAGTTATGAAGCCGGCCGATCAGGGCAGGGCTTTTGCATTAAATTTCAGCTGCCAAACCCTTGACCATTCTTCAAGCTTCTGCAGGTCCCTCCTCATTCTGTTTACACCCTCTGGCATGTCCACTCTGTTACAGGCTTCGTGTCGTCCAGCGAACGGGAAATTCTGCCTTCTGGGTCCTCGCTGATGTCACCGATGAAGATACTGAATAGGACCGGTCCCAGCACTGATCCCTGCGACACCCCACTGGTCACTCTTCCCGTGTGGAGCGACAGCCATTTCCATCACAATCTGTGTCCTGCCACCCAGCCAAATTACCCACCCACCACACTACTGTCCTGCCCACTCCCATATTCCCCATTTGTTTAACAGCCTTCTATGCAGCACAGTGTCAAAGGCCTTGCTGAAGTCAGACAGCCCATCGTCCACTGCCCTCCGTGATCCACTTCCTTGTCACCCTGTCAAAATTCAATGAGGCTGGTCCGCCATGACCTCCCCAGTGAAACCATGCTGCCTTGAGTCCTGTAGTCTGTCAACAACCAGATATTCCACCAATTTCTCCTTCAGCAGTGCTTCCATGATCTTCTCCACTACCGAGGTCAGGCTGACTGGTCTGTAGTTCCCGCCTCCTCTTTGTTCCCACTTTTGTATAAGGGGAATACATCTGCTATCCTCCAGTCTTTGGGTACCTCCGTTTCCAGTGACTGGCTAAACAGGACTGCCAGAGATTTAGCCACCACCTCTCTTAGCTCCTTTAGGACCCTAGGGTGCACCCATCCGGACCCACTGCTTTACTGACTCTTATTCCTTCCAGTTTCTTTAGGACCCTTTCCATCTAAGGAATTTTGTCCACTTCTGTGCCTTTCCCTCCTTGTACTCCTTCAGGCTCACTACCCTCCCCTTCCTCAGTAAGGGCGAGGCAGAAATATCTGTTCAGTATGTTGGTTTACAGCTGTCATCCTCCACGCTACCCCGTCCTCCCCTTCAGTCTCACTATCCCTCCTTTTGCCTTTTTTTTTCCACTTATGTACCTGTAAAAGTTTTGTCCCTCTAACCACTGATCTTCAGGTGCACTCTTCTGTCTGAGCTTTGGCTTCCCTTCTGACCTCCCTGCCTCCCTTTGCTTCTCCCGGTGCTTTTCCCTATCCCCTTCTGTCTCGTCTTTTGTACTGCCTGAATCGATCTTTCTGGATTTCACTTTCTCCGTTAACTCCTTGGAAAACCAGAATGGCCTCCTCTTCCTTTTCCCTTGCTAACCTGCTTAATGCATAATTGTGTTGCTCTTGCAACCCCTGTTTAAACATTGCCCTCTGTTCCTCCCTCCCCATTCCTATTACTGCCTCTTTCAAGCATGTCCCCATTTTCCCAAAATCTGCCCTCCTAAAATCCAGGATACTTGTTTTTTGTTGGTGTGTTTCTGCTCCTTCTGTGATTTCAAACCACAGTGACTGGTGGTCACTGTTCCCCAGGTACTCCCGCTGTTACCCCTATCACACTGTCCCGTCTGTGAGCACAGGGTCCAGTACTGTTCTTCTGCCAAGCTGGTTTCATGACCAGTTGCTTAGGAAGGCACCCCTTAAGGGAGTCCAGAATAAATCCGGCTCCAGTTGATGCTGCTGCTGGGAGGCTCCAGTCCACGTCTGGATATTGAAGTCTCCAACCAGTACCACCTCCCCTTGTCCGCCATCCAAGGCAGTGTTTCATCGGGCAGACCGATCATATCAGGCGGTGGGTTACAGAACCCATCTGTATTTACAGGTACTCAGCTGCAGCCCTTAGTCCTAAGTTTAAGGTCATATGTAAGAGATTCCATAGATATAATTAATGTTATTGAAAATCTGGACATGGAACTTGCGTGGATGTTTACAACCTTGGACGTGAGTCACTGTACACTGTTATACCACATGAAGGCGGTCTTAAGTCACTGAAGCATTTTTTGGACCAGAGGGATTAAATAGCTAGTGTACAATTACCCACTTGGTATATGTTGGAATTGGCAAAACTGGTACTTGAAAAAATACTAATATGTTTCTATTTTAAGGAAGATCACGAAAGACAAGTAAAAGGGGGACTGCAATGGGGGCCACAAATGCCCCTAGTTACTAACTTATACATGGGCGCATTGGCAGTACAAGCACTTCATGTAATGCCACGAAATCCTTACTTTCATTGTTTGGCCTCGTTTTATAGATGATATACTCATTATATGGAAGGGCACTGTCGATCGGTTTCATGGGTTTGTTAAGTGGCTTGAGGGGACCAATGGCTGTTGCATTTTAAATATCTCGATGAATACATACGAGATCACATATCGGATTTGCAATTTATAAATCCGAGAATGGTGAGGTTTGTAGCACTTTGTTCCAAAAGCCCATCAATAGAATAGCTTACTTTTGTATAATAGCTGCCACCCCAGCCCCCCATGTTGTCGAGAACATACCAAAGGACAACTGGTTCAAACTTTCAGGAATTGTACTAAAAGACATGAGTATCACAGCAAAAGGCTGAATGATCCTTCATTTTCAACAGGCGGGATACAGTAATGGCACTATACTTAAAGCTATTGAGGTGGTCAACGACATGCCTAGGGAAGATACACTAGTCCCTAAAAGACATGTGGAAACTAAGGAGATAAAATGCCCATTTGTGAATACATAATCAACGGCTCTGACAATATTCTAACTATTGGCATATTATAAATGCAGAGCCTAAGTTAAGGGAGTTGATTAAACAAAAGAAACGATGGCATGGCATAAAGAGAGTAAGATGGGGTAATGGGCAGACTGGATGGGCCAGGGGTTCTTTTCTGCTGGCAAATCTCTATGTTTCTATTAGTAACAAACCACAAATTGTATTATGAGACCAAGTACTATTAAGGACATGGTTGCTACCAGCTTACTCCCAGTTCCTACTGTTCAGAGAGAATACCACCCCCAAGCTGGAACACATAGATGTGGCAAGTGTATATATTGCAGTTATGTTAAACACACTAAGACCATACAGAATCAACAGTGGTAAGACAATAGATCTAAGAGATTTCATCACGTGTAAGCACAAATAATGTTGTTTATCTTTGACCTGTGAGTTGTGGGTCATTTACATGGGTAGAACTACGAGACAGTTTAAAACCTGCATAGGGGAACTTGTGAGGGCTTTGTGGAAAGGTGATGAAACTTATGCAATAGCTAAACAATAGTCAGACAGGTTTGGAACATAGGATTCAATTTGTTGGTACTGAAAATATTTAACTAGGACGGGGACAAATATTAAAAACTGATTGGGCAGCGTGAGGGCTTTTGGAGTTATGAGTTGGGAGCCTGCCGTGGTAAGGGTTTGAATGATAATATAGCAATATCTCCATATCTGTGATTGATGCATTTATTTTCGTTATCCTTTCTGTATTATATAGTGAAAAATATTTGTACATATATATTTTAACTATTGCTGGTGGCATATACCAGGTTGTATTTTTAAGTCTGGTGCCTAAAGGTTAATTAATTCTATTCAAACTGTCATTTCTTTATTACTGGGTTTTTCTTGTACCTGTGTGTGTGAGCATATCATGGTCTGACCTTGTGACCTTCTGTTATCTTCATTTTGCAAGTATTACATAGAACAGTGGCTCTTTTTATGTTTTTTTTTTTCTTTTCCTCATTGGCAGTTATTTATTTTTTTCAGATGCTTTTTATGCACTTTGAGTAAATCAGCACATTATGGATTTACCTTTTGACCTTCTGCCCTAATCCGCTGGAAGTTTTATTTAAATAATATAAATGGAATAAATACATTATCTTCCTTTTTAGTGCTTTTTCTGTGATTCTTGCCTTTAGTTGCACTTATTTCATTGATTAAGGTGCACAAGGTTTTGATTCACTTATCTCTGTTTGTGACTAAATACTTACGCTGGAGCCCTAGAACAGTAATTTTGCTTTAATTACCCAGTACTGAATGACAGCTTTGATGGGCGGATTTGAACCTCAGGTTTAGTCCGTTTTATATGTTACACCTTTTGGGGTGGGGTATTTAAGGTACACTCTATGCACTGGTTTGATAACTCTGATGAAGCTTGGAAGTGTCCAAGTGAAATGTTAGTTCGTTCTTGCCATAGCATTTGACTGTAGTGTGGAAGTTTTTCCTTGCACCTAGTTGGGTGAGCTATTTTATACTGCACTTTTTGTAATAAATAAATGGAACAATTCTTGGTACCCTCGTTGTAGTGGTCAAGTATATTCTGTTGGTGCTAATTTCCATGTCTGCCTGCTACTATGTTTATTTGACTATAACAGCAAAACAGATCTTGTCCTGGTGCTACACTGATGTGCTCCTTCATAACCCTATCAGACAAGATAAAAGAGGACACCTGATTTCGTTTAACTGGAAACCCATCTTATTAACTTATTCCATCTTTTGGCCATTTTGGGTCAGGTTAAGCAATGAATGGATTCCAACACCACAAGCGCTACCGATGAGAATGGGGAGTAACATTCAAGGTTTGGCTACACACATAATATTCATGAATCCCAACATTCTGGTCAGAGGTATAGGGCTGCTAAATTTAATACCAGCTTCTAAGTTTTTCGAGAGTTAGGTGCTACACTTAAGAGATATACGTTACAGTGAAGAAGACAGTAACATGGGCTAATAAGGTTAACTTTCATTAATACTTACATCCCCTCAAGTCCTGATACCAGTTTCCAGAATGTTTTATTTAATCTAGCTGTGGTTCATCCTTCTGGGGATGGAAGAGTACCTTTGGGATGAGGAGGGATTAAACCTTTACATAATTCTAAACTAGATTTAGCTATCCAGCATCTGGGTTATTCCTATGGGATGATGGTGGGATTTGAACCTTTACATAATCTTAAACTAGATTTAGCTATCCAGAAATCAATCTTATGTCTGCCCTATCCCTATTACTGAACATAAAAGACATGAAATTTGATGATCTTTGACAGACTGCACTACCTGACAGCTAATGAATATACACATTATTCCCCGGTCAATTATACTTATGCTAGCCAAGACTACTGTTTAAATTTCACCACTGAACAGGGCAGTTTCCATAACCGGCACTGTACTGTATATGTGCAGTATCACACACTTTCCTTCTGGATGCAGATCTACATTTAAGTAGACTGATCACTGCAGTGTAAATATAAACTGCCACTAGTCAAACAGCGTTTTGGTAAAGATTTCTGTATTTAGCTAAAAATAACACTATTTAAAAGCCAAATTGATACTGCATTTCCACAGGCTGCAGATTAATATTCAATGATGTTTCTAAGGTGTGATTATTCACTAAAACGATTAGGTAACACTTTGCCATAATAAGAGGTTTTATAATTCCAGTTTAAACACTGCCACTAGGTGGCATTTCAATACCTCTAATTTAAAGGAGTACTACAGTCAAATTTGCAAAACAAATATTTTGCAGAGTGTTTTGATTTGTATGTTTATTTATATATTTGTGAACGGGTAGGGCATTGATCCAGCTGACCGTTTTCAGGCATGACCTGGGCCAAGAAGATGGACGAGGGAAAAACACAAGGACAATGTACAAAATTTACAGTACAGGAGAAATACAAAACACATAATACGAAAATGCATGACAGGAAAACACTGAAAAAGAGTTACACATACAGTATAGTGCAAACAACAGTGTAGTTATTGTACAGCATATTCCATCAGATGTGCACAAAATACAAAGCACAGCAGTGGTAAAAGCAGAGGTACTCAAAAATAGTTTCAAAGTCATGTTATCCATTATAGGATAATGCACACAGGATGTTCAACTAGCTGGCCGAGTTGCTGGATGACCACGGATCACTGTGAGCTTGTTGGAGTGGCACAGTGTGGGTCTACTGGGGGCAGGTGCAGCAGCCATTAAGGCCACTTTGTTTTTTTTGTATTTTCTGTTTTAAACCCCTCACACATATCAGCACTGTCACCCAACATCCCCACCGACACGCGACCCCCTCCCCCGAGGATCCCTCATGAAGCCTTGGCTACCCCAAGCAGGAGGCACCTGGGGCCTGGCCTTGAGCCCCTTGTACCTTTTAATCTCATCTGGTCCTTCTCACGGGTCACGCGCCAACAGGTGAGTGCCATATCAGATCCCTCTCCTCGTGTCACGCCTGGGCCGGTATTTTTCTTTGTACCCCGGAGGCCTGACATATGCAGACCTCAAGGCTTATGCCCACGCCTATCAGGCTTTCTGAACAGACTCAGGTAAGCTGCACCTCTGGCTACTGCCAGAGGCCAGGCACGCACTGAGCTGGTGTACCGTCACCCCCAGAGGGATGAGCAGTCACTCGATTGCTCAAGCCTCCTCCCCAGCCACGACCTCTCCGATGACCTGGGCTGCTTTCAGACCTAGGGTGCCAGCGTCGCAAGCAATAGCACTACCACTGCACCAGCGGGCTGGCTATTAATGCTGCTTTGTAGTGGGATTTAAACAAGAGGTGAAGAGTCAAGAGAGCAAAGTGAGGAGGGCAGACTGTTCCACAGTTTAGGGGCAGCTGAGGTTGAGTGCTTTGCTACCCAGACAGGTGATGATCTGAGGAGCATCCAACTGAAGGCTGGAGGAGTTTCGAAATAAGTGAGGTAAAGTTTAGTTTGAGCAGGGGAAAGGGGTGAGGAGGTCCCTGCCCTGATGGCACTGTCAATGGTGCAGTCGAGAAGAAGTCACTCAGGGCCAGGGCAGCCAAGAGACTGGTATAGGGAACAGTGATGGGTAGTGTGCCATCAGTGCAAATGTACAGATATTATTGTATGGTATTTAGCCTGGTGAGTAGATGGGTGGAGGTATGCATAAAGATGGGGCTGCAGTAAGCCATTAGAGGAAGGAGACTGCCCTGGGCTATGGCAAGACGGACCTCTGAGTCACGTGAGTGTTTCAGTCACTATCCCACTGCCAATGTTTGGTTAATGCTCCAGATGGTGTTACCTATGTGTTCAGAGAAGGTCAACGTAGGATCCTGGGTTATGCCCAAGTATTTAAAAGGAGGATACAGTTTCGAGAAGGGGACCACCAGGAGATAAAATGCAGAGGATGGCTGAGGTATTAACAAGTTTGGTTAGTTTTGGTTTTGACCCCAGTAGCATGGCCCTAGTTTTGTTTATGTTGATCAGGAGTCTATTGTCCAGGAACCAATCATGGGCAGCACTGTAACTGTAAGTGAGAGGGCAAGAGGCTAGCCAGAAATTGTCATTGTGGAACAACACTAGATCGTTCAGCATAGAGGATGTTTAGTCCTGGTGTGTCCTTCCCTTTGTCTGCTATTAGCATTTTTTTCTGAATTTGCCTGCTAGTTTTATGACCGCTGGGGATCTCCATGTTAGAATGGTTTATGTCTGTTCTTTGTCCTACAATGCCTCCTGCCTCATGTGACAGTGATGCATCTGGGAATACTGATGCAGCGAAGGAAAGTACTGCAGCAGTAGTCTGAAGATAGAACCCCGATGTTCTGGCCTGAACTAAATAACTCTAATTCAGTATGTTTGTTTTCTATATGTTTTTCTAGGTCTAGCCAGCAGGAGTTAATTGTTTTGATTTTAAAGCTTTTAATTTCATCGGACTACACCCCGACATAAATAGCACGAAATCATCCTAGGTCATCAATGCTATAATTAGTAGACTCTAGCTGTTTTCTTACAGAATACCCACTCAGTGAGACCTCAAGTGATTGCTAAGCTGCAAATGTAGCCTTCAGTGCCTACTGGATAAGGAAAGGAACTTAAAATCACAGCTCTACTGCTTTAAAATTTTCTGTGAAAAGTACTTGCTGAATCTATGGTGGTCCTAGACGATCACTGTCACATAGGACAAGAGGCACTGTAGGAAAAAGAAGAGCAATACACCATGGCAATAAAGAGATCCCTGGGGCTATAAAACTAATAGGAGAGGCCATAAAACTAGTAGGCATACAGGCAAAAAATTCTTAATAGCAAACAAAGAGAAGACCACACAGGAATAATACACAAATCAAAACACTGCACAACATATGTTTTTGCAAATTTTGACTGTACTACTCCTTTAAAAGAAAACAAAACAAGAAATGGTCTAGACAGTAAACACATATATTGTTAATAAAATACACCTTGCAGCAGTCCATTTCATGCCAGCACAGTGATTTGTTTCCCCATAAGAATCGTTTGAGGAGAGACAAAGAAACCCCAGATTTTAACACTAGATGAAGAGACAACAGAATCCTGCTAGATGGGTGAAGGCTACAGACTCAATAGCCTAAAGTAGTGACTAGACTGCATAAATGAAACCCTGATTTCCAGCTGCATATTCACAAGCAGTAGCCAACAGCAACAGATATTTCGATCACTAACACATTAGCCAGTGCATTTGCAACTCAGGCAAGAAATATTTCAGTTTTTTAATTCTGGGCTGATGCATTGTTAGATATTTTGTATTGTTAAAATGTGAATGTGCATTCACTGACTCGTGCTGTAGGAAACAAAGAAATATAGATTACTCACCTGTAACCAAGGTTCTATTAGCGGTTTACAGTTCACATCCACACTCTGGAAATTTGCTAAAGACAGCTGAGTCATCAGAACGTTTTCTTCAAGCCAAGTCCTCCCACCACCACTTGTGGTGGCATCACTCAGCTCTGCACCATCAAATCAGACCTTGCAAGCTGGAAGCAGGGATCCTCAAGTCCACTTGATGGGGAGATCGGTGGGTAGGTTGTGGTTGTGAACTGTATACCACTAATAGAACTGTAGTTACAGTAGAACAACCTTTATTTCTAATGTCATGAATACAGTTCACTAACCACACTCTGGCAGGCTCATAAGTCCCCACGGAGGAGGGGGGCAAGGTGCACACCTCTTGGCGAACAATGACTGAAGAACTGGGGCCCCAAAAGTAGCATGATGACTACTCAGCATATTGATGCTGTAGGGGAGATAAATTGTGTGCTGTTGCCCAGGTTGCAGCCTGCATATCTCCTCAATGGTTATACCCTGGCAGCAGCCACAGCGGCAGCATATGTCTGGCTGAATGAGCCTTCAGCCCCTTGGCAACTCCTCATCAGCCAACTTATAGCAGAGAGATGCGAGCAAACCAAACAGGAGTCCAGGCTCTGTAGGGGGGAGGGGGCGTGGTAGGGAGGAAAGAGCCGATCCACAGCAAGGCAGTGGGGACAGGTAATAGGTTTAAGGGTCCCAGACATCGGTGGAGGAGGAGGAGGTGAGGAAGGATCACCAGGAGGGGCAGGAGAAGGAAAAGGGATGGAAGTAGGGCAGAGGAGGGTAATGGGATGAGCGTGCTGAGCTGGAAGGACGGGGTGAAGGGAGTGGAAAGGAAGGAGAAAGGAAGAGGGAAGGGAGAGGATGGGATAGGAGTGGGAGGGTGTCCAGGGAGGTTAGAAAGGAAGTGGAGGATAGGGATGGGGGCTGGAGGGAGCAATTAGGAGAAGGGCAGAGAAACAAAGGTTGGAATCCAGAGATGAGATACCAAGGAGTAAGGGAGTGGGAATGAGGAAGGAGGGGGATACTAGTGCTGGGGATTCTATACTAAAAGAGATAAGTGATAAGATGGGTCAGTAAAGGAAAGGCACAGTCGTGTATGGGTGGAATGCATACCTGGGTTAACAGCAGGCAGGACAGGGCAGTCAATTCTGAAGTGCGTAAGAAGGCAGGAGGAAACCGCATCATCTGGGTGCACGGATACAAAATGACCTGAAGCGGAGATTCGAAGTGGTGGAGGGAGAGGTCTGGAACTAGGGTAGGGTGTGAGGAACTGGGGAAATCGTGGCCTTCTCAGAGGTGCTCCCTGTACCATGTGCATGTCTGCTGAGAAAAGGAGGATCAGAGAGTCCAACACATGGCTGGGGGAATGGTAGTCGATCCAAGGGGTAACAGGTTAGTTGGGGGAGGGGTGGGGACGAACCTGGGACAACAACAATCTATACACAGGAGCTAGGCTGCACTTGAGCCGGGAGCAGATTATTAAAACGGATAGAGGGCAATACAGAAAGAAGGTGAGTTTAAACTAGGTGGGGGTGGTGGTGGACAGCTGGTAGGCAGGATACCCAGAGAAGGGAGCCCAGATGAGCTACCACCCAAGACAACAGGAAGGAGTCAGGACAGAGACACGGCGGGGGAGGCAGGGTAAAGCAAGGAAGAAGGATGCAGGCTGGAGGGTGGTCAATTTGAATGCTAGGAGCCTAGGTAATAAGTTAGCAGAGCCGCAGGCTCTTGGCAGGAGGAGGGTGGACACTGCAGCCATCTCAGAAACATGGGCTACCTAGTACCAAGACTGGGATATGATGATCCCAGGGCACAAAATATTCAGGAAGGATAGGGCTAAAGGGGAGTGTGGCAATCTATGTATAAAATGAAAACATTACTCACCATAGTAATGTGTTGTTTCTTCTAATGGAGTCTTGCTGTATTCTGACTATACGCAGTTAGCCCCAGCACTTGAACTGTTCCGAGAGTAAAGGTTAACTCTGTGCAAAGGTATAGAACATTGAGCTTGAGCTCAGTTTTCAAACCTCTGTCTGTGGTACTCTGAAGTGTAACTGCCAGATTCTTATGAGCACTAAACTAATTAACTCAAATGAAGAAATTGTTTCAAAATGTTGTGCCAAATGGCAAAACAAGGTTTTAGGGTCAAAGACTCAAGTCGAGAAAACCCAAAAGAACTCAACAGGCAGTGATTTACCAAAAATGCTTAATAAACAAACTAAAAGAAACCCCTAAGAGATGGAGCATGTCCAGTATACTCTGGGTGCAGCACTATGCCTGCCCCACCACATCCCAAAACAACTAGGTTCCAGGAGGAGGCAGGAGGAGGTCAGAATACAGCAAGACTCCATTAGAAGAAACAACATTACTATGGTGAGTATTTTTTTTTCAAACATGAAGTCTTGCTGTATTCCAACTATATGCAGACTACTAAGCAGTACCCCTTGAGGAGGGAGTTAAGAACCTATTTTGGGAACAGGCTCTGCAGCACAGTCGGCATAAACCTAGCATCACTTTGTGACTGGATGTCCAAAGAGTAATGCTTGGTAAAAGTGTGAACAGATTTCCAGGTAGCTGCTTTGCATATGTCCACTAAAAGCATATCTTTAGGCTGCTGCGACCAAGCAGCTGTACCTCTGGTAGAATGAGCTCTCATGTCTGACGGAGGTTCCTTCCCAAGTTTAAGAACAGCAGAACTGAATACAAGAGACAATCCACCTGGCAACAGACCTCTTGGTAGCAGGTTTGCCCTTTCCCACTTCACCATAAGTGAGAAACAACTGAGAGCAGTCCTTCCTATGGGCCTTAATATGCTCAATATAGTAACTAAGAGCCCTTTTACATCAAGACTGTGTAACCTCCTCTCCCAGAGGAGGAGTGATCAGTGAAAAACACAGGCAATGACACAGACTGGTTCAGATGAAAGTCTGACACCACACTGGGAAGAAACTTTCTATTGGTGCAGAGGACCACCTTTTCCTATGAAAGGTAATGAAATTAGGTTCCATTGATAAGGCCTTTAATTCACCGATTCTCCTGGCAGAGGTAATGGCCACCAGGAACACAGTTTTCCAAATCATGTATTTCAGCTCAGCTGAAGATAAAGGTTCAAAAGGTTCTGCATAAGCGGAGCAATGATGTTCAGATCCCAAGAAGGGGTAGGCTCCCTAAAGGGAGGACTGACATGAACCAAACCTTTGAAGAATCTCTAAAAACTGGATGAGACACTAGGAAGAGCCCTTGCCAGCAGAAAGGAAGGCAGACACAGCTGCCAAATGTACCTTGAGAGTAGTAGGCCAGAGAGGCCTAAACTGTTATGGTGCACTAAATAGTTCAATACGGTGGCAGTATCAGCCAGTTCTGGCTTAGTATGCCTCCTGGAACACCAAACCCAAACCTTTTCCATTTGGAGTTGTAAGTCTTCCTAGTAGCAGGTTTCAGCTAACTTTTAAAATATCCAGGACTGATTAGGGAGGTGCAAACTTGCATATTCTAGTTCTTCAAGAGCCAGGCCTTGAGCCTGAGAGTCTGAAGGTTGGGATACAGGAATCCTCCCTGAGAGGAGGTGAGGAGATTGTGTTGTCTGGGAAGACACAAGGCAGTGTTACTGACAGTGACAACAGCAGAGGATACCAAGGCTGTCTGGCCCAATCTGGAGCCACCAGGATCACTTTTGCAAGCTAAGACCTGATTTTTATCAGGACCCTGAATATCAGAGGAAAATGAGGAATGCATACAGAAACCTGCTTTTCCAATTCAGTAGAAGAGCATCCTGAGGGACAGGACCCAGAAGGGTTGGTTTGCAACAATAAAGAGGAAGTTGATGATTGTCCGGACTGCAAACAGCTCTATCTCTGGAGTGCCCCATCTCTTGAAGATGACTTGATGAACTAGAGGGTTCAGGGTCAATTTGTGATGACCCTGAGAAATCCTGCAAGGAAAGCATCGCTAGAATGTTGTCTTTCCTTGAGATGCACAGCCATCAGGGAAGCCTGAAGGAGTAAGCTGGAGACCATACTTTCATGGCCTCTGTGCACAAGGCCGAGGACCAAGTGCCTCCCTGCTTGTTGATGTACCACATGGTTGTGGTATTGTCTGTCCTGATCTGCACTACTTTCCCTGAACCACGGTTGAGAGTGTCTGAAGTGCTAGAAAGACAGCCTCAATCTGAGAAGATTTATGTGTAGAAGGGACTCCTGGTGTGACCAGGTTCCCTGAGCGTAAGATGATCTAGGTGGGCTCCCCAGCCCAGCAGGGAGGCATCTGTAGTGAAAGTCACAGAAGGGACTTGACTGATAAAGGGAACCCTTGACTAGATCGCCTCTTTCCAGCCACCACTGGAGGGCCTGGACTAAGGTTTGAGAGACTGTTACCAGTTTGGAGAGAGGGTCCTTTTTCTGAGACCAGTAAGATCTGAGATGAAATTGAATATCTCTCATCTGAAATAGTGCTCCCTGAACTATTGCTGTGGAAGTTGCCATGAGGCCAAGCAGTTGTAGAAAGTGTCTGGCTGGACAAGACACTAGAGGACGTAAAAGAGGAAGCCAGAGTGATCAATGACTGAACCCTTGAGAGAGTGAGAAATGCCTTGTCTGAATAGTATCTATTTCATCCCTATGAAGGTGAGAAGTTGGTCGGCTCCAGAACAGACTTCTCCAGATTTAGAATGAAACCCAAGGTTCTAGAAGTTTTTGGGTGACATCTAAGGCTGACTTGACTTAGTCTGAGGACTGGCCCACTAAGAGCCAGTCGTCCAGGTATGAGAACAGAAGGATGCCTGCCTCGTGAGGAATGCCACCACTACTGCAATACACTTGGTGAACATCCTGGAGCAGATGTTAGCCAAAGGGCATGGCCCTGAAGAAAAAATTACTCACTTTAGTAATTGTGTTTCTTCTAATGAGGTCTTGCTGTATTCTGACATATTGCAGTTAGCCCCAGCACTTGAACTGCTTCGAGAGGAAAGAGTTAAATTATATGCAGAGCATAGGAATGCTGAGCTCAAGCTCGTTCAAACCTCTGTCTGCTGCACTTTTGAAGTCTAATCGCAGATTCTTACTAGCTAATACTAATTAACTAACCCACTATGTGGAAATTGTAGACTTTTACTAGCCAAATGGTAACCAAATATTTTGGATCCCCAAAAGACTCAAGTCAAGAAATCCAAAAACAAAACCAGGTAGTGAACCACTTATGACTATTAAAACAAAGAAACAACAACCCACTCCTCTCTTAGAAAGGGAATGCCCAAATGCACCTCTGGGTGTAACACTGCACCCGCCAGTCCACTTCCCAAAAACAGTTTTCTGAGAGGGAGGCAGGAGGAGGTCAGAATACAGCAAGACTCCATTAGAAGAAACAATTACTAGGTGAGTAATATTTTCTTCAAACAACATGAAGTCTTGCTGTATTCTGACTTACTCGAACTACCAAGCAGTACCTCCATGGAGGAGGGTTGAACCTATTTTGGGAATAGGCTCTGCAGTGCTGTGGCTCAAACTGAGCATCACCTAGCCTGGATATCCAGAGAGTAATGCTTGGTGAATGTACGGACTGTTTTCCAGGTGGCTGCTTTGCATATCTCTAGTACTGAAATATCCCTGGCAGCAGCCAGGGAAGCAGTTCTCCTCTAGTGGAATGAGCTTCTCAGCCTGAGGGTGGTATTTTGCCTAACTTCTCATAGCAGAATTGTATACAAGAGACAATCCACCTGGCAGCAGTCCGCTTAGTGGCAGGTTTACCCTTGCCCACTTCCCATAAGTGAGGAACAACTGAGGAGTCAAACCTGTGTGCCTTAGTACACTTAATGAGTAACTAAGGGCCCTTTTACATCAAAACTGTGTAATCTTCTCTCTCCAGAAGAAGAAGAATGACCAGTGAAGAATACGGGAGATACAGATTGGTTCAAATGAAAATCTGAAACCACTTTAGGTAAGAACCTCCTATTGGTTCTAAGGACCACCTTATCTCTATGAAATGAGATAAAATCAGGCTCCACTGAAAGAGCTTGCAACTCACTGATACGTCTGGCAGAGGTAATAGCTACCAGAATACAGTCTTCCAAGTCAAGTACTAAGTTCTGCTGAAGACAAAGGTTCAAAAGGGTTGCATAAGCTGGGCAATGCAAACATTAAGATCCCAGGCAGGGTAGGATCCCTAAAGGAAGGATTGGTATGAAGCAATTCCTTGAAAATTTACAGAAAACAGGGTGAGATGCCAGTGAGGAAGGCTTTCCACTGACAGAAAAGCAGAAACAGCTGACAAATGTACTTTGAGGGTAGCTGGTCTGAGGCCCTAGGCCATTGAGGGTGAACCATATAATCCAGAACTGTAGACAATTCAGCAGTGTCTGGTGATCTATGCTTTTGGAACACCAGATGCTGAATCTCTTCCATTTAGAGTTATAAGTTTTTCTGGTGTTAGGTTTTTTAGAGGCTTTGAGAATGTCCAAAATCCCTTGAGACAGATGCAAACTTGCATACTCTAACTCTTCAAGATGCCCTGAGATTGAGACCCGAAGGTCGGATACCAAATCCTCCCTTGAGAGGAGGTTAACAGATTGTGATTCCTGGAGACAGGGAAGATGGACTGCTAGGGACGCAACAGGGATACCAATGCTGCCTGGCCCAATCTGGAGCAATCAGGATCAATTTAAAAGATTGTGACCTTATCTTGAACGCAGAGGAAAAGGAGGAAGGCATAAGAAATTTCCCTTCCCAATCTGGAATCAGAGCATCCAGAGGGACTGAGCTCCAAGACTGGGGGTCTGCAACAGAATAGAGGAAGTCAGTGATTGTCTGGGGCTGCAAAGAGATCTATCTCTGGAGTGCCCCATCTCGAAAAAATACTTTTAACACTAGGGGATCCAGGGACCATTTGTGATGGCCCTGGGAATCATACTCAATGCATCTGCTAGCACATTGTCCTTCCTGGGAGGTGGACTGCTACCAAAGAGGTCTGTAGGGAGTAAGCTAGGACCATTTTCATGTCTTCCATGTATAAGTGTAGACAGAGTGCTGCCCTACCTGTTGATGTACCACATGGTGGTGGTGTTGTCTGTCCTGATTTGAACCACCTTTGTTCTTTTCTGATTGTGAGAAAGCCTGTAGAGCCAGGTAAGCTGCCCTGAGCTCCAGAAGGCTGATGTGGAGAAGAGATTCTGAGTGGACTACACCCCTGGGCTGTGAGAGCCTCAAGTGGGCTCCCCAACCCAGGAGAGAGGTGTCTGGTTGGGACCACAGAATGAGACTGAGAAATGAATGGGACCCCTTGCTTGAGAGTGTCCTGATCCTGCCACCATTGAAGAGCCTGGATCAGAGTCTGAGTCACTGGAATCAGTTTGGTCAAAGGATCTTTTTCTGAGACCAAAAGCTCTCATATGAAACTGAATGTCCCTCATCTGAAACCTGGCCCCTTGGACCACTGCAATGGAGGCTGCCATGGCCCAGCAACTGAAGAAAGTGTCTTGCTGGTCGAGAGACCAGAGGGTGGAAGGAAAGCCAGCTCCATGATGGCCTTCTTACCTACAAAAGGGAAGAAATGCCCTGCTTTGACAGTGTCTAGATTCCACCCCCTGTGAAAGTCAACAGTTGTACTGGCTCGAGACTGACTTGGGAAGATTAAGAAGGAACCCTAGAGAATTGAGCACTTGCTGGGTCACTTTTAGATCTGACTTGGCTTTTTCTGGAGACTGGCCCACTATGAGCCAGTCGTCCAGGTACGGAATATGGAGATATTTTTTCTCCTTAGGAAAGTGACTACTACTGCCAGACATTTTGTGAACACCCTTGAGCTGATGTTAGGTCAAGGGTATTGCTTTGAACTGGTAATGGCCTGAAGACAGTTCGAACCTGAGGCATTTTCTGTGGGAGCACCTGATGGGAATGTGAAAGTAGACATCCTTTAGGTCCAGGAGGCTAGCCAGTCCCATGGCCTTAGAGAGGGAAGAATTATTCCCAGAGTCACCATTTTGAACTTTGGCTTCAACAAGTGTTTGTTCAGGTATCTTAAGTCTAGGATTGGCCGCCATTCCTCTGTTTTTTCAGGGTAAGGAAGTACCTGGGGTACAGACCTTTTCCCTGTGTATTGTAGGAACTTCTCATGGCCCTTAAGGCCAGAAGAGATGAAACTCTACCTCTAGAGCAACGGTTTCGGAGATACTTGCAGATGGGAAAGATTTGGCCCTCAGCTTTGGGAATTTCTTGAAGCTGATCATTAGTCCCTGGTTTACTACCTCCAGGACCCACTTGTCTGAGGTAACAGACTTCCAGTCCTGGAAATAGTAGGCCAGCCTGCCTCCTGCAGGAATAGAGGAGTTGACCCAGGCTGACACCTCAGGGTGTCTGCTTGGCAGGAGCCTTAGGCTGAGTGGTGGATGCAGCCCTGCTCATCCCCTTCTGCCTCTCCCTCTGAAGAACCCCTCTGAGAAAAAGGAGAGGAGGCCTGTGCTTGGTAGAAAGGCCTATGAAAGGCCTGCCCCTGCCCCTAGCTTGCTGCCTTTGAGGAGTTGCCTGCCTTTCCTTGGCCTGTGCACTCCTATAGGTGGTCCTGTGTTCATCCATCTTTTCCATATAATTCTCTGTCTCCTCCCAAACAAAGAATTATTAACCACAGGAAATCATAACCTTAGCCTGGGTATCCTGAGACAGGCTAGTAAACCTGAGCCAAGCTAGTCTCCAAGAGACACAGATGTAGCCATGACTCTAGATGACACATCACTGGAGTCCACAGCAGCATGAAACTGAATCTTTGATGCCTCAATCCCTCAGCAGCCACCTCCTCCAGCTTCTTGGCAAGCTGGGGGAGGCCTACTTAGCCAGTGCCAGTACTGTGCCCACCTGGACTTCTAGTACCCCTGTATGGACCATGTAATTAGCCTGGCTGAGTCCCAAGGAGGATGCCAAGTACTGCTTCTTTGCCATGCATCCAGCTTCCTGGAGTCTTTCTCGGGGAGGGGTGAAGCTAAGGTATGTTAGCCTTATCACAGGCTGCAGCCTGCATGACTAACATGGCTGCATTGCTGGTACAAGTACTCCGTAACTGAGCCTGACAGCATGTATCTCTTGTCCATCCGTCCTGTCCACAGGAGGTAAATAATTTGGAGTTTTAACAGCTTTTGTGTCTGTTTCCCAAAAGATTTGTGAAGGGCATAGACAACCTCTTGGACTCTGGGATGTCTATCATCTCCACAAAGTCAGGCTCCTCTTGTTCCTCAACAGCTTCTTCCATAGGGAGCTGGAGGGTCTCTGCCACTTTCCTGTAAAACATAAAGTCGGAAGGGGCTCAGAAAGCCTAGGAGGAAACACCAGAAGGCCTGTCTGGGAGATGTTCGGTTCTATGGGCTCATCCAGACCTTCCATTCCGTCATCATCATCAAAATCATCATCCCTCCAGGTCCTGTTCATAAAAATCTTCAGGGGTATAGTCTGGAACCGGAGGAACCAACCGAACCGAATGCCTGCCAGAAGCGCCGGATCAGTCGGAACCGAACAAAGCGGTTCCACTTTGCGAATCGTTCGGCAATTTCTTCGGTGGTCGGATGGAGCGGTTCTGGATCCGAACCAGCCCGATTTATCTTTTCTTTTTCTTTGACTGACTTGATCCCTCGGAATCGGCTCTCCTTTTGCCCGAAGAGTCTCGCCCTGGTCAGAGGGCACTCTTCCTGGTTCGGTCGGAACCGAACTGGGCTGGCCATCCGAGTCAGCAGACTTCTCGGCCTCCTTTTCCTAAGCCTACCCAATCTTTTATCCAGGGTGGCTTTAGGGAAATTCTTGCAGATCTGGCAGTCCGAATCGAGGTGGTCAAACCCCAGACAATAAACACAAGTGGTGTGGGATCAGCCTTAGCAAAGGCCTCCCCACACACACTGCAATGTTGAAACCCTGGGCCAGTTTCTTTTGGGTTTCTCAGACATAGCCATACTAACCAGAACACATCTACCTTTACTGCTTCCAGCCAGGCAAGACACTCCTTTATCAGTTTCTAACTCGTGTCACGGGTATATTAAAAACTGCAAAACAAGTTTTTTTAAAAGCGATAAGGACCGGTACCAAACACTAAATCCACAATAAAACAATTTCTACACAGCAGCCGGTTCAGCCGAACTGGCTGAAATATCTAGTTTACAATTTCCACAAATTTTTCCAAATCTAGTCCACTACCTCGCGACTTACTGTACGAAAAATCAAATAATTTATAGGTAAAACCTGACTACTTTAATTGACCGAGAACGTGAGCAGAGAAGAAATCTCCAGAGCAATTGTCAGTAAGAAGGAGTAAAGAATCGGACGGTTGCACTTCAAATGCAGCAGACGGAGGCCTGAACTGAGCTCAAGCTCAAAGTTCTATGCTCTGCACAGAATTTAGCTCTTTCCTCTCCGGAGCAGTACAAGTGCTGGGGCTAACTGCAATATGTCAGAATACAGCAAAACTTCATGTTGTTTGAATTGATAATGGCCTGAGGGCAACTCAAACCTGAGGTACTTTCTGTGGGAATGTCTGATAGGTATGTGGAAGTAGGCATCCTTGAGGTCCAGGAGGCTAGCCAGTCTCCTGGTCTCAGAGAGGGAAGAATTACTCCCAGAGTCACCATTTGAACTTTGGTTTTGTCAAATGTTTGTTCAGGTACCTTAAATCTAAGATGGGTTGCCACTCCCGTCTTTTTGGGGGTAAGAAGTATCTGGAATGCAACAGTCCTTTTCCCCTGTGACAAAGAGGTACTTTCTCTACTGCTTGCAAAAGCAGAAGAGAGAGACTTCTGCTTCTAAGACCTTTGTCTCCAATGGAGAGGGAGGACTGAAGGACACTGCTCTCATTCTTGGGAGCCTTTTGAAACAGAGAGCAAGTCCTTGGCTCACTACTTCCAGGACCCATTTGTCTGAGTAATAGACTCCCAGGCCTGGGAGTAGTGAGTCAGCCTGCCCTTACTGGGATTGGGAGGCGACCTGACTGACACCTCTGGGTGTCTGCTTGGCAGGGGCTTAGACTAAGTAGCTGATGGGGTCCTAATCACCCTTTGTCTACCTCCTCCCTAAAGAACCCCTCTGCTGGAAAGAAGGAGGAGGAGGAAGAGGAGGCCTGAGCTTGGTAAAAGGCCTGTGAAAAGGCCTGCCCTTGCCCTAAACTGCTTCCTCCCGGGTCACACCTGAAATTAGGCACTTGGCTGTCTAGTGTGCCTTACCAGTTAACAAAAGCAAATAAATAAATAGTCTGCTTTTCTTTGGCTGCAGCACTCCTATAGGTGGTCCTGTATTCGTCCATTTTTCATATAATTCTCTGTTTGATCCCCAAAGAGAAACCAGTTCTAGGAAAATCCATGATCTTAGCCTGGATATCCTGTGCGAGGTTAGTATACCTAAGCCAAGCAAATCTCCTCATGGAGATAGATGTAGCCATGACCCTGGAATGAACATCATTAGAATCAACAGCAGCGTGAAATTGCACTTTAGATGCCTTTATACCATTTGCAGACACCTGCTCCAGCTCCTTGGCTAGCTCAGTGGGGGCATTCTTAGCTAGCTAGCTACAGAATCGTATCCCACACAGATTTCTGGTACCTATCTGTATATGCCATGTAGTTAAGAGTGCGTCCCAAAGAGGGATGCCAAGTACTGTTTATTGCCATGACATCCACTTGCCTGGAATCCTTGTCTGGGGGTGAGATGCCAGGGAATATTAGCCTGTCACAGGCTGCAGCTTGTACTACCCCAACATGGCTGCTGTGATTGTTAAGGAATTCCGTCCCAGGACCTGACAAAGTATACCTCCTGTCCATTCTCTTTTCAAAGGGGTATGGATGTAGGAAATTGTACAATTTTTGTGTCTGCTTCCCAAGATTTGTGTAAGGGCTAGACACCCTTTTTGACTCTGGTACATCCATCATTTCTAAATAGTCAGGTTCTTCCTGATCCTGTTCAGCCTCTTCCAGAGGAAGCTGAAGAGTCTCAGCCACTTTCTTGTAAAACAAGAATGGGAATGGGACTCAGAAAGCCTGGGAGGAGAAACCTAGAGAGGGCCTGTCTGGGAGATGTCAGGCTCTACCGGCCCATCTAGGCCCTCATACTCTTCATCATAATCTTCCTCCTCCTCCCAATCGCCCTCATATTAAGCTTCAGGATCTGCTTTGAACGAAATCGGTTCCGGGCAGAACGGGCCAGCGACTGAACTATGTAAATCACTTCGCTTATCTCCTCCAGGGGTCGGACCATGGGAAGCCAGATCCGAGGCGGACGTTTTTCTTTTACTCGGAACCGATTCCACAGAATCGCTATCCGTTTCAAGAGGTACGCCCAGGTCAGTGGGCACTTCTTCCAGTAGCGGCTCTAGCCACAAATGGTTACCAGGGCACAGCTGGGGCACAACAGATGGCAGCCAGGGCACTGATATATTGTTACTATGGGGAGGTTCTCACCATATGGGGCACCAACTGGGGCACAGCATTTTTTTTTTACCAGGGCACGTGCCCTGTAGTCCAACAATTGTGAAACATCATTGACCTCTTCAGGTTTTGTTTGCAACCAGACCGGGCTGGCCATCTGGGTCAGCAGAATTCTTAGCCTACCTCTCCCTTAGCCTACTCAAAACGTTTTCCAGATTAGCTTTGGGAAGTTCTTGCATATTTGGCAGTCTTCTTTGAGGTGGTCAAACCTCAGACCGTACACACATATGAGGTTAGGGTCAGCCTTGGCAAAGGCCTCCTTACACTTGATACGGTGCTGAAACCCAGTGGGTCCAGTTTTCTTTTGGGCTTCTCAGACATGCCTTCAACCCAAAGTCACCCAAAACAGCCGGTTAAGCCAGGCGACTACAAATTTATCAGTTCAACCGTGTCACGGTCAGTTAAAAAATCTAAGTGTTGGATTTTATTAGGAACTGATAAGTGCCGGAAAAAAACACACAATCACAAATTATACAGTAAACAGAATAGACCAGTAAGAAACCGAAAATCAAACAGTTTCTTGAGGAAAAACACCACTGTCTACAACTACCACTTACTAGTACTGAGACAGAGGAAAGAATACCGATATTCTTGAAGAAGAGCTTGAAAAACGACCGATCCGTACTGTAACGAACGAAGTGCAGGAGGGATCTCGGGCGACTTCACAGATTAGTAGATAAAGAATGAACAGGTTACTCGCCTGTAACATTAGTTCTAGGAGTGGTGTATGTTGTTCATCCACACTCTCTGCCATGCCCTTTCCCTTTAAAACTTGCGGAAGTCTTCAAGCTGGCTCCTCCCACCCACCGGGTGGTAAATACCTCGGCTCGCCCCACGATGCCAGATCTTAGCCCACTGGAAAGCCAGGTTGTGTGCCTAATGCTAACTACTGTTACAGGCGGTAACCTGTTCTTCTAGGAGCGTGGATATGTTGTTCATCACACTCTCTGGCAGACTCCAAGCAGTTCTCCAGGAGGAGGGAGGCAGAGCACACCCCTACTTAGGAAGGGAGATTGAGAACCGAGGCCCCAAAACCTGCATCCCGGGCGTGACTGAAGGTCGATGTGGTAATGGGTAATGAAGGTGTCTGCTGACTTCAGGTAGCAGCCAGATTTCCTGAATAAGGATGTCCTTGGAAGCAACCACCGATGCAACAATATAAGCGATGAGAATGAGCTCTTATCCCTCTAGGGAGGCTCCTTGCCCGCCAACTCTGCACTGAACCTATGCATGATGTAATCCATCGAGCAATGGTCCACTTAGCTGCAGGTCTGCCAGAAGTGGCTTCAGCGTAGGTGACAAACAGCTGGCGAACCTCTCCCAATTTCCACCGTTCTCTCTCCTTATAATAGGAGAGAGCACATCTCAGGTCCAAAGTATGGAGCCTGTACTCGGCGTCGAGGTGTAATTAGGTAGCAAACCGACAGAGTCAACACCTGGTTAAGGTGAAACTCTGACACCATCTTCGGAAGAATTTCAGATGGGGTGCAGAACAACTTTGTCCCTGTGGGAGATCAGATAAGTGGAGTCCACGAGCGCCTGGAGCTCCCTGTCCTTCTGGCTGACGTGATAGCCACCAGGAAGCCGTCTTCCACGACAAGTGTGAAAGCTCACACTTGTGCATGGGTCCGAATGGCTTGCCCATGAGCTTTGCCAAAATCAGCAACAGATCCCACAGAGGTGGAGTTCCGCGCAGAGGATATGTGATCAGGCCTTGGCGCCCAACCACTGTCTCCTCGCCCAGTGTCGGCTGGTAAGCAGAAATGGCTGCCAGTGCACCCTAAGGGTCAATGACCATAGACCCTCTTAGGAGAGAGACCAAAGGTAGTTGAGAATGTCAGCCACAGAACATAGGGGTCCAGACTCTTACCCTGACACCAAATAGAGAATCTTTTCCATTTGAAGGCACAACATTTCCTGGTCGATTCCTTTCGAGGATGCCTCCACAACAGTGTAGACATCCCGGAAAGACCAAAAACCTGGAACTCTAGCCAGCTCAGGTACCATACTGTCAGGTGCAGGGACTGAGAGGTTAGAAAACCTTCCCCTGATTCAGAGATATCAGGTTCAGGCGTGTAAAAAGCCACTCCGGGGCCAGCAGCTGAAGCTGAGGAGATCTGTGTACCAGAACTGGTGCGGCCAGTCTGGGGCTACCAGGATCACCTTCACCTTGTCCCTCCTCACCTTGAGTAACACCTTGTGGATCAAGGGAAATGGAGGGAAGGTGTAGAGGAGGCCTGGGGTCCACGGCCTCGAGAAGGCATCCCTGCAGTGAGCCCTGCTGAGGGCGGGCATGATGCAGCCTCAGCTTGATGTTTTCCTGGAGGCAAACAGGTCCACCATCGGTTTGCCCCAACAGGAGAACAAGTTGTAGCTTCTGGATGGAGTGACCACTGTGGGATGTCTGGTCTATCGCTGAAAGCATCCGCCAGCTAGTTGAGACTCCTGCCACATGGATGGCTAGGAGATCCGCCTCAACCTGACTGGCGAAGGTCCAGACTACTCTCCTTCCTCGGGAGTATGTTAACTCGCCGGTGCAATAGCAGCCCCTAGTGGCTACTGGGGATTACATTGCCTGGTCAGCAGATGCAGGAATCAGGGCTGCGGCGGATGCCTTTTGAGGGGCACATGGGGCGTGTGCCCATCGAGCAGGCGTCATCGCATGTCCGAGCCCAGGGAACTATAAGCATAAAATATCTCTCCTGCAAGCAGTATGATGGTCACCGATGGATGGCCTAATCCAGTAAAGCTAAACAAAGCCAGACAAATGGAGACGAGGGCTCTGGGTGATGTGGTCTCTTCCCCAGTTCCACCGCCAGGATGGCCCTGCCGAGGGGGCAAGCTGTGGTCCCTCCCCGCTTAAAACCGCTAGACGGAGGCTGGCTCCACCTCCTGGGGTTGATGGGCGCTCATGCACAAGGCTTGGTAGGAGTAAGTATCCTCGCTGCAGTGAGTGTATAAAGAAAGTTAAAAAAAACTGGCTGAATGGAAGGCAGCCGAGGTGGTGGTGGTGGTGATGAGCCTGGCCACCAAAGAAAGTGACGAGTGGGGTGCACAAGGATCAGTGCTGGGACCAGTGTTGTTTGGGATATTCATACCTGATATCTCACACAGGGTCCGGAGTAGGACCAGTCTGTTCACAGATGATACAAAGATGGGAGCCACGGCAGATGACATCGAGGCTGGAAGGGCTGCAGGAGAACCTGAACAAACTACAGGAGGCTGGGGTTCAGCGTCAAGAAGTGCAGGTACTGCACTTCCCAAGAACCGGAGGAGACATCAGCTGGGAAGGGTACAGCTGGAAAGTAACAAGGAAGAAAAGGATATGGGGATGATTATAACGGCAGCATGAACAACTCGGCTCAGTGCAGGAAGAGGCGGCAAAGGCCAATAGGATGCTAGAGTGTATAGCAAGAGGAATCTCCTCCAGGAATAGGAGGTGATCCTTCCCTGTGAGTCTCAGGTCAGGCCTCACCTGGAGTACTCGTTGCAGTACTGGCGCCCATTCTGAAGAAGGACATCAAGTTGTTGGGGAGGGTGCAGTGTAGGGCAACAAAGATGATCCGGGATTTGATGGGAGGTCCTATGAAGAGAGATTAGCAGAGCTAAACATGTATTCCTGGAAGAGAGGAGGGATGGGTGGATATGATTGAGACATTTAACTAACTCAAGGGATAAATAAGGTTAATATGGAAGGATTTTCTGGCTTAGAAGAAGGAGGGATACAAGACAGCATCAGTAGAGGCTGGACGGGAAGATTCAGGAGGAAATCGGGAGGTATTATTTCATGGAAAGGGTGGTGGACAGATGGAACGCTCTGCCCAAGGGGTGGTGTCCTGTAGAACAGTGGGTGGCTTTAAGAGGGTTGGGATAGGTGGGGGGCAGGTTATGATGAAGAGGGTGGGGAAGGTGGGCAGCTAGACCGTGAAGGCCTGTTTCTGCTGGCATTTTGTATGTTCGTAAGATGTGATCCACCTGGCAATCATCTGTTATGCTGCGCATCTGTCAAATGTGGCTTCAGTTCAGCACGTGACAAACAGCTAGCAAGCCTTGCAACAAATTCACATCATGCGCTTTATAAAAGGACAGCATTTTATGCAGGTCCAAGGTATTAAGCCTGTGACTGGTGTCCAAAGTCAGGTTGTTAAAATATACCAGGAGGTTAATCACCTGATTAAGGTGGAACTCTGACACAACCTTTGGGAGGAATTTCGCATGGGGGTGAAGGATGATCTTGTCTTTGTGGAAGGCCAGATAGGGTAACTGCACAAGAATGCCTGGAACTCACTCACCCTTCTAGCCATCATGATGGCCACTGAGCAGGCAGTCTTCCATGACAAGTGTGACATCTTACACTTCTGCACAAGCGCAAATGGCATGTCCATGACACATAGCCAGTACCAGCAGTGAATCCCAGGAGGTGGTGGTTCCACACACCGGTGGGGACAAGAGATCTAGGCCTTTGAAAGCACCCAACCACAGTCTCCTGTGCCACCGCTGGCTCACCAGCCCACGCACTATGCAGCAATGACTGCTGGGTCTCACCTTTAGGGTCATGGCTCATAGCCCCAACTGAGACAGGGACCAAACGTAGTCAAGGATCATAGCTACTAGGCATGGAGAGGATCAAGCCTTCTCTTAGCACCAGGCGAAAACCTCTTCCACTTGAACACACCGTTCTGCAGTCAGCTTCTTCAGGACACCTCCACAACACGGAGAATATCCTTCTAAAGGGCCACGGCCTGAAACTCTAGCTGCACAAGAACCAAGCTGAGAGGTGCAGAGATCGGACCAAAGGTCCAAGTGCAGAACCATCCCTGTTGTCTCCTCAGCAGGTCAGGTCAGACAGACAACTTTCACAAGGATCGGGCTGCGCAGATCCTGGTACTAGAACTGTCTGGGCCAGTCTAGAGCTATCAGGAGCACCTTACCTTCTCCTTCTGGGTCTTGATCACCACCTTGTGAATCAAGAAGGGAAGGAAGGCATACAGAAGGCCCAGGGTCTAGGGCTGAGAGAAGGCATCCCCTGTAGCGCCCCTGTTTGAGGGGAGTTGGGCATTGAACAGCCTCAGTTTTTGTTCTCAAATGAGGCAAACAGATTCATCAGAGGAGTGTCCCACCTCCTGATGTAGGCACCACAATTGCAACAGCTCTCTAACCTGGTTGAGAGTGTCTACCATTTTCCAGGATGCACCTTACCTATTCAGGCACAACATGTTGGTCGTTCTGGACCTGACCTTGGGTCAATGGAGACAAGTCCATCAGAGCTACTGTATATGCTTTGCATGGAACTCCAGCAGGCTAATGTGGCATTGAGACTCCCAGGGTGACCAGAACCCGTGGGCGCTCTGGTCTCCCAGGTGAGCTTCACACTAGAGGCGGGTTCACAGTCAGAATGACAGACAGCTGTGGGTGAACAAAGCGCTCCTTCCTCCTGATTCTGGTGACACAATCACCATGAGATTGTGTCCCACACTGGCTGGTGGCTGGTCTAGATGACCAAAGTACTAAGATCACTGGTGGCACAGCTCCCACACAATGTTGCTTATGCGGCTTGCCCAACAGACTACACCAGACAAACTGCCATGAACCCCAAGAGCCAGAGGAATTCCCAAGCCGGGCTCAACTGCTGTACCTGAAATGATTGGACAAAGAAGGCAAGAGCCAATGCCCTGTCCACAGGAAAGCAGGCTTGGCCCAAAGGGAGTCCAGTTCACCCCAATGAACCTGATGACCTGCACTGGGACCAGTTACAACATGGCTGGATTTAACAGATGACCCATGTCATGAAAGGTCTGGACAGACAGATCCCTGGACCTCTCCACTGCTCCAGAGGAGGCCACCACCACTACCAAGCACTTGGTGAGAACCTTCAGTGCAGACATCAGGCCAAAGGCATGACCCTGAACTGGTACAATCGCCTTCCACTTGTAACTGAAGGTAGCGGCAGTGGGATGGACAGACTGGAATATGGAAGAATGCGTGCTGAAGATCCATGGAGCGTAACCATAGCCCTTGCTCAAGGGCAATATGATCTGATTTAGCGTGACCATACAGAACTTCAGTTTTCCCACAAATTTATTTAGACTGTGCAGATCCAGTATGGGGCATCAACCCCACCCCAATCCACTTCAGCACCTGGGAGTAATGGGAGACATATCCTTGTGTGGTCAGGGTGACCAGGACTTGCTCTATGGCCCTGCGTGCTAGCAGCTGAAGAATCTCACTCCAGAGTGTAAGCAGCATGCCCTCTGGCACCCTAAACTCACGAGAAGCCGGGGTTGGTACAGCGAGAAAGCCTCGAAGTCCAGAAGTAACCCTTGCCCACTACTTCTGGAACCCAATTATCTGTGCTAATGGTGGATCACTCTGGCAAGAAATGACCAAGCCAACTTCTGACAGGGAGCTGGTACAGGAACTGGACAGGAGGGATGGCACCCACAACCCGTCACTCAGGAGCCCTAAAGGAGACTCTGACCTCCTGGGCACCAGATGACCCCCCTGCCCCATTTTTCTTGCCATGACCACCAAACTTCTGCTTCAGGACAGGATATATTGGGTGAAACCCAAAGACTCTATTAGTCGCCCACCAAATCAGAAAACTCCTCCAGAAATTCACTGCCCACAAACCCAGAGGACCTTGCACTTTAAAACCACCACCACATGTTATGGCCACACACTCAAACAGACTGAGATCCCCAAAAGAGGGCACTGCCTCACTTATGTATCTACAATAATGCCTACCCCACAACCTCTGTGCTCCACACGGCAGCAGTGTGTAACCAAGAACGGGGGCAAACTCAGAGATATAGAGACACTGCCTCCCTATCAGGTCTGGATCACACAACCAGGTCTGCTCTGGTGGTCAAAATCAGCTCTCTAACAACAGATGGTTCATTTATTATCAACCTTGCATTAATGCCCCCCACCACCACCACCATCACCACCACCACACTGGAGCAGCCTAACTACCTTGAACACCCACTTCTTCTACTTGGGGCCTCTGGAGGGTCCAGGGAGTAGGACAGAGGACCCACCTTGTACAGTCTGTCTTCACCCCTTTTGTAATTCTGGGCCACCCCACATCTTGCCTTCACCCTGGCTGGCCATCTTCAGCTACTGAGTATGCTCTCTAAACCTGAGTAGCTGGCACTGAAGCATGATGTGCTTTCACTGGGACACTGGGTAACCCCACATGATGCATAATATGTTTCTATGTACAGCACTGTAAGAATATCGGTCACTAAAATAAAAAGACATCTTGTTAGTAATCTACAGCTGTCACCCATATCATCACAGTTTCTTGAACATTTGGTACTCTATCAGAAGTTTCCATGACCACAATAAGCCCCTTCCAAAGAATGCCATCGAAATAGAAAAAATTGACTTAACTTATAACAATTTAACTTGGTTCTCCTAGCTGACTTCTAGTTCAGTCTACCTTCAGGAAACAAAATACATTAATTTTCTATTGCTGGTAGTATGCTGAAATATTGTCAGTTTTAGGTTAAAATATAAATTTTCCAGCTTTATTATTTCCTTTCTTGCAGCACTGTGAGGATGTTTCTGTAAAGCCAGGGAGATGTCTGGGTCAAGATGAGTGAAACTTTAACTGGCATACACACTAGGCCATCCTTCAGTTTGGGTGGGAGAGAGACTATCACAGCCAAGTGGCCCTCTGAAGAAAAACACATATCTAACATGATCTATAATCAGGTGGAGGGTAGAGGTACTGAGTTCTGGCATTATGTAAACGTAAAATATTTTCCAGCATGTTTTCTCCTCCCTCTTGGCCCTAAAGGATCTCTCCAGCAGCCAGCTGGTAGGAGACCTCTGCAGCCCGAGAGGATTTTCTTCAGTTGGGGAAGGGGCAATGACTTTCAGGAGCAGGTGAGCAGCAGGCAAGCAATGATCAATCAGCTGTGGACTAAACACGCCTGTACCTTAGCAATGTGAGATCAACAGTAGTACCTCCTAAGCACGGCAAGATTGTCTCTTCAAGTGCCTTATCAACGCTGTACGCATCAACTGAGACGTCAATACTCCTCACATTCGCTGCCAACTTCACATCAGAAGAATACACAGGAAAAATAGTAGAAAGGAAATTGAGATGAAAAAACACATACTTTATACATTTACTAGTTATTTGCCTAAACCAGTACTGCAGTACATAATGAAACATACAGTATACTGCATAAATGAAATATGGCATGATCTGTTTTTCTTCATTTGGTCATGACCATGTGGACCTCATTTGTGGATATGACTAGCATGAGGTCGAGGGTCATGACCAGCTCATGAAGAATAAAATATCATCTAATAGTAGATCATATCATAGTCCATAATGATTACTGGTTAGCCTTTTTTCCCTATCCTTTATCTGCCCAGCAGGTGGCGGCTCCATGTCAGCCATCCAACACCGGACTTCGCAGTCGTTTGGCACCCTCTCCTCTGCCTGGCAGAACCAGCAGAGTCGATACGGGGCTTCATTCAGCCACGGCCCCGATTATCCATTTTTCTTTTCCTTATTCTCGCGACCCCAGAACACGGATGCCCATGCACGCGGAGGCATGCATGCACACTGGGGCTCCGTTACGGCCCCACTGACCCTCCCCGCCTACTGCTGGTTCCTTCAGTGGCGGCACTACCACCTAGCCTCCACTGGGTGGGCACTAGCACCCAAGTGCTGGGGAACCCCACATCCACCCTCCCCGGAGAGGAGAGCTGCCTGCTGCTCGATCCATCTCTCTCCCCCGCCACCCCCATCATCCCAAGCTCGGCCCCTAACCTGGGTCTTCAGCATGCTGCGAGGTGTGGCGTCCGCACTCAACCCTTAGCACCACCGGCCAGCACTGGTTAGCCTTTTAACCGTGTTGTAATTATCCCTTGCAACCAGCCGTGTGTATCGAGACCTGTCAATCAAACACAGCTCTAAACCGCGCAGCACAGTCTCACAATTCAATTAAAATGCTACCCAGTAATTATAAAAACAAAACATGGATTGTGTGTAACCCAAAATGTTATCACTTTGGTGTGTGATGCCTTATAAACCTAGCATCACACAACTCGGTGATATAAAAATTCTGGTTACACGTACTAACCTATGTATTATTCTCTATTTAACACATATAAACAAATACACAAGTATATACAAATTCATACAGTTTATACACACAAACATACACACACTACTTTTAGGGACTGTTGGAAAGCAACTAGTGCAGCACCACAAATAAAAGAACTATGTTATTACAAATTAACATGACATTCACGTTTGAATGTAAAATGTTGCGTACCTGTTTCAAGTGTCCGCATCAGACTGTTCTGACCTGTGAGAACGGAGGGACCATTACAAGGCTCCTGCTGTTCATCATGAGACATGCTACCAGCTCCAGCATCTGAAACCTGTTAAATAGATCAGAACTTGTTTATTTTTCTTCTTAACGCAAAGTTTGGTCTGAAATGTTGAATGAAAACACAGATTCATGGCCAGACCAGTGGGGTTAATGGCAGCAGTGCTGAATGACCAAGACTTGGGTGCAATGCCCAGAATCCAGCATCAGGACAGCAGGCGGGGTGCGCACTGCGAAGGTGGTGAGGAACATGGCTCTTAGGAAGAGAATGTGAGCCACAAGGCATTGCATCCCTCCCTCGTGGGCTGACGAGGAGTAGCAGTTGTGTCTTCTGTGATGTCAGCCACTCCCACCCTCCCAGCCGCACGACAGATGAAGCTATAGAGGCCACAATCATCAGGATGTGAGAGAAACCCAAATTCATGTCATCAAGGACCAAAGTATTTCAGTTTCATGGTCATTCTACAAAAGCATCTAGTAGCACTATTCTATTAAATATTGCAATCAAATGATTAGTATATAAATAAGTAGTTTGTACTAAAATAATTTGTTTAAAACCCATTCTGTTTATGGCAATTGCACTTTAACTTAGGTTTTTGCTTTGTCTCATTATCGGTCTTTTAAACATTTTACTACTTCACTTTCTGTTTATAAAAAAAAAAAAAAATCAGAATGTCCTCAACTGACCTTATACTTTGTGGTACTTGTGACATCACACACTGCTGTCATGGTGATCGCTATGAGGTCACAAGTGCCCTATTGATGTCGAAAATCCTGACCATCTTACATGCCCTAGGCAGCTCCGCTATGCTAATGACAACTACCAACTCTACCATTCGCTAGTAGCCCTCATAAGCAAAACTCGCGGTGTGAGATGGCAGCTCGGCGATATTACGGCTGGCATGGTTTTTCAAGGTAAAAGCTTAATGTGCAGGTATTTAAACTTTTCATTTAATGCTAAGCCCTAATCGGCATTTCAACAGCGCTGCTGCACCTTCTGGTTTTCCGTGTGTTCCTTTAAAATAATAATAGCACCATCTAGTTGCAGTTTCTAGCTGGAATTTCCCATTATGATGTCATGAAAGGTACAGTACTTGCAAAGCAACATTCATGTACCCAATGTATCAAACTACTGCTCTTTGTGATGGGAAAGTGTATCCTTGTTTTGGATAAAACAGCATTAGGTTCATAGTATTTGTTACCTTGATTAAAAGCATTTTGTAGAATGTGTGAATATCTGATATTTAGTGACTTTACAAAGCATGAAGACACACATTTCATTTACTCTGTTCCCCAAGGATTTCAAAATCATTAGCCAACGTGTTAAACAGACCAGCCATATTTTAGCCACCATAAAAACTTTGAGGCACACATCAAAAGGTTTCCATGTCAAACAGCACAAAAACCCAACAAAACAGTGCATACAAAAACCACGACTCCTAAATAGCGAGTGCACATAACAGCAACCACCATAAACGGTCAAAACAGTGCCTAAAACGACTTCTCTATGGACTTTGTTTTTAATATATTTATTGTTTTATTTTTGTTGTTATGACTATTTAACTTATATATTGCTATGATGAATAAAATCAATAGCACAGTATGAAAAGGAAAAATTACTCACCTTAGTAATGTTTCTTCTAATAGAGTCTTGCTATATTATGACATATGCAGTGAGTCCAAACCTTGAACTGCTCCGGAGGTGAAGAGTTAACTTTCCATGCCAGGCATGGAACGCTGAGCTCGAGCTTCGGTTGAAAACTCTGTCTGTTGTTCTTTCGACTCAAACTGTCAGATCTTTACGAGCTAAACTCACTAAGGTCCTGTGCAGAAGCTGTAAACCTACACTAGCCAACTGGCTACTAAATATAGGAACACATTTTTGGTCCCAAACAAAGACTCAAGTCAGGAGACCCAAAAATGAAAAACACAACACCCAGTCACCCCAAAAAAAGAGGTGAAAAACAAGGTGGGCATCTACTGGTGCCAACACTGCACTGCCACCCACATCCCAAAAACAGAGGTTCTGAGAGGGCAGGCAGGAAGGTCATAATATAGCAAGACTCATTAGAAGAAGCAACATTACTAAGGTGAGTAATTTTTCTTCAAACAACATGAAGTCTTGCTATATTATGACATATGCAGACTACACAGCAGTACCTCCATGGAGGAAGGACAAAACCTACTTGGGAAATAGGCTCTGAAGCTACAGCTGTGCCAAACCGAGCATCACTCCTAGCCTGGATGTACAGAGAGTAATGCTTGGTAAAGTGTGAACTGTTTTCCAGGTAGCTGCCTGACAAATCTCTAGAATGGGGATGTCCCTGGCAGCAGCCAGGGAAGCAGCTGTACCCTCTGGTAGAGTGAGCCCCCAGGCCTGAGGGAGGAACCCTACCCAGCTTTTCATAACAGAATTGGATACAAGAGACAATCCACCTGGCAATGGATCTTTTAGTGGCAGGTTCCCTTTACCAACCTCACCATAAGTGAGGAACAGTTGGAGAGTCAAACCTGTGACCCTTGGTACGCTCAATGTAGTAACTAAGGGCTCTCTTCACATCTAGTTGTGCAACCTCCTCTCGCCAGAGGAGGAATGGTCAGTGAAGTACACTGGAAGAGAAATAGATTGATCAAGGTGGAAATCTGAAACCACCTTAGGCAAGAACTTCTGTTAGTCCTGAGGACCACCTTATCTCTATGAAGGAGATAAAATCAGGCTCCACTGACAAGGCTTGTAATTCACTTATGCGTCTGGCAGAAGTGATAGCTACCAGAAACACAGTCTTCCAAGTCAAATACTTAAGCTCTGCTGAAGACAAGGGCTCAAAGGAGGTTGCATAAGCTGAGCAATGCAAACATTAAGATCCCAGGCAGGCAGGGTCCCTGAATGGAGGGTTGTGTGAAGCAATCCTTTAAAAACTTAGAGAATACAGGACGAGCTGAAAGAGAAGAGGGTTTACCTGCTGAAATAAAAGCAGACACAGCTGCCAAATGCACCTTTAGGGTAGCTGGTCTCAGCCCCAAAGTGTTTAAATGGACCATATAATCCAGGACTGTGGGTAAATCAGCAGATTCTGGGGAAATATCTTCCCAGAGCACCATATGGAAACCTCTTCCATTTGGAATTGTAAGTAGCCCTGGTGGAAGGCTTCCTAGAAGCCTTCAATATATCCATTACACCTTGGAAGAGGTGTAGATCAGCAAACTCTAACTCTTCAAGAGCCAGGCCTTGAGGTTGAGAGATTTGAGGTTCGGTACCAAACCCTTCCCTGAGCACAGGTTAACAGATTGTGACTCCTGGGAAGACACAGGAGATGGACTGCAAGGACAGTAGGAGTGGATACCAGGGTTGTCTGGCCCAATCTGGAGCAATCAGAATCACTTTGCAGGATTGAGATCTGATTTGACTAACACTTTGAACAGGAGAGGAAGGGGAAGGCATGAGAAACTTCCCTTCCCAATTGAGAACTAAGGCATCCAGAGGACTGAACCCAACACTGGGGCCTGCAGCAAAAGGGAAGTTGGTGACTGTCTGGGGCTGCAAAAGATCTATCTGCGGGTGCCCCATCTGGCAAATATTACCCCAGGACCAGGGGATCCAGTGACCTTCGTGATGACCCTGGGAAATCCTGCTGAGAGCATCTGCCAGGACATTGTCCTTGCCTGGGAGGTGAACTGCCGCAAGGAAGGTGTTCAGGAGTAAGCCAGAGACCACAACTTCATTGCTTCAGTGCACAAGGCCGTGGACCGAGTGCCTCCTTGCTTGCTGATGTACCACATTGTAGTGGTGTTGTCTGTTCTGACCTGTACAACTCTGTTCTGAACAGATTTGGAAAAAAACCTGAAGTGCTAGAAAACTGCTCTGAGCTCCAACAGGTTGATGTGGAGCAGAGATTCCTGAGGGACCACAGTCCCTGGGTAATGAGGTCGCCCATGTGAGCTCCCCACCCCAAGAGGATGCATCTGTAGTAAGGATTAAAGAGTGAGACTGAGTGACAAAGGGAACCCCTGTCTCAGGTTGCTCTGATCCTGCCACCACTGTAGCGATTGGATCAGGGTTCGAGTTACTGGAATCAACTTGGTTAGAGGTCCTTTTTTTTCCTACTTATTTTTATCCACTCCTTACTGTCCCTTCCAATCACCACTCCTTCCATCCTACAAGGAGTGACGACCCCACCTCTGCTGACCAGCTTGGTCTGCCCTAGAGTGCCACACTGCCACTGGGGCACATTGATGGCCGGATTACCCAGGCGAGGAGAGATCCCCCTTTTCCCCCTTCCCCTGCGGCAGTTGCACATTGGGGTCTGCCCCTTGGTCAGAGAGTGGCAAGGCCGACGCCGGAGGACTTCATCTAAGTGACCGGAGGCATTTTCCTCGAGTTATCTTGTTTCCCCACCTTAACCCCGCCCTCTGAGGCGCCGGCGCAGAGAGTCTGCGTGCTGACGAGAGCGGAGCTGCCGTGTCCCTCGAGGAGTCGGTGCATCCACCAACCCTCTCAGGGCGTCAGGTGCTCAAGCGCGCCCCTGGCATCCCACCCGAGGAGGAAGGCATCCGTTGGGGCGCTCCATCTCCTTCCCGGCCGACCCCAGCGACCCGGGTCCGTTCCCGAACCGAGTCGCCCGGCATAGTGGGAGGTGTGGCGTCCAGCGCTCAACCCTCAGCACCACCCGGCCGGCAAGGGTCCTTTCTTTGAGGCCAAAAGGCTCTCAAATGGAACTGGATGTCCCTCATCTGAAATCTTGCTCCTTGCACTACTGCTGTAGAAGCAGCCATGTGTCCCAGGAGCTGCAGAAAATGCCTTGCTGGTCGAGAGACCTGCAGGGTGAATGAGGAGGCCAGAGAGACCAGGGTTCTTGCCCTGTCCAAAGGAAGGAAGCTCTGGCTTCCTCTGTGTTCAGTTCTGCACCTATGAAGGTGAGAAGCTGGACAGGCTCTAGAACTGACTTTGGAAGATTCAGAAGGAAACCTAGAGAGGTAAGCAGTTGCTGAGTTATCTGAAGATGTAACATGACTTGGTCTGGAGACTGGCCTACTATGAGCCAGTCGTCCAGGTAAGGAAAGATGGCAATTTTTGCCTTCTTAGGTAGGCAACTGCTACTACTGCCAGGCATTTGTGAATACCCTTGGAGCAGAGGTGAGGCCAAAGGGCATTGCTCTTTACTGGTAATGGCCTGAGGGCAGCTCGAACCTGAGGTACTTTCGATGGGAGCTTCTGATGAGAATATGGAAGTAGGCATCCTTGAGGTCCAGGGACACTAGCCAGTCCCCTGGCCTTAGAGAGGGTAGAATAATTCCCAAGTCACCATTTTGAATTTTGGTTTTAAAGGTGCTTGTTTAAGTATCTGAGATTCAGGATGGGCGCCATTCTCCTGTCTTTTGGGGTAAGAGTACCTGGAGTACAATCCTTTGCCCTGTTGTAGAGGTAGAACCCTTTCCATGGCTCTGAGAGCCAGGAGGGTAGAGACTTCTGCCTCTAGGGCAAGTGCCTCTTATGGATTTGCAGGTGGAAAGGATCTGGTTCTCATCTTTGGAAATTTTTGAAGCTGAGAACCAGTCCCTGGCTTACTACTTCCAGGACCCACTTGTCTGATGTTAGAGACTTCCAGTCCTGGACAAAGTAAGCCAGCCTGCCTCCTACAGGTAGTTGAGAATCGGCCCTGGCCACCCCATCAGGGTGCCTGCTTGGCAGAGCTTTAGACTGAGGGGTGGAAGCAGGCCTGCTAGTACCCTGTCTGCCTCTCCTCTAAAGAACCCCCTCTGGGCGTAAGCTGAAGAGGAGACCTGGGCTTGGTAAAAGGCCTATGAAAGTCCTGCCCCTGCCCCTGAAGGCTGCCTTTGAGGAGTGGCCTGCCTTTCCTTGGCCTGTGCACTCCTATAGGTGGTCCTATCATCCATTTCTTCATGTAATTCTCTGTCTGCTCCCCAAACAGAGAATTACCCACAACAGGAAAATCCATGGCCTCAGTCTGGGTATCCTGTGACAGGCTAGTACATCTGAGCCAAGCCATTCTGCGAAGTGCCACAGATGTAGCCATGACTCTTGATGACACATCATTAGAGTCCATTGCAGCATGGAATTGCACCTTAGATGCCTCAATACCATCAGCAGCCACCTGCTCCAGCTCCTTGGCAAGCTGGCCAGGGACCTGTTTTGCTAGAGGCCATAACAGTATCCCATCTGGATTTCTGGTATCTAGCAACATAAGCCATATAATTTGCCTGTCTGAGTCCCAAGGATGCTGCCATGTACTGTTTCTTTGCCATGGCATCAATCCTCCTGGAGTCCTTGTCAGGGTGTGTGAAGTCAAGGGAATATTTGCCTTGTCACAGGCTGCAGCCTGCACTACTAACATGGCTGCATTGTTGTGTAAAGAACTCCATATCAGGGCCTGACAATGTGTATCTCTTGTCCATTCTCTTATCCACAGGAGGTATAGTGTGAGGGTTTTAGAATTTTTACTGTCTGTTTCCCAAAGATTTATGCAAAGGAATAGACAGTCTCCTAGACTCTGGGATATCCATCATTTCCACATAGTCAGGCTCCTCTTGATCATCCACAGCTTCCTCCATAGGGAGCTGGAGGTTTCGACCACTTTTTATAAAACATAAAATGAGAAGGGACTCAGAAAGCCTAGGAGGAGACACTCCTGAAGGTCTGTCTGGGGAGATGTCCGGTTCAATGGGCACATCCAGACTTTCAAAGCATTCACTCTCCTCATACTCCTCTTCCCCCTCCTCCGGTTCATAAAATTCCTCTAAATCATACTCTTGAACCGGTGGAACCGGCGAACCGGACGCTTACCTGATGCAGCCGGTTCGGTCGTGGAACCGGGAAAGCGACTGACAATTTTAATCGCTTTGGCTATTTCTTCAGCGTTGGAGAGGAAAGTTTGGCTCCACACCAGCTGATTTCCTAGTCCTTTTGCTGGAACCGACTCCTTGAGTCGGCTTTCCTTGCCCGAGGAAGTTCGCCCTGGTCAGAGGCACTCCCTCCGGTTCGGTTGGAACCGAACCGGCTGGCCATCCGGGTCAGCGGACTTCTTGGCCTCCCTTTCCCTGAGCCTACCAACTCTCTTTCCAGGGTAGCTGCAGGAAAATTTTTGCAAATCTGGCAGTCTGCATTGAGGTGTCAAACCCCAGACAATAAACACAGGTGGTGGGGGGTCAGCCTTAGCAAAGACTTCCCCACAGACACTGCAGTGTTGAAACCCAGTGGGCCGGTTTTCTTTTGGGTTTCTCAGACATAGTGCCAGTCTAACCAAACTTGCCCGTTTATGGCAATCCGTAAGCAAGACCCTCTTATCGGTTCCAATCGTGTCACCGGTCGTGGAAAAACGTAATAAAACTGTTTTTAGAACCGATAAGAACCGTAACCACACTCTAAAGGACAGATTAATATATTTTAACAACCTGATCGGTTCAAACCGAACCGATAAAACCGTTACAAGTTCCACACAGAAGAATAAATGTAAAACCTATCTAGTACTCACAATACCACAGACAGAGCTTGAACCAACGGTTGCAGTTTAAATTCGGTCAAAAAAGCAGAAAATAATACTTTAACCGACAAAATGAACCGAGCAGAAGGAGAAATCTCCGAACAACTGTTCAGTGAGCGGAGTAAAGAATCTGACAGTTTGAGTTTGAAGAACAACAGACAGAGTTTTCAACCGAGCTCGAGCTCAGGGTTCCATGCCTGGCATGGAAAGTTAACTCTTTCACCTCGGAGCAGTTCAAAGGTTGGGACTCACTGCATATGTCATAATATAGCAAGACTTCATGTTGTTTGAATGTTCCATTCTTATTCATTTTATTAATCAGAATGACAAAAATACATAAAATGTCAGTCAGTCAATAGATGTAACACATCCATCTTGCCTACATAAGGAAGATTCTGCCAGCCATAATACTAGGAACCTTAAAGACAAAAAAAAAAAAAAAAGGATTTTTTCTTATTTCATCGGTTCATAAACTAACTCCATGGACAAGCCTGGGAGCAAAGGATCTGGTGTAACAGTCTGACTATCTTCCTGAATGGAAACATCCACAACCAGGGCCATTTGTTTGGAGGTTCTGAGGAGTCTAGGCTCCCCTCATTGAGCCTGTTGAGAATGCACTACCTTGGCCCTTTCAGCACAATCCAAGCTATCCTCTTGTTCTGGTCTGCCCTGTCGATTGTGCATGGGGCACGAGACTCTTCTTTTTCTCATATACTTCCTTTCTTTTCATTTTATCATCCTACTTCTATATTTTGTATATTCTTACTGTGGACTATTTATCTTTACTTGGCCTTTCTATCTCCCTCATTGATACATATTAATTCATCAATAGTGTCATGTACAGTTAAGTAACTATTCTGTTATCGTGAAATATTCTGTGCATTATCATGCTGATATTATTTCTACTTCATTCTATACTACCTAGCTGGATGAATTTATATTTACTCTAAGTGTTAAAGAAGATGTGTATTATTTTGATCAGTTATAATACTTAATTGTTCTCTACCTATGTTCAGGTTTGTGTTACATATTTATATTAACTTCTTTAGAAAAATCACCTATTTAATGTTTGTACTTATTTTTACTGTATTTATACTACAAAACAAAAATGTTATTGACAAAAACAAAAAAAAACTGACAGCACAAATGGCCCATTTCTTCTCAAAGGCTGCACTTTAGGCTGTTTGGGCAGAAATTACGTGCATAGCCATAATCAGAGTGTGCACCTTATTGTACTGCATGTGCTGCTAAGATGCTCAGGGAACCACACTTAAAGCAGGCCCTGGGCTGCCCAGTGTAAAGCACAGGCCTGTCCTTACCCAAACAGTAACAATTAGGAGATGCTACAACCACATTTTATTTTTCTATTATCTGTTTTGCACCTTGGGAGCCTGGCAGGTGACTCCGGTCCCTCCTTTGGAGGGACTCTGTCTCCGCTCTCCATTCCCCACCCAACCTCCCACATCCCCACGACAGGGCCAAGGTGAAGGGCGCGGTTTCCCCACCCCAGAGTGAAATCCAGATAAGACGGAGAAGCTGGGAGAGGTGCAGGAGGCATCACGGAGCCTGCCAGCTCCTTTTTCCACCAGTTTTATGTCCTAGCCCTCTCCCGCCGATGCATGTTGGCAATGTGCCTCCTGACTGGATCTCCTGGCCACAGCCAGAGGGAGAGTGACTAGTGGGATGGCAATCCCCCGCCGAGAGGGAGAGAGAGCAGTCCTCCGGATGCTCAATCCTCTCTCCCCTGCTGACCCACGGCGCACGTGCTCATTCCAGAACCCAGGTCACCGGGCGTGGCGCAAGGTGTGGCGTCCAGCGCTAACCTCAGCGTCAACAGGCCGCCCAACCTCATTTTTGTATGCCTCAACTGCATTCTAAAATGCCCCCAGTCAAAATGTGTTTCTCATCCAACATGGGATCTGGGTTACCCAACACCTCACACCATTGCATCAGCCACTACTTTACATCAAAACATTCACCCTTATTCTTTAACAGTTTAGTGACAGTGCAAATGGTGGGTTTTGTCAAGGGATGACCATAAAGTGCGTACTATAGATCAGTTATTTTCTGCAAATTATACTGGTTCCAAAAGCGCTCTCAGATGGCTGATGTTTTCAACCTGATATCATATGCATGCTCCCCGGACCCATGAATGAAGACGAAATTCTCAACTAAGCAAAACTTCATACAAGTCCTTAAGGAATCTACGGACTATACAGATATGAACTGGGAGTTGCTCCAAACCCCTCTATATCATAAACAAACCAGTCTTCAGTTTTGCACATTCAGCCACACACACACACACACACACACACACACACACACACACACACACAGCAGAATTAGGCATATGGGGCCCAGAACCTGCAGGATCCTCAGACTGTTGCTGTCCTGATGTACCTGGGACCTTCCATCCCAGCTAGAGGGACTCACAAATGAAAGCAAACCGTTTGTATGAGAAGTTAGAGCATTAGCGGGCAGAGTCAGTACTTATAGTTGCAAAGTTAGTTACTGGAATAGATGCAGCGGTATAAGAGCAGTCTTTGGTAAGCCTGAGGCAAAGTTACATACAGTACCTGTTTTCTAGCAGAAAGTCAGAGTAACAGCACCTAGTTCCAACAGTGATGGATTCAGGTCGGCACACTGCTCCGTTTCACCTCCCAAAATGTCAGCACTGTCACCCATTGCCTCCAACTTTGAGCTACCCAGTTCACTGGTTTCGGCACCTTTGATCCAATGCCATCAATCCGGGCTGTCATTTGCTGTTTGAAACATTCATCAGGCATTTTGCCCATCCTGGGAAAGTACCCAGCAGCTACCCGTATGGCTTTCAGGGACCAGGATTCCAAACTAGAACTCTGTCTACAGGCAGTGTCCTTCCAACCTCCTCTGAGGCCCAGAAGTTTACTGGCGGCACTCAGTCCCATCACATACAGCAGTTCCAAGCCTGACCTGACTGACCTTCAGCAGACACGTGGCGTTCCAATTCCAGAGGCATCCACCTCCTCCAACAAGGCCAGCAAGTGCGATTTCTTTACTTTTCTTAACAGACAGTGTTGTAGCACTGTCAGGATTTGAAGCATCCACTTCCACAGAAACTGTAGCATCCACATCTTGCTGCAAAGCACACCAGAGGCCTCCTAATATACCTGGACAGGTAGACTTTTGCAAAGGCTCGATAGTCTCTCAGAGCAACGAAGCAGAATAGTCACTTTTTTTGGCATCAGGGACTGCACTCCCCATTCATCAGCCAGCAATGAAGTATCATCGGTTAAAGTGGGTTCCACAACCTCCTCTGGTGGTTCCATGGTTTCTCCGGTTCTCCACCTTTCTCCTTGGCACTTCCTCAGATAAGGGCCCATCATCCAAGGATACATCTGGTGTGGGTTCAGAATCCAAGATTGAGGGATTGGGCTCTGCACAAGGCATACGAACATACAAATTGCCAGCAGATAAAGGCCTAGAGGTCTATCAAGTCTGCTCGAATGTGCAGCTAGCACCCTTATTCTGCAGCTGCCGCTCCCTTCCACCCTTCCCTTCATTAACCCTCCCCTTGTCCTGTCCCATCCTCATTTGAAGCAGTCCACTGTTCTACTGCATACCACTTCAGGAGGTAACGCATTCCACCCAGCCACCACCCTCTCTGTAAAAAGTGTCTCCTCATCTCCCTCCTGAACCTTCCTCGCTCCAGTCTCATATCATGGCCCCTGGTGTCCCTCCCTCCCTTACTTTGAACAGCCCCTCTGTACTTGTCTTGTTTATTCCTTTCATGTATTTAAAGGTTTCAATCATGTCACCCTGTCTCTCCTCTCCTCCAGTGAGTACATGTTCAACTCCTTCAACCTCCTCTCGTATGATAAGTCCCCAGCCCCTTGATCATCTTTGTCGCTCTCGCTGCACCCCCTCCAGTAACTTAATGTCCCTCTTCAGATACGGGACGCCAGTACTGCACGCAGTACTCCAGGTGTGGTCTAACTAATGACCTATACAGTGGCAGAATCACCTCCTCCCTCCTCGAGGATATACCCTTGCAATACAACCCAGCATTTTGTTGGCCTTTGCAGCTGCCTTCCTACATTTGGCGAGTTGTTCATTGACCCTGTAGTGAGCACACCCAGATCCTTCTCCTCCTCCTCTGTCTGGGCTAGCTGCACTCCCCTAGCTGGTAACTCCTCCTTGGGTTCTTCATCCCAAAATGCAGCACCTTGCACTTTTTGGCATTAAAGCCCAGTTGCCAGGTGTCTGACCAGGTTTCAAGCTTTGCCAGATCATTCTGCAACCCTGTCATCCCCTAGGTCATCCACCACCGCGCCTACCTTGGTATCATCAGCAAACAGACTGATCTTGCTCTTGCTCTTGATGTCCCATGATATGTCTGCAATGAATATCCCAAACAACACTGGTCCCAACACCGAGGCCCTGTGGAACACCACTCATCACTGCCCTTGGCACAGCAAATCACGTTACTTCTTGTTCGTTTGAGGCCCTGAACAGTCTGAGAGATCCATTATAGGATAGTACACCCTCCTTCTAATTCAGAGTCTCTGCTTTCCTGATCAACTTGAGCATCAGTTGTGTGCAGAACAATTTCAGACTATCTTCTCTTTTCCTTTGCTCTTTATTTGCGTGTAGCAGATTGAGTTGCTGGGGGTTTTGGAAGTTCTACAGGTCCCACTACATCACAGGGGACCAACTGTCCAATAGGCAACAAACGGTTTCAGTGGATGGTCCTATACCTACTTGACTCTCCTTCAGGATGAATACTGTATACAGACATGCCTTGCACCTGTTCCATTACAACATAAGGTACTGCCCCAGCGATCAGCAATTTTGTGCTTCCCCTAGCAGTCCCAAATTTCTTAAAGAACAGTCTCACCTAGCAGCGGTTCATGTGCCTTCACCAGTGTGTCAAACCTATCTTTATGGTCTTTATTACGCTTTGCTGTGGCTAAGTTTTAGGCAGCATTTAAATGGTCTTTCAATCTTTGGGCTAGCTCCATTGGCAGGCACACCAAAACAAGTCCACAGGGAGCCTGGCTTCCGGCCAAACATCAGACAATGTGGAGAGAATCCAGTGGTGTCACTTCTAGTGCGTTGTACGCATGGACTGGTGCAATGACTTGTAAACTCCACTTGCTCCTCCTTTCCTTTGGGTCCAATGTACCTAGCGTGTTCAGTAGAGTTCAGCTGAACTGCTCAGGTGATGGACCACCTTGAGAGTGATATGGGGTGCCTCAAGATTTAGTTATTATCAGAGGGACAGCAGTTCTTTTACTAGGCGACTCTCAAAATCCCAACCTTGGTCCAAGTGGATATGCTGAGGGGCACCATATGCACAAAGAACTTATTATCTAGGACTTTTGCAACAGCAGTTGCTTTTGGTCCTTTGTTGGATAAGCCATGGCGGGCGTATCTGGAGAAATGATCAGTTACTACCAAGATACTGGCAAATGTGCTTAAGAGTCTGGTTCCAGGTGGAGAAAGTCTCTGCATCCAGCTCCACAGGTGAACTTGTCGCTATGTTTACAAGAGGGTTGCCTTCCAAGCCAAATTGTGTGTCTCCACATCTGTTGCAGGTTTTGAAAAACTGTTCCACATCACTCCCCATACATAACCAATCGAAACGAACATGAGCAAGGTCCAAGTTTCACTCACTTCCAAGCTGCATATATCATCGTGCAGGACCCATGACCCAACTTCGACGTTGAAGGTAGTACCAACTGCAGCTTGGGGAAACCCTGTGGTCCTGGATTTCATGGTATAGCAGCTTTTTTTTTTTTTTTTTTAATTTTTATTTATTATGCTGGATAGCAAGAAGAGCTAGACAGCCCATTTTCACAAGTGATCAGTTAAAAGCAAGAAACAAAAACAAAACAAAGAAAAAGCACACATTAGCCCAGACAAGGGTATCAGCAGGTTACAATAGTACAAACAGTCGTAAAGGTTGAGGTTAAGAGATTCACCAAGTTTATGACCTGACTCACATGTTTTGCAAGATAATGTTGACAAAAGTCAGTGCAGACAACTTTTATTATTTATAGTCAGTCGGAAAGGAGTGGAAGGGATCGTATTTTGTGCCTGGCCAGGTAATCCCCCAGATCCCTTCCACTTTCCTGCTGAGTGATCCGCCCCTGCGTTCAAGCCGTAATGACATGATCCAGGGACAGCACAGGTGCGCCTCATTACAGTCAATGGGGTCAGTTTTCGTGTTTTTATAGACAAAATGGCCAGTTGGAAATTAATCAATGGCGCCAATCAGCGGTGCCCTTGATTAATCTCCAACTGGTCATTTGTCTATAAAAGCATGTAAACTGACCTCATTGACTTTAATGGGATGCCCCTGCAGCCTCTCCCTGGGACCATGCCACATGCGCCTGGATCATGGTGGGCCAATCGCTTAACAGGGAAGTGGAAGGCATTGGCAGATTACCTGGCCAGATACAAAATATAATCCCTTCCATTCCCTTTCTGGTTGGACTATAAATAATAAAAGTTGCCTGCACGATTTCATCGACATTATCTTGCAAACAAAGTATGTCACTTCTATTTCTAGTTATGCAGAAGATGCATAGTACAATCGCATGTACTATAGAATGGGTAAAACAGTCAAGTCGGAAACAGTTAAATTGCATTTTATCTAACAGGAATTGGAGGAGATTAGTGCTGAATGTTGGAAGACTCATTCATAGGGTGGAGACAGGAAGGAGGCTGAAGGGTCCAACTGCCTGTAGGAAAGTGCTCTTTGTCCTGCAGCAGTACACCTGAAGGGAGTGAGTTAGAACGAGTCCCCAGCTTGTTGGTGGAAGGTGGCAGAAGGAAGAGATGTAAGGGGACATTCTGCCAAGTGCCACTTCACGTAGGAACACCATTTACCCGTGGATGAGGCGATCATCCCAGAAAGGCAAGCAGAAGATTTATAAAGATGGCAGTGATGAGTGTGGTATGGGAGCTCAGTCAAGAAGTGACAGATGAAGTTGTATGCAATGTACACTTTAATGAGGGCCCCGGAAGAGCAGCAGCATATACAAGGGAACCACAGTCAACTACTGGCAGCAGCAGGCTGTGGGTGAGTAGCTTCTTAGTATCTGTGGTCAAGAACCCTTTGGCCTGTAGGACACCCAGCTTCTGGTGGCCTGTCTTTACAAGGTTACTAATGTTGGTATCAAAGGACAGTGTGTTGTCTATGAAGATGCCCAGGTATATACTACTATGGTGAGACCAGGAGCCCACCTGCTGCCACCCACCCACCGTTCCCAAGCACAGGTAATTTGCGAAGACATATCTTCAGCCCTCTGCTGCTGCTGCTGCAGTGAAGATCTTGGAGCATCTCAAAATTCTGGCGCCATCCTACTGCAGTGCCCTCATTGGCTGCTCACCATCTCGGCGAGCTCCCTGAGTGGCTAGCTGTGGAATCCAGCCTGGCTGCTTTCCCCAGACTGTGTCACCAAGTTCAAATTATTTGCCTAGCGGTATACAGATAGAAGCAGTTCTAGCCCGTGCACAAATCCTGCAGTCTGAACAAAACTGTGATTCTTACTGTGGTTTTTCCGCCCTTCCCCACGACTTATTGAATACACTGAAACCACTCCCCTTTCTGTACACCTCCTCCCATTGGCCGTCTAGCCCCATACAAACTTCAAGCTGCAGAACACCTCCAGAGTGCAGTCCTGCTTCCACCAGGACTACATCTTTTGGCTGCAACTCCTTTTGTCCTAGCAGTCCCTTGCCCCTTACCTTCACTACTCCCTCCTCTCTCCCTTCATAAGGCTGACCTCTCTAATATCCCTCTCTCTCGCTTCCTATCTCCTTTCTCTGATTTCTCCTCTCTCCTTTGCTAAAGCCAACCTAACTAAATTTCTACTGCTACTTCCATCTGGCACCCACTCTCTCACGGAAACATGAAGCTGTCACTGCATATATTATGGGCGTCTCCCTCTAACTGCTGCGCTGGTACTGACCGACTTCTGTGCTATGGTGCTGGCCCATGACCAACAGCGCCTCTCTCTTCCCTCCCCGGTCTCAACCCTCCTCACTCTCTACTAGAATAAAGTCCACCCTGGGACACATCTCTCTGCTCCTCACAAAAGAGGAACGTCCGCCTCCTTGGCCACTACCTGGCTAACCTCTCCTGGTCTCCCACTATTCCTCTTGCCCATACTTTCTCCTACTATCAAATACTCTCCCTTGCTGGAGACATTGAGACCAACTCTGGCCCAACAAACTCCCACATCACCCCTCCTCCAGCATCTAGACTAATGCCCTGGTCTTAAAGTTGCACATATTAATATCTGCAGCCTCCTGTCCAAATTCACAGATCCTGAGGCATGGATTGTGCTCTACAAGCCAAATGTTCTAGGACTCACAGAAACATGGCTAAGCCACACCTCGCTGAAAATACCTTCCAACTACCTGGTTACTCCTACCTACCTACCTCGCCTGGACAGGCCAGGCAGGAAAAAGGTGGTGGTGTGGCACTGCTCTTAAGGGAACCCCTCTCAGCTAGCATCGTCCTACACTCTGACTCTTCCTCCCTAGTGAATGGCTACTCTCCAAACTGACCATGGGATCCTACAAGAAACTCTATATTGGCTGCTGCTATAACCCCCTGTGGCCGGAACCATGGGACTCGCTAGCCTCCTCCAAGGCCTGAGGCTCTCTAACTCCCATAGGAATCTATCTTGGCGACTTTAATCTTAACTGGCTGAGCCCACCAGCCTGACTATGTATCTCTGTTAAAGTAGTACAACCTGGTGTGGCGATTACTCTCCCCATCAGACTTAATCCACGCTCGGCCACCCAGGCGCTACTGGACTGGATCCTCATAAACAGAAGGGACCGAGCATTGCGCTGGCACCATGGCTGACTCTATAAGTGATCACTCACTGACCTATCTCCTCTGGTCTTCCAAGCTAAAGCAACCCCACCCAAATACCTATCCCTCAGGAATTTCAACTGCCCAGACACCACAAATCTCCTCGAAGAAGCCTGGTCCTTGGACTGGTCCATGCTTTTTCCTTTCCGGCGCTGACATGGCGGTTTCCACTTTACCCAGACTCTACAAACCTGCCAGGACCGCTTTTCCTGTTACCAGGCGGGACAGAGGCAGGTGCTCACGCTGGGTCTCCAAAGGCCTCCTAACCCTTATGAAGGCCAGAGCCGCGACCTGGTCCACTTTCAAAGCTATCCCCTCTCAGCCCTCTGGGATGCTTACAGAAACCTGAGAAACAAATGTAAACAACAGGCCAAATCTTTGAAACAGACCCACTTCCGCAATTTGCATCAGGCCAACCTTGGGACCCTAGAAAATTCTGGGATTCAATCAGCTCCCTTCTAAACCCCCACTCCAGAAATACTGCGCCACACCTCAACTCCCATGATGGGCTGCTTACCAACCCTCACAAAGTGACCAGTGTCTTCGATTGCAAGTTCACCAACTTATCTTGTACCTAAATAAACTGTCAACTGGCCAACATAAAGTCCAGCCCTAATACGGATCCATTGCCATCCTCCTCCAGCTCTGCCAATCACCCATAAACACCCCTTTCTATTTTAAAGCCCTCTCCATACATGACACAGTTAAGCTACTCAAAGTCTACCTAACTGCGGCTCCTCTGGATCAACGACATATCACCAGTCTTCCTGAAACTGATCTACTTTGTGCTTGCCAAGTCACTCACCTTCGTCTTTAACCTGGCCCTTTCCACCTCCTCCATGCCTGATCCATGGAAGATAGCTAAGGTTATTCCCATTCTTAAATCTGGTGACCCCAAATACTCCGATAACTACCGTCCAGTTTCATCCTCCCTCATCTTAGTAAACTGCTCGAGAGAGCGGTCCACAATCAACTCACTGAGTACATAAGCAAACACACCCCCTCCTATGCAACCAACAGCGTAGCTTTGCTAAAAATCATTCCATCGCCACTGCCCTCGCCCGTCCTGACTGACACATTCTCTCCAACATGGATAATGGTAAAGCCACCGGGACAGTTTCATCGATCTAAGGCTTTTGACATAGTCGACCATGCTCTCCTTACATAAGCTTGGCCTCCTTGGTTGTTCTCAAAAAGTCACTAACTGGTTCACTAACTACCTAACTGGCCACACGCAATATGTGTGCATTGGCCAAACCTGCTCCCCTACACTGCTGTCTCTGTAGGGGTCCCTCAAAGCTCAATCCTGGGTCCCTCCTTTCTCCTTATTCGCCAACTCGCTCCTCCCGACTGTCTCAACTGTCACTCTCTCCTGTATGCCGATGACCTTGTCCTCTTCCACAGTGTCAAATCCATGGCCATAAACTCCTCTGTTCTCTCACACAACTATGCTGCGGCCTATAGCTGGTTCTCAAAACCTCCTTTGAGTAAATGCCAAAAAACTAAATCCATGCTGTTCAGATCTAAGCCCTTCCTTGCCAAAACAAAAACCACGCCTCCTTACGTATTCTCACCCGACGGTCCAGCCCTGGGGCGTCGACAACTTCTAAATACCTAGGCGTACTATTGACCCTCTCCCTCACCTTCGCTGACCACGCAGATTCCCTTGTCAGAAGGTTCCATCAGAGATTAGGAGCTGCCTATAGATTCAGGCAATACCTTACCCTGAAGCTAGACTAGCCATTGTCCAGGGTAATCTTCTCCTCATTCTTGACTACTATTCTCCTATCTATGCCAGGGCGTCTGCTACCACCATGGCCAAACTCTCTGCTGCCTACAACAGTGCATGTCGCCCTTGCTTTATTAGCCCGTTCTCCACCACCACTACACCCTCTAGAATACTCTTGGATGGTTTCGCTGCAAGGCCACTTCGACCTAGCCTCTGCTGCATGGTGGACAACATCACCCGATGGCTCAAGAATCCCCAACTGCCCTCCTGACAACCCAAACTCTTCACCGCAACCTCTGCTCTAATGGTACTTCCCCTCTAGCTGTTCCTAGGGTATCCACCAATATCGTATGAGCTTGGTCTGCTGATGCCCCTTGCAGTGGAACAAACTGCCGGCCGAACTCCGTTCTATCGACACTCACTCCAGCTTCAAGTGTCGACTCAAAATCTGGGCTCCTGGCAAATTCCTCCTGCCACTGCTCCCAGTGGTTACCCACCTATCCACGCCTAGACTACCCACGTTAGACTACTCCTCAGCCCACAACTGTTACCTCATTGCCTTGTTAATTATATTTACAGGTATATGTGATTTCCTTGCCTGTATATATTATATATTTTTTTTACTGTATTTTCCATGTATTACATTGTATTATGGGTACATAGTGTATATTTTTCTTACTGTATATTCGGTGCATTACATGCCCACTGCTCTATGTATCCTTGTACACTGTGCTTCGACTGTTGTTTTCTATCAAACCTCTTCATGTCCCATATTGGAACCTTGTACTCGCTGTTCTCAATGGATTTATGCAGCATGCTTGTACACTGTGCTCAATATTGTTGCCTGTATCCATTTCTGTTTCATGTGCACTACAGTTACCTTGTATTCACTGTCAGCCTGTACCATGTGTTATGGCCCGGTCATGCCTGAAAATGGTCCCTGGGATCAGTGCACTCACTCACCCAGTTATTAAAGTCATAAATAAATATATAAACTATGAGACTAGCTCCATCTCAGTGCCATCTATGTCATGGATGCAGAACAGAAAGTATGCCCCTGTCCCAGTGTCCCCAAGAAGACCATGGCCTTGTTTTTATTTTGTTTTTGTGTTGAGAACCATTGCACTGTTTAAGAACCAAGTCTGGATGGGGTCAAAATCTTGCTGGATCATTCTATTTAAAGGTTGTCAGATCTCTATCCAAGCTGAAGATGAAAGCATTTTCAGCACACAGAAGTGTACTGGAGGATTGGCAGGTGCTGGGAGGAGTTTTGGAATGGGGAGAATGTAAGGGGCCAAGAATGGGACCTTAGGGGAACCCCACCGTGAATGGGGTGAAAGTATGAAAGGACCCTATCTGCCGTGGTCCTGTGCATCCTGCTGGACAGGTAATTTCTGTACCTCTGGGGTGTCTCTGGAGAGAAGCTGAGGAGGAGGGCATGGATCAGCAGATTATGATTCACAAGACTGAAGGTCTTGGTGAGGTCCATAAATATAGTAGCAGCAAAAGTTCCCTGTGTCCAAGGCTGAGTGCACATAGTTGGGTGAAGCTCACGGGGTGTCTCAGTACTGTGTCTGGGACGGAACCCATACTCGGCACTAGTCAGCAAATCACACTGTTGTATGTAGGCACACGTTTGATCAAACATAAGCCTTTTGAAGACCTTCAAAGGGGGCAAGAAGGTGAGATGGGGCAATAACTGGAGGGAGGTGCTTGGGTCCAGATTTGTGGATAAGGATAATAGTGGGCAGTTTCCAGAGCAGGGGTAGTCACTCATACAGAGGAGTGGTTCAAAATCTGAGAAGAGGGCAGGCCAGTGCCTCGCTGGCAAGTTTATCAGGCTGTAGTCTAGCCATCAGGGCCAGAGATGGGTTTTGGATTGCGTGTGCCTCAGGTATTTGGCTACTTGCCCCACGGTCAGGAGTCTGAAGTAAAATTTAGGAGGGAGGGAGCTGCAAGACAATGCAGGAAGCTTTCTCTGATTGTTAACTTGAGCCACTCTCTCAGTACCGACTCTGTGACAGGATCAGTTATATGTACTTGAATGTCATCACTGCCTTTCTTTAAAGGTGAAGACAATATCTTTCAGGCAGGACTTCATTCTTTGTTCTCTTTTGCAAATCTTGGGGCATTAACTGCAGAAGAGTAGTTAGATCTACTGCAGCAAAACGACAGTAAGCATTTGACAGACAATTGCCAGGGGCGCCAAGACTGTCAGAAGACAGGCATTTGCCGACAACTGTTGTTCATCAGTTTTAAACATTTGCAGTGCTCTGACAGTTTGGTCTGGGATTCAAACCCACCTCTGACGTCTGCGGATGATTCATTCAGTCATATTGGCAGAGCATCAAAGTCCACATGATTTAACCAGGTCCCTATTCCATACAACAGTCATATCTTGACTAGGCGGACAGCCATCTGTGACCAGCCACTTAACGTTGCAGTTGTTTTCACATAAGTCAAAGGGTGGATATTTGTTTTGACAGTGATGTGTGCTCTGTATAAATGTAACCCCCTACAAATTAGGGTTCCTGAAAAGTCTTCCTTGAGCTTGCCTAAATGCTCACTGCCAGGCTGGTGTCCTGGCGTTTTAGCATTTAAGCGTTACTGCCAGAGAGTGCCTGTATAGCCTCGTGTACTGTCCCTTTAACAGCTGCCTAGACTGCAGTTATAATTAATCCGGGAGGGCTGAGTGTTTCCATGCTCCAGTCCTGCCGGGCTGCCAGATAATCGCTCCGTTTCTGCCATCGCTATTAGCGCAGAGGGAGCTCTGTCAGAAGATGTGCTTCTTTGCTGATTATCTATTAGAGTGGTAAAGATATTGTAATTTGTCTAACCTGCCTTCTTTGCAGCATGGACAGTTCTGTTTATTTCCATCACCTTGGTCCTGGACTGCCAAAATTGGCCAATCAGTACCTTTGGGGACTTTAAAATGGAGCCTTTCCCCAGGGGTCTTGTGGGAGCAAAATTCTGTAAAATTGTAGTTTTGGGTTTTACCTAAATGAACCTGGAGGGAGCCCTTGTTGTGACTGACAGAGAAATCATCCAACCGAACCTTTTGATCCTGGGGAAAGTCACGCTGTTTGCAGCTACTTTCAGTTTGAGTTGGGAGTGAAAGAATTAACAGCTCGAGATAGTCAAGCAGTAATCCAGCATAGATTCAGTGGGAGAACTGTGAAGGGCTAAGTTCTGGCCTGCCTGTCTGCTGTCCCTGAGGGGAAACTGAAGTTTATTTGGACTGAATCCGAATTGTGAGGACGATTTAAGCCACAGAACTGTGACCAGGTTTTAACCTGAAGAAGACCGAAGATTTGCTGAATACGATCGGCCTGTCAGGATTTCTAGCCACCTTTGAACTCCCAGTTTGTGCAGAGACTCTGTAATTGCGACTGGATAGCAATCTGCCTGTTACAGTAGAATTCCTTATATGTAAATGTGCTGTGTGCTGTTAGTGGGTCGTGATTTGGTTCCCACTGTGTGCTGAACTGTGTTCTGCTTGCTGGAGGCTGTATCCAGCTCCAACAGACTAAATCCATTTGCATCTCCATTTGGCCTGGGCCTTGCCACACTGGCCCAGCCAGACTACCGGTACACAGAGAAAGCCATCGATGAGAGACCTGCCTGGGGATCAGCCCCTGCTCAGCGCCTTGAACAGGAGCGGCCTCGGTGATTTGTGTGGACCCTGCTTCTCCTGGCACTCCAGCTCAACAACCTGCAGTCTCGATTTCATCCTGCCTGTGTCCTGTATTGGGTATCATGGTAAACATCAGGGTAGCTCCCTGCAACAGCAGCTAAATCTAAAGTGTTGTCATCTGATTGCTTTGTTGTCTTTTCTTTCACAAACTGAGCCATCCGGCTCCGGACTACAAATAGTGTGTGTTGTGCATGTTGCTTTCTTCCATCACAGGGCCCCAACCAGCTGCGATGCCGGCCTACCCAGGGCAACAGTCCTGGCTAGCCCATCTTTTCCTACCTGGGTACCCAGGTGTGTTACTGTGTAGGGACTCTGAAGTGCATGCATAACTGTCTGATTGATTTAGCCTTTAAGCCAATCAACCTGATTACGCCCCTTCCTTGTTCAAGTCCTTGAATAAATCTGATCCAACTCTTTTGCATTTAACCTGACTGTGTTTCCAGTTTGTGCCAAGAGTACTGTACTGTTGCTATTTGCTGTGCATAACCTTGTTTTACAGGGTCCCCAGGGTCGCGCTAGAGGAACCAGCCCTGGTGGTAAGTGCAAACAGTGTGGGTAATTGCATGGTGAATAAGGGTCATTGTGAAAGTGATTGTGTATATTGCTCAGGCCACTAGAAGGGAAAGAGGGGCTGCCAGTGTCCCGGAGGGGCCGTGCTTAGGTTAGCTTGACCACTAACAACCCTGACCTCCAGGTGGAGGCACCTGCTTTCAGCACCCAGGCCCCTTAACCTGCTACCAGCCAAGCAGACAGGGGTAGTAGCCTCGGGATAGCGCCTACCCAGAGATTACATAAATATTCGTGAAACTGATCCACGACTGCCCACTTGAGAGCAAGGAACTTCAATTTGTGGATGGGGTAGTTCCTTTCTGCAGTGTTCAGGGCTCTCGGAGACGTGGGCACCAGCCTTATGCACAATTTGTGCTTTGAGACACTTGCCGCCAGCCTCAAGAGTCACGACTCTTCGCAGTTCAGGCCATGGGATTCCTGAGCGGCCATGTAATCATGATGTGCCGAAAATGCACAATTTGTTTATTTTCCTCCCATTTGCCACCTGGTGGTTTCATATGCCTTGAGAGTGGCGCACACCACCAGGTGAGGTGGGAGGAGGAAATGAAGAGGAAGAGCTGCCAGCAAAAGTATTTGTGGGGGCGCGATCAGTTCCCCCATGGAAGCCGTCACCTTGGTTCATCCAGGGAATGAGAGCTGGAGGACCAACAGGCTCTCAGGAGCTATTCTGCTCTCGATGGAGAAAGCGTGGCAGGGAGGAAGAGCAGACAAAAGAAAAGTGTTTACATTTAAAAAAGTCAAATGCATGGTCAGACAGTCGACCAAGGAGAAGGAGGCGCATCACGTGTATTTGTGCGACTCAGCAGGCTGCACACATGCGCTGGAGGCACCAGTGTGTTTTCTTAACACGGAAAGGGTAATTTTCAATTTTACAATTATTTTTGGCAGTTATAGCATCACGATTATTTCTGGCCGACGGTTTTGTGAGCTTAGGGTTTATACTGTGTCTTTTGTGCTTGTTTGTCCAGGGCCAAGTCAGAGTGCATAGCAGCCAGGAGAAGAGGAGGAGAGTGAAGAATCTGGGCAGGGAAGCCTCGTGAGTAGCACACAGCATGACTCAACGAAGCCTTACTGATTATTTTGATGGAGGAGAATCCTCCACACCAAAGGACAAAGAACAAACAACATCATCCTCAGAGTGTGACTTAAGCACATCTCAGGAGACTGTTGACATTGTGAATGTTGAAACTGAAAATGATAAACAGTCTGCTAAAAGCAGTAAGAAAAGTACAGTTACGTAAGAACTTACCGTAACAGTAGATCTTCGAGAAAGGCTCTTGCAGTAGGTAATTACATATAGGACTGACGCCGCCAGCGGCAGGACCCACGGAAAAATCTCTAGCAGCAGTCCTGGCGGGGACCGCCTCCACGCCAGGTGACCAGCCACACCGACATCGGTATAAAGGCGGTCCCAGACGCCCGCCTTCCAGTTCTTTTCCGCCACAGGCCCGGAAGGCACGGATGAGAGAGAGCAGATATTTTCCTCAACGGAAAAGGAGCTGAAAAAGCCTAGGGGATGGAGGGCGGGATATTACTGCAAGAGCCTCTCTCTCGAAGATCTACTGTTACGGTAAGTTCTGCGTAACTGTACTATCTTTACTTTGAGACAGCCTGCAGTAGGTAATTACATATAGGACAGAATCCCAAGCAGTCTGGAACAAATGAAAAGGCACCAGGAGAAGGAACTACTCTAAAAGTAGCAAATAATCTAGCAGGTCTCAAGAAAGGAAGCCTTGCAAGACAGCTAACCCAAAGCCTGCTCTATGGCGAGAGGCAATGTCCAAACTGTAGTGTTTAGTGAAGGTATGGACGAAGTCAAGTGGTGCAGCACAGATGTCTGCCGCAGACAAGTTTTGAAACAAGTCAGAGGCGGGCAACTCCACGAGTGGAGTGGCTCTGACTTGACCTGGGAGGGTCATGTTGTACTTGTCATAACAGAAAGTGATGCAATGGGCCAACCATTTTGATAGGCATTGCTTAGAAACAGCATTGCCTTCTCTTTTGTGAGCAAAGGAGGCGAACAACTGATCAGTCTTTCTGAGATCCTTTGTCCTATCGGTGTAGTATCTCAGAATCCTGTGAACATCCATGGTATGGAGCAGGTATTCTCCTTGATTGGATTACTGAGTGAAGAAAGCAGGTAATTCAATAGACTGATTCAAGGTAGATTCCGCTACCACCTCGGAAGAAACTTAGGATTGATGAGAAGAGCTACTCGTTCTTTGTGAAAAATCAAATAGAGATTTGGCACATCAGGGCCTGGAGCTCGGAAGTTCTACGAGCAGAAGTAATGGCCACCAAGAAGACCATCTTCCACGATAAAACTTCAAGTCTGCAGAAGCTGCAGGCTCAAAGGGAGGAAGGGTAAGTTTCTGAGGACAAAGTTTAAGACCCAAGGCGGAGCAGGGGCCTGAGATGAAGGACCCTCTAAGGAAAATTTTGAAGACCTCCAGCTGGGCAAATGCCTTATCAGCGAAAGGGACATGGTAGGCTGAGATAGCCGCCATATGGACTTTCAAAGAGGTGACTGAGACCCAGGTGAAAAGATGCCGCATGTACTCAAGCAGAATAGGCCATGGGACAGGAAAAGGGCTCACGTTCCCTGGGCGCAGCCCAGATAGAAAATCTCTTCCATTTCATGGCGTAGGTGGACCTAGTGGAGGGTTTTCTAGCCTCCACCAGAATCTCGGCCACCTTAGGAGAGACACCAAAACGAGATTGAGCTAGGTCTGCAGGAGCCATGCATGAAGTTGAAGGGACTTGAGTCCTGGATGGACCTGGGTCCCCTGATCCTGGGTCAGCAATCCTGGAGATAAAGGAAGAGGAAGAGGAGGAACCTCTGAGTATTGTTGTAGAAGAGAGAACCAGATTTGCCTGGGCCAGAAAGGGCGATCAGAATCATTCTCGCTCCTTCCAAAGCCAGTTTCTGCAGTACACAAGGGACCAGAGGAATTGGGGAAAAGCAAGACGAATCTGTCCTTCCAGCTTAGAGATAGGCGTCGCTCCGAAGCGCCTCGCTCTGGAATGAGCGAGCAAAGGTTGGAAGTTTTGCGTTTTGGAAGGAGGCGAACAGGTCTATCTGAGAATCCCCAAATCTGGAAGATGCTTTTAGAACTTTTCATCCAGTTCCCTACGTGTGGTAGAGCAGACAGCGATTTAGCCTGTCTGCCAGGACATTGTCGACTCCCGGAACATGGATCGCCGTTGAGGTGAAGGTTGTGAAGCGTAGGCCATTCCCAAACCCTCATCGCTTCCCTGCACAGAGTAGGACGGGTCCCTCCTGCTTGTTGACGTGCCACCCACACACATGTTGTCTGTTTGGACAGCTAGGTGACCGGGAAGGATGTATTGGTGAAGGGCCTGGAGGCGTACAGCACTGCTCGGAGCTTGAGCACGTTGATGTGAACTATCTCCAGCTTTGACCATAGGCCCTGGGTTGGTGAGGACCCAGATGGGCCCCAACCTTCGCCTGGGCGTCCGTGGTCAGAGTCTGATTGGGGAGGATGAAAAGGACCCCGGAATAGGTACTCTCGAACCATCCACCATTGTAAGTCTCTTGCCATCGGCGATGAGATCAAGACCAGACGATCTAGGTCGTCTCACCCGTTGATCCCACTGAGATCGGAGAGTCCACTGAGAGATTCTCATGTGGAGGCGTGTGTGTGGAACCGTCGGGATGGCCACACACTAAGCCCCAGTAGATGGAGCATCGACCTCACGGAACCCTCCTGTGTTCCGATGGGAGGAAATCTGGGACTGGAGGAGGCCCCCTGTCCGGAGGCAGGAAGGCCTTGCACAATATCATGTCGAGGATAGTCCTGAACTGGAGCCTCTGTGAGAGGATCTAGGTGAGACTTGGAATGGTTGATGGTAATACCCAGGCCAGTGAAAACCTGCTGGGTGAGGAGAGAAAATGCAGGAGTTCCTCCTGGACGGGCCGCCAGGAGCCAGTCGTCAGGTAGGGAGAAACCTGAGCTCCCAAGAACACAGGTGGGCGCTACCACCGCCAGGCATTTGGTAAAGACTCGGGAGCCGAGGAAAGACCAAGCAGGAGTGCCCAGAATTGGTAGTGGTCCCCTGAAACGCAAAACCTGAGGTACTTTGGTGTGCAGGCGATGGGGATGAGTACGCATCCTGCATATCCAGTGCACAAAAGCCATTGGCCGAAGGCTGAAGCAGGGGCAAGAGGGTTTGAAGGAGAGCATCCTGAACCTCCTGTATTCCACATATAGGTTCAGGGAGCTGAGATCGAGAATGGGTCTGAGATCTCCGTCTTCTTTAGTACGAGGAAGAAATGGGAATAGTAACCCGTCCCGTGGAGATGACGGGGGCGGGCTTTATAGCCTGTTTCGCAAGGAGAGCAGAGATTTCTTCCTGACCAAGGAAGATGGTCCCTTGATTAAGAGGAGTTCAGAGGGGGTGCGTGGAGGTTTCTGTAGAAACTCTATGGAGTGCCCTCTGCTATGATCTGAAGCACCCATGAATCCGTAGTTATCCTCTCCCAACCCGGAAGGTGAAGGAGAACCTCCCTCTACCGGTTCCTCCGGGGTGTCCGGAGGGGTGGGAGAGGAAGGAGTCAGGTGGTGTGAGGCAGCGCCGCAGCTGGGGCACCCGTTGCTTTTGGGCGGCGGGGCCTGGCAGCCGGGGCCCGACGCTTAGTGGCCTGCCTTCCCTGAGGTTTCGCTTGAGGCTGGCTGCGCCTGTGAAAGGGACGGCGCTGTGGGGATGGGGCGGTACATTGAATCAACAGATTTAAGGGCTGTCCCTTCTCCTGCAAATCAGTGATGATCCTTGACATCACCACCGAACACAGAACCTCTGAAAGGTGCTTCTTGGATCGTCAACTGCACCTCCGGGACCAGACCTGACACACGGAGCCATGCATGACGCCAAACACTTATGGCGAATGCAGAGCTCCGTCTTGCGGTGTCCACTGCATTGTAGGTCGCCCTCAAAATATGACGACTGGCCGAACGAGCAGAACGGACCAGGTCGGCTAACTCCCTGCTTGACTTGGGAGTCAGGCAAAGAGTCAATCTTAGATTCCGCCTGGGTAAGGACAGCCTTCTGGTAATCCCCCATATGTGCTACATAATTCAGGGCCCTAATCCCCAGTGTGGAAGACGTGAGATCTTCTTCATACTGATCCAGAAGGCGGAGATTCCTTATCCTGGGAGACGAGCTCAATGTTGGTGTGCTGACCGCCGTGAACGGCACTAATCACAACCGAGTCTGCACGGGGTGAGAGTCTAAAGTCTACACCTCCGGAGCCTGGTATAGCCTGTTGACTTCCTGGGAAGTGGGGCTAAAGCCAACGGTTGCTTCCAAATAGTGGAAACAAGGTGGGCGTGAGGCTCGATCCAGGGTGGCACAAGAGTAGGAGCCGTAGGGCAAGTCCAGATGTTCGCGAGTTTAACCCGTTGAGGATCTGACTCTAAGGAATGCCACTGATGGACTTCCTGGATCTTCCTGAGCAACTCCGTGAAGGAAGGATCCTCCGGAGACTCGGAGGAGTCCTCGGCCGGGTCTTGGACAGGCGCGGCCCGTCGTCTTTCTCGAACAGCCATCGGAAGCTTCTGAGGAGTCCGAGAGAGAAGAGGAAGAAGACTCTGAAGCAGAGTAAGACTCCCTAGCTCGTCTAGGGGAGGAACGGTTCCTTAGGGGAATCCCAGAATGCGTGTCCTGCCCTTTCTGGATCCCGAGGCAAAGCCCAAGAATCCGGAGGTGGAGAAGGAGTGTGTCGTCCTGGGGCGCACGGGAGCCGGGGTGGCACCGTCGCAGAAGACGGCTCGACTTCCTTGGTGAGCTGAGCCTTGGCCTCAGCCCACCAGGAGGCAAGAGTCTCTGAAGATCCACCGCGGCCTAGGGGCGGTGGAGGAGGAGGGGATAGTTGTAGGGAGGAAATCCGTAGGAGAGTATCCGTAACCCGGCTGCAGATATACCGGCCGGGTACTGGCGTCGAGGAGTCGGTGCGGGTACTGAGGCGAGATACTGTGGACCTGGGAAAACCGCGCCGGATAGGATGGCGGATACCCAGGTACTGGAGGAGCTGCGGAGCAGGCGGCCCAGCCGGGTACTCCACGGGTGGATCACCGGGATAGGCCGTGGGGTGGAGGGCCCGATGGAAGAGGAATATCCCCGCGGTGTAGGAGGGGTCGGTGTCGGAACCGGCAACGGCAGGGCGGCGTTGGAGGAGCGGCGCCCGGGCGGCGTCAAGGAGCCAATGTCAGATCCGGCTCTTCAGGAAGAGGACGGACGGCAGCCAGGATCGAGTCTCGTCCGGGGACGGAGGGAAAATCCGGGTCGGGCAGGGGGACTGGGCTCTGACGGCAGCGAGGCTGCGGGGAGCCTGGTCACGACAGGCAAGCCAGGGGTCTGCCGTAGGCTCCGAGGCCAGGCGCACGTCGGAGGAGCCAACGTGTGGCTTAGGGGCTGAATCGGCCGGGCGCCAGAGGAGCGCGTCCGACTCGGGGTCCTCCGTCGGAGACGGCCAAGATGAGAGGAGGCCCGTCCGGGGGGACACTGCCGTGCGCCACCCCAGGGTCGAACGCCTTAGCGCCTTCTCGGCGATGTCGGAGGAGCCGACGCGTCCGCCGCAAGGGAGGTGCCCGCATCAGTAGGCCGCAAGCCTGTGGTGGTACTGGGCGCTGGAGCCTCCTTTGCCGGAGGCACCGGCGGGCTCGAACGTGAACCTGACGGGCGGGCCGACGCCTCCTCAAAGCCTTGGAGGCTGCCGTCGGGCGACTCCCGGAGGGATGTTACCTGCCCGCGACTCGGAGGAGGCCTTCTCCCGTGCCTTTCCTTGTCCCGCTTCTTGTGCCTTCAGGGAGGTCGACGCCTGCGAAGTTTCTTCAACTCCTTCTCCATCGCGGACATCTTCTTTTTGAGGAGATGGGCAGAGGACTGCTGGCGTCGTCTGCGGGTGGCAGCGTTGAAGCGAAGGCAGTGCAGACACTTGTCGACCGCGTGGTTGGGTCCTAAGCAGAAAAGGCAGAGGGAGTGACCGCTTTGTGAGATACAGTTAGCCGCACGAGTCGCATTTATTCTTTGAAGGGACGACATATACCGACGGTCACCTGACGATAGAAGTATAAAATATAATACTGAAAACTTTTTGGAAAAACCGACAAAGTAACAGGACTAAGCGATATGAACTTAACGCGAGGCACTGCACGAGCTGGCGGTGGAAAGAACTGGAAGGCGGGCGTCTGGGACCACCCTTTATACCGATGTACGTGGCGCGGTCACCTGGCGTGGGGCAGTCCCGCCAGGGACTGCTAGCTAGAATTTTCCATTGGGGTCCTGCCGCCGGCTGGCGTCAGTCCTATATGTAATTACCTACTGCAAGAGCCCTCTCAGTAAGATCACATTTTGAACAGGATGTGAAAATGACAGCTGTACTGTTCATGGGAGGTGTAAAAATGCCAATGTTGAAAATCTGCAGTAAAAATATAAAAAAAAAAAAAAAAAACTGAAGTCACGGCGTGCACAGAAACTGCGCAGCACACCCGTAATGTAATTAGTTTGGGGATTTTTACAGCAGATTGTCAACACAGGCATTTTGGGGCCTCCGCTCATGAACAGTGTCACTGTGATTTTCTTAATCTGTCCCGAACTGTGAGTTCCCACAGCGATCACACATTTCTGCACTTCATGAGCGAAAACATTTCGACCATGGTGTGAAACATTACAGCTGTACTGTTCAAAAGGAAGTGTGGAAAAATGCCACTGGTGAAAATCTGGACTGAAAATATTACAAATTCATGAACTTACGAGGGTGCATGGAAACTGCACAATGCTCACTCATAACACAGTCATTTTAGGGACTTTTGTCACAAATTTTTAACACAGCCATTTTAAGACCTCTGCTCATGAACAATGTCACTGTGATTTTCTTAATCTACCCCAAACATTGATTTAGCATTCCGACTGCGCCATGTAATGCGCTACATGCCGAAAACACATTTTGGGAGAGATGTGAAAATGACAGCTGTACTGTTCATAACGAGGTGTGTAAAATGGCAATGTTGAAAATCTGGGTAAAATATTAAAAATTTGCGAACTTACTGACATCGTGAAAACTGCACAATGTACACTTTCGTAAAGCGGTAATTTTGAAATTTTTCACCAAATTTTCAACATAGGGTTTTGGGACCTACCTCATGAACTGTGACACTGTCATTTCGTAAATCGGTCTAGAAAGGTAGTTCGGCGCAGTGACCACAAAATCACCTTTTGGGACCAAATAACAAAATGACAGTGACTGACTTCATGAGGTGGGTCCCAAGAACCCCATGTTAAAATCTGGTGAAAAAATTCAATGCCCAAGATATGCACCAAAGTTGAAAAAAACCTATTTATGTCGATATATACAACTTACCAGCATTTCTTCAGTTCACGGGTCGGCTTTTAAGAGTGCAGAGTGTTCCCAGTCCACGAAGACATCGTCGCGCGGACTCCGGAGGTAAGTATGGGGTGAGGTGGGGCTGTGGGGAGGTGGGGTACTCAGGGGTGGGCGGTCAAGACAGTCTGCGGGACCGTGGTTTCTTATAGGTCATTTTTTTTTTTTTTTTAAAGACAACGGGACTTTTGCCACGCTGGGGTGGGCCCAGCATGGCAGCTGGAAGGCTGTTGGGGCAATGGAGCCGACGAGGTTGGGCACCCCATCGGCATTACAGACTGTTGCAATGCTGTGGTGGGCTCCACCGTGGCACCTAGAGAAATCTGTTGGGGGGACAATGGAGTCGCAGGGGACTGGGCACCCGTCAGCCTCCACGGACTGTTGCCACACTGGGGTGGGCTCCCAGCGTGGCACCTGGAACTCTGTGGGGGGACAGTGGAAGCAGCGGGACTGGGCACCCCTGTCGGCCTACAGACTGTTGCCATGCTGGGGTGGGCTCCAGCGTGGCACCTTGTTTGTTGGGGGGCCTTGGCCCGAACAGACAGGGATTGGGCACCCGTCAGCCATACAGTATGTGTTGGGGGCGTGTTAGCACACTGGGGTGGGCTCCCAGCGTGCTACCTGTTACAGGGGATGGAACTGTCTGACAGCTGTTTCAGTGCAATGCCGACATGTAGGCACTCTGCATACTGCCGACGGCAGTATGCAAATTACCTAAGTTACCACCGCTGATTGCAGCGGTTTCTTGCTTTCAACTGTATGCCACTACATCTGAATGGCTGTCATAGACAGCTTGACATTCATTGGCATGGTGCGGTCGCGCCTGCAAAAGGCAGCAGGGCACTGGAAGTGGGGAGGCACACCTATAAATTCTCAGTATGGTGGCACTATGTTTCTTGCACATGCGTGCAAGCAAACATAAAAATAAACTAGATGGTTCAATCAGAGAACAGTTCCAGTGTGGAATGCACTCCATAAAGGTTATAAGTAGCAACACGATGGACCAGTCTAAAGGGGCACTGTCAGCTTTACCCCTCGTTTTTGCAAATTTACTATCACTGGGTTGCTATGCACAGGACTGTTGCATAGTTACTGTAGAATGCAAATAAGTAAAGCACAAAGGATTCTGCTTACCAATTATCTGATACCTAAAACGAGGGCTCATTCTTGTAAAACACTTTTGAACACTGGGCCCAAATCCGCGCATGCAGGATCTTTAACCTGGTCGCTGCAAGGCATGCATGGGATTTGGGCACCAGTGTTCAAAAGTGTTTACCAAAGAATGAGCCCTCGGTTTTAGGTATCAGATACCAAGACAAGTTTAGAGGAACTAGTGCTAACAGAGTTTATGTTTTTATAATGGCCATACTAAAATATCCGCCTGGGTCACTGCTACAGGTAGATATCGCGTTCCGGCACCTTCTCTACGAACTCACTTCTGGTGCGGAGACTTTCAAGCGGGTCAGCAGGACTACAACTAATGCATATTTAGCAAAAAATGGTAAACGAACTTTTGTGCTTTACCTATATGCATTCTACAGTAACCATGCAACAGTCCTGTGTATAGCAACACAGTAATAGTAAATTTGCAAAAATGAAGGGTAAAGCTGACAGTGCCCCTTTAAGGCAAATCTGGATCAACACTGGAGACAAGAAACACATTAAAAAATAAACATTTAAGACTTAAGTTAGTAGAACAATTAAATATAGACCAGGTGAGCACCATGGACGAAAGTCTATACTATGCTCAGTAATACCTATGATACCTCACGAGCAGTTGTCTAAGCTATCAATAAATGCAGGTCTGACTATTAATCCTACCAAATGTACACTGGGCATGCAGGAAACCAGATATTTGGGCTATGTGTTGGGAAATGGAGAAGTTAAGCCAGAAATTTCTAAAATAGAAACTGTAGCTAACAGCCCTGTCCTAAAACAAAAAACATGTCAGGTCATTTTAGGGCTGGCGGTTATTATTGGAATTTGTTCTCAACTTTGCAGAGTTAGCTACTCCCTCAGTAAACTCATGAAAAATGGTACCCAAATAATGTGAAATGGACCCCAGAGTGTGATGAAGCTTTTCAAGCTATTAAGGCTGCATTATATTCAGCCCATTTAAACCCAGATTTTGAGAAACAATTTTGTTACAAACAGATGCATCAGAGGTAGGCCTAGGTGCAGTCCAGAGTCAAAATATAGATGGGACAGAACATCCTATTCTGTACATAAGTAGGAAGTTGCATGACAGAGAGAAAAGGTACTCCACCACTGAAAAGGAATGTATAGCAGCAAAGTGGCCCATGAAGTCCCTTAAGTTTTATTTGCTAGGAACATACTTTGTACTTATAACTGATCACAATCCTCTCTGTTGGCTTAACCAAATGAAAGATAAAAGTCCAGAATCACAAGGTGGTACCTGGCACTACAGCCATTTAAATTCAAGGTGATCATAAATCTGGTAAAGAGAATAGCAATGCTGATTTTCTGTCAAAGATATGGATCAGGAATTGAGGGTTCTGAAGGTTGAAAAACAAATGTATGAGTTTAAACTTTGTTTGCTGTACTGTCATAGAAAAAGGATACTGCGTGTTTAATTTCTGAACATTAGAAGGTGATGCTAGTACAGAATTAATAGAAAGTTTTGGAAACCTGTTTGATAAAACAGGTTCCCTCTTAAGGGGTATATGTGGCAGGGATGACTAGGACCCTGTCCCAGTTGTTATGGAGAGTTTGAAAGCAAGGATCTGTTCTGTTCTTTCCTTTCCTGTCTTGTCTGTCTGGTTGCGCAACCAAATTTTCCTGTGAGACCTAGGATTTGATCACCCTGACAATCTAGCAATTCTGTGCCTCTCACTGTCTCAGTCTTCCTTGCTATTCTGTCTTTTCCTCCTTTGTACATCTGCTGGTATAAAATATATATAAATCATTATGTGAAAATGTAACTGATATTGGAATCCCTTTGTTCAGAAATTATATAGTGTTACTGTTGAAATATATATAATTATAGTTTGAGATGATTGCAAAAGCTATTGGAAACTCAAGGGTTAACCTGAAGAAAAATTACTCACCTTAGTAATGTTGTTTCTTCTAATGGAGTCTTGCTATATTATAGACATTAGCAGTTTGATCCAGCTCTAGAACTGCCCAGTGTGAAATGGTTAACACCATTCCAAAATAGAATTTTAGCACGAGCAGCTCTATCTGTGTCATTTCAAACTTGAACTGTCAGATCTTTACGAGCCAAACTCACTAAGGTCTGTGGAAGCTGTAACCTACACTAGCCAAATGGCTACCTAAATAATAACAACCACTGATGGTCCCAACACCCAAGACTCAAGTCAGGGGACCAGAAATATTAACACCATTCTAATGATATGAAAATGGAACATAAGTATAATAAAACACACACACGCTGCACATACACACCCCCAAAGTCCCAAAGGGGACAAAATGCTAACAGGACATAAGTAGTGCCCACACTAAGTTGCCCGCACCCCACCAAGTAGAGGTTCTGAGAGGGGCAGGTTGGGGAGGTCTATAATATAGCAAGACTCCATTAGAAGAAACAACATTACTAAGGTGAGTAATTTTTCTTCAAACAACATGAAGTCTTGCTATATTATAGACATTAGCAGAATACACAGCAGTACCTCCATGGAGGAGGGCAGAACCTACTTAGGGAATAGGCTCTGAAGAACAGCTGTGCCAAACGGAGCATCTCTCCTGGCCTGGACATCCAGGAGTAATGCTTGGTAAAAGTGTACCGCTTCCAAGTAGCAGCCTGGCAAATCTCTAATAAAGGATATCTCTGGCAGCAGCTAGAGACGCAGCTGTACCCTGGTAGAATGAGCCCTCAAACTGGGGCTCTGCCCACTTTCTGATAACAAAATTGGATACAAGAGACAATCCACCTGGCTACTGATCTCTTAGTGGCAGGTTTGCCTTTCCCAACTTCACCATAGGTAAGGAAAAGTTGGAGGATTGAACCTGTGACCTTTAGTACGCTCTATATAATAACTAAGAGCTCTCTTAACATCCAGGCTGTGCAACCTCCTCTCACCGAAGAGGGTGATCAGTGAAAAATACTGGAAGGAGATAGATTGATTAAGATGGAAATCTGAAACCACCTTAGGCAAAAACTTCCTATTAGTCCTAAGGACTACCTTATCCCTGTGGAAAAAATAAAGTCAGTCTCCACTGACAAGGCTTGCAATTCACTTATGCGTCTGGCAGAAGTGATAGCCACTAGAAAAACAGTTTTCCAAGTTAGGTACTTAAGCTCTGCAGAAGACAGAGGTTCAAAGAGGGTTGCATTAACTGGGCAATGCAAACATTAAGGTCCCAAGCAGGTGCCGGTTCCGAAAGGAGGATAAGTATGGAGTAATCCTTAAAAAACTTGGAAAACACAGGATGAGAGGAAAGGGGATGACTTTCCTGCTGACACAAAAGCAGACACAGCTGCCAAATGAACTCTCAGGGTAGCTGGTCTGAGACCAAGGAATTAAGATGTACCATGTAATCTAACAAAATGGGCAATTCAGCAGATTCTGGGGAAATATTTTTCCCAGCACACCAAATGGAAAACCTTTTCCATTTAGAACTATAAGTAGCCCTAGTGGAAGGCTTTCTGGAAGCCTTTAGGATCTCAAGAACACCCTGAGAGAGGTGTAAATCAGCAAACTCTAACTCCTCAAGAGCCAGGCCTTGAGGTTGAGAGATTGAGGTCGGATACCAAACCCTTCCCTGGGCACAAGTCAACAGATTGTGATTCCTGGGGAGGCACAGGGAAGATGGACTGTCAGAGACAGAAGGAGTGGGTACCAGGGCTGCCTGGCCCAATCCAGGGCAATCAGAATCACCCTGCAAGGCTGAGATCTGATTTTGACTAGTACTTTGAATAGGAGAGGAAGGGAAAGCATAGAAGAACTTCCTCCCAATCCAGAAGAAGGGCATCCAGGGAACTGGCCCAGCACTGGAGGCCTGCAACAGAACAGAGGAAGTTTGTGATTGTCTGGGGCTGCAAAAGATCTATCTGAGGGATGCCCCACCTGGCAAAAACTATCCCCAGCACTTGAGGATCCAGGGACCATTCGTGATGGCCCTGGGAAATCCTACTGAGGGCATCCGCTAGGACATTGTCCTTCCCTGGAAGATGAACTGCTATGAGGAAGTGTTCAGGGAATAGGCCAGAGACCACAACTTCATTGCCTCGTGCACAAGGCCGAAGACAGGTGCCCCCCTGTTTTTGATGTACCACATTGTTGTGGTGTTGTCTGTTCTGACTTGTATCACCTTGTCGTGGACAGATGCAGAAAAAGGTTGAAGAGCTAAAAGACAGTTCTGAGTTCCAGCAAATTGATGTGGAGCAGAGATTCCTGGGGACCAAACTCCCTGAGTGGAAAGGTCGCCCATGTGGGCTCCCCAACCCAGAAGGGAAACATCTGTAGTGAGAGTCAAGTCGTGAGAAGGAAATGAAGGGACCCCGCTCTTAAGTGCTCTGATCCTGCCACCACTGAGAGCTAGGATCAAGGTTCGAGTCACTGGGACCAACTTGGAAAGGGGTCTCTTCTCTGAGACCAAAAGGTTCTCAAGTGAAACTGAATGTCTCTCATCTGAAATCTGGCTCCCTGCACAACAGCTGTGGATGCAGCCATGTGCCCCAGGAGCTGCAGAAAGTGTCTTGCTGGTCGAGAGACCTGCAGAGTGAAGGAAGAGGCCAGAGCCACTAAATTCCTTACCCTTTCTGGGGAAGAAGGCTCTGGCTAGCTTTGTGTCCAATTCTGCCCCTATAAAGGTGAGCACCTGGACTGGTTCCAGAACCGACTTTGGTAGGTTTAGCAGAAAACCCAGGGAGGTGAGAAGCTGCTGGGTGACCTGCAGGTGAGATTTTACCTGTTCTGGGGACTGGCCTACAATGAGCCAGTCGTCTAGATAAGGGAAAAACAGCAATCCTCTGCCTCCTTAAGTGGGCCACTGCCACTGCCACTGCTAGAGCAGCTTTGTGAATACCCTTGGAGCAGAGGTAAGGCCGAAGGGCATTGCTCTGAACTGGTAATGACCTGAGGGCAGTTCGAATCTGAGGTACTTTCGATGGGATCTTCTGATTAGGACATGGAAATAGGCATCCTTGAGGTCCAGGAGGCTAGCCAGTCCCTGGCCTTAGGGAAGGTAAAATCATTGCCAGAGTTACCATTTTGAACTTTGGTTTCAAAAGATGCTTGTTCAGATATCTGAGATCTAAAATGGGCCGCCACTCTCCTGTCTTTTTTGGGGTAAGGAAGTATCTGGAATACAGACCCCTGCCCTGATGCAGGGAGGAACCCTTTCTACTGCTCTGAGAGCTAATAGGGATGAGACCTCTGTTTCCAGGCGAGGGTCTCTGAAGCACTTGCAGGTAGAAAAGTCTGCTTCTCAACTTGGGAAACTTTTGAAGCTGAGAACCAGACCCTGGCTTACTACTTCCAGAACCCACTTGTCTGAGGTTAAAGCCCAATTCTGACTGAAGTAAGCCAGCCTGCCCCCACTGGTACAGGAGAATCGGCCCTGGGCACCCCATCAGGGTGCCTGTTTATGGAGCTTTAGGCTGGGGGTGGGAGCAGGTCTGCCCACCCTTAGTCTGCCCTGCCTCTGAAGAAGCCCCTCTGAGCATAGGCAGAGGAGGCCTGAGTCTGGTAGAAAGGCCTGTGAAAAGGCCTACCCCTACCCCTGGGGCATGCCTTTGAGGAGTGGCTTGCCGGCTCCTTAGCTTGGGCACTCTTGTAAGTAGTCCTATATTCATCCATCTTCTTCATGTAGTTCTCTGTCTGCTCTCCAACAGAGAAATTTCCCTACAAGGAAAATCCATAGCCTTAGTCTGGGTATCCTGTGACAAACTAAGTACACCTGAGCCAGGCCAACCTACAAGCTACAGATGTGGCCATGACCCTAGAGGAAACATCATTAACATCCACAGCAGCATGAAACTGAACCTTAGAGGCTTCAATGCCATCAGCAGCCACCTGTTCTAGTTCACTAGCCAGCTGGCCATGGGCCTGCTTGGCCAATGCATAACAGTATCCCATCTAGATTTCTGATACGAGCTACATAAGCCATATCATTTGCTTGCCTGAGTCCCAGAGAGGCTGCCATATACTTTTTTGCCATGGCATCAATCTTCCTGGAATCCTTGTCAGGAGGCGTGATGCCAAGGAAATATTAGCTTTATCACAGGCAGCAGCCTGAACTACTAACATGACTGCATTGCTGAGAAGAATTCTGTATCAGGGCCTGACAATGTATACCTTCTGTCCATCTTTTATCTACAGGAGGCACACAATTAGGAGCTTTTAAAATTTTAATTGTTTGTTTCCTAAAAGACTTATGTAAAGGAATAGACAATCTCCTAGACTCTGGAATATCCATCATTTCTACAAAATCAGGCTCCTCTTGCTCATCCACAGCCTCTTCTAAAGGAAGCTGGAGGGTTTCAACAACTTTTTATAAAACATAAAATGAGATGGGGACTCAAGACAGCATAGGGGAGATTCTAAAGGTCTGTCTGGGGAGATGTCCGGTTCAATGGGCACACCAGACCTTCCCAGCCACATTCATACTGTTCATAATCCTCCTCCCCTCCTCTGGTTCATAAAATTCCTCAATATCATAATCCTGAACCACTGGGACCGGACGAACCGACCTTTTACCAGATAAGTGGTGGTTCGGACGGACCCTGAGACAGTGACTGGATAATTTGTATGGCTTTTGCTATCTCTGCAGCAGTTGGAGAAGGATTTTGGACTCCAGACCTGCTGATTTTCTTGTTTTCTTTACTGGAATTGGTTCCTCAGAACCAGCTTTTCTTTGCCGAGGAAGTCTGGCCCTGGTCAGAGGGCACTCCCTCTGGTTTGGTTGGCACCGAACCGGGCTGGCCATCGGGTCAGCGGACTTTTGGCCTCTCGTTCCCTAGCCTGCCCAATCTTTTTTCCAGGGTGGCTGCAGGAAATTCTTACATACCTGGCAGTCTGACTGGGTGGTCAAACCCCAGACAATAAACACATGTGGTGTGTGGGTCAGCCTTGGCAAAGACTTCCCACAAACATCACAGTGTTGAAACAATGGGCCGTTTTTCTTTTGGGTTTCTCAGACATAATGCCAGCCTAACCAAAAACTTGCCCTTTTAACGGCAGTGCCAGGCAAGACACCATATAGCGTTCCCAACCGTGTCACGGGTATTGAAAACCGTAATAAATCTGTTTTTTAGAACCGATAAGAACCGGAACCGCACTCTAAAATAGTAACTTTTAGTTTTAAATGAGTTTAAACCCACTGATCGGTTCAAAACCGAACCGATAACCACAAGTTCCACACAGACAAAACCTTCATTTACTTACAGTTTACCACAGATAGAGCTTGAACCGAGCGGTTTTGCGGTTAAAATAAAACTATTCTCGGTTAAATCCAACCGAGAAAACACTTTAAACCGAGAAATGAACCGAGCAGAAGGAGAAATCTCGGGTGACTGTTCACTGAGGCGGAGTAAAGAATCTGACAGTTCAAGTTTGAAATGACACAGATAGAGCTGTCTCGTGCCAAAATTCTATTTTGGAATGGTTTTAACCATTTCTCGGGGCAGTTCTAGAGCTGAGATCAAACTGCTAATGTCTATAATATACCAAGACTTCATGTTGTTTGAAGAAAAATTACTCACCTTAGTAATTATGTTTCTTCTAATGGAGTCTTGCTGTATTCTGACTATTGCAGTTAGCCCCAGCACTCAAACTGCCCGGAGAGTAGAGGGTTAATTTTCTAAGCAGAGCATAGAGCGTTGAGCTCGAGCTCAGTTCAGACCTCTGTCTGCTGCACTTTGAAGTGCAACTGTCAGATTCTTTACTCCGCCTAACTGAACGGTCGCTCCGGAGATTTCCCTTGCTCATGGTTACGTAAGTCGGTTAAAGTCCTTCAGTTTACCGATTATTTTTCATAAGTTTGGTTCAGATCTCTGTCTGTGGTACAGTAAGTACTAGGTAGTGAACTAGACATAGTAAACTTGTGGAAATTGTAAAATTGATTTTTCAACGGTTCGTGCTGAACCGCCGCTTAGTGATTTATGTATTCTGTCTTTGTTTTTAAACTTAAGAGTGTAGTTACGGTCCTTATCGGTTTAAAAAAAAATGCATTTTCTTATGGTTTTCCAATACCCGTAAGGCGGTTAGAAACCCGATAAGGGTGTCTTACCTGGTTGTTTGCCATAAAAGGGTAAGTTTGTGGTTAGGATGGCTATGTCTCAGAAACCCAAAAGAAAACCAGGCCCACTGGGTTTCAACACTGCAGTGTACTGGGGAGGTCTTTGCTAAGGCTGATCCCACACCACCTGTGTTTATTGTCTGGGGTTTGACTACCTCGATTCAGAATGCCAAATCTTAAAAGTTTCCCCAAGTCTGCCCTGGAAAAAAATATTAGGTAGGCTCAGGGATAAGGAGGCTCAGGAAGTCCACTGACCCAGATGGCCAGCCGGTTCGGTTCCAACTGAGCGTGAGGAGTGCCCTCTGACCAGGGTGATATTTCTTCGGCAACAGGAGAGCTGATCCTGAGGATCGGTTCCTACAAAAGAAAAGAAAAGAAAAATTGGCCAGTTCGGTCCCAGAGACCCATTTTCCGACTGCCGAAGAGATTGCCAATGCAATAAGGATTGTAGAATTGCTTCATCCAGTTCAATCTGATCGGCGTCTTCTGGCAGGCGCTAGGTTGGTTGGTTCCTCGGTTCAAGATTTTGCCCTGAAGATTTCTATGAACGGATTGGAGGGATTGAAGATTATGGTGATGACAGTGATGATGGTGTGGGAGGTCTGGTTGAGCCCATTGAACCAGACATCTCCCAGACAGGCCTTCTGGTGTTTCCCCTCCTAGGTTTTCTGAGTCCCCTTCCCACTACATGTTTTACAGGAAAGTGGCAGAAACCCCCAGCTCCTGTGGAAGAAGCTGTAGCTAAACAAGAGGAACCTGATTATGTGGAGATGATGGACATCCCAGAGTCCACGAGACTGTCTATTCCTTCTTAAGTCTTTTGGGAAACAGACACAAAGATTTTAAAAACTCCAAATTCTGTACCGCCTGTCGACAGAAGGTACACCTTATCAGGTTCTGGTACAGAGTGCTTGTATCAACAATGCAGCCATGTTGGGGTTATGCAGGCTGCAGCCTGTGGTAGACTAATATACCCTTGGCTTCCACACCCCCAGATAAAGATTGTAGGAAGCTAGATACCATAGCAAAACAGTACATGGCATCCGCCCTTGGGACTCAGGCAGGCTAATTATATGGCCTATGCAGCCAGGTACCAGAAGAAAGGAGGGAAGGCATATAGAATACAGCAAGACTTCATGTTGTTTGAAATGCAATTTTGAAGCCTTTTACAGAAGCTGTGGAAAAGGGGCCTCTGTTCTTGGACATTGTGTTCCTGCCTGCACCTGTTGCCTGAAATATACAAGAATATTTTAGAAAAAAATGATGCTGGTTAAGAAGGGGTTGCAAGGACTTATAAAAACAAAGCTGCAATTTCTTGCAAGACACACAGAGATTGAAAGAAAACTCTGATGGTTCTTCTCTATTTATTCTGCCTTTGTAAATAGTTATGTTTATGTTACTGCTAGTATAAATAAATAAATACTGTTTGTGACTTCTACAACTGCTCCTGGTTTCCTATGCTTCCTGACCTGTGCCTTAGCGTCAATCCTCATGTGAACTTGCATATCCATATGCCCCTTTGCACTGCCTGTCCCTATTGCCTCATTTACATTTCCTGTGCATGTTGCTCACTTTGCTTTGCCTGTCCCTTTGCTTCCAGACACTGTTTATCCCCATTCCTCCTGTTCAGTGCTTGATACTCCCTATAACCTCCATGCACTACCTGTCATCACAGTTATGGTGCAAATGAGAGTGGGCTGGTCCAGCAGGGTGGGGTGGGGAGAGGAGGGTTCACTGCAGAGATGTGGTCTGCTATGGGGAGGCTTGTCTGGAGGCTCAGGCGTGATCCAGCTAGAGAAGATGTACTTGCTTGAGGTCAATACAGGTATGTGGTTGGTAGGTGTGACAGAGTGTATGGAGCAGTGGGTGTGACAGCACGAATGGGATCATGGTGTTGGTTGATGGACATGGCAGAATGCATGTCGGTATAGGGTAATGAGGTGTGACAGCATGCATAGGGTATGGGGTAGGTGGATGTAACAGCATGCATGGGGTCATGACAGTGTACAAGAGTTTTGAGGTCAGTCGGTCAACACAGCACTTGCAGGTGGATACTGATACACATTAGTCTTGGCATCACACCCCCTCCCCCAAACACACACACACACCTCTCAGGGCTGTATCTTCCAGCTAATATAGCCACAGGCTACCATGCCCCTAAAAGAAATGGCATACTGACAGGCACAATGCAACAAGGTAGACTGATAAATGAAAGATGCCACCACACAGACGAGGTGCTACAATCCAGCACAGAAGAGAATGGCCATTTTGAGAGGAAAGGAGTGTCTATAGAAAGGGTCAGTGGGTGTGACAGCATGCAGGGAGTATGAGGTCATGAGGTGATACAGTGTGGATAGGGCTGTGTCGTCGGTGGGTGTGACAGAGTGCAAGTGTGTATGTGGTTGGTTGGTGTGGTAGTGTGCATGAGGTTGGTCGGTGGGTGTGTGGGTGCTACTGGTTGGGTGAGACTGAGTGCAAGTGGTTATTTTTGGTTAGTGGGTGTGACAGAATGCATACGATTGGTGGGTTTGACAGCATGCATGGGGTATGGGGTCAGTCTGCGGTTGTGACAGCATGCATGGGGTATGTGGTCGTTGGTGTGTGACAGCATGCACGTGGTATGGTGTAAGTAGGTGTGACAGTGTACATGGGTGTACGGGGACACTGGGTGTATAGTGTTGTGAGGTGTGACATAGTACATATGGTGTTGGGTCAGTGTAAGTAAATCTTTAATTTTCCAGCACCCAATCCCAGAGGCTCTAGGCGCTTTACAAAGGGTGTTAGACAATACAAATTTACATACAAGAAATGCACTGTGGATCACGAGAGTCCATGTGTATTTGGTCAGTGGAGTGCGATATCATGCATGGAGTATGGGGTTGGTCACTAGGCATGGCAGCATGCATAAGGGTATGGAATCGTGAGATGTGGTAGCATGCATGGTGAGTTGGGGTCTTTAGTGTGACAGTGTGCATGGGATACAGGGTTGGTGGGTTTAACAGCACACAGGGGCAAGGAGTAGTGAGGTGTGACAGTGTGCATGGTAGTACTGGATCAGTGAGTGTGACAGTGTATGGGGACAACGGTGTGATAGAATGCAAGTAGTCAGTGGGTGTGATAGTGTGAATGGGAGCATGGGGCCAGTTGATGGGCGTGGCAGTGTATGGGGATATGGTAATGAGGTGTGATGCCTTGGAATTCAGGCATCCCCTCCATGATTTTCAGGGCAGTACCTTCTACATGTTATAGCCACAGGCTACCATGTCCCCTCCCAAAAATGGAGGGCATACTGAGAGACCCCTCCCCGTCTAATTGCAGTATCAGTGGCTCAGCAGGCTGCACACTTGCCCATGAAGCCAGAAGATTGGAAGGTCATAAGTTCTAGCCCCACACCAGGAACTTAGGGTAAAAATACTGACACTGTAATGCAGCATGAGGGGATGCTGTACTCCTGAGGTGTCGTCTTTTGGATGAGACGTTAATCCGAGGTCCAGTTTGCCTGTTCTGGTAGTTGCTCAGATGGATAGTAAAGATCCCATGGCGTAACTCTCTCATTGAATGACCATGCGGAGCAATGCTACTCATGTTGGAATGTGTGGTTACTCCATACCATGAGCAGAGTGCCCTACCTAGTCCCTTAAGCTGTACTAGATCAGAAACATAGACATTCCTAATAGTGGTCAACTTACCTGAATAATCTGAACATCCTGGGGCACTCTTCTGTACTAAAGATGCTAGTTCTGATCATGGGCCCCCACTGCCCCCATCTCCTCCCTGCCCTGATAATGGGCCCCATCTCCTCCTCCCACTGTAGCCGTAATGTGCAATGTCTAAACAATATTTAAAGTTTATATTAAGCAGTTATTTCAAATGGATATCGACAGCTTTCAACAAATACAATGCCTTCCACCTCCGAGTTGTCCCTAAAGGGGATGCACACTGTCTTAAGGGTAGCTGGTCCATTTCACTGGGGTGTCAAACAGACAGGGCATACTGATGAGTCCTGGTAGAGACGAAACACGTGTCTATGTCTTCTGTTAGCACCCTTTGCAGACTGTGTGAGAGGCCTTTGGCACCATGCAATTCTGCTTAAAGTTGGACCAGCATAACATTCTGTGGTGATTTGCATATGCAGCCCATGATGCTTTGCATTGTGGGGGCATGTGTGATTTTGTATTTTCTTGAAACTTGGCTTCCCAGCCAAATGCCCTTTGGGTAACCCTTGCCTCAGTGTTTGCGCACAGAGGTTCTTTGTCTTTAAATAGTTTTTATTTTAATGGGTTCACCACAATATATCCAAGGCACACTGTCTTAAGGGTAGCTGGTCCATTCCACTGGGGTGTCAAACAGACGAGGGCATACTGATGAGTCCTGGTAGGACGGAACACATGTCTATGTCTTCTGTTAGCACCCTTTGCAGACTGTGTGAGAGGCCTTTCAGCACCATGCAATTCTGCTTAAAGTTGGACCAGCATAACATTCTGTGGTGATTTGCATTGCAGCCCATGATGCTTTGCATTGTGGGGGCATGTGTGATTTTGTATTTTCAGAATGTGTTATGCAGTAATGCCAACATGAATTCTGTAAATGCAGAGGCCCATTGTAAGGAAGCATTTAAATGTTACATGTAATTATACTGCATTGACCAAAATTCTAATAAAAATTTATTAACAAAAAAGAAAAATCCCAAGGCACTTATCGAAAAGAGTAAGGTGATTTCTCGATGTTCTGGCCAAATTCCCCATTCACTAAAACAGCACCACCAACTTAATCTGGTTGAATTTCAGTTGGTTTCTATCTATATTCCCACCCCTCCGGGACAGGATGAAAATAGGAAGAACTACCTGGCCCTCCTTTCCCGCTCACAAAAACTGAATAAATAATAGGCACAATGTAGGTGATCGTGGATGGATGGATGGACAGATGGCTAGATGTAAGTAAGTATAGAATGCATTATTTGTCCATCATTCCAAAAAGCTTTAATGCTGAAGTGCAAACTCACCCTAGTAATGCTGGCTGCAGTCATGTTTATCAATAATCTGGACTGTCCTTTTGGCCATAAAGGACAGTTTTATTACTCAGAAACCATACATCTAAGTGTTGAGTGCAGTGCTTCCAGTATGTATTGCCATCCACAAGATGGTGTAGCACTCAGTGTACTCACGGCTTTGGCCTGTTTTCAGAGTCTCCCAGTTAAATTCCAATGCTTCTGCAGGGTTACCCAAGGAGGAAATTATTTTTTATGTGATACACCATCATTGTAGATATGGGTAATCACAGCAGGATTGTTAAAGAAAAGTGAAGTACCAAAAGTACTGCAAGGTACCAATGCATAATTAATTTTTAGTTAAAGTAGTCAAGATACATATACTGCAATATAAAAGTTTTTCATAAAACGAAGACATCTAATGAGATATATACTACAGTCATCACACAGAACAGACAATTCAGTATATATACACATTTTATGCATGAACATATCCTGTTTGCTATACTTGCAAAGATGAGAATACAGATACTGTTTTATACAGTAAAATCATCTAGACAATAGGTCCGTGTACAATAGGGTATAACAGGGCAGAGTGAATGGACCAATGGTCTTTTTCTGCCATCATTATTTCTCTGTTACTTTAGACTGGATGCAGTGCAACACGCACACACACACACACACACACACACACACACACACACACACAGACACACACCCACACATCACAATGCCTAGGGGTACATAGACCTTATGCCACCATGTATAATGCTATGGACACACATCCACATTTATAATCAAACAGGCCCCATAAAAACACAGCAGAACATAGCAGCCTGGTCCTTGTCCCTCCATGACATTTGGCTTACAAAGCCCTAAATAAATGTTAGCTGTTGCATGACAAATGTAAAGGAAGCTGCTGGAATTGCTTACATGTAGCCACCAAAACCACGATTCCTCATCAGCTGTCAGATATTTCGTGTCTTTACGGAGACTGGCACTTTTGGTGCCAGGTTTCCTCTCCACGTGCACTCAAATTTGATGCTGAATGGGGTGAAATTTTTGTCTGGACCCGACAAAGTCGTCACATCTATGACATGAAGCGCCAGTTTTCAGTGTTGTGCTTTTCAAGTTTTGAAAATACATTACCAGATGGCTTTGTTGCTGCATGAGTACATGTGATTTGTTATTTTTCCGTTTTTTAGTGCTGCTGTTCATGTATTTCTAAGTTGAAGGCATTAGAGCTATGGTTGTAGTCAGTCAGGGAAGCTGGAGGGGCCTTCCAGGCCTTATTAATATAAGGGTTCTGGGTCTGGGGTGCTGAGGCCCTCCAGCTGCTGCCTGCCTGCAACGCCAGGAGGAGGGTTAACAGAACCGTGTCTTAGGGACGCATGTGTGGGTGTGAGCTGTGAGGGACCTGGTTGGCAAGCTTTGTGTTGAACTGGGTCAGCCTGGTGCCTCACAGAGGGAAGCAATAGGATTTTTCTGCTGCAGTCACTGTCATACAGAAGGTATGGAGCAAAGGAGCCAACTGACATAGGCCCCCCACTGCCCAGAACCTGTACCCATAGTTTGGGCTTTAGTGGTTTCTGCCAGAAGTAAGCCACATTACTTATACCCCAGGGCAGTCCTGATGGAATGGGGGCTGAGGGAGCAAAGTGGGTTTCCTGGATGGGCACCCCTCAAGGAGTGTGCACCACTGGCTTCCAGGCCTGGAGGATTCTTCCGAATATCAGATATCTGAAGACGTTGAGAGGCTGTGGTTATCCCACGCATTGTATTCTTATTGTATGTATTTTGTGGGCAGTTTATTGTAATCCCTACACCCCTGCCTTTCTGCAAACGACAGGTGGTATGCTGCTGAAGCTAGCAGTACCAGGTGGGGACTGGGCATGGGGAGGACTAGGTTACTCGGCACAAGGGCTAAGGTTTGGCTACTCTGCACAGGCACCCAAGTAAATCTGAACACAGGAAGCAATAACTGCAATGTCCAATACCAGGAATGGGATTCTAAAGTATGGCTTTATTCACATCCAAACTGAACAAACAAAGCATAGACGGACTCCCACCAGGCTACATTCCTGGTAATGCAGATAAGAGTAACAGAACACTTCTTCAACACTTCAGCCCTCAGGCTCTGGACCCACCAGGCACACAGCCCGGACTTGCACGCTGCTTTGGGTACACAGCCCGACTTGTACACTATTTTGGGTTTTTCCTGGTCCGGCTCCCCACCCGGCCACTCGAACCCTGTCCATATGGCAGTGGACACATTTTCCTGGTGGCTCCCTAAACCACCTTAGAGCCTTCAACTCCTTAAAGGAAATTTCCTTTCAAGCCCGTCTGGGTACTTCCCTCAGCACTGGCCAAGTGCCTGAGGCAAAATGAAAGGCCACAGAGCAAATCCTGAGGTGAACCTGGTTACTAAAGATGGGGGTCTCCCACCCAGCTTCCACAATCCATACCCAGTCATTTCTCTGGACATTAAACAACTCTTTTGAAAGCTTGGCAATGTAGATTAAAGGGTGAATGTATAGCACATTTCCTCTACATGTCTTGACTTTCCCTTGTGCTGGACTTGAACATACTTTTACTTTGGCTTAGCCTATTCCTCTAGGCCTCCACTGATTCGGCAGTCCAATCCCCACTTTAACAATGGTTCAGGTGAAACATAGGCCCCATGATAAGAGCAGAACTCACCTTTGGTTGCAGGTGCCCCACAGGCTAATCTTGACAGCTTCTGGTGCCACAACACATCTCAGAAAATAAGGCAGCTTCTTCCCTAGCCGGAACCAGGAGGTTGCCCTGGAATAACAGGCAAACCTTATCCCCCATCCCCTCAGGGATGGGGGCACAGACCAGTAGCATGTTTCCACCACTTCAAGAGCAGCTTACTGTGTTCCTTTTTGCGGAAATACACACCTTTCCTAAAAGTAGCTCTATATCAGAGCTTTAGGCTCCAGAGCCTGTGCACAGACTGCTGTGCTCCTCTCTTCAAGACTGCTCACACACAACTCCTGCTCACTGTTCAAAAACTCCCAACATTCTAACCTAACTCCCATCTGCAGATTCCAATGTGGCTCATGCAGCTGCGACAGTTCTATAGTGATGTCATCCCTCAGTCTCAGCCGAGACTGAAAACCAGAGTGAGACAGTGTGAAATCCATTTAACTGGAGTTTCACAAGCTGCCTTCCCTGCCTACCACTAGGTCTTACTGGGGTTCTAGTAACCCCGGTAACAGGGGGTTACAATTGTATTTTACTGTTTTCAGTAAAGGTTACTTAATAAAATAAGAAAAAGAAGAAAGATGGGAGCAGAGTCCCCAGGCGCCAAGAGGTGGTAAATAACCACAAGCCTTATCGTCTGCCAGGAAAAAGCAGAATGCTAAATTGTATGGTTCCAAGGAGGGCCAACTGTGCTGTTCAGCTAGTGGGAGATCCCAGAGGGCAGATCAGAGGGACTGGTGCTCATTTAGCTAGTGAGTCTGTCCATGGTGCCCCACGTGAAAGGTGGGGCCTGGGATCCTGAACACACCAAGGGTGAGTGCAACATGGTAAGCTTAGTGAAACTGTTAATGCTATGCACAAGGTTATCTTTAAACTGGCTCATGCCTGGGCTATATCTGAAGGGTTGAATATTGGGTCAAGAAAGAACCCTGGCCACTTGCTAGTAGGTTGCACTTCAAATAATAGGAATGGGAGGAGAGCCTGTGTATGTAGAGGTCAGGAGCTCCCAGGTGACCACCCTTTTACTATATGAACTAACATACCATGTGATGCACTATTCAAGCTGAAGGGTTCTGTGTGTGTAAGATGAATTATGTTCAAATTAACTGCACTGAACAAATCTCTCCAGTAAAGAAGACACACATGAATTGTTACTCCGGTGCCAAATGTTATTTATGCCGAGGTTTTCCATTACTGTGTCAGGGACAAGCATGACACAATGGTAAGGTAAGCTGTGCTGCAGTTGTTTGCAAGGGGACCTGGTGAGCTGAAACCCCTCATTACCCTACACTCAGGAGTTACCCTGGGCCATGCCTACTCCCATCAGAGTCAATGCAGAATCAGCTGGCAGGCTGAAGGGGCTTTTCATGCGTATACACACACACACACACACACACACACACACACACACACACAGATGCCCACCACCATAGTACTCAAGATGTGTGCACACTGCACTATATACAGACGTGCACGCACCACTGCCTACAGGCCCTGCAAACTCCACTACTCAGATGGCTGTACATCCCACTACAAACTGAAGCCTAGACTGACAAACACATGGACAGTTAAAGCAACACAAACAGACACACGTGAACCTTCTCAATAACAAACACCAACCACTGGACAGTCACACAGACCCTCGTAAAGACAGAAACAGAGAGCCTCAGACTGACATACACAGAGCCCCTGTACACATGGATCCACAGACTGCACACCAGAGTTACCCATATAGACCTTTGAACAGATGTGCATGACCCTCAGAATGACCAAACATACAGAGACAACCCCAACATACTAATTTCTATGGACAAACAAGACCCCAAAACATAAAAAACTGAGCTCGAGACTATCACAAAGAGCACTTGAATGACACAGAGTTTTGTTGTTTTTACTAGGACAGAGACACTAAGCTGAAAGCTTGTTTCCAGATGTGACCTGGGAGCACAAGGAAATTAACTGACTTGCTCAGGGTCACACAGTATGTAAGTGTGGGCTGTGATTCAAACCCAGGTCTCCAGGTTTGCAGCTCAGAGCATTAAACCACTGCACTATACTGCCTCCCAGTTTGAGATGGACACACTGAGCTTCATGCACATACATGGACTCCTGGTGCTTCACTCACACTGTGTAATGAGGCACATAACTGATATTTCTAAATATACATTTGTCAGCTGTAGTTGGCCACCATGTTATTAAAATACTGTAGAATGGAAAAATCCCCTACCTTCTGAGCTACAAAGTTTGACCCACCGCCTGCTCCCAAAAATAAACTCTCTTCTGAGTATAAAACAATTACTGTGGCTGCTTGTTTTTAGGTCCAGACAAGAAATCTCAATTTAGGTCACATTCACTTTTTAAAGGTCCACTGTGACCTACTGGTACCCAAGTCTATGATATCCATCCTGTCCTATACCCTTCCACTGGCAAGACCCACTCCTCAAAAAGATCTCACCCTAGCTGTTGTTTTGTGAGCTGATTGACTGACTGCTACCTTTTATTTCGGTAAGGAACCAGCAATGTGTGGTTCTGTCAGTTTGCTGTCAAAGGAAAGTTCATTTTTGGGCCCAAGGGTAAAATGATGTGTAATGAGGGGGATCACCTGAAAGGGAAGGTAGGGGACAGGATGGATATTAGAAACTGGGCACCAGTAGAGCACAACAGAACCTTTAAAAATGCAAGTATTACCTGGAAACTGGGAGGAAATGAACTTCCATGAGCCTAGCCCCAACAGGACAAGACCCTAGCTCTTCAAATTGGGTCAATCTTGGGACCAGGCACTGCTGTACCTCAACTCTGCCCAGCAGTGGAGCCTGAACTTGGGGATTGCCAGAGCCTTTAAGAGGTAAAGCCTCCTGCACTACAGCCTGCCTGTTGTGTAGCTCTTCCCACCCACCGGGCGGCGCTTCATTTATTGCTGCGCAGGTCACGTGTCACACCACGTGATCTACCCTTCATTTTACTAAGTGTCCACTTTCCCATTTGCAGCTTATACACTCCCAACCACTAGGTTGCTGCACTTTCCGCTCTGGCACCTCTATCCACTCTCTACTCCTTCCTAGCAACTATTGCAATCCCTGTCCACTAGAGGTCTCTGCAGTTCCTCCTAATCCTTTCTGCTATCTTCTTTCCTCACTCCTTCCCTTCAGCCCACCGCTGAAGCCCCTTGCAAGCCTCAAACCTTGTACCCCTTTACTCCAAAGTCTGCAGCCCAACCACCAAGCCAACGAACCAGGCCAATATCTAATTCTAATTTCACGCTTTTAACCCTTCCTTCTTAGAAACAAAAATTTCTGTCCTCTGTCCTATAGCTGTTCTCAAACCCAGTACCCTTGCTATCAGAGTCGGCAGCTCTACCTCTTAACCATTGTATCTGGCTATCTTATTTCTACTTTCTAAGACTTTCATAGTCTCTGACCACCCCCAGTCTGCCAAAAATATTTCACCATTTCTCTCTTGATGCCACTGCAGGCATTGAACCCTGCACCCTCACTATTTCACTCAGCAGCTCCACCACTCAGCTATCACATCAGACTATTGTTTGTGATAGGTTTTAAGACTCTAAAAGCCTCTAACCCTCATAGTCTGCTAAAATATTTTCTGAGTACTACTGCAGGCTTTGAACCCTGCTGCTGCTGTCCTGGGACCTTTTCTGTCACCCTAGGCAAGCCTTGAACCTGGTGCCCTGTGCACTTGAGGCAGGGCTTTACCACTGTACCAAGGTGGCAACTACAGTTATGGGTAGACCTTTCACCCTCTTCTACCCATCTCATTACTGCCATCTGCATACCCATCCTGTTGTCTCCCTTACCCTCTTCTCACCTCTCCATCCAAATCCATCCCCACCATCTTCCCTCTATCATCTAAGTTCCCCATTTTTCTTCTTCAGCTCTCACCCTTACCAATCATGCATGCACACCTCCTGCCTACCTGCCTCTCTCCTCCCTCCTCCTCCTATTGCCTTCCGCTAACCCTAATGTTCCTGTTAACCCTCAGCCTCATTACTCTAGTGCTCCTATCTGCCCTCCTGCCTCCCTCCTCTATGCCACTGCCCTCCACCTCCCTCCTCCTCCACTCACCCCATATGCCCTCTCCACCTCACCCCATCTAGACACTACCTTCCTCCCCTTTGCTCCCTCGGGCAACTTATCACTCAAGCCTTTCCAGCCTGTGCTGCCCTACCCACCCCCTGTGCCACGAACCCCTTCTCTTCCTATCGCTCCTGGCGTAAACTCTCCTTCTGCCATCCTCTGTCCAGAGCGGCTCTCCTCCTTCTGCTCCTGACTGGTAACATACATCCCAATCCCAGTCCAGCTTGCAAAGGCTCCTCAAAGGAATCCACCGGACTTCATATTGCTTCCATGAACATATGTAGCCTCCTTAAAAATTCGACTCTCTCAATTGCTGGGTTGCAGTTCATAAACCTAACGTTATCTCAACAGTTGAAACTTGGCTGTCAGACTCTACCCCTGACTCCCTGGTCTCACTCCCTGGCTACTCCCTCTATCAGGAGGACCGTGTTGGTAGGCGAGGTGGGGCTGTGCCATTTATGTCAAAGACCCTCTCGTTGGACTAGCCTCCCAGCTCCTGTCCTTGACTTCAGGGCTCAGGCCCCAACCCTAAAACTATCTCCTGATCCCTCTAGGGTCCCATCTACCTGACTACAGCGTACATACCTCCAAAAAATCATGCACAAGCACTAGGCCCACTAATTGATTATCTTACCTCCCTACCCCTCCCTCCGACCAAATCCTTGTGGGCGACTTGAACATCAATTGGCTTAGCCCTTCATCCACTTCCTCCCGTGACGCCTTTGCAGCCATCGACCTAACCAAACTAGTCTCCCAACCCACTGGTGTGAATCCTAAAATGGGCTCTAGCACACTCCTGGATGTGGTCCTCAGAAGCCGCCTAACCACATCCGCAATATCCAAATCCTCCTGGACTGTCTTACTGAACACTCCCTGTTCTCTTCTATTGGTCAACCTCCTTGCCCAAACCCACAGCACAAACTACCCTTCGGACGTCTTAGACCTGGTGGGCTGAAAGGCCTAAGCAACTCCTAGCCCTCACAGACTGGTCCCTATACTAAACGCCCTGGATATTGACATGGCCCTTACCTTCTTTATCCACACCTTCAACTCTGCTTGCAACATTTTTGCACCCATAACTGCACGTCCAAAGTAAGGCATGCCCCTGGTTACCCCCACCCTGCGCCAACTTAAGCACAGGGACAATCTATAGCACATTGCCACGGAAACAGGCCGCCGGTTGACAGGCTGGCCTATGCTGCTGCCCGGAACAATGTACATGGGCCATCCGCAGCGGAAGGCTGAGCACCATCAAGCCTCCCTCACTTCCTCATGGGGAACGCTATGACCTTCTGGGACAACATTAAGCAGCTGAATGGTGGCAGCGTTCCCCCACCACCACCTTCACTTATCAACATTAATGGTTCGGTCTCCTCAGACCCTGTCCTTATTGCCAACCACATCAACAAATCTTTCACAGACCTTAGCCGGTGCTCCCAGATAATTTCTTCGCTCCCTCTCCCTCCAGGTCTGTCCCTATTCTCCCGCCCCTTGTTCTACCTGCACCGAGTCACTGCCCAGGAAGTCAGACCTTACCTACTCAAGGCCTTAAAAGAGTAACACAATTGGCAAGACTCCCTTGATCCCAGTCTTCTCCGTCCAGGTTCTGGATCTGGTTATCTCACCAATCACCAGCCTCTTTAACAAATCTCTCTGCCTAGGGCAATTCCCTCTGCCTGGAAGATAGCTACTGTAACCCCAATACACAGGGGTGGTGATAGGACCCTCCCCTAGCAATTATCAACCTATCTCAATCCTCTCTCCTCTCTCTAAGGCCTTAGAAAAAACTGTGCCACCCAAATCTCTGAATACCTCGATAAATATAGCATCCTCTGCCCAGAACAACATGGTTTCAGAGCAGGCCACAGCACCAATACTGCCCTCCTGGAGTTCTCTAACTTTCTTCACACTCACTGGACTCTGGCTCCTAGCAGTGCAGTGTTCACTGACTTAATAAAAGCCTTCAATACTGTCTCCCACCCCTCTTGCTAGTTACCCTTAATCACTTAGGCTTTACCACTGGGCCTGTTTCCTGGTGCTCCAGCTACTTGTCGGCCCGCCACAACGTGTGAAATCAACGGAAACTTTCAAGCACCTGCCCTATCCGCCTCCTGAGTCCCTCAGGGCTCCATTCTTGGGCCTGCTCTTTTCCTTTTTCTCAACTCCTGCCCAGTGAATGTACTGGTAAAATCTTTCTTTACGAGATGATGCTGTACTCTTTGCCTCCGACCGTAATCCCATCTCACTTCAGGATTCTCTGCAGGAATCCTACAACGACTAGAAGCCTGGTTTACTGAGCACAGACTCGTAATTAATCTAAAGAAAACCAAAACCATGCTCTTTGCCCACCCCAAAATAAATCCAGTAACTATCCTCTGCAGTCCACTCCACCTCTAAACTCCCTATTGAGCTAGTTCACTCTTACAAATACCTAGGTATAACTTTTGACCCTCCCTCTCTTTTCATGCCCACATCTCTGCCCTTGCCTCAGCCTCTAACACTCGGCTGGGTATCCTCTATCATCATAAAACTGCCTCCCCACAGATGCCCCTCCGACTTGCAGTCACATCCTCTGTTCTATCTCTGGTAGACTATGGCTTACCTGTGTATGGTGCAGCAGACCAGACTGCCCTGCACAAGATCCGCCTCACCTTAAACAAGGCCTACATGCTCATAACTGGGGCTCCTAGTCTAACCCACACTTGCCTTCTTTACACCATGGCTAATCTACTCAACCTAGATGAGCGTCTCAAATACCAAACCTGCCTCCTAACAAAAAAATCACTCCTTGGGCTATCCCCACCGGGTCTGTCAACCACTATCCACCAAGCAAACCCTACAGTGCATACCATTATATCCATAAAAACTGCACTGGTTATACGAGGGAACCTCGCAAGGTCAAAGGGCTTACCCTACAGAGCCCCTGTTGGTATAACGCCCCCGCCGGAATCACTGATGCACATCTTATTTTAAAACTAGCCTTAGAAATCACCTGTTTCAACACGCAGCTGTACCTGCCTCTAAGCCTCCTCCTATCCTTTCAGACAAAGCTCGCTGAGCAGCTCCTCTGACCTTCTATCAGCTCTACCTTTACTTGCTACTATCTTCCACACTCCTCTTCTGATGTCTTCCACCCAGCCTTACCTTTATCTGCCCACTGAATCAATCTCCATATAACTACTGTATATTGTCTACTCTGTAAAGCTCACATGTAAGCCTGTTGTATACGGTGTTTGACATATGCCCGTATTTTTGCCGATTCCTAAATGTACTCTGATTTTTGTCTGCCCTGATGTTTGCTGCTTGCACTGTTTTGTCCTCTCTATGACGAGGTACCTTTGTAAATGAGCCTCTGGCTCAAAGGTTGTTCAACTGATGTTCTAATAAATAAATAAATAACCTAAAGGGGTTCCCTGAATCCCCAGCTTGACTCTTCAAAGCCCAGCAGAGCTGGAGATTTTAAAGCCTTGTAGAGGCTTGCATGAGGGGTTTAGCAATATAGATTATGTTTGTAACGTGCCTAGATTTAGCAAAACATTTGCAGTTTGCTAAGGACATGTTTGTTTAACACTGTCATGTACTGTACTATGTTGTTTATGAGTAGTCTTTACAAGAATTTATTTTGTTAACCGAGTGATAAAATGTTTCAGTATTAGATTATCTGTTAATCTTGGTGGTATTTTAATTTTCTGTTTAGCTTCAGAATTGTATTTTCTTTTGTCAATAAAAGTTTTTATTTAATATTAAATGCATAAATATAACACACATACAAGCAAAACAGCAGAAGGTTTAAGAACACAACTTAACATCGACATATATTCAAAGCTATACAATTTGTTACATAAATAACTCAACAGTACAGTTTTAAAGAAAGAAAAAGGAATGGTATAATTTGTAACTGACAGAAAGAAAACATGTAATCTCGTCTAATTACATTATTTCTGAACTCACTGTATTTCAGTTAATGATGAAAACGTCCTGTGTGTTTATATTTAACTACAAGCAGAATCTCTGCTGCAGAATAAAGCAAACACATCTTCATGTTGTCATCAAACTGACAATATTCTAAGTAAGCAATAAGACACAACAGTTGTGTGTGTTGAACAGCTATTACCGCATACCCAGGGGTGTAGTAAGGCGAGGCCCAGCCGAGTGCCTTCAACCCTGGAGTGTGGTAATATCTGTTCAACACACACCCCTGGAGTGTTTTATTGTGCTTATAAAATAGTTTCTTTTTTTTAAAATATTCTTCTCACCTTAAAAAATATTACTGAACTGAAAAAGCTGAAATCATTGTGCTAATCTGATATAAAATAGTCCTCCGCCTACTAGGTGATGATGTCATTGCCTCTAGTATTTGTACTGTTGTGGCATCCATGCCAGCCAGCCCCGAAATGGAGAGAAAAATGCAGCTGAGCTGTGTGGTTAGAAGGAGAGGTTTGTGTGGTTCTCCCCAACAGGTTGCACCAGTTTCGTAATAAAAGAATAAGGAATGCAGATTTTCTTAAGTTAAATGTAGTGGGACGGAAGCCCGATTTAATGCTGAGACAGTGGAGGCATCATGGCGCAGAATCATGAATGGGAGTAGGCAAGCTCTGGAAGCAGCCCACTCATTACTGAATCTAAACCAGTCAATATTTTTTAAATGTTTGTTTATTTAATGGTTCCATGTGTAGGGTTGGTTAGTGAGCAGCCCAAGGTTTCCCTGATCAGCCGCAAGTCCGAGATGATGAGCTGGTTAGTGGGGAAAAAAACAATGGCGGAATTTCAAGCGTGGACGTTCTAATTACACATTGATTTATTTGCCAGTACTTTTTGTTTTACTATGTGAAAACACATTTGACACTTCCTTTCCAGCTAATCAGAATGTTCAATTGTCTTTACCCATTTTATAATGTGATTTAAAGTAACAGGTGTCTAACACTCAGGGCCTTTATTATCTCAATTTCTGTTCATCATAAAGAAATACATTTCAGTAAGGACATAGTGAATGACAGTTTCCTCAAGCAAAGACATACAGCAGTATTCCCAAAAGCAACCCCACCAACGACTCTCACTGTTTCTCAAGACTAGTTATTTTCCACTATCTATAGCCAATTCCTAAGAAGGTTTCAATTGAGAGCTTGCTTTTGCTTTACCACTATGGCAGTTTATTACTGAACAAAGTGGCAATGTGCAGATTAGCAGTAATCCCCTGAGTGACTGTAGTCTTTGGTAATGTTCCCATAGACGCTGCTGTGTCACACAGTTTCCTTCTTCATCTGCTGAGTTTTGCTGTTACTTCCTGAAGTGTTTACAGAATTTCCAACCGTCATATAGCTTTTGTAGAGTGGCAACTCAAAAGTTTTAATCTGATCATAAGTGTAAACATGCAGTAAACCCTGCTCTGATGTTGTCAGCATCTGTTTACATGCAGGTTAATATCTGATTCAAAGTAGATTATTGAATAATCTGATTACTGAATCAGATTAAACAGCTCCTGTAAATAGGAAATCTGACTGCTCCTGAGCTAGTCACATGACAATCAAGGTTTTTAGACAGTTGACTAGTTTCAAACTGAAACTGGCCAGCAGTTCACTAGACTGGGCAACAGCCTTTTGCCCACTCAGTCTATGAATCACCCTCACAATACCCTCCACCCAGCCTTCCTCACAAAGTACAGCAAGATGATGCCAGTTCCTTGTGGTTCAACACCTGTGCTGCCACATGCCTACTTCTATTGCTACTATTACAACTTACAACAATTTTCCATTCAACAATTTTTCCCTGGTAGTGCAGTGAACCAACCAGTTAAAATAAGTACCTCCTCTCCCCCACACCAACTGCCTAACTGTTCAATGGTCCCCATTTGTTCTGCTTCACTTCCGCCACTGCTGCATTTGTGGTGGCAGTGAAAGAAAATGTAAAACCAGAGCGGTTCACAGAAGAGGACCAGCACCAGGAATTACTGCTTTAGCTCTGTCCGCAGACAACTTCACAGCTTTAGTGTGTCTCTGAAAGCAGAAACTGGACAAGGTGCAGATTAAAAATTCCTACTGTTTTCACACTCCCTGGCCCCATTTGCCCACTTTGTAGGGGCCAGGAGAACAAACAAATTACATTATTATTGCGGCCCTCGTTGCAGACAAAAATAAATAAAAATGCATTATTTGTTTTGCTCCTGGCACAATCTCTGCCCACTTTGTAGGGGTGGAGAGCAAACACATTAGGATATCAATGCAACTCCTGTCACAGAGAAATACAAAAAAAAAAACACACACACACTTTGCTGTTGCACTGCACTGCCTGGCTACTTCACAGGGTCCTTGAAAGCAAACAAGTTTACTTTCACTGTGGGTCTGGCAGAAAGTAGGTGCAAGGCTTAGATAGTTTAAAAGAAAACTGGCAGCAGCTTGGATTCATGATCCGTGCTCCCATTTAGCCAGTTTGGGGAGCAAGAAAAGCAAAGCAATCACCAATGTGTAAACAAAATCATTCAAGACTACCCTGAGGCCTGGACTACTTGGCACAAACACAGCAAAGTAAGGCTGCACTAAATTTTATCTTCTCTACACCAAGCCAAAGGTAACAAATAGCTGGAAAGTGTAGGGCCACAGAAGGAGAGCTATTGTCCTGCCCAGTGGCGCCAGCTAGTACTGCACCATCCCAAGGAGAACATGGGTTCATATACTGAGCCAGACTCCCCTTTCCTGGGTGGGCCAGCGGGGTGTGGGCTACTACACAGAGGCATCATGTCCTGATTCCAGGGAGAGGGTGATCTACACTGTGTGCACTCTCCCTTGGAAACACGTTTGTATCCTGAACTCAACTGCTGTGTCCTGGGCCAGTGCAGTGTGGGTCACAATGCAGAGGCATCCAATCCTGATCCCAGGCGAGTGCGATTGTGCTTACCCATCCCATGGGAAATATAGGTCTGTATCCTGAACCCAGCTTTGCTAGCCTCAGCCAATGGGGTGTGGGTGAGGGTGCAGAAGCATCATGTCTTGATCCTGGAAGGGGGTTATGAGCTGCACTGACCCACACCATGGGAGACAAAGGTTGGTATTTTGAGCCGGCTCCCCTGTCCTAAAAAGTGGGGTGTAGGGCATAATGCAGAAACATCATGTTCTCATCTCAGTTGGGAGAGGGTGATGGTTCTCTGATGCTTAGTGCATCCCATGGTGGAAAGCTGTGAAGTTATTGATGTCATGGGTGACCACGAGATATTAGTCGCCATCCACCAATTAGAGTGTTTGGTCAGCAGCAGTCTTTGGTTGAGGCGATGGGTGGTTAAAAAGTCTGAAAAACACCACTCCCATGAGTATGACAGTACCAGTGTCAGCACATGACTGATCAGAAGCATCTAAGGGTTTTAAAGGGTGCAAGTGCACTCCCCATTGTAACTTACTCACTTGCTACTGCTGCATTTCACTTTGTTGGGGAAGTCTAATATACTGATTGTAAGAAAATCTGCAATCAAAACAATAGATTACATTTATATTTTCAGTCAAATTTAATTGAAAAGATAATATAAAGGACTGAAAAAATGTCAAAGTTGCATATCAATCGCACACCACCACAGCAAACCCCCCCACCCACTGTAAAATCCTGGATCCGCCACTGCAACTGATGCCATAGAACAACACCCTTTATAACCAAGGCTCCTCCCTCTGCGGTCAGTGGCATGCGGGTTGGATGTCAAGTCACACAGCTAGAGGTTAGTTATTAAAACTGTGTAGCACCAAGTTGTGCATTTGAGAACAAATAAGTGTCTCTTAGAGTTGCAGGTTTTCAGTTGCTTGGGTGGTGCAGCTGGTAGTTCTTTGAGAGGCAGTATAGCGCAGTGGTTTAAGGCTCTGAGCTGCAAATCTGGAGATCTAGGTTTGAATCCACAGCCCCACTTGCACACTGTGTGACCCTGGGCAAGTCACTTAATTTCCCTGTACTCCCAGGTCGCATGTGTAAACAAGCTTTCAGCTTAGTGTGCTACTCCTGGTTAAACAATTGGAGGAAAAAAAAGAAGAGCAGAATGGTATGCAGAGGGACCTGGGTTGGAAATCCCAGCTAGGGCATTTAATTTGTTCTTACTTCTGTCTGTTTGTAATTCCACACATATGCATGTTGCTCCATTCTGAAAAAAAGCCTCAACAACCCAATACATTAGGAAGCAGGCACTTGTGACCACTGCCAGTAAGCTGACTGTTCTGACTCAGCCTCTGAAGCCCTCATTCTGTGTCAAAGTTTGTGGCCTTCCACTAAGAAGTGGGGCCACTGTGGAACAGATAGCTGTATGTTAGATAACTTAGAAGCATATGGGTGTAAGGTGGTCCCCACACTTCAGATACCACACAACTACTTCAACTCCCAATATTTGCCCAGAGCCACCACAGACCCCAGATTTTGTCCCCAGCTACTATCATACTCAGCGTTTGGTGTCAACATTTTCTTAACCTAGTTTCCAACTTACAGAAATTACAACAGAACCTACCCATAATCTGCTCACACCCAGTAGCTGACTCTGTACTACTCTTCAGTGAAGTGAGGATCACTTTTGGAATGAATAATGGGTATGAGGTAGTTGTGGAGCAAATACTGAGGTGTGGTGGTAGTTTGGGCAGATACTATTATCTTTACATAGATGATAGGATGTAGTTGTATGGTTGATACAGGGATAAAGGGTAGTTTCCAGTCAAGTACCATGGTGTAGGGTTATTACTGGGCAGAAACGATGATGCATGTAGGCTATTGGTAAATACTTTGATGGGGTAGTTGCATCAAGTGTGGTGTGGTTGTTAGCAGAATATTGGGTAGCTTTGAAACTGATACTGAAGTGTGGGTGTTTAGGGGCAGATACATTAGTGGGTATTTGGGAGCAGATACAGTAATTTAGGGTATTTACTAATATGTGGTGTACTAGTTTAAAGCATATGCTGGGGTACAGAGCAGTTGTGAGAAATATATAGAGGTGAGGGGTAGTCACTGGGCAGATGCCTTAGTGTAGAATAGTTATGGGGGAGATAGTGGTAAAGGATAGTTGCAGGGCATATACTCGGTGGGTTAGTTGCAGAGCAGAATGCTGGGTAAGTGTAAGAGTGTTACTAGACTGGGGTAGTTGGGCAGATATTCTGGTGTGGGGTAGTTGGAAGGCAGAATATTTGGTAGCTGCAGGAGTATTACTAAAGTGGGGTAGCAAAGGGCAGATATTAGTGTTTGGGGTATTAGTATTGACTAGTTGTGAGTGCTATTAGAATGAGAAAGATGAGGCAGATATTGGTGTGTGGGGTAGTTGCAGGAAAGAATACTAGGTTACTGTAGATGTGGTATTAGGGTGGGGTAGTTGTAGGGCAGCATATTGGTAAGCTGTGAGAGGTGCAGTGGTAGGTTTGGGAAATATATTGTGGTGTAGAGTAGTTGCAGGACAGACCATGGGGTTACTGTGATTTGTGTTACTATAGGTTATATAGTTGTGGGACAGATGTTGGGTAGTAGGGTATTTGCAAAGCAGAATGTTAGGTAGCTACAATGGTGTGAATATAGTGGGGGAGCTGGGGACAGATAATGTCGTGGCGGTAGTTGCAGGGCACATTGGGTAGTTCTGAGAGTGTTACTACTGTGGGGGTAATTCTGGGGCAGATACTGTGGTGTAGAATCGATTCAGGGTAAACTGTTGGGTACTGAGAATGTGTTACTAGAGCTGGGGTAGTTTTGGAACAGATACTGGGTAGTGGGTATTTGCAGACATAATATTAGGTAGTTACAAGCGTGTTACTACAGTGGGGGTTGTGGGTCAAATATTGGGGTGTGGGTAGTTGCAGAACAGAATACTGGGTAGCAATAGTATGAACAGAGTGGGGACAGCTGTGCAGCAGATATTGTAGTGGAGATAATTTCAGGGCAAAATATTGGGTAGTTGTGAGAGTGTTACTGCAATGCAGAGGCTAGTTGTGGGAGCAAATACTGTGGTGTAGGTTCGCTGCAGGGCAAATACTGAGTTATTGAGGATGTGTTACTAGAGTTGTGGTAGTTGTGGGACAGATATTGGAGAATGGGGTAGTTCACTGCAGAATATTAGGTGGCTCTGAAAGTGTTACTAGTGGTGTGGGTAGCTGCAAGGCAGAATATTGGGTAGCTGTGACAATGTTACTAAAGTGGGCTAGCTGGAGGACAGATATTGTGGTGTGTGGTAGATGAAGTGCAGGATATTATGTAGATGCAATAGTGAGGGTAGCTGTGTGGCAGATAGGGTGCAGTAGCTCCAGGCCAGGATAATGTGTTGCTAAGCTGTGAGGCTTTACAAACGTGGGGATACTCAGGGCAAAGGTTGGGGTTGAGGTAGTTGAGGGCAACATTGTACTTTCACTTTATTGCAGACAAAATGCCTTTTGTCAAAATTCTAAATGTATACCATTCACAAAATAGTCATGTTGCAAGTGGACCCCATGTAGAAGAAACCAGATTACTCTGACATGTCAACAGGCACACGAATCAGATTATTAGCAGAGTCTTCATGTAAACAACACTGCAGAAAACTCAATCAGATTTTCAACCAATTAGAAATCTGATTACTTCCTGGAATGTAAAAATGTTGGTCTGCTGATTTTAAGTCTTCAAGTGATAACAAGCAATAAACAACTGCATACAATAAAAGAAAACATCTTATATATATGCATACTGTATATATATCATAACAACATAAAGAGAACAAAAATAGGCATACTACATATACTGGTGTGACACTGTAAATTGTAAGCAAGCTAGAATGTGACTAGCTATATTGGCAACCACTGTCTATGTATCTCTCTAAAACCCATGTATTTGTTCATTTTGTATATTCCCTATTATGATTTATAAAATACTATGTAGATCTCTATAACCTCAGCTAGAATCCCAAGAAGAAAGGACTTTAAATTGCGAGTGAAGCAAAGACAAGAAATAAATAAAGTGTGACAGAAGAAGAAAGGAAGAAAAATAAAAGAAGTCTGTATCACAGTAGACCATGACTGAATATCTAAGATTGTTCTGGAAAACAAAGGCATAAAAGCTTCACAAAACAGAGCGGTGTACTGCTAAATCAGTTGCTATTGTGTCTGCTCTAGTAGTCAGGGTGGAAGTCTTACAGCTGCACAACTTCTGCTACCCATGGGCCATAACCCTGCAGGGACTTAGTTTTAATCAACTGTGGAGTCCACTTGCATTATAAATTTCACATATACTGATGTTTATTTGTGGCACACAGAACAGCTGATAATATAATTATCTCAGGAATTCTAAATTGTGCTTGACTACTTAACCACCTGTTCTCTGCAACTACCATCTGTCTACTTGTCATCTGAACCCAAGTGATAATAATAATAATTATCCTCAGTAGTAGTAGTTTTTACTGATGTAACATAATAGTAGTAACCTTAGAGAGTTTACATATGTATGTCAATACAAAGCTCCTCTAGTCTGAATAAAAGGCTAATTAGTTACTTACCAACACACGTCTATATGAATTTAAAGAAAAGCAATACCAAGCAAAACTCAGTTAATGTGGGATTTTGACCAATATAATAGCGATAATCTTAGAAATGAGTATTTTCCACGTTGACGTATGTGTTAGCTGTAACCTCAGTATTTGTTACCATCATACCTTCTTTGACAGTAGTGTATGTCTGGCATCCATACAAAACCTTGGTTATCATATTTTAACCCATTCAACTGGTTTTGGACTGCTAACATTGCACATTTTTTAAGTGGTGTCTCATGGCAGTAATAATGAGTTCCCAGCCACTGCCTCAGTAAAGATGTTTTTTGTACTATATATTTATAAAATTTTGCAAGTAAAATTTACAAAACAATCCATTCACAGGAGGATAACAATGGTGAACAAGATCCAAACCCAGTCATAAGGGAAAACATGTAGGACACCACCCTGGCATTACAACATAGGGAAAACCCCAAATATTACATCGATTAACCCACTGCATGCAGCTCAGGAAGATCATAGGGAATAAAAAAAAAAAACCACAGTATTTTACCCCTACAATAATAACTTGAGGTTTGGGCCTTTCAGATGCATTAGTAATAATATGTGTGTGTGTGTGTGTGATATGTGTATATACACAACATACATGCATATATATATATATATATATATATATATATATATATATATATACACACACACACACACACACACACACATACACACACACATGTACATATATATATATATATATATATATATACACACACACACACACGCACATATACACATATACACACACACGTGTATGTGTGTGTATATATTACATTTAGAGGCAAAAATCAGTTTAATGAATTGATTAGAGTTGTACCACAGCAACAAAAGCGAGAAATTCGGTGTTAGGGTTGAAGCCCCTTGGACCCCCGCACAACCCCCAACCAGCACCGGGGTGCGCATTGGGGTTGCAAGCCCTAACTCTCACCCCATCAGATGTGTGAAGAAGCAGAGGTATAGGAGAATGGGGTGAGAGTTAGACGACAACCCCAACACGCATCCCGATGCCAGTTGGGGGGTGGGCGGGGGGTCCAAGGGGGGCTTTCAACCCACACCAAATTTTCTCCCACTTTGTTGCTGTGGAACAACCCTAACTAATGCATTAAACAGAGTTTTTTGCCTCTAATTTCTCTTCTTTTGAGAAGTATAATGAGAAATAGTGAATGTATCAGCGGTGGATGGCCCCACGTGATGTCTTGTCACATAGCCAATTGCCCGCAAATGGTAATGCGCATGGTGACGAAACGTAACAGAAAGATAGACAGTACTGTAGACAGAAATGGTTAAAATAACGAAACACAAATGGAAATGCAAAGGGTAACGCACATGGTGCCGATGGGAACAGTAAGTGAAACGGTTATGGAACCGCAAGCAGAAGCAGTAAGAGTAACAGTAATGTAAGCGCACAGGCTAGTTTTCCCCAAAGCTGCATAGAGAAAGACAGTGAGTACAAAGAATGTATGCATAATAATGGGTCTCGGAGCAGAAAATGAGGAGTTGGAATAGTAAATTGCTTATATCTCAGGAACTATACGACGTAGAAAAAAATTTAAAAGTCATATGATTTATGACTTTCCTGGCTAATTTTGTATTTTTCTGACAAACAGTCCGTATTCTATTCATTTCCAAGATACGGGCCCTGAAAGGCGAGGCGAATGTTGTAATGTTATCCTATGGGAAAAAAAAGGTTCAGAGTGCCATAACTTTGCCGCCCTGTAATATTTTTCACCGAAACACTGAAATGCACATCTGTGAGATGTTGGCTGCGTTCCTCAAATTTCAGCCCAAAGACAAACCGTTCTTTGGCAGCAGGGTGCCAAAGAACAAAGAATTGCTGTCATTTTCACACAGCCTGGAAAAGTACTGTCGAACTTTTGAAAGCTTTTTGCAAATTCATTCGACGCTGTCTCTCAAGCATCGAAGTGCTTTTTCCAGAAATTTGAAAACATATTTCTGGGATGTTTTACCCCAAAATAAAGACATGCCTAGCATCCCTCAGGGTCCAAATAGGTGAATACAAAAGAATTAGGTTGCTAGAGGGTCCCAAATTTAATTGACAAGCATTTTTCTGATGACCAACTGAAAACAAAATGGCAGATCTGCGACAGTAAAGGGCCATTTATGTAAAGTAAAACTGCATTTTATGACACTGTCAAACTTTTTGTTAACTTTCCCATTGACTTATAATGGGAACTTGTTTTTGAATAACTTTTGAACCATTTAATATTTTTCATGAAATCTGCAAAAGGCACATCGGGGCGTTCCCTGAAGATTTCGGACCGGTTGCGCAAACCGTGCGACCTCTAGAGAGCGACCAAAAATTCCAAAAAGCATAAACGTGCGCCGCAGATCACGCTTAATAACACCGCAGTCAGATATCCGAACAGTACGAAAGTTGGCAGATCCAAGATCTATGGTTCTTGATCGTGTATTCCAAATTTCAGGCAAATCCGTTAAGCAGTTGCAAAGTTATTAAGGTGCAAAATGTTAGGTTTAACATGTAAATGGCTCCTCAACCCTAACTATGATAGCACGGTATATACTGTATATGTATGTGTATCTTGCTTTTGTGTGTTTCTTTATTTTTATTTTGCCATCTACTAGAAAACAAACAAAAAAATAATCCATCCGAATCCTTGTATTATGAAGACAGAAAATCTTTAGTGGCAAGGCTGGCAGTGTTCAGTTTTCAGGTTTTTTTTGTGTTTTTTAGATTTTCATTGAAAAACAATTGTATTCCATTAAAATGTAACAAATGTAAGAGATATTTTTTCATAATCTATGGTTTTATTTATGATTTGGTAGGTGATATTTTCTTCCTAACCTGCTTTTTGTTTGAAGAAAACAGAAACCAATTACTGTTTAAAACCATACTTATGAACCACAATATTACAAACATATAAAAAACAATTTTTGCTGAAAGAAGTATTTACAGTATTTTGAAAAGATAGAAAATATATGTTGGGTCTCACTGAAATACATTGGACTGTTAAGTATTTGGGGTCTTCTGACATCACAATACAAGAATTCAATTAAATTCGTTCTATTGGTAGTTAAAAAGCGAAAGGTGAGCCAGCCTGCTGGTGCAGCGGTAGTGCTACCACTCATGATACTGACAACCCAGTTCGGAAGCAAGCCTGGGTGTTGGAGGGCTAGCTGGAGGGAGGAGGACCAGACTTCGGTCCTTCAGGGTATGAGGGTCCTCCTCAGCAGCCCTGCCCTGGAGGGTAAGCCAGGGTGTACTCCAGAGATACAGTTAAGTCCCGGGTATGGGGTGGCAGGGCGACGGACGGACGGATGCCTAGCCAGCCGGTAGCCCCAAAAGAATGAATGGTGAAAACCCCACTTGTTTCACCGTAAAACAAATATTTAATTATAAAACTAGAAAGTAATTACTAACACATCAAAATATAATAAATAAAATAGCCGTTGTCTGTTTATTAGGCGTGAACAGATGTTTAACCACTCTGTCACGCTGCCACCATTTTAGTTGTGTGCACTCTGTAGCACACAAGCACTTAGATATATTAGGGTGTGGCTAACGGTATCTGATGACCAGTAGCACCTGTCCTGTTGATGTCAAGTATGGTTGGCTGGTTAAAGGCGCAGAGTTTTTCTAAACCAAAAAAATCACAAATCCTGCCACCGTATGGAAATCAAATGGAAAGAATCTTGAGATATCCTTTTTTTTTTTTTTTAAACAAACACAAACAGCTACACCTCTAATCTAACTAGTCGGTGTTGGATCTAATTTGTATTTCAGTCTGTGTTGTCTGATTGCAACTTGTTTTAGTTTGTCTATATGTTTGCCCTCTTTATTTCTTTATATTGTATAGTAAAGCATTGTTCTATATAGAAATCCAGCCTTTTTCAAATGCTGTTGTACCACAGTTCACAGGTCATGGAATGACTATACCCTTCTGTGGTAGAACAGCATTCTAGAACCTCTAGAGACTGCACAAGCCAGTTTCATTGTGAAAGAGAAAAAAACACAATATACACTTTTTACATAATACTACTTACTATACACTTTAAAAAATCAGGATGAGCAACTTTATGCATAACGGTGTTCTGCCACCTTGGGGTTCCAATTCCCACGGACCTCTTGAGCCTCGCTCTCAAGGTTAGAAGGAATCAGAACCCTCTGTGGCAGAACACACTGGTTGTGCATAGTTGCTCATGCAGCATTCTTTATGTTGTTGTTCCTCTGTGTTTACTGGATTATAAAGTCGCCTGTTAGATAGATCACCTCATCCTTGCAAAACAGATTAAAACCTTAAGTGGTCTGTCTTACCTGGATAAATAAAGATTATTCCTATTCTAACTGCACTTAGTTTTATCAAGCACGGTGCTTTTACCAGTGTACAGAACCAGATTTAGTGACTTGCTTTGTCAGTAGCACCAGTTTTCAAAACATACCTTTTTTTCTGTTATTCTACACACACACACACACACACACACACACACACACACACACTTTGTGCATTGCTTCTGGTGTGGCATCTCACCTTGTTATCCACTCAAAATCTGCAGTTACCTCACAACACTCTCTAGACTAGTTCACTGCTCAATCACCACATACCACAGCTCTCTCCCAATGGCAGAGCCCCATCATCCGCTCAACTGGTATCATGACAACTGCCTGTGATACCCCTGGGGTGCACCAGACAATGCGTGCTCACCTGTGCTGCCAGTGCAACCACCACAAGCCCTTCACAGGTGTTACTTAAAACGTGACACTCCAAGTCTTTCCACCTAAAAGAAAAATACTTAGACGGATGCTCTGGGCTCTCAGCCCTCCCTGCCGGCTTCCACTCCTCCCATCCTTAGTTTCCATGCCAACATGGATTGCCAGCATGCAGAGAGCTCCATGCTATCAGGCACAATGGAGCCGACATCAGATGTATCCATTCTTCTGAGCACTACAGTTTCAATTCATCAACTGAGAAGCGTAGATAGACATCATTCTGCAAAATAATGAGTTGCACATTACCCCAAGAATCTGAAGCAAGTAGTCCTTGTGTCCCTTGGCATCACTTAATCCAAAGTTTCCTGTTATTTTGTCCCTGAGCTTCAACAGAGGCTAGACAAAGCAGACCAGTTCTTTGAGAAGTTTCCTTGTTAGTTTCGATTAAAAATAAAGTGTTTAAAATGTGCAGTGTTTTAGACTGATATTCCCATGAAAAACACTTTATCAAAATGCCTTTGTAGCTATCCCACTGGTTTTCACGGTTATGATGTCGCTGCTCACACAACACACTTGGGCTCATTCCGTGAGCCTAGGACTTCTACCTCAGACCAGCAGAGATGGGTAATGTCCCAGTAGGATGCCACCCTTCTCAAGGAAGGAAGGTAGCTCTCACCAATGCATGGCTACCACCTGGTTGCAGAGGAGGTGCCTAGTTTGTCAACAAGAAAGAAAACTAGAACTTTTAAATAGAGAGCGCCACCAGCAAAACACACATGTCCTAGTTTGCATCAGGATCTCTCAATTGCACTATATTCCACCAAAAAGTATATTTGAAGATGTTGCATCCCTTATTACTAAGCACATTTTCCGGAAAATGGGAGTTTTGCTCCCCAGAGTTCATCTACAGCTGAGTTTATTCATGAGGTCAAAAATCCTGAAGCCCTCCTTGTGACATAATAGCTATTTCACTAGTCTTGTCTGAAAATAGGCATTTATTGTTTAATGCACCTAAAAATAAATACATTTTCTGTAGCAACAGACTGTGAGATCACAAGCAAAGGATTATGACCTTAGTTCCTGTGTAAGACCACACTGTAAAGGACGTGTAAATGACAGTGATTCAGTTTGAATGTAAATGTTCTTAAGGGAACAGTCACCACCAAAGGCCCACACCCAAGTGTGGGGCTGGTCTAATCTGAGTTGTGTGCAAAACCTTATTTATTTATTTAGCTTTTGCTGACCAGGTAAGTACACTAGACAACTGCCTATGTTCACGTACGACAAGAAATAATGCTAGACAGGGTGGGTGTTATGCTGGGATAACATCCTGGGTCTCAGCCCCAGACTGACCAATCACAGGCCAGCATTCTTTCTTGCCACTGTGTAATGTAGTATAGTGTATGGTGGAACGTTCTCACTGAAATACGTGATTGGAACAGCGTTGTTGTGCTGCACTGAGTACATCATTAGTGCAAATACAACAAATACTGAACGTCGGGCGCAGTATACTCATTACAGCGGTCACAAGTGACTGAGAGTTGACACGGAAGTTACCGGTGCTGGACACAACGCACTACAGCAAGTCAGTATAAAGTTATTTTAGGGAGGCTCAATAATGAGTGCCCATACACTTTAAAGATTGTGTATGAGCAATTCAAACACAAACAGGGTATTTTTGATCCGTGGTTTCTGTGGTAATGAGACTTCTGAGCGGCACTCGATGTCTCTTGTCACCACAGAAACCACTTGATCAGAAAATAGCCTGTGTATGAGCACTCATACACATCCTTTCATAGCAGATTAGTAGGCATTTGCTTAATTCTAGGCTGACATCTTCTATTACTGCAAATCCGGAATACCCTGCAGCTGACATCATTAGCAGTAGGCAGCAGTGACAGATTCAATAGCCTGCAGTGCATGTTAAAGTTTATATAGGCCCCAATCTTTTGTCTGCTGGTTACACTGTCCTCCTGGGCTGCATGTACAGTCACAGAGGGCTATATTTCGCCCCTAGAGAAGGCAGACCCAGAAACATCTGACAGGAGATTATAAAAGCTCTAACATGCACTGCAGGCTACTGAATCTTCCACTTCTGCCCACTGCTCTGATGTCAGCTTCATGGGTTTGTGGGATTTGTAGTAAAAGAAAATATCAGCCTAGAATTAAGCAAATTAGTCTGATACAATCTACTATACCACAGTAAATAGAAAGTAAACATAGAATTTGATGGCAGATAAGGACCAGCTGGCCCATCCAGTCTGCCCATTCCTCCCAACCTATATTATTACCAAGTCCATACTCTATCTACAGTTCTTTGTCCATCCACCACTTCCTTTCCACTATGATGCCCTTGTACTTATCCCATGCATTCCTGAACCCCACCACTGTTTTCACCCCCACCACCTCCGCTGGAAGACTGTTGCAAGAATCCACCACTCTGTCTGGAAGAAATACTTCTTCATAGCAGGTTCCCTTGTTCTATAGCACCTTTTCTTCTGAAAATACTTCCTCTTGTACTTTATTTACCCCCGTGAGGTATTTAAAGGTCTCCATCATATCCTCCCTCACCCTACCCTATTCCAGGGTGTACCTATTGAGGTCCTTTAATCTCTCATTAGGACTTCTGATGCAGACCCTGCACCATTTTAGTTGGCCTCCTCTGAACCGCTTCCACTCTATATCCTTCCAGAGATATGATCTCCAGAACTGTTCACAGTACTCTATTTGGGGTCTTACCAGTGATCTATACAGAGACAACACCACCTCCCTCTTTCTGCTTAGGTCTCCAACTGCCTTTCCCACTGCCTGACCACCTTTAGGTTGTCCAATATGATTACCCCATGCTCTCTTTCCTGCTTGGTGGTCATCAGTGTCACTCACACCATTTTGTACTCTGCTCTGGGGTTTCTGTGCCTGAAGTGCATTATTTTGCACTTTTCCGATTGAAACCCAGCTGCCATCCTTGAGCACTCCTCTTGTTCTCGGTCTCTGCTTATCTTTTCCACACACAACCCCACCACCACCGAGTGTTTACCCTGTTACAGACTTTGGTGTCATCCACAAAGAGGCAGACCTTCCTTCCAGCTGCTCAACAATGTCACTTATAAAGACTTTAGAAAGGACCGGTCTCAGCACAGATCCATGAGGCACCCCACTGGTCACCCTCCTTCCTCAGAGATAACTCCTTTTACCACCACCATCTTTCACCTATTACCTAACCAGTTTCTTACCAAGTTTACCACCTTTGGACCCATTCATAAGCTACCCAGCTTGCTTACTAGTCTCCTATGTGGAATGGTGTTGAAAGCCTTACTGAAATCTTGGTAGGCCATGTTCACCGTTCCACCCTGATCTAAATCCTATGTCACCCAGTCAAAGAAATCTATCAGATTCTTTGACATGACCTCTTCCTTGTGAACCCATGCTGCCTCAGGTCTTAACCTACTAGACTGAAGATATTCCACAATCCTTTCCTGCTGCAGTGATTCCATTAACTTCCCTCCACTGGTGTCAGGCTGGCTGGCCTTACCAGCCAACCTCCTCCCTGCTACCACTTCTGTGTAGTGGGATTACGTCCACCCTCCTTCAGTCCTTCAGAACCACTACTGTTTCAAGTCAGCTGTTAAATAGAACTGTCAAAGGTGCAGCCAGTATTTCCCTGAGATCACTCAATACCCTTGGATGCACCCCATCTGATCCCACTGCTTTGTCCATCTTCAGATTAGTGAGTCCCTTCGACTCTCTCCTCCAACAAAGGGCTATCAATCAATCAATCCATTTTACAGGCGAAACACCACTGAGTGAACTCATTTTCAAGGAGGACCTGGGAAGTTAAATAAGTATAAGGTACAATTGATAAAGGATGAGCAGTCATCCGAAATGCGCCAGGTTGCTCTTTATTATGCCAGTGTTAATGTAATAAATATTTTGTTATAAGAAGACCGGTGCCCTTGTTACTAAATTTGAGGTGTGAGTGTTCTACTTATTTTGTTCATGTTTATATGTGTGTGTGTGTGTGTGTGTGTGTGTGTGTGTGTGTATATATATATATATATATATATATATATATATATATACACACACACACACCTACATATATATATATATATATATACATACATACACACACACACACATACATACATACATACACACACACATACACAATTAGAAAACAGTATACATAATGCAGCATATGGTACACAGGATGAATGCATAATGATGTGAGACTTATACAATAGAGAAATCTGGAGAACAATAGTCTGAGAAGGCAAACAAGTCCATAAAACAATATGTACAAGTAACTTGTAGTTTACAATATATGCAAATGCCTGCAAGCAGTACTATAAGAGTATCCTTGAGGCAACAAAGAAATAAAACTAGGAAACCCATTGAGCGCCTACATATGGGGAGGGAAGAGGAAGTGGGGACATTATGCATTATGCATAGTAGGAGGGAGGAGGAAAGAGCAGGATGCAGAGGAGACAGGAGGAAGAAGGAACTACAAAGCGATGGGAGGCACCAACTTTATTTAGCGAAGATGGTGTCAAGTGCACCAAGGAAGGCAACTGCAGACAGGTAATGCCAGGCCACAATCAGGAGAAGCATTACATGCCTCCTTGATAGATCGTAAATAAAATGTCTTGAATGAGGCCAGGGAGAGAGGTGGGCCACCTTAAGAGTTTTTGCAGTTGATTCCACAGCTGAGGTAGAGAGAAATTTAGAGGACCTACCAAATCTTGATTTAACCTTAGGTATGGATAAGGTGATATAAGTGGAGCTTCTTAATGCATACTTACTTATTGTACATAGGGGCAGACAGTCAGCTATGTACACAGGCAACGCCCTTGGGACTACTCTATAAATCCAGAAGGCAGCATTTTTGCTTTCTGAAAATGAGAGATGACCAGCCAACTAAGGTGTAGAGTGAGCAGTGATCGTAGAATATGGCGCACCAGAGATAAATTTTATGGCTGTATGGTACAGCACATCAAGTTTGGTTAATTTAGATGCAGGAGCTTGGCCAAAGGAAGTCACCATATAGTCCAGAATCGATAGGAAAGTGGACTGACCAGCCTTTTTTAGCATCCTGAGTCAGCAAGTGTTTGATCCTATAAACTAGGCCAAGTCTCTGCTTAAACTTTTTATTATTTCCTTGATGTGAGGAAGGAAGGAAAGATTATGGTCAATCCATAACCCCAGATACTTGAAATTGGGTATGAAGTCTAATGATTCACCTAGGAGAGTAGTAAGCTTTGGTGCAATTCTAAGGTAGCAGGATTAGGAGTACAGATTAGGGAGACAGAAGCATTGCCTTAGGTTTTCCAGTGTTCAAAAGAAGCTTCCTGTTCAGTAGATTTAATTGGAGCTGCTTGAACTCCTGTTGTAAGTCAGAGCAGGCTGCTTCGGGGTAGATCTGCTAATGTAAAGGACTGTCTTGTCTGCAAAAAGATGAATATTTGCATATTTTAATCCCAGTCGATACCTTTAATGTAGAGTGTGAAGAGCAGTGGTCCTAATATGGAGCCTTGTGGGACACCCCTGAGCAAGGGTTTCAGCAGTGAAATTCCCTTCTGCTTTTACCTGCTGAAGACGACCTACAAGGTAGTTTGAGAACCATCCCATGGAAGCAGTTGTCAAGGCCAGTAAATACGGACAGTATGTAGAAGCAGGTCATGATCGACAGTGTCGAACGCCTTGCTTAAGTCCAGGAATACTGCACATACAAAGTTTTTGTTATCAAGGACGTCCGTCAGTCATTAGTCACTTTTGCAAGGGCCAAAACTGTACTATGACGTGCCTAAATCCTGACTGCAGAGGATTAAGCAGATTACAGGAGTCCAGGAACTTCCTAAACTGTGTACTAACTATTTTCTCCAACATTTTAGAAAGTATTGGAAGTAGGAAATGGGTCTGTAGTTATTCAGATCACCAGACTTGTAGAGAGGGATCACATGGGCAGTTTTCCTAATATGTGGGATATCACCTTGCATACTGTAAGTTATAGGTTGAAGAGGTGCATAATTGGCACAGCCAGGATGTGATGACTAAGTTTTAGGAAGTATGGGTCAATTAAGTCTGTGCCTGCACTCTTCCTACAGTCCAGCTGTAAAATTAAATCCTCCACTCTTTCAGAGATACAGACAGAAAGGCAAAGGTTGTGGCATTCACCGAGACGTTAGTGTCCAGTTTTGCTGGATCCTGTAGACCAAGCTGAGAGCAGAGATTACTGGCCAGGAAAGTATTGAATGCTAGGCCTGCAGTGGCGAAGTGGTTATGGAGAAGGTCAAGGATTGTATGTTTATTGGTCACCATGGTGGAATCAGAAGTAATTTTACCAGGCAGAGAGTTAGCAGATGATAATAAATAAGAAAAGCACTCCAGGCAGGTGAAATTCTTAAGTATAAATTACATAAATTATTTTTAACTGAATCCAGAAAACATTTGGTAAAAATGTTTCTTAACATTATACAGCAGACAATTAATACCACATAATCTGCAGGTTCAACATACCATATCAGTGTAGGCAGCCCAGCGCTTGAGGCCACAAAGACCTCTTCGTCAGGGTGTCGGAGAGTTAGACGATGCATGATTTTCTATATCCTTGAGCATTTTCCAGAATTTGGCAGAGCATCTGAGAGAAGAGTCCAGTTCTGTATGGAAATAATTTGTTTTAGCCTCCTGGACCACCTTCGTACAGTGGTTCCTAACTGTCCTAAATGCTGTCCTGTCTGCAGTTTTGTTCTCTGAGCTTTTCCATAGTGAATCTCTATAAAACGAATTGCAGCCTTCAACTCTGCTGTAAACCAAGTACAGAACTTTTTCTTTGTTCGGCTTTTAACCAGAGGTACATGCTATAAATTACCCCAAGGACAATTTCCTGGAAGATATATGAGCATACACCATTTTGGCTAAGTAAAGTGCTGCACTTCTTTTTTTTTTTTTTTTTTTTAATTTCAATTCTAGGATTACAATTACCTTTGAGCTCAGAGCTCTTTTACAAAGGTTCCACGTCAAGACATTGGTATCACAAAACAATAGACAAAACTGTTACACAAATAAGGGTAAAGGATATCAAATTAATTTCGAACAGACAGGGAGAGGTAAAGTGGAAAGGAAGAGGACAAGAAGGAGGGGGCTGGTAGAAAGAAATGGGAGGGGCAAAGGCGGGAGGTAAGAAAATGAAGGAGGAGAGGAGGTGGGGGTAGGTAAGGATATGGAGAGGTGGGGTGGGGTGAAGCAGCCAGGAAGGTGGCATTGTCAGGTGCTGGAAGCAGATGGGGCAGAGGCCAAACTAGAGGCAAGTGCGTTATGTAAGGAGCTAGATATAGGAGGCGGTGGTAGGCGGTGTTGCACAGACATTATCCATGACAGTCGCAGATGCTGGAAGCGACCAGGGTGTTTCAGAGCCTGGATCTGAGGCCCCCTAGCCCAGTAGTATTGATAGTATCATTGGCAAGACCATTAAACCAAGTGGGTGCCCTGTGCGGAATGAAGCGCTGGCCAATGGCTGTGCACGCAGCGAGGATACGGAAAAGTTGTGGCTTGATCCCTAGTAATTCTGGAGCTCGTTTTCGTTTGAAGGAGTGAACAGACCCGGGTTCTGCAGGTTGAAAAGAAATGAACAGGGGTCCAGATTTCAGCTATTCCTCTTGAAGGTATATCTGGAGGTGGAGACTGGTTTTGTTATGGCTCGCACACAGGCAGTGTAACAGTGGTCACTGGTGTCAGTCAAGAAGACACTAGCATGACTAATGGATTCCACATAATATTTGTAAATTTTGAGACCATATAATGATGGTTATTACTCTAGACATAGGTCAGATAGTAGGTTTTGAGATTCCATTCATGAAAACTAAAAGTGGACAAAGATCTTTTGCTTATATTGCTCCATTTACCTGGAATGAAATTCTTATGATATTAAGCGGTTATGTTCTGCCAAAAGTTTGCTGATGCACTAAGGATGTACTTTGAATCCCAATTTAACTGTAAATGTTTTTATGATTTAATTTTTGTAACAAAGACATTTTATGTCTGCAATTTGTTGTATTGTATATGTATGTTTGATTATGTACTGTATTGTCTGTATGTAATATTTGTGGGTCGCACCTGTAAAAGGAACTTGTTTCCAGTGTGCTTACCGTTAAGCGAATAAACAAACAAAAAATAGGTAAGCTTTATTTACTAAAATAAGGTCTAATAGGGTGCTTGTGGTGAAGTTAGGCTACACCCCCAGCTGTGACTGATGAACAACTTTTTCTATCTCCTTATTTCCTAGCAACAGTTAACGCTTTTTCTTTGCTTTTCTTCTTTTCCCCCACCCTAGGTTGGCCACCTAGCGTAGCTCTTTTACCGTCCCTACTAAACTTCCTACAAGTTCTCTCTTTTCATTCTTTTTCCATTTCCATTTCCATCCATCCAGTCCCTGGAATGATGCCAAACACCCAGAGAGTGTTGTGTAAAGGCATAAGTGCATTTTGTGTACAAAAGCATGAAGGCCATTTTAAATAGGAATGAATACAATTAGTAAAGCCTTTTTAAAGAAAAGGATTCAGAAGTCATATAACGTAATAATAATTTCATGATTAGTACAGTTATAAAAAATCTTAAATATTTTCATAAATTCACATTATAAACCTGTTACTGTATAAGGTTCCATCTATAAAAGTGCATAGTCACTGTGGATCAGAGCTAGAGAGAGTCAATATCTGTGGATATATACACTGTACCTTTAACTAAACCAGGAAATTCCCTAAACAAACCCCCTTCCCCTTGGTTCTGAAACAACATGTCCAGACTTGTAAATACAGAAAGGGCTTAGTCAGGTGCCCACACCAAAAGACATAAAAGCTTCTTCACTAAATTCACTTCAGTTCAGTCCAGTGGGGCTCAGCCTGAAAGAGGAGGAGATGTTCTACTGCTACTGTAGACAAGTTGTTGAATGCAGATGAGAAGGAGGGTCTTGGAGCTCTAGAATCCAGGGGCCCGATTCTAGAAGGTTGGCGCAAGTCACCGTCAAGCGTGACCTGCACCAATCACAACTGCGACACTGACCCTGCCCCTATTCTAGAAGGGCAGGGGTCTCCGCGTCTAAGTCCCGACATGCGGCTGGAATGCGCTGAACAGAGGGTGCACCTGGCGAGGCATGTCGCCAAGCCACAACAGAGTACACCACAGGTCGTAAGTCGTCACCCCATGCCCAGCAAGCCACATTAGACACCTGCAGGGCTGCCCGCCCCTGAAGTGTACATTAAGAGCCGCAGGGCTGCCCACACCCCCAGGCCCCAAATCTGCTGTGCGAATTGATTCCCGCAGGGCGTGCAGTCACCCCCAACACGTGCCCCAACCCAAGTCGCCACCACAAATGCAGCACATACCCTGTCCAGGCCTGGTAGTCTACTGGCTTGCCACCCAGCCATGCCAGTCTACCCAGCACCTCCCACCCGTCCCCAGCGGTGACTGGCACAGCCCACCTCTCACCTCCACGGCCAGCCACGACTGAGTTCTGAGGCGCGCCATAAAAGCGCTCTCGGGGTCGGGGCACGGGTGGGGGTGATGAAGACTACTGCGGGCAACTCCGCAACGGGGACTCGGGGCAACTGTGCACTGACTGCTAGATTGTGTAGGTGGGTCTACAAGACCTCGTGGTGTCCGGGTTACACCAGCTAAAAGTTAGTGTAACTTAGTTGCGGTTCTCCTCAGGGGTTCTTGCAGAATCTCGCCATTGGGGACTTTGTTGCTGCCCTTCTGGAATGGGGCACAACAGCTACCGTAAACCCCTAGCACCATGTTGCAGGGGTTTGTAAGCATAACTGCCAGTGTAACAGCTGTTGGCACAAGTAGCCTGCGCCATGTCGCAGGCCGCGACTGTAGACCATGCATGTCGCAACTCATAGTTGCTATATACGCCATTCTACTTGCTGCAAGTGCTGTTACGCCTAGACATAACTGTACTAGAATTGGGGCCCAGGACTGTATTGTGTGAGAAACTACTGATGTTAAGTAGTGATTTACTTTGCAATTTTTTGTTTTCATTTATTATTTTCGAACTTTAGAAAAGTAAATATCACACCAAGGTGTGTTTTTAAACCTGTAAATTTGCCTCGTCTAGCGTTTATTACCACATGCTGCGACAGTGCTATTGCTTGGATTTTTTTTGTTTGGGCACGTTGCTTTGAAGATAAGTTGGGATAATCCAAGGAATCACAGATGTCTTTGAGAAGATCTGAGGTGCTGGAAAACCAATTGAGGTTAAGGTCACCCATAATAATGACCTCTGAGGACAGTCCAGCCAGGTACTACTTATTTTAGTAACTGTAGTCCCTCCGAGGGGCCTATAGCAGCCTATAACGCAGAATGCAACAGAGGATGAGAGCTCAACCTTAAGCATCAGACTGTCAAATTCTTTGGGAATCGAGGTGGAATCCAAGACAGAGTAACAAGTTTGTCATGCACATATATGGCTACTCCTCCTCCTCCCTTGGTCCCAGTCAGTTCTGAAAATGTTATAAGATGGGATGTTAACCTCTAAGGTGCCAGGTTTGAGCCAAGATTCAGAGACCACTAGAACATCTGGTCTGGTATGACACATCCGGGTCTGTATTGATTCAAACTTCTTAAGGAGGCTACAGGCATTTACATGCAGAAAACTCCACACCTTTAATACAGGCTAAGTCTGCAGGAGAAAATAGCCGGCAAGTGGGCCAGGGTTCAGCCCAACATTGCCAGAACATAAAGGTAGAGTAGTAAGAGTTTTTAGTACTCCTGTAATCAGTCTGTGGTACCTAATCCGCTCCAGTTTGCAGCGATGTTCATGAAGATTAGGGGGGTCACAAAAGGCGACTGCCAACAGAACCCATTGTTGCACAGATGAGCACCCTAGCTGTAAAAGCATAGGATTCCAAAGTTCATGGCTTGGCATAAATGAAGCCGTGCCCACAACGAGTTTCACGGAAAGGGTTCCATCACACCATGGTGGCTATGCAGGACAATTCAAGGTTTCACATTAAATCAACTAAGTTATAATAAATTCTAGGGCTAAGTAGGATCAGCCCTAGGGAGCTAACTAGATAGAAGAATCTGCTTCATTTCTGAGGTAGTAGGGGTGGGTAGAGTCCTGGGGATAAAGATACAGAGCCTTGTCATCCGTGGTCCAAGACAGGAGGCTACGCCTATTACGAATAACCTTACACTGTGTTGATCGGAAGACTAATACATACAGCGGAAATACCATCCAAATACTATGATGAGAAACTTAATTCGGGGCAGGGTATGTAACACAGTAAATAAGACTTAAAGAGTCCAGATTAACACTGACAAGTGTTAGCCCTATAACTGCATTCTGTATCTTTAAGGGGAGTTGCAATATTAGTCAGAGGGAGGATGAAGACTGCCTAGGAGCGAGGTGCCCGCTTAGGAGGAGAGTATTTAATAAAGGCTGGGGTGGGCGAAAAATTAAAGTAGGAAGGAGAAAGTGAAACAAAAATGGGATTGTTTGCAGGCATACCTTACAACTGTGACAGAAATGAAACCAGGTCTACACAGAAAGTGTTCACAAAAAGCTGTCTCACTTTAAGCTTAGTTTCTGATCCAGGGTAAAATACAACAGGACCTTAAAACAAAGAGAGCTATAATACTTTAAAACCTGAAAACCTGTACTCTAAAGGATCCTCCACTTCAACCAACCATTGAAGTGCAAAACTGCTGTAAACAGGCTTAAATTCACATTTAAGTTAGCATTCACAGAACAGTTTGGAGAAACTTAACCAATACCAGAATCAGTAAATAAAATTAGCTTAAAGTCCAAAACGAATAGGAGTAGCAAGAGTTTAAAGTGGAGCAGCCAATCAGCAGGCAGAGCCGATGGTTCCAGCCAGTCGGTGTGGGCATCAGAAGTTTCAGCTGCATACCTTTGGTCTGGTGGTGGAAGGCAGTACAGCAAGGAGGCAGCCGGCAGACAGAGGGACCCTCAGGCTTCTTGTAGCAACAGGCACCCTTGCCAGGGGTGAAGCTTGGTCTGGTGGTCGGCGGGCAGTACAGCCAGGAAGCAGCCGGCAGACAGAGGATCCGCTGGCTGCTTGCAGCAGCAGAGTCACCCTTATCAGGGTGAAGTTTCGGTCTGGTGGTCGGCAGCCAGTACAGCGAGGCAGCTGGTGGACAGAGAGGACCTGCCAAGCTGCTTGCAGCAGCAGAGGCACCTTTGCCAGGGTGAAGCTTCAGTCGGTGGTCGGCGGGCAATACAGCGAGGGCTAGTGTCCACCTCCCTCTCTACAAAGCATCTGTAATGTTTTTGTGGCCCTTTCCTTTCTACTTCTTCTGTGAACACTGAACTGAAATATTTGTTCAGGATGCCTGCTTTTTCCTGGTCTCTCTCTCCACAGTTCCCTCCTTTCCCTTTCTAATCTTTCAATCCCACCCTGGTCTTCCTCTTTTCATTTACATACCTAAAAATGTTTGCCCCTTTTGTTACCTCCTGGGCTATTCTCTCTTCAGTTTGCACCTTTTCATGCTTTACTGCTTTCCTGCTTCACCTGATGTACTTCCCTTATCCTCCTCCTGCTGCATCTCCTTATATCATCTGAATGCTACCCTTTTAGCCTTTACCATTTCAGCCACCTCTTTTAAGAACTATAGTGGTCACTTTTTCCTCTTGCTTTTGCTCACTTGTTTGATGCACAGGTTTGTTGCCTTTACTGTGCTCCCTTTCAACTTCAACCAGTGTACCTCCCTCCACCCCACCCAGGCCATCCCCTGCCAGGTCATCCCTGAGGCATTCACCCATCTTTATAAACTCTACCCTCCTGAAGTCCAAGACCCTCACCATGTGTGGTTCAGGTCTGCAGTCATCCTTATATTGAACCACACTGTACAGTGACCGCTGGTTCCCTAAGCAGCCTCCCACCTTGACGTCTGCAATACTAACATAGAAACATAGAATTTGACAGCAGATAAGGACCGCTTGCCCCACCCAGTCTGCCATTTCCTACCTAATGGATAAGCTGCAAATCCTAGTTAACCAGCCTACTTCTTTCTGCCCCCACCCCTAGAATTGCCTTATGACCCGTCCCATGCAGCTAGATTCCACCACTGTTTTGACTCCACAACCTCCTCCGAAGGCCATTCTATGCATCCACAGCCCTCTCTGTGAAAAATACTTCTTAAATTACCTCTGAGCCGACCCCTCTATCTTCAAATTGTGCCTTGTTCTTGCACACCTCTTGTTTTGAAGATGCTACCCTTGGACTTTATTGATTCCCTTGAGGTACTTGAAGTTTCTATCATGTCCCCCTCTCCCTCCTTTCCTCGAGGCTATACATATTAAGCTCCTTCTTCATATGTCTTCCGATACAGACCCTGCACCATTTTAGTTGCCCTCCTCTGGACAGCTTCCATCCTGTCTATGTCTTTGCGGAGATTGGGTCTCCAGAACTACACGCAATACTCCAGATGGGGTCTGACCAGCTGTCTGTACAGAGGATAATAACTTCCTGTTTTCTACTGGTGATGCCTCTCCCTATGCATCCCAGTATCCCCCAACCCTCCTTGCTGCCCTCTCACATTGCTTGCCCACCTTTAGGTCATCTGATATGACTACCCCCAGGTCCCTTTCCATTTTGTTGTTGTTAGTATCTCACCCCCATTGTGTACTCTTCCCTGGGTTTTTGTTTCCCAGGTGCATTACCTTGCACTTCTTAGCATTGAATCTAAGCTGCCATACATTTGACCATTCCTCTAACCTTGCCAAGTCCCTTCTCATCCTTTCCACCCCACCTTGTGCATCAACTCTGTTGCAGATCTTTGTGTCATCTACAAAAGACATACTTTTCTTCCAGTCCCTCTGCAATGTAGCTTATAAAGACACTGAAGAGGACCGGTCCTAATACTGAACTCTTGGTGCCCCACTAGTAACCCCTTTCTTCAGAGTGGACTCCATTTACTTACTCTCTGTGTCCTATTCTCCAGCCAATTCTTTACCCAGGCTGTCATCTTAGGACCCACTCCCAGGCTGGCTAACTTGTATATTACCTAGTACTGTCCCTGTTAGTGAGTACTAGGTCCAGTACTGCTCCATCATGAGGGGTCCACTGACTAGCTGCCTGAGGAACACCCCTGAAGAAAGTCCAGGATGTCCCTGCTCCCTGCTGCTAGCGGAAGCCACTGCTGAGACAAAATGTTTTGCACACAATCTGCGGATGAAGACCAGTCCCACTGTTGAGTGTGGGGCCCTTGGCGGTGACTGTTCCCTTAGTAATAACAAAGACAGAATGGCTTTGAATTTGGGGGCGCTATTGTGTAACTGAGTTCTGCTGAGGCTGATTTTTTGTATGCTCATGACTGGAGCCTCTCTTATAAAATGCCATTTCTAAATGTTCTTTATTCTACTGTAAATTAAATGTATGGTGTCCCTCTGTGGGAGCAGGAACATTTTATACCATGTAGCTCCACGTCAAGGTCTGATGGCTCCATAACTACTTGTCTGTATCTTCAGTTACCAGCTGTTTGAAAAAGTTCAGTAAGTTAGTTTACTGTAATTTTTAAAAATGTTTCATCAAGTCCAATCAGTGAGAGCTAAATGGTACCACATTAACAGCACAGGATTCTGAAGCCTTCTGGTTACTGTCATAGTAAGTACAGCCTAGAAGACAACAGCTATTCCCATGCTGCCCAATATCTCACCCCCGCCCTGGAGGACACACTTCACTGTACCAGGTAAGGGGCTTGGAAGTATCAATTGTGGTGGCATGTGCTGTACTGTGTACTAAGAGCTGGACAGATGCAACCCAACTTATTTACAAAGCACTTCTGCCCAGTGCTAAACTAGCACCACCCTCATCATGTATGGCCAGTCAATATAATGTCTTTATTTGCAGATTCTGATTATTGTGTAACTATAAAAGTATAGTGCAGTTATTTCAGTGTCCATGAGGTGAGAATTTAGACTTTCTTTGTTTAGCTTTATGTTTCTATCATGCATTTTATATTCGTAACACTCTTTATTTTGATTTCCTTCGTGTGTTAGGTATTTCCCATTAGTTTTCTGTTTATCTCTGCAGTGTGTTTTAAAAGGTACAAGAAAGGCCCTGGAATTCTCTCACTGCAGAATTTTCCACAGAATTTCCATCATGATGCAGAATATAGTGTTGCATAATCCATGGTTTTTGGTAAATTTTCATTCAAATGTACAGTTTTTCCATAATGCCCGCTCCTTGCCCATCATATTTATCCTGAAGCCCCTCCTCTATGCTTGGCATGTGATGTGATGTCACTGCATCATATATTAGCCAGTTGCAGGAACACATTCTGCCACAGAAATAAATACAACATGCTACAGAAATCAGAAACTGCTGTGCAGAAGCCTAGAGCCCTGCCTCAGATATCAGGACAAAGTGCCGTAAAAGTACTTTGGCATCCTGGGGAGCAAGTAAATTATTGTATTGGCTATTCTGTGATTTACTTTTTAAGGACACACAGAAGTAGAGTGATGGAGTGCCTGGAGCAAACTGAGGGTTCCTAGGTCTTGAGGTCTTGCACTGTATGAGCAAATCCCTGTGTGATTTTGTAACCAGTTTGGTGGTAGCGTTTGTGAAGCGAGTTAAACTATTTGCCAGACAGAGGCTCTTTGACAAACTGGTGGGAACATGAAGTGTACCTTCCAGTTTTTCTAACGAACTGGAGAGATCTGTAGGAATCATGATGTTTAGTGTGTTCACAGAAAAGTAAGTGGTTATGTGGAACACAAAGGAATTGAGGGAGCAGGGGCGTAGTTAGCTGTTTTGTCGGGAGGGTGTGCAAAGGCTGATAGAAGTTCTGGTTGTCCGAGAAACACAAAACCAATAGGTCAGGGTCTTGGAGCTATCAGAATTTAGATGCATTCTGGTGCATTTGAGGTTATTTTGAAACTTTTGGCTGCTTTTAAAGCTTTCTCTGACTTACTGCAAGCAACAAATATCATTACCAAAATGACTAACTTCACTGCTGCTAGTGTCATCTTTTATTGCCACATTTGAGCAGTTGAAGGGCAAGCAAAACTACATTTTTGGTAAGTTATAACAGGAAAACATATTTATGTCTTTTGTTCAGAAGAAATCAATAGGGTCAAAACTCCAAGCCGAACTGTAAAATGAAAACCTAGCATGTATTCTCGTAAAATCAACCCTATGAAAAAATGTTGAAAAACAAGAATAGGCAAAATCCTGAGGATCAGCTTACTTTCTGTCATGTCACGGCCCAACAATGAAAATTTAAACCACAAAAGAACACTACGTATATAATAACAAGCAGGATCTAGGGCATTTCATGAGGAATTACATGACTCAGCTGAAAAAAAAAAAAAATCAAGTGCCTGAGGCACTGTCTGGAGTCTGGCACCAATCAATAGCCGAATACATCAGCAGCTCAGCAAGTCATTAATTCCCCAAAACACATGCTCTGGACACTGGGCAGTACTGTACTGACACAGGATTCAGCAGCAAAGCATCCAACAGGTTTAAGTTTGGCTTCCTGTCAAGCTGCATCAAAAAAGTGTTTCCCCTCCCCCAATAGGGCTGATATGTGATTAGGACATCTGAATTTAAAAAATAAACAATTTATCAAGAACACTCCTATCCTGGACAGGAATGTTCCTGATAAACTATGTATTTTTTTTTATTCAGATTTTGTCCTCTACAGTTAGTAATTGCTGGGGTATAAGAACAGAGGGGGAAGAGGAGAGGTTAGGTATAAACAGCAGATAATTAATCATCTAGAACTTATCCTAGGGCATAAAACACCACATACTGCACAAACCAGAAACTTTGAATTGCCCAGCTCAGATGCAAGATCTCATTTTCTGTGAGGTCCTGCCTCCATCTATTTGTGCAGTTTATTTGTCCAGGATAGACCAGCTGAGATGTACCATCTCATTTCCAGTAGGGTGCTGCTGCACTACTTCTTAGTTTTACAATGTATTTACAAGGATATCCAGCTTAAATATGCCTTTTTCTTTGCACTGTCCTGCTTGTACTCAGTAAGACCTTTTGCAAATCCAGCTCCCATGCTGCTGCAGTGCAGGCAAAGTTGAACCAATGCCTTGCATAAACACAAGTACTATTACTTCCTTGATTATTTGCCCACAGCCCATCTATAAAACCCAACATTGTCTGCCGTTTTCATTACAGCCACACAATGGGTGAAGTCCTTTAATAGGAGTATTTACAATACATTTTGTAACATGGCTAAAAAATATAGACAGGATTCAATGCAGGTATTAGGCCAAACACAACACATGGAACATTCTGAAGCGATGCTTAATCCCTACTAATGCCTGCCTCAGAATGTAGCAGTGTTTGTTCTTGAGACCAGAGCGAGCAACAGAAAACTGGCTGACAGGTAAGCGTTGTGGACGCCGCCTGCCATCAGACGGGGAAAAAGCTGCTGGCACCAAACTGCACAGCGAGGTATCACAGCCAGAAGCAAAGTGTACCGTTTTGGGAAGAAAAGAGGCAAGTGACACAGCCTGTAATGTACCCAGAGGGTAAGAAACATGCTCTGACTGACCTATGTGTCCGTGACTTCGAGTAGTGGCACTGGGTATCAAGCGGCTAGAAAGCAATGCATTGTGGGGACAGAGCGATCATTTGCATATCTTAAGATCGGCAATGAAGTAAAACCTGAGGTATGCAAATGTTGTTATCTTCCCACAATGCAATAGTGAAGCAGAAAAGAAAACAGTGAAACGAGCGAAAGAGCCGTGTAGAGATCAATAAAAGCGATGCTGTAGAGCCAGATGTATCACAAACTGCTTTTTACTCATTAGGTAGTGAAGCGACAGAAAGTAGGCGGCACAATATTAACAGGTACTGAACTTACAGTGTGCATGCGCCTGGTACAGCTCGAGATATATAAAAAAATAAGCACACAGCAGAAGAGTAGTAGAAATAGTAGAAAACAGTAGCGTAAGTTCCTGTTCAGTAATATGGCACATGGCACTAACTTGTAAGATAACGTAGTTTCCATGTTACAAGCATATTAATCCCCGATGAGGGAGCTTCTACCTAGCATTAATCACCGATGAAGGTGGCATCTAATGGGAGTTAATGCATGATTTGGGACTGCTGTACCGAAGGGCGAGGCCGAGGGTGTACAACGGTCCAACCATGCGTATACCTCATTGATGCCAACTTCAGAGGGGATTAACGCTTGTAACATGGACATGCTCGTTGTTAGTGTGGACTATACAGCCTGCTGCTCATATAACAGAAAACACAACGAGTTACATGATCTGCTGTGATTTTTATTCTTACTTTCAGATTTCTACACAGTAGTCTCTTACATACAGATGTCGTTCGAATCTTTTTAATACAGGGAACTATTTTTACTGTCTTAGATTGATGCACATTTAATGATTTCTGTGCGGCTGTTTGAGTCACAGGGAGTGCCTGGTAGGACTGTGATTCTCTCTCGCTTTGCAACTCTGCACAGCCTGTCGCTATCTCATTTGCATACGGCGTGTCGTCATTATGTGCCTCGGTTTTGTGTTTCTGTCCTGGTCGTTCTGCCTTGAACTACTGCTTCTCTACCTTTCTGCCATTACCCCATGTCTCCTCCATTGGTCTCCGTGTGTCATGGTTGTACGTAGTTAAGTTGACAGTGCGTGGATGGTAAGCGTGTGGCAGGCCGTCGTTTCTGGATGTGCCTCCTCCTCCCGCTTCCGCCTTGCGCTGCTTCCTTTCTCGCCCAGTACTTGTAGCCCCAGTTGAGTGCTTGTGTCTCTCTCTGCTGTTCTGGGCTCAGTCGTTGTCCGTGCTTGTGCCTCTGTGTTTCTGGGTAGCTGTGGTGCGTGCCCTGCAGTCCAGCTTCATTACGGCGCTCAGGCTTTTCTGTCTTTTCCTGTGGTCGCCTACTTCTCCTTCTGTAGTGCCTCTCTCACTGCATTTCAGCTCTCTGACACTATGAGCTGCCTGTCCCTCTTGTGCTGTGTCTGTGCTGTCAACTCCGGCTGTGTCTTTTGGTGTCTTCACAGTCCTGCTCCTTTCCATTTCTTTTCCTGCCACTGCGCTCCTCGTCCTCTGCCTCTGTGTTGCAGAACTGAACTATTCGCTATCCTCTATGTTATCTACTCGTGATGTGTGCTGCCTGTCATAGGTCAGTCGTTGGTCAGTCCTTTTCGTGCTGCCATCTGCTACAGTATGACACAGTGATTAGGGTACAGACAGGATATTGGACCACTTCTGTCTCCTTGCATGGGTGCTCAATAATTTCAAATGCTTGTCTCACACCTGTGTCCTGTCACAGACATAATTTCTCTGGTTGGTATGCCTGCCTGTGACAGCATCTGCACAGCTGTGCTCCTGACACTGTGGTTCGTATAGCGCCTGCTTAGCCCTGCCTCCTCGGATATTGTGACCATCATCTCCCCAGAAAATTCCTCCCCACTGGCTGTCTGGAGTACCATATCTCTTTCTGGTCTAGGATTCTCTGAGCCTGCTTTATGGGGTGTAGATAGAATCGCGATTCCTGTACTCCTTGAACATAGCCACAGGACAGTCCTTAGATTCTCTCTGTGCATACAGCACACCTCTCAGTGACTGTCTGTTGCTTTCATCTGGTCTACTATGATTTTTTGTTGCCTCATTGAACTTCAGGCTGATTCATTCCTGTCCCATGTCATCCTGTGCTACTTCAAATGATTTCTGGGTCAGCTCTCTTAATCCTTCCCATCCTCTTCTTGCAAGCCCTAACTGGAGCTCAAACCACAGCCTCTTCACCAGGCCTTGCGCTGTCTCTGGGTCCAGGTTTCACGGTCTCTTATTTTCTGGGAGTCTTCCTGATAGCAGGGTGGTGCTTTGCAGTATCTTACCATGTCTTCTATACTGTTAAGACTGCTACAAATACATTGTTAGCAGCTTGGAACTGGACATCACTTATTATGTTGATATTTCATCTCACCTCGAGACTATTTATGTACCTGTTCAGCCCCGCTCTTATACCACAGAAAGAACTGATGCTATATTGCTCCCCATCCTCTGCCCGTACTGATCCATAGAACTTTCTGAGAAAGGCGCACAACTTCTCTGCTCTCACTACGCCTATGTCTATAGACAAACTCTGATTTGAGCCAGTCTGAAAACACATTACAAGCCCACTGTGTGTTCTTCGCTGTGTTGCCTCCACTTTTTCCTCTCAAGGTCATCCAGCTCTCCTTTTGAGATGTCTATATGTCTCCTGCTCTCAGATCTGTTTTCTGCATTCCTCTCTATAGCATCTTTCAGTGCCTGCACATTGTCACTCTCCTCGGAACTGGTTCCGGATGTTTCACTTTTGCCACTTTCTTCTTCCCTCTGTCTGTGGTGGTCGATCACACAGCGTCCTGACATCTGGCTCTCCTCTACCTGTCACTTCCACTTCGTCTAGAAACTCCCTATCTATCCACTCCTCGATTTCCATGGCTCCACATAGATTGAACACTACTGCCATTTACGTCCGTCACTACACTACCTCGAATGTCTATCTCTGTCTCCATTATCCCTCACCTCTACTTCCCCCCACCTATGTGCTACTATCTTGCCATTCCCTATGTGTGGCTCTTTCTTTTACCAGTGCCAGCTGCAAACCCCACTACTTCTCTTCTGCTGGCTCTTTCTACTACGGAGCAACGGCATTATCGTCATAATGCTGTGTTGCTCCTGTACGTGACGCATTGCACGCCTGTCGGCTTTCCCACCGATCGCTGTTACATTTCTGCGTGTTACAATGTTGAATTAATGCATGGTTGGTGGTTGTGAGCTTTTCGACCCTCTGACCCCGTGCTACCCCCCAACCATGCATTAATTCCAGTAAGCCTCCTTCATCAAAGATTAATGGTTACATAAATCGTTCTTGCTGACTGACTCTGCCATAGCATCATCTCTATATTTATCAAACACTGTTTATTGGTTCTTTCTCTGCACACACAAAACCGTTACCCACGTCTCAGGTTTCCAAATCTCTGCTCCAACTACTAGATCATGGGCCAATAATCCACCACTTCAGGTAAACATTGAGGAAAGAGTATGCAGTGGACAGCTTCAGATACCCCCTTAGCGGCGTTTACGCCTCTCAACTGTCACCGATTTTGCATCAAAATGTTCCTCTGTCCCTTATAAAATCTGTTTTTATGACTGAATGGTGGAGATTGTAAGCACAAAATAATATCAAACTATAAAGTTACAGACTTGCTGTTCTTCAAAAAAAATGCATCTTACACTAATCCCCTTAGTCTATTGGCTTTCTGGATAAACATTACCAATATTTAAGATATGTCCCTGATGTTTTTAAGTCATGTCCCCTAGAAGGCAAGAGGTTGAGCGCTATGGCGTTTAGCGTCCCATCCCCATCATCTTTAGCCATTTACAGATAAATAGTTACCCGATCTGGTCTACTCTGTGCTGGCTGGCTAAGTGATCATTCATCGGTACTGGAAGGCAGCTGCAGGAACGGTACACTTACACTCCTCTGAGGAGTCCCGACCAGCGACCCCGACGGCAGACGGAACAGACAGAGAACGTGGAGAGCGGAAGTGCAACAAAATGGAGCAAATGTGGTTCGAGGCTGGCACGCTCCAACAACGGTCGTCGTGGCGCGCAAACGCGAGTAGTTTGTGTAACCTAGTAGCACCATGACTGGCAGGTATTGGCTGATGTCCTTACTCAACAGTCAGCACTGCAGCAAATGTGGGATCCAGTGACAAGAAAACATTTTAAATGAAACTTGTACCCGTCCCACGGCGCTCTCTCACGACCATTACAGAAAGAAAATACGCAAAATCCTGCAGCCATTGCAGGAACCAAAATAAAACTCTCGCGGTTTCAAAAAGGCCCCATCTGATTGCTTTTTGGGGGGGCAGTCTCCCACCCCATACCGTTTAACCCTGTGTCATTGAAATTAAGGACATGGACATTTCTGGACACTCAAAATGAGGGACACAGACCCTTAGAATGAGGGACACGTCCTCAAACATGGATATACAAGCTCAGAACACTGTGAAAACCATAGTGTTTACTTGTACAAAGTTTATTTGGATTTAGAATTTTAGAATATTAAGAGTGTCTGCTTTAAAGTCTGAATTTACAGCACATTCTCTGTGGAGAAGCACCTTTTCTGTGAGGGGCGGGTGAGGACAGAGCAAATGTAAGAAGCAAAATGAGGATGTCCCTCGTAATGAGGACATGAGAGTATCCCCATCTACATCACTGGAGAGGTGTAAAATACCTAAAATCATGAGTAAACTATACAAGAAGAAACTTTACATGCTACTTTGTTGTAATAATTATATATATTTTATTGAGAATAGAATAGTTAAAGGCACTGTGGCCCCCATGTTCATAGTCAGCCAGGCCGGGCGTACAGTCAGTAGTATTGCACAGCCTGCGATGGCAATATTCAGACAGTGTACTCCATGAGGCGTGCTGTCTGAATATAGGGCCATGCCACCGCAGGTAAAGTGACTGTGCACAGCACTGACACGGCCCAAGGCTGAATATGGCCCAGTGGAACAAGCTGTCCAAACCGGGATAGCGCCTGGGCTCCATGGGGCATAGAGTAGCCCTTCACTATGGCGAATTCCCAGCTATAATGAACACTGGTGTTACAGTAGCTCCCCAATCAGCTGTCTTGCTGACTCAGCTGATTGTCAGTGCTAATCACAGTGACAGGATTAGTATCTGCACTAAGATAATAGGACAGTAGTACAAGGTAAAGGGATTACTGTAATTAACATGTAACCCCCTACAAATGGGGTTCTAAAAAACCTCCGTGGAGCTTGCCTAGGTGTTCCCCTGCCTGCTGGCGTTGGCGATTAAAAGCCATTAAGAATGGTGTTATGTTCTAACATTTATTCTGGTCTTGTTCAACAAACTCACACTGCAACAGGAGTAGAGCAGCTTTCATTTTAGTCCGGTGCCTTTCTGGTCTCAGGCACGACACTTTTCTCTGCTCTCTTTCTAGCACACATATCGGAATGCTGCCCTCAAGTGGCAGATAACGTAATGCATTACCATTTCACATACATAACATTTCCTCCCGCTAAATTATATTGTTACCAAATGAACAAGTATTAGCATTATTCGCTATTATTAAGATGGTTCATACTATGCTAGAGATAGGGGTGAGACTGTCCCAGGCCTCCAGACCAGTCAAGGGATTATTCTGCCCCAATAATCTGATCTGGCTCTCTAACTACACAAAACATTTATTTCTTTTAAATGTCTCACAGGTCCAAACAATCTGGAGGTTTTGAAATTTGGGATGGATAACGCTCTCGTGAGCAACCCTTGGCATGGCTGCCCTGTCTGGTACCTCCCTCCAATCCTTGGTTGGTGGTTGTACAGCCTCACCATTGCTGCTCTCCACCTCCTTCTCTGCATCTTTAGAAGGTGTTGAGACTTCCATAGTGGGGCTTCTGTAAGCCTCGGCAGATGGAATCCACATTTCCCGTGGGTTTTCTTCCCTAGGGTGTCCCCATCTGTACGCTGCTGAAGATCTAGGAGCTGTTCAGCATGGCGTTTCCATTTCACTCCAGATTCAACATCAACTGTATCACGACACTGGACCCGTCTGAGATGTCACCACACCAGAGGTCCACTTCTCCCCTTCCGGTAATCTCGAACAAGCACCTCTTGACCAACAATGAACTGCCTGTCCTTTGAGCGAGCTTGCGCGCGTAGTATTTGAGATTCTTGGTTCTTCAAAACCTCTGATGCCACATCTGGCTTAAGCAAATCAAGGCGGGACGAAGCTTACGCAAAAAAATAACATTGCTGGAGATTCCTTTGTTGTAGCATGGGGTGTATTTCGGTATGCCAGCAAGAAGTTATCCAACTTGTGTTGTAAGGTCAAAGACCCCGCTGATTTCAGAGCATTCTTCATGGTTTGCACAAATGCTCCGCTAGACCATTAGTCGAGGGTGATATGGGGCACTGCGACTATGCCTCACACCATTGGACTTCAAAAATGCTGCAAAGTCACTAGAAATAAATTGTGGTTCATTGTCACTGACTAACTGTTCGGAATCCGTAACGGCTAAATAGTCCTCACAGCACTTGAATCGTCTTACTGGTAGTAGTGGTGTCCATGACTTGAATTTTGGGACACTTTGGTGGGCATCTACCACAATTAAGTACATGTGTCCCTCCACGGCCCCATAAAATCTACATGAATGCGCTGCCCACGGTGCACCTGGCCACATCCAGGGGTGTAGAGGTGAGGGACACGGCATTTTCTGAACACGCTGACAGGTAGTGCATGTTTTGCTTGTTGCTCGGTTTGCAAATCAATCCCGGCCACCAAATGTAACTTCTAGCTAAAGCCTTCATTCTCACTCGCCGGGTGTCCCACATGTAGCTCTTCCAAAACAGAGTGCGTAGCTTTGAAGGATAATCACCAGACACCCCACATCAAGCAACCTTGCTGTACTGAAAGCTCTTTACGCCTGGTGTAGAATGGTGATAACTCACCGTGAATGTTCTGGTTCACAGTAAAAGTCCTTTGTTACTAAGTCAAGACTTGAGACAATACAGGGTCAACTTTTGTCTCCTTTTAATTTCAGAACTTGTGATGGTAGTTTCTCAAGCTGACTGATGTAGAAGACATCAACAGTGTCCACTTTGTCACTGTGGGCTACCTGCAGAGGCAATCTTGAGAGCCCATCAGCATTGCCATGAAGAGCCGCCTTCTTGTATTCAATGCGGTAGTTGTGAGCTGATAACAAGAGAGCCCAACGTTGCATTCTGGCTGCTGCCATGGAAGGAATACCTTTGTGGGGGCTGAAAATGGTTGTGAGGGGCGGTGATCAGTGAGGAGTGTGAATTCCCGACCATAAAGATATTGGTGGAATTTGCGAAATCGAACACTATTGCCAAAGCTTCTCTCTCAATTTGGGCTTAGTTTTGTTCAGCTTTGCTGAGAGTTCTGGATGCAAAGGCAATTGGCTTTTCATCCCCATTAGGTAGAACATGAGAAGAACTGCTCCACCCCATAAGGTGAGGCATCACACACCAGTCTGATGCTCAGCTGTGGATTATAGGGAATGAGCACATCTTGAGAAACAAGCTGCTTTTAGCCTTCTTAAACACACTCTTGCAGTCCTTTGTCCAACACCAGATTTCCCTTGCACAGCAAGCCATTTAGTGGGTTGAGAATCGTAGCCAGATTGGGAATAAACCTGTCACAATAATTTAACAGGCCCAAGAACGACCATAACTGGCTCACATTTTCCAGTGCTGGGCGTCCACAATCGCTTTTCTTTCTCAGGCGATTTGTGTAAGCCTGCTGCATCTATGGTATGTTAAACACTCCAATGAAGTCTTGAAAATTCACTTCTCCTTCTGGACCACATGCCAAAATCTTTCAATCACTGCAGAACTGCATCCAGGTTTTCAGGTGCTCTGCATCATTCCTTCGGTCACATATATCATCCAGGTAACAGTGAACATTTGGAAGACCTCATAAAACCTGATCCATAGCTTGCTGAAATATGGCTGGAGCTGATGCAATGCCAAAAGGTAGGCGATTATAGCAGAAAATACCCTTTTGGGTGGTTATTGTGAGATATTTCCTTGAATTTTCATCTACTCTCATTTGTAGATAAGCATGTGACAAATCCAGCTTACTGAAGCGTTGACCCTGTGCCAGCGATGCAAACAAGTCTTGATGTGTGGAATTGGATACTGTTCCACACACAAACTGGATTTATGGTTACTTAAAAGTCTCCACATATTCATACGGACCCATCTTTCTTTACCACTGGCACTACTGCGCTGCCCAGTCACTACACTGTGCAGGTGACAAGACTCCGCTTCAGTTAGGCAGGTTAATCCGGCCTCCACTTTCGGTCTGAGTGCATAAGGTACTGGGCGTGGTTGACAAAACCTTGGTTTGTGCTGCGTCTTCAGAGACACTTTTGCCTCAATGCCCTTCATTGTTCCTAGCTTCCCTTTGAATAAAGGGCATGTTTTTGCAACACTGCTTCCAGAGTGTTGGGGTCACTGTATTAACAGTCCTTATCTCCTGCCAGTTGAGGCGTGTTTTCTTCAGCCATTCTCAGCCTAAGAGTGAAGGTAGTTACCTTTAACCATGTACAAAGGTAGTAGTGCCGTTTGCCCATTTATTTTCACCTGCACCTTGATGACACCTTCAGGTGAAATTGCCTCATCAGTGTATGTCCTCAGTACAACATCAGTCGTTTGCAGGGTAGATGTCTCAGCATAGTTTCATACTTGTCTGCAGAAATCAATGAAACTGCAACCCCTGTGTCCAATTCCATTTCAGTGGTTCCCTTCAATTTCAGGTGTTGCACAGATGGTTGCCGTTTCCCTTTAAGAGTCAGCGCTGCAATGCTAATTCAGTATCAGTGTCATCACTGCACGTTCCTGTGTTTCCACACAATGTACTTCTCTCTTTCTACATTTCAAATTGCTTCCCTTTGCTTCCATTGATTTCCCTCCTTTCTTTTCCCTCTGCACACTTCAATGTGGCCTTTCTTCCCACAGTTATGACATGTCTGTTCTTTAAACCAGCAATCCTTATCACGGTGATTAGTCTTCCCACAGTGACCACATTTATTAGGCTTCCTGGGAGAAGAGAAGGATAAGCATTTACTTTCAGGGAATCACTTAAGTGCTGAGCCTCCCGTTGCAGCTGTTTCCATCGATACAGCGATCTCTATGCTTTCTTGTATGTCAGTCCAGCCTCCGTTAAAAGACGCTTCTGTGTCGCTTCACTTTTCAAACCGCACACAAATCTGTCCCGAGGGCATCATCTAAATGGGTGCCAAACCCGAATGCTCAGCTAATTTCTTTAGAACAGCCACATACTGTGCAACAGACTCACCCTCTGCTTGATTTCGTTTGTGAAAGTGAAATCTTTCAGCAATCACCAGAGGCTTAGGAGAGAAATGTGTCTGTAAGACCGCCACAATACTGGCAAAAGTTTTCTCCCTGGGCTTTTCTGGTGCTATTAGACTTCTTAGCAAACTGTACGTTGTGCTGCCCATGACACTCAGTAACACAGCCACTTGTTTTCATCACTTATATCATTTGCTGTGACAAAATGTCCAAATCTCTCTCAATATAAGTTGTCCATTGTTCCCATTTCATCAAGGCATCAATATGTCTATAGTGTGACCATCTTTTGTGTCTCTTGCGGGTTCTTTCGTGGGTCCAAGGTTAAGTCTCAGGAAAACCCTCACAGTTGTAGTTCGGTCTGGTAAGGTACCTTGAGTAATTAAACACCTCGTCACCAATTATGTTATGTTCTAACATTTAGTCTGGTCTTGTTCAACAAACTCACACTGCAACAGGAGTAGAGCAGCTTTCATTTTTATTCAGGTGCCTTTCTGGTCTCAGGCATGGCACTTTTCTCTGCTCTCTTTCTAGCTTACACATATCGGAATGCTGCCTCAAGTGGCAGAGTAATGCAATGCATTACCATTTCACATACATAACAAATGGCACTGTGGTGCTGGTGAGAACTCCTCATACTGTCTCTTTAAGAGCTGTCTGCGTGCAGACATGGTTAATGTTTTCTAGGGGGACTGGTGTTTCCTGCTTGAATCCGCCTAAACTGCGAGAGTAAGCTCCATTTCTGCTGTGCTAAGAGCGCAGAGAGAGCCTAAATGAAAGATGTAACTGTTTGCCTGAAACCAGTTAGAGTGTTAAGTAAAAATGCAGTTTGTCTAACCTCCCTTTCTTGCAGCTGGGAGTCTGTGTGTTTTGCCCTCCATTTTGGACCTGAACTGCGAATGGGTCCAATCAGTGTGTTGGGACCTTTAAAATGGAGTCTGTTTGGACCAACCAGAATTTGAACTCTCCTGGGAGCGGCTTACAATGAGGAGGTATAGCTAGTAATTCTGGGAAGTGAAGTTCTGGACCTTGGCCTATTGCACCAGCGGAGAGGTTTCTGAGTGATTGACAGCTGAGTCCACCAACTGGACGGGTAGCGCCTGAAGAATGCTCTGCCTTGCGACTGGGAGGTCAAATTTGTTGTGACCATGAGGAGAGAGCTCTGTGCTTCTGGCTGTAGTTTTCTTGGCGGAGGCGGCGTGGAGGAGCCTAAAGTCGGCCATTGCCGTTGCCAACTCGAATCAGACTGAATCCGAGAGTACTAAAAGGAAGGAAGGCTGAAGAGTGCAAACCAGGTTCACCCTGTAGAAGACTGGAGAAATTGTTGAATCACGCCGGTCTGTCAGGAATTGAAGCTGCTGTGTGAACTCCCTGGTATTTGCAGTAAGTGCGTTGGGACCTGAAAGCAGCTGCCTGGTATGGTAATTTCCTTTACATATAATTGTGTTGAATGCTCATGAGGAATAGCTATTCTGGTTCTCTTGTCACAGCGCAGTGTAAGCTGAATGTTGAACTGAATGTATTTGGACTGAATCCATCTGCTGATCAAGGCAGTGTGGCCTGGGCAGTAGAATCTTGTCTCCTGCTTATGTGTCTGGCAATCCAGAACCACCATCTGCACCAGGTTTCTTCAGCGTGGGGTAGCGTGAGTTCAAATCAGGGCATCCTCACCTGTTAACAATCACCAGTGTTTCATCTGATTTTCTTTCTTTCATTTCATCAAGGACTGAGCCATCCCTCCGGATTACAGTTGGGTATTGTGCATATTTTTTCCTACAGGGCTGTTCCATCTGCACCTGCCAGCCAATCCAGACAACGGACCTGGCTAGCTTCCCAAAACTGGGTACCCAGAGTGTGACTTATAAGACCTTGTATGAGTGCACAGTACTGTGATTTATTTCTGCTAATCAGCTTGATCTCCACTCCCTGTGTTTCACTCCCTAAATAAATCAGATTGGATGTTATTGACTTTAAACGGTTTGAAGTGTCAGTGCTTATATAGTAGGCATTGCATGGTTTTGTGTAATGTGACCAACCTTATTTCACAGGGGTCCTCGAGATGAACTGCAGAGTTGGTCTCGGGGTAAGTGTTACCTTATGATTGGAAACCAGTGTACATGTGGGGTATTAGTGTTGCAATTCTTGGGTATCATGTGGGCCATTAGAGGGAACAAAAGGGGGTCTCAGTATCCCAGAGGACTGTGACCAAACTCGACCAACCATTACCAACCTTGACCTCTGGGTGGAGGCACCACCATAGAACCTAGGCCCCTCAACCTGTTGGTGGTCCAGCAGGCAGGGGTAATAGCCTTGGGATGGCGCCACCTGGGGATTACAAATAATGATAGTCAGATGTAGGGTAACATTTATAATGGCAGAGGTAAACCTTGCCTTAGATTACAGTACTGCTCAAAAAGCATGAAGTAAACTTAATCCAGAATGAAGAGGTCAGGCTACACTGCACAGCTCAAGCTTGTCATACCTAGGCCTGACTAAAAAAGCGGTGAAAGCTTATCCAAGATCTCAAAAGAGACAAGCTAGACAAATTCCACTATTTGCACTTGGCACAAGCAAGAGGAGTCTTGCAAATGCGTGAGGCTGATGGCGTGCATGGAAAAAATGAGACTCCCAGGTGAGAGTGAACATGATCAAGCCATCCACCTTTAGTTCCACACGGCAGATAAATGAAGTGCTGTGTCTCGCCAGTTGTAAATGAAAAAACAGAGCAGTTCACTCGAGATCCATGGCACAAATGCAACATTCAAATCATCCTCCGGTGGTTATAGAGGTTCCAGTGCAGACACGGTATCAGACATGTCTATTATGGGACAAAAGCATTCAGTGAGGATCTGGCTGCAGTAGAATTCTTGCTCAGGCTGAAGGAGATCATTGTGAGCACGGGAGGGACAGGGGCCTGCCACAACAGATTTACAATGCTGATGACACAAGCTGTCCTAGGAGTGCCTCCCTGATGTAACTCTCACTGGCCATGATGAGGTGAATGCATCCAAGCATAAAATAAGCAGAGACCATGTGACCTTTCTGTTCAGCACTGATTCCACTGGAACCCACAAAATGACTCCACTTGTTATCAGAAAATATCAAACCCCCTGTTGTTTCCGCCACACAAACATATCCTCCTCTCTGTCACCTAGGGTCACAATCAAAAGGCCTGGATGACAACTTCAGAAATGTTCAGAAACTGTTTTCAATTTATTCATTCTCCTATCAGGTACAGAACGCAGAAGTTACCAGTTAAAGCACTTCTAGACCAGTGCCCTGCTCACCCTGGAAAATATGAGTTACACTCTCAAGATGGGAGAATAAAGACCCTCGGAGGCAGTATAGATGATAATCTTGATGAAACAAGATTGAGAATCTCAAAAGACCTGCATATGACTAAACCCAAAAACTCACCAAATACAATTGATTACTGCTTTTGCTATAATGACACAACTTCCACACATGAGCAGCTTACTGACAGATTGTCAATGCTGTCACAAACATTGAGTAAACATGAGGATGAGGAGGAAGAATTCAGCTTATGGACATACCAGCAGGTAATTTCTATTTTTCTTTTTATTTACAATTTTCACCTCACCACCGAGGTCCAACCAGAGATATGACCCCGAAAGGTACATCCTTTGGCCCTATGATCCCCAGCCAGTCCATCCCCATGTTCCCCCACAGATTCTCCCTCCCGGCAGGGCCAGGATGAGGAGTGTTGGCATGCTCCTCGCCCAGTACATCAGATCTGTGTCAGGGGAGGACCACTGGAACAGTTGGCCATCACAGGCCTGTTAGGTCCCAAATTTTCCTGTTTTTCTCCTACACCCACGACTGTGCAGTGGGCGGAGACTGTCTCCACCTCCATGGGGTAGCTAATCACCCTGAATGAGGCCCAACCCCTTGCATGGCTGCGAGGTCTGGCCGACACCTAGCTATTGCTAGGTGCCAGTCTCAGCGTACAGCACAAATCCCCTACCCCAAGTAAAGGAAGTAGTCTTCCGGATGCTCTATCCTTCTCCTGACAGACCTAGTCCGTTCCCGATCCGGTGGCCGATGGTGCGAGGTAAAGCGTCTAGCACCACAGCCCTCAGCGCCACCGGGCGGCCTCCAGCAGGCAATTTCTGGCTTGGATGCAGGGCTCGAGTGGATGCAGGCACAGGAAGCTGACCTGCTAAAGGTACTGCAACTCTGCAGTGTTCTTTCATATGCCAAAGCCTTAGCTCTGAAAAGAACTCTACACAAAGTAAGCTAACATCATTCTTTAGAATAAAACAGAAATTAGTGGATAGTGGAATGAGTTAATGAAGCAGCTGAAATTATTGCTTTTCTAATGTCGTTGAAACTACAGTGCCATAGCAAACCGTGAACAAAATTAACTGAAGTAAAAGTTTCTTACAGTAAAAGTATGTTTTTGTTTTTTTTCACATTGAAAACAAAGTTTTTGCAAACTGACAAAAATCTTAACTGTGGTTTCTTGGATTTTGCAGCTGGCACAGTATGTCCCTCAATATAATAAACATACCACTGTAACAAACAGGTTCAATGGTTCCCAAATCATTCATTATAGTGAGGGCTACTGTATATAGCACTAGTATGCTATTTGGACCCCCATTTCCCATGTAGATATTACATACCAATTTCTTAGTGTCTGATACTATAGAAACAGCTTTCCATCTATACACCCTTTCATGATTATTTTCAATACTGTAGAAAAGGCACTTGGCAACATATTTGTTGCCAAGTCCTTCTGTATGCAACCCATCTAATGGCTACTGAACCTACAACTGACCACTGACTGAAAATATCACTGTTAAAATATATACCATTTATTTTCTTTGGAAAACTTGCAGCACTATAAAGAGGAGGGCGAAAGCATGTCATGTTCAGAATCAAGGAGAATAAACAACATTTTCTCCCAGAGTTCAGTTAATTTGCACAATGAGTCGAACAAAGTGGGAAAATGACTGGCTGCAGTTTAATCATGCTGGTAAATAAAAATTCAGGCTTTCAGATCATTCAGCAGATAAGATATTCAAAAAGTAGCCAGTGATATGCCCACCTTTCACCTGCAGGACTGCTAAGTAAAGCCATTTAAGGACCACCGGCCGATATTCAAAAATGGGCAAAGCAGGGCACATATGTTTGGGCTGTGCTTGCCCATTGCCCAGGACCCCGAGGATGCCTTATTTAGTCTGATAATGCACCAGTGCTGTCCAAGTGAATATAGGGAATTTTGGTGCAGCATTAAGCAAGTATGCTGCCCCAACATGGATCCCTATATTGCAGGAATAACACCCCAGACTGCCCCATGTAATACGCCTATTAGGCATGCAAGATGCTAAGGGCATTTGTATGCCCATTATGGGCACATTTACATGGGAAGCAGCAGGTTTGTACCCCTGTGATCAGCTCCACCCCACCCTGATTGCCTGGTTCCCAAAAAGAAAAACGATTCCTGGTGTCTAGTGGCACCCCATACCCTCAAGTCACCAGCCCTGGTATAGTTAAAGTAATTCCCTAGTACCTAGTTACAGCCTCCACCTGTCATCTTGGCAGATTAAAAGAATGCCCCTGGTGCCTAATGGTCTCCCTGTCCTCCAGTCACTGTCCTGGTCACTGACAACACTGTCCCTCATATTTCATGGTCCCCTCACCTTCTGATCACCATCCACATAACTGACAACATTGTCTTTGGTGTCTAGTGGCCCGCCTGTCCCCAATTACTGCCCCTGGTATGTGAAAATAATTCCCTGGTGTCCAGTGGTCCCTACCAATTGCCAGCCCCAGTATGTGAATATACTTCCCTCTTGTCCAGTGGTTCCCCCACCTCTGATTGCCATCCCTCATATATGATATCTTACCCTGGTGCCTGTGGCCCCCCACCTCCTATTGCCAGTCTCGCATAATAAATTATATCACTGGTGTCCAGTGGTTCTCCTCACCGTCCAGTCACCAGCCCTGCATAATATGTCATATTCCCTGCCATCATATAGCACCCACCCATCCACAATCCTTGTCCCCTACCAATGTACTTTTCCCTTGGCATCTAGTGACCCCCTGCACTGTAGGCTTTGCACACTCCGCTGCCAACCCCATTTACCTTAAGCGCTGGTGCCATGAGAGCCCATACAGAGACTGGGACATGGCCACTGTATGCAATGACAGGGAGCATGCATCCCTGTACTGTAAAGGAGCACACGTACACATACATTTACAGTACAGGGACATGCACTCCTGCCATCACATACAGAAGCTGGCCAAGGTGGTGAGAGGAGGGCTGTGTCAGTCACCATATGGGCTGCTGTGGTGCCAGCACATAAGGTGGTGGGGCTTGGCAGGGTGCATAGGTGGGTTCCCACGTGTGGGGGCCACTAGATGCCAGGGAAGAGTGTGTTGGTATGGGGACAGGAGTCAGTGGGTGGGGTACCTCAAGATGCCAGACATGAAATCCTAAAGTTCCAGTGATAGGAGGGTGGGGGCCACTAGGCACCAGGGATATTATTTTGTATACCAAGGACAGTAGTCTGAGGTTGAGAGGACCACTAGAAACAAGGACAGTGTTATCAGTCACCTGAATGGCAGTCGGAGTGTGGGGGGTCCCACTTGACGAGGGACTTATTTTACTGTAATGGGCCAGGTTCTGGAGGTGGGGCGCTACTATCCACCACGTAGCAGGTGTGCTTCCCCATCACCAATGTGGTTGTTGGCTGCAGTTGCTCCACGGCTACTATTGTTGCCCGGAGTAAGTCAGACTTCTTCTCAGTGATATTTGCACCATAAAGTGGCCTGTGCTAACCCTTTTGTGCAGGGCAAATGTGTTGAATATTACACTGTGCCAGTATTCCTGTCCCCGCCCCTTCCTTTGCCTACTACATACATTATATATATTTTTAATGCACTAACCCTGTTAGCGCACATCACAGCCCTTTGAATATTGTGCATGGACACAAATCCTGGACAAATAGGGTGCAGTCACGTTGCCCAACAGGCAAAGTTTTGAATATATGGCCCCATATGTTAGAACTGATGGACTATGAACCTGCTAGTGATTTTTCTAATGATTTTTACTCACTATATGATGACCTTGCTTATCAGATTATTGCATGCACAATTTAAACACTATTTCTACCCCTTCCAGAAAGGTTATTTGCATGAACAAGTGGAGCTTTTCTGGCCAGCAATACATTTTCTATGTCCAGGGCTTAGTTATGGTACTAAAGGCCAGAACATGGGAAATATATATTGCCAATGCCAGATACGAAGATCCAACAGTGATCACACAGATAATCTGATGGGGGGTCAAATATTTAGCATTTTGAGTTATTTAACATTTTGTTAAAAAGAATATGCTCATTGAGATCAGGGTTTACAAGAGTGACCTAGATATGTTGCAGGACTACAGAATGCAAGTTATATGTTATGAAGGTCTTGTTTAGAAGTGTATCACCTTCTACTCTCATTCATTTGGAGTGATTTCATCCTTTTTCCTCCAATTTTAATGACTCCTCCTCAAAAGAATGCACAGTGCATTTCAGGGATGTTAACAGTTTTCACTTTTCCAAATATCTTTCAGTTTCTCATGCTCTTCGATTGATGGGCGAAGTACACTATGTTGATAACGGAATAACTTTGCAACTGTCTAAAATATAGACACAAATGTAGATATATTGTAACTTTAGTCTATACACCTCCTTATAAACTTCTACCATAAGGTCATTTGGTCTTCAGTTGCACGTAAGGCAGTCATTTAAAAGAAAGAATAACAGTTGTGATCTGGTACAGTATAAGAATCCGATACATATCCTTCTCAATTTACCATGCACAACAGTTTGTGTTTTCTGTGCTGATTCTGCAAGATACCTTGCCTCGTCTACACAGTAGCCTCTCTTGTGCCTATTTTTTTCTCATTCTTTTATCTCCCAGCATGTTACTTTTCATGCTAGGTAATTTCAAGTTCAGTAGTCATTGGGAACTGTAGAGGATATCAATCCAACTTAGTTTTGCATGTGTGCATTTATAAAATAAGTCACCACAAGGTACAAGTCAGACCTGATCCCTACGGCTGCATCATGTCTTCATCTGTGAAATTAGTATAGCCTTCCCTGCCCCTTTGAGTGCTGCAAGTATAAATGACTTTTAACTTGTCTAGCAGGCAGTGCCCCAGTTTTGAATTGCACTTGAACTGTCCAAGAACTTGCCTGCCAGGCTGCAATGAATGCTAATCATTCATTTGTGACAGATGGGATCAATTGGCCAAACAGAGCTGCATCAGAGTTTCTGTCATTTCGAGTTGGGCAGCCACAGCCGTGTCCTCAAGGAGGTTACAATGTGTTGTTTGAAATGGCACTGACAAAAGACTGCAACTGCCACATGCATAGGCACTGAATGGGGAATGAAAGTTGAAGCCCTCCCAGGAAATTCGAATGGGGCTCTGCCCACCCAGCTGGATTGTGGATTTTTTTCCACCAAGCCAAAAATATATTTTTCACTCTTAGTCTTGTGGGTTGCAGCTGGAACCTGGAGTGGAGGCAGGGGTGTATTAGTGTGAGAGCCAACAGATGCCACGCCCATCGTCATGAATAATCTAGTTCAGTGAATGACGATGACTCATCTTCATTGGTGAACAGTTGAACCACTGGGAAGAGGTGAGTAATTTCCTCAGCTGTGTCTACTGTGCCGCTGCAGGACTAGACATACCCGCGATCTGGCTTCAAGCACACATGCAGGCGCAGGCAGTGTGTGGCTCCCAGAATCACGCCTTCAGCAGCCAGTAGTAGCTGTTTGAAACTGATGCATGATCCACCATCTGCTTGTGGCCTCCTTGGCATCAACTGACCGCCAATAGCGGTAGTAGGCAGCGGTAGTATTGAAGCTTGGTAGTGAGTTAGGAGAAGGACGGATGGCTACTCCGTTGCGGTCAGTCAGTCGGAGTGCCTCATAGCGCCCAGAGCGACTCAGAATCTGAGAGTCCTGAGAAGAACTGAAGGAGGCATCATCGACTGACTTGCACTGGTCTGGTCGTCAACTTGTCATCGTCGGACACCGACCGACTCACTGTACTGTGCAGGAAGAGGGAGGGTGAGTCCTATCCTGGTGGTAGTGACAACAGTTTGGTGAGCTTTAAAATTTAAATTTTACTTACCTATTCTGAAAACTGTTGAAAAGCTGGCACTGCAGTAAATGAAAAATGTGCTTGTGGTGTGAGGAACAATGTTCTGCAACCTGCAGGGGCCAGGCGTTATTCTGATGCTCTGTTGGAGATAAGGGTGATATGATCTTGAAGATTCTTGAGTACCCACAGATTGAGGAACAATGTTCTGCAAATCTGCAGCCTACAGAACATGACATTATTCTGATACTCTCTCTGTCGGAGATAAGGGTCATATGATCTTGAGTATCCTGCCTGTTATTTTTTCCTGCTATTGTTTGTTTGCTATTTTTTTCTTTTCTTATTTTTTGCCAGGGCAGGCCAAGTAAAGTTTTTTTCCCACTTGTCAGGCCAAGTAAAGCTCATATCACAGCCAGGCACAGGCAGCTCAGAGCTCTTAAGTATTTTATAAAACATGATGACTGAATTAAATAAGATCAGTGCTTGGGCCACTAATACAAAAATGATTTTTAATGAACAGAAGTGTAAAGTAATGCATCTGGGTCACAACAATCTGAATTTCAGCTACAAATTACGCAACATACAACTTATTGAAACAATAAATGAAAAAGATCTGGGCATTCTAGTTAATAATAAATTAACCTTTGACACCCATACTCTATTAAAGGTTAACAAAGTCAAACAATAGTTGGTTGTATTTTTAAACATATAAAAGTAGGGACTCGAGGTTAGTCTTCCTCTTTATACAAGCTAGTTAGAGCACATTTGGATTATTGCTCTCCTTTTTGTGTACCAGTTACTAATAAAAGAAAGAAATTAGTGGAAGGAATACAAAGAAAGGTAACAAAACGCATAAAAGATATGAATAATCTTGAATATAAAGAAAGACTAATGGCTTTGGATCTTCACTCTGTGGTATATAGACAGTCACGTGGTGAGCTATGTTTGACAAAGAAACATAGAAACATAGAATTTGATGGCAGATAAGGACACTTGGCCCACCTAGTCTGCCCATTTTCCTACCTAACAGATAAGCTGCAGATCCTAGTTAACCAACAGCTTACTTCCTACTACCCCCACTTGGACTGCCTTATGCCTGTCCCATGCATTCTTGAATTCCTCCACTGTTCTTGACTCCCGACCTCCTCAGGAGAGCTGTTCCATCCATCCACAACCCTCTCTGTGAAAAATACTTCCTCATATTACGTCTGAGCTGTCCCCCTCTATCTTCAAATTGTGCCCCTTGTTCTTGCACATCTCTTTTTCTGAAAGATGCTACCCTCTTGGACTTTGTTGATTCCCTTGAGGTACTTGAAAGTTTCTATCATGTCCCTCTCTCCCTTCTTTCCTCAGGGTATACATATTAAGCTCCTTTAGTCTTTCTTAGTATGTCTTCTGGTGCAGACCCTGCACCATTTAATGCCCTCCTCTGGACAGCCTCCACTCTGTCTGTCTTTATGGAGATGGGGTCTCCAGAACTGCACACAGTACTCCAGATGGGGTCTCACCAACTGTCTGTACAGAGGGATAACAACTTCCTGTTTTCTACTATTGATGCCTCTTCCTATGCATCCAAGTATCCCCCAGCCTTTCTTACTGCCTTCTCACATTGCTTGCCCACCTTTAGGTCATCTGATATAATCACCCCAGGTCCCTTTCCATTTTACTGTTGTCAGTATCTCACCCCCCATTGTGTACGCTTCCTGGTTTTTGTTTCCCATATGCATTACCTTACATTTCTTTGCATTGAATCTGAGCTGCCATACATTTGACCATTCCTCCAACCTTGCCAAGTCCTTCTCATCCTTTCCACTCCATCTTGTGTATCAACCCTGTTGCAGATCTTTGTGTAGTCTGCAAAGAGACATACTTTTCCTTCCAGTTCCTCTGCAATGTCACTTATAAATATATTAAAAGGACCGGTCCCAGTACTGAACCCTCGCGGTACCCGCTAGTAACCCTCCTTTCTTCACTGTGTACTCCATTTACTGCTACCCTTTGCATCCTGTTGTCTAGCCAATTTTTATCCAGGCTACCACCTTGGGACATATAAGGCATTTCATGATCCTCTTCTATTTGAAACAGTAGGCTTAATTAAGAACACCACCTATATTAATACTAGATCACATGATCTAAAATTAAAGGAGATAATTGTAAAACCGTAAAAGCCATTGGTTTACTCAAAGGGTTGTGTCCCAGTGGAATGCCCTACTAAGTGAAATAGTGATGAGTAATACCATGGACTTATTTAAAAACACAATTGGATATTTATACGTAATAGAAAATGATCTTATTTAAGATGAATACTAATCCACCATATTGGTGGCGAGCTCTATAGGGCATTCTGCCTCCTGAGCTCGTTCTATCCTGAATCCATCATGATCTGCAGCCTAGGAAGAAGGTGCTGTGATGTGATGTGATGTGATATTACTTGGCTGTCGGAGGATTCACTGCAGAAAATGATAAAACACGAGTTTTAAAATGTGAAATTTTAAGGACAAGGTAGAATAATGAACCTGAGCTGCTCCGGCAGGCTGCAGGAGTAGCACAGGTGCATACAGAAAACAGGTTGTGGTGGCCCAGACATCGGGGAGGGGGTCTGCAGAGAGAGAATGATGGGAAAGGAAGAAGGCAGGAGGGCTTGACATCAAATGCCCATCATAGGTTCTCTCTGTCTCCCCAGCCATTAGTGTATCCCTCCTCACTACCTCTCTGTGTTGTTTATATTGTGCTGCCTCTTCAGTATAGCCCTTAAAATGCACCACAGAACACCAAAACCCCCAGAGCTCCTGGGGCCTTAGCTACTCAGACCCGGCTATTAGTTGAGCCCCTCCGGAAAAATAAAAGTTGGCTCCTATGGCCACATGACCCAAGAAAACCCAAGGGATCACGTGTATCTCATTTACCATGCACTACACTGTGCTGGGCACCATCCTCTGAGGTAAACCTGGTGACCGGATGAGAGTGTGTTTGGGATGGGGGTCCCAAGCAGATGGTTGGCAGTTGGTCAGGGTAGTCCACTAGACACCAAGGGATGGTATTTAGTATCACTGTGGGTGATCAGAAGGTGGTGGATGACCACTGGACACCAGGAAGATGGTATGTAATATGGACACTGGCGATCAGAGGGTTGGGGTGCACTAGATATCAGGAGATGATATTTATTACAGCTATGGGCAATGGGGTGGGGGACCACTAGACACCAGTGAGATGGTATGCAATAGCAACATGGGCAATGGGGAGGTTGGGGTCCACTACACAGCAGGGGATGGTATTTAATATTGCCATGGGCAATTGGGTGAGAGGCTCACTGGGCGCAGCGTGGAGAACATAACAGCAGCATGAGCATTTGGGGCATAGCCATTGCACCCGGATAAGGCTTGGGTTTGAAGGTGGTAACCAGCACAGCAAAGTAGCTGTTCAGCACTGCCAAAGCCTGTGGATATGTGCTACACCCTTTATGCATGAGGTTCCTCATTTACATAGGTACAGCAGTATATTTTTGTGCAGTCACGCTGCTGGATTCATGTTGCACTCTGGGGGCCCTGAATATGGACAGCCATGTGTGCTGGCACTAGGGTTAGTGCATCACTAACTTAGTTAGTGCCCAGCTAACTGAGCATGGGGCCTATGTCTGCAGAATATAAAGGGGTTCCTTGGTACAGCTACAAAACTGTGACGGAAGAGGACTCATCTGTGAGGGCAAACAGTCACAACTTCTAGAGGCCTTCAAGAAAAATGACCAGTAGAGCATGAAGAGTCAAAGCAGAGTCATGAAATGGTGGTCCCAGAGAGTAATGATGAGCTGGAGAGCAGACTACATTGAGATCGAGAGAATGGGACTGGTGCTTGCCCAGTAAAGACAAAGGATGATGCAGAGGTGAAAGGCAAAGATGATGGGAAAGGAAAAAAAACAGCAACAGTGCTAACATGAGAGCCCATGTAGCAGGAGTGGAGAGAAAGAGCACAAGGAGCAGAGAGAGAGTGGCGGAGACGAAAACACACAACAGACAGAAAGATTAACATTCAGCGACATATGACACACCAACAAACATAAGTACTGCTATGGAGATCCCCTCCCCAAATCAAAATAAATTTTAAAATGTTGCTGCATTACCAGAAAAGGATCTGACCTTGACCTTTTTAAGATTGTTTGAAAGATTTGTGGGCAGTTTAAATTAACAAGAGCCTCAGGGTATCTCACCTGATGCCATTACTTACAAGCAGTGCCATAAGGCATTCACTAGAATGGACAATGCTGATTGCACAAACTATTTAAAAGTGAGAGATGTTTTACTGAAATGTTATAACTTGATTTCTGAGGCATATAGATGAAAATTTAGAGGGTGATGAAAGCACCGGGAATGTTACACTGAAAAGTATGTTCAACTGTAACAGCAGAAGGAGAGAGGTGGTGTTACCACTGTACTTACCTGTAGTGAAACACCACCTGAAGTACTTTTCCAGTTCTGCAAACCACATCTCAAGAAGGACATAGACAGGGTAGAGGCTGTCAGAGGAGGACAACTAAAATAGTGCAGGGTTGCATCATAAGCCCTATGAGGAGAGACTGAGGGATCTCAATATGTACACCCTGCAAGAGAGGAAGGAAGGGGCATAATAGAGACCCTATCCCGTCTTTATTGCCTCCCCTCTCTCTGGACTTACCGCTCCCTCTTGTAACTACTACTGACACCCCTTTCATCTGCGTGCACTGTCTCAGCCTGTAAGACCCACAATTCGTAACCCCTATTTGAACTTCCTGACCAATCCCCCTGACCTTATCGTTTGACTGGATGTGCTTCGATGCTCTCATCTTCCAATGGCAGGTTTCACCCCTGAGGATGTAAGTCCACCTTCTTCTTTCCCTTATCACTCCTTTTCTACCTACTCTCCCTACCTACCCACTTTCTCTGACTTCTATCTTATAATCTTGGTCTCCCCTTCCATGCATTCTCAGTATTACCTGTTTTACCACTCCAGTGAACATATGTGAATTTACCTGCTTATTATCTGAATTGCCACTCTAGTGTACTTATGGGTACTTTTTACCTGTATATTCTTGTGTTTGTTGCCAATATTTACTGTTCTCTATTTTAATCATACTGTACTCCCTAGTCCCCCGCCCCAGGATGCAAATGGAAACAAGCTATTTCAGCTCTGCAGGCCTTTCCTGGTGAAACTCTTCCTATAAATAATAAATAAATATAAATAAAAAATACCTTACTGGGGTGAATAAGGTACAGGAGGAAAGTATTCTTTAGAAGAGACAGTGCACAAGAACAATGGGCCATGCAATGAAGCTGGTATGGGGAACTTCAGGAGGTTTATGAAGAAATACTTCTCCACTGTAAGACTGGTGGATGCCTAGAACAGTCTTCCAGCAGATGTGGTGGGGGCAAAAACAGTGGTGGCATCAGGCATGCTTGGGTTAAGCACAAAGGTCATGGGAGGAGGGAAAGTGGAGGCAGTCAAAGATCAGGCGGATCTGCGGTGACAGTATAGGCAGGGGAAAACATGGGCAGTCAGGGTGGGTTAAGCAGTCCTTATTGACTGACAAATTCTATGTTTCTATAAATAAAGTACTGATGCGGACCACTGAGTGGCCAAAATGGTGGATTAGTTTATGTCATCCAGTGCCACACTACAGGGGTCGGACATAAGGGAACCTTAGGAGCATCCAGAAGAAAACCAGCCACAGCCTGAACCCAAGAGGAAAATAATGCTTCCAAAATTATAAAGTGAAGGGACTGGAGGTGTTATATATGCCAGAAACCTGGCCATTGATCATGCATTTGCCTGAAGAATAAAACTCAGGAGCAGAATGCAGAGAGAGAAATAGCCTATTGTGTAAGCAGGAGATAGTACACTAAGAATGCTATCCCCATTAATTCCAGGGCTCTTCTGCCTCCTCTATTTATGGTAAAATAACACAAGGGTTAAATTACACAAGTGCTTTTATTATTATGGATTTGACAGAATTTAAAATAAATGAGGAATAGATTCTGCCAGGTCAGTGTTCCAGAATACAGGCAGTGACCAACCCTGTACTTTTATTGCTTATAGCATGGGTCTTCCTAAACTGGGAAGGTAATCCAGATACACAGGAGGTGAGGTAGAAGCACCCAGACATCCTCTTTAATGTAACTATGTGGGATAATTTTGGCAGCGGAAAAGCTGTTATCTGTGTCACTGTCTGCAACCAGACAAGTAGACAAGCTACTGAGCAGAGAGAGGGGCAGGGCAGTTAGGGGCAACTCGTGCCTCAGCAGCATAGAAAGTAGCTATTGTGGCTGATGGACTAGCTAGGAGCAAGTTCCTCATCACAGCTACAAATGGTGGAGACCCAAGCTACAAGCAGGTCCTCCACAGAAGGAGATAATGCTTTAGTGAGGGTTAAGCATGTTGAACTCAGCAGGGCTTGGCAGGCTGACTCGTCCTTAAATTAGTTTGGAGAACTTGTGGCCAGGGCTGACTAACTCTCAGTGAGAAGGTAGAAAGGAGTTATAGTGAGAGAATGGGTTATCTACAGGGTGGGTAGCCAAGAGAAGACCATGGGAAGGTATGTACCAGCATTTAATGGCCCTATGGAATAAAAAGCACCTTCTTGCCCTAGCCCATGACATTCCTTCTTCAGGACACATGGGAGATTGCCAAACTGAAAGGTAACTTCTAAATAACATTTCAGATCAGTATTTCTAAATATGGGTCAGAGCACTGCCAGACATGTCTGCAGGGGTCAGAGAGTGGAAATGTTGGGGACAAGGTTAAAGCTAATGAGCAGAGAGAGGGGCAGTACAGACAGAGGCAACCTCCTACCTCAGCAGCAACAAGCTTGCATTCTATGGAGTGCATCAGTCGCATGTCAGGCATGTTCCTCTGAAGTCCAGCTGTATATGGCAATATTGTCTATATCTACCAGCAGAAAGTCACCCACTGACAGAATAAAGTCCACCAGTTTATTCTTCCTCACCAGTTGCATCACCAGTCTGTCATACAGAGATAGCACTGTCACTTGCAATACCAGTGTCCAAAATGCAGGTATAAGCTTGACTCGTGGAGGGCTGTTGGGGAGGGAGAACATGTGTCTGAGAGGATGCGGTCGTCATTCTGGGAGGGAGGCAATTACTGCCTTTGCAGTACTGCCAGCAGGGTGACTGCAGGTGACAGCGCAGTCACCAAGCGAGAGAAAAGAGGACATCAGTCAGGGCTTGAGGTGCCTGCCGCACCATCCGCTGGGACCTCCATCCAAGTTGGCATCCTCAGGGCAGGGAGCTAAGTAGGAAAATTGCCTTGTGCAGTATGATCCACAGCATGCTCAGGCCCCGACCCTGGCTACTGTCCCTGTGGAAGGAAGCCAGGGGACCATTACTTCCTCAGCCTGTAGGAGGCAGAGGTTGGATCCAGTTCAGTCAGACTCCACAATGAGAGGACAAGATCTTGGAGTTGTAATCCCCGCAGGTGAGTGGGAAGGGCACTGGAGGAGTGAGGTTGGGCCCAACCAGGCGATGGATACCAGGGCAAGAAATAAATATCAATATAAGACAGAAAAGGGTCAGAATAGCATGGCAGAGGTTATACCTACATCATAGAAGTACATAATGGGAACATCTGTCTTGAGCCTGCAAAGATTATGGCTATCCAGTGATGGCCACACCAACCAGAAAGAGACACGCTTAGAGAATTTCAGGGGACAGTAGGGCATTACTGTAGGTTTGTAGCTAATTTAGCACTACAGCAAAGCCATTGACAGACCTCACAAAAAAAACCTGAAATGTTTTAAGGTGGCATTCAGCCAGGTGAAAAGACATTATGTTAGGTCAGCATGCTAACTAGCCCCAAGGATGCTTTGAAGATTGTGGTGCACATGGATGCATCTGACCTTGGAATGGGTACTGTTCTTAGTCAGGTTTCACCCAAGTATGGAAGAACACCTGGCAGCATAACTGAGCAGGCAACTGGAAGCTGGGGATTTTGAGAAGATGATGCGACATGGGGATGTAGGGTCCAGAGGAGGGGCTGGGAAAAGTAGGATCAACAGCATCAGGCCAAGTAGGGATCCTGGGTTTAAGGCGGCCATGGGTGGGGTCCTCCCTGTCATGTCCCAATCCCCAAGGTTCTCCTTTGGAATAAGAGGTAGATAGTAGAATGGCTATCAGCTCTGGCCCTCCCTTCATGGTGTGTTGTGCAATGCCAGATCCCTGAGGAATAAGACCATCATGGTGTAGTACTTCATCATGGTTTCCTCTGGGGATCTGGTATGTTTCACCAAGACCTGGCATGGTGATGACCCTGGGCCAGTCCTGAAGACATTGGTCCGGACAGGTTCTCAGTGGTACACCACCCAAGGAGGAAGCAGGAGAGTCAGGATGGCGATCTGTTTTAGTTCCTGCCTGAGGGTAAAGCATGCCTTATAGGAGATCGGGTGGTTTGAATGTGTGGCAGTGAAGGGAGATGTGGGTGTGAGGTGTAGGATTCTCCTTGTGTACCACCCTCCAGAGCAGGAACAGGAGTTCTTAAGGAATTTGCGAACTTCATTGTCATCCTATCATTGAATGCTCCCAACCTAATTGTGCTGGCAGAATTGATTGTATGGGTCAATGGTTAATCCTCACAGTTTGCTCAGTACCTCCTCCAGTTGATGGATTCACTGGGCCTCACACAGGTTGTTTCCACCGCAACCCATGGAAATAGTCATACCTTTAACCTCGTCTTTCCTCTGAATCTAGTGTCTATGATGTCAGGGTGGATAAGGTGGGGTGGTCAGATCACAAAGCTGTTAGCTTTCTTGCAGGGCCCCTGCAGAGATGGTTCAGTGCTATCCGCGATATGCTTCAGAGCTGGAAAAATTCTGGTGGTCTTGAACATCTTGGGTATGGAAGTAGCATGTGATGGAGGTGGAGGCAGCCATGGATGGCTATAATTTGGCCAGTACAGCAGCACTTGACTCCATTGCCCCAATCCATGTCCACCCACTGACCTCCACTCCAACTCGTCGTGGTATAATGAGGAGTTGAGGCAGTTAAAGGTGACTGGAGTGTTTCTGGAAGAGGATCCACTCGTTGGAGCATAGGATGGCTCTGAGTTCACATCATAGGGATTATCTGAGGGCTATAACCCTGAGGAAGGCAAAGTTCCTGTCACAGATTATAGCCTCAGGAAGAAATATTACTGCTCAACTCTTTCACACTGTGGACAGATTAATTTGTCCTCTCTATCTACAGATTAGAGGTGGTATCACAAGAAAAGTCTGAGAAGTTTTAGTCTTTCTTTCTGGGCATTGTCCTCCATTTGAGCTGTGATCTCTACAGGGTGTTTGTCATGGGCCAGCAGTGAGTGGGATGAGAGGCACATTAGCATTTCTTAAGTTTGGAGTGTGTTCTGGCCATTAATTATGGAGGAGGTCCCTGAGGTGATGACAGTGCTGCGTCCACCTGCTGTACTTCAGAAAAAATGACTTATGGCAAGTGACGCTAAAGCACCAGGGTTTAGTGCTGTTTCTTTCCAGTGCACATTAAATTTGGTTTGCCTTTGCATTTGGATTTTTACTGATACACCTGAGTGCTGCCATTTGTGATTTTTGTCATATTGTTTTGGGGTTTTAGCACCTGTTTGTACCATGAGTGCCTGTTCTTGTTGTGTTCTGGTATGTTGTACTTTGACCTGGTGCTCACGGCTGTTGTTGGATTGCCATGAGGCCCTGGGGCTGGCGTTTGCTAGCATTATCTGGTGTTCACTTTCAGGGGTTGTTTCCCCTGGGCTCTTAATAAAGACGTGGTGAGGCCCCTCTTGAAGAAACTATCATTGGCCTGAATGTTGCAGGTAACTACAGGCCTGTCTTGAGCTATTCTTTTTTAGGGAAGGTTATTGAGAAGGTGGTGGCAATGCAGCTGGAGGCTCACCTTGAGAAGTATAACACGTATCAGCCATTTCAGTCCAGGATCAGGCCTTGCCACAGTACAGAGTCCGTGTTCATCAAAGTGTCTGATGACCTGCTCCTGGTGAGGATGGGAGAAAGCGTTTTATTCTCTGATACAGCATGTAGGGGAATGTGGTGGATTCTCCAGGACAGCATTGAAATGGTTTGAGTCCTTTCTTTCCAGTCAGTCACAACAGTTCATGTTGGGTACCTACTCATTCTGACCGCTGCTGTATGCGGGTTCCCCAGGGCTCAGTTCTGTCCCCATGTTGTTCACAGTGTATATGCTGCCATTAGGATGGGTCATTAGACGCTGCAATGTGAGTTTTCACTCCTGTGCAGATGATACTCAGCTTTACCTGTCATTTACATCAGACAGGCAGGAGGCAGTCGCTGTGCTGGAGCAATGCCTTAAAGAACTTTCTGATTGGATGGCCTCCAGCTGGCTGAGTCTCAGTCTGTACAAGATGGAGTTGATGCTGGTGGAACCAGGTCCTTGGGGGTCAGCTGGAAGTCTGAGTATAGTCACTTTACCATCTTTGAATGGCACTCTTCTGACAGCTGTGGATAGGGTGAGGAATGTCGGGTCACTGTGGACTCTAAACTAACACTAGAACAACAGATGTCAGACATGGTTACTGAGTGGATTTTTCAGTTAAGGAATATCTCCCAGATTAAACCCAATGTTGGCAAGAGGATCTGGCAACCTTAATGCATGCTTTCATGACTTTGAAGCTAGACTTCTGTAATGCTCTCTACCTAGGGCTACCTAGTAGATTGGTGCACTGTGTACAGCTGGTACAGAATGCTGCAGTCAGCTTGATATCAGGTGTGTCACATAAAGACCATATCCCCTATGCTGCAACAGCTGCCCTGGGTCCCAATTAGGTGGTGCACCACCTTCAGAGTGCTTGTTAACATACAAAGCCCAGCATGGATTGGGCCTTGCCTACCTGAAAGATTGCTTAGTCTGGTGTACTACTGGCTACCCTCTCTGCCCCACTGAGGATTTACTGTTGGTTGTTCCGCAGTCATGCCTTAAGCACTCTGGGGATAGAGCATCCTTAGTGGCAGCCCTGGTTATTTGGAACTCCCTGCCTTTCTATTTGAGGAGTTTTCCCCTTGATGGAGTGTTTAAAGGGGATTGAAAAGTTATCTGTTTGACCAAGCTGGGGTTGATATCTGATTTTGTTAAGCACTACCTCAGGTTTTAGACCCACATACAGTGGTAGTTATCGAAAAGTTTCCTACCTCGAGTGCCTACCGGTAGCACTATAGTAATTTGCATTGACTGTACTGTGATGCTGCCTCATTCTGCCTCAGTATACCTAACTATACCTCAACACTGTGAAACTTTTCTATGACTACCACTGTATGGCAGTATTTATATGTATTATTTATTCTGTGGGTATTATTGTGTAATTACTGAAGCAGCTAAGACCTTGGTATAGGGCACTTTGTAAATAAAATTGCCATGCCTTGCAGCCTAGGGATCAAGCATACTCCACAATTAAAAGGTGTTTGGGTATAGTATGATACCCCAAACGTTACAGCCTTACCTACAGCATATGGAAGGGAGTTTACTTTGGTCACAGATGTGATTTCACTGAATGAATGAGCAGAATGCCAAGTTGCTATGATGGAGTCGGTGCCAAATTGATAAAATATGGCTATTCAGAACTATAGTGACTCTTAAGGCGCCAGTGCTGTTGGGCTGTTAAGATGGGTGCCTTGAGTGCAGGAATCTGGGGCTTTGTGAAAACAAAGAGAGTAGGAATGACAACTTAAATGAAGTCATAGTGGTAGTAACTACTCACACATGAAAACATCTCTTAGGTGCACCAAAGGGGGCGTAGTCCATATTTCTTATTGGGGATATGATGTGGAATGTATATACGTTTCTATTTCTGTTTTTTCATGAATATTAAAATATCTGCTGGGTGAGAAATGCTGTGGGGCATTGTTCTGCCCTTGATGACCTCCTGTTGATAGTTAAACACTCCTGAGAGTGGACACTTAAATCTGACTGTGGGGTGCCAGTCAATCTAGGATGCCAGCAGTAGACAAAGGTTCCCTGCTCTGCCTCTAGCAAGTTCATACAAAGAAAGTACTTCAGGATGGGTCTTAGCCTGAGAAGAGATTAACCTGGGGTGTCCAACCTGTAGCTTGTGAGCCATATGTTACTCTCGAAGCAGTCTGATGTAGCTCTCAAGGGTTTGTCAGTTACGTGTCAAGTACACGTCACCGTCTTTAAATTTGAGAAAGTCAAAGTACAGGAGCTGTAAAGTGCCCTAGTGCTCAACAAGCTACTTTTACTAAACCTGCAAGCAAATCTAAAGTTCCAGGGCTGCTCGGAATAATTATTTTAAAATTAAAACTATTTTTAAAAATACTGTAACTTAATAACCTATGATTACTGACTATTCACTATGACTATGTTATTACTTTAACTGCTAAATATAGGTAAATATGCATATGGTAAGGGCCGCACATTGGGCATGGCACATTGTTGTGGCTCACATCTACTCAGAAATTTAAATGTGGCTCACAACCCTGAAAGGTTGGACACCCTGGATTAACCTGCCCAAATGTATATAGCTTAGCTGCAAGAAGCAGTTTCCTCGTGTAACAGGAGGAGGAAGGGCCAGGAGAAACAGGATGTACCACAACCTAGGAATTCTGGGCTGGTTTATAATTTACATTTTAGGCTTGTAAATTAAGTGTAAAACTTTAAATCCTGCAAACATGAAGAGGCCTGTCTCAAGTATATCCATGTGAAGTTGTCTGTCTTGGGAAGTAAGCCTTAAGTGGAAAGTTTACTTTTAACGAAAGACTTGTGAGGTAAAATTCTGGCGTTAACAAGTTTAGCTTTTTCTACCTTGCAGTTCTCTGTCTCTGTTTGGATTTCCTTAGCGCATTATGGATTTTCCATTCCTCGTCTGTATATTTTGTTCATTGTGTAAGGGTTAAATATTTTACTTTTTATATAGGGTTTCTTCTTCTGAAGACCTTCCCCATTCATACCGCACTTCCCAACTGCAACACCCAGCATCTCTTGGACTTACCTCATGCTCCAATTTGTGGCTTGCCCCACCCCCAGAAGGGTTCTTTGCTTTACTTCAGGGTCTGGATGACAAGGTGAGCAGGAGCAGTGGTTGGTGATGTAGGTTCTTTTGTCTCCATTATTTTCCCCAAGCCCCAGGGCCTTTGCCACTTTGGCGCTTTTGGAGGTGCATAGTGAGCATGTGGTGCATCTCTTGCGGCTGGCAGCATCCCCTTCCTGCAAAGCATTTCCTACTGCACTCCACTGAAGTTAACCAGGAAGTGGTAGTAAAGCAGAGATCACTATCCTCCCTCCTTGAAGAAGGAGTGTGTCCACTGGGAAGCTTAGTCCTCCTTCCTGGGAGGCAGTAGCTATAGTGGTTAAGGGCACTGAGGTACGGACCTGGAGACTTCATGCCTGTAGTCCCTTCAGCCCCCACTTGCATAATGTGACCCAAACAAGTCACTTAACTTCCTTGTGCTCCCAGGTCACACCTGGAAACAAGCTTCGACTTAGTGTGCCTTTCCAGGTTAAACAATTTCCCCTTTCCCTTCCTTCCTCCAGCTCACCCTCCATAACTCAGGCTCACTTGTGAACCAGGGTCACCGGCACCATGAGTGGTAGTCCTACTGCTGTGCCAATGACCAGCCCTAAATATTTTATACATATGTATATTTGACTGTGCAATGCTTTGAAAAGTACAGGAAATTTGTTTTATTGTGATCTGCCTCTAAACATATAAAATCAAGTGTTACTGCTTCTGGCACAGGAGCAGAGTGACAAGTGTCCATGGAAACTTGGGGTTCCTAAGCCTAGTGGTCTTGTTATGTGTGAACACAGGACTAAAGCAGAATAAGAAGGTAACAGTCCCATGTGAGTTCTTTAACGGACTGGTGCCAGCAGTGTTGAAGAGAGTTAAGCCAGTTTTCAACCAGAGGGCCCTGTGATGAACTGGGAGCAACCATTGCTTATCACTAGAAGTACAAAGAAACATCAGAATGCCATGATTTGCTTAGCTATGTTAATGTTCTTTAACTATAGGACAAGACTGCTAAATTCCAACAAGCCAACCAAGTTTCTCTGTTGCATGCTAACCAGATCCTTCTTCCCATTATTTTTCAGTAGGACAGGTAGACTCATGTAGTGGGAGAAAGCCACCAAGGATTGCAGAAAAACATTTCAAAAAGGTAAAGAAGGGTTCTTTGTGTGTTTTTCCTGTCAAACCTAGGGTTTAAGTTTGCCCAGGTGGTGCAGGTGGTAGTAGTCTATTGTGCTACTATGTGGGAGACCAGGATTATGCCATGATCCCAACTCCTAGTTCTGGACCCACTGCAACACTCAGATTTGGAGGGATGATCAACCCATCCTGCTGTTGTGTAACCATACAATGCCCTTCCCTCCTTTACAGGTCAGGCATAGAGGGCAGGTTAATAAAGGGAGTTGGGTTGGTCTCTAAAAGAGAGGATGCAGACAGATTTAAGTGAACCAAGGTGACACTAGTGGCACCGCTTCATCACTCACCTTCCCAGACCAACATTCCTGAATGCCCCTATACACGGGACCCAGAGGATTCCAGCAGAGCCCCACTGCTCAGGTTAAAGATCATTGGAGTGCTATGTGGAGGGAAATAGTCTGAAGTGCATCTGTTAGAGAGGAGTGGGCTGTGAGTCATGTGGGAGATGGAAGACCAGGGGCCAAGCTGAAGGTTGGTTTGGCCCACTGCTGGGAGTGAATGAAGAATAATAAAAATAGGATTATGATAATTATGCCTATAAGCGCACCTGGCAAAGGACTTTTCAGGATTGGGAGCACTCTAACATTGGAAGCCAGGCTGCATTCAGCCCTCCTTCTTGCAGCGATGCAGTGATGAACTTGGGGGTAAGGAGTGGTCAGTGGATGAACTTCTTTTTTATACAACCTTTCTGCCCCAAAGGTAATGTGGCAGCCTGTGCTGCAAACTGCTATATCCCATGATTCACTTCTGTGGCAAAGCAGGGGATCCACTCTGTGGTCGAACAGGGCTTCTGATTGGCAGCCTGGTGCCTGGCAAGGCTTCCCGCTGCCTGCCCTTACCCCATTGTGGTGCTCTGCAAATGACTACAGAGGTGCTAAGGACAGTGAATGCTGTCAGTGCACAAGGCTCATACAGTATCAGCACTGTAAGAGCTCTACATGTCAGCAATGTGCACAAACTGAAAGTATGCTGGTGCAGTTATTTAATAAAGTTCTCAAAGTCCAGGAAATCACTAAAACATACCATTCAAAAATATACCCTATGGAGTTATTATAATGTACAAGAGAATACCTTTTCTCAGTTTAAGCCAAGAGCCACTGAGAGGGCCAACTCTAATGTAGTATAACCCCATTTATCTGAACAGGTGTAACCACCCAGTCCCTGGGGTTACTAGAATCCCATTAGTATTAGTCTATAGGCAGGTGCAAAGGCAGCTGGTAAGGAGCTCATTAAGGGACCTTTTTACATAATGGCATCATTGTTTTCTCAGCTAGCCTGAGTGGGAATGATTGTCATTTAGAACTCTCGCAGCAGCATAACCATTTTGAGTCAGCTGCTCAGGGAAGTTTAAAATGTTCAGTTAGTCTGAGTTGGAGAGGAAGAGTGGCAGGAGGTCTGCCAGTTGGGGCTCTGTCCCAGGGAGCCCTGTGTTTCTCACCTAGTTTGGGTTAAATCTGCAGTTGCCAGTGAAGTGGTGGAGACCTTTTCAGCAAGTTCCTTGATTTCAGTCTAGGGGTAGAGGCAACTGCCAGTCAGGGCCAACTTTAAGGATAGGCAAACTAGGTGGTCACTAGGCCACCATGCATCAGGGGCGCCATGAAGAGGGTAATGCATTCTTTATGTTTTTTCCTGTGAGAACCATGGATGATGGTGAATTGGAAAGTGTTCAAATTTGATGTGTTTTATTTTGGGGGTTGGGAGTGTATGTGCACTGACAGACTTTGACTGAATAAGCGTCTGCTGCAGCCATAATGCTCATCTTGTTGTGACCGTCTAGTCTAGGACTCTTGATTTCAGCCACCAGATGCCATGCTATTGAGGTCCTCCACTCTCTCGCTCTTGACGATGCACCACCAACCTAAGCTGTGACTGTCTGCAACTGGTTGACTGCTGCTGAGTCTGTCTATTATATGCCATTGGCAATGTGGCATGGCATCAAGGGCAGCAACCAATTAAAGCAGCAGACAGCAGTAGCATTCCCATTAGCACTCCACCCACCACACCGTCTCATCCATTGTCGACCCATCCCCTTCCTTAGCGCCAAAATTTCTGTGACTGTTGTGCACACTACACGCAGCATGCCATGTTATAAGAGACTCTGTTAGAATTGAAAATAGTTTCTCTTGACTCTCAAAGACTCTCGGAAATTGGTTTGGAGCCATCACATCCAGTCAAGGAGTGTCCAGTCCAGCTCGTGAGTGGTCCTCCTTTGATGTTGTGGTTGTTATGTATGTAAGTATTTTATTTTTTATTTTTTATTGCCTGGCCAGCCACCACAAAGCGGATAGTCGGGAGAGAGAGGCAGCAAAGGATGAGATTTAAATTCTGACTGTTTTCTTTTGTGTTAGGTCTGGACACAGACGGGGAGGTATGTCAGTGTGTGAGAAGAAATGGGCATTTTGTCACAATGGGCAGGGCAGCAGCATGAGTCGTGAACACAGACTAGAGTGTCTTAACACCATAAGTTGTTTGTACTTGAATGAAGAACATGGGTATGGGTTGTGCCAGGCCGACAGACTAAATTGAGTTGACTTAAGTACGTATGGTGGGAGTCGGGACATTTTTACTCTTTCAGAATCAGAAATGATCAGTCACTTACTCACTGTGACTGGTGTCCTCTGAGTTGACTCTCTGGCCCAGGGAGGGTTAGGATAAAATTCCTGTACTGTCTGGTACTACAGTCTTTGACTGAAGGATAAGCGTAGCATGCCACAGTGGCATTGCTACTGGCAAGAGGTAGTGATAGTGCAATGGGTGAGTAAGAAACAGAGAAGGAGACTAAGAGAGGTGGTGCTGCTGCAATACTGACAATGAATGCATGTTGTCATTGTGGTGATGTATCTCTCTGACTGCGTCTCTCTCAGTGCAGGAATGCAGCTCTCTTGTTTGTTTTAGTTGCCCTCGAGTTTCCTGCCTGTCTGGTTGGTAGTTGCAACCCTCTTGATCTTGCAGTAAAGAGAATGTTAATCTACTTCTTCAGTTGTTCAGTGATAATATTGGCCTTTAAATTTGTCATTTCCTTTCTTTTGTAAAGGCAAATTCTATGCCCCAAGTTGTGATAGTGAGCATTAAATATTTTGTTTTACCTGAACAGTGATCAGTAATGTCACTATGCAGTGAGTCAGAGTGAGATGTGCTCTGTGAGTAAGTGCCACATATTAATTTGTACAGTAATATATAATATGCCAAACCCTTCCAATACCTCCATTAGACCATGGTGCCCAAGCCTTATCATTAAAACTTACTCCAGATCCCTCCAGAGCCCCAGTAATTCTTACTGTCGTGTAGTGCCCCAGGGAAATTAGGAGCACCACAGAAAATAGGGGATCCTCAGAGATATGAGGGGTCAGACAGTTATGGGGACCCTGACAGCTAAAGGGAACTCTTGAAAAGCTTTGGTGACCCTCCAAACACAGAACAGACCCAACTCCAGCAAACAATCCTAGTAGTCTAAATTCAGGGTTTTAAAAGAAAACCATTTTTTCTTTCTTCCTCCTTCCTGCTCAAGACTGACACCCAGCCAGCCAAACCAGTTGGGCAACATTCCAGTCCCCAGTGGAGAAGGAAGCCAGGCTGAGCCCTCTCAGCCAACCCCTGTGGCTAGGGTAGATTTAAATCTGGAGATTTTTTTAAGCCACTGACTCAGCTTCAGGAGGCTGATCTCTGGATGGAAGGCCAATCCCTGGCAGGTAGCCAGAACCACCCCAGCCTAGGGTAGGCTCTGCCAGGCTGGAGGGAGGAGAAAGAGTTTGACTAGGGAGGGTGAAGGACAGCAAGGCAATGGAAGTCGGCTTCCCTGTTAGGAGGTTGAAGCAAATCCCTGGGTCCCTTTAGTGTAACTCCTCCAGAAGATCCCCAGTAGCAGCCTCAGTCGGTTTTGCAGAAATCTGCCACCTAGTCAGGTACCCCAGTGTGTCGAGTCAGTTCATTTGGCTGGGAAACAGACCCAGTGCACCTTTCATGCAGCAGTCTCCAGGAGAAGACACCTTATCACTCCTTTCTGGTTGTGCACTCCCAGAGTACAGAAGTCTTGGTTGAACTCCAGGGGTGAGTAGGCTGTTGGCCAGCATTTCCTTTAATAATTAGTCCTAGCTAGACCTGCTCCAGCCAGGAAGGATTGTTTGTTTAGCAATTGTATTGTTGCACTGTGTAATTATTGTTTAAAATTGTTAAATTGCTTCTATTGTACCACCCCGGGTGGAGGAAAGCTACTACCTTGTCCAATTGTATAGAGACAGAGAGTGAAATAAGAACCAAAAGGCAGAAGCTAGAGGGTTCAAACCAAATAATTGTTGAATCAAGGTTAAAGGTATTTGTGAACTCCTACCTTGAAAGAATCTCTTCTAGCTTAACTTATTCTAGGCAGTCTGTGCTCCATATAAAGAGACTTGGACACTCCTCTTAGCCAAGAATCAAAGAAGTGCTAGGTAAAGCCAGGTCAAAGTATTATTAGTGAGAATGTGCATTTTCTGCTGAATTTCTAATTGTTTAGCTGTAAGAAAATAATTACTAAAAAGCCTTGTCAGAGCCTTATTGCATCTTTGCTCAGAGTTCTAGAGTAATCTAAGCCCAAGTAATGGAAAAACTTAGTCCTTTGTCCATGTAGTAGAAGGGTGTTGCAGCCCATAGCTGGGATAAAGACACTAGGTACCCTGGCTTCCATATTCAGAAGGGGTGGGTCATCAAACTGTCTCAATGCCCATGAAGCAAACTGTATTTTCTTTATCTGCCTGCAATTTCCTGTTGCTTGCCTACCCTCAGCTGTTCCTGATTTTCAGGGATATCCCTGATTTTGCCTCAGAAATTTCTTCTGTCCCTCCTAAGTCTGGCATTTCTGGCACTAAGAGTAGGGATTAGGATCACAGAATAATGCCAGCCATTGATGTTACAGTCTAGTTCTCATGAAGAAAATGCTATTCACACTAAGAAACATGTGGTATATAGTTTCTGGGACTAATATTACTGTTTCATCTGATGTGTTCCTGATTTTGGTCATTTGTCCCGCCCTGTGATGAGGGAGGTAAAGAGGTATGGTTGCCTGGAGCCACTGCTTGTATCTGAACTGCTGTATTCAATCAAACTGTTTTAAATTGTTGAACTGCTTGCTATGACTGAACTGCTATATTCAACTGAGGAGTTTAAATGACTGCACTGCCTTATTTTCTCAATTGTCCTGTGTGACTACACTGCCCTGAAGAATTGATTACTGCACTTGCCTACTGCTACTCCCTCTGAAGACATTTGGGACCACCCCATCCCAAATGGCAGGGCTTCCAGTCATACAAGGGGAGGGGTAATTGCCTTTCAGGTTTTTAATTTTTGTTCTGTTCCAGGCTCCTGCACACACCTCACACCTTATCCAGAAGTCCTCTGGTGTCTCTTCTTGACCCAGGAAAGGTCCCCAGGAAGCCCAGTATCACCTGCACCGACTTCCAACAACCTCCAACAACTCCAAATGTTCACCACAATGCCCAAGGTTTGAGTTGTGGGTCATAAGTGGTAGCCAGCTGGTAGCTAGGGCCACCAAAGTGTGTCAGATTAGGGGCCACCCTGGCTCTAGCTCGAGGGACTTAAGTCGTCCGCCCGAACTCGGAGTCACATTGCCCATTCTCCTGAATAGACATTGTCTGAGTGGTAACAGTACGGTGGCCTATACCAAGCCTTGTCAAGAGTTGCCAGGCCCTTTGCCCCAATCCTTGAGGTGGGATAAGTACGGTGGCCCATGCAGAGGCCACCAAGTCACCACACTCTTGATTGTACTGCCCATAGGTGGCTCATGTTCCAGTGATGCATCAAGAGGTCACCGAAAGATTGTCGGATTCTGACGCTGCAGGAGTGAGGTGGTAAGGGTTCTGGAGACCTGCCCAGAGGTGCGTCCAGTGGATCATCGCACCCAGCATCCTTTCCTTGACTGGAGATCACCTGCCTGAGGTCACCACAGCCAACATCCCCAGGAGGTTCTCTTCCCCTACAACCTGGTGTCAACACCATCCTCGACCAGGCGCTGTCTTGTCGATATTGCCTCAGCGACACCAGGAGTAACCTTCTTCCCAGGGCCAGGAGGCCTACAGTGTTTACTCGGTTTTTGGTTCACTGGGAATGCCCATTTGATGGCCTGTGTAGGAAGCGCTTCCTTAGGGTCACCCTCAGCAGTCGGCTGACCAAAATACTAGAAACCCAAGCATTGGATCACTACACCTTTAAGACCTGAATAACCTGGACTTTTGTAGGACATTAGTGGGGCCAGTTTTGGTCCCAGTAACCTTATTCACTCTTTCTCATGTGTATAGTGTTAGTGAATGCTAAAGTCTTTTCTGTAGTGCTCCAAATGTGGCTAATAAACCTTGCATCTTGGCTTTAGGTACATCTACAGCCTCTCCTTCCAGATTTATCTGGCATCACCTAAACTATAGGGATACGAACCACCACAGCTTGTCCACCACAAAAGCAGTGACGTAGTCGACAGGATCAGAGTCAACAAGGAGCCCAAAGACAGAGCAACTCCAACCCAAGATGCCTTCAGATACTGAAGAGCCACAGCATCATCATCATCTTCAGTTCAACCACCCCAATAATGATGCCTTATTACTTCAGGGAACCATGGCTACCAAGGTACGGGGACAAGCTCAGATACCTGTAGCCTCACTGACTTCTGTGCGAAGCTGCAGGCTATGTTCCATCTCTACCAAGTGCCAGAGCAACAGAGAGTGGAAATCCTCATTGGGCAGCTGGGAGGAGCTGCCAAACAGGAAGTTGAAGCTGGTCAGATGGACAAAGGACACTGCTGAATGGAGCCTGACCTGGCTAAGTGACATCTTCAACAAGCGGAGTGTCTGAACCTCAAATGAAATTCTTCTCTCGCACACAGGGCCCCTGGAGACACTGCAGGAGTTTGCCTTGAGCCTGAAAGAGGCACACCAGGCCCTGTGAAAACAAGACTGGAGTGAGGACCATGACCCAGACCAAGTATTGATAGAGTGGTTCATTGAGGGGCCAGGGGAGGCCTCTGCATCAGAAACTGTGGGTGTTGCAACGCCAAACCCGGATGCAAAGTTTGTAGACTTCAAAGAGGAAGCCATAGAAGTCCTAGGCTCTGGATGACTTGAGGAAGAGATGGTGGCCTTCCAGCAGATGGCTGGTATCGCTGGAGCCATGGCCACTGGGAGTCCAATGTCTGAACCCTGCTCATCTTGCAATACCTTCACCAGATGGAGGGTAGAGAAAGTGTTCATCCAGGAAAAGAGTATTTACCAGATCAGCTAGAACATGACTCCTATCCCAGATGGGATAGAGAAAAGTGTACCATCAGGTCACTCAAGCCCAGAACTGGCAGAATGACCAGGCAAAGACAGTACCAGAGAGATGTCCGCCAGCTGGAGGCCATGTCACAAAGACTGGCAGAGTTTGTCAGTCATACAAGACCTCCAGAGGAGCTGGGGCCTAGGGTATTCTATGGATCATCCCGACACCCAGCAAGACGGACCGAAGGAGTATGGGCTGGCGACCCACTGACCAGTTCAACAATCATGGGTGACCTATCTGCAGGTGCTGTGGCATCAGTGGCCATGTGGAATGACAGTGTATCCAGGAAGGAGAAGTTGCTGTGTCGTTAAACAGGGTGTCCTTGAGGCAGTGGACCAACCCTCAGGAAGAAAGTTCCTAGGTCCAAACCCAAACCTGGAACGGTCAAAGTACGTAGGGAGGTGCCAACTGTTCCCATCAAACTCAATGGTATCACCTTTACAGCACTTCTGGACACGGCTCCCAATTCACCACTATTCAAGGCTGCCATTTCCTCAAGCACTGGACCTAAAACCAACTAAGATGCCCTCAAAGACTTGGCTCAACCTGATTGCAGGCAATGGAATAAGTACCTCTTACTTGGGCTACCAGAAATGGACATTCAGCTGGGAGAAAGGTTGACCCACAACAAAGGGTTGTCATTAGCAACACAATGATGACAACCTCCCTCCAGTGATCTTGAGGGATGAATGTACTGGACAACTGTCATGAAGAATTACTGGATGCCCTCCGGAAGCAAGCAGCACAGCTCCCAAAGCCAGCAAGAAGGCCTGGCAGCACACAATCAATATATTGCTGTGTCACCAGTGGTTCGCCAATGCTGGGGAGAAATTGGGAAGATCTGGATTCTTGATGTTCAGCCAGTCAGACTGGACCCAGGTACAGAGACCATACTGCTGTGCAAAGCCAAGGTGGGACTGCAAGGCAAGGACTATGTGGCTGTAGTTGAACCACTCAGTGCTAGGGAGAAGCCAGTGATTGTTGCATGGAGTCTCACAACAGTTACCAAGGGCAGGTCCCCATCTATATCTTGAACTATGGCACAACTCCTGTTAAGCTATACGGAACCAGCCTGTGGCCAGATTGATAAAGATCAAAGTGAGGACATAATTGAGCCCTCAGCAGACCATGGAAGAATGTCTTTCAATTAAATGGAGCTGTAGGCCCTGAAGAAGCGATGCCAAGAGCTGGCTTCAGGAAATTGACTTGGGCACAAAAGAAACCCTGAATAAAACAAACAGGGTTGCTGTTGATGCTAGTGAGAATCTTTTCCAAGCACCCCTTGACTTTGGGTGTACCAAGAACGTGCAGCACCGCATAGTCACAGGACAGCACCCACCGTCAGAGAATGATTCCGCCTCTTCTATCTGCACTGTACCAACCAGTGAAAACCATGTTCCAGGAGATGAAGGATACCAATGTCATCACCGAGTCACAGTCCATGGGCTGCTCCAATAGTACTGGTCAAGAAAAGGATGGGCAAATTCACTTCTGTGTCGACTATTGGAAGCTGAACAAAGTGGCGCACAAGGATGCTTACCCATTACCACGGATAGAGGATTCCTGGCAGCATTGAAATCAGCATCCCTGTTTTCAACCTTTGACTTGGCTAGTGGCTACTGGTAAGTTCCCTTGCACCAGATGACAGGGAGAAGTCTGTGTTTGTGGCCCCATGGGCCTCTATGAATTACATGAATGCCATTTGGATTGTGTAATGCCCTGGCGACCTTTCAAGTGACTAGTGGAACACTGCTTGGGAACTATAATTTTGACATGGTCCTTCTCTACTTGGATGATATCATCATTTACTCTAAAACCTATTCTGAGCACCTACGCACCTCAAAACTGTTCTTACCCGCCTAGCTGACTATGGGCTCAAGGTCAAGCCATCAAAGTGTCACCTGTTCAAAGAAAAGTTCACTACTTGGGGCATGTTGTATCTAAGCACAGTGTCACCAGACCCAGACAGGATTCAAGCAGTGCATGGTGGCCAACTCAAGTCACAGTCCGAGATGTAAGGAGATTCCTGGGGTTCATAGGGTACTAGCGGTTTGTCCCTAAATTTGCCCAGGTAGCTGCCCCATGCAAATTACTCAGAGACAAAGCAACTGCACAAAAGCAGCCCAGTGCAGTGGAGTTCAGCCCAGCAGGAGTCCTTCAACAGCCTAAAGCAATGTTGATCCAAGCTCCAGTACTTGCCTATCCGGATTATCAACTTCCTTCAAATTATATACTGATGCCAGCAGTCAAGGGCTGGGGCTGTCCTCTCCCAGGACCAGGACCAGGATGGAGTTGAGAGGGTTATCACTTATGCAAGCCATGGGCTGCGTGGAGCTGAGCGGAATGATGATCACTACAGCTCCTTCAAGCTGGAATTCCTTGCTCTAGTGTGGCCATCACTGAGAAATTCAAAGCTTACCTAGCCGCCACACCCTTCACAGTCTACTAACAACCCCTTGCTCCTCTAGACACTGCACAACTGGAAGCACTCGGGCAGGGTGGGTCTCAAGACTTGCCAACTACAATTTTACGATCAAGTACCATGCCGGTAAATCCAGTGGAAATGCTTATGCCCTGTCGAGGTTACCCACCCAAGATGAGATGGAGGAGAATAACAACCACAGGAAGCTCTAGAGATGCCTGCCTTTCTCCAGATCCCTGCAGAGGTGGTACAAGCCTGCTGCTATAGATTCCCCACAGCTGTCTGCCCTGCTGCAACTGCAGAAGCACTGGAAGACGACATGCCGAGACATTAAAAGAAACCTCTGACTTATGGCAGCAGATCCAAGATCACAGTCCAGTGACCCAACATCTAAAGGCCTTCATTAGTAACCAGCAGACCCTACCTCTGGAGGACAGAAAGCATGCTGACCCAGAACTTGTGAAACTGTGGCGACATGTGGCTCGTATGACAGTTGTGGATGGAGGGACTATCTGCACCATCACTGACCCAAAGACACATGACCAAGTTCGACAAGTCATCCTCTCCTCGTGAAGCTGCAGATGTTGCCCTAGAGGCATATCATGACAAATCTGGGCACTTTGGCTGCAAAAGACAGAGGCTCATATGAGAACCAGATTCTATTGGGTTGGGATGTGTGAGGACATCCAAGAGTGGTGTGACAAATGCCTGTACGTACCCTCAAGCGAGCACTGGGGCAAGATCAAGAGCCCCATTACATTCGATCACTATTCATGCACCCTTGAGCAGGTGGCCCTAGACCATCTTAAAGTAGACCCCAGTGGGGATGGCCTAAACTACATTCTCACCATGACGGACCACTATTCAAAGTTTTTCATTGCTGTGCCTGTCTGAGATCTTTCAGCCCGAACCACTGCTGAAAAGTTCTAGAGGCAGTTTGTTCAACCCTTTGGTCACCCTGCCAAAATCCTGACTGATCAAGGTTCAGCATTTGAGTCTCACTTGTTTAAAGAATTGTGTGCCTTGTATGGAGGCAAAAGATCCACACCACTGCCTATCACCCTCAGGGCAATGGGCTCTGCGAGGAAGGGTCAATCGTACTATCCTTGACATGCTTAGAACCCTACAGAGTCTCAGCAACTGCATTGGCCAAGATTTCTCCCAGAGCTAGTGTATCTCTACAATAACACAACTCACAGCAGCACTGAGTACTCACCATACTATCTGACGTTTGGTCATCATGGGAGAATCCCCATGGACTTGGTTCTAGATGTAAACCAAACCCAGTGAAACCCCTCCATATCACTACCGAGTGGGTGACTGAGCACCATCAACAATTATGAGATGCTGGAAAATAGTGGAACAAAACATGGAGAAAGTCAGGGAACAACAGAAAGCAAACTATGATGTCCAAGCCCATACATATCTCTGGCCATCGATGAAAGGGTACTATTAAGAAAGACTCTGCCACAAGCTGGATGTCAAATGGGAGTCAGAACCATATTTGATTGTTCAGATCCCGTTCCCAGACTTACCTGTTTACAAAATCCAAGAGGAGTCTGGCAGGAAGCAGCCACAGATTGTTCATCGCAACAGACTTAAACCCCGCACCTTTAGAGCTGCTCCACCATCTGGAAGTCACCTCCTGGACAGTAATCTGGAGGAGAAGCAGGAACTACTCCCAACTGAAGAAAACACCCCAGAGTAATTTTCCACCCTGCTACTAACCCCATGGCTGTATCCAATGGTGCCACACCCTCCTGTAGCCACTGCTGCAGAGCCCACTAAACGTAGATCCCAGAGGTCAAACTTTGGGGTACCTCCTCAGAGATATGTGACTAAAGCGGCACAAAGGGTGTCCACATACAAGTAGAAATGAAAGAAGAGCCAAGACCACTGCCCAGTTGTAAATATGGTTTATTGAAATGTTCTAAGATGTAAATCAGAGCTTTAAAGATGCAAGGAGTTATAAATGTTTTCTCACACACTGACAAAACCACTACCATAATGTTTATAGTGTTAGAAAACATGGAATTAAGGATTTAAAGTTTATAATCTGTAGGCTGTTATGAATGTTTTGTTACCATAACACGGGTGAGGAATATGTCATTGTTTATGGATGGAACTCTCAAAGGTTTAAGATTCAGAAGGTGAAAATGTGGAAATACATGAGGACATGTATTGTTAGTTAGGCCTGAATCTGTAGTGCCCCAGGAAATTGGAAGCACCACAGAAAATAGGGATCCTCAGAGATATGAGGAGTCATACAGTTATGGGGACCCTGGCAGCTTAATGGAGAACCCTTGAAAAGCTTTGGTGACCCTCTGAAACACAGAACTGGCCCAACTCCAGCAGACAATCCTAGTAGTCTAAATTCAGGGTTTTAAAAGAAAAACATTTTTTTCTTTCCTCCCTTGCCCGCTCAGGACCGACACCCAGCCAGCCAAACCAGTTGGGCAACATTCCTGTCCCCAGTGGAGAAGGAAGCCAGGCTGAGCCCTCTCAGCCAATCCCTGTGGGTAGGATAGATTCAAATCTGGAGATTTTTTTAAGCCACTGACTCAGGGTCAGGAGGCTGACCTCTGCATGGAGGCCAATCCCTGGCGGGTAGCTAGTACCACCCACAGGGAGAAAGAGTTTGACCAGGGAGAGTGAAAGACAGCAGGCAGTGGATGTTGGCTCCCCTGTTAGGATGTTGAGCGAATCCCTGGGTCTCTTTGGTGTAACTCCTTGGAAGATCCCCAGTAGCAGCCTCGGTCATTTTTTCGAAATCTGCCATCTAGTCAGGTCCCCAGTGTGTCGAATCAGTTCATTTGGCTGGGAAACAGACCCAGTGCACCTTTCATGCAGCAGTCTCCAGGAGAAGGCCTTATCACTCCTTTCTGGTTGTGCACTCCCCAGAGTAAAGAAGTCTTGGTTGAACTCCAGGGTGAGTAGGCTGTTGGCCAGTTTCCTTTAATAATTAGTCCTAGCTAGACCTGCTCCAACCAGGGAAGGATTGTTTGTTTAGTAATTGTATTGTTGCACTGTGTAATTATTGTTCAGAATTGTTAAATTGCTTCCATTGTACCCCGGGTGGAGGAAAGCTGCTACCTTGTCCAATTGTATAGAGACAGAAAGAGAAATAAGAACCAAAAAGGCAGAAGCTAGAGGGGTTCAAACCAAATAATTGTTGGACCAAGATTAAAGGTATTTGTGAACTCCTACCTTGAAAGAATCTCTGCTAGCTTAACTTATTCTAGGCCAGTAGTTCTCACACACTGTCATAATGAGCCTCCCCCAAGCCCTGGAAAAGATCTTGAGCCCTCCCAAATATAGAAATAATTTTGGGCCTCCCATAGTTAGAACAATTATCATACTTTGCACAGTACACAAGGAATACAGTGACACTCTTTTGAGTAGTTGAGTCTATTCTCATTTAACTAACCTTCTTATTCTCATCTGTATAATCCCTCCCCATGCCAGCCTACTCCTCCACACTTCTGGGTTTTGGAACCTATTTGCTATACCCCTTGTTGTAATACCTCCATTAGTCAGATTACTTTCTATGTCAGTTTAACCTTGTTTTAAACACCTTCTCAGGGACCATTTTGCTTTGTCCTGCTCTTGCTCCTAGTACCTCTCAACCTAGCCTTTGCATTTGTGGTTTTCTGCAGCCAGTATAATGGGTCAGTTCTTACCTTGTACCTATTCATTTGTATTATTTTACATTTTGTTTTGCACAGTTTCCAAGAACTGTACTTCCTCTATTCAGCTTTCCCCATGTCATACCAGGAAACCAGGAAACAAGTGTTTGTTGAGTGCGACTTTCCTGATCACTCATTTTGTACAGAAATTTGCATGCCATTATTCACTTTAGTTTGCTGCATCCTATCACACAAAGCATCCAAAACCTGACATTTAAATATAGTACATTTTAAGGCTTGATTGAGCCTCCCTGGAACAGGTTGGGGCCTCCTCCTGGGAGGCTGGCCTCACCATTTGAGAAACCTTGTTCTAGGCAGTCTGTGCTAGATATAAAGAGACTTGGGCACTCCTCTTAGCCAAGAATCAAAGAAGTGCTAGGTAAAGCCAGGTCAAAGTATTATTGGTGAGAATGTGCATTTTCTGCTGAATTTCTAATTGTTTAGCTGTAAGAAGATAATTACTAAAAGCCTGGCAGAGCCTTATTGCATGCTTTGCTCAGAGTTCTAGAGTAATCTAAGCCCAAGTAATGGAAAAACTTAGTCCTTTGTCTATGTAGTAGAAGGGCGTTGCAGCTCATAGCTGGGACAGAGACACTAGGTACCCTGGCCTCCATATTCAGAAGGGGGTGGGTCATCAAACTGTCTCAATGCCCATGAAGCAAACTGTATTTTCTTTATCTGCCTGCAATTTCCTGTTGCTTGCCTACCCCTCAGCTGTTCCTGATTTTCAGGGATGTCCCTGATTTTGCCTCAGAAATTTCTTCTGTCCCTCCTAAGTCTGGCATTTCTGGCACTAAAGAGTAGGATTGGGATCACAGAATAATGCCAGCCATTGATGTTACAGTCTCATTTTCATTAAGAAAATGCTATTCACACTAAGAAACATATGGTATACAGCTTCTGGGACTAATATTACTGTTTTATCTGATGTGTTCCTGATTTTGGTCATTTGTCCCTGCCCTGTGATGAGGGAGGTAAAGAGGTATGGTTGCCTGGAGCCACTGGTTGCTGTGTCTGAACTGCTGTATTCAATCAGACTGTTTTAAATTGTTGAACTTCTTGCTATGACTGAACTGCTATATTCAACTGAGGAGTTTAAATGACTGCACTGCCTTATTTTCTCAATTGCCCAGTGTGACTGCACTGCCCTGAGGAGTTGATTACTGCACTTGCCTACGCTACTCCTCTAAAGACATTTGGGGCCACCCCATCCCAAATGGCAGGGCTCTCCATCATAGAAGGGCAGGATTGTCTTTCAGGTTTTAATTTTTGTTCTGTTCAGGCTCCTGCACACACTCACACCTTATCCAGAAGTCCCCTCAGTGTCTCTTCTTCGACCCAGGGAAGGTCCCAGGGAAGTCCAGTATCACCTGCACCCACTTCCAACAACCTCCAACAACTCCAAATGTTCACCACAACGTCCAAGGTTCGAGATTCTTGGTCATGAGTGGTAGCCAGCTGGTAGCTAGGGCCCACCAAAATGTGTCAGATTGAGGCCGCCCTGGCTCTAGCTCGAGGGACTTAAGTCATCCAAAAACTTGGAGTCCACGTTGCCCATTCTCCCGAATAGACATTGTCCTAAGGTGGCAACAGTACCGTGGCTCTATACCAAGGCCTTGCCAAGGATTGCCAGGCTCAGTGCCCCATTTCCTGAGGTGACATAAGTACTGGTGGCCCACGCAGAGGCCACACCAAGGGTCACCACACTCTTGATTGTACTGCACATAGGTGGCTCGTGTTCTGGTGATGCATGAAGAGGTCACATCGAACTTGTCGGATTCTAAAGCTGCAGGGGTGAGGTGGTAAGAGTTCGGGACCTGCCCAGAGGTTGTCCAGTGGATCATCGTACCCAGCATCCTTTCCACAACTGAAGATCAACTGCCCAAGGTCACCACAGTCAACATCTCTGGGAGGTTCTCTTCCCCTACAACCTGGCATCAACACCATCCTCAACCCAGGCGCTGCCCTGTGTGGCGGTGCCTCAGCAACGCCCAGGAGTCACCTTCTTCCCAGGGCCAGGAGGCCTACAGTGTTTTACTTGGTTTTGGTTCACTGGGGATGCCTCATTTAATGGCCTCTGTAGGAGCGCTTCCTTAGGTTCACCCTCAGCAGTCAGCTGACCAAAATACTAGAAACCAAGCTTGGTGCATCGGATTGCTACACCTTTAAGACTTGAATAACCTGGACTTTTTGTAGGACATTAGTGGGCCAGTTTGTGGTCCCGTAACCTATTCACTCTTTCTCATGTGTATAGTGTTAGTGAATGCTAAATCTTTTCTGTGTGCTCCAACTGTGGCTAATAAACCTTGTATCTTGGCTCTAGAGTAGGTCTCAGCCTCTCTTTCCAGATTTATCTGGCATCACTTTAAACTATAGGGATACAAACCACCACAGCACATCCACCACAGTCGCATATGTCTCCCCAAGAAACCAAGCTCCTGCTATACAATCCCTTGCTAACTACATCTCTGGCTCCCCCAAAAACAGAACAAATCATAGTTGGAGACTTTAATGTGAACCGCTTGCCAGTTCAGCTTCCACGCCAAGGACACCTTCACTGCACTGGACCTGACCTAGCTGATCAGCCAACCTACCAGGGTGAACTCCACTAACAGCTCTAGCACCCTGATTGACCTTCTCCTCACCAACCGTCCCCACAGAATCTCTGACCTGGTGGCCCTTCCAGACTCCCTAAGCGATCACTCACCCATCCTCTTTTCCTGGTCGTGTCTTCAGCAAAACCCAAACCAAACTATATTGCCAGTGTTGTCTCTGAACCGATGCCTCACAAAACTAAGAAAATACTTAACTCAATGGGACTGGTCCCCCATCTCCTGGGCCCCTACTATAGATGAAGCCTTTGATTATTTCACCTGTTCTTTTAATAAAGCATGTGACATCTATGCCCCACTAGCAAAAGTGCAATCCAAGAAACGTAATGCCCTGGGTCACACCTGAACTGCTCCAACAGCTAAAGCACAGAGATGATCTCTGACATAAAGCAGTCGCATCCAGTATGCAGGCGGACAGGCAAGCCTATAAAGCAGCTCATAACAGATGCACTGGGCCATTAAACAGGCCAATCGGGCTACTACAAAACGACCCTTGCCTCCTCTTGGGGAATGCTCGGTTGTTCTGGGACAATATTAGGAACTCAATGGCTTCCTCCCTCCCTACTAACTGTCAACAATGTCCCTACCACTGACCCACTGGCCATCGCCAACTGCCTCAACTCATCATTCTCTGACCTAAGTGCAGTACTCCCAAATAACTTTCAACCCCACTCCTGCAACTCTGCCCCAAACACCCAACATCCCCCTTCCACCTCAGGGTGATCTCTATGAATGAGGCAAGGCCTTTTCTCATAAAGCACTCAGTGGCTCTTGCTATTGCAAAGATTCTTTTGATATCAGAATCACATCTAGTACTAGATCCAGTCCTCTCCCCACTGACTGACCTCATTAACCACTCCCTAAGTCTGGGGCAGTTCCCCCAGCCTGGAAGACTGCCACAGTCACTCCAATACTGAAGAGTGGTGACAGCACCTCCCCAATAACTAATGTCCCATATCCATTCTCCCACCACTCTTGAAAGCCCTCGAAAAATTATAGCCACCCAACTCACTGAGTACCTACTTGCTCATAACCTACTTTGCAGGGAGCAGCATGGCTTCAGATCTGGGAACAGTACAACTCACGGCTCTCACCGGTTCTCTAATTTTATTCACTCTGCCCTGGATAGAAAACACCTAGATGGAGCTGTCTTCATTGACATGTCTAAGGCCTTTGATACAGTCTCCACCCCTTACTCTTAAGCACACTCCGCCACATAGGTCTGTTCCAAGGACCCATCTCCTGGTTTACCAGTTACCTCACAGCTAGAGCACAGTGTGTTAAAATAAACAACACCCTTTCAACCACCCTGACAGTCCGCTCTGGGGTTCCCCAGGGCTTCATCCTCACCCTCTATTATTCAGCATCTACGCAACACCTTGCCCAATTCCCTGCTCCAGCAACCTACTACTCTGTCTGGGAATGATGCAGTTCTTTTGCTTCCACCCTGAACCCACAGTATTGCAGTCCTCCCTCCAATGTACATTTAACCAGATTGAAAACCGGTTCATAGACCAAAGACTTGTGGTCAGTGTAAAAAGACAAAGGCTATGCTCTTTGCCCATCGACAGAATAAGGCCAAGAATGTGCAGCTAACAATCCTTTCCCTCTCTTCTTCCTCTAGAACAAGTCCATACATATAAATACTTGGGCCTTAGCATTTGATTCCAGCCTCTCCTTCCATTCACACATTGACACTCTATCATCAGCCATAAATGTCCTTATAGGCCTGTTGTATCGGCACAAGGATTGCCCTACCTCTGAAAGCCCTTAATCTGGCTGTCACCTCCTCAGTCCTCTCCCTAGTTGATTATGGGCTCACTATCTACTTGGCTGCTGACCACAGCCCTTAACAAATCCAACTTGCTAAAACAAGCATGCAGAGTCCTCACGGAGCAGATAAGCGTACCCATACCTGTACCCTATATGCCCTAACAAATCTCTTTATCCTGGATGAAAGGTTATTTTATCAAACATGTCTCCTCACAAGAAAATACACCTGGGCTTACCCCTTGGGGTTTCTGCCTCTCTTCTATCCTCCCATGCCTTGGTGAACACCCACACTGTAACCGACAGGTGTGGTCCATCCGAGGTTAGAACCGTCTTAGCCCAAAGGTCATTCCCACACAGGGCTCCAGCCTGGTACAATGAATTCCCTCTAACGCTCCTCCATCTCCAAATTAGGACCTTTCAGGTCAGCCCTCAAAGCACATTCTCACTTCACGGGCGCTGCCAATGTACCAGCTAATGCTGGGTCATCTATTATCATCTTACGGGACCACCTTTGCCACTGAGCTCCTACTGATAGGGCTACCAAACATTACCTATTAACAAGGCCTCCTTGGCTGCACTCACAAGGTATCTGTCTAATTCTCTACTTCGCTGTAAATATCAAACCTGTTACTCCCTTCCTCTATCAGCAAACTTATTGCTCTCTTGAAAACTGCAAAATACAGCTCTCGGTAACACGTTCAATGCATTGATTCTGCAATATTGTATAACTAAAAAAAACTGTAACCTTTAGCTGCCATTCTATGTCTATATGTATTAAGTGTTTATGTTTGTTTTTTCTAGCGTGAACCTATGCAAATGAGTCCTTGACTCAAAGGTTGTAATCCTAAACTCTGTTAAATAAATAAAATAAATAAAATAAATAAATAAATATGCAGTTGATGGTCTTTTACTTACAGGAGGCACTTTCCATGCCTGTCCGTGAAGATCAACAAAGCTGGGCAGTGAGCACTGGCACGGCAGAATAGTAGGGGTCTGTGGCAAATGGCAATTACAGAGATCATGATAGCAGAGTCAGTGGGTTGGGTAGTGAGTAATCAACGTGGGAGATGGTGAAGATGTGCATGTAACTAAGTTAATACCCAGTTCTTGTACAGTCAGTAATGCATTATGTATGGTGTTAAAATAACACCCACCACTGTCCCAGGGCAGTTGAGTATAGTCATAAAGGGAAGTAAGCATTGCAGGGGTCCTCAAATTGTGAAAGCCCAAGAAAATATATTTCAAACTAGGCACTGGACTTCCTTGTAGGTGTCAGGAGTCTGAGATACGACCATCTAATTAATCCATAAATCAAAACAAGGCAGCAACCACTTTAAACAGAAAGTGATGTCACTGAGTGGCAAGCTGCATGTTGTTAATACAGCTGCCCCTTAGTGACATCACTGTTGGTCTCACAACTCAATGAAATAGCTGCTGCCTTGTTTTAATTTACAGATGGTTTAGGTATTCATATCTCAGGACTCCTGATACTTATAGTTAAGCCAATACCTCATTTGAAAGATCTTCTCATGGGTATTCACAATTTGAATGACTCCTGCAATGTCTACTTCCCTTTAACAGCCCCTCCCTATTACTCAAGGGCAGCAGTGCAGGGTTTAATTTTTATCTTCACTTCTAGTTGCGTGATTAACAGGTTGCATGCACAACTAGCACTGACAGTCCATCAGAAGAGCACTCATACTATCTCTGATATGGAACTTGTGGGCAGGCAGGAGTTACATCCATGAGCTGCACTGGTGGGGTAGGAAAGGAACAGAACCCACAGCTGGTTTGGGAAGTGACAGTGGAGGGTTGGTCAGTGTTTATGGTTTGTTCTAGAATGGTCCTGTTATTTGTATTAAGTTCTTGTTCTGTGATTCTGCTCCCCCTCCCTACTTTTTAAGCAATGTACCACAACAGGGTGTGGGGTAATGCTGGTGTGGTTCAGTCATCATGAGGCCACAGGTGGAATGAGTAAAGTACACCAGAAGTGAGTAAATCTTGGCATTACCCCATACCCTGGAGTGGTGTATTGCATTATACAATGCCGCCTTTTATATTGTGCTAAAATATTAAGAAAAAGTTTTTTTGTATTTTACATTATTTTTGTGTGATGTGTTCTTGCGTCAAAAAAAAATTAGTCCTGGTGGCCTTGGTTGCTATGGTCTCTCTCGGTGAGCACACACACACACACACACACACACACACACATATACTCTGTCTCAGTAGCATTGGGGTGACTTCCATTTTCCAAGCAGGCTTTGATATATTTTAATGGAAAATACTCAGAGGACTAAATGCATCAGGTCACTTTGGGAGCGACTCGGCGAGTTAACATGAGAAACAGGAGGGGTGCCACTACAAAGTTCACCTAGGAGCCATATACCCTAAGGCTGGCCCTGCTGCCAGTTCACTGGATCCAGGGCAATCCACTGAAGGTCCTATAGTGTATACAGCTGCCATTTAGAAGGACATTGGTGTGAGCAAGCTACCATGGAAAAAGGGTGGTTCTGGGTTGTTTCCATGCCTAAAGGAAGGGGCAACAGATATGTGAGTACAGATGCAGTAACTGTTCTCATTAGGAGTGGCTGAGGTGTGTGCCCAAGATAAGGCTAGAGCACACCTGTCAGGACCCGTCATACACTTCAGTGTCAACTTAAAGTTTAAAGTTTGAGTCTTTAGCAAATTAGTGGGGATTGGAGGCTAGTTTGGTGTAACCCTGAAGGAATGGCAGAGACTGTTGGTTGGGGCAAAGGGTGGGAGGAATGCCATCTGGAGTCTACAAGGCAGGGCTAACTGATTTGTTGATGGGCACCAGGTTTCCTGGGCAAAGGCCATTGCCGCGGGAGAATGTTTCAAGGTGTGTGGCAACAGTCCATAAGCATACACCTGTGGGAAACAAGATGGTCTGAGAGTGTGTGTTAACAGTCCACAAGCATACACTCTTGGTAAAGGAAATGTTTCTGGGTGTGTGGGCAACAATCCACAAGCATACACCATGGATAGAGAAGTTTCTGTGGAAAACTGTACTGCCTAGCAAAGAGTTTCTAGAAAAGGAGTGTACCTGTTTTGCCATGACCTACCATTGGGGTCCCCTGTGCTTTAGTAACATATGTGAATAAAGCCATACTGCACAATCCCAGCTGTTGCATTGGACATTCTGATTATTGCTTTCTGTGTGGAGTTATTGGGGCCCCTTAGCAGTTAGGTCTAGCATATGCCAGGCATCCTCTTCCCTGGACCTGGTTGTGTTTGCAAAGGTTCATTTGGTAATTTTACCCCAATCCCTTCCTTTAGATAAAGAGTCTGGTATGCACTCTAAAACTAGGAGTGGTACCAGTCTCAGTATTCTCTGAAAAGTAAATGGCATGCCATATGTGGTTACTAGTTCTTTTTATAGGGGGTGCCAACTTGCCAAAAGTAGCATGGGGTTACAAAAACATGGTGGCTCATCCAAGAGAGATATGTTTTGGGGTGAGAGGTAAAATGCTGAGTGTATGTATAGAATCTTTCTGATTGGCTGCCACCCAAACCAAGATTGTTGCAAGAGAAGCAAAAGTCTATGCCAGGAAAATGCCATCTGAGAATATTTTCCTGCTTATGGTTCTATGAAAGACAGTGAAAAAATGTGCTGCTTGTGTGTTTAAACTGGAAACATTAACTGTTGAGCTGAGCAATGATTGCCCTTGCCTTGCAGTTTTAAGTGCTTGAAAACTGTTAAAAGTTGCAAATTTCAAGAAAAAGTATTTGTGGACTTTAATAACAGCCATTTCTAAATGCCCAGCAGGTTTAAAGGGTCACAGTCAACCCTAGTTATGTAAAATTTATGCAGTATGTTTTCTTTAGATTTTGGTTAGTGTCCAGTGCAGAGAGTGTCAGTATGCAATTAGTTTGATGAAACGAAGCTCAGATTCCTATTGTAGTGAAAATTCAGCTCACCGGCAGGTTAGTGTTACCACACCAGCAGCAGAGGTTTGTTGACATGTTCAAGTTTCTACATCTGCCACATGAGGTATCACTCTGCCCATGCGCACGGTCCCGATGTCGGTATCCTCATAACTGCCATGATGCAGTAATCTCACTGACATATTTCACTTTCTAAACTCTAGCTCTTGAAATCTGGTGGCATTGCATATTTTATGTATGTTTTGTCTATCCTTAAATATTGTTCTACACAGTCAATATAACAGCATTTCTTGAAGGTACTGTACTCAACAACTACAAAAAGCAAGGACAACTGTTTCAAAATGGCAAAACAGTGACTAGAAGCATAGACAAAACATACATAAAATATACAATGCCACCAGGTTTCAAGAGCTAGAGTTTAGAAAGTGAAATATGTCAGTGAGTACCGCATCATGGCAGTTATAAGGATACAGGCATTGGGACCGCGAACACGGGCAGAGTGATACCGCATGTGGCAGGTGCATAAACTCGAAATGTCAACAAAGCTCGCTGCTGGTGTGGTAATAACTGACCTGCCGGTGAGCTGAATTACCACATGTAGAATCTGAAGCCTCGTTTCATCAAACTAATTGCATACTGACACTCTGCATTGGGACGCTAACCAAAATCTACAGAAAAACATACTGCATAAAATTTACAAAACTAGGGTTGACAGTGTCCCTTTAATGTGCACAGTAGAAATTGGGAGTCACTAAGGAAAAGGCACCAAGAACTGTGTCAAAATGCCTTAAAAGTGCTTTTGCTCCATTGAAATTGCAGCCGAGAAAAAAGTGACAGTTTGTTTTAAATTTGCCTGTTCGATGATCTCCGTACAGGAGTGTAGCAGAGAGAAAGCTCATTTGCATAGCATCGTGCAATTGGTCCAGCATGCCAAGGTCCAACCTTTGCCTGAGTCTCAGTGTTGTGAAGTATTCGAGGAGGAGGCGAGCAACGTGCTAGCCAGAGCAGGAGAAGGAGGAATCACCGAGAGCAATGAAGCATTCCTAAAACAGCATTTTTGAACTTTCACAGCAAAATCCAGGCTCAACCCGTTTCAGACCACAAGTAGCGGTGATTACAATGTGTTTTGCGCCCGATCCATGGGTCTGCCAGCCTGATCACTGGAAAGGCCTAACAAAACCAGCAGCAGGCCGTTTACCATCTGACGGAGGGAAATCAGCTACCGCCCAAGTAAGTACCAAGTGCAAATTAAAGCGAACTGTCATGCAGAAAAGTTAGAGAACTGTAAAGCAATGCACCAAAAGTAATAGAGAGCTTGTGAACATTTAAAAGTGGAATCTGTGTAGTGACTGTTTCAAGAGAGAGTTCAGGGCAGTACTGATCCAACAGATCCAGAGACATGCAGAGAAAGTATGAATGTGCTGAATTGTACTGAAGGTGAAATTTAAGTTGTGCCTTAAGTAAAACAGTTAATTACAAGATTGGACAAGTGTTCTAGCAATTTTGAACTGCGTGTGTGATGGAGAAATGTTACAGCTGCCATTTTGGGTCATAGTCAGCAAATGTAAATCAAGTGCCACTATCTTGGACTAGTGTTTCAAATGCAGAAACATTTCAAGTGGTTGTGATAAAGTTGTGGAACAAATGCAAAAGTTAGGCAGCCTGTTAAAGAACTGTTGCAGTGTGTGTAAAGCCAAATCTCACTCAAATTACAGAATAGTAACTTGGGACTTGTGTGTTTATTTACAGGAAATGGCACATCATCACCCCTGCCCACTCCATGCCAGGGCATGGATTGCACAACAAGAAAGAGTTAGTTCATTTTGAACAACTGTACAATTGTGAATCAGCACCATCTGATGTGGCTTTACCAAACTTTCCAGTCAATGTATGCATCGTTTGTTTGAGGGATGTTCTGCTAATTTCCCATTGTACAGACTGTTACAAGCAATTTGGGACGTGTGAAGCAGGTGGCACAGTAGTAGCAAAAGCAAAAAATCTGCTTAGCCCCAACATGGACACTGGCAGGGGACCCTGCCGGATCAGAACAGCAGCAGGCTGGTTGCAGTCGGAGGAACCCCACTGAATTTGTCAGGAATTCTTGGAGAATGTTTGTGAGAATACGTTGCAAGTGCAGGAAGAAGTTAAGTTTTCCACGCTGCAGAGGGTGGATTTGAACACTACAGATGCAGGTTCTATAGATCCATGGGTGAAGGCCGAGCCCAAGCCTAGTGGGCAAAGATGAGGTGAATGAAGCTCTGTGTTGGGAGGCCAGTGCCTCTTTGTGCAGTTATGAATGGACAATTTCAGGAGCTGGTGCAACTGTTAGCTTCTGGGCAGAGTTTGTAGAACAGGAAGAAGTTGCAATACCTATGGTGGGGCCTCGTGAGTCACCACTAGCATTGGCTTCAGTGGAGCCTCCTGAGACAGAAATGGAGGAGGGCAGAGGTGGACTGCTTTTACTCTGCACTGAGTGTGCGAGCTGGCTCTACCAGGATTCGCCAGCCTCAAGCTGTGCCCTGGGTTGGACCTAATCAAAAGCAGCAAGGAAGAACAAATAATCTGAAGAAGGGCTATGGCCAAATATGGACAGACATACCCTTTCTTCCCTCTGAAAATTTGGGAGGAAATAGAGGAGAACAGGCATGCCTGGTTGTGGAGGAAACTAGTGCCATCCTGCACCCAAATGTGAACAAATTTGTGAGAATAAAGGTATGCAGTAAGAGACTTCAGTTTTGGAAGTGTGGCAGAACTTTGCTAATTGATTCAGCGAATCATCAACAAGGCTGGCCAAGAGACATTTTACAATGTTCCTGTGGTTCATCCTGATGGAAAGACAGTATTTGCTCCACACCTACCCATGAATGCTGCCACTCATCAGTAAATATATCTGCATGCCAAGTTGAATGCAGCAAGGCCAGAGCAGCAATCTGCCACTGAAGCGGCAGCAACCAAGTAGAAGGTGTCTTTCTTCTGGTGTTCCGGTTCATCTGCAGCATCCAGGGTTGTCTACAGCAGCTTCAGGGTTTGTTTGTAGCAGGATCCAGGCTCATCATCCCAGCAGGAGGAGAAGATTTCCTTCAAAGTTCAGCAGAGGTCATAGAAGAATCTGATCCAAAACTTTGTCTGTCCAGCAACAGAGGATCATCAGGCTGCAGGTCCAGAGAGGTGATGTTTGTGATGCTTGGCCAGCTGGTTATGATTATTCTATGCTATTTGTAATATAAAAATATAGCCTGTGCTTATAGGTGCCCCCGGTCAGAGAAGCTACAGGATATATTAACCTGAAACCAGAAGGTAATTAAAGAACCAGAGAGACTTAATTAGAACTGACCCAGCTACCAGGATATAGGGCTCATAAACTTTTATGATGTCTTAGAGGAAAAACATGTTATAACAACATGGTGCTAAAAATCATAAAATCCTTTGATGTGCCCTGGGGATAGGAACTGCTCAAGATCAAAGAGGGATGTTAATTGAGTCATATTGGGAAATTAGTTTGCTGATGTCATCATATTTGAAATACCTCCAGCTAGGACATCCTGTTTGTATATTTTTATATTCTAAAAGGAGGAGCTAGATGACATCATAGAAGGGGTGTGGAAACACAGAGTTTTAAACTGTATACTGTGTTTAAACTTGTCACATATCTTTTGGACTCTTAAGAAACAAGATCTCTGATCTAACTTAAGCACTATAAAGAGGTAATACATTAGATAGAAAAGTCTTATTGTATTGTGATAGGAGTTTATGTTTTGTACTTTAACGTTGTTATTTTAAGTGATTGCATGCTTTTGATATAGTGTTCTGTGTTTACATTTACATATTTTTATCCATTTTAGTAAATATATTATTTTGAAAGTGTCTTCAAAGTTATTTTTGCTTGTGACGTATAGAGGGTTAAGACTGACAAAACTGTTCAAAGCTTGATGGTGCAACTAAACTGGGAAAAGGAAAAATATACCTAAGGTCTTTTATAGAGTTTTAAGGGTTCATTTTGGATACCTGGTTAGGTGCCCTTAGGTGAAAGATGTATTGCATCCCCAAAGAGAATTTTATCTGAGCCTGTACGCTTGGGTATGCTAGCATAAGGTTCACCGCTTGAATCCCCCAGAACTTGAGACCAAAGGTGATTCGGGATCACAAGCAGACAAGTTGGTTACCCTGTCTGTTACCTGTTCACATTACTGCACTCGGAGGTTGGCACTGTGGGAGCAGAGGGCCTGGCCTTCTGAGTGCATTTGTATTAATGTTGACACCCATCTGTCACCATCTTTAACTAGTAAGGCTGTAGTGCTCGTTGAGGTGTCTGCTTGCTTATGAACCGCAATCATTTCACCCTTTATCCCTTCCCTGCTGTTCTGAAGGACCAGCATCTAACTATTGAAGTCATCCACTTTTTGGGTCAGGTCTGAAACAGAGGAAATTAATCTCTGGAGTTTCAGTCCTAAAGACGCCATCATCTCAGTGGAGCTCAGTTCCTCACTGGCCTGTGAAACAGCATTTAGCCTCCAAACTCTGCCTATTCTCTTGTATTTTCCACTCCACCGCCACTTTATCCTTTTTGGGGTTGCCCATTTTAGACAAAATGAGGTCGCCCTTTCTGTTGGCATCAACCAAAATTTGATTCAAGGCACTCAGACGGAGGAATTAAATAGATTTATTCAGAGGAGTACAGAGCTGTACAAATCTGCTGCTGCTCAACTCGGGCTCCACAGTGACCCCTCCTTGACAGAGACACTTTGATTGTCATTATGCTCCAGGTACTCTTGGATCTCCCTATGGAGCTAAGGAACAAACATGGGGTCCCTTAAAAGGAGGATCTAGGCACCAGGAGAAGGTTCCTGAGCTGGGAGGATTCCAAGAGATTAGCATAGAAAGGACAGCGTGATCTGAGATGACTATGAGATGTATAAAACTCCACCCCACACGCAGTTGAGAGATAGTGAAGCCTGTAAGAAAAAAAAAAGAAACACAGCCATGGATTATATATTACCCTGAACCCCAGGAAACCAATTGAAACTGATAGGTCCACCCTCCTTCCAACCTGTGGAAATCCAGTTACCAAAACTAAAATAGAAAATATACAGCAGAACAGATGTAATATACCACAGTTGTGAGACCTGAGAAATGAAAACAGCTCACTCATGCGGTCTCAGGGAATGTGTGCCAATCGGCATCGGGCAAAGAACTGAGAGCCATGGTAGGAAAAGCAGCACAGCCAGAAGTACTGTGATTGACACCCACATCGTGTCTGAGGTGGATGTGTCTGTGCGCACAATTGCACAGTCGAGCAGCATCTCTGCTTGAATGTGGGATGAGGCAGCCATTAGCTGCATGAGTAGAGATAACTGCAGTGACCATCTTAGGGCATCAAGAGCATGGCCCTTAAAATGCGCCATAGAAATAGGTGTGTTGCAGAGTGACCAGAGGAAAGAGTGTCAGTCCATAGGTCAAAGTAAACTTGAAAATGTTTACCTCTGGTTCGGGCTCTGAACATCCCTGGAGTTACAATATGAGGATTTTAGGCAACATCTGAGCAAACTATCACTCCCCAATTGAAGGGTGTGGAATTTCAAGAACAGAAACTGGCAGACAATAACATCAGGTGCATAAAATGCTTAAAAGCATTTATTGTTTTATTTAATCATAAAATGTCCTTAACAAAAGAAACTAAAATAATAAAAACATAATTCTTATGAACACAGTAATATAACTCCTATTACTGCACACAGAGTGGATCACTAGCAAGGCTTCTAGGTCCACCTCTCTCTGTTGCTCTCTTAGGGACCACACACTAACACAGGTCCTCCAGGTTTCTCTCCCAAGACTGATTTAATTATGCATGGGTTTGGAAGGTTTATATAGCCCTCTCACTTAATACTAGGCCCACCCACAAAAGGCAATTAACTTTAGAATGGTCCATAAAGCTCATAACCCATCCTATACAGAATAAACAAGGGTTATTTCTAAGCTTTTATTCAACATCTACCATTCTTTAAAATCTAGACGTCAAAGAGTGCCATATATTAAGTTTAATCTCAGAAGAACAATAATTATCCCTGGTTAGTCAAGCTCCACCAGGGTGTAGCCAGAAACTTCAGTTTTATACACAATCTCCAAAAGTTACATCCCCAATTAAAAATGTACACATCCTTTCCAAATGGCACCCCTTCCAAACAAGTTGGATTGTTGTCAGAGGATTCCTCTAGTCTCTAAAGAGGTTATGTATGTATCTGTCTCCTAAACAACAGAAGTTTAAACACAAATACTCCTCAGTGGCCTAAACTAACCCAAATACTACAGGTTAGAATGAAAATAAATATGCTTGTCTACACTCTTGAGCTCCGCCCTTCACATAATGAGGTTTTATCTCTCAGGGTATAAATAAGCCCTCTAGGGGTGCTGTTCCCCTATAGGTTTAACTGTTTAACTCAGACCTGAGGAGCTTGCTAACAGGTTAGTCACCATTTATATGTATATCAGTTTTATTGTTTTATACAAGGGCTAAACCTGTGTCTTGAATGGTTTAAAGTTCTTTAAAAAATCATTTCTCGGGCTCTATGAACTATGGGACTGTGTGGGGCACCTTTTAATATCTGTAGTACTTTACTGTAATTCTTTAACTGTAGCTTATTGACTTTCTTGCAGCCCTCTTCATTCTGAGAGCTGCCACACTGTATTTTACTTTCATACACAGGGACGTTCCTGTCCCTTTTAACCCGCTTTTTCATTTTTCCAGCAGAGCAACAGTTTGCACAGGAATTAATCTGCTGCTTTACTTTGGGCTTAGGAGCGTTCTAGTAAGCCCTTTTATTTATTTTATTGTATCTGTAGCAGGTTTGTTTCCTCTGTAAGGACAGCTTGTCCCTTCACAGAATAGTGACACTCTACAGAGCGCAAGAGTGGAATTCATCCAGGAGCGGGATGGCTAAAAAATGAAAGTTAAATGCTGCCCTGCTCTTAACTGTAACACAGCAGTTACGCCCATTTGAGAGAGAGAGAGAGAGAGAGAGAGACAGGTAAAGAATAAAGCAGTCTCCTTTTTATAATTTGTCTCTCTCTCCTCCTCCTCAGACCCTTCAGGTTCTTTTATTTTGGAGCCAGCCCCAACCACTCTTTCCTACTGGGGACATTCCTGTACCCTATTCAACATCCGAGTTGCAATTAATTTAGAAAAGCGGGCAGCACTGCGGCAAAAGTGGCAGTCTTTGCACCTGGCTTTCAACTGTGCCACAGCACAAGGAGAGAGAAAGAGAGGAGCAAGCGCTTCTAAATTACTTTATCTAAAAGCTCTCTCCTTGCATTGTTCTTAGGCCCACATGTTTTTTCCTTTTTTATCAGAAAGAAACCAGTGGCACGGAAAGGTTTTTAAGAGGCATGGAGTGGCTGAAATTAACAAATCAGCTGTTTGCTGCTCCGTGCCAGGTTCTTTATTTGATTTGGGACTTCTACCTGAATCTACACACCAGTTCGGCTGCATATCTTGGCTCCTCCATGGCTTAGCTGGCAAAATACAAATTTACTTCTATGCCAGCAGCCAGGAGCCATTTAGAAAACATTTAAGGAAAAAAAGGGGTTCTTTAGTAAAGCAGGCGGCAGCTAAAAGTAAAGAAAAACTGCTCGTTACACCACTAATCCTGCTTGATGCAGGATAATTGTTTTAAACTTGTACACCCTGTGGAGCAGTGGCAGGCGGCAATGTCTATACTAACAAATAAATGCACTCTGTTTCTTCTCCTGATTAAGCTGCTTCCATTCAAAGCTACAATACATTTTCAGCAGCTTTGTAGCTAAGTTAAACCACTCACATTTCTATTTTATGCTGCATTTTACTACTTGAAGCACTGCAGTATTTCTTGAAAGTACTAAGCACTTTAAACAATCTGCACGTTTTATGACAAAAGCACTTTATGAAATGTATGGCCTGAAATGCCATATAAGCAGCTTTATTACTGTTGGTTTATTCCTCCTATGTACTTAATGGGGGCATGGGAAGACCCTTGACTTCCTACCGGGCACCCATCCTGACAGGGTCACCCTATCACCCCCCATGGTTAAACATCATATTACATGGGAGAAATGCATGTCACGATAACAGAAATCATCTTTTTAATATACAAGTAGCAATGAGGAAGGGCAAAATGAGAACCTCCCACCCCACCATGAACAGTGCAGCTTCCCCAAGTTGCGTTAGGGAGAGCACAGTTCTAGAAAGGTCTTAAAGAGGAGTATGTCCAACGCACAGATAATTTAGAGCAGTTTCCAGAAATTATGGTAATAGTAGGTCTGTGAAACTTTAAGGGCACTATCTGAGGTGGCGGCTCTTAATTAAAGGGTTGCATTGCAGCTGGGGTTGGTTAAACATTGTAAAACCACCTACAAAGCAAAAGTGCAGAGTTCAGTCGTTATTGGTGGAAGGGCACCTTGCAAAAGCAAGTGTAGATCACAACTCTGCATAAAATTTAATTCCTGGTCCTTGGAACTAGGCAGGGTACTCATTGGTAATGGGGTGAGTTCTGTAGACTGGGTGACTGGTGGAGCAAGGGACCCCATCACAGCTCTATGAGGTGGATGTGTTGATCATTGAGGGGTGAATCTGCACCAGGAGCTTGCGAATATTTGTGAAAGAAGCAAAGGACTCCCATGGGCCCGTCATCCATTGCTGTCAGGAGGCCGCCCTACCCATGCTCTGACTGTGGCTGTTTTGGTAGCATGAGGGGATACTGGATTTCCTTCTGGAGTGTCCTTTCACTCTCTTGGAATCTCAGTCATTTCTGTGCCATAAGGTTATCCAAGTATCTTCTTCACAGGCTCTGGCAAAGAAGTTGGTGGGCCTGGTGCACATCCTGGTTTGTGGTGGAGGAGTAGGAGTCATGTCTATCACCACAGCATCCTTGGGCCCTGTAGATTTCAGGGAAGATCACCGCTGGCCAGAAACAGCGGATAAAGTCCTTGACTGCAGCAGGATACGTGAATGAATGGGAGACACTGTCCCTTGTAATACAGAGGACCCCTGGGTATTGGAGGCTGTAAGGCACATTAAGGCTCCTCAGAGCATGTCAGGCCTAGTAAACTCCCAGTGCTGTTCCATGAGGCCAGGGTAAAAGTCTGAAAAATTTGTCACGGTGTCCTTGCCAAGATAAGGGCCTCTTTTGTGGGTAAGTTGCAATATTTGATAATTGACAGGAATCTCAAGAATTTCAGTTATAGGATGGGGCATTGGCCAGGTTTTGGTGGTGGAGCTAGTAAACAGTGGGCCCTCTCTGTCTCGGGGGCTGACCACTGATGCTTTAAAATGATTGGCAAGGTGTTTTGGAGAAGGCACTGGTGTCCTTGCCTTCTGCACTCAGAAAAGCCCAACAACCTAAGTTTGTTCTGTGGCCCTGATTTTTGAGGCCCTCCAGCTGGTACCATCACTGACGGATTGTGCAGTCCTGTTCACAAAGGTGAGTGGTAAGCTAATCCACGGCAGATTCCTGAAGTTAAAGCTGGTGCTCTGTGAAGGAAACCATGTTGAGAAATTGATAGAATATCTTGGGTTGTCCTCAGCTGGCTGTACTTCAGCTCCCGATCTCCATTAGAAGTTGGTTGAATATCCTCTTATCTCTTGCAGGTCATCGATTGGCTGGGAGATAACAGCTGCAAGAGATGCCACCATTTCACCTCAGTCATCTTCTGAGGGCAGAGTAGGAAGCAGAATTGGGGTGGAATCAGGTAAGAAAAACTCTATCTGCTCAACGGCACAGTAAGAGCTGTTAAAGGAACAATAATTTCAGACAGGCAGGTGTAGCAGGCTATTTAAACTGAAAATGTATTTATTTATTTATTTCAGTTTTGATCTACAACCTTTGAGCTGTGGGGCTCCTTTACAAGACTTCAAGTCAGCTGTAGACAAAGTACAGGTGCAAAGACAATGTGATAACAATACTCTGGTAGTACAAGTACAATAAACATGAAACAAATATGGTGCTAGAAGTTACAATATTTGCAACCTTTACAGTTACTTAGTAGCTGCAATAGTAGTAGGTGCCATAGCAGGCTTCAGTAGCTGCCCGCAAAGACGTTGTCAAAGAGGAGGGGTGAGGGGTAAGGATGGCAGGCTGTTGAGGTTGGGGGTAGAAGTGTAAGCGTGGTGGAGGAAGTAGCTGCCTAAGTGGGCTGTGTTAGGTGCAAGGTATGGGGCAGGTCAGGGGCATGCTGCAGGGTGGAGGAGTTGGTGGGAGGGACTGAGAATGCTGAGAAGAGGATGGCTGCCAGCTAGTAGTCAGCTGAGGTACAGCTAGTAAGGGCTTAGAAAAGGGAGAGGAGGAAAAGCGGTAAAGTGCTGGAGGTTTGGGGATTGGCAGTGTGAGAGCAGACATGGTAGGAATACTAGTCCGGTGTTGGGGCCTACTGGGCAGTCACCATAGGATAGAATGGCATGAGAGAGAGAGGGACGGAGAATCTTTGGTGGAGAAAGAGAAGGGTGCCAGAGGCTGGTGGCAAAGCTAGGATGGGCGTCACAGAGGTTTCGCGCTGGCCAGGTGTTAGCGCAGGCTCCTTTTAAAGGGACATACTGTATTTTTCACACTCAATAAGCTGGACAGGAGTTCATTGAATCACAGAGGCCCTCAGTATGTGAGGGTTTTCTGGGCAAAGGTAGTGCATTTGAAGGGGTTGTGAGATCACCTTTAATAGTGCTCTGAGTCACCTTTGTTGAAGAGGACCATTGGAAGAGTACAGCAGTTGAAACAGATGTTAAACCAAGTAAAGCCTTTTTCCTAGAAGGCAGGCCTGGTACTTAACCCTTAGGTGTAATGGGAACCTCCCTGTTTTGGAATATAGGTTACAGGTATGGGTGAGTCTGTGGTCCCCTGTAACTAACCTGCAGGCTTTGATAATAAGGACCTTGATTCTTTTCAGGGTGGTGTCTGATCAAGTGGAGTAGATTACAGTACTAACCCATAGTCTACAGTAGATAGCACTGAGCTTTGGTGATGAGTCTCAGGGCAACTGGGGCATTGCATGCCTGTGCCGGTACAGTATACTTAGCTTGGTATTCACAGTTTTGACTACATTGTCAATGTGGGATGCATAGGAAAAGCTGTCATCTAGAAGTATGCCACAGTATTTGATTGAGGTTACTTGTTCAAGAGGTGTCTCCTTTCGAACTGGATATAGATAGCGGGCTGGTTTCTTTTTATTATGGGGCATTGTGAAATTTATGACCTTTATCTTTTATAGTTTAAAATTAGTTTATGTGATGAGAACCAATTCCTGAATTGCAGAAAGCTATACTGCAGCGCAGCAGCAATGTCCGAGGAGTGTTCCCTGGGACAAGATCACAGCATCATCTCGTAAAGTATCATTTCAGCTGGGCAAGCTGAAGGGAGGGTATTAATAAATAGGCTGAATAACTAGGGGCCTAGGATAGATCCTTGCAAGACCCCTAGGGATACATCTCTGGGCTCAGACAGTTCCATGCTTATTTTTATCCTCTGTGACCTGTTTGACGGATAGCTATGGAACCAGGATACAGTATCTTGTGAGAGGCCCAGGGTTATTAGGTTATTTATGAGTATTTGATGATTTATGGTATCAAATGCCTTGGTGAAGTCAATAAAGATTAACTCCACCAATCTACCTGCATCTAAGGCATTATGCGGTTGAGAAGTGAAAGCGTGAGTGCTGTTATGGTGCTGTGGCTCTTAGCAAAAGCCATGTTGTTGGGGGTAGGTAGGCTATACTTGTTAAGATGCTCTGTGAGTTGATCGGATACAATTCTTTCTAGGGCTTTAGAGGGGTGGAAGTTTAGAGATTGGGTGGTAATTGCCAAGGTTGGCTTTGTCCCCATTTTATGTATGGGGTAACTAGAGCTGTTTTCCATCTATCAGTATAGACTCCGGATCTTAGGGAGATGTTGAAGAGCCTTGTGGGGGTGGGCCAGTTCATCAAGGGTGAGAGCCAAGATCTTCATATTGATCATGTCATCCGCCATCCTAGTTTTGCTGAGAACCCTCCTGACATATTTAATCATCTGGGAAATAGTTCTCTGAGGTAGAAGAGTGGGGTTTCATTGTTAAGTGTCTGGTGCAGTTTGACAGGGATCAAACTGCGGGAAGATCTTTAAGGGGCAAGACCAAACTTAGGTCTGTAAATGCTTTGTTAAAGACATTTGCTATGTCTTTAATTTCTTGTAGGTGGCCTGCTTTGATGACTATTAGATTTGGTGGGGTCCTGGAGTCCCTACCCGTCAAGTTTTAATGTTGTTCCAAAATTCTTTACCATTTCCCCAGCTTTTCTCCAATTACTCATTAAAGTAACTAGCCTTTGCGTTCCTCACTAGCCTGGCGCAGCAATTTCTGGCAGCTCTATATGCGATAAAGTTGGATTGTTTGCCAGTTGTCCTAGCCTTATGCCAGAGATTATCCCTTAGGTTTAACTGTTCTTTCATAGGGCCCATGAGCCAAGGGTTTGTGGGTTTGTGGTGCCTGTAACTTTTGACTTTTGTAGGGTGCAAATAAGTCACTGGCATTGTTGAAGATTAAGGTGAAGTATTCAAGGGCCTAGTTAGCATTAATGGAGGTATCTAGGGGTGACCAGTCGCAGTTCCTAAGGTATTGTTTGATGAGCCCTTTTTGAGTTCGGTGTTTAGCCAGTTTAGGAGCAATCTTAGGTCCCTTGTTCGACCAGGAGCAGATGACAGGTGAGTGGTCGCACTAAGGAATCAGGTAAGCAGATACATCAGTGATGTGTTCTGGGTAGTTGGTGAGAGCCAGTCAATGAGTGTACTGGTCCCTGTACTGATGGGAGTGACATCTTGTGCCAGCCAATTCATATTGAAGTCTTCCAGAATCATCTGTTCCCAGTTCTGCTTCATCTGGGCAAGGTGGTTATACAGCAGGTCCAGACCTGGCCTTGCTTGGCAGGGAAAATAGACAGTGAACAGCAGTAGGTTCTTACCTTGGGGTCCAATTGAGAGCCTAATTGATAGAATTTAGGCCTCACTTGTATTGACACTGATTGTTAGTTCCTGTGCTTTGATGTGATTTCTTATGTATACCAGGCACCTCCCTCAAGTTTGGTTAGCCTGTCAAGGTGGAAAGTGTTGTAACCAGGCAGTAAGATTGCAGCATCAGGTACTTTAGGGAGAGCCATGTTTCTGACAGGATGAGAATATTAGGGTTGTGCTGGTCAATCCAGGCTTGTAGCTGGGGAATTTTTGGTAGCAGACTACAGATATTAATTGATGCTATTCTTAGGTAGCTTTGGGCCTGCTTAGTTGGAGGTCTCATGGGGCCAGGGTTCGGGTGAATATTATCAGAGAGTAAGAGGAGGGTGATAAGGAGTTTTTGAGACGTTGTTTGTAGAGTGCTCACAATCTCCGTGTGTGTCTATGATTGCTGGACCTGAGTTTTGGGCTGTTATTCTGGGCATAGGCAAATTGATAGTAACTGAAAAAGTGCTAAATTAGAAGCGGCTCTGTTTTGGGGTGGTGTAGCATAAGGTTAATCTGGGACAAGTACCATCCAAGACCCACATAGTACCCTTAGGCTGAACTAGAGGGGCATATAGGTGGTATGTCAGGGATAGGAACAGGTTCTGGTCTCCCATCATCTACTCCTGCTAGGTAGGGCAGGAGAATAATTAACAGTGCCAGCAGCAGCTTGTGAGAGGCTCTGGTTAATAGATTTTCTCTAGGGTCCATTTTCTTTTGGGGAGAGGAAATGTACCTTTAAGAGATATTGGGAGGAACTTTGTTCAGTTGTGAGGCGGTTCTTAGTTTGGGAGAATTGGATTTAAAGAATGTTGGAGGGTAAGGTGGGCAGGAGAAAAATTACAGGCTCAGGCCAGCACTCTTATTAAATTTAGGCTTGGTAAAGCCTTATTGCAACTCAGTCTGTGCAGTGCAGTTCTGGCAGGCACAAAAATATAAATAAAATGCAGGCCAGTCCTCTTCGCCAATCAGGAGCACTCCTTTGTTTCTGGCAGCCAGTCCACTAATGGGAGAGGTATCAAAAGAAGCACTGCTGGCTATCCCAGGAAGAAGACTTATGGCCAGGGAGAGGAGGATCCAGGTCCTGGGGGTATGCAGTCCTTCTTGAGGCATGGCGATGGCTGGGTGTCTGTGGAGCTGTTGCCAGCAGCGCCTCTCAGGACACAAGGTCTAGGGAGAGAAAGAGCATGAGTAAGTAGGAGCAGGACAGGCGGGTTGCAACAGACAGTGTGGGCTGATAGGGTGGGTTACAAAAGGACAAAAGAACAGACATCTAAAATAAGAAATTAAATGGTTGGGAGCTGGGGAGAGAACCTAAGGGGAATGCAAAGTCAGAGCAAGGATTTACAGTTGAAAGAAGGCAGTTAAGGCCTCGCCAGGGTCAATTAACATAGACGACAGGGGCCAAAATGAGATGGCAGATTAGCCGAGAGGTGGACTGAGGAAAGAATGTTAGCAAGGCAAGGTAGGGGATGGCTAAGCGATACAGAGAGAGAGATTAGGGAAAGAAAGTTAGGAAGGTAGGAGTTAGCTGCCCTAAACTGTGCTAGAAAGCATCAGACTGGGACACTGTATTGTCTAAGCAGCAAACAGTGTAAGGCTAATTTAAAAACGAAGCAACAAGCAGTAAAGTCTAAATTAAAATGAAAAGGCAAACAGTAAGGGCTACTTTAAAATGAAAAAACAAGCGATACAGGACATACAGATCCAGAAAGCAGCAAGCAAATATGCATTAATTATATAGGATTATGCACTGTAACATAAACAATTACAGAAGCTGCATGTACCCTAGAATTTGGTAGCAGTATAGCCTGTACAGTTAGTTTGCTGTAAAAATCACAGGCTTAGGCCAGCACTCTTATTAATTTAGCAGGCCCAGATTAATGGATGTGGCAGCCTCACCACAAATCATATTTTGTGGCCTGGGAGGCCCAAATGCCAACATCCCACTGTTCTGCAGCCTCCAGAATTGCACACAGCACTTTAGATGAGGTGTCATGGGCAGTTTTTACAATAGCATCACTGTGACGCTTGGCCAGCTGGTTATGATTGTTGTATGATCCCTGGTCCCTCCTCATTCTCTCCATCCTGTCCGAAGTATCCACCCTGTTATAGATGCTGGTGTCATCTGCAAACAGGCAGACCTTTTCCTTCAGTCCTACCACAATGTCATTAATGAAGGCACAATTAAATAGGACTGGCTCAAGGACTAATCCCTGAGATGCCCTGCTGGTCATCACCCCCTCCGTTTCCTTGGATTGGATCCCATTTACCAGCACTCTCTGCTTCCTGTCCATCATTAGCCAGTTCCTAACCCAGTTTACCACCTTGTGCCCCATGCCTAGACTACCCATTTTGTTAATCAGCCTTTTATGTGGGACTGTGCTGAAGGCATTGCTGAAACTGAGGTGGCGACACCCCACCCGGTTTATTTCCTTCATCACCAATCAAAAACAATCCCATCAGATTCATGTAGCACTTATAAGTTTATTGAGATCCCTCTTTTTGAAACATGGTTATGATTATACTAAATTAGCGGCATCTTTACATGACTTGAAATGATCATGAATATTATAAACGTTATAGCGACTGTCCCTCAGCTTCAAATCCCTTTCTCCTCTAAGAACAAGGCTGTTCAGAGCAGTTCCTTTCACAGAAGAAAACTGCTGGAACAGGAGAGTTCAAACCCTACTTCTAGCAAGGGCAATAGAGCCTGTCCTCCCAGCCAAAAGGGCAGGGGTTTTACTCAAGATATTTCCGGACAACAAAGAAAAGCGGTGTAGTGGCCTTTACCTGATCTCAGACTGCTGAACAGGTACCTGGCAAAACCCAGGTTCAAGATGGTCACATTAGCAATGATTCTGCCAGCTCTGCAGAAAGGAGACTGGTTAGCCTCCTTAGACCTACAGGACACATCGTCCATATTCCCATAAAGGTCACACAGAAAATATCTGAGGTTCAGACTACCCTCAGGCCACTACCAGTTCTCAACACTACCCTTTGGACTCACCTGGGCACCAAGGGTGTTTACCAAGTGCATGGCAGTAGTGGTGGCACTCTTAAGAAGACTAGGTGTTTCAGTTTTCCCTACCTGGATGATTGGCTAATCATGGGAAAGTCTCACCAGCAGGTGAGTGAGCACCTTCAGGTAACCCAGGGTTTATTGCAGTCCTTGGTGTTCCTTCTCAACATCAAAAAGTCAATCCCGACTCCTGTGCAGGTACTGCAGTTCATAGGTGCAGAATGAAACACCATAGTGGAAAGGGCTTTTCTCCCTCAGGAGAGGGCAGAAAGCATTCAGCATTTGGCAAGCTCATTTGTTCTGGGCAAGCCAAAGCCAGCAAGACAGTTTCTGCAGTTGTTGGGCCCATGGCTTCAGCAACAAACACAGTCATAGTGCCAGGTTTCAAATGAGAGATGTTCAGTTCCACCTCAGGGCATACTGGTGCCAAAGGCAGGACTCTCTATTAAAATCCATACCAGTATCAAGGGTGTTACTACAGGCATTCCAATGGTGGATGGAGCTGGAAAACTTGAGAGAAGGGTTCCCTTCTTGCAGAAGCCCTTCATTAGTTCTCATGACAGATGCTTCCCTGTTAGGGTGGGGTGTTCACTTGGGGAGCACATCATTCACGCACTTGGGAGAGTGTAGATTCTCTCCAGCACATAAACCTGCTAAAGCTGAGAGCAGTTTACCTGGCCCTTTAGGCCTTCTCACATCTGATTCAGAGAAGAGTGGTACAAGTCAGAACAGACAATACCACAGAAATGTACTACATCAACAAGCAGAGAGGGATAGAGTCCACCCCTTTGCACAGAGGCAATGAGGATATGGAGCCTTGCTTACTCTCTCAACACCTCCCTACAGGCGATCCATCTGCCTGGCAGGGACAACACCCTGGCAGATGCCTTGAGCAGGATAAACCAGGCCCATCGCGAATGAACACTTAACAAGCAAGTGGTGAACATCCTATTCAGGAGGTGGGGCACCCCAGAAATAGATCTTTTGCACCCAACCAAAGCCACCACCTGCCTCTGTATTGTTGCAGGACCCCTGCCAAGGAACAGTTCCCCTGGATGCCCTGATCCTGGATTGCATCTTTATGCCTTCCTTCCTTTTCCCCAGATACTCAGGGTGCTCATCAAACTCAGATCACAGCCAGCTTCAATGATATTGGTAGCACTAGACTGAGCCTGACAGCCTTGGTACTCCCTCCTGCTCTCTATGTCAGTGGCCGATTCACCTCCACAAAGGTACAACTACTGACCTCCTTCCAAGTGAGGTCATGTACCCCAATGTCAAGTCTCTCAGACTCAAGGCATGGCTCTTGAGGACTTAGAGTATGCAGGCTGGCAATTCTCTGAAGCATGGGTGTAGGCAGGCATACTCCAAGCACTCCATGGTGTGCAATTTTATTTAAGGGGGTAGCAAATAGGCTCTGAACTGCTTCCTTTTTCCATGAAAACTAACAAAGAAAATACTGAATCTTTCTGCAGTTTTATTCATAAGAGTCAAAACTAGAAGGACTGGTCACTAATACTCTCTTTGCATCCCAAGGACAATACAACTTTACAGGCTCTGGGTATTTGTATTTACCCATGCATGGTAACAACCACTGTCATGAGATACAAAAGTTGTATTTATTGTGCCAAATGAGACAACAAACATGGTCCTGGTATACATTTGTATATTGTCTGGCTACATCCGGGGAGTTAGCAGGAGTCCACTTGGTGTGCAGATTTGAAATCCTGGCTACACCCCTGCTCTGAAGGGGTCCTGGAGGTTCTCAGAGGGTATAGGGAAACTATTAAGAAAACCTACGCCTTGAAATGGAAAAAGTTCTCTATATGGTGTTGGGATAAGAGTGTATCCCCAGCTCAAGCTGGCATACCAGTCTTGCTGGACCATATTACTCACTTGCATTCCCAAGTCTGCAACATTCAGCCCTGAGACTGTACACAGGCTTCAGTGTCAGCATACATTTCGGCTGGAAAAGACACCCTCTTAGCACCAAGTCCTATCTTCAGGAGATTCTTCAAGGCTCTGTCTCACCTGTCCCCTCACGGGAGCCAGTGCCAGCTTGGGTCCTGAACATCTGCACTGTTCAGCTTATGCTTCCCCTTTGAGCCCATGATCTCCACAGATCTCAGGTTTGTTACTTGGTAGTCTTCCTGGTGGCCATCATTTCTGCCAGGAGCATAAGTGAGCTCAGGCCCTGTATATTGAAAAGGACTATATTTCCTTTCACAAGGACAAGGTAGTTTTGAGAACTAATTGGAGGTTCCTCCCCATAGTGGTCTCAGACTTCCACCTGAACCAGTCTCTCACTTTGCCAGTTTTCTTCACTGAGCATTCTAGTTCAGGGGAATGTAGACTCCACAGCCTTGAAGTAGAAAGAGCTTTGAGTTACTACATGACTCATACCAGGGACCATAGGCAGGACAGACAACAGCTTTTCCTCACCTATGGAGAGGTAGGTAAAGGGAAACCTGCCACTAAAGAACTATCTCTCAATGGATGGTTCAGTGCATCCAGTTTTGCTACTCAAAAGCAGGTAAGGTACCCCCAGTTGGATTCAGGGCCCATTCCACAAGGGGCACAGCTGCCACTATTGCAGCTGCCCGAGAGGTACCATTGCTGGAAATCTGTAAAGCAGCTACCTGGAGGTCAGTCCACACTTTTACTAAACATTACAGCCTGGACACCCAGTCCAGGAGTGATGCCAGATTTGGTACAGCAGTCCTGCAGAGTCTTTTTCTAAATAGATTCTATGCCCACCTCCATAAGGTACTGCTTCATAGACTGCAAGAAGTAATATTAGTGGATTCCTGGGGTTAGAAGAAAAATTACTCACCTATAGTAGTCTTGTTTCTTCCACAGGATCCACTATTAATACTTACCCACCCTTTCCTCCCTGTTAGAATCAGTAAAGACTTCTTCAGCACTGACTAAATAATTAGCTGGAAGGACTGCCAGCTGTTGGCACTTCTTGATTAATGTTTTATAGCTTAGAAGGTCTCTTTCCCCATCTCAGGTAAATCTGACAATTGAAAAGGGACCTTCTTTTCCCTGTGTTTTGGGGGGTATTTTGCTGGGATCTGTTGGACACACTCTGACTTCATTATTATGATCTAACAAACCCTTAGTTACCTGCAGGGAAATGTAACTCTTTGGGGAGCGTCAGGAGATTACTACACCATAACAAAACATACAATACCTCTCTTACAGGTTCTAGGACTGAGAAAGGCTAATAATAAGAATCAGAAGCAATCATAAAAGCAACATAAGGTTCTTTTTATTATCTTACTAGCTTGCTTATAGGACAGTCATTATATATCACATACTAGTTATGTAACATACGTACCGGAGTCTGGGTCTCTCGAACACTGCAGTGTCATGGAGGGTCTGCCTGCGATTTCCTCAGAGGGGACATGGGAATAGGGGTTTTATACCCTGATAAGATCTTAGTTTGATAATAGCCAGTTCATGTGCATGGGATGATCGTACTTACTAATACTTCTGGTCAATTTGGGGGCAGCAGAATATTATCTCAGTTGCCCTTTAGAATACTACAAAGTATAGCATTTGCTTATGTCAATGATGTGATTTTATGGCTGAAATGTTTTCTAAATATATCATCATGCTCTCTGAAAGGTTTATTCATATAAATATACCTGTATCAGCATATGACACCTTAGCTGTAGAGGGCACTCCGGGACTTGGGTTAATATCCCAGTACTGACACTGTAGTGCAGCATGAGGGGTGCTGCACTTCTGAAGTGCCATCTTTCAGATGCGACATTAAAACCGAGGTCCCATCTGCCTGGATTGGTGGTATTTCAGGTGGATGTTAAAGATCCCATGGCACTTATCGAAAAGAGTAGGAGAATTTTTATTTGGAAAATAATGTAATAAGGCAAAGAAAACTGATACTGAATACACAAAGATTATACAGTTATACAAAAATACAGATATAACAGAAAAGAAAATCCTTCATCTTAGGATAATAACAAAATAATAATTAGGAAAACAGCCATCAAGAACACCCCCAGATTATATATTTCAAGTAACTCCTTCGAATAATAGTAATGGCAATGCTCTCCACCAAAATGTCACTAAAGCTGCAGGCAATGAGTTTTTCTCAGAAATATAAATGAGAGCAATTTATTTCTTAATTTGGCATCATAACTCATGCAAAGTAGTGTGTTTTTGTTGAAGGACAAACAAACATCTGATCTGCCATATACACCATTTACAAACAACAAAAAGAACCCTAAGCATACCAGGAAAAAAACTTCCAGTCAGGCCCAAAATTCCATAAATCAAGTCTGAATAAGTTAGTCCAGGAAGCTGGCAAAGACCACTCCTGTGCCAACTGAGTCCATAGTGGTACTATATAAAGGCAATCAAAAACAGGTGTGACATGGATTCAATTTGACATATGCAAGTTTCCCTAACACAATATCTCTCGTCCAATTGTTTATGGGCTTGATTTCCCTTAACACTCAATTTATCATGGCAACATAATCATAAGGTATTCCACATTTTTCTGGGATCCGACCCTCCAATAATTGTTTGACAAGACATTGACTATCACAAGGTACATTGAAACAGGGTGAAACCAAAAACATTTTCTGCAAAACAGAAGACTATAACAGTCTTCTAGTCTGTAAATCCTCCACCTTACAGGACACCTGACAGTGTTTTATCTGTTTAAAAAGCTCAATAAGATATCCCAAGGTCCCTGGAAGGATTTTAGTAAAATATTTCCATATAGGCGCTTGCCACTTATCTATGAAATACTGAGATCAGGCTGTAAACGCTGTGCCCAAAATCTGTCTTTCTGGCTATGCATGGAAAAACATTAGAGCGTACAAAAATAGAAAAGAAAAGCAACACTGGATTCACCATGTGAAGACCTCCTTGTTTATAGGCCAGTAGGTAATGGACTATTTGACTGAGTTTAATCTGCTACCCCATAAAAGTTGAAAAAACAAATTATAGAGGCAGGCTTCCAGATGCATGGGGAGGGAAAAATGTAACTCACCAATAAAAAATGGGAAGGATAAAAGTTTTAGCATATTAATCGCTTTTTGTGTGACATGGAAAAGTGTTCCATCTAACAATTTTGGTTTCTGCCACGTTAATAGAAGAAATCCAACTGCTTTCCACTGCAGCAGGTAGTCCAAAAGAAAGACCAAAATTTGTATCTTGTCTGATTGGATAAGTATGCTCCAATTACAGTTGAAACCTCCTATATAGGAATACGTGCAGAAATACCCACACTTTTCTGTGTATTCAAATTGGAACCAGAAATTAAGGAAAAGGACTGCACAATATCAATGGCTCTCTCACCAGATACCTGATCTGCTATTAGAATACATATGTCATCTGCATATGCTAAAGCACTGGGAGAAACTAGGTCCGGTTTTGCAGAAATATGTCTTATAGTAATCACTATTCAGTTTCTGAGAAGAGGATCAATAGAGAAGATATACAACAGGGGACTCAAGGGCACCCCTGGCGCACCCTCTTTTAATATGGATATGTGATCCTTTTAACCCATTAACAAATGGAGTGATGTAGGCATATCTGCCTAGATTCTCAATCCAGGCAACAAATTCCACTGGTACCCCATACCTTTCTAAAACTGCAGATAAATAATTATGTGGAACCTAGTCAAAGGCCTTAGACTAATCTAAGCTAAGGACATATCCTTGTGTATTAAACCCATCGAAAACCTCCCATAAAATCTTTACATTTGTGAGCATAGAACAATCAGGAATTGCACATGTTTGGGTATGAAGAAACACTCTCTTAGCGATCTGAGAAAGTCTAACTGAAATAATTTTACATAAAATCTTGCAATCAGAATTTAACAGACTAATAAGGCACCAATTATCGAGACATTCTTTATCATTTTATGTTTAAATAGAAAATGAAATTACTATCAGCCAGTGCAACAGGTATTGGTAATATTCCTGTACAGTAACATTATACACAGCTGTTAAATAGGGTAATAACAGAGATTTAGCTTTCTTATAAAATTCATTAGGGATGCCATCAGGACCAGGGGTCGCAGTATTTTTTAAATCACTAATCACAGAATCAACTTCAGCACTAGTGATAGGCTGATAGGACTCGCTGACACTGACAAGGGATAATAAGGGAATATGTAAAGAATCAAAAAACATTCCAGGCTTATGGTTCATATTCCTGACCATATAGAGTCTGAGTGTGATAAGAAACTTCCCTCAAGATATTTTGGTTATCTAAAATCCGGTTGCCAGTATGTGAAATTAATGAGGGCATATATTTAGACCCAATCTGCTGATGGCTACTATCAAAAGGGTTAACTACTCTGGCGCTTTCCTCCCATATTTTTGTTCCAAAAACAGAAGGTGACCCTATCATATTGATACAAATGCATCTCAGATTTTACTTGCCGAATCTGCATAGAATAGCCTAACCCTAAATTCTGTTTGCCACGATAGTATTTTTGCAACTGACGCAGCAATTTAGATATTTAAAATACTGATTAGAGGAATAGTTTTTAGAAAACGTTTGACAAATTTTCAATTTCTAATTTGGCATCTTGCCACCAGAAGGCGGATTATCATATAAGTCAAAAACTAAAATTTTATCCTGGAAGACTATACAGGTCATGCCACCCAGTTTCTTCCCCTAGAACAGAAATATTCATCTTCCAAAAAGTATGGGATACTGGTTTGTTATGAGGACAACCTACAGATAATACTATCAAACAATGATCAGAATATTCACATGGAAGAATTGAATACTGTACATTTGATAACCAACTAGAGATAAAAAAAAAATAGTCTATCCTCTTGGTAAACCTGCCACTCTGAAAAGTGTGTGCCGGAGGTTGCGGACCAAAGAAAGCCCCATCCTGAAGATTAGCTGTAACATATAAGGTTTTAAGAAAATTGGAGTCAGAATATAGGTTTTGTGTTACCCCAGTTTTATCAGACAAAGCCAAAATGCAATTAAAATCCCCAAAAATGATAGATTTTGATGAATGTAGAAAGGGTTGAATAGTTTTGAAAGTATTAATTCTTTGTGATTTAAGTTGGGGTTATAAATATTGATTAGTCTCCATTCCTGATGATGAATAATTACATCCAAGATGAGAACCCTGCCTAGAATTAAATCAAGCAGTCTAATAACCTGTACTTCTAAATCTTTAATAAGAATCCCCACTCCAGCATACACTTCTTCTGACAAGGACCAGAAAGATAAGCCGCCTCCAATCTCTAGATGCTGCCCCATTTCAGAGGAATGAAGCCTAGTGTCCTGTAAAAAACAATATGCAATGGTAGAAAAATAAGAAAAGAAAAATAGCCCGTCTCCTTTTAGGGTTCTTAAGGCTATTGGCATTTAAGCTGCCAAATGAAAAACATCCTCCACGAATGACAGTTAAGTTCTCAGGACATCTTTTACCTCTTCCTTTCCCTGGAGACTTAATTTTACATCTCTTTTTCTTAAGGGTCTGAGTGTCTCCGGAAAACTGACTAATGTCTGTTAACATATCTACCTGGAACGATGCAACAGAGGAAGCATCAGACTCCTCCTCAGTTTCAGTAGTTTGTTTACATTTGTGCAGCACTGCAAACCTATTTTTAACCACCAAGTCAGAGGACTGAGAGTCAGAAGAAGGAGGAACTCCCTTTGAAGAGAACTTAGTCTGTCTTCTGGTACCTACCAGTACCCACTCAGTGTCCTTGGGGGCATAACTTTCTTGGGGTCACAAACTTATAAGAAATCCTAGGAGTATTTGACTGCACCCCAGGTACAGCAGAGGTGGAGGCTTCGGAGGTGTACCATACCCCTTCGGTTGACACGCATCCGGTAAGGGCATATGCTCATATCGTTCTGCTGGGCCAAAACAGGGTTTACCTGTTGTAAAGTGGAACCAGAAGGAGGAGAAGAAGTCTCAGAAGCCAAAGGCCGAAAATGAAGCCTAGCTTGAGCAGACCATTGGGCCTTAGAAACTGTTTCATCCTGACTTTCTGAAGGCATCTCAGGGTTATTATGTGAGGCCCATGGACACTCTTTATAAGAATGTGAGGCTTTGTCACACAGATTACAGTGTTGGATGGGGACAATTAATACTCACATGTCCGGAACCCAGACAAGAGGAACATTTAGCTGATCACAGGCATTACTAAGGTCATGTGGCCCCACACCTAAAACAGGATTTAGGTTGTCCTGGGCAAAAACAAACCCTATCTCTTCCCAAGTAAAACAACTGGGTAAATGCTGAATGACACCATTCTCAACTGATAATTTCACCTGCAATTTCCATCCCTGTCCGAAAGAGCTCAGAATCAATAATTGGATCTGGTAAACCTAATACAGTACATTTAGAAGATAACCATCTTACAATATCATCAATTGCTACTCCCTCATTTTTAAACAAAACAGTAATAGTTTTTATTGTGGGTTTTGTAAGGGTACAGCAAAAAAGTGACCATAAAGGCGATGCCTAACTGCCTGATATCTGTGCAAAATGTGTCTAAACCTAATGATGTTTTAAAACTAATATCAAAATAGTTATCCCTAGAGGTATGGACCAGGGCGTAAATTTCAGAGGGAGAAAACTGCAAACTGGATTTAATCAAGGTTTTCCCAACATACAAGCAGATCCAGAAAACTTCCAGCCCACCCTTTAGCGTAGTCATACAGCATTCGCCATTTGGCTTGCTTGCGAGGATGAAACAGTCCAGCAAAGGATTTAGGGCTTCTGTGGACCAGTAGATATTCCAGGAGCTGGAAGGGAGGAAGATGCAGTAGACAAAGGTCTTGTAGCCTGTGAAGAAAAACCACCAGAAGAAGTTGAAGGGACTTCAGTGTTTACAGATGCATGAGCTGAACTGTCCCCGAACCCTGTTTGAGTATCTGAGGGCTCAGCTATCTGCAACAGATCTGTAGAACCACCTGGTAAGGAAGAAGCAAGAGGCCTATCAACTACAGTAGTCCCCACAGTAACAGTAGACCGAGTACACTGAGGTAGCCCTTCCTGGTCCAGTGTTTGAGTCCCCCTCGTGCCAAACTGGGTTTTGTGTGAGTTGCAAGCTCGAGGGCAATTCCAAAGGGTCCGATACATCTAACAAGTCCCCTGTGGTGTAGGGCTAGGCCATATAGGGAGCCCACTCTGGGGGGATTTCCCAGCCCGCTCCTCTCAATGCTTTAGCAATGGTTACTCCTGAAGCAGAAATATTAGAGTCAAAATCAGTCCCAGAAAAGTTATTTGAGTCCTGCGCCTTCGAGACCTGCTGTTGAGACTCATGTAACAAGGTGTTGGGTAATGAAAATACACAGTACCTGCAGCTGCTGCCGACAAGTCCCGTATGTGAGCGTACTGAAACTGCTGAGCGGAGGCAAGGATCCTTCATCTGTTGTTTATCCCATATGTTGCCATCTTAGTGAGGGAGCTGAAAACAATTACATTACGATTAGAGGAGCCTGAAAGAGACTCTAGGCACTTGCTTTTTAAGAAGTGCTGCCAGTCTCCACAGCTCCTGAAACTCCTTTCCCACACAAGGCTTGTAGGAGCTCACCAGCTGACACTGATGGCATATTTTCACTGCAGCTGAGCCCTCGTCAGTCAATGTCGCTCCTCACTGACAGAACTCTCAGCTGCTGGAGCAAGAAAAGAAACTGCAGAGCATTCACCAGCTTTCCTCTAAGATTTATCGAAACTTCAGGGACAAGAACATGAGTGCTCTCAAATTTGTAGAAACAGACCGTTCCTCCTCAGCCAACATGTGCGAAACAGCAACATGAGCCGTGTAAAATTCTCTCCGCTCCAGGCTGGTCTCTGGCTGAGAGGAGATAGGAAGAGACCAACTCCCCTACCTCCAACGTCCTCACCCTCCAACACTGAACTCCAAGTGACCATCATGGAGAAGCGTCAAACCCCCTACCGACAGAGTAGAGGAATTTCCCCAGTGTCCTGGCCAAATTTCCTCATTCACTAAAAAATACACAGACAGCTTAATCTGGTTCAAAGTCAGTTGGCATTCATCTGTATCCCTTCCCCGGGTCATGCATGAAAATAGGCAGGATTTGTCTAGTGCACTTACCCAGTCAACAAAAGCTAAATAAATAAATAACAAATCATTATATTTCTGACATTATCGAAGCAAAATAGCAGTGCAGTTCTAGCCTAGAATGTTATTTGTGGTGTTTTGTCTGTCCCCTACAGGATCGTATGTAGGGTAAAGGTCATGCTTCAGAAGCAGTGCAGTTTCATAGCTTGTATCTAGGTTCTATGCAAAAATAAAGAATCACCTAGCCTTATGTGTTTATGTGTATGTAAACCTATACTAAACTTATGTAGATGTTCTCTAGCTATGTGTGTGCATCTCTAGCTCTATATGTAATGTGTCCCTCACTGTGTGTGCGTGTGTGTGTGTGTGTGTGTGTGTGTGTGTGATCTGCATGGCATGAGCATACAGGTAATCATGGCGTGCCTTGTGCACATGATGTGTGTGTGGGTAAGCGTGTAGTCATGGCCGTACCTTGTGCACATCATGTGCTTCTGGGTGAGTATGTTCTTACAATTCCCCAATTATCTGCAGGCATATAGGTAACACAGAGAGAAAAATAAAGAATTAGTGAACAGGAGTGGATAGATTGGGTGGCATAAAAACTTGAGTTGAAGTTTTACAAAGGCAAAAAGTAGTAATAAGTATAAAAATGAGAAAAACTTGAACAATAACAAATCCTTTAAATGTGAACTTCAACCATGTGTTGGTAAGTCAGTGTGTGTATTTCTATCATGAAACATGGTTGTAACGAATCCTCTGTCTTTTGAACACTATTTTTGATTTGAATAATGTGTGTCTTTTTTTTAGTTAACCTTTAACACCAAAGTGTAATTGAGCTATATAAACATTACCAACTGGTAAGTATTGGCTTTTATGTTTTAAATGAGTTGGTTCAGTATCCATAGAATCTTGGTCATGGAGGGCACCAGGTAATGACTGTATGGCCTACGACAGTATGTTTATGTGGTGTAAAGCAGAAATTGGGTGTTGTCACATTACATATCATATTGTTATAAATGTAAGACTTATGGTTTAGGCAACCACACAGTATAAACCTTCAGAATTGTAGGTACTTTGAACTTCAGGTGCAAGCCATTTGGTAAATCCGATGGGGCACAAAACTGAGAAGTTGATGAATTTAGTAGAAAATGGAATTCTAGCAGCCTTGATGAAAGCATTGCTGTTGTGCTTGATTGAAGTCTTGATTGAAGAGACATCTGAAGAAATGTTTCTTCACTGAAGTCAGGGATTGCCCTCTCCCTGGCTTGTCTTGTTGTATGGTACCCAATTATTAGCATTGTTGTGGGTACCAATGCTGGCTGGTGAGGAAACAGTGTGCTATGTTCCATTAGTTGCATCAAAGTTCATATCTGCTTGGTCAATGGATGACCATTTACCAAAGTCTGATTTATATCCACACACAGGTGTGACCACAGTAAAGACATCATACCTGTACATGTACTGTAATCCTTCCTGGTGCGTCAGTCTGTGTGGGGACTACCCAGATATTAAGGTGATGGTGATGAACAAGGATATCTGGCAGCTTTATCCAGTCTGGAAAGATGTCTTCTGCCAAATGCCCAAGTGATTGTACCTGTACCAATTTATTAAATACCGCAGTATCCTTATTAAATAATAGGAAGTGAAATAGTAAATGTGACAAACATTGTATCTTTTATAACACAGTTATGTCTGCTATAGCAGGGCCCAGGTTGGGGTGCACTGTAACGTAACCAAGGTTTTTAGCAGTTGCAATGGCAAATGTGACCATATGCATACAAAACAAGCGTACTGGACTTTAGAAGGGCTGACTTTGGCAAAATGGGTGAATACTTGAGGAATACACTAGCAAATGGCCAAAAAGGAGGGTGGAAGAACAATGGAGAACAATCAAACTGCCATCATAAAGGCAACAAGCCTTTGTGTGAAACAGATAAAGAAAACAAAGCAGAGTAAAAACACTATGGTTCTCAAAAGAGGTGGCAGGGAAGGTTAAGGAGAAAAAGGCTGCATTCAAAAAGTATAAGGAATCACAGAAGAGACATGACAGGGAACTGTATCAATTAAAGCAGAAAGAAGCGGAAAGGCAGTCAGAATAGCAAAAGCCCAAACTGAGGAAAAATAGCCAATTCAGTTAAGAAGGGGGATAAAACCTTTTATAGGTACTTTAGGGAGCACAGAAAGGTTAAGGGAGGAATAGTGAAGATTAATAAAGGAGAGGGAGGTGGACAGAGGGAGACAGTGAAAAGGCAGAGATACTGAATGAATACTTTTGCTCAGTATTCACAAAAGAAGATGAGGAGGAGTTACCTAAACCAGACAATAGAAGCACTCTGGGTGGGGGTTGACACCAGTCCATTTACAGAAGAAAGAGTCCTGAAAGAACTCCTAAAACTCAAGGTGGACAAAGCAATGGGCCTGACAGGATTCACCCCAGAATCCTAAAAGAACTAAGGAGCACCTAGTGACACCACTGACCACATTTTTAACAAATCATGGGAGAATGGGATGGTACCTGAGGACTGGAGGAGGGCAGATGTGATTCCCCTTCAGAAAATGGGAGCAAGGCAGAAGCAGGAAACTACAGACCTGTAAATTTGACCTCAGTGGTAGAAAAATGATGGAATCACTCTGAAAGAAAGAATTGTTGTGTACCTAGAGGCCAGCGGGGCACAGGACCCAAAGCAGCATGGATTTACAGCAGGAAGGTCATGTCAGATGAATCTAATAGATTTCTTTGACTGAGTGACCAAAGTAATAGACCAGGGAGGGGCTGTGGATATGGCCTACCTAGAATTTAGCAAGGCATTTGACACAGTCCGCACAAAAGATTGATAATCAAGTTAGCCAGCCTGGGAGTGGGTCCCAGGGTGGTATCCTGGTAGCAAACTGGCTGTACAACAGGACACAGACGGTAATAGTGAATGGAACACATTCCAAGAAAGGTGTCACTAGTGGAGTACCTCAGGGCTCAGTACTAGGTCCAGTCCTCTTTAACATCTTTATAGGTGACATTGCAGAGGGTCTGAGGAAAGGTATGCCTCTTGTTACAGATCCTTGTGCCATCTGCAGAGTTGATACACAAGGTGGGGTAAAAGGATGAGAAGGAATTGGCAAGGTTGGAGGAATGGTCAGACATATGGCAACTTAGATTCAACACAAAGAAGTGCAAGTAATGCACCTGGGAAACAAAACCCAGGAGAAGAGTACACAATAGCAGGGAGGTACTAACAACAACAAAAATGGAAAGGGACCTGGGGTAGTCATATCAGATGATCTAAAGGTGGGTAAGCAATGTGAGAAGTCAGTAAGGAGAGCCAGGGGACACTGGGATGCATAGGAAGGGCATCACAAGTAGGAAAAGGGAAGTGGTTATCCTCTGTACAGACAGTTGGTGAGACCCCATCTGGAGTACTGTGTGCAGTATTGGAGACCTCATCTACGCAAGGACAAAGACAGGATGGAAGCAGTCCAGAGGAGGGCAACTAAAATGGTGCAGGGTCTGCATCAGAAACCATATGAAGAGAGACTGAGAGAGCTTAATATGTATACCCTTGATGAAAGGTGGGACAGGGGACATGATAGAAATGTTTAAGTACCTCAAGGAATCAACAAAGTCCAGGAGGGTAGCATCTTTCAGAAAAGAGAAGTGTAAGAACAAGGGGCATAATTTAAAGATAGAGTGGGGACGGCTCAGGATAATGTGAGGAAATTTTTTTCACAGAGAGAGTGGTGGATGCATGGAACTGCCTTCCCGGGAGGTTGTTGGGTCTAAAACAGTGGGGAATTCAAACATGCATGGGACAGACATAAAGCAATTGTAGTGGGGGTGGCAGGAAGTAGGCTGTTGGTTAACTAAAATCTGCAGCTTATCCAGTAGGTAGGAAAATGGGCAGGCTGGGTGGGCCAAGTGGTCCTTATCTGCCGTCAAAGTCTATATATGTTTCTATGTTTCTGTGATCCATGCACTTCATAATACATGCTATATTGTCACAGTGGGGGCAATACCACTTGGCAATATGTGTGTCATTAATGAGATCTGGGATCTTACCTGTTTCTAAATCTTGTAAGAGATTTGTAATGGTCAGAGTGCAAACTTCCATAAGCAGAGCAAAGGATTTCCCACCTATGTGGTGTTGTCTAGCCTCCCTATTACTAAAGGTATTTATTTTATTTATTTATATCAGTTTAGGATTAATACCTTTGAGTCAAGGACTTGTTTTCAAAGGTTCCGAGTCAGTTAAACGAACAGATACCGACCATATAGCACAGCAATGAATTACAAAATAAGGTTACAGAGGGTTGCACATACTTGTAAGTTTAACTAATACATAGGAGTCTAGGTTTCACTAGTACATAGGAGTCAAACATTATAAGTTTCACTAGTACATAGAAGTCTAACATTGTAGTAACAACACTAAGTGCGGGCATAGTAGTGTTAGAAGCAGGAAAGAGGCGGAGAGGCCAGGGATTGAGTCTCCGCTGGGTAGTCTGGGGACAAGTGGGGTGAGGCATGGACGGTTGCCAGAGTGGTAGGCTGAGCTCGCCAGAGGTGGCCAGGGGTAAGAATGGGGGGGACCGTTAACTTTGTTAACTGTGTGTGGTCTAATTCAAAATCCTAGCAATAAAGTGCATATTACATGTGGTGAACCTTTGTACTTGTGCAAGACTGGCAGTACTGTGTAGCACAGGCTATATTACATCCTGGTTTAATTTACTATTAAATAATTTAGCAGCCTCCCTATTTTGGCCAAATCAGCCCGATTCCAAATAGATAATTTAGTACCCCCAAAAAATACCTGAAGCAGACCCTTAAAATGCTTGTCACACCAGGAAGACCTAACCCTTATTTCCTACGCTTAGGTCTAAACACCCCATAGTGTTCTGTAGAATACTTGCTTGCTACAGGGTCTTGAGCTTGTGTTTGAAATGCTTCCATAATGTCAAGTAGCATTACTATATGAATTTGTGGCGATGAAGAGATATTGATATACTTTCTTTATTTCTGGATCTGCCTGCTATGGCTCAGTCAGGTCCAGAAGGACTTTTGTTTGCAGCCACCATAGGTGTTGCACTGGAAGGGGGCATGATTCATATCCCTCCCCCAGCTCATTCTTTGGTGAAAGAGGCAGCTTGTTATTGTAGTAATGGAAGGGTTTGTGTGGATTGGTCAATGCTGCAACAGAGGCCAAGCAATTGAACCACAAAAAACGTTAGCAGTTTATTTGCTGTTGTCTACACAAGTCACAGACCCCACACCTCTTGAAAGTCATCTGCAGCTCAGATTTGCATCAGTAGAGAAATGGTTCAGTGATCACAAACTGGTGCTAAACTATAAAAAAACTAAGCTCATGCTCTTCAGCAGCTCCCACAATAAACACAGACATCATCCCTATCTCTAACCGCCTTGGGACCGCTCTTGAGCAGGTATAATATTTTAAGTATCTCACATCACCATTGACAGCAACTTATCCTATGGGTGCATATTGACAACATTGCCAAAGCAGTTAATACTGCATCAGCCTCCTCTATGGACACAGGAACTCCCTTACACCACAAGCCTTAAGGCTGGCTGTACAGAAGCTCTGTTACTTCCATTATTGACTATGGATTGATAATCTATGGATCTGCCACTGAAACTGCCCTCCGGTGCATTTCCACTGCTTTAAACAAGGCATGTCACTTCAGCTCAGGAGCCTACCATCTCACCCACTCTTGCGACCTCTATGTCCAAACTGGTTGGCTCCAGTTCAAAGATGGCATCAAATATCAAACATGCCTGATGGCCAAGAAAATAACCCTAGGCCTCCTACCACCTGGAATTCAAGATCTTCTCAGCCCCTCTCTCAATACCCTCCATACCCGTGGCTCTGAATCCCAGCTCTTTCTGGTCTCTCACTGCTGTATCTCCCAGGGACAAAGATCATTCACCTATAGAGCCCCTCTTTGGATGAATGTCCTCAACTGTGACATCTCCGATGAATCCAAATTGGGCCCTTTTAAATCCAAGCTATAGTGACTACTCTCTGCCACTCGCTCCTGTCACTGTTTCCACTAAACCCTTTTTGGCAATCTAAAACCCTGGCACTTAATTACTGTTAAATCTCCTTAGCACCATTTCTGACTCCCCCACTACCTACCCCTTCACCTTCCTCCCTCTACCTAATGCCACCCCCCATCTGTCCTGACAGGCCTGTTGGCCAATTTCAGCTTACCTTATTGATTTTACCAGTAACTGACAAAGCTTGTTTTGGCTGATTTTAAATTTACTGTATGTATTCCTGTGCATGAAACTGCTTAGTGTTACTCATTTCTATTCTTTAATTCACTGTGAATGTCAACTATTGCTTTCATTTCTTATTTACAATTATTTTACCACACCCTGTTTAGTCTGTAAACCTGTTGATCGTCTTTCTCTGTGTATACTGTTTTGCCATACTTTTTGTTCTTAAAACCTGTTGTATTATGCTGTTGACATGGAACCTTTGTAAAAGAGCTCTAAGCTCAAAGGTATTTGTAATCTGAGATCTTAGTTAAAAAATCAGCACATTAAAGGTGTATGCTGAACATATATGGTGGGGTGGCCTAGAGTATCTCAATTTGTTTTAAACTTTTAGCAGCATTACATTTTAAAATAGCCTCTTTATACATTACCAGAGGTGGTTTGTAGGGTATTGAGTGTTGTTGCACCCCGCCCCCATGTCTTCGCTTCAGTCCCTGGCTAAAGGGACCCTTTTGCTCCTGATAAAAAGAAAAATAAAAACACAACACAAAGAGAAAGGTCTCTCTGTGATAGATTAGCAGTGACTTTTAAATGCTGCTACACTAGCCTCATACTGGTGTATGCCTTTAGCTACGTACCTCTACCAGCTGTGCCACTGGCGGGTAGATGGTGTTGTTGCTGTCAGCCACACCTTACTTGATTTCTAAAAATTAAATAAAATTAAACCAAATCAAAACAGACTTAGAAAGCTGTCCCTTTTTCTTTCAGTTTTAGTTTACAAATACAGTCTTAACTGAGTTACACAAAATCCTGTACATTTTGTTTACATGTTAAGTGAGTCACACCATGCCTGTTACAAAAGTGTTAAAACAAGTCAAAATGATTAGGAGAATCTCCTTTTTGGTCTTGGATGCCATTCCTAGATTGTATACCCTGGCGTATCACATGGGCACAAAAAGAAAAACATAGTTCTAATATTTTTCTTTTAGCAGGTAAAACTATGCGGCAAGTGACCTTGCTTTTTCTTCCTGTGAGCCACAAAGTGTTCAGCTTGTTATGGATGCTGGGGCATAAGAAAATCCATGTCTCCTCCCTGATTGCCTTGATTAACAAGGAATCACACATGAATGGTACCGGAAAAAGAAAGAAAATAAATAAATAAATAAATAAATAAACCATGGTGATAATGAACCTTTGTGAAGGAAGATGATACACAAGGGTTGGCATTTTTAAAGATAAGCCAAAGGCGCCAGAGGCCAATCTCCAGGCAGGAAGCTTTTCCATAAGCTCTGCACTTCGACTGTTAAACTCCATTAAAAACATTATTTTAAAGTGACTGTATCTCTGAAGTACACCTATATTTGATTTTCTGAACTCTTAAGCTCACGATTGATACCAAACACTTGTCGGAACGCCGAGGGAATTTCAATTCTGTAGCTTCTAATCCTGATGCATTGAATAACTGCAAGGCCGCAGAGCTTACAACCGCACCTACACTGAAGATGGTATCCTGCAGAACCACCTTTGGGAACAACTACTTTAATGCTGAATCACATAGCCTGTAAAATGGAGACTTCACTGTCGAGGTTGGGGATGTCTATGAAGCACCTATCACGCAAACTGAAGCAGTGCACAATTCGATGAGTGATTCACAATAACTCAGGTTCACACAGTATAAAACTGAGGCTGGATTCACACAGTATAAAACTGAGGCTGGAGGATTCAAACCGAGGTTACAAGGTTTGTATCTGAGTGTCGTTGATAGCTGCATTTTACTTGAAGTCCACAGGAGGTTGATGCCTCTTGTGGCAAACGTATTTGGCAAAAAACATTGCATAGTAAGCTGTAAAATGAAGTAGCTTATTAGAATGGATGGGGCTTTCTGTTTTAAAACATAATACTTTGTTTACATTTTAACCATATAAAACAATATAAAGGAAAAACAATAATAGCATTAAAAAAACAAGCTTTGAAAGCTTTTAGCTTTGGATAATAAAGGTGCGAGAGAACCGGCTGTGTTATCAGCTAGTTAGTCATACCTCCTGGCCTATCTACCTGCTACAACTGATGACCAGGTGTTGGGCTGACGTATCAGTCAGTAAAAAAAATAAACACATTTTTCATTTTGAAAGGAGAGAAACCAAAAAAAACTTTTAAAACCAACAAATGCATCTCAAACTACTATCAAACCACACTTAAATTGCAAGTTCCTTGCACAGACTTAATCTTTGCGTCATACATCAGACTATCACTAACTGCCTTCACATACATCTCAAACCAATTACAACATCCTTTAGACACTTTAGTTTCTTGCACATAAACCAACCAATCCAATCTTTCTCTGAACAAGTCCAATTATAAAAACAACAACACAATTTGTGAATAAGGATTCTCCCATGTCTTTCTAGGACAAGATTTCTAAAACAATGTACATATTAAACAGCAACGAAGGCAGCTGAGCCCTCCTGCATGGACTTAATCTTGTTGATTGCTGTTACCTTGTCTCTGAATTGTTATTGCATGTACCTTTGTAATTCTCCCAGGTCGCACCTGAAAATAGGCACTTGACTGTCTAGTGTGCTTACCTGGTAAACAAAAGCTAAATAAATAAAATTAATCTTAACTAGCTCACATATAACCTTGATGCTGTAAAATCACATACAGTACAAGCGTCTTCATTGTTTCATTTAACGAGGAAAAAAAAATTCACATTGTTCGTATTTACATGGCAGGTTTGAAAACTGCTGCTTTTCAGAACATTCAGATAAAACAAAAAAAAAACCAAACTCATTGTTTACAGCTTGCATTGCATACTTTGTAGTGTATGTTGTTTTGCTCTGTGCTATCAGGCTTGGAAACTAGAAAAATAGGTTCTTAGAGTAAAGAAATGGAAAAATAGTTCAACTGGCCAGTCTGTTTTAGAAGAGACAGCAAGAGAGAGAGAAGTACAGTTTAGTTTTGAAAGATTGCATATGGTAGTTATGTGAAACATTATGTAGCATATTACATGCAAAACATTTCAAGGTTGATAAACAACATATATGGCAAAGCATTTGCATAACCCTTTCAAATGCATTTTACATGACTAGTTTGCTCTTTATTAACATAATCTTTCCTTTACAGTTTGTTCTGGGGTGGGGGCTTGCTGGTGACTGGGCTGGGGTGGAGGTCTACCAGGACTCATACGCTTCAGAGGGATGGGAGTTCCTTTCCTCTCTGGCATCATGCCTGGGGTTTCCGACACCCAAGTAGGCTGGCCTTTGGCTCATCATTGATCATTTCATCATCCTTGGATGAGGAAAGATCAATGGGGATACACACAAAAAAGCTTTTAAATGACCCTTAAGGAGGACTTCCCTTGATGTCATCGGCATCATGGCTGCCTAATCACGGAGCTCTCTCCCCACCTGGCAAAGAAACGATTCCACACAGCATTAACATGTAAACTATCTTTAAATATGAGTAGATTGCATAGTGGAGGAACATCAGGAAATGATCCAGATCAAAAATTTAAAAGCGAAGAAAGATCAGCCTGGATTGAGTCCTGCTAGCTCAGTCACCAGCACAGAATCCCCTCGAGCATGGCCAGTGGAGATACAGAGACAGAATTTGAAACTTTATCCTGATCAAGGTTTGAGACTTTACTATCTGAGATCAAGCAGTTCGAACAGAAACAAAGCAGGAATTTGACAAGCCACATATTGATCTTACCAAACGGGAGACCAGAGTGACCACTGCAGAGGAAAGAATTTCAACTGCTGAAGATGATCTAGTACACCTTTCACGGGTGGTTGAGTTTCTTGCTCAGCAACAAGAGGATATGGCAGCAAATGCTTAGACCTTGAAGCCTACTCAAGACGGGACAACCTGAGAATTTACAGCTGCCAGAGGCAACTGAAGTGGGGGATATGTCTGATTTCCTGGTAGATCTGTTGCACCATGTACTGGAGCTCCCAGGCCTTTTCCTTTAAAATGGTAGGAGCACATCGGGCCCTAGTACCCAAACTGACCTCAGAGACTGCCAGACCCAGAACTGTCATAGCTAAATTCTCCAGCTACCGAGATAAGGAGATCATCTTGTGAACAGCATGGAGGCAACAAAAGTGGAGTATAATGGTACAAGGCTGTTTTTGATCAAGACTACCTATCTCTCATACAGCAGCAGTGTTTTTGGCCTTGGGATTAAATTTCAAACACCAACCCCACTCGCTCTGCGGTCCACTGGGAAATGGGCACTGAGCTGTATTATACCTCGAAGAGGCACTTCACGCTATTGAAAATAAAGGACATGACATATTGGGAGCCACCCACCGCACAGATCAATCTTTTAAGCCATCAGAGCTCATGGAGACAGGTGGTGCAGCAGAACACGAGGAAGGCGGGAAGAGATCTGTACCCAACACCTTACAGGACATAAAGCCCATGTTGCACAAACTCACCCATGCTCAGAACACTGAGGAGTCAGCGACTGTAATGCAGGAAAACACCTGAATGAAGGAGCAGGTTGAGTGAGTTCGATGCTATTTCTTTCCTCCCCTCATGTGGGGAGCTTTGTGTCTGGCGTCTCCTGTGACTATGGCCAAGGCCCTCCCACTGAGTTGGTGTTTGTGGGAGAACTGTGGGAGTACAGCGGCCTACATGTCTACCTCCAGCAGCTAATGGCGGGAGAGGGATGGGGACATGCTAGAAAATGAATGCTTGCTTCTGAAGCATTTCTTTGCAGTTTTAAAGTTTTACATGATTGAATTTGCTCATCCGTTTATTGGGACTTGCTCAGATCACTGGACAAGCAATCAGATGCTTTTATTTTAAGACTAAATAAGGTTAAAGATGCTCTGAAGCCTAACTGTAGTAGTTATCCCCCGCCCACTTTTTTTTGCTTCTTAGGCTTAGTCCAGCATTTGGACCTGTTTCATTCTTAAACGGTATAAAAATTGAACAATGTTCTTTCTGTTTTCATATATCAGAAGAGACTTTAATTTAATAAGTTGGAACTGCCTAATCTTACACTGGGAGGAAGGACCTCAAATATGAGGGTTTGTTTTATATTTGTGGACCACAAGCAGAATATATGAGAGTTTGCCTCGAGGTGGGATCCCTCTTTCTCGCCTCTCACTAACATGTTACAGCGACCACGTCAGCCATGGGCCGCTGTGGCACTCCTCTCTGTGTACTGTGTGGGGCTGGTAGGCCTCTCGTTGATTTTCCACTAGGAGAGTCCTCCCAATTGCAGTCCATGGGAGTAGGGTCAGCATTGACGTCAGGCCACTTCACCTGGCCAGGACCCACCAGTTTTAGGGTCAGGAGAACGAGCCAATATCTTGACTCCTTCTCCTCCTTCTCCCCTGAGTACTGCTTACTTGGGTGCTTAGGGAACTTCACAGTTTGTTCCCCTACCCTGGGGTCGACATGTATATAGTTCTCTCCTAAGGGTGAAGGTAACCTGGTTGGTGCCTCCCAATAGGGATTGGAGTTTATGTTTTATATGTGTTGTTGTGTGTTTGAGTCCTGTTCAATAATTAAGCAATAATGTCCTACAGGGTGTGTGTCATGCTGGGATAACGCGTCATGCCTCAGGTGGTTGGGCGCAAGGCTGCAGGCAGTGTGTCCAACAACTGAAGCGTGATCGATATCTAAAATGACACGACCCTAGAGGGCATTATTGCTATTATAAATGGCTCATTGTTATATATAAAATAAAAAATAATTTTAAAGAATGTCTTTACTAGTGTGGAAAAATATTTTGTTTCTTAAGAGGAGATGCAAAAAGAGACAGCCAATAAGGAGACTAGACCCGTGATGTTGTGGTGGGATAACATCACGGGTCCAGCCTAAGACTGACCAATCAGAGTCCAGGATTTTCTTATGATTGTATAATGTCACTGCAATATTAACACAGTACTGGCAATATAAATATTGACAAATGTGGGGGCTATGAGATCTCTCAGTTTCACTGGGGTACTCAAGTTGATGCTGAAGGGAGGACTCAGGTCCGTGATGACCATGGGGGGCTACAAAATTAGAGGGTTTGGAGCAATATTCATGTAGCATTCATTACTCGTACTTCAATGGGTGATAAGAAAATTATAAAGATTGTATCACAAAATGTTAATGGGCTGAATAGCCCAGTTAAAATGTATAAGGTCTTGTCAACTACTAAAAAACAAGGACCTCTTTATTTTACTGCAAGAAATCCATCTCAGCAAGGCTGAACACCAAAACTGGTGAAATTTGGGTTTTATCAGGTAATTGCTTCCTTTTATGGGCGGGGTCCCTATCCCTTGGTGCAAAGAGTGAAGGGTTAAAATGGTACTACTTCCCAAACTCAATAATTTAGTACAAACAATCAGCCATACACATCCCAGATTCTTATTTCAGTTCTCTCAATAGGGGATCTCCTGCCTCTGTGGGCTCTCAAGAGACCAAGGGTTCATCTCTCAGTTCCTCAGATGCCCAAATGGGGGAGGGAGGACTATCATTGCCTAATCTAAAATTATATCAACGTCGGCCCAGTTAAGAATGGCCTTCTATTGTCTAAACCAGGAATAACTGGCCAAATGGAAGACATTAGAATTAAAGGAGGCTCAATAACATTCTTCTCACTAATAGAGAACCCTCCACCCCCACTACAGGAAGAGAATCCATACATGGAGTCCACTCTGGAAAACTGGTATGGGATTCTAACAAATAAAGGAGCTAGGGATGGAGACATCTCCTGTTCTCTGTGTCTTATGTGGAAGCATTTATTCCTGCCAGGTGGAATGTGGGGTTTAAAAGATGGGAGGAGAAAAATTTACATCTGAGCTGGCATTTTTTAGAGGTAAATGAAATACAAGAATTCCAAGATTTAGTTATTAAATATGGGATTTCTTGGTGAGATAGGTTTAGATACTTTCAGATCAGAGACTATATTAGAGCCCTCCAATCCAATCAGAGAGCTGGGGAATCTGCCCGTTGCAGATAGCTGACCTGTTAAGATTGGCGGTGGAGGCGGATCCCATACAGCTCACATAATTTGTACCCTGTACAGGGCTCTGCTTTCCTGGACGGGACTCTTCTCAATCCATAAGAAAGGCCTGGGTCTGTGATTTAGGGACCCATGTATCAGATGAGCTGTTGGCGTGGACCCAAAAGAAAATACATTGGGGTCTAGCAGCAGTGAGTTGGAAGGAGTTCTACTGGAAGATTTGTATCCGATATTTCAGGACACCAGCGATTCAAGTGAAGTTCGAGAAGGGGAAACCCAGTTTGTTGGAGAAATTATGGTCACTCACCAGCAGCATTAACCCACATAATGTGGGAGTGCCGGTGTTGGCTCTCTTCTTTAAGGATTTGCAACAAGCTTTGCAATCTATAATAGATCCTGGCCTATACATTACCCCTACATTTTATTTCTTTCTAGATCTGCCAAAGGAGTATAGGGACCCTCTTACAAGTACATTTTAAAAATAACCTGCCTGCAGCCCAGAAAGTAATAACAGAAAACTGGCTATCTAAACAGAGTGTCTCGCTACACAATTGGCATGAAATTATGATTAATATCTTTAGAATGCAAGCCTTCTTAGCGACACTTCATAAAGATCTTCTCAATAGAAATATTATGGAGAAGATGGGTGCTGTATATGGCCAGGGGTTAGGCCAGACTTCACTCCCTGATCGGACATGAGAAATTTAAAGACCACCCTACTTTCCTGTACCTGGTGAGCCTGCCTCTGACGTTTTGGTTGGGGCCTTGGACAATCACCCTTGGGGTATCTCTGGGGCACGGCTTAAGGTTGGCTTGGACTGTCTAAGAGTAACAGACATTAAAATGGCCAGACACTTATTCTATCCAATCTATTTAAAGGCCCTTTTGCACTATCTTTTCCCTGAAGAAAGTATTATTTGGAAAGAGGAAGCTTAGTTAGCCTCACTAGTTGGACTCTGTCAATAACACCTTATTTTCAGTACTGGAGATATTACCCTACTTGTACTGCTGCCCCGTAACAGATGTTATCTTATCTTAGCTTGTCTTTGATCTATTGAAGATCCACAGTATGAACTAAGTGACACATGCATCATATGTTTTATTGTTGTCTTATTGTATGTTTTATTCTGCACAAAAACTTACAAATAAAGAAAGTTAAAAAAAAAATGACCCTTAAGGATTGCAAACTTTTCTGGCACTTTTTTCCTAGAATTCTACATTTTACATATCTTTCTGGTTGCTTTGCTACAATCTTGCTTCAAGGATAAATTCTCAGTCTCCAGTGCATGAATTTTGGAACACAACGTTGAAACAATTAACCCCTATGATCCTGTTTTTTCCTCGTTACATGTTTAGTATCCGAATCCAGTGGGCACAGACACTGTATTGGGACACAGTGTGAATGGGCATTGGAAGCAAAAATACCCTATTTTCCATACAAAGTCAAAAGGTTAGAAATACCTAGTCTAAATTCTGAATTAAAACTACTAGCTGTGCTATTTTTAATGGCCATTTTGAGAGCACCTTCCGTATCTTGCTCACCAGTAGAAATAAAAAGTATATTGATCCAACCCTTGCTCTATTTTTGAACAGTTTGCATAACTGTAGGAGAACTCTTCTGCCTCTAAATCCTGTTCTAGTCCTGCCACGGTTGCCAAATATGTTGGGTATTTTGCTCAGCCTATTGGACACCCTCTGACTTCATTATTATGAACTAACAAACCTTTAGTTACCTGCAGGGAAACGTAACCCTTTAGGGAACATCAGGAGATTACTACACCATAACAAAACATACAATACCCTCTTACAGGTTCTAGGACTGAGAAAGGCTAATAATAAGAATCAGAAGCAATCATATAAGCAACATAAGGTTATTTTATTATCTTACTAGCTTGCTTATAGGACAGTCATATATACATCACATACTACTTATGTAACATACGTACCTGGGAGTCTGGTTCTCTCAAACACTGCAGTGTCATGCAGGGTCTGCATGCAATTTCCTCAGAGAGGGGCATGGGAAAAGGGGTTTTATACCCTGATAAAATCTTAGTCTGGTGATAGTTAGCCAGTTCATGTGTGTGTGATGATCGCACTATTACTTCTATTGGTCAATTTGGGGAGCTGCAGCAGAGTATTCTATTACTTCTATTGGTCAATTTGGGGAGCTGCAGCAGAGTATTATCTCAGTTGCCCTTTAGAATGCTACAAAGTATAGCATTCTAGTTATAAGAATACACTTATGTCAGTGATGTGTTCTTATGGATGAAACATTTGTAAATGTATCATCATGCTCTCTGAAAGGTTTAGTCATGTAAATATAGCTGTGTCAGCAGATGACACCTTAGCTGTAGAGGGTGCTCCCAGGTAAATCATTATATTTCTGACATTATTGCAGCAAAATAGCAGTGCAGTTCTAGCCTAGAATATTATTCATGGTGTTTTGTCTGTCCCTTATAGGATCATATGTAGGGTAAGGTTGTGCTTCAGAAGCAGTGCAGTTTCATAGCTTGTATCTAGGTTCTATGTAAGAATAAAGAATCACCTAGCCTTATGTTTATGTAAACCTATACTAAACTTATATAGATGTTCCTAAGCTATGTGTGTGCATCTCTAGCTCTATATGTATTGTGTCCCCAATGTGTGTGTGTGTGTATATGTGTGTGTGTGTGTGTGTGTGTGTGTGTGTGTGTGTGTGTGTGATCTGCATGGCATGAGCATACAGGTAATCATGACATGCCTTGTGCACGTGATGTGTGTGGAAGTTTGCAGTCATGGTGTACCTGTGTACATCATGTGCTTGTAGGTGAGCATATTCATACAGTTTAATGATTATGAGTTGCCCCAGTTGGGGCCTTTTTTCTATTCTTAATTATAATTAGATGTTAGTATGGCCTTTTGCAGGCTTCTAAGAAATCTGAGGGTTATAATGTACTCAGTTGGACTGGGCAATGTTTGAACTGAATGCACAAGCTAAATATTCCATCATTAGCATATTATTCCATTTGGCTCTGGTGCAGTGCTGTCTTAAAGGAGCACTGCAAGGAAATATATTCGTGGATCCCATTGGAAGAAACAAGATTACTGCAGGTGAGTACTTTTTTTCGTTCAGGGCATTATGATCTCATAGCAGCTACTATGTGCACATCTCCATGGAACAAAATAACATGTTTACCAGAAAATTTATTTTTGCTTATCTTACCAAAGTCAAGTTCTCCTGACCAGTGTGTATAGCACAATAGAGTTAAAAATAAGACATGTTAAAACATGTCTGCTTAAAGTTTGACACTCCACAGCTCTTACCAGCTTACCAAGGTTAAATGATTTCAATTATTTTCTCTTCTAATTCCTGCTAACCCTTGGTGGCGCTGTGATGTGATTATAGCTAGAGGAAGTAAAACACTGTGTATGAATATAGGCTTTTAATATAGTGCATATAATAATATGCTCATCCTAACAGGTTCTATTCTAGATACTTCCTGATTCCCAAATGGACAGGTGACCTAAGGCCCGTACTGGATGTGCAAGACATTCCCTTATTTGAATGACTGGTTATTAAAATCCCAATGCAGAGAAGTGGTTCAGTGCACATTGTCCCATACATTACACTTGTTTGAGGACTTGGGATTACAGTTAACAAATCAAGGTCACAGCTGGCTCCATGTCATGGCTTCAATTCATTGGTGCGGTATTAGACAGTGGACAGAGCATTCCTACCCCACACAGAAAAGATGATTTGGTCACCCAAGCTCAGTTGGTACATGAGAGACCCTCTGTGCCAACCCAAACAGTGCTCCATCTCATGGCGCAGCCATCACAACAGTTCTGTCAAACACCCACCTATAGTCCTTTTCTTGTAAGTCATGTATTCTGTTAGGCTTTGCTCAATTTTTGATAAATTAATTATCCGTGGTTGTGGTGTCCTCAGGTCTGCATTGTATTTCTTTATACTTTAGCAGAATATGGGACAAACAAAAGGAACACAGCAGAGCATATAAAGGTATAAAACTGTTACCTATCACAACAGTAAAGGACAATACATAAAACACAGAGTGGAAAGATTAGGTTGATTTATTGCTAATGATCATACATTACACCTCCCAGACTCACTGATTTTGTAAACAAAGTTCTGTATGACATCTGGGCCCAATATTAAAATATGAGCAAAGGCTGAGCACAAAGTTTGTATAGCGCTTGTCCTTGTGCCTGGCCCAGAAGGCTGCTGTATTCAGTTGGACAGCACATCAGTGCTATCTGACTGAGTTTAGGGCCATGGTGGGGCTGTACTAAGTAGTGCTGCCCCAATATGAGCCCTGAGCTGCATGCAGCCCAGAGGAACTGCATCCCCAGACCAGATAGCAATGCAATCCATGTGCAATATTCAACCACAAAATGCAAATGAGCCCATTGGGCATACAAAGTACTAAGGGGCTATATGCATGCCCATTATGGGCTCAATTGTATGGGAAGCAGCAACAGGTTTGCACCCCTCCTGTGGTGTCTGCCACATCAGGCATGGTGGTGACTGGCCCACCCACCCTGAATGTCTGTCCCCTTACTGCAAATATCCTCCCTGGTGTTTAGTACACCCCAATGCTCCAATCACCTGTCCCTCTATTTAAAGAGTACTCACAGGTGCCGGTGGCACCCTCCACCTTCAATTATCAGTCCCTATATTTGTAGAGTACTCCTGGGGTTTAATGGCACCTCCCTCTGCTTGTCTGTCCCTGTATATGTGGAACATGCCCCGGTATCTAGTGGCATCTCCACCCTCTGATCACCCATCCCTGTATATGTAGAGCATGTCCTGGTGTATAGTGGCACCCCCCATCCTCCAAACACCTTTCCTTTTATTTGTAGAGTACTTCCAGGTCTCTAGTGGCACCCTCCCCCACCGATCACCCATCCCTGTATGTGTGGAGCATGCCATGATGTCTAGTGGTGCTCTCTACCCTCCAGTCTCCCATCCCTATATTTATAGACTACTCCCTGTGTCTAGTGGCACCCCATGCCCTCCAGTTACCCATCCACATATGTAGAGCATGCCATGGTGTCTGGGCACCTCCACCCTCTGATCGCCCATTTCTGCATGTGTAGGCATGCCCTGCTGTCTAGTGGCACCCACGTGCCCTCTGAGCACCTGTTCCCGTTTCAATAGTAGTTACTCTGGTTCTTGGGACCCCCTCAGATCCCATGGCCACAGTGCATAGCTAGTCCTGGTGTCTAACAGTAACCCCAACCCACTGAGCACCAGTCCATGTGCTGCGCCCAAGTACCCAGTGGCTAGTAGCACCCCCTCACTGCCCACACTCAGCATCACCCAGTCAACCCCCACATACCATGAGAGTAGGGCTGTGATAGTCACCGTATCAGGATCATCACACAGCACTGGGTTACATAGGTATGTGGGGGATGGTTGGCTGGGTGGTGTGCTCAGTGCAGGCAGTGCAGAGAGCCACAGCATCCAGGGACTAAGGTTTGCACCAGGATGTGTGCTCAGCAGGTGGGGAGGTACTGCTAGACACCAGGGACTAATTATGCATTGCAGGCCAGGGGATCTGAGGGGGTCCAGACACTAGGGCAATCATTAATGATATGGAGGCAGGCTGCTGAGAGGGGGTACCACTAGCCACCAGAGCATGCCTATACATACAATGATAGGTGATAGGAGAGTGTGTGTAGCGACTAGACACCAGGGAGTACCTAACAAATAAAGCGAGGGGTTTGAAGGAGGGTGGAGCCACTGGCCACTAGGGCAATGTCTACATTGCCAGGATGGGTGATTAGAGGGTGGTGTTGCCCTTATGCCCCAGAGCATGCACTGGTTCTCCGCTATGGGGTTCAAAGTGGGGGGGGGCAGTTGCAGTATTGCTGCCTGCCACCAGGGCCTTACACCCCATTAAGTTGAGGTTTGCAAAGGCAGTAACTTGCGCTCATTTAGGTGGTATTTACTGTCGATGGAAACCTCCAAATTTGCCGCTGCACCTGTATGCAGGGGAGAGTCCCCTCATTTGTATGGGCATTGTGGTAAGTTAGCACTCAGGCACTAATGGGTTTTGCCTGAGCTGTGGGGTCTCTGAATATAGACATTCCTCCCTCCCCGTAATCAGTGCAAAACTCACTTAGCATGGGCAAACACTCCATGTAGCCCATGCTAACATTTGAATATCTAGCCACAGAATTTCTTTTGTAACCTGGACATGCAGTCTAAACAGTGATGTTTTGATACAATAATTTTAAGAAAATGTGAGAACTCAGAATGGGCCCAAAACTGGACTACATCTAAGCAAAACTGGATGACTGGGCAAGGATTCAGAAACTGGATTATATGGTCTAAAAGCAAACAGGTGGTGGCAGTCATAACATCCAGTGTACACCATGCATGAAACTTAAAGGTCAGTAAGACAGTAGCAGCTTTATATTTGTTTAGTTTCTCCTAGTAGGAGTCGATGGTATTTCTCCTAGCCAACAGTTTGTCCTAGACAACAGGAGTTTCAGGTGCTGTCCACTGCACACGATTGAGTGGTAACAGTTTTAAAACCGGTATGGTATATACCATTACCGTCCTCCGCAATGACGATGAACCATTTCTTGAAATGGTCACCTCCCATCCACACTGCTGCTCATTTTTGGAGCTCCATGCGAGTGCTGCAAACTGAATCAAGGGCTATCCCACAGTGCCTTGCAGGGCGTCCTCATACATACATACACAGCATCAGAATCAGTACAGTCACGCATACAGACTGGTAAAAGAACGCTACAGATAATGAACTGCTTTCCAATTCGACCTAAAGACCATATCTTGACAGGTCTAAAGAACAGTTTTAAAAACGCATGGTAAAACGTTACTAGTGTGGACGTGACCCGTTCTGGGTTCACGGTAACGGTTCAAAGCACCGTAATAGTTTATCATGTGCAGTGTGGACAGGGCCTCAAAGGCAGCAATCCTCTAAAATCTGAAGCATGTCTTCAGGTCAGTATCATTTACTGCTATATTATTTGTGTATTTCATCTTACAGTAGTTAAACTGGAAATCTTTATGTAGGGAACTCTTACATCTTGAGTTCTCGTGAGTGGGACTATCCTTTCTAGGTGGTGGAACTCTTCTATAGTAGTCAATGGAAAAGATGACAGGTGTGAAACTATCATACTGATTTTGGAAACGTGGTGAAACTGTGTTCCTGTGGGCTCCTGCCTAATTTAACCCCAATTTTTCATCTTTAAATTATTTTCCAGCAACTGCTGTAGAATTTTTTTTAACTTCACTTATGCCACTTTTTGTTTCAATTATCATGCAGTTAGATAATCCTAAAACAAACAAGCATTCGTCAATGCCAAATGTTGCTTGCTTATATGTGCTGTTTAGGTATTTGGAAGTAAAGTACCATGCCTAAGAACTGTCATAGGCCCCCCAAGACATCCACTGTGTCTTTCTGTTTAGTATTCACAGATGAGAGGGAGGGAAAGGCCACAGCAGTATAGCAGTTGCAAAGGTGTGGAAGGTGATAATAGGCCATTCACAGGCAGAAGAATCCTTCAATAGGTGACTAAATTGAAGGTGGACAAAGCAATGGGACCAGATGGCATACACCCAAGGATATTAAAAGAACTATGAAGTGAGATAGCAGTACCTCTGGCAGCCATGTTCCTGAGTCATTCAACACAGGGTGTTACCAGAGAATGGGAGGAGGGCATATGTGGTCCCTTTATACAAATCTGGCAGCAGGGAGGAGGGGAACTATAGGCTGGTCAGCCTCACCTCAGTAGTGGGGAAGATCATGGAGACATTGCTTAAAAGAAAGGATAGTGGAGTATGAAAAGTCATTGGTGCCCAGGACCATAGGCAACATGGATTCACAGTGAGGAGGTCATATCAGACAAATCTGTTTGATCTCTTTGAGTGGATGACAAAGGAAGTAAATCAGGGTGGGGCAGTGGACAACACTAACCTGGATTTAAGCAAAGCCTTGACACTGTCCCACATACAGTAGGAGGCTGATAAACTAGCTGAGTAGGCTGGGCATGGGGAAAGGGTGGTAAAGTGGGTTAGAAACTGGCTGACAGACAGGAGGCAGAGAGTGGTTGTAAATGGGGTGCAGTCTGTGGAGAGGGGTGACCAGTGGGGTGCCACAGAGTTTGGTCCTGGGCCAGTTCTGTTCAGTGTCTTCATTAGTGACATTGCAGAAGGGCTGAAGGAAAGGACTGCCTGTTTGCAGATGACACCAAGATCTAACACAGTGGATACCCCAGAGGGTGGAAAATGAGAAGGACCTGGGAAGCTTGTAAAATGGTCTGAGGACTGGCAACTAGAAGTTTCATTCAAAAGTGCAAACTTATGCACCTGGGAAACAGAAATCCTGGGAAAGTTACAGTATAGGGGAGTGAGTTGCTGACCGTCACAAAGAAGGGAAGGGACCTGGGGTTCTTATTTCCGATTACCTGAAAATGTCAAAGTGGTAAAGCAGCTGGGAGGGCCAGTGACATGCTGGGGTGCATAGGCAGGGGTATCAACAGCATAAGGAGGGAGGTAGTGATGCCATTATATAAAACCATGGTCAGGCTTCACATGGAGCACTGTGTGCAGTTCTGGAGGCCACACCTTCAGAAGGATATTAACAGGCTGGAGATGGTCCAGAAGGCGTGATTGAGATGGTACAGAGCTTGCAACACAAGACTTATGAGGAGAATTAGGGACCTCAATATGTACTCACTGGAAGAGAGGAGGAAAGAGGGATGATAGAAACGTTCAAGTACCTCAAGGGTATAAGTATAACTACTGAGAAGCAGGAGACGGCTGCTATAGACACGTGTACCAGCTTCTGTGCTATATTCTTTGTTCCTATAAATCTGTAATCCAGTATTTCAGTAACCACATGACCACACTGCCTTCTTTAGGCAATGTTATGCTGGTTGATGCATGGTGTCAGACGGCAGACAGAGGGCTCAACAGGTTGTATTGCCATCTGGAAACGTCATAGGCTGTTCTTTTACTGGTAAGCGTTTTGGAAAGCTGATGAAGGTTGCACAGTTTTATTATGATTTTATCTCATGTCTGTCCCTTTGGTCCCCCATCCCCACACTGCAAAAGTCATTAGTGGCCACAGCTGCAGCCTTCCTCTTGCCAAGATGGTGGGTGAGCAGCTGCCTTTACATTCTGTGAAGTCTGACGTCTTTCAGTGCCACTTATTGGTCATCTTCCAACACAGGCGAGGCACTGAAACTAAGCCCAAAACTAACTCAGGACAAGCAGGTTTCAAAGTGGGGAAGAAATGGAGTGAGCAAGAATCAAATACTCATTCAGATGCAGCATCAATTTTAAGATCAGCATGCTGGTGTGGACAGCAAATAGAACCCCAGCACTTTAAGCAGCCTTATGAAGGGTACAGGCTTCTCAAGCACTGGTGTTCTGTTTATTGTACTGTAAGTGGGCTGCACCTAATTCGGTAATTTACTGTACCTTCCATCTGGATGTATGGTAGGACCAACTTTAAATAAACACTGCACCTGAATGAACACATGATGCCATAGAAACATAGAATTTATCAGCTGAAAAGGACCGCTCAGCCCACCCAGTCTCGCAAGTGTTCTCTACCTGCCTTTATATGTTACTGCATGTCTCATTCTGCTTGCAGCCATCAGGACCTCCTTGTGAATGAGCTTGCTTAATGGATTTTTCCTGCAATGAACTTGAACCAACTCCACTTCCATAGCCCTATTGATCTCCCTCCGTCCCCTATTTCTAATATACTCCTCTATGTTTATCCCATGCATGCTTCATGCCCCTACCATTTTAGCTTCCACCACTTCTCCCAGCAGTCTGTTCAAGGCATCTACCACCCTTTCAGTAAGGAAATATTTCTTCACATCTATCCTGAATGCCCCTCCAGCTTCATTGTATGTCCTTTGGTTTGGGTGCTCATTCTCATTTGAAGGAAACTCCCAATTGTACCTCTTTACCCTGTGAGATACTTTGCAGGTCTTGATCATGTCACCTCTTGCCCTCCTCTCTTCTAGAGTGTACATGTTGAGATTCTTCAGCCTTTCCTTGTAGGGATTCCTCTGAAAATTCTGAACCATTTTAGTTGCCCTTCTCTGGAAAACCTCCATCGTATGTCCTTTGTGAAATGTGGACTCTAAAACTGGACACAGTACTCCAGCTGGGGGTATACCAGGGAGTGATACAATGGCAGCACAACATATCTCCTCCCTCCTACTGGAGATGCCACTCCTTATGCACCCCAGAATACAATCTGCCCTGCCCATAGCCTTGTCACACTGTACGCCACCTTGAGGTCCTCTGATATAATAACCTCAAGGACCCTTTGATGTCTAGCAGTATCAGTAGCTCCCCATCCTATACCCAGCATCGGGGTTCCTGTGCCCTAGGTACATTGATTTTACACTTATTGGCATTGAACCCCAAGTAAGTAAGAAAATGGAATTGGTTTGAATGAATTGCAGGCTTTAAGCAGCTTTTCAGTGTGTGTGTGTGTGTGGTGTGTGTGTGTGGAGGGGGCTCTGCTACTATAACTATTTACATTTGATTTGGTATAATGTGTGAACAAGGCTAAACCTGTTCCCCACTCTGTGTGCTATATCGGAGATAAAGAGCCCAAATAGCAGCGGCCAAGCACTGAGCTCTGCAGCACACGCTTGCACTGCTCTGGGTGCCAAGAGCTACCCCACCACCACCCCTTTGCACCTCCCTGTAACCAGTTCTTTGTCCATTTAGTCAGACCACCTTCTTCCCTACCCCTCCTTCTCCTCACTCTTCTCCTCCTTGGCCTGTGTCCCTCTTCCGGTAGTTCGCACCCTTTCTCCTCCTTATTCTTACCAGGTGGTGGTGGTGTCTTCTGTCTTACACTCAGACCACTGTGTCTGCCCCTTCCAGGGTTACTATGCCTCCGCTTTACCTATATCTAGGGCAGTGAGCTCATTAGGCTCCCCTGTCCAGACCTTTCTACCAACCTCAGTCTTTGGCCACCCCCACTAGTTTAAATCCACCTAAGTAGAGATATAGCCCTCTAATCCTGCCTTTATTTTTTGTACATATTTTCTCCCTGGGCTACAGTCGGCTTGGTCATCCCAACCAACCCCCCCTGGCCCTGGCCCCGACAACAGGCCGAGTTGCTCACCTCCATAGATTACCCCCATGGAGGGGTGGTGAAGAGCTTCTCAGTTCGACCCACCAGAGCAGGATCTCCCATCCCCTTGAACCCCTTCCCAGCCTGACTACTTCCTACTGGGCTTCCCATGTTGACCTCCCTCCGCCCCCTGCTGATTTCAACCCTCTTCTATCCCCACTGTTGGTGATTTAGAGCCCCCATTCTCTCTCACCCCAATAGTGATGCCCCTCCCATCCTTACCCCTTCCCACAGCCTTCTCTCCTCCAGTCACCACTCCCTCCTTCCTTACTAGCCCCTTCTATCCTTTCGTCCTCACTTCTCTTCCCTACCTGTTGCCATCCCTCTCATGCCCTGCTTGTCCTCTCCCCTTCAGTATGTTCTTGCCCCTCTCTCTCCCACAGCAGAGGTTTGAATCTATTCCTAGTTGATACCCTCCTACATCTCTTCCCCCTATCACTTCCCTCTCTTACTTGTTCCCTCCGTGCCACTCCGGGTCCTCCCTACCCGTAGTCATCTGCTCTCTCTCCCGGTACTCTCATGGTCTCTTCCTCCCCATCAGGAGGCCCCTCCCTCGCCTCGGGCACCCCTCCCTTCTCCTGTCTTTTCTGTTAGTGCCTCTGATACTGGGGTCAGTTTCGCTCCCTAGTTATTCTTCCTCCGTCCCCTTTGCCATCCCCTATCCCCCCAGGATGCCTACCATACTCATCTGCCCTGCTACTTAGACTCCTCCCTAACGTCCACAGTTCCTCCTCAAACTAGCCTGTCATCTGCAGACCATACACCCCCATCCTCCAAGGCTAGTCCAGGATCATGGTGGACCCACACCCTGTACACCCCACCACCCTTCCAAAGATGCCCTCCTATTGACATGTGGCACCTGCCCCATTTGGCCTCCATCTCATGTTATGGGCTCTTACTCCCAGGTTATGTACCCTACTACGACTGTTAGGCCCCTATTTACTCAAATTGCTGTCCCCCACCACATTAGTCCCCCTTACTGACCCTTGCCAACCTGGTTAATTCAGTCTCAAATCTCATCCATTAGATACTGTATTACTGTAGCAATCCTAAAGCCTCCTTGTCTGTTTTTCACCCTCAGCTACCATACTTTTTGTTCTCAGCTCTCATATAGTTTCACTTAGCCCAGTTAGAAATCCTATTGCATTCCAAGTATTACTCAGCTCACTTAGAAAATAAACAGAGCAAATAAATATGTATTATTAAAGCAATCATAACAGTATAGCTCAGTACTTAGCTTAGTTAAAGAAATACACAGAACAACTAAATCTGTATCATTACAGCACGCCTCAAAATATCCAATCATTGCTTAGTCTCCACCCCAGAGACCCGCTGTAATATAGGACCACAGAGGACCCTGGTGGGAGGTGTGCAACTCTAAAGTCCTGGCAGAGCTCATTGAGCTCACTTACTCCCTCTCACTCGCTCATTTTATTTCTCCCGATGCTGCAGGCTGCCTTTTGTACTGGGCTCCTGCTTGCGTTGGTAGCCTTGTTCTGCCCACAAAGAAATCCGCAGCAGTCCGCGCTACTCCCTCTCTCTCACTCGTTCGTTCTGTTTCTCCCGCGCTGCAGGCTGCCCTTGTACGGCACTCCTGCCCATTGCGCCTTTTCTGCCCACAAAGAAATCTGCAGCAGTCTGGACAGAGCTTGATTGAGCTCACTCATTCCCTCTCTCTCTCTCTCACTCGCTTCGTGCCGTTTCTTCTGGCGCTGAGCTGCCCTTTTATGCAGGCTCCAGCCTGCGTTGGAGCTTTTTCTGCCCACAAAGAAACCGAGCAGTCTCGACAGAGCTCCACTGAGCTTGCTTTCACCCCTCTCATTCGCTCATTCCGCTTTCTCCTGGCGCTGCAGGCTGCCCTTTCTACTGGGCTCCTGCCTGCATTGGTGCCCTTTCTGCCCACAAAAAATCCACAGCAGTCCTGATAGAGCTCTGTTGAGCTTGCTCCACCCCTCTCTTACTCGCTCATTCTGTTTTTCACGCCTTTGCAGGCTGCCCTTTTGTACTGGGCCCCTGCCTGCATTGATGCTTTTTATGCCCACAAAGAAATCGCAGCAGTCCTGACAGAGCTCCATTGAGCTCGCTCACTCCCCTCCCTCACTGCTGTTCTGTTTCTCCCAGCACTGCAGGCTGCCCTTTTGTACTGGGGTCCTACCTGTGTTGGCACCTTTTTCTGTCCAGAAAGAAATCAGCAGCAGTCCTGACAGAGCTTAGTTGAGCTCGGTCACTCCCCTTCTCACTTGCTCAATCTTAATCTGTCCCAAACACTGATTTCCCAAAATGACTGCGTTATTCTGCGCCAGAAACAAGAAAACACATTTTGGCCAGGATGTGAAAAGTGACAGCTGTACTGTTCATAAGGAGGTGTGAAAAAATGCCAGTATTGAAAATCTGGCATGAAAATACTAATTTTCGAAGTTACAAGGGTGCGTGGAAACTGTACAATGCACGCTTGTAACACAGTCATTTTATGGATTTTCATCACAAAATTTTCAACATAGGCATTTTAGGACCTCTGCTCATGAACAGTGTCACTGTGGTTTTCTTAATGTGTCACGAACACTGATTTCATACAGCAACGGCTATCTTTAACCACTGCTTTCTGTCTTCCCATGAAACGCTCAGCACTTCCTTCTTTCTTGTTTACCTGTATGGCCTACTCTCAATTATTCTCAGTGCTCTCATCTTCCCTTGTCACTATTTTCCCTTTCTGCACCATCCTCAATCCCTCTTTCTAATGTCACTACTACTTCCTTACTCTCCTATGCCTATCCTATACATTTCGCTTATGTTACAGCTTTCTTTGCATTATCCTAACCTTATTTGTCTGGGATCCTGCTCATCTTACCTTAGTAATTGTTTTTTGCTTCTCCCTCACAGATGATGTATTACTCTGTTGTATATTTCTACCCTGCTTGGTATTAATTTACTCCAGCTTCAATGTATTCCAACCCTTGCAAAATGTTCATATGAATGTGATGACCTGTGGTAAATAATTTATGTTATGTTATGCTTTGTATACATTTTGTCTTCTGTACCCTCCGGTCGGTGCCTGAAAATAGTAATTGCCATGGCTAGTGCACCTTACCGGTAAACAAAAACTAAATAAAATAAAATTGTGCATCGGAAGTGTGAAAACACATTTCGGCCAGGATGTGAAAATGACAGCTGCACTGTTCATAAAGAGGTGCAGAAAATGCCAATGTTGAAAATATGGGTGAAAATATTGCAAATTTGCGAAATTATGATGCGCGTAGCAACTGCGCAATGCAGCTCATAAAACGAATCATTTTTGGGATGTTTTCCACCAAATTGCAACATAGACTTTGAGCCCACCTCATGAACACTGGCACTGTCATTTTGTTAATTGGTCCCAAAGGTGATTCCGTGCAGTGACCGAAAATCACCTTTTAGGACTGAATAACGCTATGACAGTGACTGAATTCATGAGAGGGGTCCAATAACTCCATTTGAAAATGGTGCAAAAATTCCCAAAAATCCCTGAGATATGCAAAGTTGAAAAACTTATTTATGCCATTATACAGCTTACCGGCATTTCTTCAGTTCGCAGTCGGCTTTGAAGAATGCAGAAGTGTTCCTGGTCCACAGAGATCATCGTGCAGGGCTCTGGAGGTAAGTATGGGGTGAGAGGAGTGTGTGGGGAGGCAGGGTGCGCAGAGGGTGAGTGCGGGCTGGGTGCGGGGCCCACAAACTCAACGAGGGACGTTTTGTTTACAGTGTTAAAAAACAAACATTGCGGACTGTTTTTTATTTCAGGGACATTTGGCACACTGGGGTGGGCTCCCAGCATGCCACCTGAGTGGTTTGGGGAGTCTGTAGCTTGCAGGGGATTGGGCACCCGTGCGACATACCATGGGGTGGTAGAGGCCGAGGGGATTAGGCACCCTCCTCGGCAGACAAAACATTGGGGAGACATTATGCCAATGGGAGTGGGCTCCCCATTAGCAACTTCAATGGGGAAGGGGAATGAAGCCGACGGGATTGGGCGCCCCATAAGCAAAGAAAGGGGGCATGATGCTGAGGGGATTGGGGACCCCTCAACATACAGCAGAAACTTGGAGGTGAGGACATGATGCCAATGGGGACTGGGCTCCCCGTTGGGAAGTAGGTCAGGGCATTCAAGGTACTGCCCTGCAATGACGGGTCGCTCCCTCATTGCAGCTGAATGGCTGATGCTGCAATGACGAGGTGGCCCCGATTGCAGTGGCTAAAACATTTCAAGATGGTGGCACGCTGGCTGAACTAGTGTCAGCAGTAGCGTGCCACCCCATTGGGGAAAGCGGGCCAAGCCTCAAAGGCAGTGGGGGCACTGGCCACAATAGTTGCCACACCTCCACAATCTGCTTCTGCAGCAAGCTGCCGTAACATGTTTCTTGGCGTGCATGCAAGCAACATAAAAATGTAAGTTATGTGGTTACATCAGGTTCTGCTTACCATTAATGAAGAAATGCATGCTTTGATTAATATATAGCATTAGTTCTCACACTTTGTGATAGTGAGCCTCTTCCAAGCCATGAAAAGATTTTGAGCCTCCCTCAAATTTGGAAACAATCTTGGCCTTCCCCACAGAAAAAATAAATCCTAGTTTGCACAGTACACCAGTAAGAAAATGAAACTAATAAAGTTAGCTGAGTATATTCCCTTTTTATTCAACTTATTGCTCTCTACCCCTGACCCGGCACCCCAGGTTATACTTGTCACTCCACTTTTCTGACTCTTGGGCCCTTGTTACTCTATTTCCTCTCTGTCTGGAACAACTAACCTAGCCACTTCATCTCTCCCCCTCTTACCCTGCTGTTAGGTAACTTCCTGTACCCTTACCTCAAGTCACACCTGAAAACATGCATTGGATCACTGTGCCTTTCCCAGTCACTAATTTACATATAAATACCTACTATAGAAACAAACCTTGACTCAGCATGCCTCCCCAGGTATTAATTTACATATAAATACATACATATAAACAAGCTTTGGCTCAATTGAGACTTCCTGGTCAGACGTGTGCATAAGTAGAGTCTCACCTGCAATTATCCATATTTAATTTGTTTTATACTTTCACACAAACAGCCAAAACTTAAAATTTAAATACCGTACATTTTTTCAGACTTGACTGGGCCTCCCTGGAGCAAGCTGGGGCCTCCTTGGGAGGCTGGTCTCACCATTTGAGAACCACTGATATATAGTATGCATATATATAACTTATAAAATGGGGAAAGGATTTCAAGCAGTCTGATTGGTTGTTAGCCATGCATTATATGTGTCTAATGCACAGCTAAAACTAGAACCCCCATTTAGAATACACAGGCCATTTTATAAGTGCAATACGCCACTGCCTCACTACGTCCCTCTAGCCGTGCATTAGAACTGTCTAATGCATACTCCATCTCGTCTTATTGCTTACATATCTACCATAGCACATCTGTTAATTTGCACAATACTTTGTTTGCACTGTTTTGCCTGGCACTGAATATTATCACCACACAATTGCTTATTTTTATTCCTGGACCTATTGTATTTTCTGCTTTACCCTCCCCCAAAAAAAAACAACTCACGCAGTCTCGGACGCATTTGAGGAATGAAATTGTTACCAGCTCAGTATGCTTTCCTGGTAACACTTTTGTTTTTCATTTTTCTTGTTTTCATCTATACTTTATCCTCCTGCACTGCTCCAATTGGCCCCTTCTGCTGCTACCCCCAGCCCCACCACCAGGACTTTAAAAGACAAAATCATTAAAGCAGGTCAGGATACATGCAGCTACTCAAAGATAAAAAATTACCACATAAAAACTCTATGGCCCAATCCGGACTCGAGGAATTACAATGGTTTAAATCTGTTAAATTGTTTTAAGTCTGTCATGGATCATGTCCACCGGGTTTAAACACGTGTCCACAGACTGTGTTAAAAGCCTTGATAGGACCTAGGCTTTAACATGGTTTTTAAAATGGATTACAATAAAGAACTGTGTTACCTGCAAGTCTGGAAAGGCAGGCACAGTTCCATCTCTGCTTTGTTTCCCCACAAAGAATGCAGGAGTGCTCAGTGAGTGCCAGAGAGCACAACTGGAGCAGCAAGTGTGGAAGCTGCAGCACAAATGTTTTCTCTGTGCTAAAACACAGCTGAACTTTTATAAAACATTACAACTTACCATGCTGCAGTCTGGACCGGGCATAATATGCACTGTAGGCCATTGAATCTCCCACTTCTGTAGCCCTCCTTTTATGTTATTTGCAGGAGATTCTGGGATTTGTAGTTAAACATAGAAACATAAATTTGATGGCAGATAAGGAGCGCTTGATCCATCCAGTCTTCCCATTTCTTCCTACCTACATTATTACATCAGACTGTTCCCAATCTACAGCCTTTCCTCCCTCCCTCCCTCCCTTCCTTTCCACTGTGATTCCTTTCTGCTTATCCATGGCTTTCTTGAACCCCCCACTGTTTTCCCCCCCTCCTCCACTGGAAGGCTGTTTTGGAATCTACCACCCTCTCTGTGAAGAAGTATTTCCTCACATCTCTCCTGAATCTGCCTCCCCATCCAGCTTTGTAGCATGTCCCTTGTTCTTGAGTGCTTTTTATTCTGAAAAATACATAGAAACATAGACTTTGACAGCAGATAAGGGACCACTTGGCCCACCCAGTCTGCCCATTTCGCTACCTATTGGATAAGCTGTAGATTCTAGTTAACCAACAGCCTACTTCCTGCAACCCCCACTATAATTGCCTTATGTCTATCCCATGCATGTTTGAATTCCCCACTGTTTTAGACCACACAACCTCTCCAGGAAGGCAGTTCCATGTGTCCACCACTCTCTCCACGAAAAACAAATTCCTCACATTACCCTGAGCCCTCCCCCTCTATCTTTAAATTGTGCCCCTTGTTTTTACACATCTCTTTTTCTGAAAAATGCTACCCTCCTGGACTTTGTTGATTCCTTGAGGTACTTAAAAGTTTCTATCATGTCCCCCATCCCTCCTTTTATCAAGGGTATACATATTAAGCTCTATCAGTCTCTGTTCATATGGTTTCTGATGTAACATACTAACATACATACTATTTGCCAGCAGATTAGGCCTTACGGTCTATCGAGTCTGCTCGAACCTAGATCCTTAGTTGAATGCTGAGACCCTCCCATCCCTTGATCTCCAGAAACCCCTATCATCCATCCCCACCCCCGGGACAGGCCATCATCTGATACATCCACTTTCTGTGTCTGTCCCACCCTCTCTTGAAGCCCTCCACTGTGGAACTCTGAACCAGCTCACCAGGCAGTGCATTCCAAGGGTCCACCACCCTCTCGGTGAAAACCTCCTCCTCTTTTCCCCCTCACCCTTCCACCTCCAACTTCAAACCATGCCCTCTGGTGATACCTCCCTGCTTTAGTCTAAGATCCCTCCATGTTTACCCTATTTATTCCTTGAGGTACTTGAAGACCTCAATCATGTCCCCTGTCTCTCCTTCTCCTCCAATGAAAACAGGCAGAGTTCCTCAAGTCTGTCTTCATAAGTCAAATCCCCTAACCCTCGTATCATCTTTTGTTGCCCTCCTCTGTACCCTCTCCAGGAGCTGTATGTCCCTCTTCAAGTGGTCTCCAGTACTGTACACAGTACTCAAGGTGTGGTCTAACCAGTCCATTGTACAGTGGCAGAATCACTTCCTTGCTCCTAGAGGTGATCCCCTCACGATGCATCCCAACATCCTGTTTGCCTTGCTAGCTGCTCTCCTGCACTGCTCAGAGTTATTCATACATGTATCCACCATGACCCCTAGGTCTTTTTCCCCTATTGAGGCCTCCAGCGCCTCCTCCCAGGAGTGTACCTGTGTTTAGAGGTTTCCCGACCAAGATGCAACACCTTGCACTGGTGATATTGAATTAATTTCCATGTGAGCCCAGCTTTCCAGGGTGTCCAGGTCCCTTGCAGGGCCACCCTCCCTCTTCTCCCTCAACTACTGCTCCCATCTTGGAGTCATCCACGAAGAGACTCATTTCACACCCTATACCCTCCCTGATGTCCGATATGTATGCATTAAACAGGATCAGACCCAGGACCGAGCCCTGTGGTGCCCACTACCAACCTCTCTAGGGTTGAGAGCTCCCCACAGACCACTACTCTCTGAGTGCATCCAGCTAGCCAGTTTTCAACCATCTGACCATCAAAGGGCTACTCCTAACCCCATCAGTTTCTCCACCAGACCATTGTGGGGACAGAGTCAAACGCCTTGCTGAAGTCCAAGAATAATACATCCACAGGCTTACCCTGTCCAGTTCTGATGTTACCCATTCATAGAACTCCACAAGGTTGGTTTGACGTGATCTACCTGGCACAAACCCATGTTGCCGACTGTCCAGACCTCCCACCTCCTCCAAGTACACCCCAACCGTTCCTTTAGCATACTCTCCATTAATTTTCCACCACGAAGTCAAACTGGATTGGGTCTATAGTTCACCTGGTACTTCCCTCGACCCCCCTTTATGGATTGGTACCACATGTGCCTCGCCAATCCCTAGGTACCCTTCCTGTCTCAAGTGACCTGCTGAAAAGCTCCGCCAGAATTGCAGCCAGTATGTCCGCCAATTCCCATAGTACCTCGGATGAATGCCATCCTGCCCAGGAGATTTGTTTTTCTTTAGGGGCCTTGAGGGCTAACCACACCCTTTTGGTGGAGATAGCATCATCCGTCCCTCCCCTTACTGGTCTTTTTATCCTTATCCAGATGTGACACCCCTGGGGTACCTTTCCTCCCTCTTGCTCCATTTCTGTTGCTCCCCTGATCCCACTCCTTCGCTTCTATCCCTTCATGCCTTGCTTTGTAGATATCCCTCCCTCCCTAGTGAACACAGAGGCAAAGTACTCGTTAAATACCTCTGCCTGGTCCCTCGCTTCTTCCACCCACCCTCCTTCTGATCTCAATCTGCTGAGATGGCCCTTAGTTTTCTCCGCTCCCCAATGTACCGGAAGAACCCCTTTTCCCTCCATGTATCCCTGTGCCAGCCGCTGCTCTTTACTGGACTTTGCTCCCTCACCATACGGGTGACTTTTCTAGATGCAAGCTGGTACATTCCTTATCCCTATCCCCTCTTGTTGTTTTATATTTTTTGTAGGCCGCCTTCTTTTCTCTGACTGCTACCTGTACCTCACTGGACCACCAGCATGGTTTCATGACCTTGCTCCTCACGTTTCAACTTAGCGCAGATCCTGACTGCCTCATGAAGTCCCCGTTTATGACCTCCCATCTCCTTTTCACACTTGTCGTTGAGGTAATCCCTTCAAGTGATCCTTGAGAATATTTCCCATGCCCATAAAGTCTGCCCCCTGAAGTCCACTGCCAGTGTCCTAGATCACCCCCACTCCCCATGCTTATTTGAAACCAGACAGTATTGTGGTCACTCCCAGTCAGGGGTCCTGTACAACTATGTCCCTTACCAGACCCCCATCTGCCAGAACCACATCCAGGACATGCCCCTCCTTGTGGGCTCCATCACATGCTGTGTAAGAACACATCCTGGAAGCCATCCAGCAGCCTCTGCTCCTTGGCCACCTTAGAGGACATGGTTCCCCAGTTTGTACCTGGCATATTAAGGTCCCCCATCAACACCACTCCTTCCCTTTTGGACCACACTGGGCAATGATGTTGTCCAGCAAACCATCCTCTAGAACATCACTCATCCCGGGGGCCTATATGCTACTCCCAGCTTGACCTTATCTCCTGCTGGGGATCATAAGGTGACCCATAAGGCCTCCACGTTTCCTCTGCCTCTTCTACCATAGCAATTTCTATATCATCTCTAATGAACATAGCCACTCCACCCCTCTGACCTCCTTTCTATCCTTCCTAAGCATAGTGTGCCCTGTACATTTAGGTCCCAGTCATGGTTTTGTTGGTACGTCTCCGTGACCGCCGCCACATCCACCCCCAAACAGCATGGCCTGGAACTCCGGCAACTTGTTTCCCAAGCTCCTGGCATTTACTAACACCAACCCCACCCTTATCCCTGATCCTCTTTGTGAACCCCACCCAGATTCCTTATACTTCCATCCTCCCCTGCTCCTCCTGAAACCTCCACCTCCAGTCTGTTTCCCCCTCCCCTCTTGGGCTTGATGCTACTCCCCTCATCTGGAGGAGGGCTTCTGGTCAGCCCCTCCTCATCCCTTCCCCCTTACAAGTTTAAACCCCACCTTTCTTGTATGTAGTCAGCCATCCCTGTTTAGGACTTCCTTCCCTAATGGGGCAAGATGAAACCTGTCCTTGGCATATAGTCCCTTATCCTCCCAAACTCCATTCCAGTTCCCTAACACTCCCAATCCATTCTCTTCACCCACTTCCTGAGCCAGTCATTAACCTCTGTAAGCTTCTTTTTTCTCCACTGGGGCCTTTGGTACTGGCAATATCTCCGAAAAGGAATATTGCATCCATTATCCCGACAGACTCTGGCAAGTTCTTGGAACCTTGCTTGGATTTCCAAAATGCTATTTCCTCTAGATCATTAGTTCCCAAATGCACCAGGAAATCGGTTCCCTCCACAATCCCTAACCATTTCATACACCATGAACTTTGCTCTGTGCACTGTCAGCCCAGAGATACTCACTACCTTCACCTGGCTATGGCATCACCCCACTGTCCCTCCCAATGGATACCCCTAATCATCGAGTCTCCCAGTAACAGAACCTTAACACCGCCATCATCCTTATGGTTACCTCCACTATGCCCTCAGCCCCCAGCACCATTTAGTTGCCCTCCTCTGGACTGCTTCCATCCTGTCTATGTCCTTGCGTAGATGAGGTCTCCAAAACTACACACAGTACTCCAGATGGGGTCTCACCAACTGTCTGTACAGAGGATAACCACTTCCCTTTTTCTACTTGTGATACCTCCAATGCATCCCAGTATCCCCTGGCTCTCCTTACCGACTTCTCACATTGCTTACCCACCTTTAGGTCATCTGATATGACTCCCCAGGTCCCTTTCCATTATTGTTGTTGTTAGTACCTCCCTGCTATTGTGTACTCTTCTCCTGTACTCCTTCCTGTGCTTTATTTACCCCTGTGAAGAATTTTATTTATTTATTTATATCCAGGATTACAATACCTTTGAACCATTGGTTCGTTTACAAAGGTTCCGCATCAGACATGGATAGTGCGGGAAATACATTTCAAGATGGCATACATGAGCATAAGTGACAGTAGGAGGATGCCATATATATCAAGTGTTCAAGTATAAACAATCTATATATTTACAATCTATTTACAGTTCTTCTCAGGTGAGGGTAACAAAAGTTCATGGTGGATAACAGACAGGAGTTAGACTAAATAAATCAGTTTAGAGAACAAGGAAAAACAATTTAGGAAGATGACAATTAGAGGGTACAGGCAAGAAGGGCAGGGTAGAAACCAACAAGGAAGAGGGGATCCAGTGGTAGTTCCATGGGGAAGGTAAAGGGAAAGGAAAGGAAGAAGAAGTGAGAAAGAAAAGATGGGATGAAGCAGTCAAAAGTGACTTTGTCCAGAGTGGTGGTGTTGGGGATAGGATGGAGAGTGAGGAGAGACAAGAGAAAAGAATAATAAAAGAAAGGAGGTTGTGGGACAGTGGCCCTGGCCTGAAACTGAGAGGTGGGCTGGAACCTAGGGTGGTAGAGGCAAGCATGAGGCAGGGCCAAAGGTCAAGGAGGGCAATCATAACTGTTTAGTATACATAGATGCCAACGTAGCTTACATTTAAATGGGCCAATGGTAGGGTAGTTATTGATCTCAGCAGGGAGGTGGTTGAGCCAGGTAGGGGCTCGGAACCTGAAAGACCACTGCCCTGGGTGGTATGGCAGAAAGGGAGTAGGTATTTTAAAGTGGATGCACTGCATGTGTTCTGGGAGGACTGGAGCTGGCAGCAGAAGGGCTGGTTGCTTGGAGGGTTGGACCGAGGCTTATTTTTTGGCAAATAGGCAAGTCTGGTAGTGACCCTGCCCTTGAGATTCAGCCAATGCATTTGTGCATAGAGGTCACAGGCATGGGTAAACTCTGGGGCACCTGAGACAAGCCTGCACACATTGTTGAGTGCCATCGTATTCTTTTCAACACTGAATCTGTGGTGGCTCAAGGTCAGTATCATGGGTTAGGTTGACTAAAGGTTAATATGTATCTCCTTCTCCCTCCTCTGTTCCAGGATATACATATTGAGGTCCTTTAGTCCCTTCTCATAGGGCTTTTGATGCAGACCCGTACCATTTTAGCTGCCCTCCTCTGGACTGCCTCAACTCTATGTTCTTCCAGAGATGTGGTCTCCAGAACTGGACACAGTACTCTAGGTGGGGTCTTAACCAATGATCTGTATAGAGGCAACAACACCTCCCTCATTTTGCTGGTGATACCCCTTCCTGTGCACCACAGCATCCAACTCACCCTGCCTTGTTGCACTGCCTGGCCACCTTTAGGTCATCCAATATGATTACCCCCAGGTCTCTTTCCTGCTAGAGGTTGTCAATACCACTCCAACCATTTTGTACTCTTCCCAGGGTTTCTGTGCCCTAAGTGCATTATTTAGCACATTTTGCATTGAAATCCAGCTGCCACCCTTCACCACACCTCTAATTTTGTCAGGTCTCCACTCATCCTTTCAGCCCCCTGGAATGTCCACCCTATTGCACATTTTGGTGTCAGCCACAAAGAGGCAAACCATCCCTTCCAGCTCCTCAGAAAATGCCACTTATAAAGACACTAAAGAGAACCGGTCCCAGCACTGATGCCTGAGGCACCACACTGGTCACCGTCCCTTCCCTGGAGTAAACTTGATTACCACCACTCTTTGTCGCCTATTCCTAATCAATTACTTATCCATTTGACCACCTTTGGACCTCCTAAGCTACCCAGCTTGCTTACTAGTCTCTTATTTGGAACAGTGTTGAATGCCTTACTGAAATCTAGGTAGGCCACATCCACCTCTCCACCCTGATCTAGCTCCTTGGTCACTCAGTCAAAGAAATCTGTCACATTTGTTTGACATGCTTCCCTGTGAAATCATGCTGCCTTGGGTCTTGTAACCCACTGGATTCGAGATATTTCACAATCCTTTCATTCAACTGTGTTTCTATTAACTTTCTCAGTACCGATGTCAGGCTGACTGGCCTATAATTGCCTGCCTCCTCCCTGCTACTAATTTTGTGTAGTGGGACATCTGCCCTCCTCTGGTCCTCCAGAACCACTCCTTTTCCAGTGATCTGTTAAATAGAACTGTCAGAGGTGCACAATATTTCCCTGAGCTCTCTCAATACCCTTGGATGCATGCCATCTAGCTCTATTGCTTTGTTCTCCTTCAGATTAGCAAGTCCCTTCAGGACTCTCACCTACAAAAAAGACTAGTGCCCACCTCCATCCCTCCATAGCTTTCATTACTTTTTGTGACCCTGCTATTCTCCTTCCTCTGTGAACACAATCAGGATGTCTGTCTTTTCCTGGTCCCCCTCTGCACAGCCCCATCTTTCCTTTTTTCCTTTTAACCTTACAATCCGCTCCTGTTCTTCCTCTTTTCCTTACATGTCAAAGAATGTCTTATCCTTTTTTTACTGGCTGGGCTATTCTGTCTTGGTTTGTGCCACTGTACTCCTTACTTCTTTCCCTGCTTCTGTCTGTTTCCCTGATACATCTCCCTATCCTCCTCTTCTGCATCTCCTTATACTTTTAGAATGCAACCCTTTTAGATTTTACCTCTTCAGCCACCTCTTTCAAGAACCATAGCCATCTCTTTTTCCTCTTGCTTTTGCTGCCTTGTTTGATGCAGAGGTAGAAAATGTCAACTTACAAGTCAGCAGAATCAGTCTGATACAATCCACTATGCTTCAGTACACAGTGGGCGGAATATTCAGAAGGGTTGTGCCCAGCGCAATATTCAAAGGGATTGAGCCTGGCACAAATCGATGCACTGGGCGCATCAGTAATGTATGCCGGTGCAGGTGGGGGGCGTGCCCAGACACTCCTGCACATCCCATATTCAGCCCGGGATGTGCTGAGTCCATGCATCGCAACCCATACTTGTGCTGTACACAGGTGAGCCAAAAAAAATAGGAGCAACAGCTGGCCACCCACAGGTGAGCTGCCGTGTTGCAGGGCGCAACACGGTAGCCCACCCGAGCTCCAGTGGCACCTTCGGTGGTGGCGCTTCCCCATGCCCGATCACGGGCATATGTAGAAAAATCAATAGTCCTATATCCCTGGTGGTCCAGTGGAACACTTGCAGCCTGATCGCGGCCATATGTTATTAAGATTAGTCCTATATTCCTGGTGGTCCAGTGGACTGTTCGCAGCCCAATCATGGGCGTCAGTAATATCTTATGACAAAGCAATCCAACCTAGTGATCCAGCGGTACCCCCTCCCCACCGCCCACTGGGACCCGCCCTCCCCCAGTCAGCGGCGTGGCAGCTCCCCACCCGCTTGCCGCCCGCCGCCCGGCTGACTCCGTGCGGTGGGCCGTATGCCCATTGGTCCACAATGTGAGCCAATGAGTGTGCATCCCCTACCGCACTACACAGTCAGATATGCGCAGCTCCATTGAATATCACCCTGTCAGCCCCTCTCGCATCCAAGTTGCGCTGCGCTCGAGCTGCTACAGCCTGGAGCAGTCTGAATATCCTGCCCAGTAAGTTAAAACAAAAGTTTCTGCACACAAAGTGCAGATTGGGACCAACCTCACACTTGGGTGTGTGGTTCTTAGTGCTGGGTGTTCCCCTTTCATAGTCATACCTCCTGACCAGGGCGGTTAAGCTTTATGTTACGCACTAAGGAACAGTACCAACAAGAATAGCCAAAAATAAAAAACTTCACAAGGACTATATATATATAGACAAAGAACCTCTGTGCGCAAACACTGAGGCAAGGGTTACCCAAGGGCATTTGGCTGGAAGCCAAGTTTCAAGAAAATACAAAATCACACATGCTCCCACAATGCAAAGCATCATGGGCTGCATATGCAAATCACCACAGAATGTTATGCTAGTCCAACTTTAAGCAGAATTGCATGGTGCGAAGGCCCTCTCACACAGTTTGCAAGGGTGCTAACAGAAGACATAGACACGTGTTTCATCCTACAGGACTCATCAGTATGCCTCGTCTGTTTGACACCCCAGTGGAATGGACCAGCTACCCTAGAGGCAGTGTGCCTTGGATATATAGTGGTGAACCCATTAAAATAAAAACATTTAAAGACAAAGAACCTCTGTGCGAAACACTGAGGCAAGGGTTACCCAAAGGGCATTTGGCTGGGAAGCCAAGTTTCAAGAAAATACAAAATCACACATGCCCCCACAATGCAAAGCATCATGGGCTGCATATGCAAATCACCACAGAATGTTATGCTGGTCCAACTTTAAGCAGAATTGCATGGTGCCGAAAGGCCTCTCACACAGTTTGCAAAGGGTGCTAACAGAAGACATAGACACGTGTTTCATCCTACCAGGATATATCCCCAAATCGCTTTGCTCAACAAATTTCCTAATACTGTTTAAAGAGATCTACCAGGCTAGCCATGAGCACAACAGATTTGGTGCCTTACCTGAGCGAAATGCTGCCTATCTGAATTTAAGCAAATATTTTGCGATAGTGTTAAAGAAAATCACTAAGTAAATTCACATTTACTGGGCCACAGTTACTTCGGTCTCGTGGAGTCTGCCCCGCTCAGCCACTGTATGGCCTGAAGCCAGGGAGGCGTGTGAGCGAGCTCCATTGCAGTCTATGAGGGCAACTTTAAGGTAAATTTTAAACACAACACTGACTGTTTGGTGATTACTCAAAGAGCGGGGTGACTAACAAGGGTCTTGCTGGTCACCCTGTGCCGTGATAATCACCAAATGGTCAGTGTTAATAAGTCTAAATATGTTCTTAAAGTTGCCTCCCAAAACTACAATGGAGCTCGTCCCTGCGCTCTCCTGGCTTCATGTCACACCGTGGCTGAGCACAAGGCGGAGGCGGGGGTGGATCTATGGAAATGGAAAGTAACTGTGGCCTGGTAAATGTGAATTTGTGAGTGATTTTCTTCAACATTATTGCACATTTGGAGGGCAAATTCAGATAGGCAGCATTTGGCTCAGGTAGAGCACCAAAATATGTGGTACAAATCTTAATTTTTGTTAAATGGTTGACTCTCTTGGATGATTCCTTAGTGAGCCAGACTACAGCAAATATGCAAAAGCAAATATTTAACTGTTTGATGACCACACTGAATTATACTTGCAGTTTGCTTAAAACTATTGAGAAATAATCGACAACACACAAGTTAGAATTTCAGTCACGTGGCTTGAGTTGGGAATCTTATGAAAAACATTGTATTTAACTTCTTATTAAACTCCTCAGCTGTTTGAATTCTCTGTGCACCTAATGGCAGTAATATTATCTCCTATCTTCAGAACTTAAAGCATTTTGAGATACAGCTTGTATGAAAGCTGCTAAATAACCATATTCCTTTCCTTTTCTCTCTTAAGGAAAGAGTTACTGGAAATGGAATTATCTGAGAACCAGGACTCTCTTGTTTTTCTGTTCCAGGCCTTCGTTTCCATGCAATAAATGCAGTCTTTAGCTGTGGTCAAGGATAAGTGGAATTTTTGAAACTTTATTTTTACACAAACAAATATGTCAAATACATTAAAGGACACACTTTCTTTTTAAACTCTTTTATCCTCCTACTCTCCATCCTGGACTCTGTCCAGTGTGGTTGCTCAGTGCCACTTTCTCCTGCCCACCTGAAGTCCTCCATTGCCACCTGGCCATCTGATTCCACTATCACCTTGACCACCTGACCTCTGGCTCTGAGTCTCCCCAGGGTGGAACCACTACTCTTGCTGGTGCTCTATCTATAATCTGATAGAGCTGCCAGACTTAACAGAGAACCAGAGACAGGCATGGAGGACCTGGTGATGGGCATGGGTGTGGCACCCCTGAACCCATCTTTGCCCTAGCGGGATCGTCCATCTTTCCTTTGCTCCTCCCCTGGCATAGATGCGCAATGGTTTCAGTGTGCACTAATGGGATGCTCCCGTCCTGCAGACACCCGACTTCCCATTGGCTGTCCCGCCTATGGTGTTGCACCTCTCAGCCACTTCCAGGAATCACCTCAATAGAGGAGGAGAGCAGTCTTCTGGATGCTCAATCCTCTCCTCCTCCTGCTGCCAACCCCCAGTGGCCCAAGCATGCTTACAAACCTGGGTCGCCGTGTGGGCGTGGTGTGGCATCCAGTGCCTCAACCCTCAGCGCCACCAGGCCAGCCCATTAAAGGATACCCAAACAATGCTTTCAGTGCTTGTGCTGTTTCTCAAGGAGATGTGCTGAATATATAATTAAATACCTTAAACCTCCAGTTCAATATCATCTCAATGATTTGTGTTTTCATTTGCTGCAATCAGAAAGCATTTAAGGAGCACCATGCTGATTGGAGCCTCGAATGTCAGAAAGAGTGCAATGTGGTGATGTCATCTTGGTGAGTCATCTCATCCATGCTAATGAATCCCTTTAGAGTCTTATATATTGTCTAAGATTATGCTATATATGTACCTTATCATTTTTATTGATATTTAATGTTAGTATCGATAAACATGACAAGGCACACATATAGCACTAATCTTAAACATAATATATAAGACTCAGTAGGATACAGTAGTATAGATGAGATGTCTCACCACGATGACATCATCGCAACGCACGCTCCCAGCAATCTTGGGCTCTGATCAGAGAGGTGCTTCAAATGCTTCTGATCATGCAAAATTAAAAATCTTGACAAAATAATATTAAACTGCAGAGTTTAATCATTGAATTACATTATTCAGCACATCTCCCTTTCTGCTACATTTCCAAGTGAGGGTTTCAGAAACAGTACAAGCAGTGAAAGCACTGTTTAGGTATCCTACTTCTTCCAGTCTCACTATTGTCAAACAATATCTATGTACTGTACAGAGTTTGCTAACATTTTTAGTAATCTTCAGTGTGTTGAACTGCTCTGAATTGCAATCAAGCCAACCAGTCTGAACATTTAAACTCCTGGGGCTGGATGTATTCAAAATGCACCATTCTGTGGCGCAAGCCTTGCGTGGCTCAAAAGTTGTGCTGGGGTGTGGCGGGCGGGTATTCAGCGGAGTTGCGCTGTTGAGCAACTCCTTTGAATATCACCCCGCGCTACAGCCACTGTGCATGGCACAGTGGAACTTGCGCCCAAGAAGTGGTCAGAGTGGAGCATTCAAGATGCGGTGGCGCAGGTTCCATTGTGCCACCTTGAAAATTCGATATTCAAGGTGACATGCAAATGGGGCCATAATTCATGCAAGGTGCAGGGGGCCATTTGCATCTACTTATGGCCTCATTTGCATGCCATTAGCATGCAGGTGCGCCCGATCCCCGACGACTTCATGCCTGGCGCCCGCCAGGCAGCAGCCATCAGGACCCACACCCCTGCAGCCCAATCGCGGGCATAAAGTAAATCCTCCTGACTGGCCCGATCGCGGGCAAAACAGTAGTAATCCCCACCCCCGACTGGCCCGATCGCGGGCAAACTGTAGTAATCCCCACCCCCACTAGCCCAATCGCGGGCAAAACAGTAGTAATCCCACCCCCACTAGTCTGATCGCAGGCAAACAGTAGTAATCCCCACCCCCACTAGCCTGATCCTGGGCAGAACAGAGTTCAACCCCACCCCCAAGACCAATATCCCTGGTGGTCCAGTGGACCTCGGCCCGATCAGCGAGCATTAGAGTCAACCCCCCAGGTCCAAATACCCTGGTGATCTAGAGGCCCCCACCCCACCCACCCACGGAGCCCCACCACCCCCTCCTCCATCAGCCGGTGGGCGGCAGCACCCCACCTGCCTGCCGCCTGACTGTCAGTAGGGCTGCGCCCATTGGTTCAGAGCAAGAGCCAATGGGCTGCAGCCCATACCGCATAAGGCAGTCCAGATATGTGAATGAATTAATTCAACCAACTATCTGATGAGTACATGGCCAAACCCAGACCATCAAGGAGTAAACAGAATATCACTCTCCCTCAAAAACTTAATGAATCCTAAGCTTGCCTGTTAGGGAAGAAGAAAAAATGTCTCCATCCCTCAAACTGTCTGGTGCCCAAACTGGCCCAGCAGGGAATAAAAACTATCTGGCCCATTCCTCCAACTCATCACCAGTTCAAGCACCACCCACCAACAGAAAATAACACAGAGAAACAATAATATTTCAGATTGTTAGCATACTTATTCACAATAGTGCTGCAACTTCTAACCAATGGGAGGAGGTACCAGTGAGACCACAAACCTCTGACCGGTTTCACCATTTAGGTGCCATCAGGAAAGAAACATCTGTACATTTGTCAATGCATTTAAGAGCAATCTTATTACATTTCTGCTCAACAAATCCCAATGTAACTGCTTCTCTCTCCTTTGTTCATAATCTGTAAACTCCAGTTTGTTTATTTATTCCTACTGTTCTGCAACAACAAAAATTCTCTGTACTCTTTCCCAAACCTGTACTCTTTCATGCTCTCTAAAGTGTTGTACAAATGCTGTATTGTTTTGTTACGCTGGATGCTTGTGAAAATGGGCACTATTGCTCACATGCCTTCCAGTATAAATATAAATAAAGAAAAGATACAGAAATGCAAAGAGAAACAAAAAGGAAAGGAAGAAAAATAAAATGAGAAAAAAGATTAAAGGGAGAAGCATACAAATTTATAAATGAAAAAGATGAAACAAGTGTGTGGATATCCGATTAAATCAGAAAGTAAAATGTGTTAAAATAAATACAGAAACATAGAAATTAAAATTTCAGCAGATATGGACTGCTTGGCCCACCCAGTCTGCCCATTTTCCCTACCTACAATATTACTGTGGACCCTATTTGGTCTCTAGCTCTTTCTCCCTTCCCCATTCCTTTCCTTTCCACTAAAATTCCCTTATGCCTATTCCTGAACCCCACCTCTGTTTTCAGCCCCACCACCTCTTACTGGAAGGCTGTTCCAGGAATCTACCACTTTTCTGTGAAGAAGTACTCTAACGCTCTGCCACCTGCTTATTATTATTATATAATATTTGTGTTATAAATAAATGTGTATGTGTTCGTGACTGCTTGGCACACAAGTCAGCCAGTGTGTAAAAGGCTTGACCTTGACCTCAGAGGTGATAGTATACTGAAGCAGCAGGATGTCTTGAAACTGGCCAGGGAGAAGCACTAATTAAGTCTCCTGTTTTGCCTTAACAAAGGGCTTCCTGCCAAATGCCAGAAGATAAGACATCATAAAATGTTATGATTCCTGCAGGAGAAGACCATTTGGCCACAGAACCTGTTATCAGTCATAAACCTAAGATCTTTCTTGCAAAGCAGGAAACCAGCAGAGAGATCAAAAAGAAATATTTGATGAAAGAAACTCGTGTTCTAAAAATTTCTGTTGATTTCCACAGTAGAAATTAGATTTATTGCAGGATCTGACAGTGGCCCATGTGGGCTGTGTCCTCACAAGGGGTGAGGAGATGGATTTTGAAATAGTCAGGCATCTAGGGAAACATTGCTTTTTATTCCTGGACTCAAGAGAGAGAGACACTTTGGTCTCCAGTCTAAAAACAAGGCACTTCTGATAACATCTAGCTATGCAAGAATTTTAAGTGTTTAAGTATATAGTAAGCGTCTTTTGTTCTGTAATTTTCCTATTATTTTATTGACTGTAGGTTATTGATGTATATGTTATGTGTTTGGTATTTTACCTATTTTACAATTTTAGTAAACAATATTTTCTTTGAAATTCTGCCTGCATTTCCTCAATTTTTTTTTTGCATGTGAATGCTGAACCCGTGTTTAATTCTGACAACTGTTTAGAGCTCAAAAGGGTGTTACTATCTAGCAAAAAGCTAAGAATATACCTAGGTCTCATATTGAGTCAAAAGGGTATATTTTGGAAACCTGGCTAGTGCCACTGGGCAAAGGATTATATTACATTTGCCCAAAGAGAATATATATCTAAGCCTGTTAACTGGGTATACTAGCATACCCCAGGACTCGAGGCTAGTAGGTGATTCGGGACCAAAACAGATGGGAGGGTTACCATGTTTGTCTGCTGTTCACATATTGCACTTTGAGGTTTGGCTTTGTGGGAGTTGAGGCCTGACCTGAGGGTGCATTTGTTTTGCTGTTAATCTTTTATTGAGTGATTTCAGAGTTATTACAATGCTGGAACCTTGTACAATATACATGACAAAGTGGTTTAAAACAACACCACCATACATCCACATGATACATCAATAATGTCAACGTGAATAGAGCATATATACTACTTAAAGAAAAGACTTAACTGTGACTACTTGTAGTGCAGTCTACGTAGGGTTAAAGAAAATCTCAATGGGATGGAGTTACTGGATTTACCCTTGGGCCTTAGCACTGTGGAACCTATGTACAGTAGTTCTTATGGGGAGAAAAGGGTTGTAGAAGAGGTTACATTTCTGCTTCTATAGTGCAATGTGAAGAGAGAGGAAGGGTGGGGACCAACTGGCTATCCACCCATTAGCACTCAAGATATCTGTCAGAGAGAGAGAGAGAGAGTAAACAACCATAAACATACAAATTCCACGAACTTTACAAGGAACTTCAAGGGGATGAAGTAGGTCTTTCATGTGCATAATGAGCTTTCCATTTTGCATATGGTTATTGTAAGAGATAGGAGCCTATACTCTGTCAAATTTAGGAAGATTTCCAGATTTATAACAGTACAATCTGGCCATGTGTGCAGCCCCTTCTATGGCCTTATGCCACTTCATAACTGTAGGGATCAGCATCATTCTCCACCTTTTCAGGATCAGCCTTTTACTTCACAGAGGCTAGTATGATCCATAACAGTTGTGGTTTGAGCAAGCCCTGTGTGGGGGAGACAGGCCCAGTATCCAGAGCTCAGGAGCTGCAGGAAAGGGTACTCCCAGAACTCCAGAGCAGTGGTTAATTACCGATCCATAATGGAGTTGGAGGTGAACATTCCCAGAATATATGTAGGAGATCTGCCCAAAAGCGCCACACCTCCAGCATGTGTCAGCTGTGAGCAACCTCATCGCTTTGAGCTGGGTGGGAGTACAGTACCAGAGGTGCATAATTTTGTTCTGGATGAGTAAGCTTTTGGTCACAGCAAGCATGATGTATTCTCAGCCAGCCCTGTTGCCATAATTGTTCTGTAATAGGAAGCCCATTCTTTTTCCCATTTGAGCTTCACGGGAAGGAGGAGTTGGGGAGGAGTCCCTCACAAACTTTTGAATGGTACCCGCCTTCCTTTTGGGTGCTGGAGCCAAGGCTCTACTGGAAGTGAGGTGCACATACTTTTCTTATGCTTAAGACACACTCATAACACCTACATTTTTGTTTGACCCAGGTGGAGAGGAGGTTTCTTATTTGTAAGCATTCCAGAGTTCCTTTGTGGTAGGCCATATCTGGCTGCCAACCCTTGAAATGAGTCCATAACCAGACCCCCGCATAGTAAGGTCACCCCAGTTTTCTATATTTTGAATTGCCAGTTAGCCACCTGAAGGGTGTATTTTCAATACAAAGGTAAGGGTAAGTCAAAGAGGGCGTTCTTGCCCAGGTGAAGACAGTGATTGGTTTGAAGCTCCAGTGTTTACCAGGCCAAGAGGGAGTTGAATAGAGTGGCCACCGTAGTTGTGTGGAGGAAGGGCATGATGGCTGGAGGAAGGGGACCATTTAACAGGTTTCTCTCTCTCTCTCTCTCTCTCTCTCTCTCTCTCTCTCTCTCTCTATTGTTATCCAGACGGGGATAGTGAGTAGAGTGAAGGACTTAGCCCATTTAAGGATTTGGCCACTATGAATGCTATGGAGTACTGGGTGAAGTCTGGCAGGATCCATCCTCCTCGTAGCTTCTAGGCTCATAGTTTAGCCTTACTATACCTGGAGGTGCCCCATAAAATCTACTGAGCAGACTGTTTAACTGCTTGGCCCACATGTCAGGCAGTAAGATAGGGATGTGAGATAGTAAGTGAAAGACCTTGAGGGTTAACATCATCTTGATCACTGAAATTTTCTCCTGCTAGTGACATGTGTAGGTGTTCCCACCTAACCGTGTCTTTCTGAAGAGTGTCCAGCTGCGTTTGAAATAGATATCCACCAAGGACTCTGCATGCATCAACATAACTATCCAAGATGGCGACCACGCTGGGTTGACCGTCCGAATGTTGGAGTAGCAGCATAGTTCATTGTTTTATTTATTCTTTCTTCTTTTCTTTTTATTTTTAGCATTACGATTTTAGTTAGCGATTAGTTTAGTTAGTGAGGGATTAAAGTGAGTGTAGTTATTGCAGTGCATTTTTGGCTTAGTTAGCAGCATTTACATGAATGACTTCTTAGTTGGAGTCTACTGTTTAAAAGTTCTTTGGCTTATATAATGAAAATGGAAGAGGTGGTATAACTGGACATTTACCTGTTTGTCCGTCCATCTTACTGACTGATTCTGTGGTTTCACGACTTGCATTGGGATTTGATGAGGAGTTCGTTATTGGGATTCTAACGAGGAGTCTGTTGTTACTTTTGTTTTCACGCCCTGCCCCGAACTGTTGTCAGGGAGCGGCTGGGTCAGTGGTGGAGCATGTTGAAGACTGTGCAACTTGGACCTGGTCAGCTTTTTGATCGCTTGTTGGTCCGGAACTGTTTCCAGAGAACTCTGGGGCTGCTGTAGAATCGAGGAGGCCTGTTTGAGTCATTTCTTTCTGGACTGTGGCTGGCTTGGATATTCATGGCCCTGCTCTCTTCTTTCTCTCCTTATCGGTGCTCACACAGGGTTGGGTTTGGGGTGCTGCCTAAAGGTTGGCCCTAAACCTGTTATCCTAAGCTCTCCAGGGATTCAGCCAGTGGGCCGTGTCTATGATGTGCTGAGGTGTGGAGTGCTGGTGACTGGGGAGGGAGGAGGATTGTTGTGGATTATTGTAAGCCCGGTTTGAGATGTCTTGAAGGTTCCTTATTCAATCATACTGAGACCCTGGGAGCCAAATCAGATTGAATTGGATTTGAACTGGAAGATCGGACTATGGCCTGGTTTGACTTTTCCCATTTCCTACTGTTTTGGCCAGAGTATCATTGTGATTATGGGCAGTGAGAGAGCTTTAAGTTTTGACTTTGAATAGTGAGAGTGTCAAAGTCTCATCTTACTTAATGATTTTACCCTGAGAGGTTTTGTTGGGAAATCTAACTGTGATATCTTCCAGGGAGGTGAGAGCCCTAGATAGAGACAAATTGCTGGTTTTGGATTATTTTGCTGCTGTCTTTAAGCCTTTGCGCCTCTGTTTTAGTTAGTTTGTTTAATTTTGGGGTGGGGTTGTATTTGTTAGATTGTGTTATTTTGTATCGTTATTTATTACTTGGTTTGGGTTATTTGTTTTAGAAAATGTGCTGGCCAGGGTTGACAGGCATTATTCCCACCCAGGCTAAGGGATCTCTGCCCTTTTGTTGCGCCCCTATATCCACGGAGGTGTATAGATGGTGTGGGGATTGGGAATAGCAAGAAGGGTTAGGCGGGGACTTGGCCTGTTGGGGAATGGAGAAGAAGTGGGCAGATTGGGATTCTGGGAACAAGGAGATGCCCTGGGGCAAAATGGGCCCAGGAGGGGTCTTCCTGTCTTGTTCCCATACCCAGGGTTCTACTTATTGCAGACAGGAAACTCAGTCTTCCTCAACTGTTCATTGAACTCGGGCGGTATATGCAATGCCAGGTCAATTAAAAACAAGACCGCATAGCTGGGGATCTTGTTAATTCAACTGACCTGGCTTGCATCACCAAGACCTGGTTGGATGGAAATGCTGGCCTCTGTTTTGACTTCAGCAGTTCCACCCGGTACTCGTGATACACTGCCCGAGGATCGATCATAGGGCGGTGTGACCTTTGTTTTAAATCAGAACTTAACCTGAGGGGAAATTCCAGTGGAGCCACCAACTCCTTTGAATGTATCATGGGTGAGGGGTGGAGTGTAGATCTTTCTCGCTCATCATCCACCAGGAGACAGGAATGTTTTCCTGTGGGAAGTCACAGACTTCATCGCTGACCTAACATTGGGACCCCATAGATGGCTGATCCTTGGGGATTTCAATGTTTGGGTCAATGATGAACTCTCACAGGTTGGACAAGACTTCCTCCAGCTAATGAGTTCACTGGGCCTCACACAGGTTGTTTCCTCCTCAACCCACATTGGTGGTCATTCATTGGACTTGGTGTTTCTCCTGGGATGGAGATATCCTATCTGGTGGTGGAACCAGTCGGGTGGTCGGACCATCATACTATCAGCTTCAGTTTTGAGGCCTCCAAGAGGCCTGCCCCTATAGAGATGGTCCAGCGCCGCACCTTGAGGGGTGTTTCCCCAGATGGCCTGATGGTGGTGCTGGACCTATCAGGCATGCCGAGGGAATGCATGGATCCAGGGGATCTTGTACTCACCTATAATAAGGCGGTGACAGAGGCCCTGGACTCCATTGCTCCTGTTCACGTTCATTCACCTCCCTCTCCTTCTAGGTCTCCATGGTTTGATGAGTACTTGAGGGAGTTGAGGAGAGTTGACGAAGGCTAGAAAGGCAATGGTGAGGTCCGCCTGGTGGGTGACAGGCTTAGTTTGATGGACCATTATTTGGTCTATCAATCAACAATCTCCTATAAGAAGGCAGAATTCCTGTCCAGGGAGATTGCTGCCACGCTAAATCGACCAGCTCAACTTTTCCGGACTGTGTGCAGACTGTGCAATCCGCTCTGTCTTCAGCCCAGAAATGCTTTTTCACAAGTGTGGTGTGAGGAGTTTGCTTGTTTCTTCATGGATAAGGTTGCCACAATCAGGTCTGACATTCACCTGACCCTTTCTCTAGGGAGTAGCAGTGGTCGGCAGGAGATGTCGGACTCCCAGTTTGAGTGGTGCAACTTTGGCCAGCCTACAATCAGTGATATTGTCATGGTTATCCAGTCTTTACGACCTACCAATTGTAGTTTTGATCCGGGCCCTCACGCTCTTGCTTGTTGGCTGCGTTGAGGTCATTGGCCCAGTCTTTGCCATGATACTCTGGTTTTCCTTGGAGAGGGAATTTTTCCAGCTTCCCTTAAGGAAGCTGTAGTTAACCTCTTCTTAAGAAGCCCTCCTGGATCACAACTGTCTTACAAACTATGGCTGGTCTCTAGCCTCCCTTTTGGATAAGGTTATTGAGAAGTTGGTGGCTTTACAGCTGGAGGACCATCTGACCAGCCACAATATCTATGATTTTCTCAGTCCGTTTCAGAAAGAGTCATAGTACTGAGACGGTTCTTGTTCGAGTACTAAATGACCTCCTGATAGCAAGAGATCGAAGACCTGCTCCATCTTGGTCCTTCTTGATCTTTCTGCAGCATTTGATATTGTGGACCATGGTGTGTGTTGATCACCTGCGGTTTATCTGTGGACTTTCAGGGACTGTCCTCAGATGGTTTCAATCTTACCTCATGGGCAGGACTCAGAAAGTGATGTCTGGGGTTTGTACCTCAGCTCCATTCTCCTGCCCTGTGGGGTTCCGTGAGGATCCATTTTAGTGCCCATGTTGTTTGCAGTGTATATGCTTCCGTTGGGAGCAATTATTAGATGGTATGGCTTGAGTTTTCACTGTTATGCAGATGATACTCAGCTATACATGTCTTTTGTCCCTGAACAAGATGATGCTGTCTCAGTGCTCAACAGCTGTCTAACTGAAATTCAGGCCTGGATGAATGTGAGCTGGCTAAGGCTGAACCCTGAAAAACTGAGGTGTTGGTTGTGAACCTGGGTCATCGTGAGGCGGGTAAGCTGGCAGGCTCACCTTCGGGTCTGTGGCTTGGAGGTGTCCAGCTAGTTACCTTAGACCAAGTGCGGAACCTGGGCGTATATTTGATGACTGTCTGACTTTAAAATCACAAGTGTCAGCAGTTGTTAAAACTTCTTTTACCATCTGAGAAATATCACCCGGTGAAACATCTGGTTCCTCCTGATGATCTTCCAACGTTGGTTCATGCCTTTTTACCTCCCGCCTGACTACTGCAATGCCCTTTACCTAGGGCTGTCGGGGTTGATATCCATCGCCTGCAGCTAGTGCAGAACGTGGCAGCCAGGTTGTTTACTGGTGCTTTGAGAGCCAGTCATATAACGCCTGTGCTCCGCAGTCTGCACTGGCTGCCGATATGGTGGCAGATCACCTTTAAGGTTGCTTTGTTAACCTATAAGGCCCTGCTACCACCAGGACCGGGTTACCTGAAAGATCTCCTTTGTCTCTACCATCCCTCCATCCTCTCTGATCCACCGATGAGGGATTGCTAGAGGTTCCCAGGGTACGTTTGCAGACATCGGAGCATGGGCATTTAGTTTTGTTGTCCGTCCCTGTGGAACTCTACCTCATTGGTATGAGATTGCCTAACCGTCCAGAGTTTTAAAATTGCTTTAAAAAACTATTTATTTAACCTGGCTTTTGCTGATTGAAGGGGTTATTTTATTTTACTATGCTGCTATTATATTGCTTTTTGTGGAATTATAGTTTGTTTTATAATAATTTATTTTATTTTATGTATTTTATTGTACAGGCGCTCTTGGTTTCAGAAAGGCGCTTTTATAAATAAAACTGATTTGATCTGAAGGACTGTATCTGAGGGAAATTCTGATCCCCAGGTATTTACTGGCTTTGTGAGCCCATGCGAGACCCAGATCACCCAGCCTGGTTGGGAAACTAAACTCATTTAGGGCAGAATTTTGGACATTGAGATCTTGATTTTCAAACCCGAGATAGCCAAATGTTTTTACGAACATACTGAAATACTTGCCAGCAGATAAAGGCCTAGAGGTCTATCAAGTCTGCTCGAATGTGCAGCTAGCACCCTTATTCTGCAGCTGCCCTCTCTTCCACCCTTCCCTTCATTAACCCTCCCTTGTCCTGTCTCATCCTTGTTTGAAGCAGTCCACTGTTCTACTGCATAAAACTTCAGCAGGTAACGATTCCACCCAGCCACCACCCTCTCTGTAAAAAGTGTCTCCTCGCTCCCTCCTGAACCTTCCTCACTCCAGTCTCATATCATGGCCTCTGGTGGCCCTCCCTCCTTACTTTGAACAGCCTCTCTGTACTGCCTTGTTTATTCCTTTCATGTATTTAAAGGTTTCAATCATGTCACCCCTGTCTCTCCCTCTCTCCAGTGAGTACATGTTCAACTCCTTCAACCTCCTCTCGTATGATAAGTCCCCAGCCCCTGATCATCTTTGTCGCTCTGCACTGCACTCCTCCAGTAACTTAATGTCCCTCTTCAGATACGGACGCCAGTACTGCACGCAGTACTCCAGGCATGGTCTAACTAATGACCTATACAGTGGCAGAATCACCTTCTCCCTCCTGAGGATATACCCTTGCAATATAACCCAGCATTTTGTTGACCTTGCAGCTGCCTTCCTACATTGTGCCGAGTTGTTCATTGACCCTGTAATGAGCACACCCAGATCCTTCTCTTCCTCTGTCTGGGCTAGCTGCACTCCCCTAGCTGGTAACCCTCCTTGGGTTCTTCATCCCAAAATGCAGCACCTTGCACTTTTGGCATTAAAGCCCAGTTGCCAGGTGTCTGACCAGGTTTCAAGCTTTGCCAGATCATCCTGCAACCCCTGCCATCCCCTAGGTCATCCACCACCGCGCCTACCTTGGTATCATCAGCAAACAGACTGATCTTGCTCTTGATGTCCCATGATATGTCTGCAATGAATATCCCAAACAACACCGTCCCAACACTGAGCCCTGTGGAACACCGCTCGTCACTGCCCTTGGGTGTGAGAGCTCCCCACCCACCACCACCCTCTGTTGCCTTCCTTGTAGCCAGTTTCCTACCCATCTCACCAGCTTTGCACCCGCCCCTGTACCTACTAACTTCCTTCCCAGCCTTCCATGTGGCACTGAGTTGAATGCCTTACTGAAGTCCAGATACAGGACATCCACTGCATGGCCCCTGTGCAGTTGCCTAGTTACCCAGTCATAGAACTCGACCAGGTTGGTTTGGCAGGATCTGCCATGTATGAAGCCATGCTGTCTGCTGTCCTGTAGTCCTTGGCCTCTAGGAGGGCCACCAGCCTCTCCTTCAGGATAGTCTCCATTAGCTTACCCATGATGGATGTGAGGCTCACTGGTCTGTAGTTTCCTGGTTCATCCTTGGGCCACTCTTGTGGAGGGGCACCACATGAGCCATCCTCCGGTCCTGAGGTACACACCCCAAATGTAGTGAGGCATTAAATAGGTCTGCCAAAGGTCCTGCAAGGACCTCTGCCAGCTCCTAAAGTACCCTGGGGTGGATGCCATCTGGGCCTGGTGCCTTGTCCACCCTCAGTGCCTTCAAACCCTCTCGAACTCTCCTCTCCATGATTTCCCATCTGTCACCACTTCCCTGATTCTGCCATTTCTCCCACCTTGGGTGTCACCCCTCTTCTCTTTAGTAAATACTGTGCAGAAGTACTCATTTAGTGCTTCCGCCTTATCGCACCCTGCTTCCACCCAACCCCTCCTTCCTAATCCTTACTATGTGGTCCTTACAGCTCCTTTTCTCCTGATGTACTTAAAGAAGTCCTTCTCCCCTTCTAATGCCTTGTGCCAGCCTAAGTTCCGTAGATGCTTTGGCTCCCCTACTGCCCTTGTCACCTCCTTTGATTCTGTCAAGTACTCCTCCTGTCCTCCCCTCCTGTTTTCTTGTACTTCCAAAGGCAGCTCTTTCCTCCTTACCTTTTCCATGACCTCCTTGCTCAACCAGATTGGTTTCTTAGCCCTAGCCTTCTTGCTGTGGGTTTTGCAGCAGGTTTTGTTGCCTCCACTATCCCCAGCATTATGAGCTTCCACCTCTGGTTAGTGTCCATAATAGATTGAATTCTGGCCAGGTACCCTTTACCACTTCCCCATCCTCCCAAAGTTGGCCCTCCTGAAGTCCAGCACTATTGTGCCAGATTTCACTCCTCCTTGCCCATATCCAATGTGAGCCATACTGAGCGGTGGTCACTCCCTGACAGCGGTTCCTCCGCTGTAAGTTCTCTCACAAAGTCCCCATTTGCCAGCACAAGGTCAAGGGTATTTCTAACCTGGTCAGTTCACTGACCATTTGCAGCAGGAAGCTGTCCTGGAAGGCATCCAGCAGTACCTGCTCCTTCTGTTCCTGGTTGTTGGGGTGCTCCAGTCCACTCCTGGCATGTTGAAGTCCCCACAATCACCACATTACCCTTCTCGAGGTCCTCCTGATCTGTCCCGCTAGTTCCCTGTCTAACTCCTCCGTCTGAGATGGTGGCCTGTCACACCACTCCCATTCTAAGAATCCTATTCTTGGAATCCTGGATTTGCATCCAAAGTGACTACGACTACCCTCCTTCCCTTCCTCTCTTACACACTTCAGTCCTTCCTTCACATATAGTGCCACCCCTCCTTTCCCAATCACCCTGTCCATACGAAATAACCTGTACCCTGGTACAGACAAGTCCCAGTCATTGTATTGGGTGGCCCATGTTTCCGTGATGGCTGCAATGTCCACCTCCCTCTGCCATGAGAACCTCTAACTCTGCAGTTTTGTCCCAAGGCTCCTAGCATTAAGGGTAACCACTTTCCACCCTTTCCCCTTCCCATCCTGCCCTCCTTTCCTAGCATCACCAACAGTACTTGCCATTTGTCCTTTGTCACTGTTATAGGGGTAAGCTCATATGGTTTCCCAACCTGTGGTCTCTGCATATCTCTTCCCCAACTGCCACCCCCACTCCTAGTTTAAATTCCCAACTTCCTCTATGTACTCCTCCATCCTCTGTTTCAACACTTTCTTTCCTCCTCACTCAAGTGTAGTCTGTCCTTGGCATAGAGACTACTATCCTCCCAGGTCCCTCCCCACCCCCCAACTGCCCATATCCTTTAGCACAACACCAGGTTCTTAGCCATCCGTTAAATTCCTCTATTCTCAGCTTTCTTGCTGTGCTTGCCTTGACACGGAAGTATCTCTGAAAAGTTATTGATCTTCCTGCCCCTCACATAATTGTGCTAGTTCCTCAAACCTCCTCTGACTGTATCTACTGTCTTATCAGCCAGGTCATTTGTCCCAAGATGTATAATTAAATGAGGCTTGTCCCTACCCCTTCTAGCATATTTCAGAACAGACTGTCCCACCCTTTCCGCTGTCATTCCTGGCATGGCCTCCCACCCAAATGCGACTATGCCTCTCCACCTTGCTACCCCACCTAACTCCTCTTAGTATTGAGTCCCCCAGCACTAAGAGTCCACCCCTTACTCCCTGCTTGCTTTCATTCATCTCCTCTCTCATTTCCAGCTCCTCTTCTTCCTCCTGCACATTATTTCCTTTTACACCTGTTGCAATTCTCCCAGCAGAACTTCCCCCGCCTCCAGTTTGGTCCAGGCATTTATCAATTACTCCTCTATTTTCATCATTTCCTCCTCCACCTTCTTCCTCTCTAGCAGTGCACAACTATTTTCTGAAGGCCCTTCACAAATGCCGCTCCCTCTCTCTCTCTTCATAGTAACCTGTTCTCTCCTTTCCACTCCATGACTTTTGCCACTTCTTTGCCTCCCTCACAAGTCCCTACCTCCTCCTTCCATTTGTCTTTTGTCTCCTGACCTGGTTTCCCGGCAATTGTTCTTCCTGGCCTGGGCCCCTTTGTCTCTGCTTCCTTCTTCTGACCCTCTCCTCACCACTGTTGGCTTAAATCGCCCTCCCTCATCTCCCTCTCTTCTCCCTCCAGTATTGGGCTAAACCCACCCTCAATCTGCCTTGCCTGTCTTAGTGCCTCCTGCAGACCCTCAATCTCCTTTCTAAATTTTTCTATGTGGTTGCACACTAAACATCCTCCACACTCCAGGCAATTTTAGAAAGATTGGTGCACCGTAGTTGTTGCAGCCTACCACCCTACCCATTGCTGTCGTTGCCCACCAGCTACCCCCCACCCTTCCAGATGCAGGATAAAACACCCCCAAGTCTCCCCTCTCCTCCTCTATCAGTGCAAAACATTGTCTTTATTTCCCTTACCTCCTTTGTTGCACACGTTTAGATATATTGAGCAACTGCTTTTTATATTCCTATCCTTCCTATCCACACTCAAAACAGACTTTAAGTAGCCATTGCACAACCTTCTTCAAACTCCTACTTCTCCTTTCCCCAATGCAATATCAATGCAAAGAAGTAATAATGAAAGCTCCTACATTTGCATTTACTTCCCTTCCACTGAGAGAGCAGTCATCTCTTCACTTGCTGCTGTTCCTTTCCTGGATGTCTGCTTTTGCTATGACAGGTGCATATTCTTTGCCTGTTTGAGGAAGTGATGTCAGAACCTCTGGTATAAAGGAAATAATGGACCAAGGGTGGGACCAGCCCAAGTCTTCCAGAAACAATCAGGTAGCTGAGGCCTCTGGTCAGACCATTAGCACCCTTCCCCACTCTGCACTCAAACTTTGCAGCTAGTGAAGCCAGCAACAATGAATCACAGTTCTACTCAAAGACCCCAAAATAGGTTTGCTACCCAAAGAAACAGGGCTCCAATTCAAACAGCTTCACCAACAACACATCAAAATAGGCTTGGAATTAGAAGATATATGTCTCCAATTCAAAGAAACAGACCCAGTTAAATCACACCAAATGATGTTTTAAAACAGAAGAAATAGGCCTCTACAAATGCAGCCTGCCACACAGTGAATCAAACAAATGAGCCCACTTATAGCTACCAAAACAGGTTTCAAAATTCCAACAGTCCTAAACAATACCCTGCTAGCCCCTTAGTAGTAAGAAAGAAAAGAAATAACCTTCTACCAAGTAGAATCCACAAGAAACAATGTAAAACAACAATAAGCTACTGTACTGTAGATCTGATCCTGTCCCCTTCTAGTTCCTTCTGAGAAGCCAAAGCACTGAGTTCCAAACTCTGTGACTTCCCTTGTGCTGCTTTCAAAATCAGAGTTCCAAACTCTTTGACTTCCCATGTGCTGCTTTCAAAATCAAACAGTTCCAAACTCTGTGATTTCCCTTGTGCTACTTTCGAAATCAGAATTCCAAACTCTGTGACTTCCCATGTGCTGCTTTCAAAATCAGACAGTTCCAAACTCTGTGATTTCCCTTGTGCTGCTTTCAAAATCAGAGTTCCAAACTGTTTGACTTCCCATGTGCTGCTTTCAAAATCAAACAGTTCCAAACTCTGTGATTTCCCTTGTGCTACTTTCAAAATCAGAATTCCAAACTCTGTGACTTCCCATGTGCTGCTTTCAAAATCAAACAGTTCCAAACTCTGTGATTTCCCTTGTGCTACTTTCAAAATCAGAATTCCAAACTCTGTGACTTCCCTTGTGCTGCTTTCAAAATCAGAATTCCAAACTCTGTGACTTCCCCTGTGCTGCTTTCAAAATCAAACAGTTCCAAACTCTGTCATTTCCTTTGTTTACTTTACCTTTTTACTGTAGACAGAATGTTGGGGAGGTTGAAAAGTAAGTCTCTAGCCAATATCAGACAGTCATCTGCATAATTTGGTGGTATATTGTTTATCCCTAATAGGTATTCCCTGGATCCCTGGGTGGGTTCTTAGGGCCACGGTAAGTGGCTCGATGTGGCCAAAACAAACAGCAGGGGGGATAAGGGCAACCTTGTCTCATCCCTCTTGTAGTAGAAAGGAAACAGAAAGGTTTCCATTAGTGAGTACCCGTGCTACTGGACCGGCATATAATGTTTTAATCCAGGAGGCAAAGCAGGAGCCTAAAATCCTTCCAACACTGCATGCAGGTATTCCCATTCCACTGAATCAAAGGCCTTTAGAAGTCTATAATGATTGCTGCAGCTGGTGTTGGTAGGCTCTTTGCTGATTGCATTAGGAAATCAGGGCTCTTATGTGGTCAGAACTTATTCTACCCCGAACAAATCCCACTTGGGAGGGGTGCACCAGGTCTGGAAGGAGTTTCTCCAGCTGGGAGACCAGAGCTTGGCCAAGATCTTGGCATCTGTATTGATGAGCCGAAATGGGCCTGTAACTTGCTGGAACAGTATGGTCTTTTCCTTCTTTGGGAAGAACTGTTATTATGGCCTCTGACAGGGTGGGGGGAGCGTTCAGTTTGACTGGGCCTCCTGCAGCATATTGGACATCAGAGTGGTTATCAGGGGCTGGACTACTTTGTAAACGTCCACAGGGGAAACCATCGCCACTAGGGGCCTTATGCAGAGCCATACTAGCTATTAACATGGCTATTTCTTTTTTTTTCATTTTTATTTTATCTCCTGCAGGGACCAGAACTCTCTCAGGCAGTCCACTCACCTGCCGCTTACCACCCACTGTGACTACCTGCCTCCTCAAAGACATTGGCTCCATGCGGGCCCGGGCAAAGCCCTCTGAGGAGATCAAGGGGCAGAGGCAGAGGCCCAGTATTGGGCGTGTGGCATCCAGGCACTGGGATGCCATTGCCTATCCAGCCCTGAAGGGGTTTTTCAGTACTGTCCCTCCTCTGAGTGTGGCGGCAATGATGCCAAGGTGCATTGTAACTCTGCCAGCTTCTATCATTCTCACCCACACAATTTGTTCCATGATCCTGCAGTACCCTGGTCTCCATCTGGGTCACTGGAACACCAGACATCCCCAACACCTCCCCAGGAAGGCAGAGCTCTCCTGGAGACGCTGATCCCTTCCCGTCCCTGCCAGCCCATGGCACCCGAGCTCGCTCCAGAGCCCAGGTCACTGGCATGGCACAAGGTGGCGTCCAGCACCTCAACCCTCAGCACCACTGGTGGGCCTGCCATGGCTATTTCTTTATTGGTTATATTCTGGTCAAACGCTTCCTTCTGGGTTTGTGTTAGTTTGGAGTGATAGGGATTCTGTATACTGGATAAAGTTATCCTTGTCCCACTTCACTTGGGACGTATACAAGGATTTGTAAAATGAGTCATAATGGCATTAATGGCGGTTGGGGGTTAACTTCCCGCCTCATCTGTCATCCCAAGGATCGATCTCAGCCTGCTTTTGTTTTAACCTATAGGCCAGCAGCTTGTTTGCTTTTTCCCCTCCATCCAGTACCTATGTGCACCCTGTATACATAGTTCGGCCTTTCTAGTTACCAACTCATTAATTTTAGTCTGAGGGCTGTGAATTTGCTATCACCAAGGAGACTGCAACAGAGAGGGTGCACTTGTACTTAGCCTCTAATATGCTAAGATCCGATTCAAGTTGTTTTGTTCCTTCTCTGCTGCTTCTGTCCATAGGAGAAAGCCAGTTATTTTGCCCTTATGGTGGCCTTATAAGCTTCCCCTATATTGGTGGCTGAGGGAGTGCATTTGTGACAAGTGCTTCCTTACATCCCCCTTGTATTTGCCCCCAGCATCCTAGCATGTTTCCTTGTTCTTGAACACCTTTTTCTGAAAAATACTTTCCTTTGTACTTTATCTAATGCTGTGAGGTATTTAAACATCTCTGTCACATCCCCTTCTCCCTCCTCTCTTCCAGAGTACATATCTTGGGTTCCTTTAGTCTCTCCTCATTGGGCTTTTGATGCAGACCCCTCACCATTTTAGTTGCCCTCCACTGGATCGCTTCCACTTCTTCTTCACCCCCTTCCATTCCGGGTTTTGGAAGAACCACTCCACTAACACCTCCCTGCTTAGGCTCACAGACTCTATCTATCTAGTCATGGATAAGGGCCACATTACCTCCACTATCTTTGTCAACCTTACCGTGATATTCAACACTATCTCCCACCTCCCTCCTCAACACCCTCTCTTCAGCTGGCCTGTCTCCTACTGTCTGCAACTGGTTCAGAGCCTACCTAGTAGGTAGGATTCAATCTGTTAAGATAGCTGAATCTACTTTCCCTCCTCTCCATATCTCCACTGGTGTGCCTCAGCGCTCTGTACTTGACCCACTTCAATTTTCTATATTCCTAAATGACCTACCATCAGTATACTCCACATCTTCCATCCATATGTACGCTGACGATATGGTCCTGTTCACCTCTGGCCAGTCTTCCTCTTATGTGGTTGCCAGTCTACAGCATGACTTCAGTAATGTTCAGCGCTGGATATGCTTGCATCAACTCTTCCTCAGTGCTAAAAAGACAGTCTCCATGACCTTTGGCACTAGGCAGAGACTCTCTCTCAGCTGCTCTCCTTGCCCTCATTCCACACCATTTACAGGACCACACTAAAGGATACCACCTCCTTCAGATACCTAGGCATTTGGCTAAACCAACACCTCAATTTTTCTAGACATGTCAATGCTATCCTAAAGAAACTGCGCCCCAAGCTTATGCCTTCTACAACAACCATAGTTGTTTACCTCATCAGCTAGGCATGACTGACTTAGTCCAGAAAATAATATTCCCTATTTTCAACTGATGTGACATAGTCTATAGTGATGCTTCCAAGCCTTCCTTAGCCAGGCTGGATACTCTCAGCAATGCCTTCTGTCGCTTTGCTCTTGACCCCCAACACCACTGCACCATATACCGCCCTTGCCTTCTCCTCCTGGAGCATAGATGCCTCTTTCACTGTGCTAAATTTATTTCTAAATTCTGGTTTGGCACTCTTCCCTCTTATCTTTCCACCTCTCTGACTATTCCTCACTCCCTGGCCCACTCTCAGATCTTCAGACTCTCACACTTTGGCAGTCCCTCGTCGCCCACCACTATAGGCCACAATGCTTTCTTTCCACTTCCCTAAATTCTGGAATTCATTATCCTATCCATTTAGACACTACTCTTCCTTGTCATCTATCTCCTTGTTCCTTCATAATTTCATCTCTCCTAACTGCACTTGTCCCTAGCCTACATCCCCAAGTCCATGTGACATCTAACTCCATACCACTGCACAATCTCCATCTTTCCTTACTCCATGCTTTGCCTTAATAATGTCCTTTTCTTCTTTTTTAATTCCTAATAATTTACTATTCCTCAAAATCCCACTGAGCTATTTCTCCTTTCAGCCCAACCTATCCTTACCACTCCCAACACTGACCCTTTCCACTAGCTCTCAATGACTCACGGTATTCTCTCTTCCCTAGGCTCAACTGCACCATCACTCCACTTTCTCATTTATTTATTTAGTTTTTGTTGACCGGTAAGTGCACTAGACAAATCCTGCCTATTTTCAGGCACGACCGGGGAGGGGGATACAGATGAATGCCAACTGACCTTGAACCAGATTAGCTGTTGGTGGTATTTTTAATGAATGAGGGAATTTGGCCAGGACACGGGAAATTTCTACTCTTTTCGCTGGTGGCGCTTGTCCGTCCATTCGAGGAGATGGAGGATCTCAGTCGGTCGGTGAAGTCGGGCGGAGGAAGGTTGCTGGTTTGTGGCTAACTTGTACTGGGATTGTGAGTATGCCTGACTAAGATATGCGGTTTATGGATGTCCCTTCAGCTGTGGTTATGGAAAAGGAGGATTCGAGCAAGATTTGGCTACAGATGACACGGCCGAATTAATTTTGCAATCAGAACTTGAGAAAAAAAGCTGCACCTTATGGACTTAATCAATCTGGCAGAGAAGGATTTTCATTCTTGTCAGCAGAAGTTGGATGTCGAACGAAGCAAGAGAGCGCTCCTGATAGCCCTACTCTTGATGGAGGGAAGTTGCGGTCAACAGGTTGGCATTGTTAGGACTCTGCTTCGAGGGACATTGTTCCATCTGAATTGATTAATCACCCATGTTCTTTAGATCCTTGGTCCCCTGGAGGCGCTACAACAGGCGGGTTGGGTATGGGCTGGGAAGCGTGGGTTCTCGACCCTTGATACCTGTCCCTGGGGTTACTATCCCACATCTTCCTGTCCTAACAGAGATGCATGTTTCACCGATTGCTGAGCCTAATTCTATGTCCTTGGCCTCAGGTAGTGCGTCGCGCAGCCCCAAGGTGAGGCTAGTGATTTTTCATACGCAAGACGCCACGGGCGACCTGTTTCCCAGCTATCTCTTCCATCTACGTTGCCTTTCCATGACAACCCGGTATCAGGGTTACCTGTATTGGACTCCAAGACTGAATCTAGTCCTGTGCAGTTGGTTAGCGTGAGACTTTACGGAGACAGCAAGCCTCTCGAGTCCTGTGGGGCAGAGTTCGAAATCTTTTGCTGGTTTGTTTAGGAAGCGTGGAATCTGCTAAACATAGATTCTTAGTACGATTGAGATAAGGGCAGTTACAGGTAGCTCCTGACCGACTTTTGGTGGGGAAAGTTTTGCTTATTAATTCTATGGCTTTCTCACCTGCTGAAGTCTATGCTCTGATTCACCCTCCAGGAGATTACTATTATGATGTTAGTTTTTGTACGGGACATCTCTGGACAAATTCTGGAGTTTGTGTTATGAGCTACAGGACAGTGATCATTGGAGAGACTTTCAAGCCATCCCAATCACAAAGCCTACGGTTAAGACGGTTACGATTCTTTTTCGGAACGAGGTGTAAATATTTCTGACATTTTGTTTTGGTTGGAGAAGAAATGTTATGTACAAGATAAGCCTAGACCTATTCTGGATGACAATGGTTTTGGACTGGGGTTGGACTTTTCGTGTTCGGTTAATTCATGATGCTGAAGGATCCAACATTTGCCTAGCTCTTTTTTTTTGGGAAGGGATAGGGGTATTATTTTTATGCTGGTCAACCGAAGAGCTGTTTTAAATGCGGTTCTTTATCCCACCTGAACACTGCATGGATCAGGTTAAGTGTTTTCATTGCAGAATGTTGGGCAACTCTATCATAGACTGCACAGCTCCCCTGTATGTAATTTATGTAATGAACTGAATCATGTTTTTTCTGATTGCCCTTGGAAACATTCTGAGGCTACTGAATCCTCTGACCAGAAACATCTCTTGGCACAAGCTTGTAATTCTAGTGGTGTTTCTGATAGTGTGGAACCCGGCCCTGTGCTTAGAGGATGACGTAAAGGTAGAGGAAGGGGTGGAACGATATCTACTGACAGGTGTTCTAGTTTGCAATCTGGCCATGACCCTTTGATTATGGCTCCTTTAAGTGTAGGATGTCCATTTACTGAACATTCTCAGGAGGATCCCTTGCTCCTGGTGTAAGTCCAGGTGGGGATGATATGGCTATGCCCTTTGTAACCCCTCGAGGGTCTCCTACTAGGTCTAACTTAAGGCAGGAATTGGAATCTGGTGGAGTTCCTCCCAAGGTGGTACATGACAGTGTAAGAGATAGGGAGGCGACACAGGTTTCTTAGTGTATTTTGTTGCCTAAAGTGGGCGGTGTGTAGCGTTACTCAACCTCCCCTTGACCCTGGTGAATAGGTTTTGATCCTGACTACCTGGGGAGATCAAGTGGATAATGAGATCCTGGTCATAGATCACGATCCAGATGTGCCCAGTGTGGTTCCCTCACCTGGTATATCTGGGAGCTCAACTAAACAGAAACAATCTGATGCAAAGAAATGGGTAACCAGGTCTAGCAATAAAGTGTCCAAACCTCCCCTTAAACACCTTTTCCATTTACTGTAGCTTCTTTGAATGTTAATAGTATTAGATCTCATGGTAAATGCCAGTCGATGTTTGGGATTCTTTCCTTTTTGAATTATGATGTGTATCTTTTGCAGGATACACGTCTATATACTGTTTCGAGACTGATATCACTAGCAAACTTTGGCGTGGGGTGTCTCCTTTGGTCTTTTGGTGTAGAACCTTGTAGTGGGTCTGTATTTGCTTTACTACTTTGGATGTTACTCTTATTAAGTTGGTCGAAATTGAACCTGGAAGGGCGTTGTTGGCAGATGTTAAGGTGCATGGCATTACTTGTCAGTTCATTTCGTTTATGGCCCACAGCTAAAATCCTGAGGATTGAATTATTATAAAATTCAGCCTTTTTGTATAGAAGGGCTATTTGTTTTGGTGGGATTTTAATATTAATTTTTACAGAAGGGGACTTTAGGTAAACAATACTGTGATAAGTCCTGTTTGACGACAATCCTTTCTCTTGCTGGTTTAAAAGATTCACATCAGGTTTGGAGGGTGCTGGCAAAACCTACCTTTTAAAGGTAATTTGATTACCGCATTGATTTTATGTTTGTTCCAAGTCTTTAAGTATTGATCGCTTGATTTATGATCCAGTAGAGACTTCAGACCATATATTGATTGGGGTAACGGTAGACTCTTTTCAGGGTCGTAAGAAAGGTCCGGATTTTGGAAATTGAATTCTTCTATCTTGAGTGATGAGACAGTTATTGCAGATTTAAAATTGATTGTATGCGACCAAATTACAACTATTGGGTTATATGAAGATAGGGGAGTTGGTGGGGGCTTTAAAAAATGCTTGGTTGGATATTTTCAGTCCTATAGCTGTTTGGAGGTGAGATCGAAAACTGAACGGTATTTATTGCTTCCTGCTCATTACAATTACTGATTTCTAGACAGTATGAATGTGGTTTGATTTATCCGGATATTACTCAGATAAAGTTGTCTATGATACCATTTCAGTATGATCGTATGTCTTCTTTACTTAAAGAGCAGTCATTTGGGACACAGGGAAAATCGGCTCAGGTGAATCCTTTTGGCATGTCAGTCAAGATCGAATAGCCGACTGTTCTCTAGTTTGTGTAGTGATGATGGTGTTCCTGCTGTCGGATAATAAAGGCATTATGGATTTTTGGATTTACATGTGGAGAGAATTTTGGGACCCCCACCCAGTTTCTTGTTTCACCACTCAATTGTTGGAGGCTGCAGACCTTCCACAAGTTGATCGTGCTCTACAGATTAGCATGATAGCGGCTTTTACAGAGATGGAGTTGGGTTTGGTGATTACTTCTCTTAAAACTGGGGTTTTGCCAGGTTCCGATGGATTGCCAGGGAATTATTTAAGTTGTTAGGAATATTATGCCAATGGAGTTATTGGCTTTGTATAATTCATTTCTCTCGGATATGATTTTGCCTACCCAGATGTACGAGGGTTTGTTAATTTTCTCTTTAGAAGGGAACCGACAGATATATGTAACTGGAGACCTTTAACTCTTTTGAATGTTGATTTTAAAATATTCTCTAAGCTTTTAGGAATAGATTGTCTCTAGTGATGCCTGATCTGATTAATGAACAGCAATTTTGTGCTGTGCCTGGGGAAATTGACAGATGCCTTGATTTTTCTTAGAGAGGTCTTGTCTTTATGCATGGATTCGATGGGAGGTCTAGGTTTTTTTTTGTAAGTCTGGATCAATCTAAAGCCTTTGATGAAGTATCACATGATTATGTATGGGCGTGTATGAAGACGTTTGGTTTGCCACTTCAGTTTGTGAATTGGGTGCAATTATGCTATGCATTGGCTACTGTTGTCCCTTTAGAAAATGGGTGGAGAGGTGGGACTCATAGTGTCTTGAAGGGTGTTAGGCAGGTGCCCCTTAGCCCCTTACTGTATGTTTTGACATTGGATCCATTATTGCGGATAATTAGTAAGTCTCCTTTGATTAGGGCTATTACAATAGACACGTATTGCCTGTCAAGTTTATAGCCTATGCAGATGATATTTCCTTATTTTACCTGATAGTAAGGCTATAGAGTTAGCTTATGATCTGCTTCATTCTTTAGGATCAATTATGGGTGCTCGCATTAATGGAGATAAAACGAAATGTATTGATATTTCAGGGTTTCCAACTGCCCGACGTTAATAGGACGTTTTGGGTGGAAAGTAAACCTTGTAAAATTTTGGGTCTTTATTTTGGAAGTAGGAGGAGCTTTAGATAATTGGAATAGGGCTTTACAGGACGGTAATGCTAAAGTGTTTCAATGGAACAGACATAGATTGTCAAAAAGAAACAAATTTATTTGATTAAATCTACCTCCTCCCTGTTTTTTATTTGTAAGTAATGTGTTCTATATACCTAAGTCATTGGAAACATCCCTGATGCGTTGTTATTTTAGTGGGGTTTGGGGCAGCTGCTTGAGCCCCATCAAGAGGAACACGTTGTATTTGGATATTAGAGGGGAGGTTTGGGATGATTCACCAGTTGTGTTTTTTTTACGTAATTTTTATATCTGAACTTGGTCCCAGTGGTATGTGGCATTTCGAAATTATGGGTTATGCCATTAATGTCACAATTGAAAGGAGTTTTAGGTGAATGGCAGGAAGGATGTTTTACATTGTAATAAACGCCGCCCTTTGATGGGTGTTTGGAGGACGGTGTTTGATAAGGTGAAATGTTGGGATGTACGTTGGGAAATGGTGAAGTTTCATAGGAAAGCTTTGTATGCCTCGATTTTGGGGAGTTTTTTTCTGATAATCTGTTTGCATCCCTTCCTGTGGCAGTAAGCTCAAATTTGGCTAGTTATCTGACTAATCCCTGTATTCCATTACAGATGTGGGATATTTTATGGTTGGGTATTCACGGTAAGGTTAATGTCTGTAGTAATCAAAAGCATAAATATATACAAGAGCGATTTTGCCCAAGGGATAAGTGTATTACCCTTTAGAAACTATGGATCACTTGTATTTTGATTGTTTTTATGCCAAGGAATTTTGGGATATCCTTAAAGAACGCTGGAAAAATAAATTGGATTTTCCGCCTTTAAAGGTGAGCTTGTACTATGGCTTTTTGCTACTGAACAACAGGGGGCGGTATGGTACTCTGCAAGTTCTTTATGTTTTTTTCTTTATTGGTTGTGGATTAGTAGATGTAGACTTTTGTTACAACAACAGTTTATTTCTCCACTTTCTTTGATTTTTGTGATAGAAGCTGAAGTGGGAAGTTGATGTTCACAGAACGTAATCTGTTTCCTTTGGCTAGTTGGAGTTCTTTTGGGATGGTTTTGATTTTCCTGATCTTTTCTAGGTATCTTATTCACTGTGGAAATGCATTTGTGTTTTGCTTGATAAGGGACAATATATAATAAATAAAAAAAAAAAATTTTTTTTTATGATACCTATTATATTGAATGTTGGGGGAGTAGGGTGGGGTGGCTTGTATAGTCTTTTCTTGACTGTTTTAGGCAATTGAGTATGGTTATATGCACTTATGTGTTTTTCTTTTTTCCCTAATTTTAGATGTATCTCTATTTTGATTGTCTTGTACATATTATTGTAACGTTGTTGTTTAGTTAACAATAAAAATTCCCCTACTCTTTTCGATAAGTGCCATGGGATCTTTAACATCCACCTGAACTACCACCAATCCAGGCAGATGGGACCTCGGTTTAACGTCTCATCCGAAGATGGCACCTCAGAAGTGCAGCACCCTCTCATGCTGCACTACAGTGTCAGTACTGGATATTAACCCAAGTGCCAGATGTGGGAACTGAACCCACAGCCCTCTGATCTCATCTACCCCTTTAATCACTATCTCCCTATCTACTGTTGTCGCACTTGTATAGTTCTTCCTTTTACACGATGCTTAGCATTTACCTTATTTCTAAATTATCACTTCTGTATATCCTAGTATTTTACTACCTCTGTATGTATAAATTGTATTGTCTGAATATGCAATCCACTACCCTCTCCCTAGGATGCACCAGGGAATGAGCAACTTGTTGTTTAGTGTGCTTTTCTGGTAAATCTCTTCAATAAATAAATAAATAAATTTACTTCCAGAGATGTGGCCTCCAGAACTGTACGCAGTATTCTAGCTGAGGTATTAACAGTGATCTATACAGAGTAACACCACCTCCCACCTTCTGATGGTGATACCGCTCACAGTGCACCCCAGCATCCCGTTAGCCCTCCCACCTTCCTTGTCACACTGCCTGGCCACAATTAGGTCATTAGAGATAGTTACTCCCAGGTCTCTGTCCTGTTTGGTTGTTATGAGTAACACTCCCCATTTTGTACTCTGCTCCTGGGTTTCTGTGTCCCAAGTGCATTATTTTGCTTGTTTTTTAAACCCAGCTGCCATAGTCTTGACCACTCCTAGGTTTCTCAGGTTTCTGCTCATCTTTTCCACACCCCCTCCCCGAGTGTCCACCCTATTGCAGATTTTGGTTTCAAGCAGACTTTTCCCTCCAGCTGCTGTGCAGCTAAAAGATGAAGGAGGGGCAGTTTAGAGGAGGACCACCAAAGGCAAACATACTGAACAAATACTTCAGTGTTTACAGAGGTTGGGGCAGGTGAAGGACCAAGAATTAAGGACAAAGGCATTGGGGTGGGGAAGTGAACACAAGTTCATTTACAGCGGAAAGGGTCCCATGAACTAAAAGGCACTAAAAGTGAACAGCTAATGGGGTTGTGACAGTGCACTCCTGGATTCTGAGGAACTCAGACAGGAGCTGATAGCACCTCTGACATCCCTTTTCAACCTGTCAATGGAAAAAAGGTGGGACTGAGGGACTGGAAGAGGCAGATGTGGTCCCTCTCTACAAAAGTGGTACTACAGAGGAGGCAGGAATGTATCCCTGTGAAACCTTTGTAGTGAACACACTGATGCTGGCAACATGGACAATTCCCCTGTAAGTCCACCCAGGACCCCAGCACTCTTTCCCCTGGTCCTGCACCCTCCCGAATCAACTTGGAGTTGGTAATCCATAAGTCCAGGGGTGGGGGAAGAGCCTCCTCCGCATGGGGTCTGGGGCAAAATACCGCACCTGAGTAGAGGGAACCCCTGGGAGAGCTACAGGTTGAGGGGAGAGCTGACTGTCACCAAAGAGGAAAGGAACCTAGGGGTTGTCATCCTGATGACCTAAAGGTATCAAAGCAGTGTACAAAGGCGGCAGGGTTGGTCAGTGGCATGCTGGAGTGCATAGGCAGGGGTATCACTAGCAGGAGGCAGGAGGTGGTGATGCCATTGTATAAAACATTGGTAAGGCCTCATCTGAGTACTGCATGCGGTTCTGGAGACCACACCTGTGCAAGGACATAGATAAGGGGAGACTATCCAGAGAAGGGCAACAAAGATGTTGCAGGGCTTATACCACAAAACATAAGGAGGAGACTAAGAGACCTCAATACATACTCACTGGAGGAAAGCAGACAGAGGGTAGACATGATTGAAACTTGCAAGTACCTCAAGGCATAAACAAAGGTGCAGGCAGGGGACCTTTTCCAATGTAGAAAAGTACTAGAACAAGGGGCACAATATGAAATTGGAAGGGAGCAGATTAAGAGGTAATGTGAGGAAGTTTTTCTACACAGAAAGGACAGTTGACACTTGGAATAGTCTGCCATAGGAGGTAGTGGAGCAAGCACAGTGGAGGGGTTTAAACATGCTGTGACAGGCACAAGGGAAGCCTGAAGGGGAGGGAGTGATGAAAAGCCATTGATCACATAGGGTCAGTGGCCACTTACAATGTACAAGGGCCTCACGGGCAGACTGGATGGGCCTAGCGGTCCTTATCTGCTCACATTTCTATCTTTTATGTTTAATAAACACAAAAAGGTTCTCCAATAGTTTATATCAATTGCCAATTACAGTCTACATAAATTAATTGCTGTAGGGTCACGTCGGAAGATGTTGACACTGCAGCATCATACAGCCAGGCAGGAAGCTACAGATCAGTTAACTTGACATCAGTGGTGGGAAAGGTAATGAAATCACTGTTAAAGGAAAGAATCAGTGAATACCTTATTGCTAACAGCCTGCAAGATCAAAAGGCTACATGGTTTCATGGAGGAGAGGTCATGCCAGACAAATCTGATTGAGTTCTTTGACTGGGTAACCAGGGAAGTGGATCAGGGAGGTGGTGGACGTGGCTTACCTGGATTTCAGCAAGGCCTTTGACACCATGCCACATAGAAGCTTGATAAACAAACTAGGGAGCATAGGAGTGGGTACTAATGTTGTAAAATAGGTAGCGAGTTGGCTGAGCAGCAGGACTCAGAGGTGGTGGTAAATGGAACTCATTCTGGAGTAGGCAAATTGACCAGTGCTGTGCCAGTGGGATCAGTACTGGGTCCAGTCCTCTTCAATGTCTTTATTAGTGAAATTGCTGAAGGACTGGAAGGAAAGGTATGCCTCTTCACAGGTGACACAAACTCTGTAACAGGGTGGACAAACCAGGAGGGGTGGATAGAAGGAGGGGCGAGCAACAAAAACTGGAAGAATGGTCAAGGAATTGGCAACTGGGTTTCAACACAAAATAGTGGAAAATGCATATGGGTCACAAAACCTGAGAGCAGCATATAAACTGGGGGGCGCTGACAGTCACAGAGCAGGAAAGGGACCTGGGATGATTACTGCAGATGATCTGAAGGTTGCAAACCAGTGTGACAAGGCAGTGGAAAGGCTAGTGGGATGTTGGGATGCATAGGCACCGCATCACACCAACAAGAGAAGGGATGTGATTATGCCACTGTATAGATCACTGCTGAGACCACACCTTGAATGTTGTGTCTAGATCTGGAGGCTCTGTCTTCAAAAGGACATAGGGTGGAGGCAATTCAGAGCAGGGCAACCAAATGATGCAAGGCATGCATCAGAAAACCTGCAAGGAAAGGCTAAGGAATTGAATATGTGCTCCTGGAGGACAGGAGAGGAGGGATATAATAGAAACATACAAATACATCATAGGGAAGAACAAGGTACAGGAAAGTAGCATTTTCCAAAGGAAAAGATGCTCAAGAACAGGGGTTACAATATGAAATTAGTAGGGGAAGTTCAAAGGAAATGTGAGGAAACACCTCTTTACTGAAAGAGTGGTGGACAAGCAAAACATCCTTCCAGAGGTGGTGGGGTCAGAAACAATTTCATAAAATCAAGCATGGGATGGACTCAGAGGGTTCTTAGAAGTAAAATGGTGGGGGAGTCCAGAGACAGCTTAGGTCAAGGGATAAATTAGATAGTAGAAAGAGAGTGGATAGGGTAAATAAGGCAGACTAGTTGGGCCAAGAGGCCATCATCTACTGACACCTTCTACGTTTCTATCAGGAATGAAAACAGAACTACAAAGAAACAAAAAGGAAAGGAAGAAAAGAAAATGAGAAAAAAGGACTAAAGGGAGAAGCATACAAATTGATGAGTGAAAAAGATGAAACAAATGTATGGCTGTCCAAGCAAATCAAAGTAAAATGTGTAATAATAAACTCAGAAACATAAAACAGAATATTTTGGAAAATAAGCACTGCTTGGCCCACCCAGTCTGCCCATTTTTCCCAACCTACAGTATCACTATGGACCCTACTTGATCTCCTGCTTTTCTCCCTCCCCATTCCTTGCCACTAAACTTCCTCATGTCCATCCCATGCATTCTTGAACCATACCAATGTTTTCAGCCTCAACGCCTCTGCTAGAAGGCTGTTCTAGGAATCTACCACTTTTCTGTGAAGAAGTACTTCCTCACCCGTATTTGCACCACTCCAGCTTTCTAATAAGTTCCCTTGTTCTTAAGCACGTTGTTGTCTGAAAAATACTCTCCTCCTGTACTTTATTTAACTCTGTGAGGCATTTAAAAGTCTGTCATATCCCAGTCTCCCTTCTCTCTTCCAGGGTGTATATCTTGAGTTCCTTTAGTCTCTCCTCAGAGGGCTTTTTGATGCAGACCCTCACCATTTTAGTTGCCCACCATTGGACCACTTCCACTCTATGTACTTCCGGTGATGTGGCCTCCAGAACTGTACACAGTATTCTAGGTGAGGTCTGACCAGTGATCTACACAGTGGTAACACCACCTCTCATCTTCTGATGGTGATATCTCTCACAGTGCACCCCGCATCCTACTAGCCCTCACACCTGTCTTGTCACAGATAACTGCACCCAGGTCTCTCTCTTGTTTGGTGGTCATGAATATCACTCCCCTCATTTTGTACTCTGCCCCTGGGTTTCTGTGAACCAAGTGCATTATTTGCTTTTTTTTTGCATTGAAACCAAGCTACCATACTCTTGACCACTCCTCGAGTTTTTCCAGGTCTCTGCTCATCCTTTCCACCTACCCACCCCAGAGTGTCCTCCCTTTTGCAGATTTTGGTGTTGGGCAGACTTCCCCTCCACCTCCTCTGCAGTGTCACTTATAAAGACATTAAAGAGGACCGGTCACAGCACTGATCCCCAAGGCACATTGCTGGTCTACTTCTCCTCCTCCAACTGAACTCCATTCACCACCATCATCTGTCACCTGTCCCCCAACCAGTTCTTATCCAGTATACCACCATTGGACCCATTCCTAGCTATCTAGCCTGTGCACTAGTTTCTTATGTGGAACAGTGTCAAAAGCCTTACTAACATCTAAGTAGACCTCATCCACCATTCTACCCTGATCTAATTCCCTGGTAACCATAAAAATCTATCAGATTCATTTGACTTGACCACCTACCTGTGAATATATGCTACCTTGGGTCTTACAGTCCATTGATTCAAGACATTCCACTATCCTCCTTCAAAAGTGACTCCATTAACTTTACCACAACCGATGTCAGGTTAACTGGCCTATAATTGCCAGCTTCCTCCCTGATACCAGTTTTTGTGATTTGTCTCTACGTCTGCCCTCCTCCAGTCCTCTGAAACCTCTTCTGTTTCCAGAGAGCTGTTAAATAGGACTGCAGAGGTGCAGCCAGAACCACCCTGAGCTCTTTCAGTACACTAGATGTACCCGCCTGGACCCATTGCTTTGTTCACTTTCAATTTAGCTTGTCCCTTTAGGACTCTCTCATCCAAAAGGATTAGTGTCCACCTCCCTCCTGCTAGAGCTCCTTTCACTTTTCTGTGGCTCCCTTCCTTTCCTCTGTGAACACTGAACAAAAGTATTTGTTCAGGATGTCTGCCTTTTCCTGGTCTCCCGCTGCATAGTCCTTCCATCCCTCTTTTAACCTTACAGTCCCACCCTGGTCTTCTTCCTTCCACTTACATACCTAAAAGCATCCCTTTCATTACCATTGGCTATTCTCTCCTTAGATTGTGCCTCACATACCTTACTACTTTTCCTGCCTCTTTCTGTTTCTCCTAATGACCTCCCTATCCTCCTCCCTCTGCAGCACCTTGTATCTTCTGAATGCTACCCTTTAGCCTTTATGTTTTCAGCCACCTCTTTTGAGAATCATAGCAGTCTCTGTTTTTCTTCATATTTACTCGTTTGACACAGACGTTTGTTGCCTTCACAGTGCTCCCTTTTATTTTTGCCCACTGTTCCTCCCTCTTCACCCAGGTCATCCCCACCTGCCAGGTCATCTCTGAGACATTCACCTATCTTTACAAAATCTACTATCCTGAAATGCAGGACCTTCTCCACTGTGTGGTTTGATTCAAAAGCTGTCCTTTTATTGAACCACAATGTGTGGTGCTCACTGATCTCCACATGACCTCCCACCTTGATGTTTGTAACACTGTCCCCGTTTATGAGTACCGGGTCCAGTACTGTACCATCACAAGAGGGTTCGCTAGTTGCCTGAGGAACACCCCTGCAAGGAGTCCAGGATGTACCTGCTTCTAGCTGAAGCTGCAGCTGGGAGGTTCCAATCTAAATCCGCTGACTGAAGTACCCAAAGTAGTGAGGACCCTCCTCTTCTGCCATCTTGACAGTGGCTTTCACCAGTACCTTGTCTAATGCCTCCCCCTGTGCTGGAGGTCTGTAGATCATATTAGTGCTTACCATATCTTCTGGGAGTATCACCAGATCCAACCCTTCTGGATTGAGATGGGACAGAAGTATGGTCCAATGGCAGGGATACCCAGAACACCACGGTTTGAACATTTGATGCTAGGTAAGCTGCCTAAGGATAAACAGCAAAATTATCAGAAAGCTTTATTAGGCATTCTCCTGGCATCAGCAGGTAAAGCAATAACTAAGAGGTGGCTTACTCCAGCTTGCCCCAGACTAGAGGATTAGATATCCATCATTAAAACTATATATCAAATGGAGAAAATTATGGCCGACCTTTGTCTTCGGATGGATAAAATGGCTAGAGTGTGGCTGGTAGCCATGCATTTGATGGAAGAACTAGAAGGAAGATCAGTCCTACCCCAGCAAGCTGAGGGGTACTGACACATAGAGATGACCTATAGGTGCTCAGATTTAATGTCCTACCAGTAAAAATCCATAGTTTAGCCTGATCCTGTGTGTTTACCTGTTCTGTAATATGTTGGGGACAGCCCATTTATTAAATTATAAACATATTGATACTATTCTTATACTGTCAAGACTGTAACAGAGTGCAGTTTATAATATCATCATAGAGGCTGGGTAGGTACCATCCCACCACATCACACAGCACATGGGACTTTGTGATACAACAGGGCTATCACTCATTGTACACATGCTGTTTTATTGCTTTATCCAAAGGACCTTAACAACATTTCCTTTTGTAATGTGAAATGGATAGAGCCACTGCCTTGACACTGTTATAGTGATGTTGTCTATCTGGTAATGAGCAAATGCATAATGCATCTTTGTCACTATACTGCACCTTAACTGGCTGTTGAAATAAAGAAGTTTAAAAAATCACCCCAGTGTGAATAGTGGCTCCATCCCCTTCCTGAGGGTAACTCACAGTACCTCTGCCCCCTCGTGTTCCCTGTATCTCTTATTTTTATGCTTTCCTTCAATAAAGCACCACATTGCCCATTTTCTTCCCACCCTGTCCTTACTGAACAGAGCACAGCCTGGTAAGGCCATGTCCCTGAACACGGTTTCAGTGTGCCATGTTCAGTACTGGCCAATATACAGATGAGCCTCTGCCATGATTCTTCTGGGTCCAGAATCTATTTCCTAGACTTCTAGCACGTGTATACATGGCTTCCAGATTTTGTTGCCACTCTGATCATTATGCCTCTTTTTCCTTTTGCCCTCCATTCCACCCCCAGTTGTACTGCTCCCATTTCCATTCCCTTCATTTCTATCACCCTATTTCCATTACTGATTTGCACCTTGAGGCTCTTCACCTCCCCAGGTTATTTCTGCTTCTAATTTAGTCTTTGGAGTTACAATTACTGACTCCCTGATTTCTTCTGCTATTGCCTCAGCTAGTTTAAATATTCATGGAAGTTACACTTAAACCATCCACAGAGCACTGTGGTGCCCTCCTGGATGGATGCAGCCCATCACCCTTGTAAAGACTGTTATCCTCTAGGTTGGACCCCAGTCCCAATGTATCCGAATCTTCTCCTCTCTGCACCATTCCTTCAACCATGAGTTGAATGTCCTCGTGCAGAGATCCCTCTCATCCCCACTGTAGACAGGCAGCACCTCTGAAAAGCCATTGAATGTGCTACCTGCCCAACACATCTCCTAAACTCCCTAAACTCCCCTGTACTATTCCAGCCCTCTCCCGAACCAGGTCATTAGTCCCCAGATGGACAATGACATTCAGCTCCACCTCCCTTTCTGCTACCCTAGCGATCCTCAGATCTGCTTCCTAGCCTTCCAGGCAATAACAAGATATAGGCACCTAACCTCCCTCTCCCCCTTCCTATTCCCAGAGCAATCCCCTCATTATCGAGTCCCCACCAGAGTTGCTTCTTCTCCTCCTCTGGGGCCCTCTACCACCCTTCTCGGGGTCTTTGCTATGGAGGACCCCCTATCCTCCCCGCCTATCTCAGGTGCCTCCTTCCAGCAGTCCCACCCCACCAGAACAGTGTAGGAATTTTGTAGTGGTACTGGTTGAAGAATGTGCCTCTGACCCACCACCCCAACCCTTCAAGAGCCCTCCACAATCCAGCCACTCTTCCTCCTTCTAGGTACTCTCTGAGGTAATGGTGTCAGACTTGGTGCCTCCTGGATGGGGGAAAGTTGTCCAACCTGGCCAACTCAGCCTGGAGTCTAGCGACTTCCTCCCTCAAACCCGAGAGGAGTATGCAAATGGGACAACACCCAGTCTCTAGAAGGTCTCTCTGAAACTGCTTTCCCACAGCCACTGAACTGCACCACTTCCAGCATTCTACATTCCTATATGACCCTGTGTTATTTGAAAATACTTATGTTCCTTTACCCCTGATGGGGTGTTACTAGTTTTTCCTCTTTCATTGTTTGTTATGCCTCCTGTACACCTATTGCCAGATTTGGCCTACCCTTTACCTTCCACTCATCCATTATGTACCTTAACCCTGATAAGGTGATTCTAGTTTTAACCCTTTTGTTGTTAGTCATTCCCCTTGAACAGGTACCCTAGATAGAGTGTTGCTCCTATTCCCTGTTTTGGCCTACTCTTTACCTTCCACCTGTCCCTTATGTACCTTTACCCCTGATAGGGTGTTTCCAATTTTTCCCCTTTTGTTGTTTTTTATTCCTCTTAAACAGTTACCCTAAAGAGGCCACCGCACCTATTACTTCTTTTGACCTACCCTTTACCTTTCAGCCATCCTGGCAGTTACTGCAACAACAGGAGTGATCAGATATCTTATCTTAGTCACCAGCAGAGTCCCCTGTTTCCTTGCTTCTCTTACACCTCCTGATGCCTAACACACCAATCTTGCACCTGTTAACCTTCACTCCTTCACTGTTCCACTCACTTAGTGAGACATAAACATGCAGGACACATAAGGAGTGCTCCCTTTATCCTCTCAGTAGGATCTTTCACTGACACGACTTCTCACTGAGCCACAGTTGGTCTGTGTCTGTCTTGTGACCCTCCCTTAGCAATCCATCCTCTGACCTAGAGATATGATACCTGGATTACAAGAACAGAAAAAACACCACCACACAGGTTATTCTCTTTCATCCCTCACTGCAAGTTACAAATGTCTCTAAATCAAAGTTTTGCACATGTACAACAGAAGGAGAAAGAAAATCCCGGATAGCTGTATAAGGCTGTGCTTTAGTAGAGCCCAACTGACTCCCAACGTCCGCACCAGCTGATTTTTGCTCTTGAAGGATTTAAAACAGGATGGCAGTGATTGGAATGTTGCCTGTTCTTTGCTGGCCATGCCCCTTCTGAAAATCAACTTCCAATTAGAAACAGCTGTGCTGTAGAGTCTATAGTGTGAGCCCGCTACCAGCAGGTCTTTACAGCTCATCCCAAATAAATTCTTACATTATTCAAATCGATGATTGTGGATTAATATGGATTATCTCAAACATTTGCAGGCCTGGTTAATCACACACTGGTCCTGGACCAACATCCCCCAAATGATGTTACACTTCTATAAATTTACTACCAAAACTAACTCTAAACGTGTTTTATTTTCAGGTTCTACATACAAATACACAAAAATGGACTGGATCTTAGATAAAGTTAACAGTTTCTTCAGAAGTCCTTGTTCATTCGAAAACAAACAGCTATCTCAGTTAAAAGACAGTATATTTTCATTGCACCAAGAACATAAATATCTACAACATGAATACAAAAGATGCAGTGAGCAATTGCAAAAAGAACAAGAACACAGTTATTTGTTGACTATAATCTTTATTAGTGTGCTAGGTGTGCTTGGTGTTTACATCATCTTTAGTCAGTTTTATTTCAAGTATAAAACACAACAGAGCAAAGCATCTCATAAAAGGAAAATAAGCAGTTTGCAAAATATTATTGAGGATCTGAAGAAGGAAAACATGGGTATAGAACAGATGCATCTCCGAGAATCAGCTAAAATGGAGAGCAAACTCAGCAAGCTTCAGCAAGAGAAAGAATGCCCGGAAAATCAAAATATAACAATTCAAAAAATGCAGGAGGCACTGAAAGACAGAAACAGTCAGCTTGAAGAACAAATTGCACACCTGAAATGCAAAGTCAGGATACTTGAAGAGTACGTGATTAATCCTAGTCACAGCAGAGGTGAATTACAAAGAGCAATGCCAGTCCAGGATGTCGCCAAGATCAAATTAATGGAAAGAAAAAGGAAAAGGAAGAGGAAAACACATCCTAAAATGTCATTCCAATCATGAAAGTCTTGGTAATTAAAGTGTTCCATCTCCAGCACTTTATCCAAGAATTCCACAGGAGAATGTAAGTTGGGTATTACAACAACAACAACTGAAGAGCCAGAGACAATCCTGAAGACCATCCTGGGCAGACTTCCAGGCAGAAGAATAATTCTTGAAGTGACAGTATTGCCTTCTCCTAAACTGTGATGAAATGGTATGGTGTGGCACGTTACCTTTATTTACAAAATGCCCCTTCCAAGGCTCAGAGGTCCCATACAATATAAATAATAAAATACAAGCACAGAACACAATAAAACATACAGCCATTTACATAATAAAATGCAAGGCTAATTAAAGGTGACCAGCAAAGTTTTCTAAACAGACTCCCTCTGTAACATTATCAGGATTTTAATAAAACGAAAGTTAAACTGAAAGAAAAGTTCCAAAATATGAACAAGAAATGGCAGCAAGAAAACAAAACACATTAGCACGAGAGTGTCACAGACTTGTTTTTTTTCCCAGAACTCAGTGTGGATGACTACCAGTTTTGACAACCCTTCAAATGCCTGAAAGGTTTACCTTGGTATGCTGCCACCACTCAGCTGCAACCTCATTTGGGGTTTCTGTAGGTCTGAATCTAACCAGAGCCCCTGCCCACATAGTACAATGCTCCTTACCAAAGGGAAAATGGTCCACCCCTTCCGTCATTGCTGAGAACACTTTGCCTTATATATAGTAACTTTGTAATCTGCTTCTTTGGATATGGATCAAAGACTTGCCAATTTAACCCCAGCTATCGATACCTGAAATAGTTCAGTCACAGGAACAATGAAATATATAAAAATAAAATTTAATACTCCATGATGTTTATATTTATAAAATGGGCAAAGTATTACAAGCAACTTGATTAGTTGTTAGCCATGCATTAGAAGTGTCTAATGCACAGCTAAATCTAGAAACAGCATGTAGAATACAAAGACCCATCTTATAGGTACAATAGTCACTCCAGAAATGTGCATTAGATGGTTCTAATGCATGGCTAGGGGACTGAACACACTTGGCCTATGACCCGTGCCTCACTACACCCCTAAGCCAGGCATTAGAACTGTCTCATGCACACCCTGTCATGTTTTATTGCTTACTTATACAACAGGTATGGGTTCAGATTAGCTTAGATAAACTACTATCTTATGACCAACTTGCAAGATAGTATTACTATTTCTTAAGTGTGTAAGATAGCACAACCATTGTTCTGGGACTATCATTGTATATACACAGACTAACATTATGCTTTTAAAACTATAACCATTTACTTATATCATGCTTATCTTATTGCAATTGACAAACAAATATGGCTGCTGTAGACTACCATCGTGTATAGGTTCTATGCACCAAACAGCATGAGCAGAGAGGCCAGTTATAAACTGTATAGAAAGGAATGTTTGAAGGATTAACTGCTGAGCTGCAAGGACAAAGTGCAGCTGCAGAGATAAGGATGTCTGCAACTGCTCTCTCTTCTCAAGAAAATCTCATGCTAAATTGTAATCAAGTGTCTGTATAATGTAGAGTTAAGTAGACTGCTGTTTGTTAGAACAAAACAGATTTAAGAACCTAACATCATGTCTCTGTTTTCCCTGCACTCAGGTAAACAATTTAAACATTGCTGCATGTATTTTCTGATTGTATATTCAGATAGCATCCTGTAATTTAATGTGTATGTGTGTTATTTTCTGTTAGTAGAATTGTGAATAATAAAGATATTTTCTGTAATTAACTGGACTGAGTCGATTTCTGCTGAGTACAGAATCTGGAGGTATAACTTTTCAGATAACATTATCCTGCAGAGCTGGTATGACAAAACAAAGGAAAGAATGGAAGTGTCTGCTTCCTGACACATGGAGCCTTGTTAAGAAGAAAGGGAGCTAGAAAAATACTCGCTCTTGAGCAGGTAGAGATCTGTGCTTTAACTGAGACACGGTGGCATGCAGATGATGAATGGGATAGGCATATGAAAGGTTACAGATTATTTAGCAAGGGTAGAGACCAAAGAGGTGGGGGAGTAGCTGTCTACATAGAGGAAAATATCACTGACAAACCAATTGTGGGGCATGTGGGACATCAATGCACTGGAACATAGTTGGTTAAAATTAGTCCCAGCATCTGGCAGAATATGTACACTAGGAACAGCATATAGGCCACCATCGCAAGAGCAGGAATTAGCCTCTTGATTGAGGCCTTGTATAGTCTAAATGCTGATGACGGACTTTGATAATGTGGGACTTTAACCTATCTATAGTAGACAGGGACAACGATACATGCAGAACAACCTGTGAATGAGTATTCATCTCCAGCATGAATAAAAATGGGTTGGAGCAAATTGTCAATGTGCCAACCAGGGTAATAATGTCCTGGACTTATTTATTACCAGTCTTGGGGAGTCCATTGAAAACCACTGAACAACGATCCATTGGAAAATAGTTACCATGACATAGTCAAATTTACAGTTAAGAACTTGTGTCGAAGATCAGGGGAGCAACAAAATAAAATGTTTCAGGGATACAGACTTTGATAGAATATGTAGGAAAATTTAGAACTAGAACTGGGCTAATGATCTAGAATCAAAATCATTGGAAGACATGTAGAATACTTTATTAAATAAACTGGATCAAGTAGTAACAAAATATGTGTGTAATAAATATATGTAATATAAGCCTCAATAATAGTATACTAAGTCATACAAAATTTCCTGGTAATACACTACTGCTCTCTGAATAATATTATCCTGAAGCTGGCATGTTGGTGCAGCAGTTGGATTTCGCTTGCAACGCCAGCGACCCGGAACACTGGAGGACAGGCCGGAAGAGAAGGCTTGGCATCCAACGACTGCTGGCCTTCTCAGGGGAGGGTGGGAGATGACCCGGTGCTTACTGACTCCTCATGGAGGCTGGGGATCGGCAACACATCAGGTCCCACTGAACAAGGGGTGTGGTGAGCGTTGGCATTTGCTCGACATTAGTGGCACACTATGCCCGGATGGGCTCCATGGCTGACTGGATGATGGTCACGGCCCCGCTGCCATGAAAGAACTGAGAATAGCACAGGACCACCTCAAGCACCCAGGCCAAAGATTGAGACTGCTGGCCTCCCCTACACCTATCTCCCTTGGAGGGGACCAATCCAGTGATGAGATATGCCAGGTTACCCAGGGCTGTGATGTGAGGTGGCAGTGGCCTGTCTTGGGGGAAGGGGTTCTGGTGGCGCAGGCGGCCTGAAGAAGTGACCGCCAGGAGTTGAGGAGGCGCAAAAAAAATATTATTCTAAGAAATGATAATATATCATTTTGTTGATAATACTACAGTTCAAGGTCATCCCAACCATAGTACTATCAATGAACTTAAGCAGCATAAGAGCAGCTGTGAGCACATGCTGAGCATGAGCTGACTTTTCACTCAAACTGTTCTCTGACAGAAAGCCGGCTCACTGCTCACAGGTACCCTCAACTGTCTCCAGATGCACCCAGCAACACAAGGTAAGAAAAAACAGCCTTGGATCCATATATTACAAAAAATAACAAATAGATAAGTGTATTACAAGGCAGTAATACCCTTTCAAGGTAGTCATGAATTTGGGTAGATCAAACACACAGCACAATCCTTTAATGGTGACCACATATTAAGGAAAAACATCAGAGGAAAGGGACTGGGGTGGTTGTGATAGAGGATCTGAAACTGAATATGAATTACCAAGCCATGGTCAAAAAGGCTAGAGGAGTCCTGGGCTGCATATCAAGAAACATTATGAGTGGAGTTAGAAGGGTACTGATGCCACTTTACACTTCTTTAGTGCGGCCTCACCTGGAATACAGTGCACAGTTTACATCTCCATGTGCTATATCTGATATTTCAATAATGAAGTGGGTGCAGAGAAGGGCCACTAGAATGGTGAAGTCAGTCAGACACCTAGGATATAGGAGAGATGAACATAGGTGTTTGAGAGGGATATGTGTCTGGTCTTCAGCTCCTTCATGAATAATGATTTATTGGGATGATTGGGATTGAAGCTTAGGGATGGTAGACACACCCTGAGTTGCATGAATTCTAACTAAAGGAGAAATATATCATACCAGAAAAGCTGCATTGTGTACCCAAAGGGTGGTGGGCATGTGACATGGACTACTGGTAGAAGTGGTAGGCAGTACAAACATCAATACTTGCAAGACCAGATTGGATGATCGCTGCATTTCAAATGCTATATGTGCATATTAGGGAAGCAGTATAGCACAGTGGTTTAAACTCTGAGCTGAAAATCTGGTGACATCCAGCAGACCAGACCTGGGTTTGAATCCCACAGCTTCCACTTGCTTACTGTTTGACCCAGAGCAAGTCACTTAACTTCCCTGTGCTCCCAGGTCACACTGTAAAAAGCTTTCAGCTTAGTGTGCTACTCCTGGTTAAATAATTAAAAACAAATTCCTTTTGAGATAAAGGATAACCTGCATATGGACAACTAGCCTCACTTGGCTTGAAAACTACTATGAATCCTACGACACAATGGAATACTGAACTAATCAGAGAACAGCTTCAGTGCTGATGACATCACAGCAGCCATGTGCAGCACTGATGCCAGCAGATGTATGATGCTTTTCAGATTTAGTTGCTTTCTAGGTCCCATCTATATTGATTCTATTGATTTGCACTGCACTGATTGTATTAGCTTCTGCTCCACTGATTAGCTTTCCTTATGTTGAGCCATTGATCAGAAGGATGTAGTTTACACTTTGTATTTTTCCTTTTGTAACTTTTATCATTTCTATCACAAAACCACTTAAACACATGTTGCACAAATCAAATATGACACTGGTGAGATTGAGATTCTGTAGTAGTAATACCTTTACTAACTATAATTTACCTCATCTGACCTCATTAAAGCTTCACCACTTGTGAGGTCAGAAGTCAAATAAGGTTTGTGAAGCTATTTCACCATCTTACTCTCACCCATGTCTTATCCAGGCAAAAGACACACTGTTAAAAGACAGAGATCGGGGGTGGAGCTAGAGCATGACTGCTGGTAGCTGCTTTGTGAATGAACTCATAAAATATTCTGATAGGTTTGCATTTAAAATGTTTCTTTTGTGGTAAAACATATGGAGATAAGAGAAACTGAAATCTTCAGCCTCTTCTGAGGAATATGAGTCTCCTAGAATCAGACCTTAGAGAAAATCTACAGATTTGAAACTGACTTGACGGTGGAGAGAGCCGGCATGGGAAGCACCAAGCCTGGTTCCAGAATGTCAAAAGCTGATCCACTGCAGCTGGAGGAGCAGCACATTGAGCAATGCACAGAGCAGCATTCAAGCTCATGGGTGTGGCACAAAGATCAGACTCACCTGCAAAACTGTAATACTTACCTTTGAAGACCATAAGAATAAAGCCTCCAATTTACCTGTCCATAAAACAGAACTCCTTTTAACACAAATGCTTCCATCACTGACTAAACAACTTTCAGTGAAGCAAACCATGGCTAAAGGATCTGAGTTAAAGGTAATGATGTATCTAACTGATAGAGTACGGCACATTGAACCAGCTGCTTCTTACATTTGTGCTGACAATGAAAGACCATTGAAACAAAACACAGAAATGGCTAAGGGACACCACTCAATCGACTCTTTAGGGGATGCCCTGAAAAGATACTAACATGGACTCCATCATTTGATTTGAAATTCCAGGCACTATTTCTGATGGTGGAGTTTCTACAACAGATGCAAGGCAAAACTGGGAAAATATTGACAATGTACGAAACAGATGGTGAACTCAAGGAAAGAGGTGGAGAAAACACCAATAAAATTATGACTGTCAAAGCTACAACAGCTAACTTACATAGAGATAATATAACGCTCTCAAGGAAAATCTAGTTGCTGGAGAATCAATAGAGATATAAGAATCTTTGTTTCACTGGACTGCATCTTTCTTTGGACCAGGGATTTGAGAATATAAGAGAAATGATAAAGGACATATTGGTATCTGTCTTTGAATTGGCACAAGATAATTTACAATTTATATCACAAGCATATAAATTTTACCAAAATATCATGTAGATAAAGATAAAGACCAAGTCCAGCAGCAAAAGCACACTTCTGGTATCCTTCGCGTTTGACAGGATCGAGATTTGATTACCAGACTTTCAAGGCTAAAAGCTCCATCGATGTATAAAACTTTTAAATTCTCAGTTTACCTGGACTATTTCTTTGCAACTCAGCAAAGAAGAAGAGATTGCTGGCATTTAGACAACAAGTACTGGAGATGGAGCGGAGTTTCAACTTTTAGCTCCAGTAAAACTAAAAATTTAATGTAAAGGGACACAATAAATATTTTTGAGATTGTTCAACTTTTGGAATTTATTAGAACACAACTTGATCAAGAAAGTGAGAGAGATACAGAAACTGGTTAACCTATATTAGCTGAAGAGGAGATGATGAAACTCTGAAACCTGAATAAAGAACTTTGGACATTGGATTGTGTTATGGGGATAATAAATAGCTTAATTTTAAGACTGCATGGATAGCTTTTTAGAACTAAGACATTAAAAAATCAAGCACTTAAATTTACGGTCGGGTGGGCAATGAGCTAATTTTTTCTTCTATAGTTATAATATATCTGAATATAGAATTAACATTCTCAAGATAAGCAGTGATTACCTGGGAGAATTTATAGAAGTTTATATTACCCCTCACCATGATATCGTCTAGACACACCTTATGCATTATTCCTCGCAAGTAATACAGTATGGGAATGATGGATCAAATGAAAACTTCTACATGTATATTTTTAAATGTATGAACTTACAATTTGAAAAATTAATTAAAAGAAAAGATACAGATCACACAGAAAACACCTAACTGAAAATTATCTAGACTCTAACAAGAGTAGAAGAAGTTTACCCCACCTGGAACTTGGTGAGTTTAGCATACTTAAACCCATGATATTGCTCATTCAGTGACCCCAAACATAACTGATATTCTAAGATCAAATACACACACAACACACACACCTCTTCAGTTGACTGGCCCACTACATCAGCATCATCATACAAGCCTTTGACATTACATAATGAACCATTTCTTTAATCTCTGGAGACCAGTCTTTCTGAGAACAGGACCAAAATGATTTAGTGAATTGGAGCCTAAGCCATTTTGTTTTCCCAGCTGGCTTTATCAGTTGGGTTTTGTCTTATTCTGCCTTGGTCTTGTTACACTCAAAAGCATGTCTTTTTGCTGTGAAAGGAATCAGCCCTTTGAAGTTTAACAAAACAAAAGCCTTTTAGATCAGAAGACCTCTGCTACCTACCCCACTTGTTTGTACTGTGATTACAAAGAACTTCTGATGCTAAAGGCCACTTACAGCTAAGTTCCACAGGCACAGGACTGCAGAATGAGATTGTTTTCAATTCTCCCCATCCATCCCCTAACTAAAATAGTTTACAGGCAACATAACTCGTTAGATACAAACAATAAAAAAATTCCTGGGTATTACATCTGTTACAGCGAGTCAGTGGACTATCAACTAGATCATAAATTGGCATGTAAACAAAGGGCAAGATCTAACAGATGAAGAGACAGAGAATGAGGTTTAAATTAAGAGACATAATTAATAGTATGGACATAAAAATATCATTGTTGTAACATCTGATTAAGAAGAAAATGGCAGTGTGAATTTTATAGAGGTAATAAAGTCCAGAAACCAGTGAAAAGACAGAAGCACTCAGAGGAAGGAAAGAGCAACTACAGTTTCAAAGGAAGATCAAAACCAGGAGAGACATAATCTGAGTCAAAATACAACAATGAGGTAATGCCCTTATGTTAACAATACTAGCCTATCTGGTGAATAGCGTAAGATGCAGTACCTAGCATTGGATTAACACTTCTACCAGCTCCAACACTGGACCCATTTAAAACTGAAGATGATGGCCCAGATATTCAAACTGCGCTCAAAAGTAGCGCAACAGCAGGAACAGCACAAACCAGTTGCGCAAAAAGAACAGGTGCGATATTCAAACATGGAGAAGAGCAAATTGCGCAAGCAACCAACGCCTCAATATCGCATACTGCGCCATCGCAACCAGGAAGGAGAAGCTGAGTCGAAATGTTGCTCTATGGAGCAACCAGGAAGCTCAGCTGAGCATTCCAGAGCTGCCATAAAGCAAGCACAGCCCCCCAGAGCAATGGAACTGCACATCCAGGGAGGCAGGCTGGGGCCCACCGCCAGCCATGCCACACATGGGCACAGGAACACACTGCAGAACCCACACCACACCTGCACACCCCAAGCACAGCATCACTGGGGGTGGGATGGATGATCCACGTGCCCATTGGGACAAGCCAACAAAGCATAGCAGAGCCATGACACCCCAGCACAACCACTGGCAGGCGGAGAGTGCCACACACAGGGGTTGACAACCACAGTGCACATCAGCCCCTGTGCACAGCACCCTGCACTGTGACCCCAGACACCACCCATGTGCAGTGACTGGCACTGCAGGAAACCATGCAGTCCCCCAGCACTCGTCAGCCCGTGCAACACAGAAGCCTACAAGCCAGACACACCCTGTGCACCCAGCAGTGGGTGGCAGCAGATGGCAAGACCAACCGAAAGTCACTGCCATGCTGGAGATACCTCCCATGCACACATGCACACACACACACACACACACACACACCCAGGACCATACCAGCCCAGATGGCATGTACACCCTGCAACTGGGCACCCATAGGCAGCTGCAAATCACAGACCAACACATTATTCGTATAAACATATAAAATGTATTAAACAACAAACAGTATAGAAACAAGTCCAACTATTTACAAGGGGATGGGTACAAGGTTGGGTTGGTCAAGGGTAGGGATTACAAACTTGGAGAGGGAAGGCAGGGTGGTAGGGATGGGAGAAGTGGGAAGGGCAGAGAAATCATGGCCCAGCTGGTTGCCCATCTTCCTGCTGGTGTCCTGCAGGTCTGTGCCACCTCCTCTGCACACCATGACAGTGAATAAAGTGCAGGATATCAGCGTTCTGCCCCACAAGTTGGCGGATGGCCTGACATCCCTCTATCCTCCGCTGGCACCTCGAGGCCTAGGAAAATGGGAACACAGTCAATGGCTGTGACTGACCACAACCCTGAACACCACCCAACCTGCAAGCCATATAGCCCAATGTCCCGCACCTGTGATGGCATACACCCACCCATGCAGTGAACATGCACATGGCCATCACAAACAGGTGGCACCAGCTATGCGCACCACTGCCCACACACACTGCCCACATCAATCACAGTACAAACTAGGCTGGCAAGTGACGTGGCAACGCAGCGATGCCAATTACACAGCTATGTGCCCAGTGCATGCCTGGACCACCAGTGACGCATACACAGACGTGCTGTGATACTGCACAGTGATGCATGTCACCTGTGTCGCTACATACATGGATACATAGACAGTGTCAGCAGATAAGGGCCTATGGCCCACCCAGTCTGCCCATTTGAGCTTGTAAGTTCACTCTGTTTTCCTATAAGTCTGTTGCCCTTACCCCTGACCTCCAGAATTCCTTTATGTCTATCCGTGCATTCTTAAATCCCGTGACCAAGTCAGCCCCCACCACTTCCTCTGGCAGGGTGTCCTACTTGTCCACCACCCGTTCTGTGAAGAAATTCTTTCTCATGTTTCCTCTGAATCGCCCCTCCAACTTCATCCCATGCCCTCTAGTCCTGGAACATCTTTTACACTTAAAATAGTGTTTTCCTGCACTCTGTTCCCCTGTAAGATACTTGTATGTCCCCATCATATCCCCTCTCCCTCCTCTCCTCCAGGAGTACATGTTCAGTTCCTTCAACCTGTCGTCATAGGACTTGTGATGCAATCCATGCTCCATCCGTGTTGCCCTCCTCTGAACCCTCTCTACCCAGTCCATGTCCATACGTGGTATGGTCTCCAGAACTGTACACTGTACCCCAGGTGGGGCCTCACCAGTGTCTTGTATAGTGGAATTATGACCTCCCTTTCCTGCATGGTTGTGTTGTGCATGGCTGGTGGTCTTGCCCCCACCCCAGCATGCAATAGCATCCATGAAGTAATATCACACTCCTCCAGCAGCTGGCTCTGCCACTGCTGCTGCTACTGCTGCTGCTGCTGGGGCACAACACCCCGTCACTGGGGCCCTGGCATGGCCCATGTCACCGCTCGCCTCGTCCCCAGATTCTGGCCTGTGGGAGACATATGTTGAGACAAACATCAGTGTGACTCAAAAGCAGAGTGCCCCTGCCCCAGTGAGAGTGCCTGCCCACACAGCCATAACCATCCATCGCACAGCTGCACACACTAACACAGCCAACCGTGTCTGAGCCGGCACCTATGCACAGCCACCCAAGCACACACACACCCTACAGAGAATATAGGTGCATAGATGGTACACTCACCTGGCCTAGGCACTACGCCCCACCTGGCATGTGACCGCAGCCCGACAAAAGTTCTGGCTCCCTCCGGCGGAGGTCACTGTACCGTGCCAGCACTGCTCAGCAGACTGGCCCGTCCAGTGATCTCCACCAGGTCAGTGGCCACTTGCTGCCACAGCTGAGCCCTGGCACTGGTGAGGGCACCTCATACCATCATGAGTGTGGCTCAACTAGGGCCACCAGGTTGGCCACTTCAATCTGGCTCCAGGACACCACCTCCTCCTAGTCATGGCATCAACTTTACAGCAGGCCAATATGGCGCCCCGCTGCGCCCGTAACCCCACGTGGGTTGTTGCACAATGAACCACCACAGGCTCAATCGCGCTGTTCGAACAAGCGCGTCACTCACATGGTGCTGTCACCAGACAGCGCCAATAAGGACGTACACATGGCATGCCAACAGCGCTAGGGTCAGAGGGCATACACAAGGTCACGGCAATGGCCAGCGCTCACGCACAGCACCATCGGACATATAGGCATCCTGCATGATTGCCAAGCTGCGCACCAGTGCCACAGTGGACTATTGTGCAGTAGTGCCTACAGCGCCATATAGTGCCCAGTGCTGTAGCGCCACTGGCACAATGGTGGCTATGGCCTGAATAGCCTCATCGTGCTCAGCAGGTCTGCAGCATGATAGGCGCATCGCGTAAGCTGTCTGGGCATGCACAATGCAGTGTGGCACACAGCCACAAATCTGCGCCATTGGCTCAGCGGACCTTCCGTATTGCGCAAAGCACAAATCGCGATATTCAGCGACATATACAAATCATGCGATCAGCCATTCAAAGCGCGGTGGGCGCGATTAGCATGTCATTAAGTTGCGCCACACCTCATTTGCATGTGTTGCGCTATAAAAATCCTACAGTGGGTTGTGCTGGCCAGATCTGGTTACTGCAGGTGAGAGGTGAGTTACATGCTGTGTGATGCTCAGGACAATGCTCATGGCGGAGGATGATAAAGGCTGAGGGGCAGAGCATGAAAGGGCACTGAGAAGGGACAAAGGGCACCCTTTCTATCAGTATCTGCCATGCGGAGAGGAAGCGTGGGGGCTTCCGCCCCGGCCGGCAGCTATGCTCTATGGGGAAATGCTGTCGACTGCACAGTGACAGGTGTCCACTTCCACCCATACAGATCACCATGACTGACCAGAGCCAAGCTGAGGCTGTGGACGGTGGGCGAGGAGGAGGCCGAACTTCACCGCGGCAGAGACGGAGGCCCTCTTCCAGGCCTACCTGGAGGATGAGCCACTAGTGAGTGGACGGAGGGCACCCCTCAGGAATGTGCAGCTGCATGGGAGGGGTAGCTCTGGCTGTCAACCTGCATGGAAGCCACCAGCGCTCCGTGCAGGAATGCAAGAAGAAGATGGGGACTGACCGCAGGAGGCTGAAGGAGAAGGTGGCAGCCTTCAGGCGCGCGTGCTGGCACTGGTGGGGGCCCACCAGTGGTGTTGCAGCTGACCCCTAAAGGGAGACACTAGTCATGGCCATGCAGCTGAGTGCCATTGCTGATGTACCAGGCAGAGGATTCCAGACAGGTGGAAGCCCATCACTGCACGGTATGACATGGTGTTGTTGTTGGGGGGCTGTTGTTCACATGCACTCACATGTACTCTCTTTCTGTTACAGATCCTGTTGCTCTTCAGGAGGCGGTGGTGGTGGTGGGTCCAGACAGTGATGCAGACCTGCTGGGACGTGGAGGAGGACCATCCACCTCCGCCACCAGCCTGCAGGCACTGCAGCAGCATGCCGCTGGGCCAACAACTCGGTGTCAGTGATACGGGTGCAGGGGGTGCACAGCCTGTGTCACAGCAGTCTGGCATGCAGGTATGCCAGCATGCTGTGCCTATGGCAGTGGCCGCACCTGCACCATTGATGAAGCAGGCCTGCAATGGGCAGTGATAGGTGTGTGTCCCATGGCGGACACATGGCAGGCCAACCGTGCCCCTGGGCCTTCCTGGTTCACACTGTGTACCAGCATGCTGGCACAGTCCCAGGCTGTGCCTGTCAGCACAGTGGGGCAGCACGGTGGCTGTGCAGGTGTCTGGCACTGTTGTCAGCACAGAGGTGGAACAGGTGGACCTGGGGCTCAGCAGTTGGAGGCGGCAGCAGCAGTCACACACCAGGTCTGGGGGTACAGTGTCAAGCAGTGGCACATGTCCACCGCCTTTGATCTGCCATACCTGGTCCATAGCAATAGCGCCCACCCTCAAGGGGTGCTGTGCACCAGACCCGTCCACCCCTGGGGTCCACGATGCCATTGGGGCACAGTACCCATTGGGCGCGCACACCTGCCTGCTGCAGGACTCAGTACAGCTGCAGGGGTGGGTTGCAAGGTCCGTGGAGGCACTATCTGTGTCCGTGGAGTGGCATAGCAGGGAGTGTGCTCGGGACCGAGCTGAGCTGGTCCTATGCGGACGGATGTGACCGCTGCCATTGACAGGCTGACCCAGGCAGTGGTCTCTGTCAGCGGATAATTGGCCACACTGTCAGGTTCCCCTGTACCACACACCCCACACAGTGCGCTCTCACTCCCCATTCCGGCGTAGATGCGACACCAGGCCTGTCAGCGCGGGTTCTGCTGTGGGCATCCCGAGCACCCCTGGTGCAAGTTTGTTTGGCAGGATGCAGACCCATGTGCGGGCAAGGTCCGTTAGCGCAGTGGGACCCCTGGTGGTGCACCAGCGCCACCCGATGTGGCCCTGCTCAGCCTGCCAGTGCTGCTGGGCCACGGCAGGGCCGCCCACACATCCGTGGTGGCCGTGGAACAGTGCTACCTGACTGAGCTGTCTCCCAGTGCAGGCCCTGTCTGGTGCTGCCCTGTGTGCAATGTGTGTCATCGTGGGCAGTGCACTGCTGGGTGCTCTGCTCACCAGCTGACACATGGACCACCTGCATACTCTCCCAACTGCTGTCCACAGGGGTGTGTGTGCATGATGATGCCTGCATTCACTGTACACCAAGGTGCAGGAGTGCAGGTCCTGACACACGTCGTGGACAGTCCAGGTGGTGGGGTGGTTGGTGGTGCTGTGTGTTGCAATGTTGTTTCCGCAGTGCTGTGCTGCTGCCCATGTACGCTGCCTGGTGTGTGTGTGTGTCCATGAGTGCTCACCCCTCTCTGATGGTGTGTTGGTATGCCTGGAACCTTCAACTCCCTGACCTTCATGCACGTGTGTTCCCTGTGTGCCTGTGGTTTGCTTGCATGGACAGTGTTGCCTGCACATGTCCCTTGACTTACCTGTGTTGGGCATAGTGCTCTTCTGCAATGGTGTCCCGGTGCAGCTGGGCCTGCCCGGGTCAGTCGAGGGGCCCCTCCGTCCTAGGGGGCTGCTCATCACCAACATCACCGGCGCCACTGGCGTCCCCATCGCTGTCCCCCTCTTGGACCTGACGGCTATCCCATGGTCTTTGGCCATGTTGTGCAGGATGCAACAGGCCAGGAATATCCCACAGGCCTTTGGGGCTGTGCTGTGAACTCACCGGAAGTGTCCAGGCTTCAGGCGTGCCTTGAGCATCCCAAACACCCGGCTCTATGATGTTACGTGTTGCGGCATGTGCCTCATTGAAGCATAGCTGCGCTGGGGTCGGGGCACCTGTACGGTGTGAGCAGCCAGGGACGGAGTGGTATCCACAGTCACCTGTGTGGAGATAGTGGAGATCAGTGTCATGTCAGGTCCATATTGCCCATATCCTGTGTGCCATCTACCATGGCACCTGTGTCATTCCCACCCTTGCCCAGAGTTTGCATTCCATACATGTGTACTCACCCACTAGATGACCCGTGGGGATGTCCCCACTCTCGAATCAGTGGCACAGTGCAGACTGGTGCCATATAAGGCATCATGTGCTCTGCCAGGGTGTGTTGCACAGACATTGATAATGCGCCCAGTGGCACTCACACCACCTGGCAGTTGACACTGGAAAACCCCTTTCGGTTCCAATATGCCTGGCCTTGGGGCCAGGTGGCGTAAATGGCCACATGGGTGTAGTCTATGGCCCCTAGCACGCCAGGCATACGTGCTACCTGTGGAACTCCTGCATGTTTGTTGTATACTCTGCCTGGTGCTTGGGGAAATGGATGTACTCTGGCATGAGGCAGCAGTGCGCTGAGGAATTGGGTGAGGATGCATGACGGGGCGACTGTGTAATGCCTGTGGTGTCCCCTGTTGGCCTCTGGAAGGTGCCCGTGGTGAGCAGGCACATACAGGCTGTCACCTTGGTCTCCACGGACAGAGTGTGACTCCCGTCGTGAGAGGTGCCTGCATCACATCACTGCAGCTCGCAGAGCCATCTCCAGTATTGCCCTGTTCAGGTGGTACTGGCCCACAATCTCGATGTCTGTGTGCAGCTCAAAGCTGATGTGGGCCGCGATACCGCCTGTCGGGGCATACACCGACGGGCTCCCTCCGCGACCACGCCCCTGCAGCATGGTGTCTCACCCTCACATTACAGCTTCCATGTGAAGCTGGCACTGTCCATCTCCCTGGCTTCTGCCCCCTCGGCTGCTGTTCCTGTGTTACCCCTGCTGCCCCCACTGCTGCTTCCACTGCACCGGGCACCCCCACTGGCCTCTCTGTCCTCCAGGACCCACTGTCCCTCTCTGCCCTTCCAGCTCCTGTCTCTCTCTCTCTCTCTCTCTGTCTCTCTCCCCAGTTTGCAGCCTGCTAGGGTTCTTGCACCACTTCCTTGAGCCTTTTATTTTGGCTCAATATACTACCTCTTGTAACTCCGCTGAGCCACTCTTGCGCATTCTTGAGTGTTCAGTGTCGCATTGCGCACTTTATGCATGGACCCACCCCTTTGGTTGCGCATGCCTTCATTTCCATTGCGCTGTTGCTCAGCATGTTTTGGTGGCGCAACTGGCCCCTCTGAATATCGCCAGAATGGCACATTTTGGAGTTACGGATACATAACCCTGTTGCGCATGGCGCAACCCTTTGAATATCTGGGCCGATATTTATAAAGTGATAAGAAAGCTCTAGCTTAGACCATTTTTTTGGAAAGCATAGTTGAATGGATGCACAACCAGATGTTTCACAGGTGGTTAAAGATACTGAGCAATTGGAACTGTTGAAAGACATTGGGATAGAAGAAACAGATAGGGTTGATTTGTTGGTTCTTTTTACCTAGTAATGGGAACTCGGGATATCACAATACTGAATGTTAATAATGCCTCTCAGTGTGTTTGAAATGTAATTTATAAAAATTTTAAATACTGGTTAATGCCAGTTAAGAACTGCTGGCACAGCCTCATAAACTCAATATTCACACATGTGAATTACAGAGTTCTGTAAACCACGGTTTCAGAAATAGCCGTGAGAGCACTGGCTCTCGCTCACGCTCACTCTAAGAAAACACCAACATGAAGACAGTCTTCTCAGACAAATGCAAACTGGACATACTGTAGTAGTAGAGTCTAGATTAAAACTCTCTCAGAATGAGCATACCACTTTTATTTAAAAAATATCAGTCTTCTAATCAAGTCACAAAGAAAAACACCCTGTTTCAGGCACAAGCCCTGCTTACACATTTCGCTGATTTCAGCAACACTTTCAGTTCAGAGCTCTCACTGGGTGGCTTCTGAAAAACAAGAGAAAGTGAAGTGGCTGCAGAACATATTTCTCTTTATTTTCAAGCACTCTGTTCTAAGTTTTATCTGTGCCATAAATTCATAATTTAGAGGCAATCGGGAACTTTTGCTGGCGGAACAGCTTTCAATAAACCAAAGCGTTAAAGTGAAATTGAAACCGCTCCATTTTACAAACTAAAGTTCTTTCTTGCCAGGACTCTGTCTGTTCCAATATCTATGCGTTTTGCTTTGACCAGTAAATATAAAAAAAAAAACATAGGGAAGTCTGGGGACTCAGATTTTATCACGCCTTGGTGTGTGATGCCCAGATAAACCTCTTGGGCTTCACTCTCAGGTTTATAGGGCATCACATAACTCTGGACTGCATAGATTCACAGATCAACACAATAGCTCAATTAAATTAGCTTTTATGGGCTTTCAGACATCAAGAAATCCTGTTGATGACAGTTTCCCTTTAAGGATAAGTTCTATGCTGGAGCAGAAATAATGTGAAGCACACCTCTCCTCTGAATGACCTATAGCACTCCCAGCAAACACTTTATTGAGACACAAAGCTCACATCTATATAGCTTAACTTAACTCCTTATGGACAGTTACTGAGGTCAAGACAGAACTGTTTTTAATACTGTATATGATTTTCAGTCCCAGAAATTGAAGCTTAGGTTGACAGAGAAGATATGTTAAACAAAACTTAGAACTGGCTTATACATAGAAATATAGAAATTGACGGCAGATAAGGACCACTGGCCCACCCAGTCTGCCCATTTCTCTACCTAATGGATAAGCTGCAGATCCTAGTTAACCAGCAACCTACTTCTTCCTGCCCCACCCCCAAATTGCGTTATGACTGTCGCATGCATGCTCGAATTCCACCACTGTTTTGACTCCACAACCTCCTCGGAGGCCGTTAGATGCATCCACAACCCTCTCTGTGAAAAAATACTTCCTTAAATTACCTCTGAGCCCCCCCCATCTTCAAATTGTGCCCCTTGTTCTTGCACACCTCTTTTTGAAAGATGCTATCCTCTTGGACTTTGTTGATTCCCTTGAGGTACTTGAAAGTTTCTATCATGTCCCCTCTCCCTCCTTTCCATGAGGCTATACATATTAAGCTCCTTAAGTCTCTCTTTACATGTCTTCCGGTGCAGACCCTGCACCATTTTAGTTACCCTCCTCTGGACAGCTTCCATCCTGTCTATGTCTTTGTGGAGACTGGGTCTCCAGAACTGCACAATTACTCAGATGGGGTCTGACCAGCTGTCTGTACAGAGGGATAATAACTTCCTGTTTTCTACTGGGGATGCCTTTCCTTATGCATCCCAGTATCCCCAGCACTCCTTGCTGCCCTCTCACATTGCTTGCCCACCTTTAGGTCATCTGATATGACTACCCCAGGTCCCTTTCCATTTTGTTTGTTGTTAGTATCTCACCCCATTGTGTACTCTTCCCTGGGTTTTGTTTCCCAGGTGCATTACCTTGCACTTCTTAGCATTGAATCTAAGCTGCCATACATTTCACCATTCCTCTAACCTTGCCAAGTCCCTTCTCATCCTTTCCACCCCACCTTGTGCATCAACTCTGTTGCAGATCTTTGTGTCATCTGCAAAGAGACATACTTTCCTTCCAGTCCCTCTGCAATGTAGCTTATAAAGACATTGAAGAGGACCGGTCTAATACTGAACCCTGCAGTACCCCACTAGTAACCCCCTTTCTTCAGAGTGGACTCCATTTACTATTACTCTCTGTCCTATTCTCCAGCCAATTCTTTACCCAGGATGTCATATTGGGACCCACTCCCAGGCTGGCTAACTTGTATATTAATCTTATGTATGGGACTGTGTCAAATGCCTTGTTAAAGTCTAGGTAGGCCATGTCCACAGCCCCTCCCTGATCTACTACTTTGGTCACCCAGTCAAATAAATCTATCAGATTCATCTGGCATGACCTTCCACTGTGAATCCATGCTGCCTTGGGTCCTGTGCCCCTCTGGCCTCTATATAATTGACAATTCTTTCCTTCAAAGTGATTCCATCATTTTCACTACCACTGAGATTAAACTAACAGGTCTGTAGTTTCCTGCTTCTGCCTTGCTCCCACTTTTGTGAAGGGAATCACATCTGCCCTCCTCCAGTCCTTGAGTACCACCCCATCCTCCCATGATTTGTTAAAGAGGTAGTCAGTGGTGTTACTAGTTCTACCCTTAGTTCTTTTAGAATTCTGGGATGAATCCCATCAGGCCCCATTGCTTTGTCCACCTTCAGTTTTAAGAGTCCTTTCAGAACCCTTTCTTCTGTAAATGGGCTGGTATCAACTTCTGTATCCAGAGTGTTTCTACTGTTTGTTTTAGGTACCTCCCCTCTTCCTTTGTAAATACTGAGCAAAATATTTGTTTAGTATCTCTGCCTTTTCACAGTCACCCTCTGCCCACCCTCCTACCCTTTATTAAGCCTCACTATCCCTCCTTGGTCTTCCTTTACTCCCTGATGTACCTATTAAGGTTTTATCCCCTTCTTAACCGAGTTGGCTATCTTTTCCTCGGTTTGTGCCTTGCTCTTCTGACTGCCTCCCAGCTTCCTTTTGCTTTAACTGATACAGTTCTCTGTCCTGCTCCTTCTGTGTTTCCTTGTACTTCCTGAATGCTTTCTTTTCTCTTGAACCTTTACTGCCACTTCCTTTGAGAACCATAGTGGTTTCTTAGATCATTTTGTTTTGTTTATTTGCTTCACACAAAGGCTCGTTACCTCTGTGATGGCAGTTTTATTATTCCCCATTGTTCTTCCACCCTCCTTCCTGCCCATTTGCTAGTGCATTCCTTAGGCACTCACCCATTTGCAAAGTCAGCCCTCCTAAAGTCCAGTACTTTTGCCTACACAGCACAGGAAAAAGTCAGAGAGGAATTATTAACACTCCGGGCAACTTTGAACCTGAGATTCAATCAGTATCATTCATTATTGAGTATAATTATCTGGCAACCAGAATGGCAAGGGCAATCAAGAAGTATTGGTATGTTCTTCTAACTAGTGTCCCTGTATTAAACATGGCTATAAGTGAGAGATCTCTTTCAGTGAGCGCTCAAATATCAGGGATGAAAATAAAAAGCCATGCAAATAAAAGTTTTTTAAGAAACAGCATGACAGTAGATATATTCAAACAGGCTAATACAGTATTTGCGAGCACAAACAGAAGTTGAATATATCCTTGAAACAGCAGTAGCAATCACAGCACAAACACTAGTTCACTTCAAAATACCCCATGTGACCACATTCATAAATGACCTATCAGGGAACCCTATAGTGAACAAGCTGGACACAGTCAGCAGTCATTTGCACATTCTCAAAGCACAAAAAATCCTGTATGTGGATCATCAATGTTTTTGCCTGATTCCAAAAATCACATATTGGAAACCATTATACAAATGAACCCACATTGTATTTAACTCTCAAAACTGACTTCACCTTCATATCGACTGTATTTTGATACCTTATTATAAGGGCACCATCCACTTCACAGTAATCAATGGCGCTATCGCTGCTTAGTAAAATAGCCTGCAGAAATGTGAAAGGTGTAAGGACAGTTTCTAAACTCTAGGTGGGATGCTAAGGGAGAGAGCAGGAGTGGTAACCGTGTCAAAAGTTCTACTGAGGCCCTGCAACAATGAATGTAAACACTTTAGGATATATTACTGTAGTTCAATACATGGCTAAAAGAGTGGTGTGAGGGAGGGTTTCAGTTCCTGGGTGGCTACAGACACCACTGGAAGAGATGGAGGCTTTTAAACAGGATGGCCTTCATCCTAATGAGGAAGGCACCAGAGTATTAGGTAAAGGATTGCAGAGCACACCACAGCCAGTTTAACTAAGTGAGGGAGGAAGAGCAGTTAAAGATGGGTACACCTAGAGAACTGTGGGGGACGAAGGCTTCCTGCAACAGTACTGCAGACAAGGGTGACATGGAGGAACAAAACAGCAGGAGAAGAGGGGCTGTGGACAGGAAAATAGTGAAGGAAGAAGAAACAAATTTGCATAATAGTGAAAGACAGGCAGGGACTCAGAAGAGACTGTAGTGCAGGAAGATAGGGGAACCACAGCAACAAAGTAAGGGAAGGGACTAGGAAAAACCTAGGAATCATAGAAAAGAGTCAGGGATAAAAAATAAGGATAGAAGTGGAAAGAAGCAGCCGATCTGGAGTGTGGTGTGCATGGCTGCCAACAGGCTGGGGAATATAAGATCTGTGAACTGCAGTCAGTAGTGGCAGAGGCCCAGTTAGACAGGGTGGCTGTCACAGAGACATGGGCTTCACAGCACTATGACTGACAACTATCCATTCCAGGCTACTCAATATTAAGGAGGGATGGGGCAGGGGAAGGAGTAGCTCTGTACATGAAGGCAGGCATCAAGGCCACACAGGTCAAGGACATGGCTGTGGGAGGAGCATCAGAGCTGGGTGGCACATAGGCTGCCATCACAGAAGAAACAGGAAACAAGAAGATGTGGAGAAGATTATAGGAGGGTACCAGAGCAAGGTGAGGTGCTGCTAACTGGGGATTTCAACATGCCAAATGTGGACAGGAGGACCCCAGCAGAAGTGAATGCAAGGAACCAGATGGTGGTAGGGTCCCTTAGGGTACATTCTTGGAACAGAAGGTTGAGGAGTCTACAAGGCAGGGGCCAGTCTAGATGTGTTCCTCACAAACAGGGACAGCACTAGGGAGGTCACACTTGAAACCCTGGGAACCAGCAATCCCAGACCATGTGGTTCAACTCTTTTTTTTTTTTACCAGAGAGACACACTAAGCTGAAAGCTTGTTTACAGGTGTGACCTGGGAGCACAAGGAAGTTAAGTGACTTGCTCAGGGCCACACAGAATGCAAGTGGGGACTGTGGGAATCAAACCCAGGTCTCCAGGTTTGCAGCTCAGAGCCTTAAATCACTGCACTATACTACCTCTAAGCGCTGCCTTAAAGCAGAAGCAGAAGGCAATCACTCACAAAGGCATAGGATTTTGAATGGCCAGATTGTTGAAAGATGTGGAATTGCTGAGGGAGCATTAATCAGGCATAGAGGCCATCATGGAGGTTGATACTAGTATGGGGCTTAATTAAAAGGGTTAATTGAGGCAGCAGGTTTCTGTGTCAGGAATGTAGGAAACAGGAGGAAGGAAACCAATGTAGTACACAAAGGAGGTAAAGGAAGCAGTGAAGGAGAAAAGGAAAAATGGAAATTCATCAATTTATTTGTTCACCAGGATGGTGCACTGGTCTAAGGGACAGTTTTCAATGCGATCTGAGTCATAAAGATGGCACAAACATATCAATAGATCAACATACGAGAAGTTATCTGGATATTTATTAAGCAATAACAACAGAGAGCTGGTCATTTCTGTGGGATTAACAACTGGTTGGGGCCACCACCCTCAGCCAGTCATTAATCAAGGAAATGACCAGCTTTGAGATTATTTTGCAATTATATCTAATCCATATAGCAACTTTAATTTTGCTGGTTTTATTCATGTCTTAGCTGTGTGGTGCAAGGCATGCATGCCAGATAGCGTCAGTCTGCAGCTGCATCAGTCATTTCAAGATGTTATGACTAAACCAGTAGCCAATATGGAGCCTCGCTAAGCTCATAAATAATTAATAAAATTTATCATTTTATTTAAAAACGGTGACCAGGAAAGGCACATTGAGCCAAAGCCCATCCCAGGTGCGACTTGGTGGAAGGAAAACAGAAGAGAACAGTAATGCAGTAATTGACATGGGAGCAACAGGATATTACAGTCATTCAAAAGTAATAACTGAAGCTTACACTGATTGCAACAGAGCAACAACACAAACAGTACAATATGTCACAACAAAAACATGATCCTCAATAGAGTGGGCAGAAAAAATAAATAAAAATGAAACAAAATCCAAAGCAGGTGAGTGCAATAAATATGGAACTTATAAAGTGCACCAAGCAATCTTGGAGAGGCACTGGAGGTGCAAAAGAGAAGGAGGCTAGATCAGGTGCCCGAGGGTGAGGACAGGATCATGCAGATGAGAATGAGACCTCAGTAAGGGCTTAAGGGCAAGATAAGAGCAGACAAGCCTAAGGGCGAGGGTAGAGTTTCAGATCTATGTTAACAATATGAAGACAGAAGCAATTTCAAGACATGATAATTACAGCCACGGTTAAGAGAAACCAACAGGATGATGAGATGGACAAAGTCAGATGCAGAATAAAAAATTACAGAGGGTGAAGGGGGCGGCAAAGCATACTTCCACTACATTAGGGACAAATGAAAATCCAAGGAGGGATAGTTCAACTGAAAATGGAGGAAAAGTGGGTGAGTGGGTGTGTGGAGGAGGATGAGGGAAGATGAAAATATTAAATGAGTATTTCTGCTTGGTATTCATGTTAGAGGACAAGGCCCACTACCAGAATGTGGACTCAGTGCCAGAAAGGACAGCAGAGAGACCAATGGCACTGAAGACTGATAAATTCAAGGGTCTGGATGGGTTGCACCCTCGAATGCTAAAAGAAATAAGGCAGAAGCTGGCCACACCACTGATGGAACTCTTCAGTAGATCACTAGAGAAAGGGTGGTGTAAGCAGATTGCTGAAAAGCTGATGTGGTATCACTTTACAAAACTGGGAACAGAGATGAGTTCTAGACCAGTAAGTCACACCTCTTGTAGGTAAATTGCTCTAGGCCATTATAAAGGAAAGGCTAGTAGAGTTTAGAAGTGTAGAAACATAGAAATATAGATTTTGATGGCTGATGAGGACTGCTTGGCCTACTAGTCTGCCCATTTCCCTACCTACCTACTGGATAAGCTGCAGATCCTAGTTAACAACAGCCTATTTCTTCAGAATAAACCATGACAGGTCTGTGGTCCCCCTCTGAACAGCCATTGCCACACTTCCTTTTCACTCCACTGGCTGGAGATGGGCTGCTGATGGCTTTACCTACTGGGTATCAGGGTCACTCCAGGGTGTGTCGTTTGGGATAACATCACACCTCAGTTGTTGATGACTGCCCGCAGGCCTCGTGCCCAACCACCTGAGGCGTGACGTTATCCCAGCATGAACACACACCTGTCGGGCATTATTTTTAATTCTCTACATTGTAATGTAGTTCACTCTGACGAGAGCCTTTGTAAATGACTCTCTGACTCAAAGGTTTGTGATTCTGAGATTTAAATAATGCATATATATATATATATATATATATATATATATATATATAATAACGAGTGATGGGGTGACCTGATACCCAAGTAGTAGTGCCATCAGCAGCCCATCTCCAGCCAGTGGAGGGAAAAGGGAAGTGTGGCAATGGCTGTTCAGAGGGGACCACAGACCTGTCATGGTTTATTCTGAGATCAGAAATAGAGGAAAGAAAGCAAGGAGGTTACAAGAGAAGTAAGAGCTCAGGGGCATTGGATAGGAGGAGAAGTAAATCATCAGCATAGGGTAGGGAGATATTCGTATCATGGACAACAAGGCCCCTGTTACTTAAGTGGGTGCAGAGAGCAGCCAACAGAGGTTTGATGGCTAGTAGGAACAGTAGTGGGGAAAGGGACATCCCTGTTGTGTGTTACGGAGAGGGGAAGGGTGTGAGAGAAGGCTGTCCATAAGGATCTTTGCCCCTGGGTTTCTATAACAGATGGACAAGACAGAAAATTAGGACCCACTCCCACATACTGAAGAACAGCAAAGAGATAATACCACTCAACTGAGTCAAAGGCCTTTTCGAAATCAACTGTAATGGCTATGGAGGGAGTGGAATAGACGAGGCAATCCCTTTCAGGTTAATAAGAGTTCACAGATGGTCAGCACTGTGCTCCCTGACATAAACCTAGTTTGGGTTGGATGATAAGAGCTGGCAGTACAGCAGCTAGACGGGATGTCATAGCCTTAGCCAGGATCTTAACATCTATGTTGATCAGAGATATCGGTCTATAGCTCCCTAGGAGAAGTGGGTCTTTGCCTTTTCGGGAGTATGGTGATGATTGCTTCCTGGAGAGTTAGAGCCAGCTGAGAATATGACAGTGAACTGTTGAGTATGCACAATAGGAAAGGGAAAGGTCGTCTTGGGGCATTTGCTAGAATTCAGGGGGAACTCATTGCTGCGGGTAATTTAAGTTTATTTAGTCTTTTAATAGCTCCATGAATTTCTTCCAGGGTGGGGAATGATCTAGTTGTTGGGTCTGAGCAGGAGTGAGGTGGGGAAATTGATAGAGGCAAGAAATTGGGAGGTGCATGGGGTGTTGGGAGGAAAGTAGAGGAGAGAGTGAGGAATAAAATGTCTTTCTTGGCTGTAGATATCTGGCCATGTAGATTTTTAATCCCATATATTAACCTTCAAGTTCTTTGTCTGCACAGTCTGTAGGAGAGAATCCTATTAGATCTCTCCCTTCCCAAAATGTATGGCAGGTCCTAACTATGGCCAGCTCAGCTTTTCCTGTATAGTGTATGTTAAGTTGGTGCTAAATTGGGGAGGGTCACTGTGGAGTTGGACTTGTGCTTCTCTTCCTGGGTTTGGAGTGTAGATTCAAGATCTTGAACCTCTTGCACCTCTGGGGGCGCTGATGTGCAGCGGAACCAATAATGCAACCGCTCATATAAGCCTTTTGGGAATCCCTAAGGATTTTGTCAGGGACACTATGACTGTCATCATACTCCAGGCACTCTTGGATCTCCTTATGGATCCAAGGAATAAATGTGGAGTCCTAAAAGGAGGTATCTAGGCACAAGGAGGGAGGGGTTCCTGATCCGGAGGATTCCAAGAGATTAGCATAGAAAGGAAAGCGTGATCTGAGATGACTATGGGATGCGAACAATTTCAGAGGCCAAGGAAGTAGTGAGGTGGTTAGTAAACCAAAGGTCAATCCAGCTGAAATAATTGTGCACTGCTGAGAAATGCTTAAACAAAACAAACAAAAAAAAAATACATAAAGTCTTTGACCTCAGGATTAGCTAATCTCCAAAAGTCAGTAAAGGAGTGTTCTTGGATTAGGTATGATAGAGTCATGGCTGCCTTGGGAAGGGGTTCCATGAAGCCTGAGGTGGTCTGAAGTGGTATTTAGGGTGAGGTTGAAATCTGCCCCCATGAGTGTTAGTATGGACAGGGAGTTGTGAAGGGCAGAGCATTGGAGGGCTGGGAGAAGAATTTGGCATCATCCTGATTAGGGGCATAGATGTTGACTAGTAAGATGGGGCCCTCAGAGGTGATCAATTAAGCAATTATTCATGACAGGGTGTGTGTGTGCGGGGATAATGTCACGCCTGGGGCGGTTGGGCATGAGGCTGCAGGCAGGTGTGCCATTAGAGTGATCTTGAAGTGATGTTATCCCAGTACAACACACATCCTGGAGTGCATTATTGCTATTATACAATGGCTCGCTTGTGAATAAAATAAACAAAAATGAAAAAAATATTATTAAAACAGTTTTTATGTTCTATCTTTGATAGTGGAAGAATATTTAAATTTGAAATAGTTCCTATTCTGCTTATCCAGCAGGTGGCATTGTGTGCTTTTGGAGCAGGTGGTTGCTGATTTGTTTATTCTCTTATCTGCACCCTCCCCAATTGTTGTTCATAATGCCTGATGTGGACTGAAAATTTGAGAAGTTGTACCGCCATTACAGATGTTCTGTATTGAATACATTTATGCCAAAGGTGAAGATTTGGGGACCGGTCGATCACAGAAATCTGACAGTCAGTTGCTGATCTTTCCACTGCTTTGGATAAGGATTTTGGTGATGTCTGCTCCTGGTTCACTAGTAGTGCTATGGTTTTAAACTCTAGTAAAACTAAAGGTTTGCTTTTCAGCATGCCATCAGTGTTGGAGGACAATCTGAGGTTAGACATATTTGATGATCCGGCCTTTTGTTAGTGCAAATTTTTCAGTTTAGATATCTTGGTGTATCCTTGGATCCTTGTTTAACATATTCTCTTGGTGACCATCTATTATTAAAATGATTAATCAGAAAATCCTACTTTACACTGAGACGAGGACAGCGATTGCTATTGGATCTCTTCTTCCCATTTTGACTATTTATCTGATATCTGTTTCAATATTGGGTTGAAAGAAGTGTATACTTTGTCTGTTACTTCAATAACATCTGCAGATTTGTTCTTGTGGCCCTTAGTCACACACATCACTGCAGTCTCCATTCACATCTGGGTTGGCTATCTCCTAGTTGTCAGACTGAGTATTCAGTAAGGTGTTTGATGTTCAAATGTTCTCATTTTGAATCCTTATTTCCCTTTCAAACTAGTTTCTAGAAGAGAATTGTTGCCTTGTTTGAGGTCAGTGAATGGTCCCCAATTTAACCATCCCAAGTATAGGCTAAAGATTAGCCAAAGAGCATTTTCAGTGGCTGCCCCTATTTACTGGAACACTCTTCCAGTTAGCATCGGAATGCTACTTCTGTATCTAATTTTAAACTAAAGTTAAGGCAGCATTTATTGTCAAAATCTGTTTGTAATTGTTACTTGTAATATGCATAATTGTTGTTGTTGTGTTGTATTTTATTGTTTTCTTGTCCAGTTGGGCCTGAAAGGGACCTTTGTTCCAGTGTCCTACCCAGTTAACAAAGAATAAATGAAATTAAATGAAATGAAAGTGGCACATGGTCTGTGTCTGAAATGGAGCAGCGCTGGATTGTGAAGACAGTGTATTTCGGTCAGCTTTGTTTTTTAACTAGAAAGAGAAATAATAGGGAGTTACAGGTGTGTCAGTTGAGTGAAGCTATGAATGTGTGGCAGGATACTTTACTGAGTTAAGCACTATGGTGTGCTGAGGAATGGGACAGTGGGTCTGCATTGTGAGGGAAGCAAAGAGAAGAAAAAGCTTTGCAGTTTTGGTTTTCGGCAGTTTAGTTGTTTAGGCAGGCAGTGCATTGTGAGGGAGTGGAAACTGAAGTGAACTAATGGGAAAGCGAAGATGTCTGAGGAGCGGACTGTGAAGCTGAGCTATTGAACAGGGATCGCTGTGGGCTGCGTGGAATGATTCTGGCAACAGTTTGTGTGGTAACCGTGTACTTGGAGTAGACCCGATGTTGTACTGGGATAACATCACGGTCCAGTCCCAGAGCTGACCAATCACAGGCTAGTATTCTTTCTTGCCATTGTTTAATTTAAGCATAACCCACCATTCCTCCTTATCAGAGATGGTGGATGCATACTGCCAGTTCAAGTATTTGTGTACCAGGATGGTCATCCCTCTTTTGGCAGATGTACAGGCACTGTAGTCCAGTCTACAGCATCCTTATGTCCTGTAGATTCTGGGAAGGTCGCTGCTGGCCAGAAACAGTGGAAAAAGTCCTTGACTGCAGCAGAATCCATGAATGAATGGGAGACATTGTTCCTTATGATGCAGAGGACCGCCAGGTATCAGAGGCTGTAAGGCAGATTAAAGCTCCTCGGCATATGTCAGGACCCTGGTAACGCCCAGGCCACTCCATGAGTGCTGAGGAAAAGTCTGGAAAATTTGTACATAGTATCCTTGCCAAGATAAAGGGCCTCTTTCATTGGGCAAATGTCATCATGTGATCACTGACAAGGAATCTCAAAAATTTCACAATTGTGGGACGATGTCTTTGGTCAGGCTTTGGCAGTGAAGCTAGTGAATGATGGCGGCTTCTCAATCTCAAGGGGGACGTCAACCACTGATGCTTTAAAATGACTGGCAAGGTGTCTCGGAGGGAAGAACTGGTGACTTTTCCTTCTGTACCTTCAGGAAAGCCCTGCAACCTTAAGTTTTCCCTGCGGCCTGATTTTTGAGGTCTTCCAGTCGGTCCATAACTGATGGATCATGCAGTCTTGTTCACAAGGTGAGTAGTAAGCTGGTCCGCAGCAGATTCCTGATATGACAGTTGGTGCTTCATGAAGGAAGCATGTTGAGAAATTGATATATCTTGTGTTGTTCTCAGCTGGCTGTTCTTCAGCTCCCTGGTCTCTGTTAGAAGTTGGCGAATATCCCTCTTACCTCTTGCAGGTCATCGGTGGCCAGAAGATAACAGCCACCATTTCACCTCAACTGTCTTCTGAGGGCAGAGTAGGAAGCAGAACTGGGGTGGAATCAGGTAAGAAAAACTCTATCTGCACAAACAACATGGTAAGAGCTGTAGGAGGAAAGCATTTTCATATGGGCAGGTGTAGCAGCTATTTAAACTGAAAACACTGATTATGTAGGATTCTGTGAGGGTTGAAGGGAGCCAAAGGGTTCAGGCTGCCATCAGCTTGGCTACCAAGCCATGCCCACAGAGGTCTAAGTGTTGAAGTAGAAGGAGAGGGCTCCAGGGCTTTACTGGAGTTTGGGAGGTAGAACCTCCTCCTCCATGAGGATACCTCCTGTATACTTGACTTGGCAGGAGGAGGCATTTTATACCTGACAAAATACTCCGCTTTATTGCCCTGGCAGGACTAATAAGCTGTACTAGGCCACATTTATTGTGCCTTCTTTGCTCACCAAACACTGCTTCTGAACACCCATCTATTCAGGACTTTTAAGGCACTTTAGTATCCTGGGTAATTGACCTCCTGATGTGGAGTCAGATTGATTAAATGCTATAGGCCATAAACCTATTGCCTCTACATTTTAGAATCTGGACCTGGAAACTTCCCAGGCATATGAGCTGTATTATCTGGATACACTATGGCTTTCTGATACTTGCCAGGCTGAAAGCCTTCGAATCACTGGACACCAGTCAGGGCTTCAGATATTTTGGGTGATAATTTCATGCCAAAGCAGTCTCTTCCTCTGGGGCTTCTCATGCCTTAAACCCTCTTTCCTCACTCCTCCATTGCCCCAGGACTTCAAGTGGGGCAACATCTCCTACATCTATGCAGGCGGAAGGAGCTGAAGATCGCTGAATGGGTCCTAGACATAGTGAAGAATGGGTATGCTGTGAGTCGTTGTCCCCACCATCTGATAACCCCCATCCCTTATTCTTTTCCACCAAACCACCTGTCGCATTCTAATGGAAGTGCAATTGCTTCTCAACAAAAAGGCTATCAAACCTGATCCTTTAGAGGTCTAGAATAGCAGGCTCTATTCTAGATACAGTACTTCCTGATTCCCAAATGGACAGGTGACCTAAGGCTCGTACTGGATGTGCAAGACCTTCCTTATTTGGATGACTGGTTACTAAAATCCCAGTGAAGGTAAGTGGGTCAATGCACATTGTCCCATACATTACACTTGTTTGAGAACTTCGGGATTACAGTTAACATATAAATGTCACTATTGACTACTTAGATATGACAGTGCACAGGGCATTCCTACCCCCAGACAGAGAAGAGGATTTGGTTGCCCAAGCTCAGTTGGTACATGAGAGTCCCTCTGTATCAGCCCAAACAATGCTTCATCTCCTGGGTCTCATGGCCACTGCCATCATGACGGTTCCTCTGTTAAACACACACCCATATTCCTTTTCTTGTCAGTCATGTATTCTGTTGGGCATTAATCAATTCTTGATAAATTATTCATGTTGGTGGTGTCCTCCAGTCTGCATTGTGCTTTCTTTTACCTCAGCCGAATATGGGACAAACAAAAGGAACACAGTAGAGCATATAAAGGTATAAAACTGTTACCTATCACAGCAGTAAAGGACCATATGTAAAATGCAGACTAGAAAAGATATGGTTGATTTATTGCTAATATCGATATTTGACACCTCCCAGACTGGCTGTTATAAACAAAGTTCTTCAGGATCTGATATTCAAATATGGGCAAAAGCAGAGCACAAAGGTTTGCATGGCACTTGCCCTTGTGCCCAACACAGAGGTTGCTCTATTCAGTTAGATACTGCACTGACACTATCCAACTGAATATGAGCCATGTCTAAGCAGTGCTAAAGTCAAGTAGTGCGGCTATCTGAACTGCACCCCAGACCTATCATTGCCGGAAGCCCGCGGTGCGATGTTCAGCCACAAAATGCAAATGGCCTCACTGGACATGCAGGCGCTAAGGGGCCATGTGCAGGAGTCCATTATGGGCTCATTGCATGGGAAGCAGCAACAGGCTTGTGCACCTCTGTGACCGCCTGCCACGTTAGGGCAAAGTGGCGACCCACCCTCCCACCCCAAATGTCTGTCCCCTCAATGCAATGTCCTCCTTGGTGTCAAGTGGCACCCTCAATCTCCTGGCCCTATATTTGTAGAGTACTCCTGGTGTCTAGTGGCATCCTCCCACAATCTGATCACTCATCTGTGTATGGGTAGAGCATGCCCTGGTGTCTAGTGGTACCCTCACCTTCCAATCTCCTGTCCCTCTATTTGTAGAGTACTCCTTTTGTCTAGTGACACTCCCCTGATTTCCTGTCCCTATATGTGTTGTGCATTCCCTGGTGTCTAGGGCACCCCACCCTCAAACACCTGTTTCTGTGTTTGTAGAGTACTCCAGGTGTCTAGTGGCACTTCCGCCCTTCAGTCACCCATCCCTGTATGTGTAAAGCATGCACTGCTGTCTAGTGGCACCCCTGCCACCAAGCATCTGCCCCATATCATTAGTGGTTGCCACAATGCATAGTCAGTCCCTTGTGTCTAGCGGTCCCCACCTGAGCACCCATCCAGGTGCCAACCTCAAGTCCCCAGTGGCTAGCACGCCCCCCACCACCTGCATTGAGCACACATCACCAAGCCAGCCCGCCCCGTACTGTGAGAGAAGGGTTGTGCTGGTCACTGAATCAGGCTCCTCACGCAGCACTGGCATACCTGGAGTGCGGGGAGGGTTAGCTGGGTGGTGTGGTCAGTGCAGATGGTGCAGAGGGCTGCTAGCCACCAGGAACTACAGGTTAGCACCAGGATGAGTGGTTGGTGGGTGGGGTGGTACCACTAGACACCAGGGACTAACTAGCATTGTGGGCCAGAGGATCTGAGGGGGACCATAGACACCAGGGCAACCACTAGTGATACAGGGGCAAGTGCTCAAGAGGGGTGCCACTAGACATCAGGGCATGCTCCACACAGGATGGGTGATCGGAGGGAGGGTGGAGCCACTGGACAGCAGGGCAATGATTAACATTGCTAGGATGGGTGATTGGAGGGTGGGAGGTGCCACTGGACACCAGGTAATACCCTACATATCGAGGGATGGGTGATCAAAGGAAGGGTGGAGCCACTGGATACCAGGGCACTGACTAACATCGCTGGGACGGGTGATTGGAGGGTGGGTCATTCCACTAGACACCAGGTTATACCTATATATAGAGAGAGGGGTGACTAGAGGGAGGGTGGAGCCACTGGACACCAGACCACTGACAAACATTGGTGGGGACGGGTGATCAGTGGGTGGAGAGTGCCCCAGACCCCCAGGGCATGCATTGGTTCCTCAGCTACGGGTTGGGGTGACTGTAGTACTGCTGCCTGTCACCAGGACCTTGCGCCCCATTAAGTCAGGGTTTACAAAAGCGGCAGCTTGCACCCGTTTAGGTGGTATTTACTGCTGGCGCAAGCCTCTCAATTGCCACTGCACCTGTATGCAGGGAGGCCCCTTCATTTCTATGGGTACAGTGGTAAGTTAGCATTCAGGCACTAATATGTTTTGCCCATGCTGTGGGAGTCTCTGAATATAAACCCCATCCAGGAATCAGATGTAAAACTCATTCAGGGTGGGTAAACAGAGTATGTGAGAACTGAAAATGGACCAAAAACTGGACTACATCTAAGCAAAACTGGATGACTGGATAAGGACTCTGAAAAGTAGATTACCCAGTCTAAAACCGGACAGATGGCACCCCTAATAGTGCATACCCAGATATGAAACTCAGAGCTCAGTAAGAAAGTAACAGCTTTATTTCCTTTATCTCATAAAACCCATTAGGCAGGGCATATTAACAAAGGTTTAGAGTCAGCAAGGACAAAACAATAGCAACTACTGGAAATTCCAGAAATGTATGAGAGTACAGAACAATTCAGCTTTAAGTTTCAGTTTCATTTCTCCTAGTACACATCAACAGTATCTCTCCTAGACAACAGGAGTTTCAAAGCAGCAATCCTCTTAAGTCTAAAACATTCCTTCAGGTCAGTATCATTTACTGTTATTTTATTTGTGTATTTCATCTTACAGTAGTTAAACTGGAAATGTTTGTGTGGGGAACTCATATCTTGAGTTCTTCATAGTGGAACTGTAATTTCTAGGTGATGGAATTCTCCTGTAGTAGTCAATGGAAAGATGACAGAGCTGTGAAACTGTCATACAGATTTTAAAGAGCCACTGATGCCTCAAGAAGAACTTTGTAAAACATAATACTTGGACACAATGCAATTTATATTTCTCATTAGCTCTGTATTTCTTATCCTCAATATTTATTATTGAGATTATGTGCATAAAACAAGAAAGTTGTTCCTTGAGGGATCATCAGCTCTTGTTGCTTCTTCCAACCTGATATCATAACAGTCTGCTTGTGACATAACAGTCTGCTTGTGACATCACAGCTATTCCCATGACAACATACTGTGATGTCACAACAGAGCATTATAATTTCAAGTAGGGAATAAGCTATAGAGTTAATTTGATTTATTTATTTTAGTTGTTTAACCAGGTATAGCACACTAAGCTGAAAGCTTTTTACAGGAAGCGACCTGGGAGCACAAGGAGGTTAAGTGACTTGCTCAGGGTCACACAGTATGCAAGTGAAGCTGTGAGATTCAAACCCAGGTCTGGTCTGCTGGATGTCACCAGATTTGCAGCTCAGAGCCTTAGACCACTGCGCTATATTGCCTCCTAAATGAACTGTAAGGGATGAAGATCTTGCTTTTGTGAGAATGTCTTCATTAATAAATAGGGAGGAGAGAAATCAATACCTGATATATGGAAAACAAGCTGGATTGTGTCTGAATAGTATATTTTCCCAGTGGTGTCAGCAGCTCTTTAAGGCGCAGTGGAACTGAGTTCCTGTAGGCTCCTGCCTAATTTAACCCCTAATTTTCATATTTAAATTATTTTCTAGCAACTGCCTTAGAATTGTGTTTTTAAGTGATTTTCTCAATTTTTATTTTGCAACTTGCTTTATGTTGTGCATATCTTGAGGTGGGTGAAAGACCTTTCTGCACTATGTTTCATATTTAATCCATGGTAAATACTTTGATATGAGATCGTATTTCTGCCGCGTGGCTGGTGCCCCAGCCGATTCTTGCAGTTCCTGACTGCTGAACTCACCCCACCGTGACATCTACAGAGGGAGTGCATGGGGATGTGTCCCATTCAAAATGAGCAGGGCTCGATTTTGCATCTGATTCAATATCTTAAGATGGCCAGTTGGAATTAATGAAGGGCTGCTTGACATTCTTATTAGTCGAGCAGTGTCCTTCATTAGTCTCAACTAACCATCTTAAGATATTAAATCAGCTGCAAAATTGAACCCCATTCATTCAATGGGAATATCCCACACTCTCCCTCTGTGGAGCGTCATAAGCGTGGAGGCGTGTTCAGCAGTCAGAAACTACAAGAATCAGCTAGAAACACCTTCACATGACAAAATACAATCTCTTGTATCAAAATATATACCATGGATTAAATATGAAACATGGTACAGAATGACTTTCATACATCTCAGGTATGTAACATCATAAAGCAACTGCTATCTGCAAAATCACTTTAAACTTCACTTATGCCTTTATTTTGTTTCAGTTATCATGCAAATAGACAATCCTAAAAAGAAAATGTAGTTTGTGTGGTTACATCCAGTTCTGCTTACCCATGAAAGAAGAATGCATACTTTAATTAATATACAAGTATCGTTATATAATATATGTAATGGGCAGGATTCCCAAAGAGATGCACCCAGAACATCCAAGATGCACCGGCGCATTCCGACTTGTGCACTGCTGTTTATTCTGGCAGGGGCTGATGTGCCAATGCATTAAAGATGCACCGCATACGCCCATAATGATATGTGGTGCATCTGGAGGGGCTGTGAAGGAGGCAAGCCCATTCACATAGTGCACAGACCCATTCACAGCCTGACTAGAAGGCACATCTTCTGGGCAAGTCCAGAGATGCACCCCTGAAACATAAGTCTACAACAACTAGCCTTAAGTTGCATGCCACCCATAAGCAGACTGCCACACTGCAGACAGCAGTATTGCAGCCTGCCCACCTAACAATCAGTGTGCCCCTCCCTGCCCACATCTCTATTATAATGCTGCTCCCTGCAGCGATGATGTAGTAATAACAGAACCCCCTCCTGTCTGCATCTCCGTTATAATGCCGCTCCCTGCGGTAATGATGTAAGTAAAACAGAACCCACCCTCCCCCCTGAGCCAAATACACCATCACTCCATAAGACCCCCTAGTAGCTCAGCAGATCACACATCACCACCCGCCACCCACCCAGCACCCCCTGTCCCAGCATATTCCCACCATCGGCAAGCAGCTCAACCACCCTCATACCGCCATGGCTTCCGCCGATAGAGCTGTCTGTGAATGACAGCTACTGTACATCCTGCAGCCCATTGGTGGACCCGTCAACAATGGGCTTGCAGTGTACTATACACTGACAGGTACAGTAACACTGAAATCCATGGTAAACAGGGTCCACCAATGGGATGCAGGGTGTACAGTAGCTATCATTCAGACAGCTCTCAACAGGCAACCATGATGGTATGAAGGTTGAGATGACTGCTGATGACGATGGAATATGCTAAGGATGAAGAACGAAATGGTAAAGGAGTGCCAGGGTGGTGGTCTGCTGAGCTACCGAGGGTCTTATGGAGTACAGGCTCTGGCTTGGGGTGGGAGGGTGGGTTCTGTTATTATCACATAACACATAATCGCCGCGAGGAGTGGCAATTTGGAGATGCTTGTGGGGAGGATGGGACACTGGACCACCAGGGATATGTCCAGGTGTGCACGGGATGCGATCACCCTGGGAGTGCGGGGGTTCTTCTAGATGGGAAGAGGCTCTGAGTGTGGACCTCAGCCCTAGTAGGTGCCCTGCGCATTTGACTGGTTGCATCCCTGCATGGCATATGCAAATGGAGCCATAATGACATGCTAATGGCCCCATTGCTCTGTGCATGCCTAATGGCTCCATTTGCATGTTGCTGGCACTGAATAATGACTTTGGGCACAGCGCATCATGTGTTACACTGCCCGACTGTATTCCCAGCCCAACCAGGGTATGTGCTGGCGCATCCAGGGCTGGGCGCAACTATAGTATTCACAGTGGGGATGCGTCGGGAGCATTCCCTGCGCATCTTCTGTGAATATCACAGTTGGTGCTTAGCGCATCTCATTTGTACCAGGGCATTTGAGATCTGCCGAACACAGAGTCTTTGTGAATCCTGCCCAATATGTGTATATATGTGTGTGTGTGTGTGTGTGCTGTGTGTGTGTGTGTGTGTGTGTGTGTGTGTGTATGTGTGTTGTGTTGTGTGTGTGTGTGTGTGTGTGTGTGTGTGTACATATATATATATATATTAGAGGCAATAAATCAATTTAATGCATTAGTTAGGGTTGTTCCACAGTGACAAAAGTGAGGAAATTCGCTGTTAGTGTTGAAAATCCTAACTCGACCACCCCCCAGCACCACACACATGGACACACACACACACACACACATATGCAAGTATGGGGAGAACCAAGTCAACACAACCAATGACAGACATCCAGCAGCAGGTGACAGAAATAACAAACAATTGTCTAAATGTACTATGAGACATCCCCACCCACCTGACCAGGTACTGCATGCTCAGTGGAGATCAACAGCAGAACTGAGGCCATGTACACCAAATGTACACATCCCTGATTGCAGCTGCACACAGCGTACCACATTTAGTAGTTGCATGGCCTTATCTACCGAGCCTTACCAAACCACAACTGGTACTGTGCCGTTAGTCAATATAAATGCTGAAGGTGCATGATGACAGTTGTAGAAAGGATTTCAACACTAGTGAGTATACATTAATTAAGAGAAGTACATAAATTAACTACAAGACACTAGCATGCTCAAGATAAAAGTAGTGTTACATTTAGTATGTGATTTACATAGTAGTACATTTACTGCAACTGTTTACTCAAGATAGAGAGGCTGATGTAAACGTATGGAAAAGCATTGCCTGTTCAACGCTGTGAAATTCGTACTGCCAGTATCAGATGCATTCTTACTGATGAAGGTGTACTGCTGATGTACGTACATACATAAACCTTTAGGATGTTTCAATACTAAAGATGCAGTAAGTATTCTTTGTAAGAAACAGTGTAATTGCATGGATCAGGCCAAGCAACTTCTAAATATCATAGCACTACTGAGCCAACAATGACGTACCTGTATCGGAGATGTCTATAGGATAGATTTTCCTGTAGGCACTTGCTGAGTATGTTGTACCTGAGAAAGACAATCTCATTGCATCTGTGATGACTAACTTATTCAAATAGTGATACATTTACTATTGTTGCAATGAGTGATCTATGCCACTTATGGACACAGTGTAATTTTTTTAACAGTTGTTTCATACTCAGGCTGTATGCCTAGTGTTTGGGTTTGCCACACTTCTGTCACTGATGCTGTCAAAGTGATAACTATATTAATTGTGGTACAACAGGAATCAAGTAGGTATAGTGTAGATAAAAACAGAATGTCTTTTAGTATTGATTTAACTCACAATGGGATAAGTGTACTAGGACAGCAGGGGTTATTCTCTATCACTGACTCTGTCAGTTATAATCACACTAAGGTTTCGATGACTGTAATGATCAAGTTACACTGTTTATCTTCATGACTTCATATTCACAGCCATTCTCCAGTATCTAGACAGTGTATGGTGTAACTGGGTGGGACACTGTGTTGCAAAGCTGCTGCAGTGCCTAGCAGAGGGAGAGTATCTACTCTTAAAGACAATTAAGCAATAAGGCATGACCAACAGTTATATTAAATGGTCTGTTAATCACCCTGTAGGAGTTTAATGTTGAATGAGGCATAGCCAAGTGCCACATGTCGCTAGAACAGTGATAAACTGACCATTAACATAATACCTGGGAGTGCTTATTGCTAATATAATAAAACATTTTTTTAAACAACAGTAAACCATGTGCATCATATGGTTAGGCTCTACATGTATCTTAATAAAACTAAACATAAGGCTGTTACAATGTTTACAGTCCATTAGAAAGCTGCATTTCTCAAACCCTTGTTATAATCAGAGATATTATACCTGTACAACTCCTTGGTTTTGCTGAACTCTATTGTTCAGGTGGCCCATCACGTGGTGTGGTCTGTTGTGGGGGCATCGGTAGGTAAGGCCATGCAACTACTAAGTGTGGTACGCTGTGTGCAGCCGCAATCAGGGATGTACGTTTGGTGTACATGGCCTCAGTTTTGCTGTTGATCTCCACTGAGCATGCAGTACCTGGTCAGGTGGGTGGGGATGTCTCGTAGTACATTTAGACAATTGTTTGTTATTTCAGTCACCTGCTGCTGGATGTCTGTCATTGGTTGTGTTGACTTGGTCCTCCTCCATACTTGCATATGTGTGTGTGTGTGTGTGTGTGTGTGTGTGGTGCTGGGTGAATTGGAGTTAGGGTTTTCAACCTAACAGCCAATTTCCTCACTTTTGTCGCCAGTGGAACAACCCTAACTAATGCATTAAACTGAGATTTTTGCCTCTAATTTCCCTTCTTTTGAGAATGATAACAAAAATAGTGTGAATGGAATGCAATGACGGGGCGCAGGGGCCAACAGGAACATAGCGCAAACAGAAGTGCTAACAGTGGGCGCACATGGTAGCATAAGTGCAAATGAGAACAGAAAGGGTAACACACATGGTGGCGTAGATGGGAATGGTCTGCCACTTGATGTGTTATCACATAGTAACATGGTGCCTGCAAATGGAAATTTCAATGGGCATGGTGATGCAAGTTAAAACTGAAAGAGAAACAGTACTGTAGACACAAATGGCAAAAATAACAAGCATAACAAATGAAAACACAAAGGATAACGCACATGGTGGCGCAGACGTCAACGGTGATGCAACGGGTACGGAACCATAAGCAGAAAGGGCAACAGTAACCATAATGTAAGCACACAGGCTAGTTTTCCCCAAAACCTGCATAGAGAAAGACAGTGAGTACAAAGAATGTATGCATAATAATGGGTATCGGAGCAGAAATGAGGACTTGGAATACTAAATAGGTTATATCTCAGGAACCGTCTGACGTGAAAATAAATTTAAAAGTCATATGATTTATAACTGTCCTGGCTAATTTTATACTTAGTCCATTAGGGGGCTAAGGATTTTGTGATAATACGTATCTCACACGTTTCCGGAATCACAGGCCCTGAAAAGCGCCGCGAACACGTAATGTTATCCTATAGGAAAAGAGAAGTTCAGTGCCATAACTTTGCCTCCTGTAATATTTGTTCGCAAACCACTGAAAGGCACATCCATGGGCTGTTGGCTATCTTCCCTCAAATTTCAGGAAAAAGACTAAACCGTTATTTTGCAGCAGGGTGCCAAAAGGATTCCTGTAGTCGTCGGGTGCTGTAATGTTATCCTATGGGAAAAACTGTCAACTTTGGGTGCCATAACTTTGCCGCCATGTAATATTTTTCACAAAATACTGAAAGGCACATCTGTGAGATGTCACCTGCATTCCCTTCAAATTGCAGCCTAACTCCCAACCATTCTTTTGCAGTGCAGTTGCCAAGAATTGCTGTCACTTTCCACAGTCTAGAAAACTACTGTCGCTTTACGAAAGCTTTAAAAAAGTTCAACACTATCAAGTGAGCACAAAAGTAATTTGCAATAGTACTTTTCCAGAAATTTGAAAAACATATTTCTTAGGTGTTTACCCAAAATAAAGACGTGGCTAGCATCCTCAGGGTCCAACTAGGTGAATACAAAAGAAATTAGGTTGCTAGAGGGTCCACATTTTAAATGCCAACCTTTTTTCTGATCACCAACTGAAAACAAAATGGCAGTTCGCGAAAGTAACAGGGCCATTTGCGAAAGTAAAAAATGCATTTGCGACACCGTCAAACTTTTTGTTAACTTTTCCCATTGACTTATAATGGGAAATAGGTTTTAGAATAACTTTTTGAACAATTTAATATTTTTCACTCAAATCTTCAAAAGGCACATAGGGACCTAGCTGCACATTCCTGAAGATTTCAGTCTGGTTGTGCAAACAATGCGACCTGTAAGCACGACCATAGAGGTCAGAAAAAGCTTAAGCCTGCGCAGATCAAGCAATAACTCCACAGCTGTGTATCAAGCCACTACGAAACTTGGCAGATCCCAAGGCCTATGGCTCTTGATTGTGTATTCAAATTTCAATAAAATCCATCAAGCAGTTGCAAAGTTATTAAGAGTGCACAATTTTGGGGTTTAACACACGAAATAGCTCCTCAGCCCTAACTATGGTTGCACTACGTGCTACCATAATATATATATATATATATATATATATACATATATGTAAGTATAGTAGCACGGTAGGCACTATAGTCAAACTCGGGGCTAAGATTCAAATTGAGCACAGGACAGTTGTAAATAATATGACTTTTTAAATTTCTTTCTACATCGTGTACGTTTCTGAGATATAATGTATTTAGTATTCCAAGATCTCATTTTCTGTACCTGATACTCATTATTTTGCATACATTATTTGTACTTACTGTCTTTTCTAATGCAGGTTTTTTGGAAAACCAGCCCGTCCACTTACATTACTGTTACTGTTGCCCTTCTGCTTGGTGCGGATTCGCATCTGCTTTCACTTACCATTGACGCCCGCGCCACCTGGCGTGCTATCCTTTGGCGCTTTCATTCATTTTGGCGCTTCTGTTGTTATTTTTGCCATTTCTGTCTACAGTACTGTTTATCTTATTGTTTCACTTTACATCATCATGCCCATTGACATTTCTGTTTGCAGGCACCATGTTACTATGTGATAACACATCACGGCAGACCATTCCCCGCTCACGCCACCATGTGCATTACCCTTTCTGTTCTCATTCATGCTTGTGTTACTGTGCGTTGTTAGCATTTCTGTTTCGTTGCTGTCCCTGTTAGTATGCCACAACACATCATGGCGGAGCAACACCGCTGCATTATTAATTCACTATTTCTCATTATCATTCTCAAAAGAAGGGCTGAGGCAAAATGTCAGTTTATGATATGGTTGTTCTGATGGCATAGTGATGCCTGTTGGTTGAAATTCTGATGGTCTTGACTGTGCATTGATCAGGGGTCCAACTCACCCCATTTCCTATACTTTGCCTGCTTTTATACATGTCAGGTGAGAGTTAGGTTGATGATCGCAATGCACACCCCAATGCCGGTTGGGGGTGGGGGTCCAAGGGGTTTTCAACCCAACAGCTTAATTTCCTCACTTTTGTCGCTGTGAACAACCCTAACTAATGCATTAAACTGAGTTTTGCCTCTAATATATATTATATATGTAATACGTATACATATGCGTGTGTGTGTATACTGCATATACTGTATATCTATTATATATATGTATATATATATATATATATATATATATATAAATATACACACACACACACACAACACATATTATAATTACATAAATAAAAACCCTGGCTAAAACTATTAGAATATTAGAAGGATCACATTTCAACCCAGAGAATCAACAAAACATGAAACAATCTGCCAGTGTAGTTACTAGTGATAGTCTTGTTGAATTTAAATTAAGATTGGATGCACCGTTACTGATCTATTGCAGTTATATCTACCATAGCACATTTGTTAATTTGCACAATACTTTGTTTGCACTGTTTTGCCTGGCACTGAATATTGTGGCCACACAACTGTTTATTTTTATCCCTGCACCTACTGTATTGTACGCTTCACCTCACCCCCCCCAAAACACACAGACTCTCCCGGACGCACCTGGAGAAATGAACTGTTACCAGCTCAGTGTGCTTTCCTGGTAACACTTTAGCTTTTCTTTTTTTCTTGTTTTCATCTACACTTTATCCTCCTGCACTGCTCCCATTGGCCCTCTTTTGCTGCTACCACTAGCCCTGTCACGCCACCCCCCCAGACTTTAAAAGACAAAATCGTTAAACCAGGTCAGGATACGTGCAGCTACTCAAAGATAAAATACTACCTTATAAAAACTCTAAGACCCCATCAGGACTCGAGGAATTGCAATGGTTTAAGTCTGTTAAACTGTTTTAAGTCTGTCTAACATGGATCACATCCGCACAGGTTTAAACACAGGTCCACAGATTGTGATAAAGCCTTGATAGGACCTTAGCTTTAACATGGTTTTTAAAATGGATTACAACAAAGAACAATGTTACCTAAAACATCGCTGTACTTTATAAAACATTACAACTTACCATGCTGCAGTCTGGACAGGGTGTAATATGCACTGCAGGCCATTAAATCTCTCACTTCTGCATCCCTCCTTGGAACTACACTGTATCTTACCCATGTTATGTATTTTGCTGTTGACTCTTGTTACTACTCTGTGGTTCGGGTTGTAGCTGAAAATGGTCTATTGGATCAGCTCACTTACCCGGTTATCAAAAATATAAATAAATACAAATAAATATTAGTTGCAGGGGTTTCTGGAGTTTGTAGTTAAACATAGAAACATAGAATTTGAAGGCAGATAAGGAACACTTGACCCAACAGGTCTGCCCATTTCTTTCCACTATGATTTCTTTCTGCTTATCCCATGCTTTCTTGAACCCCACCACTGTTTTCTCTCCCACCACTTCCAATACAAGGCTGTTCCAGTAATCAACCACTCTTTCTGTGAAGAAGTACTTCCTCACATCTCTCCTGAATCTACTCCCCACCCCAGCTTCTTAGCATGTCCTCTTGTTCTTGAGTGTCTTTTCTTTTGAAAAAATACTCCCTTCCTGTGCTTTATTTACCCATGTGAGGTATTTAAAGGTTAATATCATATCTCCCCTCTCCCTCCTCTGTTCCAGGGTATACATATTGAGGTCCTTTAGTATCTCCCCATAGGGCTTTTGATGCAGACCCTGTACCATTTTAGCTGCCCTCCTTTGTCCGTCTCCACTCTATGTCCTTCCAGAGATGTGGTCTCAAGAACTGGACACAGTACTCTAGGTAGGGTCTTAACCAGTGATCTGTACAGAGGCAACACCACTTCCCCTCATTCTGCTGGTGATACCCCTTCCTGTACACCACAGCAGTCCACTCATCCTCCCCACTGCCTTGTCGTATAGCCTGGCCACCTTAAGTAATCCAATATGATTACCCACAGGTCTCTTTCCTGAAAGGGGGTTGTGAATACCAATCCACCAATTTTGTACTCCCTGTGTTTCTGTGCCCAAAGTGCATTATTTTGCATTGTTTCGCATTGAACCCCAGCTGCCATACCCTTCACCACTCCTCTAACTTCCTCAGGTCTCAGCTCATCCCTTCAACCCCTCTGGAGTGTCCACCCTATTGCAGATTTTGGTGTCAGCCACAAAGAGGCAGACCATCCCTTCCAGCTCCTCAGAAAATGTCACTTATAAAGACATTAAAGAGGACTTATCCCAGCACTGATCCCTGAGGCACACCGTTGGTCACCATCCTTTTCTCAGAGTGAACTCCATTTACCACCACCCTCTATCGCCTATCATCTAAGCAATTTATTATCTAGTTTACCACCTTTGGACCCACTCGTAAACTGCCCAGCTTGCTTACTAGTCTCCTATGTGGAACGGTGTTGAACGCCTTACTAAAATTTAGGTAGGCCATGTCGCAATAGTCATCTAACCTGTTACTATTTGTCTATACTTTTGTTATAAATTATGTTTTTGAATTTCTGCTTGTGAAACATGGCAGTCAGCAAAGCATCATGGAACCTTGGATTTTCTAAAATATACTGTTCTCTCTCTGAGTAGAAGGAAACAGCTAACTTTAAAAGAAACTGAAACATACCTAACAAAATCTGTGTGGAAATCATAAAAGTCATGTTCTCAGAGAGTTGGTGCTTTGAAGTGAAAATAATACCTTTTTACGAGGTGACAGGAGGGAGAATGCTTCCTAGTCAGTCTATGTCAAAAATCTCACAATGCTGAGAGGTGATTGTAAGACTGTTTTTCCTGACAGATCATAGGAAAGGGTAATTCTGACCTGTCACAAAGTATGCTCTGTGGCTTACTAATTAGGAAGTATATATATATATATATATTTATATATATATATTTTATTTTTTATTGGAATGTTTAGCAGTGTGCAGGGGCATGTGACTGATCAAATCACATACTCAAATACCGTTACAATAAATAGTAATACACAATGTCAGCATTAAAATACATGAAGCCCATCTTCTTCAAGTTGTGTAACGGTGTGCTTTGAAACAATTGAGAAGCTGTATTGGACATATTATATTGGACTAGAAATCTGCAACAAATCACTCTCTTGCTTACATCTGAGGGAAGTTTTCCTTACTTTACAGTCTTACATTGGTATTGCTTCGTGTTTAATTATTTTAGTTTTTAAATCAGGAAGGGAATTTTCAAAACTGCTTCTCTTGTGAGCAACTTCAGAAGGGTTGAAATAACTTCATATTTGATTTTCCTTTGTGGGTAACTGGACTGCCTACTAGTATTCTATGACAGTTTGCATCAATATATTTTGAAATAATTTACTGGTGGTGGCTGTGTACTTCTAAAAAGCAAAGGCTGCAGTTTGTAATTTGATGCCAGACAGAGCCTCATGTGGTAGAAATTATCTTCACTAGTCAGGGAGACCTGCATCATAGCCAATTGTTCTGGGTGGAACATTCCAGCATTGATCAATTACTATAAACTACTGGTGTGATCCTGTTTCAGACATAAGCCCATCTTCTTCATATAGTGTAACAGGGTGTGCTTTGAAACAACTGAGAAGCTACATGGGATATATTATATTGGACTAGAAATCTGCAACAAATCACTCTCTTTCTTACATCTGAGGGAAGCTTTCCTTACTTTACAGTCTCACATTGGTATTGCTTTGTGTTTAATTATTTTAGTTTTTAAATCAGGAAGGGGGTTTCCAAAACTGCTTATCTTGTGAGCAACTTCAGAAGGGTTGAAATAACTGCATATTTGATTTTCCTTTGAGGGTAACTAGACTGTCTACTAGTATTCTGTGACAGTTTGCATCAATATATTTTGAAATAATTTACTGGTGGTGGTGGCTGTGTACTTCTAAAAAGCAAAGGCTGCAGTTTGTAATTTGATGCCAGACAGAGCCTTAGGTGGTGGAAATTGTCTTCACTAGTCAGGGAGACCTGCATCATAGCCAATTGTTCTGGGTGGAACATTCCAGCATTGATCAATTACTATAAATTACTGGTGTGATCCTGTTTCAGACAGAAGCCCATCTTCTTCAAGTTGTGCAACAGGGTGTGCTTTGAAACAACTAAGAAGCTGCATGGGATATACTATATTGTAACATGGGACAAATGCCAGGACTCGAGGGAAAAAAGATGATAGGTGGAAGGCAGTCAGGTGGTAGAAGAGCAACACGGCATTATGAGACGATAATGCCATGTTGAGTTCGGGAACACGCTTACAAGAGTCGGGCAAGGTATGAAGTAGGTGCAGTTTGACCAATAGGTGGCGCAAGTAAGGTAGATCAGGAAATGGCAATGTTTTCCATTCTGGGTCAGTTCCTCAATTATCTACTGGGTAGGTCCGTGGTGACCAGCACTCTTCCCCCTTTATTGCTGTCACTCCTAGTTCCACATTGCAGAGCGGACGCTCTCTCCCACTAAGAAAACTGTTCGTCTGTTTCATGCTTCTGTCTTAATCACCTCTACTTCCCAGGTTTGTCTTAAACTGTTCTGCTATATGTGCAGTATTCGGTAGCTAGCTCCCTAACAAAGCCCTGACTTCCCTGTTGTTTGCTACCTGCGCTACTTCTCACTTGCAGACCCAGGCAACTAACTCCTCCACTACCTTTCGTAGTGCTCTTGGTGCCATTTCCTGTTGTATCTTACTTGCGCCACCTGTTGGTCAAACTGCACCTACTTCATACTTTGCTCAATTCTTGTAAGTGCGTACACGAGCTCCACACGGCATTATCGTCTCATAATGCAGTGTTGCTCTTCTACCAGCTGACTGCCTTCCACTACGCACCTAGTAAATGTTCCCCAGAAGCCATCACGGTAGGAATCACACACAGAAATGGAGACACAGCAGTAGAAAAGGCCATCAGAAGAGCTAAGTTTTGAAGTGTAATAGCTAATTTTTCTGTCTGTTCCCATGGATAGCACACGTAACATCTGCAAAAGTCGTACGCACTATCGTACTCGACGTGGCCACCAAAACGTGCATGCGCATGCCTACCGTAAGACACAGACTTAGAAAATAAGTGACGTGAACCATAAATCTATCGGTGATAGAAGTCTAGCTGCTCATGTCTGTTTGATGGCAAGTAAAACATACTCTAATTAATACTTGGATTGCACTTATCATGTTACAAGTGGATTAATCCTTGCTGAAGGTGGCATCTAATGGGGAGTTAATGCATGGTTGGTCCGTTGTACGCCCTCTGCCTCTGGCCTCGTGCCACAACGGTCCCAACCATGCATTAACTCCCCATTAGATGCCACCTTCAGCGGGGATTAATGCTTACTTGGACTAGAAATCTGCAACAAATCACTCTCTTCCTTACATCTGAGGGAAGTTTTCCTTACTTTACAGTCTCACATTGGTATTGCTTTGTGTTTAATTATTTTAGTTTTTAAATCAGGAAGGGGGTTTTCAAAACTGCTTATCTTGTGAGCAACTTCAGAAGGGTTGAAATAACTGCATATTTGATTTTCCTTTGTGGGTAACTGGACTGTCTACTAGTATTCTGTGACAGTTTGCATCAATATATTTTGAAATAATTTACTGGTGGTGGTGGCTGTGTACTTCTAAAAAGCAAACCTGTAGTTTGTAATTTGATGCCAGACAGAGCTTTAGGTGGTGGAAATTGTCTTCACTAGTCAGGGAGACCTGCATCATAGCCAATTGTTCTGGGTGGAACATTCCAGCATTGATCAATTACTATAAACTACTGGTGTGATCCTGTTTCAGACAGAAGCCCATCTTCTTCAAGCTGTGAAACAGGGTGTGCTTTGAAACAACTGAGAAGCTGCATGGGATATACTATATTGGACTAGAAATCTGCAAAAAATCAGTCTCTTGCTTACATCTGAGGGAAGTTTTCCTTACTTTATAGTCTTACCTTGGCATTGCTTTGTGTTTAATTATTTTAGTTTTTAATTCAGGAAGGGGGTTTTCAAAACTGCTTATCTTGTGAGCAACTTCAGAAGGGTTGAAATAACTGCATATTTGATTTTCCTTTGTGGGTAACTGGACTGTCTACTAGTATTCTATGACAGTTTGCATCAAATTACTTTTAAATAGTTTACAAATCAGTTACTGGAAGTTAGTTGAATTACTATAAAGGGCAGTACTCACCATGGTGATGGAGCAGTGGTGTATTTGATTGTTTCTAACAGTCACCAGTGGTTGTGGACTACCCACCCACCCTTCCCACCCCCACCCCAGGCGTGATGTTTCCTTTATAGCCAATGTTCTGACATCACTTCCTCAACAGGTCTTGGGGCAGAACTGTCATATTCTTAATAACCCAGCACAGTGCATAAAGGGTAAGTAAACACCACAAAAGAGAAAAAAACAATAAATTTATATATATATTACATATTGTATATTATAAAGGGAGATGGACATGTGGGGAGTGGTGCAATGCACTGGCTGTGGGGCAGCAGTTTTCTGGGAGACATTCTGGAAACTGCGTTGCTGTCCTATTTGCAGGCAACTGTCAGCTCTGAGGGAGGAGGTTGCAAACCTCCAGGCTGAACTGGCAAGGACTAAGGAGGCCTCCCCCACCCAAAGAGCACCACTGCCACAACCACTGCCTCAGAGGCTGCCAAGTATGAAGAGCAGTTGGACCACAGTGGGTTCTGGGAGGGTGTGGGTGGTGAAACAGAGGTGATGTCCCCTAGTTGTACCTCTACACAAACCATACACCAGTCTGGCAGAGCAAGGTTCCTCTATGATGGCACGCTCAGTGGAGACCAAGAAGAATGCTCAGGACATCCACAAGAGAGACCCACAGAAGGGTGGCTAGGGACACCACAGGGGAAGGAAACAGCTTCTGATAGGGGACTCAGTTGTTAGAGGGGTAGACCTGGGAAAGGGAGAGGAGAGGGAAGTAAGGTGCCTGCCTGGTGCCATGGCTTGGAGGGACAAGAAGCGAATCCTCAGGATTGCAGAAGCAGCATCACAGGAGAGGGAACTATATATCATTGTCCACCTTGGGACAAATGACCTAGCTAGGCATGGGATCAGTGCAGTGCAGGATGAAATTGTGGAGTTGGGGAGAGGTCTCAGACAGGTAGCAAGCACGGTTACCTTCTCAGAGGTGCTGCCAGTCCATGGCAGAGGTGAGGCTAGGGTACTACACACCATGCAGTTTAATGAATGGTTGCAAAACTGGTGCAGAACACAGGGCTTTGGCTTCATTGGGGACTGGGGGTACACCTGGAGAGATGAAGGTCTATACTGGCACGATGGTCTGCATCTGTCCACTAAGGGAACCAAGATCCTAAGTGACAGGTTTAAATGCTTCCTTGGCAAGCTTTTAAACTAGCCATGGGGGAAGGTGCTAATAAGAGGCAGGAAATTTCAAGCCTCTCCCCACAAAACATGACAGGTAGTAAGGTAAACACTGAGGTACAGTGTTCAACAGAGGGCAGGACAGGGGTAAATGGACAAATAGACAAAGGCAAAAAGAGCAGGCATGGGGGGAAGGATAAAGCCAACATTAAATGGAGGGCAATGAGTACCAATGCCTGTAGTCTGGGAAACAAGCTTCCTGAGCTAGTAACCTCGATGGAAGATGAACAATTGGATATTGTGGCAGTCACAGAAACATGGTACATGGAGAACCATGACTGGGATGTCAACATACTGGGGTACACAGTCTACAAAAGGGGCAGGGGGGGGGGAAAGAGGAGGTGGAGTAGCTCTATACATAAGGGAAGGGATCAAAGCTACAAAACTAAAAAGTAAAGGGGGAGGACAAGAGGCACTCTGGGTCACCTTGGAGATAGGGAATGGCATCACAATCCGCACAGGGGTTGTATACAAACCCCCATCTCAAGGGGAGGAAATGGACAAGAAAATGATAGAGGACATTCTCAAAATGGCTGAAAAGGGGGAGATACTGTTGATGGGGGACTTGAATATGCCAGATGTTAACGGGGATGACATGTACTGCAGCCACATCCAAGACCAGGGTCATTCTCAATGCCCTGCAGGAGGCAGGCCTTAGACAGCTAGTGTTGGAACCCACTCAGGAGGGGGCAATACTAGACCTGGTACTCTCAAATGGAGAGAGGATCACAAATTTAGAAGTCAGTAGACATCTGGAAACAAGCGACCACTGCACAGTGTGCTTCACAATAAGCACAACCATAGAGACGAGCCATACAAAAATAAGCATACTGGACTTTAGAAGGGCTGACTTTGGCAAAATGGGAGAATACCTGAGGAATACACTAGGAAATGGCCAAAAAGGAGGCGTGGAAGAACAATGGAGAAACATCAAAACTGCCACCATAGAGGCAACAAGTCTTTGTGTGAAACAGATAAAGAAAACAAAGCAGAGTAAAAAAACACTATGGTTCTCAAAAGAGGTGGCAGGGAAGGTTAAGGAGAAAAAGGCTACATTCAAAAAGTGTAAGGAATCACAGAAGGAGCATGACAGGGAACTGTATCAATTAAAGCAGAAAGAAGTGGGGAAGGCAGTCAGAATAGCAAAAGCCCAAACCGAGATAAAAATAGCCAATTCAGTTAAGAAAGGGGATAAAACCTTTTATAGGTACATTAGGGAGCATAGAAAGGTTAAGGGAGGAATAGTGAAGATTAATAAGGGAGAGGGGAGGTGGGCAGAGGGAGACAGTGAAAAGACAGAGATACTAAATTAATACTTTTGCTTAGTATTCACAAAAGAAGATGAGGAGAAGTTACCTAAACCAGACAATAGAAGCACTCTGGGTAGGGGGTTGACATCAGTCCATTTACAGAAGAAAGAGTCCTAGAGGCCAGCGGGGCACAGGACCCAAAGCAGCATGGATTTACAGCAGGAAGTTCATGTCAGATGAATCTAATAGATTTCTTTGACTGGGTGACCAAAGTAATAGACCACGGAGGGGCTGTGGATATGGCCTACCTAGACTTTAGCAAAGCATTTGACTCAGTCCTGCATAAAAAATTAATAATCAAGTTAGCCAGCCTGGGAGTGGGTCCCAGGGTGGTAGCCTGGGTAGCAAACTGGCTGCACAACAGGACACAGAAGGTAATAGTGAATGGAACACGTTCCGAAGAAAGGGGGGTCACTAGTGGAGTACCTCAGGGCTCAGTACTGGGTCCAGTCCTCTTTAACATCTTTATAGGTGACATTGCAGAGGGTCTGGAGGGAAATGTATGCCTCTTTGCAGATGACACAGAGATCTGTAACAGAGTTGATACACAAGGGGGAGGTAGAAAGGATGAGAAGTGACTTGGCAAGGTTGGAGGAATGGTCAGACATATGGCAACTTAGATTCAATGCAAAGAAGTGAAAAGTAATGCACCTAGGCAACAAAAACCCAGGAGAAGAGTACACAATAGCAGGGGAGGTACTAACAACAACAAAAATGGAAAGGGACCTGGGGGTAGTCAAATCAGATGATCTAGAGGTTGGTAAGCAATGTGAAAAGTCAGTAAGGAGAGCTAGGGGGATACTGGGATGCATAGGAAGGGGCATCACAAGTAGAAAAAGGGAAGTGGTTATCCCTCTGTACAGACAGTTGGTGAGATCCCATCTGGAGTACTGTGTGCAGTTTTGGAGACCTCATCTATGCAAGGACATAGACAGGATGGAAGCAGTCCAGAGAAGGGCAACTAAAATGGTGCAGGGTCTGCACCAGAAACCATATGAAGGGAGACTGAGAGAGCTTAATATGTATACCCTTGATGAAAGGAGGGGTTGGGGAACATGATAGAAACGTTCAAGTACATCAAGAGAATCAACAAAGTCCAGGAGGGTAGCATCTTTCAGAAAAAGAAATGTGTAAGAACAAGGGGGCACAATTTAAAGATAGAGGGGGGAACAGCCCAGGGGTAATGTGAGAAATTTTTTTTTCACGGAGAGAGTAGTGGATGCATTGAACCGCCTTCCTGGGGAGGTTGTTGGGTCTAAAACAGTGGGGGAATTCAAACATGCATGGGACAGACATAAGGCAATTGTAGTGGAGGGTGGCAGGAAGTAGGCTGTTGGTTAACTAGAATCTGCAGCTTATCCAGTAGGTAGGGAAATGGGCAGACTAGGTGGGCCAAGTGGTCCTTATCTGCCGTCAAAGTCTATGTTTCTATGTTTCTATATATCATACATTTCCATAGACACATTAAAATGTACATAACATTTCTAAATTTAATACATTAAGTGCAATCAATTTCCCATTTCTTTAAACATTTATATAACACATACTCTACAATTTGATGGATTTTAAAAAACATGCAAGTCTTATCAGCACCTGCTTATCATTGGATTTGTACATCTCAATTACTATCTGATCTGTGGGGAGACCAAGGTCTTTCAAAATAGGGCCCAACCATAAGCATCTCCGTTTCTCATATAGTGGGCAAATCAGAGTGACATGTTTTAAATAATCCACCATATTTAAGTTACACACACATTTATCACTTTCCACTCCTGCTTTTTTTTTTTGCATAATATACGTATGGTGAGTAATACAATTCCATCCTGAACCTCGTTACTGTTCTCCTTGTATCTGGACAGACTAATGCTGTTAAATATGATTCTAATCTATGGCATGACTTCAGCATTTTATACCACTTTAAGTTTTAGTATGTCTTTATCTGTTTCATATCTTTGCTGTTATAAATATTTCTAACTCTGTCCTTCACTTCGAGTTCTATTTCTTTAAAGGGAGTACAATAGACTTGATACAACAGGTGTCCCAACCCCATTGGATAGAGATACTGTAAGTTGCTACACATTGTATAATTGCAGATCTAAAACCCAGTGTTGTGTATTCTATCTCTTCCTCCAAACACATCCTAGGAATCCTATGATCTGGGCATAAAAATAATGAGTAAAAATATAATTCTCCTTTCTATGATGTAAGCTTCAATCGGAAGTTGTCCTAATTCGGCTCTTGCTATTGCAACAGGAACAAATTGTGGTGTTTTGAGAATAAATCTAAAGAGTTTGTCTAATTGTACTTATTGCTTAAAATCTGTTATTGCCCATACCTCAGAAGCATAGAGTATGCTGGCACGTATTTTGGCTTCCACAACCTTCAAAAGACCCTTAACTGTTCCAGTCCCCATTTGAGCTGAAAATCTCCTTTAAGCACTAAAGGCATTAATTACTTTATGCTTGACATAATCTTAGTGTTTAATCCATCAAGTGCACTGAGAAAAATACACTCCTAAATAACAATATATTTTAACCGTCTTGATTTTTGTTTTGTTAATAAAAAGTGCTGGTGTACTTTTTTGTCTATTTCCAAATATTAACATTTGAGTTTTGCTTATATTAATCACTAATTTGTTTTTACTATAAAGTGCAGAAAATAAAGTTACTTTCCGTTGCAAGCCCAAGAATGATGTTGACAAAAGAACTAGATCGTCAGCAAAGGCTAGCAAGGAGATTTTTTTAATTTTGTTGGCAGGAGAATGAAAGTCAGAATGTTCCATCTGGACTATAATTGTATTAATATACAAATTAAATAAGAAAGAAGACAAAAAGCAACCCTGTCTAACGCCAAGATTTGTTCTTATTTCAGGGATAAGATCTCCGTTTTGATTAATTTTAACATTTTGCCAGGTATATTTGTGTAGTCTGATCAAAGTATCCAACAGGACAGGATTTATGTTATAGGAGTACAATTTGTCCCATGATAATGTACGACTAATCAAATCAAATGCAGACTTCAGGTCCACAGAGCCAAAGTACAACCTTGACTTTCTGACGTTAGTATATTTCCTGATCAAATGCGACAAAGCACAGCAATGTTGTACTGTTGATCTGTGGTCCCTAATGTCATTCTGGCACTCGTTCATAATGCCAGCCTCCTCTGCCCATGATTGAAGTCTGTCCAAGATTATTTGACAGAAAGTTTTTTGTGCAGTATCAATGAGATTAATAGGCCTATACTCTGAGGGATCAGTTGGACTTCCCTTTTTCTTGTATATTGGACATATAATACTACCGTTCCAATTTGACAGAATGTCTGCTCCCTGTATGATTTTATTTAAATAAACATGAAGGAGAGGGAACCATCATTCAGGGTTGTATTTATACAACTCGGCCACTATGTAGTCTGGACCTGGTGCTTTATTATCCTTTACGCACAATACTGCACTATAAATTTCCTCTTTATTAATGTAAAATGGTCTAGGGTAGTAAAATACCATCTTATAAGCCCTATCCACTTCTTTATCAGCAGAATAATAAAGTGATTCAAAATAGGACATCCATGTGTCAGATGTAATTAAGGCTTCTATTCCAATAGTGGACTGTTGGTATCCTTGGCTAATAAGTAGCCAGAATTTTTTGTTGTCCCTTTCATATATTGGCTGTTTCAGTTTATCCCAATTACTAATCTGGAATTTACTCCTTTCATTTTCCAGCACCATCTTATAGTTTTTCCTTGCTTTATTTAACTGCCTTATGCAAGTTTTACTTAGGTTGTGCTTTACATATCGTACCATTTTGTTAAATTGTTTTTTGGCATTCTTACAACTTCTATTAAACCAAGCTCCTGCCCTATTTGGTCTATTCATTTTATACAAGAATGGTTTGACATAATTCAAAATTGTACATAGTAGCAAGTTTTGGTCCAATTCACTGTCCAGTTCTATAATATCCTGCCTCCATTCTTTAAGTCTATCAGACTCCAATAGTCCTATCACAGAATTATTCAAGGTTAAGGTCCATTTTATCCTACAGGAATTTCAAACTTCACACCCGGCTGCCAAGGCAATGTTCTCACAAGAATTTTAGTCCTTTTTATCATATCATATTCCAATACTATCAGATTCTGGATGATCTAAAACACTGGGGGGTGGATTCACAAAAGAGATGAGCTGGGCACAAATGAGATGTGCTGGTGCATCCCAAAAATGTGCCATGGAACAATTCATAGACAGTGCGAATGCACCAGCACATCCCAGATGCATTGCACTGAACAAGATGTGCCGTAGATGCATGATAACGATATGCCATGCAAATAAAGGGGGTGTACACATGCATACACAGTGCAAAGCAACTCACAGTGCAGAGGGAAGGTGCAACTACAGAGCAAACACGGTGCAAGTACCAACTGCGCCATGGAAAGATAACTATAAAAGAAACAGACTTAAGTGCAAGCCACCAGCAGGCCAGTAGCAACACTACAGGAGCAACACACAGAGAGGGAGAGGGAGAGAAAGCTGCAGGACAGAACAGATGGAGCACCATTCGTGATGGTGGCACTGATAATGGGGATGAGTAGATGGGGAGGTGGAAGGCACCATAGGCGGCCAGCCCCATGGCAGTATCATGCCAGGTTGTCCTTCGAGCAGCTCACGGACACACAGACAGTAGGCCGATATCTCCTGAACAGGGCCATTCTGAGGCAGCACTGCAAGCTGTGCCATGAGGAATTGCAAGCACCCATTGGATGAGGTCATGCCATATCAGTGGAGACCAAGGTGACAACAGTAATATGCTTGCCTGCCACAGGAACCTTCCAGAGGCCTTCTGGGGACACCACTGGCATTTCACAGGCCTCCACTTCCCGTCTCCTCACATAATTCCTCATCGCACTGCTACTACATGCTTCACAACATATCCACTTCCCAAGCACAAAGAGCGGACAGAAGCCATGCAGTAGTTCTACAGGGTGGCATGCATGTCAGGCATCATGGGGCCATTTACTGCACCCATGTGGGAACTCACGCACCACCTGGTGATGACGCTGTCACCTATGTCGACCACAAGGGCTACCACTCTGTAAACTGCCAGGTGGTGTGCAATGCCACAGGATGCATCAGCAGTGTCTGCGCCACACACCCTGGGAGCACATATGATGCCTTCATATGGCACCAATCTGCCCTCTGCCACAGATTCGAGGCAGGGGACATACCAAGTGGCCATCTAGTAGGTGCATGAGACTTAGCGACCTGATGCACAACAGGTCACTATGGCACAGGATAGGAGGGGGGGCAGCTGTGCTGGTAGCGTGATGCACAAAGCACAGAGGGTACAGCAGATGTGGGACAGCAGAGAGGGGAAGGTGACACAGGCAGCCACCAACCAGTGCAGGGTGGCACACGTGCAATGCATGGAATGTGGGGTGCAGTGCCATGGGGGGGCAGGGCCTAGTGTAACACATGCAGACAGCGTGCACTGCCACCATGCACACTGGATGGGACAATGGTGGGTGGGCCACATGTGACCCCAATGGCATGTGTGGCCTAGGGCCAACAACAGCAGCAGGCCAGACAACAGCAGGTGGATGGTGGAGGTTGGATGCACACCACACATATCTGGGTAGCATAGAGTGGGGAGGGCATGCTGCACAATTGACCAGTCTACTAACAGCCACCCTCCCCCCCACAGGTGATGCAGCATACCCACTGAGACCCTGGCTCCTCACCCCCATCTGATGACCCAGAACAGAGGCAGAGGAGAAATACAGTGAGGTACACACCACTACGTGCACCATCACAGAGTGCGTATTCTGCATGCTGAAGAAGCGATTTCGGTGCCTGGTTATATCAGGTGGTGCCCTACAATATAGCCCTGAGAAGGCCTGTGGCATATTCCTGGCATATTGTATACTACACAACATGGACATTGACCATGGAGTAGCTGTTGAGGCCATGGAGGGCAACAGTTCTGGGGGGGAGGAGGAGGAGGAGAGTGGGGAGGAAGATGCAGTGCCATAGGGCCAGAACACTGGACCACCAGTGGCATGGCGGGACCTATGTCTTGCTGCAAGGTCACAGCTCTACAGAAGCAAACTGGTGGAGCAGCATTTTGGGGACCACAGGTGAGTGTCCCAGGTATGTATAGGGCAGGTGCACAATGGTGAGCACAGGTAGAAAAATAGGTGTGCATTGCACAGCGGACACAGCACAGAACACAAACAGCCCAACACAGGCACACACAACACATGCTATACAGTGGTGCAGGGCAGCGGTAGACCACAGATATGCCAGGGACCACTAGGCCCAGACACACACACACACACACACACACACAGACAGACAGCTCGCAACACACACATGTGCCACAATGACATTGCCAGGGATGGCATGGATCAGTGTGCACTGCTGATGGCACACAGGCACAGCAGACACTGGACCACACTCATCACACCCATGCCACAAGGCACAACAGTGGTGCACACAGACATGCATGTGGTACTGCACAGGGGGCCCACGATGGCAGTGCACTGGGGCAGGCACATGGCACCCATGCCACGCCAGGCATAGGTATCCAGGTGAGTGGGGCACAGAGGTGGAAAGTGCAGCAGCTGTTGGTATGGGGACCCGGACATTACAGGGTGGCACTATGGCCACCATGGACATGAGGGCAGCCTCTGCCATGACTGGTGGATGCAACTATGGCATCATCAGCCACAGGGGGTATTGCCAACACCCTGTAGGGGTACTGCAATGAGACAGTGAATAGGTGCTCATTAGTGCGGTGGCCCCATGTCAGTGCTGGGGACACTAGACAGTGCGACATGTGGTGGTGGCATTAGCAGTAATGGGTTCACCTGATGCCACTGCCTGGGTGTGCGGGAGGTGCTCCTGGGTGTCCAGCTGGAGGCCCGACTGCCACAGTGCATACCAGATGCACACACCACCTCAGCAGTGGCTGTGATCCTCTCCAGTGCCGTGGTCATGCCTGTCACAAACACACTCAGCAGGTCAGGCCCTCTGCTCCCACAGTGCCAACCTCAGAGCGCAGTAGTGTGAACAGGTAACAGACGGTAACCCTTCTGTCTGCTTTTGAGTCCAAATCACCTTTAGTCTCAAGTTCTGGGGGGATTCAAACTGTGAACCTTATGGTAGCTTACCCAATGTACAGGCTCAGATAAGTACCCTCTTCAGGGATTGCGGTACAATCTTTCACCAGGGGCACCAAGCCAGGCTTCCAAAATGAACCCTTGTAACTCTATAAGAGACCTTAGGTATATTCTTACCTTTTCCCAGTTTGGTAACACCATCAAGCCCTTGAACGATTATCAGACTTAACCATCTATACATCACATGCAAAAAAAGAACTGGCAGACACCCAGGCAGTCTCTTAAGAATAGGTTTACTAAAAATGGATAAAAACATTAAGACAAAATACAGAGCAAATATCAAAGAGCACCACAATCACATAAAGGAAAAACAAGGAAAACTACAGAACAAACTCCTACCAAAACACATTTAGATCTTTTCTATCTAATGTATTACCTCTGTAAGTGCAGTTAAATCAGAGAGCTCTGTCTCTCTCTAGAGTCCCAATATGGTATGTATCACAAACAGTTCAGACACAAGTATTAGTTTAAACTGTGTCTCCACATCCCTTCTGTGAGTCATCTAGCTCCTTCTTTCAGAATATAAAAAAATACAAGCATGATGTCCTATCAGAAGGTATATTAAATAAGGTGACATCAGCAAAAACTAATTTCCCAAATCATGAGTCTTTGATCCACCAGTTCCTTTGAGGTTTACAACCCTGCAGTCTGTCACCTAGGTGTGATATAACCAACAGGAATCAGCTAAATTATGTCCTGTCCTGTAATAAAATGTATATTTAGCTTCCCCACTTCAAAGCAACAACAGGTCATAAAAAGGCCATAAAATGCAATTTCTCAAGGACGTTAATTACATTACAGAGATCTCCTGGTCAGTCTACATATCCTGTAACTTCACTGAAACCTGAGGGCGATAGAAGCACAGGATGTCTTATGTGACGCAATTACATACTATATTTTTATTTTACAAATATCATACAATAATCATAACCAGCTGGCCAAGCGTCACAATGCCAACCCGCAGTAAGTGTGCCTCTTCCAACATCTGGGCATGCCATGCAACTGTGGACTCGTGCTCTAGGACCATCAGCATCTGGAGGCCCCTGAATTCTGCAGGTAGGGATGCCTGTCCCTCCATGGTATCCCGCAGGAGGTGGGCATAGCCCTCAAACTCGTTAGCGGGTGATGGCTCATGGTGACATTGCCAATGGGTAGGTGGTGATTCAGCCTGCTGCGGGGCATCCACAGGCAGTGGTTGCACCTGGCAGGCTGCAGCATGTGTGCAGAATGGGCATGCATGGCTCCATCACTTCCACGGCTGGTGGAGTCACAGGGCAACAGTGCCTGAATGTGTCCCACAGCACCTGGATATGATGTGCTGGTTGACCCTGCCACCACACCAGGACTGGCTGTAGCGTGCACAGCACACACCACAGTAGGCAGCTGTGCAGTCTCTGCAGCCATGCCCCGTGCAGCAGGGCCACCAACCGTGTCAGGTGCCACCTGTGCAGGCACCTGTGTGCTACATGCCCCACTGTTGACAGTGTCTTCCTGTATCTGTCTGGCATCATCGTCTGCAGGGACATCACTGTATGCCCCCGGCATGCCTGATGCCAGCACAGGTAGGGCATCAACAATGCCCACTGCATCCACTAGTTCATCATAAGACAATACCAGTAAACCCTCCAGTCATGTGGTGACATGCCCGCCAGCAGTGGCAGCAGTGGTTGAAAGATCTCATGGGCCTGCCACCACTGGCACTGCAGCTGGGGACACTGCTGCAGTGGATGTTCCAGGGATGGCACCATCCCACAATGTGCCCACAGCCCTGTGTGATGGGTTAGTGTCATTGTCTACTAGGGCATCCTATGCAGCCGTGGACACAGCTGCACCTGTGAGGCGTGATGGAGCTGTGAAAAGAAGATGGGAGAACACGGTTAGTGTCAATGGATTATACAGTGTCATACAAATATACATACATGTACAGTGTGTCACAGTGTTGTGGCATGGATGTGCATGACAGTCCATGGCACAGCTGTCCAGTGCCTGTAACACTGCTGCAGCCATGCACCTGCTGTGACCATGGCTGTGTGGTGACAGGACATGTCCACACGGCACCCTGTGGGCCAATGCTACAATATGCCTATCCAACAGTGTTAATGTCCCAGTAGCCTGATTGGCACCATCCCAGCACATGTGCCACCATGGGCATGGACTGTCAGACACAGCATAGTACAGCATGACCCTTATGGGCCACTGCCACACATGGTTCATCCCAAGGGAACATAGTGGCACAGCAGCACACATTGGGACTGGCATGGCAGCCAGGGCACAGACACATTGCCTGACATTTGTCATGAGCATGGCTACTTACAGTGCTGCAATGGGCTGCCACCTGTCTGGAACCCCCCTCCAGGGACACCCTGCACAGCAGACCTGGCAATGCCTGCCACTAGCAGCTCCTCATTTGGGCCTAGGCACACGTCGGACTGGGGGCCACCCCCTGTCCTGAGCTGGGAGGCCTTGGCCCTCCACTTGCCGTCATTCAGGTGCTTCCTGCACTCCAGAGGGGTCTGATTGTTTTTGCCCACAGCATTGACATGGCATGCCACTGCCTCACAGGCCTCCTCCTGTGCTGCACGGCTGCCACCCCTGCCTGTCAGGACATCATGATGCAGGTTACATGTTTCTGTGAGGGCCTTCTCTTCATCTTTGGTGAAGTTTGGCTGCCTGTGACTGGTGGCACTGTCTCATCCAGACATTCTGGCTTCTGTGGGAGAGTAGAAACAGATATTAGACATACACGTGCAGGTTCCCATGTGCCCAGTACCACCTTACAGTGGGTGCAGTGTGCCACCACAGCAACTGCATGACAAGGCCTGCAGTCAGTGCATGTCTGTTGTGGTGCAGGGTGTGTTGTGGTGGGCTGTGATGCATCCAACATGGTCATCTGGACTGCCATGGACAGCTGCACTGCCATGGCCATGCATTCAGTGTCGTATGTCCAGATAGGCATGCAGCTGGTCTAGTCATCACCAGCGCTATGCACACCTCACTCTTTCTGCAGGCACATTGGCCACCAGCAGTCCCCCCCATCATAGGGTGGCCTGTGGGGCAGTGTGTGGCACAGCATGTTGTGCATCAGGTGTTCCTGCACATGTCTGGTCAGCAACAGGCTGTTCACTGACCATTGCATGCTGCGGATTGGCTACACTAGTATTGGTATTGTAAACCAACAGATTACTCTGGTTCAATGTCAGTTTGAATTCATCTGTATACCCCCCTTCCCCAGGTCGTGCCTGGAAATAGGAAGCCTTTGTCTCGTGCACTTACCCGGTCAACACAACCTGAATATCTATATGAATAAATGACATAGTACTCACCTTAAACCTGTCAGTCACCTATAATCATTGTGGTCTGAGTTGGGAGCATTTATGGCTCAGGGCATGCAAATGAGAACTGGGGCAGTGATAATGAAATGCTAAACAGCTGAGATGCCATTGCATTCATTATTAGGCTGATATGGGCACATTGCCTGTGAAGTGCATAACTGCCCTCAGCTCATCCCAATCAGTATGGTGCATATGCTGCATTAAGCGCATTTCCAAATGGCGCAGTATCCGCACATGCAAGGTGCGTTCGGGCCATCTCCCTAAATGGGGTGCAAGTGCATGGGTGTATTCTGCACACATGCTCTGTATCCATTGAATGTCTGCCGCTGCAACACATATGCACGATCGGCCCGACAATCACATCACAGACATGCATATAGTGCATGTCACGCAGTGCTGTTTGTATGCACATGCACTTCCATATGCTCGATGCACAATATGCCACCTGTCCATGGTTGTACGCTGATCACGCATTACATGCCATAGTGCATCCTTGTGCTACTGTGTATCACAGCTGCCATGTGCGATGATGCATGACATACACAACATGGCAGACGCCTTTGTGCTGCGCATGCACGACCTGGTCATGACCCATGAACCCGCATTCCCGCCATACCAATGCGCACTGCACTTGTGCCTATGGGTGCATGACTGACCAATCGCACTTCACGCCACTGTGTGTGGGGGCATGCACATGGCCTAGTGGTGCATGTGGTGCCATTTGGCATTTCAGCTGCTCAGGTATTACAAGGGCCATGAATTGGTCTGAGGTAGAGCTGCTCCACCTGGTAGCCCTAGTGCTGCGTATGGAGGGGCAGCTTTTTGGGAGGGAGGACCTGCAGGTGCCCAGGGCACAGGTATGGGTCACCATTGCCCAGCAGCTGGTGTGGCACACAGGTGTTCCCCACACCAGGGAACAATGCAGGCACCGATATGGTGACCTTGGCCAGAGGTACAGGGTTTGTCTGGAGAGGCTGAATGAGCATGGACACAGTGGTGCACTTCCATGACCAGGTAGGTATCATGGGTACATGTGCAGCACAGGCACATGCAGGGTGGGGATGGGTCACATCACACACACACACACACATGGGCACTCACCAACACGCACACTTGGCTGTGTCTGCACCTGCCCTGTGGTGCCCTGTCATGCATGCTACGTGGGGTGGGCCTCTCTGCGGTGGGGTGTGTGTGGGACAGGTACACTGTGTTGCACATGGGGTGGGACCACTGTGTGTAGTATATAACCATGGCAGGGCACCTTGGGGGGTTCAGGCAAGGCTGCTGTACGCAGCTGTAGACTGCAAGGCAAGTCACCAGTGTTGCATTGGTTGTGTACATCATCACTGCATGCCCACACTGGTGTTGGGGGGGTTTGTGCAGTGACGTGTCTACTCGTGGTAGTATCTGTGTGTTGTATCTTGCAGAGCTGGAGGCCAGGTGTTGGGCCACAGAGGCCATTGAGGGGCGAATGAGGAGGGTCGCAGATGGTGTGCAGCGCGGTGTCCTTGTGGGTGCAAATAGGTGGCTATCTTGTGTGTGCAGTGTCTGTCTGGTGGGGTGGGCTTCTGCTCAGTGGGGGTTGTGTGTCTTCAATGGCACTTAGTGTGTGTTCTCTGTGTTCTTGCTATAGGTCCCTGGGATCATGGCACTGGCACTGGGGCTGGCGAAGGGAGACCCCTGGAGCAGCAGCAGACCAGTGGGCAAAGTGTCCAGCGGGCCATTCAAGTGGCACTGCAGCCCATATTGTGAATGCAGGGCCAACTACAGTGGACATTGGCAGCCATCATGAGACTGCTGTCGGCACATGGATGTGGGGGTTTGTAGCGGCATGTTGCGTGGCTACGCCTCTAGCCATTACATTGTAAATGGTTGCTAGACCTGTACTTCTGTTGCTGTATCCCCCATCCTCCCTACCTATGTTGCTGTCCCCACCCACAACCCCCTTCTGCACTCCTGTTACTGTTAATAGTCCCTCATACCCCATCCCTTTTTGTATCATCCAATGTATATATTTTTTTGTGGTTTGGTTTCTTGTTCCTGTACTTGTTGTTGTTGATGTTTATTGTATTAAATTATTGCTTCTCTGACATGGTGTCTGTGGTCCTTCACTGTTCCACAGTCCTGGGTTTGTGTAATGTCATTGGCTTTTCACTGTCCCCTTGCTGCCATGACCCTGTGTGCACCCGTATTTGTACAGTTGCTTCCCCCCTGCCCCCCAGCCTCCGTGTGGCTCCACTGTTGCCTGTGGCGTGTGTGTGGGTCTCATCTCCTGCTGCTGATGTCTCTGCCCTCAGTCTGTGTGTGCGCTGCTTGTGGCATGCATACATTGCACTGCTGCACTATTGGTCTGTGACCCTGGGTGCGGTGTCCTGTGGTTGGGGGTTTGGACTGGCTATGTGCCCCTGTGGTGACACTATGTGCTGCCCATCATATGGCATGGTGTTGGCCTGTGTCACCTCCCACATGGCCACAGTCTTGGCCACCTGTGGTGTTGGTCTTGTCCAGTGGTCACCACTTTGCTCCTTGCTTTCACCTGCTGTTGTGTGGTGCTATGCTGGCTGCAGTGTACCTGTTCTGTGTGCCTGCCATGGGCCTGTGTGGGGTGTGGCCTGGGCCTCTGGGTGTTGTTCCTTATGCCCAGTCTCACTATTGTGCCTGTTTCAGCCTCTGTTGTGCCCTTGGCCACTCTGGTTTGTCCCTTTGGTCATGTGTCCCTCTCTCTTTTGTCCCAGTGCATTGTCCCCTGTTGCTCCCATATGCTTTGCTGGGTTGCTCTGTATTCACTATGTTGCTCCCCTTGGTGGTTGTGCACATCCTGGATGTGCTGGTGCATCTCCACTTGGGCCCTGCACTTTCCATGTGATTCACAGTGGGGATGTGCATGGCACATTTCATGGTGCATCCCTTTGTGAATCACTCTGCATTTTATGGGCACATCCTATTTGCACCAGCGCATCTCATTTGTGAATCCTACCCTGAATTTTTTTGTTTACTTTCCCTAGTGCATGCATATTTACCCAGAGTAAATCTATAATAGATGAGCCCTATGGGCCAGTGTACACGTATGCTCCATCAAGATCGCCTGTCACTCTGCCATTCATAAGACTGAAACTCATATCAGTCATAACTTGTAAACGGGACCTACCCTGTTTATTTGATTTTTTATACTTCGACTGCCTTATTCATCTTAGATTACAATTTGTCGAGGAATAAATAGGAGACAGAACAGGACGTTCATGTTTTGCCATACGTCTAGGGCCAATTCTTGCATTAAAATCACCCATCATTATAAACGAGTGCAATATGTACTTATTACTTATCCCTTCCAAAAATTCTGCAAATTTTCCCCAGTCATACAGACTGGCGTCCCTTTTGGAATACAATGGAATGTAAATATTAAGTAATACAATTTTACATCCTGCTTTCTCAATCAAAATGGGAAGGACAGGGACTTCCGGTGACGTCACCGCCCGAAGGGCCGCCTCTTGCTAGAACACTGTCTATTCCACCATCAAATCCTCCTTCTACAACTTTATCTCACCAAAAATGCCTTCAAACTCAAAGGGAGGATACAGACCCAGCCGATCTCACTTCAAAATAGCCCCACAGTGGCGTGATGAAGATGGCTCTCAAGATAAACCCAGTTGGAGACCTTCTCCCTCGGATAACAAGGCCTGTGATATATAGACACCAACCAGGAATTGGAAAGGTTTTTCCGATCTCAATTTGAGACACTTCTGGGTGAACTGAGGGCTTTCCAAGTGGAAAAAAAGCAGGAGTTCATGGCCCTACACAATCAACTCTCTGTGATGGAAGAAAAGACAGGCACAGCTGAAAAACAGCTTACCAAGATGGAAACTGGCCACATAGCATTGCAGAATGCAGTCGAGTTTCTCTCAACACACCAAGAAGCTCTACAGGCTAAGTTTCTGGATATTGAAACCCACTCAAGGAAAGAAAATATCCATATCTACAGCCTTCCAGAAGACACAGAAACAGGCCTGATGGGAAATTTCATAGAGGATCTGCTGAAAGATGTCTTGGATGTACCTGTGGATTTTAAATTTTAAATTGAGCGGGTTCATCATTCTCTTGTTCCGAGGGCCACAGATCCCTCAGCCAGACCCTGGTCTGTGGTCTTCACAATGTCCAGCTATAGAGACAAAGAGAAGCTATTGAAAATAGCTTGGTCCAGAAAAATAGTCAAATACGATGCAGCTCACTTGGTATTTGTTAGTAATTATCCTGTAGAAATAGCTAAACAAGCAGCATACTCTCCACTCTCGAAAATCCTACGAGAGCAAAAAGTACGTTTTCAAACACCCTACCCAGCCGGGCTGAAGATATTTTGGGACTCTGGCCCAAAAACATACAAGACTCCAACTGACGCTGTTCCTGACTCCTAGAGCAGGGGTTGGAATCTGGGCCTACCACAGAGGAGAAATCAGAGACTGCGGATGGGCTGCTCAGAATGGCAAATAATAGGGAAGCAGACAAGCAAAAACAGAGCTCAGACTATGGGCCCACGCACTTTGGAAAACATTAAAACTGTGCTGAACAATCTTCGGGCTCAGACACCAAGCGAGCCCCTAAGAGAACCATCCGTGGAAGATAAGGGGGATACTTGAAGTTTGAGGTGAGCAACAACTTTTGTTCTTTCTTAATCAAACTCCTAGGAGTTGCAGGCCTTTTGTAAAGGACCTGATACTTGGGACCCATCTGCTACTTGAATACCACCCTTGAAATTCTTCGAGGACACTGTGGCTGTCGTGAGGGTCCCCTGTTTCCTGCTAGTGGATCCCCCGGGAATAATATTAATAAAATCTGCACTGAATAGGCCTGGACATTGGCATAATCACTCAGCCACTACGGCAACTTGGTTTATTCTAGTTGAAGCAGCTGCAGTCCTGGCTTTCTGAATACCTACAGAAGAATTGAAACCAGTAGCATTTTAACTGACTGTTGACATTTGCTTATATGAGAACTGTTAAGAATGTTGTGTCAGTGGCTAACAGAAAACCTTAGATTGTGAATTTAATGTTAGTATCTGGGTGGAAATGAGGGGACACAGAGGCCATCATGAGGGTCTTTTGTTTACTGTTAAAAGACTCTCTCAGGAACAGTATCAATAAAATCTACATCGTATATGGCAGAACGTTGGCTTAAAAGATACCTAAACCATCTTTTTTCACACATTTTTTTTTAAATAACTCCATAGGCTTGTAAAGGAGAGGCTGTTGTTTAAATTTATACTAATACTGCATTTATTAAAGCAGGATAAAGGAGTTTCATGGCATTTGAAAATTGTAAACACAGCCTCTCCTGATGCAAAAATCCTGCTCTTAGAATCCTAAAATGGCTGCCTTGATGATATCATTGAAGTGAGAGATGTCCAGCTGTGCAGATGTATTATAGCTGGGCTAACCATATTCAAATGCGAATAACTTTAAAATGAAAAATGATAGCATGGTACTGTGAGCATGAAAGTTGTTCAGCACAAGCCTATCTACAAAATGAGTGGTGTTTCATTTATTGATACCTTTTATTTTTGTTTAAATAAGCAAAAAAAGCAGCAGAAAATTCAATGTTTTCACTTTTATCAACAAACAAATGCAAATAACATTAAAACAAAAAATGATAGCATGGTACTTTGAGCATAACATTAGATAGATAGCTTTCAGAATTTTCAGAATTGGTAAAAAATGGCTGGAAATTCAATCTTTTTCTCTTTTTTGGAGGTACAGCATAAATGGAATTTGTTACCTCCCTATTGGAAATATTGTTGATATTTTTTGTTCTTGTGCCGATTGACCTGATGACATTTTCATTGGCTTAAGCCACTGGTGATATCTTCAGGTCAATAAACACTCAAATAAAAATATTAACAATATTTCCAGTAGAGGGTAGCATATCCCTTACATATTCTTTGCAAAAAAAACTATATTGATACATCAGTTTGTGTTGCTATTAAAGCGATAAAAGTATAGAACTCTGCATCCCCCCCAAACAGTCAAAGGGAACAAGGCAAGAGCAACCAAAGAGATTCATCATCAGGTAAGACAAACAACATACAACTCTTTACAAATGACATATGAGACATCCATCATCATGGTCCAGTACTTCTGTAGCCATGGATACTCATGTACACTAGCACACCACCTGGGAAGTGCAGTAAAAAATTCCCATAGGATCACATTGTAAATTGTAAGTAAGTAATAATACGTGGCAGGGTGTGTGGCAGTGCTAAATTACTGCACACCCAAGGTGGGTTGTGAGGCATGAGGCATAGCCAAATGCCATCGACCACCTGGGAAGTGTGATATATGATTCCCATAAGATCACACTGTAAGTAAGCAATAACACGTGGCAGGGTGTGTGACAATGCTAAATTGCTGTATGCCCAAGGTGGGTTGTGAGGCATGAGGTGCAGTCGAGTGCCTTCAACTTCTTGGGAAGTGTGGTGTATGATTCCCATAGGATCACATTGTAAATTATAAGTAAGCAATAACACACAACAGGGTTTACACAGCAAGCCTAAACTGCTGTATTCCCCAGGTGGGTTATAAAGCATGAGGCACAGCTGGGTTCCTTCAACCACCTGGGATGTGTGGTATATAATTTGAATAAGATTACATTATAACTTTTAAGAGATCAGTACCACATGTCACGGTGTGAGGTAAGGTTAAATTGCTGCATGCCTCAGGTGGGTTGTGAGGCACAAGGCACAGCCAAGTGTCTTCACCCTCCCAGGAAGTGTGGTGTATTATTCCCATAGCATCACACTGTAAATTGTAAGTAAGCAATAACACACAGCAGGGTGTGCAGCAAGCCTACATTGCAGCATGCCCCAGGTGGGTTATAAGGCATGAGGCACAGCTGGGTGCCTTCAACCACTTAGGAAGTGTGGTATATAACTTGAATAAGATTACATTATACATTTTAAGAGATCAGTATCACATGTCAGGGTGTGCGGCAAGGCCAAATTGCTGCATGCCGAGTGTCTTCAACCACCTGGGAAGTACAAAATAAAATTCCCCTAGATCACATTATAAATTGTAAGTAAGCAATAAGACACAACAGGGTGCATAGTAATGCTAACTTACCACAGGCCTCCAGTGGATTGTGAGGTGAGTTCTGAGGCATGAGGCACAGCTTAGTGCCATCAACCACCTGAGAAGTGTGGATGTCTTCATTCAGGTGCCAAAGGCACCTATGCTGCCATTGAAGTACATGCTAAGGATGTGGGAGAGTAAGCAGGTGACTGCTCTAAGGAGGACCAGGACCGTGGCTTCTTTGACTAGAAAAAGAGGTAACATTCCAACTTTAATGACAAACAGCTGAATGACACAAAATGAAACCAAAAAATTGGAAATGGCATCAGAGCGAGATGTAGCTCTAGGTAGTATGGCAAAGGCAGTTTTCATGTGCACTGACTAAATGCAAGGAAGTGTTGATGGGTGGCTGCATGAGAAGTACAGTGTGCCTAAGATCACTTTGCCTGGTAACATAAAGTGGGAATGTGAGAATTAGGGGCTCAGCCTGTTACAATAAGGCAACATTGACAGAGGAGGGGAAAATATAAATGAAAACATTATGGCCCAGATATTCAAAAGGGTTGCGCCATGCGCAACAGGGTTGCGATGCGCTCAAAAATCGCCATTGCGATATTGAGAAGGGCCAGTTGCACCACGAAAACACACTGAGCCACAGCGCAATGGAAATGAAGAGCATGTCAGCAACCGAAGGGCGGGTCCATGCATAAAGTCGCAATGCGATATTTGAACACTGCGCAATGCGCAGAGGTAAGCTCAACGGAGGATGCGCTGTACGGATGTGAGCCAAAATAAAGCGCTCAAGGGGCGCAAGAACCGAGCAGGCCACAAACCGGGGAGAGAGACAGAGAGAGAGAGAGACAGAGACAGGAGCAGGAAGGACAAAGAGGGACAGTGGGTCCTGGAGGACAGAGAGGCCAGTGGGGGTGCCGGTGCAGTGGAAGCAGCAGTGGGGCAGTGGGGTAACACAGGAACAGCAGCTGGGGAGGCAGAAGCCAGGGAGATGGACAGTGTCAGCTTCCACATGGAAGCTGTAATGAGGGTGAGACAGCATACTGCAGGGGCGTGGCCGTGGAGGGGCCCCGGTCGGTACGCCCCGACAGCGGTATCATGCCGCATCAGCTCGAGCTGGTACAGCGATGTCGAGATCGTGGCCGGTACCACCTGAACAGGGCAATACTGAGACAGCTCAGTGAGCTGTGCAGTGATGTGATGCAGGCACCCTCACGACGGGTCATGCTCTGTCCGTGGAGACCAAGGTGACAGCCTGCATGTGCCTGCTCGCCACGGGCACCTTCCAGAGGCCAACAGGGGACACCACAGGCATTACACAGTAGGCCACGTCCATCCTCACCCAATTCCTCAAGCGCACTGCTGCCTCATGCTCGCAGTACATCCATTTCCCAGCACGCGGCAGGCGTACAGCAAACATGCAGGAGTTCCACAGGGTAGCACAAATGCCTGGCATGCTAGGTGCCATAGACTGCACCCATGTAGCCATTCGCCACGCCACCTGGCCCCGGCGAGTCAAGCATGCTCCGGAACCGAAGGGCTACCGGTGTCAACTGCCAGGTGGTGTGTGATGCCACTGGCGCATCATCAATGTCTGTGCCACACACCCTGGCGGAGCACATGATGCCTTCATATGGCACCAGTCTGCACTGTGCCATCGATTCGAGTGGGAACATCCCCAGGGGTCATCTAGTGGGTGAGTACACATGTATGGAATGCAAACTCTGTGCAAGGGTAGAATGACACAGGTGCCATGGTAGTGGCACACAAGGATATGGGCAACATGGACCTGACCTAACACTGATCTCACTATCTCCACACAGGTGACTGTGGATACCCACCGTCCCTGGCTGCTCACACCACCGGCACCCCGTCCCAAGCGCACCTGGTTTCAATGAGGCACATGCCGCCACGGAACATCATAGAGCGGGTGTTCGGGATACTCAAGGCACGCTTCCGATGCCTGGACACCTCCGGCGCCAGCCCTACAGTACAGACCCCAAAAGGCCTGTGGGATATTCCTGGCCTGTTGCATCCTGCACAACATGGCCAAAGACCATGGGATAGCCGTACAGGTCCAAGAGGGGGACAGCGATGGGGACGCCAGTGGCGCCGGTGATATGGGTGATAAGACGCCCCCCCTAGGATGGAGGGACCCCGACTGACACGGCAGGCCCAGCTGCACTGGGACACCATTGCAGAAGAGCACTACGCCCAACACAGGTAAGTCAAGGGACATGTGCAGGCAACACTGTCTGTCTAAAACCACAGGCACACAGGGAACACACGTGCATGAAGGTCAGGGAGTTGAAGGGTCTAGGCATACCAACACATCATCAGAGAGGTGAGCACTCAAATGAACACACACACACACACCAGGCAGCATACAGGGGCAGCAGCACAGCACTGCGGAAATTACACGCTATCACACAGCACCACCAACCACCCTCACCACCTGGACTGTCCACGGCGTGTGTCAGGACCTGGGGCAACTTGCACCTTGGTGTACAGTGCAATGCAGGCATCATCATCCACACGCACCTGTGGACAGCAGTTGGGAGAGTGTGCAGGTGGTCCATGTGTCAGTTTGGTGAGCAGAGCACCCAGCAGTGCACTGCCCACCATGACACACATTGCACACAGGGCAGCACCGACAGGGCCTGCATTGGGAGACAGCTCAGTCAGGAGCACTGTCCCACGGCCTACCGGATGCGTGGGCAGCCCGCCGTGGCCTAGCAGCACTGGTAGGCTGTGCAGAGGCCACATCGGGTGGCGCTAGTGCACCACCAGGGGTCCCAGTGCGACCGCAACCTTGCCCGCTAGAGGGTCTGCATCCGCCAAACAAACTTGCACCAGGGGTGCTCGGGATGCCCACAGCAGAACCCGGCGTCGACAGGCCTGGTGTCGTACGACGCCGGGAACGGGGAGTGGAGTGCACACTGTGTGGGGTGCGTGGTACAGGGTCACCAGACAGTGTGGTCAATGCGGTCGCCACAGAGACCACTGCCTGGGTCAGCCTGTCGATGGCAGCGGTCACATCCATCCACATATGGACCATCTTGGCCCGGTCCCGAGCACACTCCCTGCTATGCCGCTCCACGGACACAGTCAGTGCCTCCACGGACCTTGCAACCCACCCCTGCAGCTGTACCAACTCCTGCAGCAGGCGGGTGTGTGCGTCCAAAGGGTACTGTGCCCCAATGGCATCGTGACCCCCAGGGTGTGGATGGTCCTGGTGCACAGCACCCCTTGAGGGTGGCCGCTGTTCACCAGGACCAGGTATGGGCTGATCTAAGGGCGGTGGACAAGTGCCACTGCCTGACGCTGTCCCCCCAGGCCTGGTGTGCAACTGCTGCTGCCGCCCCTCCAACTGCTGAGCCCCAGGTCCACCTGTTCCACCCCTGTGCTGTCAACAGTGCCAGACACCTGCTCAGCCACCGATGCTGCCCCACGGTGCTGACAGGCCCAGCCTGTGACTGTGCCAGCATGCTGGTACACAGGTGTGGAGCTGGATGGCCCAGGGCATGTGCTGGCCTGCATGTCCCTCGTGGGACACACACCTCTCACTGGCCATTGCAGGCCTGCCATCATCAATAGTGCCGGTGCGTGCCACTACCATAGGCACAGCATGCTGGCACACCTGCATGCCAGACTGCTGTGACACAGGCTGTGCACCCCCTGCACCCGTATCACTGCCAGCAGAGTTGTTGGCCCAGCCGGCCTGCTGCTGCAGTGCATGCAGGCTGCTGGCGGAGGTGGAAGGTCCCTCCTCCTGGTCCAGCAGGTCTGCCTCACTGTCAGCACCCACCACCACCGTCTCCTGCAGACGAACAGGATCTGAAACAGAAAGAGAGTACATGTGAGTGCATGTGAACAGCAGCCGCCCCCCCACAACATCACCATGACATACCGTGCAGTGATGGGCTTCCACCTGTCTGGAATTCTCCGCCAGGAACACCCGCAATGGCACTCAGCTGCATGGCCGCGACCAGTGTCTCCTCGGTCGGGGTCAGCTGCAACACCACTGGTGGTCCCCCACCAGTGGCAGCATGTGCCACCCTGAAGGCTGCCACCTTCTCCTTCAGCCTCCTGTAGTCAGTCCCCATCTTCTTGTGGCACTCCTGCACGGAGCGCTGGTGGCTTCCGTGCAGGTTGACGGCCAGAGCTACCCCCTCCCATGCAGCTGCACGCTGCTGAGGGGTGCCCATCCGCCCACTCAAAAGCGGCTCATCCTCCAGGTAGGCCTGGAAGAGGGCCTCGTCTCTGCTGCGGTGAAGTTCGGCCTCCTACACCCCCCGTCCACCCTCGGCCTGGTTCTCGTCAGTCATGCTGATCTGTATGGGTGGAAGTGGACACCTGTCACTGTGCAGTCCACAGCATTTCCCCATGAGCATAGCTGCAGGCCGGGCAGAAGCCCCCTTTCCTCGCCGCATGGCAGATACTGATGGAAAGGGTGCCCTCTGCCCCTTTCTAAGTGCCCTCATCATGCTCAGCCCCCTCAACCTGTGACATCCTCCAGCACCCCTGCCCATGAGCATTGTCCTGAGCATCACACAGCATGTAACTCACCTCTCAGCTGCAACAACCAAATCTGGCCACCACAACCCAGTGTCGCATTTTTATAGCGCAACACATGCAAATGAGGTGTGGCGCAACTTTAATGACATGCTAATCGCGCCACTGCACCTTTGCATGGCTGATCAACTGATTTGCATATGTCGGCTGAATATCGCGTATTTGCGCTTAGCGCAATAGGGAAGGTCCGGCTGAGCCGATGGCGCATGTTTGTGGCTGTGTGCTACACTGCATTGCACATGCCCAGACAGGTTCTGCGGGCGTCGTCGCGCTGCAGACCTGCTGGCGCGATAAGCGATTCTGGCCATAGCCACCATTGTTGCCAGTGCGCTACAGCACTGGGCACTATATGGCACTGTGGCACTTCTGCGCGATAGTCCACTGTGGCACTGGTGCTCTGCTTAGCAGTCGTGCAGGATGCCTATACATCCTATGGCGCTGTGCGTAGCCTTGCGTCATTGCTGTGACCTTGTGTATGCCCTCTGACCCCTGGCGCTGTGGGCATGCCATGTGTACATCCCTATTGCGCTGTCTGGTTACAGCGCCATGTAAAGTGATGGCGCTGTGCGAACAGCGCGATTGGAGCCTGTGCTGGTCTATTGTGCAACAACTCCACGTGGGGTCACAGCGCAGCGGGGCGCCATATTGCCTGCTGTAAAGTTGGGGCCATGGCTCGGAGGAGGGCGGTGTCCTGGAGCGCAGTTGAAGTGGCCAACCTGGTGGCCCTAGTGGAGCCCCACTATGAGGGACTATATGGTGAGGCCCCCCTCACCAGACCTAGGACCCATGTGTGGCAGCAAGTGGCCACTGACCTGGTGGGGGTCACTGGCCGGGGCCGGTCTGCAGAGCAGTGCCGGCACCGGTACAGTGATCTCCGCCGGAGGGAGCCAGAACTGTTAACGCGGCTGCGTTCCCTTGCCAGGCGGGGCCTGGTGCCTAGGCCACGTGAGTGTACCATCTATTCACCTATATCCTCTGTAGGGGTGTGTGTGTGCCTGGGTGGCTGTGCATTGGTGTGTCAGTGTGTGCAGCTGTGCGATGGATGGTTATGGCTGTGTGAGCAGGCAGTCTTACTGGGGCAGGGGGCACTCTGCTTTTGCATCACACTGATGTTTGTCTCACCATATGTCTCCCACAGGCCGGATGGTGAGGGCGCCGGACGAGGCTGATGTGGGCCATGCCAGGGCCCCAGTGCCACAGGCCGTCAGGCCACAGCAGCAGCAGCATCAGCAGCAGCAACAGCAGCAGCAGCATCAGCAGCAGCAACAGCAGCAGCAGCAGCGGCAGATAGAGCTGCTGGAGGAGTGTGAGTATCATTACGTCATGGTTGCTATTGCATGCTGGGGGGGCAGGACCACCAACCATGATGGACACAACCAGATGGGAGGTCGTAGTTCCACTAGACGAAACACTAGTGACTCCCCACACTGGAGTACAGTGTACAGTTCCGGAAAACATACCTGCGTATGGACAGGGACTGGGTGGAGAGCGTTCACAGGAGGGCGACATGGATGGTGCATGGATTGCATCACAAGTCCTATGCAGACAGGTTGACAGAACTGAACATGTACTCCCTGGAGGGGAGGAGGGTGTGGGGATATGATGGGGACATACAAGTATTGTACAGGGGGGAACAGAGTGCAGGAAACAATATTTGTCAGCGTAAAGGATGTTCCAGGACTAGAGGGCATGGGATGCAGTTGGAGGGGGCTCGTTTAAGAGGAACATCGAAAGTGTTTCTTCACATAATGGGTGGTGGACGAGTGGAACACCCTGCAAGAGGATTGGTGGGGCTGACTTGGTCATGGGATATCTGTTGTGTGGGTTCGCCATGAGGACTTCTGGAGGTCAGGGGTGAGGGGGAACGGACTTATAGGACAAGAGAGTGATCGTACAAGGCCAAATGGCCAGACTGGGTGTCCCATAGGCCCTTATCTGCCGACACTGTCTATGTATCCATGTATGTAGGCATGACACAGGTGACCTGCATCACAGTGCAGCATCACGACACGTCTGTGTATGCATCACAGGTGGTCCAGGCATGCACTGGGCACATAGCTGTGTAACTGGCATCGCACCACATTGCAACATCACATGACAGCCTAGTTTGTACTGTGATTGATGTGGGCAGTGTGTGTGGGCAGTGGTGCGCATAGCTGGTGCCGCCTGTTTGTGATGGCCATGTGCATGTTCACTGTGGGTGGGTGCATGCCATCAAAGGTGTGGGACATTGGGCTATGTGGCTTGCAGGTTGGGTGGTGTTCAGGGTTGTGGTCAGTCACAGCCATTGACTGTGTTCCCATTTTCCTAGGCCTCATAGTTCTCAGGAGGATACAGCGGGACATACGAAGGCTGACAGAAGGGTCCCTAGAAAACCAGGCCATCCTGAGAGACATTCACAGACATGGCCTGCAGAGGAGGCATCGCCGCCGAGCAGAGGAGGACCAGCCTGCTGGGCCTTAGACCAAATTACCCTTCCCACTTCACCCATCCCTACCACCCTGCCTTCCCTCTCCAAGTTGTTCATCCCTACCCCTTGCCCACCCCTACCTTGTACCCGTACCCCCCCTTGTAAATAATTATAGTTGATTGTTTTGCACTTTACAAATTTTGATAATACATTTATATTTTGATATGAATACTGTGTTGGTCTCTGTTTTGCAGCTGGCTATGGTTGTTCAGTTGCAGTGGTGTACATGCCATGTGGGGTGATATGGTCCTGGGTATGTGTGTGTGTGTGTGTGTGCATGGGGAGGTATCTCCAGCATGGCAGTGACTTTCTATTGGTCTTGCCGTCTGCTGCCACCCACTGCTGGGTGCACAGGGTGTGTCTGGCTTGTAGGCTTCTGTGTTGCATGGGGCTGACGAGTGCTGGGGGGACTGCATGGTTTCCTGCAGTGCCAGTCACTGCACATGGGTGGTGTCTTGGGGTCACAGTGCAGGGTGTGCTGTGCGTATGGGGGGCTGATGTGCACTGTGGTTGTCAACCCTCTGTGTGGCACTCTCAGCCTGCCAGTGGTTGTGCTGGGGTGTCATGGCTCTGCTATGCTTTGTTGGCTTGTCCCCATGGGCAGGTAGATCATCTGTCCCACCCCAGTGATGCTGTTCTTGGGGTGTGCAGGTGTGGTGTTAGTTCTGCAGTGTGTTCCTGTGCCCATGTGTGGCATGGCTGGCGGTGGGCCCCAGCCTGCCTCCCTGGATGTGCAGTTCCATTGCTCTGGGGGCTGTGCTTGCACTGTGGCAGCTCTGGAATGCTCAGCTGAGCTTCCTGGTTGCTCCATAGCTCAGCATTTGGCTCAGCCTCTCCCTACCTGGTTGCGCCATGGCGCGGTATGTCCGATATTGAGGCGTTGGTTGCTTGCGCAATTTGCTCTGCTCCATGTTTGAATATCGCACCTGTTGCACATTTGCGCAACGGGTTTGTGCTTGCTCCTGCTGTTGCGCTACTTTTGAGCGCAGTTTGAATATCTGGGCCTATGTATACAACAGTTTTGCACCCCCTCTCCCCATTTGGAAGGCAGAAAGTGGGAGCTATTTGAAAAGCAAATTGCAGTTTGATTAATTGGAGGAGGTCACGAGAACAACACAGTTTTACAATATTTCCAGTAGGGACGTACCTTATTCCATTTACGCCATACCCTCAATAAAAGTGAAAAATAAATTGAATTTCCTGCCATTTTTGCTGATTATGAAAAATCAAAAAGGTATCTATAAATGAAACACTATTCATTTGACAGATATTTTTGTGTTGAACAAGTTTTTTGTTCAAAGTACCAAACGATCATTTTTCAATTTAAAGCTATTTGCATTTGTTTGTTGCAAAAAGTAAAACATAATTGAACTTGCTACTGTTTTTTGCCAATTATAAAAAAACTAAAAGGCACATATAAATTATACACTACTCATTTTGTAGATATTTTTGTGCTGAACAACTTTTGTGCTCAAAGTACCATGCTATCATTTTTTAGTTTAAAGCAATTTGCATTTGTTTGTTGCAAAATGTGAAAAGTAATTGAACTTTTACTAATTATAAAAAATCTAAAAGGTATCTATAAATGAAACGCCACTCATTTTGTAGATATTATTGTGCTGAACTAATGTTATGCTCACAGTACCATGCTATAATTTTTGTTTTAACATTATTTGCATTTGTTTGTCGAAAAAGTGAAAAATAATTTAATTTTCTGATGCTTTTTCTTTTTACTAATTTAAAAAAGACTAAACAGTATCTATAAATGAAACACCAATTATTTTGTAAATATTTTTATGCTGACCAACTTTCGTGTTCAGAGTACCATGCTATCATTTTTCATTTTAAAGTTATTCTCATTTGAATATGGTTAGCACAGCTAGAATATATGTGCACAGCTGGGCATCTCTCACTTCAATTACATCATCAAGGCATACATTTTAGGATTCTTAGAGCAGGGTTTTTGAATCAGGAGAGGCTGTGTTTATAATTTTCAAATGCCATGAAACTGCATTTATCCTGCTTTAATAAATGCAGTTTCAGTATAAATGGGAGCAACAGCCTCTCCACTGCAAGACTATGGAGTCCTTTTTTAAAAAACAAGTTGGCACAATCTCGCACAGTGATGCAGATGGGGGAAGGCCAGGAGCAGATAGACGGAGGGTCAGGTGAAGTTATCTCATGCTCAAGCAGTGATGCAGGAGGGGTTTGCAGGCAGAAGTACAAGGGATGAAGAGGTACAGGTGGGGGAGTCTGAGGAAAGGCTGAAGTGGGAGGATAAAGAGGGACAGATGCTGGGTGTGGGTAAAAATCAGGATAGGTTAGGTGATGGGGAACAAAAGATGAGCAAGGGCAGAAACCAAGTCAGGATGGAACATGAGAAGGAGTCCAAAGGGAGCAAAACCCTGTGACACAAAGCTAGAGGCTAAAAGGACACCCAGGAAGCAAGGGACAGTAGGGTGGCACTCTTGGGGAAACTCAATAATTAAGGGATAAAATGGGAAGGAACGGAGCAAAAAACAATGCAGTATGGATACAGTGCATGCCAGGGATGACAACGCTGGAGATGAGGCATCATATTCCTTCCTGGGGTAAGCAGTAGGATGAAAGGAGACATCTGGTGTTTCACCTGGGCACAAATGAATTGAAGGGGAACAGCTTGATGGAGGTATAGGCAAGGTTCGAGGAACTCGGTAGGTTCTGTAGGAGCAACACTGTTTTTCCTTCCATTTCCTTCTCTGAGGTGTTGCCAGTACCAAGAGCAAGCACACCCAGAAAGGAGAAGATAAGGGCATTCAACAATTGGCTACAACATTGGTGCAGTCGGATGGGGTTCAGCTGGATAGGTGACTGGGGTTCTACATGACAGGAGGAGGGGCTGTATGCCCAAGACAGGCTACACCTGAGCTCTTCAGGGGCAGCTGCACTAAAGAGTAAACTGGGGGACTTCATGGCAAGGAAGTTCAATTTAAACTAAATAAGGGGGGTGGCTAAGGACAGGGCCATCCTTATGTGAGGCAGAGCAGAGAGGCTATCAGCCTCCCCCAACCCCAAGTCACAACACTCATCAAGGGAACACTTAGCAGCAGGGAAGGACGGGATGGGGCTACATGTTGGAGGGCTTTGGTTGCAAATGCCAGGAGCCTGGGAAACAAAATGGGAGAACTGGAGGCCACTATGATGAAGGAGAACCTAGACATTGTAGCAGTGAGTGAGACTTGGTGGAACAAGCACCACGCCTGGGAGACGGTGATCCCAGGGTATCGTTTGTTTAGGAAGGACTGGGAGGGGAAGAGGGGGAAGGGTGGCATTATATGTCAGGGAAGAGACTGGGGCCATGGAAGGGCAGGATGAGGAGGGGGAAACAGAGATAATGTGGGTCATCCTAGACAGGGGACAGGGCAAAAACCTACGCTTTGGGGTGGTCTATAGCCCTCCTATGCAGGGGGAGAAAGGGGATAAACACTTTGTAAATTCAGTAGAGAGGATGGCATGGAAAGGGAAAATTGTGCTAGTTGCGGACTTAAACCTTCCAGACATCAACTGGGAGGACCAGACAGCAATCTCAGCAAGTATCAGGGGCATCTTAGAGTCTCTTCAGGGCATATTCCTGCAACAAAGGGTCAGTGTGCCCACTAGGGGTGTAAACCTGTTGGATGTGGTCCTCACAAATGAGGACAGTGTGGAGGAGGTGGAGGTGGGGGAAGAGCTTGGCACCAGTGACCACTGGACTGTCAGGTTCAGGGTGAGAGCAGGCAGGGAGAGAAGGTTAGGATGAGAACCAAGGTAATGGACTTCAGAAACGTGACTTTCATGGAATGAGTAAGGTAGTTAGGGAAGAAATGTTGAGGATAGGGGATGTGCAGGGGGTGGAGGAATTATGGGCAGCCATTAAGAGAGGGGTAAGAAAGAATAGAAGACAGAAAATACCTCTATGGTTCACTAGAGAGGTGGTGTTAGGGGTCAAGGAGAAGACTAGAGCATTCAAGAGGTACAGGAGGACACAAAAGGATGAAGACAGGGAAACCTGCAGGGAAAAAAGAAAGGAGGCTGGGCAAAAGATAAGGAGGGCTAAGGAGGCCACTGAGGAGAGGATAGTGAAGCAGGCAAAGAGGGGGGACAAAACCTTCTTTAGGTATGTTGGAGAAAGGAGGAGGGCACAGCATGGGATTGGAAGGATAAAGGGGGGGGAAATGGAACAATACTGGAAGAGGATTTCGAAAAAGCAGTGGCATTAAATAGCTATTTTACCTCAATCTTCATGAAGGAAAGAGAGGGTAGGGGACCAGGACGGGGTGGGGAGGGTGACAGCCACAGGTAGGTGGGTGTGGCAGAACTCACAGCTGAAAGGAGTAAGGGAAGAGCTGGGTAGACTTAGGGTGGACAAGGCAATGGGGCCTGATGGAATACACCCAAGGGTTCTCAAGGAGGTGAAGGATGAACTGGAACCACGTCTGGTGAGGCTATTTAACTTGTCCTTGTTCACAGGGGTGGTGCCAACAGACTGGAAGAAGGCAGAGGTGGTCGCACTACATGGGGGGGGCGGAAGGGTGAGGTCAAAAACTACCATACTATTAGTCTTACCGCAGTGATGAGGAAGGTAATGGAAACACTACTTAAGCTCAGATTGATAGAATACTTGGAGATGAATGGCATGCAGGATGACAGGCAGCATGGCTTCACCAAGGGAAGGTCATGTCAGGCTAATCTGATAGAGTTTTTCGATGGGGTGATACAGATAGTGGATCAGGGAGGAGCGGTGGGCGTGGCCTATCTGGATTTCAATAAGGCTTTCAACACCATTCTGCATGGTGGAATGGTGCATAAGCTGGACAGACTAGGGGTGGACCACAGGATCACCAGATGGGTGGAAAACTGGTTGAAGGGAAGGAGCCAGACAGTGGTGGTAAATGGGACACATTCCAGGGAATGGGCGGTGACCAGTGGGGTGCCACAGGGGTCAGTACTAGGACCAATACTCTTTAACATCTATGTTAGTGACCTAGCAGAGGGTCTGGAGGGATGGGTGTGCCTGTTTGCAGATGATACAAAGGTCTGCAATAGGGTAGATTCACCTAGTGGGGTGCAAGCCATGAGGCAGGGCCTGGAGATGCTGGAGAGGTGGTCTGAAACCTGGAAATTGAAGTTTAATGCACAAAAGTGCTCACTGATGCACCTGGGGAGGAGAAATAGGAGGCAAACTTATTCTCTTGGGGGGGTGGTGATTAAGGAGAAGGAAACAGAAAGGGACCTGGGGATTATGGTATCATGTGACCTCAAGGTGGGCAGCCAGTGTAGAAGGGCGGTGGGAACGGCAAATGGAATGTTGGCCTGCATTGCGAGGGGTTTTAATAGCAGGAAGAGGGAGGTGTTAATGCCATTATACAGAACAATGGCCAGGCTGCATCTGGAGTATGGGGTGCAGTTCTGGAGGCCTCACCTATGAAGAGATGTTGAGTTGATGGAGAGGGTACAGAGAAGGGCAACCAAAATGGTACGAGGGATGCAGGATGTACCCTATGAGAGAAGATTGAGAGGGCTGAATTTGTACCCTCTGGAGAATAGGAGGGAGAGGGGGGACATGATTTAGACCTTTAAGTATCTGAAGGGAATAAATAAGGTGGAGGGTGATAGCTTGTTCAAATTGAAGAAGGGTGTTGACATGAGGGGACATAGCCTCAAACTGGAAAGTGGGCAATACAGAGGTAATGTCAGGGGGCAGTTTTTCATGGAGAGGGTGGTGGTGGAGGCCCGGAACAAGCTGCCGGAGGAGGTAGTGGCAGCTGAAATTGTGGAGGGGTTCAAGAGGGCTTGGGGATAGATTTAAGGGGTTGGGAAAAGAGGGAGTAAGCATAACAGAAGGGGGGAGGTAGGGTGTTGGGCAGACTAGATGGGCCGTGGGGCCTGTCTCTGCCATCACATTTCTGTGTATTCTGTGTAAAATGTGCAAGAAAGATAGTTTAGGTATCCTTTAATTACTGTGCTACTGCGACAGCATGGTTTATTTTAGTTGAAGCAGTCAAAGTCCTGGCTTTCTGCGTATCTAAAGAAAGTGTGAAACCAACAGTATGTTGACTGGCTGACAGTTGAAATTTGCTTATATGAGAACTGATAAGAATGTTGAGTTAATTGCTAACTTGGACTTTTTATAAAGTGGGACTAATGGTAAAATATCTGGGTGGAAATGGGGGGAGCGGAGAAGGGGGGGTTGAAACCAGGCAGAACTGTTTAACTGGATGAAGGGATCAGCTATGGGAATAGCCTGGGCTGCCTACAGTTCTTTTTTTTGTAAATTATGGGAAATGGTCACCCTCCTGTTTCTTTTTCCCTGGAACTCCCTCCTCTATCCAGCTGTGAAAAGCACAATACAGCTTAAATAACTAATAAAGGTAAGGAAGCGATATCCTGTGTATAATAGTTTAAGCAGTGAGGTGGAAACTCAAGGGGGATGGCCATGAGGGGAAGAATGGGAAGGACGACATCTACTTTTTCAATCATCTATTCAAACCTCGATAAACACCATGGTCAGTAGGGCACGGCATGAGTGGTAGCCTTTTCCCCTCCCACTCGGGCGGGATTCCCTTCCGGGTCTCCCACTCGGAACTCTAGGATGCACAAAAATGTGTGCCCCTATCTTGGGAGTCAACATGTACATAGTTGGGAGTTAAGTTTTGACTGTTTTTTAGGAAATATTTGTTGGTGGTATCCAATGTGTTACAGATGTAACCGCGCCCCCTCCTCACTGGCCCCCCCCTTCTTTAACTAGCAAGGCTTCTCCTCTTACCACAGATGTCTAGGGGCAAACAAGAAGAGTGGGGGTTTACATAAGTGAATACAGATTGGAAAACAGAGAAATGGTCACCATTAGGCTAGCTGACCAGACTGTTACACTAGAACAGTCAAACCCAAGCGTGGCTACATGGCACACATTTGGGGGGACAAATTACCATGGCAAGCAACCCAGGTCCCTGAGAGAAAACATTTGCTCAGGACTATGCTAGGTTTGCACTTCTGGACAGGGGCACCAAAGTAAATCCAGGCACAAGGAAGCAATAACAATACTGTCCAAACCAGGTTGGGATTCTAGAGTGTGGCTTTTATTTACGTAACAAAGTAGGAATAATCACAAAGTGAAGGTGGACCCCCACAGGTCTACACATACTGGTAATGCAGATTCTCCAGAGTACAGAAATTCCTGAAATTCCCATTTAGCATAGGTTGAAGTAACACAAAGCAGCGAATACTCTGGTTCTGAAATGGAGGTTGGCACACACGGCCAAAACTGGTACATTTCCCATCGACTAGGCACACACAGCCAGTAGGACACTTCCCTATATTTCATGAGGAATGAAGGTGGTAACCATGACCACGGAGCACATCCAGGCTCAGGAACTTTCAGAACCCACTATACTGGGGTAAACTGAGAGAAAACAACCCACATACAGGGGTAATTACTTCCATTAGGCATTGGCCAGATGCACTGAATGAAAAGTACTGGTGCCCAAACTGAACCCAGAGAGGTAAACAGGGTCACTCCGGATGGGGGGTCTCCCACCATTTGCTTCCAAGTTTATGCTTAGCCACTCATCTGGTTAATAACACCACATAACTGTAGAAAACTGTAGATGCTGTCTTGAAATGTATATCACACTTCACACACACACACACACACCTCTGAGGTGTCAGAAATTAAAAGTTCTGTACCTGGATGGTCACATACTGGACTCCAACATAGGCAGACACTTTTAAACAGAAAGTCTAGGTCACAGGGTCCCTTTGACAGAGAAATTCACCCCTAGGTATTGTAGGTGCCCCTCCTGGGCTTACACAGAAGAAAAGTTGTACTCACAACAAATGAAGATGTCCAAGGCAGCTTCACCAGACAGACTGGATTGAGGGGATTGTCCCAAACCCTGAAGATCGCCACCACCCAATCCCTCCTGGGATGGGGCAAAAGAAAACCCCCTTAGCAAGGTATCCACCACTTCAGACACTGTCTTCTATGTTCTTCTGGGGTGAGAGCAAACTACCCCAAACTGAAGAGGTAGCTCTCTGTCAGAGCTAAATGAGGAGCTGCACAGCAAGCTGCAGCCTCCTCCTGGAACTCACACTCACAGACTACTGAACATTCTACTCTAGCTGGCAACTGCTTGCCAGAGTGTGGCTTATGCCGCTGTGAGAGTTCTAAGACTACTTCATCACTCCAGCTCAGCTGAGGCTGAAAACAGTGTGTGACAGTATTTTACCTGGCATTTCACAAGCTTCCTCCCCCTGCCTGCCACTGATTCTAACGAGGATTCTAGTAACTCCTGGGAACAAAGGGGTTACACAAAGATTTTGGCTTACAAGGAATAGGATGGGGGATTTGGGGAGAGTGCAGTGCAGAGGGAGAGGCCTATATAGGGAGCCTTACAGCACCATATGATTCTTAATGATGGGGTCAAGACAGCATTTGGTTATCCTTTCACAGAATATTAATGGGCTGAACAACCCAATTAGAATGTACAGAGTACTATCCTCCATCAAAAAGCAAAAACCCACTTTCGTCCTTCTTCAAGAGACTCCTTTGAATAAGACCAAACATGAAAATCTAACTAAATCTGGGTACTCTCGGGTAGTAGCCTCTTCCTATGGGAAGGGGAAACAGAGGGAGACGGCAGTCTTGATCCCACAAAATACCTCATTTGATCTCAAATCCACATAGACCTACTGTACATTTGATTCCTCCTGATTGTTAGCAACATGGCCCAAATTAGAGCACTTCCTCCTTTTTTGTTTTGTTTTAAATTCTGCCTAGATTTTATTTTGGCTTGTTGCTGGCTGATAGCAGTGTCATCATAAGCTGGGGAATCACTAGGTTTAAAGAAAGGAGGAGGAAGAGTAACCTGAAGGGCCTTGTTCTCAGTAAATATTTCCTCCTTGTAAGTATTTTCCACTGTAACATCAGGCCCAGTTCCAATGCTTGCTTAGAAAGTGAGGAAGAGGATGTAAAACCTACCATATTCTCAAAAAACTCTCTATTATTAATTATCTCTGTCTCACATAAAACATGTCTCACATTTTTAGATTGAACACACATTCCCTCCATTTCTGGAGAAAATATCAATGAATGTGATGAGGAAGTAGGTGATGTTATATACTGCGGTGAGAAACATTCTGAACTATTCCCATAATTTTGTTCTGCCAACAACTTCTTAAGACCTTTTATCATCTGGTTTAGATCTTTAATAACCATACTAAGACTGTCTCCACTAAGTGACAACCTGTCCTGCTTTCCATTATTATATAAGGGATCCTCTTCCTCTGTATATGATAATATTGAAATAGTAGCTACATCTGTACATTCAGAAGCCCCGGAATTCAGATATCGTTCCAAGCACTCCAGGGCACTAGCATAATCTGTACCATAATACTCAGGGGAAGTTGTTATTATCAGTTGAAGTGATAAGTTAGGGGACTCAGAAAGTCTCGTTCTAGATAAATTGTCCCCCAACTATTTTGCTTGCTCACCTAGGTGCATAAAGGGTAAAGTTTTTATCACTGGGGTAGACTGTTTCATAAAATCAGTTATTGTCATTTGATTGATTTTTTACTACCATTTGAGGTACATTCCCCCGCATTAACTGCAGGGGGAATTGCTCCTGAATTTTCTTGCTCTGGATAATTATTCACCACATTGATTACTTCCTTGATTTTAATTTTTTTTAGTGTTTTTCGTCTTTCCACCATTGGACATCTCACATGGAAGCTGGACAGCAGCAAGATGGCGGTTGTGCTGAGCTGCTGTCACTAAGCGTTTTTAGTTGCGCCGGAAATTTTATTGTTAGCACTTTACCTCCTTGTAGTAGTGTAGCAATAATCGTGTCTTAGTTGTTTTTATTAATTTTCGTTTTTGTTTTGTTTGTATTTATTTTACTTTTGCCATCTGATTTCAGCTTGTCCCGGGGCAGTGGATAGACCATTTGAGCTATAACATCGCAATTTGGCGTTTGCTTTTCTATAACATCTGCAAGCATAAGCATTTACCTGCAGTAGTGGTGGACCCAATTGGACTGGGGAGGCTACTGGTTCTTGGAGTTGGTGCCGAAGTTTTGGGTGTTCGAGTCCTGGCACTGTGCAGCAGAGGGGCGCTGCCACTGGAGCATTGTGGAACTGTTTACCTTGAGGTGTTGCTGCCTTCCCGGATTCTTTTCCTGTGAGTGCGGGGAACTGAACTGATGGGGCGCTGATGCTTGTTCAGTTCCCTTCCTGTGGAGAGTAGTGCAGAGAAAGGATTGAGACAGCTCCAGGAAACTACCGTCTGTGGCCGGAGGGCTTTGTTTTGGGCACCTATCCTCTTTCTGGTGGTGGGTTGGGAGGCTGCTGCTATTTGGCGGTGGTCCCCCTGGCATTTCTGCCCCACACCATGGCTGCTGGAGAGCTGTCTCGGTTGCGATAAGGTCCAAGGTGAGGTGGGTGTTCTGGGATGAGTCCTCTGGCGCTGGCGTTTGATCCACTTCAACATTTACATGATTTTCCATCAACCTGTGGATGACTACACTAAAGTAAGGTTTTTGCTTTTGCTAAAAATTCAGTGCTGCCTGTTGCCTAACTCAACTGGTGGTGAAGACAATCCTGGTTGGTTTTTCGAAGGATACTGTCCAGTGTTTGCTCTTTCGTGGTGGTGGGAGCCCAGGAAGGGCTTTGAACTTTGGTACTGTGTTGCTTTGTTAAACAGAACCTGGATCTATCTATTGCAGCTTATTATTTAATTCTGGTGGGTCACTGACCTGTATTTACTTCCCCAAGGTGGTGAGAGCCCTTGGGTGGATGGAATTCTGGTAGAGTGCCCCTGTAAACTTGATTTAGTTTTAAACTGTTGCCATTACTGCTGTTGGACCCTAGAAGTGAGGGGCCGTGGGTCCATAAATGGACAAATTGGTCATAGGAGGTGGGAGCTCCATGGCCCTAAAAACTATTTTTCAAACTTTTATGGACTAAGTATTGTTATTTTTATTTTTTTAATTTTAGTTGTTCATAAATTATCAGTATTGTTTTTGATGTATTGAGTTAGAGATAACTGTGATTAGTTATTCATCGTTTTTTACTTTTCTCTATTTATAGTTTAGTTTTTGTCTGAGTTATGTCATTCATTTTTAGGATTGTGTTTTGATTTGAATTTTATTTCTACTACAGGGAGATTAGAAGTTAGTGTCATTGTTCCATGTTAGCGGATTGTAATATTAATTGCTATCCCACCCCCCCCGGTCATGCGCTCTTCATCCTCCGCCCTTCATGCCCTCCGCCCCTTCTCCCCCCGTTGCTCTTTTCTGTTTATCAACACTGTAGGGCTTTGGGAATTGCCTGCAGGAGGTTGGGGAGGGGTGGGGGTATGAACAACGGAGGATGGATATAGGGGCGCTCGTATCGGAGTGGTTAAGTCTAGAAGACACTCTGGGGCAAAATGGAGTGCGGAACATGGGCCTTCCTGTCTGGTCACCATACCCGAGGGCACCACATCTATAAATGGTGGGCAGGTGGTTGGGGCATCCCAGGAATTCTATCCAACCCAGCGGTGTTATGCAATGCCAGGTCCGTTGTGAACAAGACTGCCATTGTTGCAGACTTGGTAGGTACAGCGGACCTGGCTTGCATCACCAAAACCTGGCTGGATGGTAATGCTGGCCCCATATTTGAGGCAGCAGTTCTAGCCGGGTATTCGATGATACACTGCCTGAGATTGGATCGCAGGGGTGGGGGGGTTGTGGTCTGTTTTAAGACCGAATTGGATCTCACGAGTGTCCCAGTTGAGGCGACCAGATCATTCAAATGTGTCATAGTGGCAGGTGGGGGCTATAGGATGGCTCTCATCTATCGTCCTCCCGGAGACGAGAAGCTATTCCCTAAGGAAGTGGCGGACTTTGTCATCGACCTGGTGTTTGAGTCACCCAGGTTGATGGTGCTGGGTGACTTTAATGCCTGGATTGATGACGAACTCTCACAATTTGGACAGCACTTCTTCCAATTGATGTATTTATTGGGCCTTTCACAAGTGGTTACCTCTGCCACTCTTAAACATGGCCATTCCCTTGACCTGGTCTTCCTCCTGGGGATGGAGGCCTCCGATGTGGGGGTGGAACCTGTCGGATGGTCTGACCATCACACTGTAAGATTCAATTTTCACACCCCTCTGTGTAGGTCAACCCCTGTGGAGATGGTCAGGTACCGCCCTTTACAGGATGTGACTCCTGATGGCCTAACAGCGGTACTTGATCTATCAGAATTTCCTGTGATGAGCTTGAATCCTGAAGTTCTGGTTCTGGCCTGTAATAAGGCCATTACCTCTGCATTGGATTCTATTGCTCCCATCCGTGTGCGCCCTCTCTCCCTTTGCCCTCGATCCCCATGGTTTGACGGGGACTTGAGGGAGATGCGGCGATTTGGACCCAGGTTGGAGAGGTGCTGGCAGAAATCCGGCTTAGATGCCAACCATCTTAGACTCCTAGAGCATTATCAACTCTATCAGTCAGCAATTACTCATAAGAAGGCAGTATTCCTGTCTGGAGAAATTGCTGCTGCACAGAACCGATCGGCCCAGCTCTTTCGAACCGTAGACAGGCTGTGCAACCCAGCCTGTCTACAGGTTCGACGAGCCTTTTCACAAATTCAGTGTGAGGAGCTTGCTCGGTTCTTTGCAGATAAGTTGGATGACATCAGGGCCGAGACCCGTGCAGCACTCTCTATGGGAATTGAGGTGGACCAGCCTGCAGTTACAATCCCTTCATTTTCCTGGAGTTCTTTCAAAAGGCTGGAAATTGAAGTTTTCATGAGGAATGTCCAGGGTATGCGCACCACATGCTGTAGTTTAGATCCGGGCCAAACGGCCCTGATCATGGACTGTGGGGAGGTTATCATCCCGGTTCTAGCTAGGATAGTCTGGTGCTCCTTAGACTCTGGTGAATATCCCTGCTCCCTGAAGGAAGCAGTGGTGACACCAGTGTTGAAGAAGGCTTCTTTGAATCCAGACTCCCTCACTAACTACAGACCTATCTTGAACCTTCCCTTTGTGGGAATGGTTATTGAGAAAGTGGTGGCTGCCCAGTTGGACAACCACCTGACCATCCATGACATCTACGACCTTCTTCAATCAGGTTTTTGAAAGATGCATAGCACAGAGATTGTGCTGGTTCGGGTGCTCAATGATCTCTTGATGGTGAGAGACCAGAAAAAACAGTCCATTTTGGTCCTATTGGATCTGTCAGCAGCATTTGACACCGTAGACCATGGGGTGTTGCTTGAGCACCTGAGATGCATCTGTGGGCTGTCAGGTTTGGTTCACAGATGGTTTACCTCCTTCCTCACAGGTAGAACCCAGAGGGTGGTGTCGGGGGTATTTTCCTCCGATCCTACATCTCTGTCCTGTGGGGTGCCTCAGGGCTCTGTGCTCTCCCCCATGTTGTTTGTGGTGTACATGCTTTCCCTCGGAGACATTGTAAGACATTATGGGCTGGAGTTTCCTTGTTTTGCCGATGATACCCAGCTCCATCTGTCTTTTGCACCTGACCAGAATGGAGCACTCTCAGTGTTTAACAACTGTCTCGGCAAGATCCAGGGTTGGATGAGGTCCAGCTGGTTGAAGTTGAATTCTGGGAAGACGGAGGTGATGGTTGTGGATCCTGGTCACCAGATTGGGGGGTTGGGAACAAACCATCCCTCAGGTTTATTCTTGGTGGATGTCGAGCTCCCTATCTCTGAACAGGTGCATGACCTAGGGGTGATCCTTGATGATCAGCTGACATTGCATGCTCATGTGCCAGCTATTGTCAAGGTATCTTTTTATCATCTGAGGAACATCGCTAGGATCAAGCACCTTGTTCCATCTGGGGACTTGCCTACGCTGATCCACACCTTTGTGACCTTGCACTTGGACTACTGTAACTCTCTTTACTTTGGGCTTCCAGGTGTTGATATCCACCACTTGCAGCTGGTGCAGAACTCAGCAGCCTGGCTGTTAATGGGGATTCCTCATTCTTCCCACATTACACCAGTACTGCGGGATCTGCACTGGCTGCCAGTTCAGTGGTGGATCACCTTTAAAGTTGGTTTACTGACATATAAAGCCCTACATGGTTTGGGCCCTGACTACCTGAAAGAGCTTCTGGTTCATTACCTTCTGGAGTGACCGCTCTGCTCAGCCAACGAGGGGTTGCTAGAGATTCCGAGGGTAGCTTTAAAATCTTCTGGTGCCTGAGCTTTTATGTTCATGTCACCGACCCTCTGGAATTCTCTACCCTGCTGGATTAGAGAGTGCATGACTGTGGGGGGTTTTAAACAAGGATTGAAGACCTTTTTATGGAAAAAGGCATACGGGGATGGTTTTGACATGGACTGATACTAATCTTTTTAATGTTTTATGATGTTTTAATATGAATTTATTTTAATGTAATGCACCTTGATTTCAGAAAGGCACAATATAAATAAAGATTATTATTATTATTATTATTATTTCCAGCCCCCTGCTGTAAATTTATCTCTGGGGTTGTGAGCTTACCACTTTGTGTGTAAACCATTTTTGATCTTCAAAAGATGCAATTAGGCAGTAATACGATTAATGCAGATAAAACCAATTTGGCCAGTCAGTATTAAATATTCCAAGAGTGACTGGCCCTATTACTGTAGTAAATAACATCTAAAATCAGGCAGCGTATCTTTAAAAATCAGGATAAATTAAATTCTCAGAAACCTATGAACAACTCTATTAAATAACTAAAACAGTTACAGAAAGAACAATATATAATTAATTAATTTAATAAGGTCCTCCACGAGTTTTAAATCCAGAGTCCAAAGCTTTTTATTCATGGAATTCGTATAATTGTCTTCAGTCTATCTATAAATCATTGGTACAAAGTCTAGTTCAGTGTCTTTTAGTCCCATGGATGCAGAAACTTGGAAAATCTATGCAGTATTGCCAGAAGATTTTACATCTGTCATGCAGCCTTCTAGCAGAGGTTGGTATAGCAACCCTGCCAACACTAGTAGACAAAAAAAACAAGGAAACAAAAACTTGCTTCTGCCATGATGCAGGGGTGCTCCAATATCTCTGGTGCAGTCCTCTAGAACTACAGGTGTTGCTGTTCCCTCACTAAAAAACAATCAAATGAATGAGTGAATAGATGTGGTTCAGCCTATACCAAAAAATAGATAGCAAAATTACAAATGAAGACTACCAAATGCACCTGAGAATAGTACTAAGTCTGTGACTACACAGTCTTAAGTGTAATCCTAACAAATTGTACAATTTTGCTTAATTAGCTAGCTATCCGAAAATCACCTGCTATTCAGTATCTCCGGATACCGCAAATACAGGAGTACAATACAATAAAATGTATAACTAAACAATTTTAAACGTGCAACTTTTAGAATGTTTTAGACTTACTATTTACTTAGTTGCAGCTAAGTAAACAAAGCACAGGCTGATGTCTGTTCTGCTATTCTGCATTCAGTAAATTGAAGCTTGAGAGCATGCCGTTAATGTAGTTTGCTATCATTTACTATTTTAGCCAGCAACACAGTGCACTAACACACTAGCACTCAGAAACTGCTTCAGCAGAATGGTCCTGGTATTCTGCACAAGAACAGAGTCAGACACTTCGTCACTTTTTGGTATCTTATCCCTATCTACCAGCAACAGCTTAAAGCAAAGTAGCACCCCACAGTTTACTTTGTCTAGAAGTTTGTTTGAAGTTGCAAAATGGTGATCCTTTGAATAAGAACACCATGAATGCTCAATATAAAGGCACAATCAGGCAGTCCAATTAGGTAATCCAATTATTGACTACACCTGTTTTAATTACCCAATAGCACATGCCCTTAATGTCACTGTACTAGTTCCAATTGCCAATTATCAAAAAATGTATACTAAAATACTTAAAATACAAATGAGCAAAAACAACAAATGTACAATACGTCCTAAAACAGTATGATGAGCTGTAAGTACTGCAAAAAAAACACATAGCAAAGTCAAAATCAGTAAAAAGGTGTCTGCTGCCCAGAAAATATTGCAGTTAAAATATACACGGCTATGTGCAGGTCCACAAGTTTGCAGTTCTATAGTTCTTTCTTAAATAAATTCTTCCAGAGTCTTCCCTGTCTCTGTGGTTTTATTTATTTATTTGCTTTTGGTAATCAGGTATGTGCACTAGGCATGGCAATGCCTATTTTCGGGCATGACCCGGAAGCGTACAAATAACAAACAGTTTGAAGCAGTACAACAATTGATAATACAGAGGGTACAGGTACAAATACAATTACCAGTGAGACAGAGATACAGCTGGGACAAAAGCAAGAGAGATGCAAGTGCAACTTAAACAATATTCAAGATACAAAATATGAGAGGTATCAGTACAAACATTTTACAAAATACAGTAAAGGTGCATTTAAACATTGCCTTAAGTAGGAGCACAATAGAGTCAAATTGTCAGCAACTACAGGACTAAAGGTCCTAAGAAGTACAAGAATGCTAGTTCAGAGAAAAAATTAATGATCAAGACCAGGGTATATGTGCTATACTGTCGATCAGAAAAGCATGGCTATAGAGGAGGGAGAAGTAGGAAATTAAGAGAGAGAAGGGCAGGTGGGAGGGGGTATGAGCCTAGGAAAAGGCAAAGGCAAGACTAGAAAGAAAGAAAGAAGGCAGGAAGTCAGGTTGAGAGGAAAGATAGGGGAGAGAAGGACAGCAGTAGGTAGAGACATGACAGCCAGGAGTTAGAGGCTGGAAGGTCTAAGGTTGGTGAAAGTATGTGCATAAGGTTGAGGCAAGTAGCTGACTGTGGTGTAGCCTCTTAAAACAGGCATGAGTCAGAGCAAAATGAATGTCTTGGGGAAGGGAGTTCCAATATTTAGGTACAACATACAAGATCCTTCCCGGTTGTAATTTACAGCCAGCTGGTGAATGCGCAAGCCTTTCCGAAGGGCTCCCCAGCATATTCCAATCCAACTGCCACGTTCGCTCTTCTTCCTGGAAGAAGCAGAGAATGCCTTAACCAGGGTGGCAGTGATGCTTTGCACAAGAAAATCTGGTAAACTCTAATTCACAACATAGATGACATACGCTTTACTAGATAGAAAAAAGCCTTGAAAAAGAGTCTGCTTCCTTCGCTTCTCCACAGCATGGTAGCGTTCAGCTCAGCACCAGCTCAGAAAGAACCTCACGATGCAGTCCAGCAATCTCCCATCAAATCGACTAATCAATTAATTACAGGACTAAGAGTGACCTCATGCCAGCAGCCTAGAGCTCTGACATCACAGGATGGGAGGAACATTTTGGCCTCTGATATTATCAAACTGGCTGAAAGGACAGACACTTGTGTTCTGGACTTCTAAGAGACATTTTTATTCCTGGACTCAAAGAGACGCATTTCTGCCAAAATAGGTAATTTCATTCCATTTATTTACCAACTGGAACAAAGGTAGGCTTAGTTCTTCAGTGCAAGGCGCTTTGTTTATAACTGTCTATTTTCTGACTGTACCCTTAATGCATATACGTTCTGTGTTTTGTATTTTATTTACTATTTCTAATTTTACTAAACTTTGTTTTTCCTTAAAACACTGTCTAAGACATGTTCATTTTGTGTGTGAATGGTGGAACAGTTTTAATGTTCTGAAACAGTTGTTAAATGTTTATTGTGTCACCTTATGCAGCCATGCTAACAAGGATCTGTGTAAAGATCCAGCAAGGTAAGAAAAATACCAGTGTCTCAACTGAGTCGGAAGGGGTTTATGAACCAGGTTTGTTGTATGCCCACTGGGCCAGGTATATTGTGCTGCTTTCCCCGAAGAAAGTGTGTTATTTGGACCTGTTACCTGGGTGTGCTACCTAAAAAGGGTTCATAATTAACCCCAGGACTTGAGACTGGTAGTTCCTCGGAACCAGCACAAACAGGAGGGTGTCCTTGTTTGTCCCCTGTTCATGAATCACACTTAAAGGTTAGGCACTGTGGTACCAGAGGGCCTGACCCCAGGAGTGGGTTTGTGGCAGGCCACATCCACCATTCCACCCTGATCTAGTTCCTTGGTCACCCAAAGAAATCTGTCAGATTTGTTTGACATAACTTCTCCCCTGTGAAATCTTGCTGCCTTGAGTATTGTAACCCACTGGATTCAAGATATTTCACAATCCTTTCCTAGTAAAAATGAGAACCCCGTCCTATATCCCTGGTGGTCCAGTGGACCGCTATGTGCCTGATCGTGGGCATCTGTAAAAATGAGAACCCTGTCCTATATCCCTGGTGGTCCAGTGGACTGCTATGTGCCCAACTGCGGGCATCTGTAAAAATGAGAACCCCGTCCTATATCCCTGGTGGTCCAGTGGACCGCTATGTGCCCGATCACGGGCATCTGTAAAAATGAGAACCCCGTCCTATATCCCTGGTGGTCCAGTGGACCACTATCTGCCTGATCGTGGGCATTTGTAAATAAAAAATTAACTCCAATATCCCTGGTGGTCTAGTGGTACCCCCACCCGCCCACTGAGCCCCACCGCCCGCCCACTTCCCCCAGTCAGCGGCGGGCGGCAGCACCCCACCCTCCTGCCACCCCACCGCCGCCAACTGACACCTCGGTGGGATGCATGCCCATTGGTTCACAGCGTGAGCCAATGGGCGTCAGCTTATTATTGCAGTTCAATTAAATGAATGAATCTTCACATAACTGGAATGGTAGAAGGTGCACGCCCATTGGCTCACGCTAGAACCAATGGGCTGCAGCCCTACTGAGGTGTCAGTCGGCAGGCGGCAGGCAGGTGGGGTGCTGCCGCCCGCCGGCTGATGGGGGGGATTGGGGTGGTGGGGCTCAGTGGGCAGGTGGGGAGTACCACTAGACCACCAGGGATATTGTAATTATTTTTTTATTTACAAATGCCTGCGATCAGGCAGATAGCGGTCCACTGGACCACGAGGGATATAGGACGGGGTTCTCATTTTTACAGATGCCTGTGATCAGGCACATAGCAGTCCACTGGACCACGAGGGATATAGGACGGGGTTCTCATTTCTACAGATGCCTGAGATCGGGCACATAGCGGTCCACTGGACCACCAGGGATATAGGATGGGGTTCTCATTTTTACAGATCCCCGCGATCAGGCAGATAGCAGTCCACTGGACCACCAGGGATATAGGACGGAGTTTTCTTTTTGTACAGATGCCCCTAATCGGGCTGCAGGGGGCGTCAGTTCCTGACGGCTGCTGCCTGGCAGGGTGCCAGGCGCAAGTCATCAGGGATCGGTGCACCTGCATGCAAATGGGGCTATAATGACATGCAAATGGCCCCATGTGCACCTTGCATACATTATGGCCACATTTGCATGTCAACTTTTGAATATCGCTGGTGCTGTGCATGGTGCAATGGAACTTGTGCTTGCGCATCTCCATGCTCCACTCTGGCCACTTGCGCTGGCGCAGTGCCACTGCACCATGCACACTGGGGGTGGCCCAGGGTGCGATATTAAAAGCTGCTGAGCCATGGTGCAGCTCTGTTGAATATCACCCAGTCCACACCCCTGCGCAGCCAAGTTGAGCTGCGCCCAAGCTTGCACCACAGCCTGGCGCAGTTTGAATATCCGGGTTATTGTGTCTAAGATTAATGCTGTATGTGTACCTTACTTACTTACTACTTGCCAGCAGAAACAGGTCACATGGTCTATCAAGTCTGCTTGAGTGTGCAGCTAGCACCCCACTTGCAGCTGCTTCTTCCCCCTTGACTCTCCCCCCACACAGATGAGTGCTAACTGACCTTGAACCAGATTAAACTGTTGATGGTATTTCCAGTGAATGGGGGAAATTTGGCCATGATACCGGGGTAATTCCCCTACTCTTTTCCGATAAGTGCCATGGGATCTTTAACATCCACCTGAACTACCACCTGAACAGGCAGATGGGACATCGGTTTAACATCTCACCTGAAAGATGGCACCTCACAAGTGCAGCATCCCCCTCATGCTGCACTACAGTGTCAATATTATGATATTAACCCAAGTGCCAAGTATGAGAATTGAACCCACAGCCCTCTGACACCCCTCTGCCAGGTGTACCTTATCATCTTTTTTTTTTCACTCTCTTTCCTCCGGTCACCAGCCCTGGGAACTCCCTCTGACATAGCCCCCTGCAGCTTGTCCTGCCCGCCAGAGTCCCCCCAGACCAAGGTCCTGCCGGAGCTCCAGCCTTCACTCTCAGCCTGCTTGACCCCCTGGCTTGTACCTCCTGAGGTGGGGCTGCCAAACACCTATCTTCTTGGTGATCCTTGAAATCCAATCTGCAGAAAGGGAAAAACAGTAGTGGGCTTTACGTATGCATGGGATAGGCACAAAGGAATCTTAGTAGGAAAGCAAGGGGGTAGTAGGTGGCAAACAGGTAGAGTATACGTTAAAAGTATAGGCAGGAAAAAAAATGGGCAGCTGGGGTGGACCAATAGGTCCTTATCTGCTGACATATTCTATGTTTTTGCGTAATGACATTGCTTTATGGGGGTTAATATAAGCTGCTTTACGTGCCTATAGTGGTGTGTCCATGCCCAGCATACTAATGTTGGACTAAAGAGGGTGTTTTTAGAGATGGTCTGCATAGCAGACCAATTCCTATTGGAATCGAAGTCAGGAAGTGTTTGCAACTGTCCCATAGAAAAACATTGTAGGACTGGGATACACCTTTTTTATGGGTGTCAGTGAGCAAGTTTTGCCTCATTACTGCTTCTTGCAACTGTCTGTAATGCTCTAACTTTCTGTTGGCTGCGGAGGAGTAGTGTGCATGAGAATCTGCTGATCAAGTGGCAACTGTCTACTGTACATGCAGCTGACCTAGGTATTAATACTGAAGAAGTCCCCAGGTCATTTAGCCTAGTCCCCCTTCCACCACTGTGATGACAAGAGCCTGGCCTGACAGGAAATAATAAAAAAACGATCCCCCACCAATAACATGACAAGTTTTGTGTTCAACCCAGCCTATCAAGGAATAAAAACCAAAATCTGACCCTCCCCAAAACAGCCTGACAGGTCCAATGCCCAACCCCACCTGCCAGAAATTTTAAAAATATTGTCAGTCTCTCCCACCAACTATCTTATCTGTTTGGTGTCCAATCTGGCCCATTAGGAAATGAAAAATCTGCCCCCCTCCCTCCAACCACCAGGTGGGTCCTGTACCCAACCTAGCCCATGTATTAAGACAAAAAGAGATAAGGAGGAGCAGCAACAAAGCAGTGAGTGGAAGGTGGAATGTGCATGGTAGTAAGACACTGCTCTCCTCATGCCCCTTCACTCAGGTCACAGTAAGGGGTTCAAACGCTGCATGGGATGCTTGGGGCTGCTGCTGCTGCTGACAGCCTGTTCAGCCATCTAGTGTGGGAAACTGGGCTGAAGTGAACCGATAGTGCACTGTTCTGTGGCTGTAACCCCAAGTGTCTGTGATCAACGCTCCACTGCCCTCCTCTACCTCTCTTGCTCTTTCCTTCTCTCAGTGCTCAATCTCAGCTCTGCATTCGCCCAAACACGCCCATAAAATCACACTACCATGTACAAGCCAACCCATAGTAGTAGTATGTAGTAGAATGGTTCAATGCTCAACTTGGCTGGTCAGGGAATAAAAAAAAATAAATCAGTCCTCCAGCAAACTTACTGATGGGTCCAGTGCATAAACATAACCCAGCTCATCAGGGAATAAAAAAAATCTGAACCTCTCCTGCAACTTGGATCCTGACTGCCTTACAAACTACAGGCCGGTCTCTAACCTCCCCTTTTTGGGTAAGGTTATTGAGAAGGTGGTGGCTTTACAGCTGGAGGACCATTTGACCAGCCACAATATGTATGATTCTCTCCAGTCCGGTTTCAGGAAGAGACATAGTGCAGAGACGGCTCTTGTTCGGGTACTAAATGACCTCCTGATAACGAAAGATCGAAAGATCCGTTCCATCTTGGTCCTTCTTGATCTCTCTGCAGCATTTGATACTGTGGACCATGGTGTACTTTCAGATCATCTGCAGTTTATCTGTGGACTGTTGGGGGCTGTGCTCGGATGGTTTCAATCTTACCTCATGGGCAGGACTCAGAGAGTGGTGTCTGGGGTTTGTACCTCAGCTCCATTCTCCCTGCCCTGTGAGGTTCCGCAGGGATCCATTTTAGCACCCATGTTGTTTGCAGTGTATATGCTGCCATTGGGAGTGATTATTAGATGGTATGGCTTGAGTTTTCACTGCTATGCAGATGATACTCAGCTATACATGTCTTTTGTCCCTGAACAAGATGATTCTGTCTCGGTGCTCAACAGCTTCTGACTGAAGTCCAGGCCTGGATGAATATGAGCTGGTTAAGGTTGAACCCTGAAATAATAGAGGTGTTGGTTGTGAGCCTGGGTTGTCGTGAGGCGGGTGTGTTGGCAGGTTCATCTTCGGCCTTTTGGCTTGGAGGTGTCCAGCTAGCTACCTCAGACCGGGTACGGAACCTGGGCATTATGTTTGATGACTGCTTGACCTTGAAATCACAGGTGTCAGCAGTTGTTAATACCTCTTTTTACCATCCGAGAAATATCACCTGGGTGAAACATCTGGTTCCTCCCAATGATCTTCCAACGTTGGTTCAAGCCTTCGTTACCTCCCGCCTTGACTACTGAAATGCCCTTTACCTAGGGCTGTCGGGAGTTGATATCCGCCGCTTACAGCTGGTGCAGAATGCAGCTGCCAGGCTATTGACTGGCATTTCAAGAGCCAGTCATATAACGCCTGTGCTCCATGGTCTGCACTGGCAGCCGATTAAGTGGCAGATCACCTTTAAGGTTGCTTTGCTAACCGATAAGGCCCTGCATGACCAGGGACCGAGTTACCTGAAAGATCTCCTTTGTCCCTACTGTCCCTCCCGTCCTCTCCGATCCACTGATGAGGGATTGCTAGAGGTTTCCAGGGTACGTTTGCAGACATCAGGAGTAAGGGCATTTAGCTTTGTTGCTCCATCCCTGTGGAACTCTCTACCTCAGCGGGTACGAGATTGCCTAACCATCCAGAGTTTTAAAACCACCTTAAAAACTTATTTTTTAACCTGGCTTTTGTTGATTGATGTGGTTATTTGTTATGTGGTTTTTATATTGTTCTTTGTTGGAATTTTATATGTTGTTTATAATAATTTATTCTTATGTATTTTATTGTACAGGCACCTTGGTTTTAGAACGGTTTTAGAACGGCGCCTTTTTATAAATAAAACTGATGATGATGATGAACTATGTAACTGGTGCAGTCCCTAACATGATATGTTAGAGATTAAAGCAATCTGTCTCTCCTCCTCTACCTGTAGCCCCCCTTCCCAAATGTCTAGGGGCCAGGCGTTATGGAGGGAAGGGGGCCCTAGACTCTAGAACCTCACAATGTTTCCTTAGATTTAAATCAGAATAACTAAGGGTGTATTACCTTGAGATGTCTTCAAACCCCAAGACACTGAGCCCCAAGGATGTTCGGCTTCTTACCCAGCAGGGAAAATCTGGCAGGCAGACTGGTCAGCCCATCTTCAGACTTCTCCAACCCACCAGACCTGGAGCAGGAGGGCATATGGAAATGAATACTTCAGACCCCTTGAAAACCATGAAAATCCCTAAAAGGACTAAAGGACTCATAATTCATTACAATCCTTTCTCAGCAATGATCATACTGAACTCAGATTTCTATAAACAAATTGCTTTTATTCTCCTGAGCTCCTAAACAATTACAGAGCTAAGGGGCCCATTAGCTTAAAACTCTGAAAGGTACAGCTCCATGGAGCTAACCTATTTACCAAAACTAATTTGTGGGGAGAGAGAGAGAGAGAGAGCAGGCATTCTTAGGCATGAATTTTCCACACAACACAACCAGCCACAAAATGTAACCCCAGGACCACAGATTGAATCCTGAAAATTCCCAGAAGCGTGAAGCTCCCTCCCTCACTGGCACTGGTAAGAACCTTCCTTTGTTACCCATCCTTTATGTTGAACCTCTTCCCATTATGTCTCTTACTCATCAGGAGAGTGATGTACTTCTCTGCCCACCACCGAGTTAGTTCATGCTCGGGGCAAAAAGTAATCAGCCTGAACCTCCGCGACTGCTCCTACAACCATTCCTCCCATTAGTACTGGTCTCGGACTGGTCCATGGTACATTCTTCCTACCGCATTCCCCACAGCTCTCCCCGAAGCCAAGTGCACCAAACAGTTACAGTGGATCCCCACTTCCCATCAAAAATCCTGTTTCCAGAGATGGGCATGGCCTATATTGGCCTAAAGGCCTACCCAATTGTAGGCCACAGAGCCTGCCCCAGACATAGGCACAGCAGAACCCATTGAGTCCAGGCTGCCACTCACTCCCACCTTTCACCCCCTAAGCTGTCAGGCCACATGGGGAACCGGGATCAAGAGGAGCAGCCACCATCCTTCAATCACCTGTCATGGCCCTGCCACCAATGCAACAACCCCCAAAGGCCCAAGATAACATCTCCAAAAACTGAGTCCAATGCCCCCCCCCGGGCCTATACTTCCTCCTGCACCAACTCTTCTTCTCCCATGGATGCTCTCACCACCTGGTGCCCAAAGGGACCCTGGACCCAATGACCACAACTGCCTGTTTGACCTGCCTCCCTCAGAGACCCCAAACCCAGGACCCAGTGCACCACCACCAAAAACTGCCAAACTGCCTTAAAGGAGGGGGGGGGACCACCCCTCCAAACTGCCCTGCTGCAAAATTCACCAGTCTCTTTCTTGTTCCCACCTATATACCCACTATATATAGTAACCAAAGCTGCTGCCCCCAAGTGGCAGCCACGGAAAAGGCACCCCTCACAGCACACAAACTCCCTAAGTATGGGGGGAGGTCCCTAAGGGTAGAAATAAGCCCACCTGCAAGGGGTGGCTCATATACCCAACTATCTGATGAGTCCATGGCCAAACCCAGACCATCAAGGAGTAAACAGAATATCACTCTCCCCTCAAAAACTTAATGAATCCCAAGCTTGCCTATTAGGGAAGAAGAAAAAATGTCTCCATCCCTCAAACTGCCTGGTGCCCAAACTGGCCCAGCAGGGGAAAAAACTATCTGGCCCATTCCTCCAACTCATCACCAATTCAAACACCACCCACCAAGAGAAAATAACACAGAGGGAAACAATAATATTTCAGATTGTTAGCATACTTATTCAGAATAGTGTTGCGACTTCTTACCAATGGGAGGAGGTACCAGTGAGACCACAAACCTCTGACCGGTTTCACCATTTAAGGTGCCATCAGGGAAAGAAACATCTGCACATTTGTCAATGCATTTAAGAGCAATCTCATTACATTTCTGCTCAACAAATCCCAATGTAACGGCTTCTAATTCTCTCCCTTTGTTCATAATCTATAAACTCCAATTTGTTTATTTATTCCTATTGTTCTGCAACAAAAAAATTCTCTGTACTCTTTCCCAAAATTGTACACTTTCATGCTCTCTAAAGTGCTGTACAAATGCAGTATTGTTTTGTTACACTGGATGCTTGCGAAAATGGTCACTATTGCTCACATTCCTTCCAGTATAAATATAAATAAAGAAAAGAAAAGATATAGAAATACAAAGAGAAACAAAAAAGGAAAGGTAGAAAAAGGAAAATGAGAAAAAAAGATTAAAGGGAGAAGCATACAAATTGATAAATGAAAAAGATGAAACAAGTTTGTGGATATCCGATCAAATCAGAAAGTAAAATGTGTTAAAATAAATACAGAAACATAGAAATTAAAAACTTCAGCAGATATGGACTGCTTGGCCCACCCAGCCTGCCCATTTTCCTTACCTACAGTATTACTGTGGACCCTACTTGGTCTCCGGCTCTTTCTCCCTCCCCCATTCCTTTCCACTAAAATTCTCTTATGCCTATTCCTGAACCCCACCTCTGTTTTCACCCCCACCACCTCTACTGGAAGGCTGTTCCAGGAATCTAGCACCTTTTTTGTGAAGAAGTACTCTGACGCTCTGCCACCTGCGTATTATTATTATTATTATTATATAATATTTGTGTTATAAATAAATGTGCATGTGTCTGTGACTGCTTGGCACACAAGTCAGCCAGTGTTTAAGAGGCTTGACCTTTGACCTCAGAGGTGACAGTATACTGAAGCAGCAGAATGTCATGAAACTGGCCAGCGAGAAGCACTAAGTAAGTCTCCTGTCCTGCCTTAACAAAGGGCTGCCTGCCAAAATGCCAGAAGATAAGACATCATAAAATGTTAAGATTCCTGCAGAAAAAGACCATTTGATCACAGAACCTTGTTATCAGTCATAAACCTAAGATCTTTCTTGCAAAGCAGAAAACCAGCAGATAGATCAAAAAGAAATGTTTGATCAAAGAAACTCATGTTCTAAAAATTTCTGTTGGTTTACACAGTAGAAATTAAGTTTATTGCAGGATCTGACAGTGGCCCATGTGGGCTGTATCCTCACAAGGGGAAGGGGAGATGGATTTTGAAATGGTCAGGCATCTAGGGAAACATTCTTTTTTATTCCTGGACACGAGAGAGGCACTTTGGTCTCCAGACTAAAAACAAGGCACTTCTGATAACATCTAGCAAGGCAAGAATTTTAAGTATTTAGTAGGCGTCTTTTTGTTCTGTAATTTTCCTATTATTTTATTGAAACATAGAAACATAGACTTTGACGGCAGATAAGGACCGCTTGGCCCATCTAGTCTGCCCATTTCCCTACCTACAGGATAGGCCGTAGATCCTAGTTAACCAACAGCCTATTTCTTCCTACCCCCCACAAGAATTGCCTTATGTCTGTCCCATGCATTCTTGAATTCTCCCACAGTTTTAGACCCCACAACCTCCTCAGGAAGGCTGTTCCATGCATCCACTATCCTCTCTGTGAAATAATACTTCTCACATTGCCCTGAACCGCCCTCCTTCTATCTTTAAATTGTGTCCCTTGTTCTTGCAAGTCTCTTTTCTGAAAGATGCTACCCTCTTGGACTTTGTTGATTCCACTGAGGTACTTAAAAGTTTCTATCATGTCCCCCTCTCCCTTCTTTCCTCAAGGGTATACATATTAAGCTCCTTTAGTCTCTCCTCATGGCTTCTCTTGCAGACCCTGCACCATTTTAGTTGCCCTCCTCTGGACTACCTCTATCCTGTCTATGTTCTCTAGGGAGATGGGGCCTCCAGAACTGGACACAGTACTCCAGATGGGGTCTCACCAACTGTCTGTACAGAGGGATAACAACTTCCTGTTTTCTGCTGCTGATGCCTCTCCCTATGCATCCCAGTATACCCCCAGCCCTCCCTACTGCCTTCTCACATTGCTTGGTAACCTTAAGGTCATCTGATATGATTACCCCCAGGTCCCTTTCCTTTTTGTTGTTGTTACTACCTCCCCCCCATTGTGTATTCTTCCCCTGGGTTCTTGTTTCCCAGGTGCATTATTCTGCACTTCTTTGCATTGAATCCTAGCTGCCATACTTCTGACCATTCCTCCAACCTTGCCAAGTCCTTTTCATCCTTTCCACGCCTCCTTGTGTATCAACCCTATTGCAGATCTTTGTGTCATCTGCAAAAGGCATACTTTTCCTTCCAGTCCTCTGCAATGTCACTGATGAAGACATTAAAAGGACTGGACCCAATACTGAACCCTGCGGTACCCCACTAGTAACCTCTTTCTAGTGGACTCCATTTACAATTACCTTCTGTGTCCTGTTGTCCAGCCAATGTTTTACCCAGGCTACCACCCTGGGACCCACTCCCAGGCTGGTTAATTGACTATTAATCTTTTGTGTGGGACTGTGTCAAATGCCTTGCTAAAGTCTAGGGCCATGTCCACAGCCCTCCCTGGTCTACTACTTTGGTCACCCAGTCAAAGAAATCTATTAGATCTGTCTGACATGACCTTCTCCCACTGTGAATCCATGCTGCCTGGGTCCTGTGCTCCACTGGCCTCTAGGTACTCAACTATTCTTTCCTTCACAAGTGACTCCATCACTTTCCCTACCACAAAGGTCAGACTGACAGGTCTGTAGTTTCCTGCCTCTGTCTTGGTCCCACTTTGTGAAGGGAAATCACATCCACCTTCCTCCAGTCCTCGGTACCACACCATCCTCCCATGATTTATTAAAAAGAGTAGCCAGTGGTTTCACTAGGTTCCCCCTTAATTCTTTTAGAATTCTGGGGTGAATTTCATCAGGACCCATTGCTTTGTCCACCTTCAGTTTTAGGAGTTCTTGCAGAACCCTTTCTTCTGTGAAAGGACTGGGATCGACCCCCCTATCAAGAGTGCATCTGTTAATTGGATTAGGCACTCCCCCTCCTCTTTTGTGAATACTGAGCAGAAATATTCATTCAGTATCCCTGCTTTTTCACTGTCCCCCTCTGCCCACCCACCGTTCATTCTATTCAGCCTCACTATCCCTCCCTTTGTCTTTCTACACTCGCTGATGTACCTATAAAAGGTTTTATCCCCCTTCTTAACTGAGTTGGCTATCTTTTCCTCAGTTTGGGCCTTTGCTATTCTGACTTCCCTCCCTGCTTCCTTCTGCCTTAACTGGTACAGCTCTCTGTCCTGCTCCTTCTGTGTTTCCTTATACTTCCAGAATGCTATCTTTTCTTCCTGACTTTCACAGCCACTCTTTTGAGAACCATAGTGGCTTTTCTTTCATTTTGATTTGTTTATTTGCTTCACACAAAGGCTTGTTGCCTCTGTGATGGCAGTTTTGATGATTCCCCATTGTTGCTCCACACCTCCTTCTAGCCTGTTTGCTAGTGCTTTTCTGAGGCACTCTCCATCTTGCCAAAGTCAGCCCTCCTAAAGTCCAGTACCCTCACTTTGTATGGCTTGACTCTGTAGCTGAGTTTAACGTGAACCACACTGTTTGATGGTCACTTGTCCCCAGATGGCAACCCACTTCTAGATCTGAGATCCTCTCACTGCCCCATTTGAGAGTACAAGGTCTAAGATTGCTCCCTCATGAGTGGGTTCTGAAACTAGCTGTCTAATGCCTGCCACCTGTAGGGCATCAAGAATGGCCCTGCTCTTGGATGTGGCTGCAGCAAATGTGCTCCAGTTAACATCTGGCATATTCAGGTCTCCCATCAACAGTATCTCCCCTTTCTCTGCCATTCTAAGAATGCCTTCTATCATATCCTTGTCCATTCCTCCCCTGACATGGGGGTCTGTACTAACCCTGTGCAGGATTGTGGTGCCCTTTCCAGTCTCCAAGGTGACCCACAGTGCCTCCTCTCCTCCCTGTTTACTCTTTTGTTCAGTTGCTTTTATCCCTTCCTTTACATAGAGAGCTACTCCTCCCCCTCTTCTCCCCTGCCTGTCTCTCCTGTAGGTTATGTACCCTGGTATGTTAACATCCCAGTCATGGTTCTCTGTGTACCATGTTTCTGTGACTGCTATGATATCCAGACATCCCTCTTCCTTATTCTTATTGATTGTAAGTCATTGATGTATATATTCTGTGTTTGATATTTTACCTATTTTACCATTTTTAGTAAACAATATTTTCCTTGAAATTCTGCCTGCATTTTCTCAATTTTCTGTTGCATGTAAATGCTGAACCAGTATTTAATTCTGACAACTGTTTAGAGCTCAAAAGGGTGTTACTATCTGGCGAAAAGGTAAGAATATACCTAGGTCTCATATTGAGTCATAAGGGTACATTTTGGGAACCTGGCTAGGTGCCACTGGGCAAAGGATTATATTGCATTTCTCCAAAGAGAACATATATCTGAGCCTGTTAACTGGGTATGCTAGCATATGATTTACATTTGACCCCCAGGACTCGAGGCTAGTAGGTGATTTGGACCCAAAACAGACAGGAGGGTTACCCTGTTTGTCTGCTGTTCACATATTGCACTTTGAAGTTTGGCACTGTAGGATCAGAGGACCTGACCTGCGGGGTACATTTGTGACAGATTTGGTGGTAGAAGTGGGATTTAAAAGTATTTGGTAACATGAGCATTAACAGTTCAGTGTGTCGGATTAACACTGTACAGTTCACATGCAAAATAAGGCAGTGATTTTTTTAAAAAGCATGTAGAACTATATCATTGTGCTTACAGTCTAAGTTCCCTACCTGTGTTATTTTTTTCCGGTGCAAGTTAGTGTAGACATAGCTAGGGAATAAGATGGCTTCCAACTACAGTGAGCACACTGCAGACTACCTGAGGCAGTTGTGCCAAGAGAGAGGAGTCCAACATGAGGGCCGAGATAAAAAGCAGTATCTTGTGGAGGCTCTTGTGGCAGCTGATGCACAAGACCTTGAGTCACAGTCTGTGACTGGAAAGGACAAAACCTTGGGCATGGAGGGGCCAGAGTCCAGTGCAGTGTCCAGATCCAGTGAGGAGGACAGTGGGGCCAGTGCAAGCCAAGGGCCACAGCAGTAGGGGAAGGTCACCAGCATTCTGGAGCCAGAAGGGATCAGGATGCAGATAGAGTTGCAGAGAATGGAGCTGGAGTTCAAAAGAGAAGATAGGCAAGAGCAGTGAGAGGCTGAGTGAGAACAGCAAGAGGCTGAGCAAGAACAGTGGGAGGCCAAGCAAGAAGAGTGTGAGTGCCAGAGGCAACATTAACTGGAGAAGCTACACCTCCAAACACCAGCACCAGAGCAGGTAAGTGGCCTGGGGTTAACTGGGACTCCAGGACTGGGTTACAAATTAAATTCTAAATTGATAGCTGAATTCAAAGAGGGGGAAGACATGGATACTTTCTCAAATTCCTTTGAAAAAGTATGTATTCAGGCAAATATTCCTAGTGGGTCCTGGAGCTTCCAGCTATCCCCACTACTTACCAGGAAAGCTCAGGATGCATTGAGTCAAATGGACAATGAGAACAGTAATGATTACAGTAAACTTACAGCTGGACTTAAAAAAAAATATGATTTAACAACAGAAGCATACAGAGTTAAATTCCGTAATCTCAGGAGAAGCCCTGACATGAGCTACGAGGAGCTAGCCACTAAACAACATAAGTTTTTAAAATGTTGGTGGGAAGAAATTGAGCAAACTGTAGAGAAAGTTGAAAATGTTGCACTTTTAGAGCAACCTGGCTGGAGGACCGAGATCCAAAAACAGTGCAAGAGTCTGCTGAACTCTTGGACCATTATTCCAGGAGCAGACCTGCTCTGAGAGGGAATGGGGTGGATGTGGCAGTGCAGAAAGGTAAAAGCATGCCTTCAGGGCAACTAAAACCCTCCCTGCCCCCACTGAAACCAAGTAGCCCCAGGTTACAAAGAAAAGATTTACCTGAGAGAAGACATGAATGTTGGGTTTGCAAAGAAACTAGACACATTGTAAGACGGTGTCCAAAAAGGGCAAACAGTGCACAGAGTGGTGCTAGGAAGGAAGTGGGTTGTTTGTGTGTCCCTGAAAGCGGCCACTAAACATGAGGGAAAACACACACACAGTCATTGTGAATGGGGTACAGACACATGGATTGAGGGACATGGGGGCATCCCTGACTTTGGTAAAAGGGGATTTGGTAGTGCCTAATCAGCATATACCCAATCAATTTCTAACTGTACAGGGATTCATGGGGGAGGAGAAGACATTGCTACTCGCTAGTGTCCTCCTAGACTGGGGTGAGATGGGGGGGCTGTGCAAAAGGTTGCTGTAGCTGAAAATGTAGCTGTCAATGTTATTATTAGCAACAACCTCAAACAGGGGATGGTGTGTGCAGTTACCTGCAGCCAAGCAGCAAAGGTAAATTGTAGTTCTTTGGACCCCATAGAAACCCCTGTGGAAACCACTGGGAGCTTGTGTCTCCTGATTTGGAGAATAATGAAGGGGGGTAGAAATTCCCCAGGTAGCAGTTAACAGAACAGCTACCAAGAGTTACTCAGAGGAAGAAGGTGCGACCCATAGTCAGAGGGTTAAGGATGGCAGTGATCCTGAATACGCTGATGACAGAGCTAGGGACCATAGTTTAGACACTGAAGGGGACTTGTCCCATGCCTTGGGAATGTGTAAGGAGTCTGCAGATGCTCAGAAAAGTGACCCCAGTCTAGAGAAACTGAGGGTTTGAGCAGACTCTGATGGAGCACAGGCAGGTGATGAGGAACATAAAGTTTATTGGGACAATGGGCTGATATATATGTAGGATGTAAAGACAGAGAGAGGAGTGATAGGCAGGTAGCTTGTCGTTCCCCAGGGGGTACCGTGAGCAGTTGCTCAAGATTGCACATGATATTCCCATGTCTGAACATCTGGGAATTATGCACACTATGCAGCAATTGGCTCAGAATTTCTATTGGCCCAACTTCACTCAGCAGGTAAAGGAGTATTTCAGGTCTTGTCACCAGTGCCAAGAAATAGAGAAGGAGGGTAAGAGAACTCAAGATTACCTAGATCCTTTGCACATGTGGAGAAGCTATTCCAGAGGGTGGAAATGGATACTGTGGGGCCTTTAAATACCCCCAGCTCCTCTGGGAAGAGGTTTATCCTGACTGTGGTGGATTATGCCACCCACTATCCAGAGGCAGTCCCCCTAGCCTCACTGAGGACAAAGTAGCAGATGCCTTACTAGGGATTTCCCCCCATGTTGGGTTTCTGCAGGAGGTTATCACTGATTGAGGGGGTTCCTTCATGTTGTACCTGATGAAATGCCTGTGGGAGAGGTGTGGGGTGGTGCAGAGATGCACAACACCTTATCACCTGCAAGCCAATGGGTTTGTGGAAAGATATAATGGTACCCTTAAGTCAATGCTCTAAGCGTTTGTTGAACAGCATGGGAAGGACTGGGAGAAATACCTTCCCCACCTGTTGTTTGCATACAGGGAGGTGCCCCAAGAGTCAACAGGGTTTTCCCCCTTCAAGCTCTTATAAGGATGCTGAGTATGTGGGCCCCTAGATTTGATCCAGGAGGACTGGGAAGGCAAGGACACCACCCAGGAAACTCCCATAGTGGATTATGTCCTTAGGTTTAGGGAAAGGATAAAGGAGCTTGTGGGGACAGCGCTACCTGACAGGAGACATACACAAAGAATGCATCATGTCAGCATAATGAACCTATATGCTAATAGGGCTGACATGGTGTTTGCAGTGTGTAGTCCTGGGGAAGGGATGGATGAAGGAGACCCCTTTCTGGACTTTCTGGAAGACAGCAAGTGGGAGTCCTCTGTGGAAGCAATTAAAATGTTGCCCCAGTTGACCCCAGACCAGATCCAGGAAGTAATGGAGGTTTTAGCAGACTTTTCCCCACCATTTAGCACCAAGCCTGGACTAAACCCCTTAGAGATGCACGTTGTGGAGACAGGAACACAGGTGCCCATATGGCAGACAGCATATCGGGTCTCAGAGGCTGTCCAAAAAGATATTAAGAGGGAGATGGAGGAAATGCTGGATTTAGGGATCCCGGGATCCTTGTTCACAAGCCAGATGGCTCTACTCATTTTTGTGCAGACTATCATGGACTCAGTGCAGTCACGAAGTCAGACGCCCACCCAGTGCCATGGACAGATGAACTCCTGCACAAATTGGGAGGAGTGACATGCCTTACCACTATTGACCTGAAAAAGGGGTATTGGCAGGTAGAGTTAACTGCCAGAGCTAAGAAGAAGTTGGCCTTAATCACTCCGATAGGGTTATTTGAATTTAAAGTAATGCCTTTTGGAATGAAGAACGTCCCTGCCACTTTCCAAAGGTTGGTGAACCAGGTGTTAAATGGTGCTGAGGAGTACGGCGTGGCATTGCCATCTTTAATGCCAGCTGGGAGGAACACCTGTCCCACCTTAGGGAAGTGCTGGGCAGGATACAGAGGGCCAGACTTATTGTAAAAGCTGAGAAGTGCCAGGTGACCATGGCTGAGGTGGCATACCTTGGGCACATTGTAGGCGGGGGACAGCTTCATCCTAACCAAGTGAAAATAGAGGCAATCAAGGCATGGCCCAGACCGGAAACATAGAAACAGGTCAGGAGTTTTCTAGGGACAGTAGGGTACTATAGGGAATTTGTACCAAATTACAGTGCCCTGGCCGCTCCCCTATCTGGCCTGTTAAAGAAAAGGATGCCTAAGAAAATTACCTGGGAACCAGTCTATGATCAAGCCTTTACCAGACTGAGGGAGGTACTGTGCAGTGCTCCTGTATTGACAAGTCCAGACTATAGCAGAGGCTTTGTAGTCCAGACTGACTCCTCAGATGTGGGTATTGGGGCAGTGCTGATTCAAACATCCACCCAAGGGAAAGATAACCCCATAGTGTACCTCAGCAAAATGTTACTTCCCAAGGAGTAGGCTTACTGTACTGTGGAAAATGAGTGTCTTGCCATGGTGTGAGCACTAAAGAAGTTAGAGCCATACCTATACAGACAGCATTTTGAGGTACAAACCAGCCACAACCCCCTGGTTTGGCTGGCACAAGTGGGTAAAACAAATGGTAGGCTGTTACGATGGAGCCTTGCCTTGCAAAAGTATGACATGACTGTCTTACACAGGGCTGGGGCAGCCAATGAAAGTGCAGATGGACTGTCACGTAGGTTGTGCTATGAACTGACTTTGGGGAACTTATCCCATTGCAGGAGATAGAGCCCCCAAATTCAGTCTGGATGGGGAGGACTGTGACGCTCTGCCACCTGCTTATTATTATTACATAATATTTGTGTCATAAATAATTGTGTATGTGTCTGTGACTGCTTGGCACACAAGTCAGCCAGTGTGTAAGAGACTTGACCTTTGACCTCAGATGTGACAGTATACTGAAGCAGCAGGATGTCATAAAACTGGCCAGAGAGAAGCACTAATTAGGTCTCCTGTCCTGCCTTAACAAAGGGTTTCCTGCCAAAATGCCAGAAGATAAGACATCATAAAATGTTATGATTCCTGCAGGAAGAGACTATTTGGTCACAGAACCTTATTATCAGTCGTAAACCTAAGATCATTCTTGCAAAGCAGGAAACCCAGAGAGATCAAAAAGAAATATTTGATCAAAGAAACATATTTAAAAAATTGCTGTTAATTTCCACAGTAGAAATTAGGTTTATTGCAGGATCTGACAGTGGCCCATGTGGGCTGTGTCCTCACAAGGGGCTGAGGAGATGGATTTTGAAATGGTCAGGCATGTAGGGAAACACTGCTTTTTATTCCTGGACTCAAGAGACAGACACTTTGGTCTCCAGACTAAAAACAAGGTACTTCTGATAACATCTAGCTAGGCAAGAATTTTAAGTATTTAGTAGGCGTCTTTTTGTTCTATAATTTCCCAATTATTTTATTGACTGTAAGTTATTGATGTATATGTTCTGTGCTTGATATTTTACCTATTTTACAATTTTTAGTAAATGATGTTTTCCTTGAAATTCTGCCTGTGTTTTCTCAATTTTCTTTTGCATGTGAATGCTGAACCAGTGTTTAATTCTGACAGCTGTTTAGAGCTCAAAAGGGTGTTACTATCTGGCAAAAAGCTAAAAATATACCTAGGTCTCATCTTGATTCGTAAGAGTACATTTTGGAAACCTGGCTAGGTGTCACTGGGTGAAGGATTATATTGCATTTCCCCAAAGAGAACATATATCTGAGCCTGTTAACTGGGTATGCTAGCATAAGGTTCACATTTGACCCCCAGGACTCGAAGCTAGCAGGTGATTTGGACCCAAAACAGACAGGAGGGTTACCCTGTTTGTCTCCTGTTCACATATTGCACTTTGAGGTTTGGCTTTGTGGGAGCAGAGGGCCTGACCTGCGGGGTGCATTTGTTTTTTTGCTGTTAGTCTTTTTATTTATTTATTTATTTAGATTTTGTTTACCAGGTAAGCCCACTGAGACCAAAGGTCCCTTTTTCAGGGGCGACCCGGGATTAGTTTCAGAAAGGACCCCGAGAACAATAATTACAGCAATTAAGTTAGTTACATTTGTTACATCACAGTATGGTGAAGTCATTTGTACAAGGGTAGCAGGAGGGGTCACATACAGATCCATATTAAAATCAATATGTTAAAATCTCACACTTTATATACAGTATGTACATAAGTTCAGCCAGAAATCAGAGACCACATTAGCATTTCAAGTACAGTCAGTGATAGAGATTAACCAGTGAAAGGGCCCAGGGGACTGGTCTAGGGAGCTAGCAGTTACAGCCACAGAGACTAAGATTTAGAAGATATAGTTTGAGTCCATTTTTAAACTGAGTGAGAGTGGTTGAAGTTGTCAGACCAGGTGGTAGGGAGTTCCATAGGTGAGGGGCAGCAAATTTGAAGGAACGTTTGCCATGGGTTGAGCACATTCTAGGGGCGACAAGAGGGTGACTTGCAGATGAGCGCAGGGTTCTGGGTAGTTTGCTGGGGGAAAGAAGTGCTCTGAGATGGGGAGGGGGACCTAGGTAAGTAAACTTGAAAACTAGGCAGGCAACAGGATAGGCTAGCTTATGCTGGAGACAGGGCCAATTTAGCTCTTTTAGGGCATCACAGTGATGTTTCCTAGGGGAGAAGTTAGTGGCAAAATGGGCCACCCAGTTATAGAGCAGAGAGAGCTTATTAAATTCCATCTCACAGAGGAACTGCAGGAGAGGAGCTCCATATCGGACGGATGGAAGGAGATTGCAGCAAGCAATAGCATGACGTGTGCAGAAGGGGATAAGGAGTTCCCCAGTCGGTGCAGGAGGCCAAGCTTTTGATAGGTGGACCTGGTTATTGAGTCGATGTGGACTTGGTAGGTCATTTCCTGGTCTAGGTGGACCCCGAGGTATTTGAAACTAGGCATGACCTCGACTCTTTTTCCTTGGCTGGTACAGATCTCTAGGAGCTGGCCTCTGTCAGAGCCTAGTCGTCTTGATCCAAACAGTACCGCTTTGGTTTTTGCATCATTAAGTTTAAGGGAGTTCACGGAGAACCAGGTTTCAAGGGTGGAGAGACTATTCTGCAGCTTAGTTGAGATGACACTGGGCTGTGGGTCACTGCAGTAAATGACAGTTATTGAGTGATTTCAGAGTTATTACAATATTGGAACCTTCTACAACATGCATGACCAAAGTGGTTTAAAACATCACCACCATACATCCACATGATACATCAATAATGGCAACGTGGATAGAGCAAATATACTACTGAAAGAAAAAGACTTAACTGAGACTACTTGCAGGGTGCAGTCTACATAGGGTTAAAGAAAATCTCAATGGGATGGGCTTACCCGATTTCCCCTCGGGACTTAGCACTGTGGAACCTATGTGCAGTAGTGCTTATGGGGAGAAAAGGGGCTATAGAACAGGTTAAATTTCTGCTTCTGTAGCGTAATGTGAAGAGAGGAGGGGCTAGTGGGGGGTCGAGTGGCTATCCACCCATTAGCGCTCAAGATATCTGTCAGAAGAGAGAGAGTAAACAACCATAAACATACAAATTCCACCAACTTTATAAGGAACTTCAAGGGCGATGAAGTAGGTCTTTCATGTGCATAATGAGCTTTCCATTTTGCATATGGTTATTGTATGAGAGGTAGGGGGCCCATACTCTGTCAAATTTAGGAAGATTTCCAGATTTATAACAGTACAATCTGGTCATGTGTGCAGCTCCTTCTATGGCCTTATGCCACTCCATAACTGTCATTCTCCACCTTTTCAGAATTAGCCTTTTCACTTCCACAGAGGCTAGTATGATCCATAACAATTGGGGGTTGAGTAAGCCCTGTGTGGGGGGAGACAGGCCCAGTACCCAGAGCTCAGCAGCTGAAGGAAGGGGTACTCCCAGAACTCGAGAGCAGTGGTTAATTACCGCAGTCCATAATGGAGTCAGAGGTGAACATTCCCAGAGTATATGTAGGAGATCTGCCCCACAAGCACCACACCTCCAGCATGTGTCAGCTGTGAGCAACCTCATCGCTTTGAGCTGGGTGGGAGTACGGTACCAGAGGTGCATAATTTTGTTCTGGATGAGTAAGCTTCTCTGCTCGCAGCAAGCTTGGTGTATTCTCAGCCAGCCCTGTTGCCATAATTGTTCTGTAGTAGGGAAGCCCATTCTTTTTTCCCATTTGAACTTTGCAGGGAAGGAGGAATTGGGGGTGGAGTCCCTCACAAACTTTTGAATGGTGCCCGCCCTCCCTTTTAGGTGCTGGAGCCAAGGCTCTACTGGAAGTGAGGAGCACATACTTTTCTTATGCTTAAGACACACCACACACCTGCATTTTTGCTTGACCTAGGTGGAGAGGAGGTTTCTTATTTGTAAGTATCTCCAGAATTCCTTTTGTGGTAGGCCATATCTGGTGCTCACAACCCTTGAAACGAGTCCATAACCAGGCCCCCCTGCATAGTAAGGTCACCCCAGTTTTCTATATTTTTGGATTGCCAGTTAGGCCACCTGAAGGGTGTATTTTCAATACAAAGGTGAGGGTTAAGCCAAAGAGGAGTGTACTTGCCCAGATGAAGACAGTGATTGGTTTGAAGCTCCAGTTTTTGCCAGGCCAAGAGGGAGTTGTATAGAGTGGGCCACCACCGTATTTGTTTGGGGAGGGGGAAGGGCATGATGGCTGGAGGAAAGGGACCATTTAACAGGTCTCTCTCTCTCTATTGTTATCCAGGCTGGGGATGGTGAGTAGAGTGAAGGACTTAGTCCATTTAAGGATTTGGACACTATGAACGCTATGGAGTACTGGGTGAAGTCTGGCAGGTTCCATCCTCCTCATAGCTTCTGGGCTCGTTAATTAGTCTTACTATACCTGGAGGCGCCCCATAAAAATCTACTGAGTAGACTATTTGACTGCTTTGCCCACATGTCAGGCAGTAAGATAGGGATGTGAGATAGTAGGTGAAAGACCTTGAGGGCTAACATCATCTTGATCACTGAAATTTTTCCTGCTAGTGACATGTGTAGGTGTTCCCACCTAACCATGTCTTTCCAAAGAGCATCCAGCTGCGGTTTGAAATTGATATCCTCCAAGGACTCTGCATGCATCAACATAACAATCCAAGACAGCGACCACGTTGGTTTGACCGTCCGAATGTTGGAGTAGCAGCATAGTTCGTTTTATTTATTCTTTTTCCTTTTTCTTTTTCTTTTTAGCATTACGATTTTAGTTAGCGATTAGTTTAGTTAGTGAGGGATTAAAGTGAGTGTAGTTATTGCAGTGCGTTTTCGACTTAGCAGTATTTACATGAATGACTTCTTAGTTGGAGTCTACTGTCTAAAAGTTCTCTGGCTCATATAATGGAAGAGGTGGTGTAACTGGACATTTAACTGTTTGTCCGTCCATCTTACTGACTGATCCTGTGGTTTCGACGACTTGCATTGGGATTTGATGAGGAGGTCGTTATTGGGATTCTAATGAGGAGTCCATTGTTGCTTTTGTTTTCACGCCCTGCGCTGGACCTGTTGTTGAGGGAGCGGCGCTGGGTCGGTGGTAGAGCGTGTTGAAGACTGTGCAACTCGGACCTGGTCGGCTGTTGGAACGCTTGTTGGTCCAGAACTGTTTCTCAGAGAACTCTGGGGCTGCTGTAGGATCGAGGAGGCTTGTTGGAGTCGTTTCTTCCTGGACTGTGGCTGGCTTGGATATTCGTGGCCCTGCTTTCTTCTTTCTCTCCCTTATTGGTGCTCACACATGGGTTGGGTTTGGGGGTGCTGCCTGAAGGTTGGCCCTAAAACCTGTTATCCCTAAGCTCTCCAGGGATTGAGCTGCTGGGCCGAGTCTATGGTGTGCTGAGGTGTGGAGTGCTGGTGACTGGGACTGGAGGAGGAGGATTGTTGTGGATTATTGTAAGTCCGGTTTGGGATGTCTTGAAGGTTCCTTATTCTAATCATACTGGAGACCCTGGGAGCCAAATCAGAATGAATTGGATTTGAACTGGAAGATCGGACTACAGCCTGGTTTGACTTTTCCCCATTTTCTATTGTTTTGGCCAGAGTATCATTGTGATCATGGGCAGTGAGAGAGCCTAAAGTTTTGACTTTGAATAGTGAGAGTGTCAAAGTCTCATCTTACTTAATGATTTTACCCTGACAAACGCGAGAGGTTTTGTTTGGGAACTCTAACTGTGTTATCTTCCAGGGAGGTGGGAGCTCCCTAGATAGAGACAAATTGCTGGTTTTGGATTATTTTGCTGCTGCCTTTAAGTCTTTGTGCCCTGTTTTAGTTAGTTCATTTTAATTTCAGGGGTTGGGGTTAGATTGTGTTGTTTTATATGGTTATTTATTACTTGGTTTGGGGTTATTTCTTTTAGAAAATGTGCTGGCCAAGGTTGTGGTTGACATTATCCCCCTCCAGGCTGAGGGATCTCTGCCCTTTTTGTTGCCCCCTTTATCTCCGGAAGTGTGTAGATGGTGTAGGGGATTGGGAACAGCAAGGAGGGTTAGGGTGGGGACTTGGCCTGTTGGGGGAACGGAGAGGAGTGGGCAGATTGGGATTGTGGAAACAAGGAGATAATCTGGGGGCGAAATGGGTCCAGGAGAGGGGTCTTCCCTGTCTTGTTCCCACACCCAAGGGTTCTGCTTATTGCAGACAGGAAACCCAGTCTTCCTCGGCTGCTCATCGAACTCAAGCAGTGTTATGCAGTGCCAGGTAGATTAAAAACAAGACCACCATAATTGGGGGTCTTGTTAATTCAACTGACCTGGCTTGCATCACCGAGACCTGGATGGACAGAAATGCTGGCCCTGTTTTAGCTTCAGTGGTTCCACCCGGGTACTCGGTGATACACCACCCAAGGATCGATCGTAGGGGCGGGGGGGTGGCCCTTTGTTTTAAATCAGAACTGAACCTGAGGGAAATTCCAGTGGCAGCCACCAACTCCTTTGAATGCATCGTGGGTGAGGGTGTGGGGTGCAGGATTCTTCTCATCTACCATCCACCAGGAGACGGGAATGTTTTCCTGCGGGAAGTTGCGGACTTCATTGCCGACCTAACATTGGGACCCCATAGATGGCTGATCCTTTGGGGATTTCAATGTTTGGGTCAACGATGAACTCTCGCAGGTTGGACAAGACTTCCTCCAGCTAATCAGTTCACTGGGTCTCACACAGGTTGTTTCCTCCTCAACCCACATTGGTGGTCATTCATTGGACTTGGTGTTTCTCCTGGGGATGGAAATATTCAATCTGGTGGTGGAACCAGTCGGGTGTCGGACCATCATACCATCAGCTTCAGTTTTGAGGCCCCCCCAAGAGGCTTGCCCCTATGGAGATGGTCCAGTACTGCACCTTGAGGGGTGTTTCCCCAGATGGCCTGATGGCGGTGCTCGACCTAGCGGGCATGCCAAGGGAATGCATGGATCCAGGGGATCTTGTACTCGCCTATAATAAGGTGACGACAGAGGCCCTAGATTCCATTGCTCCTGTTCACGTTCGTCCACTCTCCCTTTACCTTAGGCCTACATGGTTTGATGAGGACTTGAGGGAGTTGAGGAAATTTAGATGAAGACTAGAAAGACAATAGTGGAGGTCCAGCCTGGTGGGAGACAGGCTTAGTTTGATGGACCATTATTTGGTCTATCAATCAACCATCTCCCATAAGAAGGCAGAATTCCTGTCCAGGGAGATTGCTGCCTTGCAGAATCGACCAACTCAGCTTTTCCGGACTGTGGACAGTCTGTGCAATCCACTCTGTCTTCAGCCCAGAAATGCTTTTTCACAAGTGCAGTGTGAGGAGTTTGCTTGTTTCTTCACAGATAAGGTTGCCACGATCAGGTCTGACATCCGCCTGACCCTTTGTCTAGGGAGTAGCAGTGGTCGGCAGATGTCAGACTCCCAGTTTTAGTGGTGCGACTTTGGTCAGCCTACAATCAGTGATATTGTAATGGTTATCCAGTCTTTACGACCTACCAACTGTAGTTTGGATCCGGGCCCTACGCACTTGCTTGTTGGCTGCGTTGAGGTCATTGGCCCGGTCCTTGCCGAGATAGCCTGGTTATCCTTGGAGAGGGGAATTTTTCCAGCTTCCCTTAATGAGGCTGTGGTTCGGCCTCTTCTTAAGAAGCCCTCCTTGGATCCCAACTGTCTTACAAACTACAGGCTGGTCTCTAACCTCCCCATTTTGGGTAAGGTTATTGAGAAGTTGGTGGCTTTACAGCTGGAGGACCATTTGAGCAGCCACAATATATATGATTCTCTCCAGTCTGGTTTCAGGAAGAGACATAGTACTGAGACGGCTCTTGTTCGGGTACTAAATGACCTCCTGATAGCAAGAGAGCAAACGACTCATTCCATCTTGGTCCTTCTTGATCTTTCTGCAGCATTTGATACTGTGGACCACGGTGTGCTGTTGGATCACCTGCGGTTTATCTGTGGACTTCCGGGGACTGTCCTCAGATGGTTTCAATCTTACCTCATGGGCAGGACTCAGAGAGTGATGTCTGGGGTTTGTACCTCAGCTCCATTTTCCCTGCCCTGTGGGGTTCCACAGGGATCCATTTTAGCACCCATGTTGTTTGCAGTGTATATCCTGCCATTGGGAGCAATTATTAGATGGTATTGCTTGAGTTTTCACTGCTATGCAGATGATACTCAGCTATACATGTCTTTTGTCCCCAAACAAGATGATGCTGTCTTGGTGCTCAACAGCTGTCTGACTGAAATTCAGGCCTGGATGAATGTGAGCTGGCTAAGGTTGAACCCTGAAAAAACTGAGGTGTTGGTTGTGAACCGGGGTCGTTGTGAGGCTGGTATGCTGGCAGGTTCACCTTCGGGTCTGTGGCTTGGAGGTGTCCAGCTAGCTACCTCAGACCGAGTGTTGAACCTGGGCGTTACATTTGATGACTGGCTGACTTTAAAATCACAAGTGTCAGCAGTTGTTAAAACTGCTTTTTACCATCTGAGAAATATCACCCGGGTGAAACATCTGATTCCTCCTGATGATCTTCCAACGATGGTTCACGCCTTCGTTACCTCCCGCCTTGACTACTGCAATGCCCTTTACCTAGGGCTGTCGGGGGTTGATATCCGTCGCCTGCAGCTAGTGCAGAATGCGGCAGCCAGGTTGTTTACTGGTGCTTCGAGACCCAGTCATAAAACGCCTGTGCTCCGCGGCCTGCACTGGCTGCCAATAGGGTGGCAGATCACCTTTAAGGTTGCTTTGTTAACCTATAAGGCCCTACATGACCACGGACCGGGTTACCTGAAAGATCTCCTTTCTCCCTACTGTCCCCTCCATCCTCTCCAATCCACCAGCGAGGGATTGCTAGAGGTTCCCAGGTAGGGACAGCGCTAGATACGGCAAAAAGGGAAAAAGTTGCAGCTTGCTTGGAAATGACCCACTTTCCACATGACCGTGGGTCCAAAATGGTGCACCTGTCTGTAACAATAGCTGAAAGATGGAAAAATAAACAATAGAAAAGTATTTTCACTTGACAAATTTAAGCTTTTTTACTGGTGAAATTTGTCTGTCTGATCAGGTTTTGACCCACTTGTTTCTCCCTTTGACCCACATTTTTTACACTAGTGGGTCTGATTAGATCGATGCATCCACCACTCTTTCTGTGAAAAAGAATTTCCTCACATACCCCCTTAATCGGCCTCTCTCTAATCTCATGCTGTGTCCTCTTGTCCTGCTATTTTTCTTATATTTAAACATGTTAGACTCTTTCACCTTGTTAATACCCTTAAGGTGTTTGAATGTTTCGATCATATCACCTCTCTCCCTCCTTTGCTCAAAGGTATACATATTGAGCTCCGTTAATCTGTCCTCATATGTCTTCTGATGCAGTCCCTGCACCATTTTGGTTGCCCTTTTCTAGACTGCCTCAATTTGGTTAATGTCCTTGTGAAGGTGTGGCCTCCAGTACTGCACGCAGTACTCCAGATAAAACATTGGTAAGGCCTCACCTGGAGTACTGTGTGCAGTTCTGGAGACCACACCTATGCAAGGACATAGATAAGGGGGAGACTATCCAGAGAAGGGTAACAAAGATGATGCAGGGCTTACACCACAAAACATATGAGGAGAGACTAAGGGACCTCAAAACATACTCACTGGAAGAAAGGAGACAGAGGGTAGACATGATTGAAACTTGCAAGTACCACAAGGGCATAAACTAGGTGCAGGCAGGGGAACTTTTCCAACATAGAAAAAGTACTAGAACAAGGGGGCACAATATGAAATTGGAAGGGAGTAGATTAGGAGGTAATGTGAGGAAGTTTTTCTACACAGAAAGGGTAGTTGACACTTGGAATAGTCTACCACAGGAGGTAGTGGGGGCTAGCACAGTGGAGGGGTTTAAACATGCTTGGGACAGGCACAAGGGAAGCCTGAGAGGGGAAGGAGTGATGAAAAGCCATTGATCCTGGGAGGGGAGGCGCTGGAGGCCTCAGTAGGGGAAAAAGACCTAGAGGTCATGGTGGATCCATGTATGAATAACTCTGAGCAGTGCAGGAGAGCGGCTAGCAAGGCAAACAGGATGTTGGGATGCATCGTAAGGGGGATCACCTCTAGGAGCAGGGAAGTGATTCTGCCACTGTACAGTGGACTGGTTAGACTACACCTAGAGTACTATGTACAGTACTGGAGACCACACTTGAAGTGGGACATACAGCTCTTGGAGAGGGTACAGAGGAGGGCAACTAAGATGATACGAGGACTAGGGGATTTGACATATAATGACAGACGTGAGGAGCTCTGCCTGTTTTCATTGGAGAAGAGGAGAGATAGGGGGACATGATTGAGGTCTTCAAGTACCTCGAGGAATAAATAGGATAAACATGGAGGGGATCTTTAGACTAAAGCAAGGAGGTATCACCAGAGGGCATGGTTTGAAGTTGGAAGGTGGAAGGGTGAGGGGGGAAAAGAGGAGGAGGTTTTTCACTGAGAGGGTGGTGGACCCTTGGAATGCACTGTCTGACGAGCTGGTTCAGAGATCCACAGTGGAGGGCTTCAAGAGAGGGTGGGACAGACACAGAAAGTAGATATATCAGACAATGGCCTGGCCCAAGGGGGTGGGGATAGATGATAAGGGTTTCTGGAACACAAGGGGGTGGGAGGGCCTCGACACCCAACTAGGGATCTGAGGTTCGAGCAGACTCGATGAGACTGTAAGGCCTAATCTGCTGGCAATTAGTATCTTAGTATGATCACATAGGGTCAGTGGCCACATACAATGTACAGGGCCTACGGGCAGACTGGATGGGCCTAGCGGTCCTTATCTGCCAACAATTTCCATGTTTCTATGTTTCATAAACGCAAAGAGGTTCTCCAATGGATTTATATCAACTGCCATTTGCAGTCAACATAAATCCATTGCTGTAGGCTCGCACAAGGAAGATGTTGACACTGCAGCATCATACAGCCGGGCAGGAAGCTACAGATCAGTTAACTTGACATCAGTGGTGGGAAAGGTAATGAAATCACTGTTAAACGAAAGAATCAGTGAATACCTTATTGCTAATGGCCTGAAAGATCCAAGGCTACATGGTTTCATGGAGGAGGGTCATGCCAGACCAATCTGATTGAGTTCTTTGACTGGGTAACCAGGGAAGTGGATCAGGGAGGGGTGGTGGTGGACGTGGCATACCTGGATTTCAGCAAGGCCTTTGACACCATGCCACATGGAAGATTGATAAACAAACTAGGGAACATAGGAGTGGGTACTAATGTTGTAAAATAGGTAGCGAGTTGGCTGAGCAGCAGGACTCAGAGGGTGGTGGTAAATGGAACTCATTCTGGAGTAGGCAAATTGACCAGTGCTGTGCCACTGGGATCAGTACTGGGCCCAGTCCTCTTCAATGTCTATTAGTGAAATTGCTGAAAGACTGGAAGGAAAGGTATGACTCTTCACGGGTGACACAAAACTCAGTAACAGGGTGGACAAACCAGGAGGGGTGGATAGAAGGAGGGGCGAGCTACAAAAACTGGAAGAATGGTCAAGGAATTGGCAACTGGGTTTCAACACAAAAAAATGGAAAATGCATATGGGGCACAAAAACCTGAGAGCAGCATATAAACTGGGGGTGGGGAGCTGACAGTCACAGAGCAGAAAAGGGACCTGGGGTGATTACTGCAGATGATCTGAAAGTTGCAAACCAGTGTGACAAGGCAGTGGGAAAGGCTAGCAGGATGCTGGGATGCATAGGCACAAGCATCACCAGCAAGAGAAGGGATGTGATTATGCCACTGTATAGATCACTGCTGAGACCACACCTTGAATGCTGTGTCTAGATCTGGAGGCTCTATCTTCAAAAGGACATAGGGTGGAGGCAATTCAGAGGAGGGCGACCAAAATGGTGCAGGGCATGCATCAGAAAATCTGCGAGGAAAGGCTTAAGGAATTGAATATGTGCTCCCTGGAGGACAGGAAGAGAAGGGGGATATGATAGAAACATACAAATACATCATAGGGAAGAACAAGGTACAGGAAAGTAGCATTTTCCAAAGGAAAAGATGCTCAAGAACGAGGGGTTACAATATGAAATTAGTAGGGAAGTTCAAAGGAAATGTGAGGAAACACCTCTTTACTGAAAGAGTGGTGGACAAGCAAAACATCCTTCCAGCAGAGGTGGTGGGGTCAGAAACAATTTCATAAAATCAAGAAAGCATGGGATGGACTCAGAGGGTTCTTAGAAGTAAAATGTGGAGGGTGGGGAGTCCAGAGACAGCTTAGGTCAAGGGATAAATTAGATAGTAGAAAGAGAGTGGATAGGGTAAATAAGGCAGACTAGTTGGGCCAAGAGGCCATTATCTACTCACACTTTCTATGTTTCTATCAGGGAAAGAAAAACAGAACTACAAAGAAACAAAAAAGGAAAGGAAGAAAAAGGAAAATGAGAAAAAAGGACTAAAGGGAGAAGCATACAAATTGATGAGTGAAAAGATGAAACAAATGTATGGCTGTCCAAGCAAATCAAAAAGTAAAATGTGTAATAATAAACTCAGAAACATAAAAACAGAATATTTTGGAAAATAAGCACTGCTTGGCCCACCCAGTCTGCCCATTTTTCCCAACCTACAGTATCACTATGGACCCTACTTGATCTCCTGCTTTTTCTCCCTCCCCATTCCTTGCCACTAAACTTCCTCATGTCCATCCCATGCATTCTTGAACCATACCAATGTTTTCAGCCTCAACGCCTCTGCTAGAAAGATTCTAGGAATCACCACTTTTTCTGTGAAGAAGTATCTCCTCACCCCCGTATTTGCACCACTCCAGCTTTCAATAAGTTCCTGTTCTTAAGCACGTTGTTGTCTGAAAAATACTTTCCTCCTGTACTTTATTTAACTCTGTGAGGCATTTAAAAGTGTCTGTTATATCCCAATCTCCCTCCTCTCTTCCAGGGTGTATATCTTCAGTTCCTTTAGTCTCTCCTCAGAAGGCTTTTGATGCAGACCCCTCACCATTTTAGTTGCCCTCCATTGGACCACTTCCACTCTATGTACTCCCAGTGATGTGGCCTCCAGAACTGTACACAGTATTCTAGGTGAGGTCTTACCAGTGATCTATACAGTGGTAACACCACCTCCCATCTTCCGATGGTGATATCTCTCACAGTGCACCCCAGCATCCTACTAGCCCTCACACCTGCCTTGTCACAGATAACTGCTCCCAGGTCTCTCTCTTGTTTGGTGGTCATGAGTATCACTCCCCTCATTTTGTACTCTGCCCCTGGGTTTCTGTGCCCCAAGTGCATTATTTGCTTTTTTTTCTCCATTGAAACCCAGTTACCATACTCTTGACCACTCCTGAAGTTTTTCCAGGTCTCTGCACATCCTTTCCACCTACCCACCACAGAGTGTCCACCCTATTGCAGATTTTGGTGTTGGGCAGACTTCCCCTCCACCTCCTCTGCAGTGTCACTTATAAAGACATTAAAGAGGACTGGTCACAGCACTGATACCCAAGGCACACTGCTGGTCTACTTCTCCTCCTCCAACTGAACTCCATTCACCACCATCATCTGTCACCTGTCCCCCAACCAATTCGTACCCAGTATACCACCATTGGACCCATTCCTAGCTATCCAGCCTGTGCACTAGTTTCTTATGTGGAACAGTGTCAAAAGCCTTATTAACATCTAAGTAGACCTCATCCACCATTCCACCCTGATCTAATTCCCTGGTAACCATAGAAATCTATCAGATTCATTTGATTTGACCACCTACCTGTGAATATATGCTACCTTGGGTCTTATAATCCATTGATTCAAGACATTCCACTGTCCTCTCCTTCAAAAGTGACTCCATTAACTTTACCACAACTAATGTCAGGTTAACTGGCCTATAATTGCCAGCCTCCTCCCTGATACCAGTTTTGTGATTTGTCACTATGTCTGCCCTCCTCCAGTCCTCTGAAACCTCTTCTGTTTCCAGAGAGCTGTTAAATAGGACTGCAGAGATGAAGCCAGAACTGCCCTGAGCTCTTTCAGTACACTAGAATGTACCCATCTGGACCCATTGCTTTGTTCACTTTCAATTTAGCTAGTCCCTTTAGGACTCTCTCATCCAAAAAGGATTAGTGTCCACCTCCCTCCCGCTAGAGCTCCTTTCACTTTTCTGTGGCTCCCTCCCCTTCCTCTGTTAACACTGAACAAAAGTATTTGTTCAGGATGTCTGCCTTTTCCTGGTCTTCCGCTGCATAGTCCTCCCATCCCTCTTTTAACCTTACAGTCCCACCCCTGGTCTTCCTCCTTCCACCCCTGGTCTTCCTCCTTCCACTTACATACCTAAAAGCATCCCCTTTCATTACCACTTGGGCTATTCTCTCCTCAGATTGTGCCTTCACATACCTTACTACTTTCCCTGCCTCTTTCTGTTTCTCCTAATGACCTCCCTATCCTCCTCCCTCTGCAGCTCCTTGTATCTTCTGAATGCTACCCTTTTAGCCTTTATGTTTTCAGCCACCTCTTTTGAGAATCATAGCAGTCTCTGTTTCTTCTTACATTTACTCATTTGACACAGACATTTGTTGCCTTCACAGTGCTCCCTTTTATTTTTGCCCACTGTTCCTCCACTCCACCCAGGTCATCCCCACCTGCCAGGTCATCTCTGAGACATTCACCCATCTTTACAAAATCTACCATCCTGAAGTGCTGGACCCTTTCCACTGTGTGGTTTGATTCGAAAGCTGTCCTTTTCTTGAACCACAATGTGTGGTGCTCACTGATCTCCAGATGACCTCCCACCTTGATGTTTGCAACACTGTCCCTGTTTATGAGTGCCGGGTCCAGTACTGCACCATCACAAGAAGGTTCGCTAGTTGCCTGAGGAACACCCCCTGCAGGGAGTCCAGGATGTACCTGCTTCTAGCTGAAGCTGCAGCTGGGAGGTTCCAATCTACATCCAGCTGACTGAAGTCCCCCAGCAGTAGGACCCCCTTCTCTTCTGCCATCTTGCCAGTGGCTTTCACCAGAACCTTGTCTAATGCCTCCCCCTGTGCTGGAGGTCTGTAGATCATATTATTGCTTACCATATCTTCTGGGAGTATCACCAGATCCAGCCCTTCTGGATTGAGATGGGACAGAAATATGGTCCAATGGCAGGGATACCCAGAACACCAATGTTTGAACATTTGATGCTAGGTAAGCTGCCTAAGGATAAACGGTCAAATTATCAGAAAGCTTTATTAGGCATTCTCCTGGCATCAGCAGGTAAAGCAATAACTAAGAGGTGGCTTACTCCAGCTTGCCCCAGACTAGAGGACTGGATATCCATCATTAAAACTATATATCAAATGGAAAAAATTATGGCCAACCTTTGTCTTCGGATGGATAAAATGGCTAGAGTGTGGCTGGTAGTCATGCATTTGATGGAAGAACTAGAATGAAGATTAGTCCTACCCCAGCAAGCTGAGGGGTACTGACACCTAGAGATGACCTATAGGTGCTCAGATTTAATGCCCTACCAGTAAAAATCCATAGTTTAGCCTGATCCTATGTGTTTACTTGTTCTGTAATATGTTGGGGGGACAGCCCCATTTATTATATTGTAAACGTAGTGATACTATTCTTATACTGTCAAGACTGTAACAGAGTGCTGTTTATAATATCATCATAGAAGATTGGTAGGTACCATCCCACTACATCACATAGCACATGGGACTTTGTGAGACAACAGGGCTATCACTCATTGTACACATGCTGTTTTATTGCTTTATGCAAAGGACCTTAACAACATTTCCCCTTTGGTAATGTGAAATGGATAGAGCCACTGCCTTGACACTGTTATAGTGATGTTGTCCATCTAGTAATGAGCAAATGCATAATGCATCTTTATCACTATACTGCACCTTAGCTGGCTGTTGAAATAAAGAAGTTTAAAAAAAAATCACACCAGTGCGAATAGTGGCTCCGTCCCCCTTCCTGAGGGTAACTAACAGTACCTCTGCCCCCCCGTTCCCTGTATCTCTGTTATTTTTATGCTTTCCTTCAATAAAGCACCACATTGCCCGTTTTCTTCCCACCCTGCCCTTACTGAACAGAGTACTGCCTGGTATGGCCATGTTCCAGTCATGGTTTTCAGTGCACCATGGTTCAGTACTGGCCACAATATACAGATCAGCCTCTGCCATGATGCCTCTGGGTCCAGAATCTTATTTCCTAGACTTCTAGCATGTGTGTACATGGCCTTCCAGATTTTGTTACCACTCTGATCATTACCCCTCTTTTTTCCTTTTTGCCTTCCGTTCCTCCCCCACCATTTGTACTGCTCCCGTTTCCATTTCCCTTTATTTCTATCACCCTATTTCCATTACTGATTTGCACCTTGAGGCTCTTCACCTCCCTCAGGTTATTTCTGCTTCCTAATTTAGTCCTTGGGGGGGTACAATTACTGCCTCCCTGATTTCTTCTGCTGTTGCCTCAACTAGTTTAAATGTTCATGGAAGTTACATTTAAACCATCCACAGAGAACTGTGGTGCCCCTCCTGGATGGATGCAGCCCATCACCCTTGTAAAGACTGTTATCCCTCTAGGTTGGACCCCAGTCCCCAATGTATCTGAACTCCTCCTCTCTGCACCATTCCTTCAACCATGAGTTGAATGTCCTGGTGCAGAGATCCCTTTCATCCGCCTGCTGTAGATAGGCAGCACCTCTGGAAAAGCCATTGAATGTGCTACCTGCCTAAGACATTTCCTAAACTCACTAAACTCCCCCTGCCCTATTCCAGCCCTCTCCAGAGCCAGGTCATTAGTCCCAAGATGGACAGTGATATTCAATTCCACCTCCCTTTCTGCTGCCTTAGTGATCCTCAGATCTGCTTCCTAGCCCTCCAGGCAATAACAAGATATAGGCATCTAACCTCCCTCTCCCCCCCTTCCTATTCCCAGAGCAATCCCCCTCATAATCGAGTCCCCTTACCAGAAGTTGCTTCTCCTCCTCCTCTGGGGCCCTCTACCACCCTTTTTGGGGTCTTTGCTATGGAGGACCCCCATATCCTCCCTGCCCCTACATCAAGTGCCTCCTTCCAGCAGTCCCACCCCACCAGAACAGTGTAGGAATGTTGTAGTGGTACTGGTTGAGGAATATGCCTCTGACCCACCACGGCAACCCTTTGAGAGCCTTCCACAATCCAGCCATTCCTCCTCCTCCTAGGTACTCTCTGAGGTAATGGTGTCAGACTTGGTGGCTCCTGGATGGAGGAAAAGTTGCCCCCAACCTGGCCAACTCAGTCTGGAGTCTAGCGATTCCCTCCCTCCCTCAACCCCGGGAGGAGTATGCAGATGGGCCAACACCTCAGTCTCTAGAAGGTCTCTCTGAAAACTGCTTCCCCACAGCCACTGAACTGCACCACTCTTAGCATTCTACATTCCTATATGACCCTGTGTTATTTGAAAATACTTATGTACCTTTACCCCTGATGGGGTGTTACTAGTTTTTCCGCTTTCATTGTTTGTTATGTCTCCTGTACACCTATTGCCAGATTTGGCCTACCCTTTACCTTCCACTCATCCATTATGTACCTTAACCCTGATAAGGTGATTCTAGTTTTAACCCTTTTGTTGTTAGTCATTCCCCTTGAACAGGTACCCTAGACAGCGTGTTGTTCCTATTCCCTGTTTTGGCCTAACTTTACCTTCCACCTGTCCCTTATGTACCTTTACCCTAATAGGGTGTTTCCAGTTTTCCCCTTTTGTTGTTTTTTATTCCTCTTAAACAGATACCCTAAAGAGGCCACTGTACCTATTACTTCTTTTGACCTACCCTTTACCTTTCACCCATCCTGGCACTGAATGCAACAAACAGGAGTGATTAGATATCTTATCTTAGTCACCAGCAGAGTCCCCTGCTTCCTTGCTTCCTCTTGCTAATGCCTCCTGATGCCTAACACACCAATCTTGCACCTGTTACACTCCTTCACTCCTTCACTGTTCCACTCACTTAGTGAGACATAAACATGCAGGACACATAAGGAGTGCTCCCTTTTATCCTCTCAGTAGGATCTTTCACTGACATGACTTCTTGCCGAGCCACAGTTAGTCTGTGTCTGTCATGTGACCCTCCCCTTAGCAATCCATCCTCTGACCTAGAGATATGATACCTGGATTACAAGAACAGAAAAAAAACACCAACACACGAGTTATTCTCTTTCATCCCACACTGCAAGTTACAAATGTCTCTAAATCAAAGTTTTGCACATGTGCAACAGAAGGAGAAAGAAAATCCCGGATAGCTGTATGAGGCTGTGCTTTAGTAGAGCCCAACTGACTCCCAACATCTGCACCAGCTGATTTTTTGCTCTTGAAGAATTTGAAACAGGATGGCAGTGATTGGAATGCTGCCCATTCTTTGCTGGCCATGCCCCCTTCTGAAATCAACTTCCAATTAGAAACAGCTGTGCAGTAGAGTCTATAGTGTGAGCCAACAGGTCTTTATAGCTCATCTGAAATAAATTCTTACATTATTCAAATGGATCATTGTGGATTAATATGGATTATCTCAAACATTTGCAGGTCTGGTTATTCACACACTGGTCCTGGACCAAAATCCCCCAAATGATGTTACACTTCTATAAATTAACTACCAAAAACTAACTCTAAGCACGTGTTTATTTTTAGGTTCTACATACAAATGCACAAAAATGGATTGGATCTTTGATATAATTAACAGTTTCCTCAGAAGTCCTTGTTCATTCGAAAACAAACAGCTATCTGAGTTACAAGGCAGTATACTTTCTATGCACCAAGAATATAAATTTCTACAATATGAATACAAAAGGTGTGATGAGCAATTGCAAAAAGAACAAGAACACTGTTATTTGTTGATTGTAATCTTGACTAGTGTGCTAGCTGTGCTTGGTGTTTACATCATCTTTAGTCAGTTTTATTTCAAGTATAAAACACAACAGAGCAAAGCATCTCATAAAAGGAAAATAAGCAGTTTGCAAAACATTATTGAGGATCTGAAGAAGGAAAACATGGGTATAGAACAGATGAATCTCAGAGAATCAGCTAAAATGGAGAGCAAACTCAACAAGCTTCAGCAAGAGAAAGAATGCCTGGAAAATCAAAAAATAGCTATTCAAAAAATGCAGGAGATGCTGAAAGACCGAAACAGTCAGCTTGAAGAAGAAATTGCACACCTGAAATGCAAAGTCAGGATACTTGAAGAGTACGTGATTAATCCTAGTCACAGCAGAGGGGAATTACAAAGAGCAATGCCAGTCCAGGATGTCGCCGAAGATCAAATTAATGGAAAGAAAAAAAGGAAATGGAAGAGGAAAACACATCCTAAAATGTCATTCCAATCATGAAAGTCTTGGTAATCAGAGTGTTCCATCTCCAACACTTTTTCCAAGAATTCCACAGGAGAATGTAAGTTGGGTATTACAAAGACAAAAACTGAAGGCCAGATACAATCCTGGAGACCATCCTGGGCAGAACTCCAGGCAGAAGAAGAATAATTGTTGAAGTGACAGTATTGCCTTCTCCCAAACTGTGTTGAAATGGTATGGTGTGGCACGTTACCTTTATTTACAAAAATGCCCCCTTCCAAGTCTCAGAGTTCCCATACAATATAAATAATAAAATACAAGCACAGGACACAATAAAACATACAGCCATTCACATAATAAAATAGAAGGCTAATTAAAGGTGACCAGCAAAGTTTTCTAAACAGACTCCCTCTGTAACATGATCAGGATTTTAATAAAACAAAAGTTAAACTGAAAGAAAAAGTTCCAAAATATGAACAAGAAATGGCAGCAAGAAAACAAAACACATTAGCACAAGAGTGTCACAGACTTGTTTTTTCCCAGAACTCAGTGTGGACAACTACCAGTTTTGACAACCCTTCAGATGCCTGAAAGGTTTACCTTGGTATGCTGCCACCACTCAGCTGCAACCTCACTTGGGGTTTCTGTAGATCCGAATCTAACCAGAGCCCGTGCCCACATAGTACAGTGCTCCTTACCAAAGGGAAAATGATCCACCCCTTCCATCATGGCTGAGAACACTTTGCCTTATATATAGTAGCTTTGTAATCTGCTTCTTTGGAAATGGATCAAAGACTTGCCAGTTTAACCCCAGCTGTTGATACCTGAAATAATTCAGTCACAGGAACAATGAAGTATATAAAAATAACATTTAATATTATATGATATTTATATTTATAAAATGGGCAAAGGATTTCAAGCAACTTGATTAATTGTTAGCCATGCATTAGAAGTGTCTAATGCACAGCTAAAACTAGAAACCCCCAAGTAGAATACACAGACCCATCTTATAGGTGCAATAAGTCACTCCAGAAATGTGCATTAGATGGTTCTAATGCATGGCTAGGGGACTGAACACACTTGGCCTATGACCTCGTGCCTCACTACACCCCCAAGCCAGGCATTAGAACTGTCTCATGCACACCCTGTCATGTTTTATTGCTTACTTATACAACAGGTATGGGTTCAGATTAGCCTAGATAAAAACTACTATCTTATGACCAACTTGCAAGACAGTATTACTGTTTCATAAGTGTGCAAGATAGTACAACTATTGTTATGGGACTATCACTGTATATAAACAGACTAACATTATGCTTTTAAAACTATAACAATTTTCTGATATCATGCTTATCTTATTGCAATTGACAAACAAATATGGCTGCTGTAGACTACCATCGTGTATAGATTATATGCACCAAACAGCATGAGCAGAGAGACCAGTTATAAACTGTGTAGAAAGGAATGCTTGAAGGATTTTCTGCTGAGCTGCAAGGACAGAGTGCGGCTGCAGAGTTAAGGATGTCTGCAACTACTATCTTTTCACAAGAAAATCTCACGCTAAATTCTAATCAAGTGTCTTTATAATGTAGAGTTAAGTAGACTGCTGTTTGTTAGAACAAAACAGATTTAAGAACCTAACATTGTGTCTCTGTTCTCCCTGCACGCAGGTAAACAATTTAAACATTGCTGCATGTATTTTCTTATTGTATATTTAGATAGCCTCCTGTAATTTAGTGTGTGTGTTATTTTCTGTTAGTAGAATTGTGAATAATAAAGATATTTTGCTGTAATTAACTGGACTGAGCTGATTTCTGCTGAGTACAGAATCCAGATATATAACTTTTCAGATAACAGTATCCTGCAGAGCTGGGTATGACAAAGCAAAGGAAAGAATAGAAGTGTCTGCTTCTTAACACATGAAGCCTTGTTAAGAAGAAAGGGGAGCTAGAAAAACTACTCACTCATGAGCAGATAGAGATCTGTGCTTTAACTGAGGCATGGTGGCATGCAGATGATGAATGGGATACGCATATAAAAGGTTACAGATTATTTAGCAAGGGTAGAGACCAAAGAGGTGAGGGGGGAGTAGCTGTCTACATAGAGGAAAATATCACTGACAAACCAATTGTGGGGCATGTGGGACATCAATGCACTGGAACATAGTTGGTTAAAATTAGTCCCAGCATCTGGCAGAAAATGTACACTAGTACCAGCATATAGGCCACCTTCACAAGAGCAGGAATTAGCCTATTGATTGTGGCCTTGGATAGTGTAAATGCTGATGACGAACTTTTGATAGTGAGGGACTTTAACCTATCTATAATAGACTGGGACAACGATACATGCAGAACAACCTGCAAACGAGTATTCATCTCCAGCATGAATAGAAATGGGTTGGAGCAAATAGTCAATGTGCCAACCAGGGTAATAATGTCCTGGACTTATTTATTACCAGTTTTGGGGGAGTCCATTGAAAACCACTGAACAACGTATCCATTGGAAAATAGTTACCATGACATAGTCAAATTTACAGTTAAGAACTTGTGTACAAAGATTAGGAGAGCAACAAAAATAAAATGTTTTAGGGACACAGACTTCGATAGAATGTGTAGGAAAATTCAGAACTAGAACTGGGCTAATGATCTAGAATCAAAATCATTGGAAGACATGTAGAATACTTTATTAAATAAACTGGATCAAGTAGTAACAAAATATGCGTGTGTAACAAATATATGTAATATAAGCCTCAACAATAGCATACTATGTCATACAAAAATTTCCTGGTAATACATTACTGCTCTCTCAATAACATTATCCTGAAGCTGGCCTGTTGGTGCAGCAGTTGGAATTCCGCTTGCGAAGCCAGCGACCCGGAGCACTAGAGGGCAGGCCGGGAAGAGAAGGCTTGGAGAATCCAACGCACTGCTGGCCTTCTCAGGGGAGGGTGGGAGATAACCGGTTGCTTACTGACTCCTCATGGAGGCTGGGAGATTGGAAACACATCAGGTCCCACTGAACAAAGGGGCATGGTGAACGCTGGCATTTGTCTCGATGTTAGTGGCACACTATGCCCCAAATGGGCTCCATGGCTGACTGGATGATGGTCACTGGCCCCCGCTGCCATGAAAGACCTGAGACACAGCACAGGACCACCTCAGAAGCACTCAGGCCAAAAAGATTGAGTGTGCTGGTCTACCCCCCACCGTCACCTATCTCCCTTGGAGGAGGAGGACCCATCCAGCAATGGGATATGCCAGGTTACCCCGGGGCTCTAATGTGAGGTGGCAGTGGCCTGTCTTGGGGAAGGGGTTCTGGTGGGGCGCAGGCGGCCTGAAGAAGTGACCGGCCAGGAGTTGAGGAGGCGCAAAAAAAATACTATTCTAAGAAATGATAATACTATCATTTTTGTTGATAATACTACAGTTCAAAGGTCATCCCCAACCATAGTACTATCAATGAACTTCAGCAGCACAAGAGCAGCTGTGAGCACACGCTGAGCATGAGCTGACTTTTCACTCAAACTGTTCTCTGACAGAAAGCCAGCTCACTGCTCACAGGTACTCCTCAACTGTCTCAGATGCACCCAGCAACACAAGGTAAGGAAAAAAAACAGCCTTGGATCCAATATTACAAAAAATAACAAATAGATAAGTGTATTACAAGGCAGTAATACCCTTTCAATGTAGTCATGCATTTGCGTAGATCAAACACACAAGCACAATCCTTTATTGGTGACCACATATTAAGGAAAAACATCAGAGGAAAGGGACTGGGGGTGGTTGTGATAGAGGACCTGAAACTGAATAGGAATTACCAAGCCATGGTCAAAAAGGCTAGAGGAGTCCTGGGCTGCATATCAAGACACATTGTGAATAGAGTTAGAAGGGTACTGATGCAGCTTTACACATCTTTGGTGCAGCCTCACCTGGAATACAGTGCACAATTTACATCTCCATGTGCTATATCTGATATTTCAATAATGAAGTGGGTGCAGAGAAGGGCCACTAGAATGGTGAAGTCAGTCAGACACCTAAGATATAGGGAGAGATGAACATAGGTGTTTGAGAGGGGATATGTGTCTGGTCTTCAGCTCCTTCATGAGTAATGATTTATTGGGATTGAAGCTTAGGGGTGGTAGACACACCCCGAGAGTGCATGAATTCTGACTAAAAGGAGAAAATACATCATACCAGAAAAAAGCTGCATGGTATACCCAAAGGGTGGTGGGCATGTGGCATGGACTACTGATGGAAGTGGTAGGCAGTGCAGATATCAATACTTGCAAGACCAGATTGGATGATCGCTGCATTTCAAATGCTATATGTGCATATTAGGGAAGCAGTATAGCACAGTGGTTTAAGGCTCTGAGCTGAAAATCTGGTGACATCCAGCAGACCAGACCTGGGTTTGAATCCCACAGCTTCCACTTGCTTACTGTGTGACCCTGAGCAAGTCACTTAACTTCCCTGTGCTCCCAGGTCACACTTGTAAAAAAGCTTTCAGCTTAGTGTGCTACTCCTGGTTAAATAACTAAAAAAAAAAAATTCCCTTTGAGAAAAAGGATGAACTGCATATGGGCAACTAGCCTCACTTGGCTTGAAAACTACTATGAATCCTATGACACAATGGAATACTAAACTAATCAGAGAACAGCTTCAATGCTAATGACATCACAGCAGCCATGTGCAGCACTGATGCCAGCAGATGTATGATGCTTTTCAGATTTAGTTGCTTTCTAGGTCCCATCTGTATTGATTCTATTGATCTGCACTGTACTGATTGTATTAGCTTGTACTGCACTGATTTGCTTTCCTTATGCTGAGCCATTGATCAGAAGGACATAGTTTACACTTCGTATTTTTTCCTTTTGTAACTTTTTATCATTTCTATCACAAAACCACTTAAACACATGTTGCACAAATCAAATATGACACTGGTGAGATTGAGATTCTGTAGTAGTAATACCTTTACTAACTATAATTTACCTCATCTGACCTCATTAAAGGCTTCACCACTTGTGAAGTCAGAAGTCAAGTAAGGTTTGTGAAGCTATTTCTACCATCTTACTCTCACCCATGTCTTATCCAGACAAAAAGAAACACTGTTGAAAAGACAGAGATCAGGGGGTGGAGCTCGAGCATTAGCTGCTTCGTGAGTGAACTCAGTAAAATATTCTGATAGGTTTGCATTTTAAAATGTTTCTTTTGTGGTAAAACATATGGGAGATAAGAGGAAACTGAAATCTTCAGCCTCATCTGAGGAATACGAGTCTCCTAGAATCAGACCCTTAGAGAAAATCTACAGATTTGAAACTGGCTTGGATGGCATGGAGAGAGCCGGCATGGGAAGCACTGAGCCTGGATCCAGAATGTCAAAAGCTGATCCACTGCAGCTGGAGGAGCAGCACATTGAGCAATGCACAGAGCAGCATTCAAGCTCATGGGTGTGGCACAAAGATCAGACTCACCCGCAAAACTGTAATGCTTACCTTTTGAAGACCATAAGAATAAAGCCTCCAATCTACCTGTCCATGAAACAGAACTCCTTTTAACACAAATGCTTCCATCGCCGACTAAAGAACTTTCGGTGAAACAAACTGTGGCTAAAGGATCTGAGTTAAGGGTAATGACGGATCTAACTGAATCGGTATGGCACATTGAACCAGCTGCTTCAAACATTTGTGTGGACAATGAAAGACCATTGAAACAAAACACAGAAATGGATAAGGGACACCACTCAATCGACTCTTTAGGGGAAGCCCTTGAAAATATATTAACATGGACTCAATTATCTGATTTGAAATTCCAGGCACTATCTCTGATGGTGGAGTTTCTACAACAAGATGCAAGGCAAAACCGGGAAAATATTGAAAATATATCGAAACAGATGGTGAACTCAAGGAAAGAGGTGGAGAAAAACACTAATAAAATTATGGCTGTCAAAGCTACAACAGCTAACTTACATAGAGATAATATAACGCTCTCAAGGAAAATATAGTTGCTGGAAAATCAGTAGGGATATAAGAATCTTTGTTTCATTGAACTGCCTCTTTCTTTGGACCAGGAATTTGAGAATATAAGAGAAATGATAAAGGACATATTGGTATCTGTCTTTGAATTGGCACAAGATAATTTACCATTTATATCACGAGCATATAGAATTTTACCAAAATATCATGTAGATAAAGATCAGGATCAAGTCCAGCAGCAAGAATGCACACTTCTGGTATCCTTCGCATTTGACATGGATCGAGATTTGATTACCAGACTTTCAAGGCTAAAAGCTCCATCGATGTATAAAACTTTTAAATTCTCAGTTTACCTGGACTATTTCTTTGCAACTCAGCAAAGAAGAAGGAGATGGCTGGCATTTAGACAACAAGTACTGGAGATGGGAGTGGAGTTTCAACTTTTAGCTCCAGTAAAACTAAAAATTTAATGTAAAGGGACACAATGAATATTTTTTGAGATTGATCAACTTTCGGAATTTATTAGAACACAACTTGATCAAGAAAGTGAGAGAGATGCAGAAACTAGTTAACCTACATTATCTGAAGAGGAGATGATGACACTCTGAAAACTGAAAAAGAACTTTGGACATTGGAGTGTGTTATGGGGCTAATAAATAGCTTAATTTTAAGACTGCATGGAGAGTTATTTAGAACTAAGACATTAAAAAATCAAGCACTTAAACTTAAATTTGCGGTCGGGTGGGCAATGAGCTAATTTTTATTTCTATAGTTAAAATATATCTGAATATAGAATAGTAATATTCTCAAGATAAGCAGTGATTACCTGGAAGAATTTTATAGAAGTTTATATTATCCCCTCCCCCCCACCATGATATGGTCTAGACACACCTTATGCGTTAAAGAGTGCAAGTAATATAGGGAGAATGATGTATCTAAATGAAAACTTCTACATGTATATCTTTAAATGTATGAACTTACAATTTGAAAAATTAATTAAAAGAAAAGATAGAGATCACACAGAAAACACCTAACTGAAAATTATCTAGACTCTAAGAAGAGTAGAAGAAGTTTACCCCCACCTGGGAACTTGGTGAGTTATGGCATACTTAAACCCATGATGTTGCTCGTTCAGTGACCCAAAACATAACCGATACTCTAAGATCAAATACACACAGTAATCCACGGCTGTACGCTGCTTAGTAAAAATGCCTGCAGAAATGTGAAAGGTGTACAGGAGAGTTTCTAAACTCTAGGTGGGATGCTAAGGGAGAGAGCAGGAGTGGTAACCTTGTCAAAAGTTCTACTGAGGCCCTGCAATAATGAATGTAAACACTTTAGGATATATTACTGTAGTTCAATACATGGCTAAAAGAGTGGTGTGAGGGGGAGCGGTATCAGTTACTGGGTGACTACGGACACCACTGGAAGGGATGGAGGCTTTTAAACAGGATGGCCTTCATGCTAATGAGGAAGGCACCAGAGTATTAGGTAAGAGGATTGCAGAGCACACCACAGCCAGTTTAACTAGGTGAGGGGAGGAAGAGCAGTTAAGGATGGGTACACCCAGACAACTGTGGGGGACCAGGAGGCTTCCTGCAACAGTAATGCAGACAAGGGGTAGCATGGAGGAACACAACAGCAGGAGAAGAGGGGCTGTGGACAGGAAAATAGCGAAGGAAAGAAGGAAACAAATTTGCATAATAGTGTAAGACAGGCAGGGACTCAGAAGAGACTGTAGCGCAGGGAACATAGGGAACCACAGCAACAAAGTAAGGGAAGGGACTAGGAAAAAAGCCCAGGGAATCATAGAAAAAAGGGTCAGGGGATAAAAAAACAAGGACAGATGTGGAAAGAAGCAGCCGATCTGGAGTGTGGTGTGCATGGCTGCCAACAGGCTGGGGAATATAAGATCTGTGAACTGCAGTCAGTAGTGGCAGAGGCCCAGTTAGACAGGGTGGCTGTCACAGAGACATGGGCTTCACATCACTATGACTGACAACTATCCATTCCAGGCTACTCAATATTAAGCAGGGATGGGGCAAGGGGGAAGGAGTAGCTCTGTACATGAAGGCAGGCATCAAGGCCACACAGGTCAAGGACATGGCTGTGGGAGGAGCATCAGAGCTGGAGTGGAACATAGGCTGCCATCACAGAAGAAACAGCAAACAAGAAGATGTGGAGAAGATTATAGGAGGGTACCAGAGCAAGGTGAGGTGCTGCTAACTGGGGATTTCAACATGCCAAATGTGGACAGGAGGACCCCAGCAGAAGTGAATGCAAGAAGCCAGATGATGGTAGGGTCCCTTCAGGGTACATTCTTGGAACAGAAGGTTGAGGAGTCTACAAGGCGGGGGCCAGTCTAGATGTGTTCCTCACAAACAGGGACAGCACTAGGGAGGTCAGCAATCCCCAGACCATGTGGTTCAACTTTTTTTTTTTACCAGAAGAGACACACTAAGCTGAAAGCTTGTTTACAGGTGTGACCAGGGAGCACAAGGAAGTTAAGTGACTTGCTCAGGGCCACACAGAATGCAAGTGGGGACTGTGGGAATCAAACCCAGGTCTCCAGGTTTGCAGCTCAGAGCCTTAAGCCACTGCACTATACTGCCTCCAACTGCTGCCTTAAAGCGGAAGCAGAAGGCAATCAGTCACAAAGGCATTGGATTTTGAACGGCCAGATTGGAGAAAGATGTGGGAATTGCTCAGGGAGCATTAATCATGCATAGAGGCTGTCATGGAGGTTGATACTAGTATGGGGGCTTAATTAAAAAAGGGTTAATTGAGGCAGCAGGTTTCTGTGTCAGGAATGTAGGAAACAGGAGGAAGGAAACCAATGTGGTACACAAAGGAGGTAAAAGAAGCAGTGAAGGAGAAAAGGAAAAAATGGAAATTCATTCATTTATTTGTTCACCAGGTCTGAGGGACAGTTTTGAGGCATGACCTGAGTCATAAAGATGGAACAAACATATCAGTAGAACAACATACAGAGAAGTTATCTGGATATTTATTAAGCAATAACAACTGAGGAGCTGGTCATTTCTGTGGGATTAACAACTGGTTGGGGCCACCACCCTCCAGCCAGTCATTAATCCAAGGAAATGACCAGCTTTGGGGTTGTTTTGCAATTATGTGTCTAATCGCAATAGCAACTTTAATTTTTGCTGGTTTTATTCATGTCTTAGCTGTGTGGTGCAAGGCGTGCATGCCAGATAGCGTCAGTCTGCAGCTGCATCAGTCATTTCCAAGATGTTAATGACCAATCCAGTACCCAATATGGAGTCTCGCTAGGCTCATGAATAATTATTAAGATTTATAATTTTATTTAAAAAATGGTAACCAGGAAAGGCACATTGAGCCAAAGCCCATCCCCAGGTGTGACTTGGTGGAAGGGAAACAGAAGAGAACAGTAATGCAGTAATTGACATGGGAGCAACAGGATATTACAGTCATTCAAAAGTAATAACTGAAGCTTACACTGATTGCAACAGAACAACAACACAAACAGTACAATATGTCACAACAAAAACATGGTCCTCAATAGAGTGGGCAGAAAAAAATAAATAAAAATGAAACAAAATCCAAAGCAGGTGCGTGCAATAAATATGGAACTTATAAAGTGCACCAAGTAATCTTGGAGAGGCACTGGGGGTGCAAAAGCAGAAGGGAGGCTAGATCAGGTGCCCGAGGGGTGAGGACAGGATCATGCAGATGAGAAATGAGACCTCAGTAAGGGCTTAAGGGCAAGATAAGAGCAGACAAGCCTAAGGGACGAGGGTAGAGTTTCAGATATATGTTAACAATATGAAGACAGAAGCAATTTCAAGACATGATAATTACAGCCACGGTTAAGAGAAACCAACAGGATGATGAGATGGACAAAGTCAGATGCAGAATAAAAAATTACAGAGGGGTGAAGGGGGGGCGGCAAAGCATACTTCCACTACATTCAGGACAAATGAAAATCCAAGGAGGGGATAGTTCAACTGAAAATGGAGGAAAAGTGGGTGAGTGGGTGCGTGGAGGAGGATGAGGGGAAGATGAAAATATTAAATGAGTATTTCTGCTTGGTATTCATGGTAGAGGACAAGGGCCCACTACCAGAATGTGGTCTCAGTGCCTGAAAGGACAGCAGAGGAGACCAATGGCACTGAAGACTGATAAATTTGTGGGTCTGGATGAGTTGCACCCTCGAATGCTAAAAGAAATAAGGCAGAAGCTGGCCACACCACTGATGGAGCTCTTCAGTAGATCACTAGAGAAAGGGGTGGTGTAAGCAGATTGCTGAACAACTGATGTAGTATCACTTTACAAAACTGCGAACAGGGATGAGTTCTAGATCAGTAAGTCTCACACTTACTGTAGGTAAATTGCTCTAGGCCATTATAAAGGAAAGACTAGTAGAGTTTAGAAATGTAGAAACATAGACTTTGATGGCAGATGAGGACCGCTTGGCTCACCTAGTCTGCCCATTTCCCTACCTACTGGATAAGCTGCAGATCCTAGTTAACCAACAGCCTATTTCTTCCTACCTCCCCCCACAAGAATTGCCTTATGTCTGTCCCATGCAATCTTGAATTCTCCCACAGTTTTGGACTCCACAACCTTCTCAGAAAGGTGGTTCCATGAATCCACTCCCCTCTCAGTGAAAAAATACTTCCTCACATTGCCCCTGAGCTGTCCCCCCTCTATCTTCAAATTGTGTCCTCTTGTTCCTGCACCATACTGGGTCATAATGTCGTACACTAAATAGCGTACGACATTATGCCGAACCCAATATAGCGCAGTATGCAAGTGCTAATGGTGCAATACTGTATATACTGCTGTATGCGGTATTGCACTATTAGCGCTTTCCCAGGCAGAGGATAAGACCTCTGCTGGGACTGGGTTCCATCAATCAGCTGCTGTGGCTCACAGGACTGAGCCACAGCAGCAGGAATCCAGGCACTGTGTCTGGGACTGGGTTTGATTCCCAATCCCAGAAACTTTTTTTTTTTTTCGGACTTGTGCGCTCCCCAAATTAAACACCCCCCCGCTTTGAGAATTTGAGAGTTGAGAATCCTTAGTGAGGGGGTCAGGGGTGCAGCCTCCCTAATGGGGGGTGTGGGGGTTGGAGCCCCCCACATAAAACAGACTTATGCTGCATGGCAGAAATCCCACTGTATTAGCAGCACGATTTTGCCATGCGACATAATGTCTTATGACATTATGACCCCATGCCTTCTTGCACACCTCTTTTTCTAAAAGATGCTACCCTCTTGGACTTTGTTGATTCCACTGAGGTACTTAGAAGTTTCTATCATGTTCCCCACTTCCTTCTTTCCTCAAGGGTATTAAGCTCCTTTAATCTCTCCTCCTATGGCTTCTACTGCAGATCCTGCACCATTTTAGTTGTCCTCCTCTGGACTGCTTCCATCCTGTCTATGTCCTTACAGAGAAGAGGTCTCCAGAACTGGATGCAGTACTCCAGGTGGGGTCTCACTAACTGTCTGTACAGAGGGATATCAACTTCCTGTTTTCTACTGGTGATACCTCTCCCTATACATCCCAGTATCCCCCCCCAGCCCTCCCTGCTGCCTTCTTACATAGCTTGCCAACCTTACGGTCATCTGATATGATTACCCCCAGGTCCCTTTTCATTTTTGATGTTGTTACTACCCCCCTCCACATTGTGTATGCTTCTCATGTTTTTTTTTATTCCCCAAGTGCATTATTTTGCACTTCTTTGCATTGAATCCTAGTTGCCATACTTCTGACCATTCCTCCAACCTTGCCAAGTCCCTTCCCATCCTTCTCATCCTTTCCACGCCCCCTTGTATATCAACCCTGTTGCAGATCTCTGAGTCATCTGCAAAGAGGCATATTTTTCCTTCCAGTTCATCTACAATGTCATTTATAAGGACATTAAAAAGTTTCTGGAGGCAGATGGATTCCAGGACAAAAGACAACATGGGTTCATCTGGGGGGAAGTTGTATCAGACAACTCTAATAGACTTCTTTGACTGGCTCACAAAGGTGGCTGACAAGGACAGGTGGTAGATGTACTGTATGTGAAAAACTAAAAGTAGAGCACTCACACCTCTAGTACAAGGGCACAGGTCTAAAAAAACCTTTTATTACGAAAATTAAACAACCATATCACCTGACGCGTTTCGGATGATACTGCATCCTTTCTCAAAGGTAAAAACCCCTAAAGTGAACATTCCCTTAAATACTCATTTATTTATTTATTTATTTGCTTTTGGTAACTGGGTAAGTGCATTAGGCAACAATCCTGCCTATTTTCAAGCACGACCCGGGAGAGTACAAGACAAAAGGAGTCACAAAGTACAGTGGTAACATATCGACATCAGACTGTACAGACAAAAAGATTGAAATTAAAGCAGAACCAAACATTTTCAGGTACAATCAAGTCAAGTACAAGACAAAAGTGCCAAAGTTAAAGTGACATAATGACGTAATGACATTAAGGTGAACAATAGGCTGCAGGCAAAATATACCCAGTATACATAGAGGTATGGCAGCAATTAATACTCCAGGATGCTCATAACAAAGCTTTAATGTTGCAGCAATTGAAGGGGCAGGGCCCCGGTCGGTGGTCAGTGGCAATGTTATGAGCAACGCAGTGACCAAGTGTGCTGAGGTGAGAGAACAACGAGTTTTGAAAATCCGTGGGAAGAGGCAGTTTGACCTGAAGTGGGAGCGAGTTCCAGAACCGGGTAAGTACGAGAAAGCCTGTTCCCCATTTTGTGGTGCAAGGTCTACATGTTAGCAGGGGTGAGGAGGAGGAGGATCTAAGTGAGCGAATTTGAGATGCAGGGGTAAGCAGGAGGGCCAGGAGTCCGGTCTAGGGGTCTAGTTTGGGGAGTCAATAAAGCAACCAGAGAGAAGGCCCTGAGTTTTGGGTGGCAAGCCAGTTTAACCTAGAGTAAAGGTGGCAGTGATGAGTGAGGCGTGGGGCGTGATAAGGCGAATCTGCAGATATTATATAAGTAGTGTCCCATCTCCTGAGAATGCTGGGGTTAGCTTAAAGAAGAGGAAGACAATATTGAGCTGGTGAGAAGCACCCCTTGCTACGGATATTCTAGCCGGATGGGGTGAGGAGTGTCGCACCGGAAGGCCCCACCAATTTTCATATTGGCGGCACGGCAGACTGTGTTTATGTGTGTAGCAAAGTTGAGGGAGGGATCAAGAGTGACCCCAAGGTATTTGAAGGAGGACGACAGACCGAGGAACATCCGCCCCAATCAGAAGCTTAGCCATGGGGGGATTTTTGCAGAGCCGAACAGCATGGCACGCTGCTTTATCCAGGTTCAGATGTTGGTGGTTGTTCTGAAGCCATTGCTGAAGGATCTGAAGGTCTTTGAGAGTGAGAGGTTGATGTTTGCGATCGAGTGGGAGCCAGAGTAGAGAACCAGATCATCAGCATACATGAGAATGCGGCTTTGGCAGGAGGATTCGGAATGTCGCTTAGGTAAAGGGAGAAGAGTAGGGGCCAAGGATGGATCCCTGAGGGACACCACGGGTGATCTGTCTGGGGGAGGATATGGCCTTATGAAAGGCTACGGTCTGGGAGCGATTGTTAAGGTAGCTTTGGAACCAAGAAAGGGTGGGGTCGGAGGCCCCCGTGGCTTGGAGCTTTGACAGCAGGAGTTGGTGATGAACCATGTCAAAAGCTTTGGACAGGTCAATGAAAACGGCACCGGTGAGTAGACCTTAAATACTCATACCAATTAACTAATTATGACATCATAATTTACCAAGTGTCTAAAACATATCACCTATATTATAACATATAACATTAAAAACCAACGGTATCTAATGAACCAGAAAAGGAATGAAGAAGGAGGGAGGAAGGAGGAGGGAAGTGAGGGGGAGAAAAGAAGACAGAAAATGTAAACTTTTTTTAAAAAACAGCAGTCAATACAGATTTCATTTAAAGATATCATACACATTTGACCCTAACAACTCCATTCTATTATCATTTCTTCATTCTTTTTTGTTTCAAAAATGGTTTCAGTTCAAATCCAGTATTTAGTCCTTTATACTTAGTAGCATTGAGATTTATAATCCAAAAAGCTTCCCTTCTCAATAACAAACTATCAAAATCTCCCCCTCGTGGTTTACGATACACTCTATCTATTCCCACAAAATGAAACTGATGTGTTTCATCATTTTTTACTACGTGGGCAGCCATCGCATATGTTAAATCTTTATTTTGAATGGCTTTTAAATGTTCCTTAACTCGTGTTTTAAAACTACGTTTCGTTTTTCCAATATAAAAACTACTACAGCTACATACTGCCATATAAATTAGTCCTTCTGTATTGCAAGTAATTAATTGCCTGATATTAAAAGTCCGTTCTGTATTCCCACAAGTAAATTCTTTACATTTATCAATTACAGGACAAACTTTACAATGTTTACAAGGATAGCAGCCCACTGCATCTTTATTAAGCCACGTATCAGTCTCTCTAGTTTTATCTAAAAAATGGCTATGCACAAGTCTATCCCCTATTGTATTGGCTCGTCTGTATGCCATTCTCGGTGGTGTTTTAGTTTTTTTAGACCTGTGCCCTTGTACTAGAGGTGTGAGTGCTCTACTTTTAGTTTTTCACAAGTTGTACGTTAGTATTGAAGCACCACTTCCTGATGCTCACTCTGTTTTGGTTTTTCTTGTAGATGTACTGTAGTTGAACTACAGTAAACCCTTTGACTCTGTCACACATGGAAGGGTGGGTAAAATGCTGAGTGACCGGGAGGTGGTGGACAGGATTACAGGGTGGGTCAGGAATTGGCTGGGGTTAGCGGGGACACACAGAATAATCTTGAATGGGGACTTTTCAGAGATTAGGGTAGTCACCATGGGGTACCCCAAGGATCAGTCTTAGGTCCAGTTCTTTTTGACCTTGTAACTTTTATGGAAAAAATAGAAGGGTACAAGTCATACATTCCATAGTATCAATAATAATAGACTAGCATACACCTTCTCAAATGTTCTAATTCAACCCAAATCTCAGTCTAATTACATTCTGTTTCTCCTTCTTAGCTCTCCTATCCTGAATACCAGGGGGATTATATCTGAAGAAAGACTCCATGCCAGTTCATATAACAGAAAGTTCTCTCCCCTCCATCTTAAAGTCTAGGCACTGATGTATTGTCCTACGGATGCTGACATCTGAGGACTTGATTAATCAACCGATTTTTTTCAGAGTGACTTAAATCAGATCAACTTCCAATACACAATAACAATAAAGAGAAAATAAAAAAATAACTATATAATAAACATGAAAACTCTGTAGTCTTGTCTCATTCTTACAATCCATTGTTGTAATAGTACCCATTGCCACACTGGGGGTATATTAGAAGCGCATCAGACGCTGATATTGGAGCCCCATGTTCTATATGTATCCCTCCATCATTTTATGAAGAGAGAAGCTGTTCCAGGGTGAGTATACTGAACTCTGATTCTACCCAATCAAAATATGGAAGCCATCTCGAATTCAATTGCACGGTCCAAAACTGCAATCTGGCTGTGATTACCTCCATATTTTTAATAGTGTTAATGTCATTTATCCACAAATTTATGGAGAGTGGTTTAGATGTTAACCAATTTTGAGTAATCACCTTGAGGGCAGCTGCTATCAAAATATAAAAGAGGTATTTCATGGATGGAGAATTCAGTGTTTCAGGTGGGAGGCCCAATACCAGGTTTACAAAAGTAAGCAGGCCAGCCTGGTGGTGCTGAGGGTTGAGGCGTTGGATGCCACACCTCATGCCACACCGGTGACCCGGGTTTGGGAACAAGCCTGTGCCATTGGGGGGCAACAGGGGAAGGAGAGGATTGAGCATCTAGAGGACAGCTCTCCTCTCCCAGGAGGGAGAGGGGCACAGTCTCAGTGCTTGGCTGACCTCTGGCAGAGGCCAGAGGCACAGCAAGCATGTGAAGCAAAAACAGACAGGGTTGGTAGTGATGAACATTGGTGAGAATGCCTTGACGTCGGACACACATCACTCCCCAGAAAAATGGAAAATCACCCACAGCGATGCCTGGAGGTGAGCCCCAGTATCACGAGAACAGGATCAGAGAGGGGGATTGCACGAGTCTGGCCGATACTTGGATGATGGATGGGAGACTTGGGGGTAGGTCTCCCACCCCACTCGGGGGGTAATCAGAGGGCAATGGCAGGGTGGATGCATGAAGAGCTCAAATCCCAGAGACCTGGCAGGCACGATACTTTGGAAGTCCCTCAGGGAAGGTAGGTGCTGTGGTGGAGGGGGGGTAAAAATAGAAAGTTGAAAAAAAAAACCAAAGGTAGGCATATCATTGAATTCAAAGATTTTTGTTATTCTCTGTGTAACCACTGACCAAAATGATCAGATGACTGGACATTCCCAAAAAAACATGGCAATGGTTACCTCTTCCTCCACACTGTCTCCAGCATCTGTCCATATGAGTGGTAAAGTAGTGACATGAAATTGTTGGAGTGATAAAAAAATCTAATGTTCACACACCAACGAAAATACCTCCATGAGGAGAGCTAGTGGTTTTGTGAATCCCGTTCCAGATCTTAACCCAATCCTCCTCCGAAATAGCCGCTTCCCATCTCATTCTGCTATTTCTCCTGTACCTTTTGAACCAGCAAAGTACCTACTTCTTCTTGCAATATTTTATAAATGATGGAGGTATATTGCCTAGTGCTCCTCATTCTGCTCTTTTGATAAGTCACTAATAATGGAGAGGTGGGGTCAGCTGCTACTGCTGCAAGTCCAATAGTTAAGGTAAGACTGATTGCACTGGAGATATCTATCAAATTTCTTATAAGGTATGCCAAATTCTTGCTGTAACATGCAAAAGGATTTAACCTCTGCTCCTTGCACAAATTGAATGGGGAATTGGAGTCCTAGTTGTTCCCAGCATCGTAGGATTGGGTTATTTCTTGGGATAGGGAACTGCAGTAGTCCAGCTAAGGAGACATATCTCCAGACCGTGGTGAGAATTTCCCACCATTGCCTAGCTTCTAACCATGTAGATAGGGTATGTTGAGTCCATTTATTTTTAACCTTTTTCAAGTCAGAAGGCATAATTGTCCATGATAGAAGATTTAGGGGTAGCAAAGATCATTTTCCTTCCTCTTTTGAGTACCAGCTCCCTCGTAACCCAGGGGACAGCATTTTTAGAATGGGGAGCAATTGAGCTGCTAGTTAGTAATTATAAAAATTCGGTAGTCCTAGGCCTCCCTTATCTTTAACTTCTGTTAATAAGTGCCATCTCTTTCATGGACGTCTCCCAGACCAGATAAAGTTAGTTTCTTTTGAAGTTCCTTCCAATCTGCTTGAGGGAATGGAATTGGGAGAGTTAAAAAAAGGAACAGGTATCTAGGCAATATATTAATTTTGATAGCATCAATTTTACTAGTGAATGAAAATGGCAGGAATTGTCATCTGTTCAGATATTCAAATATAACTTTTCTAAGAGCTGTAAAGTTATAGTGATATAAATTAGACAGGTCCATGGAGATCTGAATCCCCATATATTGAAATCTCTCCTTTAGCCATTTGAATGGGATTAGGTGTTTTATTGTATCTGTCAGGATCCTATTAAGCGCCATGACCTCAGATTTGTTCAAGTTAATCTTAAAGCCCAATAGGGTACCAAAGTGATCCAAGAAGTGCAACATAGAGGGGAGAGAGGGCACTGGATCCTCTAAATATATTAGGGTATCATCAGCATATAATGAAACCTTATGGGCTTGTTGGTTAATTGTAATTCCTCTAATCTTGGGGTCCATCCTGATTGCTTGAGCTAAAGGCTCCATACTAAGGGCAAAGAGCAGGGGAGATAGAGGACACTCCTGTCTTGTCCCTCTCCTGATGTCAAATTGATCTGAGATAGTGCCGTTCACTTTGACCCTTGCTGTCGGATGTTGATTACAAAGGGTAACCCGCTTCAGGAAATCACCCCCCAACCCCATACATTCCATGACCATTTTCATATAGGCCCAATTAAAGCTATCAAATGCCTTTTTGGCATCCAGAAATATTGCCAACTGGGGAAAAGAGGACTGTGCGCTCTGTGTCATTATATTAAGCAATAATCTTATGTTGTCAAACATGTGACGATGGGGATGAACCCTGTCTGATTGGGGTGGACCAGGAGCTCTATATGCTTCTGAAGCTGAGTGGCCAGGATTTCCGTAAGGATTTTAAGATCCTGGTTAAGTAGTGATATTAGTCGGTAAGCTGCACAAGTTGTTCCAGGCTTACCTGGCTTGGGAATGACCGAGATCATGGCTTCTTCCCATGACTTAGGTATTTGGTCCTCCTCCAATCAGGTATTGAATATCTGTACCAACTTAGGCCTAGTTCTTTTCAACATTGCTTATCTGAGACACTGGTGAGGGGATTCTGGGAAAGATCTGCCTCTTTGTGGATGACACAAAAATCTAGAAAAGAGTGAACAGCAAGGAGGGTTTGAGGGTAATGAAGGAAGATCTGGGGAGACTGGAGAAATAGTCATGGGTTTGGCAGTTGAAATTTAATGCAAAAAAGGTTAAAAGGTCATTCACATGGGTGCCAGGAATCTGAAGATGGAATACAAGATGGGGGTTGGTATAGTATAGGTATAGGTAGCTCATCAGAAGAGAGAGATCTTCAGGTAAGGATTACAAACAGCTTACAACAAGAAGGGCAGTGTAACGGAGCAGTGGAGATAGTGAATGGGATGCTAAGGAGCACTGGCAGAGGGAGCAGCAGCATGAGGGAAGCTATCCTGCTCCTGTACAGATCTCTAGTGCAGCCACATCTGGAGTATGCCCACAGTTCTGGAGAGAGACTGCACTTGAGAAAGGACTAGAAGGAATGCAGAGGGGGGTAACAAAGATGATTCAAAGGCAGCATGGGAAACCTATATGAAGAGGCTTGAGGACATCAACATGTACCCACTAGACAAGAAGGGTGGGGAGGACATGATAGAGACATATACAGTTCTTCATGAGATAAGCACAGTGGATGCAGAGAATTGCTCACAGAGTGGGAACATGGGCATGGGTGGGAGCTCAATAAAGCAGGCCAAAGGGAGGTTTAGGAAGGATGTCAGGAAACATTTCTTTATGGAGAGAGGGTGGTAGGGAAGTGGTCTGTGCTGAAACAGTAGTGAGATTTAAGTGTGGATGGTACAGGCATATAGGGCCTGTGAGGGGGGAACAGGGGAGGGTAACATGGGGAGATGGGGGAGGGAGACAGAGAGAGAGAGAGAGAGAGTGTGGCCACTAGGTTACTCCTAACATACCATAGGTAGGCATAGTTGTAACAGACTCTATTTTGATAGAGGAAAGATCTTAACAAACACATCGTTAGGTCGGAGACCCATTTTCAAGATGGTCCTGTTTCAAAAGTGGGATCCACACAGGGATTAACATTTGTATAAAAGATTTAGTAATACATCAGCACAATACATATAATCAATCATCAACTTTCATCAAGTAACCATGATCATACTGTCAGTCCAAAAATCAATATGAAAATCAACCGTTACTCATACATTTCTTGTTCAATTCATGTTTGACAGCATTCATAAAATGTTTTGTGCTCTGTACTTGTTTCAAGTTATTTTTTTAAAGGATCCCAAAGTTGTATAACCTTAGCAATGAAGGACAAAGTGCCAAACCTATTGTTCACTCTTGGCTGTTGGTGTTTATTCCTAGGATCCCTCAAATTATGGTTATGTTTATGATCAGTTTTCTGCAATTTATCTGTCAAGTACTTGGGAGTTTTTGAATGAACAACCTGAGGAATCTGGTGTAACCATTTTAGATTTATTTTAAGATCCAGAGAAGTCCACTGTAAAGAATTTAACAAATCACAATGATGGTTGTGATAATCACACTTCAAAATAAATCTGGCTATGTTATTGTAAGTAACTTTTAATTTATGAAGGCTTATTTTACATGTCAACCCTTACACATGGCTTCCATAATCTATACATGGTATTATCAATTGGGTAACTATTTTCATTCTCATATTTTGATCAATACAGTATCTTGATCTCCTGAATGCCCCTAGTTTCTTATTTGTTTTACAGATTAATGTGTCTATATGTAGGTTAAATTTCAAGTGTTCATCTACAGTTAATCCTAAATATTTATAGGGAGTATCTTGAATTAGAATTTCATTTGTAATAGTTTTTATTTGCATGTCCTGGGAGGCATGAATGTTCTTGCCTTTATGAGAAAAGCCCATTGTTCTATTTTTTTTTTTTACTGTTAAGAACCAATTTTGAATTTGATAACCAATGTTCTAGACTACAAAAGTCAGTCTGAAGATGTAATTTCATTTCTTGTGTAGTTCCCCATGGACTATCAGGGCAGTGTCGTCCGCATACATTCTTACACTACAATATTGAGAGCTTACAGAATTTCTCTTAAGGCCACTAATGCCCAATCTGACATACAAAGAACTGTTCTTCTGTCCGCCTCGGGAGTGGCAGTTCAGGACTTATATTTTCAGGCTGTTTGGAATGCTCAATCCTTTACTTACAATGGCAAGACACTCCATTTGTTCCCAGTTCTGTCATTTGCGACAAGATCCCAACCAAAGAAATTTGATGTGTCCCGGCTCAGCTGCACAACCTTGGAGTAGTTCACTCCCTTCTGATGCTTGCTTGCCTCTGTATTCATTATGGAGGCCATACATTCCAATATACAGATACACAAGAAGTGGGCAAGATGGTGTAAGTGATAGAAAAAAAGTTTGCTGCCACTCCACTGACTCGAGAAGAGGATTCAGAAGACAGTGCCACCTGAAGGATGATGCTGTTTATCGACTTCCCTTGCCTTATATGAGCCTGACTAGCTTGTTATTGGACCTTTTTTTTTTTTTAACCAGGAGAGACACGCTAAGCTGAGTATTGTTTACAGGTGCGACCTGAGAGCACAAAGAAGTTAAGTGACTTGCTCAGGGTCACACAGTATGCAAGTGGGGGCTGCGAGATTCAAACCCAGGTCGCCAGGTTTGCAGCTCAGAGCCTTAAACCACTGCACTGTACTGCCTCCTTAGAACCTTAATAATGGAGTGGGATTTGTGTTTTAATGCATTTCTTTATTATTATATTCTTATTTTATTATTTTTCTTTCTTTCTCAGATACCAATCTCAAGCCCTTTTTGGGTTTAGAAAGAGTCAAATGTCTTTCTAAATGTGTACTTAAAATGGCGACCACCATGTGGCAATTTATTTTTTTTGGTTGCCTGGTTTCATTTTATAGTGGATTCTCTACTTCTGTGTTTGACTAGTCTAACACTGTGATCACAGTTCCCTTTGTTGATGTTAGAGACATCTATTAAGTTTAATTGAGCTATGTTTATTAAATGAGGTACTCTTCCACTTTTACCATGTTCTGATAGATTGATGCAGGTTCAATCTGTTCTCCTGCTATTTGAGTGTTTCAAAGTGTTTCATGCCAAATTTAAGGTATTCATTTTTCTCTGTCTCCTCTTTGGTCATCATATACTGTATATAAGTAGATATTGGAGCTTTAATATGAAGATCTATGGGACTGTTGGGCTGGGAACAAAGTGCTAACACTATTGATTTTTATATAACTTGTTTGGTATGGGATCATATCAGCCTCAGAGCTAAGTCAAACCTTTTTGAATTACCTTTTTTGGAATGATCGCCTCACTCTTGCAAGATGCAGTTATCTTGGACTCAGTATCTGAACTGTATGGTATTACCCCCACCTCCTTACAACAGCCTGTTTAGGTTAACTTGAATTACTGTATTCCATTGAATGGCTCCTTGAATCAAGTATTGTATGCCTGGTAGGCAGTACTGATTGTATGATGTTGTTTTATTATTAAAATAATAAAATATCATTAAAAAAGAGGCCTTTTCCTGCCGTCAGTTTCTATGTTTCCGTGCTGTGTGCTAGATGTGTGCAAATACATAAACTGTATATTTATCGAATAGTTAATGAATACACCCCAGGTATTCGGGTATTCTATATTTGGGTATTTGACTATGCTGGCATTTAATCACAATGCAGTACATGTATTAAAAATGCTGTAGACATGAAAAAAGAACACCCCAAAATAGATTAATAAGTTTTCTGCTCGGCATGGGTACAGGATAATACTGGGTTGTGACAGCACACTGTTTGGATGCAAAGTAGACAGCATAAGCATAGTTTAAAGAAAAACACCAGTTACTTTTGTGCACTCTCTGGAAGTGCATATCTATGCCCCCAATTCGCATTTGTGTGTTAACAATACATTCTCGAACTGCATTTTGGTATTAAAACTTCAGTTTAAAGAAGTGCTCAAAAACATCCATTTAGCTAGGCTGCCACTCACCAGCAGCCATCTCATAGGAGCCGCTTGTTCCCTTACCTGGGATATGCTAATATGACCCCACCAGTCAATGGGCTGATTGGCAGGGGCACATTAGCATATCCCAGGCATGGGAACTAGCAGCTTCCACAAGACAGCCGCCAGCAGCCTTGCTAAATGGACATTTTCAAGCACTTTTTTAAATGTACTGTAAGTTTTAATGGCAAAATGGTGAAAATACGGTTAGAAAAAAATGTATTGTTACACAGAAATGTATTAGAGAGCATATGCACCGACAGGAAAGTGCACAAAGGTAACCGGTGTTTTCCTTTAACAAAACAGGCATTTTCTTTACATGTTCTGTTTTATCTGATAGGTGTACTGAAAAAAATGTGGAGAACATCTGTTTTGGAGACCAGGAGGGAATCACCAAAGCAAAAAGTTGCACTGCACATACAGGAAAAAATTAAAAATGAAAGACTTTTTGTTTTGGAAACATGAAAGCAAGACCTTTTATTATATATATATATATATATATATATATATATATATATATATTTACATTTTTTTATACTATTATTTTGATCACTGTCTGGCCTGAAAATTAATTTTATAATGAGAAGTAAATTTTGTAACCCAACGCCTAGATAAACCAGGATAGGAGAAGTCACACTGGGGGAAAAAAAATAAGAAAAATAAATTTTCAGTAATTTTCCATGATCAGTATCATTTCAACAGCAGCACTGGACATAAAGCCATAAGGTTAGTCAAAACTCCAAGCAGCAAGCACAACCACATCCAACATCATTATTCCAGAATCTTTGTCATTAAAATCAGTAGTTGAGATTAGAAAGCCATAACTATAATGGTCAGTTCAATACTGAAACTGGCAGGCAGTGACAGCACATTGGACACTATGCAATATTCGGGCATAGGTACACGAAAAAATAGCATACCCTGCCCACACAGCTGCACAACCACAGACAGGTGCACCCATACCGGCATGCCACCTGTCCATGGCTCCACCCCCCCGGCACACAAGACTCTGCAAGGCAGCCGGGGGAAACATTTGTTGTCCCGGGCGGGTATCCAATGGGATGCCCCCCGGGCCTTCTAGTGGATCCCTCGCACAGGGAGGTATGGGTCTGGGGCTGTGCATGCCAGTTGCAGGCACCCAGACCTGTGCAGCACCATCCCGTCCTGGTGCCACTGCTCCCATCCAGTGATGAGCATTCACCCTTTCAGCTGCCCCTGTCGTCTCCAGCTGCCCAGAGGTCAGGGGCAGCATGGAGAGCCCTGTCCCGGTCCCTCAGTGACTGGTGGTCTGTGTCCATGGGGGCATGCATTGAGTTATGGCAGGGTCCCCCACCATAACCTGTGTCCCCCTCTACACTTATGCAGCCAGCACTATGTAGGTTTGTGCATACTGCGTCGTGCTGGCACACCCCGGAGCGTCCTCCACCCACCCCAGCATGTTGCTGTCTGCATGGCCAGGGGATCAGATGTGTAAACCCTGTGCACCCATGTTGTGAATGCCATGCGGCCACCTCTCTGTGGCATTCACACGCACAATGCCAACATGCCAAGTTTATGTGGGCGAGTTGGCATCATGCATACAGCCCATTGTCAATCTGACTACTATACCTTGATCATTTAATAGAATCAAGCAGATGCATACTGAGCTTACAGAAAGAAGCTGCTGCACATGTTCAGGCTGCAAACAGGAGCGATGTGGCTGACTAGTATCTCCTGCAGTGCTGAAGAAGCACTCCAAGGGTACACTTGTGATGGGCACACAAGATTTTTACATGCTACCTGGGACAAAGTAGAACGTGATTGCTTTTTGGTTTTCCAGTATGCAAGAGGGTCAACATTAAATTCCATGGTCAGCTCATCTAAATAATTAGTGAGTATTTGCTCAGCAGACTGTGGCAACAGATGTGTCCTCTGCTACTCTTTGTTCAGCAGAGAACTCATGCACAGTGACCAGTCATAATGATGTGCTTTTGTAGCTTGTCATGGGCCTGTGTTGCTGACTCACCCTGTCTTCCTGTGGCATGCCACCACTCATACCACTGTCACTGGGGCTGCCAGTGCCAGCCACTACAGTTGTTCCTGAACTGTCTGACCCTCAAGCATCCTCTGAACAGAACAGGTCCATCCCCCTCTTGACTGCCCCAAGTTCACTACAGAGGCTGGTACTCACTCACTCTGTGACTCTGCATGGACAAACACGGTGCCTCACATTTGAATCTTGGGTCAAACATGGTTGCAAACATGTAGTTAGTATTGTTATGTACAATTGCAGACCGTGATCTTAACCCCCTAGTAAGCCCTTCAATTAGTGCTTAAATGGGTTCTGGAAATAAGTCCATAGTGTTGCGCTTCTGGAAACTCTCCATGATTGATATCAGAAGTTGGACAGCTGCAATAACCTGACTCAGTGAAGTTATATTTGAGCTTAGGTCACAGGTGCATTTCTCAAAAGTGAGGCAGAACCGGGACCATGCCCTCAATGATGCTCCAGTCCTGGTTTAGCAGTACACAACCAAGATCCTGTATGATGGGTAACTCATGTAGAACACACTTCTGTTCCAGAAAGCACTACATAAAAAAAGTGTTGTTTCATTGTGTACTGACATCTTGGATTAGCCGATGGTTTGGTAAACCAAGCTGGTCCTGAACAGTTTGCAGCTCTTTGGCTGCCTTATGTATGTATGTATGTATGTATTTATTTATTTATTTAAGAGTTTTACCAGGAAGGTATGCTGAGCAGAGTATTGCTCGATTCTAGATGCATCCTGGGGACAGAACAACAGTACACAGATGGATACAATAATAGTACAGCAGAGGTAAAATCACGGTATCATAGTAAATATAGTAGAGCAGTGGAAATTAGGACAATGGCAGGATTTTACAAACAAAAACAGTGCAGCCACTGCAGTGATGCACATAAACTGAGAAAAGGTGTAACATGAGACAAGCTCCTGACAACACAAGATTGATACAGGTAATGACACAGGGCAAGCACAGGAAGGGGAACTGGCCTGGGAGCTGAAGATGTGTTAGCTGCATGAGCAGGTAGAGGTGAAGTGGGCTGAGAGAAGCCTGTTGATGTGCTGGGAGGGAGAGGTAAGCCAAATGTCTGGGGGGAGGGAACTCCATAGCTTGGGCAATTGGTAGCTGAAAGCAGTCTGGCCTTTCGAGGTGGTCCTAAGGGGAATGTGTAGGAGATGAGTGTCTTTTTGTCTGAGCTCATAGGCAGGGGGGGAGTGGTCAGACAGGTTTGAAGAGAGGTAGGAGGGCAAGGACTGGTCCCAGAACTTGGCAGCGAGGCGTGCACAGTGTGATGATCTGCGATCCTGTAGGGAGGGCAGGCCAAGGGACTGATAAAGGATACAGTGATGGGTGAAGTAGGAACAGCCGAGGGTGAAATGACAGAAGGAATAGTAGAGGGAGTCCAGTCTGGTCAGGGCAGACTTGGGGGTGGCACTGTAGACCACATCTCCGTAGTCAAAGATTGGTAGAATAATTTTCTGTACAATTGCATGGTGGACCAGCAATGGGAAGCAACCACAATTACGATAAAGTGCACCCAGTCTGGGGTAGAGTTTTTTGTGGAGGTCATCGATGTGTACAGAAAAGTCAAGGTGCTGGTCAAGTCAAACCCCGAGGTATGTGAAGGAGGGGCAGGCCTCCAGTGAAGTCCTGTCCAGGGTATGGAAGATCAGGGGGGAGGGGAACCACGAGAGCCTCTGCCTTGTGCTGAAGGTCATGGAGACTGTCTTCTTGGCATTTAGGTGAAGCTGATTGGAGCGAAACCAGAGCTGGACACTGTTGAAGTCCTGCTGCAGTATGGTGGCCACATCAGTAGTGGAGGGGCCAGATGAGTACAGCACCATGTTATCTGCATACATGTGAATGGAGGTGTGTGGGCAGGCAGAGGGCAGGTCATTTATGAAGATAGAGAACAGGAGTGGCCCCAGGACGGAGCCCTGCAGAAGATGGAAATGGCTACAATGCCTCTTGAAGTATCAACAATGAGAAGCACCCACACTGCTCTGAAGACAACCAGTGACCACAAGGATCAATGTATGAGCAAAGCCATGGATTCCCTGGAAGTGACATCACAAACTGCTTTTACTATGTTCTTCGCAGTATCTGTAATGAAGAACCCAACACACAGACCTGTAGTGCTAATCCAGGAGTCAAGCATTTCTTGCAGAGATGTAAGAATATCAACACTGGTGTGTTCGCTTGGAAGGACTGCAAGACTAATGAGAGCAACATCCAGGGGGATGGAGTGCTGCTACAGGCCACAGAAAGAGGAGAAGGAGTCAACAGCAGTTATTGCACCATGTGCTACTGGTGTAGGTGAACACCAGTGTGCTATGAGTAAGAGGTATGCATGCAGTGAGTTTGCCCTGGTCCATACATCAGATGTATGGTGGAAAACCCCGCCCATAGCCTGGTTCAGCAATTTCTTCACCTGACTGTGGCATGCCTCATAGATATTTGGCATGACTGTATGAGAAAAAGGACTGGAGTTTGCATTCATATGTAGTACTGAGGTTGCAAAAATCTAGAAGTCTGTGGAATCCAGTGTCTTCAACAATAAAGTTGCATATTCAATGCAGTCATCTTACCTATGAGCTGCATGATCTGAGCAGCTGTCAGATGAGTTGGCAAGAACTTTGTGCAGTCATTCAAATGTGTTTATTGTAGGAGCTGGCTTTTGAAATGGCATAGTATTGTCCCTTTTCAAGTGCGACCAGCATATAACAAAAACAACACAAGATATATACAATGAAATACAAACATCGAATGATCATCTTGTAACACAAGGGGGGGTTGTGTTACCCTGGGATCTTGTAGGTGGGGATATAAACACACTTTGTACCACAGCCCAGGATGTGCAGCTTAACACAGCAGACTGTCTGTGCATTTATTGGTAAGATTACTGTGAGAAGTGCATTCAAACATAACACAGGTTGAAAATAAAACAGAAAATAATACCTAGCTCTTTGTTGAGCGCTAACTACACAATGAACTTTTGTTCCCTCTCTATAACCCAGGTAGCTAAGCTGTTTCCTGGGACATACAAACAAAAACAGCACAGAGTCTCTTGTTCTATGTTTCAAAGGAAAATTATTTACCAGTCTCAGGTTTTTCAGCCAGTCCAAAGTCAGAATTCAATTCATTCTTGCAGGCCAAACAAAAGGTTCCAAACCAGGCAGTCAGATGTTTCAGAGTTCTCTCTTTCCAAAGTAAAAATCCAATTCACTGTTGAAGGCCAAACAAAAGTCCCAAACCAAGCAGTCAGTTGATTCAGAGTTCTCTCTTTCCAAAGTAAAATCCTTCTGCAAATGTTCCCCAGCCAAGCTCCATGTCTGTTCCTAATCAGGTACTGAGACACAAGCAATTGTTTGAGCCTTCTCTTTTATGCAGGCAATCACTCTCCTGCACCTGCTCTTAATCAAGCACTTAGCTCTGTGAAGTTGTGGTGCAATGCCTTCTGGGACTTGTAGTGTATGCACCATACTTTGTAGTCCTGGCAGAGAAAAAATGGAACATACGTGCTGGGAGGTAACGCCCTTCCACAACTTTACCCAGTGCTGTGTTACATACCTCCCCCCCTCAGTTTAGCCCCCTGGGGCTGAGTGGCCGCAGAAAAGAAGGAGTGGATGCGGGAAAGAGCATCCGCATTCCCATGTTTAGCATCGGCATGGTGCATAATCTGAAAATCAAAAGGCTGTAAACTCAAAAACCATCGAGTAACCCGAGCATTCTTTTCCTTAGTCTGTCTCATCCATGTGAGGGAAGTGTGATCAGTCACAAGAAAAAACTTACGGCCCAGCAAGTAATATTTCAGAGACTCAAGTGCCCATTTGATCACCAGACATTCCATCTCCACCATGGCAAAGCACCTTTCACGTGGCAACAGCTTTCAGCTCAAGCATATTATCAGGTGTTCTTCACCCTCCATGTCCTGGGACAGGACTGCCCCCAGACCCGTGTCAGACACATCAGTTTGTACAATCATGGGTTTGGAGAAGTCTGGGGAGGGAGGAGGAGTGGCACTGTATGTGAAAAATGACATAAGGGCCACAGAGATCCAGGAGGAACAAAATGGGGAAGAGATACTGTGGGTTAAGCTGGAAAGGAAAATGGGGCCAGCCATCTGCACAGGTGTGGTCTATAGACCACCAGCCCAGGAGGAAGAAACAGATAGGGAGCTGATGCTAGCCATCCAAAGGATGGCAGACAAGGGTGAGGTAGTACTGGTTGGAGACTTCAATATTCCAGACGTGGACTGGAGCATCCCAGCAGCAGCATCAACTAGGAGGAGATTTATCCTGGACTCCCTTCAGGGTGCCTTCCTCAAGCAACTGGTCATGGAACCAACTCGGCAGAAGGCAATACTGGACCTTGTGCTCACAAGCAGGGACAGTGTGATGGGGGTAACAGTGGGGGAGCACCTGGGTAACAGTGACCACCAGTCATTGTGGTTTGAAATCACAGAAAGAGCAGAACCAAACCACACAAAAACACGTATCCTGGATTTTAGGGGGGCAGACTTTGGGAAAATGGGGAGATACTTGAAAGAGGCATTAAGGAATGGGACAGGAATCAGGGGTTGAAGAACAGTAGGCAGTATTAAAATGGGGATTATAAGAACAACAGAATTATGCATTAAGCAGGTTAGCAAGAGGAAAAGGAAGAGGAGACCATTATGGTTTTCCAAAGAGGTAGCAAAGAAAGTGAAAGCCAAAAAGATTGCATTCAGGCAATACTAAAGACACAGGCAGAAGGGGATAGGGAGAAGTACCAGGAGAAACAAAGGGAGGCAGGGAAGTCAGTAAGAGAAGCCAAAGCTCAGACAGAAGAACACATTGCAAAATCAGTGGGTAAAGGGGACAAAACCTTTTACAGGTACATAAGTGAAAAAAGACAGACAAAGGGAGGGATAGTGAGACTGAAGGGGGAGGATGGGAGCTGTGTGGAGGATGACAACAGTAAAGCTGACATATTGAACAGGTATTTCTGCTCAGTCTTTACTGAGAAAGAGGGGGGTAATGGGTCTGAAGGGAGTACAAGGGTGAGAATGGTGCAGAAATGGACACAAGTCCCTTTACGAAAAGAGTCCTGAAGGAACTGGAAGTAATAAGAGTTGATAAAGCAATGGGGCCAGATGGGGTGCACCCAGGGTCCTTAAGAACTAAGAGAGGTGGTGGCTGAACCTCTGGCTATCCTGTTTAGCCAATCACTGGAATTGGGGAGGTACCCAAAGACTGGAGGACAGCAGATGTAGTCCCCTTATACAAAGTGGGAACAAAGAGGAAGCAGGGAACTACAGACCAGTCAGCCTCACCTCGGTAGTGGGAAAGATCATGGAAGCACTCCTGAAGGAGATTGGTGGAACATCTGGTTGTCAATGGACTACAGGACCCAAGGCACTCGCGGTTTCACCAGGGAGGTCATGTCAGACCAACCTCATTGAATTTTTGACTGGGTGACTAGGGAGGTGGATCAGGGAGGGCAGTGGACATGGCCTATCTGGACTTCAGCAAGGCCTTTGACACTGTGCCACATAGAAGACTATTACACAACTGGGGAATATGGGTGTGGGCAGGACAGTAGTGTGGTGGGTAGGTAACTGGCTGGGTGGCAGGACACAGAGGGTGGTGGTAAATGGCTGTCACTCCACAGAGGAAGAGTGACCAGTGGGGGTACCACAGGGATCAGTGCTGGGACGGTCCTATTCAACATCTTCATCAGTGACATCGCGCAGGATCTAGAAGGCAGAATTTCACTGTTCGCTGATGACACAAAGCTCTGTAACAGAGTAGACACACCAAAGGGTGTAGACAGAATGAGAAGGGACCTGCAGAAACTTGAAGAATGGTCAGGGTTTGGCAGTTGAAATTCAATGCAAAGAAGTGCAAGATAATGCATATGGGGCACAAAACCCTGGCACAATATATCAGTTAGGGGTGAGGATATAGCATGCACCAAGCAGGAAAGGGATCTTGGGGTTGTCATCTCTGATGACCTCAAGGTAGGGAAACAGTGTGACAAGGCATCAGGTAAAGCAAATAGGATGCTGGGATGTATAGGCAGGGGCATCACCAGCAGGAAAAGGGAGGTCATAATTCCACTATACAAGACACTAGTGAGGTCCCACCTGGAGTACAGTGTACAGTTCTGGAGACCATACCTATGTAAGGACATAGACAGGGTACAGAAGGTTCAGAGGAGGGCAACAAAGATGGTGCATGGATTGCATAACAAGTCCTATGAAGACAGGTTGAAGGAACTGAACATGTACTCCCTGGAGGAGAGGAGGGAGAGAGGGGATATGATAGAGACATACAAGTATCTTACAGGGAGGAACAGGGTGCAGGAAAACACTATTTTAAGCGAAAAAGATGTTCCAGGACTAGAGGGCATGGGATGAAGTTGGAGAAGGACGATTCAGAGGAAACATGAGAAAGAATTTCTTCACAGAACAGGTGGTGGACAAGTGGAACACCCTGCCAGAGGAAGTGGTGGGGGCTGAAACAATCACGGGATTTAAGAATGCATGGGATAGACATAAAGGAATTCTAGAGGTCAGGGGTAAGGGGAAACAGACTTCTAGGAAAACAAACTGAACTTACAAGCTCAAATGGGCAGACTGGGTGGGCCATAGGCCCTTATCTGCCGACACTGTCTATGTATCTATGTATCTATGTATCTATGAATACAGGACAGGAAAGGCACACAGTGCCTGTTTCAAGCTACAGAACGCTTTGTTGGCTTCAGGAGTCCATTTCACCATATTAGGTTGACTGTTATGTGTGAGGTCACTGAGGGGGGCTGCTATAGTAGCAAAGTTTTAAATAAACCTTCGGTAATAGCTCATGAGTCCCAAAAATGTCCTTACTTGTTTCTTATTGACCGGTCATGGCCAGTCTTGAATAGCAGCAATTTTTTTCTCTTGTGGTTCTATAAGGCCTCTTCTTATCATATAACCCAAGTACTGTGCTTCACTCACCCCTAAGGTACATTTCTTTGGGTTGGCTGTGAGCCCTACATTTCGAAGTGAGTCTATCACGGCTTGTAGTTTCTCCAAGTGACTGTCCCAGGTGTGGCTGTGGATGATGACATCGTCTAAATGCGCAGCAGCATACTCCTGGTGGGGTCGCAGCACACAGTCCACCAGGCGTTGGAACATGGCGGGAGCTCCATGTAAACCAAAAGGAAGCATTGTATATTGATATAAGTCATCAGGGGTGGCAAACACCATTTTCTCTCTGGTGGCTTTTGTTAAGGGGACTTGCCAGTAGCCTTTTGTCAGGTCAAGAGTGCTGATGAAGCGGGCAGTTCCCAGTCTTTCGATGAGCTCATTTATTCGTGGCATTGGATAGGCACCAAAGGCTGAAATCTCATTCAGTTTTCTGAAATCGTTGCAGAACCTGACTGATCCATCAGGTTTTGGGACCAGTACTATAGGGCTAGACCAGGCACTGTGAGATTCTTCAATTACTCCCATCTCTAACATCTTTTTAACCTCTTCTTTTATCGCAATTCAGCGTGCTTCTGGTACACGATATGGCTTGAGGTGTATCACTTTCCCTGGAGGGGTCACAGTATCGTGAGTGACGAGTCAAGTGTTGCCGGGCCAGTCGGAGAACACATCTTTATTTCTGTCAAGGAACTCGAAGAGGTCTTGCTTCTAAATTGGTGTCAGGTCTCCAACCGTCACTGCGTCTCTAAGATTTTCCTCTGCTGGACCGGTTTTTGTTTCACTCCAGCAGACATTACGGCCCACCCACTTTTTCAACAAATTGATGTGGTATATTTGTTCAGGCTTCCGCCTACCCGGTTGTTTTACCTTATAGTTGACTTGGTTTACTTTTTCAAGTACCTCGTAGGGTCCCTTTCAGGTGGCCAGGAATTTACACTCAGAGGTGGGGACAAGTACCAACACTCTGTCACCAGGTTGAAACTCTCTAGGCGCTGCAGAACGGTTGTAGGTTCTACTTTGAGCTTCTTGGTCCTTTTGCATATGTTCCTTCACACTGGGCATTATGGTATTAATGCGCTCTCTCATTCCTTCCACATGCTCAATGACGGTTTGGTGGGGATTGGGTTGATGCTCCCAAGTCTCTTTTGCTATGTTTAGGAGACCTCGTGGGTGGTGGGCATACAGCAATTCAAATGGGGAAAATCCGGTGGATGCTTGAGGCACTTCACGGATGGCAAACATTAAATACAGCAATAACTGATCCCAATTCCATCCATCTGTCTCCATGGTTTTCTTTATCATACTTTTTAATGTCTTATTGAATCTCTCAATGAGCCCATCTGTCTGCGGATGATACACGGACGTGCGCAGCTGTTTGATCTGCATGAGCTTGCACAAGTCTTTCATTACTCTGGACATGAAGTGTGTTCCTTGGTCAGTAAGGATCTCCTTAGGAATCCCGACTCGGGAAAACATCTGTACTAGTTCTTGGGCGATGTTTTTGGTGGCCGTGTTCCACAGGGGAATGGCTTCCGGGTGTCTGGTAGCATAAGCCACTACTACCAGAACATACTGAAACCCTTTCGCAGACTTCACCAAGGGTCCTACCAGGTCCATAGCAATACACTCAAATGGTGTTTCGATGATTGGCAGGGGAACTAGTGGTTCTCGGAAAGAGGGTTGCAGAGCTCTCTGTTGGCACTCCAGACAGAAGCGACAATATCATTCCACCTCAGCATGGACCCCCGGCCAAAAGAAACGACTCAACAGTCTCTCTTTTGTCTTATCCATTCCCAGGTGTCCTCCCAAGAGGTGGCTATGGGCCAAATGCAATACAGTGCACCGGAAGGGCTGGTGCACGAGTAGCTGCTCTGTCAGTTTGTCGGCTGTTTTGTGTACTCGATACAGCAAGTTGTTGTTCATAGCAAAGTGTGGGTAGGGGAGGGTTTGGTCAGGGTTGAAGGGCCTCCCATCCACCACTTTCACATCTCCTCTGGCGTACTGGAGTGTGGGGTCTTCAAGTTGTGCTGTCCCAAATTTTCCTGTATGCGGTGCGCCTTCTGGTGTGAAGAGATTGTCCTCTTCTAGGTCCTCTGGAGTGTCTTCTATGACATCTGTTCCTTCGTCCCCTTCTAGATACTCTGGAGTGTCTTCTATGACATCTGCTCCTCCATCCTCTTCTAGGTCCTCTGGAGTGTCTTCTATGACATCTGCTCCTCTGTCCTCTTCATCATTGTCTTCTCCCACGAAGACTTGTGTCATTGACAGAACATTTTTTTCTTCAAGTTTGTCAGACACTGAATACGCCTTATCATCCTCATTGTCTTTGCCTTCCTCTTTATCTTTACCTATGGCGTCATGGCCTTTATCCTCCTCTTTGTCTTCATCTTTTTCTCGGTTCCAGAGTCTTTGGAAGAACGGACAGTCACGTCCTAACAACAAGGGGAAAGGCAACTGCTTCACCACTCCCACTGCTCCAGAAAATACACCTTCCTTTGTTTTTATTTCAAGGTGGACTGTGGGATACATCTTGGTGTCCCCATGGATGCACGTGATAGAAATGGGGTTGTTGTCACTCACTTGGCTGAGGGGTACTAAAGAGGGTTTGACTAGTGTCACCATACTGCCGGAGTCCAGCAAGGCATCCACTTCCTGGTTCTGGACTTGTACTGGACTGATATGAGGAGGCTGACTATGATTCCCCAGGAGAACAGTAACGATATTACACTGTTTGGACAGGTTTGCCTCTATTTGCATCTGCTCATCTTTCTTAGGACAGTTCCAAGAAATGTGTCCTGGTTCTCCACATGTGAAACAGGTTCTGGTATCTCAGTTCATTACTCCTTTTCTTACTTTAAACGTGTCCTAATGCCCTCCATTGGTACTGTAGTTATCTGGTCCCCTGGCTCAATCTCGCCCTTCCATCTGGGTTGTGCAATGGATGACTCTCCTATCTTGTTCTTGGTGGGCTCTCATATCCAGACTGATCCTTTCAGGTCTAGTAGTCTTTAAAAGTTTGGCGGTAGCATAATATCTTTCCACAAGGTCTACCAGGTCCTCTGCGGTACTAGGGTTGCCTTGACTGACGGTTCTTTTTAAATCATAGGGTAGCGCTCCGATAAAGTGATCCAGTACCACTCTTTCCACTACTGCAGTAGACATCAGGACTTCAGGTTGTAGCCATTTTCGAGCTAAGTGGATCAGATCAAACATCTGTGAGTGGGGAGGTTTCTCTGCTTGAAATGACCAGGAATGGAATCGCTGAGCTCTCACTGCAGTTGTTACCCTAGCGGGCAAGGATTTCTTTTTAGCTTATCATAGTCTTCAGCATCCCTGGTTCAAGGTCATAATATGACTTCTGTGCATCACCACTGAGGAAGGGGGCCAGAATGCCAGCCCACTTATTTTGAGGCCATCCTTCTCGGCTTGCAGTCCTTTCAAAAGTTTTCAGATAGGCTTCCACATCATCACTGGCTGCCATCTTCTGCAGGAAGTGCCCAGCTACAATGGAAGATGCACCTGCTGTTCAAGCTTCCTTCCCTTTGGCCATCTCTGCAGCAAGCCACTGTAGCTCTAAGCTCAACATTTGCTGTCCCTTCTGCTGCTCTTCTAGCAGCAGTCTATTGGTCTCTGCCTGCTGCTGGTTTGTGGTTTGCTGGGCCAGATTCGCTTGTACAAGCTGCTGCAATAGGTTCTCCATAGCTGCTTCAGTGTTTTAGTGTTGTTGTTATCCCCACAACCTTGCCCGCATTCTCCAACACTGTAACACAAGGGGGGGGTGGTCACCCTGGGATCTTGTAGGTGGGGATATAAACACACTTTGTACCACAGCCCAGGATGTGCAGCTTAACACAGCAGACTGTCTGTGCATTTATTGGTAAGATTACTGTGAGAAGTGCATTCAAACATAACACAGGTTGAAAATAAAGCAACAGAAAATAATACCTAGCTCTTTGTTGAGCGCTAACAACACAGTGAACTTTTGTTCCCTCTCTATAACCCAGGTAGCTAAGCTGTTTCCTGGGACATACAAACAAAAACAGTACAGAGTCTCTTTTTCTATGTTTCAAAGGAAAATTATTTACCAGTCTCAGGTTTTTCAGCCAGTCCAAAGTCAGAATTCAATTCATTCTTGCAGGCCAAACAAAAGGTTCCAAACCAGGAAGTCAATTGTTTCAGAGTTCTCTCTTTCCAAAGTAAAAATCCAATTCGTTGTTGAAGGCCAAACAAAAGTTCCAAACCAGGCAGTCAGTTGATTCAGAGTTCTCTCTTTCCAAAGTAAAATCCTTCTGCAAGTGTTCCCCAGCCAAGCTCCACGTCTGTTCCTAATCAGGTTCTGAGACACAAGCAATTGTTTGAGCCTTCTCTTTTATGCAGGCAATCACTCTCCTGCACCTGCTCTTAATCAAGCACTTAGCTCTGTGAAGTTGTGGTGCAATGCCTTCTGGGACTTGTAGTGTATGCACCATACTTTGTAGTCCTGGCAGAGAAAAAATGGAACATACGTGCTGGGAGGTAACACCCTTCTACAACTTTACCCAGTGCTGTGTTACAATCTGAAATTCCAAACATGTTTCTTAAAACAGGTATAGATCTAATAAACTTAACTGATTGTGGAAGGTAGTTATAAATACTTGGACCAACATGACACATCCACTGAAAACAATGACCTTTTATCATCCTCCTGCTCAGTAAAATATGTCCAGACATCTCTGGAAGTTGAACTTTTACCTGACCTCAACCGTCTTGTATGCTGCTTCCACCCATGACCAAAGGATTCAGTTTGGAGTGGTGTAGAAGACTGCTGTGAACTAACACCAGATGCAGTATCAGAACCACTAGGACGTGCAAAAGTTAGGATGGACTACTTAATTTTTTTAACAGGAGGTTGATGTGACAGATGAGGAGGAATCAGTGGCAGCTGTTTTGTGCCCACCTTCAGCAGCCAATTTTTTGTACCGCTTTTGACCGGGTGCTTCCTTGTGGAATGAGGTGAGGACTCAGTTTCAGCATCCTCAGACTCACTCAGGTCATTGTTCTCAGAGAATATGTCATAGAACATATCTTTAAGCCTTTTTAAATCTTCTGGGGTAGGAGCACATTCTGACCCAGAAGAGATTGCCTAACTGTCCTCATTATGATCAGAAGAACTGCTTCGATTTAACCATCAAGGCCATGGCTGAATACTTCTGTCATGAACTGTGGTCATGGTGTTACTGGTGAATTTTGTGGCGGTTGTAATGGTATCGGTAGCAGCAGTAGTAGTGGAGACAGTGGTGGTGATGGTGGTAGTAGCAATATCAATGGTAGTGCTGATGGTGGCACTGGCAGCAGCAGTGGAGGTGGTGCTGATGGTGGCAGTCTATGTGGCAACAACATTGGTCACTACACAGGTTACAACTTGCACCAAAACAGTGGTGGTGGCAGTGGTACTAGCAGTGCTAGCACTAGTAGAAGCAGCAACTGGTCTGGTTGGAGTGACAGGGACAGCAGGATGGAGACTACTAACTGAACATCGACCCTTGTCTTAATCACTTTTGTAAAGGCTGGTCCGCAGATGTTTTTTGATTGTACTTGGGTGCTTGTGTGACATTTTCACTTGTCAGATAAACTGCAAATAAAGTGGAATAATGTTTTCAAATGTTATTTTTCTGATGCCATAATTACTTTTTCTAATGCAATCATGTATGAAAAAAATGTTTATTTTCCAGGAACCAAAAAACAGAAAGAATTACTGCCTTGTCTTTTGCTTATCCAGCAGTGGAAACCAGCAAATGTAACTGATGGCTCAGACAACTTCTGTATTGTCCAAACTGTGGAGAAAAGAAGTTTCAACATTTTTTTTAAATATTGTAGTTTAAATTGTTTTACTGTTTTAACAACACTCAGAAACAGAGAAAGCTAATATCGGGCCTCAAGGGTGCACCCCTGGCCCCTGCCTGCTCTAGGGCACAGATAATGCCTGTGGCATCTGGAGACAAAAACACTTCCACAATTTATTTCCGATTGTTGTTTGTTTTCATTCAACGGTCAGAAGGCTAATACTTGGCACTGGCAGCAAGGGTGACCTTCTGGCTCCTGCTTACCCGAGGGCACAGATAATGTCTGTGGCATCCGGAGACAAAAATACTTCAACAATTAATTTGAGATTGTTGTTTGTAACTTTTTACTGCTTTAACAACAGTCAGAAAGCTAATATTGGGCCAGAAGGGTCCCCCCTACCCTAGGACACAGACAAACTTCGTGGCAAGACAAAAGGACTTAAACTGACTGCTTTGGTGGCAGGCAGGCAGTAAATGCCTAAGTGCACTACCAAAACAAAGACTGCAGTATCAGGAGAAAAAAAAAATTTTTTTATAATACTTTAAATAATTAAAGTACAGAAATTAAATAACAAAGTTGTCTTTGCAAACTGGCAGCAGCCAGCTTCAGAGCACAGCACAGTAAGCTGAGCATGCAATAGTTGTTGCCCACACAAAGAGATACAGTAAATATATTATTTATTACAAACTGAAAAAAAATATTTTCTCAGTACTGTAAAGAACTGAGAAGTTAAAGGAACAAGCCCTTTATCAGCTAGCCAGCAAGCAATAACTAGCCTAACCTGCAACTGCAGAGGGAACCTCTTCCCTCTGCCCTCGCCTGAAGAATGAAGATTACAACATGATTTGTTCTGTTGTAAAAAAAATATATATATTTTTAGCAATTGGTCAGTCAAGTGGAGGGAGCACCACAGTCTCTCCACTGAAGAACAAAATAGAAGAGTAAAAACAAAGTCTGTGAAGACTACTTTTTCCTAAATCCGATTAGAAAACCACAACCCTTCACAGAAAGAAACAGCTTGCTTTCAGCTCGAGTGTCTGTGCACTGGGAAGGTCAGATGGTAAAGCTCTGGAAAGTTTTCCAAGCAGCCTGGGGATTGGATGAGGAGCTTTCACAAGATCTCAAAGTCTAATCGAATACGTGATCATCAAATACCTCGAATACAGCCCAGTATTTGGGTAGTCAACAAACACACCCAGTATCTGAGGTATTCGACAGCTGATTCAAATTTGACACACCCCTATTGTATGTAACAGGGGAAAGCCACACATGTACTGAATGCTGCTGGTCAGGTATGTGTCTATTATCCAGGGATGCAGGGACATTGCTAGATAGGGTAAAAAGGGAAAAATGTGCTGCTTGCCCAGGGATTACCCACCTTTCACTTGACACTGGGGTCATGGCAGTGCACCTGGTCCATGAAAATAGATCAAAGATGAAAAATAAACCACAGGAAAGGATTTTTACTTGACAGGTTTTTGCTTCTGTACCGGTGAAACTTTCAATTAGGTTTTGGCCCAGTTACTTCTGATTTTGACCCACATTTTTTACACCTGTGGGTCTAATTTGGACCTTGGTTTTAAAAAAAACCTAGAGCTGTCGCTGAGGGGTGTTTAAGAATGTTTGCCCATTACAAGCTTGGATTGAGGGTAGACTACAATGGATCCTGGGGTTAACATCTGCATGTAATCTCAAATTCCCTGAAGGGGGGGTTAGTCTCTGGTCAAATGAAGAAGAGGAGGGTTACTGTATTACTATAGTCCCATGCACCCTCATATGTGCTGTGTCCATTTTTGTTATGCTTTGACAAAGGGGCTACTGTTCTATGTAAAGTGAGTACGTAGCAGAAGGACCCTAATGATATACATCTTGTAGCAAAGATGTTCTGTGTACGTGTGAATGTGTGTCCAGTGGCCTCCCTAGGGAAACACCTAACTCAATACATTTGAGTTTCCTTTTGACTCTAAAGCTGGCTGTCAGCAGTGAAGTTCTTTATGTTATAGCCATGTTATAAGAGTACTGCCATCAGGGACTCCCTGTCAGAAACCCCAGTGTCCAAACACTTTTTAGAACCTTAGCTGGTTCCCTACTCTGATAGGTGGGACCCAAGTATCTGGCATCTGTGAGATCAGTTACAAAAACACATTTTCACACAGAAATACATTACATCACTTCATTTCATGAAAGCAGTCAGGATCTCTTGGAGACTAATTACCTTTCAGTGAGACTGCCCCTAACACTGCATTCTAGGGAGGTGGGTATAAATACTTAGCAGTAGCCTCCCTACCCATTGTACCTTACTACTTATATAATATTTGTAATATAGTACTTATATAATAAGCTATAAATGATCTTGTTCACATTTCTATACGTTTGGAAGTACTAGGTTTTTTGAAGCAACCGCCACACAGTGTGGTTCACAATAAACACAACCATGGAGTCAAGCCATACTAAAGCAAGGGTACTGGACTTTAGAAGGGCTGAATTTGGCAAAATGGGGGAAGGCCTATGGAATGTACTAGCAAATGGGCAGGAAGGAGGGGTGGAAAAACAATGGGGAAAAATCATAACTGCCATCAAAGAGGCAACAAGCCTTTGTGTGAAGCGAATAAAGAAAACAAAACGAAGTAAAAAACACTATGGTTCTTAAAAGAGGTGGCGGGGAAGGTTAGGGTGAAAAAGACAGCATTCAGGAAGTATACGGAATCACAGAATCAGCAAGACAGAGAAATGTATCAGTTAAAGCAGAAGGATGTGGGGAAGGCAGTCAGAATAACGAAGGCCCAAATCAAGGAAAAGATAGCCAACTCAGTTAAGAATGGGGATGAAACATTTTATAGGTACATCAGGGAGTGAAGAAAGACCAAGGGAGGGATAGTGAGGCTTAATAAAAGGGAGGGGAGGTGGGCAAAGGGTGACAGTGAAAAGGCAGAGATACTGAACAAATACTTTTGCTCAGTATTCACAAAGGAAGAAGAGGGGGAAGAGGGGGAAGTACCTAAACTAAACAACAGAAGCACTCTGGGCAGGGGGGTTGACACCAGTCCATTCACAGAAGAAAGGGTCCTGAAAGAACTCCTAAAACTCAAGGTGGACAAAGCAATGGGGCCCTGACAGTATTCACCCCAGAATTCTAAAAGAACTAAGGGGAGACCTAGTGACACCACTGACTACCCTTTTTAACAAATCATGGGTGGATGGTGAGGTACCTGAGGACTGGAGGAGGGTGGATGTGATTTTCCTTTACAAAAGTGGGAGCGAGGCAGAGGCAGGAAACTACAGATCTGTTAGTTTGATCTCAGTGGTAGGGAAAATGATGGAATCACTTCTGAAAGAAAGAATTGTTGAGTACCTAGAGACCAGCGAGGCACGGGACCCAAGGCAACATGGATTCATACTAGGATTCATACTTGGAGTGTTAAGAAGTGCAGAAGGCTTTTGGCCCATAAAGCACTTCTTCTGCATGTGGTTTAATGATCCCATAATAAGTATTTTGTCAAATCCGTCTACTTTAAGTTTAAATGAATCAAAAGTACCCACTTCAACAATATCGCTTGGAAGAGAATTAAATAGAGGAATAATCTGTTGGGTAAAGAAGCTTCATCTTAATAGTCCTTTAGGGTAAGTGAGCATAAGTTGTAGTTCATGACTTCTGAGGGTGGTTTCTCTATAATGAATACTAAATCACAGTTCTGCCAAGAGTGAATTATCCCCAATTATTTTAAACATTAACAGAAGATCCCCTCTCAGCCTTCTGAGTTCCAAGGGATAAAGTTTTAATACCCTCAATCTACAGTCATATGGCACATGCTGGGTACTATCCACCATTTTGGCGAGTCTCCTTTGCACACTCTCCAATCTGTTGATGTCCCTACGTAGATAAGGGCTCCATAATGGTGAACCGTAATTGAGTATGAGTGGACATATGCTTGGTATAGGGGTATAATACATGCTTTACTTCTTGACATAATCGATCTCCTGATTCAACCTGTAAGTTTGGTAAATTTTTTAACTACTTCAGTGCAATGATTATTAAACTTAAGATCATTGCTCAAAAGAAACCCAAGGTCTTTTTCATTGCTAACACTTTTTAAGCATTTACCATCCATAAAGTAATCATTGCACAGGTTGAATTTGCCCAGGTGCATGATAACACACTTGTCAGGGTTAAACATCATGCCATGTAACCTGGTCCAGCTTTCCAATTTTAGGAGATCCTCTCTCAGTTTATGGTACCCATCCATGGTACTGACATTGGCTGCTAGTTTGGTGTCATCAGGTAACTTAATTGTAAAGCTGTTTAAATTAGTATCAAGGTGTGAAATGAAGATGGAGAATATGGATGGACCCAAGACAGAGCTCTGAGGAACTCCACTAGTGACATGTCCCTTATCAGAGTAGTGACCTCTTATCCTAACTACCTGGTCCCTATCTGTCAACCATGCTTCTATCCAGGTAATAAGTGACCGGTTCAGTTCTAGCCTTTTCATGCTCTCTATCAAAATGTCATGGGGAACCTCATCAAAAGCCTTGCAGAGGTCAAGATAGACAATATCCACAGATTTATGGTTCTCAAGCAAAGCACTGACGTTTTCATAGAAAACCAGATTAGCAGTTAAACAAGACCTCTTTGCTTTGAAACCATGTTGTGAGTCATCCATATTTTTTGAAACTATTTCGGCTTCAAGCCTATCTTTAATTATTGACTCTAAAACCTTGCCCAAAATACAAGTTAGACTTATTGGTCGATAGTTGATGGTATTACTATGATCGCCTTTTTTATAAATAGGTACCACAACAGCTTGGTGCCACTCCTTGGGAAGTTCGCCAGACTCTACAGACATGTTAAAAAGGATATACAAGGGATCTATCAGTGGGATAGTCATGTCAGATGAATCTGATAGATTTCTTTGACTGGGTGACCAAAGTAGTGGACCAGGGAGGGGCTGTGGATATGGCCTACCTAGACTTCAGTAAGGCATTTGACACAGTCCCACATAAAAGATTAATAAACAAGTTAGCCAGCCTGGGAGTGGGTCCCAGGGTGGTAGCCTGGGGAACAAATTGACAGGACAACAGGACACAGAGGATAATAGTAAATGGAATACACTCTGAAGAAAGGGTGGTTACTAGTGGGGTACCACAGGTTCAGTACTGGGACCAGTCCTCTTTAATGTCTTTATAGGAGACATTGTGGAGGGGCTGGAAGGAAATGTATGCCTCTTTGCAGATGACACAAAGATTTGCAACAGGGCTGATACATAACTGGTAGAAAGGATGAGAAAGGACTTGGCAAGGTTGGAGGAGTGGTCAAAAGTATGGCAGCTAAGATTCAATGCAAAGAAGTGCAAAGTAATGCACCTGGGAAACAAAAACCCAGGGGAAGAGTACACAGTGGGGGGGAGGTACTAACAAAAACAAAAATGGAAAGGGACCTGGGAGTAGTCATATTAGATAACCTAAAGGTTTGCAAGCAATGTGAGAAGGCAGTAGGGATGGCTGGGGGGATACCGGGATGCATAGGGAGAGGCATTACCAGTAGAAAACAGGAAGTTGTTATCCCTCTGTACAGATAGTTGATGAGACCCCATCTGGAGTACTGCGTGCAGTTCTGGAGACCCCATCTCCACAAGGACATAGACAGGATGGAGGCAGCCCAGAGAAGGGCAACTAAAATGGTGCAGGGTCTGCAACAGAAGCCATATGAAGAGAGACTAAAGGAGCTTAATATGTATACCCATGAGGAAAGGAGGGAGGGGGGGGGGACATAATAGAAACTTTTAAGTTCCTCAAGGGAATCAATGTCCAAGAGGGGAGCATCTTTCAGAAAAAGAGATGTGCAAGAAGAAGGGGACACAATTTGAAGACAGAGGGGGACAGTTCATGGGCAATGTGATGAAGTATTTTTTTCACAGAGAGGGTGGTAGACACATTGAATGGCCTACCTGAGGAGGTTGTGGGGTCAAAAACAGTGGGGCAATTCAAGAATGCATGGGACAGACATAAGGCAATTCTTGTGAGGGGATAGGAAGAAATAGGCTGTTGGTTAACTAGGATCTGCAGCTTATCCAATAGGTAGGAAAATGAGCAGGCTAGGTGGGCCAAGCGGTCCTTGTCTGCCATCAAAGTCTATGTTTCTATGTTTCACCCTGGTCAGAGGGTTATTCAACCAATTCCTTCAGTTTCTCTTCTGAGAGGAGGAATTTTTGCCCTCAGCCTTCTCTGACATTTTTTCCTTCAGTCGGTTCAATCACCTGTCAAGTGTTGACTGAGGAAAACTCTTACAAATTTCACAATTTGCCTGAAGGTGGTCAAACCCCAGACAGACAACACAGACCAAGTGAGGATCAGCTTTAGCAAATGGTTCCCCACACTCTGTGCAATGCTGAAAACCCATAGGGACAGTTTGTTTCTTGGGAAGTGACATAACCAACAAAAACCCCTGAAACTGGGGTTTAGTAGGCCCACCACAAAAGAAAACTTTTAACTCTTTTTTTTTTTTTTTTTGGTCAGTTTAGTGACTGAGGAGAGAACGGAGAAATAACCCGGTTTCTCTTAAACCAAAATAACTGATCCTAAAGGGTTTAAAATTCAGAAATAAAACTTTATAAAATAAAATAAACGATCGGTCTCCTCACTATTAAATGAACCAAGAAGAAACCAAAAAACTTACCTGATTAACACTAAATCTAGACCAATCTACCATAAACTCAAGGACAATGCAACAGAAATAAAATTTTACTTTAAAAAACAGAAAATAAAATCTTCAAGAAAGATGAAGGAGGGCTCTCTGAGGTGTCTGTACTAGGAAAGTGGAGTAAAGAATCTGACAGTAGCAGAATGTTTACCAGGGACAGTGGTTTGAAAACCAAGCTCAAGCCTAACATTCCATCATTAGCATAGGTTCTAGTAACAGTTTCAGCTCCAGGGCAATCTTATGGTGAGACCATACTGCAAAAGTCAGAATACAGTAAGATTTCCTGGGGTTTGAACAGGGTTGTATCATGTCTCAGAAGAGAATGATGAACTATTAAGCTGACAGGCTTCACGCTGTAACTTCTTAATATATCAGCAGACTGAAATATCGCAACTGATGGTTTGTGACTGTCTATGGTGCCCTGTTTTAACATTTGTGCATGTTACTGCAGAAAGTATGAGTGCTGGGGAACATTGTTTTGGATTTTGTAAGTAGTCATAATCCACTTTGTACTTGCAAACTGGTTCATGAAGTTATCCCACTGTTCATCGGCACATCTTGTATCTACATTTTTGTATTATGTCATGTACTGGTGTGCATAAATGCCCTTATAGCACTTATTTTGCTGTTCACTGTCTTGTTTATTAAATTACTTTATTTTCATATTCTTTTCTGTTAATCACATATACTCTTACCTCAAAACCCATTTGGAAATTATTTATTCTCATCTGTACAAAATAAAAAAAATTAAAAAATAACTAAGCTGCTGCCTTTAAATATGCATGAGGCATAGCAAATTGCTGACTTTGCACTTATGAAAGATATTTGCACTTCCCATCCACTTGGGACACATGAATCTTTCCAGAATGCTGCCCCATATGATTTAACGTTAGAATGATTGGGTAATAAGTAAGGTATAACAGAAGACAGAGTGTGTGTAAAGAAAAGACTAACACTGTTGGGTGTGGGTTATATTTATATGAATTTGTACTTATATATTTCACCAGGAAAAGGCTGCATTGAGCAAGCTCATTTACAAGGAGGTCCTGAGTAGGACAGCATAAAAAGTCAGACAGCAGTGATATACAATAGGATACAGTTAGGTTCAAAGGTACGAAACAATTATATATTGGGATACCATCAGAGAACAATATAATACATAGGTGGAAAAAGTGCAAGGGAGCAATATAACTATACAGTATGCTCAATATTAGCAACAACATCTGGAATAGTGTGAAATCCATATGTAATCTCGTTATAGGACAAACTATCCCCCATTCACCAGAAATTTTTTATTAGGAATCTATCCAGAATCTTTAAATCTGAATAAACATCAGAAGATCTGGATTTCTCATGCCTCTCTTTCTCTAAAGAGAATCCTGCTGCAAAAATGGAAGAGTGCACAGATACCCACACCGACAGAGTGGTATAATTAAATGGTGTTTCTATATAACAATGAATGGATATGTTAATCTCTATCTGATAAGCTAGACATTATGCAAGATATTTGGGACCCCTTCTGGTCTATACAGTAGATGTGGGGATTAACAGTATAAAGTGTGATATATAAATAGATGGTTTGGGAATAGGCATCTGATGTACGTCTTTGTGTTTTTAGAAAGGAACAGGAACAACTTTCACTGTATTATATTATATTATACCAGTCAGCCATTATGGCCTAGCTCTTACTTTAAACAGATATAATGTTTAAAACCAAGGATTTCTAATTTACTGTAATGTTTAATATCCTGTTTTTCTGACTTTTGTTTACTCTTCATCTTCTTTGATTATTGCTTGTATTGCCTCATATTTAAAAAAAAACAATAAAAATTATTATGGCAAAGAAAAAATATATTAGCAACACCACTTTTATAAAAAACATTGTATAGTAACATGATGACAATGTTTAACTAAAATGTAAACACATTTATTTAGCCACATGAGCAGACCTCAGAACAGAGAATGTCAATGTGGGTCTTGAAAAATACTTCGGCTGACTAGGGAGCTCAGTTTTAATGAGTTTTGCAGAGTGTTTCATGCTGTGGGAATAACACAGCTAAGTGCAGATTTACCACACTGCGTGGCATATCTTGGGAAGTACAAGAGGATGAGCAGATTTTTTTCTTAGGGTGTAGTTTCTAAGGGACCTGTGAAAGAGGTCACTGATGCAACATGGCAGTTCATTCAGCAGGACCTCGTATGCCGACAAATAACAGATTTTTTTGTCTCCTAGTGGCTAAAGAAGAGCAACCAGCAGATGCATACAATGTGCAATGACGAGTCCTCGGGGTTGAATCCACAATGAATCTGAGAGCCCTGTGGTAAAGCACAGTACATTTGGGTAGTATGTGCCCAGGATGGCGACACTATTACAGCAAAAACATTGATGCCGACAACATCGACGTTTTCGCTGTAATAGACCGCCCGAGACCCCGGCATTCTTTCTCCTGCTTCTGCGCCCACTCTCCAATCCAACTCCGACTCAGAGTTAGAATCCTAGAAATCAGGGGGTGTGGGGGCAGAGTCCCCCAAATGGGGGGTTCAGGGGGCGAAGCCTCCCAATGAAAACATGGAGTTCTCAAGTCAGATTTATGTTGACCACAAGTTGCAGTCGACATAAATCCATCGCTATGATGGTGGTCGACAACTTAGTTGTCAAACCGGCATCATAGAGCCAGTTTGGGTAGGCAAGTACTGGTGCAACGGCTGTATATTAGGTCTGCATAATCTAGCAATGGAAGGAAGGTTACCTGGACCAGGCGCTTACAGGCACTAACTGGGAAACAGCATTTGCTTCCGTGATAGAATTCAAGCATGGCCCGCAACTTTTTTTACATAGCATCTCAATGTGCACAGGAAAATACAGTGTTAGCAAGTTAAATGCCAAGGTATTTATAATTCTAACTACCTCGAGGGTGTCTCCCACTAACATAGTGATGGAGGGGGCTGGGACATAGGATGAGGTAGCAACATTTGAAAAGCACATCATCTTAGTTTACTGGCATTCAGAAGCAGACTGGAGTGGAACGGATAGATCTGAAGCTGATTAAATGCCATTTGGAGGTCAGAGTATGCAGTGCTCATGTCAGGCCCAGTGATATAAACGGCAGTATCATCTGCACAGAAATACAGGCTGGCGTCATGGATACTCGAGCCCAGGTTGGTTATGTACAACATGAATGGATCAAGTACCAGTGCTTGGAGTGCACCTATGAGCAGGGCCCCTACTTTTCTGCAGCACAGTGGGACCAAGTTCTGCGGCAAGACTACCATTTGCCGCAGAACTTCTGCGGCGGTGGTTTGTAATTTCTGCGGAAGTTCTGTGGCACTAACAAACTACCACATCACCGTGTCAGCTTGCCGTCCTGACTTCACTTTCATGGCAGTGGTTATAGCAATCAGGATAGTGGAAAGCACAGTAACACTAGTTCAAAAAATAGCAGACTTATAAAAATAATTTTATGCCTAAAAAAGCAAAACAAATGTCTTTCCCTTAAGGTCCTAGCCTGTTGCATAAATGACATATGCAGAAGGGATCTCATGTGATAAATAAGATATTTCTATACACATGCTATCTATCCCACTAATGAGGTTTCCACTGTCTATCACTTATATATTTGTATGTGCTTTCTACACCACTCATGAGGTTCCCACTGTGTATCACTTATATATTTATATGCAATCTGTAACATACATACAAATATTTGTGTGTGCGGTGAGACAGAGATACTGTGTGTGTGTGTGTGTGTGTGTGTGTGTGTGTGTGTGTGTGTACATATTTTTTTTTGTTATTTCCATGAACTTGCATCCTCATTCATACAGGTCCCATTGGAAATGGAATAGAGGAGTTATTGCAAAATTCATTTTTCATGTCAACCTGCTTTCCCTGACACACTGCGTAATACCATCAGGCCATGACATGCATGTGAACCGATTGTGAGATAGAGCTCTCCAGCCCATCACAATGTGTCCACCATGTGACAGAACACTGCACCATACCTTCCTAGGCTCCGAGCAGTGATGTGTTCCACTAATCCTTGTGCTGCCCAGCCAGCAACCAGTGCTAATCTCTGAACCTGAGTTGCCGGCACGGAAACACAGCATGCTACCCTCTGGCCCAACAGCTGTCCCTGCACACAACATTTCTCCATAACTTTTAGGTGATTCTATCAACCAATGACAATATGTAATCAATAACCCTGGCAAAAGTGTGTACAGGGCAATTATTTATTTAGCAGGTCTATTCTTTCAACAGGTCTACACATTATTATATTCCACTTTTCGGGGCATAATTACTTTATTTTTCTTAAAAATGACAGTTAAATTCATTTTACCAGTTATTCATTTCAAATGGCATCTCTATACCTTAAAGGCACAAATAAGTTCGTACAAAGTGAGGTATGGACTTAACAGGTCTGTGCTATTGACAAGGTTTTGTTTAAGTTGGCCCTAGTGCAATAATTTAAGACTGAAAATTGTATTAGGCTGTAGTGCAGGTTGAGCAAATATCACCATGCTTGATGTGCTGTGCCACCTTCTCTGGCAGTGGGAGCTGTGGTAGATAAAGTGACTGTTCATTTCTGTTGCAGAATGCAGTCATTTCATTAGCTAATGTATGATGTTATAGCAATGATAACGTCACATTCTGAGCATATAGGGGGGTTTGGATATAAAAATAGGGGACAGGAACCAGATTCTATGGATAAACAGAAATATTAATAAAAAATCACCAAGAAGAGTGAATTCTGCGGCACCGAAGAAGTTCTGCAGTAGATTGCAAGTTCTGCACAAAATTCTGTGGCCGCAGAATTCTAGGGGCCTTGCCTATGAGAAGGAAAGTGCAAGCAGAGAGGAGGTCTTCTGCTTTTACCAGCTGCAGCCATCTGATTAAATAGTTTGAAAACCAATGTAAGGATCCTTTACCAATCCCTATGTTATGTAGTTTATGTAGCAGGATATGGTGTTCACAGTACCAAATGCCTTTCTTAAGTCAAGGAAAATGGCCCCGTGACTTGTTTACAATCCATAGCACCCAAACAGTGGTTAGTGACCGTGGCCAGTTGTAGTACTATATCTGGGTCTAAAGCTGAATTGCATGCATGCTATGGCATTTGTGCAGACAAAGTAGTCCTGCAATTGAGCATTAACTAAATTTATTCAAGCAGTTTGGCCAAAATAGGGAGGACTGATATAGGTCTGCAACTGTAAAGATTGCGGGTATGTCTGAATTTAAAAAAGGGAATAATATGTGCTGTTTCCCAGAGCACAGGGAGGTTGCTGCTGCTGAGTGAGAGATTAAATGGGTGAGTAACAGACACCGTGAGCTGTCAGTAACCAGATCTTAGAAAAAAAGGGGTCCAGTCCATCTGTACTCATGCTTTTTTGGTGTCCAGGCTGAGCAGAAGTTGTTCCATCTGCTTGAAGGTGATAGGTTGGAAGACAAATTTATTAGACATATGGGAAAGGGAATTTGTGAATGCCTGGGAAGGGATGGGATAAAATGCAGCTGGACAATTGTTGAAGCCTAGGCCCGACCATGCAAAATGGTCATTTATTTCTTCCAAGAGGACTTGCTTTTCTAAGATCACCTTACCACTTGCTGAAATTTGTAGGGGCAGGGATGGGGTAGGTGTGCTACCCTTGGTTGATTTTACTGTTTTCCAAAATTTTGCCGCATCATTTTTGACAGTGGATTTTGCCAGTTAAGGAATAACTACTGGATTAAACCCAGCCTTAGGCAAGAGGATCTGGCAACCCTAGCACTGCATGCTTTCACGACCTCAAGGCCGGACTAGTGCAACAATGTCTACTTAGGGCTATCTAGCGGGTTGGTGCACTGCCTACAGCTGGTACAGAATGCTGCAGCCAGATTGCTATCAGGTGTGTTGTATAGGGACCATATCAGCCCTGTGCTGCAACAGTTACACTGGCTTACGATTAAGTGGCGCACCAGCTTCATGATTGCTTTATTAATATACAAAGCCCTGCATGGATCAGCCCTACCTGTCTGAAAGACAGCTTGGTTTGATATACTCCTGCCCACCCTCTCCACTTCACTGAGAATTTACTGTTGGTCATTCCCATCATCACACCTTAAGCAATCTGGGGACAGAGTCCTCTTAGTGGTGGCCCCAACCATATGGAACTCCCTGCCTTTCTATTTGAGGAGTTCTCCATTGGTATCATCCTAACAGAGGCCTTTCTGGCACAAATATTGAGGTGTTCTGTGCCAGTAATGTAGTATTTTAAGCTGAAGGAGTTGAGCTCTGGTATCTGGTAGACTCACAGGCCCTGATCCAACATTTTCTCAATCAGTATCCAAAACTCAGATTTTGAGCTCTGTTTCCCATCTGGTTTTGCAAGAGATGACAGGAAATGGAGTGGCATCAAGAAGACATTTATATATGGCTCCAGCCCTCCCTTTGGTTCATTTGAGCCACCTGGAGATGACATTTTCAAAGTGGAATGGAGCGGATTCAGTGCATTGCCAAAATAGTGGAGTGACAACTGATTGAATTCGAAGGTAACACCAGAAGTCCTTGTGGGACATGTGAAATTGGAGACAGATGTACTCAAAGGATTTAAGCTATGTATGACTGGGAAGACGTAAGTCCTCAACGGTGTGGATTCCTGCCTGAATCCACAAAGGTCAGTTAAGGGTCCTGAGGTCCACAGAAAAGAGAAGATTGTGCCAGAGGGTACTTTCAGGATCAGGGTCTGGGAAGATTTAACAGTTTCATCGTTCTGTGCCAGTAGTGAAGCAAAAGTGAAATGGTGGGGTGCTTGGAAATCCCTTTGGGACTATTAACGTACAGCAGGTAACATGCAGAGGGGGCAGCAACAGCCTGACCTTCAAGTGTCTCCCATTGTGGGGAAGAAGTGTCCTTAGATGGAAACTATTTCATAACTTGAGACAGGACAAAAGCCATATGGTAGTCGTGGAAATTAGATAGACCCCTTCCTCCGTCTGATCAATGCCGGCATAGTTTATTCCTACTGAGTCATGGGGGCTTGCCCACCCACAGGAACTAGACGATCATTTTGTTCGGAAGGTCAAACCATTTATTAGTAATGCGAATAGGTAAATGGTCTAAAAGATGGAATATTCAAGGGGCAAACATCAGTTTTATTACTTCAATCATAGCTGTCAGAGTCAAGTGTAAGGCATGTTTTCTATCCAGAGTTGCATAAAGGGAAGAAATCAGGGAGAAACTGGCTGTGTATATATATATATATATATATATATATATATATATATACACACTAGCTAAGAAGATCACGCTTGGCCTCACGCTGCCCTCTTCACAGTCACTCCTCACACGTGCAGCCACTCCCAGGTAGTGCCACTAAAGCCTCCTTCAACGTCTCACTCTGTAGGATGTCCCAATGCCAGCGGGCTTTTATGTACTGGGCACCATTTTGGTTAAACAGCCTGCCTGCTGAAGTCTTGTCTGAGCAAAAGCTGGGCCTGTTCAAATTCAAGCTTCGGCAGCATCTTCTGGCAAGTAGTTCCTGTGATTGCACCTAGCCTTGTCAGCATCCCTTGCCCCCCCTTCCCGTCCTCTGCCCATGTTTATGCCTTGATGACTATGTTTACTTAGACTGTTACCTGCTACCATTTGTCACTTGTTGATACGGAAGTACATTTTGTTTCTCTTGTATTTGCTATGACTATGTCTACCTAGACTGCTACTTGTTACCATTTGCTGATTGGTGATACGGATCTGCATTTTGTTTCTCCCATGTTTGAGCATCCTACCACTGTTCCACATTCTACTTGGCACAGTTACATAGCTCTCAATCAGTATTATATTCTGTTTCCCAATGCTACTGTTGATGTACACCGCAATCCATTGTACCCAGCACTCCTCTCTGTCTTGTGTTTGTTTCCCATTACTTATTATTGTAATCATTGTACCCAGCTCTATGTTATTCTTTATTATACAATGGCAAGAAAAAATCCTGGACTCTGATTGGTCAGTCTTGGGCTGGACCTGTGATGTTATCCCAGTACAACATCATGGGTCTAGTCTCAGCCTCACTGTGAACCTGTAGATGAGCTATATGATGAGCTAGATATGCTTGACCATTTGCTTGATTGTTTCATCTTCTCTTAAAAAACAAAAATATTTTTCCACACAAAAATATCTTTAAAATTATTTTTTTTTATTCTGTATAACAACGAGCCATTGTATAATAATAACTGCCCACCAGTTGGTGTCGCTTGGGATAATGTCACGCCTCAGTTGTTGAGTGCCACTCGGCCTGCGGCCTCATGCCCAACCACCTGAGGTATGACGTTATCCCAGCACGACACACACCCTGTCGGGCATTATTGCTTAATTCTCTATATTTTAATCTTGTTCACTCTGATGTAGAGCCTTTGTAAATGAGTCTCTGACTCAAAGGTTTGTAATTCTGAGATTTAAATAGTATATATATATTCGCGAGTGATGGGGTGACCCTGATACCCAAGTAGGTAGTGCCATCAGCAGCCCATCTCCAGCCAGTGGAGTGGAAAAGGGAAGTGTGGCAATGGCTGTTCAGAGGGGGACCACAGACCTGTCATGGTTTATTCTGAGATCAGAAATAGAGGAAAAGAAAGCAAGGAGGTTACAAAGGGGAGTAAGGGCCTCAGGGGCATTGGATAGGAGGAGAAGTAAATCATCGGCATAGGGTAGGGAGATATATTCAGTATCATGGACAACAAGGCCCCTGTTACTTAAGTGGGTGCAAAGAGCAGCCAACAGAGGTTTGATGGCTAGTAGGAACAGTAGTGGGGAAAGGGGACATCCCTGTCGCATGTTACGGGAGAGGGGGAAGGGTTGTGAGAGAAGGCTGTTCATAAGGACCTTTGCCACTGGGTTTGTATATAACAGATGGACAACACTGAGAAAATTAGGGCCCACTCCCACATACTGAAGAACAGCAAAGAGATAATCCCACTCAACTGAGTCAAAGACCTTTTCGAAGTCAACTGTAATGGCTGCAGAGGGAGTGGGAATAGACGAGGCAATCCCTTTCAGGTTAATAAGGGTTCACAGATGGTCAGCACTGTGCCTCCCTGGCATAAAGCTAGTTTGGGTTGGATGATAAGAGCTGGCAGTACAGCAGCTAGACGGGATGCCATAGCCTTAGCCAGGATCTTAACATCTATGTTGATCAGAGATATCGGTCTATAGCCCCCTAGGAGAAGAGGGTCTTTGCCTTTTTTCGGGAGTATGGTGATGATTGCTTCCTGGAGAGTTAGAGCCAGTTGAGAATATGACAGTGAACTGTTGAGCATGCACAATAGGAAAGGGGAAAGGTCGTCTTGAGACATTTGCTAGAATTCAGTGGGGAACCCATTGCTGCTGGGTGATTTAAGTTTATTTAGTCTTTTAATAGCTCCATGAATTTCTTCCAGGGTGAGGGGATGATCTAGTTGTTGGGTCTGAGCAGGAGTGAGGTGGGGAAATTGATAGAGGCAAGAAATTGTGAGGTGCATGAGGTGTTGGGAGGAAAGTAGAGGTGTAGAGTGAGGAGTAAAATGTCTTTCTTGGCTGTACATATCTGGCCATGTAGATTTTTAATCCCATGTATTAACCTTCCAGCTCTTTGTCTGCACAGTCTGAAGGAGAGAATCCTATTAGATCTCTCCCTCCTTCCCAAAACGTATGGCAGGTACTAAATATGGCCAGCTCAGCTTTTCTTGTATGGTGTATGTTAAGTTGGTGTCAAATTGGGGAGAGGTCACTCTGGGGGTTGGACTTGTGCTTCTCTTCCTGGATATGGAGTTTAGATTCAAGATCTTGAACCTCTTGCTCTCTGGAGTGGCGCTGTAATTGTCATCATACTCCAGGCACTCTTAGATCTCCTTATGGATCCAAGGAACAAACGTGGGGTCCCTTAAAAGGAGGGGATCTAGGCACAAGGAGGGGAGGGGATTCCTGATCCAGGAGGATTTCAAGAGATTAGCAAAGAAAGGAAAGCGTGATCTGAGATGACTATGGGATGCTTAACAATTTAAGAGGCCAAGGAAGTAGTGAGGTGGTTAGTAAACCAAAGGTCGATCCAGCTGAAAGAATTGTGCACTGCTGAGAAATGCTTAAACAAAACAAACAAAAAAAGAAATACATAAAGTCTTTGACCTCAGGGTTAGCTAATCTCCAAGCGTCAGTAAAGGAGTGTTCCTGGATTAGGCATGACAGAGCCATGGCTGCCTTGGGATGGGGTTCCATGAAGCCTGAGGAGTGGTCTAAAGTAGTATTTAGGGGTGAGGTTGAAATCTGCCCCCATGAGTGTTAGGATGGGCAGGGAATTGTAGGAGGGCGGAGCATTGGAGGGCTGGGAGAAGAATTTGGTATCATCCTGATTAGGGGCGTAGATGTTGACTAGTAAGATGGGGCCCTCACAGGTGATCAATTAAGCAATAATACATGACAGGGTGTGTGTTGTGCTGGGATAATGTCACGCCTGGGGTGCTTGGGCATGAGGCCGCAGGCCAAGTGTGTCCAGTGACCCCAGAAGTGACGTTATCCCAGCACAACACACACCCTGGAGTGCATTATTGCTATTATACAATGGCTTGTTTGTGAATAAAATAAAACAAAAATGAAAAAAATATTATTAAAACAGTTTTTATGTTCTATCTTTGATAGTGGAAGAATATTTAAATTTGAAATAGTTCCTATTCTGCTTATCCAGCAGGTGGCATTGTGTGCTTTTTGAGCAGGTGGTGCTTGGTTTGTTTATTCTCTTATCTGCGCCCTCCCCAATTGTTGTTCATAATACACTGATGTGGACTGAAAAATTTGAGAAGTTGTACCCCCCCATTACAGATGTTCTGTATTGAATACATTTATGCCAAAGGTGAAGACTTTGGGGACCGAAGCCGATCGAAGAAATCTGACACTGTCAGTGTCTGATCTTTCCACTGCTTTGGATAAGGATTTTGGTGGTGTCTGCTCCTGGTTGACTAGTAATGCTATGATATTAAACTCTAGTAAAACTAAAGGTATGCTTTTCAGTATGCCATCAGTGTTGGAGGACAATCTGAGATTAGCCATATTTGATGATCCGGGCCTTTTGTTAGAGTAAATTTTTCAGTTTAGATATCTTGGTGTATCCTTGGATCCTTGTTTAACATATTCTCTTTGGGTACAATCTATTATTAAAATGATTAATCAGGACTTCCGGTGACGTCATGAGTGGATGAGCTGCTCAGAACGCAAGGCTCCCCCGCGGATTTAATTAAATAACCTTATTAATAACGGTTAAACCCTTTAAAACAGTGCTTCTGAAATCTTCCAGTGATTCACGATGCCTAGGAAGTGAGGGGCAGACAAAACAGGGTCCTCTAGTCAAGCGGATGGCAACAGATCTCAGGCTGAAGACTCTGACAGCGGAGATTCGCAGGCCTCATCGGCCTCCCGCCATAGTACATCCCAGACCGATCATATTCCCCATAAATCCTGCAGCGACAAATTACCCAAATGCTCTCCGAAATACGGAAATTAAGGAAGGAAATTAGATCGATGATGGCAGCACTAAGAACCGATTTAAACAAGCTGGAAAAAAGACAGGAGGGAGCGGAGGAGCAGTTGACAGTGATTGACAGGAGGGTCCATGACGTGGAGAGAGCCATCACTCAACTACACGCTCAAGTCTAGGCCCTGCAAGAGCGTGCCGAAGATGTGAATGCAGAAGCCGACGAAATAACATCCGTCTGTCGGGGCTGCCGGAGGGCACTGAAAGCGCTGAATTCATCCCTTTTATGCAGAATCTACTAAAAGAAATCCTCCCCCTGCCTGAAAACATTACCTTGGAGATGGAACGAGTCCACCGTACGTTGGGGCCTAAACCCCCTGCAGGAGCTCACCCACGAACGATCCTCATTAAGTTTCTCCGGCATCAGAAGAAGGAAACCGTGCTGCACACCGCATGGAAACGGCAAGGTGCACTTCAGGAATCATCGGCTCTACTTCAAAAATGATTTTGCCCCTGAGGTCATGGCATGACGAAAGCTGTATTTCCCGGTGATGAAGGCTCTTAAAGGGGCAGGGGTCCGGTTCCGAACCTTGTACCCAGCGAAGCTTATGGTCCACTTCAGGGAGGGACCCATTCTGTTTGAATCTGCAGCCACAGCAACAGCGGAGCTATGAGCCAGGAAAATTGATGTCCCACAGCAACACACCACTGATGCAGTCCCAATTGCAGCAAAACTGGCCCAGAAAGCATGGACCGTTGGGCAGTGTGAGGCACGGAGAAGACAAGGTGCTGAAGCCCTCCAGAACATCATTAGTGCTTTGAAGAGCAGCTCTCCAGAACATTCAGGATGTGAACTGAGTGCCCAGGGAGCAGCAACCTGAGTACCGATCCGCAAGTATTAGCAGAGGGCTTTTTGTGTTAGTTTGGGAAGCCCCACGGGACTTGGTTTCCATTATACAATAACCATCTAAGAACTGTCTAAATCTGCTGAAATTTATACTGCTGGGGGAATAAGAAAGGGGATTAGCAAGAGGAACCCTGGGGGGGATCGCGAGGATATGGGGGGGAGGGTTTTTCTGTAAAGCTTTGATTTAGAATTCATGTCCCCACTTTGGGCACATGTGGGCTAGCCAGCTTCCCCCAACACAAGTCGATAAACAAAGTTCATTCCATAGTGGCTGTTCAACTATTTAGCTTACGAGGTTATTGCTGGCCCTTCCCCTGCAGTAGGCCGAAAAATGCCGGTAATTAGGTCTCGGCCTGGGCAGGGGGACACCTCAATGATGTACAACAGGCTGCTGCGCAGAGAACTGGCTTTTTGCCTCCACCAGACCAAAAAGCTTGTAGGCTGGAATTTAGGTCTACCGTGCCCAGGGCGAGGAGCTGCTCACTCGAAAGTGGGGAGTATAAGGGGAAAGTTACAGATGGGACTTGAGCATCCTATGGACCAACCTCTATATGTGGTTGCCGACTGTGGCGCGGGGAATGTTCCTGAGGGCTAGAATTGGGATTTGGGGGGGTCCGAAAAAGGGTTGTGGGGATGCGAGAGGGATATGCAGGGGGAGGGGGAAGGTCTGTAAGCTACTGCCACCTTGTATGACTGCCTGTCTCTCAATGCATGTCAGTAGCCAGAAGTTCCTAGTACAGCTTTGGGAAGCTATTTGTGTTTCTGAGTGCTTGGAGGGCCACAGCGATGGTGGAGTTGTAGCTAGCCTTGTTCTCCGTGACCTTCCATGTAGATCGCTAAATAGATCTCAGCCTGGTTGTGGGGGTGACTCGACTGTCACACGATGGATAGTAGCGAGGTGGCTTGCTCCTGGCACCATCAGTTCAGATAGACTGACAGCAGACTTGCGGCTCTAATTGATCCACCACAAGGCTGTGCATTGAAGGGGGGGGGTGGAGGCAGGGGATCAACCCGGAGCTCTAACTGGACCACTGCGAGATGTGGGGGTGCTGGTTGAGGCACTGTCGTGAAACTAAGAGAGGAGCTTGTAGGTATGGACTGGATACTGATGTTGGCTGTGCAGTGGGGAGAGCTGAACTGCTCAATTCAGGTGGAACTCGTGGCTACCTTGGGCCTGGGTGCATTTTGTTTCTGCAATCTGCCTTTCCTACCCTCGTTGGCTGGGCTAGCTCTCCCCTCTGGATGTGGACCGTCCACAGCATATATTATATTCTGGTCCAGTTTTCCCCACTGATCTCGGCCGTTAGATAGACCACATCGATCTGGCTTGGGCGGACTGGTATGTTGCGGTCCACTAAGAACCTCTGTTCTCCCCGTCGTACCCTGAATTCTGGTTTAAATAAAGCTGAACGCAGATGCCTGATCGGCACCTCTGAATACATCTTGCTGTGGAGGAGAATGTCAGTTCCAGGGGGGGGGGCTAGATTACAATATCAGAAGTTGGTAGGTGAGCTGTAAAGGGGGGTAAAGAGAAATGGCGGGGGCCACCCACCCAGGCTGTAAACATAAGGCATTGGAGGAGGGGAAGTAGCAACCGGGACAAGCAAGAGAATGGGAAAAGGGAGGGAGGGGTAATGACAAGCTTAACTTTCACCTGTCATGCACGGCTGGGACTCCCAGGCACAGAAGGCCACTTGTTGGTTGGACTAGCCTGGGGAGCTAGAGGCGACATGGTCCCCCTGGAGACAGGCAGGAGTAGGGGAACTCCGAGGTGACTGCGCATTTTCCCGCGGGCGGGGGCCACACCATTATACAGCCTGGACTTCGATAATGTGGGCACCACTGCGTTTTGATGGTTTAGCTGCTTGCTTCAGCGGGCTTTACACTACAGACTCTCTGGATGGTTGGGGAGGGCGTATCCTGGTGAGCACAAGCGGTCTGTTGGCTGCCTGGGCAGCGCCCCCCCCCCGGTGGTGGTCCCAATATTAATAGAGGAAAGGAGATCAGGATGGCAACTTTCCCCGGCTATTGAGGGGTGAAAGCTGTGAAGCCCGAGAATTGTTCACACCCGGGGAACCTCTCGTGAACGGGCGGGATGGTTGTTGCCTCTGGATCCAGGTGTCACCTACATGATAGGGGAATTATTAAATGAAAGTGCTGGGGAGGGAGAAAAATTGGAATGGTGGGGGGGGGGTCAAAGTCCCAGTTTAAAATAACTGAACCTCAGTGACTCCAGGAATTTCTGGGAAGGAAGGACGAGGAACCATGGGAAGGGAAGGGAGGGAGGGATAACAGCAGTGAAGCAATATATAAATGAAGGATTCTCTATACTCTGTGAAACCCATTTGGGGATCAAGGGTGGGCTGGGAGTGTTGGCTCCCGTCACCTCCTGACTGAGCCTAGTCTGGTGACCGGGCCCGGTCGGTGGTTATATCCGGTTTAGTCTACTGGACTCACCGAGGCTCAGGTTGGCATGCGCACCCTTGAGCTGGAGCCTGGTCACTCTAGAACACTCCTCTGGGACAGCAAAAGTTATTTCACCTGACAGGAGCCATTTGTCTTGTCTGGGTGGTTAAACTCTGATTGCATGACAAGACCTATGCCTCAGGATTTCACATTGAGGAGCTGAGACTGGGGAACACACCCCAGTAGTGAGGGGTTTCCCTTAAATGGCTCCACCGGGACCACTACAATAGTGAGAAGCCGGTACAGGACGGTTAAAACTCCCACACAACATGCGGAGGTCTTTGTCTCCCATTATACAGTGTGTGTTCCTCCTACATGACTGACCCTGGGGGAGTTAACGCCTCGCGGTTTTAGTCACTAACCCCAACTACCCCTTTGCCTTTAGGTACTTTGGTACCTAAGGTCCTCAAGCAAAAAGAGGGCCATAAAGGTAAGACCCTTGGCTCCTACCAAGGATCAGGGCATCGCCCAGATCTGTGGAAGTACCAACTGTTCTGTGTTTATTCCTATGGCCATGTTGGCCAGTTGGTTCTGTCTTAGGTCTATGTCGTATGTTCATATAAATGGTTGTATGGTCTTTGTTGTTGGGTTTGTAAACAGGTCATCAAACTTATTCTGGTCATTGCAGTTGCAAATTATGCGGGTCTCGTGGGCACCCTGCGGGGGGGCCAGTGTACCAGTGTCACAACCATTTGACGTGATGCACTCACCAAAGTTAAAATTCCTCTCTCTAAACATAAATGGCCTGGCTTCTCCCATTAAAGGTCTAAGGCATTGGCATATCTCCGAAGAACTAAGGCAGATATAGTCTTCCTCCAGGAGACCCATATGAATTCAGCAGAGTATGCCAAACTTGCTAAATTAAGTAAAGGGCAGGCATTTTACGCCTCCTATAAGGGCGGCAGAAGCAGAGGGGTAGCCATAATAATTCCACCATATACACCATATCAATCAGAACTGACTTGGTCAGACCCGGAGGTCCAGCTGGTCCTAACTCGAGGAAAGCTTAACAATGAGGAAATTACCTTAGCTAATGTGTACCTCCCACCAGGCATTACTGTTTCACAACTGAGGCCTCTACTAGACAAAGTGGTGAATTTCACCAAGGGCACCCTTTTGATGGCCGGGGACTTTAATCTGACGGTGGACCCAAACCTAGACTCCTCAAGTGGGAGGCCACAGAAACTAACAACAACTCAAAAATTCTTTAATAAATTCATTTCAGAGATGGGGTGGTGCGATATTTGGCAGAAATTACACCCGCAGTCAAGAAATTACTCATATTACTCTTCGGTTCACTGCACATACTCCCGCATAGACTATGCCTTCACCCAAGTTGAAAAGCTGCATACCGTGTGGGATGCGCAACTGGAAGATATCTCCATTTCAGATCACGCACCTGTGATTACATAGTGGGATCTGGGGGTCCAACCGAGAACCACTCAATGGAGATTAAATCCATTCTACCTATGGTCCAAAGAATTTAAGGAATTCATTTCGGACAAGATATCTGAGATTATGGCTGACAACCCAGCCTCTGACACCACCCCTTCGGTCCACTGGGACACAATTAAAGCAGTCCTGAGGGGACACATAATTAAGTACGCTGCGTAAAAGAAGAGACAACATGGAGAATACAGAGCTAAGCTTGAAGAAACGCTCCATTTTTTACAGCAGGCACACAAACAGGGCGATGAATCCCTCCTCCCCCAGACACAACAAACCAAACAAGTACTAGATAAACTCGCGCTACAACAAACCGAAATAGCACTCGCATTCCTGAAACAGAGATATTACGAGGTCGGGCCATGGGCCACACGAATGCTTGCATACCAAATCCGTAGACAGAGGAAGGGTGCAATGATAGTGACCATAAGGCATCCAGTTGGGGGTCAACCTCTCTCTCTAAGACACATGACATTGCCGGTGCCTTTTTGGCATATTACAGGAACCTGTATACCCCAGAGTCTACTCCCTCCTTAGACAGCCTGACGTCATAAATTGGGACACTCACCCTACCAACTCTTACACAGGAACGCAGAGACTCCCTCATAAAACCTATAATAATGGCCGAGATAGCTCAGGTCATAGCCAACTCCAAGTCCCAGAAAGCACCAGGTCCTGATGGATACGGAGCAGAGTTCTACAAATCTGCAAAGGCTCAGATCCTTCCCACCCTCCTCCGTGTTTTTAACTCTATACTGGAGGGCAACCCCCTCCTGAGTCATGGTCCTATGCAACTATATCAGTGATCCCTAAACCAGGGAAAAATCCCCAAGAATGCGCATCATACAGGCCAATCTCGGGTATTAAATCAAGACTATAAATTGTTCATGAGTATACTGGCCCATCGCATGGACCAAGTCCTCCCTGTCTTAATACACAAAGACCAAACGGGTTTTGTGAGGGCTCGTACTACCACTGATAATATCAAGTGTACTCTCTATCTTGTGAATTGAATGTGTGATACAGAGACACCAGCAGTACTAATTAGTCTTGACGCCGAGAAGGCCTTCGACAGAGTTGCATGGACCTTTCTGTATTCAGTTCTGGACAAATTCGGTTTTCCCTCTGACCTCATTCAAGTCCTACAAAATCTATATTCCACCCCCCGGGCCTGCGTAAGAGTGAACGGGCATCATTCTGAATACTTTCAACTTGAAAGAGGCACCCGTCAGGGTTGCCCGCTATCCCCGTTATTATTCGCAGCAGTTATAGAACCCCTAGCACAACAAATCCGAGATTCACTCAAGTACAGGGAGTTCGCTTTGGGGATACGGAACACCGAGTTGCCTTATACGCAGATGACATACTCCTATATCTCCAAAACCCTGAACAATCTATACCATCGATTCGCCAAATTTTAGATGCCTACGGAACGGTATCAGGCTATAAACTTAACCTGACTAAAACTGAAATACTCACATTCAATTATGCCCCCACACAGAGAGTTGTGGAAATTCTACCCGGTAGATGGAATCTGGCAAAACTAAAATACCTAGGCATATATATACCTCGGGAATGGTCAGGCTATTATAAATATAACTATTCCCCCTTTATGACACAACTAAAGCAGAACTTGCAAACTTGGTCTGTCATACCATTGAGCCTTATGAGATGGATAGAACTAATCAGGATGATAACTCTCCCTAGAGCATTATACCTCTTTCAAAATGTCCCCCTATCAGTGCCCCTAAAGACCTTTAGAGAAATTAACTGCCTAATACGGAATTTTGTGTGGGCAGGCCGGAGAGCCCGGGTTCACCTTAAGGTATTATCCCTCGCACGGGCCGACGGAGGCCTCGCCCTTCCGGATCTAAAGCACTACCAACAAGCAGTAACCATGGTCCACATGATGGCCAGACAAAATAAGAGTACACACCCACATTGGATGGAAATGGAGAAGGCGTTTATGAGCGACGCAATATACTTTCCGGCATTATATCGACAACTGGCGGGAGAAATGGCTTGCCCAACTATTAACCCCTGGCTAGCAGATCAAGTTCAAAAATGGAACTCCCCGAAAAAGTCGCACTGGCTATCACCTTACTTGCCACTGCTATGCCCAATTCAGGCACTGCCAGATTTCCCCCAACATACTGGATTCTGGGTTTAGTACATGGGACACACTTGGGCTGAGATACCTGCCACAAATAATGGCACAGGGAAGAATCTGGGCATATGAGGAAATCCAGGCAAAATTTCATTTGCCGCACAGAGACTTCTGCTGATATCTACAACTCCAGCATTATGTAGAAGGCTTGCCACCTCCCCTGTGAAATCCAGAAAACTACCCGGCACTAATCCAATGCCAAATCTCACTGAACAGCTCAGGGAAGCAGGAGCACTTGATCTCCCTATATCATCAATCTCTGAACTCACAAGGTGGGGCCCTCACTGTAAACATCCGCAGACAGTGGCATGAGGAGTCAGGTTACCAGTCAACCATTTCAGACTGGAGGTTGGCATGCAGCCACTCTTCCAAGGTCACGCATTCATATCAATGGCGAGAATATGCCTGGAAGGTATTAATACGATACTTTAGATCCCCTATGGTCACCAAACACTATGCGTTAAATAAAACAGTGGAATGCTGGAGAAAATGTGGCGAACGGGAAGCCAATCTGACCCATATTATGTGGGCGTGTCCAGTTCTCTCCAACTTCTTAAAACAGCTGGAGGCACAGCTGCAGGAGCTTATCGACCCACAGTTTCAACTGACCTTGGAGATGTACCTGTTTCTCATAATACCGAAGCCCTTTCGGGGTCCAAATACCAGATACCTGCTTTCACTGCTTCTTACAGCAGCTAAAAAGGTAGTTACCAGGCAATGGCTAACAACAAATGTTCCATCCATACGGGATTGGTGGGAAATCACGAGGCAAATTTATAACATGGAACAAATGACACATAATCTAAATGAACGTGGGGAGCTTTTTCTGTGAGATGGACACGTTGGCAGCTATATTATATGTTAAAAGATCCCACTTTCGTGCCTTAGGGTTAATATCCCGGTAGCACCTCGGTGGTTCTGATCCCGATGGCTGCGTCCCACCATCAAGGGATCTGGGTCCTGGTTACCCCTGCCCCCCCCTGTGTGGTTGGAGCCCTTAAGACAATTGGTTGGGAAATACGGACCTGCTACATTTGACCAGAGGGAAAAGGTAAAAAGTAAACAGTTCGATGTCCTGGTGACCGACTCATAGTTCAATGTAAGTTAATAAGCCCATGGTCTTTTAAGATTAGGCATAATTAGATTGTAACCCCCATGGGAGCAACAAACTTGCTGAAACAAATATTGTATCTACTGTAGATAAACTAGATGACCCCTAAAATTGTTTGTATTAATTGACCAGTTGTAAATGCACTGTGTAAAATCAAAACTGATGACGTATATGTATATAAGTTAAAATCTGAATAATAAAAAGAAGATTAAAAAAAAAAAGATTAATCAGAAAATCCTACTATACACTGAGACTAGGACAGCGATTGCTATTGGATCTCTTCTTCCCCATTTTGACTATTTATCTGATATCTGTTTCAATACTGGGTTGAAAGAATTGTATACTTTGTCTGTTACTTCCAATAACATCTGCAGATTTGTTCTTGTGGCCCCTAGTCACACACATCACTGCAGTCTCCATTCACATCTGGGTTGGCTATCTCCTAGTTGTCAGACTGAGTATTCAGTAAGGTGTTTGATGTTCAAATGTTCTCATTTTGAATCCTTATTTCCCCGTTCCGAACTAGTTTCTAGAAGAGAATTGTTGCTTTGTTTGAGGTCAGTGAATGGTCCCCAATTTAACTATCCCCAATATAGGCTAAAGATTAGCCAAAGAGCATTTTCAGTGGCTGCCCCTATTTACTGGAACACTCTTCCAGTTAGCATTGGACATGCTACTTCTGTATCTAATTTTAAACTAAAGTTAAAGCAGCATTTATTGTCAAAATCTGTTTGTAATTGTTACTTGTAATATGTATAATTGTTGTTGTTGTGTTGTAGTTTATTGTTTTCTTGTCCAGTTGGGCCTGAAAGGGATCTTTGGTCCAGTGTCCTTACCTAGTTAACAAACAATAAATAAAATGAAATTAAAGTGGCATGTGGTCTGTGTCTGAAATGGAGACGTGCTGGATTGTGAAGACAGTGTATTTCTGGTCAGCTTTGTTTTTTTAAATAGAAGGGAGAAATAATAGGGAGTTACAGGGTGTGTCACTTGAGTGAAGCTATGAATGTGTGGCAGGATACTTTTACTGAGTTAAACACTATGGTGTGCTGAGGAACAGGACAGTGGGTCTGCATTGTGAGGGGAAGCAAAGAGAAGAAAAAAAGCTTTGCAGTTTCGGTTTTCGGCTGTTTCATTGTCTAGGCAGACAGTGCAATGTGAAGGGAGTGGAAACTGAAGTGAACTAACGGGGAAAACGGAGATGACTGAGGAGCGGACTGTGAAGCTGAGTTATTGAACAGGGAATCGCTGTGGGCTGCGTGGAATGATTCTGGCAACAGTTTGTGCGGTCATTTGTGTGCTGTGACTAGACCCGTGATGTTGTACTGGGATAACATCACGGGTCCAGTCCCAGAGTGGCCAATCACAGGCCAGCGTTCTTTCTTGCCATTGTTTAATTTAAGCATAACCCACCATTCCTCCTTATCAGAGATGGTGGATGCATATTGCCAGTTCAAGGATTTGTGTACCAGGATGGCCATCCCTCATTTGGCTGATGTACAGGCACTATAGTCCAGTCTACAGCATCCTTATGCCCTGTAGATTCTGGGAAGGTCACTGCTGGCCAGGAACAGTGGAAATGCAGCAGAATCCATGAATGAATGGGAGACATTGTTCCTTATGATGCAGAGGACCGCCAGGTATCAGAGGCTGTAAGGCAGATTAAAGCTCCTCGGCACATGTCAGACCCTGGTAAACGCCCAGGGCCACTCCATGAGTGCTGAGGAAAAGTCTGGAAAATTTGTACATGGTATCCTTGCCAAGATAAAGGGCCTCTTTCATGGGCAGATTGCATCATTTGATCACTGACAAGGAATCTCAAGAATTTCACAATTGTGGGACAGTGTCATTGGCCAGGCTTTGGCAGTGAAGCTTGTGAATGATGGCGGCTTCTCAATCTCAAGATGGGGGAGCCAACCACTGATGCTTTAAAATGACTGGCAAGGTGTCTTGGAGGAAGACACTGGTGTCTTTTCCTTCTGCACCTTCAGGAAAGCCCAGCAACCTTAAGTTTTCCCTGCGGCCTGATTTTTGAGGTCTTCCCGTTGGTCCTATAACTGACAGATCATGCGGTGTTGTTCACAAAGGTGAGTAGTAAACTGGTCCGCAGCAGATTCCTGATGTGACAGTTGGTGCTTTGTGAAGGAAGCATGTTGAGAAATTGATATATCTTGTGTTGTTCTCAGCTGGCTGTCCTTCAGCTCCCCAGTCTATGTTAGAAGTTGGCTGAATATCCCTCTTATCTCTTGCAGGTCAACGGTTGGCCAGAAGATAACAGCCACCATTTCACCTCAACCGTCTTCTGAGGGCAGAGTAGGAAGCAGAACTGGGGTGAAATCAGGTAAGAAAAACTCTGTCTATCTGCACAAACAACATGGTAAGAGCTGTAGGAGGAAAAGCACTTTCACATGGGCAGGTGTAGCAGCTATTTAAACTGAAAACACCGATTATGTAGAATTCTATGAGGGTTGAAGGGAGCCAAAGGGTTCAGGCTGCCATTAGCTCGGCTACCAAGCCATGCCCACAGAGGTTCTAAGTGTTGAAACAGAAGGAGAGGGCTCCAGGACTTTACTGGAGTTTTGGGAGGTAGAACCTCCACCTCCTACGAGGATACCTTCTGTATACTTGACTTGGCAGGAGGAGGCATTTTATACCTGACAAAATACTCCAGCTTTATTTCCCCTGGTAGGACTAATAAACTGTACCAGGCCACATTTATTGTGCCTTCTTTTGCTCACCCGAACACTGCTTCTGAACACCCATCTATTCAGGACTTTTTAAGGCACTTTAGTATCCTGGGTAACTGGCCTCCTGATGTGGAACCAGATTGACTAAACGCCATAGGCCATAAACCTATTGCCTCTACATTTTAGAATCTGGACCTGGAAACTTCCCAGGCATATGAGCTGTATTATCTGGATACACTATAGCTTTCTGATATTTGCCAGGCTGAAAGCCTTCCGAATCATGGGACACCAGTCAGGGCTTCAGATATTTTGGGTGATAATTTCATGCCAAAGCAGTCTCTTTCTCTGGGGATTCTCATGCCTTAAACCCTCTTTCCTCACTCCTCCATTGCCCCAGGACTTCAAGTGGGGGCAACATCTCCCTACATCTATGCAGGCGGAAGGAGCTGAAGATCGCTGAATGGGTCCTAGACATAGTGAAGAATGGGTATGCTGTGGAGTCGTTGTCCCCACCATCTGATAACCCCCATCCCCTTATTCTTTTCCACCAAACCACCTGTCGCATTCTAATGGAAGTGCAATTGCTTCTCAACAAAAAGGCTATCAAACCTGATCCTTTAGAGGTCTAGAACAGCATTCTAGATATGGTACTTACTGATTCCCAAATGGACAGGTGACCTAAGCCCTGTACTGGATATGCAAGACTTTCCCATATTTGGATGACTGGTTACTAAAATCCCAGTGAAGGGAAGTGGTTCAATGCACATTGTCCCATGCATTACACTTGTTTGAGAACTTCGGGATTACATATCAAGTTAACATATCAAGGTCACTATTGACTCCGTGTCAACAGCGTCAATTCATTGGTGTAGTATTAGACATGACAGTGGACAGGGCATTCCTACCCCCAGACAGAGAAGAGGATTTGGTTGCCCAAGCTCAGCTGGTACGTGAGAGTCCCTCTGTAACAGATCAAACAATGCTCCATTTCCTGGGTCTCATGGCCACCGCCATCATGACAGTTCCTCTGTTAAACACACACCCATATTCCTTTTCTTGTCAGTCATGTATTCTGTTACGCATTAATCAATTCTTGATAAATTAATTATCCATGTTTGTGGTGTCTTCCAGTCTGCATTGTGTTTCCTTTTACCTCAGCTGAATATGGGGCAAACTAAAAGGAACACAGTAGAGCATATAAAGGTATAAAAACTGTTACCTATCACAGCAGTAAAACACCATAAGTAAAATGCAGACTAGAAAAGATATGGATGATTTATTGCTAATAGCCATATTTGACACCTCCCAGACTAGCTGATTTTATAAACAAAGTTCTGTATGACATCAGGGTCTGATATTCAAATATGGGCAAAAGCAGAGCACAAAGGTTTGTACGGCACTTGCCCTTGTGCCCAACACAGAGGTTGCTCTAGTCAGTTAGATAGTGCACTGGGTGGGTGGTTCGGTGGGTGGGGGTGGTACCACTAGACACCAGCGACTAACTATGCATTGTGGGCCAGAGGATCTGAGGGGGGCCATAGACACCAGGGCAACCACTAATGATACAGGGGCAAGTGCTCAAGAAGGGGTGCCACTAGACATCAGGGCATGCTCTACACATATAAGGATAGGTGATCGGAGGGAGGGTGGAGCCACTGGACAGCAGGGCAATGATTAACACTGCTAGGATGGGTGATTGGAGGGTAGGAGGTGCCACTGGACACCAGGGAATACCCTACACATCGAGGGATGGGTGATCAAAGGAAGGGTGGAGCCACTGGACACCAGGGCACTGACTAACATTGCTGGGATGGGTGATTGGAGGGTGGGTCGTTCCACTAGACACCAGGGAATACCCTATATATAGAGGGAGGGGTGACTGGAGGGAGGATGGAGCCACTGGACACCAGAGCACTGACAAACATTGGTGGAACAGGTGATCAGTGGGTGGGGGAGGTGCCCCTAGACCCCAGGGCATGCATTGGTTCTCAGCTACCGGGTTCAGGGGTGGCTGCAGTACTGCTGCCTGTCACCAGGACCTTGCGCCCCATTAAGTCAGGGTTTACAAAAGCGGCAACTTGCATCCGTTTAGGTGGCATTTACTGCTGGTGCAAGCCACTCAATTTGCCACTGCACCTGTATGCAGGGGAGGACCCCTTCATTTCTATGGGTATATTGGTAACTTAGCATTCAGGCACTAATGTGTTTTGCCCATGCTATGGGAGTCTCTAAATATAAACCCCACCCAGGAATCGGATGTAAAACTCATTCAGGGTGGGTAAACAGAGTATGTGAGAACTGAAAATGGCCCAAAAACTGGACTACATCTAAGCAAAACTGGATGACTGGATATGGACTCTGAAAAGTAGATTACCCAGTCTAAAACCCGTCAGATGGCACCCCTAATAGTGCACACACAGACATGAAACTCAGAGCTCAGTAAGACAGTAACAGATTTATTTTATTTATTTCACATAAAACCCATTAGGCATGGCATAGTAACAAAGGGTTTAGAGTCAGCGAGGACAAAAACAATAGCGAGTACAGGAAATTGCAGAAATGTATGAGAGTACAAAACAATTCAGCTTTAAGTTTCAGTTTCATTTCTCCTAGTACACATCGACAGTATCTCTCCTAGACAACAGGAGTTTCAAAAGCAGCAATCCTCTTAAGTCTAAAACATTCCTTCAGGTCAGTATCATTTACTGTTATTTTATTTGTGTATTTCGTCTTACAGTAGTTAAACAGATCCATAAGCAAATGATTTGATACCTTTTAATGGACCAACATAGATGTAACAACAAGAACAAAGTGCTCTAGCTTTTGGACCAACCAGTCCTTCTTCAGAAGCTCATGGCAGTTGTTTAGAAAATACAATACTTATAACAGCTAGATAATGCAGAGAAAAACAGAAAAAAATCCCCATTGGTTTAAAATACTCATTAAAAAAAAAAAAAAAAACAGAAGATGATGTCAGAGAAGTTTAACAGTACAATACTGCCTTCAGCCAGAAAGACCCTTGGGTCAGATGCGCTTGGTGGAACACACATACAAAGACTCTTACTGCATATAAATTTAATTGACATAAGATAACACTGCTGAAGCTGATAACTCCTAAATCAAGCTATGAGTGTCACAGTTAGTATAAGGATGTGATTACTGAAAGGTAGTTAAACGGGAAATGTTTGCGTAGGGGAACTCATATCTCGAGTTCTTCGTAGTGAAACTGTCATTTCTAGGTGATAGAATTCTCCTGTAGTAGTCAATGGAAAAGATGACAGAGGTGTGAAACTGTCATACAGGTTTTTAAAGAGCCACTGACGCCTCAAGAAGAACTTTGTAAAACATAATATTTGGACACAATGCAGTTTATATTTCTCATTAGCTCTGTATTTCTTATCCCCAGTATTTATTATTGAGATCATGTGCATGAAAACAGGAAAGTTGTTCCTTGAGGGTTCATCAGCTTTTGTTGCTTCTTCCTAACCTGATGTCATAACAGTCTGCTTGTGACATTACAGTTATTCCCATGACAACAGACTGTGATGTCACAACAGAGCGTTATAATTTCAAGTAGGAAATAAGCTTAGATTTAAATGAACTCCAAGGGATGAAGATCTTGCTTTCGTGAGAATGTCTTCATTAATAAATAGGGGAGGGGAGAAACCGATACCTGATATATGGAATACAAGCTGGATTGTGTCTGAATATTATGTTTTCCCAATGGCGTCAGCAGCTCTTTAAGACTCAATGGAACTGTGTTCCTGTGGGCTCCTGCCTAATTTAACCCCTAATTTTTCATCTTTAAATAATTTTTCTAGCAACTGCCGTAGAATTGTGTTTTTTAAGTGATTTTCTCAATTTTTTAATTTTACAACTTGCTTTATGTTTTCGCATATCTTAGGTGGGTGAACGACCATTCTGCACTATGTTTCATATTTAATCCATGGTATATTATTTTTATTATTTAGATTTTGTTGACCGGGTAAGTGCACTAGACAAATCCTGCCTATTTTCAGGCACGACCTGGGGGAGGGGGAAGGGGATACAGATGAATGCCAACTGACCTTGAACCAGATTAAGCTGTTGGTGGTATATTTAGTGAATGAGAGAAATTTGGCCAGGACACCGGGAAAATTCCCTACTTTTTTCGATAAGTGCCATGGGATCTTTAACATCCACCTGAACTACCACCAATCCAGGCAGATGGGACCTCGGTTTAACGTCTCATCCGAAAGGCGGCACCTCAGAAGTGCAGCAACCCTCTCATGCTGCACTACAGTGTCAGTACTGGTATATTAGCCCAAGTGCCAGATGTGGGAACTGAACACACAGCCCTCTGATCTCCCAGCCTCAGAGATGAGTGTGCTACCTACTGAGCCACTGACACTAACAATATAATAATGATATATATTTTGATATGAGATCGTATTTCTGCCACGTGATGGTGTCCCAGCCAATTCTTGCAGTTTCTGACTGCTGAACACGCCACCACACCGTGACGTCTACAGAGGGAGAGCATGAGGATGCGCCCCATTCAAAATGAACGGGGCTCGATTTTGCATCTGATTCAATATCTTAAGATGGCCAGTTGAAGATTAATGAAGGACACTGCTTGACGTCCTTGTTAGTCGAGCAGTGTCCTTCATTAATCTCCAACTGGCCATCTTAAGGTATTAAATCAGATGCAAAATTTAACCCCATTCATTTCAATGGGGCATATCCCCACACTCTTCCCTCTGTGGACGTCATAGCGTGGAGGCGTGTTCAGCAGTCAGAAACTACAAGAATCAGCTAAGGCACCTTCACATGACAAAAATACAATCTCTTGTATCAAAATATATACCATGGATTAAATATGAAACATAGTGCAGAATGACTTTCATGCACCTCAGGTATGTAACATCATAAAGCAAGCTGCTATCTGACAAAATCACTTTAAACGTCACTTATGCCTTTATTTTTGTTTCAGTTATCGTGCAAATAGACAATCCTAAAAAAGAAAATGTAGTTTGTGTGGTTACATTCAGTTCTGCTTACCCATTAATGAAGAATTCATACTTTAATTAATATACAGTATGCATTATATATTATATGTAATGGGCAGGATTCCCAAAAGGGATGCACCCAGCACATCCGAGATGCACCAGCACATCCCTGACTTGTGCACTGCTGCTATTCTGGCAGGGGCCAATGCGCCAATGCATCACAGATGTGCCGCATACTGCCCATAATGATGTGTGGTGCATCTGGAGGGGCTGTGAAGGGGGCATGCCCATTCATATAGTGCACAGACCCATTCACAGCCTGACCAGGAGGCGCATCTTCTGGGCAAGTCCAGAGATGTGCTCCCGAAACATAAGTCTACAACAAGTAGACTTACGTTGCATGCCACCCATAGGCAGACTGCCATACTGCAGACAGCAGTATTGCAGCCTGCCCACCCTGGCAGTCCAGTGTGCCCCCTTCCTAACCGCATCTCTATTATAATGCCACTCCCTGCAGCGATGATGTGGTAATAACAGAACCCCCCTGCCTGCATCTCCATTATAATGCCACTCCTTTGATGTGTGGTAATAAGAGAACCACCCTTCCACCCCAGGCAGATGCACCATCTCTCCATACGACACCCCAGTAGCTCAGCAGACCATCACCACCACCACCACCACCCGCACCCCTGTCCCAGCATATTCCCACCATCGGCAGCAGCTCAACCCACCCTCATGCTGCCATGGCTGCCCGCCGACAGAGCTGTTCAGAATTACAGTTATTAGGTGGTCTTGCAGCTCTGACAGGACCCTGTCAACCAATGGGCTTGTAGTGTGTACTGTACACTGACAGGGCAGTATACACTGAAAGCCCATGGTAAACAGGGTCCTCAATGGGCTGCAGGATGTACAGTAGCTGCATTTGTAGACAGTTGTCAGCAAGGGCAGCCCTTTTTGTGGTACGTAGAGTGGGTTGAGCTGCTCTGCAGATGATGGGAATATGCTGGGATGGGGGTGCGATGGGTATGGGGTGCCTGGGGGTAGTCTGCTGAGCTACCAGGGGGCCTTATGGAGTGCCAGTGCGCTCGGCTTGGGGTGGGGAGGGTGGGTTCTGTTATTATCACATAGCACATAATCACCACAGGGAGCGGCATTATGGAGATGCTTGCAGGGAGGGTGGGACACTGGACCACCAGGGATATGTCCAGGTGTGTGCAGAATGCGATCACCCGGGGAGTGCAGGGGGTTCTTCTAGATGGGAAGGGGCTCTTAGTGTGGACCTCAGCCCTAGCAGGGCGCCCAGCGCATTTGGCTAGGTGCATCCCTGCATGGCACATGCAAATGGGGCCATAATGACATGCTAATGGCCCCATTGCTCCGTGCATGCCTAATGGCCCCATTTGCATATTGCTGGCACTGAATAACAACTTTGGGCACAGCGCATCATGTGTTACGCTGCCTCGACTGTGTCCCCAGCCCTACTAGGGATGCTGACATCCAGGGCTGGGCGCAACTGTAGTATCCACAGTGGGGATGTGCTGAGCATTCCCTTAGTGCATCTTCTGTGAATATCACAGATGGTGCTTGGCGCATTTCATCTGCACCGGGGCATTCGAGATGCGCCGAGCACAGGGTCTTTGTGAATCCTGCCCAATATGTATATGTGTGAGTATGTGTATGTATGTGTGTGTGTATATATATACATATATATATATACATGTAATATATATGAGTGTGTTTGTATATGTATATATATATATATATATACACATATACACACAGCACATATTATAATTACATAAATAAAAACCCTGGCTAAAGTATTAGAAGGATCACATTTCAATGGAGAGAATCATCAAAACATGAAATGATTTGCCAGTGTAGTTACTAGTGATGCTGTTGTTCAGTTTGAATTAAAACAGAATGCATCACTGTTACTGATCTACTGCAATTATATCTACCGTGGTAGAGCTTCAGTTAACTCAAGGGAGTATCTGACTTCCCAAAAATAGGCAAAAACTTCCTAAATAATGGTGGAGGAAGTCACTGACTTCCAAATATAAAAAAAAATAAATGGATGATTTCCAAAATTGAAGGTACAGAAGCAACAAAAGTATGGATTTTTCTAAAAGAAATTGTATTTTACCATTAATATTTATATTAACATCCATAAATTGATCATTCCTAGAAAACTGGCTTTCAAATTATGGGATCTGGGAAATATCTTGACTTCCAAAAAATTGGAATGACTTCCAGATTCTGACTCATGGAAGTATTAGACCGCCACTAAAAATAAATTAACTGAACCCCTGTGTAGCACATTTGTTAATTTGCACAATATTTTGTTTGCACTGTCTTGCCTGGCACTGAATATTATGACCACAAAACTGTTGTTTTATTTTCATTCCTGCACCTATTGTGGTTATTTATTTATTTAGTTTTTGTTGACCGGGTAAGTGTACTAGACAAATCCTGCCTATTTTCAGGCACGACCCGGGGGAAGGGGATACAGATGAATGCCAACTGACCTTGAACCAGATTAAGCTGTTGGTGGTATTTTTAGTGAGGTGTTATCTGCTTTACCTCACCTCACCTCACACCACCTCCACCCCCCAGACACATCTGGAAACAAGCTGTTACCTGCTTAGTATGTCTTTCCTGGTAACACTTCTGTGTTTCTTTTTTACTTGTTTTCATCTATACTTTATCCTCCTGCATTGCTCCCATTGACTGACTTCTGCTGCTACCCCCAGCCCCACCACCAGGACTTTAAAAGACAAAATCATTAAAGCAGGTCAGGATACATGCAGCTACTCAAAGATAAAATACTGCCCCACAAAAACTCTAAGGTTGCCGACCCAATGGTGCTAAGGGTTGAGGTGCTGGATGACACACCTTGCTCCATGCCTGCAACCTGTGTTCGGAAACAAGTGCAGGTCACTGGGAGTCGGCCGGGGGGGGAGGGAAGGAGCTGGATTGAACATCCGAGGGACTGCTATCCTCTCCCGGGTGGGTGGGTTGCCGCCTCGGCTGAATGACTGCGCCCAGGTAGTGGAGCCTGAGGGGTAGTGGTGGGACAGGGGATAAACACGGGGAGAGTGTTGCGGGCGGCAGCATGTGCATGCCTCCACATGTGCGCATGCATACTTGATGGGAGGGAGAAAAAAGTGGAAAACTGGAGCTAGCTGGCTCCACGATGGCCCAGACGTGTCCTGTGCCAGCCTTCCCCTAACTTCTGGATTGTGCTCTGGGGGGGAGGAAGCCAGCACTCCTCTCTCTGGCCCCACCACAGGGGGTAATCCATGGGGGAGATACTGGGGGGTAAGGATGAGTCGGGGGGGGTGTCCAGGCTCAGAGGACGAACCCTCATAGAAGGGCCAAAGTCACCTGCCAGCTCTGTGGAGGTGGAGATAAAAATGTAGGTAACAAAAAAAAAACCTTTAAAGCCCCATCCAGACTAGAGGACTTAAAATGGTTTATGTCTCTTCAACTGGTTTAAGTCTGCCTAACATGGATCATGCACGTACTACAAGTGGGTTTAAACATGGGTCCAAAAACTGTGCAAGCCTTGATAAGACCTAGGCTTTAACACGGTTTTTAAAATGGATTACAATAAAGAGTTGTGTTACCTACAAGTCTGGGAAGGCAGGCACAGTTCCATTTCTGCTTTGATTCCCCCAGAAAGAGTGCTCAACAAGTCCCACATCGGAGCAGCAAGTGTGAGGACCCCGTAGCATGAATGTTTTCTCCGTACTAAAACACAGCTGAACAACTTGCTCTGTTGTAGTCTGGACAGGGTGTAATATGCACTGCAGGTCATCGAACCTCCCACTTCTGCAGCCATCCTTTTATATCAGCTGCAGGGGATTCTGGGAAACAGAGAAAACCTAGAATTTGATGGCAGATGAGGACCGCGTGGCCCATCCAGTCTGCCCTTTTCTCCCTATCTACACTATTACATTAGACTGTGACCGATCTACAGCTTTTCCTCCCCCCCCCCCCCACTGTGATTTCTTTCTGCTTAGCCCATGCTTTCTTGAACAACACCACTGTTTTCATCCCCACCGCCTCTGCTGGAAGGTTGTTCCAGGAATCCACCACTCTTTCTGTAAAGAGGTACTTCCTCACAGCTCTACTGAATCTACTCCCCGGCTTCATAGCATGTCCCCTTGTTCTTGAGACATTTTCTTCTGAAAAATACTTCCTTCCTGTACTTTATTTACCCCTGTGAGATATTTAAAGGTCAGTATCATATCTCCCCTCTCCTTCCACTGTTCCAGGGTATACATATTAAGGTCCTTAGTCTCTCCTCATAGGGCTTTTGATGCAGACCCTGTACCATATTATCTGCCCTCTTCTGAACCGGACCGCCTCCACTCTGTCTATTTCCTTCCAGAGATGCGGTCTCCAGAACGGGACACAGTACTCTAGGTGGGGTCTTAACCAGGGATCTATACAGAGGCAATACAACCTCACTCTTTCTGCTGGTGATACCCCTTCCTATGCACCACAGCATCCCACTTGCCCTCCCTACTGGCTTGTTGCACTTCCTGGCCACCTTTAGGTCATCCAATATGATTACCCCAGGTCTCTTTCCTGCTAGGGGGTTGTCAGTACCACTCCACCCATTTTGTACTCTGCCCTGGGTTTCTGTGCCCTAAGTGCATTATTTTGTACTTTCTTTAACTTAATTTTTATTAGGTTTTTCTATGTAAGACATACAAATCTGCCAGCAGAAACAGGCCTTATGGTCTATCAAGTTAGTCTGCTCAAATGCACAGCTAGCACCACTATATTGCAACTGCCCCACCCTCCTCTCCCTCCTCACCTTCTGCCCCTCTCACCCTGTCCCATGCCCTTTTAAAACTGCCCACCATCCTACAGGATACCACCTCCTCAGGTAGTGTTCCATTTCTCCACCACCTTCTCTGTGAAAAAATGCCTCTTCATTTCTCTCCAATATCTTCCACCCTCCAACATGAGACCATGCCTAATCGTGTCCCTTCCTCTCCTCAGCTTAAATATCCCATCTGTACCCATTTTGTTAATCTCCTTCAAATATTTGAAGGTCTCAATCATATCCCCCCGATCCCACCTCTCCTCCAGGGTGTACACATTCAGCTCGGTCAGCCTGTCCTCATAGGTTTTGCCCTCCAGCCCTTGGATCATCTTAGTTGCACTGTGCTGCACCCCTCCAGCAATCTGATATCCTTCTTCAGAAAGGGACACAAGAACTGCATGCAGTACTCCAAATGTGGCCTGACTAGTGACCTGTACAGCGGCAGGATCACATCTCTATTTCTGGATGAGATTCCTCTCGCAATACACCCTAGCATCTTGTTGTCTTTAGCTGCCATCTTCCTGCACTGAGCTGAGTTGTTCATGATACCTGTTATGATCACCCCTAGGTCCTTCTCCTCCTCTGTGACCTCTATCTGAACCCCTCCCAATCGGTAACTCCTCCCTGGGTTCCTTGCTCCGAAGTGCATAACCTTGCACTTCACACATTGAAGCTCAACTGCCACTTTTCTGAACACTCCTCCAGTTTGGTCAGGTCCTCCTGTAGCCCGTGCCACCCCTCTATGTCATCAACCACCACCCCATCTTGGTATCATCTGTGAACAGACTGATCTTGCTCCTAACGCCATGTGAGATATCCAATATGCATAACCCAAACAACATCGGACCCAGCACTGAGTCCTGCAACATCCTGCTTGTCACTGCCCTTGGGGATGAAAGTGCCCCACCACCACCACCCATTGCTGCCTCCTGTTCAGTCAGTTCATGATCCAGTGTACCATCTTTGTCACTGCCCCCCCATATATCGCAACTTACCCCCCCAGCCATCTATGAGGCACTGAATCAAAGGCCTTGCTGAAGTCTAAATACAGTACATTCACTGCATGGCATTTATCCAGTCCCCTCATTACCCAGTCATAGAACTCAATTAGGTTGGTCTGGCAGGATCTTCCAGAGACAAATCCATGCTGCTGACTGTCCTGGAGTCCATTTTCCTCCAAAAAGGTCACCAGCCTCTCTCTTTCAGGATTACTTCTGTAAGTTTTCCTACAATGGATGTGAGGCTTACAGATCTGTAATTGCCTGGTTCATCCTTTGGGCCACTTTTGTAGAGGGGCACCATGTGAGCCATCCTACAATCCTGTGGTATGCAACCTGTGTCCAGGGAGGTATTGAACAGGTCCACCAGTGGCCCTGCCAGTTCTTTCAGCACCCTGGGGTGAATGCCATCTAGAACTGATGCCTTATCCACCCTTAGTGCCTTCAGACCCTCTCGCACCCTGCCCTCCGTAATTGCCCCATCCATCACCCCTTCCCCCCTTGCACCCCTTCCCCATCCCCTGTGCAAATCTAGTGAGGCCATGAGCTTCCCAGTATTGATATCCTAAATCTAATTTGGGAAGAGCAAAGTATTGTGGTGTATGATTAGAGTAAGAGGGCCAATAGCATTTGGAGTTTTAGTCAGTCTCCTTAATTTAATGAGTGACTTGACTGTATTTTTTTTTTTTTTTTTATCATTTAACACTTTTTTCTCCCCCTGCGGAGTGGGCCCATGACCTCTGGCCGCCGGCACCCGTACCACCGAACCAGGTTTGGCACGAGGATAATCACCCCATGCCAGAAGGGGTTGGCTGCCCCCCTGGACAAGGCACCTCTCGTGTTCAGGGGTGCAGGGCACTGCCATCAGCCGTGAGATAACCCCACCATGTTTCCGCTGTTCTTTTGTCCCCTAGGGAGCCGGACATGCAATGGCATCCAAGAACATCCATGCTGACGCCCACCATAGCTCTGCTCGCAACTGTAGTGTGGCTGGCCTCTGCCAGTTGCCACTACAGTGTGGTGCATGACCCACGCCCACCCCAGAGGAAGGAGAGTAGTCATAGGATGCTCAATCTTTCCTCTTCCCTGCCAGCCCCCTGCATCCCGAGTCCGTTCCCGAACCCAGGTTGACGGCATGGTGTGAGGGTGTGGTGTCCAGCGCCTCAATCCTCAGTGCCACGGGGCCGATGACTTGACTGTATGTTTAGTCCAGGGGTTGCGTATAATACGAATCTTCAAGGGGGAGAGGGTTCTAGTTGGTATAGTCCATAATGGGAGATGATTTGTGTCTTGCAATTCCATCTCATACCAACCTGCATCTCTACGTTGCTTAAGCCAGGTGTACACCTTCGAGCCTTAAGATGCTGAATAGTATTTGTATAGGTCAGGAAGACCTAGGCCCCTATGGTCTCTAGGGAGGCAGAGCAGGGAGTGGAGAATTCTGGGTTGTTTCCATTGCCAGATGAATTTTGTCAAGGTTTTATGAAGTTCAATCCAGTATACTCAGGGTATAGTTATAGGGAGTGTTTGAAATAAAAATAAGGGGGGGGGAGAATGTTCATGCTTGTCAATTGGGTCCTGCCATACAGAATTAGTGGGAGGACTCAATATCTAGTTTTACAGTCTGTAACAATATCTGATAGTTATGTAACCCTGGTGCCATCTGTCTGAAGTGCTACACTACCCCTGCCTTAATGGCCACTAACACAGTTGAGGGGCCTGGATTCCTCTTAGACATTAAAGTGGATTATTTTCCAAGATATCATATTGCGCAGTGCTTCAACCCAGAGTATACCTTTAAGTGGGCTACATTAAAAACACTGGTACAACCCCCAGAGATGTTGTACCCACCCACAATACCATAAAGTCACCCCAGACATGAGCCCATAAACAAAACCCCACATTTTAGCCATTTTTTTTCCATTGAGGTGTTTATGCTCCTTTGGTGGGCTGCTGCTCTCGTCCGCCACCCTACTGGTCTCCTGGGGTCATTCGGGGTCTTGTTACACTGCACATGCCTTGGTGGCCCCCCCTGAGAGCTGGCCTGGAGGCATTATCCTGCAGCAGCCCCCAACTTCTTTCCTGGTTTTCACGCAATTACCCCGGGTCCCCAGACAAAGAGGCGCACATGCATGGAGGTGTGCATGTGCCCTATTGCTCCGGTGACGGACCCATCCTTCCACCAAATTGACCTAGCACCCCTGGCTTCCCTCAGCTGCACTGCCCCATGGCCTCCACTGTGAGGCAGTCAAGTGCCGAGGGAGCTCAGGCTCCCTCCCCGGAGAAGAGATCTGCCTGATGGCTCCGCACCCCCCCCCAATGCCGACCACAGAAACATAGAAACATAGAATTTGACAGCAGATAAGGACTACTTGGCCCACCTAGTCTGCCCAATCTAGTGACCACTGATGGTCCACACTTTCTCCTGAACATGGGCCATCGCCGTGGTGAGAAATACGGCGTCCAGTGTCTCAGCCCTCTATGCCACTAGGCTGGCACATTTTAGACATTTTGAATTATTGACTCACTATAATAATGTACTCACACACCTAAGTTATGCAAAAACATCAAACAACAATTTATTTACATGGGGGTGAGGATTAGGAACGGTAACTGCAAAGCAGTGTGCAAAAGATGGAGATTAGTGCCCAAGAGGTGGCTAGGCAGAAAAGGGGCAAAATTCAGCAGAAGGGCAGACAGCAAGGAGAACCAGGGATAAAGGACAACCAAGGAAGGGGCTGGAGTAGAACAGTGAAACAGTCTAGGGAGGTCAAATCATGGAAAGCCATGTGTGCAAATGCCAGGAGCCTGAGCAACAAGATGGAAGATCTGGAGGTTGTCATGGTGCAGTCAGACCTGGACATTGTAGCCATCACTGAAACCTGGTGTAATGATAACCATGACTGGGAGATGGCCATACCTGGCTACAACATATTCAGAAGAGACAGGGCAGGCAGGAAGGGGGGAGGAGGAGTGGCACTGTATGTGAAAAATGACATAAGGGCCACAGAGATCCAGGAGGAACAAAATGGGGAGAGATACTGTGGGTTAGCTGGAAAGGAAAATGGGGACAACCATCCGACAGGTGTGGTCTATAGACCACCAGCCCAGGAGGAAGAAACAGATAGGGAGCTGATGCTAGCCATCCAAAGGATGGCAGACAAGGGTGAGGTAGTACTGGTTGGAGACTTCAATATTCCAGACGTGGACTGGAGCATCCCAGCAGCAGCATCAACTAGGAGCAGATTTATCCTGGACTCCCTTCAGGGTGCCTTCCTCAAACAACTGGTCATGGAACCAACTCGGCAGAAGGCAATACTGGACCTTGTGCCCACAAACAGGGACAGTGTGATGGGGGTAACAGTGGGGGAGCACCTGGGGAACAGTGGCCACCAGTCATTGTGGTTTGAAATCACAGAAAGAGCAGAACCAAACCACACAAAAACACGTATCCTGGATTTTAGGGGGGCAGACTTTGGGAAAATGGGGAGATACTTGAAAGAGGCATTAAGGGGAATGGGACAGGAATCAGGGGTTGAAGAACAGGCAGTATTTAAAATGGGGATTACAAGAACAACAGAATTATGCATTAAGCAGGTTAGCAAAGAGGAAAAGGAAGAGGAGACCATTATGGTTTTCCAAAGAGGTAGCAAAGAAAGTGAAAGCCAAAAGATTGCATTCAGGCAATACAAAAGACACAGGCAGAAGGGGATAGGGAGAAGTACCAGGAGAAGCAAAGGGAGGCAGGGAGGTCAGTAAGGGAAGCCAAAGCTCAGACAGAAGAACACATTGCAAAATCAGTGGATAGAGGGGACAAAACCTTTTACAGGTACATAAGTGAAAAAAGAAAGACAAAGGGAGGGATAGTGAGACTGAAGGGGGAGGATGGGGGCCGCGTGGAGGATGACAACAGTGAAGCTGACATACTGAACAGGTATTTCTGCTCAGTCTTTACTGAGGAAGAGGAGGGTAATGGGTCTGAAGGGAGTACAAGGGGTGAGAATGGTGCAGAAATGGACACAAGTCCTTTACACGAGAAAGGGTCCTGAAGGAACTGGAGTAATAAGAGTTGATAAAGCAATGGGGCCAGATGGGGTGCACCCCAGGGTCCTTAAAGAACTAAGAGAGGTGGTGGCTGAACCTCTGGCTATCCTGTTTAGCCGATCACTGGAAACAGAGGAGGTGCCCAAAGACTGGAGGACAGCAGATGTAGCCCCTTATACAAAAAATGGGAACAAAGAGGAAGCAGGGAACTACAGACCAGTCAGCCTCACCTCGGTAGTGGGGAAGATCATGGAAGCACTACTGAAGGAGAGATTGGTGGAACATCTGGTTGTCAATGGACTACAGGACCCAAGGCAGCATGGTTTGACCAGGGAGGTCATGTCAGACCAACCTCATTGAATTTTTGACTGGGTGACTAGGGAGGTGGATCAGGGAGGGCAGTGGACATGGCCTATCTGGACTTCAGCAAGGCCTTTGACACTGTGCCACATAGAAGACTATTACACAAACTGGGGAATATGGGTGTGGGCAGGACAGTAGTGCGTGGGCAGGTAACTGGCTGGGTGGCAGGACACAGAGGGTGGTGATAAATGGCTGTCACTCCACAGAGGGAAGAGTGACCAGTGGGGTACCACAGGGATCAGTGCTGGGACCAGTCCTATTCAACATCTTTATCAGTGACATTTGCGGGATCTAGAAGGCAGAATTTCACTGTTCGCTGATGACACAAAGCTCTGTAACAGAGTAGACACACCAGAGGGTGTAGAAGAATGAGAAGGACCTGCAGAAACTTGAAGAATGGTCAGGGTTTGGCAGTTGAAATTCAATGCAAGGAAGTGCAAGATAATGCATATGGGCACAAAACCCTGGCAGAATATATCAGTTGGGGGTGAGGATATAGCATGCACCAAGCAGGAAAGGGATCTTGGAGTTATCATCTCTGATGACCTCAAGGTAGGGAAACAGTGTGACAAGGCAGCAGGTAAAGCAAATAGGATGCTGGGATGTATAGGCAGGGGCATCACCAGCAGGAAAAGGGAGGTCATAATTCCGCTATACAAGACACTAGTGAGGCCCCACCTGGAGTACAGTGTACAATTCTGGAGACCATACCTATGTAAGGACATAGACAGGGTAGAGAAGGTTCAGAGGAGGGCAACAAAGATGGTGCATGGATTGCATCACAAGTCCTATGAAGACAGGTTGAAGGAACTAAACATGTACTCCCTGGAGGAGAGGAGGGAGAGAGGGATATGATAGAGACATACAAGTATCTTACAGGGAGGAACAGGGTGCAGGAATACACTATTTTTAAGCAAAAAGATGTTCCAGGACTAGAGGGCATGGGATGAAGTTGGAGGAGGACGATTCAGAGGAAACATGAGGAAGAATTTCTTCACAGAGCGGGTGGTGGACAAGTGGAACACCCTGTCAGAGGAAGTGGTGGGGGCTGAAACAATCACGGGATTTAAGAATGTATGGGATAGACATAAAGGAATTCTGGAGGTCAGGGGTAAGGGGCAACAGACTTCTAGGAAAATAAACTGAACTTACAAGCTCAAATGGGCAGACTGGGTGGGCCATAGGCCCTTATCTGCCGACACTGTCTATGTATCTATGTATCTATGTAACTTGGATGCAGAGGTTAGATATTTACAGTAGGTTTGATTGGGTTTAGGTTGCAATAAAGATAATCATTCTGCATTCAGCTTTACATACGAACATATGAAATTGCCAGCAGATAAAGGACTGTAAGTCTGCTCAGTTGTGCAGTTAGCAAATAACAGCCCTTACACTGCAGCTGCCACTCCCTCCCCCTTCCAGTGACCCTCAACAGCTTTAAACATTAATCACAGTGGGCACCCACCAACCTCTGATGGAATCAGATCCTAAAATGCTGTCTGAACTATCTAACTGCCTAAAATAGTTAACACATTTCCCACTAGTGCCCACACTGGCACCAGTCCCAGATTGAATTAGGACCCCACAATCCTAAAACCTTCATCTGGGTACCCAGTTTTAGAGTCTTAAAGGTGCAGGCCTGATTTACAGCACAGCTGTGGTGGCCAACTGAGTTGGGGCCCTTGAGGAAAAAATCAGATTAATCTTGCATTAGTTTTGAAACACAGTCCTGACTGTAATATAGCAGACGTTTATTACTTTCCCTCGATTGACCTAAGCTTGTGATTTTGACTACTGAACCTTGGCAAACTTGCCCTAACTATTTATAGTTCCATTCAGGTTGCTGGCAGAGAGTGAATCTGCCTACTGATAGTTTTGAAGTCTTGTCTGGTACAGAGATGCATTGCTGAGGATTTGGGCGGTGCTGTGAATGACCCTTGGATAACAGGCTTGGCAGCTTGTACTTCTGGAGACTTCTCAGCTTGGAGGTTACCCCTTCTCTCTGGGCTCATTAGGCACAATTGGTACAGACCAGACAGTCTGGAAACACAATCTTTACATTCAGCACATTTATATTCTGCACCTCTATACATTCAGCACATTTATGCATTGAGCACATTTACCATGTAGCACACTGTAGATGCTTCCAATAGTCATACTGCTTCAACCATGCGCCAGCGAGGCCAACATGGTCCTTTAACTTGTAAGCCCAGACCTTCACTAGTGGATGCTCCTCCCCTAAGGTTAGGGTGGACCCAGACCCAACCAGTTCATGCAAGACACACAGGAGCTTACTGAATAACTCTTCCACAAATCACCAGACTGAGCCTGAGGCTTCGCTCACTACACTTGAAAACACTTGCCTTCTTGTTGGCAAATGGAATCAATGCAGCTTCTCTCATGCTTAAACATTTTACCGGTTAGCAGACTGGTCATTAGCCTCTCTTTGGCTCAAGCATGACATCACATTCCCTCTTGGCTTTCACTGGTGGTTGCAGCTCCCAAATTGACATAAAGACATTTACTGGCCCTCCCATGCACTGTTATGTAAGCTCTGCGTGGTTATAGAACCTCCCTTTCAGCCCTGCAGGTACTTTACAGACACATTCAGCATTTCACAGCACTGGACTATCCACGCTCACTTAATCGGTAGGTGCCTGCCCACCCTATCCAGGTGCTGATCAGGCATAGGGTTCAAACAAACAGTCATGACTTTAAGCTTTCTGGGCATTTCTGCCCCACATAGATTTCTCAAATTAGCTTGCACTTGTAAGTGGAGGTTTACTCACGCAGACGGATTCAAACCTACTTTTCCTGGAAGTCACAGGAATCCTTCAGCACTCTCACAGCTGAGGCAGAAGCATTTATTGCAGCTCTCTCACAACTGCAGGCAGATGCTGGCTTCTGTTCCACATTTTCATAATGTGGCAAGGAACTGCTAGCACTGGAGGACAATTTCTGGTAACCCCCAAGCCAGCGACTTCAGTTGCTTGCAGCCACTGTTTCTCTCTGGCAGTGGCAGAAGGTCCCCTCCCCTGTGGAGGGGCTCACACTGAAAATGAACTGGGCCCATTTTCTGGAGCAGAGGGCCTGAGTCCCCCTTCCTGTGGAGGGACTCCCGCTGGAACTGATCTCAGCCCGAAAATCCCTGGGTTTTATGGAATTCTTATCGGGCTCCCAATTGGCTGGAACTACTTGTCAGTCCCAAAATGACCGGCTGAATCTTCTTGCCTGTCTCAGAAATTAATATGCATTAGCCTCACTAGATGCTCAAAAGGCTCCCTGTTTTGGGGCTGAATTATGTCCTTGTATTTTCCCCACAAGCCTTTTGCAATACCCATGAGTCTCTTACACTGTCCCAACAATTCTTGCACAAAAATCCCAGCTTTCTGATTGGCTGCTGTGCTGCAGAAATGGCTGCTAGTGTACACATACTAGGATTCGTACTAGGACAGATAAGGAGCTAGGGAGTGGTGAGGCTCATAATTGCTCCCATTTATTAATAATAATTTAAAGAAGGATGTGATAGAATGTATTATCCAACCGATTTTTAAAAGTAACCTTAGTACTGCTAACAATAACTTCAATTGGCAATGTATTCCAAGATTTGACAACATGCAATGTATAAAAATACTTCCGTGCCAAATGGTTGAAATGTTTCTGCTGCATCTGTAGTGGATGGCCTCTGAGATTAAACATATCTTCCTTAAAGGATAGCCCGAGATTTACCAGTAACTGAGGATCATTGATAATGTCACACATCAAGAGAAGAGATCCTCTTAATCTTCAAGTAGATAATGACATCAGGGTAAGTGAATGAAGTCTGAGATCATATGGCACATCTTTCAATCCTTTTACTAATTTAGTAAATACCCTTTGTACTCGTTCCAGCTTTACAATATCCCGCTTCTCCTGGCACTCCAGCTCAACAACCTGCAGTCTCGATTTCGTCCTGCCTATGTCCAGTATCCTTGTGCTAAAATGGGCCATCATCAATCAGTTTGCCTCTATGGAGCAAAGATATTGGTGAAGACCAACAATAACCCGTTAACCTATGTACAGACTTCAGCTAAGTTAGATGAGAATTCCAGCTCTGATCAAGAAGGCCTATGATTTGCAACAGAAACCCAGGGAAGTATACCAGGAAGAACCGGCCGGGATCGTGTGGAAGAAGGATCCCAATTCAATGCTACTGGACCCTTATGCCCAGTGTACCATTCAAGGGGCGGTCCACCTCCGGAAATACGTCATGAACAAAATACTGATGTTGGATGCGCCAGGCGATGGAAAATTGCCAGAAGGATTATTGGTCAAGCCCAGCATCTTGCCTGCTCATGCCCATGCCTATGCACGATGAGTGATGGTCCAGATTCACAATGTGTCAGATTGGGAGATCTGGGTGAACAGAGGGTGCATCCTTGCTATGGTACACTGCACAGATACTGCAGTATTGCCCAGCAACAAGCACCCTGGTGAGAAGGAGAGAGAGTGACCCCAGACTTGTTTGATTTTGGTGACTCCCTGTTGCTAGCTGAATGGAATGTTAGAATTAGCAAGACACTTGCCTAGAGAGACCAAGTGCTTTTGTTGAAGGAATTGGATGTGTCCAGGGTGCGGAGTATCACATACACCTGCACAATGAACAGCCATTTCAAGAGAGGTCCTGACGCCTAGCCCCAGCAGACATAGATGATGTGAAAAGACACCTGCAGGAAATGCTTGCTGCTGGCATGATACAAGAATCCAGGAGCCCATATGCCTCTCCCATTGTGGTTGTGCGTAAGAAGAATGGGTCTGTGAGGATGTGTGTTGATTATCGAACCCTGAACAGGTGGACCATCCCAGACCAATACACTATGCCTCGTATCCCTGAACTGTTTGAATGAGAGCATATGGTTCTCGGTGTTGGATCTTCGCAGCGGATACTACCAGAGCTTCTGTTGCCTTACACCCCTCTGAGACAGCTTCGCTCGGCTGAAATGGGGTTGCTGGAGATTCCAAGGGTTAATTTGAAGTCTTCTGGAGCCCGTGCTTTTGGTTTTGTGGCTCCATCCCTTTGGAATTCTCTACCCCGTCCGCTCCGAGAAAGTACAACAGTGGATACTTTTAAAAGGGCTTTAAAGTCCTTTTTATGGAATAAGGCCTTCCCACCTATGTTGTAATTGGTTTTATTTGCTGAAACTGTTGTTCTGTTTTACTGTACTTTGATGCTTGGTTTTATGAATTGTACAGTGCCTTGAAAACTTGAAAGGCGCTTAATTAAATAAATTTTATTATTATTATACCAATGGCCCCGGAAAATCATGAGAAAACAGCCTTCGGTAGCAGTCATGACTAATGGCAGGTACAGATATAGGGGCCAGCATTGGCATGGGCACAGAAGGCAGGGCAGTAACAGGTGCTGGAGTGGGAGGAGGTGTTGGGGAGGGAACATCCTCAGGTGGCAGGAATAGTTTCTTAAAGTCCTCTACGGTTTTCCCTTCCTCCAGCAACAACTTAGCAAATTTCTCCTCAAAAGTCTCAGATAATAGGGGGAGCTCATCCTCCCTGGGGTCTTTACTGTCTCTAGTTATCACTCTCCAGGTGGCTGGGGCCCCCTCTGGGGCAATAGTCCATGGCACTTTGGAACTGTCCACTGCGTCACTACACTCTACTAACGCCATGAAAGTTTGGGCGGTCAGATCAGCCTGTTGCCCCACCACCACAGCGTTTGTTAAACATTCAACTTTGGAAAGTACTCCTTCTACAGTGTCTTTACCAATGTTCAGGGGAATATCCAATACAAGCAGAGCATTGTGAGGGTCAATCTCCTACCCTGTACACCACCCCATCAACTGGTACACAGCCACTTCTGTTGGGGTAGCCATTTATGTTTGACAATAATTCGTAATTTCAGCCACTAGAAGATGCAAAATCCCAGCGGTGAGCTTCCAAGATGTAACCCCTAGGTGGCGCTATCCCAAGGGCTACTACCCCTGCCTGCTTGGCTAGTAGCAGGTTAAGGGGCCTGAGTTCTGAAATGGGTGCCTCCACCCAGAGGTCAGGTTTGGTAGTGGGCAAGCTAACCTGTGCATAGCCCTCCGGGACACTGTAACCAGGGTTTTAAATAGCTGATTAGCAGTTTTTTTCTTGGGACGATACTAACTGTATTGAAAGTATTTATATAGATTTTCTAGAAGTGCTGTGTTTGTTAAACACAGTGAGGTAAGAGCTATGCATTTTCACAAAGTTTTCGCTCTTTTATGAGCAAAACACTAATCAATTTTTAGAGTTAAATAAAACCCTGCTGTAACCCCCCTTTTTTCCCTCTAGTGGCCTGAACACTGTACAATAATCACTTTCACAATACCCCTGGTACACCACACAAGTACCCACACTGTTTGCACTTACCACCAGGGCTGGTTCCTCTGGTTCTACTCTGGGTACCCCCTGTAAAACAAGGTTATGCACAGCAAATAGCAACAGTACAGTACTTTGAGCACAAACTGGAACCACAGTCAGATTACATGCAGAAAAAGTTAGATCTGATTTATTCAGGGGACTTGAACAAGGGAGGGGCAAAATCAGGTTAATTAGCTTAACGGTTATATCAATCAAGCAGTTATGCATGTGCTTTGAGTCCCCCCACACAGTCACACCTCTGAATACCCAGATGGAGAAGAGATGGGCTAGTCAGGACTGTTGCCCGGGGTTGGCCGGTGTCGTAGCTGGTTGGGCCCTGTGATGGAAAACACAACATGCATAGTACACAATATTTGTAATCCGGAGCCAGAGGGCTCAGTTCGAAAAGGAAATGAAACAACAGCAACCCAATCAGATGACGCACTCACATTAAGCTGTTGTTGCAGGGAGCCACCCTGGTATTTACTCACGATACCCAAGACTGGACACAGGCTGGATGAAAATCGAGACTGCAGGTGGTTGATCTGGAATGCCAGGAGAAGCAGGGCCCACACGAGTCGCAGAGGCGTTGTTCCTGTTCAAGCATGGAGCAGGGGGCTGACCCCAGGCAGGTCTCTCATCGATGGCTTCTCTGCACAGTAGGTAGTCTGGCTGGGCCAGTCTGGCAAGGCCCAGATCGCATGGAGTCAAATTCAGATGTAGTCCGTTTTGGGCTGGATACAGCTTACAGCAAGCAGAACACAGTTCACACAGTGGGGAACTAACTCACGACCCACTAGCAGCTCATAGCACATTTACATGTAAGGGAATTCTACTGTACCAGGCAAAGCGTCTCCCGGTCACAATCACAAAGTCTCTGCACACACTGGGAGCTTGAGGTAGCTGAAACTCCTGACAGGCCGATCGCATTCAGCAAAATCTTCAGTCTTCTTCAGGTTGAGCCTGGCCCACTTCAGTAGCTTACTTTAGTCATACAAACTTGGATTTAGTACAAAATAATTCTCTTCTCTCCTCTCCTCTCCTCTCCCTCTCAGGAGTAGCAGGCAGACATGCAAGCCAAAAATTCAGCTTTTTCACAGTTCTCCCATGCAAATCTACTCAGGATTGCTGCTCAAAATCACTTCAGCTCTTTCTCCTTCAGCTTCCAGCTTAGATCTGTACTAAACAGCAGGCAGCTGGGGGAAATCCCATCAAATCCAAAAGGTTTGGTTGGCTGATTTGGCTGTCAGTCAAAGCAAGAGCTCCCCCTTCAGTTGCAAAAAAGGTACAAAAAAAGGCCCGAACTATAGTTCCCACAGATTTTGAATTCAGACAGCTCCTGTAGTCAGGCTACATTTTAGGTCCTACCAGAACTGATTGGTCCAATTTGGAGTCCAGGACCAAGATAGTGGAGACAAAACAAAACAGTCCTTGATACAAAGAAAGCAGGTTAGACAAACTGCATTATCATTATCACTCTAAATGATTTTCAGCAAATAGTTACATTTTTCAACAGAGCTCCCTCTCAGATTACTTATGCTGCAATCAGGCAGCTCTTAAAGAGACATCACACAGAGGCCACACAGGCTCTGGCAATCACATTTAAACTGCTAAAACACAGGACACCAGCCTGGCAGTGAGCATTTAGGCAAGCTCAAGGAAGACTTTTTGGGAACCCCCATTTGTAGGGGGGTTACACTTCCAACCCCCCTGGAATGTCCACCCTATTGCAGATTATGGTGTCATCCGCAAAGAGGCAGACCTTCCCTTCCAGCTCCTCAGAAGGTGTCACTTATAAAGACATTAAAGAGGACCAGTCCCAGCACTAATCCCTCAGGCACCCTGCAGGTCACCCTCCCTTCCTTGGCGTGAATTCTGATTACCACCATGCCACCACCCTCTGTCACCTATCCCCTAACCAATTTCTTATCCAGTTTACCACCTTTGAACCACTCCTAAGCTACCCAGCTTGCTTACTAGTCTCCTACATGGAACGGTGTTGAACACCTTATTGAAATCTAGGTAGGCCGCATCCAATGCTCCACCCTGATCTAGTTCCTTGGTCACCTAGTCAAAGAATTCTGTCAGATTTGTTTGACATGACTTCCCCCCCTGTGAAAGCATGCTGCCTTGGGTCTTGTAAACCACTGGATTCAAGATATTCCTCAATGCTTTCCTTCAGCAGTGATTCCATTAACTTTCCCACCACCAATGCCAGGCTGACTGGCTTATAATTGCCAGCCTCCTCCCTGCTATCACTTTTGTGTAGCGGGACATCTGCCCTCCTCCAGTCCTCCAGAGCCACGCCTGTTTCCAGTGATCTGTTAAATGGGACTGTCAGATGTGCAGCCAGTATTTCCCTGAGCTCCCTCAATACCCTTGGATGCACCCCATCTGGCTCCACTGCTTTATCCTCTTTCAGATTATCAGGTCCCTTCAGGACTCTTGCCTCCCCCAAAAAAGGCTAGTGTCCACCTTTATCCCTCCAAAGCTTGTGTTTCTTTTTTGTGACCCCTCCACTTCTCCTTTCTCTGTGAACACAATCAGGATGTCTGCCTTTTCCTGGTCCCCCTCTGCACTGTCCCCCCTTCCCTTTTTAACCTTACAATCCCACCCTGGTCTTCCTCTTTTCACTTACATATCTAATAAATGTCTTGGCCCCTTTTGTTAGCTCCTGGGCTGTGCTCGCTTCTGTTCATGCCATTCTGCTCCTTACTGCTTTCCCTGCTTCCCTGTGTTTCCCCCGATACACCTCCCTATCCTCCTACCTCTGTGTCTCCTTATATCTTTGGAATGCTACCCTTTTAGCTTTTACCTTTTCAGCCACCTCGTTCAAGAACCATAGCCATCTCTTTTTCCTCTTGCATTTGCTGACTTGTGTGATGCAGAGATAAAGAAAATATCAGCTGGCAATTCAGCAGAATCAGTCTGATACAATCTATTATACTCCAGTACACAGTAAGTTAAAAATGCAAATTGGAACCAGCCCCACACTTGGGTGTGTGGCTCTTAGTGCTGGGCATTCCCCTTGAACTTAGTCATACCTCCTGACCAGAGTGGGTAAGCTTTATGTTCACACTAAGGAACAGTAGCAACAAGGACAGCAGGAAAAAACCTTCACAATGGCTATATATCCTCAAATCACTTTGCTCAGCAAATTTCCTAATACTGTTTAAATGGTTGACTCTCTTGGATGATTCCCTTAGTGTGCTCCAGGCTACAGCAACTAGGCAAAAAGCAAATATTTAACTCTTTGATAACCACACTGAATTATACTTGCAGCTTGTTTAAAACTACTGAGAAATTATCATCAAAAAAGTCAGAATTTTCAGCCAGATGACTTTTTTTTTAACTTTCTTTTTATTAGCAGCATATAGAGGTACATGGTATATATCATATTTGATACAGTATATTCATGTTTAGCAGAGGTTGTCTGACAGTACATTAAAATCATATGCTTACAAACTATCACAGGAGAGCGATAGAATGACACTATAGTGGATTTCATATAAATCAACAGACTTTCTAGAATAATACATTGAGATCTCTCTTCAACAATATATGAGCCCCAGAGGGCAATCTCCCAGGGCCAGATACCTACAGCTACCCCCAGATGCTTCTTATCTCTCATTCTCATCTTAAGGGGAAAAAGGAAGGATCCCACTCTGATATAAAAAACATTTTTTTTTTATTTATTTCATTTTTTGTTGACCGGGTAAGTGCACTAGACAAATCTTGCCTATTTTCAGGCACGACCCAGGGGAAGGGGATACAGATGAATGCCAGCTGACCTTGAACCAGATTAAGCTGTTGTTGGTATTTTTAGTGAATGAGGGAAATTTGGCCAGGACACCGGGGAAATTCCTCTGCTCTTTTCGAGAAGTGCCATGGGATCTTTAACATTCTCCTGAACTACCACTAATCCAGGCAGATGGGACCTCAGTTTAACGTCTCATCCGAAAGACGGCTCCTCACAAGTGCAGCACCCCTTTCATGCTGCACTACAGTGTCGGTATTGGGATATTAACCCAAGTGCCAGATGTGGGAACTGAACCCACAGCCCTCTGATCTCCCGGCCTCAGAGGCAAGTGTGCTACCTACTGAGCCACTAACACTGACAGGATACCCAACTATGCCACTGAAGCTCAAATTTCTCATAATTATTGTTACATCTGACTATCAAATGTTCAATGGTGTAGACCTCTTCCATTATTTTGTACCAGGAAAGAATTGTTGGAGCTTTCCTCTACTTCCACAATCGTGATTATTTTCCTGGCTGCTAATAAATATGTAAATAGGAGGGAACCCTTTCAGATCTGGAGGCCTTCGGGGGGGCACCGAGAGTAGGACCAATTTTGGAGTGAGAACCACCTCTTCACCCACCAGCTCCATCAGGGAATCAGCTATAGCACTCCAGTAGCTTCTCACGGCAGGGAAAGACCAAAAAATGTGCACATGGTTAGCCATTGGTTCCCCACATAGCCACCAGCAATTACCTGCCAAATCAGGCAAGAACTTAGCCAGCTTGGCTGGAGTGTTAAAGTAGTGGCTATGTACCTTCCATGCAAATTCCTGCCAATAAGAGGTTAAAGAGACCCCCCAGAGAGGGCCAGGTATATCTTTACCACATTTCTGGAAAAACCGAAGCAGGGAGCTCCCGATTTCAGGCATCAAGTAATCCCATGGACGAATCCATCAAGAATTCTCTAAGCCCTTTATAAAGAAGACCTATTAAGTGTGAAGGTACATTACCTCCTAGGGTTGAAATAAATAGCTGTAACATTAGAGGTGGTGGGTTTGGATGGCTACTCCCCTGCGGGCCCTTGTGCATCAGAAAAGTCTGCACCTGTAAATATCTAAAATATTCCCTATTGGTTAAGTCATAGGTTGTCTGTAGTTTCAAAAAGGGGATCACCCCCTCAGTATTTAGAAATTGGAAAACAAAAGAAAGCCCTTTCTGGTGCCAGTTAGCAAAAGTAAGATCAGTTCTGGCTGGCAGAAATTCCACCTCAGCTTTAAGTAGCCTCAAAAAATACAGAAGATGTGCAAAAGCTGGAGTATTTCTAATTTTGTACCATACTTGTTGGACCATTCGGGCTCGTATGTAAAACTCTTTTAGATCTGGAAGAGACGCGAGGGGAGCAAATACTATCTCAGAAATATCCTGCCAGTCATTTAATAAGAAGTCTATATTCTTCCATAGCATTTCATATGTCAGATTGAGCCAGCCCATTAGCTGGGTGAGGAGTGCAGCATAGGCATAGTGCTGAAGGTTAGGGGGGTTAAGATCTCCCTTATCCTTAGGCAACTGAAGAATGGACCATCTAATTCGAGGTTTCTTTCCCGCCCAGACAAATCTAGCTAATGATCTGTTCCAGGACATAAAATATGAAACAGGGGTGGAGAACTGGGATGGTCTGGAACAAATATTATAATCTGGGTAATATATTCATTCTAATGACTTCTGTCCTAGTATATAAGGGAAGCCGTACCTGTGCCCAGCGATGGAGGTCTGTCTCTAACACTTGAGTAAGGGGTTTGAAATTTACTAAATCAAGATTATGCAATGATATCGGTAAGTGAATTCCCAGATATTTCATTTTAGTACCTCTCCACATAAATGGAAGGAGAGCCTTCAAAGGTGGACTTAGAGAGAAATTGAGGGTCAATACTTCAGTCTTTGAGGGATTAACCTTGTATCCAGAGACCAATGCAAATTCCCCCAAGATTCTCCAGACAACTGGAAGAGAGAATTCCGGGTCCTGCAGTGAAAGCAAGATGTCATCTGCATATAAAGTCAATTTTGTAACTCTTGATTCCCAATTTGTATTCCCTTGACTTCCCCTGAGCTTCTAATAGCTATAGCCAGAAGTTCAATGTAAATGGCAAAAGGGAGGGGTGAAAAGAGGCAGCCTTGTCTAGTGCCCCTTTCCAATGCAAATGGGACAGATATATTACCATTTACCCTAATATAGGCCTTGAGGGAGGCATATACATTACTCAGCCAGGTGACAAAACCCTCAGGAAACCCAAATGCTGACAGCACTTTCCATAGGAAACTCCATCCCACTCTGTCAAATGCCCTGAAGGCATCCAAACTGAAGATAGAGGCAGGCAAGGAGTGTCTGGAAATATGATCCATAAACTGGACAGTCCTTCTGGTGTTATCAGAGGTCTGTTGTGACTTAAGAAATCCCGCTTGATCTCTGTGTATCACTTTCGGCAGTATATTGTCTAGACTACAAGCCTAGATTGCCATAAACAGTTTATAATCACAATTTAATATGGAAATAGGCCTGTAGGATTCAGGAGATTGAGGGTCCTTACCAGGTTTTAGAATCGTACATATCACTGCATAGTCCTATGATATTGGGGGAGGGTCCCCTTCTTGTACTTCCAAGAAAACTTTTCTCAAGAGAGGGAGCAGCTGAGGGGTAAAGGACTTATACCATTCCACCAGGAACCCATCTGGGCCAGGGCATTTTTGAGTATTTGTCCTAGCCAGTGCTGCCACAGTTTCTTCCTCTTTAATCTGGGCCAGTAAACTGTCCTGATGAGACTGGGTGAGTTTTGGTATAGTCAGGAATGATAGGAAGTCTTGCAACTGGGCCTCAGCTGGGGGGGGTTTCCCTGGGAGTAAACATCTCTATAAAACAAATGGAAAGCTTCCAGAATATCCAGAGTAGTCTAAGCAAGGGTCAAAGTTCTCAGGTTTTTAACCTTAGTGATATAAGCGGCCTGACGGTAACCTCTTAATTTCTTACCTAAAGTCATGGATCCCCTAGGCCCCACCTCATAATGATATTTCTTAAGATATAGAAAGGCAGCCTCAACTTTTGCATCTAACAGAGCCTGAATTTTGGACTTTAAGTGCAGTATCTCATGGTCTGAAACTATAGCTTCTTGTCCTTTAAGTTGTTGCAGATCCTGCAGCTTTGTCTGAAGTTGCTTACATCTAAGCTTGTTTTGTTTGTGTTTTCTGGAGGCATATGCCATAATCTCCCCATGAAGGACCACCTTAATGGTGTCCCAAATTAGGGCTGATGAAGTGTCAAGGGAAAGATTATCTTGAATAATCTATTGAATTCTATGGTCCACCATGTCTCGAAATTCCCTATCTTTAAGCAGAGAAAGATTTAATCTCCACAGTGTATGTTTACGTACTTTACCCAAGTCTATTTTAAGGAGGAGGGGTACATGATCTGATAAAATTCTGGCTCCCAGTGATAAGTCCTGTACTCTGTCCGTGAAGTCTATGGGTATAAAAAAATAATCAGTACAAGAGGAAGTCTGAAACCTCAGGGAGAAATGCGTGAAGCCCCCACTTCCAGTTGCATAAAAATGTCTCCATACATCTCTCAACTCATATGTTGAAAGCAGTGCATGAAGTAGCCTCTGCAAGGGAGTTATCCTATGTCTTTGGCAGTGGGAGTTGTCTAGAGTAGGTGAAACCGTAATATTGAAATCTCCCCCCAGAATTAGCACCTCAGTTAATTTGTTAAAAAAGAACCACAATCATACTGGGGGGATGCTGGAGGGAAGTACACATTTGTTAATGTTACCTGGGTCCTAAATATTTACCCTTGTGTGATCACATAACATCCACTGGAGTCTATGACCTCTTTTGCCTTGATAAAGGGAGTGGAAGCAGAAATCTTTATTGCTACCCCTCGTCTCTTCCCTGTTTTACATGATGAAGATATCACTGTATGTCTGCCCCCTGCCGCCAGTTTTAAATGTTCCCCCTGAGACAGGTGCATCTCCTGGAGGTATATCACATCCACCTCTTGTCTTTGTATATACTGAAGGAGTCTGGCCCTTTTTACTGGATTATTTATCCCATTAATATTCACCGATAAGCTTCTAACTGGTGTCACCCCATTACAAAAGAAAATATATGTTCCCCCATGTCTGGCTCTCTCGTTCTCTCATCTCCCCATGGGTCAATCGCCCCCAAATCTAGCCTTTCTGGTAACACAGATTCCACACTCAGGTCACAGAAAAACTTTAAAAAATTAGATCAGTGAAGATAAAGCCCCTCCGTCTCATCCACTACAGCACCACTAGCTAACCACACTCCTGACATATGATTACTTCTTCTATGTGTCAGAACAAACTATATTTGTATGTCACTCTCTAAATCTTTCCAAAAGAAAGTACACTTTTTTCTTATAACAATAAGAAAAAGTATGTTATTAGTAACTACTAACTTGAACAGCAACATATAACAAAGGTGTATATAGGAATTAAGTGTACAATATCATATCTCCGCCCTATTGTTCTGCCTGATAATATTACTTTTTTTTTAAAACTTTAATCTTTATTTAAGCTTTGCAGAGAATTTAATTACATCATAGAGAATCATTAAAACAGATTTGGTATATTGTGCAAATACACAGCTCAATTCATTGTTATACCAGCTGGGGAAACAATCTGAAGGTCTATGAGGTTGTAGCAGGTCTAGGAATATAAAGGAAAAAGCCCTAGGTTTTAAATCAGCACGAGGCCTTCTCCAATTACACACAATTACCAAGATTTAAATTCACAGCTATGGATCGCCCTAGTCCAAGGGGAAGGGGTATGTTTTCTAACAATTATCTACCTCAGTTGTCCCATCTAGCTGTTGCCAGATTACCCACCTGGACCATCTTTGGACAAAAAGTTTAGTCTTGTAGTTTATTTTAAAAGTGAGTTCCTCCAGCTCAGCCAGACCTTTAATAATCGAAATCCAATCTTGTTTCTGGGGCACAACGGGACTAAGCCATGTTCTAGTTATCGCCTTGTGGGCCGCTGTCGTCAAGATTGCCCAAAGGTACACTGAGTCTAGTCCCCTGACCTCCAGGGGAGGCACCCCTAAGATCATTTCTTCCCAGTGCAGCTGCTGAGTGATATCAAGAATTTCTTTCATCGCTGAAATGATGTCAGCCCAAAAACTGCTCAGCCTGGGGCAGGCCCAGAAAATGTGTAGATAGCCTGCTTTATCTTCTCCACACCCCCTCCAGCAGCCAGCCGAAAAATTTGAATTTCTTTTATTTAACACATCAGGAGTGAGAAAAAAAATGGATCCTGACCTTACAGGCAAACTCTTGCCAAAGAGGTGATCAAGATGCCAGTTTAGCAGTGCTGAAAACTGATTTCCAGTTAAAGGGGGAAGAGCCAGGTCCAGCATCCTCCTGCCATTTGTTTTTAATTTTAATTAGGGGGTCAGGTCTTACTGTTCTTAGAGCCTTGTATAAGGCGGAAATCTGTCCCTTCTGGTCCATTGATGATTTTATTTGTTGGATGGCTGCCAGAAGGGGAGCAACCCCATCCGGATTCACCACTCTCCTCTGATGAGAAGTGATATATGTTCTTACTTGGAGGAACCTGAAGTGGTCTGAGTTCTTAAGACCAAATCTGTTTTTAAGAGAATTAAAGTCTAAGAGTATGGCCCCCTGGGAAAACTGCCCTAAAAATGTCAGACCCAACCTAGTCCCTTGTTTATATGTGAGGTCTATTCGATTGGGGGGGGGAAGTCCTCTGCCCAGGCCAGTCATTTAAGGGTCCATAATGAAGGTAGCAGTTTGTATTTTTGCCACAATCTGTGGACTGAACGAAGGGTCTCCCCCACAGAGCTTAACCTGGGCACCGGGTAATGTCCGGTCAGGAGAGGAGTAACAATTTGATCCTCAAGGGGCAACCTACCTCCCCCCTCCTCCTCTCCCCCCTCCATACCCCTCCAGCCCGAGGTGGAGCTGGGACCGGATCACTGGAGAGACTGCTTCAACTGTACCACGAGAAAATAATCCTCCAAATCTGGGAGAGATCTGCCACCTGCCTCGCGGTGAGCCTGTAATGTTTTTAGTCTAATTCTTGGTCTCTTATTGGCCCAGATAAATCTGGAAATCATTTTATGCCAAGTCTGGAAGATAGATTTATGGATATGAAGGGGTATACACTGAAATAGATACAGAAATTTGAGTAATACATTCATAGTAATGGCTTGAATTCTGGCATGTATAGGAATATTAATCAGGGACCACTTCTCAAAATCTTTCCTGAGGGAGGTCGTCCGGGGTGTATAATTTGCTTTAAATAATTTAGATGTATGTTTAGTGATGTGAATCCCCACGTATCTCATCACCTCAGCTGACCAATTTAGAGGAAGGAGTTGGCAGATGTGCTCAGGCGGGTTAAAAAAGAAACTTAAAACCTCAGTTTTTGTCTTATTTAGGGAATAACCTGAGTGTCTCCCGACGTTCTCCAATATAGGCCATACTTGCTCTATAGATTTATGTGGCTGGGAGAGGGACAGCAGAACATCATCTGCATATAGCAGGATCTTCTTTTGTACAGCGCCCACCTCTATCCCTGCCACGTCCTGTGCCCTTCTAACAGCCTCAGCCAGGGGGTTCGATAAAAAGAGCGAACAAGAGGGGGGAAGGGGACAGCCCTGATGGGTACCTGTGCCCAGGTGAAATATCTTAGACAGACCCCCATTTACCCTGACATACAGTATGCCTGAGGTTCCGAATACAGGGATCTCATGGTATCTATGAAAGACTCAGAGAAACCCCTGTGTTCAAGCGCCAAGAACAGAAAATCCCATGAGACCCTGTCAAAGGCCTTTTCGGCATCTAGACTTAATAAGCATGCCAGGGTACGGGTACGTTAGATCTTGTCTATCATATCTAGGGAAGAGCGTAATCTGTCAGGTGCTTGTCGGCCCATCACAAAACCTGATTGGTCAGGCTGCAATAATTCTGGTAGTATGGGATTAAGTCTTGAGGCTGTTATAGAGGTAAAAATCTTGTAGTCTTGATTTAGCAGAGATATGGGGCAGTAAGATTCACACCTCGAGGGATCTTTTCCCTCTTTGTGCAAGATTGTAATGGTTGCATATTGCCAGGAGGGGGGGGGAGGACCTCTCTCGGACCAGATGTTCGAGAAGGCTTTGTGGAGAGGGGGCACTACTTCAGGGATCAAGATTTTGTAAAATTCAGGCCCGAACCCATCAGGGCCTGGACATTTGGCCGACTTAAGTTTTTTAATTGAGGAGATGATTTTGTCCTGGGTGATAGGCCTGATCAGCATTTGGGTGATGTCTTGTGAAAGGGGAGGAAGCAGAATTGAGCTCAAATAGTTGTGCTTGTCTTGTTTAGAAGTTTCCTCCTCCGACTTATATAAATTGGAGTAATACTCCACAAATGATTCTGCTATCTGGGTGGTTTGTCTGACCAATTGGCCTGTACGGGGAGAGACTATTTTGGTTATTGTGGCTTTAGCTGCATAATGACGCAGCCTGAAAGCTAGGAGTTTAGTACCTCGAGGCCCACCCTCGTAGTATCTTTGTTTTAAATAAAGCAAAGCTTTTTCTACCTCTATTTTTTGGATGTTGTGTAACAGCTCACTGCACTTTTGCAGCTCCCTACCCCTGGATTCCTCCCACTTAAGCTTTTGGGCATTCTCTAGTTCTTTAATCTGAGAGATTAATTTCTGTTGGTTTTGTTTTAAGTCTTGTTTTTTTACGGGAAGCTATTGATATAAGTTTACCTCTAAGAGAGGCTTTGATAGTGTCCCATAATATCTGTGGTGAGACCTCTTGTCTGGTGTTTTCTTCGAGGGTGACTTTCAGGAAATCCCTGAGTTCCTTCAGAACTCCTTTGTCCTGAAGGAGGGAAATATTCAGTCTCCAGTGCATGGTTCGTTTAGGCAGTCCCAGCTCCACCTCTAGATAAACAGGGCTATGATCTGAGAGGATGGTCGTGCCCATCCATACAGAGGGAAATCTATCCAGGTCACCCTTATGAAAAAAACATGTCCAAGCGGGAGAAAACCTTGAACCTAGGGGAAAAGCAGGTATATTCCCGCGCTCTGGGATATTTCTCTCTCCAAATATCGCACAAGCCAAGCTGCTGTAATTGGATTTTAATAGAACGTGCTTTAGCTACATCCAATTTTGGAATCTGAGAGGTTGAGTCGAGAGCCCTGTTTAAAACTATGTTCCAGTCTCCTCCCATTATTAGTGTGCCCCTAGCCTTTTCTACCACCCACTGTAAGATGCTTGAAAACACTGTAAGTGATGCCCCGGGAGGAATGTAGACATTAGCCAGGGTTATTTGCATATCCTGAATAGTCCCGATCACAATAATGCACCTGGTCTCAGGGTCCTGTATCACCTCCTGCTGTTGAAACTGTAGTTTTGCTGACAACAGTATCGCTACCCCCCTCTTTCTGCCCCCAGGAGAGAGGAATCGTATATCACTGGGAAGGACTTAGATTTAGGTTTTTGGGCTTCCTGGGGGGAGAGGTGAGTCTCCTGCAGAAACGCACCTCCACATCCCTGAGATGTGATGAATTGCTGAATCCTCTTCCTCTTCATTGGTCTGAATGATCCGTTCACATTTAAAGACAAACACTTAGTGGTACAACTAACCATGTTCCTTCCAACTAAAATTAACATTCCTTTTCTGTAACATGGATTTTCTAAACATTGACACTTTAAATCTATAACAAGTCTGCAAAGCTTTATATTTAATATAATAAACCCTAACATAACTTGAAGAAAAACTATTTGTAATTTTTATGCAATGAAACAATTGCTCTGGCCCCATACAATTTCAAGCCATGAGCTGACTTAAGTGATGGGTTACCTTGACTGGAACTCCTCCCGACCTGGTTACCCAGTATTTACTGATAAGGCTTCCAAGGGAAAGCTGACCGATGTTTGTCAGCAAAGGAGTGTCTGAAAGAACAGACCAAAACAGCACTCAGAAGTACAATGAGTGTTCTCTGCAGGGCCCTGTAGTACCCAGGAGTAGAGCCCCCCCTTCTGTCAGTATTGAACTGCATGCCAGCAGAGAAAGCAGTACCCAGCTGTCACCCGGTACCAACCCACATGAACATACAGTAAGGAAAACCCTGGGGTGAGGAAGAGGAAGAGACCCCCCCTCAGGGATTAGTTATGATTAGCTCCAGTTTCCATAATTAAGTCAATCTCTTTTTAACAGCCCCAGCCTCTCTTTTTTTTATTGCAAAAACTCATCTCGACCCCCCCATACCCCCGTGCTGCTTCCTCCTTGAAAGGGAGGGTTCATCAGCAACATCACAAGGCAATCTAGACCTTCTCAAGAAGGGTTCTCACCCTCCAGAACCCAATTTTTTTAAATATATAGACCCTCCAGGTGAAGGGGGGTGGGACTCACCCAGAACCAGATACACCACGCAGGTGTAAGTGCCACCTCTAAACCTTTATGAAGTTTGAATGCTCATTCATCAACTGACTGGCATGTGTCAGCTGAGCTGGGAGGAAAAATCCAGGATGCAGTATACATAACAGGTGAGCAGACCCATACACCTGAGCCCGTGAGCCATGGTGAGGTCAACTGGTAACAGGGCCTGACTACCCAAACCCCAATCCGATGAGTCTCCCTCTCTTGGTCCTTATTCTCCTAAAGGAAGGCCAGCCATATTTCTGGGGCGGGATTCATGCCTGAGAACCGGAAACAAGTCATGGGATCGGGAGAGGAGTACCAAAGCTTTTGGGCACTCCGTGGGAACCATCTCCCAGTGGTACTGTTTGTTTAAAGATCAGTGTCTGGGCTACCTGCCCTAGCTGGAAGTCCAGACCTCCTCCTGGGAGGTCCTTCCTGAGAGAAGAGGTCTGGCCAGCCGGGCCGCATGGTGTGTTGCCTAAAACCTCCCCTCCTCCCGCTTCTCCATCCACACGAGTAACAGGGGTCGGACCGTTTGGAAAGGGGTAAAGTAAGCTACCCAACTCTACAACAGGCCTCCACAAGTATTGTAGGCAATGAATCTATACTGCATTGCAAGTCCCCCCTGCCCATCAGAGCTGCTGATTATAGAAGTGTTCATGTGTGCAGAGCAAGCGAGGGAGGGGAAGAGAGGAGAAGGAACCCCACCTAACACAGAATATTGTCATGTGAGGGAATTAGAATTCATCAATTCCCATTGGGAGCAAGACTGGTGCACCCTGACACCCCCACAGGCCTCAGCAACCTACAGTTTCCACAACCGGTAAATAGACAGATAAACAAATAAACTGTCACTGCAACCATGTATAGCCCTTTAAGTTGATTAGAATGACAGGTTTGGATCCATGAAATCTCCCCCCTCGAAACAGCAATCATTGTTTAAGCAATTGTGAATAGAAGCTAATTATTGGAGAGAGAGATAGGGTTCACATCAATGTCTCTAAGTACACATTCAGAAAAGAAAGTCATCGAGTAGTTAGGTTGCCATGCCATGGTAGCCAGATGGAGTTACTCACTGCGGCCCTCAAACCGGAGAAGGGAGGGTGGGAGACGAGAAGGCAGTCTACAGGTAGGATCACCACCATGATGCGGTAAGCTCGTCTAGGCCCATCAGGCCCGTGGTGTAGCTTGGGGGACGATTCGATGAAAAAGAACTAGACAAGGTGTTTATATCACCTTGGGGTAGCCTCACGTAGCCGGGGATCATGGAGGGCCTGAATCCTCTGCCTCGTTCGACGACATCACCAGTTTCAGGTGGGAGGCGTTCTTATTCATCAGTGCCGAGTCGCCGAGGCTCCGCAGAACCGCGCCAGTGTCAGCATGAAGGAAGGTCTGTGGTTGTCGCCCCGAGGAACCCATCTTAGTAACTCCCTTCTGTGCCACTGACCAGGCCGATGCCAGGAGATCTCTCTCTAACCTTTCTTTTATTAAAGGGGGGGTAGTGATCCCCAACTCTTCCAGGTAGGTGGAGGCAGAGAGAAGATCTTTAAATATTTTTATGCCTTGTTCTGTTGTAAATTTTAGCCTTGCTGGGTGCAGAATTTGGGCTCTGATATTCTTGGCTCTCAGTGACTTCACGATCGGCCAGAGCGCCTTCCGAGCCTCTTGGACTTCTGAGGTATAGTTATTGTCGAGGGAAATTTTGTGGCCCTCAAATTCTAGTGGACTCTGCTGCCAGGCTGTCCACAGCACCTCTTCTTTGCAATTGTATCTGATGAACCGAACCACACTAGATCGGGGCCTAGCTTCCGGATTACTTGGTCTCAGTGCCAGGGAGCGGTGCACATGATCAAGACCCAAATCTAGGCCCTCCGGGAGGTCAATTGCCATTCCGAGGAGCCTTTGAATAAATTCTATGGTGCTTGTAGATTCGCCCTCAAGACCTTCAGGCACCCCATAGATTCTGACATTCTGTCTTTGGTTTCTGCCCTCCAGGTCATTTAGCTTGTGCGTTAGTTCCCGATCCTGGGCTAGCAAGTACAGGAGAAGTCTATCTTGCCTGTCGGATTGTTCGGATACCACTGAGAAGCTCAGTTCCATTTGGTCTGTTTTGTGTTCGATTCTGCCCAGGTCAGACCGGAGATCAGAGAGAGTTCGGTCTATTTTGGTGACTGTGCGGGCTGTTTGTTTGATTGTTTCTATAAGATCATTGCCCTGAAGGCCTCCATGCTGCCCAGGCTGCTGCACCTCCCCGGAGGTCTCTGTTTCGGCAGGGTTATCTCCCTCTTCATCTTGCAGCAGAACTTTAATTTTTTGCGCAGGGGTTAAAAATAACTTTCTCACTTTATTTCTCTTCTGCTTGGCTGGGGATGCCATCTTCTTAGGGGCAATTAATCTTGATTGTGTTCAGTAGGCCATGGAGCGGGTGAATCAAGCCACCATGCCGGTTCCTGATGTCACCGGAAGTCCCTGATAATATTACGTTTGACTTCCAAGGTGGGGAAGGAGAGAAAGACCCTCTCATGTGCTCCTAGCAAGAACTCCAGTAATAGAGTCCCCCCCACAAGAGCGGAGGTTAGTCCCAAGACATCCCTGCTCGGGGCTCCAGGGAACCCAAATGGTCCCCGAAATAAAACAGAAATGTTAGGAAAACATAAAAAGGTCATGGCAAGATAAATCGCCTCTCAGGGCAGCCACTCATAACAGCATGGGCCTCTGTCAGCCCCCAGTATTAGGTTGGTACTGAAACTGCTAAAGCATTATTTATGGGCCCAAATTACCATCTCCTATATAGGTCAGTGTACCTTTTAGCCCATACATTATTTTTCAGGAGAGAGAGAATGAAATACAAACAACCCTGAAAGAAAAAAGGACCTGGAGAATCTATTTTTTTTAAATGGATCCCAAATGAAAAGAAGCAGTGATCTCTGTGACCACCTGAAATCAGCCTGTTTAGGGATCCACCCCCCAGATTAAGCAGTACCAGGCCTCAATTAAACCAATAAAGCCTTTTTTAGGACTTATAGTCTCAGTTCTCAGGATGTCTGAACTCTATCACTATAGATATATATGATACATAATTAGCTTGAGTCAATTCTATGGCCATTTGTATGAGTCTTAAGGCATCAAACTGCTAATCAAGTGAGGAGAAGTTGCAGAGAAATTCCTCTGTGAACTGTTGCATCATGGGTGGGGGGGTAGAGAACCTCCCTTCAATCTGCCCTGACAAGTGGCTAGCAAGTACCCAAATTTAGAGGGCATATATTTATGATTAGTTACCTAGAGTCGAGGGCTAGTGGGGGAAAAGGTCCACAGTGTAACTCCCAGAGAGGCTCACCCTAATCCCACCCCCCAAACGCACCTGACATTCGATAAACATGCAAGAAATCCTGTAATCTTCTGGTGGAGTTCAGGTTTTTGCAGATGACTCGGTTCAGTGATATGCAGCCAAGGATTGTTTCAAATTAGCAGAAGGTTCCTGCCTGTCCCTGGGCTTCCCTGTGTCTGTTTGCCATCTGGCTGGGCACTGTGAGGCTCCAGTAGGTCCCTGGGGCCGATCCAGAAAGGTAAACCAAACTTTAGTCAGTTCTTCTCAGGCCTGAACCTCTTCCTCAAGCCTCCTTAGCCTGTGGCATATTGGGCACCCTCCCAGCCTCCACAGAATGTTCATCTGCATTGCTGTCCCACAACCATTGCACCCTACTATCCTACCCATGGTCCACACTACCTATACAGCCTCTCCACACCAACTCTCCCTACTGCAAGTAGAATTAATTAATCCTAGCCTAGCCTCTAACATGAATTGTTATCCTAAATGCTCTTGCATGCAGCATAAGACTGTCAACTACAGTACTAACTGGAAATCACAATCCTAGTCATCAGGACTACAGATCTACTACTTACCTTTTATAGATTTATATGTCTTTAAGACTTGGCTCATATGGCTGTTCCTTGTTTCCTCCTTAATGGCCTGTTCTGAGGGCTCAGGTCAGTTTGCAGCTCCCCAAGCTCCTCCCTCACAGCATTCAAACCAACCCCCAGTGGTATTTCAGTATTTAAGAAACCTTTAAGCTAAATTCCTCTTTAAGCTAAATTAAGAAAATAAAAAATATCAAAACTTACAAAAATCCTCTATGCATTAACTCCCTCAACAGTAAGTAGAACTAACTAACTAACCATTCTCTCCTGTAGTTTAAAAACAATAGCAAAACTTACAGAGAACTTCACCACAGCAAGCAGGTTTAACCACTCCTTCTCTCCTATCCCTCCTGTCCACACCCAAAAAGAAACTGTAAGCAACTATTGCACAGCCCCCTTCTAACTCCTACCCATCCTTTCCACAATGCAAACAGGTAATAATTAAAGATCCTTGTGTCACAGTTACTTGCCGTCCATGGAGATAGCAGTCACCCCTTCACTCGCTGCTCTTCCTTTCCTGGATGTCTGCTTCTGCTATGACAGGTGCATGTCCTTTGCCCTTTTGGGGAAATGAAGTCAAAACCCCCAGTATAAAGGAAATGATGTACCTGGGGCAGGTGGGGTGAGGGGCAGGGAGGGTGAGACCAGCCCATGCCTTCCAGAAACAATCAGGTAGCTGAGGCCCCTGGCCTGACAATTAGCCCCCTTCCCCCACTATGCACTAAACTTTGCAGCTGGTGAAGACAGCAAAAAACAACCGCAGCTCCACTAAAAGCACAAAAAATAGGTTTGATATCAGAAGAAACAGGTCTCCAATGTCATCAGCACATTGTTCAAGCTGCATTACATCTCACCGCATTTCACTGTATAAATCTTTTAAAGCCCTGAATGCCACCAGTTCCTGATATATCCTGATATATATATTAGTGTCAGTGGCTCAGTAGGTAGCACACTCACCTCTGAGGCTGGGAGATCAGAGGGCTGTGGGTTCAGTTCCCACATCTGGCACTTGGGTTAATATCCCAGTACTGACACTGTAGTGCAGCATGAGAGGGGTGCTGCACTTCTGAGGTGCCGTCTTTCGGATGAGACGTTAAACTGAGGTCCCATCTGCCTGGATTGGTGGTAGTTCAGGTGGATGTTAAAGATCCCATGGCACATATCGAAAAGAGTAGCGGAATTTCCCCGGTGTCCTGGCCAAATTTCCCTCATTCACTAAGAATACCAACAACAGCTTAATCTGGTTCAAGGTCAGTTGTCATTCATCTGTATCCCCCTCTCCCGAGTCGTGCCTGAAAATAGGCAGGATTTGTCTAGTGCACTTACCCGGTCAACAAAAACTAAATAAAATAAATAAATATTGTATCCAATTTCGCCCTCTTATTTTGAGCTTTTGCTGTTTTAGCCAGTGTTTTTGTGCTGCTTTTGCGATTATTGGTAGACTTCATTACCAACTGTATACTAAGCTCTGAGGCCTCTGAATCAGATCTACCTTCTCTCTCCTCCATCTCTCTTATTTGCACCTCCAGACCAGACCCGATCTCGAATTGTTCCTCTGTTCCTTCGGTATCACTGATTAGTTTTTGATTTTAGTTTGTTTTAACGCCTGATGGAGGATTTCTTTACTGGGGTTGACTCAAGCTAATGCACTTTGCAGTCATTCCTCGGAGGGTGAAACTGGAAGTCCCTTCAGCCAGATGACTTGAGTTGGGAATGTTATGAAAAACATTATATATAACTTCTTGTCTCTCTCTCTAATTTGTTTCAGCTGTTTGAATTCCCTGTGCACCTAATAGCACAAATATCTCTTATTCTTCCAAACTGTAAAGCGTTTTGAGATACAGTTTGTATGAAAGCTACTATATAACCATATTCCTTTCCCTTTTCCTTTTCACAGGGAAAGAGTTACTGGAAATGGAATTTGAAGACCAGGACTCTCTTGTTTTTCTGTTCCAGGCCTTAGTTTACATGTAACAAATGCAGTCTTTACTTCTGATTGAGAATAAGTGGACTTTTTTTGAAACTTTCTATTTATACAAACAAATATCACAAAGGATACCTAAACAGTGCTTTCACTGATTGTAATGTTTCTCCAATCCTCCTGTGGCAGTGTAGCAGGAATGGAGATGCGCAGCAATCAGGAAGCATTTGCGGAGCACGCCGATCGGAGACTAAGACTGTTAGGAATGTACACTGTGACAATGTTATCTTAGTGAGCATCCCATCCATACTAATGAATCTCTTTGGAGTCTTATATGTTGTGTCTAAGCTTAGTGCTATATGTGTACCTTATCATCTGAACATGATATGGTACACATAAAGCGCTAATCTTAGACACAGTATGTAAGGCTCACTAGGGATTCAGTAGTATGGATGAGATGCCTCGCTATGATGACATCAATGCATTGCACATTCCCGGCAATCTTAGGTTCTGATCGGCTGAGTGCTTCACAAATGCTTCCCGATTGCGGCAAAATAAAAAAACTTGATGAAGCAATATTAAACTGCAGAGTTTAAGGTATTTAATTACATTATTCAGCACATCTCCCTTTCTGCTACACTTCTACAGGAGGGTTTCAGAAACAGTACAAGCAGTGAAAGCACTGTTAAGGTATACTTTGCTTATTCTACTCTCACTATTGCCAAACAATATCTATATGCTATACAAGGTTTGATAACATTTTTAGTAATCTTCAGCATGTTGAACTGCTCTGAATCACAATCATGCCAACCAATCTGAATATTTAACCTCTGGCCTACAGTGATAACAAAAACCAACCAGTGATAACCTGGGCTATTTACTTCCAGGTTTCAGCACAATGTTACTCTAAGCTCATCCATGCAAAGAGGGTATCTGGAGGAAAGCAATTTTCCTGGTTAACATTACTCCTTTCATAGGCTCTCCCATGTTACCCACCCCCTATGACTCCACTATGACAGAATCGTGTATCTGCTGTGCTCCACCAGCTTACCAAGTTTGCCATATCTCCAGAAATTTAGGAAGGCATAGTTGCAGAGAAGCTGTGATTCTTTCCATAATTTCTATTTCTGACACTTTAGCTTTCCACATTACCAGTGAGGGTGAGTGGGTCCAGAGACAGCCATTATCAGTGGAATTTTTAGTCCCTGTTGGGTACCAGTAGACCAGTGATTGAACAGATACTTCTGCTCAGTCTTCAAAGTGGAGGGTGAGGGGGAATGGACCACATAGAAGCATCAGGAACACCAGGGGCAGGGAGGTAGGTACTATTCTATTCACAAAGAAAAGAGTCCTGAGAGGAATTGTGGCTCTGAAAGAGAATAAGGCTATGAGGCCAGATATGGTACACACAAGGGTGGTGAGGGAGCTCAGGGAGGTACTGGCTGCACTTCTGACAGCCCTATTCACAACTCGCTGGAAACAGAAGTGGTTCCAAAGGACTCCAGGGGGGCAGATATTGTCCCACTTCATAAAAGCAGCAGCAGTGAGGAGGCTGGCAAACATACGCTGGTCAGTCTGTCACTGGTGGGCATGTTAATTAAGACTCTTACAAGAAATGGTAGTAGAGTACCTTGAATCCAATGGGCAGCAAGACCTGAGGCAGCACGGATTTATGCAGAAAGGTCACGTAGACAAACCTGATCAATTTCTTTAAGTGGGTGACCAGGGAAATAGATCACAGGGGGCAGTGTACGTGGCCTGCTTAGACTTCAGCAAAGTCTTTGACACTGTACCTCATGGGAAGCTAATAAGAAAACTGTGCAGTTTGGGTGTGGGAACCAAGGTAGTAAACTGGTACCGATCTACTGCATATTTGTCTGGGTTTATTATATAAGCAATAGCAATGTCTAAATATGCTTTGTGTAGAAGTATGTCTACAATTAGCATCACAACTGCAATAAATACTAAAGTTAAAAAAAAAGTAGTCAACAGATATGGAACTAGTTGATGGATAGGTGACAGATGGTGATGGTAACAGCACTCTCTAATGAGGGGAAAGTGACCAGTGGGGTACCTCAAGGCACAGTACTGGGACCAGTCCTTTTTAGTGTCTTTATAAGTGACATTGCAGAACAGCTGGAAGGGAAGGTATGCCTCTTTGCAGATGACACTAAACCCTGCAATATGGTAGATACTCAGGAGGGGAGGAGCGAGAGAATAAGTAGAAACCTGAGAACTCATGGAGTGGTCGAGGGTGTAGCAGTTGAGAATAGATGCACAATCATGCACCTAAGGCAAAGAAACCCAAGGGAAGTGTATAAAATGGGAAGAGGAAATGGCAGTCGCTAAACAGGAAAGGAACCTTGGATTTATCATATCTGATGACCTCAAGGTGGTGAAGCAGAGCGACAAGGCAGTAGGTAGGGTCTGTAAAATCCTGGGGTGCATAGGGAAGGGAATCACCAGGAGAAGGAACGAGGTAGTGTTACCACTGTTATCAGTCATTGGCGAGACACCACATGGAGTACTGCATCTCAAGAAGGACACAGACAGGGTGGTGGCTGTCCAGAAGAGGGCAACTAAAATGATGCAGGGGCTGCATCATAATCCCTGTGAAGAGAGACTGAGGGATCTCAGTATGTACACCCTGGAAGACGGGGGGGGGCATGATAGAGACCTATCTGGCTGGCTGGGCTGCCGTCTGGCTGTGCTCTATTTTTGTACAACCAATATTTTATCCTCTCTAAAGTTATTTAGGATTTTTGAGGAGTCAAAGAAAATTTGGAGAATCCTGATTAGACTGACATTCTGGACTCATTATTCTGTCCAGAAGCACCAATAGTTTTGTTTGTTTTTAGTTTAATAAAGTAAGTAGCTGACGTGGTGTAGGGTAACTAAGTGTAGTCCAGTTCAGGTTAAGTGAGTTAGGTTTAGGAGGTAGTAGTTTTTATTGCGTGGGGTAATTCTAACACTGTACTGCAGAGGAGTTAAAAAACTGATTTACACAAACTGGTGCTGCTTATTATGGGCACTTGCTGTATACTGAGCCTACTTGCAGAACCAGCGTGACAGGAAGACCTGTACAAGCCCAGTTATTGACAGAGTGAGATGGACTGGATAAATTGGTAACATCCTCCACAGAAGACCCTAAGAGTCTTAGAGTAGGAGTGAACTGTTTGGGGATCCATCTTGAGAAGTCTGAGCCATCAGGATTAAGCACCTAGTTGGGCACTGAACCAGCGTTGGACCGGGGGAACTGACTTCTTGGGTGGTGGAGGATTGGACATGGCCTGAATGCCAGGGAGTGTGTGTGTCTGTTGACCGGAAGCAGTCCGATGCCACCTGGGGGAGCCAAATTCCTAGGATACTGGGTGGAAGGATTGGGCATGAAAAAAATTTAACAACTGAATGGCTGAGAGTCCTTGTCAGTACTCGTGGACTAAAAGTGATCTCTAGGAAAGACTGTGAGTACTGTTAATGTCAACGAGAGTGTCTATAAGAACTTTGCAGGATGCTATGATTAGGGGGTGACAGTTCTGATTATACCATCAAGCTATTGACACTCTACAGGGAACTGATGGTCATGCCAGCTTACTGGTCATAAGAAGGGCTCCTATGAGTTCTTAACCACAGAACAGTCATTTTGAGAGCACCTTTCTGTGTTACAGTATATATTTTCCTTGGACACTGGTATTTGCAATTGTCTGTCTAACAGTGGTGAGAGCACTTTATTACAGGCCAAAGCCAACAGTGGTGAGAGCACTGTATTACAGGCCAAAGCTTTTGCGCTCTAAAGTTTAGAATGTTGTTTACAGACATTACTATATATTATAATTCTCCTCTGCTGTCCTTTGTTGTGAATTTTCCATTTAAATTTAAATATTAATTTATTGCAATTTAAGTAATTTAATTTAGTAGTTTGAATTGTTAGAGTCGGGAGGTGGATTTGTGGTTAGATAGTGTGTGTGTAAGTGGTTGTGTGGTAGACAGTGATATTTAATTTGAGTGATAGTGATTGACTGTGTATATAGAGAATTAGGTGGGTTATTAGAAGGGTGAGTTTGTGTGTTTGGTTTAATTGTCTAGGGGTGAGTTTTCAAGTAGTTTTTAGTTAAGTATGACAGAGTATAACAGGATATGCAGGGATATGAGTAGTGGCCTTATTCACTTATTCACAGAAACATAGAAACATTGACTTTGACAGCAGATAAGGACCACTTGTCCCACCTAGTCTGCCCATGTCCCTTCCTACTGGATAAGCTGCAGATTTTAGTTAACCAACAGCTTACTTCCTGCAACCCCTCTTTGCAATTGCCTTATGTCTGTCCCATGCATGTTTGAATTCCCCCACTTCTTAGACCCAACAACCTCCCCAGGAAGGCGGTTCCATGCATCCACCACTCTCTCCGTGAAAAAAAATTTCCTTACATTACCCCTGAGCCATCCCCCCTCTATTTTTGAGTTGTGCCCCCTTGTTCTTACACATCTCTTTTTCTGAAAGATGATACCCTCCTGGACTTTGTTGATTCCCTTGAGGTACTTAAAAGTTTCTATCATGTCCCCCGTCCCTCCTTTCATCAAGGGTATACATATTAAGCTCTCTCAGTCTCTCTTCATATGGTCTCTGATGCAGACCATGCACCATTTTAGTTGCCCTCTTCTGGACTGCTTCCATCCTGTCTATGTTCTTGAGTAGATGGGGGTCTCCAAAACTGCACACAGTGTTCCAGATGGGGTCTCACCAACTGTCTGTACAGAGGGATAACCACTTCCCTTTTTCTACTTGTGATGCCCCTTCCCATGCATCCCAGTATCCCCCTGGCTCTCCTTACTGACTTCTCACATTGCTTACCCACCTTTAGGTCATCTGATATGACTACCCCCAAGTCCCTTTCCATTTTTGTTGTTGTTAGTACCTCCCCTGCTATTGTGTACTCTTCTCCTGGGTTTTTGTTTCCCAGGTGCATTACTTTGCACTTCTTTGCATTGAATCTAAGTTGCCATATGTCTGACCATTCCTCCAACCTTGCCAAGTCCCTTCTCATCCTTTCTACCCCCCCTTGTGTATCAACTCATCATCTTTGTTGTGCAACTTCCACCCCTTTGCTAACTTTCCTGTGCAAGCAACAGCAGCAAGATGCTGTAGGGAGATGGGAATTGCAAGAGGGCAGGTGGGCAAGTGACAGTTTGTTGGTGATATGGCCAGGGTAAGAAGCATTAGGGTGGTCAGGTTCAGGAGGTGCCCTGGGGTAAAATGCGATCACGAGAGAGGCCAGACATGTTTGGTTCCCATTCCCAGGATTCCCACCAGACCAAGTGGGCAGGTAGCCAAGGGACCAGAAACCTCCACTGGTCTCCTTCGAGTGGTGCTATGCAATGTCAGGTGAATGAGAATCAAGACCACTATTATGGCAGACTTGATTTCTTCGGTTGACCTTGCTTGCATCACAGAGACCTGGCTGGGGGATGATGCGGGTCCAGTTTTGGAGGCATCTATCCCACCCGGGTACTCTGTAGTCCACTGCCCAAGGCGGGAACACAGGAGTGTGGGTGTGGCCATCTGTTTTAGATCTGGCCTGAACTTTTCCATGCACCCAGTGGGATCTACTTTGTTGTTTGAGTGTGTGGCAGTGTGTGCAGGTCGAGGTGCAGGTTGCAGGATCCTCCTTGTTTATCGTTCCCCCAAGACACAAGGGGGATTTCCTGCAGGGGGTCGCAGACTTCATCGCTGATAGGCTGTTGGAGTCATCCAGATAGTTGATTCTGGGTTCTTCAATGCCTGGGTTGATGATGAACTCTCACACTTTGGAAAGGACTTCCTACAGACAATGACATCTCTGGGCCTCACACAAGTGGTTGCTTCTGTGACTCACCACCATGGCCACGCCTTGGACTTCGTATTCTCACTGAGGCTTGAGATCATGAATCTCAGGATTGATCTGGTCTCTTGGTCAGGTCATTGCATTGTAGAGTTCTTGTTCAGGCCACCCCCCATTAGTCCTTCCCCTGCTGAGATGGTTCACTACCATCCATTGTAGGCACTGTCCCCAGAGGGACTGCTGGCTGTAGCAGACTTTTCTGGTTTGAGTGTTGCATGTTCGGCGGGGTTGGATGAGGCGGTGGCAGTATATAACAATGCTGTCACCAAGGCACTTAATGTCACACTGATCTGTATATGACCCAGGTCTTTTCACATGAGATCCCCATGGTTTGATGGGGCAACCAAGGGTCGGAAGTTGGAGCGTTGCTGGAGAAGGTCCAGGTCCTTGGAAGACAAACTGGCTTTGAGAACTCACTATGGGGAGTATCAAAGGGCAATCAACCATAAGAAGGCAGAGTTCCTGTACAGGGAGATTGCTGCAGGAAGGAACAGACTGGCCTTGCTCTTTCAGACTGTGGACAGGCTATTACATCCAATCTGTCTGCAGCTGAAAAGAACAGTTTCAATCGCTCAGTGTGAGGTGTTCGCTCAGTTCTTTTCTGACAGGGTGTCCTCCATTAGGACTGGGATCTCTCCAGCAGGACATGATCAATCCTGCAGTATAGAGTCTGGTATGTACATAGGCACTCCATTTGTCTGGGAACAGTTTTGGCCGATGGGGATGTCTGAAGTTATCAAGGTAATCTCAAAGCTCCGACCCACTTTTTTTGAACTGGACCCGAGCCCGACATGTCTTCTAGTGGCATATGTTGAGTCCATTCGCACAGTGTTCGCTGAGATTGTCCGGTGTTCACTCTCAGAGAGGCTGTTCCCCAATACCTTGAAGGAGGCATTGGTGTGGCTCTTTCTGAAAAAAACATTACTCATCCCTGACATCCTAATGAATTACTTGACCTGTCTCCAATCTTCTATTCTTGGGGAAGGTAGTGGAGAAAGTGGTGGCTTTGCAGCTTTGAGGCCCACCTAATGACCTTTGACATCTATGAACCACTCCAATAAGGATTTAGGAGAAAGCATAGCACTGAAACAGCTTTAGTCAGGATGCAGAATGATCTCCTCATGGAGAGAAATAGCGGAAAACCGTCAGTCCTCATTCTCCTGGACCTCTCCTCAGCTTTTGACAGCATAGACCACATGGTGCTACTTGATCACCTTAGAGGGCTTTGTGGACTTACTGGCAAAGTCATCAGCTGGTTTGAGTCCTTTCTGACAGGCAAGAAACAACAGGTAGTGATGGGGAATTTGTCCTCCTGCCCAAAGCTCCTGAACTGCTGAGTCCCTCAGGGCTTGATCTTGCCACCCATGATGTTTGAGGTGTACATGCTGCCCCTGGGTGACATCATTAGGCATTACAGTCTGAATTTTCACTGCTATAAAGATAATACCCAGCTGTATATATATATCCTTTGCCCCAGGGACATCGGATGCTATGGACGTGCTAAACAAATGTCTATCTGAGATCCAGGACTGGATGTCCTCTAACTGGCTGAGGCTCAACCTGGACAAGACAGAGGTACTGGTGACTGAGCTGGGTTGTCAGTGGGATATGGTCACCACCGGAGCAGAGACAGGGTTGTTTCTTGGTGCCACCTCACTGGTGGCGACCAATAAGGTGCGAAATCTGGGCGTCATCCTTTACGACAGATTGACACTTGAGGCTCAGATGTCTTACGTCATCCGAAATAGTTTCTACCATCTGAGGAATGTCACCCAGATTAAACCCTTAATCCCGCCTGATGACCTGCCCTCATTGGTGCATGCTTTTGTGACATCCAGACTTGATTACTGTAATGCTCTTTACTTCGTGGTCAGTGAGGGTAACATCCACCGGCTGCAGTTGGTGCAGAACTATGCAGCCAGGTTGTTAACAGGCCTTCCTTGGTTCATTCATATAACTACAGTTTTGCATAAAATACACTGGCTGCTGATCAGGTGGAGGATTGCCTTCAGGGTGGGCTTGCTCACCTATAAGGCCCTATATGTATCGGTCCTGGTTACCTGTCTGCACCGGAAGTGCAAAAACACATTTCAGCCAGGTTGCGAAAAATGACAGCTGTACTGTTCATAAGGAGATGTGAAAAAATGCCAATGTTGAAAATCTGTAGTGAAAATATTACAAATTCGCGAAGTTACAAGTATGCATGGAAACTGTGCAACACACGCGTGTAACACAGCCATTTTTTGGAATTTTTTCACCAAATTTTCCATATAGACTTTTTGGGAGCCCATCTCGTGAACAGTGACACTGACATTTTGTTAACCGATCCCGAAAGGTGATTCTGCACAGTGACTGCAAAATCACCCTTCGGGACCGAATAATGAGATGAAAGTGACTGAATTCATGGGGTGGGGTCCCAAGAACCCCATGTTGAAAATGTGGTGCCAAAAGTCCCAAAAATTGCTGACATATGCACCAAAGTTGAAAAAAAAACATTTATGTCATTATACAGCTTACCAGCATTTCCCAGTTCACAGTTGGCTTTGAAGAGTGCAGACATGTTCCCAGTCCACCGAAGATTGTCGTGCTGGGCTCCAGAAGTAAGTATGGAGTGAGGGGAGTGCAGGGAGTTGGGGTGCACAGAGGATGGGCCTGGGTTGGGGAGGGGCAAGAGAGTCAATGAAGGACCGTTTTCTTTTTTTAAAGGGTTTAAAAAAAAAAGAGAGAGACACAAGACTTTTGCCATTCTGGGGTGGGCTCCCAGTGTGCCACCTGGATGTTTGTTGTGGGGTGGAGAGAAGCCAATGAGGATTGGGCACCACGTCGGCCATACAATGTGCAAGGGGGGAAGCATGAGAGGAGGGGGATTGGGCACCCCCTCGGCACACATCATATTGGGGGGTGCATCATGCCAGCGGGGATTGGGCTACCCTGTTGGCAAATGAACTGGGTAGGGGGCATGCCGATAGGGGGATTAGGCACCCACATTGACTTCCATAGGGATGGAGAGGCAGCTGATGCCAGTAATATGTAAATTGCTGATGACAGCCGCTGCTTGCCGAAGCCGGGCATATGTAAATGGGTATACATTACCACTGCTCATTGCAGTGGTGGTTTCCTTTGAACTGCATGCCACTGCATCTGAAGTGCTGTCATAGACAGCTCGGCCATTCATTGGTGCAGTGTGGTCCCACCTGCAAGCTGGAGCGGGGCATTGGCAGAGCAGGCAGCACACCTCTAAAAGTCATATGGTCACACTATGTTGCTTGTGAGTGCGCTCAAGCCAACATAAAAATCAGTCCCCCTCCAGCAAACTTCTTGATAGACCCAGTGCATAAACATAACCCAGCTCATCAGAGAATAAAAAAATCTGGACTCCTCCCACAACTACCGAACTGGTCCAGTCCCTAACATGATATTTTAGAGAGTAATCTGCCCCTCCTCCTCAAGTTTTAAATCTGAGTTTAAAGCCTACCTGTTTCATTTAGCATTTCCTGATGTTTTTTAAAGTCTGCAGCTGTCTATGGATGCCATGATTTATGTTATACTGTTTTAAAGTGATGTGATTTTATGACTGTAAAGCACCTTGGTTTTGGAAAGGCACTCTGTAAATAAAGTTTTACTTATTCCTCTACCCAACTACCTGATGAGTCCATAGCCAAACCCAGACCATGAAGGAGTATACAAAATATCACCCTCCCCTCAAACACTTGACAAGCCCCAAGCTCGGCCTGTTAGGGAAGAAAAAAAAAATAGTTTCCATCCTTCAAACTGGCCCAGCAGGGAATAAAAACTATCTGGTCTATTCCTTCCAACTCTTCACCAATTCAAGCACCACCCACCAACAGAAAATAACACAGAGGGAAACAATAATATTTCAGATTGTTAGCATATTTAACCACAATACTGCTGAGACTTCTTATCAATGGGAGGGGGTACCAGTGAGGCCACAAACTTCCGACCGGTTTCACCACTCAAGGTGTCATCAGGGAAAAAATCATCTGCACATTTGTCAATGCATTTAAGAGCAATCTCACTACATTTCTGCTCAACAAATCCCAATGTAACTGGGCCCGATTCCAGAATGCATGGCGCAACTTGCAGGTGTATGCGAGTTGCGACATGTGCCGCTACACCAGGGATCCTGTGCCCTATTCCAGGACAGGCAGGGTCCCCGGTACCTATGACCCATGACTTGTGGCTGCTGCAGGGTTGTGCCACAGGAATGGCACAATGGACCTAGGTGCCGTAAGTCACAGACCACATTTAACTGCCCCCCACAGTGGAGCCCCCCCAACCCGTAACACTCCTGCAATCCTCTGAGGGCCTTGGGGGGGGCTGGCCAGGTGGCACAGGTGCATGGGGTGCATGGAACAAAATGGACCGGGTGGCTCCCCGAAATTCAGGGGTGGGGGGCATCATTGTGCTGGGAGGACCGTGAGGCAGGGCAATGTGCCATATGTGTCACTGCAGGGGGACATCCATTGTTTTGCCAGAACGGATGCCCCTTAGACACCTCCATGCTGGTCTAACCCACAGCACCATTGTGGGACACGTAATTGCATAAGTGAGTTACGGCAGCTGCCCTGTCGGAATAGGATGCAGGTGCTACCGTAACTCACCCTTGCACCATGCCACAGCAGGTTAGGGGCATAGTGGGTAGCGTAGCCCACCTTTGGCACAACCCACATGTGGCATGCCACAAGCTGCATCTTGTAATCGTGACTTGCGTAATGCATGGTGCAAGGTACGATTTGGGCCACAGGGTTTGGCGTAAATCATCTTGTGCCATGTATAACGCGACCTGGAATCGAGCCCACTGCTTCTAACTCACTCCCTTTGTTCATAATCTGTAAACTCTAACCTGTTAATTTATTCCTATCGTTTTGCAACAACAAAAAAATTCTCTGTACTATTTCCCAAGACTGTACTGTTTCATGCTCTCTAAATTGCTGTACAAATGCTGTATTGTTTTGTTACACTGGATGCTTGTGAAAACGGGAAATATTGCTCACATGCCTTCCAGTATAAATATAAATATAAATAAATAAAAGAAAGACAGAAATACAAAGAAAAACCAAAAAGGAAAGGAAGAAAAAGAAAAATGAAAACCAGATTAAAGGAAGAAGCATACAAATAGGTGAGTGAAAAAGATGAAACAAGTGTGTGGATAACCAAGCAAATCAGAAAGTAAACTGTGTTAAAATAAATACAGAAACATAGAAACATAACATTTTGGCAGATAAGGACTGCTTGGCCCACCCAGTCTGCCCATTTTTCGCTACCTACAGTATCACCGCAGATCCTACTAGGTCTCTGGCTCTTTCTCTTTTCCCCATTCCTTTCCACTAAAATTCCCTTATGCTTATCCCATGCTTTCTTGAACCCCAATCGTGTTTTCCCCACCACCGCCTCTGCTGGAAGGCTGTTCCAAGAATCTACCACTTTTTGTGTGAAGAAGTACTTCCTCACATCCCCCCTGTATTTGTCCCCCTCCAGCTTCCTATGTTCCCTTGTTCTTGAGCACCTTTTTTTCTGAAAAATTCTTTCCTCCTGTACTAACTCTGTGAGGTATTTAAAAGCCTCTGCCATATCCCTTTCTCCATCCTCTCTTTCAGGGTGTATATCTTCTCTTCTCTATATTACTACTCATCTTACTTATCGCCAGCGACATGGAACCAAACCCCGGAACCCCAGTAATGAAACATGCATATCCACCCATCAAAGGCCTAAAAGTCATTCACATTAACATTTGGAGCCTCCTACCCGAACTAGACCTCCTAAAATGCTGGCTAACGCAAAACTCAGAAACCTGGCTGTCTGCCAAAACTCTAGATTCTTCCATCACCTTCCCTGGCTACTCAATAATTCGTCAGGACTGGGGAAAAGAAGGGGAGGTGTCACCATGCTCATAAAGCAACCCCTCTCATGCTCCCTTGAGATAAAAGAATTATCCATCGGATCACACAAATTGATCCTTACCAATCTCTTCTTTCCCTCTGCCCTCCCATCCTTCATTGTGGTGATCTATGCCTCCCCTCAGCTCGGACAAGAGGTTCTTGCAGATTGTATCTCTGCTCTACCCCCACTCACCAGCTCAGGTGAATTGCCACTCCTAGGGGACTTCAGCCTTGACTGACTCTCACCCTCAAAATCCACCACCACCAAAACTGAAGCCTTAAACCTCACCCAACTAATAACCAAAACTACCCGCTATAACAACCGTTCCTCTAACCATTTCCTCATTGATTGGGTTCTATCATCCCACCCACACAGAATTTTGGCAGCTGGAGTCCTCGACCCTGCCTTGAGTGACCAATGTATCATGTACTGGATTAGGAAAACACAGCTGCCAAAGTCCGCTCCAAAGTACATTAACATTGGCCTCCTAAACACATTGGACACAATCTCCCTCCTCTCTCACCTGCATAACGCAGACTGGATGCTAGTCTATGCCTCCTTGGATGTCGACTCAACCCTAACCCATATTATAAATATTTTTACAAATATCTGGGACTCCCACGCCCCACTAAAGAAAGTAAGGGTCAGGCATTGCCACCACCCATGAATTACAGCCCCGATTGTTACCCTTTGCAGAGCCCCTAATAAGGCTTGGGCCATTTTCAAAGCTTCCCAAACTACCCCCTCCAAATAGGCTTACAATGCTGCAAGGAACGCATGTGCCAAGGAAATTAGACAGGCCAAAGCTGCCTATTTCAAATACCGCCTAACCCTAGCACACCACTCCTCCTTTTGGAACATTGTCCACTCCATCGTTGACCCATCCCCTCAATCGAGTTCACCCAATCTCAAGTAAAACGGCATTACTATCACTGATCCAGCTCAGGTGCCAGACATCCTCAACACCTTTTACACCACCTGTGCCCTCCCTGACCAATCCATGCACCCCCCCCCACAGCAACACCTCCCTTGCAAATCTCACCAAATAACACCTTCCTACTAGCCCCAGCCACGGTTCAAGAAGTGTTGACCACACTCCTGTCACTAAACCCATCTAAATCTAGACCTGACGGCTCACATCCAAATCTACTATGCCTCTCCAGCCCTGCCATTACCCTTCCCTTAACCCACATACTAAATCTATCTTTCTCCACAGGCACCATTCCCAGGGCATGGAAATTAGCCTGTGCCATCCCTCTCCACAAGGGAGGTGATCCTTCCGCTCTCGGAAACTATCGACCCATCTCCCTTCTCCCCACATCATCCAAGCTACAGCAATGTCTAGTGCAAACCAGACTGATTTATTCATTTCCACAAATCTCTTCTTCCCCTTTCAGTCTTGTTTCAGTAAACACCTCTCCATGATATCCTCCCTTCTCTGTGTCACTCAACATATACAGTCCATTATCCAGTGGTGGAGCTGGGGGCTGGGGGGTGGTTGCCCCTCCTTGCTGCCCCAGTGTGAGAAGTGGTGCCCCACCACCATCTTTATCACTGTTTAGTGCCCATTGTGAAGCCCATGATTGACTGAATGCCCCCCCGGCTCCCAAATGCTCCCAAACCTGGCTCTGCCACTGCTGCCATCGACAAAGACCACCTCATGACAGCTGTCTTCATTGACCTAGCTATGGCCTTCGACTCCATGTCTCACCCATTGCTCCTTAACACCCTCAGAGATACAGGGCTTGCTTCCCCTGCCTTACAGTGGTTCAACTCGTACCTCACTAGCAGACGCCAATCAGTAAGGATCAACTGCCTTGTCACAGTACACAACAAGAAAAGCAGCACTTATGGAAGCCAGCATGTTGATGAAATTATATTAATTTATTGTGACCAAACAATGTCCTGCACAGAGTCCTTCCCAGCGTTTTGACCCCACAACAGGGTCTTCCTCAGGGGGTGAATCTGAGGAAACTGTTACAATACCAACACATTCATACAGTGGATAATTAAACAATTAACATATTTAAGTGCAATCATTCACAAAAAAAATTGAAGAATGTGATTAAAAAGGAACACAAGTGATTACATTTAACTGTAAACAGCTTTAGTCAACAATTGAATTAATATGGTTGATGCAGACCCCTCACCATTTTAGTTGCCCTCCATTGGACCTCTTCTACTCTATGCACTTCCAGAGGTGTGGCCTCCAGAACTGTACACAGTATTCTAGGTGAGGTATTACCAGTGATCTACACAGAGGTAACACAAACTCCCACCTTCTGATGGTGATACCTCTCCCAGTGCACCCCAGCATTCCAGTAGCCCTCCCTGACTGCCTTGTCACACTACACAACAAGAAAAGCAGCACTCATGGAAGCCAGCGTATGGATGAAATTATATTAATTTATTGTGACCGAACAATGTCCTGCACTTCGACCCCACAACAGGGTCTTCCTCAGGGGGTGAATCTGAGGAAACTGTTACTACACCAACACATTTATATGGTGGATAATTAAACAATTAACAAATTTAAGTGCAATCATTCACAAAAAAACATGAAGAATGCGATTAAAAAGGAACACAAGTGATTAAATTGAATTATAAACAGCTTTAGTCACTAATCGAATTAATATGGTTATCAGCCTTAAATTAAATATATTCCTGTAAGTACCTTATTCAATTTAAAAAGCTTATATTCACAATTGGTGACTTGATTCATAGGAATGTTACTGTTATAAATGTTATCCTCATTTTATAAAACATTTCAATAATTATTTAATGCATAGACAGTTCAAAATATGGGTGGAAATGAAGGCCCACAGTGCACTTTTGTAGGATGGTCAATTGTCACACTGCCTGGCCACAATTAGGCTATTAAAGAAGCTGTAATTACTCCCAGGTCTCTTGGTGGTTTGGTGGTTATGAGTAACACTCCCCCCATTCTGTACTCTGCCCCTGGGTTTCTGTGTCCCAAGTACATTATTTTGCTTTTTTTAAACCCACCTGCCATACTCTTGACCACTCCTCGAGTTTTCTTAGGTCTCTGCTCATCCTTTCCACCCCCCGGAGTGTCCATCCTATTGCAGATTTTGGTGTCGGGTGGACTTTCCCCTCTAGCTCCTCTGCAGCTGAAAGATGAAGGAGGGGGCAGTGTGGAGGAGGACCACCAAAAGGTGAACACACTAAACAAATACTTCTATTCAGTGTTTACAGAGGAGGGGGCAGGTGAAGGGCCAAGAATTAAGAACAAAGGCATTGGGGGTGGCAAAGTAGATACAAGTCCATTTACAGCAGAAAGGGTCCTTAGGGAACTAATGTCATTATAGGTGGACAAGGCAATGGGACAAAATGGGGTGCTCCCACATTTCTAAGGGGACTCAGAGAGGAGCTGGCAGCACCTCTGACATTCCAGTTCAACCTGTCATTGGAAGCAGGGTTGGTACCGATGTACTGGAGAAGGGCAGATGTGGTCCCTTCCTATAAAAGTGGTAATACAGAAGAGGCAGGAAGCTACAGACCAGTCAGCTTGACATCAGTGGTGGGAAAGGTAATGGAATCACTGTTAAAGGAAAGCATTAGTGAATACCTTATTGCCAAGGCAACATGGTCTCACAGGGGAAGGTCATGCGAAACAAACCTAATTCTGTTCTTTGACTGGGTAACCAGGGAAGTGGATCAGGGAGGAATGGTAGATGTGGCCTACCTGGATTTCAGCAAGGCCTTTGACACCGTGCCACATAGAAGATTGATAAACAAGTTAGGGAGCACAGGAGTAGATACCAACATTGTAAAATGGATAGAGAGTTGATTGAGCAGCAGGACTCAGAGGGTGGTGGTAAATGGAACTCATTCTGGAGCAGGCAAATTGACCAGTGCGGTGCCACTGGGATCAGTACTGGGACTGGTCCTCTTCAATGTCTTTATTATTGACATTGCTGAAGGACTGGAAGGAAAGGTATGCCTCTTCACGGATGACACAAAACTCTGTAACAGGGTGGACACACCAGGATAGGTGGATAGAATGAGGGGTGATCTACAAAAACTGGAAGAATGATCTAGGAATAGGTAACCAGGTTTCAACACAAAAAAGTGCAAAATGCATATGGGGCACAAAAACCTGAGAGCAACATATAAACTTGGGGGGGATGGGGCACTGACAGTCACAGAGCAGGAAAGGGACCTGGGGCGATTATTACAGATGATCTGAGGGTTGCAAACCAGTGTGACAAGGCAGTGGGAAAGGCTAGTGGGAAGCATAGGCACGGGCATCACCAGCAGGAGGAGCAATGTGAAAATGCCACTGTATAGATCACTGCTGAGACCATAGCTCAAATGCTGTGTCCAGATCTTGAGGCCCTATCTTCAAAAAGACATAGGGTGGAGGCAGTTCAGAGGAGGGCCACCAGAATGGTGCAAGGCATGCATCAGAAAACGTACGAGAAAAGGCTGAAGGAACTGAGCATGTACTCCCTGGAGGATAGGAAGATGAAGTGGGGATGTGATAGAAACATACAAATACATCACAGGAAAGAACAAGGTACAGGAAAGTAGCATTTTCCAAAGAAAAAGATCCTCAAGAATGAGGGGTCACACTATGAAATTAGAAGCGGTGGAGGTCCAGAGGAAATGTGAGCAAACATTTCTTCACTGAAAGAGTAGTGGATGAGTGGAACAGCCTTCTGGCAGAGGTGGTGGGATCGAAAACAATTATGGAATTCAAGAAAGCATGGGATAGACACAGAAGGTTCTTAGAAGTAAAAAAAAAGGGGGGGTCCAGAGACATCTTAGGTCAAGTGATCAATTAGACAGTAGATAGGGAGTGGATAGAGTAAATAGGGGCAGACTAGGTGGGCCAGAAGGCCCTTATCTGCAAACACCTTCTATGTTTCTACCAGGAAAAGAAAAACAGAAATACAAAGAGAAACAAAAACGGAAAGGAAGAAAAAAGAGGGGAAAAAAGGACTAAAGGGAGAATCATACAAATAGATGAGTGAAAAAGATGAAACGAGTATGTGGATATCAGAGCAAATCAGAAGGTAAAATGTGTTAAAATAAATACAGAAACATAGAAACAGAAAATGTTGGCAGATAAGGACTGCTTGGCCCACCCAGTCTGCCCCATTTTCCCTACCTGCAGTATCACTGTGTACCCTACTTGGTCTCCGGCTCTTTCTCCCTCCCCCATGCCTTTCCACTAAACTTTCTTTATGCTTATACCATGCTTTCTTGAACCCCACCATCACCTCCACCTCTGATGGAAGGCTGTTCCAGGAATCTACCACTTTTTCTGTGAAGTACCTCCTCACATCCCCCGCCGTATTTGCCCCCCTCCAGCTTCCTAGTATGTTCCCTTGTTCTTGAGCATCTTTTTCTCTGAAAAAAACTTTCTTCTTGTACTTTACTTAAGTCTGTGAGGCATTTAAAAGCCTCTGTTACATCCCCTTCTCCCCCCCCCCTTCCAGGGTGTATATCTTGAGTTCCTTTAGTCTTTCCAGACTATGTTTTGGAACATCCTGTTTCCCTGTTTATCCCCAGGTCGCACCTGGAAACGAGCCTTGGCTCAGTGTGCCTTTCCTGGTTACCAATGTTTAAATAAAAATAAATAAAAAAAATATCTTGAATCCCTTTAGTCTCTCCTCATTGGGCTTTTGATGCAGACCCCCTCACCATTTTAGTTGCTCACCATTGGATCACTTCCACGCTATGCATTTCCAGAGGTGTGGCCTCCAGAACAGTACACAGTATTCTAGGTGAGGTCTTACAGTGGTAATACTGCCTCCCTCCTTTTGATGGTGATACCGCTCCCAGTGCACCCCAGCATCTCACTAGCCCTCGCACATGCCTTGTCACGCTGCTTGCCCACAGTTAGGTCATTTGAGATAATTATTCCCAGGTCTCTCTCCTGTTTGGTGAGTAATACTCCCACCATTTTGTGCTCTGCCCAGGGTTTCTATGCCCCAAGTGCATTATTTTGGTGTCAGGCAGACTTCCCCCTCCAGCTCCTCTGTAGTATCACTTATAAAGACGTTAAGGAGGAATGGTCCCAGCACTGATCCCTGAGGCACGCCTTTGTCTTTGGATGGATAAAATAGCTGGACTGTTGTTGGCATTCATGCATTTCATTGAAGAACTTGAAGGAAAATCAGTCCTAACCCAACAAGTTGAAGGGTACTGATGCCACCTAGTGATGACCTATAGGTGCCCAGATTTAATACCCTACCAGTAAAAATAGTTCAGCCTCATCCTACCTGTTTACCTGCTCTGTAATGTGTTGGGGGACAGCCCCATTTATTAAATTGTAAACGTACTGATACTATTCTTATACTGTCAAGACTGTAACCGGGTGCTGTTTATAATATCATCATAGAGAATTGATAGGTACCATCCCACCACATCACACAGCACAAGAGACTTTTATGAGACAACAGGGATATCACTCATTGTACATATGCTGTTTTCTTGCTTAATACCAAGGCTCTTAACAACATCTCCCTTGCTAATGTGGAAGGGATAGAGCCACTGCCTTGACACTGTTACAGTGATGTTGTCCATCTGATAATGAGAAAATACATCATGTATCTTTGTCACTATACTGCATCTTAATTGGCTGTTGAAATAAAGAAGTTTTAAAAAAAAAATCACATGAGTGTGAATAGTGACTCCATCCCCCTTCCCGAGGGTAACCCGCAGTACCTCTGCCCCCACCCCCATATTCCCTGTATCTCTGTTGTTTTTATGCTTTCCTTCACATAAAGCACCACAGCCCCCTTTTCTTCCCACCCTGTCCTTACTGAACAGAGTACAGCCTGGTATGGCCATGTCCCAGTCATGGTTTTCAGTGTGCAACGACTCAGTACTGGCCATAATATACAGGTCAGCCTCTACCAAGATGCCTCTGGGTCCAGAATCTTATTTCCTAGACTTCTAGCATTTCTATACATGGCCTTCCAGATTTTGTTGCCACTCTGATCATTATGCCTCTTTTTCCTTTTGCCCTCCATTCCACCCCAGTTGTACTGCTCCCATTTCTCTTTCCCTTCATTTCTACCACCCTATTTACTTTACTGATTTGCACCTTGAGGTTCTTCAACTCCCTCAGATTCTTCCTGCTTCCTACTTTAGTCTGGGGGAAGGGGCAATTACTGCCTCCCAGATTTCTTCAATTGTCCCCTCAGCTTGTTTACATGTTCATGAAAGTAATATTTAAACCATCCACAGAGGACTGTGGTTCCCCTCCTGGATGGATGTAGGCCATCACCCTTGTAAAGGCTGTTATCCCTCTAGGTTGGACCTCAGTCCCCAGTGTAGCCGAACCCCTCCTCTCTGCACCATTCCTTCAACCATGAGTTGAAGGTCCTAGTGCAGAGATCCCTTTCCTCCCTCTATTGTAAACAGGCAGCACTTCTGGAAAAAAAACACTGAATGTGCTGTCTGCCTTAGACATCTCCCCAACTCCAAGGACTTCCCCTGCACTATTCCACCCTGTCCCTAGCCTGGTCATTAGTCCTCAGATGGACAATGACATCCAACTCTGCCTCCCTTCATGCTACCCCAGTGATCCTCAGGATCTGCTGCCTAACCCTCCAGGCCATGGCGAGATGTAGGCATCTAATCTTCCTCTCTACCCCTTCCTATTCCCAGATCTAGTCCCATCACAATAGAGTCCCCCACCAGAAGCTGCTTCTCCTCCTCTGGGGCCCTCTACCACCCTTCTTGGTGTCTGTGCTATGGAGGACCACCGTATCCTCCCCTGTCCCTACTTTGGGTGACTCCTCCCAGCAGTCCTACCCCACCAGAGCAGCATAGGAGTTCTGTAGTAGTACCAGATGAGGAGTGTGCCTATGACACACTGCCACAACCCTTCCAGAGCCCACCATAGTCCAGCTGCTTGTCCTCCTCCTCCTCCTAGGTACTCTCTAAGGTAATGGTGTCAGAATTGGTGGTTCCTGGGTGGGGGGGGAGTTTCCCACAACCTAGACAACTCAGCCAGGAGTCTAGCAACCCCCTCCCTCAACCCCAAGAGGTGCATGCAGATGGGCCAACACTGCAGTCTCCAGAAGGTCTCTCTGAAAACTGCTTCCCCATAGCCACTGCACAACTCCAGACATTCTCCATTCCTATACATCCCTGTTTAATTTATAAAATGCTTATGTACTCTTACCCCGGTGGGGTATTACTATACTTTCCCCTTTCATTGTTTGTTATGCTCCTTGTACACCCATTGCCAGATTTGGCCTACACTTTACCTTCCACCCATCCCTTATGTACCTTAATCCCTGGTAGGGTGATTCTGGTATCCAGTGATATGGGCAAGGTCAAATTGAGCAACGCAGTATGAGTTACTCAGTCTGACTGCCCATAAGAAAAGCTAGTGTGGAAGAATAGTTACTAGGGGAATAGCGAGGGTGTATGGGGGAAGGTGGTAACAGGATATGGCAGTCAGTCTGGCAGTGCAATTTTGAGCTGGCCATCTAGCATAGTGATAGGGTGTATACCACTACTGCAGAAGGCTCTGGGTTTGGAGCTTACAGCGTGTCAAAAATGTTGCTGACTTTTTTATTTTGCACTTTTCTCCTGTGTCAAGCCCCCACACCCACCCTTGCAGTTGATTATATTAATGATAAAAAAGCATTAAAAAAAAGAAAAGCCTGCTGTACTTAATTATTTTGTAATTTGTGCCCGATCCTGGCTGTTGTTGTGCTCGCTGTTGTGCAAGTCGCCGTTGCAGTTTTCAGTGACTTGCACTCGCTGTCATGTTCAGCACTGTTTTGCAGTTACTGACATGATGTGGAACCAGTGATTCTAGTTTTAACCCTTTTGTTGTTGGTTATTCCCCTTGAACAGGTACCCTAGATAGGGTGTTGCTCCTCTTCCCTGTTTTGGCCTACTCTTTACCTTCCACCTGTCCCTTATGTACCTTTACCCCTGATAGGGTGTTTCCAGTTTTTTCCCTTTTGTTTTTTTTTTCATTCCCCTTGGACACCTACCCTAGAGAGGGCACCTTACCTATTACCTCTTTTGAACTAAACTTTACCTTTCACCTGTCCTGGCAGTGAAAGCAACAACAGGAGTGATCAGATATCTTGCCTTAGTCGCCAGCAGAGTCCCCCACTTCCTTGCTTCCTCTTGCTAATGCCTCCTGATGCCTATGTTCCAATCTTGCACCTGTTCCATCCACTCCTTCGCTCTTCCACTCACTCAGTGGGACATGAACGTGCAGGACACATTAGGAGTGCTCCCTTTTATCCTCCCAATAGGACCTTTCAGTGGCAGGACTTCTTGCCAAGCCCCAGTTGGGCCGTGTCTGTCATGTGACCCTCCCCTTAGGAATCCAACCTCAGACCCAGAGATCTGATACCTGGATTACAAAAACAGACAAAAACACCTACACACAGGTTAGATTTCTTCCAGCCCTCCCTGCAAGTTACAAATATCTCTAAATTAAAGTTTCGTGCATGTGCAACAGGAGAAATAAAATCCCAAACAGCTGTTTAAGGAAGTGCTTTAGCAGAGCCCAACTAATGCACTACATCTGCATCAGCTGATGCTTTGCTCTTGAAGAATTTAAAATGGGATGACAGGGATTTGAATGCCATCCATTCTTTCCGCAATCAGCTCCAGACTGGAGCAAGAGCAGATGTGGAGCAGAGTCTATAGTGTGAGCCTGCTACCAGCAGGTCTTTACAGATTATCCTGAATGGGTTATTACATTATCCAAATGGATTATTATGGGTTAAAATGCATTATCTCAAACATTTTCATGACCAATTACAGTAGTTTCTTCACATACTGGTCTTGGACCAACATCCCCCAAATGATGTTGTACTTTTATAAATAAACTACCAAAAACTAACTCTAAACATGTGTTTATTTTCAGGTTCTACGACATAGAAATACTGCAGAAATGGACTGGATTTTTGATGTAATTGAAAATGCCCTCAAAAACCATTATATATTCGAAAACGCACTGCTATCTGTGCAAAAAGGCAATTTACAACAGAACTATAACTATCTACAATATTGGCACAACAAATGCATCCAGCAATTGCAAGAAGAACAACGACGCCTTTATTTGCTGACTGTGATCTTTACTAGTGTGCTAGGTGTGCTTGGTGCTTACTTCATATTTAGTCGGTTATATTTGAATGATAAAACACAACATAGCAAAGCATCTCATAAAAAGCAAATAAGCAGTTTGCCAAATATTGAGGATCTGAAGAAGGAAAACATGAATATAAAACAGATGAATCTCCGAGAATCAACTAAAATAGAAAGCAAACTCAACAAGCTTCTGCAAGAGAGAGAACATCTGGAAAATAAAAAAATAGAGCTTCAAATAATGCAGGAGGAACTGAATGACAGAAACAGTCAACTTGAAGAAGAAATTACATACTTGAAATGCAAAGTCATGATGGTTGAAGGGTACACGTTCAACCCTAGTTACAGCAGAAGACAATTACAAAGAGCAATGCCAGTCCAGGGCATCGCTGAAGATCAAATTCATGACATGACACAATGTCAAATCAGTTAAAATGGAGAGCAACCTCAATAAGCTTTAACAAGAGAAAGAATGTCTGGAAAATCAAAAATTAGTGCTTCAAAAAATGCAGGAGACACTGAAGGACAGAAACAGTCAGCTTGAAAAAGAAATTACACACCTGAAACACAAAGTCATGATACTTGAAGAGGACATGTTCAATCCTAGTTACAGCAGAAGGGAATTACAAAGAGCAATGCAACTCCAGGGTGTCACTGGAGATCTAACTCCTGAAAAGAAACAATGTCAAAGGAAGAGGAAAACACGTCCCAAATGTCATTCCAACCATGAAAGTCTTGGTAATCAAAGTGTTCTGTCTCCAGCACTTTATCCAAGATTTCCAGAGGAGAGTGTAAGTTGGGCCTTACAAGAACAATTCAGGAGTCAGAGACGACCCTGGAAACCATCCTGGGCTGAACTCCAAGTAGAATAATTCTTAAAGCTACAGTATTGCCTTCTGTCGAACTGGGATAAAATGGCATGGCATCTCACTTTTATTTACAAAAAGGCCCCCTCCCAAGGCTCAGAATACCCATACAGTATAAATAATAAAGTACAAACACAGGACAAAATAAAACATATAGCCATTTACATAATAAAATACAAAAACAATTACAAGTGTCCAGCAAAGCTTTTCTAAATAGTCTCCCTCTGTAACAGTATCAGAATTTTAATAAAACAGAAGTTAAACTGAAAGAAAAAGTTCCAAAATATGAACAAGAATTGGCAGCAAGAAAACAAAACACATTACAATGAGAGTGTCACAGACTTGTTTTCTCCCAGAACTCAGTTTAGATAGCTACCAGTTTTCACAATGCTTCAGATGCCTTGATCTTTTTATGCTGCCACCACTCAGCTGCAACCTCACTTGGGGTATCTGCAGGTTCAAATCCCACCAGAGCCACTGCCCACATAGCACAATGGTCTTTACCAAAGGGAAAATGACCCACCCATTTTGTCATGGCTGCGAACACTGTGCCTTAGATAAGGCAACTTTGTAACCTGCCTCTTCAGAAATGAATCAAAGACTTGCCAGTTTAACCCCAGCTATCTGTACCTGAAATGATTCAGTCACAGGAAGAATGAAGTATATCATTTAATACTCCATGATGTTTACATTTATACAACAGGTGTGGGTCCAGATTAACCTAGATATAACTACTATCTTATGACCAACTTGCAAGATAGTATTACTATTTCATAAGTGTGCAAGATAGTACTATTGTTGAGGGACTATCATTGTATATACATAGACTAACATTGTGTTTTTAAAACTATAACCATTTACTTGTATCATGCTTATTTTAATGTAATTGGCATACCAGTTTGGCTGCTGCAGACTACCATCTTGTATAGCTTCTATGTGCCAAACTGCATCAACAGAGAGGGCAGCTATAAACTGTTTAGAAAGGAATGCTTGGGGGGGGGGGAGATGGTGACCAAGGTGCAGCTCTGTTTGTCAGTAGCTGGGTGAGTGGGAGAGAAAAATTAAAACTGATCATGACCAAGACCTCCTAGCACAACATTAATGTCAGAAAAAGAAAAACAATTTCAACTGAGGAAAGTTTTGTCTCCCCGTGTGTATGTTTTGTTTTGGGGGGGGGTTCCCAACGGAAATCAATTGTTTTTTATGCTGTTATTTTCAGGTGGAGCTTGGCAAAAGTTTTGCTTTTTTTTAAGGAAAAGCAAAAGGAAGTTCAGGCTGCTCAAGCAAATAAGAACAAAAGAAAAGCGTCGGCAGATAGGGACCATGTGATACATCCAGTCTGCCCTAGACACTACCCCCTCCCTATGCAGCCTTTGTAATAATCACTTATACACAACTGTATTTTTCATAAATAATTTCTTTTATTTTTTCTTTCTTTATGTTATTCCCAATGTATCAGGGTTTTTTTCCTGAGGAACTATGAATTCAAAATAAAATATGTTTATACATAAGCAATATTTTATACATGTGTTGGCTTTTATACCCAATTTTCTCATTTTTAATTAGTTACACATTTTATACATCTCAGACACTTTGTTTCTTTTTTATCCTTCTATTTAATGATTTAGTTTAGTTATATAATTCAATTAACACCACTATTCTGGCCACCTGTATTCAATTAAGTATGAATTAAGATACTATGTTTCATTTATCTTGACTTTGAGGCTCCTGTGTCTGCCATCAAGACATGCCACTTTCTGTTCATTGGGGTGTTGCTGCACATAAATTATCAGTAAAGTATCAGGAGAACATGTTCATATGTTTCTGCCACAAATATTTCTTGTATTTTATGGGATTCACCTTTCTTGGTGTCTTATCACTTCTTCCCCATTTTGTTTCAATTATTACATGAAATGCTGCTTGGTAATCTCTATTAAATGAATCAAGGAACAAAATCCTAAATCTTTGTTAACTTGCTTCTTTCCATGCAAAACATTGTTTGATTTTAAACATGCTATGTATTATGCAGTTCAGTGATATAGTTTCCTGTACCTTTAAGAGGCAAGGCAAGTTTTTATAGGGTGCCCATTCCCTGGGGCTCTGGGCACCGAACAATATACATCAAAGAAAAGACAACAGATAAAACACAACATTTTCAGGATAAATAAAATTCAGGACCAATAAAATTCAGAATTATTTAGAATTACAGCTTTAAGATAGACTTTAAATAATAAGCCTAGGTTAGACTGAAAGAGACCTCTGTTGACATCCCTTTTCTCAGTCTGTTTTTTCTCTGTTCTATTTTATGTCCAAAATCAGTGCTGTGATACATGTTAAGCTAAGGTTTATCCTTGTTTCCAATGTAATTAGTTATCCGCACCATTTCATACACTGTAAGTATTTAAACATGTTATTTTACACTTCCATGTCTAGTTCTTAGCTGACATGCTTTTCCACTATAATTACGTCTACTTCTGGGTTTCAGCAGTGTGTTCTCCCATGGAGAGATCATGTGACGACATGGACAACTTCATCATCATCACCTTGGTGATGCCATCACTAGGCGACCATGACTCTTCCCATGGTTTGCTGGCTCCAGTTTTGTATATGCAAGTGCACTATTACTGTAATGTTTTTTTCACACATACCAAAAGTAGTTTTTCACTCCAAAGGACTTTATTTTTTCTTTTTCTTTATGGTGTGGCTTTCCTGTGTATTTCCTTAGTTTTGTGTGTAAGTCCATCTCTTTTAAATATATGTTTATTAAACCTTTCTTGTTTTCTCTAGGGTCTCATTTTACTGACTTCAGCATTGCTCCTCTGCCTTGCATACTGCTTTGCATTTCAGCTGCAGGGCTGGTTTGCTGGCTTCAGTGCTTGTAAATACAAGTGTATTGTTACTATAATCTTTTTTATATATAACCCCTGTGCCAAATGGGGGGGTTACCAATGATGCCCTGTTGGCATTGGAAAGGACATGTGTGGTGCTAGGTGTGCCATGGGGTGGAGCCTGGACATCATGCATGGGGAATTCAAGCACCAACTTGAGCAAGGGTGGTTTTGAAAGACAGAGTCCGTAGGGAGTTGGGGAAATGTGAGGAACTGTGAGGCCTGCATGCAGGCCAGTTGGAGAGCGGACTGCCAGTTGGGGCCAGGAGGCCTGGGACCAGGGTGGGGAGATTGCCCCAGGTCCCAAAAGGTGTAGATGGACCCCCCCACCAATCGGTGGGGAGGGTGGACAACTATGCAGCAGCATCCTGAAGGAGAGAGCAAGTTTGATGGAGCCCATCCGGCTCCATGAAGTAACTGAAGTGCTGGGGTGGCTGCCATGGTAGGCCTGGTCTATGGAGTGGCAGAGAAGTGGTACCAAAGGGTCCATACTGGTGAACTGGACTCACGCCATAGGCCCATGTCCACCCATTCATTGTTTGGAGGTGCTGTGGAGGGAGAGAGTTGTGCCCAATGGGAAGGTGGTAGCTGCCCTGCACGAATCCTGCCTGTAGATTGGCAGGGTGGATGGCTTGAGGAGGCTGGACTGTGCCCAGATTAAATAACATCAAAGTGCACTGAGGAGGTGTGTGCCCTAAGTGATCACTGTCCTGCTCCCACTAGCGGGGAAAGGAAACAGCATGTGAGGTGCCGTTTGCTTGCTGACTGAGGGGAGAGGAGCCTGTTTGGCTCTCCAAAGGTAATTCAATGTGTGGTAATAGCTTTGTGCTTGTGTATACTTGTGAGCTGACTGGTGTATGCTTGGTGTTTATGACATGAGCTTTGGCCCTTCGTCACATCCCACCCGCTGTAGGATACTGGGTAGGTGTCACACTTAAGGCCCAGTGGAGAGGGTGAGACAGGAGTGCTGGAGAAGGAGGAGAAGGAGGCAGGGGAGGATGGAGGGCACCACCAAACACTCAAGAAGAGCAAGAGGCGGCCTGATGCTTAAGTAGGGGATGATCTATCCCCCCCATTGAACATCAGACTAAAAGTCTTCCAATTCAATGTGGGGTATATAGCTTGGTGCTTGTGTATACTTATGAGTTGACTGGTATATGCTTGGTGTTTATGACATGAGCTTTGGCACTTCTCCACATCCCACCCTCTGTAGGATACTGAGTAGGTGTCAGACTTAAGGCCCAAAAAGAAATAGCAAAGTGACTACCTCCTCCAACTCCAGAGAGTGTGATCAGTAGCATGCAGGAGAGGAAAATACCCCTTAGGAGCAAATGTCCGAGAACCCATGGCTACTGACCTGCCCGTCCTCTGGGCATACTGGGAGGAGAATAATCCTAAATGTGGCTTAGGTTTAGGTATGGTTATGTCCAGGAGTTCGGTCTGCTGTTGCTGGTCGAAGAGTCCTGCTTGAGGTCAAGATGAGTAGGAAGTCGATGTTGCAGATGAAGATTCAAGCAGATGGAAATATCCAACTTGGAATGATGTCTGGATGCTGTGACAATGGTAAATCCTAGTCTGAGTTAGATGACTGTTGTACATCCGTAGCACAGCCTTAGAGTAATAGATTGTGCTCCATAGAGGGTCTGTTTGTTGGGATGGCAGGAACCTTTTGCAGGTTTGCCATCACTGTATTGTGGCATAATCTGAGACAGAAAGGGCGATAGCCTTTGTTGGGATGGCGGGATCCAACATGGTCCACCCTTGCAGTAGTATGGAATAATGTAAGGTATGAAGGATGAGAGTTGCATGAGGCTGACTGAAATAACATGAAAGTACCAGTAAGGCCCTTCATGGGGCATGTGTAAATGGGATGGAGGGACCCCATGTGGACCACCATCACCACGGAGTTGTTAAGTGTTGAAACTGGAATGGAAGATGGTGGATTGTAAGAGAAGAAATTAATGAATTGATGATGATAGTAGGCTCAGAGGTATGCTAGCTGGGGAATGAGATTCCCATGGAGGTCCAATGTATGTAGTAGCCATGTCTGAGTGATGGAAAGTCTCAGGTGACCAAACTGGGAAGGCGAGACCCTGACGAGGGTCTTCCATAGTGCAAGTAGAAGTACATTTGAGTAGAGAGGATAACCCCCTTTTTGAGAGGCAGTATGAACTGTTGGGATGGTGAGACCCCCATGTGGGTTCACCATCACCTTAGAATGATGACTCTGAGGTGAGGTGGCGAAAGTTCATGGAAAAGTGTAATATGACAGAGATGCAGTTGAGGAAGGAGGGACCCATGAGGGTGCACTGAGAAGGGACAGCAGGATGTACCTGCAGGTCCTGAATCACTGATTAAAACATGGTCCAGGATAAGTCCATGATCTCTGTCCTATGGCATAGTTCAAGGTGAAGCGAGGGTCACAGAAGTTGGACTGGAAGACAAGGAATACGAGGAAGGCTTTCGAAGGGCATATGGAAGAGGGATGGTGGGACCCCACGTGATCCGCCATCACCAGAGTACATAACGATCCAGGTGTTAAGGGTATATTTTCATGAGCCAGTCTGTTGCAGTCCAAGTTAAAGAGGGCGATACCCCCATGTATGTACCCTGAAGTGATTAGGAAATGCTTTTGAGCTATGGTAGGGCCCTTTTGAAGGGCATGTATGTTTGGGATGGCGGGACCCCACATAGTCCACCATAACCATGGTATGGAGTAGAGTATGTGCAGGATGGCAGCACCCCATGTGGTCCACTATCACCATAGACTAGGCCGAATAGGGTACAGATGCAGGACCCCTGCAGTCTATTGTGATGGTAATAACATAGTCCCAGGTAAGGAGGATGAGACTCAAAATAATCCAATCTGCATTAAAGGGGACTTGATGGAGCAATGAGTTGAATCCCTTCTACTAAATGTTGAATGGGATGGAGGGACCCACCATGGTCCATCATCGCCATTGCAGGAATTGTGTATGAAATGAAAGGCAGGACCCATGTCCCATTGAGTAGTACAGGATAGGGATAGCAAGACCCCACATGATCCACTATCGCTGTATCAACTGAGTAGTGTGTGATTGGGAAGGCAAGACCCCACATGGTTCGCCTTCACCATGGTAAGCAACAGTGCATGATAGGGATGGCGAGACCCCACATAGTCTGCCATCGCCGTATCTGAGTCATGTGATGACTTCCATCGAGTATTGCATGATAGAGATGGTGGGACCCCATGTGGTCCGCCATCGCCGACCACTGAGTAGTATGTGATTGGAAAGGTGACACCCCATGTGATTCGCCTTCTCCATGGCAAGGAGTAGTATATGTTTGGGATGGCAGGACCCCACGTGGTCCACCATCGCCATGGTAAGGAATAGTCCAGGGTAAGGAGGGCAAGACCCACATGAGTCTGCCAAAAGTAAACATACATCAGTAGACCCACTTGTGGGGCATGTATGGTTTTGGGATGCTGGGACCCTATGCAGTCCACCATCACCATAGTCTAACACTATGTAAGGTGGGAATGACTGGACCTCCCACAGGCCGCTGTCATATTGTTAGCGAATAGTCCAAAGAAGGAGGACAAGACCTCAGATGTTGTATCCTATTAAGACTGAGAGACAGAGTTGTACTGATTCAGATTGCAAATGCATTCACAGTTTGAACAAGTATAAGATCCTGCTATGCATGCATGGTAGTACTGTCATTGTATTTCTCATAAGTTGTGTTCATGATACTGGCATGGAACAAGGCTAGGAACAGTAAACAGAGGTATAGGACTCTCAAAGAAAAAAAAATACTTAGTTCAATGGGTGAGCAGGAACTCGCAGCCCACATTGATGTCTGAAGGGGCAAGGGAGCTGGTTTGAAAGTGGATAAGGTAGACGCTGCATGAAATAATTTGAGTGAAATCTTGAATTGCTTCAGAGACTTCCAAAGGGACGGCAATGACTAAACGCAGTTAGGACGATGAGTCAATACTAGAGCAGCAGTCCAGCTGGTAGTGAGTAAAGGTTAATAGTTCTGAAGAGCAGGAAGAAGATATCCATGCTCGTTCTATGAAGCATGTATAAGGCTCAGTAGCATGGCAAATGACCGAGTCAAAAGTAGAAGTCCAAACAAGTGTATGAGGTGCACCAAGTCTGTTCAGCTGAATGGTTCGGGAACTAGATACAAAAGAGAGAATGGGGTAGCAGCAGTGGCTGTAGCGATGCAGTGATAGGAATCCGGTAAAGTAGGCATGCTGAGAAAGTCCCTTATCGAGAAGTATTGTACCAGTGTCCAGTGGAGTCACAGGCTTCAGCACATCCTCATGAGGTACACTGGAGAGCGCATAGCCAGTTCTGGCTCCCAGAACAGTACGTTTGAAATTTATCAGCTAGTGAGCCGGTGGGGGATACAGCTGAGGTGGATACACGTGAAAGCACAGATGAAAGCTCAGAGAAGGAATGGCAGTGAAGCAAGGCCAGGCCATAAAGCTATGAGACAATCCAGGTGGAGAAGAGCAGGAGCAGTGGTGGAGAGGGAACTGGAGCATCCAGAGGGTGAGTGGAGGTGGCATGGATGCAGGCAAGAAGAATAAGCCCCCCCAAAAAGATATGGGGAAAACAAGGAGACAGAAGGCAGGGCAAAAGCCCCGGGGTGGAAGACAATTGAACAAAGAAACACACCAAGGGGAAGAACACGGGGCAGAAAGAGGAGGAACAGATGGCAAGAAGCAGGGAAGGGGGGGACCACAACTGACCAGCTGCGCAGCCACCGCAGAACGCTCAAAGCAGAGCAAGAGGCAGCCTGATGCTTAAGTAGGGGGTGGGGGAGGAGCTATCCCCCCCCATTGAATATCAGGCTAAAAGTCTTCCAAATGTGTGCAGGATCCAGGTTTGGGACCCAGGTCCCCCAAGTAAACTGTGCCGCAGCTGTCTGCCATAGTAACTGTGTGGAAGAATTGTTTCTCCCAGCTCCATGGAGCCGACTGTTTGTGGCCTGAGCCTTTGGATTTTATAAAATAAAATGTGCCTGACTGCATCCTGATCAGCCTGGATCAAATCTTTGCATCTGAGCCCTAATGATATGCTGTTCCTGTGTGTTTCCTAATAAGTTTTATTTCATCAGAAAAGATTGTGCCTGTGCCCCTCCAGCTGAGAAGAGAGAAAGGAGATAACATCAGCCCGCACCCAGACCGAGCTCACATCATCACCAGAGAACCCCAAAATCTACACATCTGCTGGCCCGGTGGTGCTGAGGGTTGAGGCGCTGGATGCCTTACCTCATGCTACGCTGGTGACATGGGTTCAGGAACAACCTCAGCTCATCGGGGTGCCGGCTCATGGTGGGGGAGCAGGATTGAGCTAGCTGGTAGGCAGTTCTCCTCTCCCGGGGTGGTGGGGGTGGGTTGTCGCCCCTCATAGTTCCGCACCGACTGGCTGGAGGTCCGGTGGGTAGTGTAGGCGTTAGGGGGCGGCATCATTACGGGTGGGCGGAAGGGGATGAGCTGACCCCACAGTGTGCATGCATGCCTCCACATGCACGCACAGCCGTGTGCTGGGGCCGTAAGCTGGGGAACAGGAGGAAAAAAACCTGCAAAATCATGAAACAAATCTATATAAAGACAAAATCTATACATCAAAAGTACTGTGTTTTATTTCCCTGCTTAATGACTGGTCTCACAGCCCTGTCAGGAACTGGTGCCCCCCCCCCCCTTTTTCTCTGCAAACTGTAACATCTCTAAACCCCTAGACTGGGAGGGGAGGAGGGCTGCCACTCGAGGAGTCTCATCAGAGCCTGGGAGTGTGTAAGCTGCCTGTCCTAGTCAGAGACTGCTGAAATCTATTACGGTGAGCCCAGGGCAGGAGCTAGAAAGAAAAAAGTATGTCTTTTACCAAGTTGTACCAGAGAGGAAATAGTAAGGGAGCACAGGGGTTACAAAAATGGAGGCTATTATCCAGGATTTGAAAGGGGTGCTCAACGCTTACCTGCCAGGCTGAAGGGTGCTTTTCTGAGGTGATGGAATATTGAGATAGGCCCAAACGCTGAGTGGAAGTTTGGAGTTGCCATTTGAGTGTGAAGTGCATTTTGAGGAGACAAAATGTCACCCGGAGACTCATGCTCAAAAATGTGATGAATACCTTATTAATTAGGGACTCCTCGGTCAATTTGAGATCCAACATGGGAATTGTTCTAGAAGCTAATTTAGATTAAAATATATATGGTTGCCATTCTTTTGTATCAGTAGCCTCAAGGTTATGGAATAATCTCCCATTATCTTTGCGATCAATTATTTCTTTGCCTGAGTTTCAAGCAAAATTTAAAACTCATTGACTGTCTTCAGATGTATGTAATTGTGTATGTATATTTTGTTATATATTATGTTGTTTATATATCCGGGTTGGTCCAGAAGGAGGGCTTTGCCCAGGGTCCCTCTTACTCGAGCGGTCACTTTGTTTTCTTAAAATCCCAACATTAAAGATACATAAAGCCTCTGGGAAAATCACCCCCATTCAAGTCAATGTGGCACGCACACTCAGCCTTTGTTTACTGACATCACAAAACGGGTCTTTGTGTGCCAGCATGGCTGTAGGTTTCAGTTTTCAGCAGAATAAAGTTAAGGGTCAAATCACATTTTTAAACAGTAGCCCACAAAGGAATCATTGATGGAAAACGACTCCTAGCCAGGTCAGTTGCAGGATATGTGTCAGAGGGAGGCTAGTCGAGAGCTGCTCTTTAACGGTGTAATAAGAAATAAATTTTGTAACCCAATACCTCGATATACCAGGATAGGAGAAGTCACATTGGTGGAAAAAAATAAGAGAAAAACATTTTCAGTAATTTTCCAAGATCACTATCATTTTAACAGCAGCAGTGGTTATAAAGTCATATGGTTAGTCAAAACTCCAAGCAGCAAGCGCAACCACATCCGACATCATTATTCCAGAATCTTTGTCAGTAAAATCAATAGTAGAGATCAGAAAGCCATAACTATAATGGTCAATTCAGTATTCAAAGCTGGCAGGCAGTGACACAAACAGAAGAGATGTGGCTGACCAATATCTCCTGCAGTGCTGAAGAGGTGCTTCAAGGGTACGCTTGTGATAGGCACACAAGATATTTACATGCTACCTGGGGCAAAGTAGGGCATTATTGCTTTTTGGTGTTCCAGTATGCGGAAAGGGTCAGAGTTGAAGTCCACAGTTGGCTCATTCAAATAATTAGTGAACATCTGCTCAGCAGAATATGGCAACAAACATGTTCTCTGCTGCTGCTTGTTCAGCAGAGAACTCGTGAGCAGTGACCAGTCATAATGATGCACTTTTGTAACCTGAGGCACAGTGTCATGGGCCTGTGTGACTGACTCACCCTGTCTTACTGCACCAGCAGGCAACCTCACTGTCAGTAGTAGCATGCCATCATCCACATCACAGTCACTTGGGCTACCAGTGCCACTCACTCTAGTTGTTCCAGAACTGTCTGACACCGCCCCCCCCCAAGCATCCCTGGACTGGAGCAGATCCATTTCCCTCATGACTCCCTCAAGTTCACTACTCAGTTGCTGCTGCTACTCACTCATTCTGTGACTCTGCATGGACAAACACAGTGCCTCATATTTGAATCTTGGGTCAAACTTGGTTGCGAAGATGTAGCTAGTATTGTCATGTACAGTTGCAAACTGTGATCTTAACTCACTAGTAAGCCCTTCAAATAGTTCTTTGATGAGTTCTGGAAACACATGCATAGTGCTGCGCTCCCGGAAGCTCACCATGGTTGACATGAGTTGTTGGACAGCCGAAATGACCTGACTCAGTGAAGCTGTACTTAAGCTTATGTCACAGGTGCATTTCTCAAAAGGGAGACAGAACCTGGACCGTGCCCTCAATGATGCTCCAATCGTGGTGTAGCAGTACCCCACCAACATCCAGCTCAGTGGATAACTCATGAAGACCACACTTCTGTTCTAGCAAGCACTGCAACATAAAAAGTGCTGTTCCTTTGTGTGCTGACATCTTGGATTAGCCATTGGTTTGGTAAACCAAACAGGCCCTGAACAGTTTGCATTTCTCTGGTTGCCTAAGCAGAATGATGTAAATGCCTACAGATGTATATTGAAGTCCACACCAGCAACCCAGGTTCAGGAACGAGTCTGGGTTGTTGGGAGAGGGTTGAGGAGCAGGACTGGGCTGCTACGAGGTGACTCTCCTCTCCCGGGGAAGGTTGGGGGGTTTCCCCAGTCCTTGGCCACCACCCGGTGGAGGATGGATGGCAGTTCAGGTTACGGGGAGCCCGGCGACTGCCAGGGGTGGGGTGAAAGAGGCTGAGCCGGTACCTGGAGTGCGTGTGTGTTTCAATGTGCATGCACTGCCATGTTTGCCAGGGTCCCAGGAACTATGGGGAGAAAATGGGAGGGGAAAAAAGATGTCTCAACAACATGAGAAACACCTACATTGCTCTGGAGGGCACCAGTGACCACAAGGCTCAATGCATGATCAAAGTAGCAGATTCCCTTGAAGTGGCCATCATGAAGTGCTTTTACCATGGTTTTCCCATTATCTGTAATAAAGAACCTAACATGCAGACCTATTTGACTAATACTTCTTTTTGCCACTGTATGGGTGACCACATTCTTTCTCAAATGCCCCCTTCCTCTACACATACCCCTACTCTGCTACCCCCTGTATCCACCCCATCCTGCCTTTTCACACCCACCATAGCCTTCTACCATTCCCCATCCCTCCCAAGTTACACTGAATGAGCCATCTGCACATTCACCCTCCACGAACTTGACCACCACCCCTTGCCTGACCCTCCACTCCCCCAACCACCCATACATTGCCTTGAGTCTGCTAACTATCTTACCTTGTCCTCTTACTCTCTCTCCCCATTTTCTCTACTGAATTTCCATGTCCCCCCTTCATGCCTCTCTTCCAGGGGCACTGACAGCATGGGTGCTCAGGTGCTTGAGCATCCACAAAGTTCAAATGAGCACCATCTGTTTTGCCCGCTGTGCTGTTCACTGTCTGTGTCACTCATTCAGCCCTCATCCCAACCCGACCAGCGACCTGACCAGTACAATTTTTTTTTCCATCCCCACCCTCACCCCCACACCTGACCGGGCAGCACATCTATTCAGTTACAGTCACTGTTGTGATGCCATGCCTGTTGCTAAGTTACTTGTTGCAACTTAAGCTGGATGCTGCTGTGAGGTCCAACACCGTGGATCATCTCTCTTTGGCTCCCAAAGCAGCTGATGGATGCCTAACAAAAAAACACACAAGTCCGGCCAGTAGCACAACAATTTTGATTGGAGGATGGTTGGACACTTGACCTGCGCACTGTCACCCATTCGTAGGCTCAGCACACCATCGGCTCGGGTTTGCTCAAGCATCTTCACGCCTTCAGTCCTGAGCCACATTGAAGACAATAAGACAAACACATTTGACCAGTCAGAATTGAATAGGACCAGAACACAGAGCATGAGAGAAGCCAATTGGCCTGACTCGGTTCTTCCGGCTACCATTGGTTGGGTGGGGGAGCTGCAGGCTTTTCAAACACAAAACACAGCAACATCAGTAAAAGCAATAAAATTTACTTTCTTCAAGTTCTTTTTTTTTTTTCATATTATATTTGTGCTCCTGTTCTCCGTGCCCTCTTCCGACCGACCTCCCAGCCCCGACTTCCTGGAATTACCAGGTCTTACATTTCTGCCTGTCCCAGGAGCGGAGCCTGCAGAGAGTTGGGCTTCATCCTGCAGCCGGAGGATTTATTTTTCTTCTCCATTTTCTCCCTGATCCCCGTTGCTGGGGTGCACACACTAGACATGCATGCATGGAGGCGCACGCACGTCTGCGGAAGTCCTGCAGCACCCACCCCTTCTGTGTGCCCGCAGACCCACACTTCCCCCAGGCCTCCACCTCAGTGGGAGCACAACCTCTCCCTACCTGGGAGTGGACAGCTGTCCTCTGGACACTCAATCCTCTCCCTCCCCACTGACCTCCAATGGTGCAGGCTTGTTCCCGAACCTGGGTCACTGGCATGGCGTGAGGTGAGGCATCCAGTGCCTCAACCCTCAGCACCACCAGGCCGGCTGCTTCTTCAAGTTCTTGCTTGCTTTCTTAATCTGTTCTTGGGTACTTGCTGGATAAAGTAACCAGTGATCATGACTGGTACCTGGGGCAGCAGTATTTGTACCAGTCTCTGCACTGGACAAGACAAGGGGACTGGGAAGACTGACTTTTTTCAGAGTAGCAATCAGTGGCAGCCTACTTAGTTGGAGGAGAGAGACTGTGATCGGTAACAACAGTCACACAGAAATGCATTTGGATGGATTTTACACAGCTGCTGGTCATCGCGGTCATAGTGGATTAGCAATAGAGAAGAGTGAGGAGGAGTTGAGCCCTACACACATTTTCTTCCTCCAGTGCTTTTCCAACTCCAGGTAAGTCCTTTGGAGAGGGAGGTAATGAGCATATGTCCCAGACCCAGGCTGTATGGCAGTGCTCCCAGGTTCTATGGGGATTCCTTTTTACAGGTTTTTATTTTTATTTTTTACTTCAGATCTATGGGCTAGGCTGGGGAAGAAAATCTTTTATTTTTAACGTCTCAGGGGACAAGGACCCATGCTGCAGGAAAACGGCCACCTAGACTCTCATAGCTGCTGAGATCCAGAGTGTGCTGACTGTGCTACACTGAGCAACACTTTGTTATTCTGTAGCCCATGTTTCCTCTGGGGGTATGCTGGCCATTTAGCCACCCTTCATCAGAATGAAACTGGGTCTTGTAGTAACCATTGATCAGTAAGCTCAGCTGCTGCTCCTGCCCTGATTCAAATGGCTACCTCGTGGTCCCACATCCTGAGCTGCTTCTCTAAGCAATGTTTTGAGTCAGTCAGCCAAAATATGGGATCATGTTTCTCCTCCACCTCAAACTTATTGTAAGCCCTAAGCAACATCAATCAGACAGAAAGGAGCAAACTGAAATTCTGCAACTTCCCTGCTGCAGAACTGTGGTCAGCAAGGGAGGGAGGCGGGATATATAACCTCTCAGCTGCCCCTTGTTTTCAGGGATGTCCTTTACCTCAAAATCTTCCCCTGTCCCTTATAAAAATTGTGTTTTTGTGACTGAACTGTGGGGATTGTAAACACAAAATAATATTAAACCAAACATTAAAGTTACAGACCTGTTCTTCAGAAAATGCATCTTGCACTAATCCCCATATGCAATCAGCTTTCTAAGTGAACATTACCAGTTTTTAAAATGTGTCACTGATTCTGGCAAGTTGTCTCTGATTTTTGTGTGCTTCATCCCTGATTTATGAGGCAAAATGTTAAGAGTCATGACAGGACAAAAAAGGCATTGCACTATGAAATGTGTGTGTGTGTTTCTACACTTTTAAATACTTAGAAAAAAATGCGTATGCAGCATACCTCTCAATGTCTCAGCACTGAAATGTATAGCACTGACCTTCAAAATTCAGAGCAAATGGCTAGAATGTAAATCACTTTTTTATTTTAAAGAATAATATGTCTAAAGAATAATGCGCCCCAAATGTTTAGTGTTAGAAATTATTCTATCAATTTTGTTCCACATTTCAATAGATTGTGTGTCCAAGAATAGCTTTAACATTATGAGGAACATCAGTAAACCTTAATGAAGTAATGGCAAATTTGACTGTAATAACCACAGTGCTGTGTGAATTTCATAACAGTTGAGAGGTATGCTGTGCAGGTATGTGTTAGGAGGATTTTTCACACACCTCTGAGGTATATGATAACCACACAAAAAAAAGCTTGTTTGAGAGGTTTATGAGACTATCACACACTGAGGGTGTATGAAAAATCCTCTTAGCCCACACCTTGCACAGGCATTATTTTCTTTCATGACAACTGGTGCAAGTTCTTGAGACAGTGTATAGAGTGCTCCAGGGAACTCTTACACCTTGTGAGGTGGTGGCACTGTAACCTGAAATCCATATTCAGGCATGGTTGCAACACCTGGAGGCATTGAAGATCCCTCCATAGCACCCTCCTATGGGTCTTAGCACCTTGCCAGGCATTAAAGAGCCCACAAAGGCACCTTTACATCCTCTGCAGTGAAGCAGTGGTGGTGCATATGCATTCTAAAATGTATCAAAATAATCCCAAACTGCATCACAAAACATGAAAAGTCCTGTAGCTTCTGGGGGCCTAGACAGCTCCCAGACCCCCAGCCTTTTATATTTACCCTGAGCACCCACATTTACCAAAACTTGGCACCCCTGCTCTCTTCCCTTCTACCTGCCACCAGATGTTAAAATCCTACCTATTACAAGATGTGTTACTGACTATCTGCAGTTTTCTTTACAATGCTTCTTATATATCATATATCTCCAACTATGAGGTGATGCAACATCATAAATAATGTATTCTATTAAGCTGTATAGTATGTTCCTACTTTTTGGGATGCTTCATGGTGTTTATTCCCTTGTATATAGTTCACATTTTTTCTTCTTTTTTTTTTTTTTACATTATATGTTCCTTTCCTTGTGAAGATTACTGTTATATATCCACTTGTGTATTTATCGTCTTTGTTATATTGTTTGCGCTATGCACTTTACTTGATTCAGGACCCCTTGTAAATGAGCCTGCTCAATGGAGTTCTCTCCTGCCAATAAACTTTGACTTGACTTGACAGACCTGCTGTGCTAGTCCAGGAGTCAAGCATGTCTTTCAAAGATGTAATAATATTAACACCAGTGTGTTCTCTTGGAAGGACTGCAACACCAAGGAAAGCAGACATCCAGTGGGATGGGGTATTGCTATTGCCAAGGTCAGAGGAAGAGGAGGATGAGTCAATGGCAGTGATGCCACTATGTGTTGGTGAACACCAGTGTGCTTTGAATGAGAGGTATGCATGTAGTGACTTTGTACTGGTCCATACATCAGATGTATGGTGGAAAACCCTGCCCAAAGCCTAGTTCAGCAATTTCTCTACCTGGCTGTGGCATGCCTTATACATATCTGGCATGACTGCATGATAAAAAGTAGTTTGCATTGGTATGTGGTATCTGAGCTGTAAAAAATGTAGAGGTCTATGGAATCCTGTGTTTTCAGCAAAAGAATAAGTTTGCAAATCCGGTGCAGTCATCTCACCTGTGAGCTGTGTGATCTCAACAGCTGTGGATGAGTTGACAAGAACTTTGTGCAGGCTTGAAATGCATCCTTTACTGTGAGATTAGGCTTTTGAGATGGCATAGCCTTGCTCCTGGCCCTGTTGCCAGAGTGGACAGATACAAGTGATTTAGGATGTGTGTGTATGAGGGGGAGCAACACAAACTGCACATCTGCTGTCTCACCATCTGAACCAGTTTGTGAGGGACCTGGTGTTGTGCCTGTTGGAGTACTGGAGCAAGGCCTGGAAACAAGATTTTGCTGGTGTTTGGTCACTTGCTGACTGTCTCAGCTACCATCACCACCAACAGTACCATCAACACAGTCAGAAAATGGTTTTGCTTTTTTTTTAATGCTGCATGCAGTGGCATGAACAGACAACTCCAGCAGCGGCTTTATCCAAGTTAGTCACCCCAGGATGCTTTTTCGGTGGGGGTTCCAAAAACATGTTGTGGTCAGTTTATCAACATTTTTACCACAGCTGAGACTTTGGCCACAGTGTGAACACACACCTATCCTTCTATCATCCTCTTGCTCAATAAAATATGTCCAGATATCACTGGAACCTGAACTTGTACCTGACATCAACCCTCTTGTACTCTGCTTGCACCTATGACCACCAGATTTAGTTTGGGGTGGTGTATTAAGATTGCCATGAACTGATACCAGATGCAGTATCAGAACCACTAGAACTAGCAAAAGTTAGGGTAGACTGCTTAGTTGTTGTTTTTTAGCAGGAGGTTGACTGGAAGGATGAGGAGGAATAGTGGTAGAGGTTTTGTGCCTACCTTCAGCAGCTGATTGGGTGAGGACTCAGTTTCAGTATCCCCAGACTCACTCAGGTCATTTTTGTCAGAAGATGTGTCAAGGGACACATCTTTAAGCCTTTTTAAATCTTCTGGGATAGGAGCATATTCTGACCCAGAAGACACTGCCTCACTGTCCTCATCATGTTCTGAGCAACTGCTTGGATTTAACAACCAAAGCCATGGCTGAGTACTTCTATTATGAACTGTGGTCATGGTAGTATTGGTGAATTTGGTGCTGGTGGTGTTAATGGTGTCAGCAGCAACAGTAGTAGAGGTAGTGGTTCTGGTGGTAGTAATGGAGATGGTGCTGATGGCACTGGCAGCAGTAGTGGAGGTAGTGCTGATGGTGGCACTGGCAGCAGTAGTGGAGGTAGTGCTGATGGTGGCACTGGCAGCAGAAGTGGAGGTAGTGCTGATGGTGGCACTGGCAGCAATAGTGGAGGTAGTGCTGATGGTGGCACTGGCAGCAGCAGTGGAGGTGGTGGTGATGGTGGCACTGGCACCAGTAGTGGAGGTAGTGCTGATGGCACTGGCAACAGTAGTGGAGGTAGTGCTGATGGTGGCACTGGCAGCAGTAGTGGAGGTAGTTCTGATGGTGGCACTGGCAGCAGCAGTGGAGATGGTGGTGATGGTGGCACTGGCAGCAGTAGTGGAGGTAGTGCTGATGACACTGGCAGCAGTAGTGGAGGTAGTGCTGATGGTGGCACTGGCAGCAGCAGTGGAGGTGGTGATGGTGGCACTGGCAGAAGTAGTGGAGGTAGTGCTGATGGCACTGGCAGCAGTAGTGGAGGTAGTGCTGATGGCACTGGCAGCAGTAGTGGAGGTAGTGCTGATGGTGGCACTGGCAGCAGTAGTGGAGGTAGTTCTGATGGTGGCACTGGCAGCAGCAGTGGAGGTGGTGCTGATGGTGGCACTGGCAGCAGCAGTGGGGATGGTGGTGATGGTGGCACTGGCAGCAGTAGTGGAGGTAGTGCTGATGACACTGGCAGCAGTAGTGGAGGTAGTGCTGATGGTGGCACTGGCAGCAGCAGTGGAGGTGGTGGCACTGGCAACAGTAGTGGAGGTAGTGCTGATGGCACTGGCAGCAGTAGTGGAGGTAGTGCTGATGGCATTGGAAGCAGCAGTGTAGGTAGTGTGATGGTGGCACTGGCAGCAGTAGTGGAGGTAGTGTTGATGGTGGCACTAGCAGCAGCAGTGGAGGTGGTGGTGATGGTGACACTGGTAGCAGTAGTGGAGGTAGTGCTGATGGCACTGGCAGCAGTAGTGGAGGCAGTGCTGATGGCATTGGAAGCAGCAGTGGAGGTAGTGCTGATAGCACTGGCAGCAGTAGTGGAGGTAGTGCTGATGATGGCACTGGCAGCAGTAGTGAAGGTAGTGCTGATGGTGGCACTGGCAGCAGCAGTGGAGGTGGTGGTGATGGTGAGAGCCAATCTGGTAATAACATAGGTCACTGTGGAGGCTGAGATTTGCACTGGAACAGTGGTGGTGACAGTGGTACTAGAAGTACTGGCACTGATTGAAATAGCAACTGGTCTGGTTGGAGTGAAGGGGACAGCAGGACAACGAACACATGTCGAACATCGACCCTTGTCTGAATCACAAATCACTTTTGCAAAGGCTGGTCCACAGATGTTTTTTGACTGTACTTGACTGCTTGTGTTACGTTTTCACTCATCAGATACATTGCAAATAAAGTGGAATAATGCTTTCAAATGTTATTTTTCCGATGCTATAATTACTTTTTCTAATGCAATCATGTATGAAAAAAGTGTTTATTTTCCAGAAACCATAAACAGGAAGAATTATGACCTTGTTTTTGCTCATGCAGGAGTGGCAGTCAGCAAATATAACTGATGGCTTAGACAACTATTGTAGTATCCGAAATCTGGAGACTAGAAGACCTCAACAATTTTTTTTTTAATGTTGTAGTTTGTAACTTTTTACTGTTTTTAACAACAGGCAGAAAGACAGACAACTAATATTGGACTGTAAGTGTGCCCCCCTGTCCCCTGCCTGCCCAAAGGCACAGTCCAGAGACAAAAACACTTCCACAGTTTATTTGTAATTGTTGCTTGTAAGTTTTTACTCAACAGTCAGAAAGCTAATACTGGGCACTGGCAGCAAGGGTCCCCCCTGCCCTTGCCTGCCTTAGGACATAGATAATGTCGGTGGCATCTGGAGACAAAAAACCTTCATCAGTTTTATTTTAGATTATTGTTCCTAAGTTTTTACTCAACAGTCAGAAAGCTAATACTGAGCATTGGCTGCAAGGGTACCATCTGGCCCCTGCCTGCCTACCCTAGGGCATAGACAACATATGTGGCATCTGAAGAAAAAAACAATTCAACATTTTATTTTAGATTGCTGCTTATAAATTTTAACCCAACAGTCAGAAAGCTAATACTGGGCACTGGCAACAAGGATGCCCCTCTGGCTTCTGCTTATCCTAGGGCACAGATAACATCTGTAGCATCCGGAGACAAAAAGACTTCATCCGTTTGTTTGAGATTGTTGTTTGTAACTTTCTACTGCTTTAACAACAGCAGAAAATCAGAGAGCTACTATTAGGCCACAAGGGTTCCTCCCTGCCCCCTGCCTACCCTAGGGCACAAAGTCTGTGGCATGACAAAAAGTTAAACTATTTTTTTTGTATAGGTGTCTTAAGAAATAACAGCTCCGCTAACTACAGGAACAGGAAAAGGTGTAAGCCCAAAACTGTGAAGCCAAGCAAAGAAGACATTGCTTCTCTCCCCTTGCTTTCAATACACTGACAGCAGCGATGGCAAGCAGGCAGCAAATGCCAAAGTGTACTACCAAAACAAAGACTGCAGCATCAGGAGAAAAAAAGAAGCATTTGTCAATGCCAAACATTTAATGCACGTTAAATAAGGTTGTTTTCTTTTTTTGGGGGGGGGGGAGGTTATTTTGAACACAAGTTTTGAAGATACTTGTTTTAAGATTTGCCTTATTGACATGGTACGTACCATTTATAGTGACTTGGCCGAAATGTCATCTCACACTAGAGGTGTGAAAACACATCTCATCAGGGACTTTAAAAATGACACATGCCACATGTATGAGGTGGTGTGGAAAAATGGGTATGTTGAAAGTTTGCAGTCAAAATATTGAGAATTAGTGAAGTTATGAGTGAATGCTGAAATAGTGTAATGTTCAGTCATAACCTTGGCATTTTACCATATTTGTACACCTAATTTTCAGTGTAGCCTTCTTATTACCCACTTAATGAACGCAGTAGGCGAACATTTTCAAATCCCCACTGAAACGTCATTCCATGCCACCAAAATGTCACAGGCATGAAAACACATTTTGACCAGGATTTGAAAAATGACAGCTGTCACATTCATGAGGTGCTGGAAATAAATGGCTATGTTGAAAATTTGGGGTCAAAATATTGAAAATTATCAAAGTTATGAACCTGCGTTCACAAATGTCAACATAGGCTCATAACTTTGTTGTTTTTCAATATTTTTACACCACATTTTCAACATAGCCTTCTATGAACCTCACCTCATGAACAAGGGTGAGAATTTTTCATCTCCTGCCCAAAAGGTGATTTTGGTGTAGCGACTTCAAAATCACCTTTTGGGACAGATTTGCCTAACTTCACAGTCATTGTGCATGAGGTGGGGTCCCAAAAAAGGAATGTTGAAAATTTGGGGCAAAAATATTCAAAACTGGCTGAGTTCAAAACCCCACTGAAATACATTCAACCACATGCCAGATTTCCTCAGTTCACAGTCTGGCTTTGAAGAGTGAAGACATGTCTGCAGTCCAGAGAGGATTACAGTGTTGGACTCCCAGTGGGTAAGTAAGGGCTTGGGGGGGTCAGGTGGGGGTGAACTAATGGCACAACAGACATCGATTAATGATTTTCTTTTTCACAGGGTTTTTAAAAATGAAACAGTGAGAGACGGACTGAATTCTGACACTGGGATTGGGCTCCCCAGTGTCAGGCTTGTTAGAGAACGGTGGTGGGTTACCGGGGGGGGTGTCAAGAGAAGTGATAGCTGGGGTGGGCACTGTGCTCTGCTTACATGACAACTATATAAGTATAAAGATGGGAAGGGCAGGAGGGTGGAAGAGCTACTCGGAGGGGATGGGGAGAAAGAAGCGGTAGCGGGTGTGGGCACCCCGCTCCACTTACATTACAAAAAAAAATGTATACCCAAGTTCAGATAAATATGTTTTTAAGTATGAGAAAGAAAGCTGAACTCAGGAACCTAGTTAGTTTTTTGACTTGAAGGCTAAATGATACTCGAATCGTGCGCTAAAAGTTGAGCCGTGACACTGGGCATGCACATATGCATATTCATATACATATGTTTAGGTGCATACCCAGTATCACAGCTCCACTTTCAGAGCATGATTAAATTACATTTTGGCTCTTGTTTAAAAATACTGACTTCGTTCCCGAGTTCAGCTTTCTTTCTACTACCTAAAAACAAATTTAGCTGAACTCAGGAACAGTGGTCCTGTAACAAAGACAGGCTGCTGGTGTTGACAGCCAGTCAGCTGCTTGCTGACCGGCTGGCTTCATGCAAATCAAAGGACTGAAGCCCTCTGATTGGAGCAGCTTTGGATCCTTTGAAATACACAAAGTTTCCACCCAGCAAGCAGTGAGTGATTTCAAGACCACAGTGTATGGTCATTTGCCTAGACTGCCGAGCCCCTGCTATTTTCAGCTGCAATGGGCTCAGCAGTGACCCCCCCAATAATCTCCTTTCAAAGTAGCAAAATGTTTGGTGCATAGGTATCAAATAAAATAAGATTTTTTTAATAACAGTTTAAATAAATGAACTACAAAAAGGAAATAACAGCAAAGCTGTTTTTGCAAACTGGCAGCAACCAGCTTCAGAACACAGCATAGTAAGCTGAGCACACACTAATCTTTGCCTTCCTTCCCCCCCACGCAAACAAAAAGATACAGTAGTATATTATTTACTGCAAAATTAAAAAAAACAAGCATTTGTCAATGCTGAATGTTGTCTTGCTGGCGTTAGCATTGGTAGTACAGGAGTTAGAGAGATGCATAATAGGAATGGCAGTGAAGTATGGAACTGATGTCAACCCCACCCCACCCTGCAGAGACTGACAGGCATTGAGGTGTGTCTTTGGGTCATCAGCCATAACGCTCATGCCATTTCACCTCACCCTACCCTGCAGAGTCTGACAAGTGTCGCATTGTGCCTTGGGGTCATCGGGCATTATGCTCATCCCATTCAATAAGGAAATATGTTGAGATGGGTGCAGTATAGGAGAATGGGGTGAAGTTTGGGGACAAAGAGTCCAAGGCACACCTTAATGCCTGTGACTAGCTGCAGGGTGGGGTTGTAGGTGGAATGGTGTGAGCATTACAACCGACAATCAAAAGGCACACCCCTGATGCCTGTCAGTCTCTACGGGGTGGGACGTTATGGTTAGAAACCCTAACATCCCAGGCAAATTTTCAACATGGCTTTTTTGTGACCCCACCTCATGGAAGCATTTGGGACCTCCGCTTATGAATAGTGGCACTATGATTTTGTTAATCTGTCCCAAACAATGATTTTCCACCATGCCATCATGCATCAGATGTGCAAAAACACATTTTGGGCAGGATGTGAAAAATGGCACCTGTACTGTTCAAATGGAGGTGTGCAAAAATGGCAATGCTGAAAATATGGAGTGAAAATATGAAAAATTCTCTAAGTTATGAGCGTGTGTGGAAACTGCGCAATGCACGCTTGTAACATAGTCATTTTGTGGAATTTTGTCACCAAATTTTTAACATAGGCAGTTTGGGACCTCCACTCATGAACAGTGTCACTGTGATTTCCTTATCTGTCCCAAACATTGATTTCCCACAGCAACCACACCATTGTGCGCCAGATGTGCAAAAACACATTTCAGGCAGGATGTAAAAAATGACAGCTGTACTGTTCATAAGGAGGTGTGAAAAAATGGCAAGCTTGAAAATCTGAATTGAAAATATTAAAAATTCTTGAACTTACGAGCATGTGTGCAAACTGCGCAATGCACATTCGTAACACAGTCATTTTTTTGAATTTTTTCACCAAATTTGCAACATAGCCTTTTTGGGAGCCCACCTCATGAACAGTGGCACTGTCATTTCATTAATCAGTACCAAAAGGTGATTCCATGCAGTGACCGCAGAATCACCTTTCAGGACCACATAATGACATGACAGTGACTGAGTTCAAGAGGTGGGGTTCCAAGAAACCCATGTTGAAAATTTGGAGCCAAAAGTCACAAAAATGTCCTAGATATCCACCTAAGCTGACCCCCCCCCCCATTTATGCCATTATACAGCTTACCGGCATTTCTTCAGTTCGCGGTCAGCTTTGAAGAGTGCAGACGTGTTCCCGCTCCACCAAGATGGCTGCACCAGGCTGGAGGTAGGATGGGGTGAGGGGTGCAGGGAGATGGGGTATGTGCAGGTGGGCATGGGTTGGGGAAGGGGCACTGAGACAACATGGGACCGTTTTCCTTTTACAGATAAAAAAAGACACTGGGATTTTTTACAGGTGTGTTTGGACATACTAGGATGGGCTCCAGTGTGCCACCTGTGTTTTTTTGCGAGGGGAACTGAAGCCAACAGGGATTGGGTCTCCCCATCGGCACACAAAATGTGTCTGTGTTTTGGGGGGCACATGATACTGAGGGGGATTGGGAACCCCCTTGGTACACAAATAAATAAATAGGGGGACATTATGACAATGGGAATTGGGCTCCTACATCAGCAAATGAACTGGGGAGGGGGCATGCTGGCAGGGGGATTAGGCACCCCCGACATTGGCTTTCAGGCGGGACTGTGAGAGGTGGATGGTGATAGCTGCCATGATTATTGAAATGGCACACTTTTGCACTGCTGTCATAGACAGTATGCTATTTCATTGATGCCACAAAGCCCAGCCCGAAAAAGCAATGGCGCCATTGGCCACAACAGGACTGCACCTCCAAAACCTGCTATTCCAAGCTACCACAATATGTTGTTTGTGCTTGCGTGCAAGATAACATAAAAATTGCCAGCAAGCAATAGACAGCCTAGCCTGCAGACAGAATCCCCTCCCTCTGCCCTAGGCTAAATAATGAAGATTACATGATTTGTTCTGTTGTAAAAGAAAATACTTTTAACAATCATTCAGTCAAGTGGGACACCACAGTCTCTCTGCTGAAGAACAAAACAGAAGAGTAAAAAAAGTCTGTAAAAACTACTTTTCCTAAATCTGATTCAGAAAACCTTAACCCTTTCACAGAGAGAGGCATATTCCTCTCAGCTTGAGTGTCTGTGCACTGGCAAGGTCACATGGTAAAGCTTTAGAAAGCTCTCTGAGCAGCCTGAGGATTGGATGAGGAGCTTTCACGAGATCTCAAAGTCTAATCGAATACATGATCATCAAATACCTTGAATACAGCCCAGTATTCGTGAATTTAGGTAGTCATCAAATACAGCCCAGTATTCCTGTTTTCGGGTAGCTGTCAAATACATCAACAACTGATTTGAATTCTACACACACCCCTACTCTATGTGACAGGGAAAAGCCACACATGTAGTGAATGCTGCTGGACAAGTATGTGTCTGTTGTTCAGGGATGCAGTTGCATTGCTAGATAGGGCAAAAGGGAAAAAACTGCTGCTTGCCCAGAAAATACTCACTTTCCACTTGACAGTTGGTCCATGGCAATGTACTTGGTCTGTAACAATAGCTCAGAGATGAAAAAGTGAACAGGAAAGTATTTTTACTTTAAGTTTTGACTTCTGTACTGGTGGAACTTTCGATTAGGTTTTGACCTAGTTGTTTCTCATTTTGACCCACATTTTTTACACCAGTGGGTAAAATTTGACCCATGTTTAAAAACTCTCAGAGCTGTCCCTGCAGGGATGTTGAAGAAAGTTTGCCCTTTACAAGCTTGGACTGAGGGTAGGCTACAATAGAGCCTGGGGCTAATTTCTGCATGTAACCTCTAGTTCCGTGAAGAAGGGGGAGGTAGTCTCTGGACAAAAGAAGAGGAGGGTTGCTGTATAGTACAATGCCCTCTCATATGTGCTGTGTCCATTTCTGTTATGCTTTGACAAAGGAGGTACTGTACTATGTAACGTGGGTACCTAGCAGAAGGACCATAATGATATATACCCTGCAATAAAGCTGTCCCGTGTATGTGTGTTCAGTAGTCTCCCTAGCGAGACACCTATGTGAAAACATTTAAGTTTCTTTTTGACTCTAGAGATGGGTGTGGGCTGTGAAGTTCCTTATGTTATAGCCATGTGATGAGTACTGCCTCCCTGCCAGAAGCCCCAGTGTCCACACCCTTTTTTAGAACCTTAGCTTGTTCCCTGCTCTGACAGGTGGGTCCCAAAGTACCTGGAATCCATGGGATCAATTACAAAAACACATTTTTGCACAGAAATAAATTTCATCACCTCATTTTATAAAAGTAATAAGGTTGTCTTGGAGACGAATTACCTTTCAGTGAGACCCCCCCTCAACATTACCTTGCAGGGAGGGGGATATAATTATTTAAGCAATGAGGTACACCAGGGTGTGGGTTATTGGGGATTTACCCTCGCCCTGTGTGGTGTGTCACGAGGGGTAGCTGAGTGACTTAACCACACAAGAAATGGGTAGTCACCAATAACCCACACCCTGGAGTGCCTTATTGCGATTATACAATGGACCCATGTGTAATATACATTTAAAATGTTCTTAATTATGTTTTTATAAATGCTATTCCTCAGCCATGGGTTATGCAGGATTTACCCAAAGTCATGTGGCATGTTTTGACCAATCAGGTTACAGGATTTTCACACACCATTGTATAATTAGCAGTAACCCCCTATCCATTGTGCTTTACTACTTATGTAATACTTATATTTAGAGTTGGGAGAATTAGATTTTTATTTTGTTATGATTTCGATGTAAAATACAGATTTTTAATTTTAAACCTTTTTCCCCCTGAGTTTTATCGATTTAAATGTTCACAGTTGCAAAAAATTATGGGTTTTACCCATTTATTTTGATTTGTATCTATTTAATTTTCACAGTTGCAGTTAACGATCGTAAATGCTGAGGATTTACGAACTGATAAAAACACAAATTGTAATGATCACATGTCAAAATAGCAATAGAACTTACTTTGCCTATCTGTAAATTTAGATTATTATCGATAGAAAAATGTTTTTGTTAGTTTGTGTGTGTGCAGTGAAATCGACATTTATCGATTTAAATCTAATCCTGCCAAGTCTACTTGTATTATAGTACTTACACAATAAACTGTAACTGAGCTTGTTCATATTTGTATAAGTTTTGAAAGTACTAGTTTTTTTGAAGTACTGTTTAGTTACCTAACAACATAAGGAGTACAGTGGCCTTTATGAGAAATGGAACGGCATGTAGATCAAAGGACTACAAGCATTCCATTATTTTCATTGATGCTGCTTATAAAAATCTGCTGTGTGGTTACCATTATGAGAACAAAGAGCTAAAATAGGTCATACTGTTGTCACATTTTCCTATGTTATTGTAACAACTGCTTCACAGAGTACACCATATCTAGACAGAAAATCAGCACTGACATTCTCTTTTCCGGATTTGTGTATCGCCTTGAATTTAACTGGCTGTAGTGCCAGGTACCAGCTTGTGATTCTGGAATTTCTATCATTCATTTGGTTAAGCCAACAGAGGGGATTCTGATAGGTTAGAAGTACAAAGTCAGCTTCTAGCAAATAAAACTTAAGGGACTCCATGTCCCACTTTGCTGCAAGGTTATCCTTTTTTCAATGGTGGAGTACCTTTCTCTCTGTCATGCAACTTTCTGCTGATATATAGAATGGGATGTTCCATCCCATATATATTTTGACTCAAGACCACACCTAGGCCAGTCTCTGATGCATCTGTCTGTAACAAAAATTGTTTCTCAAAGTCAGAGCTTCGTAAAACAGGAGCTGAACATAATGTAGCCTTGATGGTCCAAAAAGTTTCATCACACTCTGGTGACCATTTCACATTATTCAAGAACTGTTTCTTCGTGAGATAAGTGAGGGGTGTAGCTAACTAGGCAAAGTTGGGAATAAATCTCTGACAGTAACCTGCCAGCCTTAAAAATGACCTGACATGTTTCTTTGTTTTAGGGATAGGACTGTTAGCTATAGCTTCTATCTTAGAAATCTCTGACTTTACTTCTCCATTTTCCAAAACACATCCCAAATATCTGGTTTCCTGCATGCCTAATGCATATTTAGTAGGATTAATGGTTAGACTTGCATTTTTGATAGCTTGGATAACTGCTTGTAGGTGTTCCAGGTGGCTTTTCCAGTCTGAACTGTACACCATGGCATCATCCAAGTAAGCAGCGTGACAACTAGAGTGAGGGGATAAAATTATATCCATGTAATGCTGGAATGTAGTAGGTGCACCATGTAAACCAAACAGTATGGTGGTGAACTGATGGACTCCAACAGGAGTGGCAAATGCTGTTTTGTTTCTGGATTCTTTAGGTAGGGGGATTTGCCAGTAACCCCTGGTGAGATCGAGGGTACTGATGTACTTGGCACTTCCCAATCTGTCCACCAAATCATCTATCCTGAGCATAGGATTACTGTCAAATTCTAATACTCAAGTTTCCTAAAATCAAGGTAGATTCTTACACCCCCTTTTTTATTTACAAGCACCATTTGTGATGACCAAGCACTTCTCGACTCTTCTATGATACCCAATTATTTCATTTTTTGTATTTCCTTAACCACGTCTGCTCTTAACCACTCTGGTAATCTGTATGTCTTTTGTCTCATAGAGCGAGCATTCCTTGTCACTATTCTATGCTCAGCCCCTTTTGCTCAGCCTGGAACTGTGGTAAAAAAAGTGTTAAATGTCTTTAGTAAGTTACAAATTTCTGCAGTTTGTTTAGAGGTTAAGGAAAAATTCACCTTTATAGCATCAGCAGTTACAGTTTGTTCCATTCTGTCATAAACCATATCAATATCTTCTTTGTCAGTTTCTGGTAAAACTAGCAAAGCAGCCTTTGGTGTTTTTTTCAACCCATTTCTTCAGGGGGTTAGCGTGGTATACCTTGGTAAGACTTTTCCTATCAGGGGTCTCAACTTCATAGTTAACTGTGCCAGTACATGTAAGCACTTTATAAGGCCTTTGCCACTTCATTAACAGTTTATTTTCTCTAGTGGATAACAAATAACAAGACCTTTTCACCTGGCTCAAAAACCTTTTCTTTTACCCCATGGTCATAATACACCTTCTGCTGGTTTGGGGCCTCTTCCTGATTACTATGGGCAATTTCAACATATTTTGCCAAATTCTTTCTCAGGGCACATATATAAGATGCAGTAGACTGTTTCTGAGTGGGGTTATCTTCCCATGTTTCTTTTATTACATCTAGTGGCCCTCTAGGTTATCTACCATACAGCATTTCAAATGGTGAAAAACCTGTTGAGGCTTGTGGCACTTCTCTGTAAGCAAAAAGCAGGTAAGGTAAGTATTGGTCCCAGTCTTTCCCTTCCCCTTTTACAAACCTTTTTAACATGCATTTTAAGGGTTTGGTTAAAATGTTCAACAAGACCATCTGTCTGAGGGTGATAGGGGAATGTTCTTATGGCAGTGATACCTGCGGGCGTATCCACCTGAAGGTAAGCAGAGCGTAACGGCCTGAACTGTGGCTGCCACTTGCTACCGTCCTCTGCACCTTGGCTCCTGGAACTGCTCACCAGCCACCAAATCCACGCTCTCCACCCTGCGATCGCATTCCACCTGAAGGTAAGTAGAGCATAATGGCCTGAACTGTGGCCGCCACCGGCTACCATCCTCTGCGCCTCGGCTCCTGGAACTGCTCCCCGCCACCAAATCCAGGCTCTCCACCTGTGGGCACATCCACCTGAAGGATAGCAGAGCATAATAGCCTGACCTGTGGCCACCACCAGCTACAATCCTCTGCACCTCGGCTCCTGGAACTGCTCCCCGACCACCGAATCCAGGTTCTCTTCCCTGCAGGCACATCCACCTGAAGGCAAACAGAGCATAATGGCCTGGCCTGTGGCCGCTGCCCACTACCATCCTCTACACCTCAGCTCCTGGAACTGCTCCCCAGCCATCAAATCCGGGCTTTCCACCTTGCAGGTGCATCCACCTGAAGGTAAGCGGAGCATAACAGCCTGACCTGTGGCTGCTGCCTGCTATCATCCGGCTCCTGGAACTGCTCCCCGGCCACCAAATCCAGGTACTACCATTAGGCGATTTGAACTCCAGGAGCCTTTCTCTCCTCTCCGGTGATTGGCTTGGCTCTTCTGGTCACAGCTCCTTATTGAAACGTATGGCTGCCAGACCTGCTGTGGATTGGAGTGCCTCGCAAACCGAGTTCTGCTCTCCTGTCTTTGGCCACAAAATTCTTGTCTCAGCGGACCTCTGCCTCTCTAAAATTGAGGCAGTTTTTTTCTGTTAACTTTGCCAGCACTAGATGTGTTAGACTATAATTTCTGTTAAAACTTTAGTGGATTGCAGGAGTGTAGTTCTGCTGTGCAATTTAAGGTTTTTTACTGCCTAAGATTGTTAAACTAGCTATTTACTGTTTTAGCTCCCTAAGACTTTTTAAACAGTTAATTTTATTGTTTTTTACTGCCTAAGATTATTAGACTAGCTATCTACTGCTTTACTTCCCTAAGATTGTTTAAATAGTTTAACTGTGTGTGCCTTGCTACCTCCTAATCTTGCCCTCTAATGCTCTCTGTATCAGACCCCTTTACCTAGCTCCTCTGTCTGTATGTTTTTTTTTTCCGCTGTTACAGCTGTTGGTCTGTCTCTGCCTAGCTTACAAGACTACACACCCTCCCCTCTCTCTCTCTCTCTATTGCCCAACCACTTCTCCACCACTTAACTCCCCTCTTTTGTTTCTTCCAAACTCTAGCCCTGCCACTTAACTACTCACTTATCCTTTTGTTTCTGTCCAGCTAGCCCTCACCCCCTGCTGGCAGTCTGCCACCTGTCCCCACCCCCAGCTTCTCCAACTTAATAAAATTAACCTTGACTCTTTCTCTCTCTCTCCTTAGGCTCTCTGCCCTGAGGGCGCATCCACCTGAAGGTAAGCGGAGTGTAATGGCCTGACCTGTGGCCACCGCCTGCTACCATCCTCCACACCTCAGCTCCTGGAACTGCTCCCCAGCCACTGAATCCAGGAACTACCGCTAGGTGATTTGAACTCCAGGTACCTTTTTCTCCTCTCCGGTGATTGGCTTGGCTCTTCCGGTTGCGGCTCCTTATTGGACCGTACGGCTGTCAGACCTGCTACAGATTGGAGTGCCTCACAAGCCAAGTTCTACTCTCCTGTCTTTGGCCACAAAATTCTTGTCTCAGCGGACCTCTGCCTCTCTAAATTTTTCCCACCCGCCCATCCCTCTCTATAAAATCCATGAGGGTGCCTCCTTTCTCTCCACCCCACATCTTCTATTGGCTACAATCTCTGGCTGTCGCTTGTCCTGTGTAGGCACTTTGATCTTTCCAGCTACTGTGCAGTGTTTACCACCATTATCACCGCGTGTGCCTGGAAAGCATCTCTTCTTATTCACATGTTGTTTTTCCTTGATACCCAACTCACTGGGATTTGCCCAAACCAATCAGACCAAAAAATTCTAAGTCCCCACACCCATTTTGGACAATGCGCCAGATGATTACCTCCTCCCCTCACACCATTAGCCCTGCAACATGTCAATATTCCTATTTCTCCTCTTCTTCACTCCACCTAACTATGGTAGGAAAGCTGCCCCCACTCTGTGCTCACAAAGCCCCCTTTGCAGAGATATTCCCGGGAGTACTCTACCCCTTAATACATCACATACATGCCCATTCCCGCATACCCCCCCCCATTAGTAATCTGAACTGCTACCACCCGCTTCTGGAATTCCCCCTTCTTTTCCAGTTCCTCGCCCCATGTAGTAATACTCCTTCAAAACAAAATAACTACCGCTGGAGACAACATAAAGCTGCAAAGCTCCTAGCCCACTATCTTGCAAGGATTGCCTTGCTTCTCCTATTTCTCACTGGGAATGTTTATCCAAACCCAGGTCCTCCCAAATCCACAGACTTTCAAGCCTGCAGGCTGGGGTCCCTCACGCTTGCATCCATCAACATCTGTAGTTTGCTACGCAAGCTTGATGACCTCCAAGGCTGGGTGTCTCACCATAAACCAGATATCTTAGCCCTAAACAAAACCTGGCTCTCCCCTAAGGTCCCTGATAATGCTGTATCCATTCCTGGCTACATCCTTTTCAGGCTTGACCGTATCGGCAAGCGAGGAGGTGGCTGTGCCATATATTTGAGGGATAATCTTATAGGACATGTCCTCCCTCTTTTCTCCTCTGACACCAGCTTCAAATGCTTGCAGTTAAATTAATACTTGGTCAGCAAGGTAAATCCCTCACTGTAGTATCCATCTACATTCCTCTGTGTGCACAAGCCTCTGGCTTCAAAATAGTTATTGACTTCCTCGATAACCAACCCCACCGTGTTGTTATGGGGGATTTCAATGTGAACTGGCAAGCTCCTGAAGTTGACCTGTATAAGGATGCCCTAGCTGCCTTAGATGTCACCCAAATGGTCCCCTTCCCCACAAGGAGTAATTATAAAACCAGCTGCAGCTCACTGCTAGATTTGATCCTCAGTCACCACCCACCCTAACACCCAGAACTAAAGCCAAGTTCTGCCACCAAAGAATCATAAAAAAGGAAAGCTTTCACAATTCCTTGCTGCACTAACACAGATCAACTGGTCTCCCCTTTACTCTATGATCTGCATTGACTAGGCTCTTAACTATTTCATTTCCAGGGTTACTAAAATATTCAACAACTTTGCCCCCTATAAGAAAAGAAAACTTAGATCCCACACCAACCCCTGGATTACCCCTGAGCTAATCACCATGATGAAAGACAGGGATAATATCTGGCACAGTGCTGTGGCATCGAGGCAGTAGCACAACCTGCAATGTTATAGAGCTGCTAGGAACCAGTGTACCCTGGCAATACGCAGAGCCAAGCAACAATATTTCAAGCATGAGCTTACAAATGCCTGGGATAACATCAAAAGCCTAACAGGGAAACCCAACAAATCCTCCCCAACATGCTAGAGGTTAACGGCTCTGTCATCCAGGATCACAAAGAGATTGCCGACACCTTTAATCTTGCATTTACAGATCTTAGTGGTGTCCTTCCCACAAACTTTTTCGATGACTCCACCTGCCCAGTCCTAATGGTAATGTGGTCCCCCCCCCCAAATAACCCTCCCTTCTACTTCAAAAGAGTGTTCCCAGCCAGATTCAGGAAGTACCTTCAAAAAGCTCTAGGTAACTCTAGATTCAGCAGTGACACCTTGGATCTTAAACTCCTTTCACTCTCCCGTGACGCTGTCTTGCTTCCCTTTACTAAACTATTAAATCTCTTGCTTTCTCTCAGACAGTTCCCCCAACGCTGGAAATCTGCCAATGTCACACCTGTGCACAAAAGCAGTGATAGGTCCCTGCACTCCAGTTACGGTCCCACCTCTGTCCTTCCCCCGCTCTCCAAGGCACTTGAATGTGGATCTATGTGATAACACCGAAAGCCTAAAGGTGATCACCGTTATCAAGAAGTCAGAGTGCCAAAAAAATTTTTCAGCACTCTGACACTCCACGTCACCACACGCACGGGACTTACTTTTACTGTTTTATGCAGGGGCTTACTCCCACACACACACACACACCCCTACTAAAGGATTCTCAACTCCAGGGGTGTGTCGGGGTGAAAACAGTAAAAAAATTAAAGGTTCGGGCCGGGCACAATAAAAATGCACCAGCGCCCAGACTCAAACCCAGTACCCTGCCAACCAGTGCCAGCAGCCCACCCACCACGCCATGGGGTCGGCTCAGCAACCGACCATAGCACAACTCCTCACATCCCCTCCAGCCCCTTGCTGTGTGTGTGCTCGCTCTCCCACGCGCACGTATGTATAGCGACATCCCGCCACTATATTCGCCAACTCCCCCATCCGCCACCCTACTGTCCTAGCTCCCCAGGATGTGTTGGGAGTTGGTCGCTATTGTCGGTGCCCTTTCCCCAGCTCCCAATCACGGGTACCCCTTGATCGCATAGTTGCAGACCAAATTACTGAACACCTTGATAAATATAATCTAGAGTGTTCGCAGCATGGCTTTAGAAAAGCCCATAGCACAACCACTGCCCTGCTTGAATTTACTAGCCATATACACAAGGCCCTGGACACAGGACACTTACTGGGCATGGTATACATAGACCTAACAAAGGCCCTTGATACCGGGAATCATCCACTTCTGTTGAACTCACTCTCAGCCCTTGGCCTTTCAAATGGAGTTACTACATGGTTCGAAAGGTACCTCATGGGCAGGAACCAGCAAGTTAAGATCGCTGACACCCTCTCCTATAGCCTCCCTATGCACTCTGGAGTTCCCTAGGGGTCTATTCTTGTCCCACTTCTCTTCAGTCTCTTCATTAACAACCTTCCATCAGCATGTGACAATAAAATGCTACTTCATGCCGATGATGCAGTTCTTTTTTCTACCCACACAGACCCCATCCCCCTCTCCCAGAATCTTAAGGCTAGCTTTAATCTTGCAGAGTCCTGGTTTAATCAGCATAAACTGCTGATGAATTATAAAAAATAAAAAAAAAAAACGCTGTTCTATAACTCCCACAGCCGATTTAGAACCACCCAGCTAACCATCTAAATAAGCAACATCAACTGCTTGATCAAGTACAGGAGTTTAAATATCTTGGTATTACAGTCGACTCCACACTCTCTGGCAGCTTGCATGTTTACATCTCCAAAGCCATTAACATAAGATTGGGGGTTCCCTACCATCATCGCCACTGCCTGACCAGTGAAGTGATGCACGCAGCTGTAACTAGCTCCATCCTGTCCATAACTGATTATGGACTAGTCTTTTATGGGGCTGCCACTGATACCTCCCTGAAAAGAATCAAGACAGCCCTGAACAAGAGCCGTAGACTCGTCAGAGGGGCAGGTAAGCTTGCACCCACCTGCAACCTCTACAAGCATTCCAACTGGCTCAATCTTCATTGTAGAATTGCTTACCAGACTTGCCTCCTGGCAAAAAAAATCTGTCTTGCCTCTTCCCCCCCTCAACGCAGGCTATCATGCAACCTTCCCCCAACACATGTCTAACACGTAGCACTCTCAGACCTACTTTCCAAGTTCCTTTCTGTTGTACCTCCCAGGCCCAACAGACCTTCTATACTAGGGCCTCTACCAAGGTTAATGGTCTTCCTCCTGAAGCCTACAATGAGAATAAGCTTGGACCCTACAAATGCTCCCTGTGCCATCACCTCACAAATCTTAGCAAATGTGACTGTAACCAGTAAGTTTGATGGCCATCTCCTCTCCCCTTCCCTCCCCTCTGGCCCTTGTTGCTTCCACATTTCCCCTCTCCTTCACTCCCTCCCACCCACTTCCTTATTGGCAGGACCTTGCACCTATGGCACCCCCTCCCACCTCCTCCTTATCTGACAGAGCCTCACACCTCTGGCACCTCACTACTTTCCTTCCTTACTGGAATGACCTCACACTTCTGGCACCCCCACCCACCCTCCCCTCCTCTTCTGCAGAACCTCGCATCACTGAACCCCACTACTATCCTTCCTACTGCTTACCACCACTTCTACCACCTCATCCCTCCTCTACCCTTCTCTCCCTCCAGCACCTCTCCCCCCTCCGCATGCTTTCCTTCTGTCCCAATCCCCCTCATAGTCCATGCTCCTTCCTCAGTCTCATCCCCCCATCCTGTCTTCCTCTTCACAAATCCCATTTGCACTTCTTTGGCACTTAGCACATTGCGACAATGTCATAATTTTTGACTGCCCTTCTCTTCTCTCTTCCTTTTCTTTCCCAACTCTCTTCTACCAAGTCGTCTATCATGTCTCTGAACCCTTTATACAAACCTCCTACTCCCAACCTATATTTCTCCTATTCCCAATCTATATTTCTAGTGCCTATTGCAACTGTGTGTACGTTGTACTTGCATCCCTACCCCTAACCTATCTCTTACTTCACCTTGCCACTGTCCCCCCGTTAAATCTCTGCTCGATTTATTTTTTTCTTTCTTTCTTCTTTGTATATTTTATTGTAATTTAATGCCTGTAACTGGATGAATCCACTGTTTGTGAGCTGTTATGTTAATTCTCTGCCTGTATTGTTTGTATTGTTAGTATTTTACTGTTTCCACAATTGTATTCTGATACAGAACCTTTGTAAAAGAACCACTGGTTCAAAGGTATTTGTAATCCTAGTACTCAATAAATAAATAAAATAAAATAAATACCTAGCAGTCAGTACAGCTCCTTCAGTAATGCAGCACCAAAATTACTACCCTGATCAGTAATAATTTCTTTAGGTATGCCCACCCTGCTGAAAATCTTGGCAAGCTCTGCTGCCACTTTTGGGGCTGTGACAGTATGCATAGGAACTGCCTCTGGGTATCGAGTAGCATAGTCATATACTACCAGAATTCATTGATTACCCTTTTTACTTTTGTCTAAAGGGCCAACCATATCCATTGCATTCTCTCAAAAGGCACATCTATCAAGGGTAGGGGCACCAGGGGCACCTTGTCTTTTTTAGTTACTGGGGCTACTTTCTGACATTCAGCACAAGAACTGCAATAGGTAGCAACATCTTCATGAATTTCAGACCAATAAAATCTGTACAGCAATCTGGCAAGAGTGCGCTCCCTCCCTGAGTGACCAGTCATAGAACTATCACGTGTTATCTGTAACGACTCAGTTCTATACTTTTGCAGTATAACAAATTGTTCTATCTGTTCTCGTGTCCGAGGTTTAACCCAAACTTGTACAGTAACCGATTACATTTTTTAAACATTGGTTTACCCTGTTTTGGTTTCACCCCAGCTGCTTAAAATAACCCTGGAGAGAAACATTGTTAGCTTGCTCTGAAACAAAATCACAATCAGTTATCAGTTTAGCTTCAGCATTTTCATATTTTAACCCCTTATGTCCATCAGTCTTTTGCTGCCACTGTTGTTTCAGGCGCCTGCTTTCTTTTCTGAACTTCCAGATCTTGGAGCTGGGCTCAAACAAGTCTGCATCAGTAGGTATATTCAAACAGACGCAATGCAATGTTTGCAAGCACAAACAGAGGTTGGATATACCCCCTGCAACAGCAGTTACAATTGCAGCACAAACACTAGTTCACTTCAAAATACCCCATGAGACCACACTCATAAATTATCACTCAGGGAACCCTACTGTGAGCAAGTTGGACACAGCCAGCAGTCATTTGCACACTTGAAAAGCACAAAAAACCTGCTTGTGGATCACTAACATTTGTGCCTGATTCCAAAAATCACAGATTGGAAACCATTATGCAAATGAACCTGCACTGTATTCAGCTCTCAAAACTGACTTCACCATTTCATTGACTATGTTTTGATACCTTATTATAAGGGCACCATCCCATCCTCTTCACAGTAAACAATGGCTGTATGCTGCTTAGTAGAAATGCCTGCAGAAATGTGAAAGGTGTTAAGGAGAACTTCTAAACTCTAGGTGGGACACTAAGAGAGAGAGAGAGCAGGAGTGGTAACCTTGTCAAAAGTTCTACTGAGACCCTGCAACAATGAAAGTAAGCAATTTAGGATATACCAGTTCAATGAATGGCTAAAGGAGTGGTGTGGGGGCGGGGGTCAGTTCCTGTGTGACTATGAACCCCATTGGAGGGACTGGAGGCTTTTAAACAGGATGGCCATCACCCCAGTGAGGAAGGCACCAAAGTATTAGGGAACAGGATTGCTGAGCACGCCACAGCCAGTTTAACTAGGTGAGGGGAGAAAGAGCAGTTAAGGATGGGTTCACCTAGATAACTGAGGGGGACAAAGAGGCTTCCCGCAACAGTAAGGCAGACAAGGGGTAGCATGGAGGAACAAAACAACGGGGGAAGAGGGGTTGTGGACAGGAAAATAATAAAGGAAGGAGGGGAAACAAAATTGAAGTATGGTGTTAGGCAGGGACTCTGAAGAGACTGTAGCACAGGGAAGATAGGGAACCACAGCAACAAAGTAAGGGAAGGGACTATGAACAAAGCACAGAGGAATCATAGGAAAAAAGGGTCAGGAGATTTAAAAAAAAGGACAAAAGTGGGAGGAAGCAGCCGATCTGGAGTGTGGTGTGTCTGGCTACCAAGAGGCTGGGCAATATAAGATCTGTGAACTGCAGTCTGCAGTGGCAGAGGCCCAGTTAGACTTGGTAGCTGTCACAGAGACACAGATTGCACAGCACCATGGCTGACAACTATCCATTCCAGGCTACTCAATATTAAGGAGGGATGGGGCAAGGGGGAGGAGTAGCTCTGTACATGAAGGTGGGCATCAAGGCCACACAGGTCAAGGACATGGCTGTGGAAGGAGCATCAGACAGCAAACAAGAAGATGAGGAGGAGATTATAGAAGGATACCAGAGCAGTGTGGGGTGCTACTAACTGGGGACTTCAATGTGCCAGATGATTTATTTATTTATTTAAAAGTTTCACCAGGAAAGGCATACTGAGCAGTGAATGTTCATTTCCAGATGCATCCTGAGGGAGAGGGGACAGGGATATACACAAATACAATCAGCAAAAAGACAGATACAGTGTAATAAATGGATAAGAGAATACAAACAGCATTAGGATGACAAAACTGAATAACGATCATTACAGCAATTAGAAAAGTGCAGCAACTATATTAAGCAACAATCTAATGGGTAATATAGAGCAGTGCTAACCTGTGTATCAAACAGAGAGGCAAAATGAAGGAGGTTGAGAGGTTAAGTACACCTGCAGGAGGGGGAGAAATGTTCCTTCAAGAGGGAGGTTTAGGACCCGAAGTGAGGCAGCATGATGGATCAGCTGGGGGAAGGAGTTCCTTATTTTTGGGAAGCGGTAGGAAAATGCTGCCTGGCCTGCTGATGTGGACCTGGGTGGGATGGTTAGGGTACAGTTGTTAGATAATAGCATCAGGGTCCTAATCTAGTCACTGAGAGTATGAGAACAGGCATTAAAAAGTAACACACAAACGCTTCCTGTGCAATCTCTATCAAGTTTTATTATATGGCGTGTTACAAGTTACAGATGATAAAATTATTCTAATTTGGCAAGAAAGCACCAAATCACAATATTTCTAACAATTATGTACTGATAAAAGAGAAATAATTACCCAGCAGTGCCTTCTAGCAGACATCTTAGCCTCGAGGACTTGTGAAGTGCCTATTCTAGTACGGAGGTTGCTTCAGCTTTGTTACATCTCTACTAGCACAAATGTTCAAGCAGGAGGGGGAGGTTCTCCAACTCACCGTCTGCACTCTCCTGGTTTATATGGATTACAAAGGACTCACTACCCTCCATGACATAATAACTCTACCAACTATCTTTTCCAGGAAACAAGCCTTGCATGTCTAAATGAAAAGGTATTGTAAAGTCCCTATGCTAACAAAAATAAGTCAGAAAAATATATCTTTTCCATTTGCATCTATTCTTCCTAAGTATGTATCTACGTGTAGTTTTCTTACTTGTGTAGCTGGTAAACGTTTTTCACAGCTTAGGTAGGCTTGAGGGCTTAGTCAGATCCGGCATTATTTGTCTGGTATAGAAAATGTTCTTTTTTGTGACCTTTTGCCATGTCTCAAAAAGTGTTTTTATATAATCCATCTGGTTTGGGCTCACAAGCACACATGTAATTTATAATCCAATTCTTGGTCCTGCAATGCCCAGGTACACATATTATGTATGTGCACATATAAGCATGATGCAGACTACTACATGGTGGTCAAGGTTTCTAAGGGAGTGAGAGGAGGAAGGTTTGAGGGAAATAGAGGAAGACAGGAAAGGGAGGAGAGAGTGATACCAGAATTTAGCAAGAAAGTTAGCACTGTGGATAAGGCAGCTGTCCGCTAACGAGGGAAGGGAGAGAGAGACTGGTAAAGGGTGCAATGATGGGTACGTGGAGGGCAGTCAAGAGGAAAATGGCAGAAGGAGTGGAAAAGAGAGTCCAGCCTGGTTAGGGAAGATTCAGGAGCGGCACTGTAGACTATGTCCCTGTAGTCAAGGATAGGTAGGATCATTTTCTGGACAATGGCGCAGCAAGCCGACAGAGGAATAAATGGACTGGAGGACCCCAGTATAAGTGAGTGCAAGGAACCAGATGATGGCAGGGTCCCTTCAGGGTACATTCCTGGAACAGAAGGTTGAGGAGCCTACAAGGCAGGGGGCTATTCTAGATGTGGCCCTCACAAACAGGAACAGCACTGGGGAGGTCATACTTAAGAAACCCCTGTGAAGCAGCAATCACCAGACCGTGTGGTCCAACTTAAAGTGGAAGCAGAAGGCAAATCACTCACAAACAAAGGTACTGCATTTTAGGAGGGTGGGATTTTAGAAAGATGCCGGAACTGCTCAGGGAGGGTTATCAGCTATAGAGGCTGTCACGGGGGTTGATACTAGTACATGGGGCTTAATTAAAATAGGACTAATTGAGGCAACATGTTTCTGGGTCAGGAGAGTAGGAAAAAACAGGAGGAAGGAAACCAATGCGGTACACGAAGGAGGTAAAGGAAGTAGTGAAGGAAAAATGAAGAAAATGAAAGTCGTTAAAAATTCCAAGGCCAGACAGATAGGAAACAATAGGTATGGGTACCTAAGCAAGTTTATTTATTTTTACATCCATTCATTCATTCATTCATTTATGTATTGATGTATTATCTGTTTGTTCGCCAGGATGGTGCACTGGTCTGAGGGACCATTTTCAGGCAAGACCTGAGTCATAAAGATGGCACAAACATATCAATAGATCAACATACAGAGAAGTTATCTGGATATTTATTAAGCAATAACGACAGAGAAGCTGGTAATTTCTGAGGGATTAACGACTGGCTGGGGGGATGGGTGGCCCGAAGCGCAGTCAAGAGCTACCTCATTCCAGACGGTCATTAATCCAAGGAAATGACCAGCCTCAAGGTTGTTATTGTAATTATAAGTCTAATTGCAATAACATTTTTGCTAGTTTTATTCACATTTTAGCTGTGTGCCACACAGCATCAGTCTGCAGCTGAATCGGTCATTTCCAAGACGTTAATGACTGATCCAGTTGACAATCCAAAGCCTCGCTAGGTTCACGAATAATTAATTAGTATTTAAATTTTATTTAAAAACTGGTAACCGGGATAGGCGTATTGAGCCAAAGCCTATTTCCAGGTATGACCTGGCACAAGGGAAACAGAAGAGAACAGTAATGCAGCAGTTGACACGGAATAAACAGGATACTACAGCCATTCGAAAGTAATAACTGAAGTTTACTATTGATAGCAACAGAGCAACAACACAAGCAGTACAATAAGTTCCAATAAAAACATGAGCCCTCAAAAGAGTGGGCAGAAAACAAAATAAAGCAAAATCCCAAACAGACAAGTGCAATAAATATGAAACTTATAAAATGCACCTAGCAATCTTGGAGAAACACTGGGGATGACAAAAGCAGAAAAGAGGCTAACTCAGGTGTCCAAGGGGTGAGGACAGGGGCATGCAGATGAGAAATTAGGCCTCAGTAGGGGCTTAAGGGCAAGGTAAGAGTGAGCAAGCCTAAGGGACAAGGGTATAATCTGCCCCAACTACTGACTGTTAATCTTAAATATTGCTGAGTTATTCTAGTATTTTAATACTGCTATGATTGTTGTGTTTTTATTGTTATATTTTAATTGACTGAAATTTGTATCATTGTTTCATTGTTAGGTGCCCAGAGCCTCTGGGATTGGGCACCATAAAAATAAAATTTGCCTTGCCTTGCCTAGAGTTCCAGATGTATGTCACCAATATAAAGACGGGAGCAATTTCAAGACATGATAATTAGAGTCATAGTTAAAGAGATAGTGTAATGTCTGGAAACTGTCTGCAATTAACTGTAACTTTCAGATGTAGTCAGCTTTCACTTCTTATATCTCAAGTGTTTTTTTCTTTTCTGTTTGCCAATTAGAAGATTTTCCACCTGGCAGTACTAGGGTAATGTGCTGAGCAGCACTCTCTGGAGACTAAAAAAGTCAGTGCTGTTCCTCCCTCTACATCAACACTGAGACCACACTGACTGTGACATCACTTGTAACCAATGAGAAACATTTCTCACTGCCAGATTATACTCTTTCACATAAAGCAGCAGGGACTGGCTCTTCTTGTTTACTAGTGATGTCACAATTTCCTGCATTTTGATTGGTAACTTGTAAAAATTACTGCTTAGACTGCAAGGATTGTGGTGCCTCAAGGTGTTTGGTCACATTTCTGATGATGATGTAATGGGAGGGTGCAAGCCTCCACGTATGCGTGTCTGGCGTGTGCATCCCCACAATGGGGACAGGAACCAGGGAGAAAAATGATAGGAAAACTTCCAGTTGCAAGTGACTACCAACCCTCCACAGGCTCTGCACCTGGCGACCAGGTGAAAGTGAGAAGGTAAGTCCCGGTGATACCGGGGTGACGGGGGTCAGTCAGAAGGGGGCAGCTAGGGCATCAAGGAGCATAAACTGCATATAAAAAAATTTTTGTTTTGGAAGCAAAAAAGCAAAACTAAGTTGCACAATGGAGCAAATATTCAGATTTTCATATTTTTATATTTAAAAATTTTCATTTTTAGATATATTTTTATTTTTTATACTATTATTTTGATCACTGTTTGACCTGAAAGTTAATAATGTAATAAGAAGTAAATTTTGTAACCTAGTGCCTGGATATACCAGGATAGGAGAAGTCACGTTGGAAAAAAATATGAGAAAAAGATTTTCAGTAATTTTCCAAGGTCATCGTCATTTTAATAGCTGCAGTGGTCATACGAACATACATACGAACATACGAAGAAGACAGCAGAAGAAGGCCATTTGGTCTATCAAGTCTGCTCATATTGCAGGATCCACAGATTGAGCTAATATCCCTGCCCTCCCTCCCCATTCATTATCCTCCCTACCCATGATCCTTACTTTTCCCCCATGCCAGTCCCAGCCTCTCTTAAAGCTGCCCACTGTCTTCAATGAGATGACCTCTTTCGGCAGTGCATTCCAAGTGTCCACCCCCTCTTTGTGAAGAAGTGTTTCCTGACCTCCCTCCTAAATGTCCCGCCCTCCAGCTGTGCCCCCTACTGTTGTGTTTGCCACTCATCTTAAAGAGACTCTCCTTATCAACCTTATTTATCCCTTTCAAGTACTTGAAGGCCCCATCATGTCCCCCCTCTCTCACTCCTGTCTTCCAGGGAGCACATGTTCAATGCCTTCAACCTCTCCTCATATGCCTTACCCTGCTGACCCACTATCATCTTTGTAGCCCTCCTCTGGACCTTCTCCAACAGGTTAATGTCCTTTTTGAGGTGTGGGCACCAGTACTGAACTCCATACTCTAGATGTGGCCTTACCAGTGACCTGTGCAAGGGCAGTATAACCTCCTCTCTCCTACTACTGATCCCCCTAGACATGCATCCCAGCATCTTGTTTGACTTTGCTGTTGCTTTCTTGCACTACGTGGGGTGCTTCAGGCCACTAATGATCATCACTCCCAGGTCCCTCTCCTCCTCCTCTGATGCATATACTCGGACTCCACCCAGGTAGTACTCTGTCTTGGAATTCTTGGCTCCAATATACATAACTTTGCATTTCTTGGCATTGAAGCCAAGCTGCCAGATCCTGGACTACCTCCACAGCCTTTCCAGATCATCCTGTAGGTCCTGTATCTCTTCAGCTGTGTCCACACTCCCACAAAGGTTGGTGTCATCCATGAATAGGCACATTTTGCCCTTAATGCCATCCCCAATGTCTGTTTTTTTTGTCAACTTTATTTGCACTCTGTCATCCGGGGAACTCTCTCCGGTATCCTACTACCACTCACCAGGCTCTACCTCCCACCACGACTTCCTCCCTCTCCTCGCCCAGCCTGACGGACCGCTCAACTCTGAGCCCCCCGAGGTGGAGCCGCCCTATCCACCCAGGGCGCTCTATCCTGAATTTAGTGTGCCAGACTGGGCGACTGGCTCTGGAGGGGAGGAAGGTCTGGTGTTGGGAGTGTGGCCAGGCGGGGATGGAGGTGCCATCGCTTATCCCCAGAAACACGGATTTTCTCTTGTGTTGCCCCCCCTCCGAGCACAGCCATGCAGTGATGTCAGCACGGCTACCCATATACGTCAGCTGTGCTTAGCCCCAATGTTGTTCCCACACCAGTAGTACTTCCATTCTCCACTGGGGGGGTCCCTACTGTGTTGGGAAGACCCTGGATCCCTCCCCAGGGAGAAGAAAGCTGTCCTCTAGATGCTCGATCCTTCTCCCTCCCCTGCTGACCCCCAGCACCCGGGCTCATTCCCGAACCTGGGTTGCTGGTGTGGCGCAAGATGTGGTGTCCAGCGCCTCAACCCTCAGCACCACCAGACTGACTATCCCCAATGTCATTGATGAAGACACTGAACAACACTGGCCCTAGCACAGAGCTCTGTGGGACCCCACTGGTTACCTCTCTGATACCAGATAACTCTCCCTCCACAACCACCCTCTGGGTTCTGTCCCTCAGCCAGTTTTCCATCCATCTGGCCTTCTTTTCCCCAACCCAAAGATCCACCAACTTCCTGATCAACCTTTTATGGGGCATAGAGTCAAAGGCCTTGCTAAAATTAAGATACAGGATGTCTACCACTTGACTGCTGTCTACTGTCTTAGTGACACAGTCAAAGAAGTCAATCAGATTCGTTTGACACAATCTTCCCTCCATGAACCCATGCTGTCTTGCATCCTGGAGACCATGCTCCTCTAGATATTCCACTAATCTTTCCTTTAGTATGGTCCCCTTCAGCTTGCCCACAACTGAGGTCAGAATAACTGGTCTGTAATTCCTTGGGTCATCCTTAGGACCGCTTCTGTGGAGGGGCACTACATGTGCTGTTCTCCAGTCCTGCAGTACCATGCCTGACTTTAGTGAACTATTAGATAGGTCTGCCAGTGGCCCTGCCAGCTCCTCAACCAATTCCTTTAGTACCCTTGGATGTACTCTGTCTGGGCCTGGTGATTTGTCCACCTTCAATGCCAACAGTCCCTCCCTCACTTTATCCTTCTCTATCACTACCTCTGTGTTCCCCTTCCTGCTCCTCTTTTCCCTCCTGAAGGCACTAGTCCATCCTTCTCCCTGGTGAAGACAGAACAGACGTGTTCATTTAGTAGCTCTGCTTTTCCCCATTATCCTCCACCCATTCCACACCTTTCTTAAGCCTAACAATCCTTTCCTTCTTGTCCCTTTTCTCACTTATATAGCAAAAGAAGCCTTCTCCCCCTTCTTAATTCCTTCAGCTATCTGCAGCTCCTTCCGTGCCTTTTCTCGCCGGACTTCCTTACTTGCCTCACTAGCCAACCTTAGGTAATTTTCCCTATCCACCTCTCTTTTGGTCTTCCTGAATTTTCTATAGGGCAACCTCTTTTCCCTTACTGCCCGGGAAAGCCCTGAACTGAATCAGCTGGGCGCTTTAGCCCTTGTGTTCTTATCCCTGAGACTAACACACTCATCTCTGGCAACCAGTATTCCTTTCTTAATGCTGGACCACCTTTGGTCCGCCCCCATATCTGCATTGATGTCATAGAGCCATAAGGTTAGTCAAATCTCCAAGAGGCAAGCGCAACCACATCCCACATCATTATTCCAGAATCTTTGCCAGTAAAATCAAGAGTAGAGATCAGAAAGCCATAACTATAATGGTCAATTCAGTATTCGAAGCTGGCAAGCAGTGATAGCACATTCTCAGTCTGACTACTACACCCTGTTCACTTAACAGAATCAAGCAGATGCATATTGAACTTAATAGAAAGAAGCTGCCACACATGTTCAGGCTGCAAGCAGAAGAGATGTGGCTGACCAACATCTCCTGCAGTGCTGAAGAGGTGCTTCAAGAGTACGCTTGTGATGGGCACACAAGATATTTTCATGCTACCTGGGACAAAGCAGGACATGATTGCTTTTCAGTGTTCCAGTACGCAAGAGGATCAACATTAAAGTCCATGGTCGGCTCATCCAAATAATTAGTGAGCATCTGCTCAGCAGAATTTGGCAACAAACATGTCCTCTGCCACTGCTTGTTTAGCTGAGAACTCATGAGCAGTGACCAGTCATAATGATGTGCCTATGTAACCTGAGGCACAGTGTCATGGACCTGTGTTGCCAACTCACAGTCTTCCTGCATCAGTAGGCAGCCTCATTGTCAGTGGCATGCCACTACCCACACCACTGTCACTTGGGCTGCCAGTACCACTCACTCCAGTTGTTCCAGAAGTGTCTGACCCCCCCCCCCAAGCATCCTTTGAATGAAACAGGTCCATTCCTCTCACGACTCCCTCAAGTTCACTACACAGTTGCTGCTGCTACTCATGCACCCTGTGACTCTGCGTGGACACAGTGCCTCACATTTGAATCTTGGGCCTAACAAACTTGACAAGGCACCTCCCTGCCTGCTTCCCCATCACTTCTCTTATCCCTGCTGCCTGCTTCACCCCTACCCATTTTCTCCCTGACTCCCCTCTCTCTTCCACTGTTGCTTACTCTCTATTACTAGCCCGCAAGACAATGTCATACTGAACTGACAGCCCCCCCTTCGCTAATTCTCTCCTTCCTGCCTCTACCCTGGTATCATTCATTTTTCCTTTTAACTTTTATTCAAGAAATGAATAGGAATTATATTCCCTTCTGTATTCCCACACTGTTCCACTTACTCATGTTAGCACACTTTTCCTGTAAAATATGTAACCTGAATGTTTATGTATCTTTGTTGCCTTGGCAAATGTTTTAGCTTCATGCCCGTATTGTAACATATGTAACCTTAATGTTTACGTACCTTTGTTGCCATGGCAAATGTTTTAGCTTCATGCCTGTATTGTAACATTAATACTGTCTTTATTATGCTCTGTATTCCGTATCTGACGCTGAACCTTTGTAAAAGAACCACTGGTTCAAAGGTCTATGATCCTAGTGATAAATAAATAAAAATAAATAAATAAATAAACATGGATGTGAATATGTAGCTAGTATTGTCAAGTACGGTTGCAAACCATGATCTTAACTCACTAGTGAGCCCTTCAATCAGTTCTTTGACGGGTTCTGGAAACACAACCATAGTGCTGCACTCCAGAAAACTCTCCATGGTTGACATGAGGAGTTAGACAGCCAAAATTACCTGACTCAGTGAAGTTGTATTTGAGCTTAGGTCACAGGTGCATTTCTCAAAAAGGAGAGGGAACCTGGACCATGCCCTCAATGATGCTCCAATCCTGATGTAGCAGTACCCCACCAATATCCTGCTCGACAGGTAACTCATGTAGAAGATGCTTCTGTTCCAGCAAGTGCTGCAACATATAAAAAGTGCTATTCCATTGTGTACTGACATCTTGGATTAGCCGATGGTTTGGTAAACCAGGCTGGCCCTGAACAGTTTGCAGCTCTCTGGTTTCCTTGGCAGAAAGATGGAAATGGCTACAGATGTCTCTTGAAGTATCAACAACATGAGAAGCACCCACACTGCTCTGGAGAGCACCAGTGACCATAAGGTTCAATGTATGATCAAAACAGTGGATTCCCTGGAAGTGACTATCGTGAACTGCTTTTACCATGTTCTTCCCATAATCTGTAATAAAGACCCCAACATGCAAACCTGCTGTGCTAATCCAGGAGTCAAGCATTTCTTGCAAAGATGTAAGAATATTAACACTGGTGTGTTCTCTCGGAAGGACTACAGCACTACGGAGAGCAGACATCCAGTGGGATGGGGTATTGCTACAGCCAAGGCCAGAGGAAGAGGAGGAGGAGTCAATGGCAGTTATGCCACCGTTGGCTACTGGTGTAGGTGAACACCAGAGTGCTGTGAGTAAGAGTTATGCATGTAGTGAGTTTGTACTGGTCCATACATCAGATGCACAACAAAAAACCCTGCCCACAGCCTGGTTCAGCAATTTCTCCACCTAACTGCGGCATGCCTCATATTTGGCAATACCATAAGAGAAAAAGTAGTTTGCATTGCTATGTAGTATTGAGGTTGCAAAAAATGTGGACGTCTATGGAATCCAGTGTCTTCAACAATACAATAAGATTGCAGATCCAGTGCAATCATTTCACCAATGAGCTGCATGATCTGAACAGCTGTTGGGGGAATTGGCAAGAATTGTGCAGGCCTGAAATGCTTCCTTTATTTTAGGAGTAGGCTATTGAAATGGCATAGCCTTACTCCTGACCCTGGCACCAGAGTGGACAAATGCAGGTGATTTAGGATGTGGGGGTGGGGGTGATGGGAGCACCACAAACTGCACATCTGCTGTCTCACCATCTGAACCAGTTTGTGATGGACTTGGTGTTGTGCCTGTTGGAGTACTTGGGCAAGGACTGGAGACAAGATTTTGCTGGTGTTTGGTCACTTGCTGACTGTCTCAGCCACCATCACCGCCAGCAGCACCATCAACACAGTCAGAAACTGGTTTTGCTTTTTTTGAAATGCAGCGTACAGTGGCATGCACTGACAACTCCAGCAGGGGCATTATTCAAGTTAGCCACCTCAGGATACTTTTTCAGAAGGTGGTTCCAAAGAGACGTTGTGATCAGTTTATCAACATTTTTACCACAGCTGAGACTTTGGCCGCAGTATGAGCACACAGCTCTCCTTTTATCATCCTCCTGCTCAGTAAAATATGTCCAGATATCCCTGGATGTTGAACCTGTACTGACCTCAACCCTCTCGTATGCTGTTTCCACCCATAACTAAAGGATTTAGGTTGGAGTGGTGCAGAAGACTGCCATGAGCCAACACCAGATGCAGTATCAGAAGCACTAGGATGAGCAAAAGTTAGGATGGACTGCTTAGTTCTTTTAGCCAGAGGTAGACATGAAGGGTGAGCAGGAACAGTGGCAGATCTTTTGTGCCTGCCTTCAGCAGCTGATTTTTTGGATCGCTTTTGACCCGAGTGCTTCTTTGTGGAATGAGGTGAGGACCCAGTTTCAGCATCCTCAGATTCACTCAGGTCTTTGTTCTCAGAGGATGTGCCATAGCACACATCTTCAAGCCTTTTTAAATCTTCTGGGGTAGGAGCACATTCTGACCCAGAAGACATTGCCTCATTGCCCTCATCATGCTCAGAAGAACTGCTTAGACATAACCGCCAAGGCCATGGCTGAATACTTCTATCATGAACTGTGGTCATAGTGGTTTTGGTGGTGGTGGTGGTAGTAGTAATGGTGTCAGCAGCAGCAGTAGTGGAGGTGGTGGTAGTAACATCTTTAATTTTATACTGGAAAATTGGAAATTTATACCATTAGGACCAACGGTCCTATTTTCAAGGTGATACTGTTTAAGCATAAAACACTGCTTCAGCTATAAAATCTATATAATACAAAGTCACTATAGGTTTACTAACAACATATAATCCTGCTCTCTAAGACAATTAGTAAAACACACCATATTTCATTTCGAAATTTGCATATTTGAGATTTCAGTACAATTCAGTGTAATCTGTACATTATCTATAGTCTTAAATAAATATACCATTCAATTCCATACATTCCTTACACAGATAATCAAGGTGTAATATACACATAAGATGTCCAAATTCTGATAGATATCAAACCATCTTATTTTGCATATATTTTACTGTTCACACTTACAAATAACCTTCAGTTCTTTTTTAAGAGGTAGTGCGGATGGACTTACAAATAACCTTCAGCTCTTTTTTAAGAGGTAGTGCTGATGGTGGCACTGGCAACAGCAGTGGAGGTGGTGGTTCTGGTGGTAATAATGAAGATGGTGGCAGTCTATGTGGCAACAACACTGGTCACTACAGAGGCTGGGGCTTGCACTGGAACAGTGGTGGCGGCAGTGGTACTAGCAGTGCTAGCACTGGTTGAAGTAGCAACTGATCTGGCTGGAGTGATGGGGACAGCAGGATGGCGAATAGTTGTTGAACATCGACCCCCTGTCTGAATCACTTTTGTAAGGGCTGGTCCACAGATGTTTTTTTGATGGTACTTGACTGCTTGTGTGACATTTTCACCTGTCAGATAAATTGCAAATGAAGTGGAATGATGTTCTCAGATATTATTTTTATTTTTAAACTTTGATTTTTATTAAGTTTAAATTGATGAAAATCAATAACTTTCCATACAAGAGACAATCCATATAGATACATATCCATTGGAGCTAAAGGCCCCTTAATCACAGAAAAGAAAATGTATATGCATCCCTCATATCAGTGATACAACATCGGGGGAATTTACTATTAACATAATGTAAGAAATATCTAAGTTCAATATTTGTACTGCAATGAAGTCCATGAGCAGCATGGCTGTGTCCAGTAAAAAATAAAATGTCCACTTTTGGTTCCATCATTGTACTACCCCACTATGGAAATGTATTGCCATGCTATTTTCCTAAAGTTTAATTTCCAACCTAGATAGTACACTTTCAATATTTCTATAATATTGAGACAATTTACTTAACTGTGTCTATATAAAATACTATCCCCGTTCAATAACATAAGCACTTTATATAACTGATGTTAATAAAGGCTCTAAGATATGAAGAATAAACATTTTAAACCTTTGGTATCCAATTACCACTAACCTCTGAACAGGAGACCTGCACAATTCTACAAAGTCGATAAAAACATTTAAAAAGCAAATTGACTAACTCGAAAATACCCAGTCCCCTTAACTTTATAGGTGAGGTGGAATTTTGGTTACATGACTGCACCTCACATTTTTTTTTATCACAATATTGTCTTTTCCACTGCTGTGGAGCTGGCAGGGGCTACGACCCCCCCCCCCCCAGATGGGGTACATCCTCTGGCCCCAACAGGGCCATCCTGGGTCCCAGTATTTTCCTCTGTTTTTCTCTCCTTGCACCCGCACACCGTGCAATGGATGCAGCAGCTGTCTCTGCCTCCGCAGAGGCAGCCAAGCACCCGGGGCGTAGGCGAGACCCTCTAGCTGTGCTGTCACTCACAGCACAAACCCCCCCACCCCAAGGAAGGAGAGCTGTGATGCTCAATCCTTACCTCCCCTGCTGGGCCCTGAATGACCCAAGTCCATTTCCCGGACCCAGGTCACCAGCAGGCGCAAGGTGTGACATCCAGTGCCTCAACCCTCAGCGCCACCCGGCCAGATGCACTTCACACTTAAGTATAGAGATAAGGCAGAATTAGTTGGTAAAATAAGAGTTTATTTGTCTGGAGTCCTTACTGTAGTCTCCTACTCATGTTATTCTTCATCAGGACTCTGACGCCGCTATTCCACCCTTTCTTTTTGGCCTACTTGCCTGCTTCAATCAGGTCTGAAAAAGCCCACACTTTGCTCCAATGCACAAATCTCAAGTGAGCAGGAAAAATATATTGAATGGGAAATGTCCAGATCTTTGAGCATGCAAAGGACTCTGTCAAATTTCTTCCTCCTCTGTCTGCTTGCATAGCTGATGTCCAGGAAAAGATGTACAGGCTGACCGTCTTGAGAAAGTGGGCTGTTCCGTTGCACCAGAGATCAAACATGATCCCGCTCCCCAACTCCTGCTGTGACCATCAGCAGAGTACATGGTGGGTTATCAGCCTCCATCATCCCACATGGCATGATGCAGTAGGCTTTCTGTATCTGGAAATTATCTGGGTCACCTTCTGAAAGAAGTTTCTCTGCAAGCCATTCCTTAACAAACATTTTCTTTTTTTTTTTTATCATTTAACAATTTCTCCTTCCCTTGCAACCACAGTCCTGCCTTACCTCCAGCCACCACTCCTCCATTCCACCTCTGACCCGAAGCTCCATGCCCAGCTGGCAGATGCATCTCTGCCTGCGAAGGGGGCCCCCTGAAACCCCCGTGCCCGGCGAGGAACCATTACTGACACATGTCGGGGCATCGTCGGCCGGTGAAACTGCAGCTATCAAGCTGCCGCAGATCTGTGTGTTGCTTTTTCCTCCATTGGTTCTCTGGAAGCACAGACATGCAAGGACGTCAGCGCACTAATGTGCAGACATCTGCCATGCTTCCCCCCCCATTAGCACCCACGCTACTGCAGTACCACCGGGCGTTCCCAGGACCAGCAGAGCGCAGCGTGCATCCCTCCCTTCTCCTCAGGGCTAGGAGAGTTGTCATCGGACGCTCAATCCTAGTCCTTCCCTGCTGACCCCCAATGACCCAGGCTCATTCCCAAACCCATGTCACCGGCGTGGCGCGAGGGGTGGCGTCCAGCGCCTCAACCCTCAGCGCCACCGGGCCAGTCTTAAACATTTTGGGATGATCCCCTTCGATGCCCTCCGATAATCCCAACACTCTTACATTTGCTGCCCTTATCTGGTTTTCAAGGGTTTCCAGTCGAACCCTAAAATACTGCGCCTCCATCGCCGATGTGCTAGTAGATGCGGCGGCCTACCTTTTAACATCAATCACTTCGACCTTCACACAGTCCATTGTGGTTTCCACCACTGTAACACTATTTGTGAAGGTGCCCATCTTTTGACTAAAGGCATTTACTAAAGAAATAAGTCGCTGCATTTCAAGCCCAAGGATTGCATTGTTTCAGTCCCCGGGCTGTGCCGCAGACTCAGCTGCCTCTGGAACACTTGGTGGCGGGCCAGCTTCATCTTGCAGATATTATTTTTCAGGTGCTATAATTACTTTCTCTAAAGCAATCATGTATGGAAAAAAAAAAAGTATTTTCCAGGAAACAGGAATAATTACTGCCTTGTTTTTGCTTATGCAGCAGTGGCAGTCAGCAAATGTAACCGATGGCTCGGACAACTATTGTAGTGTCCAAACACTGGAGACAAGAAGACTGCAACAATTTTTTTTATATTGTACTTTGTAACATTTCACAGTTTTGACAACACTCAGAAACGCAGAAAGCTAATACTGGGCCTCAAGGGTGCACCCCTGCCTCCTGCCTGCTCTAGGGCACAGATAATGTCTGTGGCACCCGGAGACAAAAAGACGTCAACAGTTTATGTTCCATTATTGTTTGTAAGTTTTTACTCAACAGTCAGAAGGCTGATACTGGGCACTGGCAGCAAGGGTGCTCCCCTGGCCCCTGCCTGCCTACCCTAGGGCACAGATAATGTCTGTGGCATCCAGAGACAAAAATGCTTTGACAATTTAATTTACACTGTTGTTTGTAATTTTTTACTGTTTTAAGAACTGTCAGAAACTCAGCTAATATTGGGCAACAAGGGCACCGCCTGCCCCCTGCCTATCCTAGGGCACAGACAAAGTCTGTGGCAAGACAAAAGGACTTAAAACTATTTTTTATACAGGTGTTTCAAGAAATAACAGCTCAGCTAGCTACAGGTACAGGAACAAGCGTAAGCCTGAAGCCGCAACGCTAAGCAAAGAAGGCGGTGCTTCTCCCCCCAATACACTGACTGCAGTGATGGCAGGCAGGCAGCAAATGCCTACGTGCACTGCCGAAACAAAGACTGCAGCATCAGGGGGAAAAATATATATTTTTTTGTAATAACAATTTAAATAATTGAATTACAGTAAGGAAATAACAACAAAGCTGTTAGCACAGTAAGCTGAGCACAGACTAGCTTTCGCTTTCCGCCCTCCCATGCGTACAATGAGGTACAGTAGTATATTATTTACTGCAAAATGAAAAAAAAAAAAAGAATTTGTCGGCAACTTCGGCAAGTAATAGCTAGCCTAACCTGGAACTGCAGACAGAGTCCTCTCCCTCTGCCCTAGCCTGAAGAATGAAGATTACAACATGATGTATTCTGTTGTAAACAAAATAAATACTTTCAGCAATCTATCAGTCAGTCAAGTGGAGCATACCACAGTCTCTCCACTGATTGAACAAAACGGAAGAGTAAAAAAAAAAAGTCTGTAAAGATTACTGTTTCCTAACTCTGATTCCAAACACCACAGCCCTTTCACAGAGAGAAACAGCATCCTGTCAGCTCGAGTATCTGTGCACTGGCAAGGTCACATGGCAAAGTTCTGGAAAGCCCTCTGAGCAGCTTGGGGATTGGATGAGGAGACCTCACAAAATCTCAAATTCAGATTGAATACGTGATCATCAAATACCTCGAATACAGCCTAGTTTTTGAGTATTCAGGTAGTCATCAAACATAGCCCAGTATTCAGGTATTCAGATAGTCATCAAATGCACCCACTATTCAACGTATTCGGCTGATTCAAATTTAACACACCCCTAACATACGTGACGGGAAAGCCACACGTGTACTGAATGCTGCTGGTCAGGTATATGTCTCTTGCTCAGGGATGCAGGGACATTGCTAGATAGAGCAAAAAGGGAAAAAATTGTCACTTGCCCAGAAATTCCCCACTTTCCTCTTGACCATGAGTACATGGTGGTGCACCTGGTCTGTAACAACAGCTCAGAGATGAAAAAATAGCAACAGGAAAGTATTTTATTTTTAAAGTTTTGGCTTCTGTACTGGTGAAACTTTCAATTAGGTTTTCATCCAGTTGTTTCACATTTTGACCCATATCCTCTACACCAGTGTGTCTGATTTGACCCTTGTTTAAAAATCCTCAGAGTTGTCACTGCGGGGATGTTTAAGAAAGTTTGCATTTTACAAGCTTGAACTGAGGGTAGGCTACAGTGGAGCCTGGGGCTAATGTCTGCACATAAAGTAGAGTTACGTAGGCAGTTATCATAACCGTAGCTCTTCGAGAGAGGCTCTTGCAGTAGGCAATAACCATTCAGACTGAGCCGCCAGGCACTTGGACCACACGGAAAACTTTAACTAGCAGTGTCTGTTGGGGGACTGCCCACCTGGTGTCACGTGGCCGAGGTTGGCCCGACGCTATATAGTGGGTGGTCCCCACACCCACCCTCTAGTTCTCCTGCCAGAGACCTATGAAAGGTGCGACTGGAGGAGTGGGCTCCTGGAGCCAAGATAAAGGCCGAAAAGAAACAGCAGGGGGAAGGAGGGGAAAAAGCTTGCCTACTGCAAGAGCCTCTCTTGAAGATCTACTGCTACCGTAAGTTCTTACGTAACTGCACTATATTATTTCGAGAGGGCTCTTGCAGTAGGCAATAACCATTAGGACTGAGTCCCAAGCAATGTAAGCCAGACAAAGACTTAGCACGGGAGGCAGGAAAAGGTCTGCCCAACAGCAGGGAATTTAAGACAGAAGGCCCTGAAGGACAGCTAGTCCAAAGCCTGCCCTCTGTCTAGAGGCAATGTACAGACTGTAAAGCTTAGTGAAAGTGTGGACAGAGCTCCAAGTAGTTGCCGCACAAATGTCTACAGCAGAGACATTCCTGAAACAGGCAGTAGATGCAGCCATGGTTCTGGTTAAGTGCCCTTGACTTCCCCTGGAAGGGGTTGTTATACTTTTGAAGATAAAACAGAATGCAGTTTGCCAACCACTTGGATAAACATTGCTTCGAAACTGCCGCGCCCTCTCTTTTGGGTGCAAAAAAATGAAGAGTCGATCCATTTTGCGGACAAACTTTGTCTGATTAGTGTAATAATGCAAAATTTTGTGCACATCTAATGTGTGCAGAAGTGCCTCCCTTTGATTGGAATGCTCAGGATAATACATGTATAGTCTGATTTAAAGTAAACTCAGAAACCACCTCTGGTAAAAACTTATGACTTGTATGTCGAGCCACCCGGTCTCTGTGGAAAATCAAATAGGGCTCTTTACATATGAGTGCCTGAAGCTCAGAACTCCTTTGAGCAGAAGTAATGGCAACTAAAAATAGCACTTTCCAGGACAAAAAGTGCAGATCGCAACTCGCGGACAGTTCAAAGGTAGGCAAAGTGAGTTTCTCAAGGATAAAATTCAGATCCCATGGGAGAACAGGGTTCCTGACCAGGGGTTTCATGTGGAGTATTACCTTCAGAAAAGTACGAGAGACCTTCAACTGAGTCAAGGTCTTGCTGTCTACTGGAAAAGGATAGGCAGAAATGGCAGACAAGTGGACCGGCAGTGAAGAATAGCCGAGTCCCAGGTCAGAGAGGTGCAGTAAATACTCCATGACATGAGGAACGGGGCATGAAAAGGGATCCCAACCCTTGGAGGCTGCCCAAATAGAAAACCTCTTCCATTTCATAGTGCAAGTGGTTCTGGTGGATGGCTTCCTGGCCTCCACAAGGACCTGAGTGACTCTGGAAGAGACCCCATAGCGCGAGACAGCTGTCAGAAGGTGCCATGCATGAAGGTAAAGGAACCTGAGACACAGATGAACCATCTTGTCCTGCTCTAGGGTCAGATGGTCCTGGCAGATGGGGTAGGAGAACCGGAGGATCCACCTTCAACTGCTGGAGCAGAGGGAAACATATTTGGCGAGGCCAATAAGGGGCAAGCAGAATCATGTGAGGCCCTCTGCCTGCAACTTGAGCAGTACCCTCTGCAGTAGTGGGAAGGGAGAGAAGGCATACAAGGACCTCCCTGGCCAGCAGGGGAGGTGAACAGATCTAGTTTTGGGTAACCCCAGAGGGCGAAGATGCTCTCGACCACCGACTGTTCCAGTTCCCACTCATGTGCCCTTGCCTGAGTGTGGCTGAGATAGTCTGCTAAGACGTTATGAATGCCTGGGATGTGCACTGCCATAAGCTGGAGGAGGTGTTGAACTGCCCAAGTCCCTGCACAGGGGATAGGACCGTGTGCCTTCCTGTTTGTTCAGGTACCAGACAACGCACATGTTGTCCGACTGGACAAGGAGTGGACCTGGAAGGAAAACAGGCTGGAACACTTGAAGAGCATACAGTACCACACACATCTCTAGCATGTTGATGTGCAAAGAAATCTCCCGCTGGGACCAGGATCCCTGGGTTCTGTGATCCCCCAAGTGAGCACCCCAGCCCTGACCAGAGGCATCCATATTTAGGGTTTGGGTCGTGGGGGCAGAAAGGGAAGCCCTCTGCACAGATTGTCCAAATCCTGCCACCAGAACAGGTCCTGTTGCATAGGGCCGGATATCAGAACCCTGTGGTCCAGGTCGTCTGACCTCTGATTCCACTGAACCCTAAGCATCCACTGTGTGATCCTCATGTGGAGTTTGGCTACAGAAACAGTGGGGATGGCCACCACCATCAGGCCTAGGAGCCACAGAACAGAACTGGCCATAGTCCAGCTGCTGAATGCCACTTGTCTGGCCTGCTGCCATAAAGTTTATGCTCTGTCCAAGGGGAGGAAGGCCTGACCCTGGGCTGTGTCCAGCATTGCCCCCCAAAAATCAGAGGCACCGAGAGGGAGTGAGGTGGGACTTGGGGTAGTTCACCATAACCCCCACCTGACAGAAGAGATCCAGGGTAGCCACCAGCAAGGCTTCCAGGCTGTCCCTCCATGGAGTGCACAGAAGCCAGTCATCGAGGTATGGAAACACATAATGACCCATGGCACCGCAAAGCTGCTGCCACCACTGCTAGGTACTTGGTAAAAATCCTGGCTGCCGAAGAAAGGCCAAAGAGGAGAGAATTGAACTGAAAATGCTCCCACTGAAAAGAGAACCTCAGGAAGCAGCAGTGGACAGGGAATACAGGGATGTGCAGATATGCATCCTGCATGTCTGGGGCACAGAGCCAGTGGCCCTGGTGGAGTAGAGACAATGAACCTGGAATGGTCAGCATGCGGAATCTCTTGTACTCTATGTACAGACTGTGTGCGCTGAGGTCCAGTATGGGCCGAAGGTCTCCCGTCTTTTTTGGTACCAGGAGGAAGTGGGAATAATACCCTCTTCCTGCCTGGTTCAGAGGAATGAGCTCTATGGCAGACTTTCATAAAAGAGCCTCGATTTCCTCTCTGATGAGGGGAATGTAACCTTTGGGGTAGTGAGAGAGACCTGGACGGTTTTCTGGGGGCCTCTTTACAGATTCCAGTGTGTGACCTTGAGCAACAAGCTGAAGGACCCATGCATCTGCTGTGATCACCTTCCACCCGGACAGGTGACTGGTGAATCTGCCCCCTACTGGCTCCTCCAGAACTAGAGGTGGGGGGTGAGAGTCAGGAGGCAGAGGGAGGGTTGGGGAAGGCCACCCCAGAAACTCAGTGAGACTTGCCTGGGGGGTGGCAGCAGCTCGGGAAGCCCGATGTTTGTCTGATGTTTGGCAGACTGCTGAACAGTCTGGTGCCTTTGTTGGTGGTGAAAAGGCCGCTTTGCCTTGGTACTGGTACAGTACAGGGAGTGCATTGAGTAAAGGGTATTTACACTCTTCTGCAAGTTAGTCAAGATATCCTTTACATTTCCCCTGAAGAGGCCTGAGCCTTGGAAGGGGCATCCAGGATGGAGGCTTGGACATCCTGGGTGAATCCAGAGACCCATAGCCAGGAGTGTCTGTGTAAGCAGACAGCCATCACAGTGCTTCAGCGGAAGCATTAATGGTGTCATAAGTAGCCCGTAAGGTGTGGCAGCAGGTGATCTCTGCCGTACTAACAGTCTGTTCGATTTTTGCCTTGGCTTCCAAATTGGGCAAGGCCTCGAACTCCGATTTAAGCTGCCCCAAGATGGCCTTCTGATAACAGACTATATGGGTCACGTAATTCAGTGCCTGAAGGGACAAAGTAGAGGACAAGTAGACTTTGTGGCTGAAGTGGTCCAATTGCCTCAACTCCTTGTCCAGAGGGGAGGTACTCATGTGCTTAGGCTTAGCTAAGTGTCCATGAGCCGCATTGATGACCACAAAATCAGCCTTAGGATGGGTGCTGAGGTGGTCCTTGCCTTCCGGGGCATGATACAATCTATCCTCTTTCTTAAAAATGGTGGCAACCGATGACGGCTGTTGCCAGATAGTGGTGGCCAAGTCATCGTGGAGTCCCATCTACGGGGGAATGAGGAGTCAACTCAGGAAGGTCGAGGTGCTCCGCTATGGTGCTGAGGGTCCTGCTCCTCATTCTTCCATCAATTAACCTCCTACATTTTTCTGAGGATTTCCATGAAGGAAGGGTCCTCTGGGGGAGACTTAGGAGTCACTTTAGGCTTAGGGTCCTCCGGAGGAGGAGATTTATAGCCCGAGGCAGAGGTAAAAGAGGAGTCAGACTCGGAATCTGAAGAAGGGCTCCTGTCCAGAATCAGTGCCCTTCGATGGGGAACCTCTTTCTGAGGTTCTGGCTACCCACTTCGTTGGCCCTCCAGACTGGAAGCATCCAAAGTACAACCTGACGTGGAGAGGTGCAAATTCACTGTTGATGGTGCTGGTGTGGAAGCCCGACTGGCTGACGGCGGTCCAGCTCTGAAACCTGCTGGGTCTTGGCTCTGCTCCACCAAGACTCAAACAGGGACTCGCAATCCACCTACAGCTATGGAGGAGGAGGAGGAGGAAGTAGAGGAGGCTGATACACTGGCAAATAGCCCAGCGTAGGGTAGCCCGGCATTGGGTAGGCTGACGTTGGGTTGGAATGCAGTGGGTACCCTGGCATTGGATACCTCAGTGTCAGATAGCCGAGAATAGGATAATCCAGCATTGGGTACCCAGGCATGGAGTACCCCGTTGTTGGGTATCCTGGAGAAGGGTAACCCAGCATAGGATGGCTCGGTGTCAGGTAGCCTGGTGAAGGCCCCAACAGCGGTGCCAAAGAACCTGGTGAAAGCCCCGAGGGAATGTTACAGGGACCCGGCAGAAAAGGGTCCAGCTGTGGGCCTATGGGAGGGTGACGTGGCATCAGCCCAGAAGAGCAGGAGGGTCCCTCAGGAGGATGGGGGGAAAAGGGCCCAGCTGGAGGAACTGGAGGAGAGGGGGCCGGAGGGTCCCTAGGGAAATCTGGTGTTGGATGGTCCAGCACTGGCTTGTGAACTAGGTCAGTGAGTGGTCATTCCTTCCCCTCTTCTGGCTCCGAGTGGATAGGAGAGACTGGAGGTGCCACCATAGGCAGATAAGGAGTGTCCCGGGAGGGGAATTCCTCCCAGGGAGGCTGTGGCAAAAGCAGCAGAAGGTGCTGGTCTGTAAGATCGGCGTCGGACCTTGAATTGGAGTCCGACGTGAGCACAGAGGCTGGTCATTTGTCAGAAGGACTGACGTCCAACTTATCAGCCGGAGCTGTGCATTCACCAGGAGGTCTGATGCCTGACTTACCAGCCAAACCATTGGACTTAGACCCAAAGCTTTTGAGGGGCCTAAGAGTGGCAGAAGTCTACGAATCCCTGGAGACACCCACCTGAACTGTGACCAGCTCAGGTGGGGGGACCAGAGTCTGCTCTGTAGAAGAGAGAACAGACTTGGCTGGAGGAGCACATTCCTTGCTGGTGGAAGGCCTCTCATCGGCTGCAGTCCCCGGAGGGAGCCACGGCCTGGAAGGAGACCGATCCTGGCCCCAAGTCTTCTCTTTGTCCTTCTTCTTCTTCTGCTTGTGGGAGCCAGAAGAACTCCCTGGAGAGGGAGTGGAACTTTGTATCTGCTGCTGCTGCTCCTTTTCCATGGAAGCAAGTTTCTTCAGAAGGTGAGCTTCCAGGGTCTGCTGCTGGCATTTCCGTGTAGCCGGGTTAAATTTCTGGCAGGCCGCACAGGTCCCAGTGTCATGGGCAGGCCCCAAGCACATGAGGCACAAAGTGTGAGTGTCCTTCTCTGGGAGCTGCTTGCCACACTCACACTTACTCTGATGCGATTAAGGAGTTGGAGAAGACATGCAATCTGACGATGAAAATTACTAGTTTTGAAAAGGAAAAAATGAAAAATCTGAAAGAAATACTTATCAAAAATGGCGGCCAACTGTAGCAGCATTCCGAAAGGTCAGACGTGCACAGGTCAACAGCAGGAAAGAACTGGGGGGTGGGCGTGGGGACTGCCCACTACATAGCATCAGGCCAACATCAGCCATGTGATGCCAGGCAGGTGGCACCCCGCCAAACACTGCTAGCTAAAGTTTTCTATGTGGTCCTAGCACCTGGTGGCTCAGGCCTAATGGTTACTGCCTACTGCAAGAGCCCTCTGTAAATAAGATCAAGTTCCCTGAAGAAAGGGGGTGTAGTTTCTGGTCAAATGAAGAAGAGGAAGATTGCTGTATACTACAATGCCCCATCATATGTGCTGTGTCCATTTCAGTTATGCTTTGAAAAAGGGGCTACTGTACTGTGTAAAGAAGGTACCTAGCAGAAGAAACATAATGATATATACCCTGCAGTGTATGTGTATCCAGTAGTCTCCCTAGGGAGACACCTAACTGAATACATTTAAGATTCTTTTTGACTACAAAGCTGGGTGTAAGCAGTGAAGTTCTTTGTTACAGCAATGTCATAAGAGTACTGCCATTGGGGCTTCCTGCCAGAAACTCCAGTATCCAGACACGTTTTAGAACCTTAGCTGGTTCCCTACTCTGACAGGTGGGGCCCAAAGTACCTGGCATCCATGGGATCAATTGCAAAAAACAAATTTTCACACAGAAATAAATTGCATAACCTCATTTCATGAAAGCAGTAAGGCTCTCTTGGAGATGGATAACCTCTCAGTGAGACTGCCCGTAACACTACCTTGCAGATGGGGGTATAATTACTTAGCAGTAACTTCCCTACCCATGCGCCTTACTACTTATACAATTAAGCAATAAGCCATGAGGGGGTATCGGTTATCGGGGGATTTACCATGGTTGGAGTGGATTGCCCACGAGCCGTAGCCGAGTGGGTAAATCCTCCCCAGCCGTGCTAAATCCCCCAATAACCCACATCCCTGAGCGGCTTGTTGTGATTATACCCTGTTGTTTTATTTTTTATGACAAAAAATAAAGTTTAATAAATTTTTTAGAGTTTTATTATTTTATGAATTTTCTTATGCCTAAGAAAAAGAGTTCTCTGTTGCTAGGTGGAAAGTTTCTGTTGTATGTGTGTTGCACTAATGGGCTGCCGTCGCACAGCACAGCATGTGGTTTCGGTTAGGTTTGTGATGCAAACTGCTTCTGTCTTCTAAGAAGCAGTAGGAAGTGACCGGGGTTGCGTTTTCCTTCAATATATGTATTTTTTTTAAATGGAGACTGCTACATTAATGAGGTGAGACACTGAGTGGACCGGAGACAGAGCTAGTGTAGAGCGGGAGTCTCATGGTATGATGGAGGGCAGACCACACGGGAGTGGAGACGGAGACTAAGGTGAGGTGGGTTCACTCTGGGCGGTTACGGTGAAATCCATGCTGGTCTTTTTTTTTTTAAATGCGGATTCACTTTCTTGGGGGTTTGTGTTAGTCACGCTATGTGCTTCGGTGAGTTGTACATGATGGGAGTCGGAGACCACCACTTAGCGAGCATTCCAACATGGTGGATCTGAAGTTTGAATTTCCCAGGTCAGATGATTTGTCAAAGATGCCACAGGCTGGCACCTTTTGCAGTGATTATCACAGGATTTACAACGGAGGTAAGGTGCCAGCCTGCTGTTCTCATTGGTTGGTGTCTGAGGTCCATGGTATAATAAACTATGCACAGTAATCGTGACGCACCTAGGCATGTCATGCTCCCAGTTTAAATAATGACAGCTTGTAGTTAAGGAAAAACCAACACCATGACCAAGGCTCTACAGAGAATATCTCTCGAAATACTTTTTGATTTTAAGGTTCCTTGTAAAAACTCACCGACTCCTGATGATGCTGTGTTTGCAAAACTGCAATATATTTTAATTTTCAGCAGATAAAATCCAAAATCCAAACAGAGTCAGTGTATAAATGAAGCAGCACACAACAACACACTTCCTGGTTCAGCGTCTCGTCACCTGACGCGTTTCGCCCAATCAGAGCTTTCTCAAAGGCTTAGAGACGATACCATACCAGGATCTTAAATCTAAGAGAATTTAAAGACACTCTACCACCAATAACATCACTAAAAAACATATCCAATAGTCAAATAACTAGTATCAGGTCAATATATCATATGCATATTTAAATCACTATAATCTGTTTTTTAGTTATTATTATTGATAACTTTCTGGTATTTATAATCTCCAGTTATTGATTATATATCATAACAGACATGTATAAAAAATGCACAATATCATGAATTATTTGCCATTTTACATCAGTATACATTATTAAAATCAAACCTGTCAAAGTGAGAAAAGATTGCACCCAGTTTATGTAAACTCAATCAGCATGAAATGCTGGTGCAAATCTGTGTAGAAAGAAAGAAAAAAGAAAGAATTAAAAACTGTCAACAAGTAACTACAGCATAACATATCGTACAAATTACATTTTTAGAAATGGCTTAACTTCAAATCTACCATTCAGTCCTTTACCATCCATTGCTTTAAAAGCAAAGATCCATGCTGTTCTCTTTTCAACAGTAAGTTGTTAAAATCACCTCTTCTAGACATAACTGGTTTTTCCACACCTATGTAGGTAAATGTATGTTGATTTCTATTTCTAGTTTTAAACACATGCATAGATAATGCATTTGTCAAATCTTCATTTATGATAGCTCTTTCACGTTCCCCTATTCTGGTCTTGAATGCCCTCATAGTCTTTCCAATATAGAAGCAGCCACGTTTACATAGGGCAAGATATACTATACCCATAGTGCTACATGTAATAAAACCCCTAATTGCAATCTCTGTTCCTGTAATGGGGTTTTTTTACAAATTTTGTAGTAACTACCTTTTGACAAAATTTACAATTTCCACATTTATTACAGCTATTTTCCCTTTTTGGAATCCACGTTCTTGGATTATTTTGTATCAGCTGTAAAGAATGGACTATCTTGTCTTTAATGGTATTACCCCTGCGATATACAAATTTTGGCCATTCTTCTTTTAAACTGGTCAGACCTGGGTCCTGTTTGACTATATGCCAATGTTTGTTAATAATGTTTGCTATAGATTTTGACTGGGGATAAAAGGTACTCACAAAGGTAAATTGTGGATCTCTTTTTTATTATCAATTTGCTTGTTTTATTAGCCTGAAACAGATTTGTTGAAAGCAGACTCTGTCCTGTTTTATTAAGTTACTGTTTGTTAATGTTTGGTTATAGATTTTGACTGGGATAAGGTATCTACAAAGGTAAATTGTGATCTCTTTTTTTTTATTATTAATTTGCTTGTTTTTTATTAGTTTGAAATGATTTTTTTCTGAATATATCCATTGGTCTCCTTGGTATTACTTAATAAAGTAATCAGAGAGGTTACTCACAGACTTTATTAAGTAATACCAAGGAAGTTGTGGACCATATTCCAAGAAAAAATCTGTTTCAGGCTAATAAAAACAAGCAAATTGATAAAAAAAGAGATGCACAACTGACCTTTGTGAGTACCTTTAATCCCCAGTCAAAATCTATAGCCAACATTATTAACAAACATTGGCATATAGTCAAACAGGACCCAGGTCTGACCAGTTTAAAAGAAGAAGGGCCAAAATTTGTATATTGCAGGGGTAATACCATTAAAGACAAGATAGTCCATTCTTTACAGCCGATACAAAATAATCCAAGAACGTGGATTCCAAAAAGGGAAAATAGCTGTAATAAATGTGGAAATTGTAAATTTTGTCAAAAGGTAGTTACTACAAAATTTGTAAAAAAAAATTACAGGAACAGAGATTGCAATTAGGGGTTTTATTACATGTAGCACTATGGGTATAGTATATCTTGCCCTATATAAACGTGGCTGCTTCTATACTGGAAAGACTATAAGGGCATTCAAGACCACAATAGGGGAACATGAAAGAGCTATCATAAATGAAGATTTGACAAATGCATTATTTATGCATGTTTTTAAAACTAGAAATAGAAATCAACATACATTTACCTACATAGGTGTGGAAAAACCAGTTACGTCTAGAAGAGGGGGTGATTTTAACAACTTACTGTTGAAAAGAGAACAGCACTGGATCGTTGCTTTTAAAGCAATGGATGGTAAAGGACTGAATGGTAGATTTGAAGTTAAGCCATTTCTAAAAATGTAATTTGTACAATATGTTATAGTTACATGTTGATAGTTTTTAATTCTTTCTTTTTTCTTTCTTTCTACACAGATTTGCACCAGCATTTCATGCTGATTGAGTTTACATAAACTGGGTGCAATCTTTTCTCACTTTGACAGGTTTGATTTTAATAATGTATACTGATGTTAAATGGCAAATAATTCATGATATTGTGCATTTTTTATACATGTCTGTTATGATATATAATCAATAACTGGAGATTATAAATACCAGAAAGTTATCAATAATAATAACTGAAAAAACAGATTATAGTGATTTAAATATGCACATGATATCGTGACCTGATACTAGTTATTTGACTATTGGATATGTTTTTTAGTGATGTTATTGGTGGTAGTGTGTCTTTAAATTCTCCTAGATTTAAGGTCCTGGTATGGTATTGTCTCTAAGCCTTTGAGAAAGCTCTGATTGGGCGAAACGTGTCAGGTGACGAGATGCTGAACCAGGAAGTGTGTTGTTGTGTGCTGCTTCATTTATACACTGACTCTGTTTGGATTTTGGATTTTATCTGCTGAAAATTAAAATATATTGCAGTTTTGCAAACACAGCATCATCAGGAGTCGGTGAGTTTTTACAAGGAACCTTAAAATCAAAAAGTATTTCGAGAGATATTCTCTGTCGAGCCTTGGTCACGGTGCTGGTTTTTCCTTAACTACAAGCTATAATAAACTGTAACTGATCTTGTTCACATTTCTATATGTTTTGAAAGTACTAGGTTTTGAAGCACATTTTGTTACCTAGCAACACATGGAGTACAGTGGCTCTTATGAAGAATGGAATGGCACGTAGATCAAAGGACTGAAAGCATTCCATTATTTTTATTGATGCCACTTATCAAAATCTGCTGTGTGGTTACCATAATGAGATCAAAGAGCTAAAGTAGGTCATATTGTTGTGGTATTTTCCTGTTTTTGTAAAAACTGCTTCATAGAGTACACCATTTTTAAAATGCTACTGCACTTCTCCATTGCTCACGGTTTTAAAACATTACCACTTGAAGCTTAGTAGTATGTTTGTTTCATCTTTTTGCTCCAAGGACATTTCATTACCTCTACCCTGTATGCAGTATTTTTGTTTTTAGCCCCCATCTTACAGTTACTGTTTTTTTGTTACACCCACCCTATATGCCATGTGTAATATTTTCTTTGCACCCTTTGAATAATTGCATATTGTATTGAGTTTTCTTTCATTCCTGTTCTTCATTACACATATTACTTTGCGTGTGTACCTGTGTCTTGTGTCATTGTTATTCACCTTTGTCATCCAAAGATGACATTGATAATCTGCTGTCAAATGGCACTGGCATGTATGGCTAGCTACTGCCTCCACCTGTGGGGCTTTTTGTGCACCCCGGCCCATAACAACTGCATCTTACATAGTATCCCTGGCTGGCAATGTAGGGTTATTCCATGGGTTAATGCAATGTTGTGCAGGACGCAACATTCTAGGAATATCCTATACACCTTTGAGAGGGTATTCTTTAGGGCACCTACGGCCTGGTCCAGACATCTGAAATGCATGTTATGTACACTGAACAGACGCACAGTGACGCTGCGTGTTGCCCAGTGTGTCAAATTTTACTGCTTCTCTGAGGCAGTTGCAGGCCACAGCACATGTGTCATTAGCCATGGATGCAGTGGGTAGACACTGTCTCCTGTAGTGCAGACAACAGTTACCATTAGGATCAGGTAGGCTGACATTCCCGGTTGTGTACGACTGCATTGTGTATGTTCTTACCCTGCAGGAAGAGAACAGGGATGTCTCCCCGTTCAAAGTTCTGACAGAATGGAGTTGTGAGGAAGTATGCAGAGATGTTGCACATAGATCACCCTGTCAGGGAAAAGGACTCCTGATGTTTCGCCCTCTATAGAGGCATGGTGAGTAAAGTAGTTTTTGTTTATCAACAATGCAATTCTGATGTTATTTCTTATATAAGCAGTCTGTTTCATTTTTTCTTTCTTTGTTTTGTATTTCTCCAATATTCTCCTTACTGACTTTTATGCATACATAGCATGTCTGCTGTGCTCTTTCAGAGAGCAGACATGCTGATTATGCACATGTATAAAAGTTACTAAGGAAAATATTGGAGAGATACAAAACAAATAAAAAATGTAACAAGACAGACTGCTGATACAAGAAATACATCAGAATTGCATTTTTTATAGATGAAAACTACTTTGTACACCATGTCACACTGAAGAAGCCCCAACAGAGGGCAAAACATTGGGGGACCTTGTCCATGACATGGTCATCTATGTACAGCATTCGATGAAATAAAAGAAAATCAAAGATATTTGCTTTGGAGTTGGCTGGCTTTCTGCACACTTCCTCACAAGTCTGAGTCCACACCAGCCCCCAACCTTATCACTATACTGAACAGCTGCTACCAATACTAGGAGGGTACCCAGGGGACTACCTTACCCTTTAGCAACAGAATGGAATTGTGCCATGTATATGCATTGTGTGATGCCCCTGGGAACAGTGGTAGCAAGTTGATTAGCCATCAGTTGGCATCACATACTACCTGGACATTCATGGAATGAAAGGCCTTGTGGTGTGTGTATGTATACATCTCCTCCATCCCCTACCACTAGTGTATGTATGGCAACATGGGGACAATGGCCCCTGTTACAAACGGTATGCCTTGACAGTTGTCATCCATTCTGCCTGTGTACTTGGGAATGTTATGTGTTCCGGGGCATGGAGCAGGAACACATCCAGGAACTGTTATAGCACCCATGACATAGCTGACTGATATACCAATGATGCCTCCAGCTGGTACCTGGAAGCCACCTATGGCCAGTAGGCACATGGATGCCATAACCTATAGTTTGACACTCATGGCATGGCTCCTCTGTGTTGTTGCCTCCAGTCTCCAGGGTGTCGTGCAGAAGCTCACAAAGGTAGTTGGGTATTGCCCTTCCCAGCCTGTATCTGCCACCTGTCTGTTAATCAGGGACTTCCCTGAATCTGGTACTTTGCCAGTACAGTTGGTCAGCGGCATACTGCTGCTTGCAGCGCCACACTAGTGGGGGCCTAGCTTCTGCCACAGCACGTGCTTGTTGCAGTCTATGCATGGCTATTACTATTAAGCCCTCTTGCTAGTCTATCTGGCCTCCTCAGTACCTCACTGTCCCCCTCCCCCCCACTGTGTTCTGCCAGCCATGTAGCATTTGAGCACTGATAAGGGCAGCCTTTTGCAGACCTTATTTTGTATTGTACAATGGTGCTACTTGTGTACTTTGATGGGGAACTGAAAAAACACTGTGCACTGTATTCAGGCACTGATGCATGATGCATACATTAATTTATGCTACTGGTTTAGCATGGTGCTGTGACTGGCTATGAAAATGGCACTCCCAGCTTTAGTGTGCTATTTTTGAACCGCGCAGTGCTATTCTAGATAGCGTGATGCTAACCTTCAGAAAACAAAGGGCCTTAATGAGTTTATCGAGACTTCCAATATGTCTTTGAGACTTGTGTAACCCACCTCTTGGTCAGGGAATACAGCTGGCATTTGGCACCGCAGATGGCACTGGCAAAAACAGTCTACACACTCCCTGGTGAACAGTCTTCTGGCTCGGTTTTAGGAGAAAGGGGAGCACACACGCAACATTTATATTTGTTACAGGTTCTGGGGCAAGCCATGGCACTGAGGGCACTAGAAACTGACGGTCCACACAGAGAAAGCTGTCCACAAATGGAAATAGAGTCAAGTAGTAGGATTTATTCTGACAGCAAAGAACCGTCAAAACAACAATTGCCCACTGGGGCTGCAAGTGCAGTAAACAGGTACACAAAATCCAAACTTTCCACAGTCTCACAGTAGTATGACACTACACTTTACAGGTACAAATCCCAACCCCTGGGTAGAGCGCACAACGGCTACTTTCCTGTCCATCCCTTTTCTGGGCTATGGATACAAAACTACTTAGGGATTATCCATCACAGGGATGAACACTCCAGACTCCCCCAATTACCACAGTTTGACTGGAGGATTCTCCCACTAGACAGTGCATGTCTTCCCAAGCTGTGTGCAGCAATTTCAGTTGAATTTATCCTGACACAAAAGCTTTCTCCTCCTTTGTCAGACAAACTTTCCTACAGTCCATACTCTGACCAGAGGGGAGGCATATTTTTCCCATACTCAGTTCCATATTGTGAAGGCACCATTTGTGACTGAAACGGTCCTTCCACAGTGTCTGAAGTTAACTTTTCGAATACCAACAGGAATTCCCTCGAGCACACATGGCAAATATTGATCCTTTCCCAAACACTGGGAGGTGCTTTAAAATCTTTCACAGGTGGAGGGGTGAACCCAAAGTTACTCACAGTTACTGTATCAACTCCGTGCAGGAGTCTTCACCCTCAAGAGCTACAACGGTGGAGCAGACCACCGTTTCTAACTCATCGTAGGCTTTGCATTTTGGCAGGGCCAGAGGGAGGGGTGACCTCCCCCACTCCTCCTCTGCCCACAGGCAAGAGGCAAACTCCAGAACTCTGCAGTCCAACAGAAAACTCTCCTCAGCTGCATTCCATGTCAACATTCCAATATGGCTTATGATGCTGCAAGAGTTCCATCCCCTTGAAGCCTCTGCCAGGCTGATTGACAGAAGTTGCCAAGGGAACAATAGCAGGTTTTAAAGAGCTAGTGTACTGCATGGAAACTGTCAGCAATTAATTGTAACTTTCAGATGTAATCAGCTATCACTTCTTATATCTCAAGTATTTAGCCTTTTTTGTTTGCTAGTTAGAAGGTTTTCCACCTGGCAGTACTGGAGTGATGTGTGGAGCACCACTCTGTCTGGAAGGAAAAAAAGTTAGCTCTGTTCCTCCCACTACATCAACACTGAAACCACACTGACTATGACATCAGTGGTAACCGATGAGAACCATTTCTCACTGACAGGTTTCACTTTCACATGAAGCAGCAGGGCCTGGCTCTCCCTGGTTACTAGTGATGTCACAATCTCTTGCATTTGACTGATAGCTTGTGAAAGTCACTGCTCCGGCTGCAAGGATTGTGGTGCCTCAAAGTGTGTGGTCTCGTTTCTGAAGATGTAGTGGGAGGAACAGAACTAACTTTTCTCAATTAATGCTGTTCCACACATCACCCAGTACTGCCAGGTGGAAAATCTTTAATTAGCAAACAGAAAATAATAAAAAAACATCATAGGATACTGAAAGTGATAGTTGACTGCATCTGTAAAAGTACACTAGTTTTAAAAACCTAGGCTGCCACAACCTACTTATACTTAGCAACCCACACTAACCTAATCTACCAGGGTCATAGTAACCCAGAGGAACCCAGTGGTTACACTTGTATTCATAACTCCACCTCTCATAAGCATGTTCTCCCAGCCTGCCTTTACAAGTATTCATAATCACGCTAATCCAAGGCTTCGATAAGGGTGAGTATGCAAAGAAAAAAAATGCAGAGGATGGGGAACTTATGGGTTGGCACTAACCCAAACAAATGACAATATCAAAACCCAAAACAATATTTCCCAGCACTCAAACTCCCTGCAGTAACATGCACAAATGTCAAAAAAGGGCACCATAGGCAGTCACTAACCATTCGTTCCGATATTTTATTCTGCTGATACATTAAGAAGTCACAGCTTGAAGCCTGTTAGCTTAATAGTTCATCAGTTTCTTCTGATGCACACAATCTTGTTATGACTCAAAACAGTCTTTGCAGCACAAATATGCCCATTCAAGGTGCATCAACAGTGTGCAAAAAAATGCAAAATTAAGGTACAAAACTACACAGTTCTACAACTGCAAACAACATTAAACGACAAAATTTTTTTTTACCGTAGTGCCATGATACATTCTCAGCCACCCAAAGCCTTTGCTTCACACTTACTGCACTATCCCCCTGATGACGCTCTGGAAGACCAAATTGCTGGGGCTTTGGGTGGCTGAGGACGTGTCATGGTGTTGCGGTAGTATTTATCCATTTTTTGTTCTTTAAAGAGCTAGTGGCTTGATTAAGCAGTAATTATGCTTAATGTAGATAAATTACCTTGTGTAGTGGTATTCTGTAAGATTTACAATGCAGATATCTTATAATACTGATTTATTTATCTTTTTCTGTTTTTTCCATTAGTGGGAAGTTCAAAAAGATGTGCAGCACCATGTGTTGTTCTCCGAATGGAAGTGGTGAATTTGGGGGAAGGCTGTGCCAAGGAATGTGTTGGAGTGAATTGAAGAGCGCTGTTTCTCATACAGAATTAGTTGGTTTGTTTTAAATAAAAGTGTAGACTACTGGCAAACTCATTTCCTGCTTTCAGTATACATTCTTTTACATGTAAGATATGGCACAGATAGTAAAAAAGCTGATCTGAAATCTTTTTTTGGTCTTTGTTTTCATGCTGTCGGAGAGTATTCATTCATGCAAAAGGCACACATGCTTGAGGGGTGGTGTGATTATGTTGCTCCTCAACACAACACAGTAGCTGCAGTCATTTTATATCTATTACTATGCTGGTATTATGATTTTGGGATGTTTAGGTAGTTAATAGCATTTGGCTCTGTGTGTTATCAAGTTGATAACGGTATCTGAATTCACTAACTGATCCACTTAATAGTCTGATGCAGTATGCCTTCGGTATCAATGGCTCGAGTGTTTTAAAATGGAAATGCACATCTGGCTTGCCAAAATCACTCAAACATTATTTTTAAGAAGGGCACTGAGGAGGGGAGATAGAAAGACACTGAGCATTGACAGAGAGGGCTGATCAGCTAAGAACTGGCACTGGAGATGATATTGGAAGGAATTACTGTGTTTACATGCAGTTTTTGTTACCAGCAAACTGAAATGTTTTTGGGTGTATTCGAGCATATCCCGGTAACAAAACCTGCATGTAAATGCAGAATTTTTCAGAAAACCAATGTTGTCCAAGGAACGCATTACCAGGATAGGATATGCTGGTAATGCTGTGTTTGCCAGCTGTGTGCATGTAAACGCGATAAATTATGTCTACGAGTCAGGATAAGATTATCATCTCTCCCAGTCATCTCTACACTTTTTAAATCTCATAAAACCAGCACCAAACAACATGGTATTTCAGTGTACCTCCTTCAGTAAAAGTGCTGCAAAAATGCAAGTCCATATTGGCAATTAATGTACAGGCAGTACAAAAAAGGAATTGCTTTACCAGGCAGAGGGAGATTAAGCAAAGTACAGTTACATAAGAACTTACCGTAACAGTAGATCTTCGAGAGGAGCTCTTGCAGCAGGCTATAACAATTAGGACTGTGCCGCAGGCACTAGGACCCTCTGGAAACTTTTCAGCCAGCAGTATACAGCAGGGACTGCCCCCCGACGTTGGCCCCACCCCAACGTCAGCCCTGGTACAAAAGGGGGCGGACCCAGCTCCACCTCAGGTCCCCCACCAAGGCCCGTGAACAAGCCCTGACAAGAGAAGGAGATGAAGCACTCAATGAAGATGTAGATGAAGATCTGCACACCTCGAGGGGGAAGGCGGGTGGGAAAGTAACGACTGCTGCAAGAGCTCCTCTCAAAGATCTACTGTTATGGTAACTTCTTACGTAACTGTGCTATCTTACCTCGAGTGGGAGCTCTTGCAGCAGGCTATAACAATTAGGACTGAATACCAAGCAGTCCCATGCCAAAGAGGTAGTCGACCCTGGGAGGTGGAATATACTGACTCCAGAGGCCTAGGACAAAAGTCCCTGCAAAACAGCCAGACCGAAACCGACACGGTGTCTGGAGACGATATCCAAGCTGTAATGCTTGACAAAGGTATGCACTGAATTCCAGGTAGCGGCCACACATTTGTCCCTGATAGAGACATTTCTCAGGACGACAAAAGAAGCAGACACTCCCCTGGTGGAGTGACCCCTGACCAAACCCGGTAGGGGCTTATTGTGCTTTTCATAGCAGAAGGATACGCAGTGGATGATCCAATTCGAAATCGTCTGCTTCGTCACTGGTTTGCCCAAGCATTGTGGTGCAAAGGCCACAAAGAGTTGCTCTGACTGACGGTGCGTAGCCGTCCTTTTGAGGTAATACCTCAAAGTCCTATGGACATCCAATGTGTGAAGGAGAGCTTCCCCTCTATTAGATGGGGAAAGAAAATAGACTGGAAGGTCAACCGACTGGTTGAGGGTCAACTCAGAGACCACTTTCAGAAGAAACTTAGGATTTGTTCTAAGGGAAACCCTTTCCCTGTGGAAAACCAAATACGGCTCTTTACACATCAGAGCCTGAAGCTCGGAAACTCTCCGAGCTGAGGTAATAGCAACCAAAAAACACACCTTCCAGGAAAGATAACACAGCTCGCAATCCGCTGCCGGTTCAAATGGAGGGAGGGTAAGCTTCTCCAACACAAAAAGAAGATCCCAGGGTGGGATAGGATCCCTAATGGGAGGTCTCATATGCAAAATTCCTCTAAGGAAGGTGCGGGCTACATCCAACTGTGCCAACGCCTTGTCTCCAATCAGAGCTTGGTAGGCGGATACGGCCCACATGTGCACCTTAACAGAGGAGTAACTCAGGCCATGTTGGTACAAGGAGAGGAGGTACTATAACGTTGAGTTCACTGAACAGGTGACGGGGTCCAAATGCTGTGATGAGGCCCATGAACAAAACCGCTTCCATTTCATAGCATAGGCGGAGCGGGTGGAGGGCTTCCTCGCCGAGACTAGGACTGCCGCTACTTCTGGGGAAACCCCATATCTCTGTTGAGCTACGTCTGAAGGAGCCAAGCATGCAGATGTAAGGAACGGAGATCCGGATGGACCAGCGATCCCTGTTCCTGGGATAGCAACTGCGAGCATATGGGCAGCGGAGTTGGAGATTCTGTGGATAACCGCTGCAGGAGTGGGAACCAAATCTGCTGAGGCCATTGGGGGGCTACTAGAATAATTTGAGCCCCTTCTGCCTGTAACTTGAGCAGGACTCTCTGAATGAGAGGGAAGGGCGGGAAGGCATAGAGGAACCTCCCTTCCCAGCAAAGGGATAATGCATCTGGCCAGAAAACTCCAGGCGCACACTCTCGTGAGCAAAAAATTGGCAGTTTGGCATTGCGTGGTGACGCAAAGAGGTCCAGCTCTGGATGACCCCACTTGTTGAAGAGCTGACCTGCTATGGACTGCAGCAGCTCCCACTCATGTGCTCTGGAATGAGACCTGCTTAGGCTATCTGCCAGATTGTTCAGGACGCCTGGAACGTGCACTGCGGACAACAGAATGTGCTGTTCCAGTGCCCAGTACCAGACTCTCAACGCCTCCCTGCAAAGGGGATACGAGTGAGTACCCCCTTGCTTGTTGATGTAGAAGACGACCACCATATTTTCTGTTTGAATTAGAAGAGAGCCTGGAACCAGGTTCTCTTGAAAGGCCTGTAAGGCATACAGAACCGCTTGCATCTCCAATACATTGATATGGAGAAATCGCTCCTCGGGTGTCCAAACCCCTTGCGTTTGATAAGCACCCAGGTGCGCTCCCCATCCCAGATCCAATGCATCTGTCGTAAGAGTCTGACCTGGTCACTCCGGACGAAACCTGACCCCTTTCTCCAAGTTCCGGGGGTCCATCCACCAAAGCAAAGTTCTCCTGACTGGGGCGGTGATCCTGACCACAAAGTCCAGATCGTCATAGCCCTGGTCCCACTGTACCCTGAGCATCCACTTTGGGACCCGCATGTGGAGGCGGGCCAGAGAAGTGACTGGAATGGCCACCACCATGTGCCCCAGTAGTCTGAGGAAGTTCCGCGCTGGAACTTGAGGAGTTACTGAGATCCATTTGGCAATCTCGTGCAAGCAATCGCCCCTGTCAGGGGGTAGGAAAGCCATGCCCTGGATAGAATCCAGGACTGCTCCAATGAAGATGAGTCTTTGACTGGGCTCGGGGGACGATTTCTGAAGGTTCAGGGTGATCCCCAGCTCTCAGAACAGAGTATAGGTGTCTCAGAGGGTGTGAAGTAGGCTTGACCTTGATGGGGCTGTAAGCAGCCAATCATCGAGGTATGGGAAAACATAGTGCCCCATGCGCCTTAGAGCCGCAGCCACCTCTGCCAAGCATTTTGTAAAGACTCGTGGAGCGGAGGAGAGGCCGAATGGAAGAACTCGGAATTGATAGTGCTCCTCTAGGAAGTGGAACTTCAGAAACTTCCTGTGCGGAGGGAAGACCCTGATATACATATATGCATCTTGCATGTCTAGGGAGTAAAGCCAGTCTCCTTGGTGCAGCAGGGGAAGTAGACCTGGAAGGGTCACCATCCTGAACCTTTTGTACTCTATAAAGAGATTGAGAGAGCTGAGGTCCAGAATGGGTTGAAGATCCTGTGTCTTTTTTGGGACCAGGAAGAAGTGGGAATAAAACCCCTTTCCCCGCTGATGCAAGGGGACTACCTCCATTGCCTTTTTCTGCAAGAGGGTCTGAATTTCTCCTTCTATCAGTGGGATGTGAGAAGGAGGATATCGGGAGTACTTTGGTGGAGTATTTGGAGGGAACCCCTTGAACTCTAGTGTGTGTCCTCTCCTGATGATGTCCAGGACCCATTGGTCCGCAGTTATTGACCTCCACCCTTGGAGATGAAGGGAGAAGTGGCCCCTGACCATCTCCCTGGAGTCTTCCTCTGGGGGGGGGGCGGAAGGGAGTCATTGTGCTGAGCCGGGCATAGGCAGAGAGGCCTGGGAGGACTTGGGCCCACGGTTAGAAGCGCCTCCAGGTTGATGGTTACTGGCTCTCCTACAAAAGCCGCCTCTCTGACCCTGCTGATTACCATGGGCGTGTCCACCTTGACCACCTGAGGGCTTGCGAAAAGGCTGTTTCCGTTGCCATCGCTGGTCACCGTGGTACATTTGGCGGACTGACCAGATGGACTTGCCCAACTCCTGGAAACAAGAAATCAAAGCTTCCATCTCTTGCCCAAACAACACGGTACCTTGGAATGGCAAATCCTTGATACCGGACTGCAGATCCTGGTGGAAACTCGAAACTCTCAACCAGGCATGGCGCCAAAGGTACACCCCGGAAGCAGCTGCCCTGGCTGCCGTATCTGCAGTGTCGTACGAGGCTCTCAGGACACGAGAACCTACGTCGGAGCCCGATTTCATAATGTCCAGAAGTTCCTACTTCTGCTCGGAATCTGGCATGGCTCTCAGTAGCTCTTGTCCCCTTTCCCACAGAGCATTCTGGTACTGGACCATATGCATCAGGAAGTTAAGGAACCAGATGGAGCAGATGGAGGCAGAGTAAACTTTCTTGCCCATCTGGTCCAAATACTGAGACTCCGGATCGGGAGGCTGCGAGCTAAGGTGTTTCGGCTACCTGGACTTGTCATGGGCAGCCGTGATGACCGAAGAGTCTGCCTGAGGGTTCTCTGCTAGAAAAGCTTCTGCCCTCGGGGCCTTATACAGTCTGTCCAATTTCTTGGAAACAGCCGGGATGGAAGCCGGACGCCTACAGGTAGTCCGAGTCAGGTCCTGGAAAGTGTCCACTAAAGGAGGGACCACCAATGGTTTTGGCTCCTTTTGCCTCAGGTATTTTGCCAACCTTCGGCATTCCAGATCCAGGTCCTCTGTTTCTCACTCATTGGAGGCCTGGATATGCCTCATGATGTCCATAAAGGTTGGATCGTCGGGAGGCGAGCGAGGCTGGTCCTTCTCTCTCGGGGACCGCTCTAAGCTGAGAGAGGAAGATGAGGACGAAGAAGAGGGAGATCGACTACCAGATCTGGAATAGTCCGATCTCTCCTTGTGACCAGACCCCCTCTGTCATCGGTAACTGGGGGACTGACGTCAGTCCAAAGACCGGCTCCGGTCCCCAGACCAGCGATGGAGCAAAGACCGACGTCGGGAGCGCTCTCGTCTAGGAGAACGAGAAGGGCTGCGAGTGTGAGACCTGGACCGGCGATGATCTCCAGAGTCCTTGGAGCGTCGGCAGTGGTCTTTGGACCGGGCATGGGAACGAGCCCTGGAAGGAGGTGTAGGCGGTCACTCTGGGGACTTCCTCGGGGAAGGCTCACCTCCAGGCTGTGATTTGCCCGCTGGGTCCGGTACCGGTGTCTGGGCCGGCGACGGGGGGGTCTGCTTCTGGACCTGTCCCCACCAAAAGGAGAACAACTCCTGCAGCTCATCCTTCGAGAAAAGTTTGGCAGTTTGGCCCGGAAAGGGAGTATCCAGGACATTGGCCCACGAAGGAGAGCCCTCTTGGGAGACCAGGGGGGAGGAGGAGGACTTGGGAAACGGGGACGTCATCTCTTCCGTGGCCACTCCTGGACCCTTCGCCCTTTCAACCAGCATCGGTGGTGGAACCGACAACGGGGTGCCACCAGGGGGCGCTGGAGAGTCCTTTGGCTCTGGAGGTGTCCCTTTAGCAAGCGGCACTAGTGCCTTGAGAGATGGGGCCGCAGCTTTCACCTCCAAGGGCTTGGTGGTAACCCTTAGTGGGGTTACCTTCAGCTTAGCCAGCTTCTCCCCCAATGGGCCGGCCTTGGCCTGGGAAGACTTTGGGCGCTCTCCTGGGCCGGGGAAATATGGGCCTTCTTGGGAGGGCATGTAGAGAACAGGATCGCGACCGGGACTGCGGGACCGACACGGTCTTCCCAGGGCGCTTGGTCTTCTCCTTACACTTTCCCTCGGAGGAGTGCAGATCCATCTTCTTTTCTAAAAGAAAAGCCTTCAGGGCCTTGAGACATCGGATCCGGGTCCAGCTGGTGAACGCCTGGCAGGCTGAGCAGGTCGCGGTATCATGGTCCAGCCCGAGGCAAAAGACACAGTTCTTGTGCCCATCCTTGGCAGGGATCTGCCTCCCACAGTCGCACTTGTTTTGGTGTGGCTCTGGAGAGACCGACGACGGCGAAGACATCCGTCGACCAAACTGAAAAAACGTCCAAAACGGTATGTCAATGACACTGGAAAAAAACGTTGAAAATGGTACAAAAAACAGGTTGAAACACTAGAATTTTGCTGTTCCTGGCAAGCTGGAACTGAAGCCTTCTTCTCACGTGCACGGGACGCAGCAGGAAAAGAACTGAGGTGGAGCTGGGTCCCTGCTGTATGCTGCTGGCTGAAAAGTTTCCAGAGGTTCCTAGTGTCTGTGGCATAGTCCTAATTGTTACAGCCTGCTGCAAGAGCTCCCACTCAAAGTAAAATCAATAGAGACCGCCCGAACTGGCGACCAGCTTTTCTTTCTGTTACGCGAGTTGTCTGGTTTCCTGGCACATGATTTTGAGATGGAGAGGCTTTTTGTATGGACATATTTAAATCAATACATAATCTTTTCTCAGTGACTGAAAAGGCCAGTAAATTAAGTCAGGTGGGGTGGACTGAAAGGATCGAGGGGAAGTCGTCTGTAGCTTGAGCATACAGGAGGCATCGTGTTAGGGTAGATGGAGGTAAAGCAATACAACACTACTGTACAATGTCTTCTATTTTATTTCCTTAAATGTCTTCACTCTAACAATTTGCTTTATAATTTACATGGGGCATTTTTAAAAAGAGGATTGGGTGTTTGGGGGATACTTGGGCATGCTAATGACTACAGCTGTACTGAACTATATGCCCTGATTTTTTTTTCCAAGAGTCCCTTGCTGTAACAAACAGGGACCTATAACGAACATGTTTTAGCTGTGATTCAGTCCGTTATAACGAGGGACTACAGTATTCATTATGTAAGAGTGTTAGACGTTCTTGTCTTATAGGAATTGAACAGCATGCAACCCTGACTTAAAAGTGTCATTTGGCATGGGTCTACATTCATCAATGTCACATTGTGAAGCACTATGCTTTCAAATACAGTATGCTTGTTCAATGCTTCTTTCTGTGGCATAAACACAAGGAAGTATTATTCTATTAACAGATATGTTTGAAATGGACTGTGTAAGATGGCAGTGCACCATGTCAAAGCAATAGTCTTGTTATTACAGAGCAGCTTATCCCCCACTGCTTCCCTTCCCCTGTATGCTCACACTGCATGTTATCTGTCTGCTAACTGGATCTGTAAGTGAACAAAGTTTATTACAAGTCAGAATCAATCACTTCTATAAAACACATAGCTTTATTTAAAGAATATCATATAACGGGCAGAAGAAAGACAGTACTCCAAATCTAATAATATTAAAAGAAGGCTCAATCCACTAGCTCTTTAATGTCATTTGCAATTGTAGAATTGTGTAGTTTTGCACCTTTGTGATTTTTGTACACTCTTGTTGAAGCACCGGGCATATGCACTTCTGTGCTGCAAAGACTGTTTCGAGTCATAACAGGGTTGTATCTCTCAGAAGAAACTAATGAACTTTTAAGCTGACGGTCTTCTTCTTGCTACAGTAGCAGAATAAAATATCGAAACTGATGGTTTGTGACTGTCTATGGTGCCCTGTTTTGACATTTGTACATGTTCCTGCAGGCAGTACGAGTGCTGGGGAACACTGTTTTGGATTCTGTAAGTATTCATAATCCACTTTGTACTTGCAAATTAGTTCATGAAGTTATCTCACTGTTCATTTGCATATATTTTAGCTACATTTTTGTAGTATGTCCTGTACTGGTGTGCAAAAATGCCCTTATAGTGCTAATTTTTGCTGTTCACCATCTTGCTTATTAAATTAGTTTTGTATTCTTTTCTGTGAATCACCCCTACCTCAAGGCCCATTTGGAAATTATCCATTCTCATCTGTACAAAATTAAAAAAAAAAATAACTAACTAAGCTGCTGGTTTCAAATATGCATGAGGCATAGCAAACTGCTGACTTGGCACTTACTAAAGATATTTGCAATTCCCATCAACTTGGGACACATGAATCTTTCCAAAATGTTGTCCCACATGATTTGATGTTGGAACAACTGGGTAGTAAGTAAGGAATAACACAAGACAGTGTGTGTGTTAAGAAAAGACTAACACACACAGGGCCCATGAGAAGGTGGGAGAGTCAGGGATAATTCCTGGGGCACGGCACCAAGAGGGACCCAGGTCACCTGGCAGTACTGTACAGGACTTCTTTAATTAGCTTTGTGCCACTGTAAAAAAGCACTGTCTGTCAAGCATGAGAAAAGTACCTCTTTATGCCTGTGTTCTGTGTCTGCGCTATGTGCCTGCAGCCCAAGGCGGTTGACACATGTTTCACAGTGATTCCTTACTTTAACATAAAAGTTTCACACTTCTATCATGCCACCACGAATCCCCCCCCACCTTCAGCAGGCAGCACTACCCACTACAACGTGCAGACCTCGGAGACCACTGCTTAGGAATGACGTGGTGGTGGAGTCATGGAGAAGCCCAAGATGGGCACTGGCTACACCCTGCGGTTCTGGCACTCATGGGGCTATGGATAAGGAGTCTTTCAGTTCAGGTGTGAAACAAGAGAGGGCTGCAAATATCGGTCTCCCCTGGGCAGGCTCCCAGCAGCAGCAGCAGCACCACCATATTAGGCAAGGCCGGCAAGCAAGAGCTGAGCACCAAAGGAAAGCAGCCTGGCAAGGAGTCGGTCGGACAAACTGTGCGTGCTGCTGCAAGAGAATAGAGCCAACTTCAGGTGATGGGGTGCTAAGTGGGCAATGACAGAGGAATGGCAACCAGGTGGCAGCAAGATAAGGGTTTAAAATGAAACAACGTGCACATTTTAGGCAGGAGGATTTTCTATTAAATGGCTTGTATGTCTCTCATAAATTGGCAGCTTAAATTGTACTTGTTGAGCTCCATTCAGTGTTTGCATGTTGAATGCTCTCAACAGGTTGATTAGTAGGTCTGAGTGATGAAATCCGGGAGTTGTCCTTGACGACAAGCTAACATTTCAAGTTTGGGTGTTGGCTGTCATCAAAAGTGGCTTCTTAAGGAACATCACCCAGATTAAACCCGTAACTCCACCCAAAGACCTGCCATCACTGGCGCACACCTTTGTAACATCCAGACTCAACTACTGTAATGCTCTTTATCTTGGGGTCAGTGGAGGGAACTTCCGCTGGCTGCAGCTGGTGCAGAATGCAGTGGCCAAGCTGCTGACAGGGCTGCCCAGGTCCTGTCATGTGACCTCGGTCCTGTGGGGTCTGCACTGGCTGCTGGTCTGGTGGAGGGTTCTCTTCAAGGTGAGCTTGCTCACCTACAAGGCACTATATGGACTGGGCCCTGGCTGTCATACCTCCTCATCCCTGCCATCCCAGCCCGCTCCTTTTGTTCCTCCACCAAGGGCCTCCTGGTGGTTCCAAGGACCAGGCTGAAAACCTTGGGTGATCATTCATTTGGGGTGGCTGACCCGGTCCTCTGGAACTCACTGCCAAGACCTTTGAGGGAGGCCCCTACAGTGGAGGCATTCAGTAGGGGCCTAAAGACTCATCTTTTTAATTTAGTATTCCTTGTCGATCCCTTTTAACTCACTTATACACATTTTAATTACTTGTATGTCTTGATTTTATGTATGTAAATTGATTGTGTCAAATATTCTTTTATTGTACAGCACCCAGAGCCTCCGGGATTGGGCACCTAATAACATATTGATTGATTGATGACAGATTCCTGTACCCACCAAAAAATTATTGTGGAAAGGTGTGGTCATGGAGTAGGGGAGCACAAGGCTGACCAAGTGACCCCGTCAGGTGAGCTGCAGTGACAAAAAGTACAGTTACGTAAGAACTTACCGTAACAGTAGATCTTCAAGAACAGCTCTTGCAGCAGATTACACCATTAGGACTGAAGCCGTCAGGCACCAGGACCCCACGGAAATTTTCTAGCTAGCAGTCTTCAGCGGGGACCACCTCTGACATTGGTCCCGCCCCCGACGTCAGGCGTAGTACATAAGAAGGCGGTCCCCCCATAATCCTCAGTTCTCCCGCTGGAGACTCCCGGCCGCTGGATGACATCAGAAGAGGAGACCGAGGATCTGCCACCAGATGGCCAAGACTAAAAAACAGAACATCCCATCTCGTAAGATGGATGTTTGGCTACGACCTACCTCCACAAGAAGGGGGATGGTGGGCGGGAAGGTACCTGCTGCAAGAGCTGTTCTCGAAGATCTACTGTTACGGTAAGTTCTTACGTAACTGTACTATCTTACTTCGAGATACAGCTCTTGCAGCAGGTTACACCATTAGGACTGATTTCCAAGCAATAGTGGCAATCTTACGCCACAGGGAGGAGGAAAGGTAAAAGTCTTAATACAACTTGAGCCTAGGACAGAAGTCCCTGAAGGACGGCTAGGCCGAACCCTGCTCTTCGCCTCGATGCAATGTCCAGGCTGTAATGCCCGATAAAGGTATGCACAGAGTTCCAAGTGGCTGCAGTGCAAATAGCTGAGGTGGAGACATTCTTTAACGCCACAAAGGAAGTGGCCACCCCTCTCGTGGAATGACCCTTGACCGCACCCGGCAAGAGTTTATTGCGCTTATCATAACAGAAAGTGATGCACTGGATGAGCCACCTCGAGAGAGAGACTGTTTAGAGACAGGAGCTCCTTTCATTCTAACAGCGAAGGAGACAAACAGTTGATCCGTCTTTCGAAACTGTTTGATTCTGGTCAGATAATATCTGAGGCACCTGTGTACATCAAGGGTGTGCAGAAGGGCTTCTCCTCGGTTGGTGTACCTTGGAAAATAAGTCGACATCCTGATTAAGGGTGAGGGCTGAAACCACCTTAGGCAGGAACTTTGGGTTTGTCCTCAGGGATACCCTATCCTGATGGAAAACTAAATAAGGCTCTTTGCACATTAGTGCATGCAATTCGGAAATCCTTCTTGCCGGAGTAACCGCAACTAAAAATAACGTTTTCCACGACAGAAAACGTAGCTTGCAGTCTGCAGCTGGTTCAAAAGGTGGCAGCATAAGCTGCTCCAGGACGAAGGGCAAGTCCCAAGGAGGAATTGGATCCTTGATAGGAGGCCTAAGGTGGAGGACTCCCCTTAAAAAGGCATGAGTGGTGTACAATTGGACCATCATCCGATGGCCTATGGGGGCATGGTAAGCTGAAATTGCACAAAGGTGCACTTTAATCGAGGAGTAAGCCAGTCCGGACTGAAAAAGGGAAAGCAGGTAATCCAGAACCAGCTTTTCGGGACATTCTAACGGTGAGAAACGGCGCTTGAGCCCTACAAGCAAAACCTCACGCCATTTCATGGCATCGTTGCGTAAGGTTGCGGTTTCGGCGGCAGAGAGTACATCTGCCACTTCTTGCGAGACCCCGTGTTGCAACATGGCTATGTCTCTAGGAGCCAAGCGTGCAGGTTCAAAGAACGTAAGTCTGGATGGACTAATGAACCCTCCTCCTGAGACAGCAAATGGGAGCTGATTGGCAAAGGAAGTGGAGGTTCCCGGGTTAGCTGATGCAGAAGAGGGAACCAAATTTGTCTGGGCCAGAAAAGCGCTATCAAAATGAGCATCGCCTGCTCCCTGCAAAGTTTTAAGAGAACCCTCTGGATCAACGGAAAGGGGAGAAAGGCATAGAGGAATCTGTCCGCCCAGGAGAGGGACAACGCGTCTCGCCAGAAAGCACCAGGCCCTGGATCTAGCGAGCAAAAATTGAGCAGTTTTGCGTTGGATGGGGATGCGAAAAGGTCTAACTCTGGAGTGCCTCATCTGTGAAACAGATCCTCTGCCGCCTCCTGTAGAAGTTCCCACTCATGGACTCTGGCCTGAGAGTGACTCAGACTGTCTGCGACGGTGTTGTCCACTCCCAGGACGTGTACTGCAATTAGGTTTGCGCCGTGTTGCACTACCCACTCCCACACTCTCATGGCCTCCCTGCAAAGCGGGTAGGAGTGAGTGCCTCCTTGTTTGTTGAAGTAATACATCACCGCGGTGTTGTCTGTTTGTAACAGGAGAGTACCCGGTGGAATCTCCGACCGGAAGGCCTGCAGAGTGTAAAGTACTGCCCTCATCTCCAAAATGTTGATGTGGAGATGGGATTCCTGGGCTGTCCATATGCCCTGAGACCGTACACCATCTAGGTGTGCCCCCCACCTGAGACCTGAGGCGTCTGTGGAGAGAGTCACAGTCAGAGACGGCGCTATGAAGGGAACCCCGACGGAGAGATTCTCCAGAAGTAGCCACCACTGCCAATCCTGAATCGCGGCATTCGTGATTCGAATTGGCTGCTGCAGATGGTCTTGCCTTTGGTCCCATTGCACCCTTAGCAACCACTGAGTTACCCGCATGTGGAGCCGTGCCATCAGGACTGTTGCAATGGCCGCAGCCATGTGTCCAAGCAGGCGAAGGACCAGTCTTGCCGGGACGGTCTTCTTCACTAACATGTCCCTGATGAGGGATCTGATGTGTTCCGCTCTGTATGAGGGAAGAAAGGCTTTCCCTCTGACGGTGTCCAGAACTGCCCCTATGAACTGCAGTTTCTGGGACGGTACCAGGAGAGACTTCTCGTAATTGATGAGGATACCCAGGGATTGAAAAAGAGACTGGGTGCGATGAATGGCCGTCATCAGTTCCTCCCTGGAGGGAGCCATGAGAAGCCAGTCATCCAGGTATGGGAACACGTAATGGTCTTGTCTCCTCAGAGATGCCACTAAAACCGCCAAGCACTTCGTAAAAATGTGAGGTGCCGATGACAGCCCGAAAGGGAGCGCTCGGAACTGATAATGGCAGCTCTGAAACTTGAAGCGCAGAAACCTCCTGTGCACTTGAGCAATTGGAATGCGCAGCTAAGCATCCTGCATGTCCAAAGATGACAGGAAAGTGTCCTGCTTCAGCATGGGAATTAGGCCCAGAAGGGTCACCATGCAGAATCGTTTGTAAACGACCAACAGATTGAGGTCGCTGAGGTCCAGGATTGGACGGAGGTCCCCTGTTTTCTTTGGAACCAGGAAGAAGTGCGAATAATACCCTAGTCCTCTCTGGTTCTCTGGAACATGCTCTAAGGCTTCCTTGTCCAGAAGCGAGAGCACTTCCTGCTGTATGAGCAGGGCGTGCTGACCTGAATAGCAGGAAAGCGGGGGAGGTCTTGTGGGTGGGCTGCCTACAAATTCTATATAGTGGCCTTTTTCGACCAATTGCAGCACCCACCTGTTGGTGGTGATCGACCGTCATCCTGGCAGGTGACGTGCGATGCGACCCCCAACCTTTATTTCCCATTGATCCTGAGGAGGGGCGGGGGCCGGGAAGGAGTCATGCTGTGGTAGCGTTAGATCCTGCAGGCTGGGCTGACTTTGTGACTCGTTGGCCTCTGCCTGGGGATGCCTGGGATTTTTGGATAAAGGAGCCCCTCTGTTGTTGGCCGGAACATAGTTGTTGCCTTTGCGTCCGGCCGCAAAAGCGACTCTGGTTCCTACAAAAGGAACTAGGTCAGGATCTGTACATGGCCTGAACAGATCTAACTGCCTTCCCTGCGTCCTGAAGTTTGGTGATCACCTTCTCGGAAGTTTCACCAAAAAGGACTTCCCCGTTGTAAGGGACGTCTAGGATGTTCTTCTGGACGTCTGGGGTAAAACCGGAGACATGGAGCCAAGAGTGTCTCCGGAGACACACGCCTGAGGCTGCAGCTCTGGCCGAAGAGTCCGCAGAGTCGTATGCGGCTCTGAGCACCTGGGTCCCCACATCCGAACCCGCACGGAGGAGGTTTAAAAGCTCCTCCTTTGACCACCATCGGGCATCTTCTCAACCAGGTCCTGTCCCTGTTCCACAGTGCGTTCTGGAATTGCACCATGTGGGTGAGGTAATTTAGAGACCTGATGGCGCGGAGTCGCAGCTGCGTACGTGCGCCTACCCAGGACATCCAATTGCTTGGATTCCGGGTCCAGTGGCTGTGTGCTCAAGTGCTGAGGTCTCTGAGACCGGTCATGCGAGGCAGTGATGACCAGGGAATCAGCCAGAGGATGGTTCACCAGATACTGGTCCTTCCTCGGGGCCTTGTATAGGTGGTCAGCCTTCTTCGGCACTGCCGAAGTCGAATGTGGATCATTCCACGCAGCCTTGGTGACGTCCGCAAAGGTGTCCACCAAGGGTGGCACTACCAGGGGCTTTGGGTCTTTCTGCCAAAGGTAGCGGGCAAGGCGCTGTCTCTCGGGGTCTAGCTCTTCAGCATCCCACCCCATATTCTCTTGAATGTGCCTCATTATCTCAGCGAAAGAGGGATCATCCAGAGGAGACCTGGGTAGGTTGTGTGGGTCTGGGGAAGGAATGCTGATGAGAGAAGGAGATCTGGAGCACCCTGAGGTGTCAGATATAGAGTTCTCCGCAGACGTGGTGTACCGGCGTCGTCTGGGTCTCTTAGGGCTAGGTGACCCTGAAGTGGATCTTGAGGGAGGTCTTCTCCTGTCTGAAGATCTGCCCCTAGGAGGAGGTGTTGGCTCCTTGGGGATTGGGGACTGTCCTACTTGCCCCTTGGGTAGAGGAGGGGCGTAGGCATTGAAGGAGTGGGTGGAGGTGGAGCCGGAGTAGGGGGAGGGTGTGTGGCGACTATATCCTTCCTGATGGTGTCCCACCAGAAGGCAAAGAGCTCCTTCACCTCTGCCAAATTCAGGCCCGATGGGCCGGGCGCCAGTGGTCTGTCGGCAGGGTCGGGTGTCGGATTCCCGGGGGTCTCCCGCTCCGGGGAGGATTCCCGTGGGAGCCCGATGACTCCAGTGTCGCCTGCCTGGTCCTCGGGCTGAGTAGTGTCCCCCTTCAAAGATTCCTTCCAATAGACATCGGCCGGTGACGGTGGCGCGGTCCTCCTCTCTGGGGTAGCTGACATCGGTCCCCTGGCCGATGTCCTGGGAGGCGAACGCCTGGCCGGAGACGGGTGTCTTGCTGTCGCTGGCTCCTGGGAGTGCCTGTGATGATTGACCGACATCGGGTCCGACGTCCATTTCAGGGACGTCAGGTCCTTAGTCTAACGCGGGACCAGGTCCAACCCACGCAGAGGCTGGGACACCGACCAGGCGTCGGAGTCCCGACGGCGGGAGGAAGATTTGTGGTGCTCCCCAGACTTGGACGAGGCCTTAGAAGGAGTGGATGAAGCCGACAGCCTGGAAGTCTTGATAGGCTGTAGGGAGGAGGAGCCGCTGGGGTATCTGACCTTAACCGGGGGAGGCTGAGATTGAGCCCTGGATGGAGAGTGGTCTGACCGCGAGCCGGAGCTTCGGGAGTCCGAGGCCCTCACCGGGGACCTGGGCCTTTCCTTCTCCCGGTGTTTCTCTCGGTGTTTGTGGGTCTTCCCTGCCGACTCCCCCCTGGAGAAAGGTTCCTGATCCATAGTCTTGAGTTTCTCCTCCAAGAGAAAAACGCTTGAAAGGCCTTCTGGTGGCGGATCCTGGTGCGACTGTTAAAGCCCTGGCAGAAGGAGCAGGCCTTGGTGTCGTGTTCCAGGCCTAGACAACGCACGCAGGCTGAGTGAGGATCCTTGAAGGGGATCTGTTTGCCGCAGGCACACTTCGACGGGTGACCCTCTAGAGAGGTGTTTGGAGAGGACATCAGATGAATTCCAAGTCTGTGGCGAAAGAGAACGCTGAGTTCCAGTCGTCACACGCTAGAAAGTGACCGAGAGGCCGATGCTTGCGATGTCGACGGCGAGAAAAGAACTGAGGATTATGGGGGACTGCCTTCTTATGTACTACGCCTGAAGTCGGGGGTGGGACCAACATCGGAGGCGGTCCCCGCTGAAGACTGCTAGCTAGAAAATTTCCGTGGGGTCCTGGCACCTGACGGCTTCAGTCCTAATGGTGTAACCTGCTGCAAGAGCTGTATCTCAAAGTAAGATCTTCATGTGATAATAAGCAGCAAGTCACAGTAAAAAAAAAAAAGATGATCATCATTCTCACAGTTTTGGAGTTATAAAACAAGTGCAGTCTCTTCAGACAGATTTGTCCTTGCCATCAATGATTGATAAAGTAGCAATGAAGATGTGTGCAGGGATATACCTGGCATAATTACCCTAAATTATATTTTAGGGAGAAGAGTTATGACTAAATCTGTTCTGAAATATTTGAATAGGCTGAATTATAGTACAAAATGTGGGCCAGACGGAACTGATATGGGAATTGTAAGGAAGAGATTGTTGTACCATTGGCAAAAGTAGTTGGTTTCTGGTCGGGTGTCAGATCTGCAGCTGGTCAGAGGGCAGACAGGAAGGCTCTGCCAGGCAGCCCGGGAGCCTCTCTCACTCCCCTCCCAGAAATTTGGTAGCCTTATTTGTACTTCTTGCATGTGTGGGCACTCATGCATATAAAAAGGGTGGGATGGGGCTGCAAGCTCGTAAGGGCCCCAGAATCAGAACTTTCCCCAGGGCCTGTAATTCCTCTCAAGGGAACTGCTAACACATTATTGGGTGTGGGTTATATTTATTTGCATTAATTTATTTTACAAAACATAGGCTGCAATGAGCTAGCTCATTTACAAGGAGGTCCTAGGTAAGACAGCATAAAAAAGTCAAACAGCAGTGATATATAACAGGATACAGTTAGGTTCAAGGGTATGAAACAATTACATACAGGAATACAATCGGAGAAAAATATAATACATAGGCAGAAAAAGCTCAAGTGAGCAATATAACTATACGATACTCAGTATTAGCAGTATCACTTATATAAAAATCATTGTATAGTAACATGATTACGAAGTTTAACCAAAATGTAAACACATTTATTTAGCCACATGAGCAGACCTCAGAACAGAGAACATCGATGCAGGTCTTGAAAATACTTCAGCTGACTAGGGAGCTCAGTTTTAATGAGTTTTGCAGAGTGTTTCATGCTGTGGGAATAACACAGCTAAGTGCAGATTTACCACACTGCGTGGCATATCTTGGGAAGTACAAGAGGATGAGCCGATTTTTTTCTTAGGGTGTAGTTACCAAGGGACCTGTGAAAGAGGTCACTGATGCAACATGGCAGTTCATTCAGCAGGACCTCATATGCCGACAAATAACAGATTTTTTTTGTCTCCTAGTGGCTAAAGAAGAGCAACCAGCAGATGCATACAATGTGCAATGACGAGTCCTAGGGGTTGAATCCACAAACAAATCTGAGAGCCCTGTGGTAAAGCATGATACGTTTGGGTAGACGTACTGGTGCAATGGCTATATATTAGGTCTGCATAATCTAGGAATGGGAGGAAGATTACCTGGACCAGACATTTACCAGCATCTACTGGGAAACAGCATTTGTTTCTGTAACAGAATTCAAGCGTGGCCTGCAACTTTTTACATAACATCTCAAAGTGCACAGGAAACGACAGTCTATAAGCAAGTCAGACGCCAAGGTACTGTATTTATACAGTAACTCCAACCACCTCGAGAGTGTCTCCCACTGACGTAGAGATGGAGGGGGCTGGGACATAGGATGAGATAGCAGCATTTGAAAAGAACATCACCCTAGTTTGCTGGCATTCAGAAGCAGACTGGAGTGGAATAGATTGATCTGAAGCTGATTAAATGCCATTTGGAGGTCAGAGCATACAGTGCCCATGTTAGGCCCAGTGATTTAAAGGGCAGTATCATCTGCATAGAAATACAGGCTGGCGTCATGGATACTCAAGCCCAGGCTGTTTATGTACAACATGAATGGGTGAAGTACCAACCCTTGGGGTGCACCTATGAGAAGGAGAGCGCAAGCAGGGAGGACACTTTCTGCTTTTACCAGCTGCAGCCATGTGATTAAATAGCTTGAAAATCAATGTAAGGATTGTTTACCAATCCCTATGTTACGCAGTTTATGTAGCAGGAGGCTTTGCTTAGGTCAAGAAAATTAGCCCCTGCGACTTGTTCACAATCCATGGTGCCCAACCAGTCATTAGTGACCCTGGCCAGGGTTGTCGTAAGACAGTACTTGGGTCTAAAGCTGGACTGCCTGGGTGTTATGACATTTGCATTGACTAAGCATTCCTGCAATTGAACATTAACTAGTTTTTTTCAAACAGTTCGGCTAAAATAAGGAAGATTGATATAGGTCTGCAACTGTTAAGATTGTGGGTATCCCCGGATTTAAAAGGGGAATGAGGTATGCAGTTTTCAAGAGCACAGGGAGGTCACTGCTGCTAAGTGAGAGATTAAACAGGTGAATAATAAATGCCATGGGCTGTTGGTAACCAGATCTTAGAAAAAAGGGGGTCCAGAACATCTGTAGCCATACGTTTTTAGTGTTCAAACCTAGCAGTTGTTGTTCCACCTGCTTGAAGGTGATAGGTGGAAGGCAAATTTATTGGACATATGGTAATGGAAATCTGTGAATTCCTGGAAAGTGGTGGGATAAGATGCAGCTGGAGTACTGTTGAGGGCTAGGCCTACCAATGCAAAATGGACATTTATTTCTTCCATGAGGATTTGCTTTTCTGAGATCAGCTTACCACCTGCTGAAATTTGTTGGGGAATGGGGGTAGGTGTGGTACCCTCGATTGATTTGACTGTTTTCCAAAATTTTGCTGCATGTAGTACTTGTACTTGGTGGCCCGAATCAATTTGGTACAATGATTTCTCATCCGTCTGAACAGAGCCAAATCCACATGGAATATACACATGCCTTGGGTGCATAGTGAGGCACAAGGTATTTTTGCTGAGTGCCTTCAATGACCCAAAAATAGTGCTCACTGAAGCATAACCTACATCCCAGAGTGTGGTATGAAAGGGTAGATTTTCTGGGTTACATTTAGTTTAAAAAGCAAAGATCAACACTCAGGCACTATAAGCAAAGCTCGCTGAGTCACCCACTTCATAATGAAAACCAGCAGCGCAAGGAATGCAAAGGCGGAGGTTTGGAAGCAGCTTAGGTGGGAGGGTAAGATTTTTGGCAGCAGGGTAGTGGGGGTTGAGGGTTGTTTTGACTGACACTGTACTACCATCTTTGGTGCACTATGGTGTATAGGTGAAAACCTGAGAATAAGGGGTGGGAGGACACATTAGTGTGCTTTATATTTGGGGAGGGTGGAAGGCAACATTTTGGCAGCTTGGTGGTGGGTAATTTAAATACTTGAGGCAGTTTTGTAGGGAGACGCAGTTATTTGCTTCAGTGCTGAGCTGTGTAGTAGGGGGAAAATGGTTGCCAACAAGGAATGCAAAAAAATTCCAAAGGCAAGTGTCTGTATAGAAATTCCAGAGGTGTGTTAAGGGCAACAAGAATAGGTGCACAGTCATGAGGAATTATGCCAACCTGTCAGGGTCTCATCACCCAGCCATATTGCTCGAATCACTACACAGTCCTAGATTCTGCCTCAGTTGACCAGGATTTTTTAATGATAAGCAATACTCCAGAAATATGGCGCCCCACTGTCCTCAGTACAGCCAGTTAGGTGCCCTCAGTACATGCTAAGGTGTCTCAGCCCAGGTGCCTCAGTATCTATAGCTCAGATAATAGTAGTAGTAGAGCTGGCCTGCCAGCTCAGTGGTAGCACTACCACTTGTGATGCCGGTGACCCAGGTTCAGGAATAAGCCCAGGGAGTCAGAGTGCTGGTTGGGGGGAGGAAGCTTGAGCGTCCAGGGGACTGCTCGCCTTCTCCGAGGAGGGAGGGGGGATGAGGCTCAGCGCTTGACTGGCCACAGGCGGAGGTCTGGAATACAGCAAGTGTCCAGCCATGTAGAGAGGGGAGATGTGGCAGATGTCAGCTGTCACGCCTTGACCTTGGGATGCATGTTACACCCCAAAAATGGGAAAAACAGCTCCCTGCACTCCGAAGATACAGACCACCCCAGCACAGATCTCCAACTTCCCTGCCTGTCCCGGTCTGGTGCCCTGATAAAACTTAGATGTTCGGAGTGTATGGGCCCAACCTTGTCCCAGCCTGGGGGGCAAACCATGGCTACTTGGGGGGACTACCACAGACTCCAGGTAAAAGGGAAGCAAGGGGGACAGATGCCATAGGCGACTCATGAGGAAGCGGAGCGCAGGGGGCAGGGAGGGAGCATAAACAGAATAACAAAAAAACAGCAGTAGTAAACATTTTATTCATTACATGAATCAGATACTCAATTAAGCAAAGCTAATTTTCAATGAGGTCCTTAATATACAGGCTTTGTTACATAAAATTACAATTACTTTGTACCCATATTTACAACCGTTAGGTTTCAAAGCTAAAAAATGCTAAACAAAAAGAAGAGGGTAGGGTTAGTAATTAGCAAATGTGTATGTTCACATAAAAGTTGCCTAAAATTACCATTCGCAACATATATACTTACAACCACCTAACAAAACCATCCACCACAGGTTGTATAGAATTATTATTTATTTTTTTATTTAGTTGTTTAACCAGGTATAGCACACTAAGCTGAAAGCTTTTTTACAGGAGCGACCTGGGAGCACAAGGAGGTTAAGTGACTTGCGCAGGGTCACACAGTATACAAGTGGAAGCTGTGGGATTCAAACCCAGGTCTGGCCTGCTGGATGTCACCAAATTTGCAGCTCAGAGCCTTAGACCACTGCGCTATACTGCCTCCAATTAATGTCTGAAGTAGCTGAAACATACATGCACCATGCATGTATTACAAGTTTCACTCTGGAAAGGCATATCACATAGAAAAATAGAAGCTGTCAGCAGATAAAGACCACTAGGCCCACCCAGTCTGCCCCTAAGCTCTACATTTGTATGTAGACTCTGACTCTAGCTGGTCATGGCTTTCTGCCTCTCCTACCCGCCTCTAAGGTTCCCTTATGCCAGTCCCAGGCATGTTTAAAACCCTCCACTGTCATTGTTCCCACTACCTCCTGTGGTAGGCTATTCCATGCATCCACCACCCTCTTTGTGAAGAAAAACTTCCTCATGTTCCCCCTCAACTTGCCCCCTTCTAATTTCATATTCTGCCCTTTTGTTCTTGTACTCTGCCTATAATGGAAGATGTCACCCCCTGCACCTTGTTTATGCCCCTAACTTACTTGAATGTTCTTTGGTGCAAGCCTGGCACCATCTTTGTCACCCTTCTCTGGACTGCCTCCACCCTGTCGATGTCCTTTCTAAAGTGCAGCCTCCAGAACTGCACACAGTACTCCAGGTGAGGCCTCACCAGCGTTTTGTACAATGGCATCACCACCTTCTGCCTTCTGTTTGTGACGCTTCTGCCTATGCACCCCAGCATGCCACTGGCCCTCCCTGCTGCCTTTGTACTCAGCTTAGACACTTTTAGGTCATCTGAAATGATAACCCCCAGGTCCCTTTCTTCCTTGGCGATAGTCAACAACTCCCCCCCCCCCCCATCCTGTAGCTCTCCCCCGGGTTCCCTCTTCCCAGGTGCATTATTTTGCATTTCTTTGAACTGAACTTCAGTTGCCACACCTCTTAACATTTTTCAAGCTTCCCCAGGTCCCTCCTCATTTTCTCCATCCCGTCCGGTGTATCCACCCTGTTGCAGATCTTGGTGTCTTCTGCAAACAGGCAGACCTTTCCCTCCAGCTCTTTCACAATGTCACTAATGAAGACATTAAACAAGACCAGCCCCCAGGACTGATCCCTGAGGTACCCTACTGGTCACGCCCCTCTCCCCAGATTGGATCCCATTTACCACCATCCTCTGCCTCCGGTCAGTTAGCCAGTTCCTAACCCAGTTTACCACCTTTTGCCCCATGCTCAGACTACCCATATTGCTAACCAGCCTTTTATGTGGGACGGTGTCGACGGCCTTGCTGAAATCGAGGTAAGTGATGTCCACACACCCCTCCCTCAATTTACTTTCTTCGTCACCCAGTCAAAAAAATCTACCAGATTCGTCTGACATGACCTTCCTGCTGTGAATCGATGCTGTCTTGGATCCTGGGCACCAATGGATTCTAAGTGTGCCACTATTCTTTCTTTAAGCAGCGCCTCCATGACCTTACCTACTACTGAGGTGAGGCTGACTGTCTATAGTTCCCTGCCTCCTCCCTACTACCACTTTTGTGCAGAGGGACCACATGTGCCCTCTTCCAGTCCTCTGATACCACCCCTGTGTTGAGTGACTCGGTGAACAAGGCTGCCAAAAGTGCTGCTAGCTTCCTTCGCAGCTCCTTTAATATCCTCAGGTATATGCCATCTGGCCCCATTGCCTTGTCCACCTTTAGCTTCGTGAGCTCCTCCAGGACGCTCCCCTCTGAGAAAGGACTAGTGTTTACCGCCACTCTCCCATTCATGTCTGTTTCCCAGCTGTGGTCCCTGACCCTCCCCTTCCCTCCTCAGTGAATACTGAACAGAAGTATTTGTTCAGTATTTCTAGCTTTTCAGGTCTCCCTCCTTACACTCCCCTGTATCACCTCTAAGCCTTACAATCCCCCCAACCCCCACCACGGTTTTCCTTCTTTCGCTGATGTACCTAAAGAATTCACTGTCTGCACCAATCCTTCCTTTGTCTGTGCCTTTGCTCTCCTTACAGCCTTCCCTGCTTCCTTTACATTCTTTAGGTACATCTTCCTGTCTTCCTCCCTTTGAGTCTCTTTATATTTTTTGAAACTCGCCCTTTTGGCCCTTACTCTGTCTGCCATCTCTTTTGAGAACCACAGTGGTTTCCTCCTTTTCTTGCCTTTATTTACCACCCTAACACATTGGTTGGTCACCTCCTCTATGGCTCCCTTCAGGTGTTCCCACTGCTCCTCAACTCCCCCTCCTATCCCCCCCCTTTCTAAGGCTTCTTTGATACACCTCCCCATTTTAGCAAAATCTACCCTCCTAAAATCTAAGACCCTTGCCTTAGTGTGACTAGACTGAGTCTATGTCCCAATATTAAACCACACTATGTGGTGGTCGTTGGATCCCAGCTGACCTTCCACCCAGACGTCAGTGATTAAATCACATACACAACACTAGATATGCACAGGACCCACCAAGTGGCTCCAGATGAAGTATAATCAGCCAGTATCTGTTCCCAAACAACAAGGTAGAGTTTCTTTTATTTGTTTGAAATACCATTTTTTTATTTTACTCAAGCAAATGTTACCTTCAACTGGTCTCCGTAGTACTGGAATGGTATTCCAGAGTTGCCTCCATATTATAGAAGTGGGGTCTATCCATTTCCAAATTTCTTTTAGGAAGTAGGAATTCAACCCCACCAGCAGATCTAAGTGAACATTTAATACTTCTTTGTTGTAAATTATTAGTTAGAAATCCAGGGATCTTGGTTCAAAAACATGTGTGCATTTAAATGAGACAATGAAGTCTCCTACATTCCTCTAATCTTAACCACCCCAGCTCCTTATAAGGTTCACATCTATGAGTCCTATGAGGGGCATCAAGAATGAAGTGGGCAAACCTACCATACAGGATATCTAGCTTTGCCAGCTCCATTCCTGATACCCACAATAACAAATCACCATTGTCAAAAACAGATAGAACCATGGCATTTACTACCTGCTTCCTAACGTCTTTATTCATAGAGTGCTTAATTTTATACAGTGCACCAAGATGTCTCCCCAAGTTTTTTTCAGCCTGATTATCTACGTGGATATTCCATTTGATCTTATCATCTAACCAAACACCCAGGTATCTATAATTCTGCACCTGTTGTGCAATGTTGTTTGATCCAAGGTTTTAACTTGTAAGTTAGTTGCAAGTGGGATCCAAGCTTTTTGCTCTACTAAAATACATCACTTGAGTCTGTCTGCATTAAGTACTAGTCTTGATTGCAAAAGGAAAACCGATAAATCATCAAATGCGTTTGTAATCTGATCTCTATTTGTTTTCAATCTATTCCTTCGATATACATTATTATATCATCCAAGTAAAAATGAAATTCTATATGAGGATCATCCACAGTAATTGTATTCCTGTATATGCTAAAATCCATATACCCCAAAATGGAACCTGGGGAACACCAGACAGTATTGGAGCTAAGTTTCATTAAAATTAATTTATGGCCGGGGCTCGGCGATAAGGAATCGCCTGGCACGCTGGCATCCCAGGTTTGTGTCTGAGACTGGGACGACAGGAGCGGAGGCCAGCAAGGAGGGCTCAAGAGTGTTTTATGGATGCTCTCCTCCTGGTGCGGAGGGCCAAGAGCGCATCACCCTTTGGCGGCTTCTGGTGGTCAGTTTCAGCATCGCACATTGCAGCATGGGTGACCACATGTTGCAAGTGCGAACACCAGGACACCTCTCGAAGATCTACTGTTACGGTAAGTTCTTACGTAACTGTACTATCTGACTTTGAGAGGGCTCTTGCAGTAGGTAATTACATACAGGACTGAGTCCCAAGCAGTCTGGAACAAAGAGAAGCTCACGGGAGGAGGAAACTACTCATACACAGATCCTCTGGCTGTGAAGGTCTTAGGAAAGAAGACCTTGCAGAACAGCCAACCCGAAGCCAGCTCTACGGCAAGAGGCAATGTCCAAACTTTAATGTTTCGTAAAGGTATGGACAGAAGTCCAAGTTGTGGCTGCACAAATGTCAGCCGCCGACACATTCTTGAAACAAGCAGCAGAGGCAGCTACATTCCTAGTGGAGCGACCTCTGACTTGACCTGGCAAGGTCATGTGATACTTGTCATAACAGAAAGTGATACAATGAGCCAACCATTTCGAAAGGTATTGCTTGGAGACAGTATTGCCCTCTCTTTTGCGAGCAAAAGAGACAAAATAGTTGATCAGTCTTTCTGAGATCCTTTATCTTGTTGGTGTAGTATCTCAGAATCTGGTGAACATCCAGAGTATGTAAGAGGTACTCCCCTTGATTGGAATGTTGCGTAAAAAATGCAGGCAGTTCCATGGACTGATTCAGCGTAGATTCCGCTACCACCTTAGGGAGAAACTTAGGGTTGGTACGCAGAGCCACACGTTCCTTGTGGAAAATCAAGTACGGGATTTTGCACATTAAGGCCTGAAGCTCGGAAATTCGTCGAGTGGAGGTAATGGCCACCAGGAAGTGAGCCTTCCAGGAAAGGAACTTAACGTCTGCTGATGCTGCCGGCTCAAAAGGAGGCAGGGTAAGCTTCTTGAGAATGAAATTCAAGTCCCAAGGAGGGGCAGGTGCGCGAATGGGGGGTCTCAAGTGGAGAACCCTCTAAGCAAGGTCTTAGCGACTTCCAGCTGCACAAAAGACCTGTCCCCATAAGGAACATGGTATGCGGAAATGGCCGCCACGTGAACTTTCAAGGAGGAGTGACAGAGACCCAGATCGAGGAGGTGATGCATGTAATCCAGGAACCTCCCGACAGAGCATGAGAATGGCTCAAAAGCTCCAGAAGAGGCCCAAATAGAGAACCTTTTCCATTTCATGGCATAAGTGGAACGAATGGAGGGCTTTCTGGCCTCCACTAGAATCTCCGCCACTTGCGACGAAACCCCGAACCGGGTTTGAATCACGTCTGCAGGAGCCACGCATGCAGCTGAAGAGATTTGAGTCCTGGATGGACCAGGGTCCCCTGATCCTGGGTCAACAAAAGTTGCGACAGAGGAAGAGGAAGAGGAGGCTCCTCTGAGTACTGTTGCAGAACAGAGAACTAAACTTGCCTGGGCCGGAATGGAGCAATGAGGATCATGCGAACTCCTTCTGAACAGAGTTTGTGTCGGACCCTCGGGATCAACTGGATCGGGGGGGAAAGCATAGACAAATCTGCCCTTCCAGTCTAGAGACAGAGCGTCTCTCCAAAACACTCCGCGCCCTGGAGCGAGCGAGCAGAAGACGGCAAGTTTTGCGTTGAGAGGAGAGGCAAACATGTCTACCCGAGGGGTTCCCCAGCATAGGAAGACATCGTCTACTAACCTTTGATCCAGTTCCCATTCATACGCTTGCGCGGATGACAGTCTGAGGTGGTCTGCCAAAGTGCTCTCGACCCCTGGAACATGAACTGTCGTGAGGTGAAGGTTGTGAAGTATCGCCCAATCCCAAACCCGCATCGCTTCCCTGCACAGAGGGTAGGAATGGGTACCTCCCTGTTTGTTGATGTACCACACTACACACATGTTGTCAGTCTGAACGGCCAGATGACTGGGAAGCAGATACAGATGCAGAGCTTGTAAGGCATACAGGACGGCCCTCAGCTCGAGTACATTGATGTGAAGAGTCTGCTCGAGCCTGGACCAAGAGCCCTGGGTCGTTGAGATCCCAGGTGGGCTCCCCAACCCTCCCACGAGGCGTCTATCATCAGGATTTGGGGGGGGGAGAAAGGCAGAAGGGAATTCCCCGGCAAAGGTTCTCCTGAACCATCCACCATTGCAAGTCCTGAACCATCAGAGAGGAGACCAGGATCTCACGATCCAAGTCGTCCACCAATTGATCCCACTGAGACCAAAGCATCCACTGAGAGATTCTCATGTGAAGCTGAGCGCGAGGCACCGTCAGAATGGCAGCCACCATGAGCCCGAGGAGGCGAAGAACTGACCTGTCAATGACCTGCCTGCAGCTGGACAAAAGGCTGGCCTGAGCCTGAAGGGTGGCCACCCTGTCTAAAGGCAGGAAGGCCATACCGGAAGCCTTATCCAGTATCGCCCAGATGAACTGGAGTCTTTGAGATGGGATCAAATGGGACTTGGCCAGGTTGATGGTAATATCCAAGCTGGTGAAAACCTGCAGGATAAGGGAAAGGGAGTGCAGGAGCTTCTCCCTGGATGGGGTCGCTAGGAGCCAATCGTCCAGGTAAAGGAAAACCTGAACCCCCTAGGTACGCAGGTGGGCTGCCATCACAGAAAGGCATTTGGTAAATACTCAGGGGACCAAGGAGAGACCGAATGGGAGGGCCCTAAACTGGTAGTGGTCCCCCTGAAAAGAAAACTGAAGGTATTTGCGGTGGGACGGGCGGATAGGGATATGCAGGTACACATCCTGCATGTCCAGGGCGCACAGCCACTGTCCCGGCCGAAGGAGGAGCAGAAGGCTCTGCAGAGAGAGCATTCGGAACCTCTTGTACTCCACGAACAGGTTCAGGGAGCCGAGGTCCAGGACTGGCCTCACGTCGCCTGATTTCTTTGGAACCAGGAAGAAACAGGAATAGTAACCCGTCCCCCTGAGATGGAGGGGGACGGGCTCTATCGCTGCCTTCCAAAGAAGGGCGGAGATTTCTTCCCGAAACAGAAGAAGGTGTTCCGGGGAATAAGATGACCTTGGAGGGGGTTTTCTGGGAGGTTTCTGAAGAAACTCTATTGAGGGCCCTTCCGCTATCAGCTGGAGCACCCAAACATCTGACGTGATTCTCTCCCAACCCGGTAGATGCAGGGAGAACTTCCCCCCCTACCGGTTCCTCTGGAAGACCCAGAGGCTGTGGGAGAGGAAAGGTGTCAGGTGGTGTGAGGCAGCGCCGCGGCTGGAGCTCCCGCTGCTTGTTTGGGCAGGGGGGGGGCTCCGCAGCCTGAGGGGCCCAGCGTTTATTGGCCTGCTTCCCTTGTGGTTTCACCTTGACCCGTGCCCGCTTGCAAAAGGGATGGCACTGCGGTTGAGGGGCTCTGTACAAGTCATCAACTTCCTTGAGAGCAGTGCCCTTCTCTCGCAGTCCAGTGATGATATCCTTAACATCACTACCGAAAAGCACAGAACCCCTGAAGGGCATGTCCTGGATGGCAGACTGCACTTCAGGAACCAAACCCGACACTCGGAGCCAGGCATGTCGCCGCAAACCTATGGCAAATGCCGAGCTCCTACCAGCGGCATCCACTGCATCATATGAAGCGCGAAGCATGTGCCTACTGGCCGAACGAGCAGATCGGACCAGGTCTGCCACTTCCTGTTTGGTCTGTGACTCAGGAAGGGAGTCCAGTTTAGCTTCCACCTCGCTAAGGACGGCCTTCTGGTAATCCCCATGTGGGCAACGTAGTTCAAGGCCCTAATACCCAGAGTGGGAGAAGCGAAGACCTTCTTCCTATACTGGTCCAGAAAGCGGGATTCCTTATCGGGGGGTGATGAGCTCAAATGCTTTGGATTGGCAGTCCAGCTGTGGGCTGCGCTGATCACGACCAAGTCAGCCTTGGGGTGAGAGGTAAGAAACTCAACACCCTCCGGAGCCTGATATAGCCTGTCTGCCTTCCTCGGAAGGGGGGCTATGGCGGAGGGATGTTTCCAGATGGTGGAAACAAGGTCCACGTGAGGCTCGATCCAGGGTAGAACCAAGGTAGGAGCGACCTCGGGCAGATCCAAATGGGAAGCTAGCTTCTGCTGCTGTGGATCTGGCTCCAGAGAGTGCCACTGATGGATGGCCTGGATTTTGTGCAGCAACTCCATAAAGGAAGGATCCTCCGGAGGAGACTTCGGAGGGGTCCTCGGCCTGGGCTTATCCGGAGAGCACGGCTCGTCATCCAAATCGGAGCACCCATCGGAGTCGTCAGAGGGCTCCAAGGAGGATGAAGAAGAGGAAGGCTCCACCTCCTGACATGGGGGGGGAACGGACCCCTTGGGAAGCCCTCGGGGAAGCATATCTAGCCCCGCTCTGGAACCAGAGGGCTCACCTCTGGAATCTGAAGTAGGGGAAGGAGTCTCATCTCCGATGTAGGGGGTCCGGAACCGGGACCAGCGTCAGAAGACGGCTCTCCACCGTCCTTCTTTTTTCGGTGTCCCTCGGGCGAAGTGGAGGCCTAATGAAGCTTCTTCAGCTCCTTTTCCATGGAGGTCATTTTCTTTTTGAGGATATGGGCCTCCAGAGACTGCTGCCTCCTTTTGCGGGTGGCAGCGTTGAATTTCAGGCAATGCTGGCACTTCTCCACAGGGTGATCCAGGCCCAGACAGAAGAGGCACTGAGAGTGACCGTCCTTGTGCGGGAGTTGGGCCCCGTACGAGTCACACTTATTCTTGTGCTCTGTGGGCGTAGGGGACGACATACACCATCACGATGACTGATGTGAATTTAGTAGAAATTCGAAGAATTCAAAGAAAATACGACAGTAAAATTACCACCGACAGACTGACGAGCAGGTGAACTTAACCGCGAGGCGCTTTCACAAGCTAACGGCCGGAAGAACTAGAAGCGGTGTGGGGACTGCCCTTTATACTGGCGTCGCATGACATCGGTTACCTGACGTGGGGGCGGTCCCCCGCCAGAGACTGCTAGCTAGAATTTTTTCCGTGTGGTCCTGACGCCTGCCGGCTTCAGTCCTATATGTAATTACCTACTGCAAGAGCCCTCTTGAAGTAAGATCTTCCATTCCCTCTGTAAGGTTAATTGGTCAACATATCTTGTAGTTCTATGTGCACACAAGGTACTCAACAAGCCCCTGTATACTAAATAAAACCCCCAACCCAAAAAATAGCCATTCTAAAAAAAAATTAAAGCCACTAACCAGATAAAAACTACTAAATAAAACTCAAAAAACTACCACTATTTAACGTTCTGTATACTATTACGTATTAACAGTACTAATATACCAATATCCAAGCCCTACCATACCTTGTTTAAGTTTATATTTTACTAACACTAGGAACCTTTAAAATTCGATAAACGGTATTATAGAACTTGCATATTACAATGAGCAGAGCAACAAAGAGGAAGAAAAAAGTTTTATAAGGTCTCCTCTAGATGGACTTACGCAGGGTGGCTCACACCTCTTCTGCATGAGCCACTGATGCGTTGAGCCACTGCACATCAAGCCGCTTGTGCAGCTCTGAGCTTAAACAGCCTATGGCCCCGCCCCCTGAGGTCAGTGCCGGTCCCTGGTGGCAAGCAAGGTAGTGCACAGTTCATGAGGGCCCCAGAAACACAAACTGCTGCCTGCAGTTTGAACCATTTTCTTTTTCACTTTCTCTCCCATCCGCAGTTTCCCGCACCAAAGATGGCATGAGCCAAGTGCCAGTCCACATTTGAATGTCCAGCTTATGCTGGAAAATTAATTGCCCCCGCCCCCATGTTGCCAGGGACTTGCCATCCCAAATGTTGGGGGTGTATAAAGAGTCCAGCATGGCAGAAGTGACTGACAAGTGGTGAGAGAGTGCTGTCAGCTGCTGAGTGAAAAGAGCGATCGGGCCTGTGGGAGAGAGGGAATGGTGGACTAAGGGAGCAGGGAAGACTCACCTCCTCCAGCAGTGGTCCTGGTTCTCTTCCTGTACCCTGAAGCAGCAGCAGAATCGGCAGTTCCTCTGTGTGAGAAGCGGTTCAGCCAAGTGACATGGCAGTTCTTCCCCTTGATCCCCAGTCACCAAAGTCGGCGGTTTCAGCAGTCAAAAGCAGCAGCAGTTGGTGACTGGTGTAGGCTCCCTACAGCTGTTTTTTTGGGTTTGTTTTTTTTAAATTAAAGTTTGCACCCAGTCCCTAGGCAGCAGCTAGTCTCTGGGCTGTAGTAGTGAGAGGCAGGACCGAGTAAGAGAAGCAACAGAAGAGCCGCAACGGTGAAACTAGAGGAGCATTGGGGTGGAGCAGCAAGCCTACTGAGCCACCCACACAGTGAGGCCTCCTCCTACCTCAGCCACAGCTGTCCACCATAAACCATCCTCCCCTCCTGCAGTAGAGCTTCACCCCATGCTGGGGTTGTGAGTTGGCAGCAGAACCACAGGGCAGGTGCTGACTGCCAGATCTTCATTTAAAAGAAAGTATTCCCAGCACTGGATGGTGAAGCAAGAGATGGCCAGGGCCAGTGGTGGTTCAGGCAAGATCCCAAGGCAAGGGACCACCTGGCAGGTTGTATGTAAGAGCCCTGATTTAAATAAAACCAGCTCCCAGAGGAGGAGGAGGAGGAGGAGTGAAGGAAGAGCAGGCCCCTTACAACAAAGGAAAGCCCAGGTGGGCTAGAAGTGCAGGCAGCTTCAGTTTTTAAGATTAAAGCTCCCACAGGGCAGAAGCAGAGGGCAAGCAAGCCCATATTGTGTTTGTTTTTTTTAATGCAGTAGCACATGGTGGGCGAGGTGGAAGCAGAGCAAGCACCATTAACTTACAGGAAGCACCAGCAGGGCTACTGACAAAATTGGGCTAGTAGCCCAGGTAGCCAACAGCAAACCCAGGCCAAGGGCTACTGTAAATTAAACAAAGTGTACTGTGACAACCAGATCCAGTCAGGAGCATGTGGAAGGGGAACAGACAGGCCCCAGGAGTCATCCCAGATGCATGACTGCCTGTGGCAAATAAGTTTTGTTTTAAAGGTATTTAACTGAATCCCAGAGCCCCCTAGCAAGGGAGGGACAGGTAGTGTGGGACCCCTATCACACAGGTAATCAGCCCTAGGCCAATAGGGCATGACTACTGTTTTACCGAAAAGCTTAAAAGAGGACAGAAATTAAAAATAAAATAAATCAAACCTCCATGAAGTTTACTGTCTTTTTTTCTAATAAAGCTTACGAGTTTCTTTCACTAACAGTAAAGTAAATGTGTGTTTTTATTTTTTAAGTAGTCAGTAGGCTGAAAACTACTATATGGCTGTTACTGGAGCTGCCCGTTTTTACTTTCTAGTTTGTCACACAGAGAGTGTGAGCATGGCAGCTACATGTTGATGTCCCATTTGTGCATTCAGTGCCATCAGCCAGTCTCACGCACAATGTGACACATTCTCATGACGCTGTCAGAAACAGACAGCAACCGGCAAGTAAAGCAGCTCGTGGTTGTATGTACCATTTTTTTTCTTTACTCTTTTAGTTTTCTTCACAACATAACTTCAGTAATGGCAAAGCTACTGACATGTTCACTAAACATAAGTAAATTTGGCATACATATGTAATGGGAAGGTCACTCGCTTTTTACCTGACTTTCAGTTTCAAGCTGTTTTTAAATGCTCGTTTATATACTCTGTTGTGTATTGCTCTGTCTCTCCATTGTTTTCTTCAAATCTTGTCAAAATTTGCTATTCACACCATCTCCCCACCTTGCTATGCGGTTGGTCACTTGCTGTTTGTTCTTTTTTTTTACATGGGTATGGTTGTAGGTGTGATTTGTGGTTGGGGGGGTTGATTGTTACTGAAGACCATAGCCCAGCCTGTTTAAGAATATAAGAACGTGTTGGAAGAAGGGGACCGTATGATCCATCTAGTCTGCCCAGATTGCCTACCTCCCTATTCTGTTCTTCTGAGATTACCGCAGCAGTACTTGTCACATGCTAGCTTAAAAGCAGTGACTGTTTTGGCCTCCACAACCTCTGGTGGTAAGCTATTCCAAGGGTCCACCACCCTCCCTGTGAAGTAGAACTTACGAATGTTGGTTTTAAACTTACCCTCGTTAGTCTCAAACTGTGTCCCTTCATTCATGTGGTCTCGTTTTTGTGAAAGAGGTTTTCTGCTTGTACCTTATTTATGCCCCTTATGTTTTTGAAGGTTTCTATCATATTCCCCCATTTCTCCTTTGCTTCAGGCAGTACATTTGCAGTTGCCGTAGTCTAGATTCATATTGCTACTAGTGCAGTTCCTGTACCATTTTAGTAGCTCTCTTCTGTACAGCCTCCATGCGGTCTATGTCCTTTTTTAGGTGTGGCCTCCAGAACTGTATGCAGTACTCGAGATGTGGCCTCACCAAGGACCTGTATGGAAAGAGTATGACCTCTCGCTTCCTAATTGTAATGCCTCTGCCAATACATTATAAGATGCTACTAGCTTTCTGCACCACCTTTTCACATTGTCTACCTACCTTTAAATCATCGGAAATAAGTACTCAGAGGTCCCGTTCTGAGTTTGGTTCTGTTAATTGTTCACCATCAAGTGTGTATGTTTCTCTTGGGTTTCCTTAACCTAGGTGCATGACCTTGCACTTTTTGGCACTGAATTTCAACTGCCAGTCCCTAGACCATGCTTCTAGGCTCTTTAGATCTGCTTCTATTACAGCCGTTCCTTCAACTGTATCCACCCTGCTGCAGAGACTTGTGTCATCTGCGAACAGGCATACCTTACACTGCAGGCCATCAACAATGTCGCTGATGAATATGTTGAAGAGGATTGGGCCAATGATAGATCCTTGAGGCACACCACTGATCACTCTTCCCTTGCTAGACGGTGTTCCATTGACTATGAACCTCTGCGTTCTATTATAGGGCCAGTTTTGAACCCACATGACTATTTTGTGTCCTAACCCAGAGTGCTCTAGCTTACTGACCAATCTTCTATGGGGGACAGAGTAAAAAGCCTTGCTGAAATCTAGATAAGATTGTCTGCTGCCCCTTCCTAGTTCACTATTTTTGGAGACCCAGTCAAAGAATTCAATCATATTCGTTTGACGTGACTGTCCAGCTGTAAATCCATGTGTATTAGTATCTAGCTGCCCTATTTCCGTAAGGAACTTCACTATTCTTTCCTTAAGTGGGGACTCCATAAGCTTCCCCAATACTGAGGTCAAACTCACTGGCTGGTAGTTTCTGGCCTCCTCCCTGCTTCCACTTTTGTGTAAGGACATCACTGTGGCCTTTCTCCAGTCCAGAGGTATTTCCCCACTCTCTAGAGACTGTGTGAATAATTCTGCCAGTCAGCCTACAATTTCCTGTGCCAGTTCCTTCAGAATTCTAGGGTGGATTTCATCTGGGCCCATCGCTTTATTTTCTTTTAATCTGAGAAACACTTTTAGGACACTGTCTCTTGTAAATGATTCAGCATCTGCTTCTATGGTGAGTCCGCCTGTGTTCTGCATTTTGGGTCCATTGCTGTCATTATCTTTTGTGAAGACTGAGCAGAAGAAACCATTTAGAATCTCTACTTTTTCATTACCATTTTCTGCCTGTTTGCCATCTTTGGTTGCTATTCTTATAATACCTCATTTTGTTTTCCTTTTTTCTCTAATGTATCTATAAAATATTTTGTCACCCTTCTTCACTTCTCATGCAATTCTTTCTTCTGTCTGGGCTTTGGCTTTCCTTACTGCCTTCCCTGCTTCTTTTAGCTTGTTTTTGCAGACTTCCATATCTGCCTCATTGTTAATATCCTTGAACTCTTGAACGCTTTCCTTTTATCCTTTATTTTTGCTGCTACATCCTTGGTACACCATAATGGTTTTCTCCTTTTTCTTGACTTGGAGATCTGCTTCGTGCACTGGGCAGTTACTGTGAGTAAAAGCTTCCTTCAGGGCTTTCCACCTCTGTTCCACTGTGCCCCGTTTCCTTGCTAAGTATTTGTTTTATGGAAGCCCTCATCTGAGTAAAGTTGACCTTCTTGAAATCCAGGACCTTGAGTTTGCTGTGGCTGACTTCATCTTTACTGGTGATGGTGATCCAGACAGTCCTATGGTCACTGGTACTAAGACTGCTGCCCACCGTTGTGTCAGAGATCCTGTCGCTATTGGAGAGCACAAGGTCCAGTATGGCATCCTCTCATGTTGGTGTGGTCACCAACTGTTCTAGAGTTTCTAATCATTCTCCAATGAACAGCCTGACAAATTAGTTTGGTGGGTGGGGGGAGGGGTTGGAGGTGCTGCCATAGTATCCTTTTTATTGGCTGTCTGGATATCACTATTCACACACAGGCTATCAAACTGTAAATCTGATGTGTGACTGTAATACACCTTCACCGAGTCCCCCGTCTCTCACAGTGCCATACGGTCGATCAGGGTCAGCCATGCAAAACCAGACTGTCATTCAGACTTGTCAGAGGATCAGTAACCCAAGAGGACTGGCTCTTTTAAACCTGGGTCAATTCTGCAAAAACCCACGCAAAAAAAGTGCCAGTCAGTCAGGTGCCAGAACCACAACAAACAGAATCAATACACCCACTCCATCAAAAAGACAAAACAAGCCCCTTAAAGCCAACTGCTACCATGATACCTCCAAAAATTTCATCAAGTTCTTTTTGGAAGAATCCTCTTTCTCCACTGCAAACCCTACTGCAATTTGCATTTGCTGCATCACAGTTTGAAAAGTAGGGGCTTCAGGTGGAGATCTGGGGGTACAGAGCACAGACTCCTCACTGCAGGTGGAAAGCGTGGAGCTACAGCAGGGGCCATACTGCTCTGTGCTATAGCCCTCCTCATAATCATCCTCCATTATGATGTCTGGATTATACTCCTCTTCCTTGTCGACATCCCTCCCAATGAAAGGAGCTGAAGAACCCACTGGCAACACCAGCAGACGCTGCCCTTCAAGTATGGGCTGTGACCCAGTTGAGGATGTCAAGGGGACCTGCAAGGCAGGAGTCTCCATTGACAGCAGTACTGGCTGCATAGGCAAGCCGGGTAGTATACACTGTATTATATCTGAAAACAGCGCTAGTACTTCCTGCATGTCGACAACGCCCTGGCCAGGGGCCATGACGGACGGGCCTCGACCCATCGAGGTACTGTCTGTAGTAGGCACAGTAGTACTTAAGCCAAGCCCTGACGTTGGTGCCTGGTTGGCAGCTGGTAGGGCTGGCATTGTCACCATACCTCTCAAGTGTCCCAGATTTTCTGGGTCTTCACGGATTTAGACTGCTTGTCCCGCAGTCACAAATTAATTGCTTCTCTCATGGATTTTCTGAATGCCAGTGTGTTGTTTAACCCTTAAGCTACCAACAGAATTAGCAAGTCTAAGAATTCTGGACTTATGCATCAGCCAGCAACACAGGTTAAACTAAGCAGATAACAAGGGTCTGGAGGAGGCAGCCCTCCCCCCTCCACCTGCATTCCACAGGCTTCGTTTCTGGAATGAAACTGAGAGAGAGAGACACACACACACACACACACACACACACACACATACACACACACACACAGTGCATTCCAATACAGCATATTTCTGTTCAGGAGAACTGCACTGAGCCTGTAAGTCATTTTTCCCAATAGAAGTTGTTTTTTATGTTCTAGTTAAATTTATGTTATTGTTCCATCTATAGTAATCCATTCTATAGTGGGACCACTAGTGAGTTGAACTCATGGCTGCTGTAACAGGCATAGTGTGCTGAACTTGTATTTATAAGGACTTGTCACACAAATCTTGTCTTGATCTTGGTTTCTTTGGATTACTATTATTGGAACTTATCTTGCACGTCAGAAAAGTATTGGAGCTGCTTTTAATTGACATGACGTTCCATCTATGCAGGCCTTTTAGGGACCTCAGTGAGTGTTTCTGCTTTATACTCCGGTGTCAAGTGTCAGTTTAGAACTGTATGCTGTAGTTTATGTCCCTCTCAGCCACAGTGTTCTATAGTAGAGCACAGATGCATTGTGCCAACAACAGAAGAGTAGAACAGGGACATAAACCACATCATACAATTCTGAAGTGTTTTTTACCAGCAGCATGTAAATCAGAAATACCCACTAGAATAGCTGAAAAGCCTGGATAGCTAGAGCAACAACAGAATTTGAAGCAGTATTTAAAAACCAGCTTCTACTGTGGAAAAATGACATACAGATTCAGTGTAGTTCTCCTTTAAATCTGGAAAGTAATAAGAGTGGATCCTTAAAAAGCCTGTAAATTAAATTAACTGGATCCTAAAAAATATATTTCTTTAGAAGTGCTTATGTTACACTTTAGATTCAAGTATGTAAATGAAGAGAAATTACAGCATAAACATCCAGAATGTGCCTGTGTTTTATTGTGCCACTTGATAGTATGCAACTGAATTAGACATTTAAAAAGCATAAACTAAAGGTACTTTACATACGTACAGTACTACATCGCGTGACGTACATGTCATGCGATGGCACTGTGCCATGCTGAGTAAAATATGGTGTCCCTAATTTTTGGGGGGAGTGTCCCTGATTTTGGTCCTAGCAGGTTGAGAGGCATGATCACCACTGCCGGAGCAGACAATGACAATGCAGCTGCAGGACCTGCAAGCCGCAACAGCGACCTAGATTTCATCAGGGAAGCAGATCTTCTATCCTAATCTCTGTGTCTATGCTTGTGTCCTGATAACCAGTCTTTTTCGCAGTTTTTTTTTGCCGACCTGGAAATGACTGATGGGGCAGATGATGACCTTAGGCTCTCTCCATGGCCACTAGGGTTTTTTCTGAGAAAAACTTTCTCTAGCACCTTCTTTCTGTATTGCTTGAGTGCCTGATTGAAGCCCTGGCACATCTCACAATTTCTGAAGTTGTGGGAGAGGCCTAAACAGCAGACATACACACTTCAGGGCTGCCATCTCTGCAACTCTCCTCTCCACATTCCCAGTACCAGAACAGCGTTGGTTTTGGCGGCATGCAGAAGTGGCAATACCATTAAATATTTAAGTGATTATTTTTATAGAAAATAAGAAAGGATGACGGCTAGTTAGTTGATGTTTACTGGAGGTCTGACAAGTACAACTGACAGTGGAGAAAGAACTGAGGAGAGATAGGGCCACCCACATTTATGTAGACACTGACACATGATGTTGTCAGTAGCAAAAGTTTCTGTGAGGTCCTAGCGCTGACACGGGTATAGTTCTAAAGGGGTGGTCTAAGGAAAGAGATATCCTTGAAGCAGATCTGGTTCTTTCCAGTTCCACTCCTGACAGAGGAGGCAGTGTGGTTTAACTATTAGAGCACTGTTGGGAATTGGGAGATTGTACATTCAAACTCTGTTTCAGCCACATACTCACTGTGTGACTGAACACTTAACCTCCCAGTGCTCAGAGTCACCCACCCACCTATGGAAATGGGTAGAAGCAGGGCCCCCTTGAAATGAGTGTTGCATTTCAGCAGGGAATCCTAGTGAAATACACTGAAAGAAAAAAAAAAGCCCACAATTGCCTGCTTTTCTTGGCCCCATGAAGCACTGTGGTCTAATAGTTACAGCACTGTTCGGAACTGGGAAATTGGAGGTGCAATCCCTGCTAACGAAATGAAATACTGAAGCTGTGCACTGCTACACATTCCTAGGTACAAAACTTTACTAAGGGAGCCTGTGCTTTCTCACACACTGCCCCAAAATATTGGAATTCACTTTCCCTTGATCTGCGGCTTACATCCACTCATGACCTATTTAAAGGAAAACATCGGTCTCTCCTCACTGCTGATGCACGTTGCACTTGTTTTAATCCTTAGTCAATTAAGTCTCCTAACTACCCTCCCCCACTAAGCTTCTCCTTTTCCCTCCTATTTACTGCCCATCCTCCTCACTCTGACCTTCTGGGCCAATACATCATCATGGGCCTGGCTTACCTCATCCTTTTTGGCGGACATCCTTGCCATTGTCCTACCTACTTTATTTGATATATTCCAATCTCTCTGTATGTTTCTATAACATTAGAGTTTACCCTTTGACTTTTCCCTGTTTTTTTGCTGCCTTTGCCCACTTAGTTAACAAAAGTGTCATACTTGCATTGTACTGTTGACGCTTGTGGTTTCCCTTATCTGCTGCAAATGTATATCAAACCCTACTTCTGTCTTAGTTTCTGAGATGGCACTTACCTTATATAACTTGTATCTTATGCTTGCTGTTGATTTGACATATTTTATATATTTTATTTCCTTGATTGTTGTATCATGTTTTAGTTCAAATTGCTGAGAATTGTCACTTTTCTGTACTGTTCCTGATTTTGTCATATATTCTGTACTTTTACTTTGTAACCTCCTAGGTCGTTTCTGAAAATAGTCATTCACATGGCTAATGCACCTTACCTGGTAAACAAAAACAAAATAAATAAATATTCACTGTGTAACCTGAAGCAACTTACTTTACCTCCAGTGCTCCAGTCCACCAAGTGCAAAAATGGGTAGAGGAAGAACTCCACTGGAATGGGATGCTGTAGGGCCATCTTGCCCCTAGCATCTGGGGGCATATGCCCCTCAAAGTCACATTAAAATAGTGTCTGTTGAGCTGAAGAAGTCTGTAAATGTGCCATTTTAATATTCACCATTATGTTAAAGTGTGTGCTCCTTCCCATAAATTCTCATGGCATAATGTCCCTGGGATGTTGCATCTCAGCTACACAATCCTGAGTAAATACACTGTGAAAATGAGTAAAATAGGTCATCTCCCCCAAGAAAGGAGATGTTGCATCTCAGCCAGGCTATTCTTTGTAAATTAAATACATTGCTAAAAAAAAAAAAATCTTGGTGACATCATAGGGATGGTGGCAGCTCAGTAATGGAGCTCCAACCCAAACCACTCCATCGAAAGAAATCCAGGAAACCAGAAACCCAACAACAACGAATTGCACAGCAGAAAAGCAAGACAAAAGGCCAGTAAGCAAGCCAAGACCAAAATGGGCACTCCAGCCAGAAAACTAAAAGAGCTAATCGAGGAGGAAAGGGAAGAGGCCTACATGGCCCGAGGGAGATCACTGCGTCATGGCTCGCCATACCGACCCCCTCAGTAGAGTTTGAGAGAGAGGGAGGAAGAGAACCCAACCACAAAGACAGTTAATCGGGTGGTCCAAAAAGTTCTTGAAAACTGTAAACAAAATTGAGTCGGCTTTTACCAGCCTCAGAATGGACCTTAGGGAGCTCGATAAAAAAGTGCTGGCAACAGACATAACAGCAGAGGCGCTGCTGGGCACAGTGGAAACTCACAATCGTCTACTCCTGTATTTGCTGCACAGAGAGAGGGAGGCGCAGGATCACATAGAAGATGTGGAGAATTGTTGTCACCACAACAATTTCAGAATTTATGGCATGAGCCAGGGGCCTGAGTACACATTTCATACCCCTGTGGATTTTATTTTGAATTTATTAAAAAAAAAAGCTCTCAAACAGTAAAAAGGACTCCCCTTCATAACAGAGCCCACCAATCTCTGGAGCCCAAATCAGAGGACCCAACCAGACCACCATGCTCTTGGATAATCAAAATTCCATGACCAAACTAAGCAGCAAATATTGAGGATGGCCTGGAAACAAAACGGTCAGAGAATATTTTTTGACCAGGACTTTTCGTCAGGGCTACAGAAGGAATGCTATGTGGTCGAAGGGATAATTAAGGACCTTGTGAGAAAAAAGGAACATGAAAGCACAACTGCTATACCCTGCGAGGCTACGGGTTCAATTACAGACAGGAACAGAAATATATGAATCTTACAGACAGGAACAGAAATATATGAATCTTTGTTGGAGGCACTACCCCTTCTAAAAAAGCTGAAAATAAACTGTCCTACAATGGAGCTGGAAGATCAAGGGATAAGAATGGCATGGACAGTGGAAGGAAAAAGACGCAGACAGCCAAGAAGTGATGGGACCTTGCCACGGTATCTTAAAGGAGACCTGATGGAGTTCGTCACCAGGCAGTAGAAGGCCCACAAGGATCAGGAGAAATCGATTCAAGGGGCCACCTGAAGAAGTACAAGTTTGAGTGGGGTGTTCAGACAGGGACTCATTAAAATAACTTGTGCCTGGACTGGATGAAAATAATAGAATCACATCTAGTGCTGGGTAGTGGAGATGTTGAGCCTGGACAGGTAGCGGATCCTCTCCTGTGGCATAACCACAGTGGTCACTGGGGTAAGTTTCACTAAATCTACCAGCTCAAGCAGTGAGGGAGGGAGGGTGCTGGGGTTGGGAACAGGTAAACTGATTCTGATGCATCTTATAAAGAAGAATGGAGGAAACACTGGTAGGGCAAAGAGCAAAAACAATAAAAGGGAGGCAAAAAGAATACTAGAACAGAGTGGCGCCCCAGGAAGGCAAGAATCAAAATATATTTAAGGCAGCAGGGTAAGGGACATAGAGAGTGAAAAGCAAGCATAGAATGGGGTGAGGAAGTACAGATCCTGAAACGACCATAACAGAGGTGAAGTGGGAGGGATGGCAGCAGATGACAATCCATATAACAGGCTTACAGGAAATAAGAGAGGGAATTGGGGGGCTCGGAAAGGAAGCACAAGCATTCCTCAGGCTGGCTTCACCTGGCCATTCCCCCGGAACACACAGCGACATAAATGGAGGCCAGATTAACTCATCACCTACCACATCAAAGAAGCTGAATAGTTTGGTATGGCACAGAGTCTATGAGCTGGTAGAGGGTGCAGGCAAGGGGTGGGGGTGTTACAAAGACCAACTTTAAGGAGGACTGTTAACACCAGCACCAGAAGGAGGGGGAGAAATAGGGGTTCTATATCCAAGAATATCTTCCAGGAGGACACCCAGCTACTGGAGGGTAAGGGGTTACTTCTTAAACTCACATGAAGGGGGGAGGAACAAATCCAGAATACAGCCCAGACACTAGGAAACCGCACACAAAGTAAAGTGGAAGAATAAACCTTAAATCACCTTGAAGTACTCAGTACTACTGAAAACCTGGTATTCTCTTGGGAAGACAATGGTTACCTGTTTTATCTGTTTTGCCTGTTGTCATTAGTTGATGGTTGCAATGATTTTTCAATTGTTTAAGTTAAATGTGGTAAAGCTGCGGGGTAGTGGGGGTTAGACTGAGTATGGAAAAACTGACAAAATATAATAAAAAAAGCTGAGTAGGAAGACAGACAATCAGGAAGGCTTAAGGGTGGACCATGGGTAGCCTAAATGTAATCTTTTATAATGTGAAAGGGCTGAAATTTAGTTGTGACGCATTCCCAAATCCTTACCAAACAAACAGAAAAAAATGTGACATCACATTTTTGCAGGAAACGCATTTATTGGAAACAGCATTAAAAAAAGAACGAGAGGATGGGTGGATCACAGCTGGCAGCAGCGTCACACCCAGAGGTCAAATAAGCAGGCATAGCTATACTCACTGGGAAAACGGTCCTGCTAGGAATCATCAGGACAGATGTGGGGATGGAAGGGAGGAAGGTCACTGCTGGGGGGATCAAATGAGTCTGATCAACATATATGCTCCAAGCGTAGAGGCAGCGGGGCTTCCTCATAGAAGTCATGGGCAAGGTAGCTTTACTGCAGAATGGTAATATAATTGTCAGGGCCCCTGGTGTTCTGGGGCAGAATTTTTTGATTTCTGCGGCAGGGCTCCTTGACTTCTGCGGCAGCATTTTCTGATTTCTGCGGCATGATTTATTCATTTCTCTGGCAGAATGCAGTCCTGTCATTGGCTAAATATGATGTGATATCATCGATGACATCATATGCTGAGCATAGAGGAGGGGGCTTCAGGATAAACGAGGTGGGAAAGAAAGCCTGACACGATGGAAAAACAGTATATTTATATGAAAATTCACCAAAAACAATGAATTCTGCAGCACTATAGATATTCTGCGGCATGATGCAAATTCTGCGGCAAATTCCACAACCGCAGAATTCCAGGGGCCTTGATAATAATGGGAGGGGATTTAACTGCATACCCCCATAGGAGGACAGATCCTCATGAAATGCTGACACCAACAGACAGACAGAGAACACTCAAGGCCCTAATGAAAGAGATGGGGATGATGGATATCTGGCGGGCACGGCATAAGGAGAGGGCTATACTTTCTTCTCACATGCAAGACAGGAATATTTCAGGATAGATATGTTCCTTACACCTAGAGATCTATTCCCATAAAAAGAAAAATCAGGGATATACTCAGTTACTCAATCAGATCATGCAGCAATGCACCTTACATACAAACTAGGGGGAGGCTAAGAAAAGTCAATACATGGAGATTAAATAACCTCCCTACTAAACGACATGTATTTCTGTAGGGCAGTAGGAGAGGAGATACTGTGGAGAGATATATAGATTAAATCAGAATTGTGGAATCTCAGAACAAATAGTGTGGAATACCTTAAAGGCAGTGGTCAGCAACAAAAGCACAAAAAACATTCTCATGACAGTGTTTTGGGGCACACAGGAGGTCAGTGCCAGGAACTGTAATGACATTGACAGCTTTTACAAACAAGAACAAAGCTGGCGAACAGGGTTCAGGAACAGACTCGGGTTGCTGGAGGTCGGGAGGGGAGGGAGAGGACTGAGCATCTGTCAGCCTGATCTCCTCTCCAGGGGGCAGGGGATCTGCCACACTGCTCCTACACTGCCACCACATGGACGTGTGGTAGCAGGGCAGCAGTAGTGACTTGTAGGGGCAACAGCCCCCCAAAAGCTGTTTTGGAATAGTCCTTCCTTATTTAAGGTCCCTTGTTGATGCAGAAGCCCTGCATGGAAAGCTTCATTCTATGCTTCCATTCAACTGATGTAAGGAAAGTCTAGAACCCATAATTTAATTAAAAAATCAACACTGAGTGGAAAAAAAGGCAGCATGAACAAGGGACCCAAAATAAAGTAAAAGTAAGACATACATACAAACAATACACAGGCTATTAAAGGTATTTTACTATTCCCAACTTTCTAATTAAATATGAAGAAATGTAACAAAAAACAAAACAAGATTTATGTTGCCATTAAGGATACTTGGCTGAATGAGTAGGAAAGTGAATGTATTTGTTGGAAGGTACTATAAGTAGCGTGCATGTTAGCTTTATACTGCTGGATCCCTCAAAATCTCTTGGTACATGAGGTATGCTACCGCTATGGGATCAACAGGGCATGTGCAATTTTTTTGTATTGAAGAGTTCATCTTTCTTTGCCGACCTTTCCCCATCTAGTCTGCCCACCCACCGGGCCACCCACCTTCTCCTGTTACTTACCCCATTCTCCATGGGTTGCCCCCAATGAAATGTGGCCTTTGGGGGTTGCCTCACTCCTCAAGAGATCCAGATCTGGTTGACACTGGTGCTGTGGTCGGCAGTGTGGAGGGCAGACCTTCATGCTGCAGCTCAGTTTTTTCCTGCCATTTTCTTGCTTCCCTTTCCCAATTGACAATCCAGCTTATGTGCGTGTGTGTGTGTGTGTCGGATACATGCAGCACGCTCCTGGCAGGAGAGCAAGCTACCTGGCCCGTCAGCAGGAGCTGCTGCAGTGCCAGAGCGTGCCACCTTGGTACCCCTGGTTGGGACATGCTGCCAGCAGCAGTATGCTACCCCCAGTCTGGCTGCCCAAATGTCGGAACTCAAGTTCGCTCGGACTATGCTTGCACGATGTGCTTTCACTGGGCCTTCGGGTGGCCCAAGTGCATAATGTTAAATAAATAACAAGGATGTGATTCTTCATCTCCTCAATTATTTTATGTAAATTTAATTTCCTTTGTTCTTAAAACTAAAACCACTGACCACTTTACCAATAAAGTCATCTGGTTTATTTATCAAAAGCACAAACTCTTGCAAAAGAAAAAAAATGCCCAGGTTTTGATCTTGTATTAGACATGTGATTGACAACTAAACAATCTGGTCCTTTTACTGCTCATTGCAAGTGTCCAGTTTGCAGTAATGTGTAGTTGGATACAAAATATTCAACGCTGTCCCCTTGCAACATCTTCATGGCTCTCCAGTGTATCTGGCCACAGTTCTCTGGTTTTCCCCGAGGATGACTTAATTCCTCATTAATGAAATCCAGCCAGATATCTTCAGCATGAAAAGAAAGATCAAAACAAAATTAAGCTTTTTACATGATCTTTTTGCAGGAATTGTTCATACATTACATGGTTATTTTTTTTTGTATTTAGGTTTTTATTAAAAATGTTTATGCAATATATAAAACGGTCAGCTGTGAGGTGCAATGAATAAAATTGATGTGTCAACATCTTTCTATCATCAAAATATACAGAATACATTCTCAGGATGAGACAATAACTAGATACCAACCAGGGGCAGTTACATAAGGCATTTACATCTATACTGGATACATTTTTTCACAACAAAGAATTATAATTAACTTGGTTAATCCCTTTCCAGTCTGGTTTCAGGAAAAAACACTCAGCCACCACTTCTCTCCTACAACTCACAGACTCCATCCTAACCGGGACGGACAATGGGCAAATTACCTCTGCCATTTCTGTTGACCTGGCCAAGGCCTTTGACACCGTCTCTCACTCCCTTCTCCTCAACTCACTCCCAGCAGCTGGCCTATCTCCCTCTGTCACAAAGTGGTTCAAGGCCTACCTCACTAGTAGAACCCAATCAGTTAAGATCTTGGACGCCACTTCTCCTCCCCTCCCAATTAGCAATGGAGTCCCCCAGGGCTCGGTATTAGGGCCCCTCCTATTCTCCATCTTCTTAAACGATCTTCCCCCTGTTTGCTTCCCATCCTCTGCTATACATATGTATGCAGATGATACAGTCCTGTATGCATCTGGCTCCTGTCCTGTTGAGGTTACAACCAGCTTACAGCAAGACTTTGACAAGGTTTAGCTCTGGTTTGCTAACCATAAACGTTTCCTCAACCTTTGGCACAAGGCAGAGACTCTCTAGGCTTCCCTCCCTACCCCACTTTTCACACCCTTGAGGGGACTCCACTTGAGGACACATCCTCCTTCAGGTACTTAGGTGTTTGGTTGGACCAACACCTAAACTTCTCTGGACATATTGACGCCATCCAGAAAAAACTGTGCCCCAAGTTTGGTGCCCTGTTCAGGAACCGTAGCTGCATCCCTCCTACGCCTAGGCGTGAACTTGTTCAGAAGATGATACTGCCCATTTTCAACTACTGTGATGTGGTCTATGGTGCTGCCACTAAGTCCTCCCTGGCCAGACTGGATACCCTCTTCAATTCCTTCTGCCGCTTTGCCCTGGATGCTCCCCCCTCGCATCCATCACTGCGATCTTTATCGTGTCCTATCCTGCCCCTCTCTTACAAATAGGCGACTTTCTCACTGCGCTAAATTCATCTCCAAATACTGGTTGGGTGAGCTCCCTTCCTACCTAACCTCCTCCTTTATAACATCCTCCACCCTCCCATTCCCTTAGATCAACAGAATCCTGTACCCTGGTTGTCCCCCACAGATCCACCCACATCAGCCAATCTAGTTACTCTCACCACCTCCCAAAAAATGTGGAATTCCCTACCCCCAAAATCCAGCACTCATCCCCCACCTACTCCATCAGCTCTGCCCTCAATAATTACATCGCACCTAGTTGCTCCTGCCATAGCCTTCCTTAATTCTCTCCTCTAAGCCCTGGACAAACCCTACCCTCACCTTCATTTTACCCTGTGCACACCCACCTCCCAAATCTCTAGCCCTTCTCCCCGTTCCCTTAATTACCCCCCCCTTTTATTGGCCTCCCTTGATCTCTCTCTCTCTAACAGAATGTAAAGGACCCTGAATACTCTCCATGGGTCCCTCTCCTTACCTCAAAAGGGGCTTGTAGCTCTCATCTACTCCCTTCCCCCACCATCTTATAGGGATCTCTCTGGGACACTGCCTTACCCCTTCTCTCTGGTCCCCCAGTCCCCTTGCAGGGTTCCTTGCATCCTGAAGGGGTCTCCAGGGGCACGACTCTTCCCCTTCCCCCTGCTCGCCCCTCTGTCCCCTTTCCCCCTTTTCTTTCATGTAAGCACTTGTTTACTTATTAACCTGGCACCTATTTTGTTCATTCTTTCTACATGTTATCCTCAACACTGTTGTAACACTGCTTGTAACACCTGCCTTACAACTGTATGTTACTGTTGATCTTGTAACTTGAATGTTTAATGTCTCATTCCAGTTGTACCCCTTCCCCCCAGGTCGCACTGGGAGACGAGCGACTTGTTGCTCAGTGAGCCTTCCTGGAGAAACATTTCAATAAAAATGTAAATGGACAATAAAAGACAATACACCTTTTTTTTTTTTTTTTGCTGCACTGACTGGCCCCCATCCTCCAGTCTCCCCAGCCCTGTCGTCCTCAAGGACCAACTTTCATTTGGCTATTCCCCAGGGCTTACCCTCCCCAGTAGGGTCAGCTGGATCCCCCACACCCCACCTCAATCAGGATCCAGCTTGTCCAGATTCACACCTGGATAGCAGGGTGCAGGGCATGTGGAAGGCCGCTATCACCCTACCAGTCAGCGCCATTCTTCCCATTTTCTGTATGTCTTGTGAGGTGTGGATGTGCAGTGCCTTCATGACACACGCTACATGCTCCCACGTGACATGCATCGATGGCCACCACATCTCTCATGCATCTCAATGGTCTAGCATGCCCAATCCTTGGTCTCCATCAGGTGCCAGGAAAGCACCAGCATCTGTGTGTCTTCCCACCCAAAGGAAAAGAGCAGCTCCTTGGACGCTCAATCCTCCTCCCCATGAGCTCACTACATAACTCTTTTTGTCCGTGTCGCAGGCGGCAGCACTACTGCTGCGCCAGTAGGCCAGCCAAAAAGACAGTACACGTAACATAGGAGTAGAGTGAAAAATCAGGATAAATTATTAAAATGAACTGAAGTTTAATATCATGGATGAAAAAGTGGGTCAACAGTCCTGCAATACATTTGCCAAGGTCTCCAGATCTCCTAAAAGATTTCCTGTCTCCCTCTGAGCTGGTGAGTATTTTTTTTTCCAAATCGCAGAAAATGGACATCAGTATCATTTTTTTTTCATATACCTTTTTACTGTCGGGACTCTGCAGCAGGCAAGCTGTGGTCCTCCCTTGGAGGATCTTAATCCGCCCTGTTCTCAGGGCTTCACTGAGCCTACCCCAGTGACCCATTTTTCCTTTTTCTCCCCCTGTTATCCTGGGACCCCAGAACACAGTCACGCATGTGTATGGAGGCATGCATGTGCTCTATGGCTCCAATGATGGCCCTTTTCTCCCACCAGCTTAATACCTGGCTTCCTTTTTGACCTGGCACTGCATCCAGCCTCCACTTGTTGGCAGCCAGGAGCCGGGGAAGCCCATGTCCCTCCGTGGGAGAGGAGAGCTGCCTTGTGGCTGCTCAATCCAGTTCCTTGCCCTCTCCTCCCCCAGCTGACCCCCGGTGACTAAGGCTCGTTCCCGAACCCGGGCTGCGGCGTGACAGGAGGTAAGGCTTCCAGCGCCTCAGTCCTCCATGCCACTGGGCAGGCTGGACATCAATATCACTGAAGGAGTAAGTAAAGTGACATTTAGAGAAAGCTCATGGAAGTGTTGCTCTAGGGTCATGCCAAAATTCATGAAGGAGGGGGCGGTGTCAAGGAATGTGGGCAGGATCAGCATCCTCAGTTCCACATTTCCATTAGCAACTACCACAATGCCTCCCCATGTATTTCATTTGTTCTTTAGGAGTGCAGAAATATCTAGACCTACCGAACGACATTAAGCTTTGGGAGCTAGGTGGGCCCATAAGGGTCCCATCTTTAAATTGAGCCCCCTTCCCATTATAGGTCAATGGCAGTGATGTGTGAGCTACCGGGGCTCACTTTAGCACTACCGTGGCCGAGCTCTGGCAAGCTCCTCTGTAATTCCAACAGTGAGATCTACACTTCCAAGCAAACTCCCAGCAGAAGGAGGAAGAAGTCCCCTTGAAAGCTGGAAACACACCAGTACTAGGCCTCCAATGGAAAGGAGGTCTGCAGGTCTTGGTTCCAGTTGTGTAAAATGCAGTCAGCGTTGTGTGGCCATGTATCTTGCAGGCCTCAGTAAAGGTGCCCAATCAGATGCTGCCAAGATTTCCTCTTCAAAAGGGTCATAAAAATATGGAGTAGGAGGGGAAGTGGGTCTGGGAGGGGCATGGCAGGAATGGAGGAGATGCAACTGAGCCTGGAGATATCTATAATGCAATAAATAATGCTCTCTCCCCATTGGATCAAAGTGCCTGCAGAGTTGCTGAAAGGGAAGAACCCCTTGTTTATCCAGGAATTGGAAAACAAAATGGAGACCTAACTGCCTCCATCTATGGCATGCTATGTCTACTTGAAGTGGGAGAAACTCTGAATTATTTTCCAGAGGTCTACAGTACCATAGCAATTTCTCATGTAAGAGGACTTTTGCAAAATGCTGCCAGTGCCTTAAGAGTAATGGTCATAAACAATAACGTGACATACAGTAAAACCCTATTTATCTGAACCCTACTTAACCAAAACCTCAGTTATCCAAAACTGAGTTATGTCCCCCACAGACGGCTGTTAAACAGAGCCATTACAGAGCTATTAGCCCTTCATTTATTCATTTGCACTTTTCAGCACTGCACTCAGTTCTCAGCAGCTGCTTAACCAGCTATTTAGAGCAGGGGTGTCCAATCTGTAGCTCGTGAGCCACATGTTGCTCTCGAAGCAGTTTTGATGTGGCTCTCCAGGGGTTTGTCAATTACGTGTCAAGTACACATCACAGTCTTTTAAATTTGAGAAAAGTCAAAGCGCAGGAGCTGACAAGTGCCCTGAGTGCTCAACAAGCTACTTTTACCAAGCCTGCAAGTAAATCTAAAGCTCCAGAGCTGCTATGAATAATTATTTTAAAATTACAACTATTTTTGAAAAATAATGTCACTTAATAAAATTCGATTATTGACTATTTACTACGACTATGTTATTATTTCAATGCCTAAATATGGCTAAATATGAGCCCAGGTTGGCCGACTTAGATTTAGGACGCCAGACCTGGGACTGCTCTGACTGGGACTTCTGTGGCTGAAAGGGCCGAAACAAAAAGGGGTCCTTTTGGGGTTTCTGGCCCTTGGGGTCCTTCTGTGAGGATGTGTTGGGAGTCCAAGGTGGCACTGGACTTCTCAATTTTTGTAAGGTGTCCCTCCGCTCCAGCCAAAAAGATCAGTGCCCAAGAAGGGGAGATTCACCCAGTTGTGTTGGGTATCCGTAGTAAAGGTGGAGATCCTAAGCTAGGCTCTGCAGCGCACAGCCACCACCATAAACTGGGCACAAGAGTCACCTAAGTCCAAGGCCATCTGCCAATGGTGCTTGGCAAGATTGCGGTCCTGGTCTTGGACCTCTTTGACTGTCAACTGTAAGTCTGCAGAAAGTTGGGAAGGACGTGGTCCAGGACCCTCATAAGAGCATGGCCGAAGTTGGCCATCATAACGGTGGACACCCCCCAACCCTGATGAAGGCCTAATCTTTTGGCCAAAGCGCTTGGGAAGACAGGTCCTCAAGGTCACTGTCTATGGATTGTAGCTTGGCACAATAAAAAGCTACTACTTCAGCATTAATTTCATCTGGTGTTCCTGAGTGCAGAATTCCTGCGTCCATCGACTGTGGGTTGGCTATCTGTTCCAGCACCACATTGGTTTCTGTGATTCACTGCTTCTTTTGCATTTAACGGCGGAGCATGGCTGCCTGAGACCCAAGGAGGATGCAGCGTAAACCTTCTTTGCTGCATGCCCCAACTTCTTAGATTCCTTGTCGGTGGACCTGTCAACATCCCCGACATTGCTCGTCTTACGGAAGACGGAATCTGCCACTAACCCCTCAGCTGAGGGGTGATCTGAGAAACCAGGGAGAGACCTGGTCATGACCGCATACTTGCGGACCATGTGGGCAGAAACACAGGACAAGAAGCTGGATGCTGCCACAACTCCAAGGTGAGACCCAGGATAGCTTCCACCAATGGAAAGGCTAACCTCGAGAAATCGTCCCAGTCAAGGACTTCTGTCAGTGGGTATTTGACCTGCTTCTGGACCGGCTTCAGAGGAAGCTCCATGGACTCTGAGATAAGATGGAGCAAGGCCCTGAAAGAGACCGGACAGTGGTCAGAATTAAGCTCCTCAGAGGACTCTTGATTGAAGCCTGGGGTCCTAGAAGAATGCATGGAAAAGCCATCAATGTCCGACAACACCTCAAACACCACCCTCGGCCTTCTGTCCCCATGGACCATTCTGGATTCATCAGGAATCGTTTATCTGAACAGACAGTTGTCTAGAAAGGATGGTATCTGGGTGAGCAGCCTTGAATGGGGCTCTGTGCAAGGGCTGCTTGGGCGGAGGCTCCACTAGGATCAGTGGACAGGTTGGCATAGGCTCGACCGGAGGGGATGGAACTGGGACGGCCTCACTGGGGGTGGCCAAGGTAGCACTGGGATTTCTGGGAGAGACTGACCTTGCCCAAGAACCCACTACTGCCACATGAGCTCCTCGTAGCACTGCCGCAATCTGCAGTGAATCCTCTCGTTGTCCGAGGACAAGGAGCGTACACAGTAAGTCCTGGAAGGCTGAGCGCAGGAACGACCAGAGTCCTGAAACCAGGACTGAGTCTTCGACCTGGACCTCAACCGACAATAAGCGTGTCGACGGCAAGGAGATGCGGGAGAACAGACCGCGTATTCCATACAGACCAGGTCCTGCTACAGGATCTCCCAAAGGGCAAATCTCCTGCAAGGAGACAGCCTGGTCAGCCAGCTTCTCCTGTCCTTTCTGGGAGAGGGCAGAGAGGACTGGAGTCCGGGAGAGTGAGTCATCCCCCAACTTGTCCGAGAATTGGTCGACCAGATTGAAAACAATTTTGGCCAGCTAGTCAGCCCGCGTCTCACCCAACAAGCCCAACGGGCACAATGTGGAAATAGCAGCCTGCCTTTCAACCCTGGGAGGTTCGGATGAAGATCGACAGCTGTTGAACAAACAAAGGAGTCAGAGGAGCTGGAAGAGCATGCCTGTTCCTGATCCCAAAACTTGCGATGGTTCTTCAATTTCTTAGATCTGTACCTTCGGTATGGGCTCTCCCCAAGGGTCTTCAGTGACTGACACATGTCCTGGAAGGATCTGGAAAATAAAGCCCTGACACTGGCACCCACCAGGGGCAGCGCAGGAGCTGCTGACGAGATCGTCGCAGCCTGGACCACCACTTCCTCAAAAGCAGCCAGCTGGAGGTCCAAACCTGCCGCCGAAATGGCTTTGCGGGCGTCCTTGAACCGGATCGGAGGATCCCGCTAATCAGGGCAGCCTGGGGAAGGCAGACATACTGGTCCCCTAGAGAGGAGGACAGCAGAGTTTTACAGAGGCTGCAAGCCTGCAGGTTGTGCTCTGCACCAAGACAATAAATGCATGCAGCATGCGCGTCGGTATGCAACATCTTTTGGTTACAAGCGATGCACAGCTTAAAACTGGGGCTGGTTCTGGGTCTGTCATGCTCCACTGAAACAAGAAAACCAAAAAAACACCAACTGAAGCTTGAAGTTGCAACAAGGAAAATGAAAATGGACCTTCAGAGTATGCAGAGAGCTGCGAAGGAGGAGACCTGACTCTTCCAGCAGGAAGGAAGATCTGACTTCATGGGGCAGAGCCAAGGAGGATATCATCCTAGTGGGTGGGACGAGCTTAGCTTGAAGATGTTCCAACTGGAATTAAAGGAGAAGGAAGACTACCTAAGTTTGGATAGTACTTGTGTGCTACTTAAATTTTTACTCTGTTATACTGTTCTTGTACTTTCTGTATCATTGTAATGTGCCAGCCCTCCGCTGCTCTGTTTTGCTTTCTAAACCTTTGTATTGCATGCAACTAGGTGGCATTTCTGAAACACTTTATGTACTACTGAACCTTTGTATTTGCACCCTGCCTAAGTTTTTACTCTGTTATACTGTCTATTCCAATTACCCGTGTCTTGTACCTTCTGTATCATTTAAGCGCCATTTTTATGGCATGGATCATGCCTGAAAATGGTCTCTGGGATCAGTGTACCTACCCAGTTAACAAATGAATAAATAAATAAAAAAAAAATTCATTTATTTAAAAAAAAAAAAAAAACTTGCCTATTTAGCAGGTTCCATTTGTAATAACAAACTGAGGCTCTCTTACGCAAGTAGGTACTGTAACTTACTGCTCTCAATAAAAATGGTAACAGAAACTAGATTATGTCTGTTTCTAAACTTAAACCAATGATTTGAGCAAGCAATTCCACACCAGTGTCCCAGCCTTTTTTCCCCATGACCAAAGCCTCATTTTCAGCACTCGTCAAAAATAACTAAACTTCTTTTGTTTTGTCCTAAGCTTCTGTCCCTTTACACTGAGGAATTCATCAATGACCACCACCTGAAATTCAAAAGCAGTTTCAAGTTACAGTAGCTCCGTGCAGCTGTGTTGATTACAATCTACTGACAAGCCCCAAAGGATGCTTAGGACACTTCAGGCAGTTATATTAATGTAAAACATATGTTCAGCTCCTTAGACGTCCATGTAATGAAGCTAACAGGCCTCTCGCTGTTCCTATCTTCATGAAACAGGAAGTGATCAGAAATGAACTGGCACTCCTTACTGCGACAGTTCAAGGGGAGAGGTATTTCAATTGTTTCCTTCAAAAGGTTTACATGAAAAATCTAAACAGATGAATGTTACTAAGATTTCTAGCTGTTATGGTCCAGTTCGGGTTGCAAGAAGCTCCCTAAGGTAAAGGGGTCCCAGTCCGTTAAGGGCCTTATAGGCGAACAGTAAGATTCCCAAGTCGATCTGCCATCTAGCATGAACGCGGCACAGGGGTTATAGCTTGCATCTCCAAGGAGCAGCAGCGAGCCTAGAAGCTGCGTTCTGCACTTGCTGTGGATGGCAAAACTATTTTTATATATTGACAGAAGGAAGCTGTAGCAACATGATATATCATATATCAATAAATAAACTTAGAGGATGCCAAGCTTTAATTACGAAAAATAAAATTATGTTTCTAGCCCTAGTGGTTCCAAAGTTAGCCTGTTTTAAAGGAATTATATTTCAAAAGGTCTAACTTTTGAACCATTAGGGCAAGAAACTGAACTTATTCTTTCCAGTGACAGCTTAGAGTTCAATCAACATGATTAGACCATAACGACGCAGTTTTCAAGTGTTGAAACAGGTCTACACATATTAGTAAAATACTTTGGTAAAAACAGGATTTCAAACATTTTTTACGTCATTTTACATTTTTATATATCAATATACATGGGGGAAGGAAAGGATCATGGGTGGGGCGGATGGAAAGGATGGGAGCAGTGAGAGAGACAGGATCAGTAGCTCAAGCTGTAGACCCTGCAATATGAGCAAACTAGATAGACCAAATGGCCTTCCTCTGCTGGCTTCTTCGTATGCATGTATGTACATCTGTCTGTATGTATGTATGTATGCAAATGTGCAAAACCCCGCTTGTGATACAATTGCTGCCTATGTAAAATATGTCTCACTCAGGCCCCACAAATGCCAAGTACCTGACTTGCCATTCTACCTGGCAACCAGTGTATACTACAAGCCTGGAGTATAGTTGTGGTACCAGGCCATGACTACTGCAGAGAACAAAATAAGGGCAGTCATGAAACTATTTAAAGTTAGTGCTGGACCACTGACAGAGAAGCATAACATGAACCACAGAACCAGAAAGACAGTTATTCTAAAACTTTAAGTGAGCTTCTGCCACCTGTGTTAGATGCTGTCCCCAGTACCTCAAGTCATGTAAATATCCAGGTACAGAAAGATGTGAGCTTCAGTGAATAATCTACAAATCTTAACCTGTTTGCAGACGCTTTGTATAGCTCCACAATATTCGGACCAATCACACTGTGTTTTCAATGGTGACATTCACCTTAACTCTGCCACCACAAAGCACTGGCATATCAGTCAGAGAATCAGATGCTGACTGAAATACAGTGTCTGGACTTTTATGTTTAAACAATTTTTTCCTCCACAGTTTCAATGATCTTCCCATTAACTCCCCCATCACCCAATCCCTAAGACATCTTTCCCGCTTTGACCATTCTGAAGTTTCAGTTATTTGCACACAAAGAAAACTGAATAAATTTGCAGTAATAACTGGCTTCCCCTTTTTCTCATAGGGAAACCATGGCGTAATTTGCCGTTATAAAGGAGTGTTTATAGCAGCAAACCTATCTGATTTCCTTGCTGTGCACATGCCCACGGAGGCGCCTACTGTTCCTGAATCACCACTGCTTCCGTGTTGCCAAAACAACACGTAGAAGAACTCAGCAGTAAGTTTTTTGTTTTACTTTTCCCCCAATATATAGCACAAACTTCGAAACCCTATTAAAAAAAAAAAAAGTCATTTTTAAAAGACATAGATTGCCATTTCGGCACCGGACTAACACTAAGCTGAACTGCGGCTGCACTAGAATGTCTTTATTTTATATAATTCTGAGGCGAAAAAGGGAAACCCAGCAAATATATAAAATAAAATATGGGGTAGTGTGTTTAAACTTGAATTTTACACACAGCCTCGGGGTTAGATGCTAACATAAACCCCTTGGGTGTGGTGTATGTGAACTTCACGTTACACACACTACCCCATATTTTATTCTCTATTTCATTCAATTCAATTTGAATCCTGTCATTTGTTCTCTGAATTCAGACAGCAGGTGTGCACGTGTGCGTGTACGGTGTGTGTGGAGTAGAGACTCCTCTGAATTCGCGAACACTGAATTTCTTTACCTCACCAGCAGTCACTGTGATGTGCGACCCTTCAATCAAAAGCTGTTAAATGTGCTTATTCCTGTAAATCGTGATGAAAAAGTAACAAAAAAATGCACTTGCTGTGAGAAGGGCCGTGTTGGTTGTCATGTCAATGGTTTCAAGAGGGAAGGGAAGTAGCGACTGTCACTTCTGATTGGTTCGCAGGAGTCATGTGACATTGACTGATGTAGTAACCATGGATATGGGGCATCATTATCATGGGTCATGATTTTGTCATGGTGACAGCCTGGACTGAGCTTTCATGACTCAGTAAGAGTGTGTGTAGTTTGAGAGAAAAATCGGCCACTAAGTTAAAAAGGAAATAAAAAGACGCAAATTTATGAACTAATTCCCCATGTATTACAAAAAAAAATAACACATGAAAATCAATGTGTTCTGGTGCATGTAATACCATCTTAGGATTCAGTCATGTCGGAAACCTCTTGAGCTTAGCTCTTGAGGTTTATAGCATGATGAAATCCCTCAATTGTGTCACAGTGCCGTAACACATCGATTCCCGTACGTTATTCTATTTGTGACCTTAATGCACTGTGAGTATTTAACGCGTCTCTATACTAACCCCTTCTGCTCCTTATATTTGCAGACTTTGCCTACGAAAGTATAAGAACAGAAGATAATAAAGAATTTTAGTACAATAGGAAAGATTCCTAAAATTAAGCACAGGACCCTTGAATATGTGCAAAAGGGAATCCCCGACTCCTAAACTGTCTATCAGGAGCACTTTATGGTCTATATCTGTTTAATACTGCTCTGGATCGTGCATTTTATTGTACTTTTTGCCTTCCATTTCCCCTCTGAAGATCGCAACTGGAAGTATGTTTGCTATATCTGTCCTGCTTAGCTGGGTTAAATATGTCATAACTAACTAGGGTAATATTGATCTAACAGAGAGGAACAAACAACTGGAATAATGGCTTTTTGATGATCGGTCAGAACACAAACCATTCTAATTAGAGAAAATATTTCATACCAGCATCTGTAGAACCAAATTCCCTCAATGCACGTTCATAGTATTCTCTCAGATTCAGCATTTTGGGGGACTCCTTCAATAAAAAAAACAAAACAAAAAAAAACATAATTATTACACTGCTTGAAGACAGTTTCAGGCCCCATTTTTAAACTCTGTGCATTTTGTATCATTTGCCCCCCCCCCCCCAAAAAAAAATCAGGCCCTCATGTCAGCACCCTTCCTTTGGCTAAGAGTGCTGCAGACTTCACAAGTGCACTCAGAGTCGCTCCTTGGTCCACCAGCAAAGGATGTACATATACCATGTGGTCCACACCCACACTCCACGGGAGCCAAATGCCTCAACTCCACAACATGCCTGGCCGCCCAGATGAAGCCTTCCACACTTCTGGGCCAAGTGGATATGGGCCAGAGACATTCACATCACTATTTAGGAGCACTTCTGCACAGAAGGGAGAGAAGGCTCCTGCAGAAAGAATGTCCCTATTGTCCACTACGTGCGGATACCATGATGTAGATGTTTTTTCTGCTCTGCAGCTGCTTCCCTGTTCGGAGGAAAAGCTCTAGCTCTCACCAGTGCTTATGCTAGGCTCCCCACCGCCTTCACCACCACCCATGGTCGGCTTTTCTTTATATAGTGTGGTGTTGTGTTACCTCATAGCTCGTGAACCAATCAGCCCACTTTCCCACTAGTCCCTTATATTTCCCAACCACTAGTGGCCACCGTCGAGCATTCTGTCATCTCCCTTCCTCTACTCCCAAGAATAAAAAAATTAAAATAAAATAAAATAAAAAATGCAGTTCCTCACTGCAAGTTTCATTATGCTTTGCATAGCCTCATCCTCCCATCCCCCCTCAGTAAACCCTACCCTACCTGACCCTGTCACCTCACCCCAACTCCCAAGCCCACACCCCATTCCTCCTCAGCTCCAGCAGGTCACCTCCTCCAACAGGGCTGCAACTGGCCCCGGGGCCTCTATCCTCCCCTCCTTCACACCACAACACCGCCCTATTTCTCCATCTCCACTCTGCCCCTAAGACTAACTCCACTCCAGCATAACTCCACACCGGAGGCACAAATTAAGCTCATGCGCCTATTAAGACAGCCCTGGTTTTCCTACTGCTCTTAGCAGGGGCGTTGAACAGAACCCTGGCCCCCAGGCACCCACAGCTGCCCAACAAGACGGGCGCCTCCACACACCTCCCTAAAGGCCTCAAAATCGTGCATGTTAATATCTGTAGCATCCTAAATAAAATAGCCGCCTCCAAACATCTGTCCTCACCTTCACCCCAGACATCGTAATCATCACAGAGTCTTGGCTGAAGCCCCATCATCAGGACGAGGAATTCTCAATACCCGGCTTCTCACTAATCCGCCAAGACAGGCAGGGGAGGAAGAAGGGTGGCGGCACTGCTATGTATGTTGCCTCAAACCTCCAGTATTCTGTAATTACCTCACTAATACCCTTAAACATTGAGTCCCTCCTGATCAAAATCACCCTACCCCACTCTGTCCCTATTTACATATCTGGGTCATGTTGCCCACCAAACACACTGCTAACCAACATCCTCGAACACCTTGGCAACCTGAGGGCCCTCACCGAAGGCGGTGAACTCCACATCCTCGGTGATTTCAATCTGAACTGGCTGGGAAGTGCAGCTTCAAAAACACGCAGCCAAGTAAACGCTCTAAACTTGCATCAGCAAATAGGGGAACCCACCCGCCTAAACCACAAATCAAACAATCACTCACTACTGGACTGGGCACTCACTACCCACCCACATAGGATACTAAATGCAGGCCTCCTACCAGACTCTCTTAGTGACCACCATATGATCTATATAGTGTGTAAAATCTTCCATCCCCTGGCTCCCCCACCCCGCCTGCTGCACTGCAGGGCATACAAATCCCTTGATCTCCCCGCACTCCTGTTCGCCCTCACCACCACTGACTGGTCTCCCATCCCTTATGCCACTACCATGGACGAGGCCCTGAGCTACTTCTCTTCAAACTTCCTTGCTATCTGGGACCTATATGCCCCGTTACGGAGATCCAGAGTAAGAGGCTCACACTTGCCCTGGGTAACCTCTGAACTCATGGAACAGCTCCGTGCCAGGGACCGAGCATGGAAATCCTTCAAGGCCACCGGTTCTCAACCAGCCAAAGAGCATTACCGGGCTCTCCGGAATGCCTGCACAAGACTCATCCAGCAGTCTAAATCAAACTACTTCAAAACGGCTTTTAATAAAAACCACACCCACCCTTCGCAATTCTGGAAATCCATAAAATCCCTCCTCAGCCCCCCAACCAAACCTCCCACCCCACCTCAACCTCGTGAGGCAAAACTATAAATGACCCTTCTCTGGTTGCCACCGAGTTTAATGCCCTTTCTCCGCTGCCACTGCCTCCCTACTCTCCCCACCCCATCCTCCTCTCCACCCCTGCTCTCCCAAGGTCCCCGACCTCCCAACGCTCCCCAGGCCCCTTCTCGCTCCGCCCGGTCACCCCTGACCAGGTGTTGAGAACTCTTCACTCACTAAAGCACTCCAAAGGAAAATGCCCATGGGCTAGATTCTAAAATGCTACTGCTCTGCCCCGGCCATAGCCTGCCCCTAGCTATGCTCTATAACCTATCTTTAAGTTATGCACCGTCCCACATTTTGGAAACAGGCCACTATTTTCCCCCTCCCCAAAGGTGGGGACCTTTCCTCCCCAACGAACTACCGGCCTATATCTCTGCTCCCAATCCTAGCCAAAATTCAAGAGCGCCTTGTCCTATCCCAGTTGCACACCTATCTAGATACAATCTCCTTTTTCACCCCTTTTCATGCCGGGTTCAGAAAAAACCACTCCACCACCACATCCCTCCTTCGCCTCACCAACTCCATCCTCACAGGCATTGACAAAGGTGACATAACTGCAGCTATTTTTATTGACCTGGCAAAAGCTTTTGACATGGTCTCACACCGCCTACTATTATCCAAACTTGCCCAAACTGGCCTGTCAACATCTGCCCTCAGTTGGTTCCACTCTTACCTAACTGGCCGATCCCAAGCAGTCCGCATCGGTACGGCTCTATCCTCCACCCTCCCTGTCACCAGTGGCGTACCTCAAGGGTCTGTACTCGGCCCACTGCTCTTCTCAATTTTCTTAAGCGATCTGCCTACTGTCTGACAAAATCCGGCATCCACATATGCAGCAGACGTCACGGTGCTTTCGCCTCTAGCCCATCTGGTGCAACTGTATCAGCTTACCTCCAGAAGGATTTAGAGCTCAGGCCAACACTGGCTTCTGGAGAATCAACTCTTCCTCAACTCAAAAAAACTGTCTCCCTCACATTCGGCTCCCGAGCCAAATTATCCCGGCTTACTGATGTGCCCACATTCTATACCTTGGATAGGTCTCCACTTGAGGCATGCTCCACATATCGTTACCTCAGCGTCTGGCTAGATCAGCACCTGGACTTCTCTGCACATGTAGGCGCACTGCAAAAAACACTACATCCCATGCTGGGAGCTCTCACAGAACAAACATTGCATCCCCTACCAACCAGGCAAGAAATGGTGCAAAAAATGATCCTCCCAATTTTGACTACGGGGCGTCATCCTCGTGCGCCGCCTCGCATCCCAGCCAGGTTAAACCCCATTTTCAACTCCTTCTGCCGCGGTTCGCCTTGGACCTCCCTCCCAATACCCATCACTGCGACCTCTACCGGTCCCTCAACCTCCCGTCACTCCAAAATCGGCGTTTCCTGCATGGTGTTAGAATCACTGCTAAATTCTGGTCTCACATGCTGCCCTCCTATCATCATCTCTTACCACCGCCCCCCCCCCACCTACCTATGACCTCAGGAACACTGACGCCAGGCTCCTTCACATTCCTCACAGATCCACCCGATCAGGTCAGGTAGCTTTTAGTTTCAGACTGCCCAAACTATGGAACTCACTGGCAGCCGACATCAGGCTCTCTACAAGTACTCCCCAACATAATGCCCTCCTCAAAGAGCATTTTGCTACCAATTTCACATGCTTTCCCCATCGCTAAAATTCCCTGCAAGTCTCTTAACAGCTTCAGGCCCATTCTCTACTCAGCCCCTTTTTGCCACTGACTCCTCTCAACTGCTGCTATAGATACGTCTGCCTACCCAAATAGTATTGTATTTCTAACCACACGATGTAAATGTGAATTTTTTGTTTGTCCATGCTAATACAACACTGCCTGTTATACTCCTCACCCGTTTTCACTGTACCTTCCATATGCATCTCAGCTTCTGCATCCACCCTTCTGGACCACCTGATGCTAGCTGCAAATTACTCATGTGCTGAATTTTGGCCACTGTTGTTACCTGCTTATTTTTTGCATGTACTGATTATTGTTTTTTTTTTGTATTTTTGTACTGCACTCCTGTAATCCCCTTACCCCAGGGCGCATCTGGAATCGAGCGGTACTCTGCTCAGCATGCCTTCCTGGTAAATCTCTTAAATAAATAAATAAATAAGATGACTGTAGATGTTCAGCTTATCTGGGACTTTTTCCTTCACATTTTCTAATCAGTTTGTAATACATTCTGTCCACACAAGAGCTCAGTGGGAGACCTGACAAGTGTTTATGTGTAGAAATGAAAAGAAGTTTGGTAAAAATATCCTATTTTATTTGATTCCTGAGACTAGTCTAATGCATTGGCTGCATACAAGTTCCACTGTGTGTACTTCGCTTTTAGTGTTTCTTTCAGATTGTCTTCACAGACATAGCAATAAGAGATGCATTTCGATGTTCCTGTGTTAATTTATTGTGCATCTACTGTACTGTACACATCATTTCTTGGAATTTTTCTTTTGTTGTTGTGATTTTACTGCAAAAAAGCAATAAAAATAAAATAAACGTAGACACCACTTAGGCAGGTGTCTCTGCAGACAATGTAGCTTTAGAAAGACACACAACAGGAAACAGACCTAGTGGTCATCATCGATTATGCCCTAAAACAATCAAACCTGTATAACAAGGCATACAGTAGGGCAAACAGGATGCTGGGGTGCATAGAAAGGGGTACTGACAGCAGAAGGAAGGCGGCATTAGCACCACTCTACAGGCCTGGGGTACTGTGACCAGTTCTGAAGTACTCGCCTAAAGAAAGATAAGGACAAACTGGATACAGTGCAATACAGGGTGACCAAAATCATTCAGGGCCAGTAGGGCAGATCCTATGAGGATGGGCTCAAAGCAATGAACACGTATTCACTGCAGGCCAGATAAGAGAGGCAAGATATGATAGAGACCTTCAAGTTCCTGAAAGGAATGACAAGGTAAACTGTGAGGAACTATTTAGTATAAGTAGGGGATCAAGAACATGGAGGCATGGTGGAAACTGATAAGGGAGGGGGATTCATAAGGGAAGTGAGAAAGTTCTATTTTACAGAAAGGGTGGCGGAGCCTTGGAACAATAGGCCAGCTGAAGTGGTGGGCACCAAAACTATCAGTGGGTTCAAACACGGCTGGGAGAGAGGGAAGGGCTTAATGGCTGCTCAGGGTGACAGCGGTAGGGTGGAAATCATGGGGGTGGACAATGTGGGTTAGAACCCTGTATGAACAATAGGTCTTGGGTTTTTTAAGGTTTATGGTCTTTTTCTACTGTCACTGTTTATGTTTCTAAGAGGACCTCCTGGTGGCCCTGAGGGAGTGCACTGCGCTTCCATGCAGGCAACCACCATTCAGAAATAGGCTAAGGCCCCGGCAAGTGGACAGACAGAACTGGGAGAAGCACTGTCGCTAACCACACAGCTCAGACGGAGAAGGTTTTTTTATTTTATTTTTTTTATTCTTCTATTTATGCCTACTTCGCCCCCTCGGCTCTGGTCTTCCTCGGGAGCACATGGAGTCATCCCCCTATGGCTCACCCTACCCAGCCATCCTCCGTGTATGTAGCCTCAGTTATGATCCCCGAGGGGACGGGCAGGCCCCAACGCCTGGCTGTGCAGTGCACGTTGGCTGGGAGGATGCCAGGTGGCAGCCGTAAATCAGTGTGGCAAGCTCCTGGTGTCTGGCCTCTGCTGGAGCCGAGGCATTTCCCCGTTCTTCTCTGGGAGTGGCTGGTGCCCTGACGCTAAGGCGATCCGACGCCTGCCACTCCCCCACTCCTCGCTCTCCTCTGCAGTGCCTGCTGTATCTCCAGCCTCCGCCAGAGATCAGCAGAGCACCGATCCGGGACCCCTGTCCCTCCCCGGAAGAGGAGAGCTGTCCTCCAGATGCTCTATCCTCTCCCTCCCCTGCCGACCCCCAGCAACCCGGGCTCGCTCCGAACCTGGGTCGCCGGCATGGCGCGAGGTGTGGAGTCCAGTGCCTCAACCCTCAGTGTGACCGAGCCGACAGACGGAGAAGGTTGGCGGCACTGCAACTCTGCACCATTAAGGCCCCTTGTGATAGAAAGGGGAGCCTGCCTCCTCACGAGAGGTAGGCATATGACGCTGACGCTGTAGAGTGCAGAGCCGTGGGTGACCTCATGTGCAGTGCTGGGGTGGAGAACTGGGCTTACGGGCAGGGGAAAAATTTTGCCTCAGACAACAGTGAAGACTGGTACTCTCGTGCCTGGAACTATGGATCCCTCTGCCCGAACAGATTTGTGCCTTGGAAATAGGGACTCCTGACACCCTCCTCCTGATCCCAAGGCTGGAAGAGCAAGCAGCGTTTTTCAGAAACATGTTAGGGAATACACAGAGAAATAAATTTATGTAAATAATTACAGCACATAAGACCTCCACTGACTGACATGCACTACTCCAGCCCAAAAAAAAGCATCTGGAAAAGGGCAGTTCCCAGCTCAGTATGATTTTCCTGGTAAAAATTTTGTAAAGAAACAAAAGGACCTGAGGCAAAACAGGTGAAAAAGCAGGATAAAAAAAAACTGAATGCTCAAAAAAAATGTATATTAGTGTTTGTTCACAAGACCTCTAAACTACTGTATTAACTGTATCCTTCAGTAAAAACAAAATTCTTTGAGTTTAACCTTTTGAGAGGTGGCAAAATGTTTACTCTCACTTGGTCCTGAAGTGGAAGCAGACTCCCATCCCCAACACAAGCGGAAGCTGGGCATGTGCGCCTGTGTCATGTTCCATCTCCATGAGGTGGGGGCCTAGCCATCAGGGAGGAACTAGTCCCTTCTAGCCAGTCACAGTGCAGCACTGGTATGTGCACACCCACAGAAAAATGAAAACTACATACTTGCTGTAATTGCTGATATTTCAGAATATCTTCACCATTCATTCACACCTATGGGTCTCAGCAAGAGGCACTAGGACCTAGCAGAGACAGCCTTTTGCAGCCTTGGAGGGACTGGCATTGGTGCCAGTGCAGCCCATGAGGCAGATGTACTGATGTTGAGCCAGTGGGGTGGCCAGTAATGGGTACCAGCCCTCTCCCTTCCTCAGTTCTGTTTGCAGGAGAGAAAACAAGTGGGACAGAGAAAGAGAGAAAGGGCTATGGACTCCTAACCCAAAGTGATAGGAAAAGGATATAGGAAATAAATTCATAAAAACAATAAAACCTGACTACCAACTTAGAGAACTAAAGAATGGGTCTTGGTTGCACAGGGCTTTATGTGTTTGTTTGTTTAGTTTTTGTTGACCAGGAAGGAGGACTAGGCAATTCTGCCTATCTTCAGCCTCGTCCCGCAAGAAGGAGGAATACAGATGGAAACCAACTAACACTGACCCAGATTAAACTGTTGGTGGTATTTTTTGTGAACTGGGGGTAATTTGTCAAGGACACCAGGGAACTTTCCCTACTCTTTTTGAGAAATGCAATGGGATCTTTTACTGTCCACCTTCACTACCAGAACAGGCAGATAGGACCTCGGTTTAATGTCTCATCCAAAAGACGGCACCTCAGGAGTACAACACTCCCCTCATGCTGCACTACAGTGTCAGTACTGGAATTTTTTGGGGATGGAACCCACAGCCTTCCAATCTTCTGGCCTCAGAGGTGAGTAAGCAACCTGCTGAGCCACTGACACTGTAGTGGGTGTAAGAGCCACAGCCTATTTCAGCCACCTGGACAGGAAGGTGGTGGGAATGACAGCAGCCCTGGCATACAGCTCTGGCTGGTACATAAGAGAGCTAGGGAATCAATGCAGGTTAGGATGGTAGAATGCCAATTCAGAATGGTCTTGTGCTCCAAGAGGACAAGAACTAGAAGAACCAAAAACAAAAATCCAATGTATAGATAGCAGGAGAGACTGGACAGAGTTCAAGAGGACCACTACTATCATCTTGCCACTACAAGGAGTGAGAAAGGGGGAAAAAAGAGAAGGAAAGAGAGAGTCCTAGCACCTAGATGTGGGAATAGCAAACAGGCTGAGCAGTACAAAGAACCCCTAGCACCTGACTCTGCCTGACACCGGAGATGGAGAGGTTGCACCTTGTTGAGAGGCTAAGCTGTCAAATGGCAGAGACTGGGACATATGCAAGGTGGAGACAGAATATCGCAGCAGCTCTATGGCGTAACACTAGAGATCTCCTAACAGGAGAGAAGAGAAAGCTATGAAGGGAAAAAAAATACAAAAAGCATGTCTTATGCTCTTTTTATATATCATAGATACATTCTTGGTAAAAAATGTTAATGCATCAGTTAGGGTTCCAGCGACAAAAGTTTGGAAATGTGGTGTTAGGATTTCCAACTCTAACACCCAACTCCCACCCTGCACAAAGCAACAGGCATGGGGGATGTGCCTTGCGGTTGTCAGTCCTAAAGCTCAACCCATCCCAAGAGTAAATAAGCTGAAATGGGTACAGTATAGGAGAATGGAGTGAGCGTCAGGGCTGACAACCCCAAGACTACCCCCACACCTGTTGCGGCATGCAAAGTGAGGTGTTAGGGCGGAAATCCTAACACCACATTTCCAGACTTTTGTTGCTGGAATTCTAACTGATGCATTAATTAAGTTTTTTGCCAAGAATTCTCCTTACTTTTTGAGATAGTATAATCATAGCCTTATTTGCTTGTGGAGGGCCCTGCGCTCCTATCCATGCATAATTTTTGAGCGACTGTAATTGTATCCTTATTTCCCTGTGGGAGCGCAGACCCCTCCGGGCCCTGTGCTCTCATCAGTCCATAATCGTATCTGTATTTGCATGTGGAAGGTGCTCCCATCCATCCATAACTCTTGAGATAGTGTAGTGACATCCTTATTTGCCTGGGGGAGTGTAGCTGCCATTCCGTAGTGTGCAGTGCCAAAAACCACCTCACATTGCAATGGTATCCTATAGAAAACATAGCAAAACGTGAAACCTGTGTAACTAGACACCAAATTAATATATTTTCACGAAACAAGCAAAAGGCACATCGATGGCACAAGGCCTCTGTACCCTGAAAATTTCACAGCAAAACTGAAAAACATTTCTTCACAGCATACTGACAAATAAACAACTGTCTAAGCCTCACATTACAATGCTATCCTATGGGAAATGAACCAAAATTTAAAGCCGCAGAACTCCACAGCAAAGTAATATATTTTCACCAAACCAGCAGAAGGCACATCTGTGGGGCAAGCCCTTTGTACCCTGAAAATTTCAGACCAAAATCAACAACCGTTTGTGAACTCTGGAGTGACAAAGAAACAGCTGTCTTAAAATTCCTTTTTCGCAAACTGCAAAAAAGAATCATTTTCTGCAGTTCCTTTTTCACAATTTGCAGAAAATGGATCCTGTTCCATAATTCCTTTTTCACGATTTGTGGTAAAAGTAAATCCTTTTTCTCAAACTGTAAAAAAGGATCCTATTTTGTGGCTTTTTTCCCCTGCAATTTGCGAAAAAGGATTTCTACATCTCAAAAAAAAAAAAATTTCTAAGTGACTTATCAAAACACTAACCCCAAAATCAGATTTTATGGCTCCTGATTAGGTAAAGAGACTAAATTCATGTATTTTTTAAGTTATTTGTAGACTGGGTGGACCTTACGGTCCTTATCTGCCATCAACTTCTATATTTATTTAATTTTGTTCTCATCGCTAACTGAAAACAAGATGGTGGTGGTATAAAAAAAATCTGCATTTGCGGCAAATAATTTCACATTTGCAATAAAGAATCCTTTTCCAAGTGGAACATCTAACTGGTCCCATAGGATATAATGGGAAACGAGATTCCACACCATTTTTCGTGAGGCACGACAAAGAATTTCACCAAAAATGATAATTTTCACATTTTTTGACAATCCATATCTCCACACCCACACATCCAACCAGAATGAAACTTGCCACATCAAGAGATCTTTGGCCCCTGATGGCATACGCAAAATTTCATGTGAATCACTTGAATGGTTGTGAAGTTATTAAAGCACAAAATGTTGAGTTTAACATAGAAGAGAAGACTAAACCCTATAGGGGTGCGACTGTGCCACCATACAGATTATATATATGTCGGATACACAATGGGTGACAGTGTGATACAGGAAATATTTGCTTGAGTGCAGAGTGACCTCGAATGACGAAGCGTAGCGGAGCCATGAGTGGTATTACCCGTCACTCTGCACGAATGTAAATATTTCCTGTATCACACTGTCACACATCATGTGTGCGATTTGTACAATAGGGTCTCATATATTTATCTACATTTAGTTTTTTGTATGTGCTGTCTGCTTTTATGTGTGGCCCCGTTTGTATTCCTGTGTGTGATTCGGCACAGTGATTAACAGGTAGTGTGGTATTCAGAATGGATTCCATGTGTGTGTTCCCACTAGTTGATGTAGAGAGAGACAGTGCTGTTACTGGTTGCTGCAATGAATGAACGAAGTGTTTATATACACACATATATGTTCTTTTTTTGGTTTGAGAAAAAAAAACAGGTGGTGGGACTGGGCGACAGGGCCCAACTCCAACTGAAAGAAAAAATAGCCAATTTTCCAGAGGAGAGAGAGCCCTGAGGGAGGGGCAAAAAGATGCCATGTGTGTAGCATCACAGAGTGGGCTATTCAGCGGCCTTGCCTCTTACCTCAGCTGGGGATTGGGGTGGGGGGGTGTATGTGAATGAATGGTGAAGATATTCCAGAAGATCAACAATTATGGTAAGCACACAATTTCTGTATCTTCCAAGAAGTAATCTTCATCATTCATTCCCACTAATGGGTCAGAGCATCAAAGTTTACCCACAAGAGGGGGAAGAGTTGGCTCACCCTGAAGAAAACAATTATCCCTCAGCCCTCTGGTGTGTGATGACCACTGGAGGGCACAGACTCCTCATATGTCCAGTAGGACCCAAAATTGGTAAGAGCAGGCAGAACCTCCCATGGCTTTAAGCATGAGGGCACCCTGACAACACATGCCTAACCCTACGGGATAAAAGGTGAGTCCCCTGGAAAAGCGAGTTGAGCACCCTATTCCAGGCCAGGGATGCCAGCTGCGAGAAGTGATGCTGTGCCGTCCACTGAATGGAGACTGCTGTTTCCACCAGTCTGGAAGCTACCTCATTTGCATCATGCCTCGCCTGGTGCCTCACTAGCTCCCAGGCCCTGGGCAGAAAGGTGAATAACCTGCCTAATTGACGCACAATCAGGCATGGACACGAACAGCTGACTCAGCGTTGCCCTCAAATACTTGCCATAAGCTGCATGATGTGCAGAAATGCACATCGCTGGCAAACTTATACACGCAAACCACCTTAAAGTGTTGGTACAATCTCCAGTATAATAAGAATCTTGCCCCTTGAAAGACACACCCACAGTCGATCCCATACACAAAGGCTTTTCTGCCGGCCATCATGGATCTTGGGTTTTGTAACTGGGAGAGGTAAGGCCTTCATTTAGTTTCTCATTTCCTAGGAAAAGATGGCCTCTTGACACTGGCCCAGTTTAACGAAAAATATGGCATCCCCCTGAGGGATAGATTTAGATACCTCCAGGTTTGTAGCTATAATAGATCTGTTTCCGGAGACCTGTGGGCTTCCATCCCCCTTTCACAGACTGTCAATACTCTGGTGACTGTGGCGGAAGGCAAGGTACCGCAGGCACATATTATTTCATATTTATATGCAGTGATTCTGGCAGTGAGTGGCAGTTCCTTGGGGACCACTCAAAAAGTCTGAGAAACAGACTTGGGGGTCGAGACTGGAGAAAGTTTGTGGGAGAAGCATTTAAATAAACTCCATTGGGGAATCTCAGCAGTATCTTGGAAAGAGTTTAATTGGAAAGTGACAGTAAGATATTTTATAACCCCTAAGATTCAAGCCAAATACCAACCTACAAGATCCCCCACATGTTGGAGAGGATGAGGACATTCCCCAGCTGCACTGGCCCATATAATGTGGGGATGTCCTAGATTGGCTTCCTTTTTTAAGGAGTTGCAATAGGCCTTGATCTTGCTGTTCACCCGTAAAGTTCAACTCACTCCCATGCTGTTTTTCTTTTCCAACTTTCCCAGGGATGGCAGAGACCCCAATACGACCCGGCTTCTGAAGGTGGCCATCCTGGCAGCCCAGAAAGCCATTACAAGGAAATGGTTGACTCAGGATCCTATTACAATTAGACAATGGCAAGACATCATGATAGCAATGTACAGAATGGAATCAGTCACTGCCATGATAAATAAGAAGCGTCAGGGGTTTGAATTAATCTGGAGGAGACAGGTTCTTTATATAGCCCCACTGAGGCCTGAATTTGTACCCTGAGGGGATCTCCTCTCCCCTAAGTATTGGGAGGAGGGGAGTCATTCTATTGCTTGCCCTGTACGCTCAGTTTGATAACTTTTTATAGTCACTGCAACACAGGAAATTATGACTGAAGAGAAATGTTGAACCTATGAAAGAAAAGTGAGTAATTGATTGAATCTGAAAGAATCCCCGTATGAAATTTGTTAACAGTTCAAATATGTAAACAGTATTTGTATGACTGGAATTAACCTGGCTTTTAAAGTTAAAAAAAAAGGCATATCACAGTGCATGCCACCACAAAAACTCTTCTGCCTCTACCATCAATCTCAGCAGAATGGGTGTGTGTGTGTGGGGGGGGGGGTAGTCATGCACTGGGCACCCCGGCCCGGAAGGGGTCTGCAGCACTAGAATCTCTTAGGTAGGGAGAGGGACAGCACCCAGAGACCCTGCAGGAGCACAATATCTGCGCAGCACATCCCTAGGGTCTGGAGCCAGACATGCCTGGATGCCTCTGTAAAGGGCCAAGGCCATGGAAGGATGACAGAAACACCATCGCTGTAATCCCCAAGATAAGACAGCGCCAGAGAAGCAGTATTGTGACCTACAAAAGGACATAAACTCAGCTCCTGCATTATCTCCATCAGGAACCGCTGGCACTGGGAGTACTCAGCATTAGAGGAGAGGTGGACTGAAAAATCCTCTTCTACAGAGAAGAAAGTAGGAGAGGAGGAGCTGGATCCAGGCAATTGTGGTGCAGGACGTTCAGCCCTAAAAAGAGCCTGATCTGCTTTGAAGTGGTACTGGTGGAACACACCAACCACTGATCTGAAGTGATCCCAGGACACGAGTCCCAGGGGACAGGAAATACCTGGAAGTGTAAGAGAGAGAGGGACAGAGGAGGGGAGGAGGGTCATGGATGACCAGGCCAGGTCCTCTACCAGGGCTGTGAGAATGCTCAACGGACCTTGACGGGGGTGGGGGGGGGGCTGGCAAACTCTTCTGACTGACTGATCACCATCAGTAGACTGGTCCAGATGATGCCCTTGGGGGAACCCACAGGTGGGATGAGCAGAGCCAGACAGGGCCGACAGGGCAGCCCCAACCCCCACCAGTGACAAGGCCAGATGGTTCTAGACAGAGATGAGGCCGAGCGTGAGCGGTGTGAGCCCTGCCACAGCTATCACCATCTCTGGACAACGGGTAAGCAGTAGACCCAGGACCCCACCTCAATTCCGTAGCCACCTCCATACTTGGCCCCAAGACCAGCACTGAGAGTAGAACTGGCACTGTGAATGGCACCAGACTCAGACCCGGCATCGGAACCTGATACAGCACAGCTAACAGCACCAGATGGGGTCCTGCTGCCTTTCCCGATGTCAGCCTGAGAAGCTACCCCCAGGAGTGACTCCAAACCTCAAGTCAGGCTTGGAATCAGGTCCAAAAAGGCCTCCATCTGCACCAGCTCTGTCCCCAGTCCCAAGGTCTACATCCTCATCCTCCCCAAGGCCACCAAGGCGCTCAGGGGAAGAGGTAACAATGACCACTGAGTCCCAGACAGGATAGGCTCCGGAACCTTTCCCTCTTCTGGCACCGCAAACAATGCCAGAAGGGGGCCTACCCTTGTGGCTGGTACCACTCTGCTCACTGGTACCAGCCTTAGTACCATGAGCTGGGGTGGCACCAAGATGCAACGCTGAGGTGTCCACCAGTGTAGACCGAGTGTATAACTTCAGCCTCTTTACTAGGGGTGTCTGCTACCCCGAACAGCCAAAAGACTGGAGGGGTGCTCACTTGACACCCCCCTCCAGAGGGAGCATATTGTCCATCAGACCCCATGGCATCCGACATCTTGTTGAGGTGAGCACTGGGAGTGCCCTGGTCTTCCTCAGTATGAGAAGTACTTGGAAAGGGCTCAGAGGAAGAACCCAGAAACTTTACATTGATGTCCCTAGTGTAATGCCTGCCTCCAAAGGTGGGTGGATCATGGCTCCACCTCCAAAGCTGCTTCTTTAGGGTGTGGTAGTCCATGGAGAAGCAGGCATCACAGCTGCCCATGTCATGGTCAGCATCAAGGCAGGCCCAGCAGTTATCATGTCGGTCCTGGATGGCAATATGACCCGCACAGGAGCACCGACACATTGGGGGGGGGCTGCCCCTGTAGTTCTTCTTGGCCTTCATATGCTCTTCACGACCCGAGATGATGACTCACAGGAAAAATAATGAAAAACAGAAGAGTTTGATGTCAAACTAAATAATTAAAACAATAAACAGCACCAAAAAAACATGGTGCTGAGGACAAAACGGCATCAAACTAAGGTGGCGGCAAACTGAGGAAATAATGACACAATTTCAATGACTGAGGCTCCCACGATGCACATTTTACAGTGGGAACAACAGAACTGAGAAAGGAAGGGGGCAAGCGTTGGTTACTGGCCAGTCCACGAGCACACAGTCAATACGTCTGCCTTGTGGGTGGTGCCAGCACCGACACTGATGTCAGTACCCTGCAAGGCTGCAAAAGACTTTGCTCTCACTGGGTGCTAGCACCTCCAGCTTAGACCCATAAATGGGACTGAATGGTGAAGACTGATTCTTGAAGGATCATGTAGTTTGGAAGGGTAATAGGATGAATGAGAGAAGGAATTAATAATAATATATTACTTTGTGGAAAACCAATGTGTACACTTTAAACAAGGTGCTGTTTATAAAAAAAAACACTTAACATTTTCAGAAAGGTAAGACTGGTAAGACAACGAAATTCATCGATAACTAGTGAGTCTGTAAAATTAATCTGAGAGTAAGTAATCTGTGACTAGCTGGGTACTGTGTTGCAGAATGCCACATTCTATCCCAAGTTGCATAAAACAAGATCTTGGCTGCAAGCAATACTTAGGCAGCTAACTAGCTAATCCAAAATAATTTGTGGTATAGACTAATCAACAGTAAAAGCCATTGGGTAACAACTATAATTCATCTGGACTATAGTATGGAAAACAACAGTGTTATAAACATAAACTGAACTTACAAACTTAAATGGGCAGACTGGGTGGGCCATAGGCCCTTATCTGCCGACACTGTCTATGTATCTATGTATCTTCTCCGACTGCTACTGTATGTTTAAATTCTTCTCAGTCTATGCATTAATGTAATTAATTCCAGGTCACCACTTAAATAGGAACACTTTCAGTGCCTACCTGGTCAGTTTGTCGTACGCTAAAACCGGGCAACAGAAACAGTGTGGTATAGGACAGCGAGAAGGTGCAATACCGTGAATGACTCTGTGCGCGGTACTGCACCCTCTCACTTTCCCAGGCAAAGGAGCTCTGCTGAGGTGGGGATCCGCCAAGCAGCTGCCGTGGCTTGACGGGATGAGCCACTGGCAACTGGCAGCAAGGGAAGCAGGCAGTGCGTTTGGGACCAAGTTCGATTCCTGGTCCCAGACGCATGGAATTTTACATTTTTTCACACTTTATGCGATATTTACTTTAAATTCCCCAGTTAGTTATTTTAGTTGGGGGAGAGGTTTGGGGGCACAGCCCCCCTCACAGCAAGAGGTGTGGGGTGCAGAGCCCCCCACAAAAACAAGAACTATGCTGTATGCAATATATCTCGCTGTACTGGCCGCACGGTATATTGCTGTGACATAATGTCTTGCGACATTATGACCCACGTGCCGTCTCAGTGTGCCTACATGGTCAACAAAATTCAATAAATATACGTTTTTTAAATTTATTGTACTTTTTGTCCTCTATTCTCCCAGCTGGCCCAAATTTTATCCATACACCCAGCCCCGTCACCACCCTTTCCTGGAGTCATCCAGCCCCTCCCCATACTCCATGGTTTACCCCATAAGTTTGGGCCTCAGAGGGTGGGAAGGGTCCCCCAATGGGACTCTAGCTTGGTGTGGATGTGGGTGCCTCTTTTGGCAATGTGGGGCCTGAGGAGCAGGGAAAGCTCCATGCTGTCTTATCCGTGTGTGTGTGTGTGTGTGTGTGTGTGTGTGTGTGTGTGTGTGTGTGTGTTCTGTATTTCTTCCTGTTCCCCACAGGATGCCGACATGTGTGGGCTCAGTGATGCATGCCTGCAGATACTCATCAGTGCACATCTGAGCTCTTAGGCATCCTCCCTCCCTGTCCTCAAGGTGTGCTACCACCTATGGTCACCTAGGTGGTGGAAGCACAGCGGAGTCTGCAACCCTCCCTCCTAGAGGACTGTGTCCTCTGGGATGCTCGATCCTCCTTTCCTGCCTGGCCATCCAAGGACTTGGGCTTGGTCCCAAAGCCAGGTCATAAGAGTCATAAGCAGTAATCCAACTACTGTCCTAGCAGGTCTGCATTAGTTAATGCAATTCTGGAGGGAGGTAGTGTGACCCTGTATATAAAATTTAGGTTTGAGAACCAAGGGACGAAAGGTCACACCACAGCGCCTCCATCACTGCCTCACTATGTAACCCTCAACAATCACTTGACTTCTTGGTGCTTCAGCCCATCCCAGATTATTAACAAACAAAAAACAACAACAAGGTAGAGACTGAATCTTAAATGAAAAGGAGATGCTGGCTCTCCAGTGGGCTATTCTGGGTAAGAAAATGACAGGAAATAAATTCTACTGATTACACTATTGTCTAGTCCTGGCAGAAATGTGAAAAGATCCTTCCACTGACTGTACTTCAGGATATGTTTAGCTTGGACAGAATATATACAAGTTTGCTTTATTAGCTACAAGATTTCATGTAATTGCAGAAATTATAAAAATCTTCTCTCTCGCTCACTATATCAGGGTTGAGTTCAGGTTGTGTGTGTGTGTGTGTGTGTGTACATAAATGTGGGTGTATGTATATAGATATAAATATCTATATACACACGAAAGAAAGAGAGATTTTATTTGACTGAATGACTGATTTCAAGAGTTTCGCCACGAAAAACATACTGAGCTAAACAGCTTGTTTCCAGATGTGTCGGGGAGGGTGGAGGGAATGGGATGAAGAGAGTTATATAGCTTGTCAGTACATAAGTAAAGCATCCTCACCTGCTCCTTCTCAATCTGGATAATTTTTTTGGAAAATTCTAGTGAAAATGGACGACTTTCGTGTAAGCTATAAGAAAGAAAACAATGTAAATGTTTTGATTTACCAAGTATGGTTTAAAATACTCTCTCTCAAAAAATATATTCAGATAGCAGCAGAAGACAGACACACACACAGTATTTGGAATCTACCTTGTAAAGACTTTCTTTGCCTTTTTGTAACCACTACTCCTGTATGCCCAGTCAAGGTACTTCTCCTTCATGGCAACAGATATTGCTGGGATATTGGAAAGTATCGCCCTCTACAGGTAACAATGGACAGCAAGAAAAAAATATCATTTAAGTTAGCAAAAAGCATTATGGATCAAGGAAGCACCCCCTACCAACTGAAGTACTTGTTTCCCTGCACGAGAGACACTCATTCTGTAAACAAGTGTGTCACATGCAGGTGTCCTGGAAAGTGGCTGTTTTGGGGGAGACATTTTTTTAAATGTCCACATATTATTAATGCAGCTGGGGAGATCATATTAAGGATCATACTAAGGTACAGTAATTAGGAGCCAGGAGACATTAGTCCATGATGCTCCATGCTGCTTATTAGTAACTCAAGTGCCCCACCCAACAAGGAGATGTACTGGTCTAATTTGTCTTTAAACAGTTTTATTTTCACCGACAATGATTGTAGGTAAGTTGTTTCAAGGGTTAATGATTCTGTTAGTATAGAACATTTTGTATTTGGTCGAGCTGAATTTCTGTCCTAGTAATTGCAGGGGGTGTCATCTTGTGTTTACATCAGAAGTCCATCTCAGTTAATGGGCAAGGGTCATTCATAATGTGGAACATCTTTAAGAGGTCCCCGCTAAATCAAAGTGTTTTTCAGTGACATTACATTTAAATCTGTATATCATTCTTCATACTCCATGCCTTTTAGTTCTGTAATTATCTTTGTAGCTCTTCTCTGAACTTTTTTCTAGTTGTTTTATTTCTTTTCTTTTTTTTGGGTGAGATGTAGTCAAGGTGTGGTCTGACATAGGCACTACAGAAGGGGAAAATAAGATGTTTGTCCCTTGATCTAATGCTCTTATTAATTGACCAGAAGACCCTTTTTGCCCTAGCTACTGCCTAATTTTCTTGATGCAGATACTCGAAATCACTGGAAATTATTATCCCCCAGGTCTTTTCTTATGTAGTTGTTGATAGAAGCTTTCCACACAACATATACTTCTATCTAATGTTTTTTTACCTAGTTGTATGATTTGACATTACTCAGCATTGAATTTCATTTCCCACAACTGTGCCCATTATGATATTTTGCCCTTGTCAGCCTGAAATGTATTTCTTTGCCCAGTTTTTGCACTCTGGCTGCCCATTGTTGTGTCCTCTGCATATGTTGATGATCCGCTGGTAAGATCTTTTGTTAGGTCAAAGAAAAAAATAACTGGAAGAGTATTGGATGGATGTAATACAGACCCCTTGGGACACCACTTGTGACATTTCCAATTTTTGATTTATGTCCATTTATTTTAATCTTCTGGGGTGTATTCAATACAAACTTACTGTCCAATTTTAGTCTTGTATCAATGTTAGTCACTTACATTTTTTGGATAACCACCCAGTGAGGGACTAAATCAAATACATTACTGAAATTCAGGAAGGCAATATCACACAATATTTTTTTTCTTATCCAGTGATTTACTAATCTTTTCATAACAACACAAAATGCTGGTAGTTCAAGATCTTCCTCTCATGAACCCATGTTGTTCTTGGTCTATTTTTGTGTTTTTTATGTTATTTGTTTATTTTCGAATTCTATTTTTTTCCTCCCCTCCTTGACCCCACCGAACTCTCTCCGGTGACCGCCCAGTCCTCGGACTCTACCTCCCTTGCGTGACCCGACTCGTCTCCTCTCCCAGGTCTACCCTGCGGGGAAAGGCCTCACCCGCCCAGGGCGCTCTTTCTTATAGGGTTGAGCACCAGGCTGGGGAGGAGGAGGAGGACCAAGGAGAGAGCCACGTCCGACTTCCGGGAGTGTGGTCCTTGGGTGGGAGACGCCATCGCCTATCGTTGGGAGGAGGGGGGTATTTTACCTAGGTAGTTCCCCTGTGAAGCCCGGCTGTCAAGGCAATGTACTGCCACAGCTCCACCCCCAGGCATACGCCACGACGCTGCTTTTGGCTACCCCAGCCACCAGAGGTAGCTCCTCAAGTGATCGTTCTCCCCGCCCCTCCCCGGGAAGAGAGAGCAGTCCTCCGGATGCTTGATCTCCTCCCTCCCCTGCCGACCCCCCAGGCTCACTCCCGAACCTGGGTCGCCAGCATGGCGTGAGGTGTGGCGTCCAGCGCCTCAACCCTCACTGCCACCGGGCCAGCATGTTATTTTGTTTTAATTATGGTTTCCAACATTTTTCCTATTACTGCTATAAAACAAATTGGTCTACAGTTTTTTACAGATTGCTACAACTTCTGCAATTTTCCAGTCACTTGGAATTCTAACACTATTTAATGATATCATTTTCAGAGGTGTAGCTATCTCTTTGCTGATGAATTTTAATATTCTCCCACTAATTTTATTTGGGACAGGAGAAGAATCTGGTCTGAGTTTTATTTATTTGGTCTATTATTTCTTGAGTGGATAATATAAATCTATTTTATTCAGTTTATTTTTTTGGAGCAAATACTGAACAGAAATTACCATTTAGGAAGTTAGCTTTTTTTTCCCCAGTCACTTACAGACTTATTATTTTCCACTTGTGGTCAGAGTTTTCTTTTTTTTTTAGTAAAGTTATATAACTATAAAACTCTTTACTTTTTGATTAGCTGCTTTTGCAAGTCTGAGTTCAATTTGTTTTGCTTTTCCGACTGCTTTCTTACATGTATGTGAATGAATTCTGTATTCTTGCTATAGGGGGCTTCTCTCGTGTTGATAAGTATTGCTTATATAATTTGTATTTCTTATTAGTTAGTCTTTTCATGTTACTATACTTTTTGATTTGGGGAATGTGTTTAATGGTTAGCTGTTGAATAATGCTCCTTGTTATTTGCCACATATGACAAGGAGGTTTTCCCAATCCATCTTTTCTAATTCCTTTGTCATGCTGTTGGTGTCAGCTTTAAGGTACAGGAAGAATTCGGTGACACCTCTCACCTCTGTAGTTTCATTTACAATGTCATAAAATACTGTGTTATGATCACAGTTGCCTAGTAGTGAGTCTGTAATACAATTTGTGATGGATATGTTAGCAGAACTAAGGACGTTATCAAGTATTTTTTCACCTCTAGCTACATCCTTAACATGTTGTGCCATGTTTACTTGTTCTGAAAGGCCAATAAGTTATTTGCCATATCTGTACTGGAAACTGTATTCTCCCAGTCAATATCTCCTAAATAAAGACCACCCATAAAGCTGATACGTCCTAAGTCTCTTGCTGTCTCAATTTCATGAAATATTTGCAAAGATGTTTAAAAATGTAGCATCCAGAGTCTATAACACAGGCCAATTATGAACAGATAATTTCTATTATTAATTATTTTTATCCATACTGTCTCAAGAGGTGCCATACCATTTGAATGTTTTTGTTATTTCAATCACCTGGAATCTCTCTTTGATGTATATTACTATTCTACTCCCTAACTTTTGTGTGTGATCTCTGTGGTGTAAATTTCATTAATTTAAGTTTTCCCAAGTGACCGATTTACTCCACTATGTATCAGTGATAGCAACTATATCCAGTACATTTTCACTAACTAGTGCCAATAGTTCTTCCATTTTTGACATTATACTGAGTGCAATTAATAGTGTGCATGTAATATTTTTGTTTTTCTTAGTGTTTGAAATCTTTTTGTTATACTTTCAATGTATATGGCTTGGTTTATTCTGTCCCCCCTGTCATTTTAGCTTAAATCCAATTATTCCAAATGGTTCAGTAGCCTGTTTCCCAGTTCTTACACTCCCCAGGGTTGTAAACGTGGTCTCATTTATATTTTCAGGGTATCAGAACCACTTACCCAAGGTTTCTGTGATGCTATGGTGCTATGGCTGCACAAGAAACAACTTTTACAATGCAAGCAGCTGCTCTATTGACGCTCTGAACAGCTACCTTCCCCAAAAGTCACCACTAGATGAACTCAAGCAGCTAAACCTATTAATAACCCCCTTTCAAAAACCATGATCCCCATCTCACTTCCTTCCTGTAATTTTTAACTAAAGGTTCACTTCAAAACCACACACATAAAAACAGTGCGGTCAATCCACAGTATGGTAATTCACACAAAATAAAGATGTGCGTAAACAGGATTACAACCCCATCAAGGAAAAAATGTCTGAGGCAAAAACCAGGTGTGTCGAAACATGCACTCATCTCAAATGACGTATTCTATAGGCTGTAGATAAAATGCAGTCAGTAATTTTCATCGTTCACTTTTCTATCTGCAGGATTAAGAAGAAGCAGTTTTGAGAACTCTGTCTTTGCACGATTGTGATGGGATATGTAAAATAAATCTCTCCTCCACAGCTGGATTGTTATATTTTGAAAATTTCTGAATAAAACATGATTAACTGCAAAAAACAATAAAAAAAAAACTCTTCCCAGATGGCAATATCCGCTCCTAATGAGTTTTAAAAATTCCTTCTGCTAGACTGCAGTAGCCTCCAATTTTTTTAAATTATGGCAGTATCCTCCCTTAATGTTTCTTTTTTTTTAATTATGGCAGGATCCTCCCATCATTTTTTAATTCCCCTCCCAACTCGCAATATCTTCCCATAATTTTTTTTTTTTTTAATTATGGCAGTATCCGCCCATGTTTCCCCATAATTGTTTTTTTTTTATTATTATTGTTATTATTACTATGGCAGTAGCCTCCCATAATGTTTTTTTTAATCCCCTTCCCAACTGGCAGTATCCTCCTATAATTTTTTTTCAATTATGGCAGTATCCTCCCATACTGTTTTTTTTTTTTTCCCCCCAGATGACGGTATCCTCCTATAATCTTTTTTTAAAATTATGGCAGTAGCCCTGCATACATTTTTAAATTTCCCTCCCAGATGGCAGTACACTCCCATATTTTTTTAATTAAGGCAATATCTTCCCATTGTTTAATTCCCCTCCCAGACGGCAGCATCCTCCCATAATGTTTATCCTCCCATAATGCTTTTTAATTCCCCTGCCAGGTGGCAGTATGCTCCCATGTTTGTTTGTTTTTTAAATTATAGCAGTATCCTCCAAAATGTTTTTTGTAATTCCACTCTCAGATGGCAGTATCCTCCAATAAGGTAAATTAAATATGGCAGTATCCTCCCATAATGTTTTGTTTTTTTAATTCCCCTCCACGACGGCAGTATCCTCCTACGTTTCTTTTAAATATGGCAGTGTCCTCCCATGTTTTCTATAATTATGGCAGTATCCAACATTGTTTATTTTTTTTAATTCCCCTTCCAGATCGCAGTATCCTTCCATTTTTTTTTTAATTATGGCAATATTCTCCCTTTTTTTTTTTAATTTGCTCCCATGTTATTTTATTCCCCCCTCTCAGATGGCAGTACTCCCATACAGCAGTATCCTTCCAAAATGTTTTTCTTTAATTCACCACCCAGGTGGTAGTATCCTCCCATGATATTTAGCTTGAATACATCCAGCAACTGCCAAAATGTGGATCGTGATCTGAATCCCAGTTGGTAGAATCTATTTTTTTTTTTTTAATAAAAGGCTGGAGCAGTGTTGAGACATAAGTAATGTCAAGGACAGTAGTGCGGTGGGTAGGTAACTGGCTGGGTGGCAGGACACAGAGGGTGGTGGTAAATGGCTGTCACTCCACAGAGGGAAGAGTGACCAGTGGGGTACCACAGGGATCAGTGCTGGGACCGGTACTATTCAATATCTTCATCAGTGACATTGCACAGGACCTAGAAGGCAGAATTTCACTGTTCGCTGATGACACAAAGCTCTGTAACACAGTAGACACACCAGAGGATGTAGACAGAATGAGAAGGGACCTGCAGAAACTTGAAGAATGGTCAGGGGTTTGGCAGTTGAAATTCAATGCAAGGAAGTGCAAGATAATGCATATGGGGCACAAAAAACCCTGGCACAATATATCAGTTGGAGGGTGAGGATATAGCATGCACCAAGCAGGAAAGGGATCTTGGAGTTATCATCTCTTGATGACCTCAAGGCAGGGAAACAGTGTGACAAGGCAGCAGGTAAAGCAAATAGGATGCTGGGATGCATAGGCAGGGGCATCACCAGCAGGAAAAGGGAGGTCATAATTCCACTATACAAGACACTAGTGAGGCCGCACCTGGAGTACACTGTGCAGTTCTGGAGCCCTTACCTACGTAAGGACATAGACAGGGTAGAGAAGGTTCAGAGGAGGGCAACAAAGATGGTGCATGGATTGCATCACAAGTCCTATGAGGACAGGTTGAAGGCATTGAACATGTACTCCCTGGAGGAGAGGAGGGAGAGAGGGGATATGATAGAGACATACAAGTATCTTACAGGGAGGAAAAGGGTGCAGGAATGCACTATTTTTAAGTGAAAAAGATGTTCCAGGACTAGAGGGCATGGGATGAAGTTGGAGGGAGGACGATTCAGAGGAAACGTGAGGAAGAATTTCTTCACAGAACGGGTGGTGGACAAGCGGAACACCCTGCCAGAGGAAGTGGTGGGGGCTGAAACAATCACGGGATTCAAGAATGCATGGGATAGACATAAAGGAATTCTGGAGATCAGGGGTAAGGGGCAACAGACTTCCTGGAAAACATAAACTGAACTTACAAACTTAAATGGGCAGACTGGGTGGGCCATAGGCCCTTATCTGCCGACACTGTCTATGTATCTATGTAACATATGAGAAATAATGTTGACATAATAAATCATGCTGATGTTACAGTTACAGTGTTGACATTAAAAATGTTATGTGGACATTGATTTTCAAGACTTTCTAAGAATTTTAGGAGGACATCAAGATGTTTAAGAAATTTTTTTTTAAAACCATCAATATTGCCACCTCTGTTGCGCCTGCTCAGCACACTGGTGAGCCGAGTTGGTGACCCGCACCTGGGATGACTGAAGCAGAGAGCAGCAGGGAAGGTGAAGAGCGTCCGTGCACTCTCTCCCCACGAAGGAGGGTACAGCTTGCACTGTCCTTGAGCGGCTCTTGGTGGTGGGCCAGCAGAGGCGTACTTGGCAGCGTAGGTAACCATATGTTGCCATGCGTCCTTTCCAGGATGCCACAGATATGCGGCCCTGACATGGGAGGGGGGTATGAAGGGAAGGGAGAAAATGGAAATGCCTGCCCTGTGACGCTTGATGACAGATTCTGGCAAGCCCCCCATGCCACCTGACCACCCAGCATACTGTGTCTTCCTCCCCTGACAGAGAACCCCAGTGTTAGAGGCACTGCCTCCCTGGCAGATCCATGGGGCCCCCCCGACAGGGATAAGCCAGACCACATGGGGTGTTGAAAATCTCAGGAGAACTTGGAGGTAGGTTCAGCAATGAAGGTTGAGTCCAGTGAGTAGAGGGGGTGAGCGTGAAGAGAGCCTGAAGGAGTGGGGCTGCAGGGGGCCCCGAGAGGAGCAAAAAAAAAAAAAAGCAGCAGTATTTGTTAGTTGGCAAAAAACTGCAATCATGTAGTTTTTCAGCATTAATACATTTCTGACATAGAGATTTATCATCAGTATATTTTTATTTCTCTCAGATGTTTGTAAATCAGCTTATATTATTAATTTTATAGTTACTCAAATTAAAAAATATGGCCACCAGTAGCAGTTTGTAAGAATTCCTTCCCTTGTTGTTACTTTCGTACTTTACATGCTATATTCATGTAGTAGATGTATTAGGAGAATGGCGTTATACATTTCCGATGGTAAACATAGCACCACATCAAAATGTTTGAAGAGAAACTCTGCACTTCAGCATGTGTTTTTATAAATGTTTCAGCTGTTATAATTTACTAGAGAATACATTTTCTCATTTTCAATGTTTCTTTCCAAAATTTACAAGACATTGTGTAGTCCATCTAGAGTCTGTACAGAAAACATTTGAAAACATGTGCCTCTCCCATGTTAACCGCACAGTGTCTTTGTGACATCACAGTGCTCACCATGACAACAGAATGTAATGTCACAAACAGCAACTGTGAAAAGACTCACTGGTCAGTGCTGCACTTCTGTATTATCTACAACATTTAGTAGACCAGGAATAGAGGAATGTTAAAAAAACACAAATAACTGGAAAACCAGTTAAAACATAATTGGTGTAAATATAGTGCTTGTAAGCATTTTATTATAATAGAGAGTTGTTGGATGTGGACAAACAGCTGGGACTATCTCAGTTGAGGAAGGAAACAACGATGAAAGGAGAAAAAGATTTCTCCTTTAGCCAGACGCACATTATTACTAAACGCCTATATCATGATTTTCTTTCCTGCTTACAAATACTGCTGCTTTCATTACATCTTTTTCTGACTGCTGGTTCAAATTCAGGCCAAGTAAAGAATATGACGATTAGCTGTTTTCTGGTGCAGTATTAGCCACTGCTATGCAGTTTAACTCATAAATTGTAGTGAGAAAGAAATAATATGACCTACTGGTAATTGAACCCAAGCCCCCAGAATACCATCCCAGTACTCTATACAATGACCCACAGGCTCACACCACTGGACACACTTCCTTTATCAGGTATTGCATATCCTGCAAACAGGAATAATCAAGATGACAATTAGATGTTTTTTTGGTGCAGTATTAGCTACTGCTAAGCAATTTAAAATATAAGTCGTAGTGAGAAAGAAAAAATGTGCCTACTGGGAATTGAACCTATGCCCCCAAAATACTATTGCGGTGCTCTACCCACTGAAAGTACAGTTACATAAGAACTTACCGTAACAGTACATCTTTGAGAGAGGCTCCTGCAGTAAGTCATTACCATTGGGACTGAGCCACCAGGCGCTAGGATCACACGGAGAACTTTAGCTAGCACTGTCTGGTGGAGGACCTTCCACCTGATGTCACATGACCGATGTCAGCGTGACCCTATATAGTGGGCGGTTCCCACGCTCACCCTCCAGTTCTCCCATTGGAGACCTAAGAAGGTGCAAGAGGATAAAGGAATGGGCTCCTGGAGCCAGAGATAGGCTTATAGAAGAAGCAGCAGCAGCAGAAGCAGAAGCAGGGGGAAGGAGGGAGGGGAAAAAAGGTGACCTTCAGCAGATGACTCTCTCGAAGATCTACTGTTACGGTAAGTTCTTATGTAACTGTACTATCTTACTTCGGGAGGGCTCCTGCAGTAGGTCATTACAATTGGGACTCAGTCCCAAGTAGTGTAAGTCAGACAAGGTCTGAACACGGGAGGCAGGATAAAAGTCTACAGGAAAAAGCAGGGATTTAAGAAAGAAGGCCCCGTAGGACAGCTAGTCCAAAGCCAGTTCTGCATCTAGAGGTGATGTCCAGACTGTAATGCTTAGTAATGGTGTGGACAGTGCTCCAAGCAGCTGCTGCACAGATATCTGCAGCAGAAACATTTCTGAAACAAGCAGTAGATGCAGTCATGCCTCTGTATGAATGCCCTTTAACTTCAATCGGAAGTGGGTTGTTGTACTTTTGGTAAGAGAACAGAATGGAGTTTGCCAACTATTTAGACAAACACTGTTTTCAAACAGCAGCGCCCTCTCTTTTTTGGGTTCAAAGGGAACGAAAAGCTGATCCGTTTTATGGACTGACTTCATCCGATTTGTACAGTAATGCAAAATTCTGTGAACATCTAAGGTATGCAGAATTGCCTCCCTTTGATTAGAATGCTCACGGAAATACACCGACAAAGTAGAGTTACGTAAGAACTTACTGTAACAGTAGATCTTCGAGAAGAGCTCTTGCAGCAGGTAATAACCAATAGGACTGGGACTATGCCACCAGCCACTAGAACCCCACGGAAAACTTTTAGCTAGCAGTCTAAGGCGGGGGACCACCCCCGACGTCAGCTCCGCCCACGAAGTCAGCCACTGTATAAAGGAGGCAGTCCCCCGGCACCACCTCAGTTCACCCACCAGAGACCCAGCTAGCCTAAAGGATGGGACAAGTTGAGGAGGCTTTGTCATCCCGAAAGGGGCAATCACAGAGAAGCACTGGGGGAAAGAGGGAGGGAAAGCATACCTGCTGCAAAAGCCCTTCTCGAAGACCTACTATTACGGTAAGTTCTTACATAACTGTGCTATCTCACTTTAAGATAGAGCTCTTGCAGCAGGTAATAACCAATAGGACTGAGTCCTAAGCAGTACTGGGATGTCACCAGGTTGGAAGGGCGATTTAAAAAAGTAATACCCCAGGCTATTAAGAGAGAAGCCCTTGGAGGATTGCCAGGCCAAAGCCTGACCTCCTTCTGGAAGCAACGTCCAAACTGTAGTGCCGGACAAAGGTATGCCCCGAACTCCAGGTGGCTGCAGCACAAAGGTCTGCTGCTGATACGTTCTTCAGCGAAGCGAAGGATGTAGATAGCCCTCTTGTTGAGTGATCTCTTACTGGACCCGGCAGGGGTTTTCCATGCGTCTCACGGCAGAAAACAATACAGCTGACCAGCCACTTTGACATGGTCTGTTTAGTGACTGCTGCTCCCAACATCCGTTGGGCAGAAGAAATGAACAACTGGTCACATTTCCTAATGGACTGGGTGCAGTCGATATAGTACCTAAGAATTTTGTGAACATCTAAGGTATGCAACATGGCCTCCCCTTTGCTGGAGTACTCCACGTAAAAAACCCGCAGGTTGATGTCTTGGTTGAGGGACAACTCAGACACTACCTTTGGAAGAAACTTAGGATTTGTGCAAAGGGACACCCTGTCCCTGTGAAAAACCAAATACGGCTCCTTACAGATAAGAGCCTGGAGCTTGGAAATCCTCGAGGCCAAAGTAACTACAACTAAGAATAATGCTTTCCAAGAGAGAAAGAGAGCTCGCAACTCGCGGCTGGTTCAAGGAGGGGCAAAGTCAACTTTTCTAACATAAAGAGCAAATTCAATGGAGGGACAGGGTCCCGAATGGGAGGTTTAATATGCAGGACACCTCGCAGAAAGGTACGTGACAGATCAAGCTACACCAAGGACTTGCCATCCATCGGTACATGATAGGCTGAGATAGCTGAAGGATGTACCTTTATGGAGGAATAGCTTAGACCTGAGTCAGACAGGGATAACAGATACTCCAGGACCCAGTTTACCTTGCAAGAGAATGGATTCAAGTCATGGGCAGCAGCCCAGAGGCTGAACCGCTTCCACTTCATGGCGTACGTGGCCCTAGTAGAAGGCTTTCTAGCAGCCACCAAAACTACTGCTACCCCATCGGACACCCTGAACCTGCTCCTGACTAAGTCTGCAGGAGCCATGCGTGAAGATGCAGAGACCTGAGGCTGGGGTGAACTAGAGAGCCCTGCTTTTGAGATAGCAAGCCAGAGGACAGAGAAAGTGGAACTGGAGACTCTACCACCATCTGCTGCAGAAGCGGAAACCAGATCTGTCTGGGCCAGAACGGTGCTACCAGTATCAAGGTTGCTGGTTCCGACTGCAGTCTGAGCAGAACTCGCTGCAGAAGGGCGGGAAGACATAGAGAAATCTCCTGGTCCAGGAGAGGGACAGCGCATCTTGCCAAAAAACACCATGCCCTGGCTCTAGTGAGCAAAAACTTGGCAGTTTGGCATCGAGTGGGGACACAAAGAGGTCCAACTCTGGAGTCCCCCATCTGGCGAAAAGATCATCTGCTACATCTTGAAGTAGCTCCCATTTGTGAGCTTGGGATTGCAAGCGACTGTGGCTGCCCGCAAGCATGTTCTGAAGACCTGGGACATGTACTGCGAATAGTTCCAGGTTGTGATCTATTGCCCAGTACCAGACCTTCATGGTTTCTCTGCAAAAGGGGGTAAGAATGTGTTCCCCACTGCTTGTTGATATAGAAAACCACTGACAGACTTCCGGTTCCGCTCCTGAAACTGACGGCTGCTTAGAGGACTTGCTCCGTTCACCCCCCCAGCATTTTCTCCTCTTATACTCAAATCTTCGCATAAAACAAACCTATCTTTGACCATGAGCAAGAGGGGAAACAAGGGAAATGAGCCTCCATTGAATTGAAAGCTGGAAAATAACACAATGGACCACGAGGAATCGGACTCGGAGACCTCTGATAATGGCACTGCGCTTTCCCAGGCCGCACCTACTCCAGTCAAATCTAGAGAAGCAGCTCACCGTAGTCCCAAACTTAAAAACAAAAAAATCAAGCTCGATACTATTTACAATGAGCTATGTGCATTTCGAGCTGATATTAAGCAGTTATACGGTGAAATGCACTGGGATATTACTCAAATCGAGCAGCGAGCCGACGACACCGAAAGACAGGTCGCTGCCACTGAAAACAGGGTGGACGACCTAGAAGGCCTAGTACAGCAGTTACAAGAACAGAAAATCGTGCGAGGCGAAAGAATATTTGCTTCTACTGCATACCAGAGGGGGGGCTGAAGGCTCTACAATTAAAGAATTTGTGGTGGACTTACTGCGCAAGGCCTTGGATCTTCCCAATGATATGCAGCTTGACCTGGAAAGGGTCCACCAAGCGCTGGCTCCTAAACTCGCCTTGCCTAATGCCAGCCCAAGATCCATCATAGGTCGCTTCAACAGCTACATGATAAAAGGAGCAGGTACTGCTCACAGCCTGGCACAAGCAAAAGGTTTTTTTCGGACAGAAATGGTTTTACCTAGACTATGATTACGCCCCTAAAACCATGAGGCTCCGTAGGGCATACCTTCCATTGCTGCCTATCTTAAAAGCACAGGGCCTCAAATTCACCACCCCCTGTCCTGCAAAGCTGGTCATCATGCTAACGACAGGAAGGAGAGACTTTTCTTCAGCAGAAGAGGCGCAGGAGAAACTTTCCAAACAGGAGCTCATTTTTCCCAAACGCTCAGGAGCCCTTAACACGCCAACCTCCCAACCTCCACGATGGCAGACACAAGGCAAGGCCCAGCAGACAAAGGATGGTACCCAGAGTCCAGCACTCAATCCACAACAGCAACTGGCCGAGTTTCGTAGAAGAGATAGCGACTCAAAACCAACCTGAAGGCTGAGAATCATTGTATTCTCCTTCTCCCGCTGCGGTGCTTGACGAATTTGCCTATGAACAGCAAGGTAATGGGTAGCGGCTCTGGGGGGCGATTGGGATAGGGGCTTTTCCTGACCTGGGCTCTGTCGGGGGGTCCAACTCTAGACTGCAGGTAAAAGGAGGGTCATACCCTCCCTCAATATTTATTTCTCTCTATGTATCTAGGAAGCCTGTGGTCACTTGTTGTGACCCTACCAGGGTGCCATACCTCCTCTCGGGTTTTTCTTCCCCCCTCCTCCCCTACAGAACTGATAATGAGCTATGATCCCTTCTAACGCAGCCTCTGGTTCCTTGACTTCCCAGGGACATGAACCTCTGAAGGGCAACCCTTAATATGAGACATGGATACTTGTGGGACGTTCTTACAATATTAATGTACTGGTTTTTCTTTTTATTCTGGGATCTCTCTGGCATACCAGGAAAATGAGGTATTGGGGGATATAATAACTTCTAACTCTAGGGATTTGCTTTTAATGTTCAGGACAGTCAGTTTTGTACATTCTTTCTTCCAGTTTGGAGAACAGCCCCTAGACTTTAGGGGTGCTAATTACTTTACAAGATGTTACTGTTCAGATGTGGATGGGGGGGACTACCCCTACCTTTTTCTTTTTCTCTAAATTCTCATTTCTCTAGTCACTCTTAACAGATGCTCGATGTTGTTGGGAGCGACTGGGGGGGTACGGATGGTTACAGCTGATTTTCTAACCATGCGGTATGCTAACAGCGCTTTTCCCCCCTTCCCCTGTTTTGTTACCTCCTTTTCTTAACTTTTTCTGTTTGGAACCGATACGGCTCCCAAGGGGCCTGAGGCTCTGAGGGTCTCGGCTATACCCCCTCATCTGGATCGAAGCCCACTTCCACCTTTGCTTCTCCAGATTGTGTAGGGAAACAAAATGGATTTTCCCCAACCTTGGAAGCCTGTCTAAGTCAGCTATACGCCTGCAGTTTTCAAAGGCGACTGTTTATAGTAATAGTTATTAGTTCTAACAACACCTTGTATTAACAAGCATTTGTCAATGCCGAATATTTGTTTGCTGGCATTGGCACTGGTAGTGTAGGAGTTACAGAGCTGCATAATAGGAATGGCAGTGAAGTATTGAACTGAAGCCAACCCCACCACCACCCTTCAGAGACTGACAGGCATTGGGGTGTGCCTTTGGGTCGTCAGGCATAATGGCCACGCCATTTCACCACACCCTACCCTGCAGACACCGACAAGTGTCACGGTGTGCCTTGGGGTCTTTGGCCCTTATGCGCACCCCATTCCATCAGGAAATACGGTGAGATGGGTGCGGTATAAGAGAATGGGGTGAACTTTCAGGCCGAAGAGTCCAAGGCACACCTCAATGCCTCTCACTGGCTGCAGGGTGTGGAATGGTATGAGCATTACAGGCAGGAATCCCAAGTCACACCCCTGATGCCTGTCATTTTCTACAGGGTGGGGCGTTATGGTCGGAAACCCTAACGCCTCAGGCATTCATTGGTATTTTCACTCCAAATTTTCAGCATGGTTTTTTTGTGACCCCCACCTCATGAACAGTGGCAATATCAGTATGTTAGCCAAAAGCTGCTTTTCCACAGCAACTACGGCATTCAGCACCACAGGTGCAAAAACACATTCCGAACAGGATGTGAAAAATGACAGCTGTACTGTTCATGGGGAGGTGTAAAAAATGGCAATGTTGAAAATCTGCAGTGAAAATATTAAAAAAACTGGTGAAGTCACGAGCGTGCATAGAAACTGTGCAACGCACACCCGTAATGTCAATAGTTTGAGGATTTTTTTTTACAGCAGATTGTCAACACAGGCATTTTGGGACGTCCGATCATGAACAGTGTCACTGTGATTTTCTTTATCTGTCCCGAACAATGATTTCCCACAGCGACCATGCATTTCTGCACTGAAAGTGTGAAAACACATTTCGGCCATGCTGTGAAAAATGACAGCTGTACTGTTCATAAGGAAGTGCGGAAAAATGCCACTGGCGAAAATCTGGACTGAAAATATTACAAATTCATGAACTTATGAGGGTGTGTGGAAACTGCGCAGTGCTCACTCGTAACAGTCATTTTATGGACTTTCGTCACCAAATTTTCAACATAGCCATATTAAGACCTCTGCTCATGAACAGTGTCACTGTGATTTTCTTAATCTGTCCCAAACATTGCTTTTGTGGAGTTGACCGGTGGCGCTGAGGTTGGGCGCTAGGCGCCTGAAGTCGCTATGCCGGTGACCGGGTTCGTGCGGACCAGTAGCCAGGGAGGGAGGATTGAGCGTCCTCAGATGCTCTCCTCCCTCAGGGGTGGGATACCCGGGACACAGAAGCGTCCGACACTGTCCATAGACAGCCGTGGAAGCACCGGTCCTTGAAGGGATGGGTGGCTCACATTAGGGGCCGGGGGATGTCGACGGTATGAGAGGCTTGACATGCGTCAGCATGTCACCTCTCAGGACTGAGTCCCAGCGCTGGCATCCCCAGGGGATGGGACGGGGCAAAACAGAAACAAGGAAAAATTACCCTCGCGGTCCTGGATGACGACCTCTCCGCTCGCCTCAGACCACTGACATCAGACACACCCCACTGTGCAGAGAAGGGGAGGAAGCACTCTAAGGGCAGATCATGGGTCTGGGATCTTGCAGCGAACACTGAGAGGCCTGAAGGAGAAGATCTAGAGGGTAGGAAAAACCAGGAGGAAAATAAAAAAAAAAAACACTGCTTTCGCACAGCGACTGCAACATTGTGTGCTACATGTGCAGAAACACATTTTGGGTGAGATGTGAAAAATGGCAGCTGTACTGCTCATAAGGAAAATCTGGCGTGCAAATACTAAAAATTCGCAAACTTGCCAGCGTGCGTAGGAACTGCGCAACATGCACTCCTAAAACAGTCATTTTGGGGAATTTTTTTCACCAAATTTTCAATATAGCCATTTTAAGACATCTGCTCATGAACAGTGTCACTGTTATTTTCTTAATCTGTCCCAAACATTGATTGCGCACATTGACTGCGCCATTGTGCGCTACATGCAGGGAAACACATCTTATGTGACATATGAAAAATGACGGCTGCACTGCTCATAAGGAGGTGTGGTAAAATGGCAATGTTGAAAATCTGTAGTACAAATATTAAAAATATGCGAACTTACGAGCGTGCATAGGAACTGTGCAACGCACACTCGTAAAACAGTCATTTTTAGAAATGTTTTCACCAAATTTTCAACCTAGCCATTTTAAGATCTCTGCTCATGAGCAGTGTCACTGTGATTTTCTTAATGTGTCCCATACATTGATTTCGCACACCGACTGCGCCATTTTGTGCTACATGCACGGAAACTCATTTTGGGCGAGATGTGAAAAATGACAGCTATACTGCTCATAAGGAGGTGTGGTAAAATGGCAATGTTGAAAATCCGGAGTGCAAATATTAAAAATTCGTGAACTTACGAGCATGCGAGGAACTGCACAACGCACGCTCATAAAACAGTCATTTTTAGGAATTTTTTCACCAAATTTGCAACACAGGCTTTTTGACAGCCCACCTTATGAACAGTGGCACTGTCGTTTCATTCATCGGTCCCGAAAGGTGATTTCACTTAGTGACTGCGAAATCACCCTTTGGGCCCGATTAACATCATGACAGTTCAAGAATTCATGAGGAGGGGTCCCAAAAACCCCATGTTGAAAATTTGGTGCCAAAATTCCAAAAAATGCCCAAGATATGCATTAAAGTTGAAAAAATCCTATTTACTGCATTATACAGCTTACCGGCATTTCCCAGTTTGATCGGCTTTGAAGAAGTGCAGGCAGCGTTCCCGATCCACCAAGATCTGGCAAGCTCGGAGATAAGTATGGGGTGAGGTGGGGGTGTGGGAGGCAGAGTGTGTGTGCGCAGGTAGGCAGGGAGACTGCGGAGACCGCCGATGGAACTTTCTTGTTTACAGGTTTTTTTTTCTTGGACGACGAGGGACGTTTGCCACGCTGGGGTGGGCTCCCAACGTGGCAGCTGGAAGGCTGATGATGCGGGATATTTGCCACATGGGGTGGGCTCCCAGCATGGCAGTTGGAAGAGCTGTTTGGGGGGCCGTGGAGCGGCAAGGGGATTGGGCACCCGTGACCCTCGATCTGTGCCATGCTGGGTGGGCTCCCAGCGTGGCAGCTGGAAGGTTGACGACGCGGGACGTTTGCCAAGCTGGGGTGGGCTCCCAGCATGGCAGCTGGAAGGCTGTTTGGAGGAGGGCTGGAGCCGACGGGGGATTGGGCACCCCTGTCGGACATACAGTGTGTGCATGGGGGGGATGGGAGCACACGAGCACGCAATGTGCATGCGTATGGAAGGGAGGGAGCTCTGCTCACTAAAGCGGAGCTCTCCTTTCAACTGTACGGCACTGCATTTTCAACTGCTGTCATAGACAGCTGCAGCGTTCATTGGAGAACTGGGGCCGCGCCTGCAGATACACTGACTGAACTGGAAGACGGCTGCCACACCTCTGAAAACTCGGATGATGGCACTATGTTTCTTGCACATGCGTGCAAGCAAACATAAAAATGTTTGCTATGTGGTTATTTCAAAATATGTTTTGCCCTGTTGGCAATTAAGTTTTTCCTGGTATACTTGAATGTTGCAATACAATGTAATATAACCAGTGTTTATATCATTATCTGGGACAGATCGGGGTGGAGGGTGAAGAATCCTCCCCACCAATCAGAAGGGGGATTCTGAGGGGAAGAACTCACCTCCCGGGATTTATTACTAATGAATGAAGTTACACCATTCAGACAGGAATTATACGTTAAAGGAGAAAGGGACATGGGTAAGGTTTCCCTCTTTCCTCACATGCTATCTGGGGACAGGCATCAAACATCTTTAAATATTAGGGAGGTTAGTCATTCCTTGCATTGCCCACTAGACCGTCCAGATGGTTAGCACTTCTTTCATAATGTCATTCAATGTAAACGGCATCCGCAACCCCATAAAGCGGAAACGTCTAATACATCTTTTCAAACAAGATAACCCTGAGGTCATTCTCCTACAGGAGACCCACCTCTCCCAGAGTGAACACTCTAAATTTAAATCCATGGGATACCAAGTGGTAGTCTCTTCGGCGCACGTCTCTGGCAGATGGAGAGGTGCAGTGATATTGATCCCTCGAGGGGTATACTTTACTCTGCAGAAAGAGATATTAGACTGGGAGGGTAGATATGTGATAGCAATAGGGAGACTAAATTCCATGCCAGTCACACTGGCTTCAGTTTACTTTCCTTCAGGTTCACCTGTTCGGGTAGCCAGAAAATTTTTAAGGACCTCTCCACGCATGCAGAGGGTATGTACCTAATTGGAGGTGATCTCAATACCGCATTAGAAAATGGCAACAATCAGTTCTTAAACCTGATTGGCTGAGATGGACTCCAAGCTGGGCATTTATTTTTCAATAGATACCCAGTTAAAAATAAGAGCCAGTCCAAGTGCCTCTTCACAGAGTAACATTCTCCGATGGGCCATTTTCTAAGCACAATAATACCCTCAGGGTGGGCATTATTAGGAGATACCGGACCTTCCAGGGCTATAGGCCTCCGCCTGTGGCGTCAGGCTCATTGCGCCCTGGGCGGTCGGTATTTTCAATAATGCCACACTGTCAATGTGTTGTTTACTTACACACTACACTTGATACATCCCGTCCTTCTAAATATAGAGCTTCCCCGTTACAGAGATACCTTAAGGCCGCCCTCCTTGATATGGGTATGGTGGACGTGTGGAGCCATTTTTTCCCAAATGCAAGGGTATCTACTCACCACTCCCCTATGACACATACTTCTGCTAGGTTAGACTATTTAATTTCTTCTGATGAACACTCAGAATGCATACGCAACATAACCGTAGGGGCCTCTATATTATCAGATCACTCCCCTCTCTGTCTTAAGATAGACGTAGAGAAACCTAAGAGGAACACTTTCTGGTGCCTCAACCTGATGCACTTGCGAGACCCAGACTTAATGCAGCTAATCAAGGATTCTGTCCCCAAAATACTGGCGGACAGTACCACATCTACAACTTCTTCTGCTATTAACTGGGATACCCTCAAGACGGTATTACGTGGAGAGATCATAAGATACTCCGCACACCAAAAGAAACTCAGGGAGTCCCTTCAGAATAAACTACAAGCAGAACTTGTGAGTTTTCAAAATAAACTGAATCAGGGAGTCCTATCAATCAAACCTCAGCTCGACCAAACCAAAGAAAAACTTCAAAAACTAACTGATTTAAAGATAGAGCAACATTTGTTACACTTAAAACTTTCACATCAGGAGGGCGGCCCCCGAGGTGCTAGGAACCTGGCCAGGCACCTACGGGGAGCGAAACAACAGGCTATGGTCACTAAGATACAGGACCCCCATTAGCAGACGTATATTATTCAACCCGAAAGACATACGACAGGCGATGGCATATTTTTATGGGACTTTGTACACCAAGGAAGTCTATGGCTCCCCTCAGCGAGTGACCGCCTACTTACAAAACTCACCCCTACCTAAACTTTCCCCAGTCCAAGCTGAGCATCTCCTTTGCCCCATCACAAATGAGGAGGTCTGGGGGGTCCCTAAGCTTACCAAATCTCAAAAGGCACCCGGACCAGATGGATACCCGGCCGAGTTTTACAAAGTATTTCAGCATTTGGTAACCCCGACATTAACTGTGGCATTTAGAGATATACAGGATAGAAACCCCCCTCCGCCTCTTGGAGGTACACGGAGATTGTTGCTATCCCCAAAGCCAGAATGGACCCTACCCATATAGCTTCCTATCACCCAATTTCTAAAATAAATTGCGATTATAAACTTTTTATGTCTATACTAGCGCATCGGGTGGATATTCTGCTACCACAGCTTATAGATGGGGACCAGGTGGGGTTTGTCTGGAGGTGCCAAGCTCATGATGCTGTAAGATGGGTTTTGCTACTTCTTGAATATATAACACAGAGACAAATACCGGTGACCCTTCTCAGCCTTGATGTTGAGAAGGCTTCTGATCAGGTCTCCTGGCCCTTTCTCTGGGCTACCTTGCAATGCTTTGCTTTTCCAGACAGGTTCATCTCCCCACTTAAAGCTATGTACCAATCCCCTATAGCATACCTCAAATTATGTGGAGCCTTATCACCACCCTTCCCTCTAACTAGGGGCACCCGTCAGGGATGCCCACTATCCCCGCTTTTATTTGCCCCTTATTTAGAGCCCTCAGCGGCAAATATTCGAGCACAAAACAATGTTGAAGAGGTCCCACTAGCAGGGAGATCCCATAAACTTACACCATTTGCAGACAATCTATTACTGACTCTCACCTCCCCAGAGACCGCTATCCCAGCGGTGTGGGAACAACTGGATGTTTTCAGTAGATTGGCAGGCTACAAAATAAATAGTTATAAGACAGAAGTGTTAGCCTACTCATTTCTGCCTTCCAGGACATTGAGAGCGCAGTTCCCTTTCCGCTGGAGTAGACAGGAGCTGAGATATATCAGTATTAAAATACCTGCTAAATTGATACACCTGGATTTGGTGAATTTCGAACCACTAACACAGCAAATCGTGGCTGATATTGCTAGGTGGGCTCAGCTTCCACTGGGCCTATTAAGCCGAGTGGAAACTATAGAACAAAATATACTTCCATGTCTTCTCTTTTTCATACAAACCTTACCCATACTAGCTACAAATGTTTACTTCCAATCATGGAACAGAATAATCTCCTGATTTCTTTGGGGGGGGGGGGGTTCCTCGACATGCATAAAATATACTTCTCTACAGCTTCTGTGGGTCTGGTGGGGGGGCTTAGCCTTCCAAACATGAAAAGATATGCACAGGCAGCTCAAATTTGTATAGTCTTGTTGCACCTGGCATACACATATACTGCATATTGGAAAGATATAGAGGCTACCCTTAATGGTTTTGAAAAGTTTCTCTACTCATTTTGGTAAACCCTTTAGGTTGCCTCCCCCTAAACCGCTTTCAGGGATATACCTCAGTATTTCTTGGCTGTTGGGTTCGAACCTGGCACCATTCACTCTCTCAAGCAGAGAGACAATACCTCTCCGCCTTAGTTGGACAAGCTAGCCTATTCACTGCGGAACTGATCTCCTCCTTGTCACAATGGGAAACATCACAACTCTGCTTCACATTTCAAGTTGTAGGCCCCATGGGGATATATTCTTTTTCATACCTTCAATCTACCTACAAATTACCTGGGGATCAATTCCCGACTTACTTAGCTCTCAAAAACAGACTTCTCCCATAAGAGGAAGCTCTGTCTAGAATTGCAGAGACCCCCTCCTATATGGTTCAAATACTCATGTAACATTTGAAGGGGTGGTTCAAGAGTACATCATTAGCCATCTGTATCAGGCATTACGTCAATACAGTACAGACTCTGTGGACTACATACGCCTTCGATGGTGCAAGGAAACAGGCTTGGAGATCACTAAAGAGAATTGGGAAAAGACTGCCTTTTACTATTCTAAATGCTCCTTCACTAGATATTGGAGGGAATATGGGTGGAAGGCCGGACCCCGGTTTTTCAAAACCCCAGATGTTAAAGCAGATACAGGGGACCAAGATTAGGGGAGTGCTGGAGGGGTTGCGAGGGATCTCTAGTGGGGAATGAGCATGTTTTCTAGTCTTGTCCACGCCTGCAAGTTTATTGGCAGGAAATCATGGGGGAACTGAATATATTTGATTGCCCAGAACTTTTTACACCTGTCTTTATCTTGACAGCGTTCCTTCCTCAGACTATTAAAATTAGGTGTGACATATATAAGCTTATCACACTCCCCTAATTCTTATTGCTAAAAAAGTAATTACCAGATTATGGCTCACTGACTGGACCCCTAATAAGGAGTCCTGGAGAAAACTCCAGTATGAGGTTTATAATTTAGAATGCATATCGGCCAAAATGAAAAACAGGACAGCCGCATTTGATGATAGGGAGGCAGTATAGGGTAGTGGTTTAAGGCTCTGTGCTGCAAATCTGGAGACCTGGGTTTGAATCCCACAGCCCCCACTTGCATACTGTGTGACCTTGAGCAAGTCACTTAACTTCCCTGTGCTCCCAGGTCGCATCTGTAAACAAGCTTTCAGCTTAGTGTGATACTCCTGGTTAAATAACTGGAAAAAAAAAATTAGATGGAGGAAGTGGACCTTGTACCAGTTGGACCGTTATCCAGATTTTGTACCATGACAGGATATTTAAAAATGGGGACTTATAAGAACACTAGTAATATGTTCCCAAAAAGACAAGAAAAAAGAGTGGGAATTGCTTCAGCAATCCATCTCTGGGGATCTAGCCTCACAAGGAGCAATTTGGTTTGCACTGGCACTCTGTTTGTATGCTAGTTTATCGGTATTATTGATCTACCTAACTATGCACTATCTGATATGGGACTGTAAAATAATAGACACACACTGTATGTATAAATTCATTGTTCTTTTACTGATGCATACGTACTGCATTTGTTTTCTGATTTATTATATATTATACAAAATAAAAATTTCAATTTTAAAAGAAAACCACTGACATGTTGCCAGTTTGGACTAGTACGTGGCCTGGAAGGAGGTCATTCCGGAATGCCTGTAAGGCAAAGAGCACAGCCCTCATCTCCAGAACACTGATGTGTAAAGAGCATTCTGTCTGAGTCCAGGACCCCCAGGTCTGGTGGCTCCTGAAGTGGGCACCCCATCCCATGCTTGATGCATCCGTGGCGACCAACTGCTGAGGAGAAGGGTTGCCGAATGGAGCCCCTATCGATAAATGGGAGGGGATCAGCCACCATGACAAGGTTTGATGTACCGCCTTCGAGATCCTGTCTTTGAGATCCTGACTTTCTGGTTGAGATTGTTGCTTCGCTGATCCCACTGCACCCTGAGGTTCCACTGAAGAGTCCTCATGTGCAGACAAGCAAGAGGCACGGTCACTATGGCAGCGGTCATGTGCTCCAGGAGCTGTAAGACCATTCTGGCTGGAGTCTGGTTCACGGAGACTAATCTCCGAGCCAGCGCCTGAAGACGATCTGCCCTTTCCAACGGAAGAAAGGCTCTCCCTTAAACCATGTCCAAGATGGCGCCTATAAACTGGAGTCTCTGAGATGGCCATGGGCTGGACTTTGGGAGATTCAGAGTTATACCAAGGTCTTGGAACATGTTGAAAGTGCACTCCAGGGCTTGGCACAGCTGTTCTCTGGACAAGGCCGACAGCAGCCAGTCATCAAGGTAGGGATAGTTGTAATGACCCCGCCTTCTGAAAGCGTCTGCTACTACCACCAGGCGCTTAGTGAATACCCGAGGTGCAGAGGATAGGCCGAAGGGAAGGGTCCTGAATTGGTAGTGTTGTCCTTCGAACAAGAACTGAAGATACGTCCTGTGAGATGGCAGGATCTTTATGTGCATGTATGCGTCCTGCATGTCTAGGGAGCAGAGCCAGTCTCCTTGTCGTAGCAAGGGAAGTAACCCCTGGAATGTCACAATCCTGAACCTTTTGTACTCTATAAAGAGGTTCAATTAACTGAAGTCTAGGATGGGACGAAGGTCCCCTATCTTCTTCAGAACCAGGAAGAAGCGACAGTAGTACCCTGTGTCCCTCTGGGGCTCTGACACTACTTGAATGGCTTGCTTAGACAGGAGGGCCTGTATTTCTGCCAGAATGAGACCTGCGTGGGATGGGGAGCAGGTCATGAGGACCGGTGGGTTGTTTGGCAGTAACCGAGAGAACTCCAGGGCATAGCCCCTTTCTATGAGCTGCAGCACCCACTGATCTGTGTTGATGTTCGACCAACCTTCGAGGTAAAGGGAGAACCACTCTTCTACTGCATCCCATAACAGATGTGCTGCGGAGGAAGGCAAGGAGTCAGACTGAGGTGGAAGGGGTTGGGAGAGGAGCTCAGGGTTGCTTAGCCATGCATTGCCTCCGACAGCCCGCTGTACGAGGGGGTGCCTTTTCAACCCTCCTCATTGGGAGTGTTTCTCTGACTGCTGTCCCTGATACCTCCGAAAGGGTCGGCGCCTAGGAGGGCAGGGTTCTGATTTGTACATTTTATGTACATCTGAGACAGCTTTTCCCGAATCTTGTAGGCCTGTAATGATCTTTTTAACCTCTTGGCCTAAAAGTACAGGGCCCTGGAAAGGCAAATCAAGAATGGTGTCCTAGAGGTCCTGCCTGAACCCAGGCACCTTTAGCCAGGAGTGCCACCTGAGGCATATACCTGAGGTGGCAGCTCGGGCTACAGTATCCACTGCATCATGAACTTTGGAGGACAGGCTTGCCCACATCTGAACCAGACTGCAGGACTGCCAGGAGCTCTGACTTGTTTTGCGAATCTGGCTGGGGCTTTGCTAGGTCCATAGCCTTTTGTCTCAGGCACTTCTGGTACATGACCATATGTGCCAGGAAGTTTAGAGACCTGATGATACAGGTGGACGAGGCATACACCCTCCGTCCTAGCTGATCTATTTTCTTAGACTCCTTGTCCGGTGGTTGGAAACTGGTATGCCTGGGCTGCTGCGACCTTCCATGGGCTGCTGTTAGAACCATGGAGTCTGCCTTTGGCTGCTTGTCAAGCTGTGGCTCATTCCTGAGGGTTCCATACAGGCGTTCAGCCTTTTTGGACACTGCCGTAGTGGCCATGTATTTCCATGCCAGCTTCGTTACATCTTGTAATGGTTCTATCAGAGAGGGGGTGAGCAACGGTTTGGGGTCAGTGGCCTCTTAATCCGCTCCACCCACGGGAGCGAAGGTCCCTAGACCTGCTCCTACTGCATGAGGAAGACCATGAGGTGGTATGACATCCGTCTGAGCCATGATCTGTGCCACCTGGAGTCAGGTGGGCTGGCACTGGGAGTGGTGACAGAGACCTAGGGGGAGGCACCAACTACAGTTGAGGGACAGCCATTGGTGCTCCCATAGGCTCCTGCTTGGGAAGGAGGTCACCCTTAATGGTGTTCCACCAGTTAGTGAAGAGTGTGCCTACCTCTGCTAAAGGGACCATCGAGCCAGATGGGCGCTCTGGCGTCTTGTCGGTTGGTCCCAGAGGGATCGGCAGTAGGTCTGGCGTGTGAGGAGGCTCCAGCAACAGGCCACCGTCTGTCCAATCAACTGGCATCTGATCCTCTTCCTGAGGGCCGCGCATCAGGGGATTGGTCAGAGACTGGTCATCTGACTCTGTAGTCAAGGGATTCGAAGGGTCCGACGTCAGGTCAGGCATCGTCAGGTCTTCTGGCGTAGGCCCTTGGAGCGCTGCTGGCTGCTGGGAGGTAGACGCCTTGTCTGACCCCACCATGGTGGAGGCAGATGTCACAGACTGTCGTCGGTCCAAGGGAACTGTAGACAACAGGTCAGGTTCAGCGGGTGCTTTATTAGAATGTTCGGCACCCTGGCACCTGTCAACGAACCAGAGGATGATGCCTTGACTACGGAGGAGACCAACTAGACTTGCGTTGAAGAAGTAGAAGAGGAGGCCAAGTCCTGGGCCCAACACCCTGTCTGATGGCCAAAGAAACTGCAGATGGGACCTGAGAAGGCCCATGCCCTGAACTCTCGCCCGACGTCTGGGAAGAGGCAAGAGACCTGGTGGTCAAAGCCCCCAGAAGAACTAGCGACCTGGGGGCAGAGTCTGACTTCCAGCCGGAGGTGGTTGCCTTAACCTTGAGTGGGGAATGGGACCGCGAGTCTGACCTGGACCTGTCCTTAGCCGTCTTGTGATGCTTCCCTGAATGATTCTTCTCCTTGGGGGAAGCAAAGTGAGTGGAGGACAAGGAGGAGCTGTGCCCAGAGTGCGACTATCTGCATCGCGGCCACCTGCTGTTCCAGGAAATAGGCCTTCAGAGTCTTCAGGTGGTGGATGAGAGTACACTGGTTGAAGCTTTGGCAGTGCTGACAGTCATCCAGCTTATGCTATGGTCCCAGGCACAAGAGGCAGACCAAATGGCTGTCTTTAGTCAGAATTTGCTTGCCTCACGCACACTTAGCTTTACACCGCGGTGTTGAAGTGGCAGACTTGGCAGACATAAAGAGGTGATCAAAATACTCTAAAAAATTGAACTGCATGGATTGTCCTAAAAATGGTGGTTGATGGGAAGCAGGAGGCATCTGTGGAGCTGGGATGCTGGTTTGACAGTGGGAAAAGAAATGAGGTGGCACCAGGGAACTGCCTCCTTTATACAGTGGCTGATGTCATGGGCAGAGCCGGCATCAGGGGTAGTCCCCCACCTTGGACTGCTAGCTAGAAGTTTTCCATGGGGTCCTAGTTCCTGGCCGCACAGTCCCAGTCCTATTGGTTCTTACTTGCTGCAAGAGCTCTATCTTGAAGTGAGAATTGTATGGTCTGATTCAAAGTAAACTCAGAAACCACTTTCAGTAAAAACTTAGGACTTTTACGCAGAGCCACTTGGTCTCTGTGAAAAATCAAATAAGACTCCTTACACGCGAGGGCCTGAAGCTCGGAAATAATTTGAGCAGAAGTAATAGCAACTAAAAAGAGCACTTTCCAGGAAAGGCAGTGCAGGTCGCAACTCGTGGCTGGTTCAAAAGGAGGCAAAGTGAGTTTCTCAAGAATGAAGTTCAGGTCCCTCGGAGGAACAGGGTTTCGGACTGGGGGCTTCATGTGGAGAATCCCTTTCAGAAAAGTTTTAGAAATTTACAACTAAGCCAAGGTTTCGCCATCCACTGGAGTGTGGCACGCAGAAATGGCAGACAAATGGACCTTCAGAGAAGAATAGCTTAGGCCAAGGTCTGAGAGATGTAACAGATACTCCATGACCTTCGGAACAGGGCCAGAGACAGGGTCCCAACCCTTGGAGGTTGCCCAAATGGAAAATCTCTTCCATTTCATAGTGTATGTAGTCCTTCTGGATGGTTTTCTGGCCTCCAAAAGGACCTGAGCAACTCTAAAAGAGACCCCAAAGCGTGAAGCAACCATGTCACCGGGTCGTGCCTGAAAATGGTCCCTCACCCCGTTATCAAAGTCATAAATAAATAAATGTCAGAAGGTGCCACGTGTGAAGATGAAGGGACTTGAAGCCTGGATGGACCAGCCTTCCCTGCTCCTGGGTCAGAAGGTCCTAGCAGAGGGATAGAGGAACCAGAGGCTCCACCATCAACTGCTGGAGCAGAAGGAACCAGATTTGGCAAGGCCAATATGGGGCGATCAGAATCATGTGAGCTCCTTCTGCCTGTAGCTTCAGAAGCACCCTGTGCAGTAGCGGGAAGGCACACAAGAACCTCCCTGTCCAGCAGAGGGACAGCACGTCTCAGCAGAAAACACCAGGCCCGGGAACAAGCGAGCAAAAACTGAGTAGTTTTGCGTTGGATGGGGAGGCGAACAGGTCTAGTTCTGGGGGTGACCTCAAAGGTCAAAGATATCTTCGACTACTGACTGCCTCAGTTCCCACTAGTGTGCCCTGGCCTGAGTGCGTCTGAGACTGTCCGCTAGGACATTCTGAATGTCTGGGACATGCACTGCCGTGAGCTGGAGGCTGTGCTGAACTGCCCAATACCAAACGCGCATCGCTTCCCTGCACGGGGGTACGAGCGTGTTCCTCCCTGCTTGTTCAGATACCAAACTACACACATATTGTCCGTCTGGACAAGAAGTATGCCTGGGAGGAGAAAAGGCTCGAGCACGCTGATGTGCAGAGAAAGTTCCTGCTGAGACCAGGATCCCTGGGTTCGGCGGTCCCCGGTCCCTCAAGTGAGCTCTCCAGTCCTGTCCTGAGGCATCCGTTGTCAGGGTCTGGGGGGCTGAAAGGGAACCCCTTGGCAGAGACTGTTCGGATCCTGCCACCGTAGAAGATCCTGCTGCACAGGAATGAACATCAGGACTCTGTGATCCAGGTCGTCTGACCACTGGTCCCACTGGCCCCGTAGCGTCCACTGTGTGACCAGCATGTGGAGTCTGGCTAGAGGGACAGTGGGGATAGCCACTGCCATAAGGCCCAGAAGACGTAAAACAGATCGAGCCGTAGTCCGGTGGCTGGAGGCCACTAGTCTGGCCTGCTGCCTTAAGGTTTCTGCCCTGTCCAACGAGAGGAAAGCCTTGCCCTGAACCGTGTCCGGCACCTCTCCAATAAATTGGAGGCACTGGGAGGGAGTAAAGTGAGACTTGGCAGTTCACCGTGATTCCCACTTGGTGAAAAGGTCCAGGGTAATGGACAGAGAGGCCAACACGCTGTCCCTTCATGGTCCTGACAGGAGCCAGTTGTCAAGGTACAGGAACACATAGAGGCTGTGATGGCACAATGCCACTGCCACCACCAATAGGCACTTGGTAAACACCCTGGATGCCGAGGAAAGGCCAAAGTGAAGTGCTTTGAACTGAAAATGCTCCCCATGAACAGCAAACCTGAAGAAGCGATGGTGGGTGGGGAAGACTGGGATGTGCTGGTAGGCATCCTGCATGTCCAGTGCACAGAGCCAATGCTCCTTGTGCAGCAGAGGTAACAGGACCGGAAGGGTCAGCATGCAGAATCTCTTGTACTCTACATACAGATTTAGCATGCTTAAGTTCAGGATTGGCCCAAGGTTGCCTGTCTTTTTGTGCACCAGGAAGAAATGGGAGTAATACCCCCCTGACTACCTGGGTCCGAGGAAAGGTCTCTATGGTGGACTTTCTCTGCAGGGCCTTGATTTCCTCTCTGATGAGGTGAGAGTGACCTAGAGGGTTTTCCGGAGGTTCCTCTATGAATTCTATAGTGTGACCTTGGGCTATTAGCTGAAGGACCAAAGACTGTTGTGATCGCCTCCCACCCTGGTAGGTGACTGGCGAATCTGCTCCCTACCAGTTCCTCCGGAGCTGGAGGCAGAGGGCCCAGCCAGGAGGTGGTGGGAGGGTTGGGGAGCGCCCCTCCGGAGGCTCTCTGGGATTTAGTTGGAGGGGTGGTTGCTGCCAAAGTAGCCCGATGTTTGGTCTGATGCCTCGCAAGCTGCTGCTTCATCTGCTGCCTCTGCTGGCACTGAAAGAGCTACTTGGGCTTGGTATTGGTACAGTACATTGAGTGTACACAGGGTTTTAAATAATTGATTAGCAGTTTTTTTCTTGGGACAATGCTAACTGTACAGAAAGTATTTGTATAGGTTTTCTAGAAGTGTTATGTTTGTTAAATACAGTGAGGCAAGTGCTATGCATTTTCACAATGTTTTAGCACTTTTATGAGAAAAACGCTAATCAATTTTTGGAGTTAAATAAAACCCTGTGTACAGAAAGGCTTTGCCACTGTCCTGTTGTTCAGTAATGATGTCTCTGGCATCACTCCCGAAGAGAAGAGAACCGAACCTCGATAGGGGGTGTTCTGGATAGCAGCCTGAACAAGGCCAAAAATCCTTAGCCAGGAGTGTCTATGTAGACAAACTGAAGTGGCAGTGCTCCGGGCAGAGGCATCTATGGCATCATACATGGCCCGTAGGGCATGACGGCAGGAAATTGTGGCTGTCCTAATCGTCTGTGCAATTTCTGACTTAAGCTCAGAATCAGGCACGGAATCAAGCTTTGACTCGAGCTGCCCCAGAGTGGACTTCCGGAAAACCACCATGTGGGCCACATCATTCATGGCTCAAAAAGCCAGAGTGGAGGATGAGTAGGCCTTGCGTCCAAACTGGTCCAGTTGCCTCTACTCCTTATTCAGAGGGAAGGTACTCATGTGCTTGGGCTTAGCCGTACAGTCATGGGCCGAGTTAATGACCACTGAATCAGCCTTAGGGTGGACACTGAGGTGGTCTTTGCCCTCGCGGGCATGATACAATCTATCAGTTTTCTTGAAGACAGCCACCACAGACGATGGCTGCTGCCAGACAGTAGAAGCCAGGTCCTCATGAGGGCCTATCCGTGGAGGAATGAGCATAGGAGACAGCTCTGGCAAGTCAAGGTGCTCCGCCAGTCTTTTGCATTGAGGATCTTGGTCCTCAGTCTTCCAACCATTGGCCTCTTGGATCTTCTTGAGTAGCTCTGTGAAGGAAGGATCCTCTGGAAGAGACTTAGGGGACTCCTTGAGCTTAGGCTTGTCTGGAGTAGGAGTCTCATAGTCTGAGGACAAAGAGGAGGAGTCAGACTCAGAGTCTGATGATGGACTCTTGTCCGGGGACACAGCCTTTGGAAGGGAAGTCTCCTAAAGAGAAAGAAACCAGGAGCCCTCTAGCATGGTTAGTGACCATAGTAGTGTCCAGAATCTGGCCCAACGTGGAAGGACAAGACTCTACCAGCGACAAAGACCTAGGTGTAGGTTCTGGACGGACCATTGAAAAAGTAGCCACAGGCGGACATCGGTCCAACTCCGAGACTAACTGAGTCTTGGCTTCCTGCCACCAAGACCAAAGCATCACCTGAAAATCCACCTGAAGCTGGGATGGGGGAGGTGAAGGTAGAGAAGGCTGATAAACAGCTGAGTGGCCCAGCAGAAGGATAACCTGGTGTCGGGTAACGCAGAGTATGATGTCCTAGCATGGGATAGCTGAGCGTAGGATAACGCAGCACTGGGTACCCAGGCATGGGATATGGTGTCGGGTACCTTGGCGTTGGATACCCGGGAGATGGGAAATTGGTTGCCGGGGTAACCTGGTGTGGGCCCCGAAGGAGGAGCTGAAGGACCTGGCAGAGGCCCCACCAAAGGAGCCAAGGGGCCTGGCAGAGGCCCTGACAGAATATTGAAAGGGCCTAGCAAGATCAGGTCTGGCATTGGACCCACAGGAGGAGGGTCCAGTGTCGGTCCCGAGGGGCCGGAAGGTCCCACTGGAGTCTGGGACAGTGCAGCGGGCCCAGACAAGGGAACATTAGACATAGGTACCGGAGGTTCTGAAAGGAGGTCCGGCATGGGGCGACCCAGCATCGGCACCTTGGTAGAGTCTACAGGCGAGGACGCTCCTCACCCTCCGGCTCTGAGTGCACCAGAGAGGCCAGAGCCTCCGCCACAGTAGGTGGAGATGGAGGATCCTGAGAGGGAGACCCCTATGGGGAAGGCTGCGGTACAGTAGGCAGTGGGCGCTGATCCAAAGGATCGATGTCAGACCTGTTTTTGGGGCCCAACAAAAGAGTTGTGGCTGGGCATTTGACTTATCAGCCGTGACTGGGCATTCCCTGGTGGAGCCGGTGTCCGAATTATCAGCCACGCCACTGGGCTTAGACCTAGGAATTCTGAGGGGTCTAAGAGGCACAGGTGTCTCCAGATCCCTAGAGACACCCGCCTGAACTGAGATCAGCTCAGGCGACGGAACCAAGGGCTGCTCCGTTGAGGTGGGAGCAGACTTGGTTGGAGGTGCACTCCCCTTGATAGAGGACAGCTGCTCGACGTCCGCAGTCCCCAGAGGGAGCCATGGTCGGGAAGGAGACTGATGCTAATCCCGGTGCTTCTCCTTGTCGGAGTCAGACAAACATTCTGGTGAGAAAGACGAACTCCGCAGCTTCTGCAGCGCCTTCTCCATGGAAGCCATCCGGAGTTCCAAAACGTCGGCTTCCAGGGTCTGTTGACGGCATTTCCATGTGACCTGGTTGAAGCTCTTGCAGGCTGCAAAGTCCTTGGTCTTGTGCTCGGGTCCTGACAGAAAAGACAGAGGGAATGGCTGTCTTTATGAAGGAGCTGTGTGCCGCAGGATTCGCACTTGTTCTTATGTGAGTCGGCAGATGTCAAAGAAGACATGCATGAAAATTACAGATGTTGAAGAAAATAAAAAAAATTAAAGATGAAAATACTCATCGAAAATGGCGGTAGACTGCAGCAACATTCTCCATGAGGTCAGACATGCACAAGTCGATGGCGGGAAAAGAATTGGAGGGCGGGAGTGGGGACTGCCCACTATATAGGGTCACGCTGATGTCGGTCACATGATGCTGGGTGGGCAGTCCCCCGCCAGACACTGCTAGCTAAAGTTTGTCATGTGGTCCTAATGCCTGGTGGCTCAGTTCTAACGGTAATGACCTACTGCAGGAGCCCTCTCAAAGTAAGATCTACATGCTCACATGGTGGAACCTGAGATTCCCGGACACACTTCCTTTCTCTGGTATTGCTTATTCTGCAACTAGGAATAATCAAGATTGATTGACACAATTTTATTTTTATACAGTAAACAAACATTAGAGGAAAAGAGTCACTGTTTTCAATAAGAATGTCCTGTATTATAATTCTCTTATAAGATGACAATTAGATGATTTTTGGTGCAGTATTTGCCATTGCTAAGCAATTTAAAGTGGCTAATACTGCACCAAAAAACATCTAATTGTCATGTATCAGCGTCTACATAAACGTGGGCAGCCCCATCTCCTGACAACAGCTTACAGTTCCTAAGTGTGTTCCAATGGGGGAGATGCCCTTGATGAACATATAACATTCCATAATCATTAGCTACTTTCTAAAATACTGCAGTTCCATCAAAAAAAATTGCAAACTGTTTCATTTCATGCTGAGTGATCACAAAATCTTCATTGATTATGCCTCTAAAAGCTTCAGAAGATAATTAAAAAAAAATCCACAGTACAGTATACTTATTTACTCCTCCTTGTCCCCAGGCGTTAATATCCTTCTGACCCTTCTAGTGTGCCTCCAGCTGTCCACAGGACTCAGGTCTGGCTACCTGTGCCTGTCCACCAGTCTCCACAGTGTGTCCCATTCCCAGAGGGTCCCTTATGCTGCTGCCTCCAGAGGAAAGTGGAAGCTGCATCTTACTGGGGACAGTAGCTGGGACTGCACACAAGGTGCCATGGAAGGTCAGGTGGCATGGAGAAGTGTAAATGGAGGCTGGCATCCAGAATGCACTGGACAGGATGGCATTCTACCCTTCTGTACCTGCCGCCCACACACACTGGCATGCATTCCCGGCTGGTCGGGGGGGGTGGCCAGTGGCACGTGGTCACCCATGCTGCCAATGGTACTTCCACCACCCAGGGCTGGCAAAGCAGCAGTACTCCGTCCTTCCTCCTGCAGGACATGAGCTTCTGAGTGAACACTCTAAGCCCAACCTGCCGGCCACTGCTCCAGACATCCCAGGCTTAGAGCCTGAACCTAGATCGCCAGCATGTGGTGTGGGTACTCTATCATTCATCATCACAGAGCCAGCTACATGAAGTATATTGGTGACCGAATGCCATCAATAATTTATTTCTCACAGGTCGCAACAGGCCAATTTTCCTTTCCCCTGCTACCAACTCACCCTCTCGTACTCATCACTGCTCCCTCTACTCCTCCCTCTCCCTTCACGTCACCAGTCCCCCAGTGCTTCTTTCATCTCTGAATACTGGTTTGGGTCCCCTTCCCTCTTACCTGTCCTCAATACTGTCTTCCATCCTCTCTTCCTCCTACTCTCTCCGCTCCAGGATTCCCTACACCTTCTGCCTTCCGCACTCCTCTGTTGGGCAGTCTGCCTTCTCCTGTCATCTCCCCTCCCTCTGGAACCAGCTCCCCTCATCCCTCTGCTCCCCCCCCCCTCACTTCCAGCCCTCAGACTCCAGTTAAGGTTTCTCCCTGCTCCTGCAAACCCTCTACATGACCTTCACCCCTGTTCCTGATGTCCCCTCCTGCAACTGCCCCTTCCCCGTGATGATTTTGGCTCTTACCAGTGAACTAAAACTGCCTGTTTTGACTTGTCTGCAATGCCAAAACACCGTCACTTTTTTCAACAGACACTGTGCACCATATTTAGCTCGTCTTCATTGTATGCTGCCCTGTAAGCTAATTTTATGGTATCTCCATTTGGCAAGGTGCTGCTCACCTGCTTTTTCTGTATTCTGTTAAGGCACTTTGTAATTTGTCATTGCAACCGTATCTTGTGGCTTGACATAATATTGTTATTCTGTCCTCCCCCTTTCCCTCTCCCCTGTGTAGCACCTGGAAATGAGTCTCTGCTCAGAGTCTCTTTCCCGATTATCAATTTTTAAATACATTTATAAAAAGAAATGCCACATAGATACATGAGTCATCAGTGGGCTAACTCATTGTTATCAGTGGGCTAAAGTCTACCTTATACAACAGTTCAGTCTCTTCTGAACTCTTATCCCGTTCACACCAGTCCAGCCACATAGACCACAAAGGCAGACATTCCTGTAATGGAAGTAAAAGAAAATGAGCTAGCTTTTTTTCCCAGTATTTTTCAATCCTCTTGTATCATTCTACCCCTCTATATTTACCAGCTATATTTTCCTTACTTCTGCCCTCTCTCCCACTCTTGTGCTGTAGGCAGGATTCAACAGGGGCTGTCTTGGCTCACCGCCAAGACAGTCCCTTACAACCTGCCCACCACAGCAGCAGAGGGATTAACAAAGATACAAGGATTTAATATGGCGATTGGGGGAGACTTGGCAGCATGAGGCCCGCACCTGATGTCAGGCATAATGGACTGATCACGGACCACCAAGGCCCCACCTAATGTCAAAGCAAGAGGACTTCCAGAAGGTAAGTCCCACCCTATGTGACTCCCTTACTCCTGGGCCTCGGAAGCATTGCACGTCTCTTGGGAGACTGCACTATCCCTCCACCTGCTTGACTTGGATCACCAGGCTCTGGACACAAACTTAAGTCCCCAGCACATGGTAAGCAGACATGTTCCCCCTGGGCCACTGGACTGGCTGTATTTGCTCAAAGGTGTATGAAAACCTGACAATGTAAAATATTACTTTTTCCACTGATGTCCTTTATTGGCCTGTCTTCGGTTAGAATACCTACAATTTGGCAATTATATCATACATTGCATTTCCAAGTCTGTTTGTATCCCTTACATGCCCTTCCTCGGAATTACAAAATCCTCTGCCCTCACCTGAATCATTAATATTATAACTGGCTCAGCTTACCTAGGAAGTGCTGAATCTTTCAGATTGAAAAGTTGTACCAGTTTCATATGGAGAATAATATTACCTGGTACAGCATTTAATACCATGGGGAAGGGTGGGTCTTGAGGACTGTACCTTCATAGAAAAATGATAAATCATCAACGCTGAGTCAGCCAATCAACACTAATGATTGCCTTGCATTAAAGGCCCTCTTATAACCATATAATTGCATCTTGTGGAAAATCTGTATAAGTGGAATGTTCCAGAATGTGTGTGTAGGGTTTATATTTAAAAAAAAATTCTAAATAAGGTGATTTATTATCAGTTTACAGGAGTGATCAATTGCACTCTTAAGGTTATAAGAGTGTCTCCTCATGTATCCTTGGAGTGCTAGAAATGCTTTCCTTTGGTTCACAGTTCTCTCTCCCTTAAAATGCACAAGAAGACTCCCTTATAGCTATAAGAGCATTTCTCAGAGGTCCTGTAAAAGACATATGTTATTCCATCGCAACCCGTTATGTATTTGATATTTATACAATGTATATTAGCGTTTTGTTTTTTCATCAAGATAAAAATGCTATCAGAGGCACAGAACCCTAGCTAAATGGATTAATTTTGTATCTTGCTAATAGGATACGTCATGTCATTTGTCTTGTGAGCGGGATATGTCACTGTACCTGCACTGAGCGTGGTGTGTCACGCTCCGCTGAACTGCGCAGCAGGCACGGTTTCTACAACTGTAAAGTAGATTGTATGAACCGGACATCTGACAGGGGGCTCTCAGATATAACTTTTTTTTTTGCTTCTCCCCAGGCACCGCCAATAGACCACTCCTTTGGGCCTCCAAGGTGCACCCTGATACCACTCGTCCCCTTGCCACCATCCACCACCGCTACCAGCCACCCCGGGTAACCCGACATATCCCTTCATCGGGAGGGTCTCTTCCTTCGGGGCGTCAATAGGTGCAACTCTGTATCCCGGGTGCTGCGGTGTTGGTCCAGACACTTTCTGGGGCTTCATGGCATCAGGGGACTGGAGGCCATCATCCAGTCGCTCGGGGGCGGGGGCTTTTTCCGCCCTTCTACATCTCCACCCTGATTGGGCCTTCGTATGACAGCAACCTGAGGCAGGGGCATGTCGAGGCTTCATGCCCCCAAGCCATGTCACCCAATCCACCTCCGGGTGCCGAGGCCTTGGCCCCCCCCCGCCGAGGTAAGTGTCCAATGGATGCTCTGGATTCCCTCCCTGCTGGTCTCCACTCCTGACACCTGGGCTAAGGGCACAAACCCAGGTCACCAGCATGCCAAGCAAACCCCTTTGCTTGGCGCCACAGAGCCGACCAGATATAATAGTTTATCTTCATTCATGGTCAGTGATCTCTCAGACTCTCACTCATGGCTTCACCACTTGTGAGGGTCAAGAGTTCACGGACCACTCAAGAAGATAAAAATGATACCTCACAGCCACCTATCAAATATTCCCTATATACCACACTGTCTTTCATGTTTTCATTGGTGTTTTAATTAAACTTAAAACTGCCTTTCTTTCCATTGTATACTCTCTATCTGATCCATTGTGCTCTGGTTCTACTTCCAGATTCTAATTAGAAATAACATGTTCTAAGTGAAATAACATACGTTCCAAGTGAAAATAAATATTATAAAAAGGGTCTCAGAACTGTTGTAATCTGATTGGCTGTTAGGATTCCAACAGCCTTACATTAATGCATGTTATACTGTCATGTACAGCCTGATCACCACAGCACATGAATTCTTCCTGTCAACATTCCATCCTCTAGCACTGCTGAATGACTGGAATGATGCATTCTGATTTTGAACCAGCATTCTTAAACTGTTGGTGGAAGAACTATTTTATTAAAAGTCTTCCTTTTAAATGAGGAAAACATTCAAAAAGTATACTTCTAACACTTTTCTTTTGGAATATTTTTTTATAATAGCAATAAGGCACTCCTGGGAGTTAGATTAACAGTCAATCACCCCCTTGGGGCAATATGGCACTCAGCTGTGCCTCGTGCCACATTACACCCCTAGGAGGTGATTAACAGACTGCTAATCTAACCCCTAGTCATGCCTTATTGCTTAATTAATCCCAAAATAACATGCTATATACCACACAAGTTGTGAATACACTTTATTTTGGGATAGTACAGTTACGCAAGAACTTACCGTAACGGTATATCTGCGATGGGCTCTCTTGCAGCAGGCCACACCTATGGAACTACAGCTGCTATGCACTTGGACCACACAGAAACTTTTCCTGCTAGCAGTCTACCAAGGGGCAACCTACCCCGACGTCGTACGCCAACGTCAGCCTATCCTATAAGTGTGTGTGGCCCCCCTGCCCTCCTCAGTTCTCCCACCAGAGACCATAAGCCACCTAGTCCCAGCAGAGGGAACCAAGGAGGTAACCGAAGGTTCCTGCCAAAAAAGAAAATAATGGAGAAAGAGGTACAGACAATGAAAGACCTCCCAGGTCCAGGGGGAAGGAAGGAGGGACGGCATGGCCTGCTGCAAGAGATCCCCTCACAGATCTACTGTTACAGTAAGTTAAGTTCTTGCATAACTGTACTATCTGACTTTGGGGGTATCTCTTGCAGCAAGCCACACCTACGAGGAAACCCTGAGCCTAAGAAAGTAGGCCCTGTAGGGCAGCTAGCCAAAACTGGCCCTACGCCTAGAGGCAATGTCCTGACTGTACTGCTTAGTAAAGATGTTGACAGAACTCCAAGTAGCAGCAGCACAGATCTCTGCAGCTGACACATTCCTGAAATAGGCAATAGAAGCGGCCATGCCTCTGGTGGAATGGCCATGAACAACATCTGGAATATCCTTGCCATACCTCCTGTAGCAGCAGATTATACAGTTGGCCAACCATTTGGACAGGCACTGTTTTGAAACAGGGACACCCTCCTTCCCAGGGGTGAAAGAAACAAACAACTGAGAGGACTTCCTACAGTTCTTCGTATGGTTTGTGTAGTAACGCAGAATTCTATGCACATCTAAAGTGTGGAGCAATGATTCCCTTGGATTGGCATGCTCTGGGTAATAAACAGGAAGGTGGATGAATTGATTTAAAGTAAACTCAGACACCACCATAGGAAGAAACTTAAGGTTAGTACACAAAGACCCCCTGTCTTTGTGGAAAACCAAATCAGGCTGCTCACACATGAGCACCTGTAGCTCTGAAATTCTTTGAGCAGAAGTAATAGCGACTAAAAATAACGCTTTCCACAACAGATAGCATAGCCCATATGTTGCAGCTGGCTCAAAAGGAGCCAAAGTAAGTTTTACAAATACAAAATTCAAGTCCCAAGATGCAACTGGATTGCAGATAGGAGGCTTCAGGTGAAGAATGCCTCTCAGAAATGTATGGGACACCTCCAGTTGTGCCACTGTACGTCCCTCAATAGGCACATGGAAGGCAGAGATGGCAGACATGTGCCTTAAGAGAGGAGTACTTCAGACCAGAGTCCAAAGGGACAGCAAGTATTCCAGAATCTGATTTAATGGACAAGTGAAGGGATCCAGCTGACTGAAACAGCCCACAGCACAAAATGTTTCCACTTCATAGAATAAGTGACCCTAGTGGAAGGCTTCCTAACTGACACCAGGACATCAGCCATCTTGTGCGACACCCCGAACTGAGCCACGGCTATGTCCTCAGAAGTCAGGTGCGAAGATGCAGGGATTTGAAGTCCAGATGGACCACGATGCCCTGTTTCTGGGAGAGCAAGCTGGTCCACAGGGGAAGAAGTACTGGAGGTTCCACTGTCAGCTGCTGCAGCAAGGGGAATCAGATCTGACAAGGCCTGAAGGGGGCTATGAAGATCATCATGGCCCCTTCCATCTGGAGCATAATCAGAACCCTCTGAAGCAGGAGGAAGGAAGGAAATGCATATAGAATCCTCCCTTTCCAAGAGAAGGACAACGCATCTTGCCAGAAAACTCCAGGCCCTGGATTCAGCAAGCAAAAATGGGGCAGTTTTGCTTTGAGTGGGAATGTCAAAAGATCCAACTCTGGACGACCCCATCCATTGAACAGTTCTTCCATTACTGAGGTCAGCAGCTCCCACTCATACGCCTTTGACTGCAACCGACTTACGGTGTCCGTCAGGATGTTTTGGACGTCTGGAACGTGGACAGCCCACAGTTCGAGACTGTGATCCAGAGCCGAATAGCAAACTCTCATTGCTTCCTGGCAGAAAGTTTAAGAGTGAGTGCCCCTACTCCCGTTTGTTGATGTGGTGGGCTACACTGATGTTATCCGTCTGCACTAGCAGAAGACCCGGGGATAGCTGGGTTTGGAAGGCCCACAAGGCATAAAGAATGGCCCACATCTCCAGCATACTGATAAGGAGAGAGGATTCCAGCTGGGACCAGGTTCCTTGTGTGTGGTGGAGCCCTAGTTGCCCCCCAACCCTGAAGCATCGGTTGTGAGGATTTGCTGAGGGGAAGGAACCGGGAAAGGAACCCCTCTTAACAGGCTGCTGGGTTCCATCCACCAAAGTAGAACTCTCTTCATTGGAGCAGAGACCAGAACCGGATGTTCCAGATCGTCGGTATGCTGCTCCCACTGGACCCTCAGTATCCACTGAGGAATCCTCATGTGTAATCTGGCTAGGGGCACTGTGACTGTGACCGCAGTCATTAGACCCAAAAGCCGAAGGAAGGGTCTGAATGAGACACAGTGGCTGCTGTGGAGCAGGCGGGCTTGAGCTATAAGGTGATCTGCCTGGTCCTGAGGCAGGACGGCCATGCACTGAGAGGTATCTAGGCCTGCCCCATGTACTGAAGGCACTGGCAAAGGGTAAGAACCGACTTGGGCAGGTTGACCATGATGTCCAAATATTGGAATAGGTGGGTGGTAAGTTCCAGAGTCTGTAATAGGTGCTCCCTGCACTGGGCTTTGAGAAGTCAGTCGTCCAGGTAGGGAAAGATATAGAGTCCCTCCGCCTGAGGGCAGCTGCCATCACTGCCAGGCATTTGGTAAACATTCAAGGGGCCAAACACAAGCCAAAGGGCAAGGCCCAGAACTGGAATTGTGCCCCCTGGAAATGAAATCTTAAGTACTGTCTGTGGGAGGCATGTACCTGGATATGCAGGTAGGCTTTCTTCAGGTCAAGGGAGCACATGCAATCTCTCTAGTGCAAAAGGGGAAGCATACCCTGGAGTGTCACCATCTGGAATTTTATGTATTGGATGAACAGATTTAACTCCTGTAGGTCCAGAATGGGCCTGAGATCTCATTTGCATTTGGGCACCAGGAAGAAGTGAGAATAGAACCCTCGCCCTGTTGAGTTTCTGGGATGGGTTCTATAGCCCTTTTTCGCAACAAGAAGTGAATTTTCTCCCAGAGCACATGGTTGTGGTCTGGAGGGTAAGAGCACAGAACTGGGTGTTTTTCTGGAGACCATTCCAGAAGTTCCAGAGTTTGATCCCTTTCTATGATCTGCAGTACCCGGGCATCTCTTGTGATTTCCCTCCACTTGTCCAAGTGTACGGAGAAGAGACCCACTACCACCACCTCCTGCCTTAAGGGGGTCGGGGGTCGAGCAAGATGTAAGGCTGAACCAGCAGGGGCGGCCAGGGTAGAGTATCCTCCTCTGTTTTTTTTGGTTTTTTCTGTGGTGGAGGAGGGGGTGGGCATGGCAGGGGTGGCCTGGCGCTTACACCCTGAGGTTTGCAAGAGGGCTTGAATTTATGAAAAGACTGACTAAAGGGTACTCGCTGACCACTTTCTGGCTGACTGTTGTGACACATGGAGTGTACCAAGCGTAGGGTGTGGCCCAAAGCTTGCAGCTGAGACAATATGCCCTGCACATCTGTGCCAAACAACTTGTAGCTTCTAAAAAGGGGCATTCAGGATGGACAATTGAACATCCTGAGCAAAGCAGACACCCTCAACCAAGAGTGTCTATGAAGGCAAATGCCCATCACGGCAGCCCTCGCTGAGGCATCTACGGCATTGTAGGCAGCCCTAAGATGGTGAGTGTCGACATCGGACCCTGCTTTAAGAGACTACTGCAACTGCTGTGTTAGGGGGTCCTCTGGGAAGGCTCAGGCAGATTCAAGGGTTTGTTCCCAGAGCAGGTTTTGATACTGGACCATATGAGCAATGTAATTTAACACCCTGATGCTTAGTGTGACAGAGGCAAAGGTTCTCTTGCCAATGTGATCCAGTCTCCATGACTCACTATTTGGGAGCAAGGAACTGAGATGTTTGGGCCTCTTGGCATGGTCATGGGTGGTACTGTATCCAGCGATTTTTCTTTTTGTTGTTGTGTGCAATGTAAGTATTCTGCAATCATGTTAGTGCTAGTAACTGTGTGTGTCCTAATTGTCCAGGACCATCTTGTAAATGAACTTGCTCAAGGGTGACTTTGCCTGGTTAAATAAAGTTTGACTTGACTTGACTGAGGAACACCGAATCTGCTTGAGCCTGACTGGTGAAGAAAGGCCTTCCTGCTGGAGCCTGGTATAATTTGTCTAGGCACGGCGGGTATCAAAGTGGGTCAATGCCAGGTGGCCAAGTGGCATCTTCAAAAGGCTCAATTAAGGGTGTGATTGCCAAACGAGAGCCACCCAGAAGCCTTAAATAAGTGGCCAGTCGACATCGAGCGGGATCTTGCTCCTCGGTGTTGAAGCTCATGGCCTACTGTAACTGTCTCATAACAGAGACAAAAGAAGGGGGGAAGGCAGGATATACACTGTGGTCTCCTCATTGCCAAACGAGACTGTGGAGGAGGAGTTGTAAGGAGTAGCTCCCCACTCATCGCCCTCATTGGGAGGAATGAGGTCTGGACAGCAACCATCCTCGTACCCAGAGTCCTGAGGGGAAGCGAGGGTCCAAGTTTCTGGTGTGTGGGCCATGGCCCTGCTGGAGAAGCATGGGAATGTTGCGGGAATGGGCCTTGGGGAGGAGCAAACTTAGCCTACGTAAAATCCCATAAAGCGGTGTGCATAGAGTGGAAGTCCACCATTATCGGCATTGGAACCCTTGGCATCGGTTGAGGAAACACCGGGGTTGGCACCGGGATCGGCACCAGGGAGGGTGGCCACACAGGCTGGGGCCTGTGGGGAAGCTCCTTGGTGAGGGCTGAAGATGGTGATGGCAAATGGGGCACAGGCCAGGGTGACACTGGAGACAGCAGAGGCTCTAGGCCCATGATGACAACTGAAGAAACAGTTGAGCGCAGTGGCGGGGGTGTTGGCTACCTGGCAGCAACAGATGCTGAGTCCATCGATGACAAGCCACCAGAGCCACTAGACTGAGTGCCAGCAGATAACAAGGGCCTGAACAGCAGGGGCTGTGAAGTCAGTGGGGCGCCAGAGTCCCTAAAACTGACCCCCGCCACCGAAACATTGGTGAGGGGAGCTGTCAGTGGCAGCCCTGCAGGAGAAAGGGTGTGTGAGGCACATGGGGATGCCACTGCGGTCGGCGCACAAATTGGTGACTGGGATCGAGACAAGGAGGACCGGGTTTTGTCCTTCATACAGTCCTTGTCTTGATGCTTATGTGTCCCCATAGACTTGTCTGGGGCCTTGGAAGGCTGCAAGTCCAAGGATGTCAAGGGGGAGGTGAAGGAATTTCTAGTCTGAAGCTCCTTCTCCATCTGGGCAACCTTCTGCTTCAGCAGAAACGTTTCCAGGGTCTGCTCTTGGTGCTTCCTGGTGGCCTGGTTGGAGCCACAACAGATCACGAAAGCCTGGGTGCTGTGCTCTGGACCTAGGCAGCAGATGCAGACCTCATGGTCGTCCCTCTCGGTGATCTTCTTCCTGCAGGCACACTTTTGAAGAGGTTCCCGGAGGCAGAGCTCCGCATAAACAGAGAGTGAAAATCACTTTATCGCTAAAATGATGCACACTAGGGAGAGAAAAACCAAAAATAAAGGTTCAACGAAGAAAAGTGACGAAAGGCGGTCGACTGAAACTGGCGGATCTCCATGAAGTCCAACATGTGATAGTCAACAGAGAGAAATGAACTGGGGAAGGCATGGGGCCGCCCACTCTTATGGGATAGGACAATGTTGGCATACGACATCGGAGTGGGCGGCTCATATACTGCTAGTTAGAAAAGTTTCCATGTGGTCCTAGTGCTTGACGGCTATAGTTCCACAGGTGTGGCCTGCTGCAAGAGATACCTCTGAAGTCAGATATTTATTTTCACTTAGAACACACTACTTCACTTAGAACACATTATTTCATGTAGAACATTTTATTTCCACTTAGAATCCAGAAATAGAGCACAGAGATCATTTGGCACGATAGCCAAAGGCTGGAAAGACAGTTTTAGACTAAAACAAGGTAAAACACTAATAAAGCCATTCAAAATACAGTAGTGTGGTATATCAACACAAATATGCGTTAAGCAGGTTAGCAAGGGGAAAAGGAAGAGGAGGCCATTATGGTTTTCCAAGAAGGTAGCGGAGAAAGTGACAGCCAAAAAGATCACATTCAGGCAACACAAAAAGACATAGGCAGAAGTACCAGAAGAAACAAAGGAAGGCAGGGAGGTTAGTAAGGGAAGCCAAAACTCACACAGAAAAGCGCATTGCAAAATCAGTGGTTAGAGGGAACAAAACCTTTTACAGGTACTAAGTGATAAATGAAGGACGAAAGGAGAGAGAATGAAACTGAAGGGGAGGATGGGGGTAGCATGGAGGATTACAACAGTAAAGCTGACATACTGAACAGATATTTCTGCTCAGGCTTTACCGAGAAAGGGGAGGGTAACAGGCCTAAAGAGAGTACAAGGGATGGGAAGGGCACGGAAATGGACACAAGTCCCTTTACACGGGAAAGGGTCCTAAAGGAACTGGAAGGAATAAGAGTCGATACAGCAATGAAGCCGGATGGTGTGCACCCCAGGGTCCTAAAGGAACTAAGAGAGGTGGTGGCTGAACCTCTGGCAATCCTGTTTAGCCAATCACTGGAAACAGGGGAGGTATCCAAAGATTGGAGGACAGCAGAAGTAGTCCCCTTATACAAAAGTGGGAACAAAAAGGAAGCAGGGAACTACAGACCAGTCAGCCTGAGGTCGGTAGTGGGGAAGATCATGGAAGCACTAATGAAGGAGAGATTGGTGAAATACCTGGTTGTCAATGGACTACAGGACCCAAGGCAACATGGTTTCACGAGGGGTCATGCCAGACCAACCTCACTGAATTTTTCTACTGGGTGACAAGGGAGGTGGATCAGGGGAGGGCAGTGTACGTGGCCTATCTGGACTTCAGCTAAGCCTTTGACGTGGTGTCGCATAGAAGACTGTTAAACAAACTGGGGAAAATGGGAGTTGGCAGGACAGTATTGTGATGGGTGGGTAATTGGCTGGGTGGTAGGACACAGAGGGTGGTGGTAAATGGCTGGCACTCCACAGAGGGAAGAGTGACCAGTAGGATGCCACAGGGATAAGTGCTAGGACCAGTCCTATTCAACATCTTCGTCAGTGACATTGCGCAGGACCTAGAAGGCAGAATGTCCCTGTTCGCTGATGACATGAAGCTCTGTAACAGAGTAGACATGCCAGAGGGTGTAGACAGAATGAGGATGGACCTGCAGAATGGTCAAGGGTTTGGCAGTTGAAATTTAACACAAAAAAGTGCAAAATAATGTATATGGGGCACAGGTTATCAAAGATATAAACAAATAAATAAATAAAAACCCTGGAACAACATATCAGTTGGGGGGGTGAGGATATAGCATGCACCAAGCAGGAAAGGGACCTTGGGGTTATCATCTCTGATGACCTCAAGGTATGGGAAACAGTGTGACAAGGCGGCAGGTAAAGCAAATAGGACGATGGGATGCATAGGCAGGAGCATCACCAGCAGGAAAAGGGAGGTCATAATTCCACTATACAAGACACTAGTGAGGCCCCACCTGGAATACAGTGTCCAGTTCTGGAGACCTTACCTATGTAAGGACATAGACAGGGTGGAGACGGTTCAAAGGAGGGCAACAAAGACGGTACAGCGATTGCATCAATAGTCCTATGAGGACAGGCTGAAGGACTTGAATATGACCTCACTGGAGGAGAGAGGGGATATGATAGAGACATACAAATACCTTACGGGGAGAAAAGGGTGCAGGAAAACACTATTTTTCAGTGAAAAAGATATTCCAGGACTAGAGGGCATGGTTTGAAGTTGGAGGGAGGATGATTCAGAGGAAATGTGAGGAAGAATTTCTTCACAGAAAGGGTGGTGGACAAGTGGAACACCCTGCCTGAGGAAGTGATGGGGGCTGAAACAATCACGAGATTTGAGAATGCATGGGATAGACATAAGAGAATCCTGGAGGTCAGGGGAAAGGGGCAACAGACTTCTAGAAAAACTTAAAAGTGATCTTACGAGCTGAAATGCGCAGACTGGGTGGACCATAGGCCCTTATCTATCAACAGTGTCTGTGTATAATGATTTGTATAATAAAACCATTCAAAGTAGTGTGGTATACAGGGGTCGAAATTGGCACCAGTCCACTAGCCAAATACTGATAGATTTTGTGTCGGGCTAGTAAGATTCTCCTTTAACTAGCCCTGTGGGCTTGTAATGGAGAAGGTCACATTTCAGTAAGTACACCAGCTGAGCCAGTGGAAAAGTCTGTGGGGCTGGTGGATCTTTCCAGACTCTAGCCCTGCTGGCTAGTGGCTGCAAAACTTAATTTTAACTCCTGGGTTTATATCAAATATATAATGAGTTGCAGTAGAACGATACAGTAATCTCCACACATGGGTGGTAAGACCTTCATTACTAACTTGTGGCTTTGCCAGTTGTGCGTTATGGGTCCTACCAATCACCAGTGCATATAAAATGTGTTATTCCACTGCAACAAATGATGTATTCTAAATTTATTTACCCAATTTATTCACCACTGGTGTGATACAAATGTTTAAGTATATGTATGTGTGTGTGTGTATATATATATATATATATATGTAGATGTATACGTATAAGTATATATCTATGCCCAAGAGGAATGCATGCAAAGCAGATCACTTGTTCTCAGGTTCCCATAGGTTTCCACCACTAGTGTTTTTTCACTCCATAATGCCAAAGTCCAAACAATTAAATAATGTTAACAGCTATTTATCGCATTACTGAACGCTGTAGCGAACAGGGATGGAGGAAGAAGACTGACACGGTGGACCTTTGGTCTTTTTTTCATACAGACATTTAGCATAGCTTCATGTGTCACAGATCTCACTGCTCACCTTTGCACTGATGTGTGTAAATGCCTCTTCAAACAGCTTGGTGACATTCGTACTCTTCAGTTCTATTAAGGCCTGCAGGGTGGCTTGCCACATATCTATGGACTGGCTGAAACGTCTGGCTGCCGCAACCGCTATCTCCACAGCTTTGTCAGACTGGTTGAGGCCTATTAAAAGCTGAAGCTGACAATGTAGGGTAAAAATAAACAGTGTCAGAGAAACATGGTGTATAGACTTATAAAAACTGATTGCCAGGAAACAAACGCTGTCACCAAGAATGGCTCTTACCCATTGCTTATACATGCCCTGTGACAGAAAGTTAGATTCATGCGCTCTGTGAAATACTGTCAACACTCTGTCTTGTCGCTGAAAAAAAAACAATACAATGCTTTTTATTGCCTTTCCAGATACTGATATAAATCAAGCTACGCAGCTTGCAGTCATATAAATGTACAGACACATAACTCAAGATATCCAGTTATAAACAGGGCAGGGAAATAGTCACAATCTGATTGGCTCCTCTGTGTTCTATACCCTAACTTAACTAGCAATAAACCCCTGACTGGAGCCTGAACACAAACGACCAGCAACAGTCTAAAATAAAAATAAACTGAAAAAGATCAGGTCAAAACGTAAAAAAAAAAGATCATCAGGCAGCCTTTTCAATTTTTTAGCAGCAAACTGTCACAATCTGGTACACGTATTGAAACCCATCTGTCTGTCGAGGTCAGTGCAGAGATACTGGCACCCCTCTTCCACCGGTTGAAATGCAGGCCAGATTTGTGTGTCACCTTCCATTTTCATCTTTAGAGCCTGTAACATTTCCAAGGTATGACAATTTATATTTTTAAACTGCTTAATCTGCTGACTGTCGCTCCAAACTCACACACAAAACTTAACCAGTCAAGCTTAATTTTTTTTTTTTTTATAAATATCTTTTTATTGAAGAAAAAGGTTTCCGCATTCGTTGCATGAGATAATACATACAGGCATCATAAACAGTACACAATGCAGGCTATGTGTTCTATCTTTACATGTGGCGAAGGAAAAAGCTGCTACCCGGTACAGCATTGAGGGCAAGGATCCCAGATTTATAAATATATCATTCCTGTATTTCCTCACAAGGTAGCTAACTATGGTGGAAGACGCACCTGCAGTTAGGTGTCTGTAGTTCTTTAAAGGAGAACTGCACTGAATCTAGAAGTAATTTTTTCCCCAGTAGAATCTGTTTTTAAATACTGGTTCAAATGCTATTATTCCTCTAGTGTTATAGGCTTTTCAGTTATCCTAATGGAAGTTTCTGATTTACATGCTACTGGTAAGAGTTAGAACTGTATGCTGTAGTTTAAGTCCCTGTTCTTTTCTTCCACTGTTGGCGCAATGCATCTTTGTTCTATTACAGAACACTGTGGATGAGTGGGACATAAACTATATCACACAGTTCTAAAATGGTACTAAACAGAAGAGTGTAAATCAGAAATGGCCACTGAGGTTACTTATAGGTCCATACAGATGGAGAACAATAACAACATTTGAACCAAAACCTCGGGAAAAAAAAAAACAGCTTCTACTAGGAAAAATGGTTTACAGTTCCAGTGCAGTTCTCCTTTAAGGAATAAAGGTAGTATTGTGCAGCATGACATCTAGGATCCACAAATACCACCTGAAAGTAAAAAGATCAGATTTCTCAGTCAAGCTAAACGTGATCATCTCTGTTTTATAAATGTCATTGACAGTGGCCCTCCACTGGTCCAAGTCAATCTGTTGAGCTGACAGCCATCGTCTAGTTATGCACTTTCTAGTTGCAAGTAGCAGAATTCCAGTACATATTTTCAATCTTTCATGCCCTTAGGATATATGTAAAACAGGTACAGTTTAAGTGTCAATTGAGTTGGGTGTGTGCAGTACTTCCGATACTGCCTGCTTTAGCTCCCGAAAGAAGCTCCCCAAAGTGAGACAAGTCCACATTATGTCTGCGTGCGTGGCCAGCAATACGTCGCAGTTCCTCCAGCATGTCGCGTTGCCTCCCCTCACGTCTGGCGGTGATTGCTGGAGTGCTGAAGAACCGTATAAGGTGTTTTCATGTATATTCATGCCATACAAGACAGGGTTATCCTGCCTGCCTCATCTAATCTCTGGGACATAATTGCTATGAAAAATGTATAATCTGCATTTAAGACAGATATCGGTCTGTATGCAGTACTGCCTGCAGGGTTATTCCCTGATTAAGGGATCACCGATATGGTGGCACATTGCCATGTACTCAGCATCTCGTCTCCTGCAAGCACCTCACTGCAAACTTTTAACAGTAGCAGCAGACTGTGTTCCTGCTGGGTTTTGTATAGTTCTGCAATATAACTGTCTGGCCCTGGTGCCTTCTGGTTTTTGACTATACGGACTACTCTCTCCAGCTCTGCAATCTGCATAGGATTTGTGAGCACTGCAGGTTGGTCTGAAATGAGTTTTAGGAGAGTCACTGGGGCAAAAAAAGGCTTCTGTTGCTTCTGTACGACCTGGGCTTTCTACGGTATCAAGCTTGGTGTAAAAGGTACGAAATACATCAGCTATCTGCTGAGTCTCACAGAGGGTCTGGCCAAAAAGAGGATGTCAAAGACTCCCCATTGTGGCTCCGATCTTCCATTACCTCACCTGATGGGCTAGAAGACTACTGGCCCTGGAGCCCACCTCACAGTATTTCTGCCTTAAATACATCAGTCTCATTTCAAGTTTATGTGCAGGTAAATGCCATTTCCTCACAGTAGAACAAACAAAGTTAGGCACCAGCACTCCAGAGCCCCGAGCTCGTGAATAATCCCAATGAAGGTAATCACAAGCAGTTTACAGATGCAGATACAGTTTTATTTTAAGGAAAATTCCCCCACAGTAATATACATACACACACGAGCGGTAGTCCGTGATGACCAGACACCCCAGGGCTTCACCACTTAAGGGCTCCGTCAGGGGGCCTAATGATATTTCTTGCCTCACTTTATCCAGTGGGCTCTTTACTGATCTATCACCCTGTTTATGGACATCCTGTAAGAAATGGTATATGTCTTGCAGGTCGCTGAGGTGCTGCTATCTTTCCTGCTGTTTTCTAGTCGTGTATTCAATAATATGGCCACATAAGACAATTTTGGGCGTGAACCAAAGGATGGCCTTCGTGTGGTTGCCCCTCCCAGTTAAATTCTAAGATCTTAGGTATCTTAGCTGTGATAAAGGCTCTGAATTCCTTCCTCTGACCTAAGGTGGAAGGCATTCAGCTGTCTCTGCATCCTTGGTCTGGTGTTAGTGAGACAGAGCCAAGTCTGAATCGGGGCATGGTCGGAAAGTAGCAGGTCTCCAATATCACTGCTCATCACTCTGTGCCTGTGTTCCTGCTGCATATAACAATAATCTATGCATGTGTACACTCCATGGACTACTGAACAGTAAGTACAGTTCTTCTCCTTTGGATGCAACTCCCACCAAATGTCTGACCATTTTAACTCCTGCAATGCGAGGTGCACAGTTTTAATGACGCAGCTTGCCAAGAGGGTGTGTGTTGAAGGTGTCCTATGTATTAGAGTGGAGTATGTTGAAATTCCCTGCTAGTAAACAACATGCCCAAGGTGTTTGCGAGAAGGAAGTTCAAGAGTTGCCTGATCTCTGAGGGGTTGGTCCCTGAAGATATATATAGAGAGAGAGAGGCCATGATATACAAGGTTCCTTGTACTATTATAAGCCTGTCCTCTGTGTCTCTAGTGACTTTGTGTTCCTGGAACACAGTGCCATGTGGTATTAGGATGGCCACACCTCTTCATTTACCCTTGGCCAACTCCAAGCTGTATGACCTACTAAACCCAAACTTCTTTTATTTTCACGTGTTCCTACGTGTCTAAGTGCATTTCCTGCAGGTAGATGAGGTCTGGGCATTTTTTTTAAATGGAGGAAAGCAGCCATGATTGTTTCACCATATTATTTAGCCCATTGACATTCAAAGTACCAAATCACAGCAGTACCCATCAGTAACAGTTAAAGATCCCTGGCTCGATTCTCAAAAACGGCTGAGAACAGTGCAAGCTGTGGAAAACAACAGCTTGTGCTGAAGCCCAATGTGCCAGGGACCCTGCACCAGATTCTGGTACAGGAGGGCTCCCAGCGTCTAAATCCCCACACTTGCAGCAACCCCTCCCGTGTGGCATACACATGGCACACAGGAAGGGTCTGCCGCATGCTTCTTACGGAAAAGGCATGGGGTTCCCCCATCCTCGATCCCCCGGTAATATATACAAAACCCTCCTTGGTGGTCTAACCCGCCCCCATTCCAGATGCCACCCAATAAGAAAAAAAATTATATATAATATCCCCATCCCTAGTGGTCTAGTGGCCCCTCCTCGATCCACATATATATATATATATATATATATATATATATATGTTTGTATATTTAATCCCGTCATTAGTGGTCTAGTGGCTCCCTCCCCAATCCCGGATGCTGCCCTCCTGTTAATGTACCATTACATATAACCCATGCCTGGTGGTCTAGTGGACCCTCCACCCCAGCTGGTAGTGCCCACCACCTGCCCCCAATCCTACACCCGGCAGCAACCAGCACAGCCCTCCTCTCACCACAATGGCTGGCTTCCTGACCTGTCAGTGAGCACTTACTGTATAATACAGTATGCGCTCACTGAATAACAGCTGTGCATACAAAAAAACATACTGGGGAGGAAATCCTCCTGGCTTCTGAATGACAGCCTGGAATACACTGTGCCCATACCTATGGAGCCTACCTCAAAGGACGGTGGCAGGTTAGTGGAAGATGGGGCAGAGTGGTTGCCCTCCTCCAATGAGAGCAGACAAGAACTGGCAGAAGGAGAAAAACAGGGTGAAAACAAGGAATGTGTAAATAAAAAAAATTAAAAAAGATGTATACACAGAGAATGAAAGCAGAACGAGGATGCTGTTGAAGTGAAGACTTTAGATGTAACTATTTTAAACATAAAATGCAACTGTGCTGTCTCTATGTCAAAACCTGCTTCTAGGTTTCTTACCTTCTCTTTTAGCTCCTGAACATTGGTTTTCCTTTTCAATCTCTCTTGGCAAAAGGTGATATAATATTTCCACATGGCTTCTGAAAAAAACAAATTGATTATTCATTACACACAGCTACAAAACAGGGAAATAATTCTGTTTTTTCACTAATTTTTTCCCTCTCAGACGTTCTTATTTCTGGGAAATGCTGGAGCGTGTGTGTTGTGGTGTGGTGTAAAGAAAGCTGACCACACACATCCTCATACACTCTGTGTTTGTAGTACGCAGGGACAATATTGGGAGGAGCAGCTGGAGGATGCACTGGAAATTTTATGACTAAAAAATGAGACAACTGACTGGTGAGAATCTTTGCCGGTAACCTTTCCACATAATAAAACTGAATAAACTTCAAGTATCTATTCTGGTTGATGCAGCAAAGATGTATATCACTGGAAAGCAACTCCCAACAACCAGGAAGGGGCACAGTGAACAAGGTTTAATAGATGGCAAGGTTGACACACACGAAGACTGCAAAAGGATGCTCTGAACCAAAAATGGAAATAAACGTGATTAAATGCTTGGGAAATATCTAGACTCAAGCGTACACTTGTGGGTGTTACATTTGAGATCAATGTTTCATAAGGCTGCTGGAAAGACATAAATAGAACTATTTAAACATTGTTACCATGGAGATAAGGTGAACTTAGTATGTAATTGCATTTAAATATACCAGCATATTCCTTCAGGACATACATAGATTTATTTAGAAGTTGTCACTGGGGAGATTCAATACAATACTGGATTCACTACTGGAACTATAAGATAGACAGAAGGTATTGGTCCATTACATCCATCTCCTGCTCTACCGGGTCAGATAACTGCCTTTTTTATTTAGTAAGGCTTATCTAGCCCTGCCTTATAGGCCTGGAAACTGTTTACTTCTACTATGTTCCTTGGTAAGCTGTTCCACATAGGAATGATTCTTTGTGTGTAATAGTATCTCCTCTCATTGTTTTTTGGATATGTTAGCTGCAGTTGATATTTGTGACTTCTCAACTTCATATTACTATCTTGAGACAGTAGGCCTAGGTTTTTTACTTTGTCATCATCTTGTGATACGTTGCACATATGCAGTAAAACCCCTTATTCTTCTAAGCTCCAGTGGAAACAGGTTTAAATCATTTAATCTGGATTCATAGTCAATATCCCCCAAACCATCTATCATTTTAGTCATCCTTCTCTGTGTCCTCTCCAGATTATTTACATCCCTCCTTAAGTAGGGACTCTACAAGGGTGAGCAGTAGTCCATATGTGGTCTTACATACGCTTGACAGAGTGGCATAATGCATGATCTACTCCTGGAAGTGAAGGCCTTTTTGATACAGCCCACCATTCGGTTGGCTTTCTTGACAACCGCGTTACAATGTGAGCTAAAACTGAGCTCTTTTGTTATGAGCATACCCAGATCTCTTTCACTTTCAACTGCCCTTACTTGTGCTCCATTCAGATAGTATACTGCTTGTTTATTATTTGCTCCCAAATGCATTGCCACGCATTTGCTGACACTGAAACACGTTATTATCTGCTGCCCATTTTTCCAATACCTTAAGGTCGTTCCTTAGAATGTCTACCATATCGTTGTTACTAACCTCTGCTCCAAGCTTTGTATCATCAGCAAATTTTATACATCGACTCCTAATATTATTGTTTAAATCAGAAACAAATAATGCAAATAGTACTGGGCCGAGCACTGATCCTTGTGGAACACCAATCGTCACCTGTCCTATATCTGACTCATGACCCCTAATTCAGCTTTCTGGGTTCTATCACGCATCCATGTATCAACCCATTTAATGAGTGTTGTATTGATTCTAAGCGTGTACATTTTGTTAATTAATATACTGTGCGGTACCTTATCAAAGCTTTTTTAGATCGAAATACAACACATCAACAGGTGCTATGTTATTAAGATGTTTACTAACAAATTCATAGAACTCCAGTGTGTTCGTCAGGCAGGACCTATTTTTTCTAAACCCATGCTGTGCATTGTCAATTAAACTATGAGATTGTAGTTTGTCATCCAATCTATCTTTCATAATGGCCTCCAGAACTTTTCCTAGAATTGCTGTGAGGCTAATGGGTCTGTAATTTCCTACTTCACCCGTATTTCCTTTCTTGAAAATGGGGGCAACAGTGGTGGTTCTCCAGAGTCTTTAGGCACGGCCTCCGTTTCCAATGACAGGTTATACAACCTATGTAGTAGGTCTATCAACCAATCACCTATGTCTTTTGGAGCCTGGGGTGTAATCTGTCTGGACCTGCAGATTTATCCGTTTTTATTTTATTTAATTTGTCTTTTATTTCAGATTTTGTCATTGTTATTTGGAGAGTGGGGGATTTAACTGGCGTTTCAGGATATGTGACACTCTTTTCTTCTTTCTTCTCATATACCGCACAAAAGAATTGATTAAAAATCTGGGCCTGCGCTGCCGGTTCAATATATTCAGCATCCTCCGTCTTGATTGGTCCTATTGACCTGTCTACCGATTTATTTATATAAGCAAAAAAGGATTTGCAATTGTCTTTATAATGGGCTAGTCTTAATTCCACCTTCTTTCGCTCTGATTTAATACACTGTTTACTTGCTCTAAAAAGTTTATTTCATTTGTTTGTGTTGTATGGGTTACTGTCCTTCTTCATTGTTCTATATGCTTTCCTTTTGTTTTTTTAGGCATTTTCTGACCCTGGGTGTTAACCATATTGGTATTTTGCCTTTTTTTGTTATATAACAGTTTGCTGGGTACAAATGTATCCTCAGGGGATATTATTTTATGTTTAATTTTTGTCCATAACTGTTAAGTGTTTGGGTTACCGGACTCCCAGTCCCAGCATAACAGCTCATTCCTAATACTATTCAAGTCCCCCCGTTTTAATTTTTTACAATTGTTTTTCCAGTTAATTTTCTCTGCTTTCCTTTGATGCTCACCAGAACGATGTTATGGTCACTAGACACTGGGGGGGCTAGTGTTGTGGGTTGACCAAGACTCTCATAATTGTCAGTGAGTACCAGATTGAGTATATTACTATTTCTGGTAGGATTACATACCTTCTGATATAGTCCATTATCTATACACATGTCTATTAACATCTGCTCTTGCTTATTTGATCCAGTATAGTTTTCCCAGTTAATATCTGAAGTGAAGCACTGAAGTCACCCCAAATCAGCACTTATTTATTAAGAATTTGGTGTTCTATTTCTGTGAGTAGGCTAGAATAATCTTCATTTGTTATATCCAGAGGTCTATAACATAGCCCTACAGTCAGATGTGTATTGTTTGTTCTTGATAGTTCAATCCAAATCATCTCTGTGGTACCCCTATCTTCATCTGGGTTTATTTGTTTGCACTGTATGTTCTCCTTAACATACAGTGTTACACCTCCTCCTTTTTTATGCATCCTATCTTTGTGAAAAACTTTATAGCCAGATAACTATATACTCCAATTGGAACTCTCTGTCTACCAGGTCTCAGTAATTGCGGCCACGTCTATATTTTCTCTTGCCATTATTAACTCTAGTTCAGTCCTTTTTATGATATTTAAGCTACGTGCAGTCGTTAATAGGACCTTTAGTTCGTGTAAGTTCCTTACATTTTGATTTGTTTTAGAGAACTAACCTGTTTTTTCTATGTTTATTGCCCAACTCCCCTGTGCATCTACTTTTTTGGATGGCAGTATATGTTGTTTACTGCATTGTGAAACATTAGTCCCAACATTCTCGCTTCCTTTTTGCTCAGATGTAGCCAATCATTACTATAAAGTTCGTTTCTATCTGCAAAGTACTCCCACATTGTTAAGCATTTAATCTGATTTTCTAGGCACCATCTTCACAACCAGTTATTGTATGTTTTTATTCTTTTTTTTCTTTCCTAGTCTGCTCTTGGTACTGGTAGTACCTCTGAGAAAATTATTTCGGCACTGTTTATGTTTCAGAATGTTGTATATCTTTTCAGCTTTTTAACGGTATCAGCAACACTATTTCTCCCTAGGTCGCTGGTACCTGCATGAATCAATACAGTCTTTGGCTTGGGTACATTGTCAAGTATACCTGGTAGCATATCTGCTATATCACCTAGCTTGGCCCCCCATAGCTACAGCTAGAGGTATTTGCCTTGTCACCACGTGCAGAGTAACGATCAGTATATTTTACGATGGAGTCACCTATGCTGAACTTCGTAAGTACTTACATTTATAATATTATATAGGTGTTTACATAAATGCTATGTGATAAATCTGTCTCTCTGAGCTACTATGTGTATAAATGTGAAATGTCACATTTATACACATAGTAGACACGTCATCACCAATTTATACACACAATAGACACGTCATCCCCCCTGCTAGCCGGTGCTATTTTCAACTCCCTCACTTTCTAAGCAATCAATCACTCCACGCTGCAGCATCTCTCACTGTATCTGTACACTTTAACATTGCATCCAGTAGCACCACTATTCCAGAGCGAAAACATATTTTCAACAGCTAACCGAAAATGAGTCCAACTACATAATGCACAAAGTGCACATCATTTGAGTGCCAGGCTACTCCTGCTCCACTCTTACCACTGATGTCTCCAGGCTACTCCCACTACTGTTGCTTTGTTTCCAGAACTCTGCATATTCCCAGATCATTTTTTAATACATTTTAAGCAACTTTGTTTTTAATAACCTCAAAAAAAATGTGTACTGGCTTCATTCCCCAAAACGATCTTACTGGACATCACAGTCATGCTCAGCTCACTCCAACAGGAGGCTCACAGAAACCAAGCTCCACAAAACAGCCGGGATCAGCTTGCTCCGGCACCAGGCTAACAGAAAACATGCTCCGCATATACGATCCTCAAGCACTGAAATCAAAACAAAAAACCCTAAAATCTTTTTTTTTCTTTCACTCACCACCACTATTGTAAAAACGCTGCTCGCTGGAAATAGTGAAAAGTGCTGAAGTTTACTGAAGTGTAACGGCACGTCTTGACGTCCTTTTTCAAAAGACATGTCTTTTGAAAAAGGACATCAGTCCGGAACATGTCAAGATGTGCCATTGCACTGGCAGTCCAGTGAACTTCAGACTTTTCATTATTTAACTATTCTATGGTGGTGGACAAAGTATAGGATTTCCCTGACTTTGCTTGTAGACATTTATCCGGCACCCTAGCCTGGTGCACTCTTCTGTTGGAATTGTTCTTTTTTTTCTTTCAATTTCAAACCGCAGACACAACTGAGAATTGCAGTCATCTCTCAGTAACCTGATTTGCTCGTTAAATGGAGCCGCCATGTTTTACTGTAATTTTTCACAAAGCCACTCTCCAAGCAATCAGTGGGAACATAGCTACATTAACACCAGCATCATCACGCGGCGTGCATAACAATTGCACTCCTCAGAGGCAGAGGTGCATTATTTTAGCAAAGAGACCAAAGAACATTTTAAAATAAAAAACATCACCTAACACTTATTTAAAAACAAGACACGAACACAAGGTCCCTGGCCTACTGCATAAATGAAATACACAACAGGGACCTTGTGGAATACACAATTTATTTTCATTTGTGCTATCCGACCTTGGTCGCATCACTCGTGGCTTACGCCACTCGTGTAGTTACCCAAGGTCAAACAGCACTCATGAAAATAAACTGTGTATTCCACAGGTCTATGCTGTGTATCCCATATTATATGTGTTATATATTATTATAGTGGTGCGGTAATGCCAATATAGTTAGGGTTGAGAGCAGTTTCTATGTTAAACCTGAAATTTTGCACTTTAATAACTCTGTAACTGTTCAACAGATTTGCATGAAATGTTACATGTGCGGTCTCCTGGGGTAGATCTCTTGATGTGCCAAGTTTTGTTCCAGTTGGATTTGTGGATTCTGAGATCCAGATAGTGAAAAAAACTTAAAATTCACTACTTTCTGCAGTTTTTGTCTCATCGCGCTATGCAGAGATCGTGTGGAATTTTGGTCTGAAATTTTTATGGTAGAAAGAGCCTGTCACAGAACAGGCCAGCATCTATTTGGTGAAAAAATATTAATCCATTCAAAAGTTCTAGCATTTTTAAGTTCCCATTATTTTCAATGGGATTTTTATTTTTCAGGATAGCTGCACGGTACAAACAAGGATCCTTGTTCGTGAGGGTCCAATCTTTGTTCGCAAGTTGCCAATCCTTGCTCACCAGAAAAAATTCTCTGTCCGTGAGCCGCCATCTTGTTTTTTGACTTTGCCACAAAAATACTCTGATAACTGCCCAGAGATGTCTGTTTGCCACATTTATGTATGATTTGTGCTCATCAAGAGTTGATGAGCTCTGCTTTGTGCTTTCCGACATTTGTATGCCCCTGGAAAGTTTGTTTTTCATAGCTTTAAATCCTTGTTTGTCACTTGCTAAATTCCTTGTTCGAGAGTCTTTGTTCACCACTGACGAACAAGGAAATCAGCTGATGAACAAGGATTCTAGGTCTGGCCATCTGGTCTGAAATTTTCACCATCAGATCGCTAGACTGGGACATCCTTGTTCGTCAGCAGGTTTCCTTGTTTGCATGACGAACAAAGAGTGGAGAACAAGGAATTGTTCTGACGAACAAGGAATCTCGGTCTGGCCATCTGGTCATGAAAATTTAGACTAGAAAGCCAGACCGAGAATCCTTGTTCGTCCATCGATTTCCTTGTTAGCCACTAGATTGCGATGCATAAGAAACTCGAGTGATGAACCAGGATTGCTGCCTGGCCATCTGTTGTAAAAAAATTTTTCTCCCATTTTGTTGCATTTTGCACATTTTCTTGATGTGACAACCCCGGAAGAAGAACACTACTGGTGTCTAGTGGCACTCCCCATCCTGTTTGTGTGTGTATATATATATATATATATATATATTTTATTTATATCCAGACCCCCTTTGTGGAAGTCCACAATGTTGCGGTGTTATTCCCTGGTGTTTAGAGGTACCCCACCTTCCAATGCCCCAGTAATCATTGGTGGCAGTGGCATTCTCCCATGCTGGTGCCTTTTTTTTTTTTACCTGTTAACAAAAAAAAGTCCTTCATTGTCTTTTGCTCATTTGTAAGAGGAAACAAAAAAAAAGTCCATCACCGATCACACCCGTAACCCCCACCCGACCACCCACTTTGCACCCACCTCCCGACACCCCCCGTGATGTCCCCACAGACCCTCACTAACCTCCACAGGTCCCCGGGTTCGCGGATACTTTTGCTTTATCACACGCTCTTGCTGCTGGAACCGGTGACTGTGATATGAACTAAGGTAACGCGCTTCAACGTATTTCAATGTTGGGGGAGAGGGTTCCAAGTTATATTTGTAACTCACCCATTTTAAGTGATTTTGGCCCCAAAATTCCACATGGCATTTGGGGGACCACACCTCATGAACAATATGACTGTCATTAAGCAACTCCTGCTGGAAAGGTGATTTTGCAGTCAGCGAAATCACCCATCTGGTGGGATTTGTGTAATGACAGGCAGTCATATTGTTCATGAGATGGGATCATAAGAAGGCTATGTTGAAAATTTGGAGTCCAAATTTTAAAAAATGGCAGTGCTATGGGTGTTCGTTACAATCTCACTACGCAAGCTCGTAACTTTGAAAATGTTCAATATTTTCACCTCATATTTTCAAGTTAGTCTTCTTACTACCCCACTTCATGTGTGTCACAGCTGTTATTTTTCAAATCCTGCCCCAAATCTTTGCAGCTGTGGCGCAGAATGGTGTTGCGGTTGTGCAGAATTACGTTTTGGTGGGAATCTGAAAATTTTCAGCGCAGGGTCCCACCGTAAATATTATCTCAATGGAGGGATGGCAGTGCAGAGTCCGATGGACCCTGCACTCCCACCGTAAAATAAGGATACTGTTGTACGATCTCAACGGAGGCACACATGCGTAGGGTCCAAAAGGATACTGTTGTAGTATCTCAATGCGGGGATGGGAGCACAGGGTCCAAAGGACGCTGCACTCCCAAAGTAAAATAAGGATACTGTTATACTATTTCAATGGAGGGATGAAAACGCAGGGTCCAAAGGAACCCTATTCACAAAATCCTATTACCTGGTTGTCACCTGTGTCTCTATTTGACCATCTCCTCCCCACTCTTCTAGCAAAAGGTCACCTCTGTGCTAAGGTAGTAATTTCTGAACTCTTAGCTACCTTATGCTCTCACTCATACCTTGGCCCCGGACTGTGCCACGCACTTGTATCTGAAGTGAGATGCCAATATTATCCTTTCTGCTGGTGTTACAGTTGTGTCACTCTGTTGAATTGACCTTCTCAATTATGTGTACCCTGTCTAAACATACTGCCTTTAAACTGCATTCTTTCTGTATCATTCTAATTTTTAGCTTTTGCATTTGAAAACGTTCCTGATTCCTGTATAGACTACTCAGCTATGTAACTATTTTTGGCTCACCATTTGTATGATGATTACCGTGATCTGTATCCTACTGCTGTAATCTGACTTATGATATTATGTTTAACTGTACTTTGCTAGATAATTGTCTGAAGTCTCATCCTACCACTGCCTGTACTGTACTGTATTAGTCTGTAACCTCCCGGGTCATGTCTGAAAATAGTAATTTCCATGGCTAGTACACTTACCTGGTACACAAAAACTAAATAAATAAATAAAATGAGCAATAATAAAACAAAAGGACACACAACAAATAGGTCAAAATCAGCAATAATAAAACAACAAGATACACAATGTGAGTGGTGTGCAAAACATCAGGTCAAATATGCAATAATAAAAGGAATGAGTACATAAAATAGCTTACAGATTAATAAAGATGAGATCATTTATAGCAATAAACTGCTAGTATAGTTATAATAGGAAGATTAAGGTAAAATATATATAGAGAGAGAGAAGGTCAAGGAGGTAGGTAAATAGGAGGGGAAGGGAGGAAGGGGCAGAAAGGTGAGAGAGTAAGGAAGGTTCGGTGCAAGTGGAGACATGAAGGGCCGGGATTTTAGAAGGACAGACTCGGGCAAATCACTGGGATGCCTCCTGCAGGTATTCTGCCCCTGTTAAATCTATCACTTACTGAGAAGCAGCAGACATGATTTTCCAAACCAGGTCAGATTGTGACAAGCAGACCTAGTTTACATAGATACATAGACAGTGTCGGCAGATAAGGGCCTATGGCCCACCCAGTCTGCCCATTTGAGCTTGTAAGTTCAGTTTATGTTTTCCTAGAAGTCTGTTGCCCCTTACCCCTGACCTCCAGAATTCCTTTATGTCTATCCCATGCATTCTTAAATCCCGTGATTGTTTCAGTCTCCACCACTTCCTCTGGCAGGGTGCTCCATTTGTCCACCACCCGTTCTGTGAAGAAGTTCTTCCTCATGTTTCCTCTGAATCGTCCTCCCTCCAACTTCATCCCATGCCCTCTAGTCTTGGAACATCTTTTTCACTTAAAAATAGTGCATTCCTGCACCCTGTTCCTCCCTGTGAGATACTTGTATGTCTCTATCATATCCCCTCTCTCCCTCCTCTCCTCCAGGGAGTACATGTTCAGTTCCTTCAACCTGTCTTCATAGGACTTGTGATGCAATCCATGCACCATCTTTGTTGCCCTCCTCTGAACCTTCTCTACCCTGTCTATGTCCTTACGTAGGTATGGTCTCCAGAACTGTACACTGTACTCCAGGTGGGGCCTCACTAGTGTCTTGTATAGCGGAATTATGACCTCCCTTTTCCTGCTGGTGATGCCCCTGCCTATACATCCCAGCATCCTATTTGCTTTACCTGCTGCCTTGTCACACTGTTTCCCTACCTTGAGGTCATCAGAGATGATAACCCCAAGATCTCTTTCCTACTTGGTGCATGTTATTTCCTCACCCCCCAACTGATATACTGTGCCAGGGTTTTTGTGCCCCATATGCATTATCTTGCACTTCTTTGCATTGAATTTCAACTGCCAAACCCCTGACCATTCTTCAAGTTTCTGCAGGTCCTTCTCATTCTGTCTACACCCTCTGGTGTGTCTACTCTGTTACCAAGCTTTGTGTCATCAGCGAACAGTGAAATTCTGTCTTCTAGGTCTGTGCAATGTCACTGATGAAGATGTTGAACAGGACCGGTCCCAGCACTGATCCTGTGGTACCCCACTGGTCACTCTTCCTCTGTGGAGTGACAGCCATTTACCACCACCCTCTGTGTCCTGCCACCCAGCCAGTTACCTACCCACCACACTACTGTCCTGCCCACACCCATATTCCCCAGTTTGTGTAATAGTCTTCTATGTGGCACAGTGTCAAAGGCCTTGCTGAAGTCCAGATAGGCCATGTCCACTGCCCTTCCCGATCCACCTCCCTAGTCACCCAGTCAAAAAATTGAACGAGGTTGGTCTGACATGACCTCCCCCTGGTCAAACCATGCTGCCTTGGGTCCTGTAGTCCATTGACAACCAGATGTTCCACCAATCTCTCCTTCAGTAGTGCTTCCATGATCTTCCCCACTACTGAGGTCAGGCTGACTGGTCTGTAGTTCACCGCTTCCTCTTTGTTCCCACTTTTGTATAAGGGGACTACATCTGCTGTCCTCCAGTCTTTGGGTACCTCCCCTGTTTCCAGTGATCGGCTAAACAGGATAGCCAGAGGTTCAGCCACCACCTCTCTTAGTTCTTTAAGGACCCTGGGGTGCACCCCATCTGGCCCCATTGCTTTATCAACTCTTATTACTTCCAGTTCCTTCAGGACCCTTTCTCTTGTAAAGGGACTTGTGTCCATTTCTGCACCATTCTCACCCCTTGTACTCCCTTCAGACCCATTACCCTCCTCTTCCTCAGTAAAGACTGAGCAGAAATACCTGTTCAATATGTCAGCTTTACTGTTGTCATCCTCCCCCTTCAGTCTCACTATCCCTCCCTTTGTCTTTCTTTTTTCACTTATGTACCTGTAAAAGGTTTTGTCCCCTCTACCCACTGATTTTGCAATGTGTTCTTCTGTCTGAGCTTTGGCTTCCCTTACTGACCTCCCTGCCTCCCTTTGCTTCTCCTGGTACTACTCCCTACCCCCTTCTGCCTGTGTCTTTTTGTATTGTCCGAATGCAATCTTTTTGGCTTTCACTTTCTTTGCTACCTCTTTGGAAAACCATAATAGTCTCCTCTTCCTTTTCCTTTGCTAACCTGCTTAATGCATAATTCTGTTGTTCTTGTAATCCCCATTTTAAATATTGCCACTGTTCCTCAACCCGATTCCTGTCCCATTCCCTTCATGCCTCTTTCAAGTATCTCCCATTTTCCCAAAGTCTGCCCCCTAAAATCCAGGATACGTGTTTTTGTGTGGTTTGGTTCTGCTCTTTCTGTGATTTCAAACCACAATGACTGGTGGTCACTGTTCCCCAGGTGCTCCCCACTGTTACTCCCCATCACACTGTCCCTGTTTGTGAGCACAAGGTCCAGTATTGCCTTCTGCCGAGTTGGTTCCATGACCAGTTGCTTGAGGAAGGCACCCTGAAGGGAGTCCAGGATAAATCTGCTCCTAGTTGATGCTGCTGCTGGGATGCTCCAGTCCACGTCTGGAATACTGAAGTCTCCAAACAGTACTACCTCACCCTTGTCTGCCATCCTTTGGATGGCTAGCATCAGCTCCCTATCTGTTTCTTCCTCCTGGGCTGGTGGTCTATAGACCACACCTGTGCGGATGGCTGTCCACATTTTCCTTTCCAGCTTAACCCACAGTATCTCTCCCTCATTTTGTTCCTCCTGGATCTCTGTGGCCCTTATGTCATTTTTCACATACAGTGCCACTCCTCCTCCATTCCTGCCTGCTCTGTCTCTTCTGAATATGTTGTAGCCAGGTATGGCCATCTCCCAGTCGTGGTTATCATTACACCAGGTTTCAGTGATGGCCACAATGTCCAGGTCTGACTGCACCATGACAGCCTCCAGATCTTCCATCTTGTTGCTAAGGCTCCTGGCATTTGCACACATGGCTTTCCATGATTTGACCTCCGTAGACTGTTTCGCTGTTCTACTCCAGCCCCTTCCTTGGTTGTCCTTTATCCCTGGTTCTCCTTGCTGCCTGCCCTTCTGCTGAATTTTGCCCCATTTCTGCCTATCCACCTCTTGGGCACTAATCTCCATCTTTTGTACACTGCTTTGCAGAGATAGCCACTCCTCTGGTTCACCGGTTCCACTGCTAGCTGTGGGGAGTGAGCAAGTAGGTACTCTCCTTGCTGGCCTGCCACCCCCCTTTGCTAGTTTAAATGCTTGTCAATGTAGCATTTAAACTTATCATTGAGTGCTTGATTCCTCCAGGATGGATGCAGGCATCAGGCTTGAACAAACCTCCATCCCTCCAGGTGGGTCCCCAGTCACCAATGAATCCAAACCCTTCTCACAGCACCAGTTCTTCAACCATGAGTTAAAGTTCCTGGTGCATGCACTCTATCGCGCTCCTTGCCTCTAAGGTAGTACTTCTGAGAAAGTGACAGAAGTGAGCTACTTGCTTGAGACCCCTCCCAATTTCCTGAACTTCCTTTGGCTCCCCATTTGCCAGGTCATTAGTACCTAGGTGGATAATGACATCCAGCTCACCCTCCCGCCTTGCCTTCCCAGTGATCCCCAGGATCTTCCTTCCATCCCTCCATGCCGTGGCACCTGGTAGGCACCTCACCTCCCTGTCCTCCCCCTCCTGTGTTCCTAGCTGGATCCCTCTTATGATGGAGTCCCCCACCAGGATTCGCTTCCTCCTCCTCTGGGGTCCACTGCTTTCCCCGCTGAGGTCACCTCCTTGGCTAACCTCCACATCCTTTCCTTCCACTTCTCTGGGTACCTCTATTTGGTTGTCCTCATTTGCCAGTGTGGCATATGAGTTCTTGAGTGGAATAGGATCTGGGATGTGCCTCTGTCTGACCACTCTAACCCTCCCTGAGCCCACTGTCATCCAAGTGCTCCTCGTTCTTGGCATCCTTTGAGGCAGTTGCATTGGACTGGGTGGTCTCTGGATAGGGGTGATGGTACTCCTGACCCAGTTTACTTCCGCTCTGAGTCTGGCTACCTCATCCCGCAGTCCAGAGAGATGCACGCAGATAGGGCAGCACCTCTGTGTCCAGAAGGTCTGCCTGAATATGGCTGCCCCACAGCCACTGCATTGCACCACTCCCCACATTATACTGCAGTTATACTGCTATTCCACTACTTGTCTGCTGCTGAAGCTCTCCTAGTTCCCTTTTCATTAATTTACTATCCTAAAAATCCTGCCACTGATCCTCAGATAATTTTCTTAAAAAAAAAAAAAAAAGAAACCAATAAATAAATAAATGAGTCAAAACACTTGTGCTGAGGGTGGGCTTCTTCCCCCTTATGCCCCTCCTACTTCACACCCCCTTACTATACCCTGTGTTTAGCTCCTGTCAATCAGATTTAACAGGGCATATAATTAAGAGTTGGGGGAAGGGGAGGGAGGCGGGGAGAAAATTTGCAGCAATTAAAGACAGCACAGAATTACACCACCACTACGTTTTAAATTTTCAACAGCCCAAAAACAATTCTAAGTAAAGACAACAAAGAAAGTACAGTGTCACTAAAAGCCCACAATCTAAGTTTAAAAGAAAAATAGCAATTACCAGCTACTCTAAAGCACTGAATTGAATATGTTTCCTTCCTTCCCCTTCTGGCTTCTTCTGAGAAAATAAAACTCACCTTGGCCAGCCCACAGTGGGGGGGGCACAAACACAGGATGGACTACACCCTCCACGACATACTCAGCCCTCAACCGGTCCCAACAGCATGCATCAATCCTGGTCTACACCCTCCATGACATACTCAGCCTTCAACCTGTCCCAGCAGCATGCATCAATCCTGAACAGACAGTACCATGTGTTGCACTGGGACTAGGTTAGCAAAGAGGCAATAGTGGGGGGTAGGGGGTTGGGGAGATGATAGGCCAATCGCAGACACCAAGTGAATGCCCCCCCACCACCACCAGTACAGATGTGTGAGGACCAAAACCAACTCCAAATCATAGTAGCCACCTCCAGTGACCAGCACTGAGTCAGCGACAGGGGCACAGGTAAGTGCCCACTGTGCTGGAAGGGAGGGGAAGGCAGACAGTCACTCCACTTCCTCTCCATACTCTGACGACTGGGGGATCTTTGACCACCCAGCCCTGCATCCACCTCTGAAATTCTGCCCAGACATGACAAGGTCAAAGCCGTCCATTCAGAGCACAGCCTGGTGGTGTAGTAGATACAGGGCTTTAAAAATCCAGCCTATGACATGTGTTCCCAAAGTAGAGATTTAGAGTGGAAGGGAGAAAGGAAGAACAGAGGGAAGCGGCCATTAGGTTTATTTTATTAATTTCACATGTCCCCCCTTCCCTTTTCTGTCCATACCCCCCAACCTCAAGGATCATGGTCACTACAGGTACACCCTTCTGCTGGCCAGGAGGTCAGACAAGCAGCTGCCTTCACAGCTGAAGCCAATGCAACTCCTTGGCCAGCCCACGGTGGGGGGGGGGCACAAACACAGGATGGTCTACACCCTCCACGACATATTCAGCCCTCAACCGGTCCCTGGCTGGAACTCTGGGACTTGAACTCAAACCCCTGTCCCCCAGGTGGCAGTGCACACTGCCACACTTCTGGACCAGCTCTCAATTTACAGCCTTGTGGCTGTAACTGTTTTTGACATTTAATCTTTTTATGCGTACCCCTGTGGCTAACACCTGAAGCAATACAGCACTGATTGAATAAACAATTACAATCATACAGTATGGATCAAAAGGATAAAAGGAACTTAAGAGAACAGAAGATGAAAGAGATACGTACAGGTGGAAAAGACACTGGAACATGAAAGAGTTAAAGGGGAACATTCATATACAGTGGCACACACCATTTGAAAGCCTATTAAAAGCTCTTTTCAGCAAAGTACATGAATTAACTGTAGCTGGTAGCAATCCAGAGGTATCCATGAAAAAGTCTGTTCAATAGTGATACCACATTGCCACCATTTTATGGAACCTTGTGATGTCGTGTAAGGACATGCTGTGCCGTACTACATGTAATCAAGGGCAGCTTGTCTCTGCATTATATTACAAGGTTCAATAAAATGGTGGCAATGTGGTATCACTACTGAACAGGCTTAGTCATGGATATCTCCTGTCTGCTGCCAGAGGCAGATAAGCCCAATACTTCATTTAAAAGAGCCTTTCAACACATAGCTTCTTCTCCTCTGATGCCACAAGCTCAGTTCTCAGTACAGGGGAATACCCCAGCAGTCGCATCTCTAGCCCTAACAGTCACTAGCCCCACCGTTCACAATGATGGAGGTCCCCTGGACAGGGCCTGAGAACACTGGCCATCATCCTAGCAGCACTGTGTTTTTTCTCCTGAGTTTAGGTATAAGCTGGAAATTTAAACTTGTAGCTTTCTGGTGAATAACTAATTTGCTGTGAAATTCCCGAGTCTGTAGCCAAACCCAAACATTTTGTTTAGTTAGACACACAGCAGCCATCAGCAAAGCAAGTTGGTGATGTGGAGTCCAAAAAAAAAAAAAAACACAAAAACAAACAGAAAACAAAACAAACAGCCAAATTAAGAAATGAACAGCAAAATGCAATTTGGTGAATGGTAGCTTAAACACTGCCACGGTTTCTTTCAAGCCTTTCCTACTCCCCTTGGCGTGGGCACAGCTTCTGTCATCCATGCACGCCCACAGCAAGCTACCTGGCCCAAATGCAGAGTTCACTCTGGTGTTGCAACTTCACAAAAAAAGTGCCTAGCTGAGGCGCACTGCCGAGCATCAACTTCCCCAGCCTTGGACGCCTTCCAATTCGGCTTCCAAAGTTCATTCGGAACCCAGACCACTAGTATGTCAGCATGTTGCCATCAAGTCTAAGAGTTTTTCATGGACGTTTAAACTATGAGTGCCACTGCACATGAGTATTTCCCCTTTAAAATAGGATCTAATGACATGAGAGGAAACAAGAAAGTGCTAATAATACTAAAGATTTTTTTTTGTTTTGTTTTGGAAATAGGCCACTATGAAACTGGTTTAAAAAACATTACAATCGTCTCCATGGTGCTCAGCATTGAGGAACCTGCTCAGCATGGTAACCCAGTTCACACCTCGAACCCAGGACGATGAAGCAAAGATGAGCAGAGAGGACAAGGAGCATCCATGTGGACACTCACCCACCGAGGCAGGACGGCACAGTGGGCACTGCTCCTTGAGTGGCTCATGGAGATGGTGCACTTGGCTAAGTGGGTGCCTACATGCTGTAATGTGCCCACCAGGACGTTGCAATATGTGCACCATTGTGGGAAGAAGGGTGGAGGGAGAAAAAAGGGGGAAACAGCCAGCCTCGATGTGCCAGATGACGGTCCTCTGCTTACCCCCGCCCATGTAACCTGACCCTACATGTAGCAACTGTAGAGACAGGCACTTGCCACCCTCAAAGATTAAAGAGACGTTGTTTTTATTACATCACAAAAAACAAACAGGAAGCTCCCTTACTTGTATGGGAGCACCTCAGTACCAAAGAGATCATAATCTGCCCCCAAGGAATTGGCCAAATGATCCTTTCCACTTCTGTTAGTCCCGCACTCACACATTTTGTGCTGTAAGTATAGGGAGAGTACGAGGGTGCACCATTAAACTCTAAGGAGCGTCTTTTTGAAAGTTTTTTTTTTTTTAATTCCCTTTAGGTAAAAATTCAAGTTAGGGTTCAACAAACAGCCTTGTTGGCCGAACCCTGCTTGATTTTGTTTTACCAGAAAGACATTTAAACTATTTAAAAAAAAAGTTCAAAAAGACACTCAGAGTTGAATGGAGCACACCTCCGCGTTCTCTTTCTACCAATGGCGTAAAATGAGTGTGAGGACGGAGCAGGCTGAAAGGGAAATGTAAAGGATCATGTGACCCCTCGGGCGCAAATTAATGATCCCTTCCCTTCCAAAGGAGGCATTAATAAACAATTTAAATCTGGCACCAAGGAACTCCCATACAGGTAAGAGAGCTTCCTGGTTGGCTGGTTTTACACCAAAGAAGAGTTCTCTTTAAGGGACATGCAGCTGTAGCAGCCTCAATTCTTTGGATGGAGGAGAGCAAGCCAAAAGTGGGGAAATGGAAAAAGAAAATGAAAACTATCGTAACATAATACTGGAGTGACAGAAAGCACTAGGAGTCCATCTTGCTTGTGCCTCCAGCCAAATGGGAACGACTAAATTGCCTTACTCAAGTGCTCCACATATCCCCAGACCAGAAGCCATTTTTTCAGACAACTACTACTTACCCAGCAGTTGTCCCCCACCAAGACCAAAAACAGCTGAAAAACAACCTATGCACATAAACAATCTATGCACATACATAAAGACTGTGCTCCCTTTCCAGTAGCGTTAACTGTTTTTCACTAAGGTGACTGTGTACGCTGATGCTGTGGACGTTTACTAATGAGTGAGCATCCCCAAATTTCTGCCTTTGAATACTGGGCCCCAGGTGTAGGCAAGCATCTCAAATCCCCTAAAGTAGTTAACGTGCAACACGTCCCCACCAATAGAGTAGCCCTGCTGCAATTACACAAAGACACTTGTTTTTCTGAACAAAACCTTAACTACCCCCTGTGATGCATTCTATGGCATGCTGCCAAATGGAAAAGGAAAACGATGCCTTATGCTCCCACCCACCCCCAACCCTGTGTGGTTTTAACCTCAGTGCACTTAAGTCAGGGGAATGATTCGTTTTTGTCCTATACGGAGTGATATTAATGAAGAGTATGCAAGGACTAAGCCTGAAAGGAGTCCTGTCAATCGTACACTAGATATGTTTATGTGAGCGAGTTTGTCTCACGAATGCACCCTATATTCAGTAGGCTTCTGACACTCGGGCACCACAGAAAAAAGATAATTGTAAGTAATAATTCCATAACCCTTCAATACAGTGCATGTCAACAAACTGATCTCTATAGCAACTTAAAAAGCCATAGAACTGGGAATTCACCACCTCCATAAAAATAAACACTTACTCCACAGTTTATTATAACATGAACAAGTGCAAAACTTTATTGGTGCCAGATATAAAATGTTAAAAAACACCTGACACGTTTCGGAGAGGTTTCCTTTATCAAAGTTTTGCACATGCTTGCATTACAATAAACTATGAAGTAAGTGTTTTTTATATAGAGGTGGTGAGTCCCCGATTGTATGGCTTTTTAAGTTGATTTGTATCATGAGCACCCCTCCCCCATGCATCTTCCTTTTTTGTTAAGTGTTTATCTCTACCTCATATGACTTGGATGCACACATTCTAAGTTCAAATTTATACTTCCTACACCCCCACTTTCTCTTAAATGTGGTATATGCACTCATTTAAATAGCCACAACTATGCCCAGGTGGGAAAAAAATTCCCACTCTGTTACCTCCTGGTTAAGCATCTGTTAGTATATCCATAATGTTTATAATCCCTTCACTTGCTTTCTAAGTAGTTCAAAGTGATTTCACAACTTTTTTGCAGAGCAGCCACTACTCATGTGTCATTGTAGCTTATGCTGGTGAAAGTCATTCCCTGAATTTTTAAAATTGTATCTACAGTCAGTATTTGAGCGGACAGGATCATAGTTTGGCCCCATGAGGTAGCCAGCTGTTTCCTTCCATTTCCCAGCTGCTCTGTCACACCTCCATGCTCAGGCACATAATGACGTGTGGCCAGGGAGAGCATGGGGGGGACGCGCCTCACTGAAATCAATGGGGTGCGAAATCAAGTGCAATTTACTATATAATAACGGTTAGTTAGTCATGTGGTGGCCTTCATTAATCTCCAAAACTGGCCATGATTATATATTAACTTGCACGTGAATTGGAACCCACTTGACTTCAACAGGTGCCCCAGCACTCCCCCTGGCCATGTCATTACGTGCCTGAGTGCAAAAGTGTGACAGAGCAATCAGGAAGTAGAAGGGATCGGCTGGCCACCTCGTCACAGCCAAACTACAATCCTTTCCACTTAAATAATGACCGTAGATAAAAAATGTTGAAAAATTCAGGGACTGTCTCTCACCAGCATAAACAATCACAAAATGTGAGTGGTGGTATAGTCTTGGTAAATCGTTTTAAACATTATTGATCAACTACGAAACCCATAATGTTTACACTACCTTGCTTTCCAAGTAGCATAAACATTATGGGTCTCTCAGTAGAGCCACAGTGTTTATACTGCCTGACAAGCAAGGGAAGGAATCGTATTTTGGCTCCATGGAGCTGACAGCCCGATACCTTCCACTCTCTGCTACTGCAGCCCCAACCCCATGCGCTGATGTTTCATTACACAACTGTTGGAAAAGCACTGCAGCGTTCTCCAATTAAGTAAATGGGGTGTCTTGAAGCCAACCTATCAGCACAGCAGTAGGGATATTGCTCAGGTTCAGGCATTGACCCAGGTTTGGGAATAAGTTTGGGTCATCGGAGGCTGACTGGGCAGAGGAGGACTGAGCATCCCAGAAGACACTCTTCTCCTCCTCCAGTGGGGGAGGGCAGAGTGCTCTGCCATAACATCGCCACCTAGGAGACCATGGGTAGCAATGCAGCTGGAATACCAGGGGATGGGGACGCTTCCGGACAGTAGATATAGGGATGCATACATCACATCATCGCCAAGTCCTGCGGAGCATCCAGAGGGGCAGGTGAAAACTGGAAAGAACACTGACTGGTAGGATGGCGCTCGTGGTTTCCCGCAGACCCCAGACCGCCTACTGGGCACAGGACCCACCGACCAAACATGGCATCCGGAGTGGTCTTGGGGTACCCCCGATGGACCCCACCACAGAAGACAAGCTGTGGAGAAACAGCTGGTTCCCACAGGTACTTCCCAGAGATGGCGGGTGATGGGGCTGGGGGCACTGTGGAGCTGAAGAAGGCCAGTCAGGTGCAGAACAGGAACAAAAAATGAGGGGGGTCTTTTCTTTCAACATTTTTTTCCCAATCTCAAATTTGTCCTACTTTTCACCCCTGACTGGCCCCCACCTGGACCACTCCCCCTTCCAACCCCGTTGCCGGACTTATCTGGGACTTTCCTATTCCGGCGTGTCCTATGCCACAGAACTGTGTCTGGAAAGGCTCAGTGGTCAGTGCAGAGCCTGCAGAGGTCGAGGTCATCACCCAGCTGCAGCCAGAGGAGTTTATCCTCAATTTTCTCCCTGGAGCCCACTTGCATACAATAACATGATGGGCATGCCCTACCTATGTGTAGACACCCCTGACATCAAAACATGCAGATCCCTTCCTCTGCGTTTCTGCTATCCCACTGCACTGCCACCAAGTTTCCTTTAGGTGGCAGCTGACCAACAGGACTCACATTCCCCTCTCCCGGAAGGAGAGCTGTTCAAGCAGCGCTCAATCTTTCCTTCCTGGCAAGCCCCTGGTGAGCTGCATCCATTCCCAAACCTAGTCGCCAGTGTAGCAAGCAGTAACTCTGTGCTGTGCTGTGCTGCTGGGCTGGCTTTCCCAAAAGAACATCTTTACTGGTAGAAAATCATAATCTGCCATGGTCCCCTACCAGTTCCAGAGTCCTAGGATGCACAGAAATAAATATATATATATATATAAATATATATATTCTTTTTTGCAATTTCTGTTTCTGCCCCCTCATCTCGGCACTGTCACCCAACTCCCCATCAGACACCACTCCCCGGAGGACCCCTCACAGAGCCTTGGCTATACCCCCCAGGTGGGGATGATTTGGGGCCTCCCCCTTACTCCTCGCACCTTCATATCTCGTCGGGGTCCTCCTCACAGGTCCCAGCGATGGTGGGTGAGGGCTAATCTCGGGCCCTCTCATCAGTGTCATGCCGGGCTGAGCTTTAACCAGTACTATCCCCCTGGAGACATGACAGCACTAGGACGCCAAGGCACATGCCGGCGTCAGTCATGCCTTCCCCCTAAATTGGAGTCGAGCTTGCTATATCTCCGGCTGCCACCAGAGGCCAGGCAAGCACTGAGTCAGTGTCATCATCATCCCCCCCCCCGGAGATGAGCAATCCCTTGGATGCTCAAGCCTCCTCTTCCTGGCCAGCCTGCCGATGACCCAGTCTCATTCCCGAACCTGTGTCACCAGTGTCGCGAATGGTAGCGCTACCGCTACACTGGTGAGCCAGTAAAATACATTTTTTTATTGCCTGGTTTAGGGAGGGAAGAGATCATATTTAGGCTCTGTGAAGCCAACAGCATGATCCCTGCCACTTCGCTATACTGAGCCATGCACCTGCACTTGCACAGTTCGTCATGTGAAAGTCTGAAGAGCACAGGTGGTGCTTCACTGGTTTGTAGGGAGTCATTTTTTTAAACTACGATTTTGTTTTGTTTTCTGCTACTATTTTCTCCCTTGGCTACTGGTCGGCTATACATCCCGACCATCCTCCCGGCCCGAACCCCAATATCAGGCCAACTTCCCCCGTATCCCCCATGGCTTTCCCTCTGTGGCAGGGTGGTGAGAAGCCCCCCCAAGCTCACTTCAACTTGAATGGATCCAGATTGGAGGAAGCACCATTTGGGGTCAGGCCGCGGAGGACGGAAGCTCATGCTGCCCGACCAGGAGCCCTTTTTCTTTGTTCTTCATGGTCCCCAGAGGCAGAGCGTGCAATGACACCAGCAATGGCGCCACGCATACTCCCATACATGCATCCCATCAGACGCTTGCCCCACCTCTACCCCTGTAGATGTAGTGTCAGTGTGCCAACCTCCAACCACCGCTAGGGGTCAGGCACGTACAGACTTCTGGTGACACTCTTCCCGGAGAAGGAGCTGTCCCTGGGATGCTTTATCCTTCTCCTCCCCAGACACGGGTCACCAGCGTGGCATGAGGAGAGGTGTCCAGCGCCTCAGCGCCACTGGGCCATCCCATAAACCACGATTTTTAATGCTTTATAAGGCCAGTTCAAATAAATCAGGGCCACTGCTCAACTAACAGGGATGTTGTTACGTGAGCTGTGGCCCTGATTTGATTGAATTGGCCTCTAAAGCATTAAAAATAGTAGCTGAAAAACAGCCTCACAGAAACCAATGGACCTTGCCCCTGCATTCTCCAGACTCTTACATCATGAAACGTGTGAGTATGGGGACATGGCTCTGTATAGGGAAGTAGAAGGGATCAGACTCTCAGCTCCACAGAGCCTAAATATGATCCCTTCCCTCCCTAAAACCTGGCAATAAAAAAATTATTTTTCTGCATCACTGGATTCAGGGAGAGGTAAAGGTCCACTATGTTTTTTGGGAGGGATTTTGTAAAAGAGGAAGGCAAAGTAGATCGCCCGGATGCCAAGCCATGCGTAAGGGGTGAAAAAATCAAGTAACAAGAAGGCAGAACCCCTGCACTTGCTCACAATGCCAAAAAGGGCAAATCATTCCAATATGGAGATAACAATGAACATTTTTTGATTTCAATATAAAAACATAGTGAATTATATCCTGGAGGAAAAATGCCCTGTGGTAAAAAACAAACTCCCCAACAGGTTGCACTCCTGCAAGTACTTTATCAAGGGGGTGTGAAACAGCTGTTGGGGAGTTCGTTTTTTACCACAGGGCATTTTTCCTCCAGAATATAATGCATCTGTTTTTATACTGTACTCAATAAAAGATGTTCATGTGTATCTCCATACTGGAGTGATTTCCCCATGTTGTAAAAGAGCACAAAAGGTGCACTTTAACTTCTGTACTACCTCAAGGTTTCTTTTTGTTTAAAATCAGAGGCACCGCTCAATTAACTTCAAAAAGGCTGCCAGAAGGCCAGTAGAAGAACATTTTTTTTCCCGCTCTTCTGTGCTAATAACCTAGGTTTGGAAGTGGACACAGGGTGCTGACAACAAGATGCCAGGGCTGTGCAAGTGCTGCAGATAGCAACACAACCCAGACTGGGGTAGAAAGTCCATTCTTCAGCCATGGCAACCCCTCATGGTGGGCCAAGGAACCTGCTCCCTTGCAAGGGTGTGTCCATGCGGAATCACCATGCCATGCAATGCAAATCCTACTTAGGGTTGGAGGATGTCCAGGGGGTGAGGGTGGCACATAATGGGGAGAAAATCCATCTTCTGTCTGAATGATTGATGCTGGTACATTTGGGTCCCAAGGCCATACCATGCAGCCTACCACCTGCCACTGGATCCTGTAGTATAGAGTAAAAAATGGCCCTGCCATGAAAAACAAGCAGCTGTGGCTGATGACACTGGGTCATCACCAAAGAGTCCCAAGGAGGAGACGAGATGGTGACTGGGAATATAAATAAACTACAGGGAACGAAAACCCGTTTCAAAAAAAAGCAGACCGTATCACTCCTAGAGCGGTTTCCCCATCTGGTAGCTCTCCACAAAAAGGTTTTGACGGTGACTATGGGAGTGGAGATCCAAGACCTCATTATTAATTCCACCCATAACAGCTTTGTTCAAATGAGCATTCTGCCCACCTTGTTCCAGACTTAACCTATGCCATCAAGGTCCACAGGAAAAAAAAAAGAGGTTAGTTACATGTAATGAAAGTTCTACTGCTAGTATTCAGTTCACTATAGACATAAAGGCACTCTTCCACTGAGCATGCTCAGTCACCAGGACAGTCTTCAGGCTTGACTACCCCTATCACCTAACCATGTGATCCTTCAGCTCCTCCCCCAATGCTCTCAGATCTGCAAGCTGCAACAGGAATCTGAAAAAAGCTTTACTAGGTGAAGTGGAGTAGGTCATGTGCCTGTGAACTGAATACTAGTACTGTAGTGGAACAATGAGTACAAGTCACCTCTGTGTCTAACTACCTAGATTCATTTCACTATCTACACTAAGGCAGATTCCTCAAGAGGAGGGCAAGGAGTACACTCCAAATTAGGTGACTAGAGGGCAGAGGACCCAAAGAAAGCATCATGAGTGATGACTGAGCAAGTCGATGCCGTAACTGGAGATGAATTGTGCACATAAGAAAAGACAGCAGCCCTTCATATTGCAAAAATGTCAATATACTAGGCAGCAGTATATCTGATGGAGTGAGTCTTCAACTCCACAAGTGGCTCCTCCCCAGCCAATCCGTAACACATGGTGATGCAGATGATCAATTGACCAATTGTCTGTCTGGCTGTCATTCTGCCTAGAGAGGCTTTTTTTTTTTTTTTTTTTTTATTATTTTCGTATTTATTCCTCCTGTCCTTCCCTCAGCTCTGGTCTCCTCGGGAGCACCAAGGAGTCATCCCTCTGTGGTCCGCCATACCTGGACAGTCCTCCGTCACCCATGTAGCCTCGGTTTACCCCCCCGGGTGGGGACAAGGTGGGCCCTAACACCCCGAGCAGTCAGCAGCGTCAGTCGTGAGGGTGCCAGGTAGGCGGCCGCAGATCGAGAGCAAGCGCCGGTGCTCCACCTCTGCTGGAGCTGAAGGGCATTTTCCCCTGTTTCTTGGGGAGTGGCTAGCGCCCTGACGTCAAGGCATGGAACTGACGTCTGCCACTCCCCCGCCCCTTCTCTAAGTCGTCAGCGCTTGCTGCATCTCCGGCCTCTGCCAGAGGGCAGCTGAGCACCGACTAGGGATCCCTGTCCCTCCCGGGAGAGGAGAGCTGTCCTCCGGATGCTCAATCCTCTCCCACCCCTGCCGACCCCCAGCAACCTGGGCTCGTTCCCGAACCGGGTCGCCGGCGTCACGCAAGGTGTGGCGTCCAGCACCTCAACCCTCAGCATCACCGGGCCGGCTTATGCCTAGAAAGGCTTCAGTGTAAATTAAGAACAGGTGATGGCCTGCCCGGTGGCACTTGAGGGTTGAGGCGCTGGACGCCACACCTCGTGCCACACCAGCGACCTGGGTTCGGGAACGAGCCCGGGTCGCTGGGGGTCGGCAGGGAAGAGGGAGAACTGAGCATCTGCAAACTGCTCTCCTCTCTCTGGGGAGTGATCCAGGGATTGCCCAGTGCAATAGCGGCGTCCGGTGGAAGCTGGAGGGATGTGCGTACATCTGGGCATAAAGCAGAGGGGTGGAGTTGCGGAAGACGTCTCAAAACACCATTGCACGACCGAATTCCGGGGTGGGACAAAGGATGTAAACGGCCCCCCCCCCCAAAGCATAGACGATGGCACCACCGCCTGCACCACACTCCCAATGCTGGGCACCTCACTCTCCCCCTGGCAGATACTCTGACTGGCACTCTATACTGTAGATAGAGTGCCCTGGGAGGATAGGGCAGCCCTTCCCCATGTGGGTTCAGATCCGGGGTTGTGGCTGGTCAGAGTGAGGGGAGTAGCTGAGGCTGTCACAGTGGGAGGTAAAGAGTGGGTTAGGTGGCTGCCGGAGAGAGTTCCTCCAGTAGGGGTGCAGAAACAGCGTCAAAAAAAAAAAAAAAAAAAAGAACCGGTGATGAGCCTCATGATGAAATTCTGCTCTACATACTAAGTAGACCAGCAAGGCCCTGCGAACCTTTAGCATGAGAAGTGTTAGCTCGGCCTCCAAAGCATGAGACTTCCTGAGGAAAATGGACAGAATAAGTGACTAATTTAGGTGAAACTCAGTAACTACCTTCAGCAGGAATTCTGCAAGGCTACGCAGGGCAACTTTTGTCTTTGTGGTAAACCAAATATGGTGACCCAACAGATAGCACCTAATTTATACTCACCCATCTGGCCAAGGTGATGGCGACCAAAAATGCAGTCTTCCATGACAAGTGTGTCAGATCACACTTGCTCATAGGCTTAAATGGTTAACCCTTTTGCGTGCCAGCAGCAGGGGTAAAGTCCAATGGTAAAGGTGGTTCACATACCAGAAGGGACAGGTGGTCCAGTCCTTTAAAGAAAGGGCAGACAGCTTTTTCCTGTGCCACCATCTACATACATGCCTTGACATGATATGCCAAAATGATGACCAAGTGCACCATTAGGACATGGCCTGCAACCCTACCTGAGACAGGGACCAAAAGTGGTTGAGAAAGTGTGACACGCAGCAGGACAGGGCAGTCTCTGCTCCTCACACCAACACAAGAACCTTCTCCATTGACCTTGTCCACTTGCAAGTGCATGTCTTGCGAGTCAACTCCTGAGATGCATCCAGCAACTGGAGAACATCCTGGGAATACTCGAGGGCCTGTAACTCTAACCACTCTAGTGCAGGGACTGCAGGTCTGGATGCCTAACTGCCCTCTTGGACCTCATCAGCAGGTCTAGCAGAAGTTAAAGCAGCCCCAGTGGTCTGTTACTGAGACAAAGGAGTTTGTGATACCAGAACTGGAGTAGCCAGACCAACACAATCTGAATCAGGGATGCCTTGCCCTCTTCTTCTTGAGGATTACAACATGGCTCAGAAGAAATGGAGGGAAGGGATAGAGGAGGTCCTGAGCCCAGGACAGAGAGAATACATCACCCACAGAGTGCCCTGCTTAGGGTGGCAGGCACAGAACAGCTTCAGCTTCTAGTTTTCCCAGCCTGAGAATACTTGGGACACCACCTATGGGTGTAGTGACCACATGTTAAGAGCCTCTGTCAGCTGGCTGTTAAGTTCTGTCACGTGGACAGCCAGCAGCTCCAAATGCAAAGAGAAATCCAGTGGCCATGTTTTGAGCACCCCCCGACGCAGAGGACAGCTTGGTTTCCATGTTTTTCTTTGGTCAGCATCCCGGAAACCCTGCTGAAGGACACAGACAGAAAGATCACTGACACCGTGGTCCCTGAAAGTAAAGTGGGATACAATAGGTTTATCAGTGTCTCTATCTCTGTCGCCTTCCCCCACATTGTTCACCTTTCAGCCTTCTTACTAGGCCCAGTTAATTAGTCCCCATTTGAGGACTCCCCAGCTCATTCACTCCTACTATACCTTTTCATATCCATCATCACCCGATTATCTTCTTACCTTGCCTGTTATCATTTTTTCTCCCGGAGTCTCCCCCATTTTCTTTCCTCACATATATATCCCTTGTTTTCCCTTATCTCTCCACTAAATTTGCTTTTTTCTCTTTTAGATAATTCCTGAAGACCTATGGTCGAAACATTGATTCTCACTCTATTTTCTATTTTCAGTGTGCATTTAATATAGAGGATAATGTATAGTCTGCAATTCATAACAAGCGTATGTATTCATCAAGAGGTTGCCATGGCGACAGTTTGAACCTCAAGAGCACAGCTCGAGAGGTTTGTCGCCATGGCAACCTTGAGATGAATACATAAGCTTGGCATTGACTGTAGACCATACATTATCTTTTATAGTGTATGGTCCACTATCCGAAGGTTACAGTACAATATAATAGCCCTTACTTTTACTTTGTTTTCTTCAGACCCGCTCTTCTCCACTCTCGCTCTCACCGCCGCAGCCGCTTCCTGACAGACCATCCACTGGTGGTCATAGTGCAACATGCATGTGCGAAAGTGTTCAATGTCATTATGCTGCAGTAGCTATGTATCTAGTGCAGCATAACAACTGTGATGACATTAACTACTACAGCATAACGCTATTCTAGTAATCGGTTTTATATATGACAACGTTCCACCATACACTATATTACCATTTTATTTTGTTTTAAGAACAAAACTGTTTAAAGAATGGAATGCTTCATTGTTTTGGGACAAGGATCTACTGAATCAAAAGCCAAGCTCTACAACATAATACTAAGTATAACTTTAGATATTACTGTTTTACAGTATAGTATTATGTTAGTAGGGATTTAGTTAGCAGATTAATTACTATTAACATTTTTATTTTTAGTTTTTTTTTTTTAATTTAGAAGGTCTTTTTGCCTCATAGAAACAGGAGTATACCGGCCCAGTGGCACTGAGGGCTGAGGCGCCTGACACCTTATTTCACGCTACACCAGCGGCCCAGTTTCGGGAACAAGTCCGAGCTGTCAGAGGTCAGCAGGAACAAGAGAGGTTCGGGCATCTGGAGAACTGTCCTCCTCTCTCGGGGAGGGATGGATCGTCATCCCGCCTGTCGATCGCCCTCCGGTGATGGCTGGTGCAGGCTGGGAGACAGACAGCTGTTGGGAGCGTGGTATGTGCCCCCACACACGTGTGCCTACGCCTTATGCCAGTGGGGAGGGGACACCAGAAAAGCAGAAAGTGGTGGCTGGGGGCTTCATGAAGTTCCAACCCCGGTCCACCATTGTGGCCTCCCCAGATTTGGATTGTGCTCCGGGGGGGGGGGTCTCCCTTCCCGGTCCTGCCATGGGGGTGAGAGGTGTAATCCCCGTGGGGGGTCCTGGGGATGGTTGGGGTGGTCAGGCTGGCAGACGGGTGGTGAGGAACAGAGTTCCTGCCTCTGGCACACCCAGGAGTAATACATAAATTACATAAATAAAAAAAAGAAATACAAGTTTACAGACAAATTCTTACCGGTAGCGCCAACTGGCATCGGAACCATCCATTGCTTAACCAGACCCAAAATGGACACACGAGATAGACTGACTTAAATCTGGAAATGTTTAACAATTTAAATCTATCTTGTCACTGTTTTTATATGTTATTCCCTCTAACTTAGAAAATATATTTAAGCACTTGTTAATGTAAAATAATTCAATGCACAATTATTTTTAGTAATTTTCTGTTTTATACTAAAATAAAAATATTTATCACTTCTTAGCACCACATGAAATGTTGTGATATTAAATTATTTGAACCTTTTTAAACAATAGACTATGATGGAAAAACCCAAGCCATTTTTTCCAAGAAAATGTTGTGTTTATTTTTCAGGTTTACATCTTAACCAAAAGCCAGTACTGAGGTTGAAATGCTAAGTATTTTGTTCTGATAGGGCCAGACTATGCTTGGGGATGCTGCAGTTCCTCCTCCTCCCGACATACCGCTGGATCACCTACAGGGGCCAAATGACAGGGGAGGTGGGAAGGACCTACAGAGGTGAAGTGAAAAAACAAAGGAAAACATGTGCCACAAGTGGTCTAAATGACGGTCACCAGATCCCATAGCCTGTTGTGGGTGGTTCCTCACCAGCTTCGACTGTGGGGTAGCAGCTGACAGGGTTGCAGCTGAAATGACAACACCTGAAAGCTGTTGTAGGTGGCAGCTCATAGGCCAAACAGCTGTATGAAAAAAGCAGAGAGCTATGACTGAACATGGAGACCCAAGTCTGAATCCCACCACTGCCACCTGCCCAATGTATAGCCTCTGACATGTCACTGAACCTCCCTGTGCATAACTCTGTCTTTCTTTGTGCTTTATTATAATAAACTTATTTACCCATGATAGCCCAGATGAGATACAATAACTCAGTTTCAGTGGGGTGTTTCTTCTCCCAGTTTTACAGCTGGGTGGACCACAGCACTGAGAGATTAAATGACCTGCTTAAGTGAGTATTTGACTGATGGACTTTGAACCCATACTCTCCAGGTTCCCAGGCTGGTGCTCTAACCACTAGATCACAATGCTACCCGAGCATAGGTCAAAAGTCTATTACTGTATTATACTTTATATCCCCTATCCCCCCCCCGACTCTCGGGGTCATTATGGCTCGGAGGGCAGCCAAGGGACTACCTTCACAATGGACACTGATACACTTGGATCAGCTGACTCATGGGTGTGAGTGTCAAAGTGTACGTGTCCGCCTCTCCTGCAACCCAATGCCATACATCTGGGATATGTCCGCCACCAGTGGAAAATTAGTGGGGTTGCACAGAAACTGTGATGCAAACCTAACTGCCGCAGTGCTACCGCTATTATAAAAAACTGTTAGAAGGCAAAGTCACGTCAAATTTAAGTTTTAAGAAAAGAAGGCTAAGTCACTGAAAATCCACTTGACACAATCAATTGCAAAAACACTAAAACAGTACACAGAAGACAATTAACAACCTGTTGGAAGAGACTGGACTGCTTCCTCATAGACAGCATAGCAGCGCGCCTCCTTTCTTGCCATGTCAGCGGCCTTTGTCTGTTTGGATATATACTCTGTCGAAGGCAGAGACTCTGCCTCTAGTTCTTGTCGCGCCATGTAATCCCAGGTTAGTGGATCATCAGCATAGAGAGTCTGCAAACTATGAGATACATACAGTTAGAACCGCAGGTGTCCAAATATGCAACTGTTAGTGAGAAAATCATGCAGTTAAACAACTCCCTTCCTGTTAACAGACGTGACATCCTGACAGCACAGAGGCTGGGGAGTGGCTTGCCCCAGGTTCGCACCCAAACATAGATCACTGCTGTTGGCTAGCATGTGGCTCGGAAGGTGTCTACCTGGATGCTCCTAGTCTCAGGGTAAGAGACATTTTATTGCTCTGGTTACAGCCCCATTTGGAATGGAGGGGGGATGCCAACTTGCTCCCATTTGGAACACCAAGGCATGTGCCTTTTCGGGCCTTGCTGTTGAGTGGGGACCCAGGCAACTCCCCCAGATAACAATGGATCCTGCTCTGGATGGGGGATGCCTCACTAAAGGCCAACATTGACTGTATCTGCTACTAAACAAGGAATATGTATCACATTTGTATGTCTGATACTAGATGTACACATTTTGTAATATCAGAGTATGAATTGTTGTCCATGTTTAAAAATAGTCAAAATGTTAAGTCTAGAAAAAAAAAAGAATATATGAGTAAGTAATAAAGTACACCAAAAGCATAGTATGGAGGGGCGCTGCTGAGCAGCTTCCAGGAAGCGGCAACTTTTCTAAGCTCCCAGGAATTCTTATTAAAATTTAAGTTAAAAATTGAATTTTCCCGTATAAAAAGAATTGGAAGTGGTGTGTGGAGGGTGACTGAACGGAACTATGGGCAAAAATTGGAGAGCTGCCACCTCATCTTCTGACTTCTTTGCTCCCAAGAAATCGCAGCAGTAGCGAGGAGGAGCCGTCACTGTGCTATCTGGCTGAAGCATGATGAGGTGACTACCAAGGGCAGCATCTCTACTAACCATCCAGGCCACACTTAATCAGTCAGTCAGATCAGTCTAGGTTGATACTGATAAGAAGCTGGACTCGCTGACACCTAGCGTATCGGCGTTGAAGACAAGGGTGGTCCACTGCAAGCATACGTTCCAGGGATCTTAAGTCTCCATCATTAAGGCTTGCGATGCAACCACCATACTAGTAAAAGAAAATTCTTTGCTGCACCAGTGCTTGGAGGTGGTTGCGAATCAAGCCAAGGAGTGGAACGTACGAGTGTTGGGCTTTACAGAGTCTGCCGAGGGAGAGGACTGCCTCAGCTTTGTCAGATCCTTTCTACCCTTTATTTTGGGTTTGTCCGAGGAAGATCGTCCTATTTCTACTGAGAAAGTCTACCATATTATCCCCGAGATGGACTATGGTGGATTTGGTGGCCCCAGAACTTTATTGTTTGCACTGGTGTGGGTGACCGGGAGCAGGTGCTAGCGTTGGCCAGACAATGTCGGGCACATAAATATGAAGAAGACACTCTGCAGATCTTCCCGGATTTATCATATAACACCAGGCAGAGGCATAAACTGTTCGATGATATTCAGAGTCACCTTCAACATTTGAAGATCTAGCATCAGCTCCTGCTCCCTGCGAGGCTGCGGTTGACATGGCAGGGGAAGCTGTATCAATTCAACGAGCCAAAAGATGCACATAAAGTTCTCCAATGCATCGAGAAGGAGATGGAGGTGGTGGAGGAAGGAGATGCCTTCTCGGATGATGATTAATGGCAGTATGGAACTATATGTTTTTAAACTGGGCCAGGGGTTGGGGCATACGGTGTGTTGGCAATGCATTTAAGACTTTTATTCCTTTCCTGAACACAGTTGCTGCGCCCGTCTAGGAGATGGACTCTTTAGGAGCTGTAGTGTATAGGGATTTGCTCTTCCTGGCTCAGGTCATATTTGTACCCATCACTATTTTTTTTATAATGACTCTTTATGTGTGCTGTTTTATAGACAAGGTGGGCTATTCTGAGAGTTTGTACTGGAATGTTTCTGGCAATTCTCTTTTTTCCATACTGCTGTCTGTTATATCTTAACCATAACATTTGGGGTTTAGGTGTGTGGGAAATTCTTGGCTGTTATTTGGTCTGTTACCTGGGAGAATTTATATTTAATACGGGATTCTACTGGGGGAAGCTTCATGACTTTAGTAGACAGCTGGGCCTAATACTGATACCTGTGTATATTATATTTTGGACTGTTTTATTCCCATTTGTTCTTCCTTAGCTGTATACTATGGGGTGGTATATGGTTATCAGTGGGATTTCCCTCCTGTGCTGTAACTCTAGGGGAGGTGCCCCATGAGCCTTCTTTGTAAGACCATATTCTGTTATATTTAACACTATCCTCCTGTTAATTATTGTTTTTGTAAGTTTTGACTTGCAAAATTAATAAATAAATAATACAAAAGCATGATATGGTTGTTACTGCGGTAAATGGGTCGGGTGACATTAAGGAAGCATAAGTGCAGTCCCCAGTGTGGTTTGCATTTATCACCAGAACTCCAAGATGCATGCAGCCTTATACTTTACATACAGTTTGGGTGCATTTCACTTTTTAGAATTTTTTGTAAAGTCCAGCTGTTCTGGTGTTGCTGACTGACTGCTTCCGTTCACTTTTTCAGTCAACATTCCTATGTACTGCAGCAGTGATATAGGAATTTGCCATTTACAGCTTTATTATTGGGGTTTCTAGGTCACAATTAGATAAATACAAGAAATGATGTAGGAACTCAACAAGTATACATAGTGATTTAAACCTGGGAGGGACTATAGGCCCCCCCCCACACACACACACTTCATAAGCGGGGAAGAATGAATATACTACCCAAATATGTATGAATTTGTTGAGAGTGAGAGTATAAGGATGCATAACAGTATCTGGTGAACTTAATACCAGTATTTTAACAAACAAAAACAAAGTTTACACTCTAAAACTAGAATGATGACTGTGTCCTTGACCTTTGGAACGAGCCATAAGCTTGCAAGGCTCCCCTTCCTCCTAGTCTTTCCTACCCTGCATGGTACTCCTCTTGAAGTCACTCCCCACTTCAAGTACCTAGGTATGTGGCTGGATGGAAGGCTCGACCTCTCCACCCATACTGATATCATTCACAGAAAGCCTTGCCCCAAACTCAGTGCCCTCTCTACCGCAACAAGGATTGCCTACCACTCCCAGTCCACAAAGAAACTGTCGCCAAGATGGTAATTCTGGTGTTTGATTACACGGATGTGGTCTGTGACACCGCTCCATCTCCCCTTTTGCCAGACTGGATGCTCTTTGCAATGCCTTCTGCCGTTTCACCCCTAGTGCTCTCTCTTGTTCCAATCACCGTTCCCTGTATACTAACCTCTTGATTCCAATCCTTGCCTCCTACTGCCTCATTCACTATGCTTCTCTTCTTTTTAAATATAGTGGTTCCTCTTTATAAGGAACACCTCTGGAGCCAGCCAATTTGTCCACTTCAGGCACTGTTCACTACAGTGGTGTGTTAATAGGCTAATTATACAACAGCGGGGAGTCATCACAGGTGTTCACTATAACCGAATTACTTACAGAGAGGTTAACTATAGTGAGGGAGCACTGTACTAGTTCTCGTCCCTCCCTCCCTACCTCTCATTTCTCCAGTGTCTTACGCCTCCTATGCTCTGCACTCTAGGGATTCCCACACCTTCTCCATTCCCTACTCCAAATCTGCTGCTGGGCCATCTGCTTTCTCCTCTCGTCTTCCCTCCATCTGTAATAACCACTCATCCACACTTTGTCCATCCTCCTACTATCATTTACTAAAGCATCAGCTCAAATTCATCTTTGATCCAACTTGCTCTTGCCCTGACTAGTCTGTCCCGTGTCCGCTCCCTTCTCTTTGGTTATTTGTGACCTCTGTGCACCTTCATCTAATTTATACTTGCAATCTGAAAGTCTATCCTGCTTCGGGTAATTTCTATAGGTTCACCCATGCCGCGGCGACATACATTTTGCCGATGTCGATTAAGTTGCAGGCAAAATGCCACCTGGCACGACAGCGCCAGGCATTTAGTCTCCCAGGAGGTACAGCGCCAAAGCACCCTCCCGGGAAACGACTGGCTTTTGCAGGGGCCTTTGCACCCCGCACCCCCCCAAACTAAATATAACCTGCTCGGGGGGGAGGGGCGGGCATGCCCCAGAGGGGGTAGAAAGTGTGTGGGTGCAAAGGGCGACATGAGTGAGGGGCGATCTAAAATCAAGATCACTCCTTTCATTGTCACCCTTGTTGCGGCACCCTAACTGTGGCGACAAAATGTAGCTGTCTTTCTATTGGACTACGATTTCTAAATACCCTTTCTTCACTCTTTCCTACCTGCACCACAGTTGTATATTTCATTGTTTTTATTGCCAGTACAACCTCTTTGCACACACTGTCTGTTAATCTCCCACTGTTTATATTGCCATTAACTGATCATTTTATACGTGCTCTTTCTTACTGTATATTTTGACTGCATTGGACTACTGTTTATTTTGACTTTTGGTCATTCATTCTGCCAGTACACTGTTTTGTTAATACTGACTACACTTTTCCACTGATTGTATTTCTCTATCTGTACCCCTCCCTTTCACCATTACCAATTTTCAATAAACAAATAAACAACTATTTATTGCTTATGTTCCTTATACCATAATACTATAACACATAACATTTATTTAATATTTATATTACGTACAGTAGCGGACAGTGCTTTGAGACATGATGTCGCCTGTTCATGGGAGTCCCAGATACACCCAAATCCTAAAATACAAGAGTGTCATTGAAAAAGGCAGAGTAAATGCAGTTACCAGTAACAGCTGATCTTCGACAGACTCTCCTCCATAGAGCCTCACATACTGAACTGGAAAGCAGAGGCTGTCCATAATGACATGTACTGATGCTTATATTACATGGGCAACCCCAAAACTCCTCAGTTTCCCGCTCAGTGTTGTACATTTCTGACAGAAACGAGAGTCCAGAACCCCGACCAGGCTGTTAGGAAAGGGGTGGGAAGATAGAGACCCCACTGAGCAGCATGGAAATTAGAAGACCAAAAGTGTAACAGTCAGCAGATCTACAATGGTACTGAACTTGAAATACAGAACAGGGTAGGCGGGCTGGAAAGCTGTGGCTCTATGGAGGAGACTGTCTTGAATATCTGCTGTTACTGGTTTAAAGTAACTTAACTGTCTTTTCAAGGACATCTCCCGCCAACAGCCACTCATACTGAACAATTCCAAAGCAGTTAAGACACTGCGGAGCAGGAGAGTATACTCAGCTCCCTAAGATAGAAGGCCACGGAGGACAGCAAGGCTCAAGCCAGCCTATCTATGAGGAGACAAGATCCAAACGGTAAAGTATAAATCTTACATACAATGGCGGCATAACGTGTCTCATGGAACACCGACAAGTGGTACACAGAACAGTTACATACTTACCATAACAGCAGATCTTCGAGAGACTCTCCTCCATTGGTCCACACCAGAGGAACTAGAGTCACCAGGCACTAGGACCACACGAAAATTCTGCTAGCTGGGGGCCACCCATGACAACGTCATGAGTCAGTGTCTATATAAATGTGTGCGGACCCATCACGCCTCACTTCCCCACCAGACATCAGACGTGGAGGACCTCCAACCGTGGGGAACCAGGAGGTAAGACCAGCCCAGGAAGTCATGTGTCAGCAGCAATATAAACATAGGCAGCCCCATCACTCTTCAGTTCCCCACCGGAGATTAGAAGAATCAGCATTTATATAGCGCTTTTTCATACACACTGTATCCCAAAGTGCTTTTCAAGCAATGCTAGACTGGAAATAAAGTGACTGAACACGTAGTGGCAGCCATTTCTCACATCAACACCCACACGCAGCCTCGGACAACTGCATGAACCTTTTTTTTTTTTTTTTTTAAATGGGAGGGGAAATGTTGGCCAGTACACCAGGGCAAGTCCCCTACTCTTGTGAAAAGTGCATTGATTCTTTTACTTCCACCTGCACACCCAGCAGGACAGTACCAGAGATGGGTAGAAGGGACCTCTGTTTAACCTCTCATTCGAAGGACAGCACACCTTGACAGTACAAACACCCCCCAACACTGCTATAATATTAGGTTCAGTTGCAGAATATCTGTTGCAACACTCCCTGAAGCAGAAGAGGGATGGTGGGAAGGCCAGCATAGGCTAATGGAGAAGATTCTCTCGAAGATCTACTGTTATGGTAAGTATGTAACTGTTCTAGCTTCTTTGAGGATATCTCCGCCATTAGTCTACCTTTTGGAACAAGTCCCAAGCAGGGGTCGAAATTAAGTTTTGCAGCCACTACCCTGCAGGGCTAATGACTGGGAAAATCCACTAGCCCTACAGACTTTTCCACTGGCCCAGCTGGTATATTTACTGAAAAGTTACCTTCTCCAGTACAAGCCTGCAGGGCAAGTTAAAGGGAAATCTTATTAGCCCGATGCAAAATCTACCAGCATTTGGCTAGTGGGCCGGTGCTAATTTCAACCCCTACCAAGCAGTCCCAAACGCCAACTGGGAGGTGGTTACAGTCCGAGTGATATTCAGGATAGCAGACCTTGCAGTACAGCAAGCCCAAAACCAGCACATCTACAAAAGACTATGTCCAAACTGCAATGTTTAGATTAGAGAAGGTGTGAACAGTGCTTTATGTGGCTGTACCACAAATGTCAGCCGCAGAAACATTTCTGAAACAAGCAACAGAAGTGGCTATTCCCCTGATGGAGTGATCACGAACCACACCAGGAAGTTCCTTACTGTACTTCCTATAACAGAAAGTAATACAATGTGCCAGCCATTTGGACAAGCACGGTTTAGACACAGGAGCACCCTTTTTCCCAGGGATGAACGAAAGAAGAAAGCTGAGAGGACTTTCTACAGTCCTTGGTGTAATTCACACAGTATCCGAGTAGTCTATGTCCATCTAAAGTATGGAGTAGTGTCTCACCCTGACTGGCATGCTCAGCATAAAACAGGAAGGTGTATCGTTTGATTCAGTGTACATTCAGATATTACTTTTGGTAGAAACTTCGGATTTGTTACAAAGAGACTCTGTCTTTGTAGAAAATCAAGAAAGGAAGTTCACATAGTGGAGCCTGAAGCTCTGAAATTCTTCGAGCATAAGTAATTGCAACTAAAAATAACATTTTCCATGAAGAGAACATAGATTACAACTTGCTGCCAACTCAAAAAAAGCCAACATCAGTTTCTCAAGCACATAATTCAAGTTCTAAGGTGGGACTGGATTGCAGATAGGAGGTTTTGTATTAAGAATACCTCTCAGAAACATACAAGATACCTCTAACTGGGCCACCGTATAACCATCAATAGGGGCATGGAAAGCTGACATAGTGGCCAAATGCACCTTAAAGAGATTTACTAAGATACTGCACCATATGCACCAGTTAGCCAATGTCAGATTCATGATATGCTATCGATAAGTTTGCATTTATTCAAGTTAATTACTCATAATTCTTTCCGGGTCCCGAGGATTTCTGTTTTCAGCTGCCACGCCTTCTCTGCGCTTACTAGCGTGTATGAGATGCCAGTGAGAGCGCCGTGGGCACGCTTCATTGTGGTATTGGCGCTTTTCACTTATTTTAAATATTATGATGGTAATTGGTACGTATGTACCGGTCAACTAACAAGGGCCTTATTAGTTGACTGGTGTCCACGTTTCATTGCCAAGTGGCTTTCATATTATTTAAAACAGATGAAAAAGCTGCCACCGATTGCTTATAATGCAGCGCACGCCTGCACTTTCACTGGCATCTCATCATCACGCTAGTGAGCATGGGGGTGGAGAATGGGCAGCTGGAAAAAAAACGGGAAGTCCTTGGGACCCGGTGAATAGAAATTTACGAGTGATGCAACTTTTCAATAAATGCAAGCTTAATGGAAAGCTTAACATTATCTGGATCCTCTGGCAGTAAGGCATCAATAGATATGGTGCAGGGGCTACTTATTATATCTTGGTGAATCCTTTTAAGTGAGGAATACCGTAGACCAGTCTGGCAGTGATAGCAAATACTGCAGCACAACATTTACAGGACGTGTAAATGTGTCCAAATTTCTAGAAGCAGCCCACAGAATGAAATGCTTCCATTTCAAGGAATAGGCATGTCTGGTAGAAGGCTTTCTAGCTGCAATCAGCATATCAGCAACTTTTGGGGATACCCCAAAACATGCAATGGCTATATCTTCAGGAGCCATGCATATAGACGTAGGGACTTCAGGTCCGGATGGACCAGAGATCTCTTGTCCTGCGACAACATGCCCCAACACATTAGCAGGGGGACAGAAGGCTCCACTGCCATCTGTTTCAAAGGGGAAACCATATCTGGTGAGGCCACAATGGAGCAGTGAGGTCGAGAGTGACACTCTCCCTCTGCAGCCTGAGCAGCACCATCTGTATTAGTGGAACTGGGGGAAAAGCATATAATAACTTCCCCTTCCAAAAGAAAGGACGCTCGTCTCACCAGAAAACTCCAAGCCCTAGAGACAGCAAGCAGAAAAGCTGCAGTTATGTGTTGTGTGGGGTGCTAAAAAGTCCCACTCTGAACACCCCATCTTGTGAAGAGGTTGATTATCATGCAGTTCCATACTTCTTATTTGTTAATTCTGGACTGTGACCTGCTTAACTCGTCTGCTAAGACGTTTTGGAGATCTGGGAGATGTCTGGCTGACATGTAGGCTGTGGGACAGAACCAGAACCATACTCTAATTGTCCACCGAGGGATTCTCATGTAAAGACTGGCCAGTGTCATCATCCCCATGGTCACAGACAGGATACTTAGGAGACTCCTATACACCAGCTGTGCTCCTATGTACTGTGGTCACTGGCGGGGAGTCATTACAGTCTTTGGCATAAGTACTGTGACCCCCAAAGTCTCACACAAGTGCCTTGTCAGAGACAATGTATGTAGGAGATGTTTCCTGGAACGGACTTCCAACATCCAGTCGTCCAGGTAGGGAAAGACATATAGGCCTTTCCTGTGAAGGGCTGCTGCCACTTCTACCAAGCAGTTGGTAAAGACCCGTGGTGCAGAAGCCAAGCCAAAGGGCAGAACTCTGAACCTGTAATACTCCTCCCCCAGCACAAAGCAGAGGTACTGCCTGTAAGCCTGTCTGATCTTGACACGATGGTATGCCTCCGTCATGTCCAGGAAACAAAGCCAATCCTCTGTTTGTGATAGGGGAATGATACCTTGCAATGTTATTATATCCCTTTATTGTTTCAAATACAGGGAGAGTCTGTCCCCCAACGTCCACTCCCTGATGTAACCTTTGGAGTGGGGGGATATCCTGTAAATAGTCATGAAGAACTGGTGGTGTCAGTGCCATCAGTACCTACTGTTTTGGGTGCTTCTGTATGTGCCCTTAGGGGAAGGGGACTTGGCAGGGCACCACCTTCCCTTCCTTTGCCTTGCTGACGGTAGACATGCCACCTCTGGCAGCAGGCTAGTGATAAGAGCCCCTCCCACAACCCCTAATGGGAGTGGGATACAGGGACTTGACAGACTTTAGACTAATTTTTGATGTCTGAAGACTCCTTAGAGCTTCTTCTATATCATAAACAAACAGTTTTGTCCCTCTAAAATGGGCATTTAAAACTGCCTGTTGCACATCAGTTGCAAAACCAGCAACCCTAAACCAAGAATATCGCTACATACAAATGCCAGAAGCAGCAGCCCTGGCAGAGACATCAGAGATATCATAGGCTGAGCAAATGTTTGCCAACCTCAGCACCAGATGTTACAGTGTTAAGTAACTCATTCTTGGCAGAGCCCTCAGGCTGCAGCTTTCGCAGTCTTCCACAGGCTATTTTGATATCTGATCATATGGGCCTGATAATTTGGAATTCTAAGGCCTAGTGAGGCAGAGGCATACGTTTGCTTGCCCATCACATCCACCTCCTAGATTCTTTACCAGGAGGCAAAGTACTCATCTGTCTACGTGCTTTAGACCTATCATGAGCAGCCATTATGATTAGAGAGTTAGTGACTCACTGGTTAGCACAATAAGGCTCAGCAGATGAGGCTGGATACTGCTTATGAGCCTTTCTGGGTACTACTAGTGTTGGAATTACAGGGGCATTGCCGAGGCTCAGCCCCGGTAGCTCTGAGGTGAGCCCCAGTAGCTCACATATCACTGCCACTGACTAAAGATGGGGCCCTTATGGGCCACCCTGGCTCCCAATGCTCATAAAGTGCAGTTCCAACACTGGGTACCGCAGGCAGTGAGTTTGGTCAGTACCATGCAGGAAAGGTAGCATTCTCTAATGCAGGATATATGGGTAGAATTATAAAGGAGAGGGAGCAAGGTACCTCCAAAACTTCCATGAGGTTTCTTTTTGTGGAGTCTTCCTCCTCCACAAAAAAGCCCATGGCAGTTTGCATTTGATGCATCATGGCTTGAAAAGCAGAATCCTCAGGAAGAGATCCTGGGGAATAAAAAAGGGTAGAACTAGACTAAGGTGGCATGTACTGTTCTCCCTCATACTCTCCTTCTAAATCCTCCTCTAACTCCACGAGGTCAGGATTATATTCCACCTCATTGTCGATGTTCCTATCAACGACGGGAGCTATAGTGTGCACCGGTGACACTGGTGGATGCTGAGAAGCAGTATACTGTGATGTGCTGTTAGTGGGCAATGAAGGTATTTGAGAGCCCTGAGGCCCCATCAATAGAACAGCTGCCTGCATAGGCAAACCAGGCAGAATGTGTTGCATCATCTCTGAAAATGATGCCATGCCAGTACAATTTGAGAGTTAACGATGACCTGGCCAGGGGTTGGGACCACTTGTATCTATGACAGGTCTTGGCCTGACAACAATGGCACCCTACCCTCCATAGTAGGTATGGCAATGCCGTAGCCAAACCCCGACCTTGGTGTCTCACCAATGGTCAGGGGTGCTGTAGTCAATGCCGCCGGAGTGGTCAATGACACAGCAGGATTACCTTGTCCCATAGGTGATTGGGACCTTGTTGATGAAGTAGATTTCTCTTTATCTCTATGCTTATGCTTGTGGACAGACAATGACGAGGACCACGACACCAACTGTTCCCTGTCCATCGACTTCGGCAGCCACTTCGCAACCAACAGCAAGGCTGCAAGACATTTTAGGCCCTGTTCCTTCTGCATGGCAGTTAAAAGTTTTAAGGAGAAGGTAATTTTCTAGAGCTTTCTTGTGACATCACTTTGTAGCCTGGTTGAAACTCTGGCAAATCTCACAAGCTCTCATGCTGTGAGAAAGGCCCAAGCAGCACACACAAACCATGTGTGTATATCTTCTTTGTAAATTTTCTTTCTGCACTTACAATACTGAAATAAAGGGTCTTTTGATTTTGGTGGCATGCAGAGTTGACAAAATACATTTATAATAAAAGTAAAAAGAATAAATGGCAACAGCAAGTTGATGATGCTTCTTTCCTTCAGCAGGTCCGACAAGGATTATAGACGGCGGGAAAAGAACTTAGGAGTGATTGGGCTGCCAAAGTTTATATAGACATGTAACCCCCTAGGCGGTGCTCTTCCTAGTGTTATTACCCCTGCCTTGCCTGGCCACAAGGCTGAGGGGCCTGGGTTCCCAACTTACTTTAAACTGGTTCGTTTCCATATTACTATTTGCGCAGTGCCTCCACCCAGAGTTTAACTTTAAGTGGGCTTGATTTCACCTGGTACAACACCATGGGATGTCATGCCACCCACTATAACCATTAGCTACCCCAACATAGTACCCAATACACATTTCCCCATAATTCAGACATTTCACCATTTAATGACTCTAATGATATGCTCACGAGGCAGGATCTGCAAATAAATACAGTAACACGTTTATTTACAGGGGGAATAAGGCTTAGGAATGGGGAAACAAGAGGAGTAGATGCTATGCAGTATTATTATTTACAGTATTTAGATTCGATTTGGATTCAGTTGGTGCTGGTGAAAACCCTCCAGCTGGGTAGGAACACTGTTTTTAGAATCAGAAAGCAATCAACATTATACCAACAAAGATGACCAGAGCCCTGGCTATCTAAACTGCCTAAAAATCAGATGACACACAATATAATTTCCCACAACTGGTACCAATTCCCCAAAATCTGGTACGAGACCCTGCAATTCCACACATTTAAATCTGGGTACCAGTACTTTACAGTTTGTGCATGTTGCAGGCCTGGAAGACGTTGCAGCTGTTTATTGGCCGGCTTGATTAGCAAAAGTTGCAATTAGATTTCCCAACATTGGATATTTGAACTATTTACAGTTTCTCTGGAGTGTGCAGGGGTTGCCCTGCATGCTGCAGTCAAAAACACTAGTCAGGTGTAACCAGCCCATTACACTGGGTTGAGCCCAACTGAAATTCTAAACATTCATCAGATTTATGGAAGGTATAGCGCCTTCAACCAGGGGCCAGGTGACCGCCCTGGTCCATTTGCACACAAAAAGCAGCCATTTTCAAGGTAAAGTAGTCAAATCCAATAGACTTGAGGTCTCAGTCCCATTTGTGGCACACAGCAGAAGTTGCAGCTCCACTGGACATCTTGAGCGAAATACTCAAACAGATACTGGGCCTCCCACGCAAAGTCAGGATGAGCCCTGGTTCTCAGTGTTCCCCTTCCGGTCCTGTAGGCTCCGAGCAAATAATCACATATCAGCACATTTATACAATTAGCTGGACTCACATGGGTCCCTTAAAGCAGTAAGGTCCACCTGTGCTGGGCAAGACTTGGGCGCAGCAGATGTAAGGTGCAGACCAAATGAACAATGTAAATCAGCAACAGTCTCTGACGGGCCCACCCACGCTGAGCTAAGGTTAGGCACAGCAGAATGCAGACCAACGAACAATATAACTCAGCAACAGTCTCAGGCGGGCCCACCCGTGCTGGGCTAAGGTTAGGCACAGCAGAATGCAGACCAACGAACAATATAACTCAGCAACAGTCTCTGGGCATTGGCAGCCCCACTAAGCAAATTCCTTTCTTTCTTGCACCAGGGAGTACAAGAGTACTCACTCAGGTTCCTCACGGTAGGCTCCCCGCAATGAAGGCTCCTAATGTCTTCAGTTCTCTCACAACTGAGGCAAGATCAGCTCTCTCACAGCTGGCTTGATGTCATCAAGTTGTGGTCCACATCTTTCCCCAGCGTGGAAGGGAGGGCTAGCACCTGGAGGACATGCTGGCAACCCCCAAGCTAGCAGCTACTGCATTAACTAAATTACTTTAAACTGTACTGCAAAGAAATTACAACCCCTTCCTGGATGGAAGGGCTTACACTGGATCACTAGGCCCAGCTGCATGGCTGGGGGCCTGAGCCCCCACACCCCTGTGGGGGCTACCGCTCGAATCTAAAATCTGCTGGAAAACACAGGCTTTAATGGGGCTCTCCTGAGGCTCCCGATTGGCTGGAGCTATTGGTTGCTTGGCCTCCAACTGGCTGGAGGGCTTGTCAATCAAGAAAATGAGTTATGCATGAACCTCACTTGATGCACAGTTGGTGTACAGTTTTTGCACCTGAAATTAGGTCCCTGCAATTCTCCATGAGCACTTGGTAGTTTCCCATGAGCTTTGGCAAATGTCCCACAAGTCCTAGCTTTCCGATTGGCTGTGGCTGCTTTGTAATGGCTGAACACACAGTCCCATAAGCAGAATCAATACAGTCCCAAATAAAGTCCGGGTGCAGCCAGAATAATTATTTGAATTGCACAAATACCCCACAGTTCAGTAGGCACTGATGTGTCCTTGCTGTCGCTACCCAGATTTAATAATTTTCTCAGTCCGTTTGCCTGTCGCTGCTGCCCCATTAATTACAGCAGGCAGGCAGGCAGTCTATCAGAGTGCCAAATTTGGTATTGGCACAGCCAGGTGTTAAAGCATTTTGTTTAAGCACTGTCTCCCTGCTCAAACAATGGTTTCCCAACACCCACAGCAATTACATTTATTTATTTTTATTGGAACACATCTATTTTTCCTTGTCGGCAGTTACTGAGAACACAGCTTCCCTGAAGGCAGACCAGACCCTCATGTGTATATGTATGAGTGATCGAGACTCCAGCTCATGAATATCCATGAGCCCCGATCTGGACACCTCATGGATCTCCTTAAATATTTCAAACACCAGGCTCTCAGGGCCCCTGCCAAGGTCGCTGGGTCCCACTGACCACATAGGCACAACAGGACTATTGAAACACTCTCTCGATCGACCGCAAATACCGCGATCGGTATATCAAAGGTGCCACTGGTGCCTGCGCGATCCCTGCTGCACCAGAGTGCTTTGGCAGCGCAGGTGATTGCAGTTCTACTTTTTGGAGCCACGCAGGGCTGAACTTACACTGGGGCTGCTTAGAGGTGCACAGGGGCAGCAGCAAGACCGAGAGACCAGAAAAAAAAATGCAGGCATTCCTGGTGCTACAGAGGACAGCAGAAAGGAATGTGAGCAACTGGCCTAAAAGGTAAGCCCCCAAATCAGTAGGGGGGTTACAGATGCTGAAACATGACGTCGTCATGGGCAGCCCCTATTTATTTATTTATTAAATTTTGGTGACCGGGTAGGCCCACTGAGCCCCGAAGGTCCCTTTTTTAAGGGTGACCCGGGATAACAGTACAAGTTATAAGAATGAACAAGGACATAAGGAACATTTGAGGCATTGTGAGTTACAGCATGAGGTGGTTACAGTAAAGAAAAATAGTGGATACAGGCATGGTAAAAGAAAAGCAGTGGATACAGGCATGGCTTACAGGCACGGTAAAAGAAAAGCAGTGGATGCAGACATGGGTACAGGCATGGTTATCATCATGACATATAAGCAATTGGTAGTACTTTGCATATAGTTTATTCAGGGGTTACACATGGCCTCTGGCAAGCAGTCTGTATAAGGCAGGTAGTAGGAAGGTTAAGCTAGGAGGCGGGAGTTGGAGAGGAGGGGAGTACCTTAGGAGCTTTAAGTGCCATGACAGTGGCATGCGCTTGAAGTCAGCAGATGGGACTTAAGCCTGGTGTGGAAGTTCATGAGTGAGAAGGAGGCCTGGACCTGAGGAGGGAGTTTGTTCCATTGGCAGGCTGCTTGGGAGGAAATGGATCTTCCGCCAGCGTTTGTCCTTACCCTAGGGACTTCTAATAGCGTTCTATCTGAGGTCCTTAGGTTCCTTGGGTTGTGTTTGAGGGTTATGGTCCCGGCACTGCTTGGCGGAGCGTGGGGTTTGAGAAGCTTGTAGGCCTGGACAAGCAAGGGGTGTTGGAGGCGGGCGACCAATGTGGGCCAATGAAGACTGGCCAAACTGTCACAGTGGTGATGTCTCGGGTGGTCTAAGGTTGCGAAACGAGCTATTTTATTATATAGGGTTTGCATCCAGCAAATGTTTCCATTACATTTTTATTTTTTTATACTTGTGAGCCAAAGAATGCCCATTTTCATTAGCAACAAGTCTGACACATGACAGTAAAACACAATCAAACACAAAGGCAGGTACAAGGCAAACACAATACAAGCAATGGGGATCAAAACATGAGTAGGTCATTTTTGAACATATGTAATCCTTAACTAAACTTTTAAAAGTAGGGACAGTAACAGCATTCCTGATCCCGACTGGGAGAGAATTGTAATATAGTGGGGCCCTATATAAAGGAGATATCTGACTATATGATTTTTTAAAACATGGCACTGTATATTGGCTTAAAAAGACTTCCGTGTTGTCCTAGTGCCTGGTGGCTATAGTTCCAAAGGTGTGGACTAATGGAGGCGATATCCTTGAAGAAGATCAGTGGTTGCTTTGATGGTGACAGCATAAAACACTGAGAACGAAAAACTAAAGCAGAAAACTTTAGTGGTCAAACTCAACAAAAGTGTCTCTCCAGTCCAAAGAGAGTAGTTCACGATGGTAGAAAAGAAACTGAGGAAGTATGGGGTTGCCCACATTATATATGCGCAAATTATAAATGTCATCATGGGCAGCCCCAGTTAGGCAAAAGTTTCCGAGTCGTCCTGACGCTGACAGCTTACAATTTAACATGTGCGACTCTATGGAGAGAGAGGTCCATCCTTGAAGAGGATACTTAAATTACTCCCACAGTGGACTTGTTACTAGGGTTTAAGAATTTGACTTTTTCTGCTACACCATCAAGTCAAAAGAAAAATATCATGAGTTCAGATACACTTACTTGGACAGGATATCTTTCTGCAACTCTTCTGTAAAATCAAACAATTTAGCTATGGAAAGTAAAGAGAGAAGAAATTCTACACCTAAAGGAAACAAACAAAAAGAAAACAATTATATTTGTAAAATTCAATAGCGCCTTTTATGGTCTAAGTAAGAAAGCACTTGTACAGCTAAAATGCATACCCTTGATTTTGTGAAGAGCTTCTTTGTAAATGACTTGAGCCAAGCCACCTCTGAGGATTTCCTCAGGATACTCGAACTCCCCCTAGAAAGGCAAAGCACACTGTACATGTAAGTCTATGCAGTTTCAGAGGATCTCTACTCTCAACAAACATTTAGTTTAATTTAATTGTAGTATTAATGGGGAATACATAATCTTTTTCCTTTTTTCCTTTTCCTCCTACCTACATATCAGCCCTTGGCCACTTCCAATCTAAGGATACCAAGGTATCATAGTTTCACTGAATAACATGGTACTAGAAGGCACAGCATGGATACCATGGGCAATTTCCGATACTGTGATAACTGTGGTTCATGATAAATAGCAGGTTTCAGGCCTCAACTACTTTGGGGGGTATCTTTAAGAGTATCTGTCCTTTCTATGTCAACTCTCCCCAACACAAGAGCTCAAAGAGACTTTTTTGTAAAAAAATGACCACTTCCGTAATACCACGGTATTCACGATAACCATAGTATTACATGTCATGGTTATCATACTGACAAAATTTGATCACCATGACATCCCGACTCCAATCCCCATTACTGCATCAACCCATCTAGCACTTAATCCCACAGCTTATCCCCCCCCCCCCGGTGGCAGGGTTATCTGGGCTCCCCAAACCCTTCTAAAGTTCAAATCCTGTTCTCTGGTGGATGGGCATCAGTGCACTAGTAATGGTAGTAGGTTTATCTATTAAGCACCCAATTCTGGGGTCTCTGGGCGCTCCACACCACTGAAATACATACATCATAATATCATGATAAAGCAAATTAAACAGGGCCCAAGAATACCACTACACTTCATCCACGGCCCAAACATTCCCTGCTTTCTTTCTACCCTTGCAGGTCGGTAATGAGGGTTCCAAGAAGTATGTTCAGGAAGACTCTGTCAACATCCTCCTGTCAACGTCCTCCCTCTCATACTGCTCCACCTGCAAAACCACCTGTGGTTACCCAGCCTGCAACTGCATGGCGGAGTCAGTTAGCCTCCTTCCCCACAGGAAACAAATGTCCTCTGTGACACTTAAACCCCCCCCCCCGCTGACAACCTAGATGTAGTCCTGAACCCGTGAGTGACAGTGCTGCCACTGTGACAGCTGTCCAGAAACACATGCAATATTTAAAGGGAAAGCCTGCTTAAAGCAGCAGATAAGGAGTCACAAGCCTGCAAGGTGGGTGGGATGGGGGTGGGTGCAATGTTTGATGGCAGATTGAGGAGTGAGAACAGGGACCACTGAACACCAGGAATATACAGTCTCAAGATTGGAGTTAGGGAAATGGGGACCATAGGACACCACAGAAGTGTCTGCCTCTTGGGTTGAGGTTGGGACACTGGACTCTGACTGGTGCTGATGCCAGTCCAGTGCCTCCACCCCCCGCTCAAGGCCAGTTTGTACTGTTTGGTGCCAGGGGCTGCTGGACCACCAGGGCATGTTTGGATCGGCATAGCAGTGTGGGGTGCCACAGCACAGAAGAAAGAACAGTTATGTAAGAATTCACCATAACAGTAAATCTTTGAGAGAGGCTCTTGCAGTAGGTATTCACAAATAGGATTAAGCCACCAGGTGTCGGGACCCCACGGAAAAATCTCTAGCTAGCAGTCTTTGGCAGGGGACCGCCCCCATGTCAGCTGACCGGCGTCTGCCTATGTCAATATAAAGAGGCAGCCCCCCACGCCTGTCTTCCAGTTCTTTCCCACCAGAGGCCGAAAGGGCATGAGAGAGGAGAAGAGGATATGCCCCCTAAGAAGAAGAGAAGAAACTCAGGGGGACAGAGGGAGGGAGGGAAGGTAATATCAACTGCAAGAGCCTCTCTCAAAGATCTACTGTTACGGTAAGTTCTTATGGAGCTGTTCTATCTTACTTCAAGAGAGCTCTTGCAGTAGGTATTCACAGATAGGACTGACTCCCAAGCAGTCAGACAATGCTGAGAAAGGGAGGAGGAAACATCATCCACAGTAAACTGGAAGGCTAAATAGGGATTCACGCCAGAAGTCCCTGCAAGACAGCCAATCTGAAGCCCGCTCTATGGCAAGAGGCCACGTCCAAACTGTAATGTTTCGTGAAGGTATGGACAGAAGTCCAAGTGGCGGCTGCACAGATTTCTGTGGCTGACACATTTCTGAAACAAGCAGCAGAGGCAGCAACTCCTCTTGTGGAGTGGCCTCTGACTTGACCCGGAAGGGTCTTGTTGTATTTGTCAAAACAGAAAGTCATGCAATTTGCTAACCACTTAGAGAGGCACTGCTTGGAAATAGCATTGCCCCCTCTCTTGTGCGCAAAGGAAACAAAAAGTTGATCCTTTGTTCTGTTAGTGTAGTATCTCAGAATACTATGAACATCCAGCGTATGCAGAAGGTACTCTCCATGATTTGAGTGTTCCGGAAAAAAGAACGGGAGCTCAATGGATTGATTCAGTGTGGATTCAGCCACCACTTTTGGCAGAAACATGGGGTTTGTACGCATGGCCACCCATTCCCTGTAGAAAATCAAGTAAGGGATCTTACACATCAGGGCTTGAAGCTTGGAGATCCTCCGAGCCGAAGTGATGGCCACAGGAAAAAGTGTCTTCCAGGAGAGAAATTTCAGATCCGTCTCTGCTGCCGGTTCAAAGGAAGACAGCGTGAGCTTCTCCAAAATGAAATTCAGATCCCATGGGAAAGCAGGATTACGGATCAGGGGTCTTAAGTGAAGCACCCCTTTAAGGAAAGTCTTGGAGACCTCCAATTGAGCAACCGTCTTGCCCCCCAAGGGAATGTGGTAGGCTGAAATGGCCGCCATATGAACCTTCAAAGAGGAGTAACTAAGGCCCAGATCATAGAGGTGCCTCAGGTAATCCAGGATTTTGGTTGCCGGGCATGAAAAAGGTTCCAGATCCTTGGAACCTGCCCAAATGGAAAATCGCTTCTATTTCATGGCATAGGTAGACCTGGTGGAAGGCTTTCCGACCTCCACCAAAATGTCCGCCTCTAGAGGCGAAACGCAGAAGTGAGACGTGGCTACGTCTGCAGAAGCCAAGCATGAAGGTGGAACGATTTGAGTCCTGGATGGCCCAGGGTCCTCTGATCCTAGGTCAGCAATTTCTGCGACAGAGGTAGTGGAAGAGCAGGTTTCTCTGAAAACTGTTGCAGAAGAGAGAACCAAACTTGCCTCAGCCAGAAGGGAGCAATGAGAATCATTTGCGCCCCTTCTGCCCGAAGTTTGTTCAGTACCCTCGGAATCAAAGGAATGGGGGAGAAGTCATAGACGAATCTGCCATTCCAGCACAGAGACAGCGCAACAAGCCAAAAAATGTCTCGCCCTGGAGTGAGCAAGCAGAAGGTGGGAAGTTTGGCATTGTCGGTGGAGGCAAATAGGTCCACCTGAGGTGTCCCCCACTGCTCGAAGATGTCGTTTATGACCTCTTGTTTGAGTTCCACTCGTGAGACTTGACTGACGAGCGACTGAGAGCATCTGCCAGGGTGTTTTCCATGCCTGGCACGTGGGCTGCCGTCAGATGCATGTTGTTCTGGGATGCCCAATACCAGACTCTCATTGCTTCCCGGCGCAGGGGATAGGAACGAGTTCCTCCCTGTTTGTTGAGATACCAGACTACATACGTTGTCTGATTGGATCAGAAGGTGACCGGGAAGAATTTATTTATTTATTTATTTATTTAAGAGTTTCACCAGGAAGGCATACCGAGCAGAGTACCGCTCAATTCCAGATGCTTCCTGGGGGGGGAGGGGGAAAGGATGTATACAGCATCGAATACACAGTATTTACAGTACATAACAGCAACAACACAGGGATTAGAGTGTTCAAATAGCCTGTAGGGCATACAAAACAGCCCTCATCTCGAGAACATTGATGTGTAAACTCTTCTGAAAGTGAGATCAGGTTCCCTGAGTTTTGTGAGACCCTGGGGGGGCTCCCAAACCTGCACCTGATGTGTCTGTGGTCAGAGTCTGGGTGGGATGATCAGTGCAGAAGGGGACCCCCAGACTGAGGTTCTCCTGAACCATCCACCACTGCAAGTCCCTGATCATTGAGTCAGACACTAGGACCTTGTGATCCAGATGGTCCTGGAATTGGTCCCACTGAGAACGGAGAGTACACTGCGAGACTCTCATATGGAGTTCGCCAGAGACACAGTTGGGACAGCTGCTACCATGAGCCTGAGAAGTCGAAGGACCTTCCAGGCCCCAACCCATCTGAGGGAGGACGGAAGGCAAGCTTGGGTTAGGAGCATCTCGATTCTGTCCGGGGGCAGAAAGGCCGTGCCTAGTGTCGTGTCCAACCCTGCACCAATGAACTGCAGCCATTGACAAGGAACCAAGTGGGACTTGGCTTGGCTGACCGTGATACCCAGGCTGGAAAAGACCTCTAGGGTAAGGGAAAGGGATAGTTGGAGGTCCTCCCTGGATAGAGCCGCTAGGAGCCAATCATCCAGGTAAGGGAAAATTTGAACTCCTTGGGTGTGCAGGAAGGCTGCCACTACCACCAGGCATTTGGGGAATACTCGGGGGGCCAAGGAAAGGCCAGATGGGAGGGCCCTGAACTGGTAGTGTGCCTCTGGAAACAAAAACGGAGGTATTTGCAGTGGGAAGGGTGAATGGGGATATGCAGGTAGGTATCCTGCATAGCCAGGACACATAGCCACAGTCCCGACCAGAGCAGGGGTAGAAGACTCTGCAAAGAAAGCATTCGGAATCTTCTGTACTCCACAAACTGGTTTAGAGAACTGAGATCAAGGATGGGTCTCAGGTCACCTGTTTTCTTTGGTACTAGGAAGAAGTGTGAATAGTAACCCATCCCCTGGTAGGAGGAGGGGACGGGTTCTATCGCTGCCTTCATGAGAAGGGAGCTGATCTCCTCGAGTACCAATGGTATGTGAAGAGGGGAGTACAATGACGGAGGAGGTAGTCTGTGGGGTGGTTTTTGGGTAAACTCTTTTGAGTGTTCCACTGACACCAACTGTAGAACCCATGCATTGGTAGTTATTCTCTCCCAGCCAGGAAGATGGGAGGAAAATCTTCCCCCTACCAGTTCCTCTGGAGGTGCCAGAGGAAGAGGGAGAGGGAGAGGCATGGAGTCAGGAGGCTAAGGCCAGAGTGGCGGCCGGGGCTCCAAGAGTCTTACAAGACTTACTTGGGGAAGCCTTTACCGCGGCTCGGCATTTATTAGGACGCTTAGCCTGCGTCTGCCTCTGTTGCTGGTGCTTCTGGCCCTGAAGAGGATTTGTACATGGTCTGGACCGACTTTAATGCCAAACCCTTGTCTTGTAATTCAGTGATGATGTCTTTAACATCACCTCCGAACTAAACTGAGCCCCGGAAAGGAGCATCATGTATAGCCGTCTGTACCTCAGCAGCCAAACCTGAAACACAAAGCCAGGCATGACGACGTAAACCTACGGCAAAAGTTGGGCTTCGACCTGCAGTGTCCACCGCATCATAAGTAGCATGCAGCATGTGCCTACAGGCCGAATGAGCAGAACAGACCAGATCTCCCAGTTCCTGCTTCGTCTGGGAATCTGGGAGAGAGAGTCCAGTTTTTATTCCACCGGATTCAGAACAGACTTCTGGTAATCCCCCATATGTCCCACATAATTAAGGACTCTTAAACCCAGGGTAGAAGATGCGTAAATCTTCTTGCCATACTGGTTCAGAAGTCTGGATTTTCTGTTGGGGGCAGACGAGCTGAGGTGTTTAGGATTGGCAGTTCTTTCACGGGCAGCACTAATGACAACTCAGTCTGCCTTAGGGTGAAGACTAAGAAAGTCTTTGCCCTCGGAAGTCTGGTAAAGCCTATCTGCCTTGCAAGAAAGAGGGGCTAATGAGGAAGGTTGCTTCCAAATTGTGGAAACAAGATCCTCATGAGGCTCAGTCCAGGGAGAAATCAGTGTAGGAGAAGTTTTGGGAAGATCCAGGTGAATGGCCAGTTTCTTCTGTTGTGGATCTGGCTCCACTGACTGCCATTCATAAGCAGCCTGGATTCGTTTCAGCAACTCCAAGAATGAAGGATCCTCCGGAGGGGACTTGGGAGAATCCTTGGGCCTTGGGGTCTCTAGAGTGTGGAGCTCGTCTCCTGGGTCGGAGGGTTCAGAGTCTGAGTCAGTGTCTGAAGGCTCCGAAGAAGAAGAATCCTCCTTATTAGATGGGGGAATTAACCATTCTGGGGTTACCCCGAGGGTGCGTGTCCTCCCTAGGATGAGAGCCAAAAGGTTCTGCTGTGGCGTCTGGTACAGGTGGAAGTCTCACTTGTCACTGACGAATGGGATCTGGCATAGGGTCCAGCGTCGGATGATAATTTTCTGCCTCCTTAGTGAGCTTGGGACTTCACCTCAGCCCACCAGGAAGCTAAAACCTCCTTAAGGTCCACTTGAGGAGGTGGGGGGGCTTGGATATGGGTAACTGGGAAACCTGTAAAAAGGGTACCCATAACCTGATGGAGGGAGGCCCGGCATCAAGTACTGTGGCACCAGGTACTGCGGCGTCGGATATTGCGGCGTCGGGTATCCTGGTGCCAGGGGCTCCGAAGGAGCTGACGGACCTGGTATGGGCCCAGTCGGAAGACCAGATGGGTATGGCATCAGTCTGGAAGGCATAGGGGCCGGAGTGGGAGGTCCCAAGGCAGGGTCCAGAAAGACAGGCCCTGCAGGATCTGGCGGTGGAGCAGCTCTGTTGTCAGGCACTGGTATGCGGAGGGTGACAGCAGGTTTACCGATGTCAAGTCCAGTGTCTGAAGCTCTGGCCGGGGGCACCTGACGGCAGAGTCCTGGTATTCTCAACCCCAGCCGGGAAGAGGGGCAGAGTCCATGGGAGGAGACTGCGGGACAGAGGAGCCTCGGATGGCAACGGAAAAGAAATTCATTCGGCGACTCCGGGTCTCAGGCATGGCATCAGTGCCCTGGCATGGGAATTAGAGCTGTGCGATCGGACGAGCCGATGATCAGCTTAGCAGCCTTGTCCAAGCAGGCGACGGCACAGCCGGAACCCGATTTATTGGACCCACTCACACCGGTAAGCCCAGTAATAAAGGTGGCCGTAATGGGAGTGGACGCCTCCTTTGCCCCGGAGGCTCCCGGCAGGCCCGAGCGTGACCCCAGAGGGGGGCCGACGTATGCTTGGTAACCACCAAAGTGGCCATCGGTGAGCGATCCCCCAGAGGGGAAGATACCTGTAAGGCTGCGACTCCACCCGAAGTCACGGGGGCTATGGATGACGATTCCCAGTCCCTATGCTTTTCCTTGTCCCTTTTCTTCTTATGGGGGCCTTTGGGGGAAGTCGACATCTGCCGGAGTTTCTTCAGTTCTTTTTCCATGGAGGCCATCTTTTTCTTTAAGATGTGGGCTTCCAGGGACTGCCGTCGCCTCTTGCGGGTGACTGAACTGAACTTCTGGCAGTGGTCGCACTCCTCCATGCGGTAGTCCAGGCCTAGGCAGAAGAGACATAAGGAGTGGCCGTCCGGGGATCCGCACGATTCACACTTATTTTTATGCGATTCAGAGGGTATTGAAGATGACATACAGAGCTGGATATAAAGAACAATTTAGAGAAAAACTGGTATGTTTTGAAGAAAAAATGAGGAAATACTCATCCAAAATGGTGGTAGAAGTAGCACTGTTCTTCCACGACGTACTTTCACAAGCCGACGGCGGAAAGAACTGGAAGGTGGGCGTGGGGGACCGCCCCTTTATACTAACGTAGGCTGATGCCGGTCAGTTGACGTGGGGGCGGTCCCCTGCCAGAGACTTCTAGCTAGAGATTTTTCCGTGGGGTCCTGACGCCTGGCAGCTTAGTCCTATTTGTGAATACCTACTGCAAGAGCCCTCTCGAAGTAAGATCTTTGGAGTTCTTGGAGGCAAGTGGGTTGCAGAACAGAAGGCAATGGTGTACAGCAGACAGAATTTGTCAAACTAACTTGATAAAAAAAAAAAGTAACTTTTTCCCTCCGGTCACAGCTCGTGGAACCTTCTCTTGGGCATCCTTGGCCGTTTCCTGCCCGCCTGAGGCCCCTTCAATCTGTGCCTTCTCTCTCTCCCCGCCCCCTGCAGCCAGCACCCCCAGTTTAACCCACCCGGGATGGGTCTCCCCTCCTCTTGGGTGCTCTTAGGCGTCAGACTCCAGCTGCAGGTAAAGGCCCAGGTGGAGGACCTGAAAGGCCAGTCGGGGTGAGCCCAGCGGTGGGCATGGGGGACAGGTGCCGTTGCCTGTCCCATGAGATGGTGTTTTCCCTGTTCTGCGCTCTCCCTCCCTGTGCGTGGCGTACGCCCGACACTCTGGCGCACAGCAACCCTGCCTGCATCAGCCATGCTAATTACGTGCCACCCCGCTTGCTGCAGTGCCCCCGGTCTCTAACGGGGGCCGCTGGCATGCCAGGTCGTGTCCCCACCCTGCAACCCCAGAGAGGAGAGCATCACAAGGGCACTCATCCTCAACCCTTCCCTGTCGACCCCCGATGCCCGAGTTCGCTCCCAAACCCAGATCGCTGGCACAGCGCAAGGTGTGGCATCCACAGCCTCAACCCTCAACACCACTGGGCCAGCCACTTGATAAATTTTTTAGTTGGGTTACATAGGCAGGGGGAGAGGGGCCAAGCAGTGAACTCGTTGGACCTCGACTTCAGCAAGGCCTTTGATTCTGTTCCACACGGTAGACTAATAAAAAAAGCTTGGCCACCTGGGGCTAGGGGACAAACTGACCAGGGGGGCAGGGAACTTGCTGGAGCAAAGGATGCAGAGGAGGTCGACAGTGGGATGTACTCAGAACACAGGGAGAATGGACACCAAGGAGGAAGCTGGAGTTCGAGGAGTGAAATGAGACCTGTAAAAAAATGGTCTGGATAATGGCAGATAAAGCTCTATGCAAAAAAAAGTGCAAAGTGTTGCACACTGGTAGCAGCACCTTTTTGACCGGAAAGGAGAATAGGACTTGTTCTAGGTCGTTGGTGCGTTGGTCCCACTGGACCCGCAATATCCACTGGGGGATCCAAATATGGAGCCTGGCTAAAGGCACTGTCACAATGACTGCAGCCATCAGGCCCAGGAGCCTGAAGAAGGTTCTGGCCATGACATACTGTATCTGCAGTTGTAAAGCAGCTGGGCCCGGGCCATCAGGCAGTCCGCCCTGTTCTGTGGCAGGAAAGCGAGGCCCTAAGCTGTGTCCAGAACTACCTGAATGTACTGGAGGTGCTGACAAGGGGTCAGGACTGACTTGGGCAGATTGACCGTGAGTCCCAGAGCTTGGAACAGATGTCTGGTATGTTCGAAGGTCTGGAGGAGTTGCTCCCTGGACTGGCCATGACCAACCAGTTGTCCAGGTAAGGGAAGACATACAGCCCCTCCCCTCCCTCCTGAGGGCAGCTGCCACCACCGCCAAGCATTTAGTAAAGACCCGAGGTGTAGAAGACAAGCCAGAGGGCAAGGCCCGAAACTGGAAAAGCACCCCCTGGAACTGGAACCCGAGGTACTGTCTGTGTGAAGCACACACCCTGATATGCAGGTATGCATCCTGCGTGTCGAGGGAGCATAGCTAGTCTCTCTGGTGCAGCAGTGGAAGTAGGCCATGCAGTGTCACTATCCTGAACTTTTTTGTACTGGATATAGAAATTCAGGTTCCTCAGATCTAGGATGGGCCGCAAATCCCCTGTGGATATGGGGACTAGAAAGAAGTGGGAATAGAACCCCTGTTCTTCTGATCTAGGGGAAACAGGTTCAATGGCCTTTTGTAGCAGCCTGCAAATTTCCTCCAGCAGCACTTGGATGTGGTCTGGAGGGTAGCTGGAATGAACTGGAGGTTGATCTGGAGGCCACTCCAGAAGTTCTAGAGCAGGCAGCTAAAGAGGCATTTCTGAAGGCTGGTATGAGAGGAGGGATAATAAGAGAATAAAATCTGGTAATTCTAAGAAGTCTGTCAGATTCTTCCTAGTGACATCTTCCTCTTCAACATGCAACTCCACTGCTGTTTGTAATTGCCTCATCACAGTGATGAAAGAGGGGTCATGGGGGGGACCTTGGGGTATAGCAAGCAGAGTCTTCACCCAAGGAAGACACAGTAGAATCAGAATGGGGAAGGCTAGCAGCCCTGTCACCTGGATCCTCCTCCTCATCATCCCCTTCATCATGGGGGAAGAGGTCAGAGTGGTATTCGTCCTCATCACCAGGCTCTGTGATGGGCACCGACGGTGTTGGAAGAGCAAGGACAAACAAGGAGAATAGCATGGCTGAGACACTGATGACAGGCGCCGATGGAATGCCTATCGGTGCTGGCTGTACGGTCTGTGGCATCAACGGAATGGGCCGATGCCCTGATGTTGACAGATCGGCCTTGGGATGCTGGCGGAGCAGGCTGAGACCCCGAAGATGACATGGAAGCCTGAGGCGATGACAGGGATGGTAGCAGTCCTGATGTGAAGGAAGAGAACAAAGGACATCGTCAGGGTAGGAGGTAAGCCCGATAACGTGCCACCGCCGGTCAAGTCTGAGCCAGCGAAGCTCCATGTCTGGAGGCTTGTTGAGAAGATGGGCAAGAACAGCAGGGGCTGAAAGGTCGGCAGGGGCAAAAGGAAGTCCGACACCGATGATCCACCGGCAGCCAAAGTTAAACTGGCAGGAGGGGCTGCCAACGCTGACCCCATGGAAGATGGGGTGTGAATGGCAGAAGAGGCCTCCACTGAGGTGCATGACCCCGCAGCAGTGGACGCCTGGTGCGGCGACCGCAGTAAGATGGGGAGGACCGCTCTTTAACTCGGTCCTTATCCCGGTGTTTGTACTTCCCAGCTGACTCGTCCCAGGCCTTACAGGAGTGAGAGCCCATGGACGGTGTCGGGGAGGCAGAGGAGCTTCTGACATGGAGCTCCTTTTCCATTTGGGCAACCTTCTGTTGCTGGAGGAAGCTTTCAAGGGCTTTATGACAGCACCGCTGGGTGGCTTGGTTGAATCCATGGCAGACCTTGCAGGCCTTAAAGCTGTGCTCCTGGCCTAGGCAGCAGATGCAGGCATCGTGGTCGTCCTTATCGAAGATCTTCTAGCCGCACTCACAATAGCGAAAGTTTATGGAGATCATTAGGCATAAAAAGAAAATACTCCGAATTATGTTAAGTAAAGTGATTGTTAAAACTAGGCTGAGAAAATAAAGGTAAGCAGAAATTTGGTGGTCGACTGAAGTGGCGTTGTCTCCATGGAGTCCGGCTGCAAAGGTCAATGGCGGAAAGAACCGTGAGGGCACAGGGTCGCCCTACCTTTTATATCCGTGATGCTAACCCAAGATCAGTCAGTTGGCATTCATCTGTATCCCCCTACCCCGGGTCATGCCTAAAAATAGGCAGGATTTGTCTAGTGCACTTACCCGGTCAACAAAAACTAAATAAATGAATAAATATGGGAAAGACGTCACTGCGTCGGATAACATTGTCGGCTCCCGTTGTGGACTGCTAGCTAGAAAAGTTTCCATTTGATTCTAGTGCCTGGCAGCTATAAGTTCCATAGGTGTGGCCTGATGCAAGAGATACCTTCGATGAAGATCTTTCTTTTTCAGTGTAGTTTTAATGTTCGGAGTAGGAGCAGACTTCTAACATGCAGAATCTTGGGAAGCAAGAGTGTCAGAAACTAGTAGCTCACTCAGCTGGACAGTGTCAATTTCATCACCAGCCACAGCTGACAGGGCAGTCATCTTCCTTTGATCTTCCTGCCACATCAACATTTGCGGATGGCTGTCAGTGTCAGTAGCGCTCAGCTGTTGTCTTGCAATCTCAACCAGTAGGTATTGCCATTTTTCTTTCAACTGTTGTTCCATTCTCTCTCTTCCTCACTGGAAACTTGTTTCTGCCTTACAAGGTTCTCAGGGACTGGGGCACTGGTGTCTGGACTCTACCTTGCTGTAGTGGATAGTCCATCATTCATCTGCAGATTCTCATCTCCTAAAACCACTAAATGCTGCTGGTGTGCTTCCTCAGGACTCCGAGTGGGGAAGGAAGCAGTCTCCACCACTTTGGCTGCCATGTCCACCTCCTCCAAACCAAGATCCTCCATCCCAACAGGAGGCAACAAATGCCACCCGCAGGAAAGCAAGGGAATTTCCCCAGTGTCCTGGCCAAAATTCCTCCTGACAATAAAACTGGTTCAATGCATCCCATCCCCCAAGGCACACCTGGAAACGAACGATAACAGCTTAGCATGTCTTTCCATAACAAAAATTACTAATAAAACAAATTATAATAAATGGGCAGACTGGATGGACCTCTGTGCCTTTTTCTGTCAACAATCTATGAGACGGCATGGTTAGACCACACCTCGAGTACTACGTGCAGTTTTGGTGCCTGTACTTGAAAAAGGGCATTGCACTTCTGGACAGGGTCCAGAGGAGGGTGACCAAAATGATACAGGGTCTGAGGGAAAGATCCTATGAGGAGAGATTTGATGAGCTGTACATGTACTCCCTGAAGGAGAGGAGGGATGGGGGGATATGATCAAGGTCTTTAAATATCTAAAGGGAATGAACAGAGTCCACCTAAATAAGGTGTGGGAGGGAGGAAGGGGCCACCAGGGGGCATTCCATGAAGCTGGTTGGCGGGAGGCTCAGGGGGGAGACTAGGAGACGCTACTTTACAGAGAGGGTGGTGGACCCATAGAATGCACTGCATGTGAAACTGGTGGCTGTTAATACAGTGGCGGGATTCAAGACGGGCTGGGTCATTTAAATTGGTGTATATAACAAAGGCCTCTACAGGCCCAAGATTGGAAGGTAGTATCCAGTCGGGCTGGATCCCAATGGGGTCTTCCGAAGGAATGCTTAACCAGAAGGACATGAATTTGTTAGATGGGCGAGGAAGAAATTTCGACCAGCTTCTAAGGATGCCCCTAGTAAATCTGGACCCTCTCTGCAGTGGGACAATGTTGTTAGGTTGAAAAAGTAGTGAATGATGTAGGGGGGTGCTTGTCATATTTTGTTCTACTATCATCCACGGTAGGGCGTGGGTTCAGGCAATAAGCCAAGCAGTTAAATGGGAGAGCAGGGAGGCCATCCCATAAAGGAATATATTAGGGAGAGATAATCTGCCTTTGTCTTTACAGCACTGGAGCTTACTCATTGCCAATCTGGGTCGTTGGTTGGTCCACAGGAACCAGCTAATACTGCTGTCCCACCTCCGAACATCTTCTGCCAATAAAGGCAGTGGAATATTTTGTAGTAGGTAGAGAATTTTTGGAAGAGAGTTCATCTGAATAGATTGAACTCTGGCCATCAAAGAAAGGGGGAGGGGAGTCCACCTCAGTAAATCCGAATTTATTTTAGAGAAGACATGAGAGTATTTCAGAGTATAAGCCGATAAGTCAGATGGAATCTTGACTCCAAGATATGTAATATATGTTTTGTTCCACCTATATGGATATTTTGAGGTAAGCTCTTGGGAGAGGTGGGAATGTACGAGTAAAGCTTCTGTTTTACTAGGATTTATGGTGTAACCCGTCAGGAATTCTATCTCACTCAGAAAAGAAGTTAAAAGTTTGCAATGATTCTTCTGGTCGGGTTATATAAAGAAGTAGGTCGTCAGCGTAGTATGCTATTTTATGGTATTATTGAATCGGAGACTCTATATCTATGGAGGTGGGAAGTTTGTTGGAACATCTGGGCTACTGGTTCTACAAAAAGTGCAAAAGGGTATGGGGCTAGGGGGCAGCCCTGACGTGTGTCCCTATGAAGAGAAAAACGGTCAGAGTAAGACCCATTGAGCTTCACTACTGCTTCCGGATCTGTGTAGATTCCTCGAATAGCATCTGCGAAAAGAGCGGAGAACTTGAATAGGTGTAAAACTGCCTGAAGAAACTCCCAAGAGACTATGTCGAAGGCCTTTTGAGCATCAATACTTAGTATCAAAAGGGGAGTTTGTGAGGACTGGGCATGATCTATAAGACATAAAGTTCGCTTGATATTATCTGTAGTTTGTCTACCTTTAATAAATCCTGACTGATCTGGGTGTATTATTGAAGGGAGAATGTGATCCAATCTGCGAGCTAAGATGCTTGTATAGATCTTATAATCATGATTGAGTACCGAGATAGGGCGATATGAGTCACATGGATGAGAGGGTTTTTGGGGTTTAAGGATCACAGAGATGGTCGCTTGTCTCCATGACACTGGAAAGGAAGAGGTAGTATGGGCCGTCTGCAGCGCCCTTAAAAGAGGGGCTCTCAGTAAGTTCCATGTGCCTTTATAAAATTCTGCCCCATAACCATCCGGGCCTGGGGATTTTCCATTTTTAAGGCCCTGAATGGTAGTCTGAAGTTCTAATTCCATAATCAGAGCTATTAACTGGGTTTGTTGTGAAGCTGAAAGGGTAGGAAGATGAAGCTGAGAGGGGAAGGAAGTAGTTTTTTGTGGGTCCGGCTGTACAGGGGAAGAATAAAGATTTTGATAATATTTTCTAAAGGCATTTAATATATAGGATGTCATATACTTAATCTGCCAGTTACAGGGTCTTTGATTTTAGAAATAGTGTTTTGTTGTTTTTGATTTCGAAGATGATAAGCTAAGAGTTTAGAAGCTCGAGCCCCTCCCTTATAATAGCGCTGCCTCAACCAGGCCAGAGCCCGCTCAGTCCTGGCCATCAGTAACTGCTGAATCTTGGACTGTGTTTGAGTTATTAAGGGGAAGAGGTCAGTATCGCCCTGCATATGTGCCTCCTGGAGAAATCTAAGTTTCTCCTGTAGGTCTGACAAAGCTAAATCAGCTTGTTTCTTTTTATGCGAGGCGTATGATACAATATAGCCCCTTAAAACCACCTTGGGCGTATCCCAGAGAATCTGAGGCGAGGTCTGGGGGGATGAATTATCTCCCAAAATCTCTGGAATACGTTTCTCAAGCAGATCTTTAAATTCTTGGTCTCTGAGCAAAGAGGGGTTAATCCACCATTGGGTTTTTATCCTATCCTTCTGGATATTAAGATCCAAAGCGATTGGGGCATGATCAGATAGGCAGATATTGAGGATATCCGCTGCCCATACCAGATCAATATGTTCCTTGCCTAAACAAAAATAATCCAATCTGGAATAGTGTTTAAATGCATTAGAGTAATAAGTGAATTTTCTACAGGAGGGGTGAAGTTGTCTCCATACGTCTACTAACCCCATGTCATGAAGTAGACGCCTTAAGTGCTTCTGCCCAGAAGACTGGGGGAAGGGCGGATAGCAGATGAATCAAGCGAGGGATTTAGCTGGCAGTTTAAGTCCCCACCAATGATTAAAATTCCCTGCTGCCTGGTCAGAATGACGTCCACCAGACGTTGTATAGTGAAGGCATCTGAGCCTGGAGGAATATAAACACTGCAGACTGTTAGAATCTGTTGATTCATTTTTACTACTGCCAAGGCCAATTTGCCCTCCCCATCCGAGTACTGGTCAATGAGCCGGAGTTTTGATCGTTTCGGGATCAGAATCACCGATCCCCTCCTCCTGCCCCTCCGATAGGAGGACTCAACTAGATTCGAAAAGCCAAATCTGAGCAACTTCTGGTGCTCAGAAGAAGAGAGATGAGTTTCTTGCAAAAGGAGAACATCTGGATTTAGTTTTCTAAGTGCTCAAATTGTACGATCTCTCTTGATGGGACTCGCCAGCCCGTTTACATTATGAGATATGATTCTGAAAGGCTTCTGCATATCCAGTCATCAGCTAATCTATTTCTGGTCTCCCAGGCTCCCCCCCCCACCAGGAGCACAATCCCTACAATAAGCAACAGTTTTGACTTCCCGTCTAGTACTGATATTGACGCCTGAGAATCTTTGCAACGTTTAAGAGTACAGTGGTCCAATGGTAAAAACCAAAAAGTCGGGTACAATAAAACTGGGGAATGATCTGTATGCCAACTAAGCATACCTATATAGGTCAATACATATAGGGGGGAGGGAGAACTAATATACAATCCCCAGTTATGGGGAAGTTCAACTTCCAACTAAGAATGCTCAAAATGAGCAGACATTTGGGACAGGTCAACCGACCGTCCGAATGTGGACTCCCAAACTGCATAGTGGTATGGGTTCCTAGGGAAACTTCTGCCCCCTAACTCTGGGAAGGGGAGGGCAAAGTCGAGGTAAACCAATATCAGGAAATACAAAAAAACAGAAGAAAAGGTAGAAAGGAGAGTACGTGGGAAGGGGGGAAAAAAGATGCAGTTCCATTATGTTTTGAGTTCAGAGGTGGTATAATCAAGCTCTGGTCCACCCCTCCAATGGTGGAGATGAAGGTGGGGGGAGAAGAGTAGAGACTGGTGGGTACGCCTCTTCTAGTATGAGTGGTAGTTAGTCTAACGGAGCCAGGGGTATATAAATAAATAAAACATAGTAGCCCATCCTCCAGAAGGTTCCCTCGCTGTAATGAGCAAGAGACTTGATAACGTTTTCCCTGGAGTATGCACGCTCTCTATAGGGTCCTTCTGTGACTTTGTCTGTCAAGCTGAAAATCAAGCTCCGCCTATGAACTCAGTCCGTGTACATCATCATTAAGTTCAAGTCACTTAGCCCCATTTATGTAGAAAGAAAAGATGATCTTCATGATAGAGAAACTTAAGAAAGGCTGCCCCTGCCAGGACTAATCAAGATCGCTCCTGAAAGCCATTTGCCGGCCTTCGTTCCACGAACCCTGGTAGCCACATGTGGGGAATGTGGATGTGGCACAGCTCCAAGCACCCTGCATTTGGGGAATGTTCTCACAGTGAGGCCTTTCCCAGACCTGTTAGAGTACAGGGGGGAATATTGCTGGAGTGCAACTGAGAGCCGGCGAAAGGTCGAGGGGCTCAAGGACCGCCCCACAAGCTCGCACTCCCGCTAATACAAAAGAGGACAACTCAGTAGGGGAGAGTCCCCCAGGCGGGCCCCAACCCCCGCCCTGTCAGTCATTTATACCCTCACTGGTCAGCGTGGAAGGAGGAGTGGGGACGGAGCCTCATCTCGGGCCTAATATGCCAGAACTGTCTCACTAAAACAGGGAGTGGGGAAGGCGGGGCACGAGCTTTCTTAATCAGAGTATCTGCAGTTGTTAATTTATGAAGGTGACAAACCCAGTTCTCCTGTGGATCCCTCAAATACCAGGATCCTCTGCTGCTGTCCGTCCACCCCGGTCCAAGAAGACCCATACACTGCGCCCTATTTAGCGGGCTAATGCAGTATCACCATATAAAATGTGAGACATAGCCCTATTTCTGGCAGGTTTCTGGGTCTGAGCGGCTTAACGCAGCCGTCCGGAGCCCGCCGTCCCCGACCACATCCAGGGTTTACAAACAGACCCATCTAGCGGGGACATAATGTAAAAATGGTTGAAGGGGACCTTTCCCCCATGGCAATATCACTGTGGGTCAATATTCTCCCACCAAAGATGGACGGGCAGCAGTCCATCCGCACTGGGATCTAAATCAGTAAACTATCATTAAGGACATGTTAAGCTCGGCCCACCCTCATTACCTGCTCACCCACTGAAGAAGTCAGCCCGGTCTGAGCTCAACGACCCCCCCCCCCAAGCCTCTCACCGCTGCTGCTGAGTCTAGGCAGGACCCAAAGCCCGACCCTCAGGTGGCCACCACAGAAAAAAGAAAAAAGGGAGACGCCTCCAGAGGTATGTAAATGCAAGAGACAAATTCAAACTGGGGATTGTGTAAAAACTCCCTCACTAAAGTCCTTAAAGCACGAGGCTCTGCAGGCGGACCCCCGCCCCCACCAAGCCACCCAGCTACTCACTGCGCACTAATCGATCTCAGCCCAAGAATTTCAGCAGTTTTGTCTGGAAAATTGAGCCAACATTTTCTTGATACAGTCGATAGTAGCCTGTTGATCTGGAAGTTGTCTGGGGAAGTCACTTTAGGAAGGCCTTTATCCTCAGACACCCTCTGGGGTAAGCGGATTGAAGCTGGTATGGTGAATCCCTGTTTTTTGAGATCCATACAGGTCATTTCCATGGAGTCATAAGATTGTTGGCCCATGGGATACTGGATTACAAGCCTGCTAGGGTATGGGGTTCTGAATTTCAGCTTTTGCTGTCTAAGAAAGGGGAACAGGGGGATATATGCCCGTCTTCTCTGCATTGTGGAGCGAGAGTAGTCATTATCAATGAAAATTTGTGAGTCCCCACAAAAAATACTTGGTTTCGCCCAGGCCTGCCTTAGAATTAGTTCTTTAGTTTGGTATTTGAGAAATCTGATGATTATGGACCTGGGGCGCGCCAAAGCTTGGGTTTTTTCCCTTGTTTGCCCTGCACACCTCCTCATCACTTGCACTTTATGGCGTCTGGAGGGTGGGTGGATCCTGGCAACATGTGCCACCAAGTCACCCTCAGGAGTCACTGTCAAGTCATGCAGCGCAGCCTTCCCATCCTGGGAAAATCCCCCACCAGACTCCACCCCTGGCGTCTGGGGCTCAGAGAGCAAACCAGAGTGGCCAGTGTGCCACAGTGGTTCCTCATGTCTTAGCACCACAGCGCCGCCATCAAGACTAACTTTAAGATAACTCTGGGTGCCATACTTGAACCTTCTGGCCCAGACACAAAGTGGGTTGGCTGGTGGTTGCTAGCTTGTGCCAGGGTCCAAGAGGGACAGACTGATGGCTCTATAGAAATGAGTCAGTAAAACAGTGTAAATGGACAGGCTCAGATGTCATAAAATGCAACAGGCTCAACAGTCAACCAAGTGCTGGGCCACCATGTGTCAGCTAAACATGCCCCTGCCAGTGTGGCATAGGTCAACCCCCCCCCCCCCCCAAAAACCCCATAAAGGAAAAATAGCTTAGTTGTTAGATTGCAGAGCTATGAACCTGGAGACACACTTGGAATCCCACCACTGCCATTTATTTACTATGTGACCTTGAGAAGCAAGTCACAATCTTCCTGTGCTTCACCTCCTTCCTCTTATTCTTTCTTTCTCTGTACTGAACCCCCCTGAATGCTCCCTCAATCTCAATTTGTCTCCCTGTTCTCACCTAATGGCTGATGAAACTGTTTATAGTTTGTAAAATGCTTTGGGATACAGTGTGTATGAAAGGCACTATAATAAAACCAAGTACCTGCCCTTTCCTACCAAATAATGCAAAAGATATAAGTTGTTACATATGGAAGAAAAAAAATTATTTACCATAGTATTCTTGTCTCTTCCAAGGGAATCTTACTGTATTCTGACAAAATGCAGTATGGTCTCACCATAGGACTGCCCCGGAGCAGAAACGGTTAATGGAACCTATGCAAATAGTGGAATGCTAGGCTTGAGTTCGGTTTTCAAACCACTGTCCCTGGCTGCACTTCCTGCAACCGTCAGATTCTTACGAAGCATGCATAAACTACACTAACTATCTTAATATAAAATTAGTTCCCCAAGACCAACCCCTCTTTTTAAACAACAGGGGCATCCTTAATACTCAAGTCACAGATGCCCAAGAAAACAAACAGTCACACCAACAGGTTTGCAGTAAGATATGGACAGCTGGAATGCAGTGCCCATTAGGTTCCAGTAGGGAAGGTAGGGTGGGAGTTCAGAATACAGTAAGATTCCCTTGGAAGAAACAACATTACTATGGTAAGTAATTTTTTTATTCAAACCCCAGGAAATCTTACTGTATTCTGACATATGCAGACTACCCAAGCAGTACTTCTGGAGGAAGGTAGAGAACCTATTTAGGAAACAGGCTCTGCAGTATTGCTGTGCCAAACCTGGCATCACTTCTGGCCTGGGTATCCAAGCAATAGTGCTTGGTAAATGTGTGAACAATTTTCTAGGTAGCTGCTTTACAGATTTCCAGCAGAGAAATGTCTCTAGAAGCTGCTATAGAAGCAGCTGTTCCCCTTGTGGAATGGGCTCTGAGACCCGCAGGGTGCTGCTTGCCCACTTTGCTATAACAAAACTGAATGCAGGCAGCAATCCAGCGTGCAGTGGACCATTTTGTGGCTGGTTTGCCTTGTCCCACTTCTCCATAGGTCAGGAAGAGTTAAGTATTGTCCTGCCTGTGGCTCTTTGTGTGGTCCAGGTAGTAACTGAGAGCTCTCCTTAACATCTAGGTTATGCAGTCTACGTTCTCCTGAAGTGGAATGCTCAGTGAAAAAGACTTGCAGTTTAATGGACTGATCAAGGTGGAAGTCAGAAACCACCTTAGGAAGAAACTTCCTATTAGTCTTGATGACAACACAGAAACATCGACTTTGATGGCAGATAAGGACTGCTTGGCCCACCTAGTCTGCCCATTTCCCTACCTATTGGATAAGCTGCAGATCCTAGTTAACCAACAGCCTACTTCTTCCTACCCCACCACCAGAATTGCCCTATGTCTGGCCCATGCATTCTTGAATTCCCCCACTGTTTTTGACCCTACAACCTCCTCAGGAAGGCCGTTCCATGCGTCCACCAGCCTCCCTGTGAAAAAATACTTCCTCACATTGCCCCTGAGCCGTCCCCCCTCTATCTTCAAATTGTGTCCACTTGTTCTTGCACATCCCTTTTTCTGAAAGATGCTACCCTCTTGGGCTTTGTTGATTCCCTTGAGGTACTTGAAAGTTTATATCATGTACCCCTCTCCCTCCTTTCCTCAAGGGTATACATATTAAGCTCCTTTAGTCTCTCTTCGCATGGCTTCTGTTGCAGACCCTGCACCATTTTAGTTGCCTCCTCTGGACTGCCTCAATCCTGTCTATGTCCTTGTGGAGATGAGGTCTCCAGAACTGCACGCAGTACTCCAGATGAGGTCTCACCAACTGTCTGTACAGAGGGATTACAACTTCCTGTTTTCTACTGGTGATGCCTCTCCCTGTGCATCCCAATATCCCTCCAGCCATCCTTACTGCCTTCTCACATTGCTTGCTTACCTTTAGGTCATCTGATATGACTACCCCCAGGTCACTTTCCATTTGTGTTGTTGTTAATACCCCCAGATTGTGTACTCGTCCCCTGGGTTTTTGTTTCTCAGGTGCATTACTTTGCACTTCTTTGCATTGAATCTAAGCTGCCATACTTTTGACCATTCCACCAACCTTGCCAAGTCCTTTCTCATCCTTTCCATCCCCCTTATGTATCAACCCTGTTGTAGATCTTTGTGTCGTCTGCAAAGAGGCATACTTTTCCTTCTAGTCCCTCTGTAATGTCACTTATAAAGACAGTAAAGAGGAACGAACTCAGTACTAACCCTGTGGTACCCCGCTAGTAACCCCACTTTCTTCGGAGTGGACTCCGTTTACTATTACCCTCTGTGTTCTGTTGTCCAGCCAATTTTTTACCCAGGTTACCACCATGGGACCCACTCCCAGGCTGGCTAATTTGTTTATTAATCTTTTGCGTGGGATTGTGTCAAATGCCTTGCTAAGGTCTAGGCAGGCCATGTCCACAGCCCCTCCCTGGTCTACTACTTTGGTCACCCAGTCAAAGAAATCTATTCGATTCATCTGACATGACCTTCCCGCTGTGAATCCATGCTGCTTTGGGTCCAGTGCCCCGCTGGCCTCTAGGTACTCAACAATTCTTTCTTTCAGAAGTGATTCCATCATTTTCCCTACCACTGAGGTCAAGCTAACAGGTCTGTAGTTTCCTGCCTCTGCTTTGTTCCCACTTTTGTGAAGGGGAATCACATCCGCCCTCCTCCAGTCCTTAGGTACCACATCATCCTCCCATGATTTGTTAAAAAGGGTAGTCAGTGGTGTCACTAGTTCTTCCCTTAGTTCTTTTAGAATTCTGGGTTGAGTCCCATCAGGCCCCATTTCTTTGTCCACCTTCATTTTTAGGAGTTCTTTCAGAACACTTTCTTCTGTGGAAGGACTGGTATCGACCCCCCTATCCAGTGCTTCTATTGATTAGATTTGGTACCTTCCCATCTTCTTCTTTTGTGAATACTGAGCAGAAGTATTCATTCAGTATTCCTGCTTTTTCACTGTCCCTCTCTGCCCACCCACCTCCCATTTATTAAGCCTCACTATCCCTCCCTTGGTCTTTCTTCACTCCCTAATGTACCTATAAAAGGTGTTATCTCCCTTCTTAGCCGAGTTAGCTATCTTTTCCTCAGTTTGGGCCTTTGCTATTCTAACTGCCTTCCCACTTCCTTCTGCTTTAACTGGTACAGTTCTCTGTCCTGCTCCTTCTGTGTTTCCTTATACTTCCTCAATGCTATCTTTATCTCACTAACCTTCCCCATCACCTCTTTTGAGAACCATAGTGTTTTTTTCCTTTCGTTTTGACTTATTTGCTTCACACAAAGGCTTGTTGCCTCTGTGATGGCAGTTTTGATGTTTCCCCCATTGTTCGTCCACCCCTCCTTCTTGCCTGTTTGCTAGTGCTTTTCTTAGGCACTCTCCCATTTTGACAAAGTCTGCCCTCCTAAAGTTCAGTACCCTCACTTTTGTATTGCTTGACTATGTGGCTATGTTTATCGTGAACCACACTGTTTGGTGGTCACTTGCTCCCAGATGGCTAGCCACTTCTAGGTCAGAGATCCTCTCTCCGTCTCCTTGTCCCTATGGAATGCAATGTAGTCAGGCTCTATGGATAGGGCCTGGAGCTCACTAATCCTCCTGGCAGAGGTAACTGCCATCAGGAACTCCGTTTTCCAGGTATCATACTTGAGATCTGCGAGGAAATGGGCTCAAAAGGAGGCTGCATGTGCTGAGCAATACATATATTAAGGTACCATACTGGTGTTGGATCCCTATGTGGGGGATGAAGGTGCTGCAGCCCCTTAAAAAACATTCTGAATACTGGGTTTGAAGCCAGGGATGAGGCCCGGTCTGCTGAGAAATAAGCAGAGGCAGCTGTCAAGTGCACTTTAAGAGTGGATGGTCTTAGACCAAGGAAATGAAAATTGGTCAGGTAATCCAGGACAACTGGCAAGCCCACCTGACTGTGCTCTACGTCTTTGTTCTGGCACCATATGGAAAACCTTTTCCACTTAGATGTGTAAGTTTTCCTGGTGGAAGACTTTCTAGAGACCCTGAGGACCTCCATGTCTCCTTCTGAGAGGTGTAAGTTAGCATACTCTAAGTCTTCAAGAGCCAGGCTTTGAGCCTGAGGGATTGGAGGCTGGGATATAGGATCCTGCCCTGTGAGAATGTCAGTAGACTGTGCCTCCTGGGGAGGCTGATTGGTTTGGATACTGACAGGGAGAGAATCAGGGAATATCAGGGTTGCCTGGCCCAGTCTGCAGTGATTAGGATCATTGTTGCTGGCTGAGATCTGAGCTTGTTCAGCACCCTCAGCAACAGTGGAAAGGGAGGAAAGGCATACAGAAACTTCCCAGTCCAATCCAGCAGCAGTGCATCCAGTGGGATTGTGCCCCTCACAGGAGGTCTACAGCAGAACTGGGATAGCTGACTGTTGGCTGGGGCTGCAAAAAGGTACACTTCTGGAGTGCCCCATCTTTTGAAGACAATCTGCAGGACCTGCTTGATGAGTGACTACTTGTGGTGGTTCTGGTTGATTCTGCTGAGAGCATCTGCCAGGACATTGTCCTTCCCTGGGAGGTGGACTGCAGATAGACAGATACATAGATAGATAAATAGATAGATAGATAGATAGCTAGATGATAGAGACATACAAGTATCTCACAGGGAGGAACAGGATGCAGGAATACACTATTTTTAAGCGAAAAAGATGTTCCAGGACTAGAGGGCATGGGATGAAGTTGGAGGGAGGACGATTCAGAGGAAACGTGAGGAAGAATTTCTTCACAGAACGGGTGGTGGACAAGTGGGACACCCTGCCAGAGGAAGTGGTGGGGGCTCAAACAATCACGGGATTTAAGAATGCATGGGATAGACATAAAGGAATTCTGGAGGTCAGGGGTAAGGGGCAACTGACTTCTTGGAAAACAAACTGAACTTACAAGCTCAAATGGGCAGACTGGGTGGGCCATAGGCCCTTATCTGCCAACACTGTCTATGTGTCTATGTATCTATGTATCTCCAGGGAGTATGCCAGTCTCCACATTTTCATGGCCTCTGTGCACAGTGGGGTTGACCTTGTGCCTCTCTTCTTGTTTATGCAGTACATAGTGGTTGTGCTGTCTGTCCTGACTTGCGCCACTTGTCCCTGCAGCATGTTGGCGAATGACTGGATGCCCAGGAAGACTGCGCTGAGCTCCAGCAGATTTACGTGTGGCAATGACTCCTGCTTGAGCCATGTGCCATGGGCAGTGTGTTCCCCCAGATGTGTTCCCCATCCCAGAAGGGAGGCGTCTGTGGTTAGCACCAATGAGGGGTTTTCCTGCAAGAATGGTACGTCCTTAGTCTGAGGATGTCCCTCTCCTGCCACTACTGTAGTGCCTGAAGGAGAGTTCCTGTTACTGGCACCAGTTTTGACAATGAATCTCTTTTTTGATGCCAGTGTGACTTGAAATGAAACTGAATGTCTCTCATTTGAAACCTGGCCCATGACACTGTTGCCATTGAAGCTGCTATGTGGCCCAGCAATTGTAGAAAATGCCTTGCTGGCCTTGGGATGCACAGATTGAAGGAACTGGCTGGCTGCACCAGGCTGTCCACTCTTCCCTGTGGAAGGAATGCCCTTCCCCTTACAGTGTCCAACTCAGCTCCTATGAACTCCAGAAGCTAAACTGGCACTAGCACTGACTTTTTCAGGTTGACTAAGAACCCTAAGGATTGCAGAGTATCCTGTGTGACTGCCAGAGAATCCCTGACCTGATGACGTTGAGTGACCTACGACTAGCCAGTCGTCCAGGTTAGGGAACAATTCCACCCCCTGCCTCCTTAGGTGTGCTACGACCACTGCCAAGCCCTCAGTGAACACCCTTGGGGTGGAGATCAGTCCGAAGGGCATTGCCCTGAACTGATAATGGCCTGATGGCAATCTGAATCGGAGATATTTTCTGTGGGATTGCCTGATGGGAATCTGGAAATAAGCATCCTTTAGGTCCAGAGATGCTAACCAAGCTCCCTGCATTAGTGTTGGGAGGATGGTTGCCAGAGTCACCATCCTGAACTCTGGTTTTGACAGATATCTGTTTAGATGTCGGAGATCCAGTATGGGTTGTCACTCCCCAGTTTTCTTTGTTGTGAGGAAGTATCTGGAGTACAGACCTTTTCCCCTTTGTGCCAAGGGAACTGGCTCTACTGCCCTTTGTGACAGAAGGAATTCTGCCCCTCCTTTGGCTACCCAATACTTTTTATCCAGTTTTTTATCCACTGGTGGCACAGAAGTGGGTGTCTGCAATATTTTATTCATCTGTTTGTTCAAGGATTTATGGATGGGCAACAAGAACAGGTTACTCACCTGTAACAGTAGTTCTAGGAGTGGTATATGTTGTTCATCCACACTCTTTGGCATATCCCTTTCCCCTGCCAGAAGTCTTCAAGCTGGCTCCTCCCACCCACGGGGTGGTATCTGTCTCGGCTCCACCCCATGACACCAGATCTTAGCCTGCTGGAAGCCAGGTTGTGTGCATCCGCAGCCGGAGAGGTCAGGTGGGTCCGTGTGGATGAACAACATATACCACTCCTAGAATGACCATTACAGGTGAGTAACCTGTTCTTCTACGATGGTGGATATGTTGTTCATCCACACTCTTTGGCAGACTCCTAGCAGTTCTCCGGGAGGAGGGAGAAAGGCAAGGCGCACACCCCCTACTTAGGGAAAAGAGATTGGAGAACCAAGGTCCCAAAACCAGCATCCCGGTGTGACTCAAGGTAGATGTGGTAGTGGGTGATGAAGGTGTTTGCTGACTTCCAGGTAGCAGCCCGACAGATTTCCTGGATATGGATGTCCTGGAAGCAGCCACCGATGCAGCAGTATGGCAGGTAGAATGAGCTCTTATCCCTCTGGGAGGCTCTTTGCCCGCCAACTCATAGCACAGACCTATGCATGATGTAATCCATCTTGCAATAGTCCGCTTCACTGCAGGTCTGCCAGAAGCAGCTTCAGCGTAGGTGACAAAGAGCTGGCAAACCTCTCCACAAATTTCCGCCGTCCTCTCCTTGTAACAGGAGAGAGCACATCTCAGGTCCAAAGTATGGAGCCTGTACTTGGCCTCCGAGGTGTAATTAGGGTAGTATACTGGCAGAGTCAACACCTGGTTAAGGTGAAACTCTGACACCACCTTCGGAAAAAATTTCGGGTGGGGGTGCAGGACAACTTTGTCCCTGTGGAAGACCAGATAAGGGGAGTCCACCGAAAGCGCGTGGAGCTCCCCTGTCCTTCTGGCAGACGTGATAGCCACCAGGAAGGCAGTCTTCCACAAGTGTGGCAGCTCACATTTGTGCATTGGTTCCAATGGCTTGCCCATGAGCTTTACCAATACCAGCAGTAGATCCAACGGAGGTGGAGGTTCACAAACAAAGGGGATATGTGATCCAGGCCTTTGAAAAAGCACCCGACCACTGTCTCTTGCACCAATGTCGGCTGACCAGCCTGCAACCGGTAAGCAGAAATGGCTGCCAGGTGCACCCTAAGGGTCAATGACCGTAGACCCCCTTTGGAGAGAGACCAAAGGCAGTCGAGAATTTTAGCAACAGAACAGGATAAAGGGTCCAGATCCCTACCCTGACAACAAATGGAAAACCTTTTCCATTTGAAGGTATAACATTTCCAGGTCGATTCCTTTCTAGATGCCTCCACCACGGTGTAGACATCTTTGGAAAGACCCAAAGCCTGGAACTCTAGCCGCTCAGGTACCAGACTGTGAGGTGCAGGGATTGAAGGCCCGGATGGAAGACCCTCCCCTGGTTCAGAGATATCAGGTCTGGGCATGTACAAAGCCGCTCCGGGGGCCTGCAGCTGAGGCTGAGGAGATCTGGATACCAGAACTGGCGCGGCCAGTCTGAGACTACCAGAATCACCTTCGCCTTGTCCCTCCTCACCTTGAGTAACACCTTGTGGATTAAGGGAAATGGAGGGAAGGTGCAGAGTGGGGTCCACGGCCTCAAGAAGGCATCCCCCTGAAGTGAGCCCTGTTGAGGGGGGCGGGCATAACACAGCCTCAGCTTGGTGTTTTCCCTGGAGGCAAACAGGTCCACCATTGGTCTGCCCCAATGGGAGAACAGGCTGTAAGCTACCTCTGGATGGAGAGACCACTCGTAGGATGTCTGGCCTAAGTGGCTGAGAGCATCCGCCAGCTGGTTCGAGGCTCCTGCCACATGGATGGCTAGGAGATCCGCCTCCAACTGGCTCACGAGGGTCCAGATGTGGAGCGCCTCCTTGCATAGCAGTCGGGAGTGCGTGCCGCCCTGTCTGTTGAGGCAGTACATGGTCGTGGTATTGTCCGTCTGGACTTGAACCACTTGACCCCGGAGCTCTGAGCTCCAACAGGCTGATGTGGCATCGGGACTCCTCAGGGGTCCAGAGCCCATGGGTCCTGTTGTCCCCCATGAGGGCTCCCCAGCCCATGAGAGAGGCATCGGTCGTAAGAACGACCATTGGCTTGGGGCCACAAACGGGATCCCTTCCTGCAACTGGTCTGGGGTGGTCCACCACTGGAGAGCATCCCATATCTTCTCGGTTACAGTGATCAGCTGGTCAAAATGACCGTGGCACTGAGTCCACTGGACGGCCAGCTCCCATTGGAGGGGGCGCAAGTGCAACTGGGCCCAACGGACCACTGAGGTGCATGCCGCCATGTAACCCAGAAGGCAAAGAAAGTCCCGGGCAGGGTGCAAATGCCCAACCAAAAATGATCGGGCAAAGGAGGAGAGAACCTCTGCCCTGTCCACCGGGAGCCGAGCTCTGGCTTGACGAGAGTCAAGCTCTGCCCCGATGAAGCCCATCACCTGAGAAGGCACGAGTTCCAACTTGGCCTCGTTGATTAGAAGGCCAAGCTGGGAGCAGGTTTGGAGGACCAGATCCCTGGACCTCTCCACCTCCTGTTGGGCGGAACCTGCAAGGAGCCAATCGTCGAGGTAGGGGTAAATTCTGACACCCCCCCCCACACCGGAGATGGGCCGCCACCACTGCAATGCATTTGGTGAAGACCCGTGGGGACGATGACAGGCTGAACAGCATGGCTCGGAACTCATACAGGGTCCCTTCAACCCTGAAGCAGAGGAACCGCTGAAGGGACGGACGGATTTGGACGTGAAAGAACACGTCCTGCAGATCCAGTGAACAGAGCCACATGTTTAGCTCCAAGGATGTTTTGATCTGGGACAGAGTGACCATCCGAAAGGTGCGTGACCCGAGGTATTGATTCAGGTTGTGGAGATCTAGAATGGGGCACCAGCCCCCTGTCCGCTTGGGCACCAGGAAGTACCTGGAGACAACGCCTAGCTCTGCAGACGGATCCGCCACGTAAGCTACTGCCTCCTTGAGGAGGAGCTGAGCAATGCTGTCTCGAAGAGCCGACTGGGTGCATGCAGAAATCAGTTCTTCCCGAGGACTTGGCTTGGCTCGGAGGGTACTGCTCGAATTCTAGAGGCAGTCCCTGACCGACCACTTCGAGAACCCACCTGTCCGTAGTGATAGTGGACCAGGCGGAAAGGAAGAGGCAGAGTCGGCCCCCCAAGGGAAGACCTAGAGCTGGCATGACGGGAATAGGGGTGGCAAACCCCACCCTGTCACTGAGCAAGCTTGGAGGAGGAGGAGGAAGCTCCAGGACCTGAGCCTCTGCCTCCTCTGCGGGCCTGTTGGGGTCCAGGCTTGGGCTGTGGGCACCAAGCTTGAGCCTGCTGCTGATGCTGATGCTGCTGCTGCTGCTGTCCTCCCTGGAAGGAGAACTGCTGAACCATAGGGGAAGAGCGCTGAAAAGGCTTCTTCTTTTTTTTCTGCTGGTTCTTGCCCGAAGGACTCTTAGCAGAAGTAGCATACAAGGTGGCACTGGACTGCTCTATGCGCTGTAGGTGACCGTCCATTCCTGGGCCGAACAAGTCAGTCCCAAGGAAAGGCACATCAGCTAACTTGTGCTGAGTATCCACTGGGAAGGAGGAGAGCCTCAGCCAAATCCTGCGGCGAGAGGCAACTGCAGCGGCCACTGAGCGGGCATGAGTCCCCAATGTCCAGGGCCGTCTGGAGCTGCTGTTTGGCAACAGCACGGCCCCGATCTCGGATCTGCTTAACCGTAGTCTGCATGTCCATGGGGAGATGTGGGAGGTCTTCATCCAATGACCTGAGAAGGGCATGGGAGAAGTGTGCCATGATGACGGTCGAACTTGCCTAATGAAGGCCCAAGGAAGACAGCACATAGACCTTCTGCCCGAATGGTCCAAATGCTTGGACTCCTTGTCGGGAGGTCAGTCCATGTCGGCAGAACTGCCAGTACGCCCAAACACAGAGGTGGCCACCAGGCTCTCGGCCGAAGGGTGCTCTGTGAACCCTGCAAGGGTCCCCATGGGCACCGCATACTTGCGGGCCATGCAGGCAGATGGCGCTGGACAGGAGGCAGGACGCTGCCACAGTTCAAGTGCCGGACCAATAATGGCCTCGGCCACAGGAAAGGCCTCCGTCGGAGTATCCTCTCTCTTGAGGATGTCTGTGAGAGGGCACTCCACCTTTTTCTGGATGGGTTCCAGGGGCATCCCTGTGGAATCAGAGATGAGATGAAGGATCCCTTGGAAGGAGGAAGGACCTTCCTCCATCCCTGTGCCAATGGACGACTCATAATCCCCAGAATGAGAGTGGAGCTTGGTGATATCCGAGTCCGAAGAGTCGGGGTACAGCGGCCTACTGCCCAAATCACCCTCGACCCACCGAGGGCGGTCCGGGGTGACAGTGACCGACAGACATCGGGGAAGCCCGGTATCTGGTCGGTCCTCTTTGGAAGGAGCCCCTCCCACAGGCTGCTTAAACGGTGGCTCCACCACTATCGTTGGAGAGACCGGTATAGGCTGAACCGGAGGATGGGCCGGCCCTGCGGGCAAAGGAACCATAGGTTTCAGTTCCGAGGGCAGCGGCTTCGGCCTAGGAGGAGAAAGCCAAGTAATGGCCAAGGTAGGAGTCGAAGTCGGCTTGTGCCCCCCATAAAATCAGCTGTTGCCACATGAGGTCCTCATAGCATCAACAAAGATTCCGTCGGAGCCTCTCCTCATCCGAGGAGGATGAGGACGACCGGTGGCGTCGCCTCTTTTTGGAGCGCTTGTGGCTGTTCCTCAGCCGTCCAGATGAGGGGGTTCTAGACCTCGACCGATATCGGACAGGCCAACTCAGTCGCTCGGGAGACACCAGCGGGACCAGTGATACCCGGGGATCTGGAACCAGGTCCTCGATGGGGACACCAGCAGGCTGGGTCTCCTCATCGGGGAAGACAAGGACCAGAGTGCTTTCCAAAGAGTCGTCGACTGGGGCCGGCGACAGTGGGTCGACGGGGTAGAGGACAATCTCGACCTCATCGGCCGCATCCTCAGTCGGCTGTCCTGAAGAAAGTTCCATGAAGCCTGTGACCGAGGAAGCGATCTCGACCGAGGTCCAGACCACGTGCTCCTGGGACTGAAACCTCTCTCGGTCCCAAGAGCGTCTTCGCCGAGGCAAAGATGTGCTCAGTTCCTTATCTCTTTTACGAGATCGGGAGGAGTGCGAGCCCGAGGGCACCTCTCCCCAGGTGAGGAGAAACTGGCACAACTCCTTGAAGGAACCTCCGGTCTCCCCAACTTTAAGCATGCCAGGTGGTCGTCCAGAACGTTGGGATGGAAGGCCAAGCAAAAGCCGCAGGACGAGGTGTCATGGCCGACACCTAGGCAGTAGGCGCACGTGAGATGGGGATCAGTGCGCGACATCTTCTGGCCGCAAGGACACCGGCGAAATCCTGGAGAAGATTTCTCTTCCATGATTGAGGACACAAAAGCGCGATCGCTAATTTGGACAAGTTTTAATTTCCGTAAAACCGAAGTACTGAAAGCCAGGGCCTACAAAATGCGTGAGCATGAGGGAGGCAACCTGCATCTTCCAGCAGAAAGGAAGATCTGGCGTCATGGGGCGGAGCCAAGGTATATACCACCCGGGTGCGTGGGAAGAGCCAGCCTGAAGACTTCCGGCAAGATTTAAAGGGGAAAGGGACATGCCAAAAAGTGTGGATGAACAACATATCCACGATCCTAGAAAAGACTTTTTGAGACTGGAACATCCATCATTTCCATGAACTCCTGTTCCTCCTCCTCAGTGGACTCCTGAGTGGGGAGGTCCAGGGTTTGAGACACTTGCTTCATAAAAGCAAAGTGGGATGTATAGTCCTCAGATCTCTTGTCAGGGTAATCAGGATGGTGGGGGATCAGGAGAGATATCCGGTTCAATGGGCTCTTCATAGTCCTCATCCTCATCCCCATCCCCATCCTCTCCATAAAATTCTGCACTCTGTTCCAATGAACCGGGAACCACTTTGAAAATGAGCTTGCTCAATGGTGTTATGTCTGGTTAAATAAAGTTTTAATTGATTGACTGAACCAAGGTAGAACCGTAGGTTTGAACTGGTGTTTGTGCCTGCAATTATTTTTCAACTGGAACTGGGGTAAAAGGTTGAAGCAACTGTATAGTCTTTATTGCGTTCGCTATCTCTTCAGCGGTTGGAACCAACACTTTTCTCGGTTGCGGGTCCTGTGCTGTATGCTTTTCCTTTTTCTTTCTTTTGCCTGCAGTTGCCGGTTCCATGGCTGTGTGCACGGCGCGTTTTCTCCCTGAGGAACTATCGCCCCAGTCAGATGGCTGTTCCTTCGGTTCCTTTTGAAGGGGAGCCAGTTTGTCTAAGGCCGGATCAGCGGCTTTTTCAGACACTTTTTCCTGCAGTCATTTAAGTTGCCTCTCAAGCATCGATTGTGGAAAATTCTTGCAAATCTCACAGTCTGCCTTCAGGTGGTCAAACTCTAGGCAGAATACACAAATCAAATGAGGATCAGCCTTGGTGAATGGTTCCCCACACTCCGTATAGTGCTGAAAACCTCTAGGGCCTGTTCTTTTTTTGGTTTTCTACACAATAAACCCTTTTTTAAAGTTTTTATTTATTTATTTCGGTTGGATTTAAAACCGAAGAAACCAAGAGCTACCCCGGTTAAACAGTAACTGAAACAACGCAACTTACCAGATAAGGCGTAATAGGCAAAAACTACTGAAAATCACTTCAGAAAACAACAACTAATATCGGTTCCTTCCCAGTTGCGAAGAACCGACAAGGAACCAAAATCTTACCCGATAAACAATAAATCTAGACGAAGTCTACCTGTGTACCAAGGACAGTGCTTTAAAAATCGTAATTAATAAATGGAACTATCGAAAAATGATGACAATAATTTTCTTCAAGCAAGTGAAGGAGAGCTCTCCGGAGTCGTCTTACTGAGGCAAACAGAGTAAAGAATCTGACGGTTGTAGGAAGTGCAACCAGGGACAGTGGTTTGAAAACCGAGCTCGTGCCTAGCATGCCACTATTTGCAAAGGTTCTATTAACCATTTCAGCTCCAGGGCAGTTCTATGGTGAGACTATACTGCTTTTGCCAGAATACAGTAAGATTTCCTGGGGTTTGAACCTCTAGTAACCTATAACACACTGTTCGAGGGCTATGCTTAAAGAGCACCTTTTCTGGTGCTCATATCAAAAACCTGGAAGGACACACACCTGCCCCCAATTAAAATGGCGCCAAACTTAAAATTTGTATATGCCCCTAATTTGGAAGGGGAGGGATTATATTTTGGCTCCATGGAGCCAAGCTGCCAATCCCTTCCACTTTCTGATATTGACAGTCACTCCCACACTAGTACATTTCGTAATGTTATATAGAGAGTGCAGGGGCGCGCTCAATAGACATTACCTTGGCCATTTTTTTAACTCAGTTTTCCATATTTTAGATGGCCATTCAAAACAAATAAAGGTCACCGCTTAACTAACAAACTCAGTTTTTCATATTTTAGATGGCCATTCAGAAGAAATCAAGGCCGCCACTTAGCAAGGTTCTTGTTAGTTAAGCAGTGGTCTTGATTCGTTTTGAATGGCCATCTAAAATATGAAAAATGGATTTAAAAAACAGCACTATTAATATCTATGAGGCACGATCCATGCTTTCCATACAATGACATCACGTGCCAGCATGAGAGCAGCTCTCAGTATCGAGACGTGGAAGGGATCAGCAGCTTGGCTTCAAAGAGCCAAAATACAATTCCTTCCTTTCAAAATTAGGGGCATATAAAAATTCCCAATTTGGCACCGCTGGAATTGAGGGTAGGCAAGGGTCCTCCATAGTTCTTGGGAGGCAAATTTAGAAAGAGCAGACAAGGTGCTCTTTAAGATTACACTATGATACTATTACAGTGCTGGAAGTACCCACATGTTCCCCAAGTCTGGTGCATACTGTACACATTGCTAACTGCTGCATGCAAATTCCTTTACTAGGATTTGCATTACTATTCGTATACTTTTCTGCTGCTTCTTCATGTCATGATATGAACAACAGACAGGGCTTTGAAAAAATATAGTGACATTTAAATAGCACTGATAAGAAGCAATGGACGGAAAGTTCTTGTCAGATGTCAAGAACTCATAAAGAGCTGAAGATGTGTCATAGCATGCTAGGAATCAATGTGGACTGAGCTGTAGCAGCAGTGATATGAGAAAGTAAATGAATGAAAAGTCACACAGATTTTTTTCAAGTACACGTTGTCTGGCATGGGTGCAGGGAGCTCTACCAGCAGAGTGCAGCTACGATTAAATGGACTAGATGACCCATTGCACTGAAAGCAAAATCAAGATATTTCCTACTACCTCCATATTGGCCAGTGTAAATTCTCTCTTTTCTTTCCGAAGTTTTTCAGTATGCATCAGTTCCATTCGAAAATACTGTAAAAATTAGAAAAAAACAAATGTAAATTCAGCTACTAAGTAATAACAGCATGTATTTCAAGCTTAGTTAGAATTAGGACACTTCTGGCAGTCACACACACTCTCCATAACAAATAGTATGTATGATCCAGTATCCCACGCTGGAGCTGGCTGGGTGTTGGCCATGTTGCAGAGGTGAGATGTTCAGCTCCCACGGAGGGAGTGCACAAATTGCACAGCATTTGTGCACCTCCTAGTCGCCCATTATGGAGTTTCACTGGCCAAAAATGCAGCCACTTGTTCATCCTCCTAGCCCAAAGGGTGCAGTCATGGTAAGCTCAAGCACTGGAGTAGTGACACGGGGACAGAGGGGAAAAACTAGGATAAAGAGAATAATAAAAACACATATCTTGAGCATACAGTTTTTCCTCCTCTTTCACACATCTTTTATTTGGCTTTAAAAGGGGTGCAAGAGAAGACTCTTCCAGGGTCGATACCAAATGCCCTTTCTAAACTGACTGCAGGTGGAGCTAGTCAGCTATACACACTGGGCTCTCCCTAAGAGATCAAATGTATTGTACCTGCCACATGTCCATCCTCCACTGACCTGGGGAGTAAGGAATCTGCTGTTGCAGGGCACCCACTAAGCCATCCAGATCCCTATCCTACAATGCTTTTGGTGGGTGGGGGTGGGGGGGGGGTTCTGCCTTTACAACCGAAAATTATATGAAAGGCAGCAAGTCCTCATTTTGCTGCCTCAACAGTGTAGCTAGTAAAATCTGAGATGACAGCATGTATGTGTTTACTGACTTGTGACCAAATTTAAGGTACAGTGCTCCCTCGCTATAACAAACCCCATTATAGTGAATACTCTCAGCTATTATGAACGCCGTTTGTCGCTCCCGGGAAAAATCACTATCAACTGAACAAGCTGTTCAGACTGCTCCCGAGAACTCACAATCTGCAGTGCATGAGAAATGTTTCTTACTTCAAGCTTTGATGATCACTTTTATTTTTTAATTAGATGGACTACACTACTATTTCTTAGCTGGACATACAGCATAGCTTTAAGACTTAAATCTGCATTTCCTCTCTCTCTCTCTCATAACTTACGATCCCAGGCACCAATCACAATCACGTACTTTCACTTTCTGGGTCCTCCACATAGAGCATATCGTATTTGTTTTGGGACAGGAAAGCTGCTGACCAGTGAACAGTAATTCTGTACAACCACACTGCACTATTTCCACAACTTCTGTGTGTAAGTACAGTACTTATGCGAGTTAAGTAGTGGAGTCAGGGAGGAGGAGGAGGACGGTGATCACACACTTTCACTTTCCTGGCCCCCCGTGCAGATCACATCACATTTGTATGCTGTGTAAATACTGTATTAACTCTTAACACTGAGCACTGCTGTGGCTGTTGGCATTAGCTTTTGAGGGTGAAAATAAAATGTATCTATAGCACTGTATGTGAGTCAGGGTGGGAAGTCGGGGAGGATGACAAGAGCACTGAAAACAAAAGTCAAGTGAGCCGGCAGGTGATGGGCAAGTGACACTGTTTACTCTGCAACTCGATTCTAAACTAACTAAAACTAAAGTAAAATAATGCTTATTAAATTAAATTCTGTATCTCCTGTGCCCTTAATTCATATGATGTGGGTTTTAACATGGGTGAGAGGCAAGCAGACAGATAGTGGTTGCATTACTGGACACAGGATAAGTGTAAGTAGTAAGTAAGTAAGTAAATGTTTATTTCTTTAGCATCGAATCCTGGAGGCTCTGGGCACTGTACAAAAAGTAGAGGTGCAATAAACAATACAACACAACAATTATTAATAAATAGATAACGATAGGTTACAACAGAACTCTATAAATAAAATTCCAATAAAATAAATAAATTTCAATAAATAACAGTTCAGCACTATTAATCTAAGGCTATAACTGGGTCCCAAATGCTTCTCTGAATAGATGTGCCTTCAAACCCCGCTTGAATGCCTCCACCGATGGAGCCTCCCTCAAAGATCTTGGGAGTAAGTTCCAAAGGGCCTGGCCAGCCACCTCAAATGCATAATCTCCCAAGGTTTTCCGCCGGGCCCACGATTAAACAAACAGGGAGCTATAATGAACTCATGTTATGGCTCCCATTCTGTTAATTATAGCGAGGGAGCACTGTATTACAATTAAAGGGGTTGCGGGTATGATCTAATAATCAAAGTCCAGCTTTTTAAATGATCAGATGTCTCACCTCCTGATAGAGCTTCTGGGATTCTGGATGAAACCGTAAGGCTCGTAGGAACAGATGTCTTGCACTTTCCGAAGACAGACGATCCTCCATTTCCCATTTGGCTGCCATAATCCACAAGGCTACCCAGAAGAAAAGAGTATCAGTAAATTATACCTGCTGAGGTCTCTATCAACTATCATACACAGTAATGGCTGCACAATTACACATACCCCCATAATGCCCCTTTCACAGTAATGGATGGTAATCCTACAAAAAAGTATTTTAGAGCAATCAAGTTCATAAAATGAAAACATTTAAGATTTGACTTTTCAAAAGAAAACTGGGCCCTATGCTCACACATCTAGAGATTTGTACACACACTGTATGCGTGTGCACACATTCCTAATATTTCAAAAGTGCAAAGTCATTACCTTGCCCATTAATTTTATTGAACATCACTGGATCCAGCATACAGGACCCTTCCCACCCAATGGCCATTCATTTCCATTTGGTCAAATCCTAAAATCCATGTTTTGCCTCCACATACAATGCAAATCAGCATACTGTGCATAAACAATTGGCGCAGAATTCTCTTTTGCACGAAAAACTGATGCAAAGTGTGGATTTTGCACTGTAACTTGGTGCAAAATATAGGTTACGCATCGCAAAGTACAGTTGCGTACTTACCGTAACAGTAGATCTTCTAGGGGTATCTCGCAGCAGGTAATACACTTGGGTAATCGCCAGAGGGTGCTGTGGTGCACAGCAGCTGTTTTCTAGCAGTCTTTCTCTTTTGGGAGGGAACATACCTGCTGCAAGAGATACCCCTAGAAGATCTACTGTTATGGTAAGTACGCAACTGTACTATCTTCCACGGGTATAATCTCTTGCAGCAGGTAATACACTTTGGATGAATCCTAAGCAATAAACCCATGAAGGGGGGAAAACGTTACGACAGAAGGCCTTGTAGGACAGTGCAGCCAAAGGCTTTCATACGGCAAGAAGCAATATCTAAATTTTAATGCTTTGTGAATGTATGTATTGTGGACCATGTGGTTGCATTGCAGATATCAGTAATCGAAGCCCCTTTGACGCAGGCTGCAGTAGTGGCCATGGCTCAAGTGAACTGGGTTTGGACAGGTCCTGGTAATGGTTTGTTATACTTCGGATACCAGAACGTGATACAATGTGCTAACCAACTGGAGAGGGTCCATTTAGCAACTGGGGAACCTTCTCTCGTCGAGGCGAAGGTCACAAAAAGCTGAGAGTTTTTTCTGACAGATTTGGTACAATTTATATAGTATCTCAGGATACGAAGACCATCTGAAGTGTGTAGGAGATATTCTCCTGGATTAGAATGCTCCAGGTAGTAGACCAGCAGTTCTATGGTCTGATTTAAGGTGTGTTTCGATACCACCTTGGGCAAAAAGTAGGGACTGGTATGGAGAACAACTCTATCCTTGTGAAAGATTAAGTAAGGTTCTCTCACATCAGGGCACGAAGCTCAGAAATACATCGAGCTGAAGTGACAGCAACTAGAAATACTGTCTTCCAGGAAAGGAAGTGGAGATCGGCAGTAGCCGCCGGCTTGAAAGTGTCAAGGGTGAACTTTTCCGATAGGAAATTCAGATCCCAAGGAGAAGTGGGTCATTTGATGGGAGGTTTGAGGTGCACCATTCCTCTTAGGAACATCTTGGCCAGATGATACTGATACAGAAGTCTATGATCGGAAGGTTCGTGAAAGGCCGAAATAGAGGCCAGATGAACTTTGATAGAGAAATAACTCAGGCCAGTCTTGACAAGTGAGGTCAAGTAGTCTAACACCTTGGTTAAAGGACATGAGAAAGGGTTTAAAGATTGGGAAGCAGCCCAGATGGAAAACTGTTTCCATTTAGCGTTATAGGTTTCCCTCGTAGATGGTTAACGTGAGGCCAAGAGAATACTGGCTACTGGGGAGGAGACTTGAAGACGGGCTATGAAAGCATCCTCAGGAGCCAAGCGTGAAGATGTAGAGACTTCAGGTGGGGTGAAGAAGGGTTCCTAGATCCTGAGTCAAAAGATCTGGTCTGATCAGCAACAGAATGGGATCTGCCACTGAGAGTTGTTGAAGTAAGAGAAACCACACTGCCGGGGCCACGAGGAGGCTATGAGGATCATCATGGCAGGTCTGAGTTGTAGTTTCAGTAGAGTCCGATGCAGGAGCGAGACTGGGGGGGAGCATATAAGAAGAGTTCTGTCCACTGTTTGGACAGGGCATCTGTAGACTGTCCCCTTCTGTTCGGGATAATGGAACGTATTTGGGGAGTCGATGATTGTCGGGGATGCAAACAGGTCTAGTTGTAGGGTCCCCCACAAGCAAATGATTATCTGAAGAACTTCGTGATGAAGAGTCCACTTGTGCATGGAGGTCTGGAGACTGAGAATGTCTGCCAGGGTATTGTGGCATCCCGGTAGATGGACGGCTATCAATGATAAGTGTTGAAGTATGGCTTCCTGTCAAACTGCCAGCGCCTCTCTGCAGACAGTGTGTGACTTGGTGCCTCCTTGTTTGTACAGGTAGAACACCACAGAGGTGTTGCCCGACTGGATCAGTGGAGGTCCTGGACAAAGGTGGGGGTGAAAGACCTGAAGGGCAAGGCAAACCACTTTCATCTCCAATAGATTTATGTGGGGCATTACGGAGAATTCAGGCCACCCGCCCTGTGTCCTGTAGGGACCTAGGTGTGCTCCCCAGCCATCAAGGGAAGCATCTGTGGTCAGCATCTGCTGGGGAGGAGGGGACTGAAAGGGTAGGCCTTGAGACAGATTGTCCCGATGGGTCCACCAGTCCAGGGTGGAAGGGAGAGCGGGGGTGAATTTGATTTGGTCGAAGTCCCCTGACTTTTGATGCCACTGATTCTGAAGAGTCCATTGCACAGGTCTCATGCAGAGACGGGCAAGGACAACAGTGGGTATGGCTGCGGCCATATGTCCCAGGAGGCATAAGAAATGTCTGGTTGCTATGAACTGCTAGGTTTGTATCTGGGAAGCCAGAGAAAGAAGCTTGTCTTCCCTGTTGGTAGGGAGGGAAGGAGGCCCTGGCGGAGGCAGTGTCCAGAACTGCTCCTATGTACTAGAGTGACTGGGTAGGAACTGGATTGGACTTGGACCAACTGATGGTAATGCCTAGAGACTGGAAGAGGATATAGGTGGCCTGGAGGGACAGAACCAGAGAAGCTTCGGAGTCTGCTTTTATGAGCCAGTCATATGGGAAGACGAAATGTCCTTCCCTTCTCAGGGCCGCCGCCACTATGGCCAGGCACTTGGTGAAGACCCTCGGAGCGGAAGAAAAGCTGAATGGAAGTGCCCAAAATTGGTAATTTGTCCTAGCAGGTAAAAGAGTAAGAACCGGTGGTCGGTGGGGTGGATAGGGATATGCAGGTATGCATCTTTCATGTCTAATGCGCATAACCAATCCCCTTGTCTTAACATTGGCAAAATGGATGGTAGAGGGACAATCCAAAAACCTTTTGTACTGAATGTGTAGATACAGTTGTCTGAGGTCTAGTATAGGTCTGAGGTCTCCCGTGCGTTTGGGCATCAGGAAGAAGTGAGAGTAAACCCCCTGATGGAACTCCGAATGAGGAATAGGAGAAATGGCATTTTTGTTTAACAGTGCCTGAAGCTCTTCTTGGAGGATGGGGAGATACTCAGGGGGATAATGGACAGAGTGGGTGGGATGGGGGTACACAAACTTGTGTTCCAGAGTGTGCCCCGTCCTTATAATTTGAAGTACCTTCACTTGTCCGATGTAATTGCCTGCCAGGCCTCCAGATGAAGAGCAAAGCGATCACCGACAGCTTCTGAGGCCTGGTTGAGGAAGCCAAGGGAATACCTTAATGGGTCACTGGGCGGTGGGCTGACCAATCCCACCATGGGGGTGGGAGCGGAAGCCTTTGGAAGTCAGAGTGGCAGTGAAAGAGGAAGGCTGGGAGCATCCTTGGGAACTGCCTCTATAGTTTCCTCTGTTTTTCCTCGTCTTTTCAATTGAGAAGTCTGAGAACAGTACTGGTAGGAGTGCTGTGAAGTGTGTGTGATACATGCCATACACAGTATGCAATGTCCGGCCCGATGCTTGGAGATCATCCAAGAATGTTTGGATACCAGGGCCAAAGAGTTTAGATCCATTAAAAGGGGCATTGACTACTTTATGTTGTATGTCTGGTGTAAAACCTGATACACATAACCAGGCGTGACACCGGAAGGTAACACCTGTGGCAGTCACGCCAGTTACCAGTGGAAATCGTAGCCAATAAATGGTCTTTCTCCTGAGATGGAGGGAGTTTATTGGCTAATTCTATAGCAGAGGTCCAGAAGGTACGTTGGTATTTAACCATGTGTCCCATATAGTTTAGAATTCTGAGATTCATTGTGCCCACCTAAAACACCTTCTTCCCAAGGTAGTCCAAATGGCAAGTAGTCAGGAGGCAAGGAGCTCATGTGTTTCAGGCGCTTTGCGTGATCATGAGCCGCAGTAATAACCACTGAATCTGCTTCGGGATAAGAGGGAAAAAAAGGGATGGTCAAGGGGAGCCTGGTAAAGGCGATCCAGTTTCCTAGGCATGGCCGGAACAGCAGGTTGGTTCCAGGCCGCCAACACCGCATTTTGGTAGGTTTGTATAAGTGGGGGTACCACTACTAACGGTTCCTCAGGTAATTCGAGGTAGTCTGCCATATCCTTTCTCTGTTTATCATGTTCTGTGGTTTAAAAACCCAAGATTTTTTGTATTTGGACCATCATTTCATGAAAAGATGGGTCATCTGGAGGAGAAGCAGCTGCATGGCAGGAGGCATCCTCATGCAGGGAAGAAATGGTGGAAAGGGAGGAAGGAAGACGAGACTACAGGTCCTGTAAATCAAAATCCACCAGATCACCTGGAAAACCGTCTGGGAATTCTAAGTCCTCTGAAAAGTAGTCTTCCTTGTAGGGAGGGGGGGGAGCCAGGTGGAGAAAGTGCCCTATCGCCCAAAAAGCGTTTAGGTGGAGGGGTGGGCGATCGGGAAGGTCTCCCAACATCTCCTTCAGTGGGAGTTTGAGAATACTCACCACTTCCAGAACATGTTGTACCATCTGTGGCCACATCCATTGAAGCGGGGGTACCTGGGAGACCAGGGGTATAGTGGAAGGAACTGGATGCGAGGTAAAACAGGCTTGGTCCTCGGTGGTATAACCTGGGTCACAGTCCCTATCAGGCTGGCCCCTGTGAATGAATGACCCTGAAGGAGGAGGGACAGTCAAAAAGGTTAAATCCATGGCATTCCCCATGGGCCCCTGGCTCGTCATCGATGAGGCAGTAAATTGGGAAGCAACAGAATGCATAACAGCCATCGTCATCGATGGGAGACGAGTCACCATCGACAGGGCGCCAATGGAAGTAGCATAGGGTTCCACAGAAACTGCTGAAAGGGTGCTGGAAAGCACCATCAACGAGAGGGAGTAAACTCCCATCGACGATGAAGCAGTTCTAGAAGGCATCGTCGATGGTGTGTGACCAGGAATGGTCACCGTCAACGAGAGCTTGTCAAACGATGATGAGGATAGTTTGTCCTCATCACATTTATGTGTCTTATGTGAAGCAGTAGTAGGAGGGTCCTTGGGATGGGCCCTCTTCTTTTCCAAGAGAGACACTTTCTGCTTCATGAGATGTGCTTCAATCTCCTGCAGTCATCGTCAATGAGTTGCCTGGCTGAATTCCTGGCAAAGCTTGCAGGAGATGGTGTCATGTGTGGGTCCCAGACAACGAACACATACAGTGTGGCTGTCATAGCAGTAGATCTTCCTACCATAACAGGAGTGAAATAATGGTGATTTGGTTGAAGATCCTTCTTACATTCATCGATGAAGAATGAAAATGGAGAAATCCACTCCCTTGCTCAGTTTCTCGTCGATGACTACTACACTAGTGCTAGTTGCTGCATGCGAGCTGAAGACGGCGGAAAAATGAACTGAGGATACCAGGGACCACCCACTCATATAGGAAGCAGGATGATGATGTCATGTGGGTGGCCCCTGGAGAAAGACTGCTAGAAAAGAGCTGCTGTGCACCACAGCACCCTCTGGTGATTACTTAAGTGTATTACCTGCTGCAAGAGATTATCCCAGTGGAAGAGCTGTAGTTTTACTTGTGGTGTACAGTTCACATCCACACTCTGGCAGTCTTCCTGGAGATAGATGAATCATCAGAACTCTTCCAGCTAAGCTCCTCCCACCACCCAGGTGCTATATCCCCTGGCTCCACCCCATGACATCAGATCTTTGCATGATGGAAGAAGAATACAGGTGCTATTAGCCAGGGAAGGTCAGGTGGGTTGTATGGATTTGAACTGTACACAACTAGCAGAACTACAGTTACAGGTGAGTAACCTTATTTCTAACAATGTGGATACTCAGGGTGGGGCTGATCCATGGGAAGGTGCGGTGATTAAAGCACATTAAATCACACAAAAAAAAAAAAACAACAATGTAGATACAATTCACTATCCACACTCTGGCAGACTCCTAGAAGTCCTCTGGGAGGCGGGGGCAAGGCTCCCACCCCTATATGGTTAACACAGACTGAAGGACCGAGGCCCCAAAAGCAGCATCCTGATGACTCGTTATGTCAGTGCTGTAATGGGAGATGAAGGTGTGTTTTTTTTTGCCCAGGTTCAGTCCTTGCATATCTCCGCAATGTGAATATCACTGGAAGCAGACACCAAGGCAGCAGTATGCCTTGTGGAATGAGATCTACGCCCCTTGAGCAACTCCCTACCAGCCAATCAATAGCAGAGGTTAATGCAAGATGTAAATCTGCTTTGCTGCGAGTCTGCCAGGTGTGGCTTCAGCATATTGTGAAACAGCTAACAAGCCTCACGCCAAACTGCAGCAGTGCAGTGCACTCCTTATAAGAGACCTCTCTTCTCAGTTCCAGAGTATGAAGCCTGTGATCGACCTCCAAGTTCAAATTAGTAAAGTATACTGGAAGGTTGTCCTTGTGGAAGACCAGATAAGGAGACTCCACTGAGAGAGCCTGATGCTTACTGATCCTTCTGGCTGACATGATGGCCACCAGGATGGTAGTCTTCCATGAAAAATGCGATATCACACGTTTGCCCACAGGCTCAAATGGCTTATCGTTTTTTTTTTAAAGCATCTTTATTGACCATTTTTTATTTACCACAAAATATAAGACAGACATACACAAAGGCCCAGTTGTTCCTGGGCCCCCCACCCAAAAACTGAGTGAGGTAACTATGTACACCAATTAACTATATACATACCCAGCTGCCTTGCACCACCTTTGATCACCCTCTACATATCCCTATTCAATAACAATATACAGTACAATCTCTGCCTAGGGAAGTACATTTAGATGTCAAAATCTAAGACTTAGATTAATTCTATATAAGTACAAACCCTACATCCTGAACAACAGCCCTTAGGTGGCGCTCAGTAGCTGCGTCCCTAGGAAGAGAAGAGAGTCCACGCCCCCACCCACACCCAGCCACCTCTGCGGATTCCTATAGCCAGACTGGATGTTGTCTGGTCGGTGCATATATTAGGAGTAATCAATAGGACACACTTTAATTCTAGCCTCTACTCTCCATCTATAGAGCTTTATCTACGTATCCTCAGACAGACAGACCTGAACTTGGGGGGATTTAGACTGCAACATATAGACCGTCTCCAGGGTCCTCCATCTCTTATAATAAATTGCTTTTCGGTCGTCCCGAAGCATTTGTCTCTTAAGCCTACTCAACGTTTTCAGCAAGTCTCCCACCCATTGGTCATATGGATAAATCAGATCGTTTTTCCAATGCTTCAAGACAAATGCTTTAACTAAGGAGAACATTAGAGAGATATGTCCTTTAATGAGTGTGCTCGGGATATCTGTCATGTCCCCCAAGACACAAATCTTTGGATCAATAAAGTCTCTGTAATTCACTACGGGGTCCATGTTGCATCTGATTTGCTCCCATACAGGGTAGATTTTAGAACACTGCCACATGATATGGAATAGGTCTCCTGAGTTTGCCCCACATCTGAAACATAGGTCTGTCTGTCTGAGGCCGCAGGCACATAGCTTAGCAGGGGTATAGTATATATTAGAGACTACAAAAAATTGCATGATCCTATACTTAGGAATCGGAATGTAACTACTACTGTTCCAAACCTATTTCCAATCAGGCCCCTTGGGGAAAGTATCCTTTTTCTTTTCCCAATATGGAACTTTTATGCACTCCTTTCCACCTAAAAAATCTAATAGTAGCTTGTAAAACCTAGACAAGGGTCTCTTAAGGTCGCTAACATCTTTAATGTGGTTCCACATGAGGGGAGTCCAGGTCTCTAGCTCTCCTTTCTCCATTCTATATCAAATTAGTGACCTGAAGTTTCTTAAAAAAGTTGACGTTCACACAGTGTTCGGGTAATACTACCTTGTCTTCTCTTAAAAAATCTGACCATTTCAGGTTTAGCAATTGAGTAGCCCACCGCTTCCTTATTATCTGCCCCCCAATAAGCATATTTGGATTACCCAAAACAGGTTGCTCCCCGGAGCCCTTCTGGACTTTCTTTTGATTTGAGGACAGAAAGGTCCACCAAGCTACCAATGACTTGGCAATTGGGGTTTGCTTTCCACCCTCTGGCAAGTCATCAGGATTAAAAAACAATACTGCTTCCGGGGAGATGTCTAAGTCTCTAAGGATCTGTTTCTCGACCTGTAAGCAAGTTGGAATATATCCCCCCCCCCCCACAGATCTGATCCATTGCCCCATTATCCCCAATTGTCCAGCCACATAGTACAGATGTAAGTCTGGAACTTTAAGACCTCCCATGTTATAGGGCAATCGTAATATATTATGTTTTCTCCTAGGGGGTTTAGCATTCCATAAAAAATCAGAGATAAGCCTTTGTATTTTAATAAACCAGGGTTTTGAAATATTATAAGGAGATAGATGTATTGGGTACAGAAGCCTGGGTAGCAGATTCATTTTAATCAACCCTAGCCTCGCTGCCCAGTTCAACGGAAGTTTGTTCCATCTAGCTATATCCATTTTGACTACTGAGATTATCTCGCCCAGGTTTGCCTCTAGACCCTCATCCTCATTAGTTGTGATCCAAATGCCCAAATATTTAAGCTTTTTCGGTGACCATTTCAGTTGCAGATGATCAAAGTCTGACTTGTTAGTGAATACAGTAAGGGGAAGGACCTGAGTTTTGTTCAGGTTTAGCTTATAATTCGATACCCTGGAAAATCTCTCAATTATGTCCAAGACTCTGATGAAACTCTTTGCTGGTTCCTGAAGGTGCAGCAGCATGTCGTCTGCAAAGACAGAGACCTTCATTTCTGTCTCTCCAACGACAATCCCCTGTATCTCTGAGTCCATCTGAATTGCCCTTAGAAGGGGTTCCAAATAAATATTAAATAGAATTGGTGATAGGGGGCATCCCTGTCTAGTTCCATTATCCAGACAAATTTATTTCGACAAATAGCCATTACATAGTACCCTAGCCGTAGGGGCTGCATATAATTTTTTTATGCCTCTAAGAAGACCCTCCGGGAATCCCATAGTTCTCATAGTTATAAACAGGAAGTTATGAGAAACCCTATCAAAGGCCCTTTCGGCATCCAGTGCAATTAATGCCATGGGTATATTCGAATTTGAATTCGAGGCCTTATGTAGTATATGATGAAGTTTCCTAAGTGCGTAGTGCGCCCCTCTACCTGACATAAATCCTACTTGTTCCTGATTTATAAGCCTTGGGGCAATTTTAGAAATTCTACTGACCAAGATCTTTGTTAGTAGCTTCAGGTCCTGATTCATCAGGGCAATAGGTCTATAACTTCCAGGGGATTCTTTGGGCTTATCCGGTTTGGGGATAAGTGTAATATAGGCCTGATATAGCAATGATTACGAACCCGCTTGCATAATGTTTGAGAATAGTTCCTTCAACAGAGGCAATATAGATGTAACATGAGTTTTATAAAATTGTGCCGTTAAACCATCAGGTCCCGGTGTCTTGCCTTTTGGGAGTGAGTTGTTTACCTCTAAGATTTCAGCATCCAAAATAGGGGCATCTAACCACTGAGCTTGTTCTGGATCCAATTTAGGAAGAGGTATACCTTTCAAAAATTCTTTGATATCTCCCTCTCTGGCCGAAACACCCCCTGATAAATTTCCACAAAGTAGGTTGCGAAGGCATCGGCCATTTTCTGGGGCTCTGTTATTACATCCCCGTGGAGACTAATCATTGGGATTACAGGAGCTGCCTCCCATTCCTTTATTCTATAAGCTAAAAGCCTTCCTGGGGTATCCCCTTGCATGAGATACTTGGCCTGAATTTTTTCCGCCCACTGATCCCACTTACTAAAGAGGATGCCTGCCATTTCCTTCCTTAATTCCTTGAGCCCTAGGTCCACCCCCTCAGAGGTACCTTCCAAGGGAGCCAGCGAGTCGATAGCATCCGAAATAAACCCTTCCCTCGCCCTTCTCATACTGTTTCTTCCCGCTATAAGTCTCTGAGCCAGACCTGAATATAAAACTTTACAAGTAGGCCATTTTAACCTCGTATCTGATAGTGTAGGAAGTTGGGTCTGAATTATCTCCCTTAGAGCTTGCTCTAATCTCGGTAGTACTGTATATTTTCATCTACTAGTAAGGACTCGTCAAGTCTCCATCTATATGGTTTCCTTGGGGGGGCCTCCATCAACCAGATCAATTGGACTGGGGAGTGATCTGATAATATTCTAGTATGGGTAATCAGCTCCCTCACTCCCTGAATTGCTTCTTGATTAACCAAAAAAAAATCGATTCTTGAATGAGTTTTGTGTGCCCCTGAATAGAAGGTCATAGCATGGGCTCCTTTGTTAACACCTTAATTGGGTCACCAGCCATGCCTCCTGGAGTTTGACCATAGCTACCTGTGCTATAGATGGGGGCCGCACTGAAGGGGCTTTATCAACTCTATTGTCGGGGCAGAAGTTCCAATCTCCTGCTAGGATTAAAGGGTGCGGAGTTAATAAGGCTATATCCCCTTCTAGCGAGGCAAAAAAGTCTGGGTTAGGTGGAGTAGGAGCATATATAGAGGCAATTGTTACTAGCTCGCCCATAATGGTTCCCGTAACGTAGATCCCTTGATAATCATCCCTAGCCTTGACCTGCAGGACCACAAACGGACAGTCTGTTCCAATCAGGACCGCTACCCCTCCTGAGGCTTTAGCATTTCCATCTCCAAAAACCTGCCCTACCCACAGTCTCTTTAAGAGACCCAGCTCCTCTTTTAGCAGATGGGTCTCCTGCAAAGCCACAATTTGCGCTCCGAGTTGGTGAATGTGTTTTAGTATCACCATTCTCTACCTCCTCCCTCTGAGGCCTTTAACATTCCAAGTGATGATTTTAACATTAATCATGCAATTTCAATAATACCCCTCCTGTCCGCTCCATCAGAGTCTGGCTTGAGATATGTGTGGGTCGTGGACTCTTTTCCCCTCCTCTCCCAATAATCCTCCCCCCATCCCGATACTTCGATCGACATCCCGACCAATTAGATATGTAGATGAACCGTCTATTACTGAGCGGACTCCCAGACCCTCCCAATCCTTGTTGCCCCCTCCGAGTCTACTTAACTCCCTGAAAGACACTCCTCCCCCCCCCGCATCCCCTTAAACCTATTCTCATAGGAATATTTAAAGTGATATCCTCTCGGATTGTACATATGGGAAAGAGAATTTAGTACCTAAGTATGATAAATCCTAACAACCCCGGGGAGAGAAAGGAACAGCAAACCCAACAAACACAAAACCAAAAAAAAAAAACCCTCCTTAATTCAGAAATAGGGGTCAAGATCATGTTGTGGGCCTACAATTGCACCTGGGATACCTGTCCCCTAACACATCCTTTGTTTATCATGTCCACAGTTCCAAGTGAAGTTAAATTGTCCCACCTATTTATCCTGGCCCATGTTAAAGTACTAAAAAAAAATCTCATAGCATAACAATCCCCCCCCCCCCAATCCTGGAGGATATTCTACAAAAAGGGTGTAAAGAAGAGGGAAAAAAAAAAAGGTCTTCTTCTTAGTCTTCCTTTTATTCTTCTTCTTCTCTTCCGGCTTCCTTGTCTCAACCTCTCTCTCTAACATAAATTTCTCCGATTCATTTCTCTCCTATTGTCCAGTTGGATTCAACATATTCAGATCCCCAAAAATTTCCACCCCAGGTCAAATCCCTCCTTGATAGGCCGTGTTTAGGTCGCAGATTTAAACAGGTCTGGAAGTTCCCGCCGTAGTCCTTCTGCTGCTTCCTTCATTACAGTACTTCTGTCCCCGGGATTGTAGCTTCACCACTAGAGTGGCAAGGTGCTGCATCCTAAACTCACACCAGCCAGATAAAGCTTTTTCTTTATTTCTCCAAACTCCTTCTGCTTCTCCTGAATCCCGGGAGTCTGATCTTGAAATACCAATAGGGGTGCCCCATTCCACTGAAGGTTTTTAGTACTCTGGCTTTATTTAAGGCATGAGACTTCTCCTTAAAATTTAAGAAGCGCATGATAATGACTCTTGGTCTGGCTCCCGGCGGGAGTATCTCCCTAAGGGACCGGTGGGCTCTTTCCAAATTATATGAGTCCCCATATGGAGTGGGGCCTAAAAGCTTCATTACGAGGTCCTGAACAAATGTGATACAGTCTGCCCCTTCGGACCTCTCTGGGAGACCCACCAAGATCAAGTTATTCCTCCGGCTACGTGATTCCTGGTCCTCTACTCGATCCTCCAACCTTCTTACTTGCTTTCGGAGGGTCACCAGCTCCCGGTCATGCGATAGGGATTTCCGCTCCTGAGAGGCCATACGCACCTCCACATCTCCAACTCTTTGGGCCAGGGCATTTAGTGTTGGTTTTATTGAGGAGAAATCCACGACAAGCCCCTTAAGGAGATTTTTAATTTCCAGAATATCGTCTGGGGATGCCTGACCCCCTTCTGCTCCTTCCTCGTCAGGCCTCCGGTCCTCTGGCACAGGCGATGGGGGTTTTGGCCGCTTCATTGTCGGCGCTCGTAGGTCCGGGTTCTTGGGAGCTTCAAATTCCATCCTCGGTGTTTTTGTCGGCCTCACGATCGTTAGCTCCCACAGCTGTGAGATCTCCACCTCCATGATCAGGCGATTCTTTGAGGAGGGCAGAGGATTCTGATGCGGTAAGCTCTTGTCGACCGCTACTCTACGGGGTCAAAAATGACTTTTAATTTTAATTTAAATCAATTCGGGCCCGGGAGCTCCGCTCAGTGCATCCGTCCCCGACTAGCTCATCACGTGATCTTCAAATGGCTTATCATGAGCATTACCAACACCAGCAGGAGGTCTCATGGAGGCGGAGGTTCATAAACCAGAGGAAAAGAGTGATCCAGGCTTTTGAAAAAAGCATCCAACCACCTTCTCCTGGGCCACCGTTGGCATAACAGCCTGTGCTCGGTATACAGAGATGGCTGCTAGATGCACCTTAGGGTTGTTGCTCACAGTTCTAACCGACACAGGAATCAGAGGAAGTCAAGGGTGCTCACCATCGGAAATGTAAGAGGATCAAGCTCCTTACCCTGGCACCAGATGGAGAACCTCTTCCTCTTCAAGTGCACAGCATTTACGAGTTGACACCTTATGGGCACAACATGGAGATCCATTTCCAAAAGATCCATAGCCTGGAACTCTACCTGCTCAAGAACAAGACTAAGAGGTGCAGAGACTAAAGGTCCAGATGCAGGGCCTTCCTCTGTTGTCTGGTCAACTGGTTGGGATGAAGAGGCAAACTCCACTGAGGCCTGATACTGAGAATTTTTTTTTTTCATTTTCTTTTTTCCTGAACCCCTCAAACCTCCGATCGGAGGTCAAACCTGCTCTGCTTGCCATCCCCCCAAGCCCAGGCTTACCCCCTTGGGTGGGTCACCAGAAGGGCTCCCCCCCAAATGGACACTACAGGCAAGCCCCGGCTTACCCCCTGGGTCGGGGCCACGGCAGTGGGGACCCCCCCCCCAGCAGACATCAAAGACAGTGGCGGGGCAGGCTTTTTTTTTTTTCATTCGCTTTTAATGCTCCCTTGGGGGCAGAGATGTGCAATGACATCCCGCATCCGCCCCGGCCCCCTCAAGTGACGGTGACAGCGTGGTGGTGCCCCCAGCCTCCGCCAGGGGTCCGTGGTGTACTGGACACTCTACCCCCTCCCCCCGGAGAAGGAGAGCAGTCCCTAGGATGCACAATTCCTCTCCCCCTGGCCGGCCCTCTGACGTCCCGAGTTCATTCCCGAACCTGGGTCGGTGGCGTCACAGACAGGTGCCCTGCCCCTGCATGCTGGCCTCTAAGGCTGAGAACATCCAAGTAACAGAACTGCATGGTCCAGTCTGGGGCTATTAGGCTTTTGAGGAGCCAGGGGAATGTCCCCTGCATGTTTTCCCTTGTGGGTGCCCCTAGATCTACTTTGGGAACAAGACCTTTTTTTCCTCCTGTGGCAGGAGGAATGGTGAATGTCCTCCTCTGATGATCTGTACCTGTATTGGAATTTTTTCTTTTTGTCGTAGCGATGTGAGGATAACTGCCCCTCATCAGATGAGGGTGGGGAGAAAGTCCTTTTTCTTCTTGCCTTTTTGTGGGGTCTCATATCTGGGGACCCTGGAGGTTGCCAGTCGAAGCATGCAGGGTCCAGAGTAAAGGCCCAGTTTAATGGTAACCCATGATAATCGCGAATACAAAACTGTGACTGTAAAATAGTGAGTACAACTAAGCGAAACACACTATGGCGAATACAAATTAACAGCGATTCTACTGAATAGCAAGAAATCCCTGGCAACTATGGTCTAATATCGCAACTATACTAAAAATGCGACCAGTTGCTGAAAAAAGAAAGCTTACACATTGCTGCTCCATCCTCCATGCCACAAAGTAATGCTGTCCTCGGACTCATTCAGGTGGGTGCTCCATTTCATTTATTCACAGTGAGTAACCTAAGATATATCAACCAAATCTACCACACTGCTGCTCCATCCTTATTCATTTTTGCTCACATGAGAAGAGTTTAACCTTCTCTGGCAAGTTCATCAGTTAAGACTGGTACTCGGACTTGGTGTAGGATCCATGTGGCTATGAACCAACGTATCCCTTAGGCTGTTAGTCTTACTAAATGTAACCATCGGTTTTGCACCAAGTAAAGCTGTCATTTAACTCGTTCTGCTAAAAACGCAATTGCCCTAAAAATACTGCAGGACACTTTCTCCCTGATACTTACGAGGGCACCCGAGCAATACAAAGAAACAGTAACCATCCTTCCTTTCAAGTTCACTAAAAATTCTCTTATCCACTCTTTTTTCACAGTCCTTGAATGTGTCCAAAGTTTTTTTCTTATTTTGTATACCAAAAGCCCCTTTCTTGATATAAAGATTGAACTCTTTTATTTTACACATCTCCTGCTTTACACACCTCTGTGACTGCTATAATCTCTGTGTTCTGTTTGTGTCTTAGAAATCAAAATTTAAATTTTAAATTGCATTCTGAACCTATTTTAAATACTCTTTATTTGCTTTACTCCCTGAAAACTCCTGAAAAAATTCATGAATGCCTGTTTCGCATCTTCCCACCATAAGTCTATGTTCTCATACAGGTACAAAATAGAAATTCTTGCTGTCCATAATTCCCTGCATTTCCTGACTATTACTTCATCAGATTGCTGCGGATCGCTGTTATTACACTGTAGCTGATATAAGCTGGGCTGTTATGTTGTGGCGCGTTATTTATGATTGCTATTTATTATTCGCCGACTTTGCGCTCGCAATTTTTAAATCGCTATTTTAACATGGAACCTGTTTAACTTGTCTATAAGGTCTGGGGCCAGGGAGGGGGCTGCTGGGAATTCCTGGCTGCCATTGCTCTCTCCGAGCTGGAGGTAGCCAGTCACTCAGACCTGTCTTGGCTATCAATATCAGCCGGGAGATGTTGCCTCCATCGAGTCGTCCCCGTTTGCGGACGCTGCCTTTTCACGTTAGGCAGAGCGAGCCGGCAAAGGTGATCAGAAGTGGGGATTTGCAGCGCTGGCATTTTCTGCCCCTGGTAGGTTTTTCTGAGGCCATCATCCCAAAAATGCCTCTTTATTAAGTGTACCTCCCTGCCCCTGGGGGTCTCCTAGTCCGATGCTGCGACCTCGAGCTGGCCCGTGGAGCTACTTAATACTCCCTGCTGCCCTTAGAAAACAGTAACTGCCATCGTGTTTTTCAGGGCTGGAGGGGGGGCTGTAGGTGCTGCTCTTTTTTCTAAACAATGTGCGCCTAACTCTCCGCAGCGCTCGTCGACAAGAGAACTGAATGTTGACGAGTGGCCTGGAGTGCTGCGGGTTCACTGTCGACGAGCTGTACCATCAATGAGCAGCTGAAATCCACAAGAAAGCCAGCCATCGATGGAATTCACAGAGCTATTGTCGTCAGCGAGCTGCACCATCGACGAGCAGCTGAAACCTTCAGAAAAGCCAGCCGCTGATGGAATTCACTGAGCTATCGTCGCAGCTCCTGAAAAGCACTCCGGTGCTGTATAGCTCCTTTCCCACTTGCCTGAAAAGGCACTGGAGGACTCGTTTCCCCTCAGGCCAAAATCGCAGGGGAAAAAAACATGCCGCTGAGAAGTGGGGCCAGTCTGTGCAGCTTGCAAGGCTGAGACTGGAACCCACCTGGATCACCTGAATATTGCTCCTCGTTTTAGAAGATTCTTTCCAGTAAAGAAAATGTGGACTTACAGTCTGTTGTCTTCAGCTCTGCCACGTGTGACAGAGCTCTGCTGCAGATTACCTGCTCCACTGAAGGCAGGAAGTGAACTGGGAAGTCGGACATGAAGGGCTGGATGCCCCCTGCTGCAGACTTTTGGTTCCTGCCTTCCAACCAGCATCAGGAGGTACAGCCAACATGTAATGAAGCTCAGAGACCAGCAGTCGGAGAAAGAAAATTTACAGGTATTTAAATTTCGATTTTTCTGTGCCTTGTCCTTCTGAGCCTTGACTATTACCTTGTGAGCTAAGGGGAAGGGAAGGAAGGCATAGAGAAGGACTGGTCCAGGGCCATCAGAAGGCATCCCCCAAAAGTGTCCCGTACTGTGTGGGGGCAGGCACAGAACAGCCTCGGCTTTCTGTTCTCACATAAGGCAAACAGATCAACTAGAGGGGTGCCCCACTTGGAAAACAGGTGGTCTACCAAATCTTGATGCAGGGACCACTCACGTGACATCCCTCCAACATGGCTGAGAGCATCCAGTAGCTACTGTTTTCTCCCACAACATGAATTGCCAGATCATCTGCTTCTACGCTGCACGTGAGAGTCCAGGTATGGAAAGCCTCCTCAAACAGTGTTAAGGTCTGCGTCCCGCCCTGCCTGTTCAGGTAGAACATGGTGGCTATGTTATCCAACCGGACATGAACAACCTGACCCCAAATCAAGAGAGCAAATTCCATCAGAGATGGACCCACTGTATGGAGCTCCACAAGGTTGATGTGGTGTCTGGACTTCCAGGGTGACCAAGTGTGCTCCCCACCCGACCAGACACACATCCATCATGAGCGAGACCGAAGGTCCTGGGCAAACAACAGGATTCCCTCCTCCAGGTTCTGTGGGGACAATCACTAGGAGATGGCATCACACATCAACTGGGTCACCAAGACAGGTTGGTTAAGGCAAACTATGAGACCACTACCAGCACAACGCCCACTGCAGGGAGCACATCCTCCATCAAGCCTAATGGACCACACCAGTGGAAGCTGCCATCAACCCCAACAGTTGCATGAATTCCCGGGCAATGCACAAGTGCCCAATCTGAAATGATCAGGCAAAGGAGGTAAGGTCTGATGCTCTGTCCACCTGGAGGTGTGTCTTGGCCCACTGGGAGTCTAGCTCTGCCCCGATTAACTTGATCACCTGTGATGGACCAGCTCTGATTTTGCGGGGTTGACCAAAAAGGCCCACATCTTAGCAGGTCTGGAGAGCCAGTTCCCTGGATCTCTCCACAGCCACCATGGACGGGGCCAGTTAGCAGCCATTCATCCAGGCAGGGATATACCCTGATGCCCTGGTGCCACAGGAAGGCCGTCACCACTACCATGCACTTGAAGAAGACCCTGGGTGCAGACGACAGGTGAAGGGCATGACTTGGAATAGGTACATGATCCCCTCCACATGAAACTGAACATACCGGTAGTGGGATAGACAGACTGATATGTGGAAGAACAAGTCCTGGAGGTTCAGAGAGCAGAACCACATATCCTGTTCCAGAGATGGTATGATCTAATTTAGCATGACCATTCAAAACTTGAGCTTCCAAATGAACTGGTTCAGACTGTGGAAATCCAGTATGTGACACCAGCCACCCACCCATCCATTTCAGAACCAGGAAGTACCTGGACACATTTCCATGACTGGCTAAGGCATCTGGAACACAGGCTATCGCCAAATGCTATAGGGATTGAGCAGTGTCAGCTCCTGGTGCAGACAATGTGTTCTGAGACACCCTGGACTCACAAGGAGCTAGGAGTCAGTATGGCAGGAGAGCTTCGAAGTCCAGAGGTGGACCCTTGCCCACCACTTCCAGAACCCACTTGTCAGAGCATACCACTCTGGCAAAAAGTGGTGTACCTTAACTCCAACCAGAATGAAAACAAGGACAGGATGGGTGGGGAGAGGACACCCCACAACCCGTTACTGCTCAACCTTGGAAGGGGCTCTGGCCACAGGGGACCCAGAAGCACCACCACCTCTGTACCTCTCCCCATTTGGCACCTGGCCACCAAACTTGGGCTTCTGATACCAGCACTAGAACTGCCTCTGCTGAGGCTGCTGCTGAGCTTGTGCTCGAAAGGACTGAAGCTGAAAGCCCTTCTTTTAAGGTTTTTGGGCCTTTGGGTACTTCTGGGATGATGCCACAGAACCTAGGATGGCACTGGACTTCTCAATATGCGTCAGATGTCCTTCCACACTATGGCCAAAGAGGTCAGTGCCAAAGAACAGGACAACAGTCAACTTATGTTGAGTAGCCACCGTAAAAAGTAGACAGCCTCAGCCAGGCCCAATACCCATGGCAAGGGCTCAGGACTCGCCCATGTCCAAAACTGTCTGAAGCTGGTGCTTAGCTAGTGATTGACCTGGTCTCTGATGCACTTGACAAGAAGCTATTTATTAGCTGGAAGTAGGGAGAGAAGTTCCCCTACTACCCCGAGAAGGGAGTGGCCACAATTCACCATAAATTAGTGGTCTGATGGTGACCCACTGACAAGGCAACATACACCTTTTTAGCCGCGGAAGTGGCCACAATTCACCATAAATAACTGGTCTGATGGTGACCCACTGACAAGGCAACATACACCTTTTTAGCAATGTGGTCAGTCTTCTTGGACTCACTGTCTGGAGGTTTGTTCACATGGTACCCTTGGCCACCTTACCCTCCTCAGATGGGTGATAGGAAAATCCAGAAAGGGTGCCCATGTGGGCTTCATACTTGTGGACCATGTGGGTAGTGGGTGCCAGGCAGGATGCTGGATGCTGCTAAAGCTCCATAGCCAATCCCAACACAGCTTCATCCAGGGGAAATGCCGGCCCGGAGGCATTGAGGGTTGAGGAGCTGCATGCCACACTTTGCCGGCAAACCGGGTTCAGGAATGGACTCGAGTCACTTGTAGGTCAGCAGGGGTGAGGAAGAACTGAGCGTCCGTACACAGCTCTCCTTCCTCTGGGAGGGGGGGATAGTACAGCACACTGTTTGCCTGACACCCAGCAGCGGCAGCACATGCATGCCATCAGAAGGGGAGGGCCTCGCGTACAGGGCATACAGCTGCCTCCACAGAGGTGGTGTCCAACCATCTCCGCCTATTGCACATACGGGGGCCCAGGGAGAAAATACCAGAAGCTGGCAGGCTCCGTGATGGCCTAATGCACCACTGCACCAGAGAGCCCCAATTCTGGATTGTGCTCCGGGGTGGGGAGTAAAGCTGGCACTCCTCACCCTGGACCCATTGTAGGGGGTAATCCATGGGGGAACTCTGGGGCAAGGCTGGTGCGAGGCGATCGGGGCCAGAGAATGAGTCCCTCCAAGGAAGGGCCGAAGCCGCATGCCTAGCTCCGCAGAGGTAGAGAAAAAAAAAAAAAAAAAAAAAAAAAGAAGATTTGTCCCTATCCAGGATATCACTGAATGGGTATTTTGTCCATTTCTGTACTGGTTCTAAGAGCACTTTTATGGATTCTGACATCAGTCAGACTAGGGCTCCAAAAGACACTGACCCATGAGCCGTAGTCAGCTCTCTGACCGACTTCTGGTCGAAGGTGTGATTCCTGGTCAAAGTCATCGATGTCTCCAATTATGAGGTGCAAGATTCTTTGAAGACAACTCTTTACCCTTTTACCACCATAGGCCACCCAGGTATCCTCATCCTGGGTGAAGTTTACTGAAAACTGACCTGGCAAGCCAATGAGAGGATCAAGACTTTTTGGTCAGTGCCCCAAAGAGTGGATGAGGTGGTGCTGGCTCCACTCGAAGTGGAGGCAAAGCAGAGATTAGGGACTGCTGAGTCAGCTGCATCAGCAAGGGAACAACCAGTGAAAGCCAAGGAACCGAAGGTCCAGGGCACAGCGCCCTACCCTTCCCAGTAATAATCCACTGATGCCAAATGAGCTCCTCATAGCGCCAATGCAGTCTGCATCTCTGCTTCTCATCAAAAGACAAGGAGACTGAGGAGTGTCAATAGTGTTAACAAGATAGAGAGCTTGCACGGTGCCTCAACCATCGACTCAAAGGCCAACGTTGACGGGAGTCCTCTGGAGGGTTAGTATAAACCATCTGCTTTGGCAGGGTAACCATCATAGAATCTGGAGGCAAGACCACCACTAGAAGTGGCTACTGAGGCAATTCAGCTGGGGGGTACAACTAGACCTCGTCCTCCTAAGTGAGGACAAGAGCACTGGAATCTGGGAGACTGACTCCTTGTTGATCTCCTGCAACAACCAGTAGACAGATTCAAGAACATTTTTTACTGCTTGTTCGACCGGAGGCGAGGCAAACAGGCCTGACAGGGTTACCTAGCAGCCCCTGACCATCCACTGGACTGAAGGAAGCTTGCACAAAGCTGAGCAGTCTGGAGAGTCAAAGGAGGGGGGAAGAGCATGATCTTCCCTCATTTGGTCCCATGAAATGCAATGATACTACTTTTTGTGCTTCTTGCGATGAGAAGAGCTTTCCCTGAAAGTCTGGAGGGTCATGCACATCTCCCTGAAATCAACAGAGAATGACCCTCCAATGCTGGCCCCAGCTGGGAACAGCAATGAGACTAATAAGCAACTCACCGCAGCTGTCACCACCTCTTCTTCCACAACCGCAAGCTAAGCAGTCGTCCCAGCAGCCAGCAAGGCCGATTTGTGATCTTTCAGCAATCCTACAGCCAGCCTGACCTTCTGATCTTTGACGGATACTGGCAGCATGGCCCAGCACTTACTGCAAGTGGAGTTACAGTATATATATATAAAAAAGAAAACTGAAACACTGCCTCACCAAGACAGGATGAAGAATGAGGGTGCTCACCAACAGTCATATTGTTACAACAGGATTACTTTCATATCTGGAACACTGCTCCATTTTTCAATAAACAGTATCTGAGCTCTTCCTCCGAGTTGTACTAACCTGACCTGTGACTAGCGTGTCTTCCACAACTTACCCCTCATAGTGGAGCCTCCAAGGTAGACTCCTCCCTCACGGTGTTAAGTCCAGTGCCCTGTTAAGGTAAAGAGTGCGCAGCCCAAGTGTTCAGTCTGTCACTTCCAGGCCTGCAATTTTCCTCAATATTTTCTCCCCCAAGATGGTGGCGCTCAGCAGTCCCTGGATGCACAAACACAATGGCATGCCACCACTGGGACCAGTCAAGGTCAGTCCCACTAGCCTTACGCCGCAGTGTCTGTAACTTTTCCTCTGAGAATTGCCGGACCAGAACCGACTACTGCACTATGTGTCCTTTGTAATGGTGATACTTTTTTCAACATGATGTTTTAAACTAAAATTTCAATTAAAACGCGGGGTGGGCAAAGCTCCAAATATAATCAAATCAGTCAAAGTGATAGCTCGCACAGTGCATTTACAGTGAGTACCATCAGCCCAGTTATACAGTTACTTCGGGCTTGTGAGTCTCCAGGAATGCAACCCCCCCCCCCCCAAAACCAGCTGAGAGCATCTTATGGGGTGTTTAGCAACCTTCTGCCAGTCTGCAACATGGGCTCCAGGATGCAAAACTGATATGCTGTCAGATGAACTGAAGACTGTTACAAGTTTTTATAGATTTAAAATCATTTTATTTGATTATTTATGGACCCTTTGTACATGTTTTTAGTTATGTTTTGTTACATGATCTATTGAAGGTGGTGTGTCTTAATTGTATTGTGATGTTATAAGTGTCTTTTTATGATGCAACCACAGGATTTTGTTGTAAACAGGACCTCTGTCCCAACAAATGTTTCCTGTTCAAAAATAAATTTTATCATATCCTATCATATCATGCTGTCATGGAAAACGGCCACCCAGTACACACACACACACACTTTCTATGGTCTGCTAATGGAAAAAGCTCACAGCAGAGCACTTTTCAAATATAAAATTAACCCAATCATAACCTGTAAGACTGTTGTGCATATATATTCCTGCATATGCATGGAAACAAAGAGAGAGGCTTCTCACCTGTTTGTGCAGTGAGCAATACTGTGGCACCTCCCAAGGCTGGTTTGTGGAGGGGCTGTGGGATAACAGATGGACCAGACACCGAACTTCAGGTTCAACACACAATCTCTGTATGATGCTTATTCAAAATACAGGAGGGGGGGGCACTGTTGAGCCCAAGCGAAATGGCTGCTTAGCTACAGAGCTACAAGCAACGGCTGTTAATTCTGGTGATTTAGATGTATTTTGACTTAAAAAAATGCAGTACAAATCATAGCATCAGAGATCGGAATCCCCCTACTTGAAAATGGGGAATCCTCGTAGAGAACAAGAGCACGGTTTGGGAGCAAAAATCAAAAATTCTACGGCTCCCTCCACGTGCTCCACGCAAGGCCATGGGGAAGATTCTTTACTGGACTCTGGGGAAGAAACTCTCCAGTCACTCAGGGTTAAAATTAATCAGCTCATCTCCACTGTTGCAGGGCTAGCAGATAAATTTGATGGATTAACTAACCGAGCGGTTACCCTGGAATCGTCAGTGGAAGCAATTCAGACAGCCACTTCGGATTCAACCCGATGTGCTGAAGCAGCGATGGGAGCCGTCTCCACCATGGTGAAGGAATCCAACCATGTGAAGGCCAGGCTCGAGACCCTAGAGAACCAGGTCAGAGCCGCTAATGTTCGTTTTCTGGGGTTGCCTGAAGGCGTGAAGGGAGATCACTTGCTGTTATTTTTGAATGAATGTCTCGTGCAACAACTGGGGAACGACATAGCTCCTAGGATCCAAGCATCACAAAAAGCATACCGCATGGCTCCACGAGGCTGCCAGGTGAATCCAGATGCCCCGCGAACTGTTGTGCTAGTTACTGCGGGTATGGGCACCCAAGATCACCTACTGGCGGTTGCTAGACAGAAAGGGCCATTACTCTATGAAGGCTAACCAATTCAGATGTATCCCGATTTAAGCTATGCTACAAGGCAGAAAAGAAAAATTTGATGGGGTGCGATCGATGTTGAGGGAGGCAAGAATTCCACATGGAGTGCTATTTCCCGCTAGGTTAAGAATTGTACATGCTGGCAAGATATTTATTTTCTCAGACCCAGTGGAAGCGCTCAAATGGAGCCAGAAATATGCTCATCCTGCTTCAAACAGATCGTGGAGGGAAGAGGATAGCTCAGAGGATGAGAAGACCTGAGGGGTATGTGTTTTCTAAAGGGGGACTTTTCTATCGGTGGAAGTCCATTCACATTTTCAGTATAGAGACTTGGAACTTTACAGTGACTGCTGTGGTACTCCACCATGGGCCAGGAACTTAAACCTAGTTGTTGTATTTTCCTGAACCAAGACCAAGACTTATGTTGATATAAGTTCCCTGTTCTATATTGTTTTATTAATTAGCTTAAACAAGCAACTAAGAGGCCTCCTACCTTTATTAAAAAAATGTGGGTATCAAGGTGGGCTTGTTTTGAAGTGTTTCCAAGCAGCACTGTATAATAGTTTGAATGTAATCAAACTACCAAGTTATTTTTCTATAATCACTGCTAGCACCATTATAAATGGGGAAGCACCTAAAGGGTGCATAACTGACAGATAGCATGGTAATAATTTTCTCCCTATGTTTAGGGGGGGCATACTGTATATTGTGATAAAAATCAGCAAACTTTCAGATTTTACTTATCCATGCAGCTCATGTGCTTGAATTCAGCCTAGGTGGATAAAATCTTGGATTTTTTTTGTTTTTTTTGATAAAGATGGTAATCCTCCCATGACGTATCAAAAAGAACTGGACGTATATTGAATGATTATTAAGAGGAGTGGTGACATCATTGAGTATTGTAATAAATGTAATGTCCTGATCTTCGATGTAAACAATATGTTGTTTTGAAAAAACAATAAACATAAAGTTAAAAAAATAAATAAAAGTACATAAGCTTCTGCAATGCCATATTCCTTCTTCAGCACATCAGTTTGCAGCAACAGACTATGAATGTCCTTTCTCTGCACTTAACCAGCACCTACGGACTTTGATCTAACTTACCAGTTGTGATGCAACCTCCACCCTTATGCGGGCCCCGTTTGCTTGGGTAGTGGGGGCCCAAAAAGAAAAAAAACAAAACAAGCTATAAACAAAGAACCTCAATACAGAATCACTGAAAGAAGGGTTACCCCAAAGGGCACTGGCAACAAATCAAGTTTTAAAGAAATACAACATCATACATACTTCCATAATGCAAAGCATCATGGGATATATGCAAATCACCGTGACATTTAGACTTGTTCAGTTTACAGCAATTTACATGTATTTTAAATAGCACAACTAACTTAATTTCTATAATAGTCGCCTAGTACTTTTACCATTATCAAAAACACCTAGTGCCATGGTATTTTCAACATTTACAGGTTTCATAAACATAAGCTATATACATCAAGGTATTTTATGACATAGTGCTATTACATACTAAAGCCAACAATAAACAACCTGTTTTACATACACTTGGAGGTCACCATAATAACCTCCCTGTACGAGGACCTGAGAGGGAAAAGGAAAATTAAAGAGGACACTATAGCATAGTCAAGAAAGGGGAGGGGGTGCCCATAGGTGGCCAACCTTATGGACTAGAAACTGTAAAGGATAGATCAGGCTAAGAAACAGAAGAACCTTTGCAACAGATTTAAGAAAAGGTCCTTCCTCAAGAGTGGCAGGAGCTCCCTGTCACATGGTTATGAGGACTGCTTTTGAAAAAGGGCACATTTTCAGTTGTATGTACACTGTGGGGGACAATTTTGGAAATATCTGCCCTGATGAGCTATTCATTTGTTATACTCCTACATCGAACACTCTCTGTAATGTTCTCTCTGATAACTGGTTACTAGAATTCAGCTCCTTGTTACTCTGAAGCCCGTTGCAATCACGTCTTTTATAACAACATATCACTATAACACCCAAAATGCTTAGCTCCCCAAACAGCCTGATAGAGTTCCCGGGCATCAGTTTTAAATAAATAAACAAACAGAAGGTGCAGGGCATAAAGAAAAAACAAGTATCTTTTACCTGGTTTATCTGGATGAATAGCCAACATGGCAGAGAATACTTTGCTGAGTTGTGATTTAGTGTTCTACAAGCAATAAAAAACAGCAAAAGGCATGTATTAGTTTTAATTAATCCTATGAAACTATTTCACTTATTAGAAGGAAAACAACCAGAAACATGAATTTCGAGCTTGACGCACTGCTATTATTATTCACTCACAAACTCACAAAAGATCTCAGAGTACACTACTGTTATGAACCACCACCCCTACATTGGTTTGCAATCAATGGCATTTGTATTTCTGAAGATCTCTAACCCTTTTTCCCTGGTTCCCCTGTGCCCCACCCTCTCAGTGAAAACGTGCCCTTCTTCTGGCTGGGAGAACGGGCGAGTGTCTGCTGGCATAGCTGATGCTGCCATTGGTCAGCTGGCAGCAGGTCCGTGACTGCTGGTCCCACACCCCCCCCTCCATGGGAGCGGAGTACCTTAGCTCTGTGTTGCACCCATCCCTCAGCTTGAGATTTCAAAGACTTCACATGAACTTGTTCTTCCATGTGGCAGCACAATAAGCAGCCACTGCACCATGGGATGAGCTGAAGATTTAAACATTTTTTTAAATTAACCAAAAAAAAAAAAAGATAGCTCACATTCCCACTCCTGGAAAACACTTCACTGTGACTTCCAGTTGACCCCCCGTTACAGTTCAGTGATGATGTAAAATGCCTGCTTGGACATCTGGACACACAAGTCAATGTGCAAAGGCAAACTACCACTAACCTATCTAGTTAGATACACTTGCTTGGAAATCAGAAGTGTTGACTATAGCTTCCTGTCATTTTTATGGTTCTGTGTGCAGGCTCTGTAGTCTTCAAAACACTAATAATGAGTTTCCTACAATTATGCAACACTACAGAGTCATAATTCACGTTCTGAAAAGCAAAAAGTGTACGATATCTGCAAGATATGAGTAACAGTGCTATCATGTTCTGCTTTCTTGAAGTGCACAGAAGCAGTATAAGATGGTTCGTTCCTCGAGCAGAGATGACGAAAGCAGAAACTCTAGTTTCATTTTATAGTGTGCAGTGGGCTTGTTCCCCTGCTTTCAATGGAACACAAGTTGTGTCTCATTCACTCAAGCACAGTAACCCTCAGGGATGGCGGTGGGGAAGTGAGAGTGCAGAAACTTCTTTTCTGTTAGTCAAGAAGGCAGAAAAATATGCAGTGGTAGTACGGATGTCTGAAATACTAAACTCTTTCCAGGAAATCAGTTTATGACAGGACTCCCCTTTTGCTATACAGTGTCATTCAGTGCTACCAGAGGGGAACTAATGCATTTTCTGAAGCATGTATCTACATGAAAGACTGAACAATTCTTGGCACTGTGATTTGCAAGTATATCAATGTATGAAATGGGGTATGAACAATCCTGCTTCCCAAGGGGTCAAAACTAGGTCACATGGGATAGCTTATCCTAAATGTACTGTCTCGCTAGGGGTATGTTAGCTGAAAAATAACCCTCCAGATTAAAGGATTATTATGTATTATAGATCGAGGGAGCACTACCAACCAATCAGAGTGCTCCTTTTTTTCCCTGTACATGAGATACAGGTTACTCATCTGTAACAGGAGTTCTAGGAGTGGTATATGTTGTTCATCCACACTGTCTGGCAGGTTCCATGCCACTTTAAATCTTGCCGAAAGGTCTTCAAGCTGACTCCACCCACCCGGGTGGTAAAACCCTCGGCTCCGCCCCATGACGCCAGATCTAGCCCGCTGGAAGCCAGGTTGTGTGTCGAAGCTGGGGAGGTTGGGTGGGTCATGTGAATGAACAATATATACCACTCCTAGAACTCCTGTTACAGGTGAGTAACCTGTATTTCTAGGGATGTGGATATGTTGTTCAATCCACACTGACTGGCAGACTCCTAGCAGTTCTCCGGGAGGATGGAGGCAAGGTGCACACCCCCTACGTGGGAAATAAGGACTGGAGAACCGAGGTCCCAAAACCAGCATCCCAGCGTGACTCTAGGTCAATGTGGTAATGGGAAATAAAGGTGTGTGCTGACTTCCAGGTAGCAGCCCTGCAGATTTCCTGGACAGTGACGTCCCTAGAAGCAGCCACTGAAGCACCGGTATGGTGGGTAGAATGAGCTCTTATCCCTTTGGGAGGCTCCATGCCCGCCAACCTATAGCAGAGATTTATGCAGGAGGTGACCCACCTGCTTATCGTCCACTTGGCTGCAGGTCTGCCAGGTGCGGCTTCAGCGTAGGCGACAAACAGCTGGCAAACCTCTTCTCGAACTTCAGCCGTTCGCTCCCTATAGTAAGCGAGCCCTCTTCTAGGGTCCAGAGTATGGAGCCTATATTCGCCTCCGAGGTGTGATTGGGATAGAACACCAGCAGAGTCAACACCTGATTCAGATGAAACTCCGACACCACCTTCAGAAGGAATTTCGGGTGGGGGCAAAGGACAACCTTGTCCCTGTGGAAGACCAGATAAGAAGACTCTATGGAAAGCGCCTGAAGCTCTCCCATCCTTCTGGCTGACGTGATAGCCACCAAGAAGGTGGTCTTCCATGACAGGTGGGAGATATCACACCTGTGCATCGGTTCGAATTGCTTACCCATGAGCTTAGCCAATGCCAGCAGTAGATCCCATGGAGGTGGAGGTTCTCGCACTGGAGGGGATATGTGATCTAAGCCTTTGAAGAAGCGCCAGACCACCTTCTCCTGCACCACCGACTGCTTGCCGGCTCGTGCCTGGTAAGCAGAGATGGCTGCCAGGTGCACCTTAAGGGTCATCGACCGAAGCCCTAGCTGAGAAAGGGACCACAGGTAGTGCAAAATACTAGCCAATGGACAGAAAGAGGGGTCCAACCCTTTGTCCTGACACCAAATGGAAAATCTCTTCCATTTGGAGGCGTAGCATTTTCTGGTCGACTCCTTACAGGACGCTTCAACGATGTTGAGGACCTCGTCGGAAATACCCAAGGCCTGGAACTCTAGCCGCTCAGGAACCAGGCCGTCAGGTGCAGGGATTGAAGGTCCGGAGAGAGAACCTTCCCCTGGTTGACTGAGATCAGGTCCAGGTGGCTAGGAAGCCGCCTCAGGAGCTGAGGCTGAGGAGATCTGGTTACCAATACTTGCGAGGCCAGTCTGGGGCTACCAGAAACACCTGCGCCTTGTCCCTCTTTGCCTTGAGAAGCACCTTGTGGATCAAGGGAAATGGAGGAAAGGCGTAGAAGAGGCCCGGGATCCACGGCTCAAAAAGGAATCCCCCTGCAGCGAGCCCTGCTGAGGGGGGCCGGCGTGAAACAGCCTCAGCTTCGCATTCTCCCTGGAGGCAAACAGGTCCAACTGAGGGGTTCCCCAGTGGGAGAACAGGTCTTGTACTACCGCCGGCAGGAGAGACCACTAGTGAGATGCAGCACCTATCCAGCTGAGGGCATCAGCAAGACTGTTCAAGGCTCCTGCCACATGGATGGCTAGGAGATCCGCCTCCGGGCTGATCATGAGAGACCAAATGTAGAGAGCTTCCTTGCACAGAGGCAAGGAGTGCGTCCCTGCCCTTATGGTTGAGATAATATATGGTCATGGTGTTGTCAGTCTGGACCTGAACCACCTGACCCCGTACAAAAGGAGTGAAGGTGGTGAGGGCTAGCCAAACTGCTCGAAGCTCCTGCAGGTTGATGTGGCATCGAGACTCCTGAGGGGACCAGAGGCCGTGGGCCCAGAGTTCCCCCAGATGGGCACCCCAACCCATCAAAGAGGCGTTGGTCATGAGAGTGACTGTCGGCTCGGGGCGGACAAACGGGATACCCTCCTGCAAATGAGCTGGGACGAGCCACCACTGCAGGCTGTCCCACATCTTCTGGGTCATGGTCACCAGCTGGTCCAAAGGACCGGAGCGCTGTGACCACTGGCAGACCAGCCCCCACTGCAGGGGGTGCATATGCCAGCAGGCTCAACAGACCACGGTGGTGCAGGCCACCATGAGGCCCAGAAGGTGCAGGAAGTCCCGGGCAGGGCGCAATTGCCCAACCAGAAATGATTGGGCAAAGGAGGCAAGGACCTCGGGCCCTGTCCGCTGGGAGCCGGGCTCTGGCTCGAAGAGAGTCTAGCTCTGCCCCAATGAACTGAATCACCTACAATTGCACGAGTTCCAATTTGGCCTCATTGATCAGAAGGCCAACTTGAGAGCAGACCTGGCGGACCAGATCCCTGGACCACTCCACCTCCAACCTGGAGGGGGCTGCAATCAGCCAGTTATCCAGGTAAGGGTACACCCAGACCCCTCAGTGCCACAGGAATGCTGTCACCACTGCCATGCATTTGGTGAAGACCCTGGGAGCTGGAGAAAGGCCGAAGGGCATGGCCCAGAACTCGTAAAGTGATCCCTCTGCTCTGAAGCGGAGGAATAGCTGATGAGACGGATGGATTGGAACATGAAAGAACGACACGTCCTAGAGCGCCAGAGAGCAGAACCACATACCTAGTTCCAAGGATGGAATGATCTGCACCAGAATGACCATCCTGAAGGTGCGTGGCCTTAGGAATGTGTTCAGGTCATGCAGATAATGGGGTGCCAGCCCCCCCCGTCTGCTTTGTGACCAGGAAGTACCTGGACGGGCACAAACCCCGGGTTTGGAGGAGGATCCGCCACCTCGCTGATCACCTCCTTCTGGAGGAGCAGAGCACTGTCTGCCTGATGAGCCGAAAGAGAGGTTGCGGAGCCCGGAGGCCCCCGGCGGAGTGACGGCTCGATAGGGAGAGGACTGCTCGAATTCCAGGGACAGACCCCTGCCGACCACTTCCAGCACCCAATGGTCCGTGGTGATAGCGGACCAGGTGGAAAGGAAGTGGCGGAGCTCTCCCCCCACGGGGGGAACCAGGGGAGGAGTGACGAGGTTGAGGGCGACACCCCTCAACCCGTCACTGGGCAGGCTTGGAGGAAGGACCAGCCAATGGGCCACCTGGACCCTTCCCTGCAGGCTTCCTACTGGAGGAAGCGGCAGACTTGGCCTTGGGGCACCAAGCGTGAGCCTGCTGGCCCTGATGCTGGTGCTGCTAGGCCGGACATGCTGCAGGTGGCCTTTCTGCTTCTGGGCAGACGTGACAAAGTCCAAGGTGGCATTGGACTTCTCGATCCTCTGGAGATGGCCTTCCACCCCAGGCCCGAACAAGTCGGTGCCCAGGAAGGGAACGTCTGCCAGCTTGTGCTGGGTATCCACCATGAAGGTGGAGATCCGCAGTCAAGCTCTGCGGCGCATGGCTACTGCGGCCACTATTGACTGGGCACAAGAGTCTCTAATGTCCAAAGCAGTTTGGAGCTGTTGTTTGGCCACCGCCCTTCCCTGATCCCACACCTGCTTGACCGCTGTCTGAAGGTCAGCCGGGAGATGAGGAAGCACCTCAACCAGGGAACCCATAGGGGCATGTGAAAAATGTGCCATCAGCACGGCCGAGCTAGCCTGTCGAAGACCTAGGGAGGAGGCAGCACAAACTTTTTGCCCCAAGTAGTCCAGTTTCTTGGACTCCTTATCGGGGGACTTTTCCACATCCCTAGCGTTTCCAGAGCACCAGAAGACGCTATCGGTTACCAGCCCCTCAGCAGAGGGGTGTTCTGAAAAACCAGAGAGGGAACCGGTGGGGACTGCGTACTTGTGAGCCATTCTGGCCGAGGGCGCAGAACAGGATGCAGGCCGCTGCCACAGCTCCAGGGCCAGACCAACGATGGCCTCGGCCACAGGGAAGGCCTCCGTTGGGGAATCCCCGTGGTCCAGAATCTCCATGAGGGGATATCTGGCCCATTTTTGTACGGGTTCGAGCTGCATCCCAGTGGACTCTGAGATGAGCCAAAGAATTCCCAGGAACGAGGATGGGCTCTCGTCCACCAACTGACTCCGGAAGATTCCAGGTCAAGGGGCCTGGAATATGGAGAGGAGTCATCGGACTCTGAGGAGTCTGCGAACAGCTGCCGAGCGCCTCAGCCACCCTCCACTGGCTGAGGCCGATTGGGGGTGAGGGTGACAGACAACCTGTGGGGCAAGCCCTGACCCAACCAAGAATCCTTGGTCAGGGCCCCAGTCTGAGGTTGTGGAGGTGGTGGTTCCACCACAATGGGTGGAGCAGCCGGGTTTCAGCCGAGCAATTGGTGTAGGAGTCGGCTCCTCGACAATGGCGAGGGGTTGCTTTGGTCGTTCGGGCAACAGTCACTTAATGGCCGGTGAAGGCAACGGAGTTGGCTTATTACCAGCTAGCAAGAGCTGCTCCCACATCATGTCTTCATAGTGCCGACGCAACTTGCGCTGGAGTCTATCCTCCGAAGAGGACAATGAGGATGCGCGTCGATGCCGCTTTCCGTGATGCCGGGACTGAGACCACCGATGTCGGCAGGACCTACCTGACACAGAGGAGGACCGAGACCTTCAGGGTTGCCGATGGTGGGTCGAAGAGGGGGTGGGGGAAAACCCGTTCATCCCTCGGTTCAGGGTCCTTGACCGGGGACTTCAGCACAGGAGGCATGGGCAAGTCCTCGGTAACCACCGGGGGTAACCGGTGAAGAAGGGTTGTCAGCTTCTTCAATTGACAACCCATCCAACGGGTCGAGAAAAATCTCAACCGCATCGACGGGTGTTTCGGCTGGCTGACCTGTCGGGGACAGCATGAAGCCTGCGGCCTCAGCCACAACCTTGACCGAGGTCGAAAGCCAACAGTCCGGGGAAGGAGATCGCTCCCACGAACGTCGACACTGGGACTTACCTTTCGGTTCCTTTTTCTTCGACTTACTCATGTGAGTCCATGAGGGCCCTTTTCCCTTGGTGGAGAGGGACTGACAAAGCTCCTTGAAAGAAGCAGTGTAGGAGGAGCCCAAGGAGAGCAGGATAAACGCCAACGCAGAGGAGGAAGAAGACGCGGCCTGGGCCGGTTCCTCCTCGAGGGCAATCAACTGCTCCAGCTGCTCCGTGGAGCCTGCAGCCGCAGACACCGCCCAACGGGCCTCCTTCGACTTCACCGGTGGAAACCGTTCTCGGGGTAACCACAGTTGAAGTCGGGCAGCACAGTCCTCAAGAACCGAAGGCGCGAAGGACTTGCATAGATCGCAGGCCTGCAGATCATGAGCAAGTCCCGGGTAGTAAACACACGTGGCGTGTGGGTTAGTCCGAGACATCTTCTGCCTACAAGGGCACCAATGGAAGCTGGGAATAGATTTAGTATCCATCGAAGCCACGAGGGAAGATGAAGACTTAAGTCTAGTAAACTTTAAAATTATTTTTGGAAATTCCGAAGTATTAGGTTCCAGGCCTACAAATGCAGAGTGCTAAGGAGAGAACCTGAGCTTCCAAGCGGTAAGGAAGATCTGGTGTCATGGGGCGGAGCCGAGGATTTTACCACCCGGGTGGGTGGGAGGAGCCAGCCTGAAGACCTTCCGGCAAGATTTAAAGCGGCAAGGAACCTGCCAGACAGTGTGGATTGAACACCACATCCACGTCCCTAGAAACACTCTTATTCTGTGAAGAGCATCTCAAGAGTAGATGCCCTGGAAATGGGCACGTTCCAGGAACATTTTTGAAAATATATTATTGATCATGCTCGATCAATAATATATTAATATGTGCCCCATCACCATTCGTTCCTGTATAAGAGTGGTGTCACTTGCCTTCAGCTTGAGCCAGAACAGCTCAGCTTCACTTCGCTACTCTCACTCCAGTAGAAGGTGCGTGAAATCACTCTTACACAGCAACAAGTGGCTACTTGGGACATAATACCATATAAATCAAAGACAATCATATGACAATAATTACCATACAAGCAGGCCCCCAAACAGAAGACAGAAGCCCAAAATAAAGAAGACATGCACAATATAATAGGGCTCCCAGTAAGATTCTCCTTTTAGAGTGCAGGACTGTCTGTGGTAAAGAAAAAAGAACAAAAAAGAAGGGGTCTCAGAAAAAAACATGAGTCCCAACATATTGTTTGAGGATCAGAGTGTGTATACATATATGTTTTTTTTTTTTAACTTACCTTCATCTCTATCTGTCCTCTTCCAGCACCATGTAAACTGCAGATACAGTCTCCTCCTTCCCTGACTCCTGGATTGCAAGTGTGCCCCCTCTCCCTAAGCACTTCCACCTCACCTACTTTCACTTAGTATAGTACATCCCACTGTAGCACATCTGAACCACTCCACCATCCCCTCCCAGTCCTTAGATACCCCTTTCAGGGCACAGTATATTTACCTACTCTGAGTCCATCGTGGGACGCTGATCCACATCTTTGTCTCTCTCCCTCACCTGCTTGGTCCGAATGCCAGTAGTATCTTGTCAAATTGTGTAACTCACTACTAGAGTGAGAAATCAGCATTCGGCCCAACGGTGAGATAGCCAGAGAGATGAGGATGAAGATTGATATGCTGCACACTGGACAAGTGACATTTTTAAACACATGCTTTGCTGAAGGGGATGTCTTAGGTTTGGATGGGGTGGCAGTGCTCAGATGGACAGGGTGGGGTTTACAATGTTAAAGGCACGACTCATTTAGGGGGTCTAGGTGGCTGTGTTTATGCATCTCAAGGACACAAATCGAGTACACAAGTGTGTCCAGAAGTGCTGAAATTGGGCAAACGACATGGGCACTAGGGTTGCTCAGAATCTGAGTCAACAGATTTCAGGATTTTTTTCCAGAATTCAGATGTTCGGAATTGAAGGCCAAAAATTCCAATTCTAAAAATGGTTGGACTAGGACTAGGACTCTGTGCCTGCTTCTCACTTCTTCTAAACCCTCCCAGCACACACTGTAAAATTTACTAAACTGGATCAGTCTGTAAAAGGATCACACTGTGCGCACTGGCTGTGTAGGGCAGATGGCTGGTGGTGGTGGTGGTGAGTGTGGTGAGTGCGTGCCAGCTGCTGTTGAAGTGGGAGGCTACTGGACTACTGGGGAGGGGAAGGGGCTATGGCAGAGGGGAAATATGCGATCAGTAACATTACTGGTAATCTGGGGTGGAGAGAATATGCTATTGACAACATTATCGGGGGTGGGGGGGGATCTCTAGACTGCCAGAAAGTACTATAGCTACACCAGGTATGCAATAAGGGAAGTATCTGGACCACTAGAATGCCAGGGAGTCCTACGTCTATACTGGATAGGCAATTGGGGTAGGAGGGGACCACTAGACTGCCAGGGATTAATTTTGCTAAACTGGAAAGCTATTTGGGTGGGGGAGGGGGTGCAATCCCCATTTGCTCCTGGCCTATAATGAGGCCATAATGACATGTACATGACCCCATAACACCTTGCCCGCACTACAGGGTCATTTTCATAGGAAAGTTTGAATAGGGCAGATTGCTCCAGAGAAGCAATCACTATTTTGCAGGCCCTAAAGGCTCCTCTGCTCCTGTCAATCCTATAGCTCCCTACGGGACACATATTTTATGTGGTCAGTAGGAGGCTGGGGTTTACAGGAACATATGACTGTTTTCCCTCCTTCAGCAAGTATATTGAAATATGCCTCTAGCACTCATAAAGTGCTACAAGTGTATTCCAATATATCTGTAGTTTTGCTCCACGCATTAATTTGCTCCTGTAGCAGACTGTTTGCAGGCATGAACCAGGATCCTTAGATGTTCTGGCCCTCGTGTTTTAAGCCAGGGTGAAGTCACCAGTCATTACATCAATAAGGTGTGATGTGCCTGCCAAGGTTGATGAGGACACACTGCCTTTGGCCTCACGCTTCACAAAACCGATGGGGCATGCATCACAAATACCTGAATACACACGCTGCTGTGTAGTACTACTTAAAAAATGTACACTGCCAAAGTTTAAGGCATACCGCTCAACTGTCCCTGATTTTGCCTCAGAAATTTCCTCCGTCCCTCCTAAACTTGGCATTTCTGTCACTGAAGAGTAGGGATTTGAATCACAAAAAAATGCCAGTTATTGGTGTTACAGTTTAGTTCTCATTAGGAAAATGCTATTCATACTAAGTGGCATGTTGTACACAGCTTCTACAACTAATATTACTATTTTTCAGATGTGTCCCTGATTTTGGTAATTTGTTCCCGATTTGTGATGAGGAAAGTTGAGAGGTATGGTTTAAGGTACTGATCTGGCTCCTTGCGTGCTGTTTTTAAATGACTGAGAAAATTCTAGGACCCCTCCAGCGACAACTGCTGATTTTCACCCTTATATATTTCTGTACTCATCACTGCAGTCATTGTTTCCCCAAATTAAACACTATAAACTCCTTAAGAAATCAAAGACCACTCTGTCCACATCAACTACTATAGCAGAAACACAGTGAGAGAAACAAACATCACAGGTTAAACAGTTTACAGTAGGATCACTTTACTGATTCACAATTCTTCTCTGAGCTACAGGGTCCAATGGTGGCAGTCAAAATATAAAGTGGTACCCATGCTCGTCTGTATTTTTTTAAATCCTTATTTTTTCCTATTCATTCCATACTGCTGCTAATTTTAAACACCCCCTTTTCCTTGATTTGACAGATGAGGAGGAGTACCACTCATTAGTGAATGTGCACCACCGGGGCTACAGGACAAGGGAGTCAGAAAATGATGAGCTGTCTATGAGTGCAACTCACCAATTATACGTGCAAGCTAACCACTATCCATGAAACTGATCGGCAGCAACACATGAAACTAACCAGCAACTGTACATGCAACTTAAGGAAGGGAAGGGACTAAGTTTACATAAGAAGGAGGGGGCTAGAACTACAGTGCATAGCCTCAGTCTACAGGGAGGAAGATACAGAGGCAATATACTGTAAGAGGGAGATTCTTCACTGAGGGTGGTGGAGCCCTGGAACAGACTACCAGAAGAAGTGGTGGGGCTGAATCGGTGGAGGGATTCAAAAGGGCATGGGACAGACATATGGGTCTGAATAGCGGGGAGGCAGTAGGGGGAAATAGGGCAGACTGGATGATCCGGTGTGGTCTTTTTCTGCCGTCAAGCTTCTATGATCCTTATGATATGATACTCAATGCATTAAATGTTCCACTAGCAATACATGAAATTAACCACCACCACCTGTTACGTGAAAATAATTACCAACTATTATGTGAAAGTATACTGTGGACATCAAAAAAGCTGTAACCTGATATATTAGCTAGGTCTTTACCCATGTGTAAATTCTGCTATTACCCGTTGCTGATGAAGTGCATTAATGAAAAAAAAAATACATAATTAAATCCATTTCTAAATTTATTTTACTCATGGATCCACTGCATAATCACAGTCAGGCTCTCCAGGATATGAGTAATTTGGGGATTACCCACTTTTTGTGTAGTTAAGTTACTCAGAGCACTACACAATAGGCGTGGGAAAATCCCCCAATAACCTACACCCTGTCATGCCTTACTGATTACATAATCACAATTGTGTAAATCTAACCACTAACTACTACATGAAGCTACCCACCTACTACATGAAACTAACTATACATGAAATAAATCATCAAATGTACATGAAACTAACTGCCAACTATACATGAAACTACCAACTATATGAGAAACTAGCCACCAACTTTACATGTAACCAGTAACTACACATGCAACTAACTCTGCTATTTTTTCACTCACTTGTCATTCCTGATGAGAGCTCCATGGTCAGAACCTTTTTTGTATCCCTTCTTGGCAGGCTGGGTGGCTGTATCAGCCCATCTTAGCACACAGTGGCCTTCCCAAGTCTCCTCCGCTTCCCTGAGACCAGGCGGGCCACCGGTGTCCACTGAGCAGGCTTCATGAAGCCCATCCTCCACATTCTCCACCTAATTTTCTCCCCAGGCTGGGTGGGCATGTGCGCTTCCCCTCCACAGAGGCACCCTCGACACTTCATATGCTGGCCCTTCCTCAGAATTACGAGACTGCGCATATCGTGCCATCTGGATTCCTGCAGGTGGCAGTTGAGTGGCGAGTCATGGGATCCCCTCCTGAATGAACTGAGCTGTCCCTCACGGACGCTCTGTCTTTCCCTCGGCCGACCCCCAAGCGTCTCGAGTCCGTTTCTGACCCCGGGTCGTTGGTATGGCAGCAGGGAGGCACGGATGCCTCAACCCGCCATGCCACTGGGCCGGCCTTTGCTTTTGTTTTTGAACATACTTTTCTGGTTTCAGCCTGAATTTAAAAAATTACTAACCGTAGTAATGTTTCTTCCCATGGATCCCTCACTGTGATTTACACACACATCATCCTCCGGCCAGACTGTGATGCCCTGGAGCTATAACTCGTTCTCTAACATCAGATCTGTTTCCAATGTTAGGGAGCTATGAGCACCAAAAAGTGGCTACCAAAAATTTCTAGAATATGAAACAGAATTTTGAAAATCCCCAAATAAATTTAAGACTGATGTCATGTGGAAAAATATTTTTACAAAAATATTTAACTGATCACATTTCACAATTGTCAAGGAACCATAGTAGTAATGCCCAAGCAACCTTAATGAAATTAACGGATACTTCTGTGAACCTATTTTCAGGTTCCAGAACGGGAGGCAGGGTCAGGCAGTGTAAATCATAGTCAAGGCCCCGGGTTTTCTGTGATTCTGCGGCCGACCGCTGAAATATCCGCAGAATTCACAGCTGATCGCAGAAATTGCACCCAACCGCAGAAATCACACCCAGCTGCGGAAACTTTAGAAATTACGCCCGACCGTGGAGAATGACTGACAGACGTATTGAAGTTTCAGTAACAGAGACTGTATAACTGCAGCACAAGAGGAGTGACTGGAAGAGTTATAATAAGCACTGGGGCAATATTGTCATTTTACTGTGCCAGTTCTGCACAAAGTGTAAGGGCAGATTCATCCATCGCTCACATGCGCTGCTGCTCTCTCCACACAATGCCATGCCACGCTGAATAGAAGTGTAAGTTTAAAGATTTGGTGCTTTTAAACTCTGCTTTCTCAGATGTCATGAATAAATCATGTATTATTTTTGTAAGGGACTTGCAATAATCAGCAATACAACTGCTTACAGTAAATGTAAGAGAGCAGTATTTCTAACAGGCACAGACAATACTGAATGGGAAGAGAATGACTCATGGCGAACATCAGAGACAGAAGTCTAAGAAGTCTGTGAACTTGACTCTGTGCTCTGCATGGGGATCTAGGACTGCCTGCACTTGTTGTGCTGGTATGCATTTCTTGAACTTTCAAAAGGTATGCCAACTTTGCCAGGGATTTGGGATTTGAAGGCTGTGCCCATCCCCCATTTACTGCACTTAGAGAGCACTTCTTTTTGTGTTTTGTTTACAGGTGGTTAAACGTCTACTGGATCGTGTGCAGTGTTGAGCGGTGTGAGTCTGGCGGAGCTCATGACCCAAAATTAAAGTGTAGCAGCAAGATGGAAATTTTGAGAAGGGAGACCGTACGAGCTTGGGGAAACCTGAAGCTGGTGTTTGATATTGCCCTATTTTTACTCTGACTCCCTTTCTGGGTTTAATAATGATGCTATTGAGGTGACCAATGGAGTCCGCTTCATTGGAAAATTCCCCCCAAAATGTTGATTTTCTGACTGATTGTTTTTTGGAGTTAAAGTTCTGAGGTGTCTGACTCTACTGAAATGGACTCAGAGAGTCATGGAGCCCTTTAACTCCCCAGCTTGCGAGGATGGACTCCCGAGTACAGATGGAGCCCCCCAATTTCAATTTAGAAATGCCTGTTTTGCTTTGAAACTCTGCATCTCTAAATGCCTTAATATATTAGCCTAAATAGGCAAAGTATTCCTTTTGTAGGATATTATATGGTAAAATGGGCATCTGCTAGAAAATGGCTAGTCTCTGAAACAGGACTTTCGACTATGGAGCTACTGTGTGTGCCTTTTTTTTTTTTTAAAAGTTTAATACTCAGCTAAAGTCATGGTGTATTTTAACAATTTCAGTTATACACCATGGTTACTCTGGAAAACTCCGGAAACTTCGTCAGGGAGTGTTGTTGTGCTAAACACGTGTGGAGCTAAAAGGAACTTCCTACTAGTAATTCCACGGGACTTTTCTGGAGATGACGAATGAGTTCTACTGAACTTTTGTAACATTGTGCATTTTAAAAGATTTTTGCATTTGCTGAGCTACCATAAACTTGACAAGGGAGACAGGATTGAATTTCCTTTGACTGAGATTATTTACCATGCTCTGGGAGCAAATGTCTCCCACTGTAGGTGTACAGTACACTGAGGATTTTCAAAAGAACTGAAGGACTCCCGGTTGTGGAGATGTATCCCTCAATGTTAAAAATGAATTATCAGTAAAGGGTTTTGCATTTTATGTGAACTAATCCTGGCATTTAGTACAAAAATAAATGCTTGGAAAAGTTTTAAAGGCTCTTATCGAACTTTGCTGATGGCCTGCTGTTTGCACGTAGTTCATAATATTGTCACTAAGCTCACGATAAGCTCATCATTTCATGACTACGAATGGAGCCTCTTTCGATTAAAATTCAACAGAATCCTGTATATAAATGTGGTTTTATATTTATTTGACTGAATACTTAGTGTGTCTAATATTTTTATGGATTTTCAGGATACAAACAATGAAACTATAAAAATATATTTATGCTAACCTGCATTTTTAAGCCGGCTAGTAAATTTTCCCTGGCTTCAAATAAGGTCTAGGTAAAATGTAAATCATTCTGTGCAGTTTTGCATAATAATATGGTCAGTTATTATTACATTTTAGTTTGCCACATCACGAATGTCAGAGTGTAGCTGTAATCATAAGCCATATTACTGAATTTTAGTTATACGAGCACTGTGTGGATTTCTTGTGCACTTGACCTGGTTGGCACCTGACCACAGTAAACTGCTGTCCTCCACCCTTGCTGGGACCCCAGCCTGGGCTCAGTCCAGCTGGGTGCAGGTATTTTAAAAATAGTAATGCAATCCATTAAATAACACTTGTAAGTTTTAAGCAATTAAAGATGAATGTTAAGTGTAAATGTTACAATATAAAAGCTTGACTCTACTCAGAAAATGTCAAATGTGAAGAAAAACACAAAGTACAAAAATAAGGGAAATAGTGTGACAGTTTTCTGCCGAAGAAATAACTGTCCACTGCTGCAGAAGTTCTGTGGCAAATGGGAACCCTGCCACAGAACTTTGCTCCAAAGTGCCGCAGAAAAATCGGGGCCCTGATCATAGTGAGGGATCCTATGGAAAGAAATAAAATTACTATGAGGAGCATTTTTTTTCCTAACCCCATGAATCCTTCACTGATGCTTTACACAAGCAGACTCTTTAGCAGCAGTATCTTAGGAAGCTGGGTACAGAAGCTACTTAGGAGAAAGGATTTACAAGATGGCACTTCCAAAGCTGGCATCCTTTCTGGATTCTATGTCCAGACAACAGTGCTTTATGAAGAGGTGCAGTTTTTTCCAGGTAGCTGGTTTGCAAATGTCCAATAGTGGGATGCCCCTTGTGGATGCCACAGAGACAGAGGTACCTTTTTTGAATGTGCCCTTAGGCATCTGGGGGCATTTTCACAGCTTTTTCATACCAAAGCTATATGCAGAGACTATCCAGCAAAATACAGTCCTCTTGGTTGTTGGCTTACCTTTACCTTCCTCACCACAGGTGACAAAAAGCCAAGTTCCCTGGAACCCGACATCCTCCCTGGTAGCGGCCAAGTGCTTGTTTCAGATCCAGGCAGTGCAATTTCTACTCACTTCGACTGAAGTTCTCAGGGCGGAGCACAGGAAGGGCAACTGACAGGTTCAGCTGGAATTCCACTATCATCTTATGTAGGAAGTTCTACTGGTCCTAAGGACTACCTTGTCCATGTGGAAGACAGAAAATACTGAATGGGCAACTATGCACAACCAGTGTATTCTGCCACAGAGGGGTTACAATTCCGTGACCTCGAGAGTGAAGCTTGAGAGCTTCGTGAGAATCAGAATCTCAAGGTGGCGGTACACAATGATTGGGCACCAAGTTGCCCATCCAGTATTTTTTTTTTTTTTTTCACAGTTTATGGTGCCCCCTAGATAATTTAAAAACATATGTTGGGTTTTCTTTTGCATATTTTATCACTTACCCCACCAGACTCTCTCGGGAGCAGATTCTCGGCAGAGCTCTCCTGCCTGCCTGAAGCCCCTGACTCTGGTGCTCACCCAGCCCCGATCCTCCCTCCAACCTTCCCCGGCCACTCGACCCCCTGGCTCTGAACCCCCTCCTGCACTCTATCTACAATCTGATGGAGTGACCAGAGACACAGTGGGAGGCCGGAAGCACCAGGACGGATGGCCCGATACTGGGCATGTTGTTCTGCCACTGATCCATGCCATCGTCTACTAACACAGTAAGGGCTTTTTTTTCTTCATGGTTATTTTCTCCCCCAGGAGCGCAGACGTGCAATGATGTCAGCACGGCTGCACCACAGACGTCCGCCGCGCTCCTCCCCTTCGCTGCTCCGTGATAGCGATACCCCAGTCTCCACCAGGTCTCCACTGCATCGGACAGACCCCAGATCCCTCCCTAGGAAAAGCAGAGCAGTCCTTCGGACGCTCCATCCTCTCCCTCCCTTGCTGACCCCCGGTGCCTAAGCTCATTCCCAAACCCATGTCGCCGGCATGGCGTGAGGTGTGGCGTCCAGTGTCTCAACCCTCAGCGCCACCAGGCCAGCTAATTTAAAAACATGTTAAGTATATTATTTTTTGTTTTACTACAAAAAAAGTACAGTTATGTAAGAACTTACCATAACAGTAGCTCTTCAAGAGGAGCTCTTGCAGCAGGCTATTACCATTAGGACTATGACGCCAGACACTAGGACCCCACAGCAAACTTTTACCTAGCAGTCTCCAGCGGGGACCGCCCCCCCCCCTGATGTCAGCTCCACCCTGACGTCGGACGATGGTATAACAGGAAGCGGTCCTCTGCCCCACCTCAGCTCACCCAACGGAGACCCGGTGAAAGGACCAGCAGGCAGACTGGGAGGGAGCATGCAGTAGAAAGAAAAAACTGCAGACCTCACCAGGGGGAAGGAGGGAAAGAAAGTAGTGCCTACTGCAAGAGGTCCTCTCGAAGATCTACCATTACGATAAGTTCTTACGTAACAGTACTATCTTACTTCAAGTGGGAGCTCTTGCAGCAGGCTATTACCATTAGGACTGAGTCCCAAGAAGTCCCAAAAAAAGGAGAGAGAGGTGAGACCGGAAGGAGGCTAGAAATGCCATATCCCTAAGGAGGAACTAAGACAGAAGGCCTTGAAGGACCGCAAGGCCAGAACCTGCCCTTCTCCTAGAGGCAATGTCCAGGCTGTAGTGCTTAAAGAAAGTATGCACTGAGCTCCAGGAAGTCACTGCACAGATGTCTCCAATGGAGATGTTATGTAAAGAGGCAAAGAAAGCAGCCACTCCCCTGGTAGAATGACCCCTAACCGCGCCCAGTAGGGTCTTGTTGTACTTGTTGTAACAGAAAACTATACAATTAATCGGCCACTTTCATAATGTTTGCTTCGACACAGAAGTGCCTTTACAGAGTGGCGCAAAGGCCACAGCTCCATTTTACGGTGCCAAGCAGTGCGGTTCTGATAGTACAGTAACACCCTATGGATGTCCAAGGTTTGCAGGATTGCTTCCCCTCTGTTTGAGCGATCTGAGTAATATATCAGGAGGTTGATGGCCTAGTTTAACATAAGCTCGGATAGCACCTTTGGCAAAAACTTAGGATTCGTTCTCAAGGACACCCTGTCCTTATGAAAAATCAAATAAGGCTCCTTATGCATCAGGGCCTGAAGCCCAGAAACTCTCCAGGAGGAAGTAACTGCAACCAAAAATAACGCTTTCCAAGAAAAAAGCGAAACTCGCATTCCGCAACAGGCTCAAATGGGGGAAGAGTTAACTTCTCCAGCATAAAAAAAGAGATCCCAGGGTGAAACCGGATCTCTGATGGGAAGCTTGATATGCAAAATGCCCCACAAAAATGTACGGGACACGTCCAGTTGAGCGAGGGTTTTCCCTTCCATATGTACATGATAAGCAGAGATTGCAGAAAGGCGTACCTTTATGGAACAGTAGCTCAGGCTTTGATTCAACAAGGAGAGGAGGTACTCTAGAATAGAGTTCACTGGACAGGTAAGCAGGTCCAGGTGACAGGGTGAAGCCCATAAGCAAAAATGTTTCCACTTCATGGCATAAGTGGATCTAGTTGAGGGCTTTCTCGCTGTATGAGAATGTCAGCCTCTTCCTGGGAGACTCTTTACCTAGTTCTGGCTAAGTCTGCAGAAGCCAAGCATGAAGATGCAGGGATTTGAGGTCTGGATGGACCAGCATCCCCTGATCCTGAGACAGTGAGTGCAAGCTCAGCAGCAGCTGTATCGGAGGCTCCACTGCCAGCTGCTGAAGTAGTTGGACCCAAATCTGCTGAGGCCACAAAGGAGCGATGAAGATCATCTCCGCTCCTTCTGCCTGAAGCTTCAGCTGGACCCTATGAAGAATGGGAAAGGGAGGGAAGGCATAGAGAAATCTCCCTGTCCAACAGAGGGACAAAGCATCTCGCCAGAAAACACCAGGCACGGGCTCTAGCAAGCAGAAACTGGGCAATTTGGCATTGACTGGAGACATAAAGAGGTCCAACTCTGGTCAGCCTCACCTGTTGAATAGCAGATCTGCTACTAACTGAAGGAGCTCCCACTGGTGAGCCTTGGTCCGAGACCGGCTTAGGCTGTCGGACAAGACATTTTGGACGCCTGGAACATGAACAGCGGTGAGGTCTAAGCGGTGTTCCAGTGCCTAACACCAGACCCTCATCGCCTCCCCTGCAAAGGGGGTATGAGTGTGTGCCTCCTTGCTTGTTGATGTAAAACATCACTGATGTGTTGTCCATCTGGATAAGAAGAGGGTCTGGTGACAGGTCCATCTGAAATGCCCTCAAGGCGTTCAGGGCCATCCACATCTCTAAAACATTGATATGGAGTAGTTGCTCATCCGGAGACCATATCCCCGGGTCTGTTTGTCTCCCAGATGAGCACCCTAACCGAGACCAGAGGCATCCATAGTGAGAGTCCGTCTTGGCGGCTCCTGACAGAAAGAGACCCCTCGTACCAGGCTGGAGGGCTCTAGCCACCAAGTAAGCATCCTTCTGACCGGGTCGGAGACTCTCATCTGTTGGTCTAGGTCTCCTGACCTTTGGTCCCAACTGTACCCTGAACATCCACTGTGGGACTCTCATATGCAGGCAGGCCAGAGGAACTGTGGTATTGGCTGCCGTCATGTGCCCCAGCAGTCTGAGGAAGGTTCTGGCTGGGACTTGAGAAGCCACGTCTACCGCTTTGGCCATGTTCCTTAGACAATCCCCCCTTTCCTGCGGGAGGAAGGCCATGCCCTGAATGGTGTCCAGGACAGCTCCAATAAAGTGGAGTCTCTGCCTGGGCTCTGGGGCTGACCTTGGAAGATTCAGGGTGATCCCCAGCTCAGGGAAAAGAGTAAAGGTGTCTCTGAGAGTGCGAAGAAGTTGAGCTCTGGAAGGAGCTGCCAGGAGCCAATTGTCTAGGTAAGGAAAGATGTAATGGCCCTGGCATCCGAGAGCCGCAGCCACCACCGCTAGATACTTGGTGAAGACTCAAGGAGTGGAGGAGAAGCCGAATGGTAAGGCTCAAAACTGGTAATGTCTCCCCTGGAAACAGAACCTCAGGAACTTCCGATGGGGAGGAAAGACCTTTATGTACAGATAGGCATCCTGCATTTCCAGGGAGCAGAGCCAGTCCACTTAATGCAAGAGGGGAATGAAGCCTGGCAGGGTAACCATCCTGTACCTTTTGTGCTCTATAAAGAGATTTAGCAAGCTGAGGTCCGGAATGGGCTAAAGGTCCCCTGCCTTTTTTGGGACCAGGAAAAAATGAGAGTAAAATCCCCACCCCTGTTGTTCCAGGGGGACTGGCTCTATCGCCCACTTCTGCAATAGGGCTTGAATCTCTCCTTTGATCAAGGAAATGTGTGAAGGAGGATAATGTGAGGACCCTGGTGGCGTGTCCAGAGGGATTTGCATAAACTCGAGAGTATGTCCTCTCCGTATGAGGTCCAAGACCCAGAGGTCTGATGTGATGCTGCTCCACCCTTTTACATAGAGGGAGACGCGACCCCCTATTGCCTCCCTCAGAGGAGCGGGGGCCAGTAGTGAGTCATTGGGTAGACCCGGGGATGGGCAGAGAGGGCTGGAAGGACTTAGGGTCTCTAGAGGTGGAACTCCCAGAAGTTTGGGCTGCTGCCTTTCTCTTGAAGCCACCCCTCTGCTGAAACTGGCCACGGGTATTCTGCCCTGAGGTCTTACGAAATGGCCATCTACAAAAGGGTTTCTAGTCCCCCTTATACATTTTTTGGACGAACCAGACTGACTTCCCCAAATCTTGGATATGAGCTTCTCCATCTCCTCCCCAAAGAGAACGGAACCCTGGAATAGAAGGTCTAGGATCCCCAAATGCAGATCCTGGGAGAATCCTGAGACTCTAAACCAGGTGTGGCGCCTAAGGCAAATGCCGAATATCGCTGCCCTAGCAGCCATATCTGCAGTGTCATACGAGGCTCTCAGAATGTGAGTGCCTATATCCGAACCCGACTTTAAGATGTCCAGGAGCTCAGTCCTTTGTGCTGAGTCTGGCAAGGCTGAGCAAACTCTAATCCCTTCTCCCATAACACATTTTATTACTGCACCATATGCGGAAAGAAATTCAGGGACCTAATAAAGCAGATAGAGGCGGAATAAACCTTCCTGCCCACCTGATCTAAATATCTGGACTCCGCATCAAGAGGCTGTGAGCTAAGGTGCTTCAGCTTCTTGGACTTGTCGTGGGCAGCCGTAATCACCATGCAGTCTGCCAGAGGGTGTTCTGCCAGGAAAGGCTCATCCCTCGGTGCCCTGTATAGCCTGTCTGATTTTTTTCAAGAATACCAGAGTAGTGGAGGGATGCTTCCAAGTGATCCACGTAAGACCCTGGAAAGTATCCAGGAGAGGAGGGACCACCAAAGGTTTGGGCTCCTTCTACCTCAGGTACTTTACTAGTCTCCGGGGCTTGGGATCCAGGTCCTCCATCTCCCATCCAATGGAGGACTGCATGTGCCTCATGACATCCATGAATGTTGGATCATCAGGAGGAGACCTAGGGGTGTCCTCATCCGGGACACTGGTCGAGAGAGAGAGAGAGAAGAAAGAACAGTCAGAATCCAAGCTGGACTCTGAGCCATAGCCCCTAGGAGAGGAAGAAACCAATCTCGAAGAGGATCTGTATCCCTCAACTGAACATCGCCCACTGGAAGACCATCGGCGGCTAATGGACTGGCGACGGCTGGCGGAGCGCTGATGATGACTATGGGACCAACAATGACTTGATGATCTCCCTCCGCTAGGGGAGCGACGGCAGGCGGTACTGATTGACCAAGAGCGATGTCGGGTTTCGTCCTTTCTTATGTAAAGTCCGCCCGCAGGAGTCAGTGAAGCTGCATGAGCGGGACTTTGTCTGAGCTTTGGGGGAGGACAGCTTAGATGCCGGAGAAGAGGGTTTCCCAGCTGGGCCTCAGTCTTTGTCCTTGTCGGGAGCCTGTATTGGGTCCGGCTGCGGTGGCAGAACGTCCTTTTTGACCTGCTCCCATCAGAACTGGAAAAGTTCTATGAGCTCCTCTTTTGTAAACTGCGAGGCAGCAGATCCCCCAGGAGCAGGAGGCCTCTCGGGTGTGGGGGGAGGGTATGCAGTGAAAATAGCTCGTCCACAATAGCTTAAGCAATAATAGCGTGAACTTCTCAGCGCGTCTGAAATAGCGCGTAGGATTATACAGAATCATCTAGCAGTGCAACTGACTTGTGCATAATGTCACTCATTAGTACATCCAAAGTTAGCAAACTCTGCTGAGTCAGTGAGATTTGTGAAAAGTCAGAAGGGTGGAGAGCTCACCCTGCTACATGGCTTTCTGTATCGCCATGAAAGAACTACAGCTGCAAAGGCATATTACAACTGACTTGAGTATGACAAGGGCCATTGCACTGCCAAATACATTGAAGTGGGGAAATTGTACTGAAACAAACTGGCAAGCACAATCATGTCCCTGATCCAGTCGTTGTCTCTGTTAAAGAAGCTGTCGCTGGGATGAAGGATTAGGCTGCAACAAGTAGTGAAACAACCCACCAAATTGTTGCAGGAGCTGTCGCACAACTATGCCCCTCTGTAGCATCCCAGCTCCCTGCGATGTCTCTCATTCAGCGGACTGTAAGAAGAACACACAGGGCTGCTGCCTGTCCACCCCCAGAACCAAGCGATGAATCATCGCTTGAGCTAACTGCAGAATTGTGCGTTACAATAAAAAAAGAAAAGTTTCTTCTCTTTGATTCAGGGCCTGTTCCAGACTGAGTACTTATTTTTAGCACATCTCAGGATCTGGAACATTCAAAAAACTCTAATCACTGGTTTGCAGATGGTGCATTTAAATGTTGCCCAACTATATTTCAACAACTGTATACTATTCATGGGATACGAAACAACACTGTAGTACCTTTCGTTTATATCTTAATAGCAAACCTAACCACTGCATCATACAATCGCATTACCTTATGATCTCGGTGAGTGTTTGAACTGCATGCAAGGTGGTCATATGATCTGTATAAGGAACGAAAAGTTACAACATTGTTTCGAAGGAAGCATTAGGTGGTAGGACAAATAAGGCACAACACAAATAGAAGTCCCCAGGACAGCGCGAGGAACATCATAGACAGACACTGGGCATATGATTCTCACTGCATGTAAGTGGATCAATTCATAAATAAAATTAAAAAAAAAACGCTGTTTTGACACACGCTGTAATGCTAAGACGCTATACTTATAAGCGCGATTACATATGCGTTAAAAAAACTCACGCTATTATTGACAGTAAACCTGGGGGGAGCTATCGAGAATGAGGAGAGGTCCGGTGGGTCCCTAGGCGAGGGGGAAGACCGATCCCCATGGTCTGCCAGTATGGACACTCTATGGACAGGTGAACAATCGGGTGCTGAGGGAGTCTTACCCAACACTCTGTCCTTTTCTGGGACTGATGACGGGCTGGAGCAGGTCGGCTTGGAGATGGACATCGGTTTAGAAGTTGCGGCCGACGCCACTGAGGATCGGTGGGCCGTCACCAGTCGAGAGGCCAACTCCTGATCCCTGGAGTCAGAGGTCTTGCCTGGCATACCGGGATGGACAGTTGTCAGAACCTTCCGCGGTGGGACTGAAGTTCACGCAGAAGTAGTAGAGGTCCTGACCCCTGTAGTGGAAGACGTCCTCAAGGGAATAGCCTTCACATTCAGGAAAGATTGGGCTGAAGAAGTCCCAGAGTCCTTCTTGCCATTCCCCAACGCTGGTGGTTTGGTGGGAATGGAAGCCTCTTGCCACCCTGAGGAGTGTTGAAAGTGGCGGGAAGAATGGTCAGACCCTCCCGAGTTTGACCCCCAAGAGGTCTTCTTTTGGTGAGGGGACAGGAAGCATGAACGCCCTTTGGACCGACCTCAAATCTTCTCTCAGGACTTACGCTGGTCCAAATCCTTTTTATGCTTGGCTGACCGAGAAGAAGAGAACTTCTCCACTGGTGAGGCCTGCATTACGGTGACCTGCTGCTCAAGAAAATGGGCTTTGAGTGCTTTCAGACAGCGAATCCTCATCCGGCTGGTAAAGCTGCTACACTACGAGCAGGCCTTGGTGTCGTGGTCGGGCCCCAAGCAGAAGACACACACACCTCATGTTTGTCCTTTACCAGTATCTAACAGCCACAGGCATACTTGGTTTTCTTCTCGGTGGAAGACACTGAAGATGGTGAAGACAACATACAGCACTTGATTGGAGAACGAAAAGTGTACTTTTTGACCAAGAAAGTAACACCAAATAAACTGTAGGAGACTACACAAGTTCTAAAAGTTCACCGAAGAACCAAGGCAACGGTTTGCAGCAGGAAAAGAACTGGTGTGGGGCTGGGGACCGGCTCTTGTTATACCATCAGCTGACGTTGGGGCGGAGATGACTTTCGGGGGCAGTCCCCACTGGAGACTGTTAGCTAGACATTTGCCATGGGGTCCTAGTGCCTGGTGGCACAGTCCTAATGGTAACAGCCTGCTGCAAGAGCCTCCACTCGACGTAAGAGCAAACTGTTTGCTGCCATGTCCTATTCAGGGTGTTTGGGCTGGTTGCTAGAATGAGATGCTAGTTGCTAGGGACCAGACATCCCTACATCTCCAGTGCAAACTCTCAATGGTTGTCAGTTGAGTTTGGGAGATCTTTAAAAAACCAATGGCGGATGCACGTCTCGCTTAGCGAGCAGAGGTGAATGCCCGGACTGTATTTTCTGAAGTTATTTTTAATATATCCGGTTGATCCTGCTTATTTTTATCATATCTGGTTGATCCTGCATTGGCAGGATTACATGAATGTTTGTCAGTCCCGCCGCCATGTTGTTATCTGGTTGATCCTGTGGTTTATGTTAGTGTGGATCCTGTGCACGTCAACTCGGCTGGAATGCTGTTGTACCACAGAAGAGCTGAACAGCGTTCTATGCCCTTTGAACTGTAGTACAACAGCTTGCAGTGGAGATAAAAATTGAGGTATAACAATGTTCTACCGTTCACTGTTATGTAGCTTGGTTCTGTGCATAGGCTTGCTATTCGCTTACCCTCCTAGCAGATGTCATGGCAATCAGACAAATGTTTTTTCATGTGATATAGTTTAAGTCAGCGGTAGTCAGGTGCTCAAAGGGAGCCTCCATCAGCTAGGCAAGGCAGATGTTCTGGTCCCATGGGGGGACTGGGTCCCTCACAGGAGGGAATGGGGGTTGAGGCCATTAAAGAACCTTTTAAAAACAGGTTGAGAGGTCAAGGACTTGCCTGCTGATGTGTAGGCTGACACTGCTGCTAGATGCACCTTTAGCGTTGATTACCTCATGCCTAAAGACTGCAAGTCTACTAGGCAGTCCAGTCCATCTCCGCAAGGACATAGACAGGATGGAGGCAGTCCAGAGGAGGGTAACTAAAATGGTGCAGGGTCTACGAGAGAAGCCATACAAGGAGAGACTAAAGGAGCTTAATATGTATATCCTTGAGGAAAGGGGGGGACATGATAGAAACTTTTAAGTACCTCAGTGGAATCAACAAAGTCCAAGAGGGTAGCATCTTTCAGCAAAAGAGATGTGCAAGAACAAGGGGACACAATTTGAAGATACAGGGGGGACAGCTTAGGGGCAATGTGAGGAAGTATTTTTCAGAGAGGGTGGTGGACACATGGAACAGCCTTCCTGAGGAGGTTGTGGGGTCTAAAACAGTGGGAGAATTCAAGAATGCATGGGACAGACATAAGGCAATTCTTGTGGGAGGTAGGAAGAAATAGGCTGTTGGTTAACTAGGATCTACAGCTTATCCTGTAGGTACGGAAATGGGCAGACTAGGTGGGCCAAGCGGTCCTTATCTGCCATCAAAGTTTATGTTTTTATGTTTCTACTGGTAACCTGCCCGCATTGGGATTATCTTCTTGAAGGTACACTAATATGAGAATCTCTTCCACTTAGAGGAGTATGCGTTCTTCATTGCTGGTTTCCTGGAAACCTTAAACACCCTCAGGACCTCCTCTGATAGATTCAATCCACAAAACTCTAGCTTTTCAAGTACCATGCTCTCAGGCATAGAGTTCTGGAGTCTGGAAATGTTATCTTGCCCTCATATGGGGTCAAAATGTTGTATTTCAGTGGCAGGCTGACTGGATTCCTGCCGGACAGGGCCAGAAGCACTGGGTACCAGGCCTGCCTGGCCAGACTGGGACTATTAGGATCATAGTTGCTGGCTCCCTCCTGGGATTTATGAGCACACTCTGTATGACTGGGAATGGTGGGAAGGCATACAGAAACCTCCCTGTCCAGTCCAGAGCAAAGGCATCCTGTGGGACTGTGCCCTTTGCTAGTGGCCTGTAACAAAACTTTGGGAGCTGAATATTCTCCCAAGAGACAAACAGATCTGTTTTTGATGTGCCCCATCTTCTGAAAACCATGGCTAGAACCTGCTGGTTTGGGGTCCATTTGTGGTTTCCTGGTTGATTCTGCTTAGGGAGTCTGCTAGGACACTGTCTTTGCCTGGTAGGTGTACTGCCCACATCTCTGCATCTAGGAAGTAAGCCAGATCCTAGATCTTCACTCCCCCTGTGCACAGTCATAAGGATCTTGTTCCTCCCTGCTTGTTTATGTAATACATCGTCATGGTGTCGTCTGCTCAGATCTGTACACACTGACCTTGCAGCTGGGGGGAGAAGGACTGCATTGCCAGTAATACTGCCCAAGTTCTAGAAGACTGATGTGTTCCTGGGTCTCCTGTGGGTTCCAGATGTCACTCACTGTGAGGTCATACAGGTGGGCGCACCACGCTGGAAATGTAGCATGTGTTTCAAGGATACTTGTTTGGGACTGCTTGCTGAGCAACAAGGTGGTAACCTAGGTAAGAAACTGGTTAGGGGATAGGAGACAGAGGGTGGTGGTAAACAGAGTTCCCTCTGAGGTTGGAAAGGTGACCAGTGGGGTACCTCAGGGTTCAATGCTAGGACTGGACCACTTTAATGTCTTTATCAGGGACATAGCAAACGAACTGGAAGGGAAGGTCTGCCTCTTTACAGGGGACACAAAGATCTGCAACAGATGGCTCCAGGGGAAGGGTTGCAGAAACACGAGAAAACTGGAGGAGTGGTCAAGGGTATGGCAGCGGGAATTTAATGTAAAAAAAAGTACAAAATATAAACGTAGGGCACAGAAACCCAGGGGCAGAGCACAAAATGGGTGGAGTGTCACTCACAATGATCAAGCAGGAAAGAGACCTGGGGTATTCATATCAGATGACCAAAAGATGGCCAGGCAGTACAAAAAGGCAGTCAGGAGGGCTAGTGGGATGATGGTGTGCATAGGGAGGGGCATCATCCACAGAAAGTAGGAGATGATGTTGCCCCTGTATAGATCATTGTTAAGATCCACCTTGAATACTGTGTCCAATTCTGAAGACCACATCTGAGGAATGACATAGACAGAATGGAAGCAGTCCAGAGAATGGTACCTAAAATGGTGCAAGGTCTGTATCAAAAGCCCTATGAGGAGAGGCTGAAGGAGCTCAATATGTACACCCTAGAAGAGAGGAGGTGGGATATGATAGAGACCTTTAAATACCTCACGAGAGTAAATAAGGTTCAGGATGTGAGCATTTTTCAGAAAAAAAAGATGCTCTGGAACAAGGGGACATGCTATGAAGCTGGAAGGGGGTAGTTTCAGAAGAGATGTGAGGAAGTACTTCTTCACAGAATGAGTGGTGGATTCCTGAAGCAGCCTTCCGGCAGAGGTGGTGGGGGTGAAAAACAATGGTGGAGTTCAAAAATGCCTGGGATATGCGCAAAGGAATTGTAGGGGTAAGGAGGCGGGGTGCTGTAGACCAACTAGGGTCTATCTGCAAGAATGAAGGTTAAAAAAAAGGGGGGGCAGACTGGGTGGACCAAGCCCCCCTTACCTGCCATCAGATTCTGTTTCTGTATTTCTGTGCTTCTGCAAGAGAAAGGGAATGCCCTCTCTGAGGTTGCTTTCGTCCTTCCACCACTTTAGTATGTGTATCAATGGTTCAGTGACTGGTACTAGTTTGGAAAGAGAGTCCCATCTTTGAGACCAGTGGTCTCTTAAGTGGTACTGAATGTCCCACATCTGAAACTTGGCCCAAGGCACAACTGCCGTGGATGCGGCCATGTGACCCATTAGCTACACAAAATCCCTTGTGGGCCTTGGATGGCCAACTGTGAAGGATACTGCCACAGCAATCAAATCTGCTACCCTTCCTTGTGGGAGAAATGCCTTCCACTGCAGAGTGTCCAATTCGGCACCTATGAAGACCATTATTGGAACAGACTCCATGTGGGACTTCTGAAGGTTTATCAGGAATCCCAGGCAGGTGCTTTTTTACCTTCTGGACAGAGCACTTTGCCTCTTGTTCGGTCTTCCATGCGACTAGCCAGTTGTCCAGATAGGGAAAAACTGCCATACCTTTCCTTCTCAGATGTGCTGCCACCACGGCCAAGTACTTCGTATAGACACCTGATGTTCAGATGTGGCCAAAGGGGAGGACCACAAACTGGTACTGGCAGTGTCCCCGTCTGATTCTGAGGTATTCTCTGTGGGTGAGTCTGACTGGAATGTGAAAATAGGCATCTTTCAGATCCAGTGAACCCAGGCAATCCCCTTTGTAAGGATGGTATTACTGTGCACAGTGCAACCATCTTGAACCTTTCTTTTTTGGTATGGTTATTCAGATATCTTAGGTCTAAAATGGGTCATCACTCCCCATTTTTCTTGTTGGTCAGGAAGTACATTGAAAAGATACACCTGCCCCACTGTGAGGCAGGGACCTTTTCCACTGATTTCTTTTTTTTTTTTTGTTTATGCACCCTAATACGGAACTCTCTCAGGCTACTCCTGCACATCTGACACCGCTCTACCACCCACCTGATCCACCATCTCTTTAGCTGTCCTCCACCATCCTCTCTGCCGGCGGACTCCCCAGCTCTGAACCCCCTGGGGTAGGGCCACCTCCACTCCAGCGCTCTGTCAAGAATAGGGTGTGCCAGATGAGGTGGTGGGGGAGCCAGGAGGGGGCGGAGACAGGACCCAGTCTGGGGCGTGTAGCAACGTGGCTCGGAAGAGAGCCATCGCCTATCCGGGATCGGGGGATTTTCAGCTTCTGTGTTTCCCCCTAGGAGAGCAAGCGTGCAATGATGCCAGGACGTCAGTGCCGTAGGCGACTGCCGTGCTTCTCCCCTAAATGCTCTGTGTGCTAGCTGTGGCCCCGATCTCACCAAGAGTCACTACAACGAAGACACTCTGGATCCCTCCCCAGAGAGAGGAGAGCAGTCTATCGGACGCTTGATCCTACTCTCTCCCCTGCCGACCCCCGGCACCCGAGCTCGTTCCAGGCATAGCGCAAGGTGTGGCGTCCAGCGCCTCAACCTTCAGTACCACTGGGCTGGCCCTTTTTCTACTGATTTTGCTTGTAGCAATCTGTTTACGCTCAGTTCCGGCAAAATTTTTTATGTGGGGGGAATGGGCTGGAAAATGTCTGTGTTTCTGCAGTTTGGGGAATTTTTGAATGGCAGGGACAATCCTGGCCCACTACGTCTTGGGCTCACTTGTCTGTAGTAATGTTTACCCATTCCTGGAAGTAGTGTGCCAGCCTTCCCCCCACTGGCAATGCTTGGGTGACCTGAGCAGAACTGTCAGGGTTTTTTTTTTTTTTTGCTGAGGTGTGGGGGCTACACACTCAGACTCCTCTGCCCCTGAAGTAACCTGTTTGGGTTGGTACTCCTAGGGAGCACAGATCCAGGGACCACAAGGCCTGTAGGGAAGTGGAGGCCTTTTCCTTATCAGTGTTGTTTTTGTAAATGGTTTTGTACTAATCCATTGTTTTAAATACATGTCTCTGTTTTGTCACCAAAATGCAAATTTACTTTGAATTGGACATAGATGGCCTGGGTCCGAGTGTCCCAGGAAAGGATGGCTGCCTTTTGCCAAGAAAATCTCCTCAAAGACAATGCATGGGTGAAGACTCTTGAAGCAGAGTCATTAGTGACAACATACATGTGGAAATGGCATTTGGTGGCATCCAGGGCTGACTTTGCTGTGGCTGCCAGATCCTGTGCCACATCAACTTCGGCCTGATCAGCCAGTGCCAGCACTGTATTCCACAGTGCTTTCTTGTACCAGGCTGTATGTGCTGAGTAAGCTGCCAGTCTAATGAGCAGGGAAGCTGTTGTACAAACCTTTTTGGCCACAGTATCCAATTTTCTGGAGTCCATATCAGGAGGCAGCACAGAAAAAGGGACCTTAGCCCTCTCACAAGCAGTTGCCTGGACTACATCTTGATGATCTGGGTGAGCATTCAGGTATTCTATGCCCCATCTGTCCACCTGTTTTTATTTTTTTTCTCTATGCCTGCAGCTGATGTAGGTACAGACATGATTTCTGAAGTGGCTTTTTGTAGCGATTTGTGTATGGGGACCAGCAGTCTCCATGTAGGAGCTAGCCCCATCATATCCATAAATTCTGCTTCCTCCTCTGTTTTCTGAAGGTGGAATGTTGAGGTGCCCAAGCACTTGCCTAACGAAAGAGGAATATGATGAATTATCCTCTGCAGGCTTTGGAGGGGAGCCAGACACCCACTCAGGAGACTATCTGGTTCCATCAGTTCACTTTCCTCTTCCTCTCTGAAGTATATTTCCTCCTCCTACGCAGGCAGCTACCTGTACCAACCACCAATGTCCTTAATATTTGAAAGAGCCTACCAGTTCTAGTCTATCTCCTGTTAAGGTTGTAATGCCTGCTGTTGGAGGAGGCAGGAGAGACTTCGGCGAGAAAACCACGTACTTTGTTTCTGAAGCATTTAACAGGAGCTTAGATGCACAGAGGGTTGGTTGAAGTTTAGCAAAGTCCTCCCGCAATACACTCATAGCTAAGGCAGAGGTAGGACTAGAGACATTACATAACCGTGTCATCGGCATAAAGATGTAGTTTTGTCTCTTCAGATCCTGGTATACACTGTGAATAAAAGCGGGCCTAATATGGACCCTTGTGGTACTCCTTTACAAATGTAGACACATGATGATGATGATGACCCTTCCATCTTTAATTGTTGTCTACCAGTGATGTACTCTTTAAACCATGTTACTGCATTTGGACCTAAGCCAATATTCTTAAATTTGTTCAGAAGAATATCTTGGTCCATAGTATGCCATGCTTTACTGAGATCTAGGAAAAACTACAAGGTTTTGATCAAGAGCATTATACCAGTCATTAGTAACTTTAAGGCAGTTGGTGTACTATGTTTACACACACACATATATATTACATACTGTATATACAGTTCAAGAACAGATTTTGATCATACATACCCATTTCTTGCAGAAAGCCACATGGGAAACCCATAACTGAACATCATCCTACAAGAAACGAAACAAGTTGAATTTCTTAAAACAGTTTGCAAGAATTCAGATAAAGGGGGGGTCTAACAGTCACAATTCTATATTCTTGAATGCATGGAGCTGCAAAAACTAAAGACACAGTCAGCACCCAGTGGCAGATGTCAACGTCTGAGTTCATATTTAAGCTTACAGCTGCTACCGGCTCCTTGCACTGGATAGTTGTGATTGAACAAGGATTTACAGACAGCAATTGAGATAAAAAAAACTATTAGCACTGTAAACAAATGAATAATGTTTTAGCATTTTTTAGCATATCAGTAACAGTGCTTTACTATTTAACATGAATCAGATGGTCCCATTTAAATGTTTAACCAAAGTGACTACTGCACTTAGTATTTTATGATGGTTACATTTCAGACTATCCCGCCTTCTTTATTCTTTTTGTTGCATTTATATCCATTAGACAAAAAGGTTAATCGGGTCCTTGCTGGCTTAAAAAAAAAAAAAGTCTCTCAACTGTTAACATCTGCTCCATTTTTGAAGGTTTAGTGCAGCTAGACTTTTTAGCTACAACTATCGCAAAGATTATCTATTACATAAAAGTAACTGACAGGTGTCCAGACAGCTACACTGAACTGAGTCAGGAAAAGAAAATCACAAGAGCAAACAACCTACAGTGCTGGCATTCCTCTACTGGGCATATGCCCCCTCCATGCCCTATTGTCTGCAGCTGTTTAACCTGAACCTCCAACTCACCCATTGCTCATTCCCTGTCCATGCCAGCACTCAGTGCCATTCACGCCACCCACAAGCTACTTTACTTGATCTAGAAAAAACAGCCCTTAGACTGTCCCTATTTAATGTAATATACTATGAACATTTTCCCCTCATAAATGTTATGTGACAAATCTGTTAGGAATTGTAGATATTGGAAGACTAGTCTCTCGTATCAGTTTTCACAATTGTTTTTGTACAGCTTCATTTTCCACAACAGTCCTTGACGTCTGAATACAGTACGTACTTCTTTTTGTAACTAACTCAGGGTCACCCCTGAAAATGGGACTTTTTGTGCCACTGTGTGCCTACCAGATCACCAAAACCAAACAAATCAATCAATAAATAAGTCAGCCCCATCCCTTTCTAGTAGAAACACAGAAACATTTACAGGCACAAACAGACCAAGCGTCCCCCCTGCTTGCACTGGTCCTTCTGGTCCTATTTACTAGCCACTTCTTCTTGAGCACTCCTCTCACAATTACCTAGACCTTTTAACAAGCTTTCTCAGCATTTATCAGTTAAATGACTCATATTCAAATGAAGGAAGTGAAAATACCCACAGGTTCCTAAATAGTAAGTGAGGCCGGCTTCATCCCGCTAAGTGGTGGGGAATCATTCTGGCAATGCTGATGAACTGGGTTTGTGCCCCAAGCCTGGGACATCAGGAGCAGAGACTAGCTGGGAGGGCTCAGGGCATCTGCACAGACACCCTCCTGGGCGACCAAGCATGCACCCCTCTTCAAACAGCTCCTGGTGACAGCACACTTGGTGATGTGTGGGAGCACCCTCACCCAAGGATGATGCAGCACGCTTGCGCAAAAGGAAAGGGTCACATCTTAGTCAGCTGTGCAGATGATTGTTTTCTTGCGCCCCCAAGTTACTAACTCCCTCCCCCCCAGCGCAACAGTCTCTACCGCCCTGTCAGTGCTTCAAGCCATTATCCATTGTTCATGCAGCTGCCGTAGGACCCCTGGCAGGGTAATCGCCGAATCCTGAGCTTGGTGGGTCAAACGAAGGAGTCTAAGGTGAGGGCCAGACAGTGCGGGGTGTATCTGGCAGGCAGAAGTGAGTGAGGTAGAGACCTAATGGATGAGCATGAATGTGGGATGAAAAGGAAGAGAAACAAAATAAAAGTTGGACATTTCCCCCACAGCTTTTAAAACCACAATGAAGCAAGAATTAAGTTTCAGATACGACTGTAGTAGATGAACTATTAGAAATCTATACTTGATCCCTGCCATCTATTATTACAATTGTAATTTATTGTATTTGTATTTTGACTTTATGATTTTGTTCCCAAGTGCTTGTGTTTGCATTATTATGTTTTTTATGTGTAACTTAAAGTAAATGTACCATCCTACAGGAACACCTTGTGAATAGGGTATTTATAACCCTAATGGTGAAATTCTTCTTAAAAGTCCTGTATATATAAAGATTTTGCCACTACTACTACTAAAAAGGAAAAAAAACTAATTTCTAATGCATCAATCCCTGCTATCGTTGTAAAATCAGTTTTCTTTTCTTGGAAGGTGACTTTTTTATTCCTGTTGAGCGGAGTATAGTTTAAAGGGAAAGCGTTTATGTCCTGTCAGGGCCCACCTCACAATGTGTGTGGGCCTGATAAGCTGATTCATAAGTAGTAATACATTTTAACTACTATTTGTTATTTTATTTGAAATAGTATCTGGTTAATCCTGCACCCTCCCCGCCGGCATTTTAGAAGCAAGAGCCTGCCCCAGTGCACCCACAAGCACCCATGGCTGTCCCCGTGATGACGTGTCAGATGGGGAGCAGCCGGAGTGCTTCCATATGCTTAATATAGTGCTGTACTTTCAAACAGCTATGGTTTGGAGCCTACATACCCATGTTAAATACTGATACCAGGTACAGACTGCCAGGGTGCCTGTCAGTCTGTACTTGGTCTTGGTATAGCGCGGACACACGCATGAACTCCAAACCGGAGCTATTTCAGCTACTGCAATATTGTATGGCGGTATCTTCAAAAAGCTCTGGTTTGGAGTCTACGTGTGTCCATGCTATACTGAGACCAGGTACAAACAGGCACCCTCCTGGCAGTCTGTATGTGGTATCAGGATTTCACATGGGTACATAGGCTCCAAACCAGAGCTGTTTGAAAGTACGGCACTATATTAAGCATATGGAGGCGCTCCAGCTGCTCCCTGCCTGACACGTCATCATGGGTGGCTCCTGCTTCTAAAATGCCGACGGGGAGGGCACAGGATCAACCAGATAATATTTCAAATAAAATAACAAATAGTAAGATAAAAATGTATTGCTACATATGTAACTGCTAATCAGGCCCTGCTTCACACAGAGGTGGGGCCCGACGGGAAGTGGACATACATTTCCCTTTAAAGACACATAGGCCAGCATATTGGAAAGGCCTGCAAGTCACAACTCTCAATCAAGGTTTGTGAGTGCTGCGTCACCGATATGCAAGGCACTAGCCACAGTGGAAGCCAGCAGTTTGCAAGCACAAAAAACCTGTGGGTATTTGCGAAGGCAGGCTAGGAGCACATGTTAGTAAGAGGAAAAGTTAAGAATACAAGTTCCAAAATCATACTGGAAGCCACAGTGCTTGCTAAGTGAAAGAGTGCTGAGACCACTCGTTAGCCACATCAAACAGCTGCAGGACCCTGGCGAAGACAAGCACTGCCCTATAAAGGAACTAGGGAGTAAGGGATATGATATAACTGTGTGCTCATGTAGTGAAAGCAAGCAGTTTGTGAAGGAGAAAGTACACATTACAAAACACAACGGTCCCTATAATTTTAATTTCTTTTAATTTTTTTTTTTTATATATATATTATCTTTTTTTTCCCTTACATGCTACCATGCTTGGCCACTCCTTCAGGCTATGCCAAGGCACCTCCGATCAGTCCTGTTCCTGTGCCCCCATCCCTTATATCTGCAGTCATCCCCAGGGTGACCCGGACGTAACCCTTCGTCGGGCGGGCCTCCCTCCTCTGAGGGGAGAGGCACCTGTGGGGCAGGCAAGTACACTACTTAGCCCTGGGGTACTGCTGAGGGACAGTTCCCAGGACACTGACGGCAGTGGACTGCCAGGCGGCCATCATCCAGTCGAACACGGAGCCGGTTTCCGTTTTTCTGGTGATGTTCCCTCTCTGCATACGTCTGGGTACCCCAGTCTCCACATGAGTCATAGGCATAGCGCACTCCACAGCCCACCCCAGGAGGAGGGAGGAGAGCAGTCCTCCAAATGCTCAATCTCTCCTCCCCCGCCAACCCCCATCGCCCAGAGTCCATTCCCGAACCCGGGTCGCCGGCGTGGGTCGAGGTAAGGCACCAGCGCCTCAGCCCTCTATGCCACCGGGCCGGTTAATTTTAGTTTTGCAACCTATTTAACCCAGGACAACCATGCAGAGATACAACATCTTATTTTTAGCAGGGTCCTGCTTCTACCTCTTTCTGCAGGTGGATGGACTGGAACAGTGGCGGTAAAGCAACCTGCCCAAGGTCACACAGTGAGTCTTTTGGCTCTGGTGGGGTTTGAACCTTTGATATTCTGGTTCTCAAGTCAGTGCCCTAGCTAGTAGACCACATTGCCTCACAAATTTGCTAACTTGGCAGGAACATACAGGGATAAGTGGGTTTTAACATATTCCTTTTTAAATGGCAATCCTTGTGTGAAAGTCTTTCTTGAAAATACTCCAACATGATATGCCCTAACAATGCCTTATAGGTATAACAAAACTTCTGTGACTAAATATCCGGAACTGGGAAGGGAGAAGCCAGAGAAGGCGAGGGGGACAGCAAGGTCAGCACCCAGGGTGGGGGCTGACCAAATGAGCAGACACAAAAGACCGTTAGGCCTATTCTGCTGGCATTTTAGTATGTTAGTAGTATGTTAGTATAATTTATAGATACCATAAGGTAAAACAAAATACAAAACATAAAACACAACTAAACCTTCCTACTCTGTCCTGTGAGTACAATGGTGGTGCAACTTTGCCACAAGATGCATTTCCACATACCTATATTACTTACTAATGCTTCACGTCTCTTTATTATTCTGTTTTACTTAGCATCATGCAGCCGTCTTTCAATGTGAAGGGGATGGTGCCTTTATGAGTAGGTGCAAACTGCAGTTACTGAGACGGTAATGTCAGTTTTGAGAATTAAATGCAGTGGGTTAATTTACATAATGGTTTCCAAAGTGTGCATTTGGTGTCAAGGCACAAACTTGTTTAAAACTAACAAACAGGAGTCCTGTGCTTGTAACTGACATTTGGGTATGTGCACACCTTGCTCTCAATAGGGGGCTCCTGTTAGGTGATTTGTAAAAATGGTCGGGGCTCCTGTTAGGTGATTTGAAAAAATGGTCATGTGCTGTGTTTTGCAAGTGGATTAACATTTGTGCTGCAATTTCTAATGTTCTCATAGGGGGTGTATTCAACCTGTATTGTGCTAACAAACATTACATTTTGACTGTTCAAATATACCTACTGTCTCACACACACACACAACTATGCCAGTGCAAAACTGACACTGCGAGTAGCTTGCAAGTGCTTCCAATATGCTGCTGCGCTGTTACCTATCTGCGCAGTCATCAGTCTGCTAACTGGTTTGCTTTTTAGTTTAGGACTGACCCATAGCATCTCACTTTCACTGGGGCCAAAACGGTTCTATCCAATGATCTAGCTGGGTACACTGAAGCACAGAGGCACAGAGAGGTCAAGCGCCTGGGGAGAAAATATCCCTCAATCCGTGGAGAAGACTCATGGCTGAAGTTCTACCAATAAACACTGACTGCAGCTAGACTACTGCAAGCATTAAAATATGACCATAAATGTAGGGGTTATTTTTCCCCCTCCACAATACAGTTGATCTATAAACATAGCTGCCTTACCCAGATGCCAAAGCCATAGCTACTATATTTGTGTATATATCCCTTGATGATACAAAAGGGCAATTAGCATTTTTTTATTCAAATGCCCAGTTCCTCTGGGATTATATAACAGCTTATTACAGTTGAGGGAAAAAAAAACAACTCCTCGCTTTAAATACACACATTGCATGGTGATTTGCTTCTCTCACTTAAAAATGAAATAAGACAGTTGACAGCCAACGCTATATCCATATATATATATATATATATATATATATATTATATATGTACAGAATACACACATATACAGAAATTAGATAACCATATCTATAGTTCACACTGGTTTAAAATTGGGAAAAAAATCAATTCATAAATTTGGAATGGTCTTTTCTTTAGGTAGCGGTACGCAATTCTTTTCATTTTTATTCTCAGTATTATCATATTTTGACATTTGCAAGAGCTGAAAAGCTACAAAAAAAAAAATACAACAGCCAAAGAGAGACAGTGCAGTGTCCCTGCTGAAAACCATTCTACCAACACCCAGGTTGTGATCAGGAGTTCATTAATGTAAAAAAAAAAAGCCTAGATCATATCTGCCCCAAGCAGAGAAAGGGGAAAAGGAGATTGAAGAGCAAGGGCTTATTAAGGAAGTATATCTTAAAGAATGAAGGTCTGGGGCTTTTAGATGCCTCTGCAATCATTCTGTTTGCTTTTATCTGTTTCTTTACTTACTCTGTCATAGTTTTATTTGTGTATTGCTAACTGCTAGTGAAAACAATGCATCCAACGGAATCCTTGTATTCTGAAGTGAGAAAATCCTTACTGGCGGTGAGGCTGGCAGGCAGGATATCTCAATAGGAAACTGCAAATCTGTTTTTTGATTTTTATGGAAAGATAACACTTTGAACCACCAAAATATTATATATTTACTAGAAATACATGGTTTAGATAACCTGTGCTCTTTTGTTATAATTTAGCAGGTGACATTTTCTTCATAACCAGATTTTACTGGGGAAACAGAAAAGAGACTCTAATTATCGTTTGAAAAAAAAAAAAAGATTTAAAATCGTACGGAACACCACAATAGTGCAGACATATAAAAGGCAAAGTTTGTTGCTGAAACAACTATTTCTTTTGAAACTAAAAATATATTTAGTTTCTCACTCGAATACATTAGGCTCCTAAGTAGCTGGCAGTTTCTGACATAACAATACCAGTCTACTGAATTTCTTTTTATTAGCAGTGTGAAAAGCAAAGGTGAAAACCCACTGGTTTCCCTGCACTAACAAACATTTTATCATAAATGTAGAAAGTAATTACTAACACATCAAAATACAATAAATAAAATTCTCAGGTGCCTATTTATTAGAAGGAAACACATGCTCTTTAACAAAATCAGCAAAGGTTGCTATGTGGGGGTTGGGGAGAGGCTAAGAATGTTTGCACAATCTGAGTCGGGTGGTTACCTGTCCACTCAATGGTAAGTACTAAGGAATCGGTCAAACCGGGGTATTGAGTTTTGGACCTTTGGAGTTATTTGACAGGGGTACAAAATGCAAACAGTTCTACGGACAGAGAGAGCAGGTAGTGCTGTATATGTAAAACTTACATATTTCACCCCACTACATTTTTACAGTGACTCAGCTTCATTTATAACACAGAAGTGTGTTGTCATAAGGCTTACAAAGAGTGCATTTACACAAAACTAGTAAGTTATTGATTTGTTTTTGTTAACCAGGTAAGTATACCAGACAACTGAATGCCTATTTACAGGTACAACCCGAGAGAGTACAAATGAAGGCAATAAGACAAGGAACAATACCAAATACAAGTAATACATGAAAGCAGAATTACAACATGAGCAACAAATAACATTTATGCAAAACAGTTAAGTAAATAAATATAACAGTGGCTGTAGAAACAATTCAGACTTAAATACAATTACTGCTAGAACTAGAAGATGCTGCAACTAAAGTGCAGTGTGGTACCAGTGACATAGAGGGGTGGGTAGACACAGATCATCATACATGTGGGGGACAAGAGCTGTGCCACAGAGGGAGCAGTACGAGTTAAGTGTTTACAAACAGGGCCGCCTGCAACTATGTCTATTGTGTTTGTTCTATTTTTGTACTTTTTCACATGCTGAAAAACTGCCCAATCGGATTTCTGGAGAAGGTCCTCTAGTGTGACTCAATTTCTTTGGTGATTTAAAGTGTAATGCCATATACATATACAGTTACAGTACATAGAGAATAATGCCTGTGCCAGCGAGTGTTATGAGAATTTTTCACACACCCGCGGTGTGCGATAATCCATAAACCACAAGAGCAAGGCTCAAGGGGTCTATGAGATTATCACACACCAAGGGTGTGTGAAAAATCCTCATTAAGCAAACTTTACACCAGCATTTTTTATTTTTCTATCACATTTGTCACCTCCGCGGACCCGGCAGAAACTCGACCCCGCGAAATCACGTCCCTGACCCCCCGGGGTCATCATAGTCCTACCGGGTCCTGGTATTTTCCTCCGTTTTTCTCCCTGCCCGCGCCCATGCAATAGGCAGCAGCCATCTCCACCTCCTTGAGGCAGCCAAGCACACCTGGGCGTGGGTAGAATCCCTCTTGTGCTGACGAACACAGCACATTAACCACCCACCCAGAGGAAGGAGAGCAATCAGGCATTATTTTTTATAACTGGTGCAAGGTTTCAGCAAAGAAAAACAAAAATATATGTTTATGCGAGCGAGCGTGTTCCTGAGCAGCCACCGTACTTGCACATATAGAGTGAAGTGACAGCGCGAGAAGGAACACACAGTAATAAGCCGCTATCAAGTTATTACAGCATTCTGATGGATATTATGGCATTTTATCAGGGATGCTTTTCCAGCCGTTACAGGGGGTCACCAGTTACTATAAAGTATTTATGGATGTGGAGGAACAAGTTTCCACTGCAGAAAGCAGTTCCAAAGATAAGGAAATGGAAGGTGCAACTCTAGTATATGAATTGTTTGATGATTTATTGCTCCACCTTTAATTTATCCGTTTCATTGCTAAATGCACTTCCTCAGTAAATAGGTGGCAAACCTAAATTCACATCTGCTATATGAGCTAGGACTGCATGCTTTATATCCTGTTTCTAGAACAGAATCAAAACAGCATTGCTTAGTCTACCTTAGAGCCATACAGGCCCGCATTTCAGTGGTTAACCTAGAAGTAGAATTATTTCATGTGCAATGGGAGCAGACGGCTGCACTGCTATAGAGACTCCCTATCATTCCTATCCAAACAAAAGAGACACAGAAATAATTATAAACCATAAAAAATTTAGATAATTATTACCTTCCACTTGCTGGTTGCTCGAGTGAAAACACCATGTATTCTCTGGACAATGGAAAATTCAATCTCATCTTTCTTAAATGTATATCCAACCCGCTAAACAAAGTAAATTTAAACAAAAATTAAGTGAACACAGTACAGGCAATAAGTCTGTATATCATGGCCACACAAATATAAGAGGTAGTGCATCTATACATCACACAAATATTAGAAATATTGCTTCTGAACTTCTTGACCATGCAAATATTAGAGGTAGCGTTTCCGCATATCAGGGATATGCAAATAATAGCAGTGCTTCAGTACACTGTAGCTAGACAAATCGCAGTAGTGCTTCTGTATATATCATGACCACACACACATTGGTAGTGCTTCTGTATATTATGACCATGCTTATGCACACAGACTTACCATTCTTCTCTTCTTAATCAGTTCTAACAGGTTTATTTCATACTAAAAATAAAATATAGAAAATATATAAATGTCAAATCTTTTTGTAAATATAATTTGCACAAAACTAATGAAACCTGACCGCACTTACAATTGTGGTTTCTTATACACCAGCTAGACTGCCCTTCCCCTGCAATGACTGCTGCCTCCTGGAGCTCCAGCCAGGGACAAGAAGCCACCCTGAGCTCAGACTAAGACAACGGACCAATCCAGGCACTTCCCTGCTACAGCCATGCCTCATGAAACCTGGGACTTCAATCAGCATCCGCCTGAGCTGTTCTCCAGTTTCCTGCATTGTTTTGGGGGGATCTAAACAGCTGCATCCAGGCGTACCTGACCAGCTTTGGGTTCCTGGATAAGTTCCATCGCCTTGTTTCCAGGCTTTATACTTCCCCTACGGGTTATGTTCGTCTTAATGGTCATATAAGTACCCCCTCTGCGTAGGAGAGTGGCACCAGGCAAGGTTTCCCCCCTCCCCTCTTCTTTTTGCACTTTATATAGAGCCCCTAGCCCAATCTATTCGACTGAATCCCAAAATTCGGGGGGGGGGGTGGAACATAAATTACATCTATACACAGACAATGTTCTATTATTTTTTAGGCAACCCAGACTCATCTTTCCCAGAGGTACTTGGTCAGCTCCATAGATTTTCAGAGATTTCTGGGTACCTCCTAAACACTTCAAAAACTGAGGTATTGACATTCTCTTTTTCGGCTACCCCGCAGTTGCAGAGAAATTATCCCATGCAGTGGGACCTCCCTAAAATGAAATATTTGGGGATATACTTAGGCCTGTCAACTGCCACTTTGTTCCAGGATAATTACCAACATTTAGTAGACTCCCTCAAACACGATTACAGGTGCTGGGCACTTCTCCCCTTACCCCTGCACACCAGAGCCCAGTCAGTTAAGATGAATGTACTACCAAGATTTTTATATCTCTTCCAGAGTGTTCCCTATAATATCACACATCAGAAGTTAATGGCTTGGCAGAAACAATTGTTGTCCTTTCTTTGGGGCATTAAAAGACCATGTGTGAGGCAGAAAATTCTATATTTACCCAAAGGTAAGGGAGGACTTGTGTTGCTGTACTTACCTGGGTACTGGATTGCCTCTCAAATGAAAACTGTTCTCCTCTGGCAGAATTTACAATACTCCGCACACTGGAAAACTATTGAGTTACAGCCGCACCAGCTTCCCCCTTTACAAAGTTTACCTTTTCATTTAAACTTGAAGATGGGGGGGATGCTTACTGGGGTTACAATGGCTTTAGAGGGATGGAGGCGTGGAATTAAAAAAAGACCACGGCTAGTTCGCCAGTGCAGCTGTTGGATTTTCACCTGCGACACCAATGACCCAGGTTCAGGAACGGACCCGGGTGTTAGAGGGCCAGCCGGGGGGGGTGGGGGAGATGGCTCGAGCATCCCACGATGGCTACCCATCTCCCGGGGGGAAGGGGTATGCGGCCCAGTGTTTGCCGACCTCTGGCGGAGGCCGGAGGCATGGCAGCACATCAGCTCCTGCTGCATAGGGAGCATGATGGACGTTGGTTCATGCCTTTATGTCCTGGCATGTCGCACTCCCAGAAAGAAAACCAGGAAAAGGCTCCCTGACTGGCAGGATGATGGCTGCTGATCCCCCGCCAACATGAAGCCCTGGACGGCCCGGGCCAATCGCAGCAATACATAGGCCAAGTAAGTTCCGCTGGCTATCCCCACTGGTGCCGACCCGTCCAATGAAGGGAAACGTCAGGTTACCCAGGGGGCTGTAATGTGGCGTGGTGGTTGGCAGCAGGGACAGAGTGCCAGCGGGGTGCACCTGGGTGACCTGAAGGAGTGGCTGGTCGGGAAGCATGAGAGGCGCAACAAAAGACACACACCTCATACCTCCTGGGTTCAACCTCAGCCTGTATCAGGCTCTCTACTTCTGCACTGCCATCATTCCATGCGCTGGTCTCTAACTGGTACATTACTGCTGCTCGTTGTGCCTTGCTGCTTTTATTTGCATGTGTACCATGTCTTACTGTACTTTGACTGCACTTTATTTGTACCAAGCAACGATTATTGTATATCTTTTATTGTAACTCATGTTCCCTTTGCCCGGGTCACACCTGAAAATGAGCCTTGGCTCAGTGTGCCTTTCTGTTTACCAATTTTCAAATATATTTTTTAATGTTAATTTCCTTATGAAGTACAGGCATTTGTAGTCTCATAATTGGCAACTTCCCATGTCATTTCTTATTATCGATTAGTTCTACCATAGGAAATCACCAATAAGAAGGCTACAAACGGTGAGTTTCTCTAAGACTGCCACCTCACACACGAAAAGTAAAATGACACAGACTATCAGCAGCAATGGAAAGGGTACAGGCAGAACAGCAACTGAACACAATTATACCAAAATAAACCAAAAATGTACATGTAAAGCTGTTCAGGCATCTCCAGGTGACAAATATGTTAAATACTACTCCACACCCCCTCAATGCCATTACAGCTGATTATGTATACTTAGGTGTACTTTATTCCTTATACATAGAGAGCTGGACTAAGATTTTTAAACAGACCATCTGTTATTGATTGTATTTCTTGTAGCACACAAAATATTTATTAGAAATATATTATTACTGCACAAGGTCATTTTGTGGTGAAAAAAAGGCAAAACAAAATAAAGATATTCTAATAGACACAGTGCTAGCCTGCTACAGTGAACCATTCTATAATAAATGTATTTTATAGCGAACACCTGTGACGGTTCCCATTGTTACTTAATTAGGCATATTAACACCTCGCTATAGTAAATCTTATGTATAGTGAATAAAATGGCTTGCTCCAGAGGTGTTCACTATAGTGGGACCACTGTAGTTGGTGCTGCATCCTGATTTTATTAAGGTGCACAAAAGACAAAATGTCACAATGCTCATTAAACTAGCAGCAAAACTGTGCAATATAAGTTACAGTAAATGACATATCCCAGTTAAATACCGACCGAATACTCCAGCTCTTTGAGCTACTCTAGCTCTTCATCAGGAGTTCAATCCTCCCTGAAGTGCCACATGCAAAGTGGCATTGCCATTAATCCCCAATTACATACCATTTAAAATAGCTTTTCCTCAACGCCAAGAAGACCGTCTGCATGTCCTTTGGAACAAGGCAGATACTCTCTAGGCTCCCCTTCCTTCCTGCCTTCCAGACCGTGGACGGCTCCCCCCTGGAGGACGTTACCACCTTTAGGTATCTGACTTGACCAACACCTAAACTTCTCTGGCCGTGTGGATGCTACTGTCAATTATAAAAAGGGTCTGAGAAATGGAGCTTTCTGATTGGCTGTAAACATTCTAACAGCCTTCTGTTAATCTTTTATTAACATACATGTAGAGCCTAATCATATGCTGAACAAGGTTTAAAACTATTTAAAAACATTTTTTTTTTATTACAGCAATAAAGTGCTCCCAGGGGTTATGTTAATGGTCAGTTAATCATCCTGCAGGGACATGTGGCACTCGGCTACGCCTCATGTCACATTACACCCCTAGAGGGTGATTACCGGACTATTAACAAAACCCCTGGTCATGCCTTATTGCTTAAAAAACTGCACAGCAAGCTAGGTGCCCTGCACGGGAACCGTGACTGTATCCCACTGCCAGCATGACATGCTATCATCCAGACAATGATCCTCCCTAGTTTCGACTATGGCGACATAGTCCATAGTTTTTATTTATTTATTTTATGTCTTTGATTACTGGGTAGGTTCACTGATCCAGAGGGCCGTTTACAGGCACGACAAAAAGAAATTGCAGTATATACTACAATTGACATGGTAACATTTGAAATAACGACATGGCAGGTCAACATCGGTGGGAACAAGGTACAATAATAAGAGCTCCAGTTGGTTGGATAAAATATATATATATATAGATATATAGATATATGTAACATCTACAATGCAACATAGCAGGTACAAGGATGCCAAACCTCAGCCCAGCAGGCCCAAGCAGGGAGGTAGAGAAATAGCTGAGTACGTGACGGGGGAAAATGGCAGGCAGAGAGGGAGAAGGTAGTTAGCGGACAATGCAACTGCACTAGCCTCTGCTCAAAAGCCAGGATTTGAGGTTTAGTTTAAAAGTGTAGTGAGGGGCTAGACACGAGGATACAGGTCTGGTCACCCTTTAAGCGCAAGTTTAGTGCAAGGCCCCCTATTGGGGTGCCCCATCCGATGGGCTAGTGTTACTCTAAGTACCTACCGGATGGAGTTATATAACCTTGGAATTTATCAAGTTTATTGTTGTACAAAGTTTGACTTTTTTGTTAAAAGGCTCACATTGTTGGTTGAACATTGGAGGATCATGCTACCGGAAATATCGGGAAAATGTAAGGTTAAAAGGAGAGAATGACAGAGGGGAAGATAGCTACATATGATGTAAGGGGTTTAGGTAACCCTATCAAGAGGAAGAGAGTTCTGAACGAGCTGCACAGGGCCCACATGGAAATAGTGCTCCTCCAGGAGACCCACTGGAATCAGAAGGAAAGTAGTAAGCTTAAACGTGCTTGGGTAGGTCAGGTATACTACTCTACTTATAGGACACATCCCCACAGAAGGGGGCGTTGCCATACTAATTCACAAAAACTGCCCCGTCCAGCTTTCCAGTATACAGGAGGACCAGGAGGGGAGATTCTTATGGTTGAGGGGTGACTATACGGGGGGGGGGGTTCCATGCTCTAGTTTAAACATTTATGCTCCCAATCATGATCGGGAGAATAGTGATTTTCTGAAGGAGGTGCTCCTTCGGGCAGCGCCCCCTCCGGGAGAGATGTTCATTGTAGGGGGGGATTTTAACACAGTCCTCAGCCCTAATGTGGATAGATTAGGTGTGTCACAAGACCCTCCTGCTCGAGCAGCTCAAACACTAACTAGGCTAGGGAGAGAGCTGGGCATAGTGGAGGTCTGGTGTCACCAGCATCCGAAGGTACGGGATTATACTTGCTGGTCTGTGCCACATAATGCCTACTCAAGGCTTGACATGCTTTGGCTGTCCACAGACTGGCTTCACAAGGTGGAGGATTCTCAGATCCATCCCCGGACCATATCAGACCACAGCATGGTGTCCATGCTTTCATGGCCACACCTTCAACTTAAAAACTCTGCTTGGAGATTAAACACATCCCTCTTAAATAGAGGGGAGTACAAAGACCAGGGCAGTTAGAGACAACATAGGTATTAAAGGCTTTCAGGTGGGAGGGAGGGAGCACAACATTTTCTTGTATGCTGATGACTCCTTGTTCTTTGTAACTTCTCCCGAGACCACCCTCCCGGCTCTAACAGGGCTCCTCAAGGAATATGAGCAGGTGTTAGGATACCAGATTAATTGGGACAAATCTGAGGCAATTAAGTTTGGTGGGGTGTTTCCTCCGGGTCGGGTGGAAAACTTTCCCTTTAGATGGGCGGTAAATAATACTGTGAGATACTTGGGGGTTAAAATATCACCAAATTTGTCTTCGCTTTTCTGACTTAATTATGTTGTGGGGAGAAATAAAATCTGATTTGGCCAGATGGGAGCTACTTCCACTATCGTTAGGAGGTAGAGTAGATTCAATTAAAATGAATATTCTCCCGAGGTTATTGTTTCTGTTTTAAGCTCTCCCTATCCGTGTTCCCAACTCCTTTTTTAAGACAGTTAATTCGTCCATCCTGTCATTTATTTGGCAACAGAGTAGGAGATGAGTTAGCTACAACCTCCTCACACAACCTAAGGGGTGAGGCGGTCTGGCCTTACCTGATCTTAGACTGTACTATCTCACAGCCCAGCTGACCCGGGTGGTGACACGGGTAAAGCAGCGAGGAGTTACAGGTTGGAGAGAGATAGAAGCCCGTTTGCAATTGATCTCCTTGGCATCCCTTCCACATGCCCCACTCACAGCGGAACTTTGGAAAGCTATACACAATCCCTGGACAAGGCACACCCTTACGGTATTAATAAGGGTGAGGAAACTTACCCAGACACCTGAAGGTATTGGCCCCCTTACTTCTATTTTGGGAGAATCTAACTTCGTCCCCCCCCCCCCAAACACAGACACCAGATTTCAATGGTGGAACAAACATTCTTTAGTATTCTTTGCAGACTTTATTCAGAATAATTTGGTGGTCTCATTTGCATCACTTCAAGCCATATACTCCCTTACAAAAATAGATTTCCATAGGTATTTACAAGTTAGACATTATTTGATTTCTAACAACTTGATTGCAGGAGTTGCCAGAGATCGGACCACCCTAGAAAATTTTCTATACTGGTAAGTATGCCTAGCAGAGAGTAGAAAATTCATTTCTGGAGCCTATAAGTTGTTACAGGTCAAGGGTAGTACTCAATTTGAAGACCTCCGACAAAAGTGGGAGTCCGAGAGTGGTGCCCCCCTGCCAGCAGCACTGCAGATTAAAACTTGGGAGAGGGGCTGGAGGACCACGACCTCTCCAGGGTGGAGGGAATGCCACTGAAAATGCCTATCTCACTTTTTTATACCACTACAATCACAAAATACTTTAAAGGAGTCACGTCAGACCTTTGTTGGCGTGGATGTAGGCAGGTGGGTACCCACTGTCATATATTCTGGGCCTGTCCACAGGTGCAGGAATTTTGGAACAGGGTACACAGCAAACTACAGAGAGGATGGTGGCCTCAGCTTCCTAAAACCTTTCAGATATTTTTTTTTTTTTTATTTTAGACAAATATCGGATTTACAACCTTTGAGTCAGAGACTCATTTACAAAGACACCTCGTCACAGGGAGGGGAACAATCTAAATGTGCGGTAATACAGAAGAGAACAGTACAGGTGAATTACATGCAACATACAGTACAGAATCATTAAAATCCTCGAGTGCCATTTAAGTATTTGGGTTTCATGGGAACCCACAAGAGGTCATCGGGTTCCCAAGGGACATCCAGGATACAATGTCGCATTCCGATTGACTGTAGGCAAAACTCAGGCAGTGTTATATTCTTAGTCCTGAAGTAGCTGGTAAGTCAGGAAGGCACTCATAATATAACTCTGGGATGAACCGTACATCTCAGTGAGCTAATGAGGTGTTTGCGAAGGCGATTTTAATTGGCCAATTTTAGCGGTGCTAGTGACATGCGAGGGGAGGGAGTTATACCAGGATGGCGCTCTGTGATGAAAGGACCTTTGGGCGAGGGAGGTCCTAGCTCTAGGCACCTGGAACGTGGCACTGGTACCCCTACGGGTAGCGACCGAATGGGAGGCCCGTGAAAGCAGTGCTGTGACACCGGGGGGACAGAGCCCAAGTAGGGAATTTTTGGTTAGTATGCAGGTGTAATATTGCAGCCGTTCTTCAAGATTGAGTATGTTAGTGATGGAGTAGAGTTGGCACGTGTGCGTTCTCCTTGGGGCACCAGTCAGGAGCCTGCAGGCTTTGTTGATAGATGTCTGGATTTTTGTGAGAGCAGTGGGGTCAGCGACAGCATGGGTGGGAGGCCATAGTCAGCAAAGATAGGATGGAGAAGTGATTGCCAGCCGTAGGGGCGGTCGGGAGGCAGTCCTTGTGGCGATAGAGGGGCCAATACGGGTATTCATGGCTGAGGATAAGGCATGGATGTGGGCATGGAAGGAGAACGCTGAGTCGGGTGATGCCCAGGTATTTGTAATGTGGTTACCTGTTCAAGGGGTGAAGGGTGCTGGAAGGATGCAGAGCGGAGCATTTTGAAGTTACTTTGCGGTGGGCAAAGATCATAGTCTTTGTTTCTTGAGGTTCAGGACCAGGCGATGGTCGAGGAACCATTTTTCAGCCTGGTTGAAGTAGAGTTGCAGAGAGTGCTGGAGTGTGAGTGGGTCGGAGTGGAAGGCAACTAAGGCTGCATCGTCAGCATATAGTAGTATTTTGCCTGAGCAAGAGCTGGGAAGGGAGTTTAAGAAGAGGCTGAACAGAGTGGGGCCCAGAATAGAGCCTTGTGGTACTCCAGAGCGTACGGGCAGTGCTGTGGACAGGCAACCATTTAGTTTGACGTGTTGAGATCTGCCACAGAGGTAGCTGGTGAACCAGCTCATCGGACCGGTTGAGAACCCCAGTTTATCGAGGATTTGAAGCAGCATCGGGTGGCTTACAGTGTCGAAGGCCTTGGACAGGTCGATGAAGACTGCCCCGGCCAGCTCACTGGCATCTAGTGCCGAGTGTATATAGTGGGAGAACTCCAGCAAAGCTGTGGTAGTGCTGTGACCCGGGCGGAAGCCATGTTGTTCAGGGCACAGAATGTTGTAGGTGGAAAGATAGGCTGCGAGTTGCGTGGATACTATTTTTTCCAGGGCCTTTGAGAGGGGAGGATGGAGATGGGTCTGTAATTGCTTGGCACAGTCCGATCTCCATTCTTATATAGGGATGATTTGACCATCTTCCATGCAGTTCGAGGTGGCCGAGGCACAGGAGAAAGCGGTTAATAAAGTCCGTGAGGGGTAATCATGACATCCAGGGTTAGGCGGAGCATCTTGAGTCAAGGGGTCAGCAGCTCGGGTTATGGGAGGAGAGGGCTTTAGAAGGATCGGTTTGAGTCCTGTGGGGAGACAGTCCTAAAGTAAAAGGGGACGGGAGACATCTGGGTGGTTGGTTGCTGGGATGGGTCAAAGAAGTGGGACGGTAGGATAGCACTTAGATCAGAGAAGGATGCGTTCAGGCAGTTGGCAACACAGGAGGGATCGTGTTAATAGCACCATTTATGACCACCTGAGAGGGAGGAGGGCGCGGGTAGTACCATTTAATTCCTTCATGTTATCCCAGAAGGAACAAGCAGAGCCCCAGGAGGAAGTCAGGGTGGATTGGTAGAAGTGGGCTTTTGCTTGCCCGTATGGCCCAGGTGCACTGGTTAAGGCTGTATTATAAGCTTGCCTATCTGCTGGTCTGCCTGTTTCAACAGCAATATTCCAGAGGTTGTCACGCAGTTTAAGCCGCTGGATCAGGAAGGTGAAATCCAGGCAGCATTGCCTCTTAGTGCGGTGTTGATAACAGGGGCTAAGACGCACAGGCCTTACAAAAGGCACTAGCGAGAAAGGCTAGGGCGCTATCTATATCTGATGCAAGGGAGATCGGGGACCAATCGAGCTGGGCAAGGTGCTGTTTAAGTTTGCTTAGTCCTCCGGGCGGAGACAGCGACGGGGGGTGGCTTGGTGCGTGGGTTTAGGTGTGGGGGAGGACCAGAAGCAGAGAATGGGTGAGTGGTCACTGAGGGAGTTGGCTAGGACTCTAAGATCCTTTATTTTGTGTGGACGGTTAGAGAACACGACGTCAAGTAGAGAGCTGGTCCCACTTGACGGGTTAATTCTGGTGGGTTGTTTCACAAGTTGGGTTAGGTCTAGGGCTAAGAAGTTGTCCTTAATCGGCATTGAGTTGGGGCCCAGCCAGTTGACGTTGAGGTCACCTAAGATGAGCTGTTCAGCCTTACATGGCAGGGTGGTGAGGTAGTCAGTGATGGAGAGGATAGCTAGGCTTTGCTCACGTGGGGGTACGTAGGTGGTAGTGAGGTAGAGTGGGCCTCGTCCGGGGTCAGGGGTAATTTTTATTGTGATGGCTTGTGCTCCATGGCCAAGGTTAGGGGCGGGTAGACCATGACCCAGGAGGGAATTTGTGAGGTAGACAGCACAGCCGGCGCCACGTTTGCCCATGCGATCCTCTCTAAAGAGGGTAAAGCCAGGGAAGGAGACAGTCGAGTCTGGTGTCGAGGGTGAGAGCCAGGTTTCAACTATGGCAAGAATGTCGGGCTTATGCTAGGATGTAGACACCCTGTGCTGGGTTCGGCTAGACAGCAAAATCTTTTCAGAACTATATGTTTAAAGGCCCAAAAAGAAATCACATCAAACTGGTTGGGAGCTTCCCCTCTGGTAACAGCTTCCTGGAAATCCCGAGTAGATAACATTAGGAGAATGGAGGAGCTCACAGCGAAACTGAGGCTTTCCCTGGAGTCCCACACTGAGCTCTGGAAAACCTGGGATGCCCTGTGGAACTGACTCAATGCTCGTGTGGAACTAGGCCAACACAGTAGGTCTCTAGACGTGGATGGGATTACTCCTCTCTCTCTCTCTCTCTTTTCAGCTGCCCCTTAACAGGATATCTCCCGGAATTATATACATGGCATATTTATAGGGTAATGCCTTTTGGTCTTGTAGCATGGTCCTCCAAGCTAGTTGTTGGTTTATATGGGTCAGGTTCCTGTTGAACTGTTGGCCATTAAGTAAAGGTATGAGTTGACACCTCTTCAGGTCGCTTAGTTCAAAATATATATGCATAAAAGGTATCAGACAAGACGCTAATATTTGGAGTCCTGGATGTCACAGCTGCATTATAAAACTGATTCAGATACTTGTTATCAGAGGCCTTTAGAACCTTAAATGTCAATTAAACCTGTACACGCTTGTTATCTTGAATATATTCTCACCTGTTAATCAGGTAATTATGTATTGCTGTATGATGCCTACCAATATATATTTATCAGTGGTGCTGTGACATTGTAATAAAGCAGAGTTTAAAAAAATAAATAAATAAAAGTGTAGTGACTATTAGAAATTCGCAGGGATGCGGGTAGCCTGTTCCATAGCAAGGGGAGGCAACAGAGAGGGCTTTCCCACCCATATTGGTGGAGATTCTGGGGATCACAGGGGTGGGAGTATCTGTGTGTGAAGATGCCTAGTCAGGGTACTGGAATTGAAGAGGGTAGCGAGAGGAGAAGAGATGCCGCGTCTCAGGGTGGCATCCAGGGAACAAGCGAGTAGTCGAAGCAACCCTGTAAGGATAGCCAACCGATTGAACTATAAAGGTCACAGCAGTGTGTGGAGTAGGGGTCTGATAGGGCAAAGCAGCAAGCGCTGTTGTAGGCTACTGATAGCCTAGTCAGCAGGGTGGTTGAGACTCGGGAGTAGATTGGAGAGCAGTAATCAAAGATAGGGAGGAGGTTACCACTGACGACAGCCAAGCGAGCCTCCTTGGTGAGGTAGGGCTTGATACGATAGTCCACTCCCACCTTCATGTTAACCCTATGGACTAAGTTGTTTACATGATCTGTAAAAGTGAGAGAGGGATCGAGTGTTACCCCAAGGAATTTAAAGGATGAGACATTGTTGAGGGCGGTGCCATCAGGGGAGTGTATGAGGAGAGAAGAGTTGGTGTTGAAAGATTTAGTAAGGAACGGTTTCGAACCAAACAGCATAGCCTTGGTCTTCTTGGAGTTTACCAGCTACCAAATGGAAGAGAACCAGTCATAGGCAGCACAGTAGTTTTGAGAGAGAATGGAGGAAAAGCATGAGAGAGATTTGTCACTATGGTAAATGACAAGGTCATCCGTGTAGAGTAGGGATTTGCAGGTAAAGCTGTTGGCGGGAAGTGTGTTAACGAACAGGGAGAAGAGCAGCTGGCCCAGGATGGAGCCCTGAGGAACACCTGTGGAAACCGTCAAGGGAGGAGAAGTGGTGGCACCAATGCAAACAGATTGGGAGCATCCCGAGAATTAGCTTTGAAACCAGCCAATGGTCTCTGCAGAGCAGCTGAGAATGGATCATTTTGATAGGAGTAGGGAATGACTTACCATGTCAAATGCTTTTGATAGGTCAACAAAGCATGCCACATCCTAAGAATGACATCCAGGTCCTTGCCACCAAGATACTGCTTGGGGCTCACAACAAAACCCTAACAGTCATCTCTGTCTACATTCCACATAAACTGACAAACCCAGGCCTGAACTCCGTACGGGACGTTATCCATTCCCTGGACTGAAACTTGGAAACAATCCTGCCCAATGACTTCAACACCAACTGGTCCTCCCCCAGTGCAAATAAATTTAAGGATGCACTGACAACCGCAAACTACTCATAAATGGTCCAGTCACCCACCCGGGTTAACTACAGGACAGGGACCGCAACGCTTTGGGACTGGGTACTCACCAACCACTCGAATCACATTGCAAAAGCTGTAGTTTTTCCTGACTGTATAAGTGACCACTCCCAAGTCCTATGCTACTGGACTAACAAGGTCAGAAAACCTCCTCCAAAAATGATTAACAGCAGAAAGCTCATTCCTGGGCATCCTGAACCTCTTAAAACCCTCCTACGAAAATACAACTGGACTCCAATAGACTCAGCCCCCAATGTGGACACTGCCCTCGATTACTTTATCTATATATTTTTTTTTTTATTATATATTTTGACAATACGTATAATCCATATAGCGAACAGACCACAAGGAGGTTAAGCACCATTGAGAATAACAAGATGATCCTCTACTATTCAGGATATAATAGTTTTGCATCCACTATATTTTGTTACATCATATGAAGGTACCTTTTTCATACTAACAAATAAAAGTCCCAATTATGCTGTGGGAGTGAGCCCATGAGCAACATGGCTAGCTTAACATTATAGGATTGTCCATCAGTGTCCAGCCTTGTAAAAGGAATCAGGTCCCCATAAGGGACTTAGGATGCCATGGTAATACCTAAAGGAAAAAAAGACAAGTTCTAAAAAGTAAACATCTTGCAGCAGCATCGGAGAACAACCACAGGTAACATTTTAAACATCAACCGAGAGCTTCTCCTCTAAAGGATCAGCTAAGTAGTTAGAAAAAGGCTCAGACCCTCCATTAAAATGTCTCCATTTAAATTGTATGCCTGTAACCCACCCACTTTAAATCTAATAATGCAACAATTCAAGATCATACAACAGAGATTGTATATTAGGCCTCTTCTACTTGTTTAAATGAGCCACAAGATATATTAAATTAACCCAACTTTGAATTCAGCCTTTAAACGTACATCTCAGGCAAAATAAAACAGGAGAAAATTGGTCAACATTCAGAGCATTTCACTAAAGAGCCGATCAATTTAGCATCATAAAACAGGCATAGAGAATCATTCAGTGTACAGAGTCACTTAGCTGGAAAGTCTGCAGACAGAATTAAAGCAGCTTACCACTGGAGCCTCAAGTGACCCCATCAGTATCATCGCTATCGGCGGCTTCTTCACGGCATCTGGAGGTTGCAGCCATGCGGGTAGCCCATTTCCCAGCATCAAAAGGGTCTGCAAAAAGAAAGACCTCCCCTTGGTGTGTAATTCGGAGTCTTGCCGGGAAAATCATGGAGTGCACAATCCCAGCATCCCTTAGAGTCTTTCTCACCCCTTCAAA